>OZ014521.1:271949374-274884374 GCA_963966055.1 Lathyrus aphaca
GTCATAAAAATTAATAAAACCTTAAAGAAAAAGTTTCATAATTTTTATGAATTTTTAACTATTTTAAATAAATTATGCAAATAAAATGAAAGAAAAATGAATTAAAACTGAAGTATGCAGGATGGATGGCCAGGATGCGTCCAGGGTTCAAATGGGGTTGACTGCGCGCCAGAATGAGAGGCCCAGATTGCTTCAGATCAAATTAAATAAAACGTGGTTAATTAACCCTAACACGTGGATTAAGGCTAATTGCAATGATCTGGACCTTTCAATCTGGAGGGAAGTCAATGGGTCAACGCATATCCACGGCCAGCATTCAAACTTACACTAATTATGGGATTAAGCCCTAAATAATCTCAGGTGGCCGGAGAAGACTTCCGGTCGTCTTCTCCGGCCAGATGCTTGCCTGAAAAAGTTCAAAACCTCTCAAAACGCAAAATAAATGAAAACTAAGCCATGGGAAATGATCCCCAACACCTCACGAATTAAAACCCTCTCTCAAAACAAATTTATCTAACCTAAACAAGCTGAATCGAAGAAAACAAAATCTAGGGTTCGTGAGCTTCAAACAGCAATTAAACTCTCAAAACGCAACCATTTTCAAAACCAATGGTACCAGAATGATCAGCAAGACATGTAGAGCAAGTTTGTAACAATCAAATTGATTTCTGGAAAAATTAATTTGGAGTTACCTGAGATTTGCAACCTTTGATTTTGGAACTTTCAGGCCTCTTCTCCTTGCTCAATCTGCTCCTCTTGGTCCCCCAAAGTTGCTTGAATGCTCAAATGGAGTTTATATTTGTTGGATGATGAGTTTCGAAGAGAGCTGCTTCAGTTCAGTCAACAATGGTAGATGAGTTCTTGGCACTTTCAGGCTGTGAAGAGGGGTTGTTTATGACCTATGAGGTGTGTTGAGAAGGTTTATGGTGTTGGTTGATGTGTTTGTGGCTTGTGGAGAGAGATTCAATAGAATCTGCAGCATGAAGGTGAGCAATGGCAGTGAGGGTTTCTGGCTGTTTTTGGCTTTGTTTCTTGATGCTTTGTGTTCTATAGATCAAGGTGTGATGAATGGAGGCAAAGGTTTGGGTGTTTGCAGGCTGTGTAATGAAATTCGAATGAACTTGCAAGATGGAAGGTTTTTGTGAAAGTTGTGAATGGTATGTTTTCAGCCTTGGTTCTTGTTATGTTCCACTTGCAAAATGAAATGATAAACAATTCTGATTGGTTGCTTGATGTGACATGGCCTGCTATGATAGGTGAGGCTACTTTTGCTAAAAATCCACTTTTGTGTAAGATAGGGCATGGCTCAAAGTTAAGCAAGTACAAGGCATGGCTGGTGCAGCAAAAGGTGATGGATAGGCCTAGCAAAGCTCAGCAGCCAATGTCATAAGTTGGTGAAGTGGTCATGAGTGAAAATGCAAGTTGGCTAGCTTTATGGATTTTCATGAGAAAAGTCAAATTACATGAACCAAACCATGAGCAAACTTGGTCCATTTCTGATTTTTGTGACTTAGAGGATGTTCACATGCTGGTTTGGCAAGAATTTGAGGCAGCAATCATGCATTGATTCAAGACTTAGCAAAATTTCCACTTGGTGCATAACTTGAAAAACAATGATTTTTGGCAACTTTGCATGGCCATAACTTTTGATCCATGAAGAGTTAGATCATGTTCTTGTACTTTTTGAAAAGGGAAAGATGAGATCTACAACTTTCATGACCAAAGTTTTTCCATTTGAAGCCTTTTTGGATCATAAATCAAAGCTTGAAAATTGACCTAAAAGGATGCATTCTTGAAAAGTCAACAAAACCCAAAAAGTCAACTTTTGCCAAAACCCTAAATTCTTGATTTTTATGAACTTCAAACTTCTTCCATGATCAAATAAAAGTCATATATACTCAAAATGATGAAGATCACCCATTGGTTGGGTCATTGGGGGCCTCAGATGCCCTGATTTTACACTGACTTGTCTGAAAAGTCAACTCTTGATCAGATGACTTCCCCATGGAATTCCTTCATGAAAATTGATATGTATACTCCCTATACCATATAGAGATCAATGGAAACAAGAATGACCAAAAATTTTGGTGTTATGGCCTCTGAAACCAAAACCCTAATTTTCAGTCAACTGAGCAGTTCATCCTGGCTCTGCATCCACTCAAACCCTAATTCTTGTGATTCCTCTGCATTTTTGACTTTGTGAGGATGTAATATGACATAAGAACACACATGAACCACTTTGAGTTGATTAGTGGTCTTTGGAATGGCTCAGGAGGCCCTGAGGTTGCTCAGATCACAAACCCTAGGTGCAGATGCCTTAGAAGCTATGCAGTGAATCAAAATGAGATGTGAGATGATATGTTTTGTGTATATGCATATGAGATGATCACAAGCCATGGTGTGAATGGGTGAGGGCAAATTTGGGGTGTTTACAGTCACGTAATATCCGACAAGGGAATTGAAGTTGATAAAGCTAAGATTGAAGTCATAAAAGATCTTCAACCCCCTAAAACCGTTCGAGAAATACGAAGCTTTTTAGGACACGCCGGTTTTTACCGACGATTCATCAAAGATTTCTCGAAAATCACTAAACCTCTTACTGGTTTATTAATGAAAGACGCTGAGTTCATATTCAATGAAGATTGTCTTAAAGCATTCGAAACTCTAAAAACAGCCCTCATCACCGCACCAATCATGCAACCCCCTGACTGGAGATTACCTTTCGAAATCATGTGCGATGCGAGTGACTATGCTGTAGGCGCAGTTCTAGGCCAGAGGAAGGAAAAGAAACTTCATGCGATTTACTATGCCAATAGAACCTTAGATTCTGCCCAGATGAACTGCGCCACTACTGAAAAAGAATTGTTAGCAGTTGTCTTTGCGCTTGACAAATTCCGTTCTTACCTAGTAGGAGCGAAAATAATCATTTACACAGACCATGCTGCTATCCGATATTTATTAACTAAGAAAGATGCTAAACCAAGACTCTTGAGATGGATTTTACTCTTACAAGAGTTTGATCTCGAAATAAAAGATAAGAAAGGTACTGAAAACGTCGTAGCGGACCATTTATCTAGAATAGAAGGTATTAAACCCGAACAAGTGCCGATTAACGATGATTTTCCGTATGAACAGCTGATAGCACAAATAGGAAGCGACCTAGCTCAGTTAGACTTAAATGAATCAGAACCCGTGGAAACAATCCAGACAACTGTAGGACTGCCATGGTACGTTGACATTGTCAACTACCTAGCCGCAGGAGCTCTTCCACCCTATCTAACCTATCAGCAGAAAAAGAAATTCTTTCACAATTTGAAACATTACTATTGGGATGAACCATTATTGTTCAAAAGAGGACCCGATGGAATTTTTCGCCGATGTATTCCCGAAGAAGAAATAGAAGATGTCATTGCTCAATGCCATTCATCTCCTTATGGTGGACATGCAAGCACTTCCAAGACTTGTGCAAAAATCTTGCAAGCCGGTTTATTCTGGCATAATCTATGGAAAGATGTCCACATCGCTGTTATAAATTGCGATCGGTGTCAACGCACTGGCAATATTTCAAAAAGAGATGAAACGCCTCAAAAAGGAATATTAGAAGTAGAAATCTTTGACGTCTGGGGAATAGATTTCATGGGACCATTCCCATCATCTTTCGGTAATAATTACATACTCGTAGATGTTGATTATGTTTCGAAATGGATTGAAGCTATAGCTTCTCCTACAAACGATACACGAGTAGTAATAAAGCTTTTCAAAAATATAATCTTTCCCAGATTTGGTGTGCCTAGACTCGTCATAAGTGACGGTGGCTCGCACTTCATTTCAAAAATCTTTGACAAATTACTATCTAAGTATGGAGTAAGACACCGTGTGGCTACACCATATCACCCACAAACAAGTGGACAAGTCGAAGTCTCAAACAGAGAAATTAAACAAATCTTAGAAAAGACTGTCGCCATATCTCGGAAAGATTGGTCATCTAAACTTAATGAAGCTTTATGGGCTTATAGGACCGCTTACAAGACACCCATAGGTACTACACCTTTGAAACTAGTTTATGGAAAATCTTGTCACCTCCCAGTAGAACTAGAACACAAAGCTTATTGGGCGATTAGAACTCTCAATATAAACTATAATGCTGCAGGAGAGAAGCGAATCCTAGACATTAACGAATTAGAAGAATTAAGGCTAGATGCTTATGAGAATGCTAAGATATATAAAGAAATAACTAAGCGATGGCATGATAAACGCCTATCTAGGAAAGAATTTAGTGTGGGAGACGTTGTACTCCTCTTTAATTCAAGACTTAGGCTCTTTCCTGGAAAACTAAAATCTAGATGGTCAGGACCCTTTGAAATAACTAAAGTATTCCCGAGTGGAGCAATAGAAATTAAGGGTAGGAATAGTGAACCATTCATAATAAACGGACAATGTTTAAAACATTATCATAAAGTTGAAAATAGAGATTATGCAAATAATCTAAGGCTTTTAGAGTTGTCCACTAATTCCCCTGATTAATCTAAACCTAAGCATTACGTCAGGCTTTTGACGATAAAAACAGCGCTTAGTGGGAGGCAACCCATTTTCTCATTTAATTATTTAAATCATTCTCTTTATCATTCTATTATTTTTGTTATCTATCGTTTTGCTATTTATTTATTTGTTTTGTCATTTTATAGTTTTATTTTATATTATTGCCTTTAAATTATGCATTTCATTTTCTTATTTTTATCTTAAATCACTTTTTACAGATTTTCTAAAAGTCTTTTCCACTTTCCTTCTCCCCCTGATTTGTTTCCTCCATATTTGCACTAACCATGGCTAACCAACCCATAAACCATATGGAAACCAAATTTAGAGGTAGGAACCAAAGAATGAAGTTTGAAGAGTTATCACAGAGGCAAATGGATTTGACCCTGTACCCGGATGGTCAGACTATGGAAACCCTAGGTATACATGATAGCATCCTGTACTTGTTTAACCGACTTGGATGGGAGAATGCATTGATCCAACATAAGTTTGTGACTTACCGCGAGCTCACCCTTGAGTTCCTTAGCTCCTTAGTTTACCTACCTGAGCGCGGTTTTGGATTTAGGAAAGGATTTATCAGTTTCCGCCTATTTGGAATAGAATATGACTTTAACCATAAAGAACTAGCTGACTTATTAGGATTCCCTAGTGGACCATTTGCTTTTACTACCACACAGGTAGAATTGATGGATATTGAGCTAGATTTCTTTTGGGGAACTTTAACCGGAAACTACCACCCTGAACCAAATAGCATGAATAATGATGAGATCCATAACCCTGCTCTCCGTTACTTCCATAAAATCCTTGCCCACACCTTCTTTGGAAAAGAAGAAAACATTACCGGAGTCTCTAAAGATGAGATATTCATTATGTCATGTTTCACTAATGGACAACCTGTTAATGGTGTACCTTTCATGATGCAAACCTTCACCCGTATCCAAGAAGAACCTGAATTACCTATATTAGTAGGAGGTCTTGTAACCATGATTGCTGATGCCTTAGGACTTAGGTACCAATTGCACAGGTGCAACCGTTTAGGTACCATCCGTCCTATGAATCTTAACTTCTGCTTTAATAGACATATCATAAGTAATTTAGGACATCCACCTTTTGAGTACTTAATCCGGAATGAGGTAGTAACCCTGTTCACATTGCCAAACCATGCTAGAGTAAGTGTTCACAATAAGGATAACTGGCTTTATGAGTTAACCCCACTTGATTATCCATCCACTCCTGAAACACCTCAGTCTTACAAGATAAAAGATGATATAATGACCGATGTCGAAACTGACCCTGAGACACCTTCTGGTTACCATGACATTGACCACACTGACGAAGTAAATGAAACCCCTGAAGTGAATCAAGGAAATTATGCTAACAACTTACAGAACATCATGAACACTCTTGAAGCTTACCAAACTGATATAAATTCATTTAAAGAAGACATTAAGAGCATGCGATTGGACATTATAGGTTTGACTGACATAACCTACGAACAATTCTATCACTTGAATTCCGCAATCGAAGATTTGAAGAAACGCTTTTGAAAATGCTATAAGTGATTTAGTTTATCTTTCTCATTGTTTTCGTTTCTAGTTAGATTTATTTTTCGCAAACAATTTCGTACCGTATTTTCATTAATGTAATTTCATTTTCAATTACCTTAAGCAATGCACTTCTAATTCCAAAATTTCTCTATTTTAATCAATTTCTCTATTTTATTCTATGTACTATTATGCTTGCATTTACTCCTATTATATAAAAATCTCTCATGCCATGCAAGTTAGTAAAGTACTATATTGAAATAAATTATTATATGGTGTTTAAAGTATTATTGAGTGAGAAGTGAAGAAAATAAATTATTATAAAATATGTGAAATATATGAGATAGTGTTTTCTGGAAATTATTCAACGAAGCAAGCCCTCACGGTCGTCACACCCCCCTAACGATCGTGACGTGCTCATTTAGCGTGTCACGACCGTCACATCCCTGTCACGACCGTGACAACCCTAATTACAGGATTCGTGAGAAACAAAACTGTTTCTCTTCGTGACCTCTTCTTCTTCTTCCTCTATAACTTCCAAAAACCACCCATTTTCTCCATAACTTCCGTAACCTCCCATTACCAACTTTAAACTCATTAACCCCCCATTATCACCACACCTATCACATTCTCACCTTCCAATATTTATTCCGAATCATTATTTCTCTCATTTTATCATTTTTTCACAAATATCAAAAATCTTCATCTTCCACTCTAAGCTCTTGCATGCAATGGATGCCATTCAATTTAGAGAAGGTGATGCTGGAGAAACCCAGAGAGAAAGATTTATCCGATTCCAGAACCGCGGTGTGCAACCTACACGTTATATCGACACTGTCTGTTTGAGGGAACTCGGAATGCTTACCAGTGTCAAGAGCCTGCTTCAAAAAGTCGGTCTGTGGGATCTTTGCAGTCAGCCTCAGCCCACATTCGAGCTCCTGACATTGGAGTTCCTTAGCTCATTCCAGTACACCACTCCTGCCGGTTCTCAGAGTCAACTCACCGGTTTCGCAAAATTCAGATTGCATGGCCAGGAGTTTAACCTTTCGCAAAACAGGATAGCCGAGTTGCTAGGCTTCGATCACGGGAATGAAGCTCACCTCCGCGTGCCGGATAATTTTAGTGAAACCGCTTTCACTTTATGGCACGACATAACCAATACCCGTGCCTCAGCCTTCCAAAGCCTCAATGCTACACACATTCACAACCCGGCAATCCGTTATTTCCACCGAGTCATTTGCAACACCATATTCGCTCGAGAAAGTAACCATAAGCTCAACTCCAAGGAGCTTCTATTCTTGCACTGCGCTCTAAATGACGAGCCGATCAACGCTGCCCCGTTCATGCTTTATCACATCCAGGCTATTGCGCATAGAGGATCAACCCCATTTTTCATAGGCGGCATTGTCACCACCCTCGCCATTCAGTTGGGGCTTGGTGACTTGGTCGCAAATCAGCCTTTCAGAGAAGCAGAATTCCTCACCAAGAGTTATTGCAGGTCCACTCACCTGATTGCGCAGCGAGAGGATGGCAGGTATAGCCCTGTTGTCCACGACACCATTTTTTCACCATATCATTCTGCCGTCTCGTGATCGCATCGACCCATCCAGGCGAGCCAACTGGCTCTTTATTTTACCAGATGCTGCCGAACACGCCCCTATTCATGATGATCAGGCAGATCCTCCAGCGGATGAGATGCAGGACACTATGGATGCAGTTGAGCCTGTCCAGGATATACCAGAGTCATCTACCCGACAGCCTCCTGCACCGGAAATCACACTTGAGGAAGTCCTCCGTGCGATTCATCAGCATAACCAGATGAACGCCGCACTGGAGCGAAGGCAGAAGGAGAAGTATGATGCTTTACTCCGCACTATTGCAAGCAACCAGACATCCACTAATGAGAAGCTCGACGAAATTTTCAGCGAGCTAGAGGCCTTACGCATTGACATCACTGCTGCCACCGGTACCGGTTCAGATCCTGAAGCGACTCCGTTCAGACGCTCTCGCACCAGAAGCCGAGCCCGCGGTCCTCAGCAGCCATAGTTCTAGTTTTGCTTATGTTTGTTTTTCGTTTTTGTCGTTTGTACTGTACTTTTACCGCATTTATATCACAACATTGAGGACAATGTCTGATATAGTGTGGGAGAGGTACCTTTCATTTCCGCATTTTTCCTTTTTTCGCACTTTTCCATTTCGTTGTATTTTCAATTCCGTTGTATTTCCTTTCGTAAGTTAATGAAGCGAGCAATCTTTGTGCTATTTTCTTTAGTTTCGAACTTTCCCCGTTTATTTAGCCATACCAGAAAAAATCTTTAATTATTCGCATTACCCGACTTACCTACGGAATCGTAATTAGGAAGCCGAGAACGATTAAACAAGACCAATACAATCTTGACACCTTTGACTTCCCACTTAAGCGATTCCATTCCGATTATCATTACGAGTACACTTTAAGTTTCAGTTCAAAAGCAACCCCTTGTAGTTTATACTAGCAGTCAGCACCGTCTGAACACAAACCACGTGGGGAGCCGATGAATATAAGCGTTTGATGCCTAATCAATATTGATCCTTCATATCTCGATGCAAAATAAAAAGAAATTGCACCAAAGTACACGGTTGCATATAAGAAACGAGAAATATGAGAAGGAGTCCATTGCGGGTTGGTTCAGAGGTACTGGTTCTGAACTTGGTAGGGCGTGCTACGGCTCGATCCCCCACAACCTCCAAATCGGATAATATATGTAGGGTTACCGCACTCGTGTACCAGACCCCGTGCTTAAAAAGGATCAAAGTCGCTAACCGGCTACTCCACTACGTGCGTGCTAAGGCAAAGGGCTTAATGTGATTGCGCTAGAATGAAACTGGGCGAAATAAGATCGAAAAACTCTAGGTGAAATCGTAAGGAAATTTCTGATCGTTTCGTTTAACGGGAAGTCGACGACATAGCTTGTTGCTTGTGTCATTAGTGTATCGGTAGTGATCTATCAAAGTACCGGATTATCCGACAAAACGATCCCTCGTACGGTTTGTTATGAGTATGCGTCAATAAAAACTTGTCCGCCGATTTTCAACCGACTATTTGCTTGAGGACAAGCAAAGGTTTAAGTTTGGGGAAGTTTGATAACGAGAAAACGTATCGATTATTTTGCTAGGTTTCATTAACGTTTTATCGCATAATCATCGTTTTAACACTTGATTTCTCGAGTTTTTCTTACCTTTTTACAGGTACATCATATATGGAGCTAAATCATGAATTAAGAGCAAAAAGAACAAAAGCAACCATAAAAGGATGAAGAAATGAAGAAGCCTGCAAAAACTGCATAATTTGTTGCAGTCACGGTCGTCACCAAGGTGTCACGACCGTGACACCCTAAAAGAAGCCATCACGACCGTCACAACATTGTCACGACCGTGACACTTAAAAACCACAGGACACGAGCGTGAAGACCTTGTCACGACCGTGACAAGGGAAAAATTAGGTTATTTGACCAGACTTGGTCACAGGGCTACGTGCATGTGAAGCTGCTACTTTCCAGATTGACCCTGTATGCCACGTTCCTAGATTTCCTCAACTTCTTCTACTAGGCCCATGCAACACATTCAGCCACAAGCCCAATTACTCTTCTATAAATAGCATAAGTTTTATGAAGAAAGTATAGAGCATTTTTTATTCGATTTTCTGCGGAAGCTCTGCCGATTTATTTTACGACCCTTTTTCTATTTCTGCATTATTTTTAGTTTTTCAGTTTTATTGTATCCAAACCAGCTATATAACAATTTCCAACATCAGGAAATTGTTATACATTTACTTGTTTCTAAACCTTCAGAATTTGTTTATTTTCGATTTCCGCCAACTCCAAGCTTTCCGGTCTGTGGAAGAAGGAGTCTGCTATAATATTTGTTAACCAGGTTTTTTATTATATTGCAATTTTAATATTTATAATGTTTATTTATTTTTCTTCCATGAGTATTTTATTATTTATTTTTCTGTCTCTGTCTGGTTCAACATCAATGAGTAGCTAATTACCTTAGGGCGGTATGTAGTTAAAACAAACTTAATCGGTAAAATTTAATCATAGGCTTAAAATAATTAATAACTTAACATTCTGGCTGATACTTTTTAATTAAATTCGACCTTTTCGTTACGAGAGTAAGAAAAGAGTATTAGGTTAGGTCAAGACCACGAGAGTGTGAGATTTTAACCAGATAGCTAAAGTTAGGCATTTAAATTAAACACAGCGAGAGCGCTTTAAAATAAATTAGAATTACTAAGTTTCCAAAAATTATCTCTAAACACTTATGGGCTAGCGAGAGCAGGCATAGGGCTTTAGGGGTAAGATCTGAGATAAGACCACGAGAGTGTGAGTTGAGGGTATTTAAACTGGTAACCTCTACCGAATAGATTAAGTAAACACCTTTATAAGCCTAGGTTAGATTGACCCACCTAAGTTAGTATAATTACATACCGACCGCCTTAGTATTATTTTATTAAAACTTAAATTTAATTCCGCCTTTAATATCTTAAAATCAATAAAAAAATCGTGACAACCATTCGCCTTAGCTAAACTAGAAGTTCATCTAGCACTAAGTAACCATAGAGTCCCTGTGGATCGATAATCTTAAATATTACTTCGATAGGCTGTGCACTTGCAGTTAAGATACCGCTAGACACATAATTAGACACGTCTTTAGCCCATCACAAAACCCCCAAATCTTCAATGATCTTGGAGGAGAAAACCCTTTATATTTTTCCAAGGAAAACCCACACACTCTAAACCCAATCTGAAACTCTAATTCACAATTAAACGTTATCTTCGAAACAAGCACCGTAATCAAACAAAGATTGTTGTGTGTGATTGTTGATTGATGCAAGAATGAAGAAGATGAAGAGAGCTGTATGTATATCTTTCACTTTCCTTGTTATCCTTCTCAAATGAAATAAAACATCTATTTATATTGGTTAGAGAAAGTAACATAAGAGAGAGAAAAATTAAATGAAAAAAATGAGTCAGCACAGTAATGAGCCGACTCAAATCATTAAATGAGCCGGCTCAAAATACTAGATGAGCCGACCAAAATCAACAGAGAGGCAGCCTGTTGAGACCCGTAGAAAATGAGAAGAAAAGACTTATTGATGAGTCGACTCATGAAGGGTTTTGAGTCGGCTCATCCATACCCATGAGTCGACCAAAATTGATGCTTCAGGCAGCCTGTTGGGACCCATGTGTTTGGCACCAAATTACACTGAATAAGTCAGCTCATTGTGGAATTTGAGTCGGCTCATTCAGTTCATTTTTCCAAAAATGTCAATTCTTGCTTTTTCTTAGAGAACCACTTAAGCTTTCAATCATGCCAAGTTTTTGACACATTAAAAATCATGCCATGTCACACAAACTCCCCCCTTTTTTATGATGGCAAAAACTTGATGAATCAATCGCCATATGTTGTTGTTAAGCCCCCCCTGATTATATGACCCGATCTTATATACTATCAATATCAATATCATCTCCCCCTTTGACAACATCAAAAAGAAGATGAAACATATGAGTTAATCCACCAATGGAAATAGCATGCGAAACCTAATTTCAAATGAGAAACCAATTGCAATAGAAACACGCATTCACAAACACACAATTTGGAAAAGAGAGTAAAGACAATGACAATAAACAGAACAATTTAATTAAAGGAAATATGAGTTCATACAAAAAAAACATAAACAACATTCATAATCATCTCAAACACATATTATGCAATGATTCTCTCAAGCTTGGGGATTACGATCCCGAGTGGATGGGTAACGGCGACGATAAGTGATGGGTTGTGAGTCATCCATGTCGGTTTCGGTAAACTGAAGAAAACTACTGTTGAGAGAGTTGAAGGCTGTGTCCTGAGTAACCAAATGATCCTGCAGCGTGGCGTACCGAGTGTCTTGAATGGAGACATAATCGGCAAAAACAGTATCTTGCTCATTTAAACGCCGTTCTATCTTCGTGTATCTCTCAGTCTGAGTTGTGTAGTAAGCTTGCTGTTGAAGTTGCATATTTTGGAGCATAGCCATGATTCTGGAAGGATGATCTTGTTGCGATTGAGACAGAGGAGGAGATGGAGGAGAAAAGCGATTAGTAGTGTTTGTCCACCCGGTGTGTTGCCATTCACCCCATCCTTGATTTTCATATGAATCATTTGATAGGATGCCATGCCACTCTTTGTTGTCAGCGGGAAATTATTCATTTGGAACCACATTTGGTTCATTTTGGTCCTCAGGATCATCCCCATCAGAATTGTCTTCTAACAGTTGATTTTGATAACTTCTTACCACATACCGATACCGTCTTTCTTGAGAGTCCCATATGTGACCCATAAGACTTAGGGTCTTTTGTTGAAACCAATTTGTGTCAGGCACGGACACCATGGGTAAGTCACCACTAACAAGTTCCACTTTGTTGATGATCTTTTGAATGATTGAAGGATATGCAAGAGCAACTCCTTTCTTTTCCTTTAAGGCAAAAATACGACTCGCAAAATAATGGGGCCAGTTTACTTTGACCTTGTTCCGAAGAATATATACCAAATGAACTTCACTCATATCAATACGAGAGAAGCCACCTTTCTTTGGACGTAAGTTGTGGGCAACAATCCAATGAAGGGTACGATCCAACGGCTTGACTTTTCTAGTAGTAGTTGTATTCGGAAATAATTCAGAATTAGCAATAAATTCAACAAAAGGTTCTTTAAGCATACTGTTTAGTTCAGAACGAAATGAGTAATTCCCCACTTGATATGTATCGGTCATCAAGATACTAGCTTCCTCAGGATCAATGCGAAACAAATCTTTCCACACTTGAGCATTAACCGCAAACATTCTAGAGCCCATACGGAAGTTGAATTCGAAAGCCTTAAAAGTACCAACCAGACTAACATAGAACATTTTGACCAAATCCTTATTATAGTCGACATGACAGGAGAGAAAGGGATTGATACCTTGAAAATCCATCAGTTTAATAATATGAGGAATGTGCATTTGAGTAGCTATTGTTCTTGAGTATACATATTGAGGAACAACCTTCCTGTTCTTGAATCTCTTGTTATAATCCTCAACCAAGTCAGATGGAAGAAGAGACAAAGCATTGACAGGGAGTGATGATTGAGAAGTAAAGCCACGTGACCTTTTACCTGTAGGTCTTGAAGCCATTGTTGAGAAATTTGAAGCTTTGAGAGAGGATTTTAGGGTTTGAGGTTGAAGAGATAATCTTGAGAGAATATGAAAATATGAGATGTTGATAATGATAAAATGAAATGTTAATGAGTTTTAATGAAGAAATCCATAAAGAAACCATAAATGAAAGTCAAAAGTAGATGGAAGGCATTGATGTGCCGACCTAGGGAGAGGGAATGGCAGGTGGCGCGTCTTTTCAAGACTGCCAAATGTCAGTTGACGCGACAATGAGCCGACTCAAATTGTAAAATGAATTGACTCAATTTGAATTTAAAATGAGTCGGCTCAATGAAGCAGAGAGGTCGACTCATAAGGTTCCATGAGCCGACTCATGAGTCAGCCTGTTGGGACCCGACAGTTTTTAACAAAAATTTCACCAAAAGCCACTTAAAACGCCTCAAATCATGAAAATATCATCATTTATGCTAATTATTTGACAAACAATCAATAATAATCCAAGATAATAGAAGAAATAGATAAATATACAAACATAAGCAATGCAACACAATTTTACTATATATATATATATATCATGAATGAATAGAGATAACAAAGTATAGAAGGATATTACCTCGAGTATATGAGAAATAGATGTACGATAACACTATATAACAAGATGTTAGAGACAAGAGGAGTTGAACCAAATAATAATATACAAACAAAGCAATGATTATTAAGATCTATTCGAGATGTCAAGAACACCAAGTTCCTTACAGATAAAGAATAAAGGATCGGTAGCTAGTGGTTTTGTAAAAATATCGGCTAGTTGATTTGAACTATCAACGTGCTCAAACACCACATCACCGTTCTCTACATGATCCCTAAGGAAATGATGCCTTATTTCAATATGTTTAGTGCATGAATGAAGAATAGGATTTTTGGTAAGCTTAATTGAACTAGTGTTGTCATACAAAATTGGAATTTGTTTGAGATAGATATTGAAGTCGAGCAATTGTTGTTTTAGCCATAAGATTTGGGCACAACAATTTGCGGCTGCAATATACTCCGCCTCTGCAGTTGATAAAGCAACAGAAACTTGCATTTTGCTATGCCAACTAACAAGAGAGCTTGAAAAGAAATGACAAGTTCCACTTGTGCTTTTCCTATCCACTTTGAAATCGACAAAGTCAGAGTCGGAAAAACCTACCAAAGAGAAATCACTACCCTTAGGATACCATAAACCAAACTTAGACGTACCACAAAGATACCTAAGTATGCTTTTAACTGATTTTAAATTGGATTCCTTAGGGCAAGATTGAAACCTAGCACACATACATACACTAAACATAATATCTGGACGCGATGCGGTAAGATAAAGAAGAGATCCGATCATACCTCGATACGTTTTTATATCTACATCCTTACCCTTTTCATCACGATCAAGACTTGCCGCAGTAGGCATTGGTGTATCAATAGACTTGGAGTTTGTCATATCAAACCTTTTGAGCAACTCATTGCAATATTTAGTATGACTTATGAAGGTTCAATCTTCAAGTTGTCTAATTTGAAGTTCGAGGAAGAAATTTAGCTCCCCCATCATACTCATCTCAAATTCACCTTGCATAGAACTTAAAAATTCTTTGACTAAATTCATGTTAGTAGATATAAAAATAATATCATCTACATATACTTGAACTAATATAGAATGTTTTCCTTCACATTTAATAAAGAGAGTAGTGTCAACCTTTCCTCTTGAAAAACCTTGATTGATTAAAAATTTGCTTAGGCACTCATACCAAGCTCTAGGAGCTTGTTTGAGACCATATAAAGCACATTTTAGTTTGTAAACATGATTTGGGTTTTCAAAGTTTTCAAATCCAGGAGGTTGACACACATAAACCTCTTCATTTATATATCCATTAAGGAAGGCACTCTTAACATCCATTTGATATAATTTGAAGTTTTGTGAACAAGCAAATGCAAGTAAAAGGCGTATAGCCTCAAGGCGGGCAACAGGTGCATACGTTTCCTCATAGTTTATGCCTTCCTCTTGGTTATACCCTTAAGCAACAAGACGGGCCTTGTTGCGAATAATAGTGCCGTTTTCATCCAATTTGTTCCTAAAAACCCATTTGGTGTCAATTACTCGATGATCTCGCGGAGGTGGAACAAGGTCCCAAACCTCATTTCTTTTAAATTGATTTAGTTCCTCTTGCATGGCTAGGAACCAATTTTCATCAAGTAAGGCTTCTTTGGCATTTTTAGGCTCAATTTGAGATATGAAGGCATGATAAAAACAAAAGTTACTTAGTCTTGATCTAGTAATGACACCCTTTGAGATATCTCCAATGATGTTATCGATATGATGATCTTTTGATGTCTTCCATTCCAATGGTAGATCATTTTGAAAGGATGCCTGACCTTCATCTTTAAGACTAGACACATCAACCGACTCCTTATTAACAAAATCAGGAAAGGGTTCCACACGAGAAATATCAATGTCTTTAACAATCTCACTAGAGGAGGCACCTGCACCAATAACAACACTACCTTTTCCGACAACATTCATATAAGTTTCATCAAAAGATACATGTACATATTCTTCAACTATAAGAACCCTTTTATTGTATATTCTATATGCTTTGCTTGAACTAGAGTATCCAAGGAAGATGCCATCATCCGCCTTTGAATCAAATTTACCAAGATTTTCTTTTCCATTATTTAGCACAAAGCATTTGCAACCAAAAGCATGAAGATGTGATACATTAGACTTTCTTCCTTTTAATAGTTCATAGGGAATTTTGTTTAGAATAGGTCGAATAGTGATCCTATTCAAAACATAGCAAGCGGTGCTAATAGCATCAGCCCAAAAATATTTAGGAAGACCGCTATCATTAATCATAGTTCTTCCCAATTCCTCCAACACACGATTTTTACGTTCCACAACACCATTTTGTTGTGGTTTTCTAGGAGCGGAGAAGTTATGATCAATGCCATGGTTTTCACAAACTTTTTCAAAGAGATGATTTTCAAACTCACCTCCATGGTCACTTCTAATAGTTACAATGTTTGTGCCAAGTTTATTTTGATATAATTTGGAAAAAGTTTCAAAAGCCGAAAAGGTATCACTTTTACTAGCTAAGAAGATTGTCCAACAAAATCGAGAGTAGTCGTCAACAATAACAAAACCATAATAGTTCCCTCCTATACTTTTGATTCTAGAAGGACCAAAAATATCCATGTGTAGAAGTTCAAGAGGTCTAGAAGTAGAGACTAAATTTTTTGATTTAAAAGATATCTTGGTTTGCTTTCCCATTTGGCAAGCATCACAAAGATGATCTCTAGTGAACTTTATGTTAGGAAAACCGACTACTAAGTTTTTGGACACAACCTTATTTAGCAAGTCAAAGTTGATATGAGCTAAACGTCTATGCCAAATCCAAGACTCTTCATTTTTGGAAATAAGACATTTAGGATCACTCAAGGTCATCGAATTCAAATCAAGCATATAAACATTGTTAACCCTCAAGCCTTAAACACATCCTCTTTGTTTTCATTATGTTCAATTATGCAACCTTCTTTATAGAATGAGACATTATATCCCTTATCACATAATTGACTAATGCTAACAAGGTTATGTTTAAGACCCTCAACTAAAAGGACATTAGAGATAAATGTAGAAGAGGGATTACCTACACTACCTTTGCCGAGTATAGCTCCCTTGTTGTTATCACCATAGGTAACAAAGCCCTTCTTCTTAGCTACAAAGTCATAGAATAGGGAAATATCACCTGTCATATGTCTTGAGCATCCATTATCAAGAAACCATCGTTTCTCCATAGTCTCAAGACACTCCACCTACATGATTAGACAAGAGAGAAAGGTACCCAATTTTCATTGGGTCCTAGAGTGTGAGTGAAAATTTTGTTGCTTTTAGGCAACCATTGACAAATTCCTTTAGGGACCAAGTATCTCCTAAAACGAAATTTGGCAATTGTATGACCTTCCTTATAACAATAGTGACATTTCAAGAATGGTTTAGACTTGCATTGACTATTTTGATCCTTCACAACATAGGTATATTTTTGATATGGATTGTTCATTGATTCTCTAAAGTTTGAACGATCAATAGTGAATGTCATTTTTGGTTGTGACAACTTGTCTAGTTTGGCTTGAAGAGTTTTAACCTCTTTTTGCCAAATCCAACATGTTTCACAACTATGAAAGTTGTGCCATTCTCACTTGTCTTCTACTATAGATTCTACCATCGATGCCTTAAGAGCTTTCATAACATTTTCATTATCCGAAACCTTTTTCTCTAAATGTGCAAAAATTCTTTTGTCGGATGCAAGAAAGCTTCTTTAGCTTCTTGATGGAGAATATTAAAAGTACTAAGCAAATCATCATAAGACAATTTTTAAGGATAATCATATTTAGCATGTCTTACCTCTTTCTTACCTTTCTTATGAGCCATGAGGCAAAGATTTACTCTCTCTTCCTCATCGCTTGAGGTATCTTTGCTAGACGAATCACTATCGCTTTCCCAAGAAATATATGCTCTTCTAGCCTTGTTACCTTTTCTTTGATATTTGTCTTTTGCCTTGTCTTTCTTTAGCATAGGGCAATTCGGTTTGTAATGTCCCGGTTTTCCATAGTTGTAACAAGATCCCTTGCCTTTAGTACTTTTAACAAATTCTTGCTTTGAAGGATTAGAATTTCTTCGATAGTTGATGAGACGCTTGTCCGAATGGGAAATCTCATTCTTTTTGAGATACCGATTGTATCTTCTTACGAATAAACCCATATCTTAGTTTGATTCATCTTCATAATCACTTGAATCACTCCCACTATCTTTATTTGTGGAGGATTTTGAGGAAGAAGCTTTTAATGCAATAGACTTCTTCTTCTTCTCACGATCTTTATTTTTCTCGATCTTTTCTTTCTTTTCTTTGTCTTCATGCTCATTTAGGTTTAAGAGCTTTTGTTCATGCTCTTGTAGTTTTCCAATGAGTGTAGTTAGATCCAAAGTTCTTACATCATTGGCTTCTTTGATTGCCGTAACTTTTGGCAACCATTCCCTAGTAAGACATCTCAAAATCTTGTTAATTGCTACATCATTAGGAGTAGTTTTACCAAGAGCATTTAATCGATTTGTCAAGTGAGAAAATCTTTTTCCCATTTCACCAACAGTTTCCCCTTGGCTCATGTGAAATCGATCGAACTCTTGTTGTAGAGTATTAATTTGAGCAAGCTTAACATCATCGGTTCCTTCATGGGCAACTTGTAAGGCTTCCCACATAGCTTTAGCCGATGTGTGATGAGAAACTCGAAAATATTCATCCGCTCCCAAGGAAGCTATGAGTATGTTTCGAGCTTTCCAATCGTAGCTATATTTCTTTTCATCATTATCATCCCATTGTGCTTCCAGTTTTTCAATTTGGATATTATCCGGTCCGGCCATGGTTATTTGAAAAGGGCCTTCTTGAATAACTTTCCAAATTTTTCTATCAACAGAGTTGATATGGATGCACATACAATCTTTCCAGTGACTATAGTTTTCTCCGGTAAAAACTGGAGCTCTATTATACGCCCCCGTTGGATCGTTGTCCATTTTCCAATAAGTTGTATGTGAAGCACTAGATGAACCGGTGATCTTGATACCACTTGTTAGAAGATAGCGCAGATCTAGAAGGGGGGGGGGGGGGTTGAATAGACCCCTTTTTAAAATTTACTTTTCAAAATTAAGTTGAAAAAGTATTGCGGAAGTTTCCCGGAAAATCGTCTAGTTCAAATTAGAAGTCACCGGAGATCGGATATGCGTAAAACCCAATTGGAATGAAATGATGACTAGAAGAATTAATATTGCACAAATGATTCACTTGATAAAACTATTCTTAACAATGATATGGAGAAGAAATTAAGCACAATCAAATTGAATTTGTGTGGTTAGGCTTTTTACCAAACACTTGGAGTGCACGCACATAGGATAATTTAGTTGTATCAAATAGTGCAGAATTTTACCCACTCTAGTTATCACTTTTGAGTGTAACAATTTATCAAACACTTTGAGTGCACTAATTTGATACACCAGAATTTTTAAGCACACAAGATCAATATGAACAAAAGTAAAATGCGAGAAATGAAAAGAACACAAGGAATTTGTTGAGGCAGTTCCTTCGTCGTCCTCGCTCGAAGTACTCTGCCCCCAATTCAAAATTGAATTGGGCAATTTTATTAATTCGCAATTGTTTTACAAGAAGAGAGATAAATGAACCAACAAACCAAACTGTGTTGAATATGCTGTCAAATCTTCTTCTTGTCCCTTGATCCAAAGTAGAATCAAGTCTTCCACGCATGTCGAGAAAGCCTCCGATTAATTGCTCCCTTCTTGCAAGAATTCACGATTCTCCAAACTTTGAGCACGACTGAGTTTCTCCAACACTTGTGAACCCACAAAGACCTTCGCAATCCTCCGTCTACCGTGATATGAGAGAACGATCCACTTGATCTTCAATCTACCTCACTCGGCTGAATCTACGAACGATCGATGTGTGCAAAACCCCCAAATATTCAATGATCTTGGAGGAGAAAACCCTTCATATTTTTCCAAGGAAAACCCACACTCTCTAAACCCAATCTGAAACTCTAATTCACGATTGAACGTTATCTTCGAAACAAGCACCGTAATCAAACAAAGATTGTTGTGTGTGATTGTTGATTGATGCAAGAATGAAGAAGATGAAGAGAGCTGTGTGTATATCTTTCACTTTCCTCGTTCTTCTTCTCAAATGAAATAAAACAGCTATTTATATTGGTTAGAGAAAGTAACATAAGAGAGGGAAAAATTAAATGAAAAAAATGAGTCAGCACAGTAATGAGTCAACTCAAATCATTAAATGAGCCGGCTCAAAATACCAGATGAGCCGACCAAAATCAACAGAGAGGCAGCCTGTTGAGACCCCTAGAAAATGAGAAGAAAAGACTTCTTGATTAGTCGACTCATGAAGGGTTTTGAGTCAGCTCATCCATACCCATGAGTCGACCAAAATTAATGCTTCAGGCAGCCTGTTGGGACCCGTGCGTTTGGCACCAAATTACACTGAATGAGTCGGCTCATTGTGGAATTTGAGTCGGCTCATTCAGTTCATTTTTCCAAAAATACCAATTCTTTCTTTTTCTTAGAGAACCACTTAAGCTTTCAATCATGCCAAGTTTTTGACACAATAAAAATCATGCCATGTCACACAAATGGCTTAATGAAACTTGCAATCCAAGGCACAATTCTGGTCCAAATAAGTCATGTGATGTGGTTATGATGCTTAGAGGTTGATTAGAGGTCATGAAATGGCTTAGAACTTGAATTTGCAAAATTCCCTCTTTGGTGCACACTTGAAAATTATAGGATTTTTGCCAACTTTGAAAGGCCATATCTTGAGTTCTAGGATGAATCAAGACATGTTATTGTAATTTTTGAAAATGGGAGGACATAATCTAAAACTTTCATGCCCAATAATTTTTCATTTGAAACATTTTTGGTCATGAAAGAATAGGTTGAATATCTTTCCCAAAATGGAAAGTTTCCATTACAAGTCATTTCCAAAAATAGCAAGTTTGCATTTGGCTCAAAATTCTTCAATTTTGTGAACTTCTAACCACTTCTAAGATCAAATAAAGATCATAGAACCTCAACATGATGATGATGACCCTTTGGTACCCTTAATGGAGGCCTCAGATGCCCTGATTTTGACTTTACTTGCTCAAGAAGTTACCCAATGATCAGATGACTTCCACAGTGAATTTCTTCATCAAAATTGGTACACATGATCCTTATAACATATTGAGACCATTAGAAACAATAATGACCAAAAAATTTGGGATTAAGGCCTCTGAAACCAAAACTCTAATTTTAGGTCATCTGTGCAGGAAATCTTCAGTCTGCCTCTATGCCTTTGCCATGCTTTGTGATCCCTTGACTTTTATGAACTTTGGGGAGCATATTATAATCATGGAACACACATGGAGCTTCTTGGAAAGCTTCAAGACCTTTGGGATGGCTCAGATCACTTCTTGGATTGCCTATATCACAAACCCTAGATGCAGATGAAATGAACTATGCAGATGAAACAAATATGCTTATGCTAATGCAAAAATGAAAGACCACAAGCCATGGTGTGAGAAAAAGTGAGGGAAAATTTGGGGTGTTTACATCTACCCCTATTCAAGCATGAGTTAGCTGTGCAGGATGTAAGCGCCTGGCTTAACAGACAAACAAGATAACTTGTGGTTGAATACCAAAGACAGTCCAAAATTTGCACTCACTGGGGAGAAGAAGAAAAAGGATATAAATTGTAAAAGATATTATAGTATGCTTATCAAGTAAAGGCGATGGTGGACGACCATCGAGCATAGGAAGACTGCTGGGGGGCAAAACGGTAAGAGAAGCAATGACGGGGACATCCATCATGCTGGGGAATAAAGATACCGTGACGGGGACGACCATCGGGTAAAAATATCTAGGGATTAAAGGGGTGAGGGAAACACTGACAGTGACGGCCATCATGTTGAATGGTAAAGTAAACAACGATGGGGACGACCATCAGGTAAAAGCTGATGAATGACGATCATCAGGAAAAGGAAAAGGGACCACGACGGGGATGACCATCGGGTTTAAAGAATAAATGAAATATTTGATGAGGGACGGTCATCAAAGGTGAAGGACGATCACCTAGCAGGGGAAGGATGCTCTTTATCTCGACATAGGACGAATGCCGGATAGAAAAGGTCAACGATGGGGACGGTCATTAGATAAGCATGATGAAGGACGATCATCAAGATGTGAGGGACGATCACCTAGCCGGGTACGACTACTCTTGGGGATTATTGCGACATAGGACGAATTCCGGATAAAAATATCAACGATGGGGACGACTATCAAATAAATGATGAGGGACGGTCATCAAAAGGTGAAAGACAATCACCTAGCAGGGGACGACTGCTGAAAATATCACGACATAGGACGAATGTCGGATTGAAAGTTCCAACAATGGGGATTCCACTGGGGAAAGGATGAGGGACGATCATCCAAAGGTGAAGGACGATCACCTGGCAGGGGACGGCTGCCGAAAATATCACAACATAAGACAAATGCCTGATAGAAAAAGTTGTTTTTGTTTCTGCAGGGATGTAAACACGGTCGAGTGCTTATGCTTTTGAAAAAAACGGTATAAGTGTTTGACAGAGTGTATAGACTAAAGATGCGGACGAGCATCCTTAGGACCACGATACAGACGAGTATCGATAGAAGAAAACGCTGACACGCGTTTGAGGATGATGATACAAATGAGTATCAATCGGTTAAGCAAGGAACATGAACGAGTGTTGAATCTGCTGAGGGGTGATATATACAAGATACAGACGAGTATCAAAGACTTCTGTATAAGTATACACAAGTACAAACTGCTGGTGAAGCATGTGCAAAACACGGACGAGTGTCAAAAGATTGGGCAAGGGACACAGACGAGTGTTTGACTTACTGGGGAAGCATGACACAAGTGAGTGTCAAAAACGAATATGTACAAGTATGAACAAATATATGTATTGAGAATGCATAAGGTATTATGGCGACTTTACTAGGGAAAGATGACACAGACGAGTGTCGAAAAGAGCATGTATAAATATGAATAAGCATTTATACTTGAGAGTGCAAAGGGGATGTCTTGTCTTTTATCTGCAGGGGATATGAGTTTTGTGTATTGCCGGTGAAGTGATTTTGATATTTGCAGGTAACTGGCTCGAACCTGGCTCATGATCATGCAAATGTTTGATTTTTGTCGTAATGCTCCATTTTAGACGGAATGCTACAATTATTTTGGTGAATATGATGCGAATGCTATAATTATGCAAAAATGAGAGAACCGATCCGAGATCCGGATCATGCGGGGAGAAAGATCTTTGGGCGATCTGTCTGGAGGGAGAACTCCGTTGGGGACGAGGAAGTTTCAGCAACTCCGCTGGGGAAGTGTTTCAGGCATTGCTCTACTGGGGAGAGAATGGCAACTCTGTGGGGAAAAAAATCCACCGACTCTGCTGAGGATGAGAAAATCCTGGTAACTCTGATGGGGAATAGAGAGTTCTTGACCACTTTGCTGGGAAAAAGCCGCCAGGCATTGCTCGGGAGATCCCGCTTGGGGAGGAGATAACTTCTGGGAAGTAATACGTTGGGGATTGATGAATTCCTCAAGGGGAAATACTTCTCGTGAAGGAGTCCTGCTGATGATGGGATTGCCGGCTTGGCTGGGGAATAATACTTGATATGCCCCATGTTGTGAAATGGTCTGCCTTGAGTACCTGCAACCTGTTAAGACAAAGGAAAGCGCACAAGTGTCCCGAGGTACCCTTAACCGGATTCCATCATAGGAGTTAGATTTGTCTGAGAGCAACATATTTCCTGCAAGCATTTATTAAAATGGCTCATATGTTTTATGCAAGTGTTGTATTATAAACTTTGGACATTTTGCAAACGAAACAAAAATGTACAAAACAAAGTGTGACTGAAAATTCTGATTTTATTGATTTGTGTGCCCTGAATAGGCAATTACAGTCAAAGAAGCGAATCCCCTTAAATGAGGAGATTGCTGTAAATTGAGAAAATAAAAGTGCTGGCAATGTTGAAGATGACGCTCCAGTGAGCTCCCTTTGCTATGACTTTGACTTTCTTCTTATCTTGCTTTCTGAAGAAGGTTGATTTTGATCGACGCTTTATCCTTTCGAAGCTTTCCATGTTGTGAGTGATACAGACGAATTCAGAATGCTGTTGTTCGCTTATTCCCTGATTTTGCGTGGATCGCCCTTTCGGGTTTTCAATCCACCGGGATACCCATTTTTGCCTGAGTTGTCCGATGTGGCTTTTTAACTCAGCGGGTGTACATTTTTTTTTAATTTTTCCCTTATTTTTGCCCGAGTCTTTTATTCTGTTTTTGACTCGCCGGGATGCCCTATTTTTTCGTGGACTTACATTCTGTTTTTATGTCCAGCGGGTCTTTTATGTGAAGTATTTTTTAACTGCATCTGAATTCACAGGGGATAAGAAATCATCGCCATCCATAGTAGTGAGCATTAGTGCTCCACCAGAGAAGACTTTCTTTACTATGAATGGGCCCTCGTAGTTTGGAGTCCACTTGCCCCTGTGGTCTGTATGGGGAGGAAGAAGTCTTTTCAGAACAAGCTCTCCCATTTGGTACTCCCGAGGTCTGACTTTCTGATCGAAGGCTTTCTTCATTCGCTTCTGATATAACTTCCCATGACAAATGGCTTCTAATCTCTTTTTTCAATCAGATTCAGTTGATTGTATCGAGTCCGGACCCACTCTGCTTCATCCTGTTTCACATCCATCATTACCCGTAAGGAGGGTAGTTCAACTTCAATAGGTAGGACAACCTCCATACCGTACACAAGCTGATAAGGTGTTTCCCCGATAAATGTTCTGATAGAGGTTCGGTACCCATGCAAGGCGAATGGTAGCATTTCGTGCCAGTCTTTGTAGGTGACTACCATCTTTTGCACAATCTTCTTAATATTCTTGTTCGCGGCCTCAACAACGCCATTCATCTTTGGTCTGTAAGGAGAAGAATTGTGATGTTGAATTTTGAAGTCCCGGTATAACTCAGCCATCATCTTGTTGTTTAAATTGGAACCATTATCAGTAATGATTCGCTCGGGAACTCCGTATCGACAGATGATATCTCTTTTCAGAAATCTAGCTACCACTTGTCTGGTGACGTTTGCGTATGAAGCTGCTTCAACCTATTTGGTGAAGTAATAATGGCTACCAGGATGAATTTGTGACCATTTGACGTAGTCATTTCAATCTTTCTGATCATATCAATGCCCCACATGGCGAAAGGCCAAGGTGAAGACATTACATTCAAAGGATTCAGAGGCACATGCACTTTATCTGTGTAGATTTGGCATTTGTGGCATTTCCTGGCGTAGGCACAACAGCCTGCATCCATTATGATCCAGTAGTAACCTGATCTTAATAACTTCTTTGTGATTGCATGTCCTCTAGCATGGGTACCAAAAGAACCTTCATGTACTTCGTGCATTAGGAGGTCTGCTTCCTTCTTGTCGACACATCTGAGCAAGACCATGTCTAAGTTTCGCTTGTACAAAGATCCATCAGTATTGAGGAAGAAACTTCCGGCTAGCCTTCTTAATGTCTTCTTATCATTTGACGATTCCCCAGGTGGGTATGTCTGAGTTTCCAAGAAGCATCTGATGTCGTGGTACCAAGGCTTGTTATCAGTGACAGTGTCTACAGAGAATACATATGCCGGTCTGTCCAGTCTGGATACCAGAATCCGAGGTACATAATTAGCAACTTGTACTTTGATCATGGATGAAATGGTAGCCAAAGCGTCCGCAAACTGATTCTCATCTCGAGGGATGTATTCAAGCTTAACTATTGTGAAGAAGGTCAACAATCTCCTCGTACAGTCACGGTAGGGAATCAAATGCTCCTGATGAGTGTACCACTTGTAGTAGGTCTGGTTGATTACCAAAGCTGAATCTCCGAATACATTCAAGGTTTTGATCCTGAGGTCAATGGATTTCTCAAGACCCATGATACAAGCTTCGTATTCTGCTTCGTTGTTAGTGCAAGCAAAGGTGAGTTTTGCTGAGAAAGGCATATGGACTCCCTTGGGTGTGATAAGTACTGCACCAACTCCACAACCGTTGCAATTAACTTCCCCATCAAACATCATAGTCCATGCTTCTTCCGGGTCAGGCCCTTTAGTGTGAACAGGCTCTTCAAAATCGTTTGCTTTCAAGAACATGATGTCCTCATCAGGGAAGTCAAATCTCATAGGCTGATAATCATCAATGGGTTGCTCAGCCAGATAGTCAGACAATACACTACCTTTGATGGCCTTTTGAGAGGTGTACTGAATGTCATACTCTATTAGAATCATTTTACATCTTGCAACCCTTCTGGTAAGTGCTGGCTTCTCAAATATGTACTTGATTGGATCCATCTTTGAGATCAATAAGTTAGTATGAGTCAACATATATTGTCTTAGTCGGCGAGCAGCCCACGCTAAAGCATAACAAGTTTTCTCGAGCAGTGAATAACGTTGTTCACAGTCGGTAAACTTTTTGCTTAGGTAGTATATTGCATACTCTTTTCGACCAGACTCGTCATCCTGGCCCAACACACACCCCATTGACTCTTCTAAAACTGTCAGATACATGATTAGAGGTCTTCCTTCGACTGGAGGCATGAGAGTTGAAGGTTCTTATAGATACTCCTTGATCTTGTCAAAAGCTCTCTGACAATCATCATTCCACCTGACTGTTTGTTCCTTTCTTAGCAGTTTGAACAAGGGTTCGCAGGTTGCAGTGAGATGAGATATGAACCTTGAGATCTAGTTCAATCTACCTAGGAACCCTCGAACTTCTTTCTCAGTCTTAGGTGCAGGTATCTCCTGAATAGCTTTGACTTTGTCGGGATCAACCTCAATTCCTTTTTCACTTACAATAAAACCCAGCAGCTTACCAGAACGCACCCCGAATGTGCATTTGTTGGGGTTCAACTTCAACTGATACTTTCTCAGACGCTTGAATAGCTTCAACAGATTTACCAAATGCTCTTCTTCTGTAAGGGACTTGGCAATCATATCATCCACATAGCACTCGATTTCTTTGTGGATCATATCATGGAATAATGTTACGATAGCCTGTTGATAAGTTGCACCGGCGTTCTTCAGACCAAATGACATTACTTTGTAGCAGAATGTGCCCCAAGGAGTGATGAAGGTTGTCTTCTCCATGTCTTCAGGTGACATCTTAATCATATTATATCCCTAAAATCCGTCCATGAAAGAAAATGCCGAGAATTGAGCCGTGTTATCCACCAATACATCAATGTGAGGTAATGGGAAATCATCCTTCGAGCTTTCTCTATTCAGATCCTGATAATCCACACACATACGCACCTTGCCATCCTTCTTAGGTACGGGTACAATGTTAGCAACCCACGGCGGGTAACTAGTTACAGCAAGAAAACCGGCATCCCACTGCTTTTGTACTTCTTCTTTAATTTTCATAGCCATGTCTGGGCGGGTACGACACAACTTCTGTTTGAACGGCGGACAATCTTCCTTCAATGGAAACCTATGCATGACAATATCCGTATCCAGACCTGGCATATCTTGATAGGACCAAGCAAAGACGTCAACATATTCCCAAAGTATACTGATGAGTTTTTCTTTCACTGGAGCTTGCAGACTGGCCTCGATCTTTACCTCTTTCACATCTTCTTCGGTACCAAGATTGATGGTCTCAACCTCCTCCTGATGAGGAGCAATCACTTTTTCCTCTTGTCTTAACAACCTAGCCAACTCTTCAGGAAAATCATAGTCTTCATCAACCCCTTCATCTTCTTGATTAATTGGATTGTCGAAGTCATACAAGGTCATAGCAGTGTCGTTGTCGGTGCAATCTGGAGGATTATCTCTGCAAGGGTTGAGATTTGTTCATTTTTAGTGATTGATTTTATTTTTTTAAAAAAAGTGTGGATGGAGTTATTATTGAAAAACATTGTCATTTATTGTTTTGTGCGAAAATAAAAAAAATGAAAGACAATGAGCGAAAAAAGATCGTTTGCAAAAGATGTCCATTTGTTCATTAATCATTCATTTGCACAAAATACAAATATGGCCCTATTACAAAATGAGTCCTGACACCTTGGGCAAGATGCAGGACTTGATGCATGCTTAAACAGGAAATAATAATTACTCTACAGAAGTAATCCTTATAATTTCCTGGGAAGACCAGTTGAGGACTTGCTGGCTTGGGACCCTTGGACGAATCCAGCTTTCCAGGTTGAAGTCGCTTTCAGCCTCGTCTTCCACATTGTTGATTGCATCCGGGGTTAGCATTCCCCCACTGATAAACTTGGGAGCTTCAGCAGCCTCCTCTTGGACCCGTCGGGATGGTTTGTAACCCAACCTGAACTTGTCTTCCTTGATCTGAACTTGCAGCAGCTTGCCCCAGCCCTGGGCATTCCCGTCTTCAACAACCTTCCGAGCTTGCTTATAAGAAGAGATTGAAGTACCAGACACTTCAGTTGTTGCTTCATTGACATTAAGGACCTCAAACCCTTGGCTCATTGTCTCATGGATCTCTCCATCCATCTCAATGTACTTATAAGTAGCTAGATGACTGACGAAGATATCCTCCTCCCCACAGATTGTGATAACTTGGCCCTCCCATTCGTATTTTAACTTCTGGTGAAGGGTCGACGTCACAGCGCCAGCGGCATGAATCCATGGCCGACCCAACAAACAACTATAGGTAGGTTGAATGTCCATCACGTAGAAGATAGTTTTGAAGATCTGTGGGCCAATCACCACAGGCAACTCAATTTCCCCAAGAACCGATCTTTTAGAACCGTCAAAGGCTCTCACTACCAGGTTACTTGGACGCAGTGCAAGGCCATCATATTCAATCTTGACCAAGGCTTACTTTGGAAGAACATTGAGTGAGGACCCAGTGCCAACCAAGACATGAGAGAGAACAACACCCTTACACTCCAAGGTGATGTGTAAAGCCTTATTATGGTTACAACCCTCCGTAGTTAGATCAGCATCGGTGAACCCAAGTCCATGACTAGTGTTGACATTAGAAACCACCATTTCTATCTGATTAACTGTAATCTCTTCTGGCACGTAGGCTGTGTGCAGGACTTTGAGAAGTGCATTCCTATGAGCTTCGAAACACATTAGCAGTGATAGAATAAAGATTTTGGAGGGTGTCTGATGGAGATGGTCCACAACCTTATAGACACTCTTCTTGATTATTCTCATGAACTCGTCTACATCCTGGTCAAAGGATGTCTTATGAGTTTCCTTGGTAATAGGCTCTTTAGGCACCACACTCTTTCCCTTAGCCTTGGCAGCAGCTTCTGCTTCAGCATTAGTTCTTTGGAATTGTGAGGCAAAGAGACGTCTGCTTCGAGTGAAGCCTCCGCCTCCCCCCACATTATCAATCTGTGGTGTAGAAGTGTCAAGAGTGACTTTCTTTCTGTCGCAATATAAATATGAGCCGTAGTGCCAAGGCACGACACTACTGCTGTCATATGGAACTGGTCCTGGTACCGTGATAGTAACCAGACTGATTGCTGCATAAGAAGGAATTGAGACAGTCTGAGGTTTATAATAAATTGTGATAGGAGGTCTGACCGGAGATGGTGCTGGTGATGAAGGTTGCTGATATTGATGTGAGTTGTTGAAAGAATCTGGAACGTGGATTGTTGCCGGATCATAGTAAATGGTAACTGTGGAAATGCCTTCATTTATGGTTGTTGTTGTTGTATAAGGATGTGTCGAACTGATATTTGTTGAAGTTGAAGAAGGGATGGTTGTTGATGTTGTAGAAGAATCCGTTGGAATGATTGTTGCTGAAGTTGTAGGAGGAATGGTTGTTGCATCCGATGGAATGATATGTGCTGGAGTTGTAGGAGAAATGGTTGTTGATGTTGTAGGAGCTAGAACTATTGAAGTGATATATAAAGTGCCTTCTTTGATATGATTGTTGATATCGTTTTTCAAACTTGCACAACCGTTGATAGAAATCTTGCAAGCTTCGCAATGGGCCCACAACCCGAGAACACATGGCACTTTAAAAGCTGGGCTTTAACCTCGGCCAGAGGTGTTTGAATACTTGTAACACTGTCAATTTGGTTCACTGGTTGATCCTCCTCAATGTCATTTATCCTAGTCCCACCATAGCTAGGCATAGGATTCTTGGTAACACTTAGAAGGGGTGCAAAGTTGACTTCCTTAGAATCAATCAAATCCCGAACCTTCATGTGTAAGGCTCTGTACTTCTCTGTAGTATGGCCAGGTGCATTAGGGTGGAAGGCACATCTGACATTAACATCATAGTTTCTTGGGAGATTTTGGGGATCTGGTGGGGCCAGAGTCCACAATTCGATCAGATTGAGCTTTAATAATTGTGGAAGTAAGGCAGCGTAGGGCATCGGAATGGGATCGATAACCCTGTTGATTTGTGAAGTCCTCTGTTGAAATAGACATTGTTGCTGATTGTTATTATTATAAGATCTTTGTTGAGGAAATTGTTGTTGCAGTGGGAAATGTTGTGGTTGTGGAGGATACTATTGTTGAGGTGCTGGAGCTGGAATGGTGACAGTAGCTACTGATCTTGGCATGTATTGAGGCCTACCTCGTCCCATATGCACTGAGTTGGTCTCACCTGTCCTGCGAGGCCCTGAGAAAGGTTTTCTTGCATTGCTGGAACTGGAACCGTTGTCTGAAATTTTGCCCATCTTCAAAAGACTCTCAATTCTCTCACCAGCTATAACTACATTAGCAAAGCTAGTGGAAGAGAAAGCAGCAAGTCTGTCAATGTATGTTCCTTGCAACGTGTTCATAAACATGTCGGCCATTTCCCTCTCAGACATCGGAGGTTGGACAATAACAGCAAGCTGTCTCCATCTTTGGGCATACTCCCTAAAGATTTCTCTTGAAGATTGTGACATACCCATTAGGAGGGTCCTGTTGGGAGCCGTGTCCAAGTTATATTGATACTGGCGTATGAAAGCTTCGGCCAAATCCTTCTAGTTTCTGACAGTTGCTATGGACAAGTGAGAATACCATTCACGGGATGCCCTGGTCAGAATGTCTTTGAAGTAGAACATCCACAACTTTTCGTCCATAGTATAAGCTTTCAGTCTCCCCAGAAAGGACTGTAGGTGAGTACATGGACAAGAGGTACCATTATATCTCTCAAAGCATGGAGGCTTGAATTTGTGAGGAATCCTGACTCCCTCAACTAAACCCATGTCCATTACATCAAATCCCAAAGAGTTTTGGGACTCCAAAGATCTCAGCTTCTCTGCTATTTCGTCCAAACGACGATCATAGGCTTCATCCCCAACACCAATTACTGTAAACTGTTCCTCTTGAGGGTCCTCTTGCAAGGCACGACCTCTAGTGTTTCCTTGAGTATTTCTGATAGCATTGACTTCAGGATTGAGGTGAGGCCCAAATTCTGGCGCATCTATTTGTGGTTGCCCGTGATCATTGTTACTAGTACCTCCCGTACCTGGATGATTCACTTCTGGAGTTTGCCGCTCGACTAACTCTCTTAATCTTTCTTGGCTTTGGGCCAACCCAGTCATTACTGCCATGAACTTTTCAGTTGAGCCCTCATCTCTTTCTCTCATTAGCCATCTGAGTTCTCACGTCAGTCAGATCTTGTTGAACTTGGTCCATCTGTAAGCTCGGAAGGTTGTTTCTGGTTGGATACCGGTGAACTCTGCTGATGGGGAAAACCCTCCTACGAGCAATGTTTCCTGAAACACACACCAAAGTGAGAAAACAACAACAAAAACACCTACAAAACAAAGAATGAGGTTAGTATGCAATGCAGTATGTCTATTTGTCTTCCAAGGGTATCCGGTTTGGTTCTTTGGTTTTGACCTTCAAGACCTTGGGGAATGAAGATGTTGAAGAGAAATGCAGTCCAAGAAGAAAATCCAGGTAATACATAAACCATACATTTCAAATGCAAAAGATACATAGTTTATGATTACAACAAGTTCCCATGGTGGGTCAAAATACAATCAAGTCGAGAAATACAACAAAATCACCATGAGAAATAAAGTACAAAATAAAATATAAGAACAAAGAAATCAAACATCCAGCCCAAAGTCATCCTCCTTGACTTCCTTCAGGAGAGCATCAGTCACTAGTCCAACTGGATGCTCTGTGATGGTCCTGATAAGAAGGTTCCTGGTGGCAATGACACTTGTCAACTTCTGGTACTTGTCTTGGTCTTTGATCTCTTCAACCCCGCCCAGAGTTTCAACTCAGAGATTTCCTTCTGTGCTGCTAACAAGGCTTCCTGACTCTTCTTCTCCTTAGCTTCCAGCTGCTCCATCCTAGACTGGGTATTCTGATCTTCTTGCAAACGAGCCTCAGTGATCCTGATCCACCTAGCCTGACTCTCTTCCAAGTAGTTATCAACTCTGGATTTCTGAATCTTAGCTTCTTTGCAAGCATTCTTCAATACCAACTCCCCTGCTCGAGCTTTTCTGAAGTAATCATCAGTCTTCTCTATCTTGGTCATATGCTCGATCCGGAGCTTCTCTAACCTCTCATTGTCCAGATGACTATCATTCCTCTCCCAGAGGGTCTTCTTTAGAGCTTCAGAAAGATGAGCATTCCTCTCTTTCAGCTTCTCAAACTCCTCTAAACTGATTGTAGCTACAGGCTCTGCTGCTGATGGTCCTGGCACATCCTCTAAGGTGAATGGCATGCGGGTGATCTGTCCTCTGGTGCGAGACCAATCAATGTACTGAGCTGAAGCTATGTTGTTGCACTTGCCAAGAATAGCAGTCCCTTTTGTCTGTATGTTATCCCAAGCCCAGGCTGCTTGTCGGATGATGGCATGATTATTCTGAACATCACAGTAAAGGGTCTCTGCTAAATCCTGCTCTCTTGGTGGATGTACTAAGGCATACTCTAGCTGCCTTTTGAAAAAATCAGGATTGTAGTTGATGCAACCCTTAACTCCAATAAGGGGTACATTGGGATACTGCCCACAGCTTGTAATTATGTCTCTGCCCTTGGTGCTCTGAGTACACCACCTGATGTCTTCTGAAGTGAGAGAAATCAATATTTTAGCCCAATTTCTTGACTGATGTGGATTCAGGAAAGCTTCTGTCTTTGGCAAGTGCCTCAATAACCAACAGTAGAAGAGAGGTGCACAACATCTGACCAGTCTTCCCCTCTGCTTCTCATTTCTCTGATGCACTGATTAGTAAAAATCCCCTAGAAAGGTAGGAACTGGATTCTTCAGCAGGAAGATATGGATATCACTCTTGCTTACAAACTTAGGCTCGTCTGCAAACAAGATGATTCCATATACACTAAGAGCCAGGAGAGCACAAACAGTTTCCCACTTCCCAACTGCAGCATGACTGGTGGCCTGAGTGATCAAGAAGTCCAAATGGAGGCATAAGATTCTAGCCTTGGTGGTCATATGCTGATCAATGATGGTGTTTTCCAAATACAAAGCCTTAGCTATGTCTTCATTCCTAAGAGCAGTCATTTCAGGGTTGAAAGGAATACCTCTTCTGATAGGGACACCTAACAACATGGAAAACTCTTCTAATAAAGGACCCATCTGAAAGTCTGGATAAGTGAAACATCTGAGAGGAGGGTCATAGAACTGAAGGAAAGTATGAATCATGCTCCTCTGTGATGCATCCAAGTCCATGATCATGTCCATAATACCACCATAATGTTCCCTGAATAAAGAGACATGATCAGGAGTGATAAGTGCCTGAATCTGCCTGATGCCTGCTAGAGAGGGCTCAAAGAAATGATAAATGATGTCGCTCTTCCTGGATAAGTCCATACTGACAATGGATACTGATGAAGATAACTGAAGAAAATAACTGATGAAGACAACTGGAGAAGATATCAACTGAAGAAGATCTCTGAGGAAGATAACTGATGAAGATGGCTAAGCAGAAGAACAGTCAAAACCAAACCAAAGATGATGTGGATACCCTATAAAACAAATAGAAAAATGTTAAATGATGCAAAATGATGTATGCAGAATGATATGCAAGGGTTTGTGATCAGGTGCTGGATTTTCCATTTTTCTTTGATAGGGTCCATGAGTGTTCATAATTCCGGATGAAGATCTGAGAACCAGTAACCAGGTGGGGGACTCAAATAAAGAGTCACAAGTCCAGGGTTTCATAGGATCAATCCAAAATAGTGTAACCTTAAAACAATATCCAGTAATAGGGTATGTTGAGGCCAAGGGTTCCTTCAAACCTGTAAACATCCCAACCCCCTCACAGGTATTGTTCTAGAACAAGGATCCTCAGACTTGGATCTATTATGAGAAGTGTAAACACTTCTAACCCGGAGGTACAATGTTTACCCTAATCATAAAGAATCCTCCTCTAATTCACCTCATATGCTGAAGGTCATCTAAAAAGGTCATCCAGACTTAGCAGGCTTCCCAGATAGCTCTAGCACTACAGGAAATCCGTAGCATAGAGTTCTCAAGAAGAAACCGATGTCTGAACCGTGTTTCATATTCCCGCACCAGACCGAAATGGAATGGGAAAGAATATGAAGCCACTCTAATCCTATGTGTCACCCAGGCTCCCGGTGTAGAACCTTGCTCACTGAAATATCCCTCCCACTAAGGCAAACCAACAAATCCAACACATAATATGATGACAATAATATGAAATGCATCAAACAGTAAATGAAAGCGATAAATAAAGCTGTACAGAAAGCAATAAACAAAAAGCACACATAACACATAACACCCCTATAATCACAAATCAAACAAGCGCTAGGAGAAACCCACAAAAAGAACCAGAAGCCCTGGTTGCAAAGATAGTTATCCCCAGCAGATTCGCCAAGCTGTCGCTCCCCGGATTTTCGCCCTGGTGCAAACGCGAACTGTCGGCGAAGAGAAAGAGGTTGAATTGAATAGAGTCTCCAGCTAGGCATTTTTATCCTGCAAACCAGAGAAACTGAGAAACTGAGAAAGGGGGTTGGTTACGACCTGGGAAGGTATTAGCACCCAGATCGTCCATCGTACTCGACGGGATCCACGCTTAAAAGATTGTGTTTAAAGGGGTAAGTGTATGTGCTATCTGTGTGCAAAATCTAGGGAAAGAAAATACAGGTGTTAGTGCAAAAGGGTGAATTGCTCAAGAACTGAGGCTTTAGAAAGAATACTGAAAGAGGGGGATGACAAAGAGACTTTTGTTCGATAACTGTTAAGTTATGCCTACGTATCCTCTCGTGCAATGAGGAAGTCAGAACACCGTAGTTCGACTCAAAGAGACTGGAAAAGAATTGACTGTGAACTTTTTGCTTGTCTATGCTCAAGTGTATGACTCGTCTGGCTCGAGTGCTAACTGTCTTGCATTAGACGGAAGAAGCAAGTTCTTGTTTGTGAATGAGTGTGATGAGAAAAGAATCCCTGAGGAGACGATTATTGTTTGTTTTTGTGTTTTCAGTTTTTTATTGCTTTTAGTGTTTTGCATAGGATTATGAGCTTAAGCCTAAATCAAGGGTTTGTAAACTCATTATATCCTCCTTGATTAGGGATAATGAGCCTACTTAAGTGTGAGATAAACATATCAACTTAATTACCATGATGATGTAGGATTAAGATCATTAACCTACTTGTGATTATTTAGATGTTTTTGGGTTTTTGTTTAGTGTTAAGTGATGAGTTTAATCTCTAATCACATATTAGTAAACTCATTACACCATCCTAATAGAAGGATGATAGATGAGAACACTTAAGTTGAGGGAGATACCTCAACTTAATCCATGGTTAGGGATTAAATTCATTATATAACAAGCCTTTATTAAATGGATTTTAATTAAGGAATGAGATTAAGAAGTGGATTTTATGGTTTGTAAGACAACTTGAGGGGGACTTATCCATTAAATACTAGGGTTAGTCCCTCTTAACCATAAGGAAGAGATAGAACCCTAATGTAAGGCCCAAGTTACAAGATAAAGTATTAGTCATTATTAATGTGTTTTGATTAAGAGGTGTAAACAAATTAAAGGTTTAACACTAAGGATTAATGTTATACACTCCATCCTAAGATAAGGATGCAGGCATAACCCTAATTCCAAAGTCCTAAAGCTTTAAGAGTTTAGCCTCTGATTAAGAGATGAGTAAAGAGACTCAAGGAGACTCAAAGATAAAAAGCTAGGGGGACTATACAACCTTAAGAGTTATCATGCTTGGATGTCCTATGGTTTGTGAGGCTTAAGATAAAGGAACTTCAAGAAGGCCACCATGGAAGAAGCAAATGAAAAGAGAAGGAGGAAGAAGAATAAGTTACTTACTTCCTAAAGAAGAATAAGTTACTTACTTCCTGAAGAAGATAAGTAACTTAGAAGAAAAGAAAGGATCAATAGACATAAGTGAAACAATTTCACTTCAAAGACAAATAAATATGCAAATGAGAGGAAAGAAGAGGTGGGAGTTGAAGGCAAATCCACCTCCCAGATAACTTACCAATGGTTCCTGAAATGTTAGTATGAATGCATAAGACATAAAGCAAAAGGAAATGAGATGAATGTGATGTAAATACCAAAACCAGAAGTGATTATGAAATGAAAATGTGTTATGAGATGATGCAAAATCATACAAGATGCATATGAATGATCATACAAGGATGAGATGCAATGGAAGCATGTTTAGAAGTATGAAAACACATGGATGTTCATGAAATGTAATGAATGCAAAACATGGAAAATGAATGAAGAAATGATCAATCAATGTTTCAAACATGTCCTAAGATGTCTAAGATGACATACAAGAGAATGGAATGGCATGGCAAGTTCATAAGTTCATGATATGCAAAGAAGAATGCAAATGAAGATGCAAAATTAGGGTTTTAAGGCAACATGTGATGCATATGAACAAAACAGAAGCAAACACCATGATAAAAAATTGAAATTGAGCTCAAACAAACCCTAAACCTATACAAGATCACACCCCAAAGGAGAAGGTCAGAAGCCAATCCTAGTGAAAGTTATGAAATTCCTAAGTTAACTAGGGTTTTTGGGTGCTTCTAAAGGGAAAATGCAAATCAAATTGAAAATGCAAGATAAAAACATGAGGTAAATAACCTAGAAACTATATGCAATATGTGAAACAATGCAAAAAGAATCAAGTTCAAACTTATCATGGTTAGGCAGAAATGAATTTTTCAAGTTAGGGTTAAAAAAGGTGAAATTTAAGAACCCTAATTCAAAGAAAATTGTGAAAATATGACCAAACCTAAAAATAAATTTGTATGGTGAGTTTGAAAATGTTTCTAAATGTATTGGAATGCTTCATGAATTTTTTAGTGATTTTTAGAAACCTAAATGCATATTTAATTAATTAAAATCAATTAATTAATTAAATAAAACATTTAAATATTTTAAAAATACTTTTTTAATGCAAAAAATAAATAAAAAATGTTTTTAGGTTAAGAAAAATATTTAAAACAGAAATGCAAAATTTAAGATTTTTTTGATGATTTTTTCTATTTTAAATAAAATGGACAACGAAATGCAATAAAAATGAAATAAAAATGAATTAAAATGGAAGTCAAATGATCCAGTGGCTGAGATTTGAACTGGGGAGGGGAGGGTTGACTGCGCGCGTTAATAAAGGGCCAGGATTGAATCGGAGGAATTTTAATTAATTAAACCTAATTAACTAATTAATTATGAATTAAATTTTAATGGAGCAATCTGAGCCATCCATATGCGCGCTAAGCAAGGATCCAAAGGCTGACATTCAAACCTGGATAAACCCTAATTAACAAACCCTAATCACTCTCAGGTGACCGGAGCCTGACCAACCCTTCAACCTAACTTCTTCCCTAGGCTACCTCAGACCCTCTAAATCTCCAGAATTAATCCTCTAACATCCCTAAGCATGAATCCAGCATCAAACAACATTTATGTTCCACCAAAATCATGAATCGAAGCAAAACGGAAAAATACACAACTTTCAGAAGCTAAATACATGCTTGATACTCAACCATTTTCAAAAGTAAACATATCACAATGATCAGCACATCATGTAGATTGATATTGTAACTTAAAAGACAAGTTCTGGAAAATTTGTTCTTGATGATACCTGAAATGAAGCTTTGCAGTTTTGAGCTTTCTGGCCTCCTCCCTTGTGCAAATTGACTCCAATGGTCACCCTGATGCTATTGAGGAGCTTAGAACAAGTTTGTATGGCTTGGTTTATGAGTTTCAGTTCTGAATATGCAGAAACCGTGTTTTGGTTTGAGAAGCTTTCAGGCCATTATAAGGGTTGCTTTGTGATCCTTATGATGTGTATGATTGAATGGTGCAAAGAGTTTTGAGGTTTGATGGTTGTGCTGAGAGATTCGAAAAGATGAAAGTTTTGGGGATTTTTGTGAAACTCGGCTTGTGGAATGATTCAGGATTGTGTGTTGTATGAAATGAGGTCCATAAGGTTAGTATAGGACAATGAGAGTGATCAGAAAGTGGGTGGTGGAATAGTGTGATTGGTATGGGCCAAGTTGCAAAAATGTCAACATTGTGTACTTGAGGTATGTGCATGGTTCATAGCTGGCTTTAGGGGTGTCTTGGCCTCAGCTTGATTCGTGGATGGCCCTAGGATGAAGTTTATGCAGCTGGAACATTTGGATCAAGAGATGTCATGTGTTTTGCAAATTTCCAACTTTGAAGACTTTGTGAAAATGGCTTAATGAAACTTGCAATCCAAGGCACAATTCTGGTCCAAATAAGTCATGTGATGTTGTTATGATGCTTAGAGGTTGATTAGAGGTCATGAAATGGCTTAGAACTTGAATTTGCAAAATTCCCTCTTTGGTGCACACTTGAAAATTATAGGATTTTTTCCAACTTTGAAAGGCCATATCTTGAGTTCTTGGATGAATCAAGACATGTTCTTGTACTTTTTGAAAATGGGAGGACATAATCTACAACTTTCATGCCCAAGAATTTTTCATTTGAAACATTTTTGTTCATGAAAGAATAGGTTGAATATCTTTCCCAAAATGGAAAGTTTCCATTACAAGTCATTTCCAAAAATAGCAAGTTTGCATTTGGCTCAAAATTCTTCAACTTTGTGAACTTCTAACCACATCTAAGATCAAATAAAGATCATATAACCTCAACATGATGATGATGACCCTTTGGTACCCTTAATGGAGGCCTCAGATGCCCTGATTTTGACTTTACTTGCTCAAGAAGTTACCCAATGATCAGATGACTTCCACTGTGAATTTCTTCATCAAACTTGGTACACTTGATCCTTATAACATATTGAGACCATTAGAAACAAGAATGACCAAAAAAATTGGGATTAAGGCCTATGAAACCAAAACCCTAATTTTAGGTCATCTGTGCAGAAAATCTTCAGTCTGCCTCTATGCCTTTGCCATGCTTTGTGATACCTTGACTTTTATGAACTTTGGGGAGAATATTATGATCATGGAACACACATGGACCCTCTTGGAAAGCTTCAAAACCTTTGGGATGGCTCAGATAACTTCTTGGATTGCCTATATCACAAACCCTAGATGCAGATGAAATGAACTATGCAGATGAAACAAATATGCTTATGCTAATGCAAAATTGAAAGACCATAAGCCATGGTGTGAGAAAAAGTGAAGGACAATTTGGGGTGTTTACACATGGGTACCGAACCTCTATCAGAACATCTACTGGGGCAACACCTTATCAGCTTGTGTATGGTATGGAAGCTGTCCTACCTGTTGAAGTTGAACTACCCTCCTTACGGGTAATGATGGATGTGAAACTGGATGAAGCAGAATGGGTCCGATCTCGATATAATCAACTAGGTCTGATTGAAGAAAAGAGATTAGCAGCCATCTGTCATGGGCAGTCATATCAAAAGCGAATGAAGAAAGCCTTTGATCAGAAAGTCAGACCTCAGGAATACCAAGTGGGAGAGCTTGTTCTGAAAAGTCTTCTTCCTCCTCATACAGACTGTAAACACCCCAAATTTTCCCTCACTCATTTCACCATGGCTTGTGATCTTTTCATATGCATAAGTTCAACAATATCATCTCATATTGCATTTTTGCTTCACTGCATTGTTTCAAAGTCATCTGCATCTAGGGTTTGTGATCTGAGCCATTTTGAGCCACTCCAAAGGTCATCAATCACTTCAAAGGGGTCCATGTATGTTAAAGCATCATATTATATCCTCACAAGGTCAGGGAAGTCAAAGAATCACAAGAACTGAGGAAGGCATGGAAGCAGAGCCAGGCTTAACTGCACAGATGACCTAAAATTAGGGTTTTGGTTTCAAAGGCCATAACTCCAAATTTTTTGGTCATTCTTGTTTCTATTGGTCTCTATATGTTATGAGGATCATTCATATCAATTTTCATGAAGGAATTCAATGGGGAAGGCATCTGATCACAAGATGACTTCTTGAGCAAGTCAGTGTAAAATCAGGGCATCTGAGGCCTCCAATGACCCAACCAAAGGGTGTTATCCATCATTTTGAATGTGTATGATCTTTATTTGATCATAGAAGATGTTAGAAGTTCACAAAATTGAAGAATTTCAAGCCATTTGCAAAATTGCCTTTTTGGGAAAAGTGACTTATAATGCAAACTTGCCATTTTGGGAAAGTTTTTCAACCTCCTCTTTTTGATTCAAAAATGCTTCAAAAGAGAAAACTTTGGTCATGAAAGTTGTAGAATGGATCCTCCCATTTTCAAAAAGTACAAGAAATCATTCTAATTCATTTTGGATCAAAAGTTATGGCTTGTCAAAGTTGGCAAAAATCACATAATTTCATGTTTTACACCAAAGAGGCATTTTGCAAAATGGTATGATAAGGCATTCTAAAGGCTTCAAATGTGCACAAACACTTCACAACATGCTCATGTGACCTCTAAAGATCAGAATTGGCCCAAGAATTATGCATTTTGGTGCCTTGAACTTAAAGAATTTCCAAAAGGGCCAAAGTTGGACAAATTTCCAAAATCACCCATAAGCTTCAATCCACTTGCTGCATTGCCTCAATCTTACTTCCATGGTTCTCCTTGATCACAGATGCACAAGACATGCCCTTGTCCTTGGCCTGCCATGACCCATACCTCAAAGGACACCTAACATTGACTTTTGGCAAATTGGACCATACCAATCAGCATAGGCCACACCAACTCCACAGACCTATCACAATGTGATAAGTGGACCAAAAGCAACTCAAAGCAACACACACACAAAAGCCTGATTTCTCCCACAAGTCAGCATTCTCAAAAATCCCTCTTTATGCATTTTTCTTCGAATCTCAATACACAAGCCACAAACCTCAAAACAAACTTGATAGAATCACTCACCATGATCCTCTGATCATTTCCCAACCATCATTTGATCCTGAAACCATCCCAAACAGAAATACGATTTTTCACTCCCCTTGGTCAGAACTTCATCAATCTCGCAAACTAGCCACCATAAACTCCAACTAAGCCTCAAAGCTTCCTCAGGAAGATCATTGGAGCCATTTTGAAGCAAAGAAGCAGTCAGAAAGCTCTTGGAGTGAAAGCTCCATCTCAGGTAGTCATGCGAATCATTTTTTCCAGAAGCTCTATTTTAAGTTATTAAATGGTTAAGCTTGTTCCCCTGAGTGCATTGAGCTTTGTATTTTTAAAAATGGTTGAGAAATGAAGTTGTATGGTTGTTCTGAAATTTCTGCCATTTTTTCATTTTGATTCGAATCTTGTTTGTGAGTGAAAAGAAATGGAGTTTGATGTTAGGGATGAGTTTAGGGAGGTGAGAGGAAGCAATCTGGAGCTTTAGAGCTCCAGAAATGACCTAGGGAGTGATTTTGAAAAATCTCAGGGGAGGTGTGGCCGGAGAAGATGACCGGAGGTCATTTCCGGCCACCTGAAAGTCATTAATGTCTTAATTGTGATTAGGGTTCAGTTTGAATGTGAGCCATAGATCTTGTTGACCCGTGTTGACCCGCGCGCGAATGAGTGGCCCAGATCCATCATTAAACCCTAAATCCTGATTTATTAAATTAATTAATTAGGTTTTATTTAATTAAGTCAGTTTAAATGCAGACCGTCCAGATGCGCGCGGGTCAACTCCCTCCATTTCTCTTTGAATCTCAGCCACTGGATTGGTTTACTTTCATTAATTCGTATTTAAAATTCATTTTTATTGCATTTTCTTTCTCATTTATTTTAAAATATCAAAACACATTATAAACATTTTATTTGTTGCATGCTGTCTCAAAATATTTTTCTCATTCTGAATATAATTTTATTTTTATTTTTTGCATTAAAAATTATTTTTAAATCATTTAAATGTTTATTTTTAATTAGTTAATGGAAATTAATTAATTAAAAATGCATTTAGGTATTTAAAAATCACCAAAAAATTCACATTGCATTTCAAAGCATTTAGAAACATTATCAAACTCTCAAAACAAATTTCTTTTTGGTTCTTGACCAATTTTGACAATTTTCATTGGAATTAAAGTTGTTTAAAGGCAATATTTTGATCCTAACTTGAAAAAATTCATTCTGCCTAATCATTAAGAGTTTGATGATGGTTCTTCTTGCATTGCATCCTTCATATCATGTAGTTTATAGGGTAAAATTGATTTGAATTTATCTTCCATTTTCAATTTGTTTTGCATTTTTCATTGTGAGGTACCTTGAAACCCTAGTTGACTTAGAAAAATCACAACTCCCATTAGGTTAAGAGTTAGGTCCCCTCCTTTGGGCAGTAAACTTGTGTAGGGTTAGGGTTCCTTTTATCCCATTTTCAATTTTTTATCATGTCATTTGCCTCTGGTTTTGAATTTTTGTGATGCATGTTGTTCATAAACCCTAATTCTTGCCTTCCTTTGCATCCATCTTTCATTTGCTTGCATTCAAGAACTTGCCATGACATTTTGTGCATCCATATGACATTTAAGACATCTTAGGACACATTAGAATCATGTTTGATCATTGCATCTTTAATTTTCCATCTTGTTCATTCATATCATTTCATAAACTTTCATGAACTTTCATGGTTCAAAACATGCTCCATTGACATCCTTATGCTTGTATGATCATACTCATATCTTGTATTGTGTTTGCATCATCTCTTAGCATCATTAACATCATGTTTATGCTTCTGGTTTTGGTTTTCATCCTTTGCATTTTCATTTCATTTCCTTTTCTTTGCTAACTTTTCAGGTGGTAAGTTGTTTTGAGAAGTGAATTTGCCTTCACTTCTCACAATCTCTTTTCATCTCTTTCTTGCCTTCTTTGCTGCATTTTGTATGTGTATTAGAGTGAGCTTGCAAATTCATGTTCTCTCCCACTTTCTTCCTTCAATCAACTTGTCTTCTTAAGTGAAGCAAGTTGTCTTGCTTCTCTCTGTCTCTTTCCCCTTTCATCTGCTTCTCTCCTTGGTGGCTCTTTATAGATTTCTCCTCTTAAGCCTCACAAACCCTAGGACTTCCAAGCATGATAACATTATAGGATTGTTTAGTCCCCCTTAGACTCTTTCCTTTGAGTTTTCTTTGAGTCTTCTCTTCTCACCTCATAGCCAAGGACTAAACCCTAAAGGTTTTAAGGCTTTGTGATTAAGCTTATGCCTGCATCCTTCTATTAGGATGGAGTGTATAACTTTAATCCTGAGTGTTAAACCCTTAATGTGTTTAAATACTTTAATCAATTTACTTAATAATCATCAATACATCAAGCTTGTAACTTGGGCCTTGCATTAGGGTTCTAATTCTTCCTTAATTGGTTAAGAAGGACTAACCCTAGTGTTAATGGACAAGTCCCCCTCAAGTTGTCTTACCAACCAAAAAACTCACTTCTTAATCTTTTCATTAACTAAAATCCACTTCAATAAAGGTTTTGTTTTCTCATGAGGTTAATCCCTAATCATGGATTAAGTTGAGGAGCCTTCCTCAGCTTAAATGTTTTCATCTATTATCCTTCTATTAGGATGGTGTAATGAGTCCATTAAATCATTGATTATGGCTTAAACTCATTACTTAACACTAAACAAAAACAACAAAAACATCTAAATAAATGCAAGTAGGTTAATGATCTTAATCCTACACAATGGTGACTAAGTGTAAGGTGCTTACTTCACACTTAAGGTATTCTCATTACCCCTAATCAGAGGGAGGATGTGATGAGTTTACTAACCCTTGGTTTAGGCTTAAGCTCATTTTCCTATGAAAAACCCCAAAAGGGAATAAAAGATTGAAACACAAAAACAAACAATAATCGTCTCCTCCGGGATTCTTTTCTCATCTCATTCACTCACAAACGAGAACTTGCTTCTTCCTTCTAATGCAAGACAGTCTGCACCTGAGCCAGACAGGTCATACACTTGAGCATAGACAAGTAAGCAGTTCACAAGTCAATTTATCTTTCAGTATCTTTGAGTCGATCTACGGTGTTCTGACTTCCTCATTGCACGAGAGGATACGTAGGCATAACTTAACGGTTATCGAACAAAAGTCTCTGTATATTCCCCCTCCTTCCAGCATTATTCTTTTAGCCTCATTATCTTGAGCTCTTCACTCTTGTTCTTACACTGACACTTCTCTTATACACTCCACATTTATTTTACACTGACACTTGCATTCTTTCCAGCTTTGATACACAGATTGCACTGACACTACCCCTTTAAAACACAAATCTTGTAAGCGTGGATCCCGTCGAGTACGGCGGACAATCTGGGTGCTAATACCTTCCCAGGTTGTAACCAACCCCCTTTCTCAGTCTCTCTGGTTCGCGACCGTCTTATCCATATCTTTCTAGGTCTATGCAGCATTACCTTTCCTCTGGGATAAAAATGCCTAGCTGGCGACTCTATTCATTCCTTCCTCTTTTGCCGACCGTTCGCGTCTGTACCCCTCTTGGCCGGGTGTCATCAGGTGGGAGCGACACAGACCACAGGGGCAAATGGACGCCAAACTACAAATGCCCATTCATAGTAAAGAAAGTTTTCTCAGGTGGGGCGTGTCGCTCCCTGGATTTCCATCCTGGTACAAACGCGAAAGTGGCGCAGGAAAGGTTAGAATCGCCAGCCAGGCATTTTTATCCCGAAGGAACGAGAATGGTAATGCTGCACAAACCAGAAGAAAAGAAAAGGAAGGACACGGGTCCTGCAAACCAAAGAGACTGAGCTCGGGAGTCGGTTACGACTTGGGAAGGTATTAGCACCCAGATCGTCCGCCGTACCCGACGAGATCCACGCTTGCAAAGGAATCACTTTTAAAGGGTGAAGAAATGAAAAACTGCTGCAAAGAAAATGAACTGAACTGGATAAAAGAAACGAAAAGGGAACTGAAAAAGAAATGAAAAGGAAAAAATGTAGGGAAAATAAAGATTGTGCTCGAATGGGCCCTACCCCGCTGCCTACGTACCTCATCTGGACAATGAGGATCAGAGTCGCCGTAGTTCCCCTAACTAGGGGTGGAAAAGATTGCTTGTGTCTTAAGGCTTGAACTGCCTATGTCAATGCTCAGGTGTTGCAGGCTCGGACGATGAGTGCGTTACCGTCTTGCAAAATGACAAGTAGGAGCAAGTTCGCGGACGGAGCGAAGGAGATGAGAAGAGAATTCCCGAAGGAAAGACGCTTATTGTTTGTTTATGTTTTTTAAAAGCTTTTATGGGTGTGTCATAAGGGAGTGAACTCAAGCTCTTTTCCATGGAATGTGTACTTGTCACTACATTCCAAGATGGAATAATAGAACAAGCACACCCAAATAAGGAGAAGATCCCCAAAACTTGATTCCAGAGATTATGGCTTAGGCTCACTAACTCATTGAATTTATTAAGTGTTTTTGTATTTTTGATGAATAAGTGTTTTTTATGATTTTCTTGATGAAGATGGTCTCATGATCAGACTTGTGCATCATAAGACAAGCTTGTACTATCCCAAGATGGGAAAACTACAAGTGTTTCATGGAATAAGGCTATTGCACAGGAGACCACTTCAATCTTTATTAAGTGCTTTTTATGGTTTTTGTTTTGAGATGAGAAGAGAAAGAACCAAAGATCTTAAAGGTAAAAAATCTAATGGGGAAAGTCTAATCCTAAAGTTATCATGCATAGAAAATCCTAGGTTAGTGAGGTTTACTATCCTAAAGAAAGAAAAGATAAGATGAGAAGAAGAAGAATGAAGAAGAGAAGAAGAAAGAATGGATGGCCTAAGCCCCAACAAACACAAATAAGAGAATATCATGAAAAGAGAAGAGATGAGAATAGGAGATGTGGGAATCACCTCCACACCTCTCACTTACTAGAGCCCCTGAAATGGTTAGTAACAAAAGCAAGCATCATGACAAAAGCAAATGAGAACAAATGAAACACCAAATGGGCATAAGATCAAACCAAAGCAACACAACCAGAATTGGAATCTCAATTACAAGTGTCAAATGTAAACACACAACACAAGAATGAGAAAGGGACTATACAATTCAACATGAAGCATTATGGATTATCATGACAAATCAAAACAAACGTGAGATGACACAAAGCAAACCAAGCAAACAAACATCACAAACTTCAAGACCAGAACCCTAAAATGTCAAGAATGTGCCTAAGCAACACAAGAGATGAAGAGTAGAGGCATACAAACTTAAACATTATCATCATGAGAAGCAAAGAAGCATAAGAAGTGAGGTGAACATGTGCAAAAGTGAATGAACTCAAAGGTAAGCAACCACAAAATTCTCAAAGTACAAACATCAATTCAAGACCAGAGAGGTATCCACATCCTAAATGGGATCTAAACAACCTAAGGGAGTTGGCACAAGTGCCCTCCCAACCTAAGGATTAAACATATGACCAAAAAGGATGCAAAAGAAGATAAGCAAAGAACAAAATTCAAATCAAATCAAGCATTCATCCAAAAATTCCACAAATTTTCACAAAGACTCTTCAAACATACAATATTAACATGCCAAAAGAATAGGATCAAAATCAAAAGCTAAGTAGGTCAAATATGAGTCTAAACATGGATTAGGGTTAGGAAACTTCATGCACAAGCTAAGGATAAAAAATAATCAAGCAAACTTCTAAAAATCAGAATAAAAATCATCAACAAACTACACTTTGATGTGAATCCAGAGCAAAAAGAATCAATTCAAAATTCATATTAATGGTCAAGATACAAATTCTACAAGACATCATGCTTTAAAAGTGAATAAGAAACAATTAATAAAAGAAGAAATTAATTCCAGCGTGGAAAATGAAAATAAATGGGAAATAAAAATATCAAAAATTAAAGAAAACTCAAAATATCATTCATGAATTTTTTTTGGAATTTTTATGAACTTATTTCTATTTTAAATAATTAAAAATCAAACTGAAAAGAAATAGAAATAATAAAATAAGAAAACAAAGCCAGGGGTGAGAATAGCAACTACTTCAGTTCAAATTGTTTGGGCTTACTAAACAGGGGGGACGAATAACAACTTAGGCCCAGTGAAACTTTGTGCAGGACACAATACTTAGGGTAGAAATTCACAAAATCCAGGGAAAACAACAGGCCAATGGATCAATTGAACGCTTCAGATCAAGTCAAACTTACAACCAGGTCAAAAATCCAAAAGCTTAGTGCGTGTGTGCATGATAAGTAATGTGAGGTGCCACACAAAAGCATAATTCAGATTTAAAACATAAAATGAAAGCACATGAGGGGGAGGATGGAGTTTTAATGCGTTGTCACGCTGCTATCCGTTCAGATCAACCATCCAATGGTTCAAACATCATCTTCTTCCTTTGCTATTTCCAGAATCCGGTGACCGGAGCCCTAGCTCCGACACCGGAAAATTCAAGCTCATGAACAAATCATCACTAACAAACATCATAATCTCCAGATCCTGTAATCAAACATGGTGAATCCAAATATGGCAATGAAACTCACTAGATCAAAGATCAAGCCAAATCGAAGAGAAACAGTTTTGTACATCAAACTTCAGATCAACATAACAAACTCAATATTCAAGAAAATGCAAAAAAAATCACACCATAATCATCAGTGAAACAAGCAGATCACAATGTATACATTTAATTTCAATTCCAGATCCACGAATTTCAGAGCATACCTGAGGTTGAAGATCCTCTAAGACTCCAAGAAAATGCTCCTTCAGCTGCAGATCCACGTACTTTGACCCCCTCTTGCAAAATAAATGCAAGATGGAGCTTGAGAGAAGCTGGATCTTAGAATCCGAATGCTCTTGCTCTTGAATGGCACCTCAATGATTCTTCACTCTTAGCTTGAATAAGTGAGTGCAATATGATCCTTAGAGCTCAAGGATGAAGATTATGTGAATAAAATAGGAGATGAGAGCTTGAGGAGAGAGTTTCGAAAGAAAATGCAAGTGTGCAAGATATTTTGAATCTGAGAAATGAGAGTGTGTGTACACGAATTCAGTGCATGTTTGGCTTTTATATCATTGATCCTTTCACCTGATTAGGGTTTCTGAAGTAATGGTGGCATGAGAAGTGTGATTGAGGTGAAAATGCAAAAATGCATGAAATGTGTGATTGCTTCATACACGCGTGCAATGCTTCCATCATGTGTACATTCTGACTTCATTTCATCCCCTCATTGCCTTTGGATCAATCCTGACCCTTGGATGTGAGTGCAACATGCTTTGCTTGTGATTTTGCAAAAATACACTTTGTGAAATATCTCTCATTCCATGCACGAATTTGGTGAATTCTTTGGAGTAAAATGTGTCTCATGCAATGCCTTGTGATGTTGTGACCTTATTTTGTCCATAAAACAGCTTGGAATTGAGCTATATGAGTTTTTTCTCTTGGTGGAAACTTGAATTTTAAGGTAAACCCTAAAAAACAAGTGAACTTTCGAAGGCCATATCTCTTGATCCATGAGGACTATGAAAATGTACTTGTACTTTCTGAAAATGGGAGAACCTACCCTACAACTTTCATGTTTGTTGGAAATTCATTTGAGATCTTTTTCACCATGAAAGAAGCCTTTGAAAATTAGGGCAAAAGTTGCCAAAAATGGAAAGTTTCATAACAAACCATATGCCAAAAATGGAAACTTCTTCAAAACCCTTTGATTCTTGATCCTTGACTTTGCCAAATCTCTTCTAAGGTCTTAAGGACATCCCTTGACTTGAAAAAATGGGGTTGGACCCTTTGAATTCTCACAGTTGACTTTTAAAATGCATAGTTGACCAATTTCTTCTTATGCAAGCAACTGATGAAATAACTGCCTTCCACAAGGAATTTTCTCACCAAATTTCATCCCTAGGATCCTCTTATCATATGAGAGACTTTGCCCAGATGAAATGGCCAAAGTCACAAAGAATTCATGCTTGAAAGTGAAACCCTAATTTGGGAACCATTGTGTAGGAGCTTGCCCTAGCTTGGATTCCCTGAGGATCTCCCACCCTCCTGGGCTTTTGCAAAGGATCTTGAACTTGTTATTGTCATGTAGACTCTTCATGGGACTTGGAAAAGTCCATTGGGCCCCTTGCTATAGCTTGTAATGCCTCAAATCCACCAATAGTTGATCATATGCCTAATGCTAGAACATGAGAATGTTATGCTTTACTTTTTCATGCAAAGATGCCAAAGATATGATATGCTTATGATGATTATGATATGATGATGATGATGCTTAAAAAGAAGAGGTCAAATTTGAGGTGTTACAGGGCATTGATGCTCACTACTATGGATGGCGAGGACTTCTTATCTCCTATGAATTCAGATGCAGTTAAAAAAAACTTCGCATAAAAGACCCGCTGGACATAAAAACAGAATGTAAGTCCATGCAAAAATTGGGCATCCCGGCGATTCAAAAATATAATAAAAGACTCGGGAAAAAATAAGGGAGAAATCAAAAAAATGTACACCCGCTGAGTTGAAAAGCCACACCGGACAACTCAGGAAAAATGGGTATCCCGATGGATTGAAAACCCGAAAGGGCGATCCACGCAAAATCAGGAAATAAGCGAACAACTGTATTTTGAATTCATCTATATCACTCACGACATGGCAAGCTTCGAAAGGGTAAAGCGTCGGTCAGAATCAACCTTCTTCAGAAAGCAAGATAAGAAGAACGTCAGGGTCATACATGTCATATCAATCTCCTCCTTTCAGGGATTCGCTTCTTCATTGTACTTGCCTATTCAGGGCACACAAATCAATAAAATCAGAATATTAAGTCACACTTTGTTTTGTACATTTTTGTTTCGTTTGCAAAATGTCCAAAGTTCATAATACAACACTTGCATGAAAACATATAAGCAATTTTCAATATATGCTTGCAGGAAATATGCACTCTTGAGCAAATCTAACTACTATGACGAAATCTGGTTGAGGATACCTCGGGACACTTGTGCGTTTCTTTATTAGCAGGTTGCAGGTACTCATGGCAGACAATATCTCACAACATGGGGCATATCAAGCATTATATCCCCAGCCAAGTCAGCAATCACCTCATCAATAGGATTTACTTGACAGGAGTTTTCCCCCATGAAGCTGTTATCCCCTCAGAGGATCCTTCGAGAAACTCATTAAATCCCCAGTGTGTTGCTTGGATGAAGGGGTTACAACAAATTACATCCTAGAAGTTCTCTTCTCCCCAAGCAGAATCTCTCGAGCAATGCCTGAACTGCTGTTCCCCAGCGGAGTTGCCGAAGCCTCCTCATCCCCAGCATGAGTCTCTTCAACAGAAGCTTCCCCAACCGAGATCCCCACAAAGTTCCATAGGAAGATCGTTCGGTTATCCTTTCTCCCCACAGATCGGCCAATGATCTCTTTCCCCAGCGGAGTTCACCCTCCAGACAGATCGCCCAGAGATCATTCTCCCTGCAGGATCCGGATCTCGGATCGGTTCTCTCATTTTGCATAATCATAGAATTCGCATCATATTCACCAAACAAAGTGTAGCATTCCGTCTAATACGGAGCATTACGGAAAAAATCAAACATTTGCATGATCATAAGCCAAGTTCGAGCCAATCACCTGCAAACATCATAATCACTTCACCAACAATATACAAAACTTATCCCCCATAGACAAAGCCAGAATACTTTTTGCACTCTCAATACATATACTTGTTCTTACTTGTACGTATTCTTTTTGACACTCACTTGTGTCATACTTCCCTAGCAAGTCAAACACTCGGTCGTGTCCCTTGCTCAATCCTTTTGACACTCGTCTGTGTCTTGCACATATTTCCCTAGCAAGTCAAACACTTGTACATACTTATACACAATCCTCTGATACTTGTCTGTACCTTGTGTAACACCCCAAATTTGACCTCTTCTTTTTAAGCATCATATCAGATCATATTCATCATAAGCATATCATATTCTTGGCATCTTAGCATGGAAAGATGAGGCATAACATTCTCATGACCTAACATTAGGCATATGATCATCTGTGGAGGGATTTGAAGCATTTAAAGATATAACAAGAGGCCCAATGGATTTTTCCAAGTCCTATGGGGAGTCTACATTTCATTCACAAGCTCAAGATCATTCACAAAAGCCCAGGAGGTTGGAGGATCATCAAGGAATTCAAGCTAGGGCAAAGCTCCTACACAAGGATCCCAAATTAGGGTTTGATTTTCAAGCATGAAAACCTTGTGACTTTGGCCATTTCATTTGGGCAAAGTCTCTCATATGTTAAGAGGATCCTAGGGATTAAATTTGGTGAGAAAATTCCTTGTGGAAGTCAGATATTTCTTCAGTTGCTTGTAAATGAAGAAATTGGTCAACTGTGCATTCTAGAAGTCAACTGTGAAATTTCAAAAGGTCCAATCCTATTTTTCAAGCCAAGGGATGTTCTTATAACCTTAAAAGAGGTTTGGCAAGATCAAAGATCAAGAATCAAGAGGTTTTGAGGTGTTTTGCATTTTTGGCATAAGATTTGTCATGAAATATGCCATTTTTAGTAACTTTTTGCCCTAATTTTCAAGTACGCATAACTTGGTGAAAAAAGCTTCAAATGGATCAACACCAAACATGAAAGTTGAATATTAAAGTCTCCCATTTTTAAAAAGTACAAGAGCATTTTCATAACCTTCATGGTTTGGGAGAAAAGCCCTTCGAAAATCTCAAGAATTTTAGGGCATGTCATAAGTTTCAAGCCTTCCACAAATGCAAGATCTCATGGAACTTATTTTCAAGTGTTGTTATGGACCAAATATGATCACATTGTCACCAAGCATTGCATAAGAATTGATTTGCTCCAAAAATATCAACAAATTCGTGCATGGGATGAGGTGTAATTCACAAAAGGAAAATTTGCATGATCATAAAAAATGCATGACCCTCACATCCAAAGGCCAAGATGCTTTCAGTTTTGAATCAAGGGTTGGATTATGCTTGAACATGTGCAAAGAGAGAGGGATATGCACGAGCAAATCACCTCATCACACTAATCTTGCCAATTTTTCAATTTCACCCTCACACTCTCCTCTCACGTGCAATTCTCTTCATTCTTTCAGCATTGCATATTGACATGATATATAAGCAGCTAGGGTTTTCTTTTGGCTGGGAATGATCACATTTTCATCACTCTAAAGTTTCTTGCACAAGAGCATTTCTCTTCGATTATCATCACTCTCTCACTCATTCATCAAACAAATTACATATTCTGAATCCTTGAAGCATAAGGATCATTAATCCACCATTGATTTAAGCTGAAGCTCAAGATTTCAAGTTGTGCCATTCAAGTGCAGTTGCTTTCAAACTTCAAGATCTAGAGCAATTTAAGCTCTCTCTTGCATTTATTTTGCAAGGAGAGGTTAGAAGAGGAAGATCTTCAGCTGTAGGAGCATTATCTTGGTGATTTTGAAGTGGTTCCATCTCAGGTATGCTCTGAAATCCATGGATCTGAAACTTGTGTTTATTGTGTGCATTGTGATCTGTGAACATTGCTGAGTATTCTGCACCTTTTAGATTTGAAAATGCTTGAGAATTGAGTGTTTTATGATGATTTGAAGTTTTATGATCAGATCTGGTTTTCTTCGATCCGTTTGATTCATTGATCCATTGTGAATTTCATGATCATTTTTGGATTCAACATGGTTTAATTGTTTGATCTGGACGTTTTGATGCATTTATATGGAAGTTTGTTCATAGTTTGAATCTTCCGGTGCCGGAGCCCTAGCTCTGGTCACCGGATTCTGGAAATTATTTGACCTGAGTTTTCATGAAGAAGATGATAGCATGGCCTTTGGATTGTTTCATCTGGATGGTCCTGGTTGCGCCAACACATTAATGAAACCCTCTCCTTCTCACGTGATTTTCTAATTTCTGATTTAATCCATTTGTTTCTCACCACACCATAGTTAACATGTTCTCTCACCCTGGCCAATTAATGTGTTTACTAGTTTTAATGAGTTGACTAATCCTGTGCGTACACTTGATCTAATGGCTTTCCTTTTTTCTGAATTTAACTGAATATCCATCACAACTATTATGAAATGCGCTGGACTGAGCGGGCCTCAATGGCTATTCCCACCCCCTGACTTTGAGCCCAGTTAAAATGAATTGGAATCCCTTGCTATGCGCACCCCCTGGTCATTTCATTTATTTTTATTTCTTTTTATTTCATTTTTATTTACAGTTTGGTTTTCATTTTTTTAAAAATAGTTTTAGGTCTCCAAAAATTATAAAAAAATTCATGAATGCTTCTTTGAGTTTTCTCTAATTTTTATATTTTTATTTTCCATATATTTTTAATTGTCACGCTGAAATTAATTGTTCCATTTAATTAATTCATTTTATTTCATTTTGAACCATGCTGACTTGTCCATTTTCTATCTTGGTCATTATTTGGAATTTTTAAGTGTTTCTTTTTGCTCTGGATTCATGATAAGATGTAGTTTATTGGTGATTTTTATTCTGATTTTTAGAATTTTGTTTAATTGATTTTGATCTCTAACTTGTGATTGAAGCTTTCTAACCCTATTCCATGTTTGAACCCTCATTTGAATGATCAAGCTTCTGATTCTTTGTCCCTCCTTTTGGCATGTTGTTATGGTATGATTGAAGATCATTTGTGCAAGTTTGTGGAATTTTTGGATGTTCATTTGAATTGTTTTGAGTTTTGGTTCTTTACTTGTCCCTTTTTGCTTCTTTTGGATCATTTGCTCTCTCCTTAGCTTAGAAGGGCACTTGTGCCAACTTCTCCAACTTGTTTAGAGCCTTATTAGGATGTGGATACCTCTCTGATCTTGAGTTTTGGTGTGTGCCTTGAGGAGTTTGTGTTTGGTTGTTCTTGAAGTTCATTCACTTTTATGTATATCCACCTCACTTTCTTTGCTTCTTTCTTCTCATGATGTAAATGCTTGGCTATGTACACTTCTTCTCTTCACCTCACATGCTTCTTAGGCACTCTTCTAACATGATTAGGGTTCTGGTCTTGCACCTTGGGTTTGTGCTTTGATTATTTTGCTTTGCATCTTATCATGTTCATTTTGTTTTACCATAGTGATTCATTTGCTTCATGTTGAGTTGTGTGATTCTTTTCTCATTCTTGTGCTTTGAGTTGGCACTTGGCTTTTGTGTTTATGACTTCACTTCTGTTTGTGTAGCTTTGGTATGGCATTTTGTTCATTTTGTATTGCCTTTATACTTGTGTCACTAACCATTTCAGGGGCTTTGGTAAGTGAGAGGTGTGGATGTGATTCCCACATCTTCAAATCTTACCTCTTCTCTTATTATTATTATTATTATTAATTCTAACATTGTGATTGTTGGGCTTAGGCCTTACTTCCCCTCTCTTCTATTCTTCTTTCTTCTTCTTCTCTTCTTCTTTCTTTCTTCTTTAGGATAGTAAACCTCACTAACCTAGGATTTTCCATGCATGACAACAATTAGGATTCATTAGTCCCCCATTAGACTTTTACCTTTGTGATCCTTTTGTTTCTCTTCTCTTCTCATCTCAAAACCCTAAAGAAAACACTTAATAAAGATGGAAGTGAAATCTTGAGCAATAGCCTTATCCCATGAGACACTTGTAGTCTTCCCATCATGGGATAGTACAAGCTTGTCTTGTGATGCACAAGTGTGATAAAGATATCATCTTCACCAAGAAAATCATAAAACACACTTCTTCATTTTAAATACCAAAACACTTAATAAGTTAATGAGTTAGTGAGCTTAAGCCCTAATCTCTGGACTCAAGTTTTGGGGATTTTCTCCTTACTTGAGTGTGCTTGTTCTATTATTCCATCTTGGAATGTAGTAACAAGTGCACATTCCATGGAAAAGAGCTTGAGTTCACTTTCTTGTGACACACTCATAAAAATATACTAAAAAAAACACAAACAAACAATAAGCGTCTTTCCTTCGGGAATTCTTTTCTCATCTCCTTCGCTACGTACGCGAACTTGCTCCTACTTGTCACTTTGCAAGACGGTTACGCACTCGTCGTCCGAGCCTGCAACACTTGAGCATTGACATAGGCAGTTCAAGCCTTAATTCACAAGCTATCTTTTCCACCCCTAGTTAGGAGAACTACGGCGACTCTGATCCTCATTTTCCCGATGAGGTACGTAGGCAGCGGGGTAGGGCCCGTTGGAGCATAATCCTTATTTTCCCTACATTTCCCCCCTTTCTTTTCTTTTATCCAGTTTTAGTTTTGCAGCAGCTTTCATTTCTTCACCCTTTGAAACAGTTTCTTTACAAGCGTGGATCCCGTCGGGTACGGCGGACGATCTGGGGTGCTAATACCTTCCCAGGTCGTAACCGACTCCCGAACTCAGTCTCTTTGGTTCGCAGGACTCGTGTCCTTCCTTTTCTTTTCTTCTGGTTTGTGCAGCATTACCATTCCCATTCCTTCGGGATAAAAATGTCTGGCTGGCGACTCTACATCTTTCCGCGCCACTTTCGCGTTTGTATCAGGATGGAAATCCGGGGAGCGACAGCTGGTGACTCTGCAGGGGACCGAACCCAGAGTCTCTGGTTCCCCTGTTAGTCTCTCCTAGTGCTTGTTTGTTTCTGTTTCTTTGGGTGTTGATTTCTTGTTGTTGTGTGTTGTATTTTTACTGTTGTTTATTTACAGTTGTATTTACAGCTTTATTTACAATTTTCAGTATTTATTTTCTGCATCATATTATTACTAGACTGTCTGGACTGACTCTTCTGTTTGGTGGGTTTGGGTGATACCATTTCTGAGAGATGAACTCATTACCACGGCTCGAGTGCATCTTAGGACTTAGAGTGGTTCCACTTTGGCCTCATGAGATCTTGTCATGGGGGTAGTAGTGAGTTCCACGCCCAGATTTGCGACCGTCTTGGGAATGTCTTGATTTGGGGATCTTCCTCTCTCATTTCATAACCCTGACAGTTATGTGCAGCTGGGGACCGATCATTGAGAACCTTGTGGAAACATCCCTCTCTAGTGATGACAGTGGCAGACCATATTTTGTGGCAAACCCATTCGCATCCGAGGGCCCACCTGGGACTTACATAGGATGACCTTGTTTTCCCGGACTCAGCTGAGGCCTCCCTGCGTAGTATATAATGCCAAACCGATTCCCTGATCTGGTCATGAGCCATTTCTCGGAAATGGTGAAAGTATTATTGCTATTCGGCTTTGAGAGTCCGTGATGTCTGACCCGGAGCATACCAGTGAGATTGGGAGGGGTTTACAGGTTTGCAGGAACCCTTGGCCTCTACATACCCTCATTATCAGTGGTCCTTGTTGAGATTTGGTCCTTATGGTTCTGGTGTTCTGGTTTTCTTGGTGTTATGGTTTTGAGTTCTATCAGAGGGTTGTGATTCAGAGGATTTTGGTTTGCAGTTGAGCAGAGGGTCCTTATATTCAGTGTCCAGTATCCAGATGGTCCCAGATTGATCATATGCCTGCATTGCATTTGCATTGCATCATTCTTGCATTAACTGTTTATGTTTCCATTTTTCAGGTTATTGTTCACAGTTAGCACCCAGTTCTGGTAATCTTAAGCTCTCCAGATGGCAGAAGTCAAAAGAATTACAAGGAAAAAGAATGTTCACTATACTTTTCTTCAACCTGAAGTTAGGAGTGTTGAGAAATTAGCAGGTTTGATGAATGACCAAGTCTTGGGGAATTTCAGAAAGAGGTATGGCCAGATATTGAAGTACATGGACGAACCTACTGCAGACCAGAAGGACAGCTTGCACACCTTGCTTCATTTTTATGATCCCCTGCTGCGGTGTTTCGTGTTTCCAGATTACATCTTGTCTCCTACCTTGGAGGAGATTTCCAACATTTTGGACATTCCAGTCAGAGATACCTTGCCTTTCTATGGGTCTGAGGTGGTTCTTAAGGAAGAAGACATAGCCAAAGTCTGTCGTTTACCAGCTGCTAAAGTTAAGAAGGCTCTGAAGGACAATGAAGGCAGATGACTCCCTTGGAATGTGCTTATACCAGAGGCTGAGGAATATGCCAAAGAGGGTAAATGGGGGGATTTTGGTGCTGTGCTGGCTTTGATAGTGTATGGGTCTAGCCTTTTTTCCCGGGAGAAAAAGAATTTGTGAGCTTGGAAGTGAGCTCTATCTTTTCTAAAGGCAATCCTGTGCCAACTCTATTGGGATATTTCTACTACAACGTTCACTACCGGAATGAGAAAGGTAGAGGTGGACCAGTGGGCTTTTGTGCTTCATTGTTTTCTTTGTGGTTTGCTAGGCAATTGCCAAAATCAGGTGCTTTCAAGGAGATGAGAGATGAGTGGAGATGGTCAAGAAGGCTGATGGGGCTAACTTCCGAGGATATAGCTTGGGGATATGATAGAGATCTGCTAGGAAAAGAATTACTGGTCAGTTGTGGAAGATTTGCTAGAGTGCCTTTGCTAGGAAGGAAGGGTGTGATCAGTTATCATCCAACATTAGCCAGGAAGCAATTTGGTTATCCTCTGAGAGATCCACCAAATATGGAAGAATTTGCTGAGTCTTTGTATTTTCCTGTGGAGGGAAACAAGGAGTTAGTTCTACAAGCATCTCAGGCTTGGGCTCATAGAGTGAGGAAAGGTAAGAAAGACTTTGGCAGAGTAGATCCTAAGACGTATCCTCCTTTTGCTACATGGTTGCAGAAACGTGTAGAGGAAGTTCTCATGCCTTTCTCAGTAGAAGCTCCATTATATCCAAAGGAAGTGCCATGTCAGAGTACTGTCTCCCTTGAAGAGTATAAGAAATTGGAAGCTCAGCTGCATGAAGTCCGAGTGGAGAATGCTGAAATGGTCAACTTATACCATCTTGCCAACCGGGCCAAAAATGAAGCAGAGGGAAAGCTGCAGAAGATGCAAACCTCCTTGGAAGCTAAAGATAAAGAATTTGCTGGAAGAGAAGCTCACTTTCAGAGGTTGGGTCTGATGGAGGAAAAAAGAGAAGCGGAGCGCAAAAAGACTTTGAAGACTCTCAAGGAAGCTCGCCAGTCCATTGTTTGGTTACAAGGCCAAAGAGAATAGGAGCAGCAGAAGTATAAAGAAAAAGAAGAGTTTTTCGAGGTACAAATGGCCTTCAATAAAGAAGAGGTGGAACAAGTCCACAACATACGAAGGGAAAAGACTCAGCAGTTGGTACAAAGCCGAATAGCCTTGGAGGAGGCACTGAAGGAGATTGAAGAGCTAAAGCTGAGAGCAGGTGTGAAGAAGAATAGGACAGAGGTGGCTGCAGAAGAACCTGGGTCTTCAGTTTAGTTTTTATTTATTGTTGTTCAGACTACCTACAGACTTGTTGTAGGAGTCTTACTTTATCTTTTGTTTTCGTTCATGTAATGACTTTTAACCCTTAGGGGAATTTTTGTTTGTGCTCTAACTTTTGGCCGGCAGTGGGTTGTCCATGATATACAGTGTTAATATGAAAATTACCATTTCTGAATATGCAAGACTTGTTTGTCTGATACTGCTAAGATCTGAACACTCTTCAAAGGGAAAGATTGAAAACTAATACTCAAAGTGGTTATCTGGAGCAAATACCAGAACTGGGGCATGAAAATGCCTAAAACTTGGAAACATGAGCAGTTACATTGAATGCATATAACATGTTTGTTTGTTTTGCAGGCAGTGCTTCAATTTCTAACGTTTATGTCCTTTCAGGCACTATAGCTCCCGGGAAGGTTCGAGAACAGCCGATCATACACAGATATCCCACAAGAGTCAACAGAGAAAGAGTCATGGATCAAATGCAGGCTGATTTAGCTGACTTGAGGTTGAGGATGGACAATATTATGACCCTTATGGCAAGGATGGGTCAGAGTCAGGAACGTTTGCGTGAGTTGGTTGAAAATAATCAAGCCAGAAACAACGGGGCTGCTGATGGAGGTAATCGTAACGGTGCGGGCGCCCGTCAGGTTGAGATCCCTGTGGCACAGCCAGGGGTCACCATTATCAATGATGGACTGAACAATGTACAAATGGATGGTCAAGACGAACAATTTACTCTGCTGGACGAAACTGAAGGCCAAGGGGCTGAAATGAACAGAAAATTTGAAGAGATGGCTAAATAGATCAGGGCCATTCAATCTCAGAACTCTCTGGGGTTCGACATTACTGACTTGGGCTTGGTTCCAGGGGTTAGAATCCCCTACAAGTTCAAGGTCCCGACTTTCGATAAGTCTAACGACACAGCGTGTCCAAAGACTCACTTCCAGTCCTTTGTAGGAAGGATTACTGCCCATACTGAAGATGAGAAGCTATGGATGTACTATTTCCAGGACAACCTGGTTGGGGCTTCCTTGGAAGGTATATGAAGCTAAGTAGGTTCAACATTAAACGCTGGAAGGACTTAGCAGAGCCGTTCGTGAAGCAATACCAGTACAATTTGGACATGGCTCCAAATCGCACTCAACTGCAAAATATGTCTCAAACGGCTAAGGAGGGGTTTAAAGAGTATGCTCAAAGGTGGCGTCAGCTCGCTTCCAGAGTGTAACCACCATTGCTAGAGAATGAGATGGCTGATATGTTCATGGGAACGTTACAAGGGGTGTTTATCGAAAGATTGGCGTCTTGTTCGGCTACCAAGTTCAATGATATAGTAATAGCAGGCGAGAGGGTCGGGACTCTGCTAAAGATGGCAAAGATTCAGGATACCAGTGCGAGCAGTTTGAGCGGCGTAAGAAAAGCTTTCAGCAGGCCTCCGAGAAGGAGAGAAGGTGAAACCAATGTTGTGTATGGCCGAGGACGGGGCCGAGGATATAGAAGATCATATGAGCACGTGGCAGCTGTCACTATCCCTTCCAGTCCTGTGCAGCAGGTACAAACTCAACCTCAACAACAACAACAACAACAGCCACAACGTAACAATTATCAACAAAGACCTTATCAGCCAAGACAAGCTCGTCCGGCTAATAGGGTCCTTGAAGCAATTCCCATGACATATACTGCATTGCTGCAGAGATTGCTAGACCTGAACTTGATACAATTGAGGACCTTAGCACCACCACCACCTGGAGAGCTTCCAGTGGGGTACAATGCCAATGCTAGATGCGCTTTCCATTCAGGGGCACCCGAGCACTCAACTGAGAAGTGCAGGGCGCTACAACATAAAGTTCAAGATTTGATCGACTCCAAGGCGATTAACTTTGCACCACCGCCTAATGTTACTTCAAACCCTATTCCGAACCATGGAGGGGCTAGAATAAATGCTGTTGACGGAGGTGAGAAGTTAAGTCTGATTCTGAGCATAGAAGAAGTGAAAACTCCGTTGTTGGTAGTGAAGGAGAGGCTGTTAAAAGGACAAGTGTTTCCGGGATACAGTTCTGATTGTGAGAAGTGTTTGAATTCAGTGAACGGTTGTGAAGATCTGAAGGTGGCGTTGCAGAATCTGATTAATGAAGGGTCATTGCAGTTTGATAAAGTTGATAATGAAAGTGATTGTGTGTCCATTTTCTAACTTGGTCATTATTTGGAATTTTTAAGTGTTTCTTTTTGCTCTAGATTCATGATAAGATGTAGTTTATTGGTGATTTTTGTTCTGATTTTTAGAATTTTGTTTAATTGATTTTGATCTCTAACTTGTGATTGAAGCTTTCTAACCCTAATCCATGTTTGAACCCTCATTTGAATGATCAAGCTTCTGATTCTTTCTTCCTCCTTTTGGCATGTTGTTATGGTATGATTGAAGATCATTTGTGCAAGTTTGTGGAATTTTTGGATGTTCATTTGAATTGTTTTGAGTTTTGGTTCTTTACTTGTCCCTTTTTGCTTCTTTTGGATCATTTGCTCTCTCCTTAGCTTAGAAGGGCACTTGTGCCAACTTCTCAAACTTGTTTAGAGCCTTATTAGGATGTGGATACCTCTCTGATCTTGAGTTTTGGTGTGTGCCTTGAGGAGTTTGTGTTTGGTTGTTCTTGAAGTTCATTCACTTTGATGTATATCCACCTCACTTTATTTGCTTCTTTCTTCTCATGATGTAAATGCTTGGCTATGTACACTTCTTCTCTTCACCTCACATGCTTCTTAGGCAGTCTTCTAACATGATTAGGGTTCTGGTCTTGCACCTTGGGTTTGTGCTTTGATTATTTTGCTTTGCATCTTATCATGTTCATTTTGTTTTACCATAGTGATTCATTAGCTTCATGTTGAGTTGTGTGATTCCTTTCTCATTCTTGTGCTTTGAGTTGGCACTTGGCTTTTGTGTTTATGACTTCACTTCTGTTTGTGTAGCTTTGGTATGGCATTTTGTTCATTTTGTATTACCTTTATACTTGTGTCACTAACCATTTCAGGGGCTTTGGTAAGTGAGAGGTGTGGATGTGATTCCCACATCTCCAAATCTTACCTCTTATCTTCTTCTTCTTATTAATTATAACCTTGTGATTGTTGGGCTTAGGCCTTACTTCCCCTCTCTTCTATTCTTCTTTCTTCTTCTTCTCTTCTTCTTTCTTTCTTCTTTAGGATAGTAAACCTCACTAACCTAGGATTTTCCATGCATGACAACAATTAGGATTCATTAGTCCCCCACTAGACTTTTACCTTTGTGATCCTTTTGTTTCTCTTCTCTTCTCATCTTAAAACCCTAAAGAAGACACTTAATAAAGATGGAAGTGAAATCTTGAGCAATAGCCTTATTCCATGAGACACTTGTAGTCTTCCCATCTTGGGATAGTACAAGCATGTCTTGTGATGCACAAGTCTGATCAAGATATCATCTTCACCAAGAAAATCATAAAACACACTTCTTCATTGTAAATACCAAAACACTTAATAAGTTAATGAGTTAGTGAGCTTAAGCCCTAATCTCTGGACTCAAGTTTTGGGGATCTTATCCTTACTTGAGTGTGCTTGTTCTATTATTCCATCTTGGAATGTAGTGACAAGTGCACATTCCATGGAAAATAGCTTGAGTTCACTTTCTTGTGACACACTCATAAAAAGCTTCTAAAAAACACAAACAAACAATAAGCGTCTTTCCTTCGGGAATTCTTTTCTCATCTCCTTCGCTCCATACGCGAACTTGCTCCTACTTGTCACTTTGCAAGACGGTTGCGCACTCGTCGTTCGAGCCTGCAACACCTGTGCATTGACATAGGCAGTTCAAGCCTTAATTCACAAGCTATCTTTTCCACCCCTAGTTAGGGGAACTACGACGACTCTGATCCTCATTTTCCCGATGAGGTACGTAGGCAGCGGGGTAGGGCCCGTTCGAGCATAATCCTTATTTTCCCTACATTTTCCCCCTTTCTTTTCTTTTATCCAGTTTTAGTTTTGCAGCAGCTTTCATTTCTTCACCCTTTGAAATAGTTTCTTTGCAAGCGTGGATCCCGTCGAGTACGGCAGACGATCTGGGGTGCTAATACCTTCCCAGGTCGTAACCGACTCCCGAACTCAGTCTCTTTGGTTCGCAGGACCCGTGTCCTTCCTTTTCTTTTCTTCTGGTTTGTGCAGCATTACCATTCCCGTTCCTTCGAGATAAAAATGCCTGGCTGGCGACTCTACCTCTTTCCGTGCCACTTTCGCGTTTTACCAAGATGGAAATCCGGGGAGCGACACCTTGTTTATATCATCTCCTCAGCAGATCAACACTCGTCCGTGTTCCTTGCTTAACCGATTGATACTCGTCCGTATCATCATCCTCAAAAAAGTGTCAGCGTTTGCTTCTATCGATACGCGTCCATATCGTGGTCCTAATGATGCTCGTCCTCACCTTTAGTCTATACACATTGTCCAAACACTTATACTGTTTATTTCAAAGCGTAAGCACTCGTCAGTGTTTACCATTCCCCGGGAAGTCACGGACAAAACAACTTTTCTATCCGACATTCGTCCTGTGTCGTGATATTTTTCGGCTGCCGTCCCCTGCCAGGTGATCGTCCTTCACCTTATGATGACTGTCCCTCATCATTTTATCCGATGGCTGTCCCCATCGTTGATCCTCTTATCCGACATTCATCCTATATCGTGATATTTTCAGCAGCCGTACCCTGCTAGGTGATCGTCCTTCACCTTTGGATGACCGTCCCTCATCCTATCCCTAGTGGAGTCCCCATCGTTGATCTTTTCTATCCGACATTCATCCTATGTCGTGATATTTTCAGCAGCCGTCCCCTGCTAGGTAATCGTCCTTCACCTTATGATGGTCGTCCCTCATCATTTATCCAATGGCCATCCCCATCGTTGATCTTTGTTATCCGACATTCATCCTATGTCGAGATAATCCCCAGAGCAGTTGTACCCTGCTAGGTGATCGTCCTTCACCTCTTGATGATCGTCCTTCATTATGCTTATTCGATGGCCATCCCCATCGTTGATCTCTTCTATCCGACATTCGTCCTATGTCGTGATATTTTTAGCAGCCGTCCCCTGCTAGGTGATCGTCCTTCACCTTTTGATGACTGTCCCTCATCATTATTTCATTTATTCTTTTACCCGATGGCCGTCCCCATCGTGGTCTTTTCCTTTATCCTGATGATCGTCCTTCATCAGTTTACCCGATGGTCGTCCCCGTCGCGGTCTCTTTATTTCCCAGCATGATGGTTGTCCTCGTCATCACTTTACTTACCGTTTTTCACCCCCAACAGTCGTCCTCTGCTCGATGGTCGTCCTCCATCGCTTTCATTTAATACTCATACTATATTGTCTTTTACAATTTATATCCCTTTTCTTCTTCTCCCCAGTGAGTGCAAATTTAAGACTATCTTTGGTATTCAACCACAAGTTATCTTGTTTGTCTGTTAAGCCAGGTGCTTACACCCTGCACAACTAACTCATGCTTGAATAGGGGCAGCTGTAAACACCCCAAATTTTCCCTCTCCTTTTTCTCACACCATGGCTTATGATCTTTTCATATTGCATTGCATAAGCATATCATCTCACATTGCATATTCAACTTCATCAAATCATTGCATGACTGCACAATTAGGGTTTGTGATCAGGAGAATCCAAGAAGTGATATGAGCTATCTCAATGGTCTTGAAGCATGCTAAGAGGGTCCATGAGTGGTCTATGATCTTATTACATCCCCAAGAAGTCTTTGAAGTCACAAAATCATAGAGGATTGCACAGAGGCCCAGACGGGCTAGGGTTTTCTACACAGATGACCTAAAATTAGGATTTTGGGTTTGAGGCCCTTAATCTCAAATGTTTTGGTCATTCTTCATTCTAATGGTCTTAATATGTTATAAGGAGCATGTGTACCAAATTTGATGAAGAAATTCATTGTGGAAGTCATCTGATCAACTGATAACTTATTGTACAAGAAAAGTCAGAATCAGGGCATCTGAGGCCACCACCAATGGTACCAAAGGGTCATCTTCATCATTTTTAGGTTCTATGATCTTTATTTTATCTTATAAGTGGTTAGAAGTTCACAAGATTGAATAATTTCAAGCCATTTGCAAACTTTCCATTTTTGGACATGACTTGTAATGAAAACTTTCCATTTTGGGAAAGATTTTCAACCTCCTCTTTCTAGATCAAAAAAGCTTCAAATGAAAAATCTTCAAACATGAAAGTTGTAGATTGGATCTTCCCCTTTTCAAAAAGTACAAGAACTTCTCTTGATTCATCTTAGAACTCAAGATATGATGTTTTAATGTTGGGAAAAATCTTATAATTTTCAAGTTCATGCCAAAGAGGGATTTTTGCAAAACCAAGTTTTAAGACTTCTTGTGACCTCTAATTGACTTCTAAGCATCATAACATGATAATGCAACATTGCTTGATCAGAATTGTGCCAAGAATCACAAGTTTTCATGCCTTGCACTTCAAGAAAATCCAAAGAGGGAAAATTGCAAAATCCATGCTATCACATGAATCAAGCCATCCAGTTCATGAAATCTGATCCAAGGGCCATCCTTGAATGAAGCTGAGGCAGGACAAGCCTTGAAAACACCTCTGACCCGTGCCATGCTCATAGTTGCCAACTTTTGACTTTTTTTGCAATTCACCCATACCAATCAAACTGAGCCACAACAACTCTCTGGACCAATCAACATACATTATGTGAGACCTAAGGACCTCATTACACACAACATTGAAGCCTGAAACATCTCATACACTCAGAATCACAAAAATCCTCAAAAACTTCATTCCTTCGAAACTCTTTGCACAACCATTCAAACTCTAAACACTCTTTACCATTCAATCATACACATCATAAGGATCACAAAACACCCATTACAATTGTCTGAAAACCCCCATAGCCAAAACACGATTTCTGCCTTAGCAGAACTGTATCTCACAAACTAGCCCAAACAAACTTGTTCCAAGCACCACACTAGCTTCAGGGAGTTCATTGGGGTTGGTTTGCATCAAAGAAAGGGTCAGAAAGCTCAAAATTGAAAAGCTCCAGCTCAGGTATCATCCAAGAACAAATTTTCCAGAACTCTCTTTTATTGTTATAATATGATTCTACATGCTTCCCTGATTACCATGATGTGATTATTTTTGAAAATGGTTGAAAAATGGCCATGTATTGATGCTCTGAAAATTTTTAACCTAAAATTTGTTTGTTTCGATTCAGCCTGTTGATGAAAAATAAATGTGTTTGGCTTGTTGATTCTTGTTCTACGTTGTTTGGGGATGCATTCTGGAGCTTTTGGGAGCTTGGGGTAGCCTAGGGAGAGAGTTAGGGTGAAGAGCATGTCGGAGAAGACGACCAGAACACTGTTCTGGTAGCCTGAAAAAGATTAGGGCTTAATCTCAATTATTAGCTAGGTTTAAATCTTAGCCATAAGATCTTGTGTTTAGCGCGTTTTTGAACGGTCCAGATGCTTCACTTAAACCCTAATTCATTATTAATTAATTTAATTAGGATTAATTAGTCAGGATGAATAATAACCTTAGGATCACGCGCCATTAGGATTTTTAAACCTGAGCCCTTGGATTTCCATACCCTAGGTCAAGCAGACTTTGACTCTCACCCCTTGATCCACGCAACTCTCAATCACAGCCCTTCATCTTGCATACTTTCATTTTATTTTCTTTTTATTTTGCATTTGTTTTCATATTTATTTTAAAATAGTAAAAATATTTTTAAAATCATCATTTTCTGCATTTTCATTTCAAATATTTTTCTACACTTAAAAATATTTTTATTTTTAATTTTTGCATAAAAAATGTATTTTTAAATCATTTAAATGTTTTATTTAATTAATTAATTGATTTTAATTAATTAAAAATACATTTAGGTATTTAAAAATCACCAAACAATCCATGATGCATTCTCATACATTTAGAACAATTTACAAACTCACCATACAAATTTATTTTTAGGTTTGATCACATTTTCACAATTTATCATGAATTAGGGTTTCTAGAATAACCTATTTTCTAACCCTAACTCGAAAAAATCATTTCTGATCAACCATGATGAGTTTGCATTTGGTTCTTTTTGCATTGTTTCATACTTTGCATCTAGTATCTAGGTTATTTAAATCATAATTTTGCATTGCATTTTCAATTTATTTGGCATTTTTCCTTTAGAAGTACCGAAAAACCCTAGTTAACTTAGAAAATTCATATCTTTGCCTAGGTTTAGCTTATGACCTCCACCTTTGGGGAGTGATCTTATGTATGTTTAGGGTTTGATTGATTTCATTTTCATATTTTTATCATGATGTATGCTTCTGTTTTGGTCATGTGCATCTCATACATTCATAAAACCCTAATTTCTCATGTTCATTTGCATTCATCTTTGCATATCATCATCATATGAACTTGCCATGACATTCCATGCTCTTGTATGATATCTTAGACATCTTAAGACATGTTTGAGCATTGCTTGATCATTTCTTCATTCATTTGGTATGCTTTGCATTCATTACATTTCATGTTTATCCATGTGTTTTCAAGCTTCTAACATGATTCCTTTGCATCTCATCTCTTGTATGATCATTCATATGCATCATGTATGTCTTTATATCATTGAATAACACTTTTGCATCATGTTTACACTTCTGGTTTTGGTCTTTGCACCTTCATTTGCTTTATTTCCTTTTGCTTTGCATTTTATGCATTCACACTAACCTTTCAGGGGCTTATGGTAAGTTGTTTGGGATGTGGATTTGCCTTCACATCCCACCTCTTCTCATCTCTTCATATGCATTATTTGTTTGTCTTTGAAGTGAACTTGCTTCACTTGTTCTCTCTTGCTCCTATCTCTTTCTTTTAGGTTACTTATCTTCTTCAGGAAGTAAGTAACCTATTCTCCTCTCTCTTCTCTTTTTCATCTGCTTTCCTTCCTTGGTGGCCATCTGAAGATCTTTCTTTAAGCCTCACAAACCATAGGAACATCCAAGCATGATAATTTTAGGGTTTTATATAGTCTCCCCTAGTCTTTTGCCTTTGAGTCTTCTTGAGTCTCTTTTCTCATCTGATAATCAGAGGCTAAACACTTAAAGCTTTAGGACTTTGAATTAGGGTTATGCCTACATCCTTATCTTATGATGGAGTGTATAACTTTAATCCTTAATGCTAAACCTTTAATTTGATTACACCTCTTAATCAAAAACACCTAATAATGATCAAGACTTAATCTTGTAACTTGGGCCTTATATTATGGTTCCATCTCTTCCTTATGGTTAAGAGGGACTAACCCTAGTGTTTAATGGACAAGTCCCCCTCAAGCTAGTCTTACAAACATAAAAAAAACACTTCTTAATCCCACCTTTAATTAAAATCCACTTTAATGAAGGCTTGTTATATAATGAATTTAATCCATAACCATGGATTAAGTTGAAGAGTCTTCCTCAGCTTAAGTGTTCTCATCTATCATCCTTCTCTTAGGATGGTGTAATGAGTTCACTAATCCCTGATTAGAGATTAAACTCATTACTTAACACTAAACAAAACCCAAAAACACTTAATAATAATCACAAGTAGGTTAGTGATCTTGATCCTATATCATCATGGTAATTAAGTTGAGATTCTTATCTCACACTTAAGTAGGCTCATTATCCCTAATCAGGGAGGATATAATGAGTTTACAATCCTTGATTTAGGCTTAAGCTCATTATCCTATGCAAAACACCAAAAATAATAAAAAACTGAAAGAACAAAAACAAACAATAATTGTCTCCTCCAGGATTCTTTTCTCATCACACTCACTCTGAAAACGAGAACTCGCTTCTTCCGTCTAATGCAAGACATTTAGCACTCGAGCCAGATGAGTCACACACTTGAGCATAGACAAGTAAGCAGTTCACAGCAAATCATCTAGTCTCTTTGAGTCGAACTACGGTGTTCTGACTTCCTCATTGCACGAAAGGATACGTAGGCATAACTTAACAATTATCGAACAAAAGTCTATTTGTCATCCCCCTCTTTCAGCTTTCTTTTCTAAGCCCCATTCTTGAGCACTCACTCTCTCTTTTTGCATTGATACACTGTACATTCCTTCCTAGCTTTTCATACACAGTCAGCACATACACTACCCCTTTTAAACACAATCAAGTAAAAGTGGATCCCGTCGAGAACGACGGACGATCTAGATGCTAATACCTTCCCAGTTTGTAACCAACCCCCTTTCTCAGTTTCTTTGGTTCATAACCGTCTTATCCATACCCTTCCAGGTTTATGCAGCATTACCTTTCCTTCGGGATAAAAATGCCTAGCTGGCGACTCTATTCAACCTTAACCTCCAACATCGCCGACCGTCCGCGTATGCACCGGGATGAAAGTCTGGGGAGCAACACATGCTAAATGCATCGAAGTCATCATCAGTAAATAACGAGGCTGTCTCTAGAGGCTCCAACATGATCCATGACCGGTCTGCTTCGAGAACGTCAATAACCCCTTCCCCATTATGTTAGGCAACGTTCTCTTCCAAGATACAATCAACATCTCGGTTAGTTATTTCACCTAAAAATCAGAGGGAAACAAATAATTTTGACAAAATGAAATCCACTATTCCACCGCAAATCAAGTGAAAGGGCGATGTGAAAGTCGAAGACGTATCCCCGACTCAACTCCGTGTCCATAAAACAAGGCTGTGAGGAACTAACCTTGACTAGGGAAGGGGTATCCCTGTGAGGGAAAACCCTCCTCGACGACAAACTACAACTTCCTAACGTGGAAAGTCCCTTGACTAGGGAAGGGGTATCCCTGTGAGGGAAAACCCTCCTCGACGACAAACTACAACTTCCTAACGTGGAAAGTCCCTTGTCTCGATCTCCTAGACTACATGTATAATTCTCCCCGACATATGCCTAATGCCCGACTACAAACAATAATCATTCCTAGCAAGGAATCTAAAAAGATCTAATAGTTTCTCCTATGCTAACCCTAATGTTCTCTCCTATGCTAACCCTAATGTTCATCCTCGTGTTCATATGTTCATCAAGATCTTCATGATATTTCCAGGATATTCATGTGTTCATCAAAGAACACATGAACTTCAACCAGAAAATTCATGAAGATCCAGGAACTTCATCCTATTTGTAGAAAATCTAGAGGTTGAAAATGAAGATTACCTAAATCCATTAGAACTCATGAAGCTTGATGACTGATGAAGAAGACTAGACGGTGGTGACAAAAACTTCGGTGAAGAGCACAAGTTGTAGATCAAAGGTATGTTGGGGAGAATGATTTGCATGAAGAGTGAAAATTTGCTTGTGTCCCCTCTTTTATAAGGCCCTTGCTCGCATGGAGAGGCGTAAAGGGAGAAAATCATCATTGCCTGAGCCTAGATTCCCTAGGCCTACAAAAAGTTTATTACACCGTCACAAATGTCAAAAGGAAACAAATGATTTATCTTCTCAAGACAAAACTCTGCGTATCTCAAACTAAAACTCCTAAGTCTCCCTGCATGCATCTGCTCGACGTTAAAAATGTTCCTTATGAAGAAGCAAAAACACAAGGAAAGGGGGTTGGAATTGGGTTTTCTAAAAATAAAAAGACAAGGAACACTTTGATCTATCCTGGTTCGTTTGAACTCAAACTACATCTAGTCCACCCGCCAAGGTGATTTCGCCTCTCTCAACGAGGTCTTAATCCACTAATTCAAATCTTGAATACAAACACAATGATCTACTGTCAAAGTATTCTTGAGTCTACTGACTAAACTTAGTCACTCAAGGAATATCAATATGTTTTACAAAATTGCGTAACTAAAAATGCTTCTAAAAAGCAATTATCACAACTGTGATAGTTTTTACAAATTAAGAATGAGAAAGAAATTGTTCGTAGATTTTTCGCGCGAGAGAAAAGAGAGCAATTTCTTCAAATGATCCCTTTATATAGATTTGCGATGACGAGATCCGTTGGGAACATCTTGTGCAATTTTTGGATGAATAATAATAGTCATAAAAGCCTTCCAAAAATAGAGATCTTCATTTCCAGCCGTTATTCTTGATTCCCTAATAAATGTACTTGATAAGAGAATCAGAACATGTTGTATTCACATCAGAGTGTCTAAAAGTTTGCAGCTTGATTTTGTACTTGATGAGAACTTCTTATTGACTTGAGATCAGATCTTCTTTGTGATAATGCGTTTTGCTAAATTCGCTGTAGAAGATGTTGGACACGTTAGAACTTATCTTTTCATAAGAACTTCTGTCGGCATATAGAAGATAATTTTAAGTGCCATATTTTGTTCTTATAATTATTGTTATCATCAAAACTATAAAAGAGACGTAGAATCAAAATCTTGTTCTAAAAATCTCCCCCTTTTTGATAATGACATAACATAATATTTTGATTAAGAACAAAAGAACAAAAGATATAGAAACTCCCTTTATGATGATGAGAAGTTCTTCTAGCTTACGCTCCCCCTGAGTTAAATATTTGTCCTACTCTTAAAACATTGAAACAATTTTATCAGACTTTTAGGATTTTTGAGGCTTAGCCTTAGTAGAATGTTATAGATCAAAATAGTTTACGTTCTCCCCCTTTTTGTCATAATTCAAAAAATAGATAATCAGAAAAAGATAATAAGGTGAACACATAACCAAAACATAAGATCTTCATTAATCAGAAAAACATTGAGAAAATGAGATATAAACAAAACAACAAGAAAACAAGCAACAAAAACATAGAAGACATGATCAAGGTTGGGGGTTAATCTTGGTGATCAATGCTTCCAGAAGAGATTTGATCTGAGAAGTTGATTCAACTTGTTTCCCAATCATTGTCTTGAGTTCAGCATTTGTCTTATTTTGCTTGTCCAATCTTAGCTTAATAGGCTCATTCTCTTTCTTCAGTTCATCCAGAGTCTTCAATACTAAAGATGTTGGAGTAGCTTCTTCAACAGTTGCAGCAACTTGAGTAGAAGGTTGCATAGACGGTTCTTTAGTAGAAGATTCTTCAACAACTTCTTTTCCTTTATCTTCAGTAGAAGGAACAATAACTAGATTAAATGCAGAAATGGACTCCTTTGGCTCTGGTTATTTCCAAGGTTTATCATCCAGAAGAAGTATTTTCTTCTTCTCCGAGTTTGTGACCACTTATTTCAAATTTTCACAGAAGTTCTGCTGAGCGATATCATATCAGATATCTTTCAGCTTCTTGGTTTTAGAATTAAACCACTTTCTGAATGTTGTCCAAAGATAATCAGAAGCAGCAGGGTCAAGATTTTCTGCACAAGCAATCTTCATATTTTCCAGCCTATTTTTCATTTCCGCTTCGAAATCCAGCAACAACGCACCAACATCTGATTTGGTTGGTTTTGGTCTTGGTTTGAGTATAACAGTTTTGTTAGAAACAGACGAGAGTTTTTGTAAAGCTTCTACATCAATGAATGTTCTAAGGGGGTCTTCAGGTTCATTGGTTGGAGTGGGAGTATTTGAAATGGTAATGTATGTGGGAGTTTTGAGAGGTGTTGATTCATAAGAAGATAAGGGTTCTTCGCGTATGGGGGATAAGTCAAAAACGAGTCTAGGATAGTTAGAGTTCAGAGGATAGTTGATTCCAGGAATTTGTTGATTTGTTGGTGGTGGTGGTGGTGGATTAGACGATTGAGCTTGAGAGGCAGCTACGTATGTGGGAAAAATATCAATATCAAACAGAACTTGTTGAAGTTCTGAGTGGGTTTCAACAAAGGTTGACGTGTTTAGATCAAAGGGAGGTGTTGAATTAATAAGAATGTCAAAGTCATCTAGAGTTTGTGGTGAGTGGTGTTCAGAGGTTTTTGGAGATGATGGAGGATTTTCAGGTTGAGAAGTTTGGAGTGGAATTGTTTTAGGTTGTATGGTAGTTTCTGGTTGAGTGATTTGTGGTTGAGGGATATTCTCAGAAGGTTAAGGATGTTCTTGTTGAGGAATAACAAAGACGGGGATTTCAAAAGATTGGTTTATGTATGGAATGACAGTGGTTGGGGCTTCAGAAGTTATAGGGTTAGAAGATATAGGAGTGACAGAAGGAATTGTATCAAAAGGGTTTTCAGATGTTGTAATTGTTACGGATTCTAAAATAGAAACAAAATCAGAAAAAGAAGAAGTACCTTTCTTTCTTGCCATCTTTGGTGTCTTCTAAGAGGCTTTCCTTTTCTTATTCTTCTTTATGGCAACTTCTGGAGCCAGTCTTCTAAGTTCTTCAGGATTGAAGTCAGGGTCAATTCCATCAAGCCTACAAGATTCCAAGTATCTTACAACATCTTCTGGTGGTGTATCAGTAGAGAACAGACGAAAATCCTTCAGAGGAATCTTCCTGGTGGTGATAACACTATGCCAAAAAGGACATTTAACAGTGCACCTTAGACATCACTTTATTAAGAAAGTGTTGCTATAAGTAAAAAGTAAAATAAAACACGTAAACTGTTCAAGAAAAATAATAAAAGTACTGCTAAAAGTCATACCTTAGACAACGCTTTTTGAAAAACGTTGTCTAAGATAGACCTTAGACAACGCTTTTAAAGGTATATCTTAGACAACCCTTTTGAGTAAAGCACTGTCTAAGGTCTTTTAATTTAAAAAATAAAATAAAATCAAAAACACTGTCTAAGGTTGACCTTAGCCAGCGCTTTTCAAAAGTGCTGTTTAAGGGCTCCCTTAAACAGCGCTTTCCACAAAAGCACTGTCTAAGGTCTAATTATATGAAATAATTAGAATACTCAGTTTCTATTTTCATATCTTTCTTTCCCTCGCCTACGAACAACGACTGCGAACTGCCATTTTCGACAGAACGAAGCTTCAATCGCCGCTGTCTTCCACCACCGCGCTCCCCTGTGACGTCTATTGTTGTCTTCGTGCTCCATATTCCACCGTACACCGTCTCATTTTTTGTAAGTGTCTTCTTTTTCTCCGTTAGGGCACGAAATCAATTCATCTCTGTTTAGGGCAAGCACAAAAATAGTTGACATTGATGATAGAAATAACTTATAAAGATGACATTGATGATATAAGTTGCTTATAAAGACGAAAATAACTTATCTATTTTTGAATATAGTTGACATTGGTTGAAGAAGTGTTTATTATTTTAAGCTCTTTTTGTATATAGTTGACATTGTTGTAGAAGTGCTTATTAGTTAAATATCTTTTTGTATATGGTTAACATTGTTTGAAGAAGTGCTTATTATTTTAATATCTTTTTGAGATTGAGAAAGTGCTTATTATTTTAATGGGAATAAATTATTATTTTAATCTCTTTTTGAGATTTAGAAAGAGCTTATTATTTTAATCTCGTTTAGTTTGATTTGTTAGTACACGTTTAGTTTGAGATTAAAGAAGTGCTGGTTAATAGTTATAGCTTGGATAGTTCGTGTTTAGAAATATTGTGTGGCTTATTTGTGAATAGCGTGCTATAGTAGAATAACATATCGGTGGTACGGTTCGTTAACGACATTCTAAGGTATTTTATTTTGTTTACCTTAATAAGTAGGAAAACCATGGATAAAAAATGGATGTCTGCCAATCAATTGAGCAAAGAGTACGAGAACGGGGTTGCGGAATTCGTTAAGTTTGTTGTTCAACACGTTGAAGACCCTAGTCGAATGAAATGTCCTTGCTTGGGTTGTTGTTATATTGGTAAGGTTGATGCAGATGGATTGAAATCGCATTTATTGAGGCATGTAATTGATCGAAGTTATAAGTGTTGGATATTTCATGGTGAGAAAATTAACGAGAATGTTGAATCGAGGGGGAAAAGTAATACAACCAATGCTTCAGACGACAAAGACATAGAAACATACAACTGTGATCAAGTCGAAGAGATTGCAGAAGCACTTGAAGAAGATCTTCATGATTGTCTCGAAATGTTTGAGAGGTTGGTAAGCGATGCAGAGAAACCATTGTATAAAGGTTGCACTAAGTTCTCAAGACTGTCTGCGGTATTAAAGTTGTACAACTTAAAGGCGGGCAATGGATGGTCGGGTAAAAGTTTCATAGATTTGTTGGCCCTTATGAGAGAAATGCTACCAGAGGATAATGTTCTTCCTAATCAAACCTATGAGGCAAAAAAATGTTGTGCTCTATTGGCATGAGCTATGATAAGATACATGCTTGTCCAAACGATTGTGTTTTGTTTTGTAACAAATATGCATCGTTAACTGAGTGCCCTAAATGCGGTTTGTCTCGATATAAGAAAAAATTGTCTCCACTAAAAGTCTTATGGTATTTTCCTATAATTTAGAGATTTAGGCGCATGTTCCATAGTGAAACCGATGCAAGACACTTGACTTGGCATGCAGATGAAAGAATTGTTGATGGAAAGTATCGACATCTGGCTGATTCACCATAGTGGTCAAAAATTGATAATGATTATCTTGACTTTGGAGAAGAAGCAAGAAACCTTTGCTTGACAATATCTACTGATGGAATGAACCCAAAAGGTCTTCAAAGTATCTCACATACCACATGGCCCGTGATTCTTATGATTTATAACCTACCTCCATGACTATGTATGAAACGTAAGTACATGATGTTATCTATGTTAATCTTTGGTCCTAAACAACCAGGGAATGACATAGACGTATAGTTGAAACCTTTGATCAAAGATTTAAAGATTTTGTGGGAGAAAGATGTAGAGGTTTATGATGGATATAGGAAAGAAAGTTTCAATTTGAGGGCAATGTTGTTTGGCACAATTAATAATTTTCCAGCATACAAAAATCTATCTGGGTATAACATTAAAGGTCAACGTGCGTGTCCTGTTTGTGAAGATGGAACCGATACGATTCGATTGGAACTTTTTCAGAAGAATGTGTTTCTCGGTCATCGTAGATTCTTACATTCTAAACATCACTACCGTGGGTGGAGAAAAGCGTTCAATGGAGACACCGAACAACATAAAGCTCTACCCGCATTGTCAGGTGACCAAGTTTTTGAAAAGGTGAAAGATGTGTGTACTGAGTTTGGCAAGCCTTTTGCACATAAGGTTGTCAAAGGTGTGTGGAAGAATAGGTCGATATTTTTTGAATTTCCATATTGGAAGTCTTTGTACGTGAGACATTTTCTTGATGTTATGCATATTGAAAAAAATGTATTTGAAAGTGTTATCGGTACGTTACTCAATATAAAAGGAAAGTGTAAGGATGGCCTTAAAGCAAGGGAGGACATGTTAAAAATGGGAATGAGAATTGAATTAGCACCCGTGAAGAAAGGAAGACGAACATATCTATCACATGCTACTTTTACTCTATCTAGAAAGGAGAAAAATAAATTGTGTAAGTTTCTGAGTGAAGTTAAGGTTCCAGAAGGATACTCTTCAGATATTAGAAGGCTTGTGCCTATGAAAGACCTCAAGTTGAAGAGTTTGAAGACACATGATTTCCATGTTATAATGGAACATTTTCTACCAATAGGTATACGTTCTATTTTGCCAGAAAAAGTAAGAAGTTCCATATCTAATTTGTGTTTTTTATTTAGGTCAATTTGTAGTAAGGTGATTGATCCCGAGATCTTACCAACACTACAAAAAGAGATAGTAATTACCTTGTATGAGCTTGAAATGTATTTTCCTCCCTTTTTTTTGACATAATGGTTCATCTAGTTGTTCATCTTGTGAAAGAGAAACGGTTGTGTGGACCAACTTATATGAGATGGATGTACCCTGCTGAACGGTATATGAAAATATTAAAAGGGTACGTGAAAAACCAAAGTCGACCAGAGGGTTGTATTGTTGAACAATACGTTGTTGAAGAAGCTGTTGAGTTTTGTACTGAATATTTGTCCAACGTTCAATCGATTGGACTCCCAAAAGCTCATATTTTCGGGAAAAAAGGAAGGTACAAAATTAATTGGAAATAAAATTGTGACAGTTTGATTTCACAAGAAGAATGGGACACGTTTAAATCCAAACGAAAAACCCCATAATTTAAAAGAATAAGTGAAACAAATCGGGAAATAGCATCAAGTCCCGCGTATCCATACAGAAAAGGACGTGTCAGATATGAATGCTTAGAACGATCTATGGTAAGTATCTATAAATTGCAATAATATATTTGTTCATCATGAGTTTTGTTTGATCACATTATATGACTTAATATGTAGTTGTAGAAGGAGAAAAGTTCTGAAACATCTCTTCCTGCATATGTTTTGTGGAAGGAAGCCCGTGTGTGCAAGTCTGGAGTTGCTAAAGAAGATGTTCCACAAGTATATGAGAAATGTGTAAGTAGAACATTATCTCTTTAATTTTATCAAAACTTTATTAACAAATATTTGACAAATATTTGACAAATATTTGATATTCATCTGATTTTCAGGAGGCGTAATCTTAGTCTTTATCTCCAGATGATACTAGGAGCATACTTAGTCGGACATTAGATGTCTGTGAGTATTCGGGTCGAGTGAGGGGTAAGGGATTTGGGATCACTCCGACCTCCTTGAGTATTAAAAAAAAGGAAAGGCTCCTAGTAATAAAGAACTTAATGAAAAATTGGAAGCACTGGAAGCTGAAGCTCGTGCATTAAGGAAAGAAAAAGAGGATAGCGCTTCAGCATGTTTTAAAGATGGTTCGGACATAGATAGTATCAACTATAACTTTCAACCGAACATTCCAGAGGAAATTATATATATATATATATATATATATATTAATGAAATTGAACTATTAGCTTAAATTATGTAATTGACATATATACACATTAACAATTTCATATTTATTATTGGTTTTAGGGCATTTCCCATTGTCACCTCTACTTATCGTCACCATATTATCGGATGGTTGGAAAGGGAAAAGTGCATAACACTAGCATATAATTACTTCACACTAGACCGCTCCCTACTGGATGTTTGAAAGTCGCGGTTGAAATTGCAGTAGAGCCGAATGCATTATTACCATATCCTAACGATGTTTCGGATGCAACAACGGTGGAACTAGCAATACGTTTGTTTGTTACATGGCCGACAAGCCTCATTAGCGTAGGATATTAGGTATGCTTAAAACCATTATGAACCTTTTTAAACCTTAATGTGTAGATTCAAAGTTTTTACGCGCATTTTACGTACATTTTTTAGATGGTAATGTTAATTAGACTCCAACAAGATCCAAATCAAAAGATAAGGCTATTCCGCGGCATACCGAGTCCGTTGTTTCAAAAAACCAGTACATCATAATTATATGATATTTATGCATGGAAAATGTTAAATTATTGATTTTATACTTCATCTAACTAATTATATGATATGTAGCTTCATGATAAGGAGATTAGCAACGTCTCAACACAAAAAAAGGTTGGTGCTAAGAAGACCGCGACTAGAAAAAAACTACCTCCAAGTATAGGTCATGCCTTCAGACATTTTTAGAATTAACAGATATTCCGACCAGAGGTATTCGTCTTATACATATGGAGGAAGGTATTTTTGGCTTTGAATATCAATAATCAGTTGGTAATGAAAAAATTATGCAAGTTTTTCGTCATGAAGAATTAGGCGTCAGTGTTGTCAATACATACGTGAGGTATATCCGATCTACTTTGTTATATTAATTGAACAACTTATTTACTTTATGTTTCAAATGAATAGTCTAATGTTAATGATGTTTTTATTCAAGGTTTTTGTATGACAAAGTGATACGCCCAGGTGGATCGGACGATAGATTTGGATTCTTAAGCCCCGCATTCGTCAACTTAAGTTTAATCTTAAGTAAATCGGGTGAGGTCATGGTGTACGTATGCAACCTCTTCACGGCTAACAAAGATACACAAAAGTTGTTCTTTTTAGCGTTTAATACCGGGTTAGATTTTTCATTCTAAATTCATCTATTATAATTATTTTGTATTTTGACGTCGTGTAGAAAGTTTCCATCTAACATTTGTTTAATCTTACAGTGGATATTGGTTGTTGGTCGCAATTAATCCTATCAGAGAATTTGTTTATTATCTTGACCCGTTAGGAAATGATTGGACAACATACCCGGATATGAAGAACATAATTGACACGTAAGTGAGATTGTTCTAAATATTCATGTGTGTATTTATTGATTTATGTGAATTGTTCTAAATATTCATTTATATTTTATTAGCATTATACAAGCTTTTCGAGCCCAACGAGATATCCAAGTATCAAAGAGGAGAGCCAACAACATTACATGGATAAACGTGACGGTATATTATTAATTATCACATTTTTTTATTATATTAGTGATTATACTTGATAAAACTTAGGATTTATCCATATTTTCTTTTCATTTGTAGTGTCCTCAGCAACATAATAGTATAGATTGCAGATATTTCATGTTGAGGTTTATGAGAGAAACTTTTTTTTGGATCGATTAGAGATTCCATCCGATGTATGTATTTCTAACTTATGAGTTATTTTAATATTTAACACACATTTCTCATATCATTAAATAGTTGAAACTAAATCAAACTATGTTATATAATTATGTAGTACTTTGATGAATTCAAGTGTGCATATTATTCAAGAGATCATTTGGAAGAAATTATAGAGGAATGATGTCAATTCATTATGGAGCTCGGAGTGTTATAAGGTATATTGTACTCTTACTTTAATTGATGAAAATTTTGAGTATGTGTATGTAACTATAGACATATTGATTATGACTTGTTTTAATTGATCAATTACAATATTTTTGTGTTGTTTCAGGTTATAGTATAGTTGCAATTGGATGAAAATGTATAGCTCAAAGTGTTATCACATTTTTGTTTATGTAGATTTCATTTGAAACAAAATGTATAGTTGGATGAAATGATTTGTAAAAACTATGTTGTATATTTAAATTGGTTCGTAAATTAGTACGATTGTATGAATTGTTTCGTAGATATTGGTACAATTGTATGAATTGTTTCGTTGATATTGGTTTGAAAATCCGATTGTTTTGTATCTATAAATCGGTGCCTAAATTGGTAGGTTTAAATAGGATAATTTGGTGCAAATTCTGGATTAGAATGAACAGGTACAAATTTTGGTTTAAAAACCAGGTGAAAATGTGGATACAAAACAGGTGCCTATAATTTGGCAATCACAGACAGCGCTTTTTAAAAGAAATTATTTTAAAAATTTCGTATACCTTAGACAACGCTTTCAACAAAAAGCGTTGTCTAAGTCGGGGTTTAGAAAACGCTTTCATTAAAAGCGCTGTCTAAGGTGGGGTTTAGAAAGCGCTTTTAGTGAAAGTGTTGTCTAAGGTATACCATTAAAATAAAAAAAGCATTGTCTAAGGTACATTAAAAAAAAGGCAAAAAGCGTTGTCTAAAGTGAGGTTTAGAAAGCACTTTTGACAATAAAAGCGCTATATAAAGCCCCTTTAGACAAAGCTTTTGATATTAACCAAAGCGTTGTCTAAACCTTTAGCAGCGCAGGTTTAGACAACGCTTTAAACCGCCGTCTAAGGTCAAAAAAAGCGTTGTCTAATGTCTTGTTTAGCATAATGTAACTTCTCTAGGATACAAAACAAGATCCTTCTTGATGGTGTCTATGAACTTCATCTTCTTCAAATTCTTTGCATTAAGAGGTTTTCCAGCATCTGTTTCTAGAATTTTAATCTGTTGAGCTTCAACCAGATGATCTACAAACTTATTTTCAGTCAGAGAATTTTAATCCAGTTTCTCTTAGTCTTCTCTCCATCTCTTGTTTCCTTCACACTATTCTTCAGATGGTTGAACAAGGAGTGTGCAAGGTTGACCTTCTTGTTGGTGGAGATGAAATACAACAGAAATTGCTAATCCACGTTAATGTAATTTGGGGCGTTGGTGGCTTTCCTATGACTGATGCAACCCAAAAGGATTTTAGCCCAAATTCTCAGATGACCCTTCAGATCTTTGATTTTGTTGGAGGGTTGCCCACTTGTGAAAATTTCTTGAGAAACAAGTGAAGTATCAAAAAAATTATCCATCTCACTACACTTGATTCCAGTTCCATTAGATTGTATCAGCTTGGCAATGTGTTGTTCAGTGATAACAATCTTCTTACCCAAACGTAAGAAGTTACTTGAGTGTTGGAAGTAGTAGAAAAAATCCAAAATTCCTTTACCAAATTAGGAAAAATTAGACCTATCAAACGGTCAAAATACTTTTCCCAGCCTTGAGATGCGACTTCTGGAGTTAAATTAAACCCATTATCCTTCAAGCTATCAAAATCAACGAATAGCTCACAAAGAACTTCTAGTTTCTCTACAGGTGTGAGAAGCGTTATGACTGGTGAAGTGTGGAGTTATTTTGAAGCTTGAGCAACTGGAGCTTGTTGAGAATAAGCTTGTTGAACGTCTTTGGAGGAAGAAGCCATTGATCACAAGATGAAGGTTTTGGAGCAAGAATGTAGTGAAAATAGAAACAAGAGAGTGAAAGTAAAAGTGAAAATGTGAAAAATGTTTGTGAGGTGAAAAACAATCATATATATTGAGATTGAAATGGTAAAAAGAAAAGCATAATTAGTGGAAAACATTATTGCACAAACATCATGATTAACAACATTAATTGAATTCTGACAAGGGAGTGGCGTAAAAGATTTTGGAACAGTTACCAACGTGGATAGCACCTCAAAGTTGTCTTTTCAGCCATTTCAGTTTCCCAGAAGTTGAACACGTATTCTTCTTCAGAGGACAACTGTCCAAGAGCTGGAATGCATGTTATGTCCTTCTCCAGAGTTTGAACACATATTATGATTTTGAGGACTCCTCAGAGCTTCATTGACAAGTGTTAATGTAATGATATGCATATTATTTTCTTGACACAGAAGTCTAAGAAGTAGACAGTCAGAGCGAAAAGAAAACTTCTAAAGCAATTTTCCTTCTAAGAATAGAAGTACTATTGATCAAAAGATACAATATTACAGACATTCTAAGAGTTAAATATACATATATATATATATATATATAAACATTGTCATTCTGGGCATAATTCCATACTGAGATTGGTCAGAATGAAATTAAATCTATCTTCAGCAAGGGGTTTTATAAAGATGTTAGCCCATTGATGGTCTGTATCTATAAATTTTAAAAATAATATTCCCTTATGAGTATAGTCCCTAATGAAGTGATGTTTAACTTCTATATGTTTAGCTCTAGAATGTAAAATAGGTTTCTTATAAAGACAAATAGCAGAAGTATTATCACAGAGGATAGGAATGTTACTCCCATAATGTTAAAATCCTCAAGCTAGTTTTTCATCCAGAGAATCTGAGTACTGCATCCAGCTGCTGCTATGTATTCAACTCCAGCAGTTGAGAGTACAATGGTTGATTGTCTTTTGCTAGACCAAGATATTAGGTTGTCTCCCAGAAATTGGCAACTTCCAGAAGTACTTTTTCTTTCTGTTCTGTCTCCAGCAAAATCAACATCACAATAACCTACAAGCTTATATTCTCTGGATTTTCTATAACATAAGCCAAGGTTAGTAGTACCTTTCAGATACTTGAAGATTCTCTTAATAGCTGTTAACTGAGTCTCTCTAGGATCTGATTGGAATCTAGCACATAAAAAATGCTATACATAATATATGGTCTTGAGGCAGTTAAGTAAAGAAGAGAGTCAATCATACCTCTGTAGATCTTCTGATCTACTTTCTTAATTACTTCTTCCTTCTCTAGAATACACGTGGGGTGCATTGGAGTTTTGGAGATTTTTCTTTCTGACATGTCAAATTTATTCAGAAGTTCTTTGACATATTTGCTTTGATGAATATATGTTCCTTATGATATTTGGTTTATTTTAATTCCTAGAAAGAGCTTCAATTCTCCCATCAGGCTCATTTCAAATTCTTCCTGCATGGATTTAGCAAATTCCTTTCCCAAGGCACTTTTAGTAGAACCAAAAATAATATCATCTACGTAAATTTGACAAATCAGAATATCATTTTTAAAGGTTTTACAGAAAAGAGTTGTGTCCACTTTCCCTTTGGTAAAATTATTTTCCAGAAGAAAACTGCTTAGTCTTTCATACCAAGCTCTGGGAGCTTGTTTCAGACCATATAAGGATTTTTTCAATTTGAAACCATGTTATGTAAATTTAGAGTTTTCAAAACCAGGAGGTTGGTTCACATAAAATTATTCATCATATAACCATTTAAGAATTCACTTTTGACATCCATCTGATAAAGAGTGATGTCATGATTTACAACAAAAGAAATTAAAAGTCAGATAGATTCTAACCTTGCGATTAGTGCAAAGGTTTCTGTATAGTCTATTCCTTGCTGACTATAACCTTGTGCAACTAGTCATGCTTTGTTTCTGACAACTTTACCTTGTTCATTGAGATTGTTTTTTAATACCCATTTGGTTCCAATGTTGTTGAATCCTTTTGGTCTAGGAACTAAATTCCATACGTCGTTTCTGGTGAATTGATTTAGTTCTTCCTACATTGCAAGTATCCAATCATTTTCTGAAAGAGCTTCTTCCACATAAGTTGGTTCAATCAGTGAAACAAGTCCCATTAAAGATTCTTCAGAGTTTCTGAAGGAGGATCTTGTTCTGATTGGATCATCTTTCTTTCCCAAAATTGTATCTTCTGGGTGATTCAACGTGCTTCAGGATTGTCTCTTTTGTCTGGGTTCTTCAGAGTTTGTTGAGGTAGTTGTTTTGTCTTGTTCTGTGGATGGTTATTCTTCAGAAGTTCTTCCTTCAGTGATTTGAACTTCTATATCTGCAAGAGATTCATTCTGCTTTGGTTTTTCAGGACCAAGCTTATCATCAAATCTGACATAGATGGATTCTATCACAATTTGTGTTTCTGTATTGTATACTCTGTATCCTTTCAAACATTCAGAGTATCCTAACATATAACATTTTTGTGCCTTAGAATCAAACTTGTTCAGAGGATCGTTAGTGTTCAGAATAAAGCAAGTACATCCAAAAGTATAAAAATAAGAAATGTCGGGATTTCGGTTCTTCATCAATTCATAAGGAGTCTTTTCCATAATAGGTCTTATAGAGATTCCATTCTGAAACTCAGAAGCCCACTCTTGTTGTTTCGGTGTTTGGATTTTCTGCATCGGTAGGTTTTTAAGACTCTTCTGATTGGTAAAAAATGTGAGATTTTTGTCCTATCAGGTATTGGCGCCATTTCTTGACAGCCTCAGTGACGAAAAACATCTCACGCACATACACTGAAGCAGCTTGCATTCTTGGGCACATTTTCTTGCTGAAGAAAGCAATGGGATGGCCATCTTGGGACAAAACAACACCAATCACAACACCAGAAGCATCAGTTTCCACATGAAATATTTTTCTAAAATCTGATAGGATTAGGACCGACATGTCATTTTTTTCTTTAACTCTGTAAAGGTTAAATCAGTCGCTGTACACCATGTAAATTTAGTGGAACATAATAAATCAGTGATGGGTGTGGTGAGAGTGGTGTACTTGCGCACAAAGTGCCTATAAAAGCCGGTGAGCCCAAGAAACTCACGGAGTGCTGAGAGAGATCGTATGTAGGTCAATCCATAATGGCTTGCACCTTTCCAGGATTGGGTGCAACATCACCCCTTGAAATTACATGACCTAAATAAGCAACTTCAGCAATTGCAAAAACACACTTAGCCAACTTCACAAAAAATGAATGAGACTTTAGTAAATCAAACACAACCTGCAAATGAGTAATATGATCATGGAAATTGGTACTGTAAATCAAAACATCATCAAAGAAAACTAAAACGAATTTTCTTAAATACGGTCGCAATAAATCGTTCATAGCTGACTGAAAAGTGGAAGGTGTGTTAGTGAGCTCGAAGGGCATAACTAGGAATTCGTAGTGACCATCAAAAGTTCGAAAAGTTGTCTTATGTGTATCTTTAAATGCAACCTGAATTTGGTGGTAACCGAAATGTAAGTCTAACTTGGTGAAATACTTGGCAGAACCAAGTTCATCTAAGAGTTCATCAATGGTGGGGATGGGAAAAGGTCTTTGATAGTAACAACATTTAGAGCTCTATAGGCCATGCAATTCTAGCAGCAGATATACGATTTCAAATACGATGTCACGACACTAATATCTGACAAGGTTAAAAGTAACAAGATAAATAAACAAAACAGAAGTAAAGAACATGGGAAATTGTTAACCTAGTTCGGTGCAAACACATATACTCTAGGGGCTTCCAAGCCAGGAAGGAACTCCACTATCAGTAGTATCAATTCAAAGACCCTCAACAAACATCCCATTTTACGACCTTCTCACTTAATCACTACCCAATGATAGTTCTATTTAGGAACTCCTAAATATGAGACACCTTTCACTCCACCTCAATCACCATAGTGATAACAGACAAACAATTCAGTAAAAGTGAAGACACACTTCAAGAAACAATCTTTGACCTTGCTTCAAAGCTTCAGTCAAGTACAAACACTCTTGCTTAAAAGCTTTGAGTGGACAACAATACAACTCAATAAACCTAGTCCAAAACAACCATCAACATGACAATTGTTTGGCTCACAAGAAAACTAACACACACATGAAAATGCTGAATACGACAATCCTTATTCTCTATATCTGTCTTCGAATGAAAACTAGGGTAATGCAGCTTTTAAATAGAGTCTTGAAACATGGGCTTGAGCCTGCTGAACTTGCACAAAACAAATACCATATTTCCTGAAATAAAGGAACAAAAATAGGAACATATAATGTTCTGCAAATAAATCTCTAAGCTGACTCTTTTCCTTCTAATAAACCACGCTAGTTGACACTCAACAAATCAGACAATTAATAACAACAAACCGCACACATGAAATAAGGATTCATCTAGGTCTTCAGGCCCAGTCAGAGATGTCATGACATCAGTCTTGACATCCTGCTAAGACAGTTGCAAACAATAACCTTCACACCTGCATAATTCTTTAATTACATGTCTTAACATCACATATGACATACAAAATCAGAAACATGTTTTACCATAAAATAGTGCCAATCTAAAACATCTACAAACTCCTCCTTTGGAATTTTTTTGGCTAAAACAATTTAAGCATTATTCAACATTAAACAGCACAGTAGCAGAAGCAAACACAAAGTAGAGAGATATACTGACTCCCCCTCAAAACAACTATATCAGAGTATAGCATAGTAAGAGAAGTAATTTCCAATCAACAGAGAGATTTCATCTCCCCCTCAACCTGTTAAGCCCTGCAGGAAACAATATGACAATACTAAAATAAATAGTATACAATCAGAACACATAACATCTAGCTATCTATCTATAACTAATCCCCCTTTTAGCCAAAAATGAAGCCAAACAAAGAAATAATCATAGATCCAAAAATAGTTAGAACCACACGCTCATGAAGAGAAGAAATCATGGGTATAGAAGAACCCCAACAAACATAATCAGAACAAGAAGCTTCCTTTCCAGCCTGCTCATCACATTAATCAGAACCACCATCATTAGAATCACCTTCAGCTTCCTGCTTTTCCAACATCTCAATAATTTCTATAAACCCTCATAAAGATAAATTCCTAATTTGCCTCTTAGGTTTTCAAATTGATTATCATCCAAGGCCTTTGTGAATATATTAGCCAATTGCAGTTCAGTGGCAACATGCTCCAACTTGATCAGTTTATATTCCACAAGATCTCTGATGAAATGATGTCTAATATTAATATGTTTTGTCCTACTGTGCTGAATAAGATTCTTGGAAATATTGATTGCACTGAGATTGTCATAATATAATGTTATGACATCCTGAGTGACATTATACTCGGACAACATTTGTTTCATCCAAACAAGTTGAGAACAACTGCTACCAGCTGCTATATACTCAGCCTCTGCAGTAGATAAGGAGACACAATTTCGGTTCTTGCTAAACCATGATATAAGGTTTCTACCTACAAAGAAACACCCTCCAGAATTACTTTTCCTATCATCTTCACTACCAGCCCAATCAGCATCACAATACCCAGATAAGACAAGATCACTCCCATGAGAATACAACAAGCCATAGTCACAAGTTTCATTCACATATTTTAATATTATTTTGACTTGATTTATGTGAGAAACTTTAGGTTCTGCTTGATATCTGGCACATACTCCAAAAACAAAAGAAATATCATGTCTACTAGCTGTAAGATACAGTAGACTGCCTATCATGCTTCTATACAAGCTTTGATAAACACTTACACCTTTTTCATATTTAGTCATCTTAAGATGAGTAGGAGCAGGTGTTGTTTTGTGACTGGAACTCTCCATTCCAAACTTTTTGACAATGTTTCTGGCATATTTGCTTTGAGAGAGAAAAATGGAATCTTCCATCTGTTTAACTTGCAAGCCAAGTGTCGCTCCCCGGAATTTTACGTCCCGGTGCAGACGCGGACGGTCGGCGATGTTGGAGGTTGAGGTTGAATAGAGTCGCCAGCTAGGCATTTTTATCCCAAAGGAAAGGTAATGCTACATAAACTTGGAAGGGTATGGATAAGACGGTTGCAAACCAGAGAGACTGAGAAAGGGGGTTGGTTACGACCTGGGAAGGTATTAGCACCCATATTGTCCGTCATACTCGACGGGATCCACACTTACTTGATTGTGTTTAAAAGGGGGAGTGTTTGTGCTGACTATGTATGAAAATCTAGGAAGGAAAGTACAGTGTGTCGGTGCATAAGAGAGGTGAGATGCTCAAAACTGAGGTTTAGAAAGCTGGAAGGAGAGGGGAGACAAAGAGACATTTGTTCGATAACTGTTAAGTTATGCCAACGTATCCTCTCGTGCAATGAGGAAGTCAGAACACCGTAGTTCGACTCAAAGAGACTAAATGATGATTTTGTTGTGAACGACTTACATGTCTATGCTCAAGTGTATGACTCGTCTGGCTCGAGTGCTAACTGTCTTGCATTAGACGGAAGAAGTAAGTTCTCGTTTATAGAATGGGAATGATGAGAAAATAATCCCGGAGGAGACGATTATTGTTTGTTTTTGTGTTTTCAGTTTTTTATTGTTTTTGGTGTTTTGCGTAAGATAATGAGCTTAAGCCTAAATCAAAGGTTAGTAAACTCATTATATCCTCCCTGATTAGGGATAATGAGCCTACTTAAGTGTGATATAAGCATCTCAACTTAATTACCATGATGATATATGATTAAGATCATTAACCTACTTGGTAATTATTAAGTGTTTTTTGGGTTTTTGTTTAGTGTTAAGTAATGAGTTTAATCTCTAATCAGGGATTAGTGAACTCATTACACCATCCTAAGAGAAGGATGATAGATGAGAGCACTTAAGCTGAGGAAGATACCTCAACTTAATCCATGGTTAGGGATTAAATTCATTATATAACAAGCCTTTATTAAGTGGATTTTAATTAAAGAGTGAGATTAAGAAGTGGATTTTAAGTTTGTAAGACAACTTGAGGGGGACTTGTTCATTAAAGACAAGGGTTAATCCCTCTTAACCAAAAGGAAGAGATGGAACCCTAATGTAAGGCCCAAGTTACAAGCTTAAGTCTTGATCATTATTAAGTGTTTTGATTAAGAGGTGTAAAAAAATTAAAGGTTTGACACTAAGGATTAAAGTTATACACTCCATCCTAAGATAAGGATGTAGGTATAACCCTAATTCAAAGTCCTAAAGCTTTAAGTGTTTAGCCTCTGATTATGAGATGAGAAGAGAGACTCAAGGAGACTCAAAGATAAAAACTAAGGGGAGACTATATACAACCTTAAAATTATCATGCTTGGATGTTCCTATGGTTTGTGAGGCTTAAAAAAGAAGGATCTTCAGGAGGCCACCAAGGAAGGAGAAGTAGATGAAAAGAGAAGGAGAAAGGAGAACAGGTTACTTACTTCCTGAAGAAGATAATTAACCTAAGAGAAATAGTAGGAGCAAGAGAGAACAAGTGAAGCAAGTTCACTTCAAAGGAAAGTAAATAATGCATAGGAAGATATGAGAAGAGGTGGGATGTGAAGGCAAATCCACATCCCAGACAACTTACCATAAGCCCCTGAAAGGTTATATGAATGCATAAGATGCAGAGCAAAAGGAAATAAAGCAAATGGAAGTGCAATGACAAAAACCAGAAGTGTAAACATGATGTAAATGTGTTATGAGATGATGCAAAGTCATACATGATGCATATGAATCATCATACAAAGGATGAGATGCTAAGATGGCATGAAAGAAGCTTGAAAACACATGGATGTACATGGAATGTAATGAATGCAAAGCATGCCAAATGAATGAAGAAATGATCAATCAATGTTCAAGCATGTCTTAATATGTCTATGATGTCATGAAAATGCTTAAAATGTCATGGCAAGTTCATATGATGATGAGGTGCAAAGGTGAATGCAAATGAACATGAAAAATTAGGGTTTTATGAAAGTATGAGATGCATATGATCAAAACAGAAGCATACATCATGATACAAATTTGAAAATGAACTCAAACAAACCCTAAACACATACAAGATCACTACCCAAAGATGAAGGTCAGAAGCTAAACCTAGAGAAAGTTATGAATTTCCTAAGTTAACTAGGGTTTTTGGGTGATTCTAAAGGAAAAATGCCAAACAAATTGAAAATGCAATGCAAAATTATGATTTAAATAACCTAGATACTAGATGCAATGTTTGAAAGAATGCAAAAAGAGCCAAGTTCAAACTCATCATGATTGATCAGGAATGATTTTTTCAAGTTAGGGTTAAAAAATGTGAAATTCATGAACCCTAATTCAAAGATAATTGTGAAAACATGATCAAACCTAAAAAGAAATTTGTATGGTGAGTTTGTAAATTGTTCTAAATGCCTAAGAATGCTTCATGAATTTTTTGGTGATTTTTAGAAACCTAAATCTATTTTTAATTAATTAAAATCAATTAATTAATTAAATAAAACATTTAAATGGTTTAAAAATACTATTTTAATGCAAAAATAAAAAATAAAATTGTTTTTGAGTCAAGAAAAATATTTGAAGTGAAAATGCAGAAAATGAGATTTTTAAAAGTCTTTTTTCTATTTTTAATAATTATGTGAAAGAAATGAAATAAAATGAAATAAAAATGAAAGAAAATGAAAAGTAATCAAGATCCAAGGTCAGGATTCAAAGTTGGGTTGACTGGCACGCAAATGGAAGGCTAGGATTGAATCTGGCTAAATTAATTTAATTAAACCTAATTAAAATAATTAAAATGGATTAGGGTTTTAATGATCAATCTTGGCCATTCAAAACATGCGGCAAACACAGATCCAAAGGCTATTATTCAAACTGGCTAATTAAATGAAATTAGGGCTATTCACTCTCAGGCAACCGGAGAAGAGCTCTGGTCGTCTTCTCCGGCAAGCTCCCCACCCGAACTCTCTCAAAACATCATGAAAACACCTCAAACTTTCCAGAATTAATCATTAAGCAACATAGAACAAGAATCCAACAACAAATTTCATTTATTTTGCACCAAACTCATGAATCGAACAAGAACATTAAAACAGACAAAATTTCAGAAACACCTTACACACTCAATTCTCAATCATTTTCCATCATTCAAAGTTCATTGTGATCAGGAGAGCATTTAGATTCATTTTATAACTTAAAATAAGAGTTCTGGAAAAATTATTTGGAGAAGCTACCTGAGTTGAAGCTTTGCAGTTTTGAGCTTTCTGGCCTCTTTCTTTATGAAATCAACCTCCAATGATCCCCCTTGAGTGAATGGAGTGCTTAGATGGAGCTTAAATGGCTTGGTTTGTGTGATACATTTCTGGTTTGGCAGAAATCGTGCTTTTGCTTGAGTGACTTTTAGGGAAAGATGAAGGGTGGCTTATGATCCTTGAGTGATGTTGAGATGATTGGTGAAGAAATAATTGAGTTTTGATGGCTGTGTGTGGAGTTTCGAAGAGATGAAGTGTTATGGAGATTTTTGGCAATCTAAGCTTATGACTTGATTCAGGCTTGTGTGTTATATGAAATGAGTTGCTTAAGGTTTGCATAAGAGGTCTTGATTGGTCAGAAAGTTGGTGGTGGCATAGTGTGATTAGTATGGGTTGTTTTGCAAAAAGTCAAAAGTTGTGGTACCATAAGCATGGCACGGGTCAGAGCTGGCTCTTTGGCTTGTCTTGCCTCAGCTTCATTAAAGGATGGCCCTAGGATTGGATTTGAGGATCTGGATGGCTTGATTCATGAGATAGCATATGTTTTGCAACTTTCCCTCTTTGAGAATTTTGTGAAAATGGCTTATAGAAACTTGTGATCCAAGGCATGATTTTGGTCTTTAAATGTTGCACTAACATGTTATGAAGCTTAGAAGTCAATTAAAGGTCACAAGAAGTCTTGAAACTTGATTTTGCAAAAATCCCTCTTTGGCATGAACTTGAAAATTATAAGATTTTTCCCAACTTTGAAACATCACATCTTGAGTTCTAGGATGAATCAAGAGGAGTTCTCGTAATTTTTGAAAATGGGAAGATCCAATATACAACTTTCATGTTTGAAGATTTTTCATTTGAAGCATTTTTTATCAAGAAAGAGGAGGTTGAAAATCTTTCCCAAAATGGAAAGTTTTCATTACAAGTCATGTCCAAAAATGGAAAGTTTGCAAATGGCTTAAAATTCTTCAATCTTGTGAACTTATAACCACTTCTAAGATCAAATAAAGATCATAGAACCTCAAATTGATGAAAATTACCCTTTGGTTCCATTGTCGGGGGCCTTAGATGCCCTGATTCTGACTTTTCTTGCACAATAAGTTACCAGTTGATCAGATGACTTCCATACTGAATTTCTTCATCAAATGTTGTACACATGATCCTTATAACATATTAATACCATTAGAATCAAGAATGACCAAAAAAATTGAGATTAAGGGCCTCAAACCCAAAACCCTAATTTTAGGTCATCTGTGTAGAAAACCCTAGTCTGTCTGGACCTCTGTGCAATCCTTTGTGATTTTGTGACTTCAAAGACTTCTTGGAGATGTAAAATGATCATAGAACACTCATGGACCCTCTTGGAATTCTTCAAGACCATGAGATAGCTCATATCACTTCTTGGATTCATCTGATCACAAACCCTAATTGTGCAACTTATGCAGTGAAACAAATATGCAATGGGAGATGGTATGCTTATGAAATGCAATATGAAAAGATCATAAGCCATGGTGTGAGAAAAAGGAGAGGGAAAATTTGGGGTGTTTACAGCTGCCCCTATTCAAGCATGAGTTAGCTGTGCAGGGTGTAAGCGCCTGGCGTAGCAGACAAACAAGATAACTTGTGGTTGAATACCAAAGACAATCCGAAATTTGCACTTACTGGGGAGAAGAAGAAAAGGGATATAAATTGTAACAGGCAGTATAGTATGAGTATCAAATGAAAGCGATAGAGGACGACCATCGAGCAGAGGACGACTGCTGGGGATGAAAAATGGTAAGTAAAACAATGACGGGGACGGCCATCATGCTGGGAAATAAAGAGACCACGACGGGGACGGCCATCGGGACAAGAAATAAAACTCTCTGGGGATTTAAAGAAATGAGAAAAGCACTGACGGGGACAACCATCAGGTTAAAGGGTAAATAAACCGCGACGGGGACGACCATCGGGTAAAAGAATAAATGAAATAATGATGAAGGACGGTCATCAAAAGGTGAAGGATGGTCACCTAGTAGGGGACGGCTGATGAAAATATCACGACATAGGATGAATGCGGGATAGAAAAGACCAATGATGGGGACGGCCATCATATAAGCATGATGAAGGACGATCATCAAGAGGTGAAAGACGATCACCTAGTAGGGTACGACTGCTCTGGGGATTATCTCGACATAGGATGAATGTCAGATAACAAAGATCAACGATGGGGACGGCCATCAGATAAATGATGAGGGGCGGTCATCAAAAGGTGAAGGATGATCACCTAGCAGGGGTCGACTGCTAAAAAGATATCGCGACATAGGATGAATTCCGGATAGAAAGTTCCAATCAATGGGGATTCCACTGGGGAAAGGATGAGGGACGGTCATCCAAAGGTGAAGGACGATCACCTAGCAGGGTACGGCTGCTGAAAGTATCGCAACATAGGACGAATGCCGGATGGAAAATATCAACGATGGGGACGTCCATCGGATAAGCATGATGAAGGATGATCATCAAGAGGTGAAGGACGATCACCTAGCAGGGGACGAATGCTCTTGGGGATTATCTCGACATAGGACGAATGTCGGATAACAAAGATCAATGATGGGGACGACCATCGGATAAAATGATGAAGGACGATCATCAAAAGGTGAAGGACGATCACCTGGTAGGGGACGGCTGCCGAAAATATCACGGCATAGGACGAATGCCGGTTAGAAAAGTTGTTTTGTTGGTGACTTAACTGGGGAATGGTAAACACGGACGAGTGCTTACGCTCATGAAATAAAAGGCATAAGTGTTTGACAGTGTGTATAGATTAAAGATGCGGACGAGCATCCTTAGGACCATGATAAAGACGAGTATCGATAGAAGCAAATGCTGACACGTGTTTGAGGATGATGATACGGACGAGTATCAATCGGTTAAGCAAGGAACACAGACAAGTGTTGATATGCCGGGGAGGTGGTATATGCAAGATACGGAAGAGTATTAGAGGATTGTGTATAAGTATGTACAAGTGTTTGACCTGCTGGAGAAATATGTGCAAAACACAGACGAGTGTCAAAAAGATTGAGCAAGGAATAAGGATGAGTGTTTGAATTTCTAGGGAAGGATGAAATGGGCGAGTGTCAAAAAGAATATTGAAATTCTGGTATGACAGACTCAGATGTCGAATATGATGTTGAGACATTTTATCTGTTACTTATAAACATGGTAAGGCATACATATCAGTACTTAAATAATTCTGATATATCAGAGTCAAACATGCTTCAGGATGTTGGGACATCTGATAGGACATTCAGTTCAGGTACTGCATAAAACATAAAAGATATAAAGAACACAGCAGAATTTGTTAACCCAGTTCAGTGTATAACCACACTTACATCTGGAGGCTACCAAGCCAGGAGGAAATCCACTATAAGTAATATTAATTCTAGACTTAAACCACCCTGTTTAATCTATCACTTAATAACTACCCAATGCAATTTCTACCTAAGACACAACTTAGATAAGAGTACCCTACTCACTCCCCCTCAATCACCCAGTGATCAAGTTTACAAGTTTAATAAAGTTGAAGACATTCTTCAAACAATACAGCTTGATCTTACTTCACAGTTTCAATCAAGTCACAAAACTTCTCTTGCTTACAAGCTTCGAGAATCACAAGTGAAACAGCCACAATAGAGTTACTTGTTATGCACGGCTGACACAAGGACACAACCCTAATAATGTTTACATTTTCGGTTGATTGGGTTGATTTAAACTAGGTTACAAGGTTTCTTTTATAACCTATTCCCAACTGGATTTGGGCCTAAACAATCACAACAATAGTTGCTACAAATATGCAGAAATATCTGCTACAAATATGCAGAAATATCTGCTACAAATATTCCAAAATATCTTCAACTCCTAAAATATCTCTAAATATAGAAACCTATATTTTTCAATATTTGTCTTCAATTTAAATTGAGTCTTTAAGATCTTCTAGATCAGCACCACATATGATTGCATAATATCTCCAGAATATTCTGCATAATTCAGATCTGATAAATCCAATGTCATCACCTTGAATTAGGGTTTGTTACTTCCTAGATTCTAGGTGATTTTGTTCTTCTGATTAATCTGAATCTTCATAACAAAACTCCCTGCAGATGCGCCTTGTTCTGTTTTTATCCATCCATAATTAATTCCAGATAACTCTCCTTAAATATCTCAGATTAGTTAGTTATTAATTAATTCTGGTAACAGGTCTGAGATGTCTCAACATCTGTTGGGACATCCTGAAAAACTGAACTTACTTCATTCACTGATACAATGTCACAACATCTGATGTGACATCCTGTAAACTGAACTTATTCCATCAACTGATACAATGTCCTAACATCTGGTGTGACATCCTGATATCTTGACTTAAGTTCATTAACTGTTACTCTGTTTGACAGTGTCACAACATTTGGTGTGACATCCTGAACTAAGTTCAACACTTCTTGTTTGATATCTATATGTAACATATGACAGTAATGTTGTCATGACAGTTGCAGATGTTTCAACATTCTCTTTGACATCTGTCATGACATTTGCAGATGTTTCAATATTCTCTTTGACATCTGTCATGACATTTGCAGATGTTTCAACATCTTCTTTGACATCTGTCTGTAGCATATGACAGTAATTCTGTCATGACATTTGCAGATGTTTCAACATCTTCTTTGACATCTGTCTGTAACATATGACAGTAATTCTGTCATGACATTTGCAGATGTTTCAACATCTTCTTTGACATCTGACTGTAACATATGACAACATCTGTTGGGACATCCTGAATTAAGTTCTTCTACTCTGTTTGATAATGTCCCAACATCTGATAGGACATTCTGAACTGAATTCAACATCTTCTTTGATAACTTCCACATTTATCTGTTCCACCATGTCAGGACATCATGTTTGACATGTTCTTCCAGAGTCTATACTATGTTAATATGGAACTTCTTATTCAACATTTTCCAGCCATATTAGTTTTACCAAACATAATGCCAATCATAAAATAATAGCATTAACAATCTCCCCCTTTGGCTTATTTTGGCTAAAACTAATTTACATACAGGTGTAGTAGTGCCTTATGTAGAAGTTCCTTAACATCACATCTTCATATCAGACCTCACACTATTACTTACATTGAAATTCTGTGATCAGGTATGAGATGTCCTAAGAGATGTCCCAACACTTGATAGGACACTTGACAGATTTAACCAAAACTTAAATAGCAAGAAAAGTAAACAACACAGAAGTTTGTTAACCCAGTTCAGTGTATAACCACACCTACATCTGGAGGCTACCAAGCCAGGAGGAAATCCACTATTAGTAATATTAATTCTAGACTTAAACCACCCTGTTTAATCTATCACTTAATAACTACCCAATGCAATTTCTACCTAAGACACACCTTAGATAAGAGTACCCTACTTACTCCCCCTCAATCACACAGTGATCAAGTTTACAAGTTTACTGAAATTGAAGACATCCTTCAAACAATACAGCTTGATCTTACTTCACAGTTTCAATCAAGTTACAAATGCACTTTTGCTTAAAAGCTCATAAAGTGGTACATAAAACACAACCTGCTATTAAATTCTAGACACCCTATTTTGTCTTCTGTAATTCGTACTCAATTCTATGAGTTTCTGTTGCTTAAATAGGTATCTGAATTTTGGGCTTACTGTAGAATGATCCAGCCCTAATGTGCAGCAGCTGTCACCTTGAATTTAGGGTTTGTTACCTCCTATATTCTAGGTGATTTAGGTCTTCTGTTTTAATCTGAATCTTCAATATAAAACTCCCTACAGATGCGCCTTGTTCTGTTTTTATCCATCATTAATTAATTCCAGATAATTCTCCTTAAATATCTCTGATCTGTTAATCAATAATTAACTCTGGTAGCAGGTCTGAGATGTCTCAACATCTGTTGGGACATCCTGAAAAACTGAACTAAGTTCTTAACACAATGTCCCAACATCTGATGAGACATCCTGATATAAGTTCATATACTCTGTTTGATAATGTCCCAACATCTGATAGGACATTCTGAACTGAATTGAACATTTCTTGTTTGGTCAAAAATTCTGCCAATTCTTAAACATCTACAAACTCCCCCTTTGGCTAATTTTTGGCTAACATCTTTTCTGGTTATCAGAGTGCAGCAGAAGTTCTTTTTATCAGAGTATAGCATTACTTTTCTGTTGATTCTTATTTGAGATTACTCCCCCTCAAACATATATGTATCCAGTCTTGTTCCAACAGAAAAACTTATTCAGTTCAGAAGCAAACAAACAGAATTTTTCATTCACAATTAAACAGCAATACAATTTGTTGTTGTTGTTCTCCCCCTTGGTAGACACAAAATTAGGGGCCAAAGACACTATTCCAGAAATACATTGCTGTCATTACATTTGCCTCACATACATTGATCACTCAGATTCATCACTCTCAGTTTCTTCATCAGCTTCTGTTTCTTCATCAGCTTCACTGTCTTCATCAGCTTTACTGTCTTCATCAGAGGCAGCTGTCTGGTCTTCTTCACTTTCCAACCTTTTAATGATTTCCTCAAGCTTCTGCTTTCTAGCTTCAAGCTCTTTGCAGGTGCTTTTGAGTTCAGCAATTAAAGCCTTCTTGGAGATTGGATTCTTAGCAGTTGAAGGACCTGTAGATGTCCCAGAAGGTGCTTCAACATTTGCTGCATGATGACTGAGGAATAACTTGTAGTGAAAAACCAGGGGGCTTTCTCTTTTGCATGCTGTATCCTTGTCAGTGAGAATTCCAGGGTATTGATTGAGCACAATACCACACAGCAAAGATGGAAAAGCTATTGGTAGCTTTGTTGCAGAAGAGCTGGCATGCTTCATGGTTTGATCAAAAATGAAAGTTCCATAGTCCATCTTGGTTTGAGTTCCCACAGCATATATAAACCTGGCTAGACCAGTTGAGATTGAAGAAGTGTGGTTGGTAGGCACCCAGTTAGCTGTACCAATCCTGTTCAGCATGGCATACTTTCTGGTAAGCATGCTCACTGATAGCTTTTCCTTCACAGGCCATGCCTTGACCTGGTTTGCAGTGATCACCTTACAGACTTGATTATCTGTCTTACCTAGCTCATTTGGTCCATCTGTTTCTCTTCCTAGGTACTGATTTATGATTTGAGGAGAAAACTCTACACATTTACCTCTAACAAAAACTTTTTGAAACTCAGAGGACTTACCATTTGAACAATCCTCCTGAAGATTTACAATGAACTCTTTGACAAGAAGTTCATAGCAGGGAGAGAGATCTGAGACTGTTCTAAATAGTCCTGCAGCAGAGATGAGGTCAATCAATTCAGTACACTCAAGTGCATTGCTGCTCAGTTCTCTTTCTAGGGCAATCCTTCTTTGGTACACATACTTCCATCTGTTGACACTAGAGACATGATGGAAAGATATGTTGTCCAAGGGTGCTTCAGGAACAGCAGTTGAAGCTCTGGATAATGCTGGTCTCTTCTTGGGAGGAGATGTTGGGACATCTGATTCAACATCTGAATCTGATGGTGTGGCAGCTTTTCTCTTCTGGGTTTGGACTTTGCTCCATGATTTTGTTGGACCAAAAGTAGCTTTAGCCTTGCCTTTCTTTGGACTAGCATTCTTCTTCTCAAGAATGGCAGGTTCAGCTGGCAGCTTTCCTTTCCTGGACCTTAGCCTTTTGGCTATGCTGGGTTTAACAGATGCTATGATTTCTGCATCAGAGTCCTGCTCCAGGTTGACCACTGGAGGAGATTGAGCAGCCTCCTCTTCAGCTGGTTGATCAGCAGGGATTTGATCTTCATTTGATGCTTTGGTCTGATCCTTATAGACTTCTTCATCATTTTCATTTGAGACTTTATTCTGGTCCTCAGTTTGTTCCAAGTCAACATCAGATGAGTTCTTTTTCTTATCTTCAGATGTTCCAACATCTGTTGGGACATCTTGTTCTGCAGGAGTGTCCACTGCAGCTTGAGCTTGTTCTTCTTGAGGTGCAGGCATGGTGTTCAAAGGAACAGAGATCCCACTCACCACTCTTTGTTCAAAGAGGATTTGGTTGACAATCTCCTTGATGGAATCATCAATATATTTTGAAGAGTTTGGGGGCCTGTTAGCAGGAGAGGGAATGCCTTTTGCTTTGCTGCGTACTTAATCTTTAGCTCTCTTTGGAGTTCTTGCCTTTTTAGTGTGAGAAACGCTTCCCCTGAGTTCGTCCAATGGTGTTGATTACATTGGTACCACAGAGATGGGAGTGGCATGAACTACGTCTTCTTGGTTGAGAACTTCTTCAGTTGTGTTAGGGTTTTGAGACATTGTTGAGGAAGATGGATGAAAAGCTTTAGGGTTTATGATTTCTGGAGAATAGCTAGTTAATGTGATTCGCTTGTGATAGTATGATGAGAATCTTGATAGCTGATTATAAACAGTTACTAAATAAGTAGCCGTTACAGTGCAAATGATTAGAGATGGAATTCCCAAGGATCTTGTCCAGACTGGTTTTGCCATCTGGAACTTATGCCATACAATGTCATATGACATGTTGGCACATCTCATTAACTGCTAAATATCACATAAACAGATTCCAAGTTTGCCCCTTAAGTTCTCAAATTGTGAGGCATCCAATGCTTTGGTAAAGATATCAGCTAACTGCAGATTTATAGCTATATGCTCCAATGAAATCACCTTTTCTTCTACAAGATCCCTGATGAAATGATGTCTGATATCAATATGCTTGGTCCTGCTATGTTGGATAGGATTCTTTGAAATGTTTATTGCACTTAAGTTGTCACAGTACAATGTCATGACATCCTGTGGGACATTGTACTCAGTGAGCATTTGCTTCATCCAAACCAACTAAGAACAACTGCTTCCAGCTGCTATGTATTCAGCTTCAGCTGTAGATAAGGATACACAATTCTGTTTCTTACTGAACCAAGAAATCAAATTGTTTCCTAGAAAGAAGCATCCTCCTGAAGTGCTTTTTCTGTCATTAGCACTTCCAGCCCAATCAGCATCACAGAAGCCAGTGAGAATTGGTTTACATCCATGAAAATACATTATGCCATAGTCACAAGTACCATTAACATATTTAAGAATTCTCTTGACTTGATTGAGATGACTGACTTTTGGATCAGCTTGATATCTTGCACATACACCTACTGCAAATGCTATGTCAGGTCTGCTAGCAGTTAAGTATAACAAGCTTCCAATCATGCTTCTGTATAAGCTTTGATCTACACTCTCACCCTTTTCATCTTTAGTCAGCTTCAAATGTGTGGGGGCAGGAGTTCTCTTATGAGTAGCATTTTCCATTCCAAATTTCTTGACTATGTTCTTGGTATACTTGCTTTGAGAGATAAACATTGAGTCTTCCATTTGCTTTATTTGCAGACCAAGAAAGTAGGTTAACTCTCCTACTAGGCTCATTTCAAATTCAGATTCCATCTGCTTGACAAAATGTTTGACCATCCTGTCAGACATCCCACCAAACACAATGTCATCAACATATATTTGAGCAATCATGACATTTCCTTCTTCATCTTTAACAAATAGGGTTTTATCAATCCCACCTTTTCTGTATCCTTGCTTGATAAGAAATGTGGTCAGTCTTTCATACCATGCTCTTGGAGCTTGCTTCAAACCATAAAGTGTCTTCTTTAGTTTGTATACATGATTTGGACAACTTGGATCAACAAATCCTTTAGGCTGTTCTACATATACTTCTTCATTAAGATAGCCATTTAAAAAGGCACTTTTCACATCCATTTGAAATAGCTTGAACTTCAAGATACAAGCAATTCCCAAAAGTAGTCTAATTGATTCAAGCCTTGCTACTGGTGCAAAGGTTTCGTCAAAGTCTACTCCTTCAATTTGAGTGTATCCTTGAGCTACAAGTCTAGCTTTGTTCTTTGTAACAACTCCTTGTTCATTTGACTTGTTCTTATACACCCATTTTGTACCAATTACATTTATGTCATCAGGTCTAGGAACAAGAATCCACACTTCATTCCTTGTGAATTGACCTAATTCCTCTTGCATAGCACAAATCCAGTATTCATCAGTAAGAGCTTCCTTGATGTTTTTAGGTTCTATTTTGGAAACAAAGCAAGAACCTGAAATCACTTCTCTTGATCTAGTGCTCACACCTCTGTTGAGATCACCAATTATCAGATCTTTGGGATGATCCTTCTGTATTCTGATGGAGGGAGGTTTGCTTGATTCTTCTGTTCTTGTATCAGTTTGAGTGAAGTTATAATGATCATTCTTTTCTTCAGCTTCAATCTTGATATCAGCAGATGTTCCAACATCTTCTGGGACATCTGTAGGAGCATCATCAATTATCACATTTATGGACTCCATGATAACCTTGGTTCTAGAATTAAATACTCTATATGCTCTGCTGTTTATGGAGTATCCAAGGAAAATCCCTTCATCACTTTTAGGATCCATTTTTCTTCTTTGCTCCCTGTCTGCCAGAATATAACAGTTACTTCCAAATACATGAAAGTACTTAACAGTGGGTTTTCTGCCCTTCCAGACTTCATATATTGTGGACAAAGTTCCTTTTCTCAAGGTAACTCTGTTATGGATGTAGCAGGCAGTGTTCATAGCTTCAGCCCAGAAATACAGAGGTAACTTTTTAGCATGGATCATAGCTCTTGCAGATTCTTGAATAGTTCTATTCTTCCTCTCAACAATCCCATTCTGTTGAGGAGTGATTGGTGAAGAATATTCATGATTGATTCCTTCTGAAGAGCAGAAATCTAAGAACTTTTGATTCTCAAATTCTTTTCCATGATCACTTCTAATTCTAATCACACAGCTGGATTTTTCCCTTTGTAATCTTTGACATAATTCTTTGAATACATCAAATACATCAGACTTTTCTTTGATAAAATTTATCCATGTATATCTTGAAAAGTCATCAACCACCACATAAGCATACCTCTTACCACCAAGACTTTCAACCTGCATAGGTCCCATAAGATCCATATGCAAAAGTTCCAAAACTTTGGAAGTTGTCAGATGTTGGAGCTTTGGATGGTACATCTTGGTTTGCTTGCCTATTTGACATTCACCACATATTTTGCCATCATCAATCTTCAGTTTAGGAATACCTCTTACAGCATCCATGGATATTATCTTCTTTATGCCTCTGAAATGAAGATGACCTAGTCTTTGGTGCCATAGTTTCACTTCTTCTTCTTTAGCTAAAGAGCAAGTTGAAGTGAGACTGAGATTTTGGGATTCCCACATGTAGCAGTTGTCTTTAGATCTGGCTCCTCTCATGACAACCTCTTGTTCATTGTTAGTCACTATGCATTCAGTTTTGGTAAAGTTTACGCTGTACCCTTGATCACATAACTGACTTATACTGATCAGGTTAGCAGTTAAACCTTTAACAAGCAGCACATCATCTAGTCTTGGAACATCTTGACAGTCCAAGGTTCCAACTCCCTTGATTTCTCCTTTAGCTCCATCTCCAAAGGTCACATACCTGGATGAATGTGATTTTAAGTTTACTAGCAAATTCTTCAATCCAGTCATGTGTCTTGAACATCCACTGTCAAAGTACCAGTCTTCTTTAGCTGATACTCCCAGTGATGTATGTGCTATGTATGCTGTACTTTTCTTTGACCAGATGAGTTGAGATTTCTTTTGATGCCTCTGCCCTGTGTGTTGTTTATCAGCTGATCTCCAAGCTTGATTGTTGATCTTGTTCTTGTAGCTTTTATCAGCTTCAGTGCTAGCTTTTGGTTTCCATACCTTCTTGAAGTTTTCAGTCTTCTGCTTAGGAGGTTGCTGATTTCTATGATGTTTATGCAGCACTTTCTTGGTAACTTCTATTTTCTTCTTGGAAGGTTGCTGATACATCTGATTTGGATATCCATGCAACTTATAACAATGAGGTTTGATATGTCCAAATCTTCCACAGTGATGGCATCTCCATCTTTGATACTTCTTCTTCATTTTGTTCTTTCCAGAATGTTGAGACATCTTTTGGAACATTATGTTTGTCTTTGTGTTCTGATGTTGAAGCATCTGTTGGGACATCTTGTTTGACTGTGTAGTTTTTGCAGTAGCTTTGCTAGAGCTGGCTTCATCTCTGTTATATCCCAGTCCACTTTTGTCCCCTGAATGTTTATTATTGCTGAGAATAACATCCAGTGTATTTGAGCTGCTGTTCAACATTTTAACAGATTTGGACATATGTTCCAACTTAGAGTTGAGAAGAGTTACTTCACTTTTCAAGGTATCAATGATTACTTGATCACTTGCTTTTTCATCTTCTAATATCTCATTCTGCTTCTTTAGCTTTATAACCTCACTGCATATTTCAGTGCTTCTCTTGTATAGATCTTTGAAAGCTTGCTCAAGATCTGCATAAGTAAGCTCTCCACAACTGGAATCACTATCATATTCACACAGTCCAGCTAAAGCAGTAAAATGCTTAGCTGATTCTTCTTCTGAATCTCCTCCTGAGTCTTCATCAGACCAGGTTACAGATAGTCCCTTCTTTTGTCTTTTTAAGAAGGTAAGACATTCCTTCTTGATGTGTCCATATCCTTCACATCCATGGCACTTGATTCCTTCTTGACTGGTCTTTTCAGCATAATTTGACTTTTTATTAGCATCATAAGGTCTCCTGTTCTCAGAAGAGTTTGTGTATTTTCCACTGGATTTGGATTTGCCATCCATTCCTCTGAGAATCTGTTTGACTTGTCTTCCAAGCATAGCTAGGTTTTCTGATAAGCTTTTACCATTTTCTGATTCATCATCTTCTTCTTCATCAGTATTTGACACCAATGCTATGCTTTTGTTCTTTTTAACATTTGTCTCATTCATTCCCATCTCAAAAGTTTGAAGGGAGCCAATGAGTTCTTCAACTTTCATGGAGCATATGTCTTGAGCTTCTTCTATTGCTGTGACTTTCATGTCAAATCTTTTTGGCAAAGATCTGAGAATCTTTCTTACCAGCTTTTCATCAGTCATCTTTTCTCCCAAAGCTCCAGAAGTATTGGCTATATCCAAGATGTTCATGCAGAACTCATGAATTGATTCATCTTCCTTCATCCTCAAGTTTTCAAACTTGGTGGTGAGAAGTTGAAGTCTTGACATTTTTACTTTTGATGTTCCTTCATGAGTTGTTTTGAGAGTGTCCCAAACATCTTTGGCCAGCTCACAATGATGCACAAGTCTGAAAATATTCCTATCAATGCCATTGAATAAGGCATTTAAGGCTTTTGAGTTGCCTAGTGCTGAATCTTCTTCCTCCTTACTCCATTCTTCTTCAGGTTTCAGCACTTTTGATCCATCTTTGGTGTCTTGGACAGGATGATCCCATCCAACATTTACTGCTCTCCATGCCCTGTTGTCAAGTGATCTTAAGAATGCAATCATTCTTGGCTTCCAGTAGTCATAATTAGATCCATCCAGTATAGGTGGTCTATTTACTGACCCTATATCTCTGTCCATGTTACAGAATTTGTTTTCCCTAGATCTCACCCAGTATAAACAGGCAGGGTGCCTGCTCTGATGCCAATTGAAATTCTGTGATCAGGTATGAGATGTCCTAAGAGATGTCCCAACACTTGATAGGACACTTGACAGATTTAACCAAAACTTAAATAGCAAGAAAAGTAAACAACACAGAAGTTTGTTAACCCAGTTCAGTGTATAACCACACCTACATCTGGAGGCTACCAAGCCAGGAGGAAATCCACTATTAGTAATATTAATTCTAGACTTAAACCACCCTGTTTAATCTATCACTTAATAACTACCCAATGCAATTTCTACCTAAGACACACCTTAGATAAGAGTACCCTACTCACTCCCCCTCAATCACACAGTGATCAAGTTTACAAGTTTACTGAAATTGAAGACATCCTTCAAACAATACAGCTTGATCTTACTTCACAGTTTCAATCAAGTTACAAATGCACTTTTGCTTAAAAGCTCATAAAGTGGTACATAAAACACAACCTGCTATTAAATTCTAGACACCCTATTTTGTCTTCTGTAATTCGTACTCAATTCTATGAGTTTCTGTTGCTTAAATAGGTATCTGAATTTTGGGCTTACTGTAGAATTATCCAGCCCTAATGTGCAGCAGCTGTCACCTTGAATTTAGGGTTTGTTACCTCCTATATTCTAGGTGATTTAGGTCTTCTGTTTTAATCTGAATCTTCAATATAAAACTCCCTACAGATGCGCCTTGTTCTGTTTTTATCCATCATTAATTAATTCCAGATAATTCTCCTTAAATATCTCTGATCTGTTAATCAATAATTAACTCTGGTAGCAGGTCTGAGATGTCTCAACATCTGTTGGGACATCCTGAAAAACTGAACTAAGTTCTTAACACAATGTCCCAACATCTGATGAGACATCCTGATATAAGTTCATATACTCTGTTTGATAATGTCCCAACATCTGATAGGACATTCTGAACTGAATTGAACATTTCTTGTTTGGTCAAAAATTCTGCCAATTCTTAAACATCTACAAACTCCCCCTTTGGCTAATTTTTGGCTAACATCTTTTCTGGTTATCAGATTCAGATGTTGGATCAGATGTCCCAACATCTCCTCCCAAGAAGAGACCAGCATCATCCAGAGCTTCAACTGCTGTTCCAGAAGCTCCCTTGGACAACATTTCATTCCATCATGTCTTCAGTGTCAACAGATGGAAATATGTGTACCAAAGAAGGGTTGCTCTAGAAAGAGAACTGAGCAGCAATGCACTTGAGTGCACAGAACTGATTGACCTCATCTCTGCTGCAGGACTTTTCAAAACAGTCTCAGGCCTCTCTCCCTGCTATGAACTTCTTGTCAAATAGTTCATTGTGAATCTTCAGGAGGATTGCTCAAATGGTAAGTCCTCTGAGTTTAGAAAAGTTTTTGTTAGAGGTAAATGTGTCCAGTTTTCTCCTCAAATCATCAATGAGTATCTAGGAAGAGAAACAGATGGACCCAATGAGCTAGGTAAGACAGATAATCAAGTCTGTAAAGTGATCACTGCAGACTAGGTCAAGGCATGGCCTGTGAAGGGTAAGCTCTCAGTGAGCATGCTTACCAGAAAGTATGCCATGCTGAACAGGATTGGAACTGCTAACTGGGTGCCTACCAACCACACTTCTTCAATCTCAACTGGTCTGGCCAGATTCATCTATGCTGTGGGAACTCAAACCAAGATGGACTGTGGAGATTTTATCTTTGATCAAACCATGAAGCATGCCAGCTCCTCTGCAACAAAACTACCAATAGCTTTTCCTTCATTGCTATGTGGTATAATATTAAGCCAATATCCTGGGATTTTAACTGAGAAGGACACAGTATGCAAGAGAGAGAGCCCCCTGGCTTTTCACTACAAATTATTCCTCAGTCACCATGCTGCAGATGTTGAAGCACCTTCTGGGACATCTGCTGGTCCCTCAACTACTAAGACTTCAATCTCCAAGAAAGAGTTAATTGCTGAGCTAAAGTGCACATGCAAAGAGCTTGAAGCTAGAAAGCAGAAGCTTGAGGAAATCATTCAAAGGTTGGAGAGTGAAGAAGACCAGAAAGCTGCCTCTGATGAAGAAAGTGAAGCTGATGAAGATAGTGGAGCTGATGAAGAAACAGAAGCTGAGGAAGAAACTGAGAGTGATGAATCTGAGTGATCAATGTATGTGAGGCAAATGTAATGACAGAAATGTATTTCTTTGGCCCCTAATTTTGTGTCTACCAAGGGGGAGAACAACATCAAATCAAATTGTAATTGCTGTTTAAGTATGAATGAAGAAATCTGTTTGTTTGCTTCTGAACTGAATAGTGTTTTTCTGTTGCAACAAGATTGGATACATATATGTTTGAGGGGGAGTAATCTCAAATAAGAATCAACAGAAAAGTAATGCTATACTCTGATAAAAAGAACTTCTGCTGCACTCTGATAACCAGAAAAGATGTTAGCCAAAAATTAGCCAAAGGGGGAGTTTGTAGATGTTTAAGAATTGGCAGAATTTTTGACCAAACAAGAAATGTTCAATTCAGTTCAGAATGTCCTATCAGATGTTGGGACATTATCAAACAGAGTATATGAACTTATATCAGGATGTCTCATCAGATGTTGGGACATTGTGTTAAGAACTTAGTTCAGTTTTTCAGGATGTCCCAACAGATGTTGAGACATCTCAGACCTGCTACCAGAGTTAATTATTGATTAACAGATCAGAGATATTTAAGGAGAATTATCTGGAATTAATTAATGATGGATAAAAACAGAACAAGGCGCATCTGTAGGGAGTTTTATATTGAAGATTCAGATTAAAACAGAAGACCTAAATCACCTAGAATATAGGAGGTAACAAACCCTAAATTCAAGGTGACAGCTGCTGCACATTAGGGCTGGATCATTCTACAGTAAGCCCAAAATTCAGATACCTATTTAAGCAACAGAAACTCATAGAATTGAGTACGAATTTCAGAAGACCAAATAGGGTTTCTAGTGATTTAATAGCAGGTTGTTTTTATGTACCACTTTATAAGCTTTTAAGCAAAAGTGCATTTGTGACTTGATTGAAACTGTTAAGTAAAATCAAGCTGTATTGTTTGAAGAATGTCTTCAATTTTTGTAAACTTGTAAACTTGATCACTGTGTGATTGAGGGGGAGTGAGTAGGGTACTCTTATCTAAGGTGTGTCTTAGGTAGAAATTGCATTGTGTAGTTATTAAGTGATAGATTAAACAGGGTGGTTTAAGTCTAGAATTAATAATACTTATAGTGGATTTCCTCCTGGCTTGGTAGCCTCCAGATGTAGGTGTGGTTATACACTGAACTGGGTTAACAAACTTCTGTGTTGTTTACTTTTCTTGCTATTTAAGTTTTGGTTAAATTTGTCAAGTGTCCTATCAAGTGTTGGGACATCTCTTAGGACATCTCATACCTGATCACAGAATTTCAATTGGCATCAGAGCAGGCACCCTGCCTGTTTATACTGGGTGAGATCTAGGGAATACAAATTCTGTAACATGGACAGAGATTTAGGGTCAGTAAATAGACCACCTATACTGGATGGATCTAATTATGACTACTGGAAGTCAAGAATGATTGCATTCTTAAGGTCACTTGACAACAGGGCATGGAGAGCAGTCAATGTTGGATGGGATCATCCTGTCCAAGACACCAAAGATGGATCAAAAGTGCTGAAACCTGAAGAAGAATGGAGTAAGGAGGAAGAAGACTCAGCACTAGGCAACTCAAAAGCCTTAAATGCTTTATTCAATGGCATTGATAGGAACATTTTCAGACTTGTGCATCATTGTGAGCTGGCCAAAGATGTTTGGGATACTCTCAAAACAACTCATGAAGGAACATCAAAAGTAAAAATGTCAAGACTTCAACTTCTCACCACCAAGTTTGAAAACTTGAGAATGAAGGAAGATGAATCAATTCATGAGTTCTATATGAACATCTTGGATATAGCCAATACTTCTGGAGCTTTGGGAGAAAAGATGACTGATGAAAAGCTTGTAAGGAAGATTCTCAGATCTTTGCCAAAAAGATTTGACATGAAAGTCACTGCAATAGAAGAAGCTCAAGACATATGCTCCATGAAAGTTGAAGAACTCATTGGTTCCCTTCAAACTTTTGAGATGGGAATGAATGACACAAATGTCAAAAAGAACAAAAGCATAGCCTTGGTGTCAAATACAGATGAAGAAGAAGATGATGAATCAGCAAATGATAAAAGCTTATCAGAAAACCTTGCCTTGCTTGGAAGACAATTCAAACAGATTCTCAGAGGAATGGAAGGCAAATCCAAACCTAGTGGAAGAAACACAAACTCTGAGAACAGAAGACCTTATGATGCTAACAAAAGATTAAAGTATGCTGAAAAGACCAGTCAAGATAAAGGAGTCAAATGCCATGAATGTGAAGGATATGGACACATCAAGATTGAATGTGCTACCTACTTAAAGAGGCAAAAGAAAGGACTCTCTGTGACCTGGTCTGATGAAGACTCAGGAGATTCAGAAGAAGAATCAGCTAAGCATATTACTGCTTTAGCTGGACTGTGTGAATATGATAGTGATTCCAGTTGTGGAGAACTTACTTATGAAGAACTTGAGCAAGCATTCAAAGATCTATACAAAAGAAGCTCTGAAATATGCAGTGAAGTTATAAAGCTAAAGAAGCAGAATGAGGCATTAGAAGATGACAAAGCAAATGATCAGGAGATCATTGACACCTTAAAAAGTGAAATAAGCCTTCTCAACTCTAAATTGGAACATATGTCCAAATCTGTTAGAATGTTGAACAGCAGCTCAAACACACTGGATGTTATTCTCAGCAATAATAAACATTCAGGGGACAAAAGTGGACTGGGATATAACAGAGATGAAGCCAGCTCTAGCAAAACTACTTCAAAAACTACACAATCAAACAAGATGTCCCAACAGATGCTCCAACATCAGAACACAAAGACAAACATAATGTTCCAACAGATGTCTCAACATTCTGGAAAGAACAAAATGAAGAAGAAGTATCAAAGATGGAGATGCCATCACTGTGGAAGATTTGGGCATATCAAACCTCACTGTTATAAGCTACATGGATATCCAAATCAGATGTATCAGCAACCTTCCAATCAGAAAGTAGAAGGTACCAAGAAAGTGCTGCATAGACATCAAAGAAATCAGCAACCTCCTAAGCAGAAGACATAGGTCATCAAGAAGGTTTGGAGACCAAAAGCTGACATTCAGACTGATCAAAGCCACATACCCAAGAACCAGATCAACAATCAAGCTTGGAGATCAGCTGAACAACACACAGGGCAGAGACATCAAAAGAAATCACAACTCATCTGGTCAAAGAAAAGTACTTTGACAGTGGATGCTCAAGACACATGACTGGATTGAAGAATTTGCTAGTAAACTTAAAATCACATTCATCCAGGTATGTTACCTTTGGAGATGGAGCTAAAGGAGAAATCAAGGGAGGTTGAACCTTGGATTGTCAAGATGTTCCAAGACTAGATGATGTGCTGCTAGTTAAAGGTTTAACTGCTAACCTGATCAGCATAAGTCAACTATGTGATCAAGGATACAGTGTAAACTTTACCAAATCTGAATGTATAGTGACTAACAAAGAACAAGAGGTTGTCATGAAAGGAGCCAGATCTAAAGACAACTGTTACATGTGGGAATCCCAAAATCTCAGTCTCACTTCAACCTGCTCTCCAGCTAAAGAAGAAGAAGTGAAACTGTGGCATCAAAGACTAGGTCATCTTCATTTCAGAGGCATAAAGAAGATCATATCTATGGATGCTGTAAGAGGTATTCCTAAACTAAAGATTGATGATGGCAAAATATGTGGTGAATGTCAAATAGGCAAGCAAACTAAGATGTCCCATCCAAAGCTCCAACATCTGACAACTTCCAAAGTTTTGGAACTTCTACATATGGAACTTATGGGACCTATGCAGGTTGAAAGTCTTGGTGGTAAGAGGTATGCCAATGTTGTGGTTGATGATTTTTCAAGATATACATGGATAAACTTCATCAAAGAAAAGTCAGATGTATTTGATGTATTCAAAGAATTATGTCAAAGATTGCAAAGAATTTGAGAATCAAAAGTTCTTAGATTTCTGTTCTTCAGAAGGAATCAATCATGAGTATTCTTCACCTATCACTCCTCAACAGAATGGGATTGTTGAAAGGAAGAATAGAACCATTCAAGAATCAGCAAGAGCTATGATCCATGCTAAAAAGTTACCTCTATACTTTTGGGCTGAAGCTATGAACACTGCCTGTTACATCCATAACAGAGTTACTTTAAGGAAAGGAACTTTGTCCACAATATATGAAGTCTGGAAGGGCAGAAAACCCACAGTTAAGTACTTCCATGTTTTTGGAAGTATCTGTTATATTCTGGCAGATAGGGAGCAAAGAAGAAAAATGGATCCTAAAAGTGATGAAGGGTTTTTCCTTGGATACTCCATAAACAGCAGAGCATATAGAGTATTTAATTCTAGAACCAAGGTTATCATGGAATCCATAAATGTGATAATTGATGATGCTCCTACAGATGTCCCAGAAGATGTTGGAACATCTGCTGATATCAAGATTGAAGCTGAAGAAAAGAATGATCAATATAACTTCACTCAAACTGATACAAGGACAGAAGAATCAAGCAAACCTCCTTCCATCAGAATACAAAAGGATCATCCCAAAGATTTAATAATTGGTGATCCCAACAGAGGTGTAAGCACTAGATCAAGAGAAGTGATTTCAGGTTCTTGTTTTGTTTCCAAAATAGAACCTAAAAATGTCAAGGAAGCTCTCACTGATGAATACTGGATTTGTGCTATGCAAGAGGAATTAGGTCAATTCACAAGGAATGAAGTATGGATTCTTGTTCCTAGACCTGATGACATAAATGTGATTGGTACAAAATGGGTGTATAAGAATAAGTCAAATGAACAAGGAGTTGTTACAAAGAACAAAGCTAGACTTGTGGCTCAAGGATACACTCAAATTGAAGGGGTAGACTTTGATGAAACCTTTGCACCAGTAGCAAGGCTTGAATCAATAAGACTACTGTTGGGAATTGCTTGTATCTTGAAGTTCAGGCTATTTCAAATGGATGTGAAAAGTGCCTTTTTAAATGGCTACCTTAATGAAGAAGTGTATGTAGAACAGCCTAAAGGATTTGTTGATCCAAACTGTCCAAATCATGTATACAAACTAAAGAAGGCACTTTATGGTTTGAAGCAAGCTCCAAGGGCATGGTATGAAAGACTGACCACATTTCTTATCAAGCAAGGATACAGAAAAGGTGGAATTGATAAAACCCTGTTTGTTAAAGATGAAGAAGGAAATGTCATGATTGCTCAAATATATGTTGATGACATTGTCTTTGGTGGGATGTCTGATAAGATGGTCAAACATTTTGTCAAGCAGATGGAATCTGAATTTGAAATGAGTCTAGTAGGTGAGTTAACCTACTTTCTTGGTCTACAAATAAAGCAAATGGAAGACTCAATGTTCATCTCACAAAGCAAGTATTCCAAGAACATAGTCAAGAAATTTGGAATGGAAAATGCTGCTCACAAAAGAACTCCTGCCCCCACACATTTAAAGCTGACTAAAGATGAAAAGGGTGAGAATGTAGATCAAAGCTTATACAGAAGCATGATTGGAAGCTTGTTATACTTGACTGCTAGCAGACCAGACATTGCATTTGCTGTAGGAGTTTGTGCAAGATACCAAGCTGATCCAAAAGTCAGTCATCTCAATCAAGTCAAGAGAATCCTTAAATATGTTAATGGTACTTGTGACTATGGCATAATGTACTTTCATGGTTGCAAACCAATTCTCACTGGCTTCTGTGATGCTGATTGGGCAGGAAGTGCTGATGACAGAAAAAGCACTTCAGGAGGATGCTTCTTTCTAGGAAACAATCTGATTTCTTGGTTCAGTAAGAAACAGAATTGTGTATCCTTATCTACAGCTGAAGCTGAGTATATAGCAGCAGGTAGTAGTTGTTCTCAGTTGGTTTGGATGAAGCAGATGCTCACTGAGTACAATGTCCCACAGGATGTCATGACATTGTACTATGACAACTTAAGTGCAATCAACATATCAAAGAATCCTATCCAACATAGCAGGACAAAGCATATTGATATCAGACATCATTTCATCAGAGATCTTGTAGAAGAAAAGGTGATTTCATTGGAGCATGTAGCTACAGATCTGCAGTTAGCTGATATCTTTACCAAAGCATTGGATGCTACACAATTTGAGAACTTAAGGGGCAAACTTGGAATCTGTTTATGTGATATTTAGCAGTTAATGAGATGTGCCAACATGTCATATGACATTGCATGGCATAAGGTCCAGATGGCAAAACCAGTCTGGACAAGATCCTTGGGAATTCCATCCCTAATCATTTGCACTATAACGGTTACTTATTTAGTAACTACTTATAAGCAGCTATCAAGATTCTCATCATACTATCACAAGCGATTCACATTAACCAGCTATTCTCCAGAAATTAAAAACCCTAAAGCTTTCTATCCATCTTCCTCAACAATGTCTCAAAACCCTAACTCAACTGAAGAAGTTCTCAATCAAGAAGACGTAGTTCATGCCACTCCCATTTCTGTAGTACCAATGCAATCAACCCCATTGGACGAACTCAGGGGAAGCGTTTCTCACACTAAAAAGGCAAGAACTCCAAAGAGAGGTAAAGATCAAGTCAGAAGCAAAGCTAAAGGCACTCCCTCTCCAGCTAACATGCCTCCTAAATCTTCACAATATGTGGATGATTCAATCAAGGAGATTGTCACTCAAATTCTGTTTGAACAAAGAAAGGTGAGTGGGATCTCTGTTCCTCTGAAAACCATGCCTACATCTCAAGAAGAACAAGCTCAAGCTGCAGAAGAACAAGATGTCCCAACAGATGTTGGAACATCTGAAGATAAGAGAAAGAACTCATCTGATGTTTAGTTGGAACAAACTGAAGAAGAGACTGCTCAATCTCATCCAGTGGTGAACCTGGAGCAGGACTCTGATGCAGAGATCATAGCCTCTGTTAAACCCAGCATAGCCAAAAGGCTAAGGTCCAGGAAAGGCAAGATGCAAGCTGAAGCAGCAATCCCTGAGAAGAAGAAGGCTACCAAGCCAGGAGGAAATCCACTATAAGTAATATTAATTCTAGACTTAAACCACCCTGTTTAATCTATCACTTAATAACTACCCAATGCAATTTCTACCTAAGACACAACTTAGATATGAGTACCCTACTCACTCCCTCTTCAATCACACAGTGATCTTTTACAATGATTAATAAAATTGAAGTCACACTTCAAATAAAACAGCTTGATCTTACTTCACAGTTTCAATCAAGTCACACAACTTCTCTTGCTTACAAGCTTCGAGAATCACAAGTGAAACAGCCACAATAGAGTTACTTGTTACGCACGGCTGACACAAAGACACAACCCTAATAATGTTTACATTTTCGGTTGATTGGGTTCTTTCTAAACTAAGTTACAAGGTTTCTTTTATAACCTATTCCCAACTGGATTTGGGCCTAAACAATCACAACAATAGCTGCTACAAATATGCAGAAATATCTGCTACACATATTCCAAAAGATCTTCAACTCCTAAAATATCTCTAAATATAGAAACCTATATTTTTCAATATTTGTCTTCAATTTAAATTGAGTCTTTAAGATCTTCTAGATCAGCACCACATATGATTCCATAATATCTCCAGAATATTCTGCATAATTCAGATCTGATAAATCCAATGTCATCACCTTGAATTAGGGTTTGTTACTTCCTAGATTCTAGGTGATTTTGTTCTTCTGATTAATCTGAATCTTCATAACAAAACTCCCTGCAGATGCGCCTTGTTCTGTTTTTATCCATCCATAATTAATTCCAGATAACTCTCCTTAAATATCTCAGATCAGTTAGTTATTACTTAATTCTGGTAACAGGTCTGAGATGTCTCAACATCTGTTGGGACATCCTGAAAAACTGAACTTACTTCATTTACTGATACAATGTCACAACATCTGATGTGACATCCTGTAAACTGAACTTATTCCATCAACTGATACAATGTCCTAACATCTGGTGTGACATCCTGATATCTTGACTTAAGTTCATTAACTGTTACTTTGTTTGACAGTGTCACAACATTTGGTGTGACATCCTGAACTAAGTTCAACACTTCTTGTTTGATATCTATATGTAACATATGACAGTAATGTTGTCATGACAGTTGCAGATGTTTCAACATTCTCTTTGACATCTGTCATGACATTTGCAGATGTTTCAACATCTTCTTTGACATCTGTCTGTAGCATATGACAGTAATTCTGTCATGACATTTGCAGATGTTTCAACATCTTCTTTGACATCTGTCTGTAACATATGACAACATCTCTTGGGACATCCTGAATTAAGTTCTTCTACTCTGTTTGATAATGTCCCAACATCTGATAGGACATTCTGAACTGAATTCAACATCTTCTTTGACAACTTCCACATTTATCTGTGCCACCATGTCAGGACATCATGTTTGACATGTTCTTCCAGAGTCTATACCATGTTAATATGGAACTTCTTATTCAACATTTTCCAGCCATATTAGTTTTACCAAACATAATGCCAATCATAAAATAATAGCATTAACAATCTCCCCCTTTGGCTTATTTTGGCTAAAACTAATTTACATACAGGTGTAGTAGTACCTTATGTAGAAGTTCCTTAACATCACATCTTCATATCAGACCTCACACTATTACTTCTCCCCCTTTTTAGCCATAAAAAGACAAAGGTACCATAATAAAAATAGAGGTATATAATCTCCATAAGCCTTCTAGACTCTTAGGATTCTCCTTATCTGGTTAAGGTATTACTCCCCCTTAACACCACAAAATCAAGTGCACATAATTGTAACACATTCCCCCTGTCTAGGATACTCCATGCTTCTCTGTACATTGATGAAAGGAAAACATAAGACGCATCTTCATGTCTTCAAGAGCTCACTCTCTGTTCAATTCCCAATCGAACACATTCACTTCTTGTACCAAAGCATACCTGATTCCTTTCTGGGTTTGTAGTTACCACAGACTACACAAGATGAACATCTTCTAGCACACAGGTTCTTAACACTAAGCCTTTACACACCAAAGGCCATACAATCCAGATAAAACACATCCAAACTAATTATGAAATTAGAATGAATGTCCACAAACAAACTTCCAAGCAATCAATACCTGATATACTTCTGGTGGATCAACAAAGATGTGCTATTCAGTTGAGGCCTTGTGCTGATCCTCAGATGCTTCTTCATCACAATTATTGAAGGTCTTTTTCTGGTCCTTAGATGTTTCAACATCTATTGGGACATCCTGTTGAGCAGGAGTGTCCTTTGCAGCCTGAGTTTGTTGATCTTCTTGTGGGGCTGGCATAATGTTCAGAGGGATAGATATGCCACTTACCACTCTTTGCTCAGATAGGATTTTGGTTACCAACTCCTTTATGGAATCATCCACATATTCATAATCTTTTGGAGTGTTGTACAATGGTGAAGGTATGCCTTTGGTCTTGCTGAAAACTTGATCTTTTTGGAGTTCTTGGCTTTTTAGCACGAGGAACACTTCCAGTCTCTTCTACATGTTTCTTCCAATATAGATCATCTACTTCATCATTCTCCCATATGATTAGGTAGTCTAATAATAGAAACCATGTAGATAAACACCCCAGATAATGTACTAACACTTAGTTAGAACATTTTTCATACACCAAGACCTTATCACCATGATCCTAGATGTGCTCCACCAACTGGACTTACTATAGCATAGTAATCCAAGAACTGAAAATCTTCAACTACACTGTGCCACCAGTTAGAATCAGAAATCCAGAAAAAGTGATAAACTCTCATCCACCTTCAAGAAGAATAAATCCTCTTGAGTCTTCAACTCATCACTCCTCTGCCCAAGAGCAATTTGTTCCAAGACAATCCTCAAGAACAACCAGCTGCCACACTCTGATTATCTTGATTCTTCGAATCTACTTTAAAGATCAACCAATTACCACATTTTGATAACCTTCTTTATGAATCCTCATATGAAAAAGCCAATTGCCACTTTTGTCTTCTTCACGTTTATAATAAATCTTCCAAAGATATCCTGATCAAAAAAATTGATCTTCACCAATTAGACTCTGATGTTGAACTAGATGTTTAAACATTATTAGCCCACATCCATCTGTTAAATTCAGTTCCTTCTTCTGCCACTTGAAAGAACCTCCTTCCTTTATAGAACAAGAGTTCCATGCTCTCATAGACTTGATTTATCCATCAAGTTTGAGTAAACAACCTCCATTCTATTGGTTTTGCAGAAGTTCTTACCAATAACACATATTGATGAGAAACTTCCAATGTTTCTCCAAAGTCTTCAAACCTGCCACTGTCTGATTATTCAGAAGGAATAGTTAAGAACTACACCTCAAAACTATACCAAGGATGCCACCTTTCCTTGAGTAAGGCAGTCTAAACAAATTTATGATATCTCCACCTATCTTAACTCCATGATGAGCATTCTGGACTACACCTAGATCAGAAATAAACCAATCCAAGTAGTTACCAAGATTATGATATGTTCATGGTCTTTCATCTCCATCTTTAGCATCAACAATATCCAGACAAGTTCTTGCCAAGAAACTTTCCAGAATTACATAACTCCTGTCACACAAGACTGAAGCCAATGTTACAGCTTATGCAATACCTCTCCCATGATTCTGCACAAACTCTGATGATAAGATGTTCCAACATCTTTTTGAACATCACCAATCTTGAATCACAAGGATAATCAATCAAATATTTGTGAATTCCACAAACAACAATTGATCTTAAATCCTTGTATAATACCTTATCAGATAGTTCTACACAATCTGATCTTTTACTTTTGAAGGATTTTAAGGTTAGCTCCAGATAAGATTAGCAAGATCTCCTCATGTCATGGATAAACAATACTCCAGCTGAGCATGTACTCCACTAATTCTCAATTTCACACCCCTGATGAACATACAAAGAGCACAACTGATAAATATCCACACTTGATTTTATATTCCAAAACAGATGCTCTTAGTTTGCTTGCTACAAAGGGTTTATACTGCCACTATCCATGACTAGTAGTGGAAGAGACTATCAGTTCAACAACCATTCTGATCAGACTTCTCAATCTGACATTCTTCCCTTGCTTCTAGCAATTGTTGGTCACATTGCTAGCTTTAATCATGACCAAAGTCATGCATTTATCACCCACATTTGTAAATACATTTAGAAGCTTCTTCATTTTCAGATTCATCATCAGATTCATCAGTATTCTGAGCAACCTCTTCCAGCTCCAGCCTTTGAATTACTTCCTCAAGCTTTTTCTTCCTGGCATCCAGCTTTTTGCAAGTGATTTTCAGATCTGCAATCAAGGCAGCTTTGGATATGGGAGTCTTTGCTTTTGAAGGTCCAGCAGATGTCCTAGTGGAAGCTTCAACATCAGCAGCATGATGGCTCAAGAAAAGTTTGTAATGGAAGGCTAGAGGACTTTTTCTTTTGCATACTGAATCCTTCTCAGTGAGGATACCTGGATACTGGCTTAGTATGATTCCACATAACAGAGAGGGAAAAGCAATGGGAAGCTTTGTTGCAGATGTTCCAACATGCTTCAATGTCTGATAAAAAATGAAAGTTCCATAGTCCATCTTGGTTTGAGTTCCCACAGCATATATAAACCTGGCTAGACCAGTTGAGATTGAAGAAGTGTGGTTGGTAGGGACCCAATTTGAAGTGCCAATCCTATGCAGCATTGCATACTTCCTTGTCAGCAAGCTAACAGAAAATTTCCCTTTGACTGGCCAAGCTTTGAATTGATTAGCAGTGATGACCTTGCACACATGGTTATTTATCTTTCCCAGCTCATTAGGTCCATCAGATTCTCTTCCTAGATAGTGGTTGATAACCCTAGAAGAGAATTCCACACATCTCCCTCTTACATACACCTTTCTGAAGTCATCTGATTTACCATCATCACAGTCCTCTTGTAGGTTGACAATGAATTCCTTGACTAGCAGCTCATAGCAAGGTGAAAAGTTTGATACTGTCTTGAATAAACCAGCAGAAGAAATTAGGTCAATTACCTCAGTGCACTCAAGTGCATTTCTGCCCAGCTCTCTTTCAAGTGCTACCCTTCTTTGGTATACAAATTTCCATCTGCTCACACTTGACACATGATGAAATGAAACATTGTCCAGAGGAGCTTCTGGAACAGCAGAGGTGGACCTTGAGGGTGCTGGTTTCTTCTTTGGTTGGGATGTTGGGACATCCTCTTCAACATCTGAATCTGGTGGAGTTACAGCTTTCCTCTTTTGGGTATTCACCTTGCTCCATTGTTTAGTAGGACCAAGTATCACTTTGACCTTGTCTTTCTTTGGAGTAGGCTGCTTCTTTTCAGGAGATGAATGTCCTGCAGTCTTCTTTTCCTTTCTAGCCCTAAGCCTTTTGGCTATGCTAGGGTCCACAGAAGCAATGATCATTATCTAAGTCTTCAACATGTAGCATAGATGCCTCCTCTTCCAGGTTAGGAGTAGGTTCCAAACATATGTGATCATCACACATTTGTCTATCACCCAAAGCATCCATCATCACACCATCATCACACATAAACTGTTGATGTGTAGTGTGGTGTTAAGCCATTAGGATTAACATATCAATTCAGCTTCTTTCTTGATGAAACTTCCTTCAGTTCATGATTTAGACAATCATAAACATGTATCTTCACAGGAGAGATTTTCTCCAGCTATACCTAAACAACATAGGACACCATAACCAGGAAGAATATCCTCATTAGGTCAGCATAAATAAGCTTAAGAGATAACTTATCAAGATTTTCACTCCCGCATGAGAAATTTGATAATTATACTCTTTTGTTTTGGCTCCAACCTCTTCTTTCATCAAGAACCACACCATTCTGAACTAAGTTTCTTCCAGTTCTGTAATCACATGATAGAACATCAAACTTGACATTATGAACTGAAGTTTTATACCAGCCTTTGTAGGAAGTTCAGGGAAACCACTATCAAACACATCATAAATAATAGAGCAATTCCTTATACATTGCATGATCATCAATTCAGATACAGATATAACTCCCCATACAAGAACAACCAGAACATTTCCCAACCACAGTGCATCTAATCCAAGTAACACACAAACTTGGTATAACTTCAGAAAATATCAGAGGCATATGCAGCAGTACAGAAGTTGAACCCAAACCTCACAGAAAACAAAATACAAGCTTCCTTCAAATATAGAATTCTCTGAACCAAGATGTCAGGACATTCTGTCTGACATCATAACTACACAGCAATTCACCAGCAAATTTTCAGCCCTGATAACACCAGACTGGTCCAATATACACCATATGATGAATAGTCCATCCTCCACTTCTAGGGACCATTCAAACTCCAATATGAACCTTTCAAGTTCCAATAGCTTTTCATTATATCATCCTTCTTCCTTTACCATGAACCAGAAAGTATCCCCCTTAGATCTCATCCAGAAACAGACCAGGATGCCCGCTCTGATACCAATTGAAATTCTGGTATGACAGACTCAGATGTCGAATATGATGTTGAGACATCTTATCTGTTACTTATAAACATGGTAAGGCATACATATCAGTACTTAAATAATTCTGATATATCAGAGTCAAACATGCTTCAGGATGTTGGGACATCTGATAGGACATTCAGTTCAGGTACTGCATAAAACATAAAAGATATAAAGAACACAGCAGAATTGTTAACCCAGTTCAGTGTATAACCACACTTACATCTGGAGGCTACCAAGCCAGGAGGAAATCCACTATAGGTAGTTATTAAGTGATAGATTAAACAGGGTGGTTTAAGTCCCAACAGATGTTGTCATATGTTACAGTCAGATGTCAAAGAAGATGTTGAAGTATCTGCAAATGTCATGACAGAATGTTACAGATAGATGTCAAAGAAGATGTTGAAACATCTGCAAATGTCATGACAGAATTACTGTCATATGCTACAGACAGATGTCAAAGAAGATGCTGAAACATCTGCAAATGTCATGACAGATGTCAAAGAGAATGTTGAAACATCTGCAACTGTCATGACAACATTACTGTCATATGTTACATATAGATATCAAACAAGAAGTGTTGAACTTAGTTCAGGATGTCACACCAAATGTTGTGACACTGTCAAACAAAGTAACAGTTAATGAACTTAAGTCAAGATATCAGGATGTCACACCAGATGTTAGGACATTGTATCAGTTGATGGAATAAGTTCAGTTTACAGGATGTCACATCAGATGTTGTGACATTGTATCAGTAAATGAAGTAAGTTCAGTTTTTCAGGATGTCCCAACAGATGTTGAGACATCTCAGACCTGTTACCAGAATTAATTAATGCATAACAGAACTGAGTAAATTCAGGGGAATCTATCTGGAATTAATTATGGATGGACAAAAACAGAACAAGGCGCATCTATAGGGAGAGTTGTTATGAAACATCAGCATAATCAGATGAACTAAATCACCTAGAATCTAGGAAGTAACAAACCCTAATTCAAGGTGATGACATTGGATTTATCAGATCTGAATTATGCAGAATATTCTGGAGATATTATGCAATCATATGTGGTGCTGATCTAGAAGATCTTAAAGACTCAATTTAAATTGAAGACAAATATTGAAAAATATAGGTTTCTATATTTAGAGATATTTTAGGAGTTGAAGATCTTTTGGAATAATTGTAGCAGATATTTCTGCATATTTGTAGCAGATATTTCTGCATATTTGTAGCAGCTATTGTTGTGATTGTTTAGGCCCAAATCCAGTTGGGAATAGGTTATAAAAGAAACCCTGTAACCTAGTTTAGAATGAACCTAATCAACCGAAAATGTAAACACTATTAGGGTTGTGTTCTTGTGGCAGCCGTGCGTAACAAGTAACTCTATTGTGGCTGTTTCACTTGTGATTCTCGAAGCTTGTAAGCAAGAGAAGTATTGTGTCTTGATTGAAACTTCTAAGTAAGATCAAGCTGTTGTGTTTGAAGTGTGACTTCAATTTTATTAATCATTGTAAAAGATCACTGTGTGATTGAGGGGGAGTGAGTAGGGTACTCATATCTAAGTTGTGTCTTAGGTAGAAATTGCATTGGGTAGTTATTAAGTGATAGATTAAACAGGGTGGTTTAAGTCTAGAATTAATATTACTTATAGTGGATTTCCTCCTGGCTTGGTAGCCTCCAGATGTAGGTGTGGTTATACACTGAACTGGGTTAACAAACTTCTGTTGTGTTCTTTATATCTTTTATGTTTTATGCAGTACCTGAACTGAATGTCCTATCAGATGTCCCAACATCCTGAAGCATGTTTGACTCTGATATAACAGAATTATTTAAGTACTGATATGTATACCTTACCATGTTTATAAGTAACAGATAAGATGTCTCAACATCATATTAGACATCTGAGTCTGTCATACCAGAATTTTAATTGGTATCAGAGCAGGCATCCTGGTCTGTTTCTGGATGAGATCTAAGGGGGATACTTTCTGGTTCATGGGAAAGGAAGAAGGATGATAAAATGAAAAGCTGTTGGAACTTGAGAGGTTCATATTGGTGTTTGAATGGTCCCTAGAAGTGGAGGATGGACTATTCATCATATGGTGTATATTGGACCAGTCTGGTGTTATCAGGGCTGGAAATTTGCTGGTGAATTGCTGTGTAGCTATGATGTCAAACAGAATGTCCTGACATCTTGGTTCAGAGAATTCTATAATTGAAGGAGGCTTGTATTTTGTTTTCTGTGAGAACTGGAGAACACATAGTTCAGAATGTTGTGGTTCTTGATGAAAGAAGAGGTTGGAGCCAAAACAAAAGAGTATAATTATCAAATCTTTCATGCGGGAGTGAAAATCTTGATAAGTTATCTCTTAAGCTTATTTATGGTGACCTAATGAGGATATCCTTCCTGGTTATGGTGTCCTATGTTGTTTAGGTATAGCTGGAGAAAATCTCTCTTGTGAAGATACATGTTTATGATTGTCTAAATCATGAACTGAAGGAAGTTTCATCAAGAAAGAAGCTGAATTGATATGTCAATCCTAATGGCTTAACACCACACTACACATCAACAGTTTATGAACCAAGCTTAGTTTTGTGTTCCAGAAGAAGGAAACTGGTGTGATGATGGATGCTTTGGGTGCTAGACAAATGTGTGATGATCACATATGTTTGGAACCTACTCCTAACCTGGAAGAGGAGGCATCTATGCTACATGTTGAAGACTTATATAATGACTCTGACACAGAGATCATTGCTTTTGTGGACCCTAGCATAGCCAAAAGGCTTAGGGCTAGAAAGGAAAATAAGACTGCAGGAAATTCAACTCCTGAAAAGAAGCAGCCTACTCCAAAGAAAGACAAGGTAAAAGTGATACTTGGTCCTACTAAACAATGGAGCAAGGTGAATACCCAAAAGAGGAAAGCTGTAACTCCACCAGATTCAGATGTTGAAGAGGATGTCCCAACATCCCAACCAAAGAAGAAACCAGCACCCTCAAGGTCCACCTCTGCTGTTCCAGAAGCTCCTCTGGACAATGTTTCATTCCATCATGTGTCAAGTGTGAGCAGATGGAAATTTGTATACCAAAGAAGGGTAGCACTTGAAAGAGAGCTAGGCAGCAATGCACTTGAGTGCACTGAGGTAATTGACCTAATTTCTTCTGCTGGTATCAAACTTTTCACCTTGCTATGAGCTGCTAGTCAAGGAATTAATTGTCAACCTACAAGAGGACTGTGCTGATGGTAAATCAGATGACATCAGAAAGGTGTATGTAAGAGGGAGATGTGTGGAATTCTCTTCTAGGGTTATCAACCACTATCTAGAAAGAGAATCTGATGGACCTAATGAGCTGGGAAAGCAAATAACCATGTGTGCAAGGTCATCACTGCTAATCAATTCAAAGCTTGGCCAGTCAAAGGGAAATTTTCTGTTAGCTTGCTGACTAGGAAGTATGCAATGCTGCATAGAATTGGCACTTCAAATTGGGTCCCTACCAACCATACCTCCTAAATAGCAACTGAATTGAGCAGGTTCATATATGCTGTGGGCACCCAAGCAAAGCTGGACTTTGGGGCTTATATTTTTGATCAGACATTGAAGCATGTTGGAACATCTGCAACAAAGCTTCCCATTACTTTTCCCTCTCTGCTATGTGGAATCATACTAAGCCAGTATCCAGGTATCCTCACTGAGAAGGATTCAGTATGCAAAAGAAAAAGTCCTCTGGCATTTCATTACAAACTTTTCTTGAGCCATCATGCTGCTGATGTTGAAGCTTCCACTAGGACATCTGCTGGACCTTCAAAAGCAAAGACTCCCATATCCAAAGCTGCCTTGATTGCAGATCTGAAGAACACTTGCAAAAATCTAGATGCCAAGAAGAAAAAGCTTGAGGAAGTATTTCAAAGGCTGGAGCTGGAAGAGGTTGCTCAGAATACTGATGAATCTGATGGTGAATCTGAAGATGAAGAAGCTTCTAAATGTATTTACAAATGTGGGTGATAAATGCATGACTTTGGTCATGATTAAAGCTAGCAATGTGACCAAAAATTGCTAGAAGCAAGGGAAGAATGTCAGATTGGGAAGTCTGATCAGAATGGTTGTTGAACTGGTAGTCTCTTCCACTACTAGTCATGGATAGTGGCAGTATAAACCCTTTGTAGCAAGCAAACTAAGAGCATCTGTTTTGGAATATAAAATCAAGTGTGGATATTTATCAGTTGTGCTCTTTGTATGTTCACCAGGGGTGTGAAATTGAGAATTAGTGGAGTACATGCTCAGCTGGAGTATTATTTATCCATGACATGAGGAGATCTTGCTAATCTTATCTGGAGCTAATCTTAAAATCCTTCAAAAGTAAAAGATCAGATTGTGTAGAACTATCTGATAAGGTATTATACAAGGATTTAAGATCAATTGTTGTTTGTGGAATTCACAAATATTTGATTGATTATCCTTGTGATTCAAGATTGGTGATGTTCAAAAAGATGTTGGAACATCTTATCATCAGAGTTTGTGCAGAATCATGGGAGAGGGATTGCATAAGCTGTAACATTGGCTTCAGTCTTGTGTGACAGGAGTTATGTATCTCTGGAAAGTTTCTTGGCAAGAACTTGTCTGGATATTGTTGATTCTAAAGATGGAGATGAAAGACCATGAACATATCATAATCTTGGTGACTACTTGGATTGGTTTATTTCTGATCTAGGTGTAGTCCAGAATGCTCATCATGGAGTTAAGATAGGTGGAGATATCATAAATTTGTTTAGACTGCCTTACTCAAGGAAAGGTGGCATCCTTGGTATAGTTTTGAGGTGTAGTTCTTAACTATTCCTTCTGAATAATCAGACAGTGGCAGGTTTGAAGACTTTGGAGAAACATTGGAAGTTTCTCATCAGTATGTGTTATTGGTAAGAACTTCTGCAAAACCAATAGAATGGAGGTTGTCTACTCAAACTTGATGGATAAATCAAGTCTATGAGAGCATGTAACTCTTGTTCTATAAAGGAAGGAGGTTCTTTCAAGTGGCAGAAGAAGGAACTGAATTTAACAGTTGGATGTGGGCTAATAATGTTTAAACATCTAGTTCAACATCAGAGTCTAATTGGTGAAGATCAACTTTTTTGATCAGGATATCTTTGGAAGATTTATTATAAAAGTGAAGAAGACACAAGTGGCAATTGGCTTTTTCATATGAGGATTCATAAAGAAGGTTATCAAAATGTGGTAATTGGTTGATCTTTAAAGTGGATTCGAAGAATCAAGATAATCAGAGTGTGGCAGCTGGTTGTTCTTGAGGATTGTCTTGGAACAAATTGCTCTTGGGCAGAGGAGTGATGAGTTGAAGACTCAAGAGGATTTATTCTTCTTGAAGGTGGATGAGAGTTTATCACTCTTTCTGGATTTCTGATTCTAACTGGTGGCACAGTGTAGTTGAAGATTTTCAGTTCTTGGATTACTATGCTATAGTAAGTCCAGTTGGTGGAGCACATCTAGGATCATGGTGATAAGGTCTTGGTGTATGAAAAAATGTTCTAACTAAGTGTTAGTACATTATCTGGGGTGTTTATCTACATGGTTTCTATTATTAGACTACCTAATCATATGGGAGAATGATGAAGTAGATGATCTATATTGGAAGAAACATGTAGAAGAGACTGGAAGTGTTCCTCATGCTAAAAAGCCAAGAACTCCAAAAAGATCAAGTTTTCAGCAAGACCAAAGGCATACCTTCACCATTGTACAACACTCCAAAAGCTTCTGAATATGTGGATGATTCCATAAAGGAGTTGGTAACCAAGATCCTATCTGAGCAAAGAGTGGTAAGTGGCATATCTATCCCTCTGAACACTATGCCAGCCCCACAAGAAGATCAACAAACTCAGGCTGCAAAGGACACTCCTGCTCAACAGGATGTCCCAATAGATGTTGAAACATCTGAGGACCAGAAAAAGGCCTTCAATAATTGTGATGAAGAAGCATCTGAGGATCAGCACAAGGCCTCAACTGAATAGCACATCTCTGTTGATCCACCAGAAGTATATTAGGTATTGATTGCTTGGAAGTTTGTTTGTGGACATTCATTCTAATTTCATAATTAGTTTGGATGTGTTTTATCTGGATTGTATGGCCTTTGGTGTGTAAAGGCTTAGTGTCAAGAACCTGTGTGCTAGAAGATGTTCATCTTGTGTAGTCTGTGGTAACTACAAACCAAAAAAGGAATCAGGTATGCTTTGGTACAAGAAGTGAATGTGTTCGATTGGGAATTGAACAGAGAGTGAGCTCTTGAAGACATGAAGATGCGTCTTATGTTTTCCTTTCATCAATGTACAGAGAAGCATGGAGTATCCTAGACAGGGGGAGTGTGTTACAATTATGTGCACTTGATTTTGTGGTGTTAAGGGGGAGTAATACCTTAACCAGATAAGGAGAATCCTAAGAGTCTAGAAGGCTATATTACATAAAGCTTCTCTCTGTTTTTATGGAGATTATATACCTCTATTTTTATGGTACCTTTGTCTTTTTATGGCTAAAAAGGGGGAGAAGTAATAGTGTGAGGTCTGATATGAAGATGTGATGTTAAGGAACTTCTACGTATGTAAATTAGTTTTAGCCAAAATAAGCCAAAGGGGGAGATTGTTAATGCTATTATTTTATGATTGGCATTATGTTTGGTAAAACTAATATGGCTGGAAAATGTTGAATAAGAAGTTCCATATTAACATAGTATAGACTCTGGAAGAACATGTCAAACATGATGTCCTGACATGGTGGCACAGATAAATGTGGAAGTTGTCAAAGAAGATGTTGAATTCAGTTCAGAATGTCCTATCAGATGTTGGGACATTATCAAAAACTGAACTTACTTCATTTACTGATACAATGTCACAACATCTGATGTGACATCCTGTAAACTGAACTTATTCCATCAACTGATACAATGTCCTAACATCTGGTGTGACATCCTGATATCTTGACTTAAGTTCATTAACTGTTACTCTGTGTCACAACATTTGGTGTGACATCCTGAACTAAGTTCAACACTTCTTGTTTGATATCTATATGTAACATATGACAGTAATGTTGTCATGACAGTTGCAGATGTTTCAACATTCTCTTTGACATCTGTCATGACAATTGCAGATGTTTCAGCATCTTCTTTGAAATCTGTCTGTAGCATATGACAGTAATTCTGTCATGACATTTGCAGATGTTTCAACATCTTCTTTGACATCTGTCTGTAACATTCTGTCATGACATTTGCAGATGTTTCAACATCTTCTTTGACATCTGACTGTAACATATGACAACATCTGTTGGGACATCCTGAATTAAGTTCTTCTACTCTGTTTGATAATGTCCCAACATCTGATAGGACATTCTGAACTGAATTCAACATCTTCTTTGACAACTTCCACATTTATCTGTGCCACCATGTCAGGACATCATGTTTGACATGTTCTTCCAGAGTCTATACTATGTTAATATGGAACTTCTTATTCAACATTTTCCAGCCATATTAGTTTTACCAAACATAATGCCAATCATAAAATAATAGCATTAACAATCTCCCCCTTTGGCTTATTTTGGCTAAAACTAATTTACATACAGGTGTAGTAGTGCCTTATGTAGAAGTTCCTTAACATCACATCTTCATATCAGACCTCACACTATTACTTCTCCCCCTTTTTAGCCATAAAAAGACAAAGGTACCATAAAAATAGAGGTATATAATCTCCATAAGCTTGAAACACACACAATTCCTCAAGAATCAAACATAAACTGCAGAGAGAAGCTTTATGTAATATAGCCTTTAGACTCTTAGGATTCTCCTTATCTGGTTAAGGTATTACTCCCCCTTAACACCACAAAATCAAGTGCACATAATTGTAACACACTCCCCCTGTCTAGGATACTCCATGCTTCTCTGTACATTGATGAAAGGAAAACATAAGACGCATCTTCATGTCTTCAAGAGCTCACTCTCTGTTCAATTCCCAATCGAACACATTCACTTCTTGTACCAAAGCATACCTGATTCCTTTCTGGGTTTGTAGTTACCACAGACTACACAAGATGAACATCTTCTAGCACACAGGTTCTTGACACTAAGCCTTTACACACCAAAGGCCATACAATCCAGATAAAACACATCCAAACTAATTATGAAATTAGAATGAATGTCCACAAACAAACTTCCAAGCAATCAATACCTGATATACTTCTGGTGGATCAACAGAGATGTGCTATTCAGTTGAGGCCTTGTGCTGATCCTCAGATGCTTCTTCATCACAATTATTGAAGGCCTTTTTCTGGTCCTCAGATGTTTCAACATCTATTGGGACATCCTGTTGAGCAGGAGTGTCCTTTGCAGCCTGAGTTTGTTGATCTTCTTGTGGGGCTGGCATAATGTTCAGAGGGATAGATATGCCACTTACCACTCTTTGCTCAAATAGGATTTTGGTTACCAACTCCTTTATGGAATCATCCACATATTTAGAAGCTTTTGGAGTGTTGTACAATGGTGAAGGTATGCCTTTGGTCTTGCTGAAAACTTGATCTTTTTGGAGTTCTTGGCTTTTTAGCATGAGGAACACTTCCAGTCTCTTCTACATGTTTCTTCCAATATAGATCATCTACTTCATCATTCTCCCATATGATTAGGTAGTCTAATAATAGAAACCATGTAGATAAACACCCCAGATAATGTACTAACACTTAGTTAGAACATTTTTTCATACACCAAGACCTTATCACCATGATCCTAGATGTGCTCCACCAACTGGACTTACTATAGCATAGTAATCCAAGAACTGAAAATCTTCAACTACACTGTGCCACCAGTTAGAATCAGAAATCCAGAAAGAGTGATAAACTCTCATCCACCTTCAAGAAGAATAAATCCTCTTGAGTCTTCAACTCATCACTCCTCTGCCCAAGAGCAATTTGTTCCAAGACAATCCTCAAGAACAACCAGCTGCCACACTCTGATTATCTTGATTCTTCGAATCCACTTTAAAGATCAACCAATTACCACATTTTGATAACCTTCTTTATGAATCCTCATATGAAAAAGCCAATTGCCACTTGTGTCTTCTTCACTTTTATAATAAATCTTCCAAAGATATCCTGATCAAAAAAGTTGATCTTCACCAATTAGACTCTGATGTTGAACTAGATGTTTAAACATTATTAGCCCACATCCAACTGTTAAATTCAGTTCCTTCTTCTGCCACTTGAAAGAACCTCCTTCCTTTATAGAACAAGAGTTACATGCTCTCATAGACTTGATTTATCCATCAAGTTTGAGTAGACAACCTCCATTCTATTGGTTTTGCAGAAGTTCTTACCAATAACACATACTGATGAGAAACTTCCAATGTTTCTCCAAAGTCTTCAAACCTGCCACTGTCTGATTATTCAGAAGGAATAGTTAAGAACTACACCTCAAAACTATACCAAGGATGCCACCTTTCCTTGAGTAAGGCAGTCTAAACAAATTTATGATATCTCCACCTATCTTAACTCCATGATGAGCATTCTGGACTACACCTAGATCAGAAATAAACCAATCCAAGTAGTCACCAAGATTATGATATGTTCATGGTCTTTCATCTCCATCTTTAGAATCAACAATATCCAGACAAGTTCTTGCCAAGAAACTTTCCAGAGATACATAACTCCTGTCACACAAGACTGAAGCCAATGTTACAGCTTATGCAATCCCTCTCCCATGATTCTGCACAAACTCTGATGATAAGATGTTCCAACATCTTTTTGAACATCACCAATCTTGAATCACAAGGATAATCAATCAAATATTTGTGAATTCCACAAACAACAATTGATCTTAAATCCTTGTATAATACCTTATCAGATAGTTCTACACAATCTGATCTTTTACTTTTGAAGGATTTTAAGATTAGCTCCAGATAAGATTAGCAAGATCTCCTCATGTCATGGATAAATAATACTCCAGCTGAGCATGTACTCCACTAATTCTCAATTTCACACCCCTGATGAACATACAAAGAGCACAACTGATAAATATCCACACTTGATTTTATATTCCAAAACAGATGCTCTTAGTTTGCTTGCTACAAAGGGTTTATACTGCCACTATCCATGACTAGTAGTGGAAGAGACTACCAGTTCAACAACCATTCTGATCAGACTTCCCAATCTGACATTCTTCCCTTGCTTCTAGCAATTGTTGGTCACATTGCTAGCTTTAATCATGACCAAAGTCATGCATTTATCACCCACATTTGTAAATACATTTAGAAGCTTCTTCATCTTCAGATTCATCATTAGATTCATCAGTATTCTGAGCAACCTCTTCCAGCTCCAGCCTTTGAAATACTTCCTCAAGCTTTTTCTTCCTGGCATCCAGATTTTTGCAAGTGTTCTTCAGATCTGCAATCAAGGCAGCTTTGGATATGGGAGTCTTTGCTTTTGAAGGTCCAGCAGATGTCCTAGTGGAAGCTTCAACATCAGCAGCATGATGGCTCAAGAAAAGTTTGTAATGGAAGGCTAGAGGACTTTTTCTTTTGCATACTGAATCCTTCTCAGTGAGGATACCTGGATACTGGCTTAGTATGATTCCACATAGCAGAGAGGGAAAAGCAATGGGAAGCTTTGTTGCAGATGTTCCAACATGCTTCAATGTCTGAAAAAAAAATATAAGCCCCAAAGTCCAGCTTTGCTTGGGTGCCCACAGCATATATGAACCTGCTCAATTCAGTTGCTATTGAGGAGGTATGGTTGGTAGGGACCCAATTTGAAGTGCCAATCCTATGCAGCATTGCATACTTCCTTGTCAGCAAGCTAACAAAAAATTTCCCCTTGACTGGCCAAGCTTTGAATTGATTAGCAGTGATGACCTTGCACACATGGTTATTTATCTTTCCCAGCTCATTAGGTCCATCAGATTCTCTTCCTAGATAGTGGTTGATAACCCTAGAAGAGAATTCCACACATCTCCCTCTTACATACACCTTTCTGAAGTCATCTGATTTACCATCATCACAGTCCTCTTGTAGGTTGACAATGAATTCCTTGACTAGCAGCTCATAGCAAGGTGAAGAGTTTGATACTGTCTTGAATAAACCAGCAGAAGAAATTAGGTCAATTACCTCAGTGCACTCAAGTGCATTTCTGCCCAGCTCTCTTTCAAGTGCTACCCTTCTTTGGTATACAAATTTCCATCTGCTCACACTTGACACATGATGGAATGAAACATTGTCCAGAGGAGCTTCTGGAACAACAGAGGTGGACCTTGAGGGTGCTGGTTTCTTCTTTGGTTGGGATGTTGGGACATCCTCTTCAACATCTGAATCTGGTGGAGTTACAGTTTTCCTCTTACGGGTATTCACCTTGCTCCATTGTTTAGTAGGACCAAGTATCACTTTGACCTTGTCTTTCTTTGGAGTAGGCTGCTTCTTTTCAGGAGTTGAATGTCCTGCAGTCTTCTTTTCCTTTCTAGCCCTAAGCCTTTTGGCTATGCTAGGGTCCACAGAAGCAATGATCTCTGTGTCAGAGTCATTATCTAAGTCTTCAACATGTAGCATAGATGCCTCCTCTTCCAGGTTAGAAGTAGGTTCCAAACATATGTGATCATCACACATTTGTCTAGCACCTAAAGCATCCATCATCACACCAGTTTCCTTCTTCTGGAACACAAAACTAAGCTTGGTTCATAAACTGTTGATGTGTAGTGTGGTGTCAAGCCATTAGGATTGACATATCAATTCAGCTTCTTTCTTGATGAAACTTCCTTCAGTTCATGATTTAGACAATCATAAACATGTATCTTCACAGGAGAGATTTTCTCCAGCTATACCTACACAACATAGGACACCATAACCAGGAAGGATATCCTTATTAGGTCACCATAAATAAGCTTAAGAGATAACTTATCAAGATTTTCACTCCCGCATGAAAGATTTGATAATTATACTCTTTTGTTTTGGCTCCAACCTCTTCTTTCATCAAGAACCACAACATTCTGAACTAAGTGTTCTCCAGTTCTCACAGAAAACAAAATACAAGCCTCCTTCAAATATAGATTTCTCAGAACCAAGATGTCAGGACATTCTGTTTGACATCATAGCTACACAACAATTCACCAGCAAATTTCCAGCCCTGATAACACCAGACTGGTCCAATATACACCATATGATGAATAGTCCATCCTCCACTTCTAGGGACCATTCAAACACCAATATGAACCTCTCAAGTTCAAAACAGCTTTTCATTATATCCTCCTTCTTCCTTTACCATGAACCAGAAAGTATCCCCCTTAGATCTCATCCAGAAACAGACCAGGATGCCTGCTCTGATACCAATTGAAATTCTGGTATGACAGACTCAGATGTCGAATATGATGTTGAGACATCTTATCTGTTACTTATAAACATGGTAAGGCATACATATCAGTACTTAAATAATTCTGATATATCAGAGTCAAACATGCTTCAGGATGTTGGGACATCTGATAGGACATTCAGTTCAGGTACTGCATAAAACATAAAAGATATAAAGAACACAGCAGAATTTGTTAACCCAGTTCAGTGTATAACCACACTTACATCTGGAGGCTACCAAGCCAGGAGGAAATCCACTATAAGTAATATTAATTCTAGACTTAAACCACCCTGTTTAATCTATCACTTAATAACTACCCAATGCAATTTCTACCTAAGACACAACTTAGATAAGAGTACCCTACTCACTCCCCCTCAATCACCCAGTGATCAAGTTTACAAGTTTAATAAAGTTGAAGACATTCTTCAAACAATACAGCTTGATCTTACTTCACAGTTTCAATCAAGTCACAAAACTTCTCTTGCTTACAAGCTTCGAGAATCACAAGTGAAACAGCCACAATAGAGTTACTTGTTATGCACGGCTGACACAAGGACACAACCCTAATAATGTTTACATTTTCGGTTGATTGGGTTGATTTAAACTAGGTTACAAGGTTTCTTTTATAACCTATTCCCAACTGGATTTGGGCCTAAACAATCACAACAATAGTTGCTACAAATATGCAGAAATATCTGCTACAAATATGCAGAAATATCTGCTACAAATATTCCAAAATATCTTCAACTCCTAAAATATCTCTAAATATAGAAACCTATATTTTTCAATATTTGTCTTCAATTTAAATTGAGTCTTTAAGATCTTCTAGATCAGCACCACATATGATTGCATAATATCTCCAGAATATTCTGCATAATTCAGATCTGATAAATCCAATGTCATCACCTTGAATTAGGGTTTGTTACTTCCTAGATTCTAGGTGATTTTGTTCTTCTGATTAATCTGAATCTTCATAACAAAACTCCCTACAGATGCGCCTTGTTCTGTTTTTATCCATCCATAATTAATTCCAGATAACTCTCCTTAAATATCTCAGATCAGTTAGTTATTAATTAATTCTGGTAACAGGTCTGAGATGTCTCAACATCTGTTGGGACATCCTGAAAAACTGAACTTACTTCATTCACTGATACAATGTCACAACATCTGATGTGACATCCTGTAAACTGAACTTATTCCATCAACTGATACAATGTCCTAACATCTGGTGTGACATCCTGATATCTTGACTTAAGTTCATTAACTGTTACTCTGTTTGACAGTGTCACAACATTTGGTGTGACATCCTGAACTAAGTTCAACACTTCTTGTTTGATATCTATATGTAACATATGACAGTAATATTGTCATGACAGTTGCAGATGTTTCAACATTCTCTTTGACATCTGTCATGACATTTGCAGATGTTTCAATATTCTCTTTGACATCTGTCATGACATTTGCAGATGTTTCAACATCTTCTTTGACATCTGTCTGTAGCATATGACAGTAATTCTGTCATGACATTTGCAGATGTTTCAACATCTTCTTTGACATCTGTCTGTAACATATGACAGTAATTCTGTCATGACATTTGCAGATGTTTCAACATCTTCTTTGACATCTGACTGTAACATATGACAACATCTGTTGGGACATCCTGAATTAAGTTCTTCTACTCTGTTTGATAATGTCCCAACATCTGATAGGACATTCTGAACTGAATTCAACATCTTCTTTGACAACTTCCACATTTATCTGTGCCACCATGTCAGGACATCATGTTTGACATGTTCTTCCAGAGTCTATACTATGTTAATATGGAACTTCTTATTCAACATTTTCCAGCCATATTAGTTTTACCAAACATAATGCCAATCATAAAATAATAGCATTAACAAATATGTACAAGTATGAACAAGTATCTGTGTTGAGAGTGCAAAAAGGGTATTCCGGCTTTGCCTGCGGGGGATATGTTTTGTATATTGCTGGTGAAGTGATTTTGATGTTTGCAGGTGATTGGTTCGAACCTGGCTTAGGATCATGCAAATGTTTGATTTTTTCCGTAATGCTCCGTATTAGACGGAATGCTACACTTTGTTTGGGAGAAATGGTGTGAATGCTATGATTATGCAAAATGAGAGAACTGATCTGAGATCTGGATCCTGCAGGGAAAAAGTTCTCTGAGCGATCTGTCTGGAGGGAGAACCCCACTGGGGAAAAAGATCATTGGTCGATCTGCGGGGATAGAGGATCATTGAATGATCTTCCTAGAGAACTCTGTGGCGCTCTGGGGGAAGACATTTGTGGGGATCCCGACTGAGGAAGCTTCTGTTGAAGAGACTCATGCTAGGGATGAGGAAACTTCGGCAACTCCGTTGGGGAAGAGCAGTCCAGGCATTGCTAGGGAGATCCTGCATGGGGAGAAGAGAACTTCTGGGAAGTAATCTGCTGTAACTCCTTCGTCCAAGCGACATGTTGGGGATTTAATGAATTTCTCTAAGGATCCTCTGAGGGGATAACAGCTTCATGGAGGGATACTTCCGTCAAGTAATCCTGCTGATGAGGTGATTGCTGACTTGGCTGGGGATATAATGCTTGATATGCCCCATGATGTGAGATCGTCTTCCTTGAGTACCTACAACTTGTTAAGCAAAGGAAAAGTACAAGTGTCCCGAGGTATCCTCAACCGGATTCTGTCATAGGAGTTAAATTTACTCAAGAGTGCATATTTCCTACAAGCATATATTAAAAATGGCTTATATGTTTTATACAAGTGTTGTATTATGAACTTTGGACATTTTGCAAACGAAACAAAAATGTACAAAACAAACTGTGACTGAATATTCTGATTTTATTGATTTGTGTGCCCTGAATGGGAAAGTACAATGAAGAAGCGAATCCTTGAAAGGAGGAGATTGCTGTAAATTGAGAAAAATAAAAGTGTTGGCAATGTTGAAGTTTACGCTCCAGTGAGCTTCCTTTGCCTGTATAACCTTGACGTTCTTCTTATCTTTCTTTCTGAAGAAGGTTGATTCTGACCGACGCTTTATCCTTTCGAAGCTTGCCATGTTGTGAGTGATACAGACGAATTCAGAATGCAGTTGTTCGCTTTTTCCCTGATTTTGCGTGGATCGCCCTTTCGGGTTTTCAATCCACCGGGATACCCATTTTTTTCCTGAGCTGTCCGATGTGGCTTTTCAACTCAGTGGATGTACATTTTTTCCAATTTTTCCCTTATTTTTTCCCGAGTATTTTATTCTGTTTTTGACTCGCTGGGATGCCCTATTTTTGCCTGGATTTACATTCTGTTTTTATCTCCAACGGGTCTTTTATGAGAAGTATTTTTTAATTGTATCTGAATTCACAGGAGATAAGAAATCTTCTCCATCCATAGTAGTGAGCATCAGTTCCCCACCAGAGAAAACTTTCTTTACTATGAATGGGTCTTCGTAGTTCGGCGTCCATTTGCCCCTGTGGTCTGTATGACAAATGGCTTCTAATCTCTTTTCTTCAATCAGACTCAGTTGATTATATCGAGATCGGACCCATTTTGCTTCATCCAGTTTCACATCCATCATTACCCGTAAGGAGGGTAGTTCAACTTCAACAAGTAGGATTGCTTCCATACCATACACAAGCTGATAAGGTGTTTCCCCAGTAGATGTTCTGATAGAGGTTCGGTACCCATGCAAGGCAAATGGTACCATTTCGTGCCAGTCTTTGTAGGTGACTACCATCTTATGCATAATCTTCTTGATATTCTTGTTAGCTACATCAACAACACCATTCATCTTTGGCCTGTAAGGAGAAGAGTTGTGATGTTGAATTTTGAAGTCCTGGCAAAGTTCTGCCATCATCTTGTTGTTCAAATTGGAGCCATTATCAGTAATGATTCGCTCGGGAACTCCATATCGACAGATGATATCCCTTTTAAGAAATCGAGCTACCACTTGCCTGGTGACATTTGCATACGAAGCTGCTTCAACCCATTTGGTGAAGTAATCAATGGCTACCAGGATGAATCTGTGACCATTTGAAGCAGTCGGTTCAATCTTTCCAATCCTATCAATGCCCCACATGGCGAAGGGCCACGGTGAAGACATTACATTCAAAGGATTCAGAGGCACATGCACTTTATCTGCGTAGATCTGGCATTTGTGGCATTTTTTGGCATAGGCACAACAGTCTGCATCCATTGTGATCCAGTAGTAACCTGATCTTAACAATTTCTTTGCCATTGCATGTCCTCCGACATGGGTACCGAATGAACCTTCATGTACTTCGTGCATCAGTAGGTCTACTTCCTTCTTGTCAACACATCTGAGCAGGAGCATGTCGAAGTTTCGCTTATACAAAGAACCATCAGTATTGAGGAAGAAGCTAATGGCTAGCCTTCTTAATGTCTTCTTATCATTTGACGATGCCCCAGGTGGGTATGTCTGAGTTTCCAAGAAGCATTTGATGTCATGGTACCAAGGCTTGTTATCAGTGACAATATCCACAGAGAATACATATGCCGGTCTGTCCAGTATGGATACCAAAATCCGAGGCACATAGTTAGCAGCTTGTACTTTGATCATGGACGAAATGGTAGCCAAGGCGTCTGCAAACTGATTCTCATCTCGAGGGATGTATTCAAGATTAACTGTTGTGAAGAAGGTCAACAATCTCCTCGTATAGTCACGGTAGGGAATCAGATGCTCCTGATGAGTGTACCACTTGTCGTTGGTCTGGTTATTTACCAAAGTTGAATCTCCGAAAACATTCAAGGTTTTGATCCTGAGGTCAATGGCTTCCTCAAGACCCATGATACAAGATTCGTATTCTGCTTCATTGTTAGTGCAGGAAAAGGTGAGCCTTGCTGAGAAAGGCATATGGACTCCTTTGGGTGTAATAAGCACTGCACCAACTCCACGACCATTGCAATTAACTGCCCCGTCAAACATCATAGTCCATACTTCTTCTGGGTCAGCCCCTTCAGTGTGAATAGGCTCTCACAATCATTTGCTTTTAAGAACATGATATCTTCATCAGGGAAGTCAAATCTCATAGGCTGGTAATCATCAATGGGTTGCTCAGCTAGATAGTCAGACAATACACTGCCTTTGATGGCCTTTTGAGAGGTGTACTGAATGTCATACTCTGTTAGAATCATTTGCCATCTTGCAACCCTTCTAGTAAGTGATGGCTTCTCAAATATTTACTTGACTAGATCCATCTTCGAGATCAATAAGGTAGTATGAGTCAACATATATTGTCTTAGTCGGCGAGCAGCCCACGCTAAATCACATCAAGTTTTCTCGAGCAGTGAATAACGTTGTTCACAGTCGGTAAACTTTTTGCTTAGGTAGTATATTGCATACTCTTTTCGACCAGACTCGTCATGCTGGCCCAACACACATCCCATTGACTCTTCTAATACTGTCAGATACATGATTAGAGGTCTTCATTCAACTGGAGGCATGAGAATTGGAGGTTCTTGCAGATATTCTTTGATTTTGTCAAAAGCTCTATTACAGTCATCGTTCCATCTGACTGTTTGCTCTTTTCTTAACAGCTTGAACAAGGGTTCGCAGGTTGCAGTGAGATGAGATATGAACCTTGAAATGTAGTTCAATCTAACTAAGAACCCTCGAACTTCTTTCTCAGTCTTAGGTGCAGGCATTTCCTGAATAGCTTTGACTTTTTCAGGATCAACCTCAATTCCTTTTCCGCTTACAATAAAACCCAACAGCTTACCAGAATGTACCCCGAATGTGCATTTGTTGTGGTTCAACTTCAACTGATACTTCCTCAGACGCTTGAACAATTTCAATAGGTTTACCAAATGATCTTCCTCTGTAAGGGACTTGGCAATCATATCATCCACATAGCACTCGATTTCTTTATGGATCATATCGTGGAATAATGTCACCATAGCCCGTTGATATGTTGCACCGGCGTTCTTTAGACCAAACGGAATTACCTTGTAGCAGAACGTCCCCCAAGGTGTGATGAAGGTTGTCTTCTCTATGTCTTTAGGTGACATCTTAATCTGATTGTATCCTGAAAATCCATCCATGAAAGAAAATACCGAGAAATGAGCCGTGTTATCCACCAATACATCAATGTGAGGTAATGGGAAGTCATCTTTCGGGCTAGCTCTGTTCAGATCCCGGTAATCGACACACATACGCACCTTTCCATCCTTCTTAGGTACGGGTACAATGTTAGCAATCCACGGCGGGTAACTAGTTACAGCAAGAAACCCGACGTCCCATTGCTTTTGTACTTCTTCCCTGATTTTCATGGCCATGTCTGGGCGAGTACGGCGTAACTTCTGTTTAACTGGCGGACAATCTTCTTTTAATGGCAGCTTGTGCATGACAATATCTGTATCTAGACATGGTATATCTTGATAGGACCAAGCAAAGACGTCGACATATGCCCGAAGCATACTGATGAGTTGTTCTTTCACTGGAGCCTACAGACTAGCCCCGATCTTCACTTCTTTCACATCTTCCTCGGTACAAGGATTGATAGTCTCAACCTCCTCCTGATGAGGAGCAATCACTTTTTCCTCTTGTCTCAACAACCTGGCCAACTCTTCAGGCAAATTATAGTCTTCATCAACCCTTCATCTGCTTGATTAATTGGATTGTCGAAGTCATACGAGGTCATAGCAGTGTTGTTGTCGGTGCAATCTGAAAGGCTATCTCTGTAAGGGTTGAGATTTGTTCATTTTAGTGATTGATTTTATCTTATTTAGAAAAAAGTGAATGAAGTTATTATTGAGAAAAACATTGCCATTTATTGTTTTGTGCAAAAATAATAAAAATGAAAGACAGTGAGCGAAAAAATTGTTTGCAAAAGATGTCTATTGTTCATTAATATTCCATTTGCACAAAATACATATATGGCCCTATTACAAAATGAGTCCTGAAACCTTGGACAAGATGCAGGACTTGATGCATGCTTAAACAGGAAATAATAATTACTCTGCAGCAGTGACCCTTATAATTTCCTAGGAAGACCAGTTAAGGACTTGTTGGCCCGAGACTCTTGGACGAATCCAGCTTTCCAGGTTGTAGTCGCTTTTAGCCTCGTCTTCCACATTGTTGATAGCATCCGGGGTCAGTATTCCCCCACTTATGAACTTGGGAGCTTCAGCAGCCTCCTTTTGGACCTGTCGGGATGGTCTGTAACCCAAACCGAACTTGTCTTCCTTGATCTGAACTTGCAGCAGCTTGCCCCAGCCTTGGGCATTCCCATCTTCAACAACCTTCTCAGCTTGTTTGTAAGAAGCAATTGAAGTACCAGACACTTCAGTTGTTGCTTCATTGACATTGAGGGCTTCAAAACCATGACTCATAGTTTCATGGATCTCCCCATCCATCTCAATGTACTTGTAAGTGGCTAGATGACTGACAAAGATGTCATATTCTCCACAAATTGTGATAATTTTGCCTTCCCACTCATATTTTAACTTCTGGTGAAGGGTCGATGTTACGGCGCCAACGACATGAATCCAGGGTCGACCCAACAAACAGCTGTAGGAAGGCTGAATGTCCATCACATAGAAGATAGTTTTGAAAATCTGTGGGCCAATCACCACAGGAAGCTCAATTTCTACGAGAACCGATCTCTTAGAACCATCAAACGCTCTCACAACCAGGTTACTCGGACGTAGTGCAAGACCATCATACTCCATCTTGACTGTAACACCCCAAATTTTCCCTCTTCTGTTTTAGCATCATCATCATATCATCATCATCATAAGCATGTCATATCCTTAGCATTTTGCATAGAAAAATGAAGCATAACACTCACATGTTCTAGCATAAGGCATATGATCAACCGTTCGGGAAATTTGAAGCACTGCAAGTCGAAATCAAGAGCATGGTGACCTGGCAAGAATCTCACAGGATTATTTTGCACAAGTTCTGTATCATGTTCAAAGCCCTAAAAGGGAAGAGGATCAAAATCAGCTTGAAACGGTTGGCGTCGGGTTATTCTTGAGGTTTCCCACCAAAAGGGGGGAAATTCAAATTTTCCTTGCGTTAACCGGTTAACGGCTGCAAAATTTGAATTTCAGCAGCAAGTTCAGCATGTGTGTTTTGGCTCCATTTTCCAATTTTCTGATTTTATTCATTTGAATTAATTTGAATTATGGAGAAGGATCTAGAGCATTTGTCCAAGCCCAATTCCAATGCTAAATCCTAATCACTTTCTAAGCCAATGCCGAGCCATATTTTTGGATCCCAAACCAAAATTTTGGGCCCCAAACCTAGACCATATTTATTCCATTTCCCTCCAAACCAAGGAACCCTCACCCTCATTTTTCACTCTCATTTCTGAATTTTCATTCTTCTCACTCACAATTCTCTCACTTTTCTCTCCCAATTTTCCAAATCACTCAAAGCTCTTCTTTGAAGATCACACAACTTTGCATCAAAGTGTGTAGATCTTGGAACTAGACCTTCATCTTTAGCTTCATTGCATCTTCTTTGCTAGTTTTAGTGGTGATTCAGATCTGGTTTGAGATTAGAAGTGCTCGTGGAGTCAAAATTCTGCATCAAGAGCTTGTTCTTGCATTTATTTTGCACGAAGAGTGAAGCTTAGCATCGGATCTTCAAAGTTTTCCGCGAAATCTCTCATTTCCATCTCAATCAACAACTACCAAAGCATACCTCAGCTTTATAGGTTGGTTAATTTCAGATCTAACTCTGTTTTTAGCTTATTTGCATGCTTGTGATTTAGATCTACCATATGCTTGTGTAATTGATTGTGTTGCATGAATTGATTGGTTGATTTGTATCCGGATCCGAATGTTATTGTTCATGAGTTTAATGATATGGATTAATGTGAATTGATCTAATTTTCCATGTATAATTGATTGCTGGTCTGGTGCAAGATTATGTGAATAAGCTAGTTTGAGCTGCTATTTTCTGCAGGATTTACTGCTGTTTTAACAGTGTTAACCGGTTAACGCATATGGTTAACCGGTTAACGCACCTGTTTTATGCGTATTTTGTGCAGGTTTGAACTGGTTAACCGGTTAACGCATTAGGTTAACCGGTTAACACTGAAGCAGAATGACTTTTTGGGGTTGTTTTGAGCTCATTTGATCCCCTTGCTTATTTTAATTGCCATGGATCATTGTATGATCATTGAACATGATATTTTAGGGTGATTTGCTTGCTGGTTGATGTATGCTTTCATGTTTTCGACGCGTAAGTCGTATATTTGCGATGCTTGACATGTTGTTTGATCCTTGGTTGCTAAAACCTTTGAGCATGATTAATTCCATGATTGTGTTGATCAATTTGCTGGATTTTTGCTAACATTTCAGGGGCTCATGGTAAGAGAAGTGTGGATGTTTATCCACTTTTCAACTCTTCATCTTTTCCTCTTTTACTTTGTTTTTGCTTTTTGAGTTTTGATGTGCTTGGTGCCATCATGTGGTTCTCTTTCCTCTCTCTAGTTTTCTTCTCCTTTCTTTTTGCTTCTCTTTTGATCCTCTTCCTTCTTTAGGGTAGTAAACCTCACTAACCTAGGACCTCCTTTGCATGATAACATTAGGATTAGTTCCCCATTAGTTTTTACCTTTAAGATCTTTGGTTCTCTTCTCTTCTCATCTCAAAACAAAATCCTAAAAAACATTAATAAAGAAAGAAGTGACTTCTTGTGTAATAGCCTTATTCTATGAAACACTTGTAGTTTTCCCATCTTGGGATAGTACAAGCTTGTTTGTCATGATGCACAAGTCGGATCATGAATTCACCTTCATCAAGAAAAATCATAAAAAATACTTCTTCATTTCAAAAATTACAAAAAAACACTTAATAAATTCAATGAGTTAGTGAACCTAGGTCCTAATCTCAGAAATCAAGTTTTGGGGATTTTCTCCTTACTTGAGTGTGCTTGTTCTATTATTCCATCTTGGAATGTTGTGACAAGTACACATTCCATGGAAAAGAGCTTGAGTTCACTTTCTTGTGCCACACTCATAAAAGCTTCTAAAAAAACACAAACAAATTGTAATCGTCTTTCCTTTGGGAATTCTTTTCTCATCTCCTTCGCTCCGTCCGCGAACTTGCTTCTTCTTGTCATTTTGCAAGACGGTAACGCACTCGTCGTCCGAGCCTGCAACACCTGAGCATTGACATAGGCAGTTCAAGCCTTAATACACAAGCAATCTTTTCCACCCCTAGTTAGGGGAACTACGGCGACTCTGATCCTCATTATCTAGATGAGGTACGTAGGCAACGGGGTAGGGCCCGTTCGAGCACAATCTTTATTTCCCTACATTTTTCCTTTTCATTTCTTTTTCAGTTCCCTTTTCTTTTCTTTTATCCAGTTCATTTCCTTTTCTTTTGCAGCAGCTTTCATTTCTTCACCCTTTGAAACAGTTTCTTTGCAAGTGTGGATCCCGTCGGGTACGGCGGATGATCTGGGTGCTAATACCTTCCCAGGTCGTAACCGACTCCCGAACTCAGTCTCTTTGGTTCGCAGGACCCGTGTCCTTCCTTTTATTTTCTTCTGGTTTGTGCAGCATTACCATTCCCGTTCCTTCGGGATAAAAATGCATGGCTGGCGACTCTACCTTTTCCGTGCCACTTCCGCGTTTGTACAAGGATGGAAATCCGGGGAGCGACAGCTGGCGACTTTGCTGGCGACTCTGCTGGGGAATTTCCACGCCCAGATTTGTGACCGTCTTGGAAATGTCTTGATTTGGGGATCTTCCTCTTTCATTTCATAACCTTGATAGTTATGTGCAGCTGGGGACCGATCATTGAGAACCTTGTGGAAACTTTCCTCTCTTGTGGTGACAGTGGCAGACCACATTTTGTACCCACTCGCACCCGAGGGCCCACCTGGAACTCACATAGGATGACCTTGTTTTCCCGGACTTAGCTGAGGCCTCCCTGAGTAGTACATAATGCCAAACCGATTCCCTGATTTAGTCATGAGCCATTTCTTGGAAATGGTGAACGTATTATTGCTATTTGGCTTTGAGAGTCCGTGATGTTTGACCCGGAGCACACCAGTGAGATTGGGAGGGGTTTACAGGTTTGCAGGAACCCCTGACCTCTACATACTCTCATTATCAGTATGGTCTCTGTTATAATTTGGCCCTTATGGTTCTGGATTTCTTGATCTTTTGGTTCTGAGGGTTTCTATCAGATGGTTATGGTTCAGAGAATTCTGGTTTTCAGTTATATGGGGTCCTAATATCCAATATCCAGATGGTGCCATATTGATCATATGCCTGTATTGCATTTGCATCGCATCATACTCGCATTAACTATTTGTGTTTCCATTTTTCAGGTTGTTGTTTATAGTTTAGCACCCAGTTCTGGTAATTGTAAGTTTTCCAGATGGCAGAAGTTAAGAAAATTACAAGAAAGAAGAATGTCCATTACACTTTTCTCCAACCAGAAGTCAAGAGTGTTCAGAGATTAGCAGGGCTGATGAATGATCAAGTCTTAGGGAACTTCAGAAAGAGGTATGGTCAGATTTTGAAGTACATGGATAAACCTACTGTAGACCAGAAGGATAGCTTGCACACTTTGCTTCAGTTCTATGATCCCTTGTTGCGGTGTTTTGTATTTCCGGATTATATCTTGGCTCCTACCTTGGAGGAGATTTCTAGCATTTTGGGTGTTCCTGTCAGAGATACTTTGCCTTACTATGGATCAGAGATGGTTCTCAAGGAAGAAGACATATCCAGAGTCTGTTGTATACCAGTTGCTAAGGTCAAGAAAGCTTTGAAGGATAGTGAGGGCAGAGGACTTCCTTGGGATGTGCTTATACCAGAAGCTGAAGAGTATGCCAAAGAGAGTAAGTGGGGAGATTTTGGTGCTATGGTGGCCTTGATGGTATATGGATCTAGTCTTTTCCCGGGAGAAAAGGAGTTTGTAAGCTTGGAGGTAATTTCCATTTTTGCTAAAGGTAACCCTGTACCAACTTTATTGGGAGATTTCTATTACAACGTTCATTACCGGAATGAGAAAGGCAGAGGTGGACCAGTGGGTTGTTGTGCTTCATTATTTGCTGATTGGTTTGCTAAGCAATTGCCAAAGTCAGGCCCTTTCAAAGAGATGAGAGATGAATGGAGGTGGTCCAGGAGGCTGATGGGACTAACTTCTGAGGATATAGCTTGGGGTTATAACAGAGATTTGTTGGGAAAGGAGTTACTAGTTAGCTGTGGGAGTTTTGCTAATGTGCCTTTGCTAGGAAGAAAGGGTGTGATCAATTACCATCCAGTCTTAGCCAGGAAACAATTTGGTTATCCTCTGAGGGATCCACCAAGTATGGAAGATTTAGCTGGGTCTTTGTACCTTTTTGTGGAAGGAAACAAAGAGTAAGTCATACAAGCATCTCAGGCTTGGGCTCACAGGGTGAAGAGAGGAAAGAAGGATTTTGGAAGGGTAGATCCCAAGACATATCCTCCTTTTGCTACATGGTTGCAGAAGCATGTAGAGGAAGTGCTCATGCCATTTTCAGTGGAAGCTCCATTGTATCCCAAAGAGGTGCCATGTCAGGATACTATTCCTTTGGAAGATTATAAGAAGTTGGAAGCTCAGTTGCACGAGATCCGAATAGAGAATGCTGAAATGGTTAACCTGTACCACCTTGCCAATCGTGCTAAGAATGAAGCAGAGGAAAAGCTACAGAGGATGCAGGTTACCTTAGAAGCTAAGGAAAAGGAGTTTGCTGGAAGAGAAGCTCACTTTCAGAGGTTGGGTCTAATGGAATCAAAAAGAGAAGCGGAGCGTAAGAAGACTTTGAAGACTCTTAAAAAAGCTCGCCAGTCCATTGTTTGGTTGCAGGGACAAAGGGAACAGGAGCAGAAGAAGTATAAGGAAAAGGAAGAGTTTTTCGAGGTAAAGATGGCCTTCAAGAAAGAAGAAGTAAAACAAGTTCATAAAATACGAAGAGAGAAGACTCAACAATTGGCACAGAGCCAGATGGCCTTGGAGGAGGCATTGACAGAGATTGCAGAGCTAAAGCTAAGAGCAGGCGTGAAGAAGAACCGGACAGAGGTGATAGCTTCAGAAGAAGAACCTGAGTCTTTAGTTTTTTAATTTATTGTTGTTCAGACTACCTACAGGCTTGTTGTAGGAGTCCTGCTTTATCTTTTTGTCCATGTATTGACTTGTAACCCTTCGGGGAATTTGTTTCTACTCTAACTTTGGCTGCTAGTGGGTTATCCATGTTATACAATGATAAGTTTCAATTACCATTTCTGAGTACGCAAAGCTTGTTTGTTTGAGACTGCTGAGATCTGAACACTCTTCAAAGGGAGAATTTGAAAATTAATGCTCAAAGGGGCTATCTGGAGCAAATACCAGAACCGGGGCATATAAATGCCTAAACTTGGAAGCATGAACAGTTACATTGCATTCATATAACGTGTTTGCTGTTTTGCAGGTAGTTCATCAGTTTTCTAACGTTTATGTCCTTTCAGGTACTATAGCTCCCAGGAAGGTTCGAGAACAGCCACCAGTGCACAGATATCCTACAAGAGTAAACAGAGAGAGTAATGGATCAGATGCAGGAAGATCTGGCTGACTTGAGAACAAGAATGGAAAACTTCATGACCCTCATGGCTGGGATGGGTCAAACTCAGGAGCGCTTGCGCGAGATGGTGGAAAACAATCAGGCCAGGAACAATGGGGCCGCGGATGGAGGTAATCGCAATGGGGCTGGCGCCCGTCACGTAGAAATCCATGTGTTGCAACCAGGGATTACTATTATCAATGATGGACTGAACAACGTGCAGATGGATGGGCAAGATGAACAATTTACTTTGCTGGATGAGGCAGAAGGCCAAGGGGCTGACATGAACAGAAAGTTTGAAGAGATGGCTGAGCAGATTCGTGCCATTCAATCTCAGAGCTCTCTGGGGTTTGATATCACTGACTTGGGCTTGGTGCCAGGGGTGAGAATTCCCTACAAGTTCAAGGTCCCTACTTTCAATAAGTGCAATGGCACAACATGCCCAAAGACTCACCTCCAGTCTTTTGTAGGAAGAATTGTTGCACATACTGATGACGAGAACATGTGGATGTATTACTTCCAAGATAGCCTTGTGGGAGCTTCCTTGGAGTGGTACATAAAGCTAAGCAGGGTTAATATTCGAAGCTGGAAGGATTTAGCAGAGGCATTTGTGAAACAGTATCAGTACAATTTGGATGTGGCTCCAAATCGTACTCAATTGCAGACCATGTCTCAGAATGCTAAAGAAGGGTTTAAGGAGTACGCTCAGAGGTGGCGTCAGCTTGCTGCTAGAGTACAACCTCCCTTGTTGGAAAATGAGATGGCTGATATGTTCATGGGAACACTACAGGGGGTGTTTATTAAGAGGCTGGCATCTTGTTCAACAACAAAGTTCAATGACATTGTGATAGCAGGAGAGAGGGTTGAAACTCTTTTGAAGATGGGAAAAATTCAGGACACCGGTGCGGGTAGCTCAAGCGGTGTAAGAAAAGCTTTTAATGGACCTCCGAGAAGAAGAGAGGGGGAAACTAATGTTGTGTATGACCGAGGTCGGGGCCGGGGGTGCAGAAGATCCTATGAGCAAGTGGAAGCTGTCACTATTCCATCAAGTCCTATGCAATAAACTCAAGCACAACAGCAACAACAACAACAGCCGCCGCACAATAATTATTAGCAAAGACCCTATCAACAAAGACAAACTCGTCCAACTAACAGGGTGCTTGAAGCCATTCCGATGACGTACACGGCACTGCTTCAAAGGTTGCTAGATTTGAACTTGGTTCAATTAAGAACATTAGCACCACCTCCATCTGGAGAGCTTCTAGTGGGGTATGATGCTAACGCAAGATGCGCGTTTCATTTAGGAGCTCCCGGGCACTCAACAGAGAAGTGCAGGGCATTGCAGCATAAAGTTCAAGACTTGATTGACTCAAAGGCGATTAACTTCGCGCCGCCTCCTAATGTTACATCAAATCCCATTCTAAACCATGGAGGGGCAAGGATAAATGTTGTGGACGGTGGTGAGAGGTTAAGCTTGATTCTGAATGTGGAAGAGGTGAAGACTTCATTGCTGGTGGTGAAAGCCAGATTGTTGAAAGGTCAAGTGTTCCCAGGGTGAGGTCATGACTGTGAAGAGTGTCTGAGTTCAGTTAATGGCTGTGAAGACTTGAAGGTTAGACTGCAATATCTGATTGACGAGGGGTCGCTGCAGTTTGATAGGGTTGATGACAAAAGCAATTATGTGTCTACCATAACAATTTACTTTGATCCTGCTGAAGTTCCTGTCTGGAGGGAGCCGGTGACTATCTATGTTCCAGAAGTGAGTCCTGTTACTATTACTGTTCCAGGGCCAGTTCCTTATGCTGATGACAAAGCCATCCCGTGGCATTATGGCTCGGATGTGTATATAGAAGGACAAAAGGTGGAAAGTAAAACAGTGACAATTGACCCGACTGTGGTGAATGTCGGAGGAGTGGGTGGATTTACGAGAAGCGGGCGTCTTTTTACTCCTCAAGCTCTTAGAAGAGATCCTGAAGCTGAAGCTGCTGCAAAGGCTAAGGGCAAACAGATAGCAACCGAAGAAGTGACCACTCCTGCTGCCGGGCAAGACACTTTTGAAAAAGAAGTAAAAGAGTTTATGAGGATAATAAAGAAGAGTGACTATAGAGTAGTTGAACAGCTGAATCAGACTCCGTCCAAAATATCAATTATGTCCTTGTTGATGTGTTCTCCAGCTCATAGGGAAGCTCTACTGAAAGTTGTACAGATGGCATATGTTCCATAGGAGATAACGGTTAACCAGTTTGAGGCTGTAGTAGGCAGCGTAAATGCCAGCCATGGGTTGGGCTTCACGGATAGAGATCTTACTTCTGAAGGCCGCAATCACAACAAGGCCCTGTATATCACCATGGAGTTTAAGGGTGCTGTCCTGTCACATGTCCTGGTTGATACAGGCTCTTCTCTCAATGTGCTCCCTAAGAAGGCCTTGATGAAGTTGAATGTTGATGGCATTATGTTGAGACCCAGTGATTTAATTGTAAGATCCTTTGATGGGTCTCGGAGGTCTATGTTCGGGGAGGTTGAGCTACCTGTGAAGATTGGGTCCCAAGTGTTCAAAAGCACGTTCTATGTCATGGATATTCAACCCGCTTACAGTTGCTTGCTAGGACGTCCCTGGATTCATGCTGCAGGAGCAGTGACATCCACATTGCATCAGAAGCTGAAGTATGTGGTAGATGGTCAGGTGATCACTGTGTGTGGAGAAGAGGATATTTTTGTGAGTCATTTGTAAACTTTTAAGTATGTGGAGATTGAAATTCTGTGATCAGGTATGAGATGTCCTAAGAGATGTCCCAACACTTAATAGGACATTTGACAAATTTAACCAAAACTTAAACAGCAGGAAAAGTAAACAACACAGAAGTTTGTTAACCCAGTTCAGTGTATAACCACACCTACATCTGGAGGCTACCAAGCCAGGAGGAAATCCACTATTAGTAATATTAATTCTAGACTTAAACCACCCTGTTTAATCTATCACTTAATACTTACCCAATGCAATTTCTACCTAAGACTCACTTAGATAAGAGTACCCTACTCACTCCCCCTCAATCACCCAGTGATCAAGTTTACAAGTTTACTGAAATTGAAGACATCCTTCAAACAAAACAGCTTGATCTTACTTAACAGTTTCAATCAAGTCACAAATGCACTTTTGCTTAAAAGCTCATAAAGTGGTACATAAAAACAACCTGCTATTAAAACACTAGACACCCTATTTGGTCTTCTGAAATTCGTACTCAATTCTATGAGTTTCTGTTGTTTAAATAGGTATCTGAATTTTGGGCTTTCTGTAGAATGATCCAGCCCTAATGTGCAGCAACTGTCACCTTGAATTTAGGGTTTGTTACCTCCTATATTCTAGGTGCATTAGGTCTTCTGTTTTAATCTGAATCTTCAATTTAAAACTCCCTACAGATGCGCCTTGTTCTGTTTTTATCCAGCATTAATTAATCCCAGATAGTTCTCCTTAAATATCTCTGATCTGTTAATCACTAATTAATTCTGGTAGCAGGTCTGAGATGTCTCAACATCTGTTGGGACATCCTGAAAAACTGAACTTAATTTATTCACACAATGTCCCAACATCTGATGAGACATCCTGAAATAAATTCACATACTCTGTTTGATAATGTCCCAACATCTGATAGGACATTCTGAACTGAATTTAACATTTCTTGTTTGGTCAAAGATTCTGCCAATTCTTAAACATCTACAAACTCCCCCTTTGGCTAATTTTTGGCTAACATCTTTCCTGGTTTTCAGAGTGCAGCAGAAGATCTTTTTATCAGAGTATATCATTACTTTTCTGTTGATTCTTATTTGAGATTACTCCCCCTCAAACAAATATGAGTCCAGTCTTGTTGCAACAGAAATACACACTGATTCAGTTCAGACAGAAACAAACAGATTTCATTCAAAAATTAAACAGCAGTACAAATTTGTTGTTGTTCTCCCCCTTGGTAGACACAAAATTAAGGGCCAAAGAACTATTATCCAGAATTACAAATTATTGCTGTCATTACAAATGCCTCACATACACAGATCACTCAGATTCATCACTCTCAGTAGCTTCCTCCACTTCAGTGTCTTCATCTTTATCAGCTTCACTTTCAGCTTCACTGTCTTCATCAGATGCAGCTGTCTGATCTTCTTCACTTTCCAACCTCTTAATTATTTCCTCCAGCTTCTTCTTTCTAGCTTCAAGCTCTTTGCAGGTGCACTTTAGCTCAGCAATTAATTCTTTCTTGGAGATTGGATTCTTAGCAGAGGAGGGACCAACAGATGTCCCAGCAGGTGTTTCAACATCTACAGCATGGTGACTGAGAAATAATTTGTAGTGAAAAGCCAGGGGGCTCTCTCTTTTGCATGCTGTATCCTTGTCAGTGAGAATGCCAGGGTATTGATTGAGCACTATTCCACACAGCAATGATGGAAAGGCTATTGGAAGCTTTGTTGCTGAGGAGCTGGCATGCTTCATGGTTTGATCAAAGATAAAAGCTCCAAAGTCCAGATTGGTTTGAGTTCCCACAGCATAGATGAATCTGGCTAGACCAGTTGAGATTGAGGAAGTGTGGTTGGTAGGCACCCAGTTAGCAGTTCCAATTCTGTTCAGCATGGCATACTTTCTGGTAAGCATGCTCACAGAGAGCTTTCCCTTCACAGGCCATGCCTTGACCTGGTTTGCAGTGATCACTTTACAGACTTGATTATCTGTCTTACCTAATTCATTAGGTCCATCTGTTTCTCTTCCTAGATACTCATTGATGATTTGAGGAGAAAACTGTACACATTTACCTCTAACAAAAACTTTTCTAAACTCAGAAGACTTACCATTTGAGCAATCCTCCTGAAGATTCACAATGAACTCTTTGACAAGTAGTTCATAGCAGGGAGAGAGATCTGAGACTGTTTTGAAAAGTCCTGCAGCAGAGATGAGGTCTATCAGTTCTGTGCACTCAAGTGCATTGCTACTTAGTTCTCTTTCCAAGGCAACCCTTCTTTGATACACATATTTCCATCTGTTGACACTGGAGACATGATGGAAGGATATGTTGTCCAAAGGAGCTTCTGGGACAGCAGTTGAAACTCTAGCTTGTGCTGGTTTCTTCTTGGGAGGAGATGTTGGGACATCTGATCCAACATCTGAATCTGATGGTGTTGAAGCTTTTCTCTTCTGGGTTTGAACTTTGCTCCATGGTTTTGTTGGACCAAAGATAGCTTTAGCTTTGCCTTTCTTTGAACTAGCCTTATTTTTCTCAGGGATGACAGGTTCAGCTTGCATCTTTCCTTTCCTGGACCTTAGTCTTTTAGCAATGTTGGGTTTCACAGATGCTATGATCTCTGCATCAGAGTCCTGCTCCAGATTGGCCACTGGAGAAGATTGAGCAGCCTCCTCTTCAGCTGGTTGATCAGCAGGGATTTGATCTTCATTTGAGCCTTGAGCCTGTTCTTCAGAGACCTCTTCATCATTTTCATTTGAGACTTTGTCCTTAGATTGTTCAACATCAGATAAGTTCTTTTTCTTATCTTCAGATGTTCCAACATCTGTTGGGACATCTTGTTCTGCAGCAGTGTCCTTTGTAGCCTGAGCTGGTTCTTCTTGAGGTGCAGGAATGGTGTTCAAAGGAACAGAGATCCCTTTCACCACTCTTTGTTCAGAAAAGACTTGGTTAACAATCTCCTTGATGGAATCATCAACATATTTGGAGTATCTTGTAGACATGTTAGCAGGAGAGGGAATGCCTTTAGCTTTGCTTCTGATTTGATCTTTACATCTCTTTGGTGTTCTTGCCTTTTTAGTGTGAGAGGCGCTTCCCTTGAGCTCGTCCAATGGTGTTGAAGACATTGGCACAACAGAGATTGGAGTGGCATGAACCACGTCTTCCTTGTTGAGAATTTCCTCAGCTGTTTTAGGGTTTTGAGACATTGTAGAGGAAGAAGGATGAACAGCTTTAGGGTTTATGATTTCTGAAGATTTGAGAGTTAATGTGATTCGCTTGTGATGATATGATGAGAATCTTGATAGCTTCTTATAAGTAGTTACTAAATAAGTAGCCGTTACAGTCCAAATGATTAAGAATGGAATTCCCAAGGATCTTGTCCAGACTAGCTTTGCCATCTGGAACTTATGCCATGCAATGTCATAAGACATGTTGGCACATCTCATTAACTGCTAAATATCACATAAACATATTCCAAGTTTGCCCCTTAAGTTCTCAAATTGTGTAGCATCCAATGCTTTGGTAAAGATATCAGCTAATTGCAGATCTGTAGCAACATGCTCCAATGAAATCACCTTCTCTTCTACAAGATCTCTGATGAAATGATGTCTGATATCAATATGCTTTGTCCTGCTATGTTGAATAGGATTTTTAGATATGTTGATTGCACTTAAGTTGTCACAGTACAATGTCATGACATCCTGTGGGACATTGTACTCAGTGAGCATCTGCTTCATCCAAACCAACTGAGAACAACTGCTACCTGCTGCTATGTATTCAGCTTCAGCTGTAGATAAAGATACACAATTCTGTTTCTTACTGAACCAAGAAATCAGATTGTTTCCTAGAAAGAAGCATCCTCCTGAAGTGCTTTTTCTGTCATCAGCACTTCCTGCCCAATCAGCATCACAGAAGCCAGTGAGAATAGGTTTGCAACCATGAAAGTACATTATGCCATAGTCACAAGTACCATTAACATATTTAAGGATTCTCTTGACTTGATTGAGATGACTGACTTTTGGATCAGCTTGATATCTTGCACAAACTCCTACTGCAAATGCAATATCTGGTCTGCTAGCAGTCAAGTATAACAAGCTTCCAATCATGCTTCTATATAAACTATGATCTACATTCTCACCCTTCTCATCTTTAGTCAGCTTTAAATGTGTAGGAGCAGGAGTTCTTTTATGAGAAGCATTTTCCATTCCAAATTTCTTCACTATGTTCTTGGAGTACTTGCTTTGTGAGATGAACATTGAGTCTTCCATTTGCTTAACTTGCAGACCAAGAAAATAGGTTAATTCACCTACTAGACTCATTTCAAATTCAGCTTCCATCTGCTTGACAAAATGTTTGACCATCTTATCAGACATCCCACCAAACACAATGTCATCAACATATATTTGTGCAATCATGACATTTCCTTCTTCATCTTTAACAAACAGGGTTTTATCAATCCCACCTTTTCTGTATCCTTGCTTGACAAGAAATGTGGTAAGTCTTTCATACCATGCCCTTGGAGCTTGCTTCAGACCATAAAGTGCTTTCTTGAGTTTGTATACATGATTTGGACAGCTTGGATCAACAAATCCTTTAGGCTGTTCTACATATACCTCTTCATTAAGATAACCATTAAGAAAGGCACTTTTCACATCCATTTGAAATAGCTTGAACTTTAAGATACAAGCAATTCCCAACAGTAGTCTTATTGATTCAAGCCTTGCTACTGGTGCAAAGGTTTCATCAAAGTCTACCCCTTCAATTTGAGTGTATCCTTGAGCCACAAGTCTAGCTTTGTTCTTTGTAACAATTCCTTGTTCATTTGACTTGTTCTTATACACCCATTTTGTACCAATCACATTTATGTCATCAGGTCTAGGTACAAGATTCCACACTTCATTCCTTGTGAATTGACCTAATTCCTCTTGCATAGCACAAATCCAGTATTCATCAGTGAGAGCTTCCTTGACATTTTTAGGTTCTATTTTGGAAACAAAACAAGAACCTGAAATCACTTCTCTTGATCTAGTGCTCACTCCTCTGTTGAGATCACCAATTATCAAATCTTTGGGATGATCCTTCTGTATTCTGATGGAGGGAGGTTTGCTTGAATCTTCTGACCTTGTATCATTTTGAGTGAAGTTATATTGATCATTCTTTTCTTCAGCTTCAATCTTGACATCAGCAGATGTTCCAACATCTTCTGGGACATCTGTAGAAACATCATCAATTACCACATTTATGGACTCCATGATAACCTTTGTTCTGTAATTAAATACTCTATATGCTCTGCTGTTTATAGAGTATCCAAGGAAAATCCCTTCATCACTTTTAGGATCCATTTTTCTCCTTTGCTCCCTATCTGCCAGAATATAGCATTTACTTCCAAACACATGAAAGTACTTCACAGTGGGTTTTCTGCCCTTCCAGACTTCATATATTGTGGACAGGGTTCCTTTTCTCAAGGTAACTCTGTTATGGATGTAGCATGCAGTGTTCATAGCTTCAGCCCAGAAATACAGAGGTAACTTTTTAGCATGGATCATAGCTCTTGCTGATTCTTGAATAGTTCTATTCTTCCTTTCAACAATCCCATTCTGTTGAGGAGTGATAGGAGAGGAATACTCATGGTTGATTCCTTCTGAAGAACAGAAATCTAAGAACTTTTGATTCTCAAATTCTTTTCCATGATCACTTCTTATTCTGATCACACAGCTGGATTTTTCCCTTTGCAATCTTTGACATAATTCTTTGAATACATCAAATACATCTGACTTTTCTTTGATGAAGTTTATCCATGTATATCTTGAAAAATCATCAACTACAACATAGGCATACCTTTTACCACCAAGACTTTCAACTTGCATAGGTCCCATAAGATCCATATGTAGAAGTTCCAAAACTTTGGAAGTTGTCAGATGTTGGAGCTTTGGATGGGACATCTTGGTTTGTTTGCCTATTTGACATTCACCACATATCTTGCCATCATCAATCTTCAGTTTAGGAATACCTCTTACAGCATCCATAGATATGATCTTCTTTATGCCTCTGAAATGAAGATGACCTAGTCTTTGATGCCACAGTTTCACTTCTTCTTCCTTAGCTAGAGAGCAGGTTGAAGTGAGACTGAGATTTTGGGATTCCCACATGTAACAGTTGTCTTTAGATCTGGATCCTTTCATGACAACCTCTTGTTCTTTGTTAGTCACTATGCATTCATATTTGGTAAAGTTTACACTGTATCCTTGATCACATAGTTGACTTATGCTGATCAGATTAGCAGTTAAACCTTTAACAAGCAGCACATCATCTAATCTTGGAACATCTTGACAATCCAAGGTTCCAACTCCCTTGATCTCTCCTTTAGCTCCATCTCCAAAGGTAACATACCTGGATGAATGTGGCTTTAAGTTTACTAGCAAATTCTTCAATCCAGTCATGTGTCTTGAGCATCCACTGTCAAAGTACCAGTCTTCTTTAGCTGATACTTTCAATGATGTATGTGCTATGAATGCAGTACTTTTCTTTGACCAGATGAGTTGAGATTTCTTTTGATGCCTCTGCTCTGAGTGTTGTTCAGCTGATATCCAAGCTTGATTGTTGATCTTGTTCTTGTGTATGTGGCTTTGATCAGTCTGAATGTCAGTTTTTGGTCTCCAAACTTTCTTGATTACTTCTGTCTTTTGCTTAGGATATTGCTGACTTTTATGCAGCACTTTCTTGGTACCTACTACTTTCTGCTTGGAAGGTTGCTGACACATCTGATTTGGATATCCATGTAGCTTATAACAGTGAGGTTTGATATGCCCAAATCTTCCACAGTGATGACATCTCCATCTTTGATATTTTTTCTTCATTTTGTTCTTTCTAGAATGTTGAGACATCTGTTGGAACATTATGTTTGTCTTTGTGTTCTGATGTTGGAGCATCTGTTGGGACATCTTGTTTGACTGTGTAGTTTTTGAAGTAGTTCTGCTAGAGCTTGCTTCATCTCTGTCATATCCCAGTCCACTTTTGTCCCCTGAATGTTTATTATTGCTGAGAATAACATCCAGTGTGTTTGAGCTGCTGTTCAACATTCTAACAGATTTGGACATATGTTCCAATTTAGAGTTGAGAAGGCTTACTTCACTTTTTAAGGTTTCAATGATCTCCTGATCATTTGCTTTGTCATCTTCTAAAGTCTCATTCTGCTTCTTTAGCTTTATAACATCACTGCATATTTCAGAGCTTCTTTTGTATAGATCTTTGAATGCTTGCTCAAGTTCTTCATAAGTAAGTTCTCCACAACTGGAATCACTATCATATTCACACAGTCCAGCTAGAGCAGTAATATGCTTAGCTGATTCTTCTTCTGACTCTCCTGAGTCTTCATCAGACCAGGTCACAGAGAGTCCTTTCTTTTGCCTCTTTAAGTAGGTAGGACATTCAAACTTGATGTGTCCATATCCTTCACATTCATGGCATTTGACTCCTTTATCTTGACTGGTCTTTTCAGCAAACTTTGACTTTCTGTTAGCATCATATAGTCTCCTGTTCTCAGAGTTTGTGTTTCTTCCACTGGATTTGGATTGGCCTTCCATTCCTCTGAGAATCTGTTTGAATTGTCTTCCAAGCAAGGCAAGGTTTTCTGATAAGCTTTTGTCATTTGCTGATTCATCATCTTCTTCTTCATCTGTATTTGACACCAAGGCTATGCTTTTGTTCTTTTTAGCATGTGTGTCATTCATTCCCATTTCAAAAGTTTGAAGGGAACCAATTAGTTCTTCAGCTTTCATGGAGCATATGTCTTGTGCTTCTTCTATTGCTGTGACTTTCATGTCAAATCTTTTTGGCAAAGATCTGAGAATCTTCCTTACAAGCTTTTCATCAGTCATCTTTTCTCCCAAGGCTCCAGAAGTATTGGCTATATCCAAGATGTTCAAGTAGAACTCATGAATTGATTCATCTTCCTTCATTCTTAAGTTCTCAAACTTGGTGGTGAGAAGTTGAAGTCTTGACATTTTTACTTTTGATGTTCCTTCATGAGTTGTCTTGAGGGTATCCCACACATCTTTGGCCAGCTCACAATGATGCACTAGTCTGAAAATATTTCTATCAATGCCATTGAATAAAGCATTAAGGGCTTTTGAGTTGCCTAGTTCTGAATCTTCTTCCTCTTTACTCCATTCTTCTTCAGGTTTCAGAACTATTGATCCATCTTTGGTGTCTTGAACAGGATGTTTCCATCCAACATTTACTGCTCTCCATGCCCTGTTGTCAAGTGACTTTAAGAATGCAGTCATTCTTGGCTTCCAGTAGTCATAATTAGAACCATCCAGTATAGGTGGTCTATTTACTGACCCTATATCTCTGTCCATGTTACAGAATTTGTTTTCCCTAGATCTCACCCAGTATAAACAGGCAGGGTGCCAGCTCTGATGCCAATTGAAATTCTGTGATCAGGTATGAGATGTCCTAAGAGATGTCCCAACACTTAATAGGACATTTGACAAATTTAACCAAAACTTAAACAGCAGGAAAAGTAAACAACACAGAAGTTTGTTAACCCAGTTCAGTGTATAACCACACCTACATCTGGAGGCTACCAAGCCAGGAGGAAATCCACTATTAGTAATATTAATTCTAGACTTAAACCACCCTGTTTAATCTATCACTTAATACTTACCCAATGCAATTTCTACCTAAGACTCACTTAGATAAGAGTACCCTACTCACTCCCCCTCAATCACCCAGTGATCAAGTTTACAAGTTTACTGAAATTGAAGACATCCTTCAAACAAAACAGCTTGATCTTACTTAACAGTTTCAATCAAGTCACAAATGCACTTTTGCTTAAAAGCTCATAAAGTGGTACATAAAAACAACCTGCTATTAAAACACTAGACACCCTATTTGGTCTTCTGAAATTCGTACTCAATTCTATGAGTTTCTGTTGTTTAAATAGGTATCTGAATTTTGGGCTTTCTGTAGAATGATCCAGCCCTAATGTGCAGCAACTGTCACCTTGAATTTAGGGTTTGTTACCTCCTATATTCTAGGTGCATTAGGTCTTCTGTTTTAATCTGAATCTTCAATTTAAAACTCCCTACAGATGCGCCTTGTTCTGTTTTTATCCAGCATTAATTAATCCCAGATAGTTCTCCTTAAATATCTCTGATCTGTTAATCACTAATTAATTCTGGTAGCAGGTCTGAGATGTCTCAACATCTGTTGGGACATCCTGAAAAACTGAACTTAATTTATTCACACAATGTCCCAACATCTGATGAGACATCCTGAAATAAATTCACATACTCTGTTTGATAATGTCCCAACATCTGATAGGACATTCTGAACTGAATTTAACATTTCTTGTTTGGTCAAAGATTCTGCCAATTCTTAAACATCTAGAGAGATGGACGGAGAAATTCATGAAACATTGTGTCAAGCCTTTGAATCAGTCAATGTTAGTATTCTGGCTCCGACAGATCGGAACAACGAGAAGGAAAGGACCTGTATCTACTCCTACAAACAAGCCAAAGAAGTGGTCCAATCTGGAAGCGCCCAGGGCTGTGGAAAGTTGCTAGAGATGGAAAAGAAGGATGACCAGTTCGGTCTTGGTTACCAGCCTGGTGGGTCTAATTGGCCTCAGGGTGGTAAAGGCATAACTTTCACAAGCGTCAGAATGCTCGATCGCAACAACATCTGTGCAACAAGTGAAGGAGGGGACAGTGACTGCGACTGGGATAACTGGATTCACCCATGTGCACCTGGGGAGGAGCTCCGGAACTGGTCTGCCGAGGATTTCGTTCAAGTTACATTGCAATCAAAGTAATTTACTTGTTTCCTTTTTATCATGCTGCATGTCAATCCTGCACTCTGCCCAAGGTGCATAGATCCATTTGTAGGGCCACCATGCTTTTAATGCATTTATATTTTCCATGAAATAAAGGAAATTTTTCAAGCAAATTGTGTTGTCTTTCTTTCGTTTTAAATTTTTCACACAAAAAATAAAATGGCAATGTTTTTCTTTTCTCGTGTTTGTGTGTTTGCGTTTCTTTTGAAAAAGAACAAATTCTGAAATAAGCACATCATCTGTGAAGTGTTGATCATCCGGATTCTAGTGATAACGTTCCTGCTATGACCATGCATGACTTCGACATTCCTATCTACCAAGCTGATGAAGGGGTTGAGGAAGACTGTGAACTCCCCGAAGAATTGGTCAGGTTGTTGAAACAAGAGGAAAGGGTCATTCAGCCTCATCAGGAAGAATTAGAGATCATCGACATCGGGACTGAAGAGGTAAAGAAGGAGATAAAGATTGGGGCCAGTCTGCAGGCCGATGTAAAGAAGGAGTTGATTGGTATGCTACGTGAATATGTGGATATCTTCGCTTGGTCGTATCAAGATATGCCAGGGCTGGATACTGACATTGTTGTGCATAAGTTGCAACTCAGAGAAGATTGTCCTCCGGTAAAACAAAAGCTGAGAAGAACTCATCCTGACATGGCGATGAAGATCAAGGAGGAAGTTCAGAAGCAGTGGGATGATGTATTCCTTGCCGTAACTAGTTACCCACCTTAGGTAGCTAACATTGTGCCTGTACCAAAGAAAGACGACAAAGTTCAGATGTGCGTTGATTATCGGGATCTAAACAGAGCAAGTCCAAAGGACGACTTTCCGTTACCTCACATTGATATGCTGGTAGATAACACCGCTCAATTCTCAGTATTTTCTTTCATGGATGGCTTCTCTGGGTATAATCAAATCAAAATGGCACCGGAAGACATGGAGAAAACAACGTTCATTACCCCGTGGGGTACATTCTGCTACAAGGTTATGCCCTTTGGGTTGAAGAACGCTGGGGCAACGTATCAGCGGGCTATGGTCACATTGTTCCACGACATGATACACAAAGAAATTGAATGCTATGTGGACGACATGATTGCCAAGTCCCGAAATGAAGAAGAGCATATGGTCAATCTCAAAAAGCTGTTTGATAGATTGATAAAGTACAAGTTGAGGTTGAATCCAAACAAGTGTACTTTCGGAGTGCGTTCTGGAAAATTGTTGGGTTTTATTGTTAGCCAGAAAGGAATCGAGGTGGATCCTGCAAAAGTAAAAGCAATACAAGATATGCCTGCACCGAAAACAGAAAAAGAAGTGTGCGGGTTTTTAGGGAGATTGAATTACATTTCACGGTTCATATCTCATCTAACTGCCACGTGTGAGCCAATATTCAAATTGTTAAGAAAAGAGCAAACAGTCAGGTGGAATGAAGACTGTCAAAGAGCCTTTGAAAAGATAAAAGAATATTTGCAGACACCTCTGATTCTAATGCCTCCAGTTCCAAGATGACCACTTATCATGTACTTGACTGTGCTAGAAGGGTCAATGGGGTGTGTTCTAGGCCAACATGACGAGTCTGGTCGAAAAGAGTATGCTATTTACTACCTTAGCAAAAAGTTTACCGACTATGAATCTCGTTACTCACTGCTCGAGAAAACTTGCTGCGCTTTGGTATGGGTTGCTCGCCGACTGAGACAGTATATGTTGACCCATACCACACTGCTAATCTCAAAAATGGATCCTGTCAAGTATATTTTTGAGAAACCAGCGTTAACCGAAAGGGTTGCAAGGTGGAAAATGATCTTAACAGAGTATGATATACAATATACTTCCCAGAAATCCATCAAAGGAAGTGTATTGTCGGATTATCTTGCACAACAACCATTGGAAGATGACTATCAGCCAATGAAATTTGATTTCCCTGATGAGGACATCATGTACCTCAAAGCAAAAGATTGCGAGGAACCACTTCGGGAGGAGGGGCCAGACCCTGAATCCAGATGGAAGTTGATGTTTGATGGGGCATTCAATATCAACGGACGTGGAGTTGGTGTTGTTCTTATCACTCCTAAAGGTGTTCACTTTCCCTTCGCTGCCAGAATTACTTTTGGCTGCACCAACAATGAAGCGGAATACGAGGCATGCATAATGGGAATAGAGGAGGCTATTAATCTTCGGATTAAGACCCTCGATATATTCGAAGATTCAGCCCTTGTTATCAATCAGATTACCGGCAAGTGTTATACACATCAAGAACACTTAGTTCCTTATAGGGATTATGCTAGAAGACTGTTGAAGTTCTTCACGACAGTTAAGCTTCAGTATATAGCACGAGATGAGAATCAATTCGCTGATGCATTGGCTACTCTTTCTTCGTCCATCAAAGTCTTGTGGAACTACGTGCCCAGGATTGACATTTCCCGGCTTGACGCACCAGCTTATGCTTTCTCTGTAGACACAATGTCTAATGAGAAACCTTGGTATTTTGATATCAAGCTCTTCCTGGAAAGACAAGAATACCCATCTAGGGCATCATCCAATGACAAGAAGACCTTAAGACGACTTGCTGCTAGATTCTTCTTGAATACATATGGATTTTTGTATAAGAGGAACTTTGATATGGTCTTGCTCAGATGCGTGGATAGACACGAAGCAAGCCTGTTAATGCAAGAATTCCATGAGGGATCTTTCGGTACTCATGTAGGAGGACATGAAATGGCTAATAAGTTGTTGAGATCGGGATACTATTGGATGACAATGGATGCAGACTGTTGTTCGTACGCCTGTAAGTGCCACAAGTGCCAGATTTATGCAGACAAGGTGCATGTTCCTCCCAGCCCGCTCAACGTCATGTCATCTCCTTGGCCCTTTTCTATGTGGGAAATTGACATGATCGGGAAAATAGAGCCTACTGATTCAAATGGTCATCGTTTCATTTTGGTCGCGATTGATTACTTCACTAAGTGGGTTGAAGCAGCGTCTTATGCCAATGTCACTCGTCAAGTGGTAGCTAGATTTTTGAAAAGAGACATTATTTGCAGATACAGAGTGCCCAAGAGAATCATTACTGACAATGGTTTTAATTTGAACAACAAGATGATGACAGAGTTGTGCCGGGACTTCCAGATTCAGCATCACAATTCTTCTCCTTACCGACCAAAGATGAATGGTGCAGTAGAGGCAGCAAATAAGAACATTAAGAAGATTGTGCAAAAGATGGTTGTCACTTACAAGGATTGGCATGAGATGTTACCATTTGCGTTGCATGGGTACCGAACGTCAGTCAGGACGTCAACTAGGGCAACTCCCTTCTCATTGGTATATGGCATGGAGGCAGTCTTACCTGTCGAGGTAAAAATTCCTTCATTGCGTGTGATGATGGATGTGAAGCTTGATGAGGCTGAGTGGGTATGTGCTCGATACATACAGTTATGTCTAATTGAGGAAAAGAGATTAGCTTCTATCTGTCATGGTCAGCTTTATCAGAGGAGAATGAAGCGAGCATTCGATCAACGAGTACGTACTCGGGAGTATCAAGTAGGAGAGCTTGTGCTCAAGAGGATCGTTCCTCCAGGTTCAGATCACAGGGGCAAGTGGACCCCAAACTACGAAGGACTGTTCATAGTGAAGAAAGTTTTCTCGGGAGGATCACTGATGCTCACCACTATGGATGGAGAAGATTTCCAATCCTCTGTTAACTCGGACGCAGTTAAAAAATACTTCGCATAAAAAGACCCGCTGGACACAAAAACAGAATTAAAGTCCAGGCAAAAAAAAGGGCATCCCGACGAGCTAAAAACAGAATATAAAGCTCGGGAAAAAGTTAGGGAAAACAAATAAAAAAATGTACACCCGCTGAGTTGAAAAGCCACATCGGACAGCTCAGGCAAAAAAGGGTATCCCGGTGGATCAAAAACCCGAAAGGGCGATCCTCGCAAAACAAGGGAATAAGCGAACAACTGCGATCCGGGTAATCTGAACCAAATCATCGTTTTGTATAGCCAGACAATATCAGAAGGATAGGAATCATTCCCCTCATCTTTTTAGAAAGCAAAGGCAAGAATGGGAAGTTTTGAAGACATGCTGGTCATAGCAAGAAGGAAACTCATTGGGATGCCGTGCCCATTGCCATTAGGATAGTTTATTTTCTCAATTTTATGGTAGCTACCTCTTTCTAGGTGGTTGCTTCCTGATGTAAAACTCTGCCTATTCAGAGGCCTCTCAATAAATGAATATTCAGTCAAAACGTTGTGTTGTGTTTATTTTTGTTTGCAAAAATGTCCTGAATTTTTGGCAAAAAAGAACATTGCATTTAAAAACATGGTGATTGTTTTCTAAATGAAGAAATGACATTGCAGGGAAACATTTAAAACCATCTTTGAGTGTCGGGTGACGATGGATGAACAAATCATACCATGCAAGTCCCTGGGGCACATGTGGGTTTTCTGCTATTGCAGGTTTTGCAGGATGTTATCACACTTTCTCAAGCAGAATTTCCCCCAGCTGAGTTAGGGCATGTAGAATCCCCAAGCAGATTATCTCTCTACAAGAGAAGTATGCCCAGCAGGTAGTTGAATGCCCAATTCCCCCGCAAAGTTTATAACTGTCAGAACTCTTTTCCTAGCAAAGGTTATTTGGCCAAGCATCTCCCCAGCCGTGTTGGAAGATCGCCATTCCCCCGCAGAGTTTCATGATTGAGATACAACCATCATTGGAATATCCCTAGTGAGGTCGCCAATTTATTTTTGGTCAGTGTGATGATACAAACAGTTATTCATCCCCAGTCAGAGTTAGGCATTGTCAAAGCCTCTTGATCTGGTTCTCTCCTGTAGAGTTGTGATTTTTGTTGCCAATCAGGCATTTGTTTGATGCTCGTGTGCACCCCCTAGCACTCGTCTGTGTTTGATAATTTCTTTTGCTCGTATGCACGCCCCATCGTATGTGTTTGTTATCTGTTTGTTGCTCGTCTGCATTCCCCAACGCTCGTCTGTGTTTGATGTTTGGTAGTTTCTCGTCAATATTGCCCCAACACTCGTCTGTGTTCACACTTTGTTATTGCTCGTTTGCTTTCCCCAGCAGTCGCCCATGATTGGTAGAGGCTGTTGCTCTTCTGCACTTCCCAACACTCGTCTGTGTGTAACTTCCTTTTGGTGCTCGACACTTGTCTGTGTTTGAACTTATGTGATGCTAGTATGCGTTCTCCAACGCTCGTCTGTGTTTGTTATCCGTTTGAAGCTCGTTTGCATTGTTTGCATACTCGTCTGTATCATCCCTCACACTCGTCTGTGTTAGCTTATATCCATATGTGCTGATTTGATAATCGCTCTGGTACTCGTCTGTATTGCTACTCCAAATGCTCGTTTGTGTTGGATTTCTGGTACTCGTCTGTATTGCTACTTCAAATGCTCGTCTGTGTAGGGTTTCTGGTATTCGTCTGTACCAGTGGCTGATATTCGTCTGTATCATCGCTTGAAGCGTTCATCTGCGTTTCTTAGATCATCGTCTGATATTCGTTTGTATCATTGACTTATGGCACTTGTATGTGTTTCTCTTGATGATCATCCAATACTCGTCTGTGTTGAAGAGGTTTGAAGTCCTGACGGTGGGATTAAACGTCAAAATGGTTACCGGTCCTGGCGTAACAGGTTATCTGAAGGAGGTTTGTCTGTCTCAAGCACCACTTATCTACGAAGGATTTGTGAGGAGGGTTCGTCAAATCCTAACGTTGCACCTGGCGTAATAGGTTATCTAAAGAAGGCTCGTCTGTCTTAGCCCATATGTCCATGGATAGTATATGAAGAGGGTTCGTCTATCCTGATTATGCATGTCTATCCCACATACTTAAGTGCATCACCGGTCCTGGCGTAACGGGTTATCCAAAGGATGTTCGTCTGTCTCAAATCATATATTTTTGTAAAATGTATGAAGCGGACTCGTCTGTCCATTCCTGGCATAACAGGTTTACTTGAAGAGGGCTCGTATGTCCAGTTCCTGGCGTAACAGGGTTACGTGATGAGGGCTCGTATGTCCAGCACCTGGCGTAACAAGTTTGTTCGAAGAAGACTCGTCTGTCTAAGTTTTCCTTATCTGGTGTAACAATTCAACATGGAAGGAGCTTATCTGCTTTCTCCCCACTTCAAGTACCCACAACGTCCTTTGGATGGGTTTATTTCCCATTGCTTGCATTCTCCAGCAGAGTGCAAATTTCAGGTCTTCTTGGTATTCAACCACAGTTCATCTTGAACGGTCGATAGCCCGTGCTACCGTCCTTTTCAGATGAACAGTTGCTTGAATAGGGGCAGCTGTAACACCCCAAATTCGCCCTCTTCTGTTTTAGCATCATCATCATATCATCATCATCATATCATCATCATCATAAGCATGTCATATCCTTAGCATTTTGCATAGAAAAATGAAGCATAACACTCAAATGTTCTAGCATAAGGCATATGATCAACCGTTCGGGAAATTTGAAGCACTGCAAGTCGAAATCAAGAGCATGGTGACCTGGCAAGAATCTCACACGATCATTTTGCACAAGTTCTGTATCATGTTCAAAGCCCTAAAAGGGAAGAGGATCAAAATCAGCTTGAAACGGTTGGCGTCAGGTTATTCTTGAGGTTTCCCACCAAAAGGGGGGAAATTCAAATTTTCCTTGCGTTAACCGGTTAACGCATATGGTTAACCGGTTAACGGCTGCGAAATTTGAATTTCAACAGCAAGTTCAGCATGTGTGTTTTGGCTCCATTTTCCAATTTTCTGATTTTATTCATTTGAATTAATTTGAATTATGGAGAAGGATCTAGAGCATTTGTCCAAGCCTAATTCCAATGCTAAATCCTAATCACTTTCTAAGCCAATGCCAAGCCATATTTTTGGATCCCAAACCAAAATTTTGGGCCCCAAACCTAGACCATATTTATTCCATTTCCCTCCAAACTAAGGAACCCTCACCCTCATTTTTCACTCTCATTTCTGAATTTTCATTCTTCTCACTCACAATTCTCTCACTTTTCTCTCGCAATTTTCCAAATCACTCAAAGCTCCTCTTTGAAGATCACACAACTTTGCATCAAAGTGTGTAGATCTTGGAACTAGACCTTCATCTTTAGCTTCATTGCATCTTCTTTGCTGGTTTTAGTGGTGATTCAGATCTGGTTTGAGATTAGAAGTGCTTGTGGAGTCAAAATTCTACATCAAGAGCTTGTTCTTGCATTTATTTTGCACGGAGAGTGAAGTTTAGCATCGGATCTTCAAAGTTTTTCGCGAAATCTCTCATTTCCAGCTCAATCAACAACTACCAAATCATACCTCAACTTTGTAGGTTGGTTAATTTCAGATCTAACTCTGTTTTTAGCTTATTTGCATGCTTGTGCTTTAGATCTAACATATGCTTGTGTATATGATTGTGTTGCATGAATTGATTGGTTGATTTGTATCCGGATCCGAATGTTATTGTTCATGAGTTTAATGATATGGATTAATGTGAATTGATCTAATTTTCCATGTATAATTGATTGTTGGTCTGGTGTAAGATTATGTGAATAAGCTGGTTTGAGCTGCTGTTTTCTGCAGGATTTGCTGCTGTTTTAACAGTGTTAACCGGTTAACGCACCTGTTTTATGCGTATTTGTGCAGGTTTGACCTGGTTAACCGGTTAACGCATTAGGTTAACCGGTTAACACTGAAGCAGAATGACTTTTTGGGGTTGTTTTGAGCTCATTTGATCCCCTTGCTTGTTTTAATTGCCATGGATCATTGTATGATCATTGAACATGATATTTTAGGGTGATTTGCTTGCTGTTTGAAGTATGCTTTCATGTTTTGGACGAGTAAGTCATATATTTGTGATGCTTGACATGTTGTTTGATCCTTGGTTGCTAAAACCTTTGAGCATGATTAATTCCATGATTGTGTTTATCAATTTGCTGGATTTCTGCTAACATTTCAGGGGCTCATGGTAAGAGAAGTGTGGATGTTTATCCACATTTCAACTCTTCATCTTTTCCTCTTTTACTTTGTTTTTGCTTTTTGAGGTTTGATGTGCTTGGTGCCATCATGTAGTTCTCTTTCCTCTCTCTAGTTTTCTTCTCCTTTCTTTTTGCTTCTCTTTTGATCCTCTTCCTTCTTTAGGGTAGTAAACCTCACTAACCTAGGACCTCCTTTGCATGATAACATTAGGATTAGTCCCCCATTAATTTTTACCTTTAAGAATTGGTTCTCTTCACTTCTCATCTCAAAACAAAATCCTAAAAAACATTAATAAAGAAAGAAGTGACTTCTTGTGTAATAGCCTTATTCCATGAAACACTTGTAGTTTTCCCATCTTGGGATAGTACAAGCTTGTTTGTCATGATGCACAAGTCGGATCATGAAGTCACCTTCATCAAGAAAAATCATAAAAATACTTCTTCATTTCAAAAATTACAAAAAAACACTTAATAAATTCAATGATTTAGTGAACCTAGGCCCTAATCTCGGAAATCAAGTTTTGGGGATCTTCTCCTTACTTGAGTGTGCTTGTTCTATTATTCCATCTTGGAATGTAGTGACAAGTACACATTCCATGGAAAAGAGCTTGAGTTCACTTTCTTGTGCCACACTCATAAAAGCTTCTAAAAAAACACAAACAAACAGTAATCGTCTTTCCTTTGGGAGTTCTTTTCTCATCTCCTTCGCTTCGTCCGCGAACTTGCTTCTTCTTGTCATTTTGAAAGACGGTAACACACTCGTCGTCCGAGCCTGCAACACCTGAGAATTGACATAGGCAGTTCAAGCCTTAATACACAAGCAATCTTTTCCACCCCTAGTTAGGGGAACTACGGCGACTCTGATCCTCATTATCCAGATGAGGTACGTAGGCAGCGGGGTAGGGCCCGTTCGAGCACAATCTTTATTTTCCCTACATTTTTCCTTTTCATTTCTTTTTCAGTTCCCTTTTCTTTTCTTTTATCCAGTTCATTTCCTTTTCTTTTGCAGCAGATTTCATTTCTTCACCCTTTGAAACAGTTTCTTTGAAAGCGTGGATCCCGTCGGGTACGGCGGACGATCTGGGTGCTAATACCTTCCAAGGTCGTAACCGACTCCCGAACTCAGTCTCTTTGGTTCGCAGGACCCGTGTCCTTCCTTTTCTTTTCTTCTAGTTTGTGCAGCATTACCATTCCCGTTCCTTCGGGATAAAAATGCATGGCTGGCGACTCTACCTTTTACGCGCCACTTTCGCATTTCTACCAGGATGGAAATCCGGGGAGCGACATTGACCAAGGCTTTCTTTGGAAGATCATTGAGAGATGACCCAGTGTCAACCAAAACATGAGAAAGTACAACACCTTTACATTCCAAGGTGATATGCAAAGCCTTGTTGTGGTTACAACCCTCTGTAGTCAGATCAGCATCGGTGAACCCTAGTCCATGACTAGTATTGACATTTGAAACCACCGTCTCTAGCTGATTAACTGTAATCTCCTCAGGCACGTAAGGTGCGTGCATGACTTTGAGTAATGCATTCATGTGAGCCTCGGAACACATGAGCAGAGATAAAATGGAGATCTTGGAGGGTGTCTGGTGGAGCTGGTCCACAACTTTGTAGTCACTCTTCTTGATAATTCTCATGAACTTGTCTACATCCTGATCAAAGGATGTCTTATGCGTTTCCTTGGAAATTGGTTCTTCTGGCACCACATTCTTGCCTTTTGCCTTGGCAGGAGCTTCTGTTTCAGCATTAACTCTTGTGAACTGTGACGCAAAGAGACGTCCGCTTCAAATGAAGCCTCTGCCTCCCCAGACATTGTCAATCTGTGGTGTAGAAGTTGAAGAATCAAGAGTGATTTTATTTCCATTGCAATAAAGATCTGAGCCGTAATGCCAAGGAACGACATTGTTGTTGTCATATGGAATTGGTCCAGGCACTGTGATGGTTACCAAACTGATTGTTGCGGAAGAAGGAGTTGTGACAGTTTGTGGATCATAATAGATTGTGATAGGAGGTCTGATCGAAGATGGTGCTGGTGTAGGAAGTTGTTGATGTTGATGTTGATGTTGATGTGAGTTGTTGAAAGAATCTGGAACATGGATTGTTGTTGGATCATAATAAATGGTGACTGTGGAAATGTCTTCATTGATGGTTGCTGTTGTTGTAGTAGACTCTGTTGGAACGATGTTTGCTGATGTTGTAGGAGATACCTTTGAAATGGTGTTTGCTGGTGTTGTAGAAGAGATGTTTGTTGGAGTTGTAGAAGTGGGAACTATTGAAGTGATTTTTAGGATGCCTTCTCTGATAAGACTATTGATACCACTCTTCAGGTTTGCACAACCGTTAGCAGAAATATTGCAAGCTTCACAATGGGCCTCACAACCCAGGAACACTTGGCACTTCAAGAGCTGAGCTTTCACTTCGGCCAGTGGTGTTTGAATACTTGCAATATCATCAATTAGGACTGCTGGTTAGTCCTCCTCAATGGCATTAATCCTCGATCCTTCGTGATCCGGTATTGGATTCTTTGTGACATTTGGAGGAGGTGCAAAATTCAAAGCTTTGGAATCAACTAAGTCCTGAACTTTCATGTGCAAGGACTTGCATTTATCTGTTGTATGGCCAGGTGCATTGGAATGGAAGGCGCATCTGGCGTTGACATCATAGTTCCTTGGAAGGTTCTGGGGATCTGGTGGAGCCAGAGTCCTCAATTCAATCAGATTGAGCTTCAATAACTGTGGAAGTAAAGCTGCATAGGGCATCGGGATGGGATCGATAACCCTGTTGATTTGTGAGGTCCTTTGCTGGAACGAATGTTCTTGTTGGTTGTTGTTGTTGTTATAAGATCTCTGTTGTTAAGGAAACTATTGTTGTTGTGGAAAGTATTGTTGCTGAGGATATTGTTGTTGCTAAGGTGCTAGAGTAGGAATGGTGACAGCGGCTACTGATCTTTGCATGTATTGAGGCCTACCTCTGTCCATATGCATTGAGTTGGTCTCACCTGTTCTATGAGGTCCCGAGAAGGGTTTCCTTGCATTTCTGGAACTAGCACCGTTGTCAGAAATCTTACCCATCTTTAAAAGACTTTCAATTCTCTCACCAGCTATAACCACATTAGCAAAACTGGTATAAGAGAAAGCAGCAAGCCGATCAATGTAGGTTCCTTGCAAGGTGTTCATAAACATGTCAACCATTTCCCTTTCGGACATAGGTGGCTGGACAACAGCGGCAAGTTGTCTCCATCTTTGGGCATATTCCCTGAAACTTTCTCTTGAAGATTGAGAAATACCCATTAGGAGGGTCCTATTGGTAGCCATATCTAGGTTATACTGATATTGGCGTATAAAGGCCTTGGCTAAGTCCTTCCAATTCCTGACAGTAGCCCTTGATAGGTGTGAATACCACTCTCTGGATGCCCTAGTCAAGCTATCTTCAAAGTAAAACATCCACAACTTCTCATCCATGGTATAAGCTTTCAATCTTCCCAGAAAAGATTGAAGATGGATACGAGGACAGAAGGTACCGTTATACTTCTCAAAGCATGGAGGTTTGAACTTATGGGGAATCCTGACTCCTTCCACTAAACCCATATCCATCACATCAAATCCTAAAGAGTTTTGGGATTCCAAGGATCTCAGCTTCTCAGATATATCGTCCAGACGACGGTCATAAACTTCATCAGCCCCAACACCTAATACTGTAAACTGCTCGTCCCGAGGATCTTCCTGTAGAACACGATCCCCAGTGTTTCTCTGGGTATTTCCAATAACATTGACTTCAGGGTTGATGTGGGGTCCAAACTCTGGTGGATTTGTATATGGTTGATCGCGCGCGTTATTACTAGTATCCCTAGTGCCTGCATGGTTGTCTTCTGGAGTTTGCCGCTCGACTAACTCCCTCAATATTTCTTGGGTCTGTGCTAGCCCAGTCATCACAACCATGAATTGATTCATATGACTCCTCACTTCTGTGCTCACAGCAGTCATCTGAGTCCTCACATCTGTCAGTTCTTGCTGTAACTAATCCATTTGCAGACTCAGAAGGTTGTTACGGGTCGAATATCTGTGGATGCGATTGACGGGAAAGACCCTCTTGCGAGCAATATTTCTTGAAACAAGCAGCAAAGTGAGAAACAAACAACAAAACTCTTGCAACACAAAGAATAAGGTTAATATGCAATGCAGTATGTCTATTTGTCTTCAGAGGGTATCCTGGTTTGGTTCTTGGTTTTGACCTTCCAGACCTCCGGGAATGATGAAGATGTTGAAGAGAAAAGAAGTCCACAAGCAGATCCAGGTAACACACAAACCATAACATTCCAAAATTCCAAAATAGAAAGTTTATGATTACAACAAGTTCCCATGGTGGGTCACAATACAATCAAGTCAAGAATACAAACAAAATCACCATGGAGAATTAAAGTACAAACAAAATAAAATACAAGTAAAAGGGAAATCAAACATCCAGCCCAAAGTCATCCTCCTTGACTTCTTTCAGGAGAGCATCAGCCACTGGTCCAACTGGATGCTCTGTGATGGTCCTGATAAGAAGGTTCCTGGTTGCAATGGCACTTGTCATCTTCTGGTACTTGTCTTGTTCTTTTGATCTCTTTAACCACGCCCGGAGTTTCAGCTCAGAGATTTCCTTTTGTGCTGCTAACAGGGCTTCCTGACTCTTCTTCTCATTGGCTTCCAGCTACTCTAACTTAGCCTGTGTCTTCTGATCTTCTTGCAAACGAGCTTCAGTGATTCTGATCCATATAGCCTGACTCTCCTCTAGGTAGTGCTTAGCTCTGGCTTTCTGAATCTTGGCTCCTTTGCAAGCATTCTTTAATACCAACTCCCCTTCTTGGGCTTTTCTGATGAAGTCCTATGTTTTCTCTATCTTAGTCACATGATCGATGCAGAGCTTATCTAACCTTTCGTTGTCCAGACGACTGTCATTTCTTTCCCAAAGGGTCTTCTTCAGAGCTTCAGAAAGCTGGGCATTTCTCTCTTTCAGCTTCTCAAATTCCTCCAAACTGACTGTGGCTATGGGCTCTACTGCTAATGGCCCTGGCACATCTTCTAGGGTGAATGGCATGCGAGTGATTTGTCCTCGGATGCGTGACCATTCAATGTACTGAGCTGAAGCTATGTTGTTACACTTGCCCATAATAGTTATCCCTTTAGTCTGTATGTGGTCCCAAGCCCAGGCTGCTTGTCAGACGGTGGCATGATTATTCTGAACAGCATAATAAAGAGACTCTACTAAGTCTTGCTCCCTAAATGGATGTACCAGGGCATACCCTAACTGTCTTTTGAAAATCAAAGGATTGTAGTTGATGCAACCCTTTACTCTAATAAGAGGTACATTAGGATATTGTCCACAGCTTGTAATTATGTCTCTGCCCTTGGTGTTATGAGTACACCAACTGATGTCTTCTGAAGTAAGGGCTATCATCCTCTTAACCCAGTTCCTTGTCTGATGTGGATTCAGGAAAGCTTCCGTCTTCGGCATATGTCTTATCAACCAACTGTAGAAGAGAGGTGCACAACATCTGACTAGTCTTCCCCTCTGTTTCTCATTCCTCTGATGCACTGAGTAGTAGAAATCTCCCAACAAGGTAGGAACTGGATTCTTGAGCATGAAGATATGGATAGCATTCTTTCTTACAAACTTAGGCTCGTCTGCAAACAAAATGATGCCATATATACTAAGAGCTAGGAGAGCACAAACAGATTCCCAATTTCCTGTTGTAGCCTGCTTTGTAGCCTGAGTAACCAAGAAATCCAGATGGAGGCTTGGGATTCCAGCCTTGGTGGTAATATGTGTAAAAACCCCAAATTTTCCCTCACGTTTTCTCACACCATGGCCTATAATCTTTCATATTGCATTGCATAAGCACATCATTTCACATTGCATAGTTTATTTCATCTGCATAAGTTACATAGCTAGGGTTTGTGATCAGATGAATCCCAGATGTGATCTGAGCCATCTCAAAGGCCTTGAAGCTTGCCAAGAGGGTCCATTAGTGGTCTATGATCATAAAATTCTCCCCAAGGTTCAATAAAGTCAAGAGATCACAAAGCATGGCAAAGGCATAAAGGCATGCTAGGGTTTCCTGCACCGATGACCTAAAATTAGGGTTTTGGCTTCAGAGGCCTTAATCTCAAATTTTTTGGTCATTCTTGATTATAATGGTCTTAATATGTTATAAGGAGCATGTGTACCAAATTTGATGAAGAAATTCATTGTGGAAGTCATCTAATCAACTTGTAACTTGTTGTGCAAGAAAAGTCAGAATCAGGGCATCTAAGGCCTCCAACAATGGAACTAAAGGATCATTTTCATCAAATTGAGGTTCTGTGATCTTTATTTGATCTTAGAAGTGGTTAGAAGTTCACAAGATTGAAGAATTTCAAGCCATTTGCAAACTTGCTATTTTTGGACATGGCTTGTAATGGAAACTTTACATTTTGGGAAAGATTTTCAACCTCCTCTTTATCGATCAAAAATGCTTCAAATGAAAAATCCTTAAACATGAAAGTTGTATATTGGATCTTCCCATTTTTGAAAAGTACAATAACTCCTCTTGATTCATCCTAGAACTCAAGATATGATCTTTCAAAGTTGGGAAAAATCCTATAATTTTCAAGTTCATGCCAAAGAGGGAGTTTTGCAAAATCAAGTTTCAAGACTTCTAATGACCTCTAATCCACTTCTAAACATCATTACATGATAATGCAACACATTTGGATCAGATTTGAGCCTTGCATCACAAGTTTTCATGGCCAATTTCTCAAGAATGTACAAAGTTGTAAATGTGCAAAACCATTGCAATCTCACCACTCATTCACTTAGATCACTCTAAACCATCCCATGGCCATCCTTGATGCAAGCTGAGGCAGGACAATCCCCCAAGCCAACTCTGACTCGAGCCCATACCTCATAGTACACAATCTTGACTTTTTGCAAAAACCTCCCATACCAATCAGCATGTGCCACAACAACTTTCTGATCAATCCCATTGGCCTATACTAACATCATGGACTTCATTTCATAACACACACAAGCCTGAAGGAAGCCCTAAGCTCAGTTTCACAAAAAATCCCCAAAACATTCATCTCTTCGAATCTCATCACACAAGCATCAAACCTCAAATCTTCTTCTACCAATCATCTCCACACATCATAAGGATCACAAACCAACCATCAAAATGGCCTGAAACACTCCCAAACAGAAATAAGATTTCTGCCACACCAGAACCAAACACCACAAACTAGCCATTCAAAGCTTGTTCTAAGCTCTCCAGAAGCATCAAGGGATCAAGTGGAGTGGTTTTGCACAAAGGAGGGGGTCAGAAAGCTCCAAATTGAAAAGCTTCAACTCAGGTAATCATCAAGAACAAAATTTCCAGAAGTTGTTTTTTAAGTTACAATATCAATCTACATACTCCTCTGATCATCATGATGTGTTTGGTTTTGAAAATGGTTGAGTATTAAGCATGTATTGATCTTCTGAAACTTTGCCCGTGAAAAATATTTTTGTTTGATTCCCTTGATTGATGCAATATAAATGAATTTCGTGGCTTGATTCTTGTTTAAAGTTGTTTGGGGGTTGATTCTGGAGATTTTAGGGGCTTGGGGTAGCTTGTAGAGAGACTTAGGGATTTGGTTTTGCCGGAGAAGATGACCGGAGCTTGCTCCGGTCCCCTGAGAGTGATTAGGGTTGAGATTAGGATTAATCAGGTCAGTTTGAATAATGGCCCTTGGATTTTGTTTACAACGTGTTTGGACGGATCAGATTCATCCACTTAACCCTAATTCTTAATTAATTAAGTTAATTAGCCAGAAACCATCCTGACCACCCATCTGCGTGCGCAGTCAACCAGGATTTAAATCTCAACCATCAGATTGGTTGACTTCCCATTTTATTTGATTTTATTTCATTTTCTTGCATTTTATTTCCATATTTATTTTAAAATAGCAAAAACAATTCAAAAAATCTCATTTTGTGCATTTTTATTTCAAATATTTTTCTTAACTCAAAAACATTTTTTATTCTAATTTTTGCATTAAAAAAGTATTTTTAAAACATTTAAATGTTTTATTTAATTAATTAATTGATTTTAATTAATTAAAAATACATTTAGGTTTCTAAAAATCACCAAAAAAATTCATAAAGCATTCTCATACATTTAGATACATTTTCAAACTCACCATACAAATTTCTTTTTAGGTTTGATCACATTTTCACAATTATCTTTGAAATAGGGTTCTTAAATTTCACATTTTTAATCCTAACTTGAAAATATCACTTCTGATCAACCATGATGAGTTTGAACTTGATTCTTTTTATATTGTTTCACATATTGCATCTAGTATCTAGGATATTTATCTCATAATTTTGCATTGCATTTTCAATTTGATTTGCATTTTTCCCTTAGAAGTATCCAAAAACCCTAGTCAACTTAGGAAATTCAAAACTTTCACTAGGTTTAGCTTCTGACCTTCTCCTTTGGGTAGTGATCTTGTGTTTGATTAGGGTTTGTTTGAGTTCAATTTCAAATTTTTATCATGATGTATGCTTTTGTTTTGGTCATATGCATCTCATGTTGCCTTAAAACCCTAATTTCTCATGTTCATTTGCATTCATCTTTGCATATCATCATCATATGAACTTGCCATGCCATTCCAAGCATTTGTATGACATCTTAGACATCTTAATACATGCTTGAACATTGCTTGATAATTTCTTCATTCATTTTCTATGTTTTGCATTCATTACATTTCATGAACATCCATGTGTTTTCATACTTCTGAACATGCTTCCATTGCATCCCATCCTTGTATGAACATTCATAAGCATTATGTATGACTTTGCATCATCTCATGACACATTTTCCTTGCATATGCACTTCTGGTTTTGGTCTTTGAATCTTTATTCATTTCATTTCCTTTTGCTTTGCATCTTGTGCATTCACGCTAACATTTCAGGGGCTTATGGTAAGTTGTTTGGGATGTGGATTTGCCTTCACATTCCACCTCTTCTCATCTCTTCATATGCATTATTTACATGTCTTTGAAGTGAACTTGCTTCACTTATTCTCCCTCATTCTTACTTTCTTTCTTTTAAGTTACTTATCTTCTTCAGGAAGTAAGTAACTTATTCTTTCTCTCCTTCTCTTTTCATCTGCTTCTTCTTCCTTGGTGGCCCCTGAAGATCTTCTCTCATGCCTCACAAACCATAGGATATCCAAGAATGATAACTTTTAGGGTGTATATAGTCCCCCATAGCTTTTTACCTTTGAGTCTCCTTGAGTCTCTCTTCTCATCTCAATAATCAGAGGCTAAACACTTAAAGCTTTAGGACTTTGAATTAGGGTTATGCCTGTATCCTTATCTTAGGGTGGAGTGTATAACTTTAATCCTTAGTGTTAAAGCTTTAATTTTTTTACACCTCTTAATCAAAACACTTAATAATGGTCAAGACTTAAGCTTGTAACTTGGGCCTTACATTAGGGTTCCATCTCTTCCTTATGGTTAAGAGGGACTAACCCTAGTGTTTAATGGACAAATCCCCCTCAAGTTGTCTTACAAACTTAGCACTCGAGCCAGACGAGTCATACACTTAAGCATAGACAAGTAATAAGTTCACAGTCAAAATCATTCCAGTCTCTTTGAGTCGAACTACGGTGTTCTGACTTCCTCATTGCACGAGAGGATACGTAGGCATAACTTAACGATTATCGAACAAAAGTCTCTTTGTTATCCCCCTCTTTCCAGCATTCTTTTCTACGGTGTTCTGACTTCCTCATTGCACTGACACATATTCTTTTCTCCCATAGCTTTGATGCACAGTCAGCACATACACTACCCCTTTTAAGCACAATCAAGTAAGTATGGATCCTGTCGAGTACGACAGACGATCTGGGTGCTAATACCTTCCCAGGTCGTAACCAACCCCCTTTCTCAGTTTCTCGGGTTCGCAACCGTCTTATCCATACCCTTCAAGGTTTGTGCAGCATTACCTTTCCTTCGGGATAAAAATGCCTAACTGGCGACTCTATTCAACCTCAACCTCCAACATCACCGACAGTTCGCGTCTGCACCGGGGATGTAAAGTCTTTTCGGGAGCGACAATATGCTCCTCAATGATAGTTGCTTCTAGATGTAGAGCCTTAGTTGTGTCTTCATTCTTAGGAGTAGTCATCTCAGGATTGAAAGGAATTCCTCTTCTGATAGGGACACCCAACAACATAGAATACTCTTCCAGCAAATGGCCTATCTGAAAATCCGGGAAAGTGAAGCAACAAAGAGGAGGGTCATAGAACTGAAGGCAAGTGTGAATCATGCTCATCTGTGATGCATCCAAGTCCATGATCATGTCCAAGATACCACCATAATGCTCTCTGAATAAAGGAATATGATCAAGAGTGAAAAGGGCCTAAATCTGCCTGATGACTGCTAGAGGGTACTCAAAGAAGTGGTAAGTGATGTTGCTCTTCCTAGTTGAGTCTATACTGACAATGGGTGCTGATGAAGATGACTGGAGAAGATAACTGATGAAGACAATTGAAGAATATATCTGATAAAGATGGCTGAAGTAGAAGAACGGTCAAAACCAGACCAAAGAAGATGTGGATACCCTGTAAAACAAATAGAAAAATGTTAAAATGATGCAATATGATGTATGTTGAATGATATGCAAGGGTTTGTGATCAGGTGCTGGATTGTCAGTTGCTTTTGATAGGGTCCATGAGTGTTCAGAACTCCGGATGAAGGCTTGAGAACTAGTAACCAGGTGGGGGACTCAAATAAAGAGTCACTTGTCCAGGGTTTCATAGAATCAGTCCAAAATTAGTATAACCTTAAAACAAAGTTACATTAACAAGGTATGTTGAGGACATGGGTTCCTGCAAACCTGTAAACAACCCCACCCACTCACAGGTATTGTTCTAGAACAAGGATCCTCAGGTTCGGATCTATTATGAGAAGTGTAAACACTTCTAACCCGGAGGTACAGTGTTTACCCTAATCATAAAGGATCCTCCTCTAATTCACCTCAAATGTTGAAGGTCATCTAAAAAGGTCATCCAGACTTAGCAGGCTTCCCATATAGCCCTAGCACTACAGGAGATCTGTAGCACAAAGTTCTCAAGAAGAAACCCTTGTCTGAACCGTGTTTCATATTCCCGCACCAGACCGAAATGGAATGGGAAAGAATATGAAGCCACTCTAATCCTATGTCTGTCACTCAGGCCTTTGTGTTGGAACTTTCTCACTGGAGTACCCCTCCCACCAAGGCAGACCAACAAATCAGCACAGATGATATGACAGTAATAAATGAAATGCATAAAACAGTAAATGAAAGCGATAAAGTAAATGCAGTAAATAAAGCTGTACAGAAAGCAATAAATAAAGCAAAAACAAAAGCACTCATAGCACATAACACCCCCAGGAAACACAAACAAACAAACGCTAGGAGAAACCCTCAAGAGAACTAGAAGCCCTGGTTGTAAAGCTCCCCAGCAGAGTCGCCAAGTTGTCGCTCCCCGGACTTTTACGTCCCGGTGCAGACGCGGACGGTCGACGATATTGGAGGTTGAGGTTGAATATGGTCGCCAGCTAGGCATTTTTATCCCGAAGGAAAGGTAATGCTGCATAAAACTGGAAGGGTATGGATAAGACGGTTGCGAACCAGAGAGACTGAGAAAGGGGGTTGGTTACGACCTGGGAAGGTATTAGCACCCAGATCATCCATCGTACTCGACGGGATCCACGCTTACTTGATTGTTTTTAAAAGGGGGGAGTGTTTGTGTTGACTATGTATGAAAAGCTAGGAAGGAAATTACAGTGTGTCAGTGCATAAGAGAGGTGAGATGCTCAAAACTAAGGCTTAGAAAGCTGGAAGGAGAGGGGAGACAAAGAGACTTTTGTTCGATAACTGTTAAGTTATGCCTACGTATCCTCTCGAGCAATGAGGAAGTCAAAACACCGTAGTTCTACTTAAAGAGACTGAATGATGATTTTGTTGTGAACTGCTTACTTGTCTATGCTCAAGTGTATGACTCGTTTGGCTCGAGTGCTAACTGTCTTACATTAGACGGAAGAAACAAGTTCTCGCTTATAGAATGAGAATAATGAAAAAAGAATCCCGAAGGAGACGATTATTGTGTGTTTTTGTGTTTTCAGTTTTTTATTGTTTTTGATGTTTTGCGTAGGATAATGAGCTTAAGCCTAAATCAAAGGTTAGTAAACTCATTATATCCTCCCTGATTAGGGATAATGAGCCTACTTAAGTGTGAGATAAGCATCTCAAATTAATTACCATGATGATATAGGATTAAGATCATTAACCTACTTGGTAATTAATAAGTGTTTTTTGGGTTTTTGTTTAGTGTTAAGTAATGAGTTTAATCTCTAATCAAGGATTAATGAACTCATTACACCGTCCTAAGAGAAGGATGATAGATGAGAACACTTAAGCTGAGGAAGATACCTTAACTTAATCCACAGTTAGGGATTAAATTCATTATATAACAAGCCTTTATTAAGTGGATTTTAATTAAAGGGTGAGATTAAGAAGTGGATTTTAAGTTTGTAAGACAACTTGAGGGGGACTTGTCCATTAAACACTAGGGTTAGTCCCTCTTAACCAAAAGGAAGAGATGGAACCCTAATGTAAGGCCCAAGTTACAAGCTTAAGTCTTGATCATTATTAAGTGTTTTGATTAAGAGGTGTAAACAAATTAAAGGTTTAACACTAAGGATTAAAGTTATACACTCCATCCTAAGATAAGGATGCAGGTATAACCCTAATTCAAAGTCCTAAAGCTTTAAGTGTTTAGCCTCTGATTATGAGATGAGAAGAGAGACTCAAGGAGACTCAAAGGTAAAAACTAAGGGGAGACTATATACAACCCTAAAATTATCATGCTTGGATGTTCCTATGGTTTGTGAGGCTTAAAAAAGAAGGATCTTCAGGAGGCCACCAAGGAAGGAGAAGTAGATGAAAAGAGAAGGAGAAAGGAGAACATGTTACTTACTTCCTGAAGAAGATAAGTAACCTAAGAAAAAGAGAAGGAGCAAGAGAGCACAAGTGAAGCAAGTTCACTTCAAAGGCAAGTAAATAATGCATAGGAAGATATGAGAAGAGGTGGGATGTGAAGGCAAATCCACATCCCAGACAACTTACCATAAGCCCCTGAAAGGTTAGTATGAATGCATAAGATGCAAAGCAAAAGGAAATAAAGCAAATGGAAGTGCAATGACCAAAACCAGAAGTGTAAATATGATGCAAATGTGTTATGAGATGATGCAAAGTCATACATGATGCATATGAATGATCATACAAAGGATGAGATGCTAAGATGGCATGAAAGATGCTTGAAAACACATGGATGTACATGGAATGTAATGAATGCAAAGCATACCAAATGAATGAAGAAATGATCAAGAAATGTTCAAGCATGTCTTTAGATGTCTATGATGTCATGAAAATGCTTGAAATGTCATAGCAAGTTCATATGACGATGAGGTGCAAAGGTGAATGCAAATGAACATGAAAAATTAGGGTTTTATGAAAGTATGAGATGCATATGATCAAAACAGAAGCATACTTGATAAAAATTTGAAAATGAACTCAAACAAACCCTGAACACATACAAGATCACTACCCAAAGATGAAGGTCAGAAGCTAAACCTAGAGAAAGTTATGAATTTCCTAAGTTAACTAGGGTTTTTGGGTGATTCTAAAGGAAAAAATGCGAAACAAATTGAAAATGCAATGCAAAATTATGAGTTAAATAATCTAGATACTGGATGCAATGTGTGAAAGAATGCAAAAAGAACCAAGTTCAAACTCATCATGATTGATCAGAAATGAGTTTTTAAATTTAGGGTTAAAAAATGTGAAATTCATGAACCCTAATTCAAAGTTAATTGTGAAAACATGATCAAACCTAAAAAGAAATTTTTATGATGAGTTTGTAAATTGTTCTAAATGCCTAAGAATGCTTCATGAATTTTTTGGTGATTTTTAGAAACCTAAATGTATTTTTAATTAATTAAAATCAATTAATTAATTAAATAAAAAATTTAAATGATTTAAAAATACTTTTTTAATGCAAAAATTAAAAATAAAAATGTTTTTGAGTCAAGAAAAATATTTGAAGTGAAAATGCAGAAAATGAGATTTTTAAAAGTATTTTTGCTATTTTAATAATTATGTGAAAGAAATGAAATAAAATGAAATAAAAATGAAATAAAATGAAAAGTAATCAAGATCCAAGGCCTTGATTCAAAGTTGGGTTGACTGGCGCGCAAATGGAATGTTAGGATTGAATCTGACTAAATTAATTTAATTAAACCTAATTAAACTAATTAAAATGGATTAGGGTTTTAATGATCAATCCTGGCCATTCAAAACGCGCGGCAAACACATATCCAAGGGCTATTATTCAAACTGGCTAATTAAATGAAATTAGGGCTAATCACTCTCAGGCGACTGGAGAAGAGCTCCTGTCGTCTTCTCCGGCAAGCTCCCCACCTGAACTCTCTCATAATGCCATGAAAACACCTCAAACTTTCCAAAATCAATCATTAAGCAACATAGAACAAGAATCCAGCAACAAATTTCATTTATTTTGCACCAAACTCATGAATCGAACAAGAACATTAAAACGGACAAAATTTCAGAAACACCATACACACTCAATTCTCAATCATTTTCCATCATTCAAAGTTCATTGTGATCAGGAGAGCATTTAGATTCATTTTATAACTTAAAATAAGAGTTCTGGAAAAATTATTTGGAGAAGCTACCTGAGTTGAAGCTTTGCAGTTTTGAGCTCTCTGGCCTCTTTCTTTGTGCAATCAATCTCCAATGATCCCCCTTGAGTGAATGGAGTGCTTAGATGGAGCTTAAATGGCTTGGTTTATGTGATACATTTCTGGTTTGGCAGAAATCGTGCTTTTGCTTGAGTGGCTTTTAGGGCAAGATGAAGGGTGGTTTATGATCCTTGAGTGATGTTGAGATGATTGGTGAAGAAATAATTGAGTTTTGATGGCTGTGTGTGGAGTTTCAAAGAGATGAAGTGTTATGGAGATTTTTGGGAATCTGAGCTTATGGCTTGATTCAGGCTTGTGTGTTGTATGAAATGAGTTGCTTTGGGTTTGCATAAGAAGTCTTGATTGGTCAGAAAGTTAGTGGTGGCATAGTGTGATTGGTATGGGTTGTTTTGCAAAAGTCAAAAGTTGTGGTACCATAAGCATGGCACGGGTCAGAGATGGCTCTTTGGCTTATCCTTCCTCAGCTTCATTCAAGGATGGCCCTAGGATTGGATTTGAGGATCTGGATGGCTTGATTCATGAGATAGCATATGTTTTGCAACCTTCCCTCTTTGAGAATTTTGTGAAAATGGCTTATAGAAACTTGTGATCCAAGGCATGATTTTGGTCTTGCAATGTTGCACTAACATTTTATGAAGCTTAGAAGTCAATTAGAGGTCACAAGAAGTCTTGAAACTTGATTTTGCAAAAATCCCTCTTTGGCATGAACTTGAAAATTATAAGCTTTTTCCCATCTTTGAAACAACATATCTTGAGTTCTAGGATGAATCAAGAGGAGTTCTTGTACTTTTTGAAAATGGGAAGTTCCAATCTACAACTTTCATGTTTGAAGATTTTTCATTTGAAGCATTTTTTATCAAGAAAGAGGAGGTTGAAAATCTTTCCAAAAATGGAAAGTTTTCATTACAGGTCATGTCCAAAAATGGAAAGTTTGCAAATGGCTTGAAATTATTCAATATTGTGAACTTATAACCACTTCTAAGATCAAATAAAGATCATAGAACCTCAAATTTATGAAAATTACCCTTTGGTTCCATTGTTGGGGGCCTCAGATGCCCTGATTCTGACTTTTCTTGCACAATAAGTTACCAGTTGATCAGATGACTTCCATAATGAATTTCTTCATCAAATTTGGTACACATGATCCTTATAACATATTAAGACCATTATAATCAAGAATGACAAAAAAAATTGAGATTAAGGGCATCAAACCCAAAACCCTAATTTTAGGTCATTTGTGTAGAAAACCCTAGCCTGTCTGGACCTCTGTGCAATCCTTTGTGATTTTGTGACTTCAAAGACTTCTTGGTGATGTAAAATGATCATAGAAAACTCATGGACCCTTTTGGCATGCTTCAATACCATTGAGATAGCTCAAATCACTTCTTGGATTCATCTGATCACAAACCCTAATTGTGCAACTTATGTAGTGAAACAAATATACAATGGGAGATGGTATGCTTATGCAATGCAATATGAAAAGATCACAAGCCATGGTGTGAGAAAAGGAGAGGGCAAATTTGGGGTGCTTACAACTGCCCCTATTCAAGCTAGAGTTAGCTGTGCAGGATGTAAGCGTCTGGCTTAGCAGACAAACAAGATAACTGGTGGTTGAATACCAAAGACAATCCGAAATTTGCACTCACTGGGGAGAAGAAGAAAAGGGGTATAAATTGTAACAGGAAGTATAGTATGAGTATCAAATGAAAGCGATGGAGGACGACCATCGATCAGAGGACGACTGCTGGGGATGAAAAATGGTAAGTAAAACAATGATGGGGACGACCATCATGCTGGGAAATAAAGAGACCACGACAGGGATGGCCATCGGGAAAAGAAATAAAACTATCTGGGGATTTAAAGAAATGAGGAAAGCACTGACGGGGACGACCATCAGGTTAAAGGGTAAATAAACCGCGACGGGGACGACCATCGGGTAAAAGAATAAATGAAATAATGATGAGGGACAGTCATCAAAAGGTGAAGGACGATCACCTAGCAGGGCACGACTGATGAAAATATCACGACATAGGACGAATTTCGGATAGAAAAGATCAATGATGGGGACGGCCATCGGATAAGCATGATGAAGGAAGATCATCAAGAGGTGAAGGACGATCACCTAGCAGGGTATGGCTGCTCTGGGGATTATCTCGACATAGGACGAATGTCGGATAACAAAGATCAACGATGGGGACGACCATCAGATAAATGATGAGGGACGATCATCAAAAGGTGAAGGATGATCACCTAGCAGGGGATGGCTGCTAAAAAGATATCGCGACATAGGACGAATGCCGGATAGAAAGTTCCAATCAATGGGGATTCCACTGGGGAAAGGATGAGGGACGGTCGTCCAAAGGTGAAGAATGATCACCTAGCAGGGTATGGCTGCTGAAAGTATCGCGACATAGGACAAATGTCGTATGGAAAAGATCAACGATGGGGACGACCATCAGATAAGCATGATGAAGGACGATCATCAAGAGGTGAAGGGAGATCACCTAGCAGGGGACGGCTGCTCTTGGGGATTATCTCGACATAGAATGAATGTCGGATAACAAAGATCAACAATGGGGACGACCATCGGATAAAATGATGAAGGACGGTCATCAAAAGGTGAAGGACGATCACTTGGCAGGGGACGGCTGCCGAAAATATCACGACATTGGTCGAATGTCGGATAGAAAAGTTGTTTTGTTGGTGACTTAACTGGGGAATGGTAAACACGGACGAGTGCTTACGCTCTTGAAATAAAAGGCATAAGTGTTTGAAAGTGTGTATAGATTAAAGATGCGGACGAGCATCCTTAGGACGACGATACAGACGAGTATTGATAGAAGCAAACGCTGACACGTGTTTGAGGATGATGATACGGACGAGTATCAATTGGTTAAGCAAGGAACACGGACGAGTGTTGTTCTGCCGGGGAGGTGGTATATGCAAGATACAGACGAGTATCAGAGGATTGTGTATAAGTATGTACAAGTGTTTGACCTACCGGAGAAATATGTGCAAAACACGGACGAGTGTCGAAAAGATTGAGCAAGGAACAGGGACGAGTGTTTGACTTGCTGGGGATAAGTGATTTTGATGTTTGCAGGTGATTGGATCGAACTTGGCTTATGATCATGCAAATGTTTGATTTTTGCCGTAATGCTCCGTATTAGACGGAATGCTACGCTTTGTTTGGGAGAAATGGTGCAAATGCTATAATTATGCAAAATGAGAGAACCGATCCGAGATCCAGATCCTGCAGGGAAAAAGATCTTTGAGCGATCTGTCTGGAGGGAGAACCCTGTTGGGGATAAAAGATCATTGGTTGATCTGCGGGGAGAGAGGATCACTGAACGATCTTCCTAGAGAACTCTATGGCGGTCTGGGGGAAGAAATCTGTGGGGATCCCGGCTGAGGAAGCTTCTGTTGAAGAGACTCATGCTAGGGATGAGGAAACTTCGGCAACTCCGTTAGGGAAGAGCAATCCAGGCATTTCTAGGGAGATCCTTCTTGGGGATAAGAGAAATTCTGGGAAGTAATCTGCTGTAACTCCTTCATCCAAGCGACATGCTGGGGATTTAATGAATTTCTCGAAGGATCCTCTGAGGGGATAACAACTTCATGGGGGGATACTTCTGTCAAGTAATCCTGCTGATGAGGTGATTGCTGACTTGGCTGGGGATATAATGCTTGATATGCCCCATGCTGTGAGATCGTCTGCCTTGAGTACCTACAACTTGTTAAGCAAAGGAAAAGTACAAGTGTCTCGGGGTATCCTCAACCGGATTCCGTCATAGGAGTTAAATTTACTCAAGAGTGCATATTTCCTGCAAGCATATATTAAAAATGGCTTATATGTTTTTATGCAAGTGTTGTATTATGAACTTTGGATATTTTGCAAATGAAACAAAAATGTACAAAACAAAGTGTGACTGAATATTTTAATTTTATTGATTTGTGTGCCCTGAATGGGCAAGTACAATGAAGAAGCGAATCCTTGAAAGGAGGAGATTGCTGTAAATTGAGAAAAATAAAAGTGTTGGCAATGTTGAAGTTGTCGCTCCAGTGAGCTTCCTTTGCTATGACCTGTATGACCTTGACGTTCTTCTTATCTTGCTTTCTGAAGAAGGTTGATTCTGACCGACGCTTTATCCTTTAGAAGCTTGCCATGTTGTGAGTGATACAGACGAATTCAGAATGCAGTTGTTCGCTTTTCCCTGATTTTGCGTGGATCTCCCTTTCAGGTTTTCAATCCACCGGGATACCCATTTTTTGCCTGAGCTGTCCGATATGGCTTTTCAACTCAGCGGGTGTACATTTTTTCCAATTTTTCCCTTATTTTTGCCCGAGTCTTTTATTCTGTTTTTGACTCGCCGGGATGCCCTATTTTTGCCTGGACTTACATTCTATTTTTATGTCCAGCGGGTCTTTTATGCGAAGTATTTTTTAACTGCATCTGAATTCACAGGAGATAAGAAATCCTCGCCATCCATAGTAGTGAGCATCAGTGCCCCACCAGAGAAAACTTTATTTACTATGAATGGGCCTTTGTAGTTCGGCGTCCATTTGCCCCTGTGGTCTGTATGAGGAGGAAGAAGTCTTTTCAAAACAAGCTCTCCCACTTGGTATTCTCGCGGCCTGACTTTCTGATCGAAGGCTTACTTCATTCGCTTTTGATATAACTGCCCATGACAGATCGCTGCTAATCTCTTTTCTTCAATCAGACTCAGTTGATTATATCGAGATCGGACCCATTCTGCTTCATCCAGTTTCACATCCATCATTACTCGTAAGGAGGGTAATTCAACTTCAACGGGTAGGACTGCTTCCATACCATACACAAGCTGATAAGGTGTTTCCCCAGTAAATGTTCTGATAGAGGTTTGGTACCCATGCAAGGAAAATGGTAGCATTTTGTGCCAGTCTTTGTAGGTGACTACCATCTTATGCACAATCTTCTTGATATTCTTGTTAGCTTCCTCAACAGCACCATTCATCTTTGGCCTGTAAGGAGAAGAGTTGTGATGTTGAATTTTGAAGTCCCGGCAAAGTTCTGCCATCATCTTGTTGTTCAAATTGGAACCATTATCAGTAATGATTCGCTTGGGAACTCCATATCGACAGATGATATCCCTTTTCAGAAATTGAGCTACCACTTGCCTGGTGACATTTGCATACGAAGCTGCTTCAACCCATTTGGTGAAGTAATCAATGGCTACCAGGATGAATCTGTGACCATTTGAAGCAGTCGATTCAATCTTTCCAATCATATCAATGCTCCACATGGCGAAGGGCTACGGTGAAGACATTACATTCAAAGGATTCGGAGGCACATGCACTTTATCTGGGTAGATCTGGCATTTGTGGCATTTTCTAGCATAGGAACAACAGTTTGCATCCATTGTGATCCAGTAGTAACCTGATCTTAACAATTTATTTGCCATTGCATGTCCTCCGGCATGGGTACCGAATGAACCTTCATGTACTTCGTGCATCAGTAGGTCTGCTTCCTTCTTGTCAACACATCTGAGCAGGACCATGTCGAAGTTTCGCTTGTACAAAGAACCATCAATATTGAGGAAGAAGCTACCGACTAGCCTTCTTAATGTCTTCTTATCATTTGATGATGCCCCAGGTGGGTATGTCTGAGTTTCCAAGAAGCATTTGATGTCATGGTACCAAGGCTTGTTATCAGTGACAGTGTCCACAGAGAATACATATGCTGGTCTGTCCAGTCTGGATACCAAAATCCGAGGCACATAGTTAGCAGCTTTTACTTTGATCATGGACGAAATGGTAGCCAAGGCGTCTGCAAACTAATTCTCATTTCGAGGGATGTATTCAAGCTTAAATGTTGTGAAGAAGGTCAACAATCTCCTCGTATAGTCACGATAGGGAATTAGATGCTCCTGATGAGTGTACCACTTTCCGTTGGTCTGGTTGATTACCAAAGCTAAATCTCCGAATACATTCAAGGTTTTAATCCTGAGGTCAATGGCTTCCTCAAGACCCATGATACAAGCTTCGTATTCTGCTTCGTTGTTAGTGCAGGAAAAGGTAAGCCTTGCTGAGAAAGGCATATGGACTCCTTTGGGTGTAATAAGCACTGCACCAACTCCACGACCGTTGCAATTAACTGCCCCGTCAAACATCATAGTCCATGCTTCTTCTGGGTCAGACCCTTCATTGTGAATAGGCTCTTCACAATCTTTTTCTTTTAAGAACATGATGTCTTCATCAGGGAAGTCAAATCTCATAGGCTGGTAATCATTAATGGGTTGCTCAGCCAGATAGTCAGATACATTGCCTTTGATGGCCTTTTGAGAGGTGTACTGAATGTCATACTCTGTTAGAATCATTTGCCATCTTGCAACCCTTCTGGTAAGTGTTGGCTTCTCAAATATGTACTTGACTGGATCCATCTTCGAGATCAATAAGGTAGTATGAGTCAACATATATTGTCTTAGTCGGCAATCAGCCCACGCTAAAGCACAACAAGTTTTCTCGAGCAGTGAATAACATTGTTCACAGTCGGTAAACTTTTTGCTTAGATAGTATATTGCATACTCTTTTCGACTAGACTTGTCATGCTGGCCCAACACACACCCGATTGACTCTTCTAATACTGTCAGATACATGATTAGAGGTCTTCCTTCATCTGAAGGCATGAGAATTGGAGGTTCTTGCAGATATTCTTTGATCTTGTCAAAAGCTCTCTGACAGTCATCGTTCCACCTGACTGTTTGCTCTTTTCTTAACAGTTTGAACAAGGGTTCGCAGGTTGCAGTGAGATGAGATATGAACCTTGAAATGTAGTTCAATCTACCTAAGAACCCTCTAACTTCTTTCTCAGTCTTAGGTGCAGGCATTTCCTGAATAGCTTTGACTTTTTCAGGATCAACCTCAATTCCTTTTCCGCTTACAATAAAACCCAACAGCTTACCAGAACATACCCCGAATGTGCATTTGTTGGGGTTCAACTTCAGCTGATACTTCCTCAGACACTTGAACAATTTCAATAGGTTTACCAAATGATCTTCCTCTGTAAGGGACTTGGCAATCATATCATCCACATAGCACTCGATTTCTTTATGGATCATATCGTGGAATAATGTCACCATAGCCCGTTGATATGTTGCACCGGCGTTCTTCAGACCAAACAGCATTACCTTGTAGCAGAATGTGCCCCAAGGTGTGATGAAGGTTGTCTTCTCCATGTCTTCAGGTGACATCTTAATCTGATTGTATCCAGAAAATCCATCCATGAAATAAAATATCGAGAACTGAGCCGTGTTATCCACCAATACGTCAATGTAAGGTAATGGGAAGTCATCTTTCGGGCTAGCTCTATTCAGATCCCGGTGTAATACCCCAAATTTGCCCTCTCCTATTTATCATCATCATCACATCATAATCATCATCAGCATGTCATGTCCTTAGCATATTTCATAGAAAAATGAGGCATATCATTTGCATATTCCAGCATAAGGCATGTGATTAATCATTAGAGAAATCCAGAGCTCACAGGGCATGTTACAAGGTTGACATCATGGTAAAGGCATTAGAAAGGATTGAGGATCAAAATTAGATCAAAACGGTTGGCGCCGGGTGTTTCCTGAAGGTTCCCACCAATTGGAGGGAAAACTCAAAATTCACTGGAGTTAACCAGTTAACGGATTGGTTAACCGGTTAATGGCTACGAATTTTGAATTTCCAGCAGCAATTCAGCATGTGTGATTTTTATTCCAATTTTAATTTTCTGATTTTTATTCATTTTTGAATTAATTGGAAATTAAAAGGAAGGATCTAGAGCACTTGTCCAAGCCTAATCCCATTGCTACATCCTAATCACACTACCCAAACCATAATTTTGGATCCCAAGCCTAATTTTTGGGCCCCAAACCTAAACCATATTTAATCATTTTTCTCCAAACCAAAGGGGCTCTCTCTCATTTTTTGACTCTCATTCTGATTTTTCACTCTTCTCGCTCACAATTCTCTCACTTTTCTCTCCCAATTTTCCAAATTACTCAAAGTTCCTCTTTGAAGATCACACAACCTTGCGTTGAGGTGTGTAGATCTTGGAACTAGACCTCCATCCATAGCTTCCTTGCTTCTTTTTGCTGGTTTAATTGGTGATTCAGATCTGGTTTGGGATCTAGAAGTGCTTTTGGATCCAAAATTCTGCATCAAGAGCTTGTTCTTGCATTTATTTTGCACGGAGTGTGAAGCTTAGCACCGGATCTTCAAAGATTTGCGCGAGATCTATCGTTTTCAGCTCGATCAACAATTACCAAAGCGTACCTCAACTTTGTAGGTTGGTTAATTTCAGATCTAGCTCTTTTTTTAGCTTATTTGCATGCTTGCGCTTTAGATCCGCCATGTGCTTGCGTATTTGCTTGTGTTGCTTGAATTGATCGATCGATTTGTGACCGGATCCATGTATTACTATTCATAAGCTTCATGATGCCATTTAATGTGAATTGATGCATTGTTTTCATGTTCATATGCTTGCTGGTCTAGTATAAGATTATTGGAATAAGTTATTTGCAAGCTGGTTTTTGCAAGTTTTTGTTGCTGTCTTAACAGTGTTAACCGGTTAACGCACCTGAATTGTGTTGTTTTTATGCAGGTTTTGGCATGGTTAACCGGTTAACGGTTTGGTTAACCGGTTAACACTGAAGCAGTAAGCCATTTTTGCCTTATTTCAAGCATGTTTGATCCCCTTACTTGTCTTAATTGCCATGGATCATTATATGACCATTCAATATGATTGTTTGGGTGATTTTCTTGCCGATTGATGCATGCTTTCGTGTTCTCGACACGTAAATGCTTGTTTGTGCCATGTTTGATATGTTTGTTTGACCTTGGTTGGTGTGAGCTTTGAGCATGTCATTGCCATGATTTTGTTGATGAACATGTGCTGGATTTTGCTAACATTTGCAGGGGCTTATGGTAAGTGAAGTGTGGATGATTATCCATATTTCAATTCTTCATTCTTCTCTCTTTTTAAGTGCTTTCTCTTTGTGTTTTGATGTGTCTTATGCCATCATGTAATTCAACTCTTTTTTCCCCTTTTAGGAGCAACTTATCTCCTTTAGAGGAGTAAGTTGCTTGCTAGCTCTTGCTTCCTCTTCTTCTTGCTCTTCTTTGGTTTCTTTCCTTCCTTTTTCTTCATTAGGATAGTTGAAACCTCACTAACCTTAGGACCACTTTTGCATGATAACATTAGGTTTAGTCTTTCCCCATTTTAGACTTTTACCTTTTTGCTCCTTTTGGTTTCTTTCTCTTCTCATCTCAAAACAAAATCTAAAAAACATTAATAAAAAGAAGTGACTTCTTGTGTAATAGCCTTATTCCATGGGGCATATGTATTCATTCCATCTTGGAATAATGCATTTGTCTAGCATGATGCACAACTCGGATCATGAAGTCATCTTCATCAAGAAAAACCCTAAAAAACACTTCTTCATCTTTAACCACTAAAATACTTAATAAATTCAACAAGTCAATGAAATTAGGCCCTTGCCTTTGGAAACAAGTTTTGGATAAGTTCTCCTTGCTTGGTGTGCTTGTTCTATTATTCCATCTTGGAATGTAGTGAAAAGTACACATTCCATAGAAAGGAGATTGAGTTCATTCTCTTGTGCCACACAAATAAAAAGCTCTAAAAAACACAAACAAACAATAATCGTCTTTCCTTCGGGAATTATTTTCTCATCTCCTTCGATTCGTCCGCGAACTTGCTTCTTCTTGTCATTTTGCAAGACGGTTACACACTCGTCGTCCGAGCCTGCAACACCTGAGCATTGGCATAGGCAGTTCAAGCCTTAATTCACAAGCAATCTTTTCTACCCCTAGTTAGGGGAACTACGACGTCTCTGATCCTCATATCCGATGAGGTACGTAGGCAGCGGGGTATGGCCTGTTCGAGCACAATCTTTATTTTCCCTACATTTTTCCTTTTCATTTCTTCAGTTCCCTTTTATTTTCTCTTTTATCCAGTTTCAGTTTCAGTTTTGCAGCAGCTTTCATTCCCTCACCCTTTGAAACAGATTTCTTTGCAAGCGTGGATCCTGTCGGGTACGGCGGACGATCTGGGGTGCTAATACCTTCCCAGGTCGTAACCGACTCCCGAGCTCAGTCTCTTTGGTTCGCAGGACCTTTGTCCTTCCTTTTCTTTTCTTCTGGTTTGTGCAGCATTACCATTCCCATTCCTTCGGGATAAAAATGCATGGATGGCGACTCTTTTCTTTTCCGCGCCACTTTCGCGTTTGTACCAGGATGAAAATCCTGGGAGCGACACCCGGTAATCGACACACATACGCACCTTTTCATCCTTCTTAGGTACGGGTACAATTTTAGCAACCCACGGCGGGTAACTAGTTACAGCAAGAAACCCGGCGTCCCACTGCTTTTGTACTTCTTCCTTGATTTTCATGGCCATGTCTGGACGAGTACAGCGTAACTTCTGTTTAACTGGCGGACAATCTTCTTTTAATGGCATCTTGTGCATGACAATATCCGTATCTAGACCTGGCATATCTTGATAGAACCAAGCAAAGACGTCGACATATTCCCGAAGCATACTGATGAGTTGTTCTTTCACTGGATCCTGCAGACTAGCCACGATCTTCATTTCTTTCATATCTTCCTCGGTACCAAGATTGATAGTCTCAACCTCCTCCTGGTGAGGAGCAATCACTTTTTCCTCTTGTCTCAACAACCTGGCCAACTCTTCAGGAAAATCATAGTCTTCATCAACCCCTTCATCTGCTTGATTAATTGGATTGTCGAAGTCATACGAGATCATAGCAGTGTTATTGTTGGTGCAATCTGGAAGGCTATCTCTGCAAGGGTTGAGATTTTTTCATTTTAGTGATTGATTTTATCTTATTTAGAAAAAAGTGAATGAAGTTATTATTTAGAAAAACATTGCCATTTATTATTTTGTGCGAAAATAAAAAAAATGAAAGACAGTGAGTGAAAAAATTGTTTGCAAAAGATGTCCATTGTTCATTAATATTCCATTTGCACAAAATACATATTTGGCCCTATTACAAAATGAGTCCTGACACCTTGGGCAAGATGCAGGACTTGATGCATGCTTAAACAGGAAATAATAATTACTCTGCAACAGTAACCCTTATAATTTCCTGGGAAGACTAGTTAAGGACTTGTTGGCTCGGGACTCTTGGACGAATCCAGCTTTCCAGGTTGTAGTCGCTTTCAGCCTCTTCTTCCACATTGTTGATATCATCTGGGGTTAGCATTCCCCCACTTATGAATTTGGGAGCTTCAGCAGCCTCCTCTTGGACCTGTCGGGATGGTCTGTAACCCAAACCGAACTTGTCTTCCTTGATTTGAACTTGCAGTAGCTTTCCCCAGCCTTGGGCATTCCCGTCTTCAACAACCTTCCGAGCTTGTTTGTAAGAAGCAATTGAAGTACCAGACACTTCAGTTGTTGCTTCATTGACATTGAGGGCTTCAAAACCCTGACTTATAGTTTCATGGATATCCCCATCCATCTCAATGTACTTGTAAGTGGCTAGATGGCTGACAAAGATGTCCTCTTCTCCACAAATTGTGATAATTTGGCCTTCCCACTCATATTTTAACTTCTGGTGAAGGGTCGATGTTACGGCGCCAGCGTCATGAATCCAGGGTCGACCCAACAAATAGTTGTAGGTAGGCTGAATGTCCATCACATAGAAGGTAGTTTTGAAAATCTATGGGCCAATCACCACAGGCAGCTCAATTTCTCCGAGAATCGATCTCTTAGAACCATCAAAGGCTCTCACAACCAGGTTACTCGGACGTAGTGCAAGACCATCATACTCCATCTTGACCAAGGCTTTCTTTGGAAGAACATTGAGAGATGACCCAGTGTCAACCAAAACATGAGAAAGTACAACACCTTTACATTCCAAGGTGATATGCAAAGCCTTGTTGTGGTTACGGCTCTCCATAGTCAGATCAGCATCGGTGAACCCTAGTCCATGACTAGTATTGACATTTGAAACCACCGTCTCTAGCTGATTAACTGTAATCTCCTCAGGCACGTAAGCTGAGTGCAGGACTTTGAGTAATGCATTCCTATGAGCCTCGGAACACATGAGCAGAGATAGAATTGAGATCTTGGAGGGTGTCTGGTGGAGCTGGTCCACAACTTTGTACTCACTCTTCTTGATAATTCTCATGAACTCGTCTACATCCTGATCAAAGGATGTATTCTGAGTTTCCTTGGCAATTGGTTCTTCTGGCACCACATTCTTTCCTTTTGCCTTGGCAGCAGCTTCTGCTTCAGCAATAACTCTTGGGAACTGTGACGCGAAGAGACGTCCGCTTTGAGTGAAGCCTCCGCCTCCCCCGATATTTTCAATCTGTGGTGTAGAAGTTGAAGAATCAAGAGTGACTTTCTTTCCATTGCAATAAAGATCTGAGCCGTAATGCCAAGGCACAACACTGCTGCTGTCATATGGAACTGGTCCAGGCACTGTGATGGTTACCGGACTGATTGCTACGGAAGAAGAAGTTGCGACAGTTTGTGGATCATAATAGATTGTGACTGGAGGTCTGATCGAAGATGGTGCTGGTGCAGGAAGTTGTTGATGTTGATGTTGATGTTGATTTGATGTGATTTTTTGAAAGAATCTGGAACATGGATTGTTGTTGGATCATAATAAATGGTGACTGTGGAAATGTCTTCATTGATGGTTGTTGTTGTTGTAGTATACTCCGTTGGAATGATGTTTGCTGATGTTGTAGGAGATACCTCTGAAATGGTGTTTGCTGGTGTTGTAGAAGAGATGTTTGTGGGATTTGTAGAAGTGGGAACTGTTGAAGTGATATGTAGGATGCCTTCTCTGATAAGACTATTGATACCACTCTTCAGGTTTGCACAACCGTTAGCAGAAATCTTGCAAGCTTCACAATGGTCCTCACAACCCGGGAACACTTGGCACTTCAAGAGTTGAGCTTTCACTTTGGCTAGTGGTGTTTGAATACTTGCAATGTCATCAATTAGGACTGTTGGTTAGTCCTCCTCAATGGCATTAATCATCGGTCCTCCGTGATTCAGTATTGGATTCTTTGTGACATTTGGAGGAGGTGCAAAATTCAAAGCTTTGGAATCAACTAAGTCCTGAACTTTCATGTGCAAGGCCCAGCATTTCTTTGTTGTATGGCCAGGTGCATTGGAGTGGAAGGCACATCTGGCGTTGACATCATAGTTCCTTGGAAGGTTCTGGGGATCTGGTGGAGCCAGAGTCCTCAATTTGATCAGATTGAGCTTCAGTAACTGTAGAAGTAAAGCTTCATAGGGCATCGGGATGGGATCAATAACCTTGTTGATTTGTGAAGTCCTTTTCTAGAACGGACATTGTTGTTGGTTGTTGTTGTTATTATAAGATCCCTGTTGTTGAGGAAACTGTTGTTGTTGTGGGAAGTGTTGTTGCTGAGGATACTGTTATTGTTGAGGTGCTGGAGTAGGAATGGTGACAGCGGCTACTGATCTTTGCATGTATTGAGGCCTACCTCTTCCCATATGCACTGAGTTGGTCTCACCTGTTCTACGAGGTCCCAAGAAGGGTTTCCTTGCATTGTTGGAACTAGTACAGTTGTCATAAATCTTACCCATCTTCAAAAGACTTTCAATTCTCTCACCAGCTATAACCACATCAACAAGCCGATCAATGTAGGTTCCTTGCAAGGTGTTCATAAACATGTCATCCATTTCCCTTTCGGACATAGGTGGCTGGACAGCAGCGGCAAGTTGTCTCCATCTTTGGGCATATTCCCTGAAACTTTCTCTTGAAGATTGAGACATACCCATCAGGAGGGTCCTATTGGGAGCCATATCCAGGTTGTACTGATATTGGCATATAAAGGCCTCAGCTAAGTCCTTCCAATTCCTGATAGTAGCCCTTGATAGGTGTGAATACCACTCTCTGGATGCCCCAATCAAGCTATCTTCAAAGTAAAACATCCACAGCTTCTCATCCATGGTATAAGCTTTCAATTTTCCCAAAAAAGATTGAAGATGGGTACGAGGACAGGAGGTGCCGTTATACTTCTTAAAGCATGGAGGTTTGAACTTGTGGGGAATCCTGACTCCTTCCACTAAACCCATATCCATCACATCAAATCCCAAAGAGTTTTGGGATTCCAAGGATCTCAGCTTCTCAGATATCTCGTCCAGACGACGGTTATAAACTTCATCTGCCCCAGCACCTAATACTGTAAATTGCTCGTCCTGAGGATCTTCCTGTAGAACACGATCCCCAGTGTTTCTCTGGGTATTTCCAATAACATTGACTTCAGGGCTGATTTGCCTACATGGTTGTCTTTTGGAGTTTGCCGCTTGACTAACTCCCTCAATCTTTCTTGGGTCTATGCTAGCCCAGTCATCACGGCCATGAATTGATTCATCTGAGTCCTCACTTTTGTCCTCACATCAGTCACCTGACTCCTCACATCTGTCAGTTCTTGCTATAACTGATACATTTGCAGACTCGGAAGGTTGTTACGGGTCGGATATCTGTGGATGCAATTGACGGGAATGACCTTCCTGCGAGCAATATTTCTTGAAACAAGCAGCAAAGTGAGAAACAAACAACAAAACTCCTACAACACAAAGGATGAGGTTAGTATGCAATGCAGTATGTCTATTTGTCTTCAGAGGGTATCCTGGTTTGGTTCTTGGTTTTGACCTTCCAGACCTCTGGGAATGATGAAGATGTTGAAGAGAAAAGAAGTCCACAAGCAGATCCAGGTAACACACAAACCATAACATTACAAAATGCCAAAATACAAAGTTTATGATTACAACAAGTTCCTATGGTGGGTCAGAATACAATCAAGTCAAGAATACAAACAAAATCACCATGGAGAATTAAAGTACAACCAAAATAAAATACAAGTAAAAGGGAAATCAAACATCAGACCCAAAGTCATCCTCCTTGACTTCTTTCAGGAGAGCATCAGTCATTGGTCCAACTGGATGCTCTGTGATGGTCCCGATAAGAAGGTTCCTGGTTGCAATGGCACTTGTCATCTTCTGGTACTTGTCTTCTTCTTTTGATCTCTTTAACCCCACCCGAAGTTTCAGCTCAGAGATTTCCTTCTATGCTGCTAACAGGGCTTCTGGACTCTTCTTCTCATTGGCTTCCAGCTGCTCTATCTTAGCATGTGTCTTATGATCTTCTTGCAAACGAGCTTCAGTGATTCTGATCCATCTAGCATGACTCTCCTCTAGGTAGTGCTCAGCTCTGGTTTTCTGAATCTTGGCTTCTCTGCAAGCATTCTTTAATACCAACTCCCCTGCTCGGGCTTTTCTGATGAAGTCCTCTGTTTTCTCTATCTTAGTCGCATGCTCGATGCAGAGCTTCTCTAACCTTTCGTTGTCCAGACGACTGTTATTCCTTTCCCAAAGGGTCTTCTTCAGAGCTTCAGAAAGCTGGGCATTTCTCTCTTTCAACTTCTCAAATTCCTCCAAACTGACTGTTGCTATGGGCTCTACTGTTGATGGCCCTGGAACATCTTCTAGGGTGAATGGCATGCGAGTGATATGTCCTCTGATGCGTGACCATTCAATGTACTGAGCTGAAGCTATGTTGTTACACTTTCCCAGAATAGCAGCCCCTTTAGTTTGTATGTGGTCCCAAGCCCAGGCTGCTTGTCGGACGGTGGCATGATTATTCTGAACAACACAGTAAAGAGACTATGCCAAGTCTTGCTCCCTAGGTGGATGTAACAGGGCATACCCTAAATGTCTTTTGAAAATCAAAGGATTGTAGTTGATGCAACCCTTTACTCCAATAAGAGGTACATTAGGATATTGTCCACAACTTGTAATTATGTCTCTTCCCTTGGTGTTCTAAGTACACCAACTGATGTCTTCTGAAGTAAGGGCTATCATCCTATTAGCCCAGTTCCTTGTCTGATGTGGATTCAGGAAAGCTTCTGTCTTCAGCATATGTCTTATCAACCAACTGTAGAAGAGAGGTGCACAACATCTGACTAGTCTTCCCCTCTGTTTCTCATTCCTCTGATGCACTGAGTAGTAGAAATCTCCCAACAAGGTAGGAACTGGATTTTTGAGCATGAAGATATGGATATCATTCTTGCTTACAAACTAAGGCTCGTCTGCAAACAAAATGATGCCATATATACTAAGAGCTAGGAGAGCACAAACAGATTCCCAATTTCCTGTTGTAGCCTGCTTTGTAGCCTGAGTAATCATGAAATCCAGATGGAAGCCTGGGATTCCAGCCTTGGTGGTCATATGCTCCTCAATGATAGTTGCTTCTAGATGTAGAGCCTTAACTATGTCTTCATTCTTAGGAGCAGTCATCTAAGGGTTGCAAGGAATTCCTCTTCTGATAGGGACACCTAACAACATAGAATACTCTTCTAGCAAAGTGCCTATCTGAAAATCCGGGAAAGTGAAGCAACGGAGAGGAGGGTCATAGAACTGAAGGCAAGTGTGAAACATGCTCCTATGTGATACATCCAAGTCCATGATCATGTCCAGGATACCACCATAATGCTCTTTGAATAAAGGAACATGATCAGGAGTGAAAAGGGCCTGAATCTGCCTGATGCATGCTAGAGGGTACTCAAAGAAGTGGTAAGTGATGTTGCGCTTCCTGATTGAGTTCATACTGAAAATGGGTGCTGATGAAGATGACTGGAGAAGATAACTGATGAAGACAACTGAAGAAGATATCTGATGAAGATGGCTGAAGTAGAAGAACGGTCAAAACCAGACCAAAGAAGATGTGGATACCCTGTAAAACAAATAGAAAAATGTTAAAATGATGCAATATGATGTATGTTGAATGATATGCAAGGGTTTGTGATCAGGTGTTGGATTGTCAGTTGCTTTTGATAGGGTCCATGAGTGTTCAGAACTACGGATGAAGGCTTTAGAACCAGTAACCAGGTGGGGGACTCAAATAAAGAGTCACTTGTCCAGGGTTTCATAGAATCAGTCCAAAATCAGTATAACCTTAAAACAAAGTTTCAGTAACAAGGTATGTTGAGGCCAGGGGTTCCTACAAACCTATAAATAACCCCACCCACTCACAGGTATTGTTCTAGAACAAGGATCCTCAGGTTCGGATCTATTATGAGAAGTGTAAACACTTCTAACCCGGAGGTACAGTGTTTACCCTAATCATAAAAGATCCTCCTCTAATTCACCTCATATGCTGAAGGTCATCTAAAAAGGTCATCCAGACTTAGCAGGCTTCCCAGATAGCCCTAGCACTATAGAAGATATGTAGCACAGAGTTCTCAAGAAGAAACCAATGTCTGAACCGTGTTTCATATTCCCGCACCAGACCGAAATGGAATGGGAAAGAATATGAAGCCACCCTAATCCTATGTTTGTCACTCAGGCCTTTGTGTTGGACCTTTCTCACTGGAATACCCCTCCCACCAAGGCAAACCAACAAACCAGCACAGATGATATGACAGTAATAAATGAAATGCATAAAACAGTAAATGAAAGCGATAAAGTAAATGCAGTAAATAAAGCTGTACATAAAGCAATAAATAAAGCAAAAACAAAAGCACTCATAGCACATAACACCCCCAGGAAACACAAACAAACAAACGCTAGGAGAAACCCTCAAGAGAACTAGAAGCCCTGGTTGTAAAGCTCCCCAGCAGAGTCGCCAAGTTGTCGCTCCCCGGACTTTTACGTCCCGGTGCAGACGCGGACGGTCGACGATATTGGAGGTTGAGGTTGAATAGAGTCGCCAGCTAGGCATTTTTATCCCGAAGGAAAGGTAATATTGCATAAACTTGGAAGGGTATGGATAAGACGGTTACGAACCAGAGAGACTGATAAAGGGGGTTGGTTAAGACCTGGGAAGGTATTAACACCCAGATCGTCCGTCGTACTCGACGGGATCCACGCTTACTTGATTGTGTTTAAAAGGGGGGAGTGTTTGTGCTAACTATGTATGAAAATCTAGGAAGGAAAGTACAGTGTGTTGATGCATAAGAGAGGTGAGATGCTCAAAACCGAGGCTTAGAAAGCTGGAAGGAGAGGGGAGACAAAGAGACATTTGTTCGATAACTGTTAAGTTATGCCAACGTATCCTCTCGTGCAATGAGGAAGTCAGAACACCGTAGTTCGACTCAAAGAGACTGAATGATGATTTTGTTGTGAACTGCTTACTTGTCTATGCTCAAGTGTATGACTCGTCTGGCTCGAGTGCTAATTGTCTTGCATTAGACGTAAGAAGCAAGTTCTCGTTTATAGAATGAGAATGATGAGAAAAGAATCCTGGAGGAGACGATTATTGTTTGTTTTTGTGTTTTCAGTTTTTTATTGTTTTTGGTGTTTTGCGTAGGATAATGAGCTTAAGCCTAAATCAAAGGTTAGTAAACTCATTATATCCTCCCTGATTAGGGATAATGAGCCTACTTAAGTGTGAGATAAGCATCTCAACTTAATTACCATGATGATATAGGATTAAGATCATTAACCTACTTGGTAATTATTAAGTGTTTTTTGGGTTTTTGTTTAGTGTTAAGTAATGAGTTTAATCTCTAATTATGGATTAGTGAACTCATTACACCATCCTAAAAGAAGGATGATAGATGAGAACACTTAAGCTGAGGAAGATACCTCAACTTAATCCACAGTTAGGGATTAAATTCATTATATAACAAGCCATTATTAAGTGGATTTTAATTAAAGGGTGATATTAAGAAGTGGCTTTTAAGTTTGTAAGACAACTTGAGAGGGACTTGTCCATTAAACACTAGGGTTAGTCCCTCTTAACCAAAAGGAAGAGATGGAACCCTAATGTAAGGCCCAAGTTACAAGCTTAAGTCTTGATCATTATTAAGTGTTTTGATTAAGAGGTGTAAACAAATTAAAGGTTTAACACTAAGGATTAAAGTTATACACTCCATCCTAAGATAAGGATGCAGGTATAACCCTAATTCAATGTCCTAAAGCTTTAAGTGTTTAGCCTCTGATTATGACATGAGAAGAGAGACTCAAGGAGACTCAAAGGTAAAAACTAAGGGGAGACTATATACAACCCTAAAATTATCATTCTTGGATGTTCCTATGGTTTGTGAGGGTTAAAAAATAAGGATCTTCAGGAGGCCACCAAGGAAGGAGAAGCAGATGAAAAAAGAAGGAGAAAGGAGAACAGGTTACTTACTTCCTGAAGAAGATAAGTAACCTAAGTGAAAGAGAAGGAGAAAGAGAGAATAAGTGAAGCAAGTTCACTTCAAAGGCAAGTAAAGAATGCAGAGGAAGAGATGAGAAGAGATGGGATGTGAAGGCAAATCCACATCCCAGACAACTTACCATAAGCCCCTGAAAGGTTAGTATGAATGCATAAGATGCAAAGAAAAAGGAAATAAAGCAAATGGAAGTGCAATGACCAAACCCAGAAGTGTAAACATGATGCAAATGTGTTATGAGATGATGCAAAGTCATACATGATGCATATGTATGATCATACAAAGGATGAGATGCTAAGATGGCATGAAAGAAGCTTGAAAACACATGGATGTACATGGAATGTAATGAATGCAAAGCATACCAAATGAATGAAGAAATGATCAATAAATGTTCAAGCATGTCTTAAGATGTCTATGATGTCATGCAAATGCTTGAAACGTCATTGAAAGTTCATATGATGATGAGGTGCAAAGGTGAATGCAAATGAACATAAAAAATTAGGGTTTTATGAAAGTATGAGATGCATATGATCAAAACAGAAACATACATCATGATAAAAATTTGAAAATGAATTCAAACAAACCCAAAACACATACAAGATCACTACCCAAAGATGAAGGTCAGAAGCTAAACCTAGAGAAAGTTATGAATTTCCTAAGTTAACTAGGGTGTTTGGGTGATTCTAAAGGAAAAAATGTCAAACAAATTGAAAATGCAATGCAAAATTATGAGTTAAATAACCTAGATACTAGATGCAATGTGTGAAAGAATGCAAAAAGAACTAGGTTCAAACTCATCATGATTGATCAGAAATGATTTTTTCAAGTTAGGGTTTAAAAATGTGAAATTCATGAACCCTAATTCAAAGATAATTGTGAAAACATGATCAAACCTAAAAAGAAATTTGTATAGTGAGTTTGTAAATTGTTCTAAATGCCTAAGAATGCTTCATGATATTTTTGGTGATTTTTAGAAACCTAAATGTATTTTTAATTAACTAAAATCAATTAATTAATTAAATAAATAATTTAAATAATTTAAAAATACTTTTTTAATGCAAAAATTAAAAATAAAAATGTTTTTGAGTTAAGAAAAATATTTGAATGCCAAGGCCAGGATTCAAAGTTGGGTTGACTGGCGCGCAAATGGAAGGCTAGGATTGAATATGGCTAAATTAATTTAATTAAACCTAATTAAACTAATTAAAATGGATTAGGGTTTTAATGATCAATAATGGCCATTCAAAACACGTGGCAAACACAGATCCAATGGCTATTATTCAAATTGGCTAATTAAATGAAATTAGGGCTAATCACTCTCAGGCGACCGGAGAAGAGCTCCGGTCGTCTTCTCCGGCAAGCTCTCCACCTGAACTCTCTCAAAACGCCATGAAAACATCTCAAACTTTCCAGAATCAATCATTAAGCAACATAGAACAAGAATCCAGCAACAAATTTCATTTATTTTGCACCAAACTCATGAATCGAACAAGAACATTAAAACGGACAAAATTTCAGAAACACCATACACACTCAATTCTCAATCATTTTCCATCATTCAAAGTTCATTGTGATCAGGAGAGCATTTAGATTCATTTTATAACTTAAAATAAGAGTTCTGGAAAAATTATTTAGAGAAGCTACCTGAGTTGAAGCTTTGCAGTTTTGAGCTTTCTGGCCTCTTTCTTTGTGCAATCAACCTCTAATGATCCCCTTGAGTGAATGGAGTGCTTAGATGGAGCTTAAATGGCTTGGTTTGTGTTATACATTTCTTGTTTGGCAGAAATCGTGCTTTTTCTTGAGTGGCTTTTAGGGCAAGATGAAGGGTGGTTTATGATCCTTGAGTGATGTTGAGATGATTGGTGAAGAAATAATTGAGTTTTGATGGCTGTGTGTGGAGTTTCGAAGAGATGAAGTGTTATGGAGATTTTTGGCAATCTGAGCTTATGTCTTGATTCAGGATTGTGTGTTGTATGAAATGAGTTGCTTAGGGTTTGCATAAGAGGTCTTGATTGGTCAAAAAGTTTGTGGTGGCATAGTGTGATTGGTATGGGTTATTTTGCAAAAAGTCAAACGTTGTGGTACCATAAGCATGGCACGGGTCAGAGCTTGCTCTTTGGCTTGTCCTGCCTCAGCTTCATTCAAGGATGGCCCTAGGATTGGATTTGAGGATCTGGATGGCTTGATTCATGAGATAGCATATGTTTTGCAACTTTCCCTCTTTGAGAATTTTGTGAAAATGGCTTATAGAAACTTGTGATCCAAGGCATGATTTTGGTCTTGCAATGTTGTACTAACATGTTATGAAGCTTAGAAGTCAATTAGAGGTCACAAGAAGTCTTGAAACTTGATTTTGCAAAAATCCCTCTTTGGCATGAACTTGAAAATTATAAGATTTTTCTCAACTTTGAAACATCATATCTTGAGTTCTAGGATGAATCAAGAGGAGATCTTGTAATTTTTTAAAATGGGAAGATCCAATATACAAATTTCATGTTTGAAGATTTTTCATTTGAAGCATTTTTTATCAAGAAAGAGGAGGTTAAAAATCTTTCCCAAAATGGAAAGTTTTCATTACAAGTCATGTCCGAAAATGGAAAGTTTGCAAATGGCTTGAAATTCTTCAATCTTGTGAACTTATAACCACTTATAAGATCAAACAAAGATCATAGAACCTCAAATTGATGAAAATGACCCTTTGGTTCCATTGTTGGGGGCCTCATATGCCCTGATTCTGACTTTTCTTGCACAATAAGTCACCAGTTGATCAGATGACTTCCATAATGAATTTCTTCATAAAATTTGGCACACATGATCCTTATAACATATTAAGACCATTAGAATCAAGAATGACCAAAAAATTGAGATTAAGGGCCTCAAACCCAAAACCCTAATTTTAGGTCATCTGTGTAGAAAACCCTAGCCTGTCTGGACCTCTGTGCAATCCTTTGTGATTTTGTGACTTCAAAGACTTATTGGAGATGTAAAATGATCATAGAACACTCATGGACCCTCTTGGAATGCTTCAAGACCATTGAGATAGCTCAAATCACTTCTTGGATTCATCTGATCACAAACCCTAATTGTGCAACTTATGCAGTGAAACAAATATGCAATGGGAGATGGTATGCTTATGCAATCCAATATGAAAAGATCACAAGCCATGGTGTGATAAAAAGGAGAGGTAAAATTTGGGGTGTTTACACCAAGGACAAAGGTTAACTCTCCAACGAGACTCATTTCAAATTCAGATTGCATTTGTTTGACAAAATGTTTAACCATCTCATCTGACATCCCACCAAACACTATATCATCCACATAAATCTGAGCAATCATGATTTTTCCTTCTACGTCTTTGAAAAATAGATTTTTTTCTATTCCACCCTTTCTGTAACCATTTTTTATGAGAAACTATGTTAATATTTCATACCAAGCCCTATGAGCTTGTTTCAATCCATATAAATCCTTTCTGAACTTGTAGACATGGTCTGAAAGGTTTGGATCAATAAAACCTTTAGACTGCTCCACATAAACTTCCTCATTCAATATCCATTCAAAAAGGCGCTTTTTACATCCATTTGGAATAATTTGAACTTCAGAATGCATGCAACTCCCAATAGCAATCGTATTGATTCAAGTCTAGCCATAGGAGAAAATGTCTCATCAAAGTCAATGCCCTCAATTTGAGTATATCCTTGAGCAACAAGTCTGGATTTATTCCTGGTCACCACTCCTTGTTCATCTGATTTATTCTTATACACCCATTTAGTACTAATAACATTGGTTCCTTCAGGTCTTGGTACAAGCTTCCATACTTCATTTCTTTTGAACTGCTCTAGCTCATCTTGCATAGCATTAATTGAAAATTCATCAGTCAATGCTTATTTGACATTTTTAGGTTCAATCTTGGATACAAAACAAGAGTTAGAGATAACTTCCATTGATCTAGTTACAACTCCACTGTTATGATCACCTATAATAAGATCTTTAGGATGGTCCTTCTGGATTCTGATGGAAGGTACCTTGTTTGTTGGCTCTAACTCAGATTCTGAGATAGCTGGAGTTTGATCAACTTCTTTATCTGTAACCTCAACTGGAGTATCATAGAATGTTCCAACATCATATGTGACATCATCTTCTTTGTATATATCATCAATAACCACATTTATGGATTCCATCATAACTCTTGTTCTAGAGTTGAAAACTCTATAAGCTCTGCTGTTAGTAGAATAACCCAGAAATATGCCTTCATCACTTTTGCGATCCCTTTTTCTTCTTTGTTCTCTATATGCCAGAATATAACACTTACTACCAAATACATGGAAGTATTTTACATTAGATTTTCTTCCCTTCCATAGCTCATAGAGATTAGTAGGAGTTCCCTTTCTTAGAGTGACTCTATTATGGATATAACACGCAGTGTTCATAGCTTCAACCCATAAGTACAAAGGAAGTTTCTTGGCATGAATCATGGCCCTAACTGATTCTTGAATAGTTTTGTTCTCCCTTTCAACAATCCCATTTTATTGAGGAGTAATGGGAGAAGAAAATTCATGGCTGATTCCTTCAGATGAGCAGAATTTAGAGAATTTTTTATTCTCAAATTCCTTCCCATGGTCACTTCTAATCCTGATGACGCAACTTTCCTTTTCTATTTGAATCTTTGACAAAGATCCTTGAACACATCAAAGACATCAAATTTCTCTTTGACAAAATTTATCCAAGTGAACCTTGAGTAGTCATCCACCACCGCATAAGCATACCTCTTTCCACCAAGACTTTCAACCTGCATGGGACCCATCAAGTCCATGTGTAATAGCTCCAAGACTTTGGATGTAGTAAGATGTCGAATCTTAGGATGTGATATCTTGGTTTACTTTCTTACTTGACATTCACCACATACTTTACCTTCATGAATCTAAAGCTTAGGAATTACTTTTACAACTACCAAGGTTATGACTCTTTTCATTCCTCTTAGATGAAGACGACCCATCTTTTAATGCCAAAATTTTACTTCATCTTCTTTGGATATAGAGCACACAGATGAGTAGATGGAATCTTGGTTAACCCAAAGATAACAGTTATCTCTAGACCTGACTCCCTTCATGATCACAATATTTTCTTCATTTGTGACAATACATTCTGATTTTGTGAAGTTGACATTGAATCCTTGATCACACAGCTGACTGATGCTAATGAGATTAGTATTCAATCCCTTTACAAGTAGAACACCATCAAGATTTGGAACATCTGAACATTCCGGTTTTCCAACTCCTTTGATTTCTCCATTAGCTCCATCACCAAAAGTCACATAACTGGTAGGGTGAGGTTTGATATCAACCACCAGAATTTTTATTCCAGTCATATGCTTAGAACAACCACTATCAAAATACCAATATTCTTTAGCTGGAACTCTGAGAGAAGTATGAGCTATCAAAGAAACATGCTTGGGAACCCATTGATGTATCTTGATGACCATATTTTGCTTAGGTTTGGGTTGTCGATTATGATCATGGTATCCATGAAGTCTGTAACAGAAAGGTTTTATGTGACCAAACCTGCCACAGTAGTGACACCTCCATCTTGATATCTCCTCCTTTGATGAGTTGATCTTCTTGATCCATGATGTTGAGACACTGGTTTCGACATCTATTTTGAAACATCATTCTTGAACTCAGGATGACTGCTACTTGAGGAGTTGTTTTTAGAACCATTAAATCCTATCCCAAATAGGTCTCCTGCACTTCTTCTAGTCTGAAGAATATCATCAAGTGTTTCAGATCCACTGTTCAACATTCTGATGGATTTGGTCATCTGATCCAACTTGGAATTCAACATGGTGACCTCATTATTCAGATTAAATATTGTTGACAAATACTCTTCCTTTTTAGCCTCAAGTGTTGCTATGATCTTTTTCTGCTTTTCTCCTTCTTGAATTACTTGTGCACATCTTATACATAACTTTTGATAAGTATCATCAAGTTCTTCAAAGGTTAGTTCATCTTCACTAGAGTCTTCATCAGACACACATGTCCCTGTCAAAATAGTGATATGTTTAGTTGGTTCCTCTTCAAAGTTACTTTCAGAATGTCCATTAGACCATGTAACAAATAGGTCTTTCTTTTGTCCCTTCAGATAGGTAGGACATTCAGCTCTAATGTGGCCAAAACCCTCACACCCATGACATTGAACTTTTTGCTTTGACTTGACTTCTCTTCGGGTTTTGTCCTAGACTCATTTAATCTTTTGATGTCAGATGAAGTGCTTCTGACATTTGGTTTTGAGTTCATATTCATCCTTTTCATGACCTTGTTGAATTGTCTCCCATCATGGCAAAAACTTCTTTCAGGCTTTCTTCATTTTCCACTTCACCTCTTTCTGCTTCTTCCTCAGTATTTGACACAAGAGCTATGCTTTTATTCTTCTTTTTAGGCACATCACTGAATCCCATTTCAAATGTCTGAAGAGATCCAATAAGGTCTTCAACCTTCATATTGCAGATATCATGTGTCTCTTCTATAATAGTCACCTTCATAGAAAATCTTTTGGGAAGTGATCTGAGAATTTTTCTCACAAGCTTTTCATCAGACATCTTTTCTCCTAAAGCTCCTGAGGCATTAGCAATATCAAGAATATTCATGTGAAAGTCATGAATAATATCATCTTCTTTCATTCTCAGATTCTCAAAATTAGTAGTAAGCATTTGAAGTCTTGACATCTTGACTTTGGAAGTTTCTTCATGAGTGGTTCTGATAATATCCCAAACTTCCTTGTACAATTTACAATGATGCACCAATCTGAATATGTTTTTATCAATGCCATTGAAAAAATCACTCAAGGCTTTATAATTCCATAGCGCCAACTCATCCTCATATTTTCTCCAATCCTCTTCAGGATTTAAAGTCATATTTTCATCTTTATCAGAAATGACAGGATGTTTCCATCCTTTATTTGCAACTTTCCATGCCATCTTATCCAGAGATTTCAAGAAAGCAACCATGCGAGGTTTCCAATAATCATAATTAGATCCATCCAAAATAGGTGGTCTAATCCCAAATCCTCTATCCTTGTCCATAGTACCAGAAAATATTGCCCTTAGATCTCACCCAGAAAGCAAGCAGGGTGCCTGATCTAATGCCAATTAAAAATCTGGCAACATATATACGATGTCGAATACGATGTCACGACACTAATATCTGACAAGGTTAAAAGTAACAAGATAAATAAACAAAACAGAAGTAAAGAACACAAGAAATGGTTAACCCAGTTCGGTGCAAACACACCTACTCTAGGGGATACCAAGCCAAGAAGGAACGCCACTATCAGTAGTATCAATTCAAAGACCCTCAGCAAACATCCCGGATTACGATCTTCTCACTTAATCACTACCCAATGATAGTTCTATTTAGGAACTCTTATATATGAGACACCTCTCACTCTCCCTCAATCACCATGGCGATAACAAACAAACAATTCAGTAAAAGTGAAGATACACTTCAAGAAATAATCCTTGACCTTGCTTCAAATCTTCAGTCAAGTACAAACACTCTTGCTTAGAAGCTTTGAGTGGACAACAATACAACTCAGTAAACCTAGTCCAAAACAACCATCAATGTGACAATTGTTTGGATCACAAGAAAACTAACACACACACAAAAATGCTGAATACGTCAATCCTTATTCTCTCTATCTGTCTTCGTATGTAAACTAGGGTAATGCAGCCTTTAAATAGAGTCTTGAAACATAGGCATGGGCCTGCTGAACTTGCACAAAACAAATACAATATTTCTTTAAATAAAGGAACGAAAATAACAACATATAATGTTCTGCTAATAAATCCCCAAGTTGACTCCTTTCCTTCTAATAAACCGCGCTAGTTGATGCTCAACAAACCTCGCGCATGAAACAAGGATTCATCTAGGTCTTTAGGCCCAGTCAGAGATGTCATGACATTAGTCTTGATATCTTGTTAAGACAGCTGCAAACAATAACCTTCACACCTGCATAATTCTTAAATCACATGTCTTAACATCATATATGACATACAAAATCATAAACATGTTTTACCATAAAATAGTGCCAATCTAAAACATCTACAGTCCACAGAAAAACGAAAAGTGCTATCTTTTTTTAACAAGTAAAACTGGTGAGGAAAATGGGCTATGGATAGGAATAATGATGCATTGTGTCGCTCCCGGGATTTCCATCCTGGTACAAACGTGTAAACACCCCAAATTTTCCCTCACTCTTTCTCACACCATGGCTTATGATCTCATTTTTCATAAACACCTCATTGCATCTCACATTGCATAAAATACTTCATCAAATCATTGCATGACTGCACAATTAGGGTTTTGTGATCAGATGAATCTTAGAAGTGATATGAGCCATCCCAATGGACTTGAAGCATGATAAGAGGGTCCATGAGTGTTCTATGATCATCTTACATCACCAAGAAGTCTTTGAAGTCACAAAATGTCAAAAGATTGCACAGAGGTCCAGGCAGAGCTAGGGTTTTCCTGCACAGATGACCAAAATTAGGGTTTTGGTTTCAGAGGCCTTAATCCCAAAAATTTTGGTCATTCTTGTTTCTAATTGTCTTAATATGTTATAAGGATCATGTGTACAAAATTTGATGAAGAAATTCACTGTGGAAGTCATCTGATCATTGGGTAACTTCTTGAGCAAGTAAAGTCAAAATCAAGGCATCTGAGGCCCCCAACAAGGGTACCAAAGGGTCATCATCATTTTGAGTCTCTATGATCTTTATTTGATCTTAGAAGTGGTTGGAAGTTCACAAAGTTGAAGAATTTTGGGCCAATTGCAAACTTGCCATTTTTGGAAATGACTTGTAATGGAAACTTTCCATTTTGGGAAAGATTTTCAACCTATTCTTTCATGACCAAAAAAGCTTCAAATGAAAAATTATTGGGCATGAAAGTTGTAGATTAGGTCTTTCCCTTTTCAAAAAGTACTAGAACATCTCTTGATTCATCCTAGAACTCAAGATATGGCCTTTCAAAGTGGGCAAAAATCCTATAATTTTCAAGTTCATGCCAAAGAGGATTTTTTGCAAATTCAAGTTTCAAGCCATTTCATGACCTCTAATTGATTGTTAGGCATCATACAAACATAGTGCAATGCATTTGAACCAAAATTGTGCCTTGGATTGCAAGTTTCCACAAGACATTTTCACAAAATTCTCAAAGAGGGAAAGTTACAAAATGCTTGGAAACTATTCATCCACTTGTGCCAGCTCATGAAATCTGATTCTATGGTTCTCCTTGATGCAAGCTGAGGCCAGACACCCCTTGAAGCCAGCTCTGCCATGGCCCATACCTCCAAGTACACAAAATTGACTTTTTTGCAAAACCTCCCACACCAATCAAGTTGAGCCACAACAACTCCTCTGACCAATCAAGACATCACATACAAGCCTCATGGACCTCATTTCATATCTTCTTGGAGCCTGAAACACAACACAAGTCAGATTGCACAAAATCCACCAAAATCTTCGTCTCTTCGATTCTCTCAACACAAATCACAAACCTCAAAACTCTTTGCACCATTCAATCATACACATCCTCAGGATCACAAAGCAACCCTCACAATGACCTAAAAGCCTCTGAATCAAAAACATGATTTCTCACCTCTCAAAACTGAAACTCATAAAGGAGGACATTGGGGTTGGTTTGAACAAAGAAAGAGGCCAGAAAGCTCGGGGAGTGAAAGCTTCATCTCAGGTAACCATGAAGAACATTTTTTTCAGAACTCCCATTTTAAGTTCTTAAATGATTCTATATGTCTCTCTGATCATGGTGATATGTTTAGTTTTCAAAATGGTTAAGAATCAAGCATGTATTGAACTTCTGAAAGTTTTGTGTATTTTTTCGTTTTGCTTCGATTCATGCTATTCTTGAAACATAAATGTTATTTGATGCTGGATTCGTGCTTAGGGATGTTAGAGGATCATTTCTGGAGCCTTAGAGGGTTTAATTTAGCCTAGGGAAGAAGTTAGGTTGAGAGGGTGACCGAAGAAGATGATCGGAGCTTGCTCCGGTCACCTGAAAGTGATTAGGGTTAGTTAATTAGGGTTAGCGCGTCAGTTTGAATACTGGCCCTTGGATTGAGTTTGCCGCGTGTTTGGACGGATCAGATGCATCCACTTAACTTTAATTCATAATTAATTAAGTTAATTAATTTAATTAGCCAGTTTCAATCCTAGCCCTTCATCTGCGCGCGCAGTCAAGCCCAGTTTGAACCTCAACCCTCAGATCAGAATACTTTCATTTAAATCAATTTTTATTTCATTTTTATTCATTTCTTTTGTGCATTTTATATAAAATATTAAAAATCATCAAAAAAATATGATCTTTTGCATTTCTGATCCAAATAATTTTCTCAACATGAAAATAATTTTTATTTTATATTTTGCATTTAAAAAGTATTTTTAAAATATTTAAATGTTATTTTTAATTAATTAATTAAAAATGCATATAGGTTTCTAAAAATCACCAAAAAATTCATGAACCATTCTAATACATTTAGAAACCTTTTCAAACTCATCATACAAATTTCTTTTTAGGTTTGATCATAATTTCACAATTTTCTTTGAATTAGGGTTCCTAAAAATCACATTTTTCTAACCCTAACTTGAAAAATTCATTTCTGCCTAACCATGATGAGTTTGAACTTGATTCTTTTTGCATTGTTTCACATATTGCATGTAGTTTATAGGTTATTTTTCTCATGAATATATCGTGCATTTTCAATTTGATTTGCATTTTCCCTTAAGAATCATCCAAAAAACCTAGCAAACTTAGAAACTTCATAACTCTCAATAGGTTAAGCTTCTGACCTTCTCCTTTGGGTGTGACCTTATATGGGATTAGGGTTTGTTTGTGTTCATTTTCAATTTTTTATCATGAAGTATGCTTCTGTTTTGATTATTTTCATCTCATACATTCATATAACCCTAATTTCTCATGTTCATTTGCATCTTTGCATATCATCATCATGTGAACTTGCCATGACATTCCAAGCATTTGTATGACATATTAGACATCTTAAGACATGCTTGAACATTGCTTGATCATTTCTTCATTCATTTTCCATGTCTTGCATTCATAACATTTCATAAACATCCATGTGTTTTCAAACATCTAAACATGCCCTCATGACTTCTCATCTTTGTATGATCATTCATATGCATATTGTATGACTTTGAATCATCTCATATGCCATTTGCATTGCATAATCACTTTTGACTTTGGTCTTTGCATCTCATTTCACTTCATTCACTTTTACTTTACATCTTATGCATTCATACTAACATTTCAGGTACCTTTGGTATGTTATTTGGGAAGTGGATTTTCCTTCACTTCCCACCTCTTCTTATCTCATTCATATGCATCCTTACATATCTTTGAAGTGAACTTGTTCACTTATGTTTCATTCTTCTCACTCTCTTTCTTTCAAGTTACTTATCTTCTTCAGGAAGTAAGTAACTTGTTCTTCTTTCTCCTCCTCTTTTCATTTGTTTCTTCCATTGGTGGCCTTGAAGATCTTTTCTCTTAAGCCTAACAAACCATAGGATATCCAAGCATGATAACCTTTAGGGTTGTGTATAATCCCCCTTAGTCTTTTACCTTTGAGTCTCCTTGAGTCTCTCTTCTCATCTCAACAATCAGAGACTAAACTCTTAAAGTTTTAGGACTTTGGAATTAGGGTTATGCCTGCATCCTTCTCTTAGGATGGAGTGTATAACTTTAATCCTTAGTGTTAAACCTTTAATTTTTTTACACCTATTAATAAAAACACATTAATAATCACCAAGACTTTATCTTGTAACTTGGGCCTTACATTAGGGTTCTATCTCTTCCTTGTGGTTAAGAGGGACTAACCCTAGTGTTTAATGGACAAGTCCCCCTCAAGTTGTCTTACAAACTTAAAATCCACTTCTTAATCTAATCCCTTTAATTAAAATCCACTTAATAAAGGCTTGTTATATAATGAATTTAATCCCTAACCATTTATTAAGTTGAGGTATCTTCCTCAGCTTAAGTGTTCTCATCTATTATCCTTCTATTAGGATGGTGTAATGAGTTCACTAATCTGTGATTAGAGATTAAACTCATTACTTAACATTAAACAAAAGAAACCAAAAAACATCTAAATAATCACAAGTAGGTTAATGATCTTAATTCTACATCATCATGGTAATTAAGTTGAGATGCTCATCTCATACTTAATTTGGCTCATTATCCCTACTCAGGGAGGATATAATGAGTTTACAAGCCCTTGATTTAGGCCTAAGCTCATAATCCTATGCAAAAACACCAAAAACAATAAAAAAAACTGAAAACACAAAAAACAAACAATAATCGTCTCCTCCGGGATTCTTTTCTCATCACACTCATTCACAAACGAGAACTTGCTTCTTCCGTCTAATGCAAGACAGTTAGCACTCGAGCCAGACGAGTCATACACTTGAGCATAGGCAAGCAAGCAGTTCACAGTCAATTTCATTTTCAGTCTCTTTGAGTCGAACTACGGTGTTCTGACTTCCTCATTGCACGAGAGGCTATGTAGGCATAACTTAACACTTATCGAACAAAAGTCTATTTGTCTTCCCCCTCTTTCAGCATTCTTTCTTAAGCCTCAGTTCCTGAGCAATTCACCTTTTTGCACTGACACCTGTACATTCATTCTTTAGCTTTTGCACATAGATAGCACATACACTACCCCTTTAAACACAATCCTTTAAGCGCGGATCCCGTCGAGTACAACGGACAATCTGGGTGCTAATACCTTTACAGGTTATAACCAACCCTCTTTCTCAGCTTCTCTTGTTCGCAACCGTCTTATCCATCTCTTTCTAGGTTTATGCAGCATTACCTTTCCTTCGAGATACAAATGCCTATCTGGCGACTCTATTCAAATCATCTTCATTCTATCCTTTCGCCGACCGTTCGCGTCTGCACCCTGGGACCCTGGTGTCTTTTCAGGGGAGCGACAACTTGGCAACTATGCTGGGGAACCTTATCTTGCAACCAGGGCTTCTGGTTCTTTTTGTGGGTTTCTCCTAGCGCTTGTTTGATTTGTGTTTATGGGGGTGTTATGTGCTATATGTGCTTTTTTTTATTGTTTTATTTATTGCTTTCTGTACAGCTCTATTTATTGCTTCATTTACTGTTTTATTGCATTCCATATTACTGTCATCATATCATTATGCTGGATTTGTTGTTTACCTTGGTGGGAGGGATATTCAGTGAGTAAGGTTCCATACCGGGAGCCTGAGTGACATATAAGATAGAGTGGCTTCATATTCTTTCCCATTCCATTTCGGTCTGGTGCGGAATATGAAACACGGTTCAGACATGAGTTTCTTCTTGAGAACTCTGTGCTATGGATTTCCTGTAGTACTAGGGCTATCTGGGAAGCCTGCTAAGTCTGGATGACCTTTTTAGATGACCTTCAGCATCTGAGGTGAACTAGAGGAGGATCCTTTATGATTAATGTAAACACTGTACCTCCGGGTTAGAAGTGTTTACACTTCTCATAACTGATCCAAGTCTGAGGATCCTTGTTCTAGAACAATACCTGTGAGGGGGTTGGGATGTTTACAGGTTTGTAGGAACCCTTGGCCTCATCATACCCTGTTACCAGATTTGTTTTAAGGTTACATCATTTTTGGACGGATTCTATGAAACCCTGGACTTGTGACTCTTTATTTGAGTCCCCCACCTGGTTACTGGTTCTCTAAGCCTTCATCCGGACTTATGAACACACATGGACCTTATCAAGGCAGATAACAGATCCAACACTTGATCACAAACCCTTGCATATCATTCTGCATACATCATTTTGCATCATTTTAACATTTGTCTATTTGTTTTACAGGGTATCCACATCTTATTTGGTTTGGTTTTGACTGTTCTTCTACTCAGACATCTTCATCAGATATATTCATCAACTATCTTCATCAGAGATTTTCTTCAGCATCTTCATCAAAGACCTTCTCCAGCATTCCTTCAGTTGTTTTCTTCAGTTATCTTCACTAGCATCCATTATCAGTATGGACACATCTAGGAAGAGCAACATCACATACCATTTCTTTGAGCCCTCCCTAGCAGGCATCAGGCAGATTCAGACACTCATCACTCCTGATCATGTCCCTTTATTCAGCGAACATTATGGTGGTATCACGGACATGATCATGGACTTGGATGCATCATAGAAGAGTATGATCCACACTTGCCTTCAGTTCTATGACCCTCCTCTCAAATGTTTTACCTTTCCAGACTTTCAGTTGGGCCCTTTGTTAGAGGAGTTTCCATGTTGTTGGGTGTCCCCATCAGGAGAGGGATTCCTTTCAACCCTGAGATGACTGCTCCCAGGAATGAGGACATAGCTAAGGCTCTATATTTGGAAACCACCATCATTGATCATAATATGACTATCAATGCTGGAATCCCAGGCCTCCATTTAGATTTCTTGGTTACTCAGGCCACCAGTCATGCTACAACAGGGAAGTGGGACACTGCTTGTGCTCTCTTGGCCCTTAGCATATATGGTATCATCTTGTTTGCAGACGAGCCTAAGTTTGTAAGCAAGAGTGTTATCCATATTTTCCTGTTAAAGAATCTGGTTCCTACCTTGCTAGGGGATTTCTACTATTCAGTACATCAAAGGATTGAGAAACAGAGGGGAAGATTAGTCAGATGTTGTTCACCTCTCTTCTATTGTTGGTTACTGAGGCACTTGCCAAAGACAGAAGCTTTCTTGAATCCTCATCAGTCAAGAAATTGGGCTAAGAGAATGATTGATCTCACTTCAGAAGACATCAGGTGGTGCACTCAGAGCACCAAGGGCAGGGACATAATTACAAGTTGTGGGCAGTATCCCAATGTACCTCTTATTGGAGTGAAGGGTTGCATCAACTACAATCCTTTGCTTTTCAAAAGGCAACTAGGGTGTGCCTTAGTACATCCACCAAGAGACCAGGACTTATCAGAAACCCTTTATTGTGACATTTAGCATAACCATGCCATTGCCCGACAAGCAGCATGGGCTTGGGATAACATTCAGACAAAAGGGACTGCTATCCTTGGCAAGTGCAACAACATAGCTTCAGCTCAGTATATTGATTGGTCTCGCCTCAGAGGACAGATCACCCGCATGCCATTAACCTTGGAAGATGTGCATGTACCATCAGCAGTAGAGTCTATAGCTACAGTCAGTTTAGAGGAGTTTGAGAAGTTGAAAGAGAGGAATACTCAGCTTTCTGAAGCTCTAAAGAAGAACCTCTGGGAGAGGAATGATAGTCATCTGGACAATGAGAGGTTGGAAAAGCTCCGGATCGAGCATATGACCAAGATTGAGAAGACAGATGATTACATCAGAAGAGCCCGGGCAGGGGAGTTGGTGTTGAAGAATGCTTACAAAGAAGCTAAGATTCAGAAAGCCAGAGCTGAGCACTACTTGGAAGAGAGTCAGGCTAGATGGATCGGAATTACTGAGGCTCGTTCACAGGAAGATCAGAAGACCCAGGCTAGGATAGAGCGGCTAGAAGCTAATGAGAGGAAGAGTCAGGAAGCCTTGTTAGCAGCACAGAAGGAAATCTCCGAGTTGAAACTCCGGGAGGGGTTGAAGAGATCAAAAGACCAATACAAGTATAAGAAGTTGACAAATGTTATTGCCACCAGGAACCTTCTTATCAGGACCATCACAGAGCATCCAGTTGGACCTGTGACTGATGCTCTCTTGAAGGAAGTCAAAGAAGATGACTTTGGGCTGGATGTTTGATTTCTTTGTATTTGTACTTCATTTTGTGTGTACTTTTGTTGATTTTGTTGTATTTTGACCCATAATGGGAACTTGTTGTAATCATGAACTATGTATCTTTACATTTTGTAATATATGGTTTGTGAGTTATCCTTTGGGCTTCATTTCCCTTCAACATCATCATTCCTCGAGGTCTGGAAGGTCAAAACCAAAGAACCAAACCGGATACCCTTGGAAGACAAATAAACATATTGCATTGCATACTAACCTCATTTCTTTGTTTTGTAGGTATTTTTCTGTTGTTTGTTTTCTCACTTTGCTGTGGTTTCAAGAAACATTGCTCGTAGGAGGGTCTTCCCCATCAACAGAGTTCATCGGTATCCTACAAGAAACAACCTTACGAGTTTACATATGGACCAAGTTCAGCAACATTTGACTGGCGTAAGAACTCAGATGGTTAATGAAAGAACTGAAATGAGGGCTCAGATGAACCAGTTCATGGCAGTAATGACTGGGTTGGCCCAAAGCCAAGAAATATTAAGAGAGTTGGTCGAGCGGCAAACTCCTGAAGAAAATCACCCAGGTACAGGGGGTACCAGCAACAATGATCATGTACAGCCACGTACTGACCCCCTGGATTTTGGGCCTCATCTCAACCCTGAAGTTAATGCTATCAGGAATACCCAAGGTAACACTGGAGGGTGTGCCTTACAAGAGGACCCTCAAGAGGAATAGTTTACTGTAGTTGGAGCAGGAGATGAAATATATGATCGTCGTCTGGACGAGATAGCAGAAAAGTTGAGATCTCTAGAGTCCCAAAACTCTTTAGGGTTTGATGTTATGGACATATGGGCCTAGTGGAGGGAGTAAGAATTCCTCACAAATTCAAACCTCCCTACTTTGAAAGATATAATGGAACATCTTACCCTCGCACCCATCTTCAATCCTTTTTGGGAAGATTAAAGGCTTACACTATGGATGAAAAGCTGTGGATGTTCTATTTTGAGGATAGCTTGACCGGGGCATCCCGTGAGTGGTACTCTCATCTAACTAGGGCAATGGTTAGAAATTGGAAGGATTTGGCTGAGGCTTTCATACACCAATATCAATACAATTTAGACATGGCTCTTAACAGAACTCTTCTAATGGGTATGTCACAATCCTCCAAAGAAAGCTTTAGAGAGTATGCTCAGAGATGGAGACAATTAGATGCTGCCGTTCAACCTCCAATGTCGGAAAGAGAAATGGCAGATATGTTCATGAACACCCTACAGGGGACATACATTGATAGGTTGGTTGCTTTCTCTTCCACTAGCTTTGCTGACGTGGTCATAGCGGGGGAGAGAATTGAAAGTTTGTTAAAAATGGGTAAGATTTCTGATAATGGCGCCAACTCAAGCAGCACATGGAAACCTTTTGCAGGGCCTCGCAGGTCGGGTGAAACCAACTCAATACACATGGGCAGAGGAAGGCCCCAGTATATGCCAAGATCAATTGTCGCTGTCACGATTCCCACTCCATCACCTCAACAACAATACACTCCATAACCCCAACATTTCCCTTAGCAACAACATTTTCCTCAACAAAGGTCTTACAACAACAACAACCAACAGCAACGTCCTTTCTAGCAAAGGCCATCTCAAGTCAACAGGGTAATCGATCCTATCCCAATGCCCTATGCCACTTTACTACCACAACTTTTGAAGCTTAATCTTGTTGAATTAAGGACTCTGGCTCCACCAGATCCTCAGAACCTTCCAAGGAATTACAACGTCAATGCCAGATGTGCCTTCCATTCTAATGCACCTAGCCATACCACAGAAAAGTGCAGAGCTTTGCACATGAAGGTCCAGGATCTAGTTGATTCAAAGGCTTTAAATTTTGCACTTCCTCCTAATGTCACAAAGAATCCTATGCCTAGCCACGGTGGGCCCAGGATAAATGCAATTGAGGAGGATCAACCTGTGAACCTAATTGAAGATACTGCAAGCATTCAAACACCTCTGGCCGAGGTTAAAGCTCAGCTTGTAAAGTGCCAGGTGTTCCCAAGTGTGAGGCCTGTTGTGAATCTTGCAAGGTTTCCGCCAATGGTTGTGCAAGTTTAAAAAGTGGCATCAATGGCCTTATCAGAGAAGGTATCCTGCAGATAACATCAACGGTTTCTACAACATCAACAATTCCTCCTACAGTACCAACAAGCACCCCTCTTACAACTTCAAAAACAATTGTTCCGACAGACTCTGCTACAAAGTCAACAATCATCTCTTCTATCACTTCAAATAACATTAGTTCAACCGCATCCGCTTCTACAACGACAACAACCATTAATAATGACATCTCCACAATCACCATATATTACGACCCGGCAATGGTCCCCGTTTCCAACAATTTTCAGCAACAATATCAACGACAACCCAGCTTCAGTCTTTCACCACCACCACCAGTCAGAAATCCTGTCACCATATATTACGATCCACAGACAATAACAGTTCCTACTTCTGCTGCAGTCAGTTCAGTCACCATCACGGTACCTGGACCCATTCCGTATGAAAAAGATAATGATGTTCCATGGCACTATGGTTCAGACCTCTACTGCAACGGGGAGAGAGTCGCTCTTGATTCTTCAGCTTACACACCACAAATCGATAATGTCGGGGGAGGAGGAGGCTTCACTCAAAGCGGACGCCTCTTTGCGTCACAAATTCCAAGAGTTAACACTGAGGTAGAGGCTGCTGCCAAAGCTAAAGGCAAAAATGTGGTGCTTGAAGAACCAGTTTTGAAAGAGGCTTATAAGACGTCCTTTGATCAAGATGTGGACGAATTTATGAGGATAATCAAGAGAAGTGATTATAAGGTTGTGGATCATCTCCACCAGACTCCTTCCAAGATCTCCATTCTATCATTGATATTGTGTTTCGAAGCTCATCGGGATGCATTACTTAAAGTCCTGCATGCAGCCTACGTGCTTGAGGAGATCACGCTAAATCAGCTAGAGACAGTGGTTTCTAATGTTAATACAGGTCACGGACTAGGCTTCACCAACGCTGATTTGACAACGGAAGGTCGTCATCATAATAAAGCTTTGCACATTACTCTAGAGTGTAAAGGAGCTGTGTTTTCACATGTTCTAGTTGACACTGGGTCCTCACTCAATGTCTTGCCAAAGAAAGCCCTTGTTAAGCTTGAATATGATGGTGTAGCTCTCCGACCAAGCAACCTGGTGGTCAGAGATTTTGATGGTTCCAAGAGGTCTGTTCTTGGAGAAGTGGAGCTGCCTGTGATAATTGGCCTGCAGGTCTTTCAAACTACTTTCTACGTGATGGACATTCAGCCGGCCTACAGCTGTTTGTTGGGTCGACCATGGATTCACGCCGCTGGCGCAGTTACGTCGACCCTTCACCAGAAATTAAAATACGAGTGGGAAGGGAAAATTATCACAATCTGTGGTGAAAAGGAAATTTTTGTTAGCCATCTGGCTACCTACAAATACATTGAGATGGATGGTGAGATTCACGAGACCATGAGCCAAGGTCTCGAAGCACTGAACGTCAACGAGGCGACAACTGAAGTATTTGCTGCATCCCAAGAGGATAGGCTGGGTACTTCAATTGTCTCCTACCAACAAGCTCATAATGTTGTTGAAGATGGGAACGCCCAAGGCTGGGGCAAGCTGCTACCTGTGGAGAAGAAGGAGAACAGATTCAGTTTGGGTTACAAACCATTCCGACAAGATCAACCAGAGGCTGCCAAAGAGCCCAAGTTCGTGAGTGGGGGAATGTTAACCCCAGATGTTGTCAATAACGTGGAAGACGAGGCTGAAAGTGACCTCAACTTGGAGAGCTGGATTTGTCCAAGGATCCCGAGACAACAAGTCCTTAACTGGTCTTCTCAGGAAATTATAAGAGTTACTCCTGCAGAGTAATTATTATTTCCTGCTTTAGCATGCATCAAGTCATGCATCTTGCCCAAGGTGTCAAAACTCATTTTGTAATAGGGCCATATTTGTATTTTGTGCAAATGGAATATCAATGAACAATGGACATCTTTTGCAAAAAAAATTCTTTTTCGCTCACTGTCTTTTCATTTTTGTTATTTTTCGCACAAAACAATAAATGGCAATGTTTTCAAAATAATAACTTCATTCACACTTTTTCTGGACAAGATTAAAATCAATCACTAAAATGAACAAATCTCAACCCTTACAGAGATAATCCTCCAGATTGCACCGACAACAACACTGCTATGACCTTGTATGACTTCGACAATCCAATTAATCAAGAAGATGAAGGGGTTGATGAAGACTATAAGTTGCCTGAAGAGTTAGCCAGGTTGTTGAGGCAAGAAGAGAAAGTGATTACTCCTCATTAGGAGGAAATTGAAACTGTTAATCTTGGTACCGAGGAAGATGTGAAGGAAGTGAAGATTGGGGCCAGTCTGCAAGCTCCAGTAAAAGAACAGCTCATCAGTATGCTTCGGGAATACGTCGACGTCTTTTCCTGGTCCTATCAAGACATGCCAGGTCTAGATACAGATATTGTCATGCACAGGCTACCCTTGAAAGAAGATTGCCCTCCAGTTAAGTAGAAGTTGTGCCGCACTCACCCAGATATGGCCATGAAAATCAAGGAAGAAGTACAAAAGCAGTGGGACGTCGGTTTCCTTACTGTAACTAGTTACCCGCCGTGGGTTGCTAACATTGTACCCGTGCCTAAGAAGGATGGCAAGGTGTGTATGTGTGTGGATTACCGGGACCTGAATAGAGCTAGCCCAAAGGATGATTTCCCATTACCTCACCTTGACGTATTGGTGGATAACACAGCTCAGTTCTCGGTGTTTTCTTTCATGGACGGATTTTCTGGATACAATCAGATCAAGATGTCACCCGAGGACATGGAGAAAACAACTTTCATCACACCTTGGGGCACATTTTGTTACAAGGTAATTTCGTTTGGGTTGAAGAACGCCGGTGCAACATATCAGCGGGCTATGGTAACAATATTCCACGATATGATCCACAAAGAAATCGAATGCTATGTGGATGATATGATTGCCTAGTCCTTTACTGAAGAAGATCATCTGGTGAATCTGTTGTAGTTGTTTAAGCGTCTGAGGAAGTATCAGTTGAAGTTAAACCCCAACAAATGCACATTCGGGGTACGTTCTGGTAAGCAGCTGGGATTTATTGTAAGTGAAAAGGGAATTGAGGTTGATCCCGACAAAGTCAAAGCTATTCAGGAGATGCCTGCACCTAGGACTGAGAAAGAAGTTCGAGGGTTCTTAGGTAGGTTGAACTACATATCAAGGTTCATATCTCACCTCACTGCAACTTGTGAGCCCTTGTTCAAACTGTTAAGGAAAGAACAAACAGTCAGGTGGAACGACGATTGTCAAAAGGCTTTTGACAAGATCAAGGAGTACCTGCAAGAACCTCAAATCTTCATGCCTCTAATTGAAGGAAGACCTCTGATAATGTACCTGACAGTATTATAAGGGTCAATGGGGTGTGTGTTGGTCCAGCATGACGAGTCTGGTCGAAAAGAGTATGCAATATACTACCTAAGCAAAAAGTTTACCGACTGTGAACAACGTTATTCACTGCTCGAGAAAACTTGATGTGCTTTAGCATGGGCATCTCGCCGACTAAGGCAGTATATGTTGACTCACACTACTTTGTTGATCTCAAAAATGGACCCCGTCAAGTACATATTTGAGAAGCCAACACTCATCGGAAGGGTTGCAAGATGGCAAATGATTCTGACAGAGTATGACATTCAATACACCTCTCAAAAAGCCATAAAGGGCAGTGTATTGTCTGATTATCTGGCTGAGCAACCCATTGATGATTACCAACCCATGAGATTTGACTTCCCTGATGAAGACATCGTGTACCTAAAAGCAAAAGATTGTGAAGAGCCAGTTCACACTGAAGGGCCTGACCCAGAAGAAGCATGAACTTTGATGTTTGACAGGGCTATCAATATGAATGGTCGGGGAGTTGGTGTAGTGCTCATTACACCTAAAGGAGTTCATATGCCTTTCTCGGCAAAACTCACCTTTGCCTGCACCAACAACGAAGCAGAATATGAAGCCTGTATCATGGGTCTTGAGGAAGCCATTGACCTCAGGATCAAAACCTTGAATGTATTCGGAGATTCAGCTTTGGTAATCAATCAGTTCAACGGCAAATGGTACACTCATCAAGAGCATCTGATTCCATACCGTGATTATACGAGGAGATTATTGACTTTCTTCACAACAGTCAAACTTGAATACATTCCTCGAGATGAGAATCAGTTTGCAGACGCTTTAGCTACCATTTCCTCCATGATCAAAGTACAAGCTGTCAATTATGTGCCTCGGATTTTGGTATCCAGACTGGACCGACCGGCATATGTGTTCTCTGTGGACACTGCTAGTGACAACAAGCCTTGGTTCCATGACATCAATGCTTCTTAGAGAATCAGACATACCCACCTAGGGAATCATCTAATGATAAGAAGACATTAAGAAGGTTGGACGACAGTTTCTTCCTCAATGCTGATGGTTCATTATACAAGCGAAACTTCGACATAGTTCTGCTCAGATGTGTTGACAAGAAGGAAGCAGGCCTGCTGATGCACGAGGTGCATGAAGGTTCTTTCGGCACCCATGTCGGAGGACATGCAATGGCGAAGAAATTGTTAAGATCGGGTTACTACTAGATCACAATGGATGCAGACTGTCGTGCTTATGCCAGAAAATGCCACAAGTTCCAGATCTACGCAGATAAAGTGCATGTGCCTCCAAATTCTCTGAGCGTGATGTCTTCACCTTGGCCCTTCGCTATGTGGGGCATTGACATGATTGGAAAGATTGAACCGGCTGCTTCAAATGGTCACAGATTCATCCTGGTCGCCATTGATTACTTCACCAAATGGGTCGAAGCAGCTTCGTATGTGAACGTCACCAGACAAGTGGTAGCTAGATTTCTGAAAAGGGATATCATCTGCCGATATGGAGTTCCCGAGCGAATCACAATTGATAATGGTTCAAACCTCAACAACAAGATGATGGCAGAACTGTGTCGGGACTTTAAAATCCAACATCACAACTCTTCTCCTTACAGGCCAAAGATGAACGGCGCTGTTGAGGCAGCCAACAAGAACATCAAGAAGGTTGTGCAGGAGATGGTAGTCACCTACAAAGACTGGCATGAGATGCTACCATTTGCCTTACATGGGTACCGAACCTCTATCAGAACATCTACTGGGGCAACACATTATCAGCTTGTGTATGGTATGGAAGTTGTCCTACCTGTTGAAGTTGAGCTACCCTCCTTGCGGGTAATGATGGATGTAAAACTGGATGAAGCAGAATGGGTCCGGTCCCGGTACAATCAACTGAATCTAATTAAAGAGAAAAGATTAGCAGCCATCTGTCATGGGCAGTTATATCATAAGCGAATAAAGAAAGCCTTCGATCAGAAAATCAGACCTCGGGAATACCAAATGGGAGAGCTTGTTCTGAAAAGAATCATTCCTCCTCATACAGACCACAGGGGAAAGTGGACACCAAACTATGAAGGTCCCTACGTGATAACCAAAGTCTTCTCAGGTGGGGCACTGATGCCCGCAACCATGGATGGTGAAGACTTCCCGTTTCCTGTGAATTCAGATGCAGTTAAAAAAATACTTCGCATAAAATGACCCACTGGACATAAAAACAAAATGTAAGTCCAGGAAAAAATGGGGCATCCCGGCGAGTCAAAAACAGAATAAAAGACTCAGGAAAAATAAGGGAAAAATAAATAAAAAATGTACACCCGCTGAGTTGAAAAGCCGCATTGGACAGCTCAGACAAAAATGGGTATCCCGGTGGACTGAAAACCCGAAAGGGCGATCCACGCAAAATCAGGGAATAAGCGAACAACTGCATTCTGAATCTGTCTGTATCGCTCACAACATGGCAAGCTTTGAAAGGATAAAGCGTCGGTCAGAACCAACCTTCTTCAGAAAGAAGGATGAGAAGAACTTCAAGGTCATACAGGTCATAGCAAAGTAAACTCACTGGAGTGTCATCTTCAACATTGCCAACACTTTTATTTTCTCCATTTACAGTAATCTCCTCATTTCAGGGGATTCGTTTCTTAGACAAGACTTGCTTATTCAAGGCGCACAAATCAATAAACTCAGAATATTCAGTCACACTTTGTTTTTACCTTTTGTTTTGTTTGCAAAACGTCCAGAGTTCGTAATACAACATTTGCATGAAACTTATAGGCCATTTTGAAACAAAATGCTTGCAGAAAGTATGAATTCTTAAGCAAAAATAACTCCTATGAAGGAATCTGGTTAAGGATACCTCAGGAAACTTGTGCGTTTTCCTTTGTCTTAACAGGTTGCAGGTACTCAAGACAGACAATCTTTCGCAGCATGGGGCATATCAAGCATTACATCCCCATCACATTGCTTCCCAGAAGTTATCTCCTCCCCAAGCAGGATCTCCCGAGCAATGACGGACAACTCTTCCACAGCAAAGTGGTCAGAGAACTTTCTATTCCCCACCAGATTGCCATATTTGGCTCATCCTCAGCAGAGATGGTGGAATTGATTCCCCACAGAGTTGCCTCCCCAATAGATAAATACCTTAAACACATCCCCAGCGGAGTTTCTAAAACCTCTTCATCCCCATTAAGGAGTTCTCCCTCCGGACAGATCTACCAATGATCCCTTCCCCCAGCTGAGTTCTCCCTCCAAACAGATCAGCCAGAGATCTTTATCCGCAGGATCCGAATCTCGGATCAAGTTTCTCACTTACATAATCATAGCATTTTGTATCATATTCACCAAAATAAGCGTAGCATTCCGCATAATACGGAGCATTACGGCAAAAATCAAACATTTTCATGATCATGAGCCATGTTCGAGCCAGTCACCTGCAAATTTCATCAATAATATACAAAACTCATATCCCCTGCAGATAAAAAACCAAGGCATCCCCTTTGCACTCTCAAAGTACAGATACTTGTTCATAACTTGCTATTCTCGACACTCGTCTGTGTCATCTTATTCCCTCGCAGGTCGCCAGAATACCTTTTGCACTTTCAAATATAGATATTTGTTCACAACTCGTACATATTCTTTTGACACTCGTCTGTGTCATGCATTCCCCAGCAAGTCAAACACTCGTCCATGTCCCTTGCCCAATCTTTCGACACTCGTCCGTGTCTAGCACATACTTCACCAGAAGATCAACCCTTGTACGTACTTATATATAATCCTCTGATACTCGTCCGTATCTTGTATATATCGCCTCCCCGGATGATTCAACACTTGTCTGTGTTCCTTGCTTAATTGATTGATACTCGTCCGTATCGTCATCCTTAAACACATGTCAGTGTTTGCTTCTATCGATACCCATCCGTATCATGGTCCTAAGGATACTCATCTGCATCTTTAGTCTATACACACTGTCAAACACTTATACCTTTTATTTTTTTGAAATGTAAGCACTCGCCAGTGTTTACAATTCCCCAGCAAGTCACCAACAAAACAACTTTCTTCTATCCGACATTCGTCTTATGTCGTGATACTTTCAGCAGCCGTCCCCTACCAGGTGATCGTCCTTCACCTTCGGATGATCGTCCCTCATCCTTTTCCCCAGTGGAATCTCCATTATTGGAACCTTCTATCCGGCATTCGTCCTATGTCATGATATTTTTAGCAGCCGTCCCCTGCTAGGTGATCGATCTGCACCTTTTGATGATCGTCCCTCATCATTTATCTGATGGTCGTCCCCATCGTTGATCTTGTTATCCGACATTCGTCCTATGTCGTGATAATCCCCGAGAGCAGTCATACCCTGTTAGGTGATCGTCTTTCACCTCTTGATGATTGTCCTTCATCATGCTTACCTGATGGTCGTCCCTATCGTTGATCTTTTCTATCCGACATTCGTATTATGTCGTGATATTTTCAGCAGTCGTCCCCTGCTAGGTGATCGTCCTTCACCTTTGGTAACCGTTCCTCATCATTATTCTTTCACCCGATGGTCGTCCCCATCATTGTTTACTTTACTTTCCAAGCCTGATGGTCGTCCCCATCAATGCTTTTCTCAATCCCCATAGAGTTTTATTTCCTTACCTGATGGCCGTCCCCGTCGTGGTCTCTTTATTTCCCCAGCTTGTTGGTCGTCCCCGTCATGGTTTAGCTTACCATTTTACCCCCAACAGTCGTCATCTACTCGATGGTCGTCCTCCATCACTTTCATTTGATATTCAGTTTATACTATCTTTTAAAATTTATATCCCTTTTCTTCTTCTCCCCAGCGAGTGCAAATTTCGGACTATCTTTGGTATTCAACCACAAGTTATCTTGTTTGTCTGTTAAGCCAGACGCTTACATCCTGCACAGCTAACTTATGCTTGAATAGGGGCAGCTGTAAAAACCCCAAATTTTCCCTCACTCTTTCTCACACCATGGCTTATGATCTCATTTTTCATAAATACCTCATTGCATCTCACATTGCATAAACAACTTCATCAAATCATTCCATGACTGCACAATTAGGGTTTTGTGATCAGATGAATCTTAGAAGTGATCTGAGCCATACCAATGGACTTGAAGCATGCCAAGAGGGTCCATTAGTGTTCTATGATCATCTTACATCTCCAAGAAGTCTTTGAAGTCAAAAAATGTCAAAAGATTGCATAGAGGTCCAGGCAGAACTATGGTTTTCCTGCACAGATGACCAAACTTAGGGTTTTGGTTTCAGAGGCCTTAATCCCAATTTTTTTGTCATTCTTATTTCTAATGGTCTTAATATGTTATAAGGATCATGTGTACCAAATTTTATGAAGAAATTCACTGTGGAAGTCATCAGATCATTGGGTAACTTCTTGAGCAAGTAAAGTCAAAATTAGGGCATTTAAGGCCCCCAACAAGGGTAACAAAGGGTCATCGTCGTCATTTTGAGTCTCTATGATCTTTATTTGATCTTAGAAGTGGTTGGAAGTTCACAAAGTTGAAGAATTTTGGGCCAATTGCAAACTTTCCATTTTTGGAAATGACTTGTAATGGAAACTTTCTATTTTGGGAAAGATTTTCAACTTATTCTTTCATGACCAAAAAAGCTTCAAATGAAAAATTATTGGGCATGAAAGTTGTAGATTAGGTCTTTCCCTTTTCAAAAAGTACTAGAACATCTCTTGATTCATCCTAGAACTCAAGATATGGCCTTTCAAAGTGGGAAAAAATCCTATAATTTTCAAGTTCATGCCAAAGAGGATTTTTTGCAAATTCAAGTTTCAAGTCATTTCATGACCTCTAATTGATTGCTAGGCATCATAAAAACATAGTGCAATGCATTTGAACCAAAATTGTGCCTTGGATTTCAAGTTTCCATAAGGCATTTTCACAAAATTCTCAAAGAGGGAAAGTTGCAAAATGCTTGGAAACTCTTCATCCACTTGTGCCAGCTCATGAAATTTGATTCTATGGTTCTCCTTGATACAAGCTGAGGCCAGACACCCCTTGAAGCCAGATCTGCCATGGCCCATACCTCCAAGTACACAAAATTTACTTTTTTGCAAAACCTCCCATACCAATCAAGCTGAGCCACAACAACTCCTCTGACCAATCAAGACATCACATACAAGCCTCATGGACCTAATTTCATAGCTTCTTGGAGCCTGAAACACAACACAAGTCAAATTGCACAAAATCCACCAAAATCTTCATCTCTTCGATTCTCTCAACATAAATCACAAACCTCAAAACTCTTTGCTCCATTCAATCATACACATCCTCAGGATCACAAAGCAACCCTCACAATGACCTAAAAGCCTCTGAATCAAAAACACGATTTCTCACCTCTCAAAATTGAAACTCACAAAGGAGGCCATTCAAACTTGTTTTGAGATCCTCATCATCATCGGGGAGCTCATTGGGGTTGGTTTGAACAAAGAAAGAGGCCAGAAAGCTCAGGGAGTGAAAGCTTCATCTCAGGTAACCATGAAGAACATTTTTCCATAACTCTCATTTTAAGTTCTTAAATGATTCTATATGTCTCTCTGATCATGGTGATATGTTTAGTTTTCAAAATGGTTAAGAATCAAGCATGTATTGAACTTCTGAAAGTTTTGTGTATTTTTCCGTTTTGCTTCAATTCATGTTATTCTTGAAACATGAATGTTATTTGATGCTGGATTCATGCTTAGGAATGTCAGAGGATCATTTCTGGAGCTTTAGAGGGTTTGATTTAGCCTAGGGAAGAAGTTAGGTTGAGAGGGTGACCGGAGAAGATAACCGGAGCTTGCTCCGGTCACCTAAAAGTGATTAGGGTTAATTAATTAGGGTTAGCGCGTCAGTTTGAATAATGGCCCTTGGATTGAGTTTGCCGCGTGTTTGGACGGATCAGATGCATCCACTTAACTTTAATTCATAATTAATTAAGTTAATTAATTTAATTAGCCAGTTTCAATCCTAGCCCTTCATCTGCGCGTGCAGTCAAGCCCAATTTGAACCTTAACCCTCAGATCAACATACTTTCATTTAAATCAATTTTTATTTCATTTTTATTCATTTCTTTTGTGCATTTTATTTAAAATATCAAAACTCATCAAAAAAATATGATCTTTTTCATTTCTGATCCGAATAATTCTCTCAACCTGAAAATAATTTTTATTTTATTTTTTGCATTTAAAAAGTATTTTTAAAATATTTAAATGTTATTTTTAATTAATTAATGAAGTTTAATTAATTAAAAATGCATTTAGGTTTCTAAAAATCACCAAAAAATTCATGAACCATTCCAATACATTTAGAAACCTTTTCAAACTTATCATACAAATTTCTTTTTAGGTTTGATAATAATTTCACAATTTTCTTTGAATTAGGGTTCCTTAAAATCACATTTTTCTAACCCTAACTTGAAAAATTCATTTTTGCCTAACCATGATGAGTTTGAACTTGATTCTTTTGGCATTGTTTCACATATTGCATTTAGTTTATAGGTTATTTTTCTCATGAATTTATCTTGCATTTTCAATTTGATTTTCATTTTCCCTTAAGAATCATCCAAAAAACTTAGCAAACTTAGAAAATTCATAACTCTCACTAGGTTAAGCTTATGACCTTCTCCTTTGAGGTGTGACCTTATATGGGATTAGGGTTTGTTTGTGTTAATTTTCAATTTTTTATCATGAAGTATGCTTCTGTTTTGATCATTTGCATATCATACATTCATAAAACCCTAATTTCTCATGTTCATTTGCATCCATCTTTGCATATCATCATCATGTGAACTTGCCATGATATTACAAGCATTTGTATGACATATTAGACATCTTAAGACATGATTGAACATTGCTTGATCATTTCTTCATTAATTTTCCATGTCTTGCATTCATTACATTTCATAAACATCCATGTGTTTTCAAACTTCTAAACATGCCCTCATGACTTCTCATCTTTGTATGATCATTCATATGCATATTGTATGACTTTGAATCATCTCATATGCCATTTGAATTGCATAATCACTTATGAATTTGGTCTTTGCATCTCATTCCACTTCATTCCCTTTTACTTTACATCTTATGCATTCATACTAACATTTCAGGTACCTTTGGTAAGTTATTTGGGAAGTGGATTTGCCTTCACTTCCAACCTCTTCTTATCTCATTCATATGCATCCTTACATGTCTTTGAAGTGAACTTGTTCACTTATGTTCCATTCTTCTCACTCTCTTTCTTTCAAGTTACTTATCTTCTTCAGGAAGTAAGTAACTTGTTCTTCTTTCTCCTCCTCTTTTTTTGTTTCTTCCATTGGTGGCCTTGAAGATCTTTTCTCTTAAGCCTAACAAACCATAGGATATCCAAGCATGATAACCTTTAGGGTTGTGTATAGTCCCTCTTAGTCTTTTACCTTTGAGTCTCCTTGAGTCTCTCTTCTCATCTCAACAATCAGAGACTAAACTCTTAAAGTTTTAGGACTTTGGAATTATGGTTATGCCTGCATCCTTCTCTTAGGATGGAGTGTATTACTTTAATCCTTAGTGTTAAACCTTTAATTTGTTTACACCTCTTAATAAAAACACATTAATAATCACCAATACTTTATCTTGTAACTTGGGCCTTACATTAGGGTTCTATCTCTTCCTTGTGGTTAAGAGGGACTAACCCTAGTGTTTAATGGACAAGTCCCCCTCAAGTTGTCTTACAAACTTAAAATCCACTTCTTAATCTCATCCCTTTAATTAAAATCAACTTAATAAAGGCTTGTTATATAATGAATTCAATCCCTAACCATGGATTAAGTTGAGGTATCTTCCTCAGCTTAAGTGTTCTCATCTATTATCCTTCTATTAGGATGGTGTAATGAGTTCATTAATCTGTGATTAGAGATTAAACTCATTACTTAACACTAAACAAAAAAAACAAAAAACATCTAAATAATCACAAGTAGGTTAATGATCTTAATCCTAAATCATCATGGTAATTAAGTTGATATGCTCATCTCATACTTAAGTAGGCTCATTATCCCTAATCAGGGAGGATATAATGAGTTTACAAGCCCTTGATTTAGGCCTAAGCTCATAATCCTATGCAAAAACACCAAAAACAATAAAAAACTGAAAACACAAAAAACAAACAGTAATCATCTCCTCCGGGATTCTTTTCTCATCACACTCATTCATAAATGAGAACTTGCTTCTTCCGTCTAATGCAAGACAGTTAGCACTCGAGCCAGACGAGTCATACACTTGAGCATAGGCAAGCAAGCAGTTCACAATCAATTTCATTTTCAGTATCTTTGAGTCGAACTACGGTGTTCTGACTTCCTCATTACACGAGAGGATACGTAGGCATAACTTAACAGTTATCGAACAAAAGTCTCTTTGTTTTCCCCCTCTTTCAGCATTCTTTCTTAAGCCTCAGTTCCTGAGCAATTCACCTTTTTGCACTGACACTTGTACATTCATTCTTTAGATTTTGCACACAGATAGCACATACACTACCCCTTTAAACACAATCTTTTAAGCGTGGATCCCGTCGAGTATGATGGACAATCTGGGTGCTAATACCTTCCCAAGTTGTAACTAACCCCCTTTCTCAGTTTCTCTGGTTCACAACCGTCTTATCCATCTCTTTCTAGGTTTATGCAGCATTACTCTTCCTTCGAGATAAAAATGCCTTGCTGGCGACTCTATTCAAATCATCTTCATTATATCCTTTCGCCAACCGTTCACGTCTACACCCTGGGACCCTGGTGTCTTTTCGGGGGAGCGACAAAACGCGAAAGTGACGCGGAAAAGGATAGTCGTCAGCCAGGAATTTTTATCCCGAAGGAACGGGAAAGGTAATGTTGCACAAACCAAAAGAAAGAAAAGAAAGGACAAAGGTCCTGCGAACCAAAGAAAACTGGGTTCTGGAGTCGATTATGACCTAGGAAGGTATTAGCACCCTAGATCGTCTGTCGTACCCGACGGGATCCACGTTTGCAAAGAAACTGTTTTTATGGTTGAAGAAATGAAATTTACTGCAAAAGAAAGACCGAAACTGGATAAGAAAAGGAAAGAAAGGGGGAAAATGTAGGGAAAATAAAATAGTGCACGAACAGGCCCTACCCCGCTGCCTACATACCTCATCTGGACATGAAGATCAGAGACATCGTTGTTCCCCTAACTAGGGAGGAAAATGGCGTGTGTTTTAAAAGATTGAACTGCTTATATCAATGCTCAGGTGTTGCAGGATCTTCTGACACAAGTGCGTTACCATCTTACAAGGTGACAAGTAGGAGCAAGTTCTTACGTTATGAGTGAAGGTGATGAGAAAAGAAGTTTCGAAGGAGAGACGTTTATTCTTTGTTCATGTCTTTTGAAGAAGTTTTTGTTGTTTTTGTTTGTGAAAATAGTCTCATGATTAGACATGTACATCATGCTAGACAAACTTATACCACCACCATGATGGGGTGAATACAAGTGCTCCATGGAATAAGTCCTTACACATAAGACTACTTCACTTATTATTAAGTGTTTTTTAGGTTTTTGTTTGAAGATGAGAAAGAGAAAGAACTAGAGGAACTTAAAGGTAAAAGAACTAAAGGGGGACTAATAAATCCTAATGTTATCATGCATAGGATGTGTAACACCCCAAATTTGCCCTCTTCTTTTTATCATCAAAATCATATCATAATCATCATCAGCATGTCATATCCTTAGCATTTTGCATAGAAAGATAAAGCATAGAACTCGCATGTTCCAGCATAAGGCATATGATCAATCATCCGAGAACTCGTGATCTTAAAGGGCAAAGTCAAGAGCATGGTGACCTGGCAGGAAGCTCATAGGGTATTTCATACAAGCTTGGTATCATGGTCAAAGCCCTAAAAAGATTGAGGATCAAAATCAGATCAGAACGGTTGGCGCCGAGTTATTCTTGGAGTTTCCCACCAAAAGGAGGGAGAATTCAAAATTTGCTTGCGTTAACCGGTTAACGCTTGTTTAACCGGTTAATGGCTGCGAATTTTGAATTCCAGCAGCAAGTTCAGCATGTGTTTTTGGCTCCAATTTTCACTTTTCTGATTTTTATTAATTGGAAATTATGGAGAAGGATCTAGATCATTTACCAAGCATAATTTCGAAGCTAGATCCTAATCACTTTCTAAGCTAATCCCAAACCATTTTTTTTTTTTGGATCCTAAACCAAAAGTTTGGTCCCCAAGCCTAAATCATATTTATTCCATTTCCCTCCAAACCAAGAAAAAGCTCTCTCATAATTCACTTCTCATTTTCTGAATTTTCACCATTCTCTCTCACCATTCTCTCATTTTTTCTCCCAATTTTCCAAATCACTCAAAGTTCCTCTTTGAAGATCACAAAGCTTTGCATTAAAGTTTGTGGATCTTGGAACTAGACCTCCATCCATAGCTTCTTTTCATCAATTTGCTGGTTTCACTACTTGGTTCAGATCTGATTTGGTGATTAGAAGTGATTTTGGAGCCAAGTTCTTCATCTAGATCCTTTGCTTGCATTTATTTTGCTTGATGTGTGAAGATTAGCACTGGATCTTCAAAGTTTTCCGCACGATTCTTCATTTCCAGCTCAAACAACATTTACCAAAGCATACCTCAGCTTTGTAGGTTGGTTAAATTCAGATCTAGCTCTGTTTTTTAGCTTATTTTCATGCTTGTGCTTAGATCCACCAAGTGCTTGGGTATTTGCTTGTTTTGCTTGAATTGATTGGTTAATTTGTAATTGGATCTATGTGTTAATGTTCATGAGCCTAATGATGTTTGATTAATGTGAATTGATCTTACTATTTCATGCATAATTGATTGTTGGTCTGTTGTGGAATTATTTGGATAAGCTGGTTTTGAGCTGATTTTTCTGCAGGAATTGTTGTTATTTTCACAGTGTTAACCGGTTAACGCTTTGGTTAACCGGTTAACGCTTTGGTTAACCGGTTAACGCACCTGTTTTTTGTGCTGTTTTCTACAGGTTTGAACTGGTTAACCGGTTAACGCTTTGGTTAACCGGTTAACACTGAAGCAGAATGACTTGTTTGAGCTATTTTGAGCTTGTTTGATTCCCTAACTTATCATAATTGCCATGGATCATTGTATGATCATTGAATATGCTAGTTTAGGGTGATTTGCTTACTGGTTGATGTATTCTTTCATGTTCTCGACGCGTAAATTCATGTATGTGCAAAGCTTGGCATGTTGTTTGATTTTGTTTTCTTGAATTTTGAGCATGTTCATTCCATGAGTTGATGTGTTGGGCATGTGCTAGAATTTTGCTAACATTTCAGGGGCTCATGGTAAGTGAAGTGTGGATATTTATCCACATTTCAACTCTTCATCTCTTCTCTTTTACTTTTCTTTCTACTTTGTGGTTTCGATGTGCCTGATGCCATCATGTGATTCAACTCTTCTATTTTCCCCTTAGAAGCAACTTTTCTCCTTTAGAGGAGTAAGTTGTTTTCTAGCTTTCATTTCCTCTCTTTTTCTTCTCCTTTGGTTCTTCTTCTCTTAGGATAGTTTCAAGCCTCATTAACCTTAGGACCACTTTTTGCATGATAACTTTAGGTTTAGTCTTTCCCCATTAGACTTTTGCCTTTTTCTCCTTTGGTTCTCTTTCTCTTCTCATCTTCATACAAAAACGTAAAATACATTAATAAAGAAAGAAGTGACCTCTTGTGTATAGCCTTATTCCATGGGGCATATGTATTCATCCCATCTTGGAATAGTGCATTTGTCTAGGATGATGCACAAGTCGGATCATGGGGTCATCTTCATCAAGAAAAATCCTAAAACATACTTCTTCATTTTAATCACTAAGATACTTAATAAATTCAACAAGTCAATGAACTTAGGCCCTTGCCCTTGGAAATAAGTCTTGGATAAATTCTCCTTACTTGGTGTGCTTGTTCTATTATTCCATCTTGGAATGTAGTAGCAAGTACACATTCCATGGAAAAGAGTTTGAGTTCACTTCCTTGTGCCACACTCATAAAAAACTCTAAAAAATAATGGACAAACAATAAGCGTCTCTCCTACGGGACTTCTTTTCTCATCCCACTCACTCCTTACGTACGAACTTGCTCCTACTTGTCACTTTGAAAGACGGTTACGCACTCGTCGTCCAAGCCTGCAACACCTGAGCATTGACATAGACAGTTCAAACCTTAAGACACAAGCAATCTTTTCCACCCCTAGTTAGGGGAACTACGGCGAATCTGATCCTCATTGTCTAGATGAGGTACGTAGACAGCGGGGTAGGGCCCATTCGAGCTAACTCTTTTATTTTCCCTACATTTCCCCCTTTCTTTTATTTTATCCAGATGCAGTTCCTTTTCTTTTGTAGCAGCTTTCATTTCTTCACCCTTTGAAATAGTTTCTTTGCAAGCGTGGATCCCGTCGGGTACGGCGGACGATCTGGTGTGCTAATACCTTCCCAGGTTGTAACAGACTCCCGAACCCAGTCTCTTTGGTTCGCAGGACCCGTGTCCTTCCTTTTCTTTTTATCTGGTTTGTGCAGCATTACCATTCCCGTTCCTTTGGGATAAAAATGTCTGGCTGGCGACTCTACCTCTTTTCTGCGCCACTTTCGTGTTTGTACCAGGATGGAAATCCAGGGAGTGAAAACTGGCGACTCTGCTGGGGACCTCCTAACCAGAGTATCTCTGGTTCCCTTGAGAGTCAATCCTAGCGCTTGCGTGTTTCTGTTTCGGTGAGTGTTGATTGTTTGTTGTTGCGTTTTTATTTTACTGTTGTTTATTTACAGTTTATTTACAGCTTTATTTACAGTTTTCAGTATTTATACTCATGCATCATATATTATACTGGACTGTCTGGCTGTGCTGGTTTCCTTTTTTCTGTGGGATTGGGAACTGTTACTGTGAGATGAGCTCGTAACCGGGGCTCGAGTGCACCCTAGGAATTAGAATGGACAGTCACTTTGGCTTCATGGCATCTTGCTATGTTGGTAGTAGTAAGTTCCACACCCAAACTTGCGACTATCTTGGAAGTGTTTTGATGCAGGAATCTTTCTTGGATCATTACACGGGCTCGATAGTTATGTGCATCTGGGGACCGATCATTGAGGACATTTGCGGAAACATCCCTCTCCAGTGGTGACAGTGGCAAACCACATTTTGTGGCAAACCCATTCGCACCCGAGGGCCCATTGGGAACTCGCATAGGATGGCCTGGTTCTTTTATAGGAACTCAGTCAAAGCATCTGGTCGTATGACGATAGTATGGTACCCTTCGGGATGAATGTACTATTGTTTCTCGATTCCAGCGCTTGAAGCTGGGAACGTATAAAGGATGCTTGTTTTTCCAGGACTCACGCTGAGACCTCCCTGAGTAGTACATAATGCCAAACTGATTCCCTGATTTGTTCATGAGACATTTCTCGGAAATGGTGAACGTATTATTGCTATTCGGCTTTGAGAGTCTGTGATGTTTGACCTGGAGCACACATGTGAGATTGGGAGGGTTTTACATGTTTGTAAGAACCCTTGACCTCATCATACCTCATTGCCAGTACAGTTTTATGATTCGATATGGCTACATGGATTTTGGAGTTCTTAAGTCATCTGATATCTGATTTGGGGCTTATTTGAGACTGAATTCTTGTTCATGGGGCTTTATTTAGAGGATCTTGGTTCTTCGTCACTTGGGTCCAGTGTTCTGTATCCAGACAGTCCCGGTTGTTGATCATATGCCTGCATTGCATTTGCATCGCATCATACTTGCATTAATTGTTTGTGTTTCCATTTCAGGTTATTATTTATTCATTGTACCTAGTTCTGGTATTCATTATTTCTCCAGATGACAGAAATCCAAGAGATACCCAGAAAAAGGAATGCCCATTACACTTTCCCGCAACCAGAAATTGAGGGTATTCAGAAATTGGTGGGCTTGATGAGTGACAAGGTTTCAGATGATTTCAAAATCCAGTATGGGAATATCTTGGGATACATGAACAAACCTACTGTTGATTAGAGAGATAGCCTTCATTCTTTGTTGCAGTTTTACGACCCTTAGTTGAGAATTTTTGTGTTTGCTGATTATGTCTTGGGCCCTACTATGGAAGAGATTTCTGACATCTTGAAGATTCCTATCAAGGATGGTGTTCCCTATTATGCTGCAGAGAAGTGTCCCCCATACAAGGACATTGCAGGTGCTTGTCATTTGAGTATGCTTAGAGTGAAGATGGAGTTGGAAGCTAGTAAGGGGAAGGGATTTACCCTGGAGTTTCTTGTCACGGAAGCTCATGTGTTTGCCTTGGGAAGGAAGTGGTTAGAATTCAGTGCACTGTTAGCATTAAAGGTATATGGGATAAGTCTTTTCCGAGGAGAGAAAGGATGGGTGAGCTTGGAGGCTATCACCCTTTTCATTAAAGGAAACCCGGTGCCTACGTTGTTAGGGGATTTCTACTTTGGTGTACATCACAGAAATGAGAAGAGAAAAGGGTATGTGAATTGTTGCGCTCCATTGTTCGTTGAGTGGTTTTCTAAGAAACTTCCAAAATCAGGACCTTTCAAAGATCTTAAGCAAGATTGGAAGTGGGCTAGAAGATTCATTGGGTTAACATCTGATGATATAGCTTGGGGATGTAGCAGAAACTTGGTGGGGAAGGAGTTTATTACAAGGTTATGACTTATCACTTGTTCCCTTGTTAGGTAGGAAAAGAGTGATAAGTCATAACCCTGTGCTGTCTAGAAAACAGTTTGGCTATCCATTGAAGGATCCTCCTTCAGATGAAGAAATAGCTAAGACTCTGTATTTTCCAGCTGAAGATAATGAGCAGTTAGTTATCCAAGTATCTCAAGCTTGGGAAACAAAGGTCAGGGAGGGTAAGAAAGAATTTGGGAAGGTGGACCTTAAGAATTATCCCTCTTTTGCTTCTTGGATACAAGGTAGGGTTGACACCTTCTTCCTTCCATTCTCAGTTGAGGCTCCACTATACCGAAAATAAGTACCAGTACAAACCACTGTTTCTCTTGAAGATTACAAGAAGTTAGAAGCCCAATTGCACGAGGTTCGGGTAGAGAATTCTGAAATGGCTAGCTTGTATCACCGTGCCAATCATGCTAAGCAAGAAGCAGAAGAAAAGCTACAGAGGATGCAGGTTACCTTAGAAGCTAAAGAAAAAGAGTTTGCTGGGAGAGAAGCTCATTTTCAGATATTGGGTTTAACAGAGTCAAAAAGAGAAGCGGAGCATAAGAAGATTGTGAAGACTCTTAGGGAAGCTCGTCAATCCATTACTTGGTTACAGGGCCAAAGAGAACAGGAGCAGAAGAAGTACAAGGAAAAGGAAGAGTTCTTCGAGGTGCAGATGGAATTCAAGAAAGAAGAAGTAGAACAAGTTCACAAAATACGAAGGGAAAAGACTCAGCAATTGGTACAGAGCCAGCTAGCCTTGGAGGAAGGAAGGAGATTGCAGATCTTAAGCTGAGAGTAGGCGTCAAGAAGAACCGGACAGAGGTGGGGGCTGCAGAAGAGGGGCGTGATTCTCAGTTTAGCCTAGGTTTTTAGTTTATTGTTGTTTGTATCCGGACTACCTATAGGCTTGTTGTAGGAGTCTTGCTTTATCTTTTTGTTTTTTTGTATTGAATTGTACCCCTTTGGGAATTTTGTGTATGTCTATGACTCTGGTTGTTGGTAGTTTGTTCATGTTATGCAATGATACTTTCCAGTTATCGTTTCTGAATGAGCAAATTTGTTGGTGTGAAGCCATCAGGGTCTAAATACTCCTCAAAAGAGTTTGAAAAGCTAGATTCTGAAAGGAGATTTGGAGTATTTTCTGTCAAAAATACCGGAACTGGGGCATATTAATGCCTGGACATGGAAACATGAATAGTTGCATTGCATGCATATAACATGTTTTTTATTTTGCAGGTATTTCTCCAGTGTTCTAACGTTTATGCCATTGTAGGCACTATAGCTCCCAAGAAGGTTCAAAGACAGTCAACTGTACATAAATACCATACAAAGGTAAACAGAGAGAGAGCAATGGAGCAGATGCAGGAAGATCTGGCTGATTTAAGGACAAGAATGGATAACGTCATGACCCTCATGGCTGGGATGGGTTAAACTCAAGAGCGTTTACGCGAGATGGTGGAGAATAATCAAGCCAGGAACAATGGGACAGCAGATGGAGGTAATCGTAACGAGGCTGGCGCCCGTCACGTTGAGATCCCTGTGGTGCAACTAGGGGTCACCATTATCAATGACGGAGTGAATAACATGTAGATGGATGGGCAGGACGAACAATTCACTTTGCTGGATGAGGCGGAAGGCCAAGGGGTTGACATGAATAGGAGGTTTGAAGAAATGGTCGAGCAGATTCGCGCCATTCAATCTCAGAGTTCTCTAGGGTTCGACATCATTGATTTGGGCTTGGTGCCAGGGGTGAGAATTCCCTACAAGTTCAAGGTCCCTACTTTTGATAAGTACAACGGAACAACTTGCCCGAAAACTCACCTTCAGTCTTTTGTGGGAAGGATTGTTGCGCATACCGATGATGAGAAGCTGTGGATGTATTACTTCCAGGATAGTCTCGTGGGAGCTTCCTTAGAATGGTACATGAAGTTGAGCAGGGTCAATGTTCGAAGCTAGAAGGATTTAGCTGAGGCATTTGTGAAGCAGTATCAGTATAATTTGGATATGGCTCCAAATCGTACCCAGTTGCAGACAATGTCTCAGAGTGCTAAAGAAAGGTTCAAAGAGTACGCCCAGAGGTGGCGTCAGCTTGCTGCTCGAGTACAACATCCCTTGTTAGAAAACGAAATGGCAGACATGTTTATGGGAACACTACATGGTGTGTTTATTGAGAGACTGGCGTCTTGTTCAGCAACAAATTTTAACGATATCGTGATAGCTGGAGAAAGGGTTGAAACTCTGCTAAAAATGGGGAAGATCCAAGACAGTGGTGTAGGTAGCTTAAATGGTGTTCGAAAAGTTTTCAATGGACCTTCGAGAAGAAGGGAGGGAGAAACTAATGTTGTGTATGGCCGAGGTCGGGGCCGTGGATACAGAGGATCTTATGAGCAGGTGGCAGTTGTCACCTTTCCAGCAAGTCCTGTGCAACAACCACAACAACAACAGCAACAGCAAAAGCCACAGCGCAACAACTATCAACAAAGACCCTACCAACAGAGACAAGCTCGTCCAGCTACCAGGGTGCTTGAGGTAATCCCTATGACATACACATCACTACTCCATAGATTGTTAGATTTGAATTTGGTGCAGTTGAGGACATTAGCACCACCACCACCTGGAGAGCTTCCAGTGGGGTATGATGCTAATGCAAGATGCGCATTCCATTCAGAAGCTCCCGGGCACTCAACAGAGAAGTGCATGGCATTATAGCATAAGGTCCAAGACTTGATTGACTCGAAAGCAATTAACTTCACACCGCCTCCAAATGTTACATCAAACCCCATTCCAAATCATGGAGGGGCCAGCATAAACGCTGTTGATGGTGGCGAGAGGTGGAACTTGATTTTGAACGTGGATGAAGTGAAGACCTCATTGTTAGTGGTGAAAGACAGATTGCTGAAAGGGCATGTATTCCCAGGTTGCGATTTTGACTGTGAGGGTTGTTCGAATTCAGCTAAGGGTTGTGAGGATTTGAAAGCGGGGCTGCAGTGTTTGATTGACGAGTGGTCTCTACAGTTTAACAGGGTTGGAAATAGAAGTGATCGTGTGTCTACAGTGACAATTTATTTTGATCCTATTGAAATTCCTGCCCGGAGAGAGCCTGTGACTATATATGTTCCATAAGTGAGTCCAGTTACCATTACTGTTCCGGGACCAGTTCCTTATGTTGATGACAATGCCATTCCTTGGCACTATGGCTCAGACGTGTACGTAGAAGGACAGAAGGTGGAAAGTAAAACAGTGACAATTGACCTGAATGTTGTGAATGTCAGAGGAGTAGGTGGATTTACTCGGAGTGGGCGTATCTTTGCTCCTCAAGCTCTCAGAGGTGATCCTAAAGCTAAAGTTGCTGCAAAGGCTAAGAGTAAACAGATAACAACTAAGGAGGTGACAACTCTTGCCGCTGGTCAAGGCACTTTTGAAATATAAGTCAAAGAGTTCATGAGAATAATCAAGAAAAGTGACTATAAGGTGGTTGAACAGCTGAATCAGACCCCATCCAAGATATCTATTTTGTCATTGCTGATGTGTTCTCAAGCTCACCGGGAGGCTTTTCTAAAAGTTTTGCAAACGGCGTATGTACCACAAGAGATAACTGTTAATCAGTTGGAGGCTGTGGTAGGCAGTGTGAACGCCGACCATGGATTGGGATTCATAGATAGAGATCTCACTTTTGAGGGACGTACTCACAACAAGGCCTTACACATCACCATGGAGTGTAAGGATGTTGTTCTATCACATGTCCTGGTAGATACAGGCTCTTATCTCAATGTACTCCCTAAGAAGGCCTTAATGAAGCTGAATGTTGATGGCATTGTTTTGCGACCCAGTGTTTTGATTGTAAAAGCCTTTGACGGGTCACGGAGGTCTGTGTTCGGGGAGGTGGATCTACCGGTAAAGATTGGGTCTCAGGTATTCAAGAGTACGTTCTATGTTATGGATATCCAACCCACTTATAGTTGTTTGCTGGGACGTCCTTGGATTCATGCTGCTGGCGTAGTAACGTCCACGTTGCATCAGAAGTTGAAGTATGTGGTAGACGGCTAGGTTGTTACTGTGTGCGGGGAAGAAGATGTTTTCATAAGTCATCTGTCAACCTTCAAGTATGTGGAAATGGACGGGGAGATCCATGAAACACTTTGCTAGGCTTTTGAGACGGTTAATGTCAGTACTTTGTCTCTAGTTGCTGCAGTTCAGAGCAATGAGAAGGAAGGGACTCCTATCTACTCCTACAAGCAAGCTAAGGAGGTAGTCCAATCCGGAAATGCCCAGGGCTGGGGCAAGCTATTAGAAGTGGAAAATAAGGATGACAAGTTTGGTCTTGGATATCAACCTGGTCTGCCCAGCTGGTCTCAAGGAAATAAGCCCATAGTGTTCACTAGTGATGGAATGCTCGACTACAACCACGTTTGTGCTACAGATGCAGAAGGGGATAGTGACTACAACTTGGATAACTGGATTCACCCATACGTACCTAGGGAGGAGCTCCGGAACTAGTCTGCTGAAGATTTTTTTCAAGTTACTTGGCAATCAAAGTAATTTTCTTGTTTCCATTTTTATCATACTGCATGTCAAATCCTGCACTCTGCCCAAGGTGCATGGACCCATCTGTAGGGCCACCTTGTTTTAATGCATTTACTTTTTCCATGAAATAAAGGACATTTTTCAAGCAAATTGTGTTCTCTTTCTTTTGTTTTAAAATTTTTCACAAAAAAATAAATAAAATGGCAATGTTTTCTTTTCAGTGTTTTTGTGTGTTTGCGTCTCTCTTGTAAAACGAACAGATTCTGAAATAAGCACATCATTTGTGCAGTGTTAATCATTTGGATTCTTGTGATAACGTTCTTGCTATGACCATGCATGACTTCGACAATCCTATCTACCAAGTTGATGAAGGGGTTGAGGAAGACTGTGAACTCCTGGAAGAATTGGCTAGGTTGTTGAAACCAGAGGAAAGGGTCATTCAGCCTCATCAGGAAGAAATAGAGATCATCAACATCGGATCTGAGGATGTAAAGAAAGAGATAAAGATTGGGGTCAGTCTGCAGGCCGAGGTAAAGAAGGAATTGATTGGTATGCTACGTGAATATGTGGATATCTTTGCCTGGTCGTATCAAGATATGCCAGGGTTGGATACCGACATCGTTGTACACAAGCTGCCACTAAAGGAAGACTATCCTCTGGTAAAACAAAAGCTGAGAAGAACTAGCCCTGATATGGCTATGAAGATCAAGGAGGAAGTTCAAAAGCAGTGGGGTGACGGGTTCCTTGATGTAACTAGTTACCCACCTTGGGTAGCTAACATTGTACCTGTACCAAAGAAAGATGGCAAGGTCCGGATGAGCGTCGATTATCGGGATCTAAACAGAGCAAGTCCAAAGGATGACTTCCCATTACCTCACATTAATGTGCTGGTAGATAACACCGCTCAATTCTCGGTATTTTCTTTCATGGATGGCTTCTCCGAGTACAATCAGATCAAGATGGCACCAGAAGACATGGAGAAAACGACGCTCATTACCCCGTGGGGTACATTCTGTTATAAATTTATGCCCTTTGGATTGAAAAATGTCGGGGCAACATATCAACGGGCTATGATAACTTTGTTCCACGATATGATACACAAGGAAATTGAATGCTATGTGGACGATATGATTGCCAAGTCCCGAGACGAAGAAGAGAATCTGGTCATTCTCAAAAAGTTGTTTGATAGATTGATAAAGTACCGACTAAGGTTGAATCCAAAAAAGTGCACTTTCGGAGTGCGTTCCGGTAAATTGCTGGGTTTCATTGTTAGCCAGAGGGGGATTAAGGTAGATCCTGCAAAAGTAAAAGCAATACAAGACATGCCTGCACCGGAAACAGAAAAAGAAGTGCGTTAGTTTTTAGGGAGATTGAACTACATTTCACGGTTTATATCTCATCTAACTGCCACATGCGAGCCAATCTTCAGATTGTTAAGAAAAGAACAAACGGTCAGGTGGAATGAGGACTGTCAAAGAGCCTTTGAAAAGATAAAAGAATATTTGCAGGAGCCTCTGATCCTAATGCCTCCAGTTCTAGGACGGCCACTTATCATGTACTTGACAGTGTTAGAACGGTCGATGGGGTGTATGCTAGGCCAACATGACGAGTCTGGTCAAAAAGAGCATGCTATGTATTACCTTAGCAAAAAGTTTACCGACTGTGAATCTCGTTATTCACTACTCGAGAAAACTTGATGCGCTTTGGCATGGGCTGCTCGCCGATTGAGACAGTACATGTTGACTCACACCACATTGCTAATCTCAAAAATAAACCCCGTCAAGTATATTTTCGAGAAACCAGCATTAACCGGAAGGGTTGCAAGGTGGCAGATGATATTAACAAAGTATGACATACAATATACTTCCCAGAAAGCCATCAAAGGAAGTGTATTCTCAGATTATCTTGTACAGCAACCGCTTGAAGACGACTATCAGCCAATGAAGTTTGATTTCCCTGATGAGGACATCATGTACCTCAAGGCAAGAGATTGCGAGGAACCACTTCCGGAGGAGGGGCCGGACCCTGAATCCAAATGGAAGTTGATGTTTGATGGGGCAGTCAATATCAACGGACGCGGAGTTGATGTTGTTCTTATCACTCTCGAAGGTGTTCATTTTCCCTTTGCTGCTAGAATCACCTTTGGCTGCACCAACAATGAAGCGGAATACGAGGCATGCATAATGGGAATAGAGGAGGCTATTAATCTTCGGATTAAGACCCTCGATATATTAGGAGATTCAGCCCTCGTTATCAACCAGATTACCGGCAAGTGGTATACACATCAAGAACACTTAATTCCTTATAGGGATTATGCCAGAAGATTGTTGACGTTCTTCACAACGGTTAAGCTTCAATATATACCACGAGATGAGAATCAATTTGCCGATGCATTGGCTACTCTTTCTTCGTCCATCAAAGTCTTGTGTTGGAACTATGTGCCCAAGATTGACATCTTCAGGCTTGATGCACCAGCTTATGTTTTCTCTGTAGATTTAGTGTCTGATGAGAAACCTTGGTACTTTGATATCAAGCTTTTCCTGGAAAAACAAGAATACCCAGCTGGGGCATCATCCAACGACAAGAAGACCTTGAGGCGACTTGCTGCTAGTTTCTTCTTAAATGCAGACACAGTTTTGTATAAGAGGAACTTTGACATGGTCTTGCTCAAATGCGTGGATTGACATGAAGCAGACCTGTTAATGCAGGAAGTCCACGAGGGATATTTCGGTACTCATGCAGGAGGACATGTTATGGCTACGAAGTTGTTGAGATCAAGGTACTATTGGCTAACAATGGATGCAGACTGTTGTTTGTATGCTCGTAAATGCCACACGTGCCAGATTTATGCAGACAAAGTGCATGTTCCTCCTAGCCCGCTCAACGTCATGTCATCTCCTTGGCCATTTTCTATGTGGGGCATTGACATGATCGGGAAAATAGAGCCTACTTCTTCGAATGGTCATCGTGTCATCTTGGTTGCGATTGATTATTTCACCAAGTGGGTTGAAGCAGCATCTTATGCCAATGTCACTCGTCAAGTGGTAGCCAGGTTTTTGAAGAGAGATATCATTTGCAGATACGGAATGCCCGAGCAAATCATTACTGATATTGGTTCCAACTTAAATAACAAGATGATGGCAGAACTGTGCCGGGACTTCAAGATTCAACATCACAATTCTTCTCCTTACCGGCCAAAGATGAATGGCGCGGTAGAGGCAGCTAACAAGAATATTAAGAAGATTGTGCAGAAGATGGTTGTCACCTACAAATATTGGCATGAGATGTTACCATTTGCGCCGCATGGGTACCGAATGTCAGTCCGGACGTCAACCGGGGTAACTCCTTTCTCCCTGGTTATGGCATGAAGGCAGTCTTGCCTGTGGAAGTGGAGATTCCTTCTTTACGTGTGATGATGGATGTGAAGCTTGATGAGGCTGAGTGGGTACGTGCTCAATATAATCAATTATGTCTAATTGAGGAAAAGAGATTAGTGGCTATCTGTCATGGTCAGCTTTATCAGAGGAGAATGAAGCGAGCATTCGACCAACGAGTACATACTCGAGAGTATCAAGTAGGCGAGCTTGTACTCAAGAGGATCATTCCTCCAGGTTCAGATCACAGGGGCAAGTGGACCCCAAACTACGAAGGCCCATTCATAGTGAAGAAAGTTTTCTCAGGTGGGGCGATGATGCTCACTACTATGGATGGAGAAGATTTCCAATCTCCTGTTAACTCAGACGTAGTTAAAAAATACATCGCATAAAAAGACCCGCTGGACACAAAAATAGAATTAAAGTCCATGCAATAAAAGGGCATCCCGGCGAGCTAAAAACAGAATAAAAAGCTCGGGCAAAAATTAGGGGAAAAAATGTACACTCGCTGAGTTGAAAAGCCACATCGGACAGCTCAGACAAAAAAGGGTATCCCGGTGGATTGAAAACATGAAAGGGCGGTTCACGCAAAACAAGGGAATAAGCGAACAACTGCGGTCCGGGTAATCTGAACCACATCATCGTTTCACGCAGTCTGGCAATATCAGAAGGATAGGAATCAGTACCCTCATCTTCTTCGGAAAGCAAAGGTAAGAACAGAAAGTCTCGAAGACATGTTGGTCATAGCAGGAAGGAAAATCATTGGAATGCCATGTACATTGCCATTAGGATCGTTTCTTTTCTCAATTTTATGGTAGCTACCTCTTTCCAGGTAGTTGCTTCCTGATGTAAAACTTTCCCTATTCAGAGGCCATTCAATGAATAAATATTCAGTCAAAAGCCGTGTTGCGTTGTGTTTACTTTGTTTGCAAAAATGTCCTGAATTTTGGGCAAAAAAATAACATTACATATGAAACATGTTGATTTTTCTAAGAAAATTGACATTGCAGGGAAACAATTAAAGCTATCTGTCTCTCCCACCAAAATGACAACCAAAGGTCAAGAGGGGTACAGACGCGAACGGTCGGCGAAAGGAGGATGTGAGAACACACAGGAGTGAACTCACAAGAAAAGAAAAGAGTCGCCAGCTAGGCATTTTTATCCCGGAGGAAAGGCAATGCTGCATAGACCTAGAAAGATATGGATAAGACGGTTGCGAACCAGAGAGACTGAGAAAGGGGGTTGGTTACAACCTGGGAAGGTATTAGCACCCAGATTGTCCGTCGTACTCGACGGGATCCACGCTTAAAAGATTTGTGTTTTAAAGGGGTAGTGTCAGTGCAATCTGTGTATCAGAGCTGGAAAGAATGTAAGTGTCAGTGTAAAAGAAGTGTGAAGTGTATGAGAGAAGTGTCAGTGTAAAAGGGAAGAGTGAAATGCTCATGATAATGAGGCTTAAAGAATAGCTGAAAAGAGGGGGGATATACAGAGACTTTTGTTCGATAACTGTTAAGTTATGCCTACGTATCCTCTCGTGCAATGAGGAAGTCAGAACACCGTAGTTCGACCCAAAGAGACTGAAAGATGAATTGACCTGTGAACTGCTTGCTTATCTATGCTCAAGTGTATGACCTGTCTGGCTCAGGTGCAAACTGTCTTGCATTAGACGAAAGAAGAAAGTTCTCGTTTGTGAGTGAATAAGATGAGAAAAGAATCCCGAAGGAGACGGTTATTGTTTGTTTTGGATGCTTTCAGTCTTTTATTGCTTTTGAAGGTTTGTCATAAGTTAATAAGTTTAAGCCTAAACCAATAGGTTAGTAAACTCATCACATCTTCCCTCTGATTAGGGGTAATGAGAATACCTTAAGTGTGAAGTCAGCTTCTCACACTTAATCACCTTTGATGCAGAATTAAAATCATTAACCTATTTGTTATTATTTAGATGTTTTTGTTGTTTTTGTTTAGTGTTAAATAATGAGATTAAGCCATAATCAGGGATTTAAACAGACTCATTACACTATCCTAATAGAAGGATAATAGATGAGTATGTTTAAGCTGGGGAAAACTCCTCAACTTAATCCATGATTAGGGATTAAACTCATGACAAAACAAAGCCTTTATTAAGTGGATTTTAGTTAATGATAAGATGAAGAAATGAGTTTTGTGGTTTGTAAGACAAACTTGAGGGGGACTTGTCCATTAACACTAGGGTTAGTCCTTCTTAACCAGTTAAGGAAGAATTAGAACCCTAATGCAAGGCCCAAGTTACAAGCTTGATGTCTTGATGATTATTAGGATGAATTGATTAAAGGAGTTAAACACATTAAGGGTTTAACACTTAGGATTAAAGTTATACACTTCATCCTAATGGAAGGATGCAGGCATAAGCTTAATCACAAAGCCTTAAAGCCTTTAGGGTTTAGTCCCTGATTATGAGATAAGAAGAGAAGACTCAAGGAGACACAAAGGTAAAAGCTAAGTGGGGGACTAATCAACCCTAATTGTTATCATGCTTGGTCATTCCTAGGGTTTGTGAGGTTTGCAAGAAAGATCTTCAAAGAACCACCAAGGAGGGAAGCAGATGAAAGGAGCAAAGAGAAGCAAAACAACTTGCTTCACTTAAGAAGTCAAGTTGCTTGAAGAAAGAAGGTAATATGAACAAGAAAGAGCAAGCTCAATCCAATACACATACAAAAATGCAGCAATGATGCATAAGAGAGATGAAAAGAGATTGTGAGAAGTGAAGGCAAATCCACTTCTCAAAGTAACTTACCACCTGAAAAGTTAGTGAAAGAAATGAAATGCAATGCAAATGAGATGCAATGGCATGGTGCAAGACAAAGTCAGAAGCAAACTAATGATGCTAAGAGATGATGCAAACATGAGACAAGGCATGAGGATGATCATACAAACATATGGAATGCAAAGGAAACATGTTTAGAACCATGAACATACATAAGAAGTTATGGAATGCAAATGACATACAACATGGCAAATGAAAGATGCAATGATCAAACATGATTCTTATATGTCCTAAGATGTGTCATGAATCAAATGAATGCATAAAATGTCATGGCAAGTCATGGTATGCAAGCAAATGTAAGATGAATGCAAAAGAAAGCCCAAATTAGGGTTCATGATCAATGTACAAAACAAAAACTAAAACCAGAAGCAAACATCATGATAAAAAATTGAAAATGCAACCAAAGGAACCCTAAACCTACACAAACTCACTGCCCAAAGGAGAGGATCCAATTCTTAACCTAGTGAGGGTTATGGATTTCCTAAGTTGGCTAGGGTTTTAAGGTACCTTGTCAAGAAAAAAGTCAAACAAATTGAAAATGCAAGATCAATCCATGCCAATTTTAACCTATAAACTACATGATATGCAAGATGCAATGCAAAAAGAATCATGATCCAACTCTCAAAGGTTAGACAGAAATGAATTTTTGAAGTTTGAATCAAAATAATGCCTTGAAATGAAATTAATTCCATGGAAAATTGTCAAAAGTCATCAAGATCAAAGAAAGAAATTTGGTTTGAGGGTTGGACAATGTTTCTAAATGATTTTAAATGTTTCATGAATTTTTTTGTGATTTTTAAATACCTAAAAGTATTTTTAATTAATTAATTCTCATTAATCAATTAAAAATAAACTTTTAAATGATTTAAAAATATTTTTTAATGCAAAAAATAAAAATAAAAATGTTTTTGTGTTCTGAAAATTAATAAAAGCTTGAATAAAAATTTTCAGAATTTTTGAACAAATTTTGCTATTTTTAAACAAATGAACAAAACAAATGAAATAAAATGAAAATAAAAATGAATTTAATGAGAAGTAATCAGAATCAAGGGCCAGCATTTGAATGGATTGCGCGCGCATTGACTGGCGCCAGATCTAAGGGCCATAATTCAAACTGGCTTAATTAATATAAACTGAATTAATTAATTTAATTAAAGATGATTAGGGTTTTAATGAGAGATCCTATCCACTCAATCGCGCGCGGGTCAGCCCTAGTCAACTCATCCTATGCTTCACATTCAAACCCACATTAATGACTCTGATTAGCCCTAAACAAATTCAGGTGGCCGGAGAAGACTTCCGGTCGTCTTCTCCGGCGAGACCTCTGACCTAACTCTCTCAAAACCTCACCAAATCCTGCCAAAACCTCCAGATCAACTCATCTAAACCTCCTAAACAACAATCCAGCCATAAAACTCATTTCTTTTTCGTGAATCATGAAGAACAAACATAAATCAAGTTTACGGGCAAACTTTCAGATCAAGCTTACAACCTCAAATCTCAATCATTTTCAAAAATAAAATGTTCAGTGAACTCAGGGAAGCATGTAGATCATTTTAGAAACAAGAGATATGAGTTCTGGAAAAATGAATTTCCAAGGCTACCTGAATCGAAGCTTTCAAATCAGGGACTTTCTGGCCAGTTTCTTGCTTCCAACCAACTCCAATGGACCTCCTGAGAAGCTTGCAATGCTTGTTTGAAGTTTATGGTGGCTGATTAGAGAGTTTGCAGCAGTTCTGTTCAAGGGGGGGGGGGGGGTGATCGTGTTTTGATTTCAGTGAGTTTCAGGCTATGGTGATGATTGGTTTGTGATCAGTGAGTCATGTTGAGATTGTTTGTGAAGCTTGTTTGTGTGTTTGAAGCTTGTGGAGTCAGTTTCGAATGGTTTTGCAAATGAGGTGAAAAATGGGAATGCTGCCCTCTTGGAGCTTTCAGGCTTGTGTGTTATATGAAATGGCTTGCTTTTGATTTGTATAAACAAATGGGATTGGCTCAGAAAGTGGTTGTGGCATAGTGTGATTGGTATGGGCAAGTTGCCAAAATGTCAACTTGACTTGTACTTGAGGTATGGGCAATGGTACAACTTGCTTTTTGGCTTGCTTTGGCTCAGCTTGAATTAAGGAACACTATGGAATAGGTCTAGAAGCAATGCAGCAAGTGGTTTATGGTTTGTGATAGGTTTTGCACTTTTCACAAAGTTTGGCCCCTTTGTGATTTCTTGAAGTCCAAGGCATGAAATGAGGTGATTCTTGGGCCAATTCTGATTTTTAGGAGTCATATGATCATTTTGTAATGAGTTTGTGCATGTTTGAAGTCTTTAGAACACTTGATCATACCATTTTGCAAAATGCCTCTTTGGTAGAAAACTTCAAATTATGTGATTTTGGCCAACTTTGACAAGCCATAACTTTTGATCCAAAATGAATTAGAACAAGTTCTTGTACTTTTTGAAAAGGGAATGATCCATTCTACAACTTTCATGACCAAAGTTTTTCCATTTGAAGCATTTTTGAATCAAAAAGCAAGGGTTGAAAAAGTTTCCCAAAATGGCAATTTTCATTATAAGTCAACTTTCCCAAAAAGTCAACTTTGCAAATGGCTTGAAATTCTTCAATTTTGTGAACTTCCAACATCTTCTATGATCAAATAAAGATCATACACAATCAAAATGATGAAGAACACCCCTTGGTTGGGTCATTGGGGGCCTCAGATGCCCTGATTTTGCACTGACTTGCTCAAAAAGTCAACTCTTGATCAGATGACTTCCCCATTGAATTTCTTCATGAAAATTGATATGCATGATCCCTATACCATATAGAGACCAATAGAAACAAGAATGACCAAAAAATTTGCAGTTATGGCCTTTGAAACCAAAACCCTAATTCTAGGTCATCTGTGCAGTTAAACCTGGCTCTGCTTCCATGCCTTTCTCAGTTCTTGTGATTCTTTGACTTCTTTGATCTTGAGAGGATATAATATGATGCTAGAACATACACGGACCCTCTTGAAGTGATTGATGACCTTTGGAGTGGCTCAAGTGGCTCTTGGATTGTTCAAATCACAAACCCTAGATGCAGATGACTTAGAATAAATGCAGTGAATCAAATATTCAAAATGGGATGCTATGATTGAACTAATACACATGAGAAGATAACAAGCCATGGTGTGAATGGGTGAGGGCAAATTTGGGGTGTTTACAGCTGCCCCTATTCAAACATGAGTTAGCTGTGCAGGATGTAAGCAACGGCTTAACAGGCAAACAAGATAACTTGTGATTGAATACCAAAGACAGTCCAAAATTTGCACTCACAGAATGAAGAAGAAAAGGGATATAGATTGTAAAAGGAAAATAAAGTATATTTATAAAGCGCGAGCGACGGAGGACGTCCGTCGAGCAGAGGACGACTGCTGGGGAAAGAGCAATGACGGGGACGGCCGACACGCTGGGGAAAATGCGGGAAATAAAGCAATGACGGGGACGGCCGACATGCTGGGAAAAATGCGGGAAATAAAGCAATGACGGGGAAGGCCGACATTCTAGGGATATAAGAGATCATGATGGGGACGGCCATCATGACTCTCTAGGGGTTATATGTAGAAATAAGTGATGAGGTACGGTTATCAGGTTCATCAAGTAATGTAAACAACGATGGGGACGACCATCGGGCTAAAACTGATGAAGGACGATCACCAGGAAAAGGAAAAGGGACCACGACGGGGACGGGGACGGCCATCGGGTTAAAGAATAAATGAAATAATGATGAGGGACGGTCATCAAAGGTGAAGGACGATCACCTAGCAGGGGACGGCTGCTCTGTTGGGGACAAGATGAGGGACGATCATCTAAGGTGAAGGACGATCACCTGGCAGGGTACGGCTGCCGAAAATATCGCGACATAGGACGGATGCCGGATAAAAGGTCGACGATGGGGACGGCCATCGGACGAGCATGATGAAGGACGATCATCAAGAGGTGAAGGACGATCACCTAGCAGGGGATGGCTGCTCTCAAGGTTTATCATGACATAGGACGAATGTCAGATAACAAGATCAACGATGGGGACGGCCATCGGATAAAATGATGAAGGACGATCATCAAAAGGTGAAGGACGATCACCTAGCAGGGGACGGCTGCTCTCAAGGTTTATCATGACATAGGACGAATGTCAGATAGAAAAAGGTAGCTTTGCGGGCGACCTACTGGGGAATAGTAAACACGAACGAGTGTTTACATCCAAGAAATAAAAGGTACAAGTATTTTGACGTTGTGTATAGATTAAAGATGTGGACGAGCATCCCTAAGACTACGATACGGACGAGTATCGGGTAGAAACAAATACTGACACGTGTTCAGAGATGATGATACAGACGAGTATCAACTGGTTAACAAGGAACACAGACAAGTGTTGGATCTGAAGGGACTCTTTTGGGGAACAGTATACACAGACGAGTGTCTAAATTCAAGAAGACATGAGTGTTTGACGCGTGTATGGACTAAAGATGCGGACGAGCATCCTTAAGACTACGATACGGACGAGTATCGGGTAAAAACAAACGCCTGACGCATGTTCTGAGATGATGATACAGACGAGTACCATCGGGTTAACAAAGAACACGGACGAGTGTAGAATCTGAGGGGATTTGAGTGTATATACAAGATACGGACGAGTATCTGTATGAGTGACATAAGTATGAGTGGTGTACAGGAGGTTGTCTAACCTGCTGGGGAAAGTGACACGGACGAGTGTCAGAAAAAATATATCATAAACAAGTATATACTTTACAAAGTATTTAGGCAACTGTGCTGGGGAAAATGACACAAACGGGTGTCAGGGAATTTGTATGGATATATCTTGTGAGTGCAAAGAGGACGCTTTGGCTTCCTGTTGGGGATATGATGCAGACGGGTGCTAGGAAGTATCTGTACCTTTAGGGAAAGTGTCTGGGCTCTTTGCCGGGGAATCTGGGGAGTCTTTTGTATATTGTTGATGGATTGTCAATATTCACAAGTGTTTGATTCAGATCATGGCTTATGATTATGCAATATGTTTGATTTTTGCCGTAATGCTCCGTATTAGACGGAATGCTACGCTTTGTGGGAGAGAATATGATGCGAATGCTATGATTATGCAAAGATACCGATCCGGGATTCGGATCCCGATGCTGCGAAGATCTCTGGTTGATCTGCTTGAAGTGAACATCCCAGATGGGGATGAAGTTACTGGCAGATCTGACATAGGGGACTCTGCTTGGTGATATAGGTTACTGATAAACCTATCCTTGATGATGAGGGACCCAGCTGGGGTTTGTAGAAGCTTTCTTCACTCTGTAGTGAGTTCTTCGGGCATTACTCTTCTGGATGGAGGCTGAAGTTCTGTGGGGAGGTGGTTCCCTGTCTTTGTACTTGGCTGAGGAGGAAGTAAACGACAACTCGGCTGGGGGGAAATAATGAATGGCAACTCGGCTGGGGAGAAATAATGAATGGCAACTCGGCTGGGGAGAAAGCACCAACGGTGCTAAGACTGAGTGGATAATGATTTGTCAGCTTGCTGGGATGAAGCTTTTATGCCCCATGTCGTGCTTTGAATACCTGCAATCCCGAAAAGACAAAGAAATGCACAAGTAATCCCGAGGTATCCCCTACCGGATTCTTCCATAGGAGTTTAGTCACTCCCGGGGGTAAGTATATTTCCTGCAAGCACGCATTTTTCAGAAGAGAAACATCTGCATATATGCAATCAGTATCTTAGAGACATCGGACACCCTTTGCAAATGAAAATAAAAATGTACGAGACGAAACACGACTGAAAAATCTGATTTTATTGATTTATATGCCCTGATTTGGCAAGATACAGTCAAAGAAACAAATCCCTAAAATGAGGAGATTGTTACAAATTGAGAAATAAAAAGTATTGGCAATGTTGATGACGCTTTAAGGAGCTTCCTTTTGCTGTGACTCGTATGACTTTTGACATTCTTCTCATCTTGCTTTCTGGAGAAGGATGATTCTAAAAGAAGCTTGATCCTTTCGAATCTTACCAAGTTGTAAGTGATACAGACGAATTCAGAATGCAGTTGTTCGCTTATTCCCTTATTTTGCATGGATCGCCCTTTCGGGTTTTCAATACATCGGTATACCCATTTTTGCCTGAGTTGTCCAATGCGGCTTTTCAACTCAGCGGGTGTACATTTTTTTGTTTATTTTCCCTTATTTTTGCCCGAGTCTTTTATTCTGTTTTTGACTCGCCGGGATGCCCTATTTTTGCCTGGACTTACATTCTGTTTTTATATCCAGCGGGTCATTTTTTATGCGAAGTATTTTTTAACTGCATCTGAATTCACAGGGGACGGGAAGTCTTCACCATCCATGGTGTTGAGCATCATTGCTCCACCAGAGAAAACTTTCTTCACTACGAATGGTCCTTCATAGTTTGGAGTCCATTTGCCCCTGTGGTCTGTATGAGGAGGGAGGATTCTCTTCAGCACAAGATCTCCTACTTGGTACTCTCGGTGCCTGACTTTCTGATCGAAGGCTTTCTTCATTCTTTTCTGATACAGCTGCCCATGACAGATTGCAACCAATCTTTTCTCTTCAATCAGACTCAGTTGTTCGTATCGGGATCGGACTCATTCTGCTTCGTTCAGCTTAACATCCATCAGTACCCGTAGGGAGGGTAATTTAACTTCAACAGGTAGGACTGCTTCCATACCATACACAAGTTGATACGGTGTTGCCCCAGTGGATGTCCTGATTGACGTACGGTACCCATGCAAGGCAAATGGTAGCATTTCATGCCAGTCTTTGTATGTGACTACCATCTTCTACACAATCTTCTTGATATTCTTGTAGGCCGCCTCTACAGCACCGTTCATCTTCGGCCTGTAAGGAGAAGAATTGTGGTGTTGGATCTTGAAGTCCCGGCATAACTCTGCCATCATTTTGTTGTTTAAGTTGGAACCATTATCAGTAATGATTCGCTCGGGAACTCCGTATCGACAGATGATATCTCTCTTCAGAAATCGGGCTACCACTTGTCTTGTAACATTTGCATATGAGGCTGCTTCAACCCACTTGGTAAAATAGTCAATGGCTACCAAGATGAATCTGTGGCCATTTGAAGCAGTCGGTTCAATCTTGCCAATCATGTCAATGCCCCACATAGCAAAGGGCCAGGGTGAAGACATCACATTCAAAGGATTGGGAGGCACATGCACCTTATCCGCATAAATCTGGCATTTATGGCATTTTCTGGCATAAGCACAACAGTCTGCATCCATCGTGATCCAATAATAGCCTGATCTTAACAACTTCTTCGCCATGGCATGCCCTCCGGCATGGGTACCAAAGGATCCTTCGTGCACTTCATGCATCAACAAGTCTGCTTTTGTCCTATCAACGCATCTGAGGAGTACCATATCAAAGTTTCTCTTGTACAGGGAACCATCAGTATTCAGGAAGAAGCTACCAGTAAGCCTTCTTAATGTCTTCTTATCATTGGAAGATGCCCCAGGTGGGTATGTCTGATCCTCCAAGAAGCACTTAATGTCATGGAACCAAGGCTTGTCATCTTTAACAATATCTGCTGCAAATACATACGCTGGTCTGTCAAGTCTGGACACTGAAATCCGAGGTACAAAGTTGGCGGCTTGAACTTTGATCATGGATGAAATGGTGGCAAGAGCATCTGCAAACTGATTCTCGTCCCGAGGGATATACTCAAGCTTGACTGTTGTAAAGAAAGTTAATAACCTCCTTGTATAATCCTTGTAAGGTATCAGATGATCCTGGTGTGTGTACCATTTGCCATTGGTTTGATTGATTACCAGAGCTGAATCCCCGAACACAGTCAAAGTCTTGATCCTGAGGTCAATGGCTTCCTCAAGACCCATAATGCAAGCTTCGTATTCAGCTTCGTTGTTAGTGCAGTTAAAGGTGAGCTTTGCCGAGAAAGGCATGTGAACCCCTTTAGGTGTAATGAGTACTGCACCAACACCACGACCATTCATATTAACAGCCCCATCAAACATCATAGTCCATTCTTCTTCCGGGTCAGGCCCTTCAGTGTGAACAGGCTCTTCATGATCTTTTGCTTTTATGAACATGATGTCTTCGTCAGGGAAGTCAAATCTCATAGGCTGGTAATCATCAATGGGTTGCTTAGCAAGATAATCAGACAATACACTACCCTTGATGGCTTTCTGAGATGTGTACTGGATGTCATATTCTGTGAGGATCATTTGCCATCTTGCAACCCGTCCGGTAAGCGCTGGCTTCTCAAAAATGTACTTAACTGGGTCCATCTTGGAGAGCAATAGAGTGGTGTGGGTCAACATATACTGCCTTAGTCGGCGAGCAGCCCACGCTAAAGCACAGCAAGTTTTCTCAAGCAGTGAATAACGTCGTTCACAGTCGGTAAACTTTTTGCTCAGGTAGTATATTGCATACTCTTTTCGACCAGACTCGTCATGCTGGCCCAGCACACACCCCATTGACTCTTCTAATACTGTCAAGTACATTATCAGAGGTCTTCCTTCAACTGGAGGCATAAGGATTGGAGGCTCTTGTAAGTATTCTTTGATCTTGTCAAAAGCCCTTTGGCAGTCTTCGTTCCACCTGACCGTTTGTTCCTTTCTTAACAGCTTGAACAAGGGTTCACAAGTTGCTGTAAGGTGAGATATGAACCTTGAAATGTAGTTCAATCTACCTAGAAACCCTCGAACTTCTTTCTTAGTCTTCGGTGCGGGCATTTCTTGAATGGCTTTGACTTTATCAGGGTCAACTTCAATCCCTTTCTCGCTCACAATAAAGCCCAGCAGCTTACCAGATCGCACCCCGAATGTGCACTTGTTGGGGTTCAGCTTTAGTTGATACTTCCTCAGACGCTTGAATAACTTTAACAGATTTACCAGGTGGTCTTCTTCGGTGAGGGACTTGGCAATCATGTCATCCACATAACATTCAATTTCTTTATGGATCATGTCGTGGAATAATGTCACCATAGCCCGTTGATATGTTGCACCAGCATTCTTCAGTCCGAATGGCATTACCTTATAACAGAACGTGCCCCAGGGTGTGATGAAAGTTGTCTTCTTCATGTCTTCAGGTGACATCTTGATCTGATTGTATCCTGAAAATCCGTCCATGAAGGAGAACACTAAGAACTGAGCCGTATTATCAACCAATACATCAATATGAGGTAATGGGAAGTCATCTTTCGGGCTGGCTCTGTTCAGATCCCGGTAGTCCACACACATTCTTACCTTGCCGTCTTTCTTAGGCACAGGTACAATGTTAGCAACCCGCGGTGGATAGCTCGTCACAGCAAGGAACCCGGCGTCCCACAGATTTTGTACCTCTTCTTTGATCTTCATTGCCATGTCTGGGTGAGTACGGCGCAGTTTCTGTTTAACCGGTGGGCAATCTTCTCTTAAAGGCAGCTTGTGCATAACAATATCGGTGTCTAACCCTGGCATATCCTGATAAGACCAAGCAAACACATCCACATATTCCCGAAGTAGGTCAATCAGTTGTTCCTTTACTGAGTCTTGTAAGCAGGCCCCGATCTTAACCTCTTTCACATCTTCATCCGTACCAAGATTAATTGTTTCGATCTCCTCCTGATGAGGAGTGATAACCTTCTCCTCTTTCCTTAACAACCTGGATAGCTCTTCAGGAAGCTCATAATCTTCTTCAACCCCTTCATCAGCTTGATTGATTGGATTGTCAAAGTCATACGAAGCCATAGTTGTGTTGTTGTCGGTGCAGTCTGAAAGGAACTCTCTGCAAGGGTTTAGATTGTTCATTTTAGTGATTGATCTTAATCTTGTTTAGAAAGAGTGAAATGAAGTTATCATTTTGAAAACATTGCCATTTTATTTTTGTACAAAAAGAAAAAATGAAAAACAGTGAGCGGAAAAGGAAAAAGACTCATTTGCAAAATATGTCCGATATTCATTGATTGATCTATTTGCACAAAATTACAAGATGGCCCGATTACAAAATGAGTCTTGTCATCTTGGGCAAGATGCAAGACTTGATGCATGCTTAAAAATACAGGAAATAATAATTACTCTGCAGGAGTAACCCTTATAATTTACTGGGAAGACCAGTTTGAGACACGGCTCCCTAGGATCCTTGGACGTATCCAGCTCTCCAGGTTGCGTTCATCTTCCGACTCATCTTCCAAGTTGTTTACTGCATCAGGGGTGAGCATCCCCCCACTGACAAAATTTGGCTTCTTAGCAGCCTCTGCTTGATCTTGTTGAGTTGGTTTGTAACCCAACCCAAATCTGTCTTCCTTCTTCTCCATAGGCAGCAGCTTGCCCCAGCCTTGGGCAGTCCCCTCTTCAACAACCTTCCTGGCTTGCTGATAAGACGTCATGGAGGTTCCAAGTACAGCAGATGCTTCATTTATGTTCAAGGCCTCAAACCCCTGGCTCATGGTTTCATGGATCTCTCCATCCATCTCAATATATTTGTACGTAGCCAGATGGCTAACAAAGATATCTTCTTCACCACAAATGGTGATGATTTGGCCTTCCCACTCGAATTTCAACTTCTGGTGAAGGGTAGACGTAATTGCGCCAGCAGCATGGATCCAAGGTCTACCCAACAAATAGCTGTAGGCCGGCTGAATGTCCATCACATAGAAGGTAATTTTAAAAGTCTGCGGGCCAATCATCACAGGCAGATCAATCTCTCCTAGCACTGATCTCTTAGAGCCATCAAATGCTCTCACCACCAAATTACTTGGACGCAATGCCAAGCCATCATGCTCCAGCTTCACCAAGGCTTTCTTTGGTAAAACATTGAGTGAAGACCCAGTGTCTACCAGTACATGTGATAGAACAGCACCCTTGCATTCTAGGGTGATGTGTAAAGCCTTGTTGTGGTTACATCCCTCAGCTGTTAAATCAGCATTGGTAAAACCCAATCCATGGCTGGTATTGACGTTCGCTACCACGGTCTCCAGCTGATTAACGGTGATCTCCTCTGGCACATATGCTGCGTGCAAGACTTTTAGTAATGCATTCCGGTGAGCTTCGGAACACATCAGCAGGGATAATATGGAGATTTTTGAGGGAGTTTGGTGAAGCTGATCTACCACTTTGTAATCACTTCTCTTTATAATCCTCATGAACTCGTCTACATCTTGTTCAAAAGATGTCTTCTGAGTTTCCTTGAGAATGGGTTCTTCAGATATTACACTCTTTCCTTTTGCCTTGGCAGTAGCTTCTGCTTCGGCATTAGGTCTTTGTGATTGCGAGGCAAAAAGGCGTCCGCTTCTGGTGAAGCCTCCGCCTCCCCCGACATTATCAATCTGTGGAGAAGAAGTTGAAGAGTCAAAAGTGATTTTCTCCCCATTGCAGTAAAGGTCAGAGCCATAATGCCAAGGGATGGCATTACTGCTTTCATAAGGAACTGGTCCAGGCACCGTGATGGTAACTGGACTGACTACTGCAGAGGAGGGTGCTGAAACGGTGGGCGGATCGTAGTAGATGGTGACTAGTGACCTGGCAGGAGATGCCACTGTTTGTTGTTGAAAATTGTTGTTAGGAGGAACATATGACGGATCATAATAAATGGTGACTGCTGAAATATCTATTGGCGTTGTAGAAGATTCTGAATAAAGGGGTGCTGATGTTATAGAAGAGACGGTTGTTGATATTTGGTTTGTTGAAGTGATAGATGAAGCATTTGTTGATGAGATTGAAGAATTGTTTGGAATAATTGTTGTTGTAGTTGTAGAAGACTCAGGAATTGTTGTCAAAGAGATTGTTGGATTTGTAGGTGTTAATGTTGTGATTTGAAGTAAGCCACTCTGGATAAGACCATCTATGCCGCTTCTCAAGTTATCGCACCCGTTTACCGAAATGTTGCAATAACCACAACCGAGCTCACACCCGGGGAACATCTGGCATTCTAGGAGCTGAGCTTTAATTTCTACCAGAGGTGTCCGAATCTGCCCAACACTAGTTATTAAGAAAGACGGCTTATCTTCCTCAATAGCATTAATTCTTGATCCTCCGTGGTTGGGCATGGGATTCTTGTTGACATTTGGCGGGGGTGCAAAGTTTAGAGCTTTAGAATCTACCAGGTCTTGTACCTTCATTTGTAAAGCTCTGCACTTCTCTGTACTGTGACCAGGTGCATTGGAGTGAAAAGCACATATGGCGTTGGCGTCATAATTTCTTGGCAGACTGGACGGATCTGGTGGTGCCAATGTCCTTAACTCAACTAAGTTGAGTTTTAGGAGTTGTGGCAATAAAGCGGCATAAGGAATAGGGATTGGATCAATCACCCTATTGGCCTGAGATGGTCTCTGTTGAAAAGGTCTTTGTTGATTGTTGTTGCTGGTGCTGTTGTAGTTCCTCTGAGGCGGATACTGAACTTGTTGCTGGTAGTGGGGTTGTTGCTGTGGTTGATATGCTGGTTGCTGAGGAATTGGAGCGGGAATAGTGACAGCTGCCACCGACCTATGAACATACTGAGGTCTGCTCCTGCTGGCATGGATAGCATTAGTCTCACTGGTTCTTCTAGGCCCCACAAAAGGCTTTCTGGGGTTGCTGGACGAGCTCGCACCATTATCGGAAATCTTACCCATCTTTAGAAGGCTCTCAATTCTTTCTCCAGCTATGACTACGTCAGCGAAGCTGGTGGAAGAAAAGGCAGCTAGCCTATCAATGTATGTCCCTTGAAGGGTATTCATAAACATGTCGGCCATTTCCCTTTCCGACATGGGTGGTTGGACAGCAGCAGCAAGCTGTCTCCATCTCTGGGCGTATTCCCGGAAGCTTTCTCTGGATGACTGAGACATTCCCATCAGGAGGGTCCTGTTAGGAGCCATGTCCAGGTTATATTGGTACTGTCTGATGAAGGCCTCAGCTAGGTCCTTCCAGCATCTGATGGTTGCTCTGGTCAAGTGAGAGTACCATTCCCTTGAAGCCCCTGTCAAACTGTCTTCAAAGTAAAACATCCACAGTTTTTCATCCATGGTGTATGCCTTCAGCCTCCCCAGAAAGGATTGTAAGTGGGTTCGCGGACAGGAAGTTCCGTTATACTTCTCGAAGCACGGGGGTTTAAACTTGTGGGGAATCCTTACCCCATCCACTAACCCCATATCCATGACATCAAAACCCAAGGAGTTTTGAGACTCCAAGGATCTCAATTTTTCAGCAATTTCATCTAGCCTTTTATCATAGGCCTCATCCCCAACTCCCATTACAGTGAATTGATCCTCTTGGGGGTCTTCTTGTAATATTCTGCCTGCAGTAGCATTCCCTTGCACATTAGCAGGGATGTTGATCTCTGGGTGAAGATGGGGCCCATACACTGGTGGGTTAACATGAGGCTGAACCCTCTCATTGTTACTTGTTCCTCCAGTCCCTAGATGGGGTTCTTCCGGGGTCTGTCTTTCTACCAATGCCCTCAATCTTTCTTGGCTTTGAGCCAAGCCATTCATCACCTCCATGAACTGGGTCATTTGGTTTCTCATCTCCAGCCTTTCATTAATCATCTGGGTCCTGACTTCTGTCAGCTCTTGCTGTACTTGATCCATCTGGATACCAGGAAGGTTGTTGCGAGTAGGATATCTGTGTGGACGGTTGAGAGGGAACACCCGACGGCGAGCAATAATTCCTGAATCACAACAGAGTTAGTAACAGACAAAACAAAAACCTACAAAACAAAACAAAAGGTTAGTATGCAATGCAGTATGCTTATTTGTTTCCAAGGTATCCGGCTTGGCACTTGGTTTTGAACTTTCCAGACCCTGAGGAAGATGCTTTGATGTTTGCTTGAGAGAAAGAGAACTCAATAAAACAAACTAACAGATATATTACAAATGGTGAATAATACATAGTCTGCTTTTATAATACGTGCCCCTGAAGGACCAAAATACAACAAAACAAAAAAAATAAAAGTACACGAAATGGAAACAACAACAAGCAAATAAGTCAAACATCTAAGCCAAACTCATCCTCCTTAACTTCCTTCAGAAGTGCTTCAGTTACCGGATCAGCTGGATGCTCTGTGAGGTTCCTGATAAGAAGATTCCTGGTGGTGATAGCAGTGGTCAACCTCTTGTGCCTGTCTTGGTCCTTTGACCTCTTCACACCAGCCCTAAGCTTCAATTCTGAGATTTCCTTTCGGACTGCTAGCAGAGCCTCCTGTTGCTTCTTTTCATTAGCCTCCAATTGCTCAATCTTGTCCTGAGTTCTCTTATCTTCCTGAGTGCGAGCTTCAGTGATCCTGACCCACCTAGCTTGACTTTCTTTCAGATAGAGATCAGTCCTAGCCTTCTGAAACTGGGCCTCTTTACATGCATTCTTCAAAATCTGCTCTCCAGCTCTTGATTTCTTGATGTAGTCCTCTGACTTCTCAATCCTGGCTAGGTGCTCCACCTTTAGCTTTTCCAACCTCTCAATGTCTAGACGACCATCACTCCTCTCCCAGAGGGTTTTCTGCAGAGCTTGAGTCAGATTCTCATTCCTCTCTTTTAGTTTCTCAAACTCCTCTAGGCTGACAGTAGCTGGAGGTGGTACTGTGGATGGTCTAGGTGTGTCCTTAATAGTGAAAGGCATCCCAGAAATCTGAGATCTAGCACGAGACCACTCATAATACTGTGATGAAGCCACATTGTTGCATCTCCCAAGAATGGCCATCCCTTTGGTCTGGATGTTGTCCCAAGCCCAGGATGCTTGTCTGACAACAGCTAGATTAGGTTTTATCTCACAATACAAAGTTTCAGCCAAGTCTTGCTCTTTAGGAGGGTGAACCAGAGCATAACCCAATTGTCTCTTAAACAGCAAAGGATTGTAGTTGATGCAACCCTTCACTCCTATCAGAGGTACGTTGGGAAACTGTCCACAGCTAGTAATTATATCCCTTCCTTTGGTGCTCTGGGTGCACCATCTGATGTCATCTGAGGTCAAAGCAGTAAGTCTTCTAGCCCAGTTCTTCTGTTGGTGAGGGTTCAGGAAAGCATCAGTCTTGGGTAGGTGTTTAAGCAGCCAGGTATGAAATAGGGGAGCACAGCATCTCACCAATCTCCCTCTCTGCTTCTCATTCCTTTGGTGAACAGAATAATAGAAGTCCCCTAGCAAGGTGGGTACTGGGTTCCTCAAAAGGAAGAGGTGGACAGCATTCTTGCTAATAAACTTGGGCTCATCTGCAAAAAGTATAACCCCATATATACTGAGGGCTAACAATGCACAGACTGCCTTCCATTCTCCCAAGGAGGCCTTCAAGATGGCCTGAGAAGTGAGAAAATCCAAATGTAGGCCAGGGATTCCAGCCTTTGTAGTCATGTTTTGCTCAATCAGAACAGGTTCCAAATATAGTGCCTTTGCCACCTCTTCATTGCTGGGGGAAGCCATCTCTGGGTTGAAGGGGATACCACCCCTGATAGGCACTCCAATTATTGATGAAAACTCCTCCAACAGGGGTCCCAACTGGAAATTCTGAAAGGTGAAACATCTCAAAGGAGGATCATAGAACTGTAGGCAAGTGTGAATCAAACTCCTCTGAGAAGGGTCTAAATCCATAACCATATCAAGGATGCCTCCATAATGTTCTCTGAATAATGGGATATGGTCTGGAGTGATGAGTGCCTGGACCTGCCTGATGCCAGCCAGCACAGGCTCAAAGAAGTGGTATGAAATGTTGCTCTTTTTGGGTGCCATGACTGTTAATGAAGAGCTGAGAACAGATGTTGATGATGAAGACTGATACTGGTGATGAGCCGCTAACAGGCTGAGACTGGTGATAACAGTAGCTGAAGCAGGCAACTGATGAAGATGGCTGAAGCAGATAGCTGATGAATAAGGGTCTATGCAGATGAAGGGGTCAAAACCAAGCCAAAATATAATGTGGATACCCTGAAAAACAAATAAGCAAATGTTAAATGATGCAATGATGATGTATGAAAATGATATGCAAGGGTTTGTGATCAAGCTGGATCTGATTACTGTCTTGATATAAAAGGCCCATGTATGTTTAAGAAGTCCAGATGGAGGTTTAGAAGTCCAGTAACCAAGGTGGGGGACTCAAATAAAGAGTCACATGTCCTGGGTTAAATCACAAGAACTGTCCAAAGTGAAGCATTCTTAAGCCATAACAAGTACCAGGGTATGATGTGGCCAAGGGTTCCTGCAAACCTGTAAACAGCCCAACTCCCCTCACAGGTGATGTTCTAAAACAAGGATCCTCAGACTTGGATCAGTTATGAGAAGTGTAAACACTTCTAACCCGGTGGTACAACGTTTACAATAACCATAAAAGATCCTCCTCTAATTCACCTCAGTTTCTGAAGGTCATAGTAAAGGTCATCCAGACTTAGCAGGCTTCCCAGATAGCCCTAGCACTACAGGAGATCTGTAGCACAGAGTTCTCAAGAAGAAACCCATATCTGAACCGTGTTTCATATTCCCGCACCAGACCGAAATGGAATGGGAAAGAACATGAACCACTCTAGCCTAGGTGTCACTCAGGTCCCAAGTATAGGACCTTAAACTCTCAGTAGAACCCCACCCACCAAGATAGAAAACAGATCCAGCCCGATGACAACATGACAGTATGATATATAAAGCTGTAAAGAAAGCAATAAATAATTGTACATAAAGCAATAAATAAAAGCAACTATAAAAACACAATTAGCACATAACACCCCAGTAAACACAAATCAAACAAGTGCTAGGAGGAACCCACAAAAAGAACCAGAAGCCCTGGTTACAGTATAAGGTTCCCCAGCAGAGTCGCCAAGCTGTCGCTCCCACCAAAATGACAACCAAAGGTCAAGAGGGGTACAGACGCGAACGGTCGGCGAAAGGAGGATGTGAGAACACACAGGAGTGAACTCACAAGAAAAGAAAAGAGTCGCCAGCTAGGCATTTTTATCCCGGAGGAAAGGCAATGCTGCATAGACCTAGAAACATATGGATAAGACGGTTGCGAACCAGAGAGACTGAGAAAGGGGGTTGGTTACAACCTGGGAAGGTATTAGCACCCAGATTGTCCTTCGTACTCGACGGGATCCACGCTTAAAAGATTTGTGTTTTAAAGGGGTAGTGTCAGTGCAATCTGTGTATCAGAGTTGGAAAGAATGCAAGTGTCAGTGTAAAAGAAGTGTGAAGTGTATGAGAGAAGTGTCAGTGTAAAAGGGAAGAGTGAAATGCTCATGATAATGAGGCTTAAAGAATAGCTGAAAAGAGGGGGGATATACAGAGACTTTTGTTCGATAACTGTTAAGTTATGCCTACGTATCCTCTCGTGCAATGAGGAAGTCAGAACACCGTAGTTCGACCCAAAGAGACTGAAAGATGAATTGACCTGTGAACTGCTTGCTTATCTACGCTCAAGTGTATGACCTGTCTGGCTCAGGTGCAAACTGTCTTGCATTAGACGAAAGAAGCAAGTTCTCGTTTGTGAGTGAATAAGATGAGAAAAGAATCCCGAAGGAGACGGTTATTGTTTGTTTTGGATGCTTTCAGTCTTTTATTGCTTTTGAAGGTTTGTCATAAGTTAATGAGTTTAAGCCTAAACCAATGGGTTAGTAAACTCATCACATCTTCCCTCTGATTAGGGGTAATGAGAATACCTTAAGTGTGAAGTCAGCTTCTCACACTTAATCACCTTTGATGCAGAATTAAAATCATTAACCTATTTGTTATTATTTAGATGTTTTTGTTGTTTTTGTTTAGTGTTAAATAATGAGATTAAGCCATAATCAGGGATTTAAACAGACTCATTACACTATCCTAATAGAAGGATAATAGATGAGTATGTTTAAGCTGGGGAAAACTCCTCAACTTAATCCATGATTAGGGATTAAACCCATGACAAAACAAAGCCTTTATTAAGTGGATTTTAGTTAATGATAAGATGAAGAAATGAGTTTTGTGGTTTGTAAGACAAACTTGAGGGGGACTTGTCCATTAACACTAGGGTTAGTCCTTCTTAACCAGTTAAGGAAGAATTAGAACCCTAATGCAAGGCCCAAGTTACAAGCTTGATGTCTTGATGATTATTAGGATGAATTGATTAAAGTAGTTAAACACATTAAGGGTTTAACACTTAGGATTAAAGTTATACACTCCATCCTAATGGAAGGATGCAGGCATAAGCTTAATCACAAAGCCTTAAAGCCTTTAGGGTTTAGTCCCTGATTATGAGATAAGAAGAGAAGACTCAAGGAGACACAAAGGTAAAAGCTAAGTGGGGGACTAATCAACCCTAATTGTTATCATGCTTGGTCATTCCTAGGGTTTGTGAGGTTTGTAAGAAAGATCTTCAAAGAACCACCAAGGAGGGAAGCAGATGAAAGGAGCAAAGAGAAGCAAAATAACTTGCTTCACTTAAGAAGTCAAGTTGCTTGAAGAAAGAAGGTAAGATGAATAAGAAAGAGCAAGCTCAATCCAATACACATACAAAAATGCAGCAATGATGCATAAGAGAGATGAAAAGAGATTGTGAGAAGTGAAGGCAAATCCACTTCTCAAAGTAACTTACCACCTGAAAAGTTAGTGAAATAAATGAAATGCAATGCAAATGAGATGCAATGGCATGGTGCAAGACAAAGTCAGAAGCAAATTAATGATGCTAAGAGATGATGCAAACATGAGACAAGGCATGAGGATGATCATACAAACATATGGAATGCAAAGGAAACATGTTTAGAACCATGAACATACATAAGAAGTTATGGAATGCAAATGACATACAACATGGCAAATGAAAGATGCAATGATCAAACATGATTCTTATATGTCATAAGATGTGTCATGAATCAAATGAATGCATAAAATGTCATGGCAAGTCATGGTATGCAAGCAAATGTAAGATGAATGCAAAAGAAAGCCCAAATTAGGGTTCATGATCAATGTACAAAACAAAAACTAAAACCAGAAGCAAACATCATGATAAAAAATTGAAAATGCAACCAAAGGAACCCTAAACATACACAAACTCACTGCCCAAAGGAGAGGATCCAATTCTTAACCTAGTGAGGGTTATGGATTTCCTAAGTTGGCTAGGGTTTTAAGGTACCTTGTCAAGAAAAAAGTCAAACAAATTGAAAATTCAAGATCAATCCATGCCAATTTTAACCTATAAATTACATGATATGCAAGATGCAATGCAAAAAGAATCATGATCCAACTCTCAAAGGTTAGACAGAAATGAATTTTTGAAGTTTGAATCAAAGTAATGCCTTGAAATGAAATTAATTCCATGGAAAATTGTCAAAAGTCATCAAGATCAAAGAAAGAAATTTGGTTTGAGGGTTGGACAATGTTTCTAAATGATTTTAAATGTTTCATGAATTTTTTTGTGATTTTTAAATACCTAAAAGTATTTTTAATTAATTAATTCTCATTAATCAATTAAAAATAAACTTTTAAATGATTTAAAAATATTTTTTAATGCAAAAAATAAAAATAAAAATGTTTTTGTGTTCTGAAAATTAATAAAAGCTTGAATAAAAATTTTCAGAATTTTTGAACAAATTTTGCTATTTTTAAACAAATGAACAAAACAAATGAAATAAAATGAAAATAAAAATGAATTTAATGAGAAGTAATCAGAATCAAGGGCCAACATTTGAATGGATTGCGCGCGCATTGACTGGCGCCAGATCTAAGGGCCATAATTCAAACTGGCTTAATTAATATAAACTGAATTAATTAATTTAATTAAAGATGATTAGGGTTTTAATGAGAGATCCTGTCCACTCAATCGCGCGCGGGTCAGCCCTAGTCAACTCATCCTACGCTTCACATTCAAACCCACATTAATGACTCTGATTAGCCCTAAACAAATTCAGGTAGCCGGAGAAGACTTCCGGTCGTCTTCTCCGGCGAGACCTCTGACCTAACTCTCTCAAAACCACACCAAATCCTACCAAAACCTCCAGATCAACTCATCTAAACCTCCTAAACAACAATCCATCCATAAAAATCATTTCTTTTTCGTGAATCATGAAGAACAAACATAAATCAAGTTTACGGGCAAACTTTCAGATCAAGCTTACAACCTCAAATCTCAATCATTTTCAAAAATAAAATGTTCAGTGAACTCAGGGAAGCATGTAGATCATTTTAGAAACAAGAGATATGAGTTCTGGAAAAATGAATTTCCAAGGCTACCTGAATCGAAGCTTTCAAATCAGGGACTTTTTGGCTAGTTTCTTGCTTCCAACCAACTCCAATGGACCTCCTGAGAAGCTTGCAATGCTTGTTTGAAGTTTATGGTGGCTGATTAGAGAGTTTGCAGCAGTTCTGTTCAAGGGGGGGGTGATCGTGTTTTGATTTCAGTGAGTTTCAGGCTATGGTGATGATTGGTTTGTGATCAGTGAGTCATGTTGAGATTGTTTGTGAAGCTTGTTTGTGTGTTTGAAGCTTGTGGAGTCAGTTTCGAATGGTTTTGCAAATGAGGTGAAAAATGGGAATGCTGCCCTCTTGGAGCTTTCAGGCTTGTGTGTTATATGAAATGGCTTGCTTTTGATTTGTATAAACAAATGGGATTGGCTCAGAAAGTGGTTGTGGCATAGTGTGATTGGTATGGGCAAGTTGCCAAAATGTCAACTTGACTTGTACTTGAGGTATGGGCAATGGTACAACTTACTTTTTGGCTTGCTTTGGCTCAGCTTGAATCAAGGAATGCTATGGAATAGGTCTAGAAGCAATGCAGCAAGTGGTTTATGGTTTGTGATAGGTTTTGCACTTTTCACAAAGTTTGGCCCCTTTGTGATTTCTTGAAGTCCAAGGCATGAAATGAGGTGATTATTGGGCCAATTATGATTTTTAGGAGTCATATGATCATGTTGTAATGAGTTTGTGCATGTTTGAAGTCTTTAGAACACTTGATCATACCATTTTGCAAAATGCCTCTTTGGTAGAAAACTTCAAATTATGTGATTTTGGCCAACTTTGACAAGCCATAACTTTTGATCCAAAATGAATTAGAACAAGTTCTTGTACTTTTTGAAAAGGGAATGATCCATTCTACAACTTTCATGACCAAAGTTTTTCCATTTGAAGCATTTTTGAATCAAAAAGCAAGGGTTGAAAAAGTTTCCCAAAATGGCAATTTTCATTATAAGTCAACTTTCCCAAAAAGTCAACTTTGCAAATGGCTTGAAATTCTTCAATTTTGTGAACTTTCAACATCTTCTATGATCAAATAAAGATCATACACAATCAAAATGATGAAGAACACCCCTTGGTTGGGTCATTGGGGGCCTCAGATGCCCTGATTTTGCACTGACTTGCTCAAAAAGTCAACTCTTGATCAGATGACTTCCCCATTGAATTTCTTCATGAAAATTGATATGCATGATCCCTATACCATATAGAGACCAATAGAAACAATAATGACCAAAAAATTTGGAGTTATGGCCTTTGAAACCAAAACCCTAATTCTAGGTCATCTGTGCAGTTAAACCTGGCTCTGCTTCCATGCCTTTCTCAGTTCTTGTGATTCTTTGACTTCTTTGATCTTGAGAGGATATAATATGATGCTAGAACATACATGGACCCTCTTGAAGTGATTGATGACCTTTGGAGTGGCTCAAGTGGCTCTTAGATTGTTCAAATCACAAACCCTAGATGCAGATGACTTAGAATAAATGCAGTGAATCAAATATGCAAAATGGGATGCTATGATTGAACTAATACACATGAGAAGATCACAAGCCATTGTGTGAATGGGTGAGGGCAAATTTGGGGTGTTTACACTATCTTTGAGTGTCGGGTGACAATGGATGAACAGATCATACCATGCAAATCCCCGGGGCACATATGTGTATACTGTGGTTGCAGGTTTTGCAGGATGGTGTCATCTCTCCCCAAGCGGAGGTTGTTCTTCACAGAAGGACATGACTATTCCTAGTAGAGCAGAGAAAGCTCCCAGTTGTGCTAGAGCAAGTGGAATCCACTGCAGAATTCCAAGGCTAATTGAAGAGCTTTCATCCTTAAGCGGATTATCTTTCCACAAGAAAAATTATCCCCAGCGAGCAGCTGTGCGTCTGGTTTCCCCCACAGAGTCGGAATTTTCATAATTCTCTCCCCAGCTAGAGTCTTGACCAAGCATCTTCCCCAGCCAAGTCCGAAGAGGGTTATTCCCCGCAAAGTTCATGATCAGGATTCACTCCCATCTGTCGCTCCCACCTAATGACACCTGGCCAAGAGGGGTACAGACGCGAATGGTCGGCGAAAGAGAGAACACGAAGATGAACTGAAAAGAGTCGCCAGCTAGGCATTTTTATCCCGAAGGAAAGTTAATGCTGCATAAACCTAAGAAAAGATGGATAAGACGGTTGCGAACCATAGAAACTGAGAAAGGGGGTTGGTTACAACCTGGGAAGGTATTAGCACCCAGATTGTCCGTCGTACTCGACGGGATCCACGCTTGAAAGATTATGCTTAAAGGGGTAGTATCAGTGCTATTTTGTGTGCAAGAAGCAGGAAAAGGATACAAGTGTCAGTGTAAAAGAAATGTGAAGTGGATAAGAGAAGTGTCAGTGCTGGAAAGAAGTGCAAAGCTCAAGACTATGAGGCTCAGAGAATAATGCTGGAAGGAGGGGGAATGTACAGAGAATTTTGTTCAATAACTGTTAAGTTATACCTACGTATCCTCTCGTGCAATGAGGAAGTCAGAACACCGTAGTTCGACTCAAAGAGACTGAAAGATGAATTGACTTGATGAACTGCTTGCTTGCCTATGCTCAAGTCTATGACTCATCTGGCTCGAGTGTTAACTGTCTTGCATTAGACGGAAGAAGCAAGTTCTCGTTTATGAGTGAGTGTGATGAGAAAAGAATCCTGGAGGAGACGATTATTGTTTGTTTTTGTGTTTTCGATCTTTTATTGCTTTTTGGTGTTTGTCATAAATTAATGAGCTTAAGCCTAAACCAAGGGTTAGTAAACTCATCACATCTTCCCTCTGATTAGGGGTAATGAGAATACACTAAGTATGAAGTAAACACCTCACACTTCATCACTATGATGTAGGATTAAGATCATTAACCTACTTGCATTTATTTAGATGTTTTTGGAGTTTTTGTTTAGTGTTAAGTAATGAGTTTAATCCATAATCAAGGATTTAATGGACCCATTACACCATCCTAATAGAAGGATGATAGATGAGAACATTTAAGCTGAAGAAGATACCTCAACTTAATCCATGATTAGGGATTAACCTCATGACAATAACAAACATTTATTAAAGTGGATTTTAGCTAATGGTAAGATTAAGAAAAGGATTTTATGGTTTGTAAGACAACTTGAGGGGGACTTGTCCATTAACACTAGGGTTAGTCCTTCTTAACCAATTAAGGAAGAATTAGAACCCTAATGCAAGGCCCAAGTTACAAGCTTGATGTCTTAGTGTTTATTAGATGAATTGATTAAAGGATTTAAACACATTAAGGGTTTAACACTTAAGATTAAAGTTATACACTCCATCCTATTAGAAGGATGCAGGCATACGCATAATCACAAAGTCTTAAAACCTTTAAGGTTTAGTCCTTGATTATGAGATGAGAAGAGAAGACACAAAATGACACAAAGGTAAAACTAATGGGGTACTAATCAAACCCTAATTATGATCATGCTTGGGTATTCCTAGGGTTTATGAGGCTTGCAAGAGATCTTCAAGGAGAAGCCACCATGGAAGAAGCAGGATGAAGGAAGGAGAAGCAGAAAGAAGCAAGCCAACTTACTTCACTTAAGAAGATAAGTTGCTTGAAGAAAGAAAAAGAGGAGGGAACATGAATGAGCAAGCTCACTCTAATACAAAAGTAAAATGCAGCAATGAATGCATAAAAGAGATGAGAAGAGATTATGAGAAGTGAAGGCAAATTCACCTCTCAAACACTTACCACCTGAAAAGTTAGCAAAAGGAAATGAAATGAATTGAAAATGAGATGAAATGTAAAGATGAAAGCCAAAGTCAGAAGCATGTTCATGATGCTAATGATGCAAAGAGATGACATAAATGTATGTCATGAGATGGGGATGATCATACCAAGGATGGGAATGCAAATGAGACATGTAAGAAGCATGTAAGTTCATGAATGCATATGAAATGAAAGGAAAGCAAAAACATGGAAAATGGATGATGCAATGATCAAACATGATTTCAATATGTCCTAAGGTGTCTTATATGTCATGTGGATGCACAAAATGTCATGGCAAGTTCATGTATGCAAGCTTATACAAGATGGATGTAAATAAAGATGCAAATTAGGGTTTATGCACAACATGAGATGCAAAATTCAAAATCAGAAGCAAATGGTAAGATAAAAAATTGAAAATGGCCTTAAAGGAACCCTAAACCTATACTAGTTCACTTTCCAAAGGGGAAGGTTAGAAGCTAAACCCTAAGGGACTTATGAATTTCCTAAGTTTCTAGGGTTTTAAGGGTGATCCTAAAGGTAAAATGCCAAATAAATTGAAAATGCATCATAAAAATGAAACAAAAAAGTTTTTAGAAACTTGAAGTCATGCATAACACAATGCAAAAAGAACCATTCACAAACTCACTTTGGTTCAAAAGTTATGAATTTTTGAAGTTAGGGTTAAAAATATTTAAGTTTAAGAACCCTAATTCAAATGAAAATTGTCAAAGTGTGATCAAAACCAAAAAGAAATTTGTGTTGTGAGTTTGTAAATGTTTCTAAATGTTTTAAAAGGCTCTCTGAATTTTTTTGGGATTTTTAAATACCTAAATGTATTTTTAATTAATTAATTTCCATTAACTAATTAAAAATAATCATTTAAATGATTTAAAAATATTTTTTAATGCAAAAAATAAAAATAAAAATATTTTTGGGTTCTGAAAATTAATTAGAGTTTGGATAAAAAATTCAGAATATTTAAACCTTTTTTACTATTTTTAATAAAATGTGCAAGATTAAATAAACAAAATGAAATAAAAATTAAAAAAAAAAGGAAAAGTATGCTGGATGAAGAGTCAGGATCTAATCTGGGCTTGAAAAGTTTGACCTGGCGCGCATCTGGACGGCCCAGGTTCAAACCCTAATAATCCTAATTATTTATTTAATTAATCCTGATTAATCATTAATGAGAAGTGTCGCTCCCGACAAATGACAATGGATCAAATGAAGGTACAGACGCGAACGGTCGGCGAAGGGAACAGTGAGAACACACAGCCGTGAACTCACTGGAGATGAATAGAGTCGCCAGCTAGGCATTTTTATCCCGGAGGAAAGGCAATGCTGCATAGGCCTAGCAAAAGATGGGTAAGACGGTATGCGAACCAGAGAGACTGAGAAAGGGGGTTGGTTACAACCTGGGAAGGTATTAGCACCCAGATTGTCCGTCGTACTCGACGGGATCCACGCTTAAAAGATTTATGTTTTAAAGGGGTAGTGTCAGTGCAATTTGTGTATAAAATAGCCGGAAAAGATGTACAGGTGTCAGTGTAAAGTGTATAAGTGATGTGTATAAATGAAGTGTCAGTGTGAGATCAGGAATGAAATGAATTGCTCATGATAATGAGGCTAAGAGAAAGAAGCTGGAAGAGGGGGAATGTACAGAGACTTTTGTTCGATAACTGTTAAGTTATGCCTACGTATCCTCTCGTGCAATGAGGAAGTCAGAACACCGTAGTTCGACCCAAAGAGACTGAAAGGTGAATTGACTTGTGAACTGCTTGCTTGCCTATGCTCAAGTGTATGATCTGTCTGGCACAGATGCAAACTGTCTTGCATTAGACGGAAGAAGCAAGTTCTCGCTTGTGAGTGAAGGTGATGAGAAAAGAATCCCGGAGGAGACGATTATTGTTTGTTTTTGAGTTTTCAGTCTTTTATTTCTTTTTTGAGTTTGTCATAAGATAATGAGCTTAAACCTAAATCAATGGATTTGGTAAACTCATCACATCATCCCTCTGATTAGGGGTAATGAGAATTACCTTAAGTGTGAAGTCAGATTCTCACACTTAATCACCTTTGGTATAGGATTAAGATCATTAACCTATTTGTGATTATTTAGATGTTTTTGTGATTTTTGTTTAGTGTTGAGTAATGAGGTTAAGCCATAATCAAGGATTAAACAGACTCATTACACCATCCTAAAAGAAGGATAATAGATGAGAAGGTTTAAGCTGAGGAAAGCTCCTCAACTTAATCCATGATTAGGGATTAAACCCATGACAAAACAAGTCTTTATTAGATGGATTTTAATTAGTGATATGATGAAGAAATGAATTTTATGATTTGTAAGACAACTTGAGGGGGACTTGTCCATTAACTTTAGGGTTAGTCCTTCTTAACCAATTAAGGAAGAATTAGAACCCCAATGCAAGGCCCAAGTTACAAGTGTGATGTCTTGATACTTATTAGATGGATTAATTAAGAGATTTCAACACCTTAAGGGTCCAAGACTTAGGATTAAAGTTATACACTCCATCCTAAAAGAAGGATGCAGGCATGATCTTAATCACAAAGTCTTAAAGCCTTGAGGGTTTAGTCCCTGATTATGAGGTGAGAAGAGATGACTCAAGGAGAGACACAAAGGTAAAAACTATGGGGAGACTAATCAAAACCCTAATTCATTATCATGCTTGGTTGGTCCTAATGTTTGTGAGGTTTTCAGGAACAATCTTCAGATGAACCACCAGGAAGCAGATGAACAAGATCAAGAGAAGCAAAGTGACTTGCTTCATTCAAGAAGTCAAGTCACTTGAAGAAAGAAAGTGGGAGGAGGAAGAATGAGCAAGCTCAAACTCAAACACATATAAGAATGCAGCAAGGTATGCAAAAGAGATGAAAGGAAAGGATATGAGAAGTGAAGGCAAATTCACTTCTCAAGTTTACTTACCACCTGAAATGTTAGAAAGAAATGCAATGCAATGCAAGATGAGATGTAATGACATGATACAAAGCAAAACCAGGAGCATACACATGATGATTATGATGTTATGAAGTGCTGCAAACATGAGGCAAGACATGGAGATGCTCATACAAAGTCATGGATGCAGATGATGCAAGTTTAGAAGCATGAACAAGCATGAAATGTTATGAAACATACAAGACAAATGGCATGGCAAATATGTAATGCAATGATCAATGGTGCTTCATACATGTCTTAAGATGTCAAATGAATCATAAGAATGCACAAAATGCAATGGCAAGTCAAATTATGCAAGGAAATGCAAGAAGGATGCAAGAGGAAGCCCAAATTAGGGTTTATGAAACAAACATCAAACACAAACTAAAAACAGAAGCAAACCCTAATATGAAAAATGGAAAATGGTACCCAAGGAAACCCTAGACCTATAATGAATCACTTCCCAAAGGGGAATTCTCAACTCTTCACCAATCTCAAGTTATGATTTTTGCAAGTTATTAGGGTTTTTTAGGGTTCTCAACAAAACAAATGCCAATCAATTAGAAAATGCAAGATCAAATCATGGCCTTTTTATCCTTGAAAGTACATGTCAAATGGAAACCAATGCAAAAAGAATCAATGTCTCAACCTTCACCAATAGGCAGAAATGAATTTTCAAACATAGGATCAAAATAATGCATCAAAAATGATTTAATTCCATGAAAAACTCTTAAAATGCATCAAGATCAAAAAAGAAATTTGGTTTGAAGGTTGGACAATGTTTCTAAATGTCTTAGAACATTTCATGAATTTTTTTGTAATTTTTAAATACCTAAAAGTATTTTTAATTAATTAATTCTCATTAATCAATTAAAAATAATCTTTTAAATATTTAAAAATACTTTTTTAATGATAAAAAATAAAATAAAAATATTTTTGAGTCATAAAAATTAATAAAACCTTAAAGAAAAAGTTTCATAATTTTTATGATTTTTTAACTATTTTAAATAAATTGTACAAATAAAATGGAATAAAAATAAATAAAAATCAAATGAAAATAAAAGTAAACAGAACGCATGGCCAGGATTTGATCTGAGGGAGAGGGGGTTGACTTGGCGCGCCATCTGATGGTCCAGGTTTAAACTTCCTAAATTCAGTTAATTAACCTAATTAAACCTAATTAAATTAACTAAGTGGAAATTAGGATTAATGAAGTAATCTGGTCCCTTGGTCCATGCGCGGGAAGGGCAATCCAATGGCCTAGGTTTAAAAACACTAATGACTGGACTAAACCCTAATTAGGGCAAGTTAACCTCAGACGGCCGGAACAGTGGTTCCGGTCGTCTTCTCCGGCGTACCACAAACCCTAGAAAACGTTTCAGGCCACCATTCAACAAATTTCCTGCCCAGAAACAACCCCCCATCCTAACTAAACCCTAATCCAAGATCAAAAGGCATTTATCTAACATGAACAAGGAGAATCGAAGACAAGAGCATTCACGGGCCAAGTTTCAGAGATGCATAAAATGCCCATTTGTTCACCATTTTTGATTCTAATCATACCACAGTGATCCCCAGAGCATGTATTTTTGATTTGTAACAAAAAAAACAAGTTTTAAAAAGTTTGAAGTTTGAGACTACCTGAGATGACAAACCCTGTTTCTGAGCTTCCAGAACCTTTTCTTGATGCAAGCTAGCTCTAATGGATCCCCTGGTGTCAATGGCAAGCTTGGAATGAACTTTGGCAAGCTATTTTGAGTGGTTCACTTCTGGTGTAGCAGAAAATGCACTTTGCATACAGGCTGTTTCAACTCAAAGTAAGGGGTGGTTTTGGCTCTTTATGGCATGCTTGACTTGTTGGTGAAGGAAAATGGAGTGTTTGATGGATGGATGGTGTGATTCGAAGAGAACTGGTTCTGATGATGGTGAATGGTGGAGCTCAGGCCAAGCTTGTTTCAGGCCTGAGTTTTGGTGGTTTGGGGGCTTTGAGGTGTGGTGAGTTGAGTGGTGATCAAAGTTTGTGTGTTTTGTGGCTGTACCAAGAGTTTCGACAGAACTTGCAAGTTGGGAGATTTTTGTATATGTGATGAGTTAGTATGTTTCAGCCTTTTTTCCCTAGTGATATGGCTAGCAAAATGAATGAATAAACTAATGCAAGTGGCTGTGAGATGTGACTTGTACTTTATGGATTGGTAGATCAACTTTTGCTCAAAAACCACTTTTGTGTAAGATAGGGCATGGCATGATACTAGGCAAGTACAAGTTGGGTGCTGGTGCAGCAAAAGGTGAGGGAGAGGCTAGCCCAAAGTCAGCAGCCAATGTCATAAGTTGGTGAAGTAGTCATGAGTGAAAATGCAAGTTGGCTAGCTTTATGGTTTTCCATGGAAATGCCTTGTTACATGAACCAAACCATGAGCAAACTTGGTCCATTTCTGATTTTTGTGACTTAGAGAACATTCACATGCTGGTTTGACATGAATTTGAGGCAGCAATCATGCATTGATTCAAGACTTAGCAAAATTTCCACTTGGTGCATAACTTGAAAAACAATGATTTTTGGCAACTTTGCATGGCCATAACTTTTGATCCATGAAGAGTTAGATCATGTTCTTGTACTTTTTGAAAAGGGAAAGATAAGATCTACAACTTTCATGACCAAAGTTTTTCCATTTGAAGTCTTTTTGGATCATAAATCAAAGCTTGAAAATTGACCTAAGAGGAAGCATTCTTGAAAAGTCAACAAAACCCAAAAAGTCAACTTTTGCAAAAACCCTAAATTCTTGACTTTTATGAACTTCAAACTTCTTCTATGATCAAATAAAGATCATATACACTCAAAATGATGAAGATCACCCATTGGTTGGGTCATTGGGGGCCTCAGATGCCCTGATTTTGCACTGACTTGTCTGAAAAGTCAACTCTTGATCAGATGACTTCCCCATGGAATTTCTTCATGAAAATTGATATGCATACTCCCTATACCATATAAAGATCAATGGAAACAAGAATGACCAAAAAATTTGGGGTTATGGCCTCTGAAACCAAAACCCTAATTTTCAGTCAACTGAGCAGTTCATCCTGGCTCTGCATCCACTCAAACCCTAATTCTTGTGATTCCTCTGCATTCTTGACTTTGTGAGGATGTAATATGACATAAGAACACACATGAACCACTTTGAATTGATTAGTGGTCTTTGGAATGGCTCAGGAGGCCCTGAGGTTGCTCAGATCACAAACCCTAGGTGCAGATGCCTTAGAAGCTATGCAGTGAATCAAAATGAGATGTGAGATGATATGTTTTGTGTATATGCATATGAGATGATCACAAGCCATGGTGTGAATGGGTGAGGGCAAATTTGGGGTGTTTACAGCTGCCCCTATTCAAACATGAGTTAGCTGTGCAGGCTGTAAGCGACGGCTTAATAGGCCAAACAAGATAACTTGTGGTTGAATACCAAAGACAGTCCAAAATTTGCACTCACAAAAATGAAGAAGAAAAGGGATATAGATTGTAAAAGACAAGTAAAGTATATTGTAAAGTGTGGGCGACGGAGGACGACCGCCGAGCAGAGGACGACTGCTGGGTAAATAGCAATGACGGGGACGGCCGACATGCTGGGAGAAGTGTGTAAAATAAAGCGATGACGGGGACGGCCGACACGCTGGGGATAAAGGTAAAGCTAAGACGGGGACGGCCGACTAGCTGGGGAAATAAGATATCATGACGGGGACGGCCATCAAGATAAAGCTATAAAATTCTCCGGGGATTAATGAAACATGACGGGGACGGCCATCCAGTTCACAAAGGTAAAGTAGCCAACGATGGGGACGGCCATCGGGCTAAAAAAAGGAAAAGGGACCACAACGGGGACGGCCATCGGGTTAAAGAATAAATGAAATAAACAGATGATGGGGTACAGCCATCAAAGGTGAAGGACGATCACCTAGCAGGGGACGGCTGCTCTGTTAGGCATAAAAGAAATATGATGGGGACGGCCATCAAAGGTGGAGGACGACCACCTGGCGGGGTACGGCTGCCAAAAAAAATATCAACGATGGGGACGGCCATCGGATAGAAAAGGTCAACGATGGGGACGGCCATCGGACGAGCATGATGGAGGACGACCATCGAGAAGTGGAGGACGACCACTCAGCAGGGGACGGCTGCTCTCAAGGTTTATCATAACACAGGACGAGTGTTAGATAACCAAAATCAACAATGGGGACGGCCATCGGATAAAGTGATGAAGGACGATCATCAAAAGGTGGAGGACGACCACCTAGCAGGGGACGGCTGCTAAAATCAACGATGGGGACGGCCATCGGATGAGCATGATGGAGGACGACCATCAAGAAGTGGAGGACGACCACTTAGCAGGGTACGGCTGCTCTCAGGGTTATCATAACACAGGACGAGTGTTAGATAAAAGAAAATTTGTTTGTAATCTACTGGGGATGGTAAACACGGACGAGTGTTTATATCCAAGGAACAAAAAGTATAAGTGTTTGGTATTGTGTATAAATTAAAGATGCGGACGAGCATCCTTAAGACTATGATACGGACGAGTATCATGTAGAAACAAACTGACACATGCTCAGAGATGATGATACGGACGAGTATCAACTGGTTAACAAAGAACACGGATGAGTGTTGCATCTGAAGGGATTCTTCTGGGGAATAATAGACACAGACGAGTATCTATATTCAAGAAGACACAAGTGTTTGACACGGTGTATGGATTAAAGATGCGGACGAGCATCCTTAAGACTATGATACGGACGGGTATCATGTAGAAACAAACATTAGACGCAATGTTCTGAGATGATGGTACGGACGAGTACCAACTGGTTAACAAAGAACAAGGACTACTGTCGAATCTGTGGGGATATAAATGATGTATACAAAATACGGACGAGTATTTGCATAAGTGTACCAATGAGTAGCGGGTATGTATAGATGAGCATTATCTGCTGGGGAGAGTGACACGGACGAGTGTCAAGAAAGAAAAGTATAACATTAACAAGTATATGGGTGATGAAAGTGTAAGTGAACTTGCTGGGGATGTGACACGGACGGGTGTCAAGAAAGTATACAAGTATAGGCGACCGCGCTAGGGATATGACACGGACGGGTGTCAGGGATCGTGTATAGGTATATGTGAGTGCAAAGAGGGTGTCTTTGGCTTCCTGCTGGTGATTTGACACGGACGGGTGCCAGAAAGTATCTGCAATACTGGTGATCTTGTTTGTAAAGTGTATCAAAACCAGCCTGTTGGGGAAAGATGACACGGGCGGGTGCCAAAAGGTGTATATACTGGTGTTTGTGATTCGAAAGGCAGCTGCTTTTGCTGGGACTCTGATGGGGATGTTTCTGTATATATTCTGTATGCTGACAGGTTGTCAATACTTACAAGTGTTCGATTCACATTATGACTTATGATTATGCTATGCATTTGATTTTTTGCCGTAATGCTCCGTATTCAGACGGAATGCTACGCTCTGAGGGGATAGTATGGTGTGAATGCTATGATTATGCAAAGAGGTAAAGATTTGGGATTCGGATCCCGTCGCTGCAAAGATCTCTGATTGATCTGCTTGAAGTGAACATCCCAGCTGGGGATGAGATCATTGGTAGATCTAATGATGCATCTGCTTGGGGATGTATGTCACTGACTGACATATCCTTATAATACGGGACCCAGCTGGGGTTTGTAGAAGCTTTCTGTACTCTGTTGTGACTTCTTCGTGCGTTGCTCTTCTGAATAGAGACCGGGGCTCTGTGGGGAGATGATTCCCTGATCTTGTATTTAACTGAGGAACGACAGTTGGTTCTTCAGCTGGGGAGACGCTGTTGGTAAATCAGCTGGGGAGAGCAATGGGAAGCAAATCAGCTGGGGGGATAGAGCATTTCGGATGCTGATATCTCTTGTTGATTTGCCAGCTTGCTGAGATATACCTTGCATGCCCCAAGTTACGTTCTGGATACCTGCAATCCTGCAAAGATAAGGAAACGCACAAATGGTCCCGAGGTATCCTTTACTGGATTCCGTCATAGGAGATAAGTACTTTCGAGAGTAAGTATATTCCCTGTAAGCATGTGCTTTATTTTTAGAGAAAAACATCTGTACTTATGCAATTGTATTTTTAGAGATATCAGACGACTCTTTGCAAAACATGAATATAAAAAACGAAACATGACTGAAAATCTGATTTTATTAATTCATGTGCCCTGAATTGGCAAGATACAGTCAGAGAAACATATCTCCTGAAATGAGGAGATTGTTACAAATTGAGAAATAAAGTGCTGGCAGTGTTGATGGCGCTTTGAGGAGCTTCCTCTCCCGCTATGACTCGTATGACAATGACGTTCTTCTCGTCTTGCTTTCTGGAGAAAGTTGATTCTGATCGAAGCTTGATCCTTCCGAAGCTTAACAAGTTGCTGCCAATACAGACGAATTCAGAATGCAGTTGTTCGCTTATTCCCTTATTTTGCATGGATCGCCCTTTCGGGTTTTCAATCCATCGGGATACCCATTTTTGCCTGAGTTGTCCAATGCGGCTTTTCAACTCAGCGGGTGTACATTTTTGTTTATTTCCCTTATTTTTGCCCGAGTCTTTTATTCTGTTTTTGACTCGCCGGGATGCCCTATTTTTGCCTGGACTTACATTCTGTTTTTATGTCCAGCGGGTCATTTTATGCGAAGTATTTTTTAACTGCATCTGAATTCACAGGGGACGGGAAATCTTCGCCATCCATGGTGCTGAGCATCAGTGCCCCACCAGAGAAGACTTTCTTCACCACGAATGGTCCTTCATAATTTGGAGTCCATTTACCCCTGTGGTCTGTATGAGGAGGGAGGATTCTTTTCAGCACAAGATCTCCCACTTGGTACTCTCGGTGCCTGACTTTCTGATCAAAGGCTCTCTTCATTCTCTTCTGATATAGCTGTCCATGACAGATTGCAGCCAACCTCTTCTCTTCGATCAAACTCAGTTGCTCGTATCGGGCCCTAACCCATTCTGCTTCACTCAGTTTGACATCCATCAATACCCGTAGCGAGGGTAATTCAACTTCAACTGGTAGGACTGCTTCCATACCATACACAAGCTGATACGGTGTTGCCCCAGTGGATGTCCTGATTGATGTGCGATACCCATGCAAGGCAAATGGTAGCATTTCATGCCAGTCTCTGTAGGTGACTACCATCTTTTGCACAATCTTCTTGATATTCTTATTTGCTGCCTCAACAGCGCCGTTCATCTTTGGGCGGTAAGGAGAAGAATTGTGATGTTGGATCTTGAAGTCCCGGCATAATTCAGCCATCATTTTGTTGTTGAGATTAGAACCATTATCAGTAATGATTCGCTCGGGTACTCCATACCGACAGATGATGTCTCTTTTTAGGAATCGGGCTACCACTTGTCTTGTGACATTTGCATATGAGGCTGCTTCAACCCATTTTGTAAAATAGTCGATGGCGACCAGGATGAATCTGTGGCCATTTGAAGCAGTTGGCTCAATCTTGCCGATCATATCAATGCCCCACATGGCAAAGGGCCAGGGTGAAGACATTATGTTCAAAGGGTTGGGAGGCACATGCACCTTATCTGCGTAGATCTGGCATTTGTGACATTTTCTGGCATAGGCACAACAGTCTGCATCCATTGTGATCCAATAATAGCCTGATCTTAACAACTTCTTAGCCATTGCATGTCCTCCAGCATGGGTACCAAAAGAGCCTTCATGCACTTCATGCATCAGTAGATCTGCTTCCGTTTTGTCAACACATCTGAGGAGTACCATGTCAAAGTTCCTCTTGTATAAAGATCCATCAGTATTCAGGAAGAAACTTCCAGCAAGCCTTCTCAAAGTCTTCTTATCATTGGAAGATGCCCCAGATGGGTATGTTTGATCCTCCAAGAAGCACTTGATGTCGTGGAACCAAGGCTTATCATCTTTGACAACATCTGCTGCAAATACATATGCTGGTCTATCAAGTCTCGATACTGAAATCTGAGGTACAGAGTTAGCTGCTTGAACTTTGATCATGGATGAAATGGTAGCCAAGGCATCTGCAAACTGATTCTCGTCCCGAGGGATATACTCAAGCTTGACTGTTGTGAAGAAAGTCAGTAACCTTCTTGTATAATCCCTGTAAGGTATCAGATGATCTTGGTGTGTGTACCATTTTCCGTTAGTCTGGTTGATTACCAAAGCTGAATCTCCGAATACGGTTAATGTCTTGATCCTGAGGTCAATGGCTTCCTCAAGACCCATAATGCAAGCTTCGTATTCAGCTTCGTTGTTAGTGCAGTTGAAAGTGAGTTTTGCCGAGAAAGGCATGTGAACTCCTTTGGGTGTAATGAGTACTGCACCAACACCACGGCCATTCATATTAACAGCCCCGTCGAACATCATAGTCCATTCTTCTTCTGGGTCAGGCCCTTCAGTGTGAATAGGCTCTTCGTGGTTTTTTGATTTAATGAACATGATGTCTTCATCCGGGAAGTCAAACCTCATTGGCTGGTAATCATCAATGGGTTGCTCAGCAAGATATTCAGATAGTACACTGCCCTTGATGGCTTTCTGAGAGGTGTACTGTATGTCATATTCTGTGAGAATCATCTGCCATCTTGCAACCCGTCCGGTAAGAGCTGGCTTCTCGAATATGTACTTGACCGGGTCCATTTTTGAGATTAACAAGGTAGTGTGGGTCAACATATACTGCCTTAGTCGGCGAGCAGCCCACGCTAAAGCACAGCAAGTTTTCTCGAGCAGTGAATAACGCTGTTCACAGTCGGTAAACTTTTTGCTTAGGTAGTATATTGCATACTCTTTTCGACCAGACTCGTCATGTTGGCCCAGCACACACCCCATTGATTCTTCCAATACTGTCAAGTACATAATCAGAGGTCTTCCTTCAACTGGCGGCATGAGGATTGGAGGTTCTTGCAGATATTCTTTAATCTTGTCAAAAGCCCTTTGGCAATCTTCGTTCCACCTGACCGTTTGTTCTTTTCTCAGTAGCTTGAACAAAGGTTCACAGGTTGCAGTGAGGTGAGATATGAACCTTGAAATGTAGTTCAATCGACCTAAGAACCCTCGAACTTCCTTTTCAGTTCTTGGTGCAGGCATCTCTTGGATGGCTTTTACTTTATCAGGGTCAACCTCAATCCCTTTCTCGCTTACAATAAAGCCCAGCAACTTACCGGATCGCACCCCGAATGTGCATTTGTTGGGGTTCAGCTTCAGTTGATACTTTCTCAGACGCTTGAACAACTTGAGCAGATTTACCAGATGGTCTTCCTCTGTAAGGGACTTGGCAATCATGTCATCCACATAACATTCTATTTCCTTATGAATCATATCGTGGAATAATGTTACCATAGCCCGTTGATAAGTGGCACCAGCATTCTTCAGTCCGAATGGCATCACCTTATAACAGAACGTGCCCCAAGGCGTAATGAATGTTGTCTTCTCCATGTCTTCAGGTGACATCTTGATCTGGTTATATCCTGAAAATCCATCCATGAAGGAGAATACCGAGAACTGAGCCGTGTTATCCACCAATACGTCAATGTGAGGTAATGGGAAATCGTCCTTCGGGCTGGCTCTGTTCAGATCCCGGTAATCAACACACATTCTTACTTTGCCATCCTTCTTAGGCACAGGTACTATGTTAGCAACCCACGGCGGGTAGCTAGTCACAGCAAGGAACCCGGCGTCCCATTGCTTTTGTACCTCTTCCTTGATTTTCATAGCCATGTCTGGACGAGTTCGGCGCAGCTTCTGTTTGACTGGTGGGCATTCTTCCCTCAGAGGCAGCTTGTGCACAACTATATCGGTATCCAACCCTGGCATATCTTGGTACGACCAAGCAAACACATCAACATACTCTTGAAGCAGATCTATCAGTTGTCTCTTCACTGAGTCTTGCAGGCAGGCCCCGATTCTAACTTCTTTCACGTCTTCGTCTGTACCAAGATTAATCACTTCAACCTCCTCCTGGTGAGGAGTAATAACCTTTTCCTCTTGTCTTAACAACCTGGCTAGCTCTTCAGGAAGCTCGTATTCTTCTTCAACCCCTTCTTCAGCTTGATTGATCGGATTGTCAAAGTCATACGATGTCATAGCCGTGCTGTTGTCGGTGCGGTCAGGATGGCACTCTCTGCAAGGGTTTTAATTGGTTCATTTTAGTGATCTGATTTTAGTCTTATTTAGAAAAGTGAAATGAAGTTGTCATTTTGAAAAACACTGCCATTTATTTTTGTACAAAAAGAAAAATGGAAAAACAGTGAGCATAAAAGAAAAAGACTCGTTTGCAAAAAGATTGTCTGATATTTCATTAACTTAATCTTGTTTGCACAAAAGTACAGATGGCCCTGATTACAAAATGAGTCTTGTCATCTTGGGCAAGATGCAAGACTTTGATGCATGCTTATAAAATACAGGAAATAATAATTACTCTGCTCGAGTAACACTTATAATTCCCTGGGAAGACCAGTTCGAGACACTGCTCCCCGGGATCTTCGGACGAATCCAATTCTCCAGGTTGCGCTCCTCTTCCAGCTCGTCTTCCAGACAGTTGATAGCATCGGGGGTAAGCATCCCCCCACTGACGAAACCAGGCTCTCCAGCAGCCTTCACTTGATGTTGAGTTGGTTTGTAACCCAACCCAAATTTGTCCTTCTTTTCCTCCACAGCTAAGACCTTGCCCCAGCCTAGGGCAGTTCCTTCCTCAACAACCTTCCGGGCTTGTTGGTATGACGACATGGAGATCCCCGAAACAGCAGATGCTTCATTCACATTCAAGGCTTCAAAACCTTGGCTCATGGTTTCAACGATCTCTCCATCCATTTCAATATACTTGTAAGTAGCCAGATGACTCACAAATATATCCTCCTCCCCGCAGATTGTGACAACTTGGCCTTCCCACTCATATTTTAACTTTTGGTGAAGGGTAGACGTTATTGCGCCAGCGGCGTGAATCCAGGGTCTACCCAACAAACAGCTGTAGGCGGGCTGAATGTCCATCACATAAAAGATAGTTTTAAAGGTCTGCGGGCCAATTGTCACGGGCAGCTCAATCTCTCCCAGCACCGATCTCTTTGAGCCATCAAAAGCTCTAACCACCAGGTTGCTGGGTCTCAATGCCAGTCCATCATATTCAAGCTTCACCAGAGCCTTCTTTGGTAAGACATTCAGGGATGATCCTGTGTCCACCAGCACATGTGAAAGGACAGCTCCTTTGCATTCCATGGTTATGTGCAAGGCTTTGTTGTGATTGCGGCCATCCACTGTCAGGTCAGAATTGGTAAACCCTAGCCCGTTGCTAGCAGTAACATTTCCAACAACGGTTTCCAATTGGTTGACAGTAATCTCCTCGGGCACGTAAGCTGCGTGCAGTACCTTCAGTAGTGCATTCCGATGGGCTTCGGAGCACATGAGCAGTGAGAGGATGGAGATTTTGGATGGTGTCTGATGAAGCTGATCCACAACTTTATAATCACTCTTTTTTATGATCCGCATAAATTCATCAACTTCCTGATCAAATGGAGTCTTCAGGGTTTCTTTGGCAGCTGGATCTTCCTGCACCGGGCCTTTTCCTTTTGCTTTGGCAGCAGCTTCTACCTCGGCAGTAGGTCTTTGGACTTGTGAAGCAAAGAGACGTCCGCTTCGGGTGAAGCCTCCGCCTCCGCCCACATTATCAATTTGTGGTGCAAGTGCTGTTGTTTCAAGAGTGATTCTTCTCCCTTCACAGTATAAGTCAGAGCCATAGTGCCAGGGGATGGCCCTATTGCTTTCATATGGTACAGGTCCAGGCACCGTGACGGTAACCGGACTGATTGCTGCTGCTGAGGGGATTGCAATTGTTTGTGGATCATAAAAGATAGTAACTGGTGCTCTAGTGGGAGCAGCACCCTCTGAATGGTAGGCGGAGTTATTTTCTGGATCGTAGAAGATGGTAACAGTAGAGACGTCTTCATGATCGTTTGCTGGAGTTGTAGGAGGTTCTGTTGGAAGGACTGTTGCTGTTGTTGATGGAGAGTCGAAATGGACTGATGCTGAAGTTGTGGCAGGAGAAACTGTTGTAAACTGATCATTCGGAAGGACAGATGAAGTACTTGCTGATGTTGTTGATGAATTGTCGGGAACAATAGTTGCTGCAGTTGTAGGAGGGTCTGGAACCGTTGTTGATGAAGTTGCCGGATTTGCCGGAAATGATGTAGTGATTTGTAAGAGGCCACTCTTAATAAGGTTGTCAATGCCATTCCTCAAGTCTTCACACCCATTCCAAGAGATATTGCAGTAAGGGCACCCCAGCTCACACCCTGGGAATATATCATTTTCACGGAGCTGAGCCTTAATTTCCACCAACGGTGTTCTGATCTGATCCACACTAGTTATCAAATGAGATGGTTGGTCTTCTTCAATGGCGTTAATTCGGGGACCACCATGGTGTGGCATTGGGTTTTTGTTGACATTGGGTGGAGGTGCAAAGTTCAGAGCCTTGGAGTCTACCAAGTCTTGTACCTTCATATGCAGAGCTCTGCATTTTTCTGTACTGTGACCAGGTGCGTTGGAATGAAAAGCGCACCTAGCATTGGAGTCATAGTTTCTTGGTAGACTGTTGGGATCCGGCGGTGCCAACGTTCTTAGCTCAACCAGGTTGAGTTTCAGAAGTTGTGGCAATAAGGCAACATATGGCATTGGAATCGGGTCTATCACCCTGTTAGCTTGAGAGGGCCTCTGCTGAAATGGCCTCTGTTGATTGTTGTTGTTGGAGTTGTTGTTGTAGTTGTTTCTCGGAGGATATTGATTCTGATGATACTGAGGTTGTTATTGGAAATTTTGTTGAGGAGGTTGATAGACCGGTAGAGGAGGAGCTGGAGCAGGGATGGTGACTGCTGCTATTGTTCTGGGAACATACTGGGGTCTGCCCCTGTTGGTGTGAATGGCATTGGTCTCGCCAGATCTTCTCGGGCCTGCAAAAGGCTTTCTTGTGCCACTGGACGAGCTTGCACCATTATCAGATATCTTACCCATTTTCAACAGACTTTCGATTCTCTCCCCAGCTATGACAACATCGGCGAAACTGGTGGACGAGAAAGCAGCCAACCTGTCAATATACGTTCCCTGGAGAGTGTTCATAAACATGTCTGCCATTTCTCTCTCAGACATTGGTGGTTGAACGGCAGCAGCCAATTGCCTCCATCTTTGGGCATATTCACGGAAACTTTCCCTTGACGACTGTGACATTCCCATTAGGAGAGTCCTGTTGGGTGCCATGTCTAAGTTGTATTGATACTGTCGGATGAAGGCCTCTGCCAGGTCCTTCCAGCATCTCACAGTTGCCCTTGTCAAGTGGGAATACCATTCCCTTGATGCTCCAGTCAAACTGTCTTCGAAGTAAAACATCCAAAGTTTCTCATCCATCGTATAAGCTTTTAATCTTCCCAGGAATGACTGCAAATGAGTCCGGGGGCATGAAGTCCCATTATACTTTTCGAAACATGGAGGTTTGAACTTGTGGGGAATCCTGACCCCGTCTACCAGCCCCATGTCCATGACGTCGAAGCCCAAAGAATTTTGAGACTCCAGTGATCTCAACTTTTCAGCTATCTCATCCAATCGCCTATCATAGGCCTCTTCTCCAGCACCCATTACAGTAAATTGGTCCTCCTGAGGATCCTCTTGAAGCACTCTGGCTGCAGTAGCTGTTCCCTGAACGTTTGCAGGAATATGGATCTCAGGATGCAAATGTGGACCAAACACAGGAGGGTTAACATGTGGTTGCACTCTTTCGTTGTTACTTGTGCCAGCAGTTCCCACATGGGGGTCCTCTTGAGTTCTCCCCTCAACCAAAACTCTAAGCCTCTCCTGGCTTTGAGCTAAGTTATTCATCACTTCCATGAATTGAGTTATCTGGGTTCTCATCTCCACCCTTTCGTTAGCCATCTGGGTTCTGGCCTCATTGAGCTCTTGCTGCAACTGGTCCATTTGAATTCCCGGAAGGTTGTTTCTAGTCGGGTATCTGTGTGGCCTGTTGAGAGGAAATACCCGGCGGCGAGCAATAATTCCTGAATGTCACAACAGAGGTTAGTAATAATAAAACAAAACCTACAAAACAAACAGAAAGGGGTTAGTATGCAATGCAGTATGCTTATTTGCTCTCAAGGTATCCGGTTTGGCCTTCGGTTTTGACCCTTCCAGACCCTTGAAGATGATGCTGCTTGAAGTTGCTTTTGAAATGAGCCCAGATGGAAACCAACAAATATATTACAAAGATGAAATAATACAAATTGTTCTTTTTACAACATAAGCCCTTAAAGGATCAAAATACATTACAAAAGAAAATCAAAAGTACATGGAATAGAAACAACAACAAGCAAATGATCAAACCCCGAGGCCAAACTCATCCTCGCGAACTTCCTTAAGAAGTGCTTCGGTCACAGGATCAGCCGGGCGCTCCGTAAGACTTCTGATGAGAAGGTTTCTTGTTGCAACAGCTGCAGTCAACTTCTTGTTCTGACTTTGGTCTTTAGACCTCTTTACACCAGCTCTGATTTCTAGCTCTGAAATTTCCTTCTGGGCTGCTGCCAGGGCTTTTTCCATCTGCTCCATTTTGTCCTGGACTCTCTTGTCTTCTAGAGTGCGGGCCTCAGTGATCCGGACCCACCTGGCCTGACTCTCTTTCAAATACAAGTCTGTTCTTGCTCTCTGGAACTGGGCTTCTTTACAAGCGTTCTTCAGAATCTGCTCACCAGCTTTGGACTTGTTGATGTACTCTCCAGACTTCTCAATTTTTGTCAAGTGCTCAACCCTCAGCTTCTCCAATCTTTCAATTTCCCTCACACCTTCACTCCTCTCCCGGAGGGTCTTCTGCAAGGCTTGGGATAACTTCTCATTCCTTTCCTTCAGGCTTTCAAACTCCTCCAGACTGATAGTAGCAGGGGGTGGTGCTGATGATGACTCAGGCATGTCTTCTATGGTGAAAGGCAATCCAGAGACTTGGGCTCTAGCATAAGACCACTCATGATATTGGGCTGATGCCACATTATTGCACTTTCCCAAAATGGTGACCCCTTTGGTTTGAACATGATCCCAGGCCCAGGCAGCCTGCCTAACAACAGCCAAGTTAACCTTGTTCTCACAGTAAAGGGTCTCAACCAAATCCTGTACCCTAGGAGCATGAACCAGTGCATAGCCTAATTGCCTCTTAAACAGCACAGGATTGTAGTTGATACTCCCCTTAACTCCTACCAAAGGCACATTGGGAAAGTGCCCACAGCTTGTGATAATATCTCTGCCCTTGGTGCTCTGAGTGCACCATCTGATATCTGCTGAAGTGAGAGTAGTGAGCCTCTTAGCCCAGTTGCTTTGCTGGTGAGGGTTCAGGAATGTATCTGTTCTGGGCAAGTGCCTGAGGAGCCAAGCATGGAATAGTGGAGCACAACACCTCACTAATTTCCCCCTTTGCTTCTCATTCCTCTGATGTACTGAGTAGTAGAGATCACCCAGCAAAGTTGGCACTGGGTTCCTCAGGTTGAACAAATGGATTGCATTCTTGCTGATGAATCTGGGCTCATCTGCAAACAACACAATTCCATATACACTTAAGGCCAACAGTGCACAAACAGCTTTCCAATCCCCCAGGGAGGCCTTCAGACTAGCTTGAGTAATCAGGAAGTCCAGATGAAAACCAGGGACCTTAGCCTTGGAGGTCATATGTTGCTCAACCAAAACAGGCTCCAGGTGCAAAGCTTTGGCTATCTCTCCATTGCTGGGAAAGACCAATTCAGGATTGAAAGGGATCTCTCTCTTAATAGGCAGGCCAGTCAAATATGAGTATTCTTCCAATAGAGGCCCCAGCTGAAAGTCCCTGAAAGTGAAGCACCTCAATGGGGGGTCATAGAACTGGATGCAGGTATGGATGAGGCTCCTCTGAGATGGGTCCAGATCTATGACCAAGTCAAGTATATCCCCATAGCTTTCTCTGAACAAAGATATGTAATCCGGAGTGATCAGGGTCTGAATCCTCCTGATATCTGACAATTCTGGTTGAAAGAAATGATAAGTGATGTTGCTTTTCTTTGGAGCCATGATGCTGAAGACTGGGTAGAATAAGTGCTGATGAAGAGGTTGAGAAGTGGGCCACTGACTGGCTAGCGCAGGTAACTGAAGAACTGAAGCAAATACAGGTCAAAGCTGTAGATGGGGTCAAAACCAAAACCTAATGAGGATGGATACCCTGAAAAACAAATAAGCACATGTTAATATGATGCAATGAGTATGTATGCAGATGGAATGCAAGGGTTTGTGACTGAGCTGGATCTGATTAACTGCCTTGGTATAGATCCATGTGTGTTCAAGAATTCCAGATGGAGGTCTAAAAATCCAGTAACCAAGGTGGGGGACTCAAATAAAGAGCCACATGTCCAGGGTTTTAGAATCACAAGAACTATCCAACATGGAGCATTCTTAACAAAGTCAAAGTAACAGGGTATTCTGAGGTCAAGGTACCTGCAAACCTGTAAACAGCCCAACCCCCTCACAGGTAGTGATCTAGAACAAGGATCCTCAGACTTGGATCTGTTATGAGAAGTGTAAACACTTCTAACCCGGAGGTACAGTGTTTACAATAACCATAACAATTCCTCCTCTAATTCACCTCAGCTTCTGAAGGTCAAACTAAAAGGTCATCCAGACTTAGCAGGCTTCCCAGATCCCCCTAGCATTGCAGGAAATCCGCAACACAGAGTTCTCAAGAAGAAACCCATATCTGAACCGTGTTCCATATTCCCGCACCAGACCGAAATGGAATGGGAAAGAATATGGTTCACTCTATCCTAGGTGTCACTCAGGTCCCAGGTGTAGGACCTTAACTCTCAATGAACCCCACCCACCAAAACAAAGAAACCAGATCCAGCCAGCAACAATGACAGTATGATATATATACAAATGCAATAAAGAAAGCAATAAATAAAGCTGTACAGAAAGCAATAAATAAAGCAAATATACCAACAAACACATAACACCCCAATAAACACAAATCAAACAAGCGCTAGGAGGAACCCACAAAAAGAACCAGAAGCCCTGGTTGCAGTATAAGTATCCCCAGCAGAGTCGCCAAGCTGTCGCTCCCGACAAATGACAATGGATCAAATGAAGGTACAGACGCGAACGGTCGGCGAAGGGAACAGTGAGAACACACAGCCGTGAACTCACTGGAGATGAATAGAGTCGCCAGCTAGGCATTTTTATCCCGGAGGAAAGGCAATGCTGCATAGGCCTAGCAAAAGATGGGTAAGACGGTATGCGAACCAGAGAGACTGAGAAAGGGGGTTGGTTACAACCTGGGAAGGTATTAGCACCCAGATTGTCCGTCGTACTCGACGGGATCCACGCTTAAAAGATTTATGTTTTAAAGGGGTAGTGTCAGTGCAATTTGTGTATAAAATAGCCGGAAAAGATGTACAGGTGTCAGTGTAAAGTGTATAAGTGATGTGTATAAATGAAGTGTCAGTGTGAGATCAGGAATGAAATGAATTGCTCATGATAATGAGGCTAAGAGAAAGAAGCTGGAAGAGGGGGAATGTACAGAGACTTTTGTTCGATAACTGTTAAGTTATGCCTACGTATCCTCTCGTGCAATGAGGAAGTCAGAACACCGTAGTTCGACCCAAAGAGACTGAAAGGTGAATTGACTTGTGAACTGCTTGCTTGCCTATGCTCAAGTGTATGATCTGTCTGGCACAGATGCAAACTGTCTTGCATTAGACGGAAGAAGCAAGTTCTCGCTTGTGAGTGAAGGTGATGAGAAAAGAATCCCGGAGGAGACGATTATTGTTTGTTTTTGAGTTTTCAGTCTTTTATTTCTTTTTTGAGTTTGTCATAAGATAATGAGCTTAAACCTAAATCAATGGATTTGGTAAACTCATCACATCATCCCTCTGATTAGGGGTAATGAGAATTACCTTAAGTGTGAAGTCAGATTCTCACACTTAATCACCTTTGGTATAGGATTAAGATCATTAACCTATTTGTGATTATTTAGATGTTTTTGTGATTTTTGTTTAGTGTTGAGTAATGAGGTTAAGCCATAATCAAGGATTAAACAGACTCATTACACCATCCTAAAAGAAGGATAATAGATGAGAAGGTTTAAGCTGAGGAAAGCTCCTCAACTTAATCCATGATTAGGGATTAAACCCATGACAAAACAAGTCTTTATTAGATGGATTTTAATTAGTGATATGATGAAGAAATGAATTTTATGATTTGTAAGACAACTTGAGGGGGACTTGTCCATTAACTTTAGGGTTAGTCCTTCTTAACCAATTAAGGAAGAATTAGAACCCCAATGCAAGGCCCAAGTTACAAGTGTGATGTCTTGATACTTATTAGATGGATTAATTAAGAGATTTCAACACCTTAAGGGTCCAAGACTTAGGATTAAAGTTATACACTCCATCCTAAAAGAAGGATGCAGGCATGATCTTAATCACAAAGTCTTAAAGCCTTGAGGGTTTAGTCCCTGATTATGAGGTGAGAAGAGATGACTCAAGGAGAGACACAAAGGTAAAAACTATGGGGAGACTAATCAAAACCCTAATTCATTATCATGCTTGGTTGGTCCTAATGTTTGTGAGGTTTTCAGGAACAATCTTCAGATGAACCACCAGGAAGCAGATGAACAAGATCAAGAGAAGCAAAGTGACTTGCTTCATTCAAGAAGTCAAGTCACTTGAAGAAAGAAAGTGGGAGGAGGAAGAATGAGCAAGCTCAAACTCAAACACATATAAGAATGCAGCAAGGTATGCAAAAGAGATGAAAGGAAAGGATATGAGAAGTGAAGGCAAATTCACTTCTCAAGTTTACTTACCACCTGAAATGTTAGAAAGAAATGCAATGCAATGCAAGATGAGATGTAATGACATGATACAAAGCAAAACCAGGAGCATACACATGATGATTATGATGTTATGAAGTGCTGCAAACATGAGGCAAGACATGGAGATGCTCATACAAAGTCATGGATGCAGATGATGCAAGTTTAGAAGCATGAACAAGCATGAAATGTTATGAAACATACAAGACAAATGGCATGGCAAATATGTAATGCAATGATCAATGGTGCTTCATACATGTCTTAAGATGTCAAATGAATCATAAGAATGCACAAAATGCAATGGCAAGTCAAATTATGCAAGGAAATGCAAGAAGGATGCAAGAGGAAGCCCAAATTAGGGTTTATGAAACAAACATCAAACACAAACTAAAAACAGAAGCAAACCCTAATATGAAAAATGGAAAATGGTACCCAAGGAAACCCTAGACCTATAATGAATCACTGCCCAAAGGGGAATTCTCAACTCTTCACCAATCTCAAGTTATGATTTTTGCAAGTTATTAGGGTTTTTTAGGGTTCTCAACAAAACAAATGCCAATCAATTAGAAAATGCAAGATCAAATCATGGCCTTTTTATCCTTGAAAGTACATGTCAAATGGAAACCAATGCAAAAAGAATCAATGTCTCAACCTTCACCAATAGGCAGAAATGAATTTTCAAACATAGGATCAAAATAATGCATCAAAAATGATTTAATTCCATGAAAAACTCTTAAAATGCATCAAGATCAAAAAAGAAATTTGGTTTGAAGGTTGGACAATGTTTCTAAATGTCTTAGAACATTTCATGAATTTTTTTGTAATTTTTAAATACCTAAAAGTATTTTTAATTAATTAATTCTCATTAATCAATTAAAAATAATCTTTTAAATATTTAAAAATACTTTTTTAATGATAAAAAATAAAATAAAAATATTTTTGAGTCATAAAAATTAATAAAACCTTAAAGAAAAAGTTTCATAATTTTTATGATTTTTTAACTATTTTAAATAAATTGTACAAATAAAATGGAATAAAAATAAATAAAAATCAAATGAAAATAAAAGTAAACAGAACGCATGGCCAGGATTTGATCTGAGGGAGAGGGGGTTGACTTGGCGCGCCATCTGATGGTCCAGGTTTAAACTTCCTAAATTCAGTTAATTAACCTAATTAAACCTAATTAAATTAACTAAGTGGAAATTAGGATTAATGAAGTAATCTGGTCCCTTGGTCCATGCGCGGGAAGGGCAATCCAATGGCCTAGGTTTAAAAACACTAATGACTGGACTAAACCCTAATTAGGGCAAGTTAACCTCAGACGGCCGGAACAGTGGTTCCGGTCGTCTTCTCCGGCGTACCACAAACCCTAGAAAACGTTTCAGGCCACCATTCAACAAATTTCCTGCCCAGAAACAACCCCCCATCCTAACTAAACCCTAATCCAAGATCAAAAGGCATTTATCTAACATGAACAAGGAGAATCGAAGACAAGAGCATTCACGGGCCAAGTTTCAGAGATGCATAAAATGCCCATTTGTTCACCATTTTTGATTCTAATCATACCACAGTGATCCCCAGAGCATGTATTTTTGATTTGTAACAAAAAAAACAAGTTTTAAAAAGTTTGAAGTTTGAGACTACCTGAGATGACAAACCCTGTTTCTGAGCTTCCAGAACCTTTTCTTGATGCAAGCTAGCTCTAATGGATCCCCTGGTGTCAATGGCAAGCTTGGAATGAACTTTGGCAAGCTATTTTGAGTGGTTCACTTCTGGTGTAGCAGAAAATGCACTTTGCATACAGGCTGTTTCAACTCAAAGTAAGGGGTGGTTTTGGCTCTTTATGGCATGCTTGACTTGTTGGTGAAGGAAAATGGAGTGTTTGATGGATGGATGGTGTGATTCGAAGAGAACTGGTTCTGATGATGGTGAATGGTGGAGCTCAGGCCAAGCTTGTTTCAGGCCTGAGTTTTGGTGGTTTGGGGGCTTTGAGGTGTGGTGAGTTGAGTGGTGATCAAAGTTTGTGTGTTTTGTGGCTGTACCAAGAGTTTCGACAGAACTTGCAAGTTGGGAGATTTTTGTATATGTGATGAGTTAGTATGTTTCAGCCTTTTTTCCCTAGTGATATGGCTAGCAAAATGAATGAATAAACTAATGCAAGTGGCTGTGAGATGTGACTTGTACTTTATGGATTGGTAGATCAACTTTTGCTCAAAAACCACTTTTGTGTAAGATAGGGCATGGCATGATACTAGGCAAGTACAAGTTGGGTGCTGGTGCAGCAAAAGGTGAGGGAGAGGCTAGCCCAAAGTCAGCAGCCAATGTCATAAGTTGGTGAAGTAGTCATGAGTGAAAATGCAAGTTGGCTAGCTTTATGGTTTTCCATGGAAATGCCTTGTTACATGAACCAAACCATGAGCAAACTTGGTCCATTTCTGATTTTTGTGACTTAGAGAACATTCACATGCTGGTTTGACATGAATTTGAGGCAGCAATCATGCATTGATTCAAGACTTAGCAAAATTTCCACTTGGTGCATAACTTGAAAAACAATGATTTTTGGCAACTTTGCATGGCCATAACTTTTGATCCATGAAGAGTTAGATCATGTTCTTGTACTTTTTGAAAAGGGAAAGATAAGATCTACAACTTTCATGACCAAAGTTTTTCCATTTGAAGTCTTTTTGGATCATAAATCAAAGCTTGAAAATTGACCTAAGAGGAAGCATTCTTGAAAAGTCAACAAAACCCAAAAAGTCAACTTTTGCAAAAACCCTAAATTCTTGACTTTTATGAACTTCAAACTTCTTCTATGATCAAATAAAGATCATATACACTCAAAATGATGAAGATCACCCATTGGTTGGGTCATTGGGGGCCTCAGATGCCCTGATTTTGCACTGACTTGTCTGAAAAGTCAACTCTTGATCAGATGACTTCCCCATGGAATTTCTTCATGAAAATTGATATGCATACTCCCTATACCATATAAAGATCAATGGAAACAAGAATGACCAAAAAATTTGGGGTTATGGCCTCTGAAACCAAAACCCTAATTTTCAGTCAACTGAGCAGTTCATCCTGGCTCTGCATCCACTCAAACCCTAATTCTTGTGATTCCTCTGCATTCTTGACTTTGTGAGGATGTAATATGACATAAGAACACACATGAACCACTTTGAATTGATTAGTGGTCTTTGGAATGGCTCAGGAGGCCCTGAGGTTGCTCAGATCACAAACCCTAGGTGCAGATGCCTTAGAAGCTATGCAGTGAATCAAAATGAGATGTGAGATGATATGTTTTGTGTATATGCATATGAGATGATCACAAGCCATGGTGTGAATGGGTGAGGGCAAATTTGGGGTGTTTACAAGAAGATCTGAACCACACAAATGCGCGCGGGAACACTCATCCAACGGCTCATATTCAAAATAAACCCTAACCCTAATTAATTAACTTAATTACTTTCAGGTGGCCGGAAATGACCTCCGGTCATCTTCTCCGGCCACCCCTCACCTGAAAATTTCCTAAAACGCTCCCTAGGTCATTTCTGGAGCTCTAAAGCTCCAGACTTGTTCCTCTCACCTTCCTAAACTCATCCCTAACCTCAAACTCCATTTATTTTCACTCACCAACAAGATTCGAACAAAAAAGCAAAAATGGCAGAAATTTCAGAACAACCATACACCTTCATTTCTCCACCATTTTCAAAACCACAAAGCTCAGTGTACTCAGGGGATCACAAGGAACAATTCTATAACTTTAAAAAGGATTTTTGGAAAAAAAAAGTTTGAGAGAGCTACCTGAGATGGAGCTTTCAACCCTAGAGCTTTCAGGCTGCTTCTTTGCTTCAAGACCCCTCCAATGATCTTCCTAAAGAAGCTTTGATGCTTGGTTGGAGTTTTTTGTGGCTGGTTTGTGAGTTTGATGCAGTTCAGTTCAAAGGGGGAAGGAAATCGTATTTTTGATATGGTGGCTTTTAGGTTATTTTAATGGGTGGGAAATGATCAGTGATGAATTTGGAGATGAATGGTGGAAGATGTTTTGAGAATGAATAGCTGAGTTGTGTGTTTCGAAAGAAAATGCAAAGAGGTAGGTTTTTGTGAACTATGGTTTTTGTAATGTTTCAGCCTCCAAGATTGTATGAAATGGCTTGCCTTTGGTACACATATCAAGTCCTGATAGGTCAGAGAGTTGTTGGTGGCCTATGCTGATTGGTATGGTTCAAAATGCAAAAAGTCAATTTTTGTGTAAGTGAAGGCATGGGCTGGTTCAGGCATGGTACAAGGATATGGCTCGAGTCAGCTAGCTTCAAGGAGGTCCATGGAAGTCATATTTTGTAGCTGGCACAAGTGGATGAAGAGATTTGATCCATTTTGCAATTTTGAAGAAGTTTGGCCCCTTTTGAATTACTTGAAGTTCAAGGCATGGAATGGAATGATTCAAAGCACAAATCTGATCTTTAGAGGTCACATGAGTATGTTATGAAGTATTTGTGCATATTTGAAGCCTTTAGAATGCCTTATCATGCCTTTTTGCAAAATGCCTCTTTGGTGCAAAAGTGAATTTTATGTGATTTTTCCCAACTTTAGAAAGCCATAACTTGGGTTCCAAAATGAATTAGATCTTGTTCTTGTACTTTTTGAAAAGGGAATGACCCAATCTACAACTTTCATGACCAAGAATTTTTCATTTGAAGCATTTTTGGTTGAGAAAGAGGAGGTTGAAAAACTTTCCCAAAATGGAAAGTTTACATTACAAGTCATTTCCATATTTGGCAACTTTTGGTTTAGCCCACTTTTCTTCAAATTTGTGAACTTTTAAGCACTTCAATGATAAAAAAAAGACCATATAACTTCATTTTGATGAAAAATCCATTTTGGTTCCATGTTGGGGGGCCCATATGCCCTGATTTGGCTCTGACTTGCTTAGGAAGTTACCCAGTGATCAGATGACTTCCACAATGAATTTTTCCATCAAACTTGGTATGCATGATCCTTATATCATATTGAGACCAATGGAAACAAGAATGACCAAAAAATTTGGAGTTATGTCCTCTGAAACCAAAACCCTAATTTTAGGTCATATGTGTAGTTAAACCTGGCTCTGCTTCCATGCCTTGCCAGTTCTTGTGATTTTATGACTTTCTTGATCTTGGGAGGATATAATATGATGATTGAAAATACATGGACCCTCTTGAGATGATTTAAGACCTTTGGGGTGGCTCAGATGGCTCATGAATTGCTCAGACCACAAACCCTAGATGCAGATGACTTTGAACCAATGCAGTGAAGCAAAAATGCAACATGGTGTAATATGATTGAACTTATGCAAATGAAAAGATCACAAGTCATGGTGTGAACTTAGTGAGGGAAAATTTGGGGTGTTTACACCATCATTGAAATATTCTCCAGAGAAGCCGCCAATTTATTTTTGGCTAATGTGAGGACACAGACAGTTGTTCATCCCCCAACCAGAGTTAATTGTCAAAACCTATTAACTTGATTTCCCCCTGTAGAGTTGTGATCCTTATCAGGCACCTGTCCATTGCTCGTCTGCATTCCCCGACACTTGTCTGTGTTCGCACGTTGCTTCTGCTCGTATGCACTCCCCAACATTTGTTTGTGTTTGATATTTGATAGTTGCTCATCTACATTCCCTAGCACTCGTCCGTGTTTGAAATCTGTTGATGCTCGTACGCACTGCCTAGCACTCGTCCGTGTTTGATATTTGTTTGATGCTCGTTTGCATTCCCTGGCACTCGTCTGTGTTGGATACTTGTTTGAGGCTCGTCCGCACTTCCTAGCACTCGTCCGTGTTTGAAATCTGTTTGAGGCTTGTATGTACGTCCCAACACTCGACTGTGTTTGATATCTGTTTGATGCTCGTCTGCATTCCCCAGCACTCGTCTGTGTTTGATATTCGTTTGTTGCTCGTACGCACGCCCCACTCTCGTCTGTATTGCTACTCCAAACGCTCGTCTGTTTTGGATTTCTGGTACTCGTCTCTATCGCTACTAGAATGCTCGTCTGTGTTGGATTTCTGGTATTCGTATATATCAGTGGCTGATATTCGTTTGTATCATCGCCTGAAGCGCTCGTCTGCATTTCTTAGATCATCGTCTGATATTCATTTGTATCATTGACTTATGGCACTCGTCTGTGTTTCTCTTGATGATCATCCAATGCTCGTCTGTGTTGAAGAGGTTTGAAGTCCTGACAGTGGGATTAAACGTCAAAATGGTTACCAGTCCTGGCGTAACAGGTTCATCCGAAGGAGGTTCGTCTGTCTCGGAAACCACATATTGGCGTAAGATTTGTGAAGAGGGTTCGCCAAATCCTAATGTTCCACCTAGCGTAACAGGTTTGCTCGAAGAAGACTCGTCTGTCTTAGACCATATATCCGTGGAGAATATATGAAGAGGGTTCGTTTATCCTGATTATGCATGTCTATCCCACAGACTTAAGTGCATCACCGGTCCTGGAGAAACAGGTTTATCTGAAGGAGGTTCGTCTGTCTCAGGTCATATATTGCAAAATGTATGAAAAGGGCTTGTATGTCCATTTCATGGCATAACAGTTTATCTGAAGAGGGCTCGTATGTCCATTTCCTAGCGTAACAGGTTTACTTGAAGAGGGCTCGTACGTCCAGTTCCTGGCGTAACAGGTTTTCTTTGAGAGAGACTTGTCTGTCTAAGTTCTCTTATCAGGCGTAACAATTCAATTTGGAAGGAGCTCGTCTGCTTTGTCTTCTTTTCAGTCATCCAAAGCGTCATTCGGTTGGGTTTATTTCCCATTTCTGCATTCTCCAGCAAAGTGTAAATTTCAGTTCTTCTCGTAATTCAACCACAGTTTATCTTGAACGGTCGATAGCCCGTGCTATCGTCCTTTTCAGATTAACAGTTGCTTGAATAGGGGCAGCTGTAACACCCCAAATTTTCCCTCTTCTTTTTATCATCATCATTTTATCATAATCATCATCAGCTTTTCATATCCTTAGCATTTTTCATAGAAAGATGAAGCATAGCACTCGCATGTTCTAGCATAAGGCATATGATCAATCATCCGAGAACTCGTGATCTTACAAGGAAAAGTCAAGAGCATGGTGACCTGGCAGGAAGCTCACAGGGTATTTCATAAAAGCTTGGCATCATGGTCAAATCCCTAAAATGATTGAGGATCAAAATCAGATCAGAATGGTTAGCGTCGAGTTATTCTTGGAGTTTCCCACCAAAAGGAGGGAGAATTTAAATTTGCTTGCGTTAACCGGTTAACGCTTTGGTTAACCGGTTAACAGCTGCAAATTTTGAATTCTAGCAGCAAGTTCAGCATGTGTTTTTGGCTCCAATTTTCTCTTTTCTGATTTTTATTCATTTTGAATTAATTGGAAATTATGGAGAAGGATCTAGATCATTTACCAAGCCTAATTCCAAAGCTAGATCCTAATCACTTTCTAAGCTAATCCCAAACCATTTTTTTTGGATCCCAAACCAAAATTTTGGACCCCAAGCCTAAATCATATTTATTCCATTTCCCTCCAAACCAAAAAAAAGCTCTCTCATAATTCACTTCTCATTTTCTGAATTTTCACCATTCTCTCTCACCATCCTCTCATTTTTTTTCTCTCAATTTTCCAAATCACTCAAAGTTCCTCTTTGAAGATCACAAAGCTTTGCATTAAAGTTTGTGGATCTTGGAACTAGACCTCCATCCATAGCTTCTTTGCATCAATTTGTTGGTTTCACAACTTGGTTCAGATCTGATTTGGTGATTAGAAGTGATTTTGGAGCCAAGTTTTTCATCTAGATCCTTTGCTTGCATTTATTTTGCTTGATGTGTGAAGATTAGCATCGGATCTTCAAAGTTTTCCGCGCGATTCTTCATTTCCAGCTCAAACAACATTTACCAAAGCATACCTCAGCTTTGTAGGTTGGTTAAATTCAGATCTAGCTCTATTTTTTAGCTTAGATCCACCATGTGCTTGGGTATTTGCTTGTTTTGCTTGAATTGATTTGTTAATTTTTAATTGGATCTATGTGTTAATGTTCATGAGCTTAATAATGTTTGATTAATGTGAATTGATCTTACTATTTCATGCATAATTGATTGCTGGTCTGTTGTGGAATTATTTGGATAAGCTGGTTTTGAGCTGATTTTTCTGCAGGAATTGTTGTTGTTTTCACAGTGTTAACCGGTTAATGCTTTGGTTAACCGGTTAACGCACTTGTTTTCTGCAGGTTTGAACTGGTTAACCGGTTAACGCTTTGGTTAACCGGTTAACACTGAAGCAGAATGACTTGTTTGAGCTATTTTGAGCTTGTTTGATTCCCTTACTTGTCTTAATTCCCATGGATCATTGTATGATCATTGAATATGCTAGTTTAGGGTGATTTGCTTGCTGGTTGATGTATGCTTTCATGTTCTCGACGCGTAAATTCATGTATGTACAAAGCTTGGCATGTTGTTTGATTTTGTTTTCTTGAATTTTGAGCTTGTTCATTCCATGAGTTGATGTGTTGGGCATGTGCTGGAATTTTGCTAACATTTCAGGGGCTCATGGTAAGTGAAGTGTGGATTTTTATCCATATTTCAAATCTTCATCTCTTCTCTTTTACTTTTCTTTCTACTTTGTGGTTTTTATGTGCCTTATGCCATCATGTGATTCAACTCTTCTATTTTCCCCTTAGAAGCAACTTATCTCCTTTAGAGGAGTAAGTTGTTTTCTAGCTTTCCTTTCATCTCTTTTTCTTCTCCTTTGGTTCTTCTTCTCTTAGGATAGTTTCAAGCCTCATTAACCTTAGGACCACTTTTTGCATGATAACTTTAGGTTTAGTCTTTCCCCATTAGACTTTTGCCTTTTGCTCCTTTGGTTCTCTTTCTCTTCTCATCTGGATAATGAGGATCAGAGTCGCCGTAGTTCCCCTAACTAGGGGTGGAAAAGATTGCTTGTGTCTTAAGGCTTGAACTGCCTATGTCATCTGAGGTACGTAAGCAGCGGGGTAGGGCCCGTTCGAGCTAACTCTTTTATTTTCCCTACATTTTCCCCCTTTCTTTTATTTTATCCAGATTCAGTTCCTTTTCTTTTGCAACAGCTTTCATTTCTTCACCCTTTGAAACAGTTTCTTTGCAAGCGTGGATCCTGTCGGGTACGGCGGACGATCTGGGTGCTAATACCTTCCCAGGTCATAACCGACTCCCGAACCCAGTCTCTTTGGTTCGTAGGACCCGTGTCCTTCCTTTTCTTTTTCTTTGGTTTGTGCAGTATTACCATTCATGTTCCTTCGGGATAAAAATGCTTGGCTGGCGACTCTACCTCTTTTCTGCGCCACTTTCGCGTTTGAACCAGGATGGAAATCCAGGGAGCCACAGGATGAACCTAGGTTAGTGGGGTATCATTATATCATAAAGAAGATAAGGAAAGAAGAAAAGAAGGAGAAAGGAAGTAGAAAGTAACTTATTTTTCTTAAAGAAGTTAAGTTGTTTCTAAGGGGTATAAAAAGAGGTTGAATAAATGATGGCATAAGCTCATCTTAAATCACAAGTAGAAAGCATAAAAGAAAAGATGAGAAAGAAGTTGGAGATATGGAAATCTCATTCACACCTCTTACTTATCATAGCCCCTGAAAGTGTTAGAAACAAACACAAATGCCAAGATAAGATCAAGTAAGTTCAAGCAATGGAAAAACAAACATTTGGACACCATAAATCATCACAATCAACACCTAAACATCTTACAATTAGTCATACAAAACTACACCAAGAAGAGGGCAAGAAGTCATACACAAACTGGAAAAGAAATATGGAGAAGTAAGATGAAAACATGAGATCAAGAGAAATGAACAAGTCACAAATCACTAAGTAAAATCAAATTCAGAACCTAAACATCCTAAATAAGTTCCTAAGAAGAAGATTCAAACATCAATTAAGGCATACAAGTACATAACAAGTCAATTAGAAAAAGAAATGAAGAAATTTGAAGTGAAGTGGGGCATGCATATGAATATGTTACTTAGTGCTCAAGTTAACATCAAACAAGTAAAGGAAAAGCTCTCATACTATCGGCGAAAGAGAAAAAATGAGGTGAAATTGAATAGAGTCTCCAGCTAGGCATTTTTATCCCGAAGGAAAGGTAATGATGCATAAACCTGGAAAAAGATGGATAAGACGGTTGTGAACCAGAGAAACTAAGAAAGGGGGTTGGTTACAACCTGGGAAGGTATTAGCACCCAGATTGTCCGTCGTACTTGTCATACCCCAAATTTGTCCTACCTGCGCTATTTTACTATCTAACCACCATTTCAAAAAATTTGTATTATTTTATTTCTGTCTAGCAAATATTCCAAAAATTAAAAAATACGTTTAGTTATTCTCAAAATTAAGAAATTTTATTTTTATTTTTTTAATCTTCTATTTCTATTATTTAGTTTTTTTTATTTATTATTCAAAAATATAATACAAAAAAAAAGAGAAAAGTGTATTGTTATTATTATTTCTATTTAGAAATACTCTTTGTAATTCCATTCTCCACTTAAAAAAATATACATTATTTATTTTTCAAAAAAATTAATTTCTCACATCATAGATTTTACTCTTTTTATTATTAATCCAAAAATATAAAAAAAATTCTACTTTTCTTGGAAATTATTAGTTTCCTATCATTATTATTATTATAATTCTTATTTTCATTTTTTATCCCAAATTTCATGTTATTAGTTTTTATTATTATTTTAGTTTATTCTTGTTATTATTATTATTACAGAATTTATTGAAAAAATATAAAGAAAAGAAAAATAAAGGTTGGAATTGTCAAAAATGAAGTATATATTTGTTTGTGCAATTTAATTAATGGATGTATACCCGCCCCAGCGGATGGACTTGTGTTTGCATTGTTATAAGGACTGGGGTTTGATTCTTGCCCCCATCCTTTTTCAAAATGATCTTTTTTTCTTCAGTTTTTTCTATTAGCATTATTCCCTTATTTCTTTTGTATTTTTTGTATTACTATAGTCATTATTATTATTATTATTATTATTATTATTATTATTATTATTAGTATTAGTATTAGTATTAGTATTATTATTATTACTATATTGTTTCTATTACTTTTTCTTTTGTTATCAACTATTTTTTACTATTATTTTGAGTTTGTTAGAATTTTGTTCCTTCAGTACAGTCCTAATAAAACAATACTCACTTTTCAATTTCACTTTTTTCCACTATCCAGCAACACACTCCATTTCACCCAATTTTTCTCTCACCACAACAACCAATTTCATCCGTTCCAAAAATCATCCGCACAACACCAACAATCTCAGCAACAAAAGATTATATTTCACAGCTCATGCAATCTCTCAATCTTATCCAAATCTTCACTCAAAACTCCTTTTTACCCTCACTAACTTTCTGTTATATAAACAATACCAATTTTCTTCACAAAGCAAGTTTGGAAAACCAATAAACCTCTGCAAAAATCACTTAAAAGCCAAACTTCAAAAAAAAAAACTCTCACAGTTCACCATTATTTTCAACCAAATGAACATAAATCTATTAACCTGCAAAACCAAAAGAAAAAAAACGATCCTCCATTCTTCTTTTTTCCAGACTGCCATTCACCACCACATCTTTCATTAACTTTGCAAACCAAACAGAGCGAATGAGTTGAACAGAAAGCAAAAAAAAAGAAAAAAACGTAAAAAACCATGAAAACTCAGCCGCGAGAAGAAACGTAAACACCATAACATCCACCGATCAAAACCGTTGAAACTGAATCCGAAAACAACACCACCACGCTGTTGAAATCGACTGAAACTCCACAAACTCGTCGCCATGAGAAACCAAACTCCGAGAGTGTGTGAAACCCATTTGAAACGAACCGCAAATCCACTGAGAGTGAGTTGAACCGTTGAGATCCGCGAACGAGTGATAGAGAGGGCGAACGAATCCGACGAGGGTGAGAGAGCATCGTGAGTAGCAGATTGATTTTGAAAGGGAAGGAATACGGTGCGTTTGAGTGAGAGAAGGAGGACGGAAGCGTGAGCTTTTGTCTCTGTTGTTTTTGTTTTTCTGTGAGTCATTTGCCTTTTTATTCTTTTCCTTTTATATTTTAATTATTAACATTTCATTTATTTAGTTGACTTGTTCTTTCAATTTCATGCTAAAACTTTGGATTTTATTTACTAGGTCCACCATGAAACTATCTCAACCTCACTGATTTCTTTTTTTACTTTATCTTTCTTTCTTTTGATTAATTATTCTATTTTATTTTTATTTTTTTATATAGATTAAATTTATGGTATAACTGGTTAACAAAGCCCATCTATAGTTCACCTTTTTGTTTGGTTTGTTAATTTATTTTTCTAAACTCTAAGTGTTTCTAGATTTTAATTTCATCTAATTTCAAGGCTATTTGTAGTTTTAATTTACTATTAATATCACCACTCTTTTTTTTTAAAAAAAATTCTTTTTCTATATGGGCCAATGATATACTAAACGGCCAATTTATCGCCCGATTCTAATCGGTGATTTTTGGTCAATATGAGGCCCCCATTTGTATTTAATTTTTCATTTTTATTATTCCGACAAAACAAATATGTAAATCAATTTAATTTATTTTATTATTCTTATCATTATTTAATTTATTTAATTTATTCAATTTAATTTAATTCTAGCAAATTCAATTTATTCATTTAAAATTACGTTTCGACTCCTTATAGAATGGTTCCCATTTTGAACCGATTCTAAGGCATCTCACAAACAAAATTTCGTCACGTCCCAAAAAGGTCCAACGCCTTCAAATAGTTGCGCTCGAAAAGGTCCAACGCCTTCAAATAGTTGCGTCCCGATTAAACAGGCTGAACGCCTTCGAATAGTTCAAACACACTGCACACACGCTTTCTCTTGGGCTAATTACAACGAGACCTCTTTATTTCTCGCAATCCCCTGTATTTATTTTGTATCCCTCTCCCCTTAATTTGTACGCACTTTTATTTCCTGCATTGTATTTCTGAATCCTTGGTCCAACGCCAAGCGATTGCACTTGCACACTTGCACTTTATTTTCCAGTTATCTTTTTCCGTTTATTAGGATCCACCTATCCCTGCGAACCGAGCGCATTGTGCCTCGCTAAAAAACCACAAAAATACACTCCAGTTGCATTTACCCTTTAACCTCAAAAAAACCAAAACGCTTCGATTAGATCCAAACCTTTGATCCAATGTCAAGCGGCTTTAGGAAATAAAAACACTTTAATAAATACGAGAAGATCTGTACGCCACAAGCCTTGAGCGGTAGAAAGGGGGATAACGAGCTTTCGTTACTCGCTCCGATTATTTCGACGCAGGACACTCGTCTTGTTGGGCGAGATAAACTATCCATAGTCTTTAGTGCATTTCAACTCCTAAACCCTTTCATCGAGAAAGGTAATAAAATCAACAACCATTACCCTTAGTAGGCCGAACTACGAGGCTCTGACTTTCCCATTGCACATGGGAGTACGTAGGCACGAGGATCTCAATCCTTGCCGAGCACCTAGGTTCAATCTAACTTATAATTCAACTCATTTCCCTCTAGCAAGCAATTTGTTTAAGCATAGACATCCTTTCGCGCGCGTTAACTTAGATGGTTCCCATCGAGTACGATGGATGTAGGGGGTGCTAATACCTTCCCCCTGCATAACCGACTCCCGAACCCAGGCAATGGTTCCGTTGACCTTTGTCCTCATCCTTCTCTTCCCGGGTTGTATCTATATCTTCCCATTCCCTCTTCGGGAATAAATAGAATTAGGTGGCGACTCTTCAGTCCGTCCGGCACGCGGCTCCGTCCTTTCGGATCGCGTAAGGTCGTATTTTTTGGGGTACGACAGCTGGCGACTCTGCTGGGGACTGGTTCACCCCTATGCGAGTCGAGCCTAGTCTAGGTTCCCGCGCTTGTTTGAATGTTTGCTTTTATGCCTTGCTTGTTTATTTTCATCGCTTTCTTTATCGCATTCCATTTTATATATCTTGTGGCTCCTTGGTACTATAATTTGGATCGATACTTTGCAAAAGAAACTTGAGGGAAAAGCTCTATACCCGGGCTTTCGAGTACAAACTTAAGTTAGCGAGGTTGTGTAGTATGGGCTCCCGAGAGAACCTCTCTCGTGGGTTGTCGATACGAAAACCTCACTCGGAGTAGATTTTAATGGAAATACTGACAACCGTCAAGCTCTTGGCGTGTGTGCTCAGTTATTTTCATTAAAGTCGTCGACTCTGAGGACCTTTAGAACCGTTTGGTTAAAACATCGGTTGATGGTTGCGTAGTATTGGGCACCAGGGTTCACCCTCGCGTGGCTCGATACGAAAACCTCACTTGGAATAGACTTACTCAATGGAGTTGATTGACTGTCAAGAATGTATGAAATTGACACGTGCATCAAACAGTTGAGAAAGTTCCATAACTCCAAGACTTTGTTTTAAACCTTGTGTCGATGATCACGTAGTATGGACTCCCGAGAAAATTTAATCTCGTGGGTTGTCGATACGAAGATCTCACCCAAAATAGATTCATATGGCGGAGTCAATCAACCGTCATGCTTATGGCGCGTGTGATGAACAGCCATATGAATTGATAACTTTGGGATCCCTAAAACTTTAGAATTTACCTAGTGAGTTCTTGATCAGAGTATCCTCCATCTGTACCTTGAACTCATGAGACCCTGATCTTGTGATCCTGGATTCTGACATTGCATATCATCTCATTTGCATTGTTTGTTCATATTGCATTTCATTCCAAAAATCGAAAACTTATTTCATGTTCCTCCATCTTCAGTAAATCAAGCTGGTTTCCCGACGCCCGTATCGAGTTAGACGACCGTATTTGACTAGAGCCAACACTAGAAGACTGATGGATCAGATTCGACAAGAACAAGTTGCTATGAGGGGAGAGATTGACTCAATCAAAGGCAAGATTGATCGTATTCATGAGGCCATGCAAGCCTTGGCCAGGATGGTTGTGTCCCATCAGCCTGTTCCTTCAATGCCTGTTCATCCAGCTATTCAAGCTCTGCTTCCGCCTCCGATGGCTTATCAACCATGTTCTTATCCTTCGGGTGCAGCCGCGCAATATGCACCTGGACCATACCAGCAACCGGCTTATCAACAACAGCCCGGTCAACAACAACAACGCGCTCCTCAACAGCGCCCACCATATCAAAAAAGAGGATCGGAGAGACACTTTGATCCACTGCCTTTATCATATGGAGAAATCTTTAACGGGCTGATGGAAAAGGGAACTCTTGTTTTAAAAGACTTGCCACCACAAACTGGTACCGCCCGAAACTATGATGTCAATGCCCGCTGTGAATACCACAAGGGTGCTCCAGGTCACACGATTGAGAATTGCAAATCATCCAAGCACAAAATTCAGGACCTAATCAACTCTAAGGATCTCACCTTTACTCAGAAGGGTCTGAATACCCAGAGCAATCTAGTGTCGCCGCAAGTGGCCCCTCAACAAATGCTTTCGAAGAAGTTGCCGAAGACCAAAGCTGAGTAGTCTCCAACTTTGAAGTATTCAATCAAGAGAAGTTCATTCCTCAAATCAAGGCAGCCATCGCCATTTATTTATTTCCGCATTCCTGTTGTTTTGTACTGTCTGTTTAAGTATTATTTGCTCTGAACATTATTATCATTTATATTTGGTTATGTTAATGTTTTGTTTATGCATGTTTTGAATCAATCTATTCGCATTCGCTCATCATTTATCATTTATCGCAAAAACACAAAAATATTTCCTCACTTCACTTTAGCAAATATTTGAGGGAGGATGATGAAAACGAAATACCCATAACTGTTGCGGTATGCTTTCGGATAAAACCTCGTCAATGATGTACAGGCATTCTTTCAAATCCCCAAACACTGGTGATATAAGGAGTTAATCCCTAGTCAACCACTTCGAGCCTAGAAGTAGGAGTTTCTTTCGGATATAAACCCTTACATTTAACCCGGGGCAGGGTAGTTGTTCAGTTAAACTAAATACACCTTCGAATCGCAAGATGAGACATCCCGTCAGAGGACCATCAACAAATGACTTGGCAGTCACAGCATTCAAACAAAAAAAATATATAGAAAAGAAAAAACAGCTAAGTTGAGCACCCAAAGGGAGACTTAGTCGAAAAAAATCAAAAGAGGAACTCAAATCCTCAGCAAAAACAAAGCAAAGATCAGGTGACCATAAAATCAAAAATCAAAGGGTCACCAACAGCAAAAAAATGACTGCCATTTTCAAGCAAACTTCAAAGCTTCATATCCATTCTTGCAAAGTCAAAACAAATACACGTGTAGAGTTAACTGAACGTAGGACTGGAGAACATTACGAAGAAGGGTTGGGTACAAATCAAACTTTGAGCCTTATATCCTTTGTTTCTCAAACCATTAACCAGACCACGTTACAACCCTCAAAAGACCTAATTGAGGCAGGGTTTATTCTGAAAGCATGCTACCAACAAGGTTGCATAAATTGACTCCCATATATTTGCTAATATTCAATCTTGTTTGCACATTATTCTTGCTGCATTTCTTTACGCACTTTCTAAATCAGCACCTCGTTTGGGCTAACGGTCCATTCGTCACACTTCCAACAGCATTCAAATAAAAATGAGTTTTTCAAAACTTACATGAACTTTACATTAACACTACCATTTGTATGTGAACAATTTAATTGCAAATCATTGCTTGACATCAGTACAATCCCAACAAGGGGCAATCAAAAGAGAAACTTGAACTTCACTGATGCCAGTTTGAGTCAAGACTACTTCAGCAGCCCAATCAGGGCATTTCATCTTCAACAGCCCAATCAGGGGCAGGTCATGTCGTGGCCACTGTCGAAGCTTCCCCACCAGATTTATTTCAAATACAGCTCAAGCAGGGGCAAGCAAACAAGGAGCAAATCTTCCTATCTCTTCTCCCCAGCCGGACAGGCAGTCCTTGCTATACGTTGTCAACCATTCAAGGCAAATCAGTCTTCATGTGTCAATTAAGTCGCTCCGCTCATCAGTAGAGGGCCAATTTTTTTCGCTTTCAGATCCGTCTTCTGATCATACATCGTTAAAGATCGAGTGTCGGGGAGTCAAGCCCTCCACCCACCCAAAGTCCAATCATTATTGGCAACTACCAGACCAAAAGTCCACCAAGCTGGCACCTTTCTTTTTTTTTAATCACTCATATGCATCATTATGCATCATTAACGTCATAAAGCATCATTACATCACTCATTTGTAACATGTGCATCATATGCATACCCAAATAAATCAGACTTTTTATTATCCCCAACATTCTTAACTTTTCAGCTCCTTGCATAAAACATTTGCATCGTATCTCCATCATTATGGAATACCATTTCACAACAATCAAGCATAATTGCATAATTCAGGATCCAGGATCAGCATAAGTTTCCAGTCCTTTCCCCAGCGGAGGATCATGTCAATCAAAGATTTCGGGCATGCTCTTGGCGGATTCAATAGCCATGTTTTTATTTTCAGTTATTTGCCTTATCATCCTCTGGTGATAAGTGAGTTTATTTTTCTGTCTATTGCCTTATCTTCCTCTGTTGATAAGTGAGTTTATTTTTCAGTTTATTGCCTTATCTTCCTCTGTTGATAAGTGAGTTTATTTTTCAATTTATTGCCTTATCTTCCTCTGTTGATAAGTGAGTTTATTTTTCAGTTTATTGCCTTATCTTCCTCTGTTGATAAGTGAGTTTATTTTTCTGTCTATTGCCTTATCTTCCTCTGTTGATAAGTGAGTTTATTTTTCTGTCTATTACCTTATCTTCCTCTGTTGATAAGTGAGTTTATTTTTCTGTCTATTGCCTTATCTTCCTTTGTTGATAAGTGATTTTATTTTTCAGTTATTTGCCTTATCATCCCCTGATGATAAGTGATTTATTTTGTCAATGTGTCACTCATCATTTCCAGTTATTTAACTTGTCGGACAAATTTGGAGTCTGTTAATATCTAATTATCTTATACCTTGAAAGATTGAACGTGAGCCAGTTCATCTTACTCGGCCTAAGCCAATTCGATAGGGGCATCTGTCATACCCCAAATTTATCCTACCTGCGCTATTTTACTATCTAACCACCATTTCAAAAAATTTGTATTATTTTATTTCTGTCTAGCAAATATTCCAAAAATTAAAAAATACGTTTAGTTATTCTCAAAATTAAGAATTTTTATTTTTATTATTTTAATCTTCTATTTCTATTATTTAGTTTTTTTATTTATTATTCAAAAATATAATACAAAAAAAAAGAGAAAAGTGTATTGTTATTATTATTTCTATTTAGAAATACTCTTTGTAATTCCATTCTCCACTTAAAAAAATATACATTATTTATTTTTCAAAAAAATTAATTTCTCACATCATAGATTTTACTCTTTTTATTATTAATCCAAAAATATAAAAAATTTCTACTTTTCTTAGAAATTATTAGTTTCCTATCATTATTATTATTATAATTCTTATTTTCATTTTTTATCCCAAATTTCATGTTATTAGTTTTTATTATTATTTTAGTTTATTCTTGTTATTATTATTATTACAGAATTTATTGAAAAAATATAAAGAAAAGAAAAATAAAGGTTGGAATTGTCAAAAATGAAGTATATATTTGTTTGTGCAATTTAATTAATGGATGTATACCCGCCCCAGCGGATGGACTTGTGTTTGCATTGTTATAAGGACTGGGGTTTGATTCTTGCCCCCATCCTTTTTCAAAATGATCTTTTTTTCTTCAGTTTTTTCTATTAGCATTATTCCCTTATTTCTTTTGTATTTTTTGTATTACTATAGTCATTATTATTATTATTATTATTATTATTACTATATTGTTTCTATTACTTTTTCTTTTGTTATCAACTATTTTTTACTATTATTTTGAGTTTGTTAGAATTTTGTTCCTTCAGTACAGTCCTAATAAAACAATACTCACTTTTCAATTTCACTTTTTTCCACTATCCAGCAACACACTCCATTTCACCCAATTTTTCTCTCACCACAACAACCAATTTCATCCGTTCCAAAAATCATCCGCATAACACCAACAATCTCAGCAACAAAAGATTCTATTTCACAGCTCATGCAATCTCTCAATCTTATCCAAATCTTCACTCAAAACTCCTTTTTACCCTCACTAACTTTCTGTTATATAAACAATACCAATTTTCTTCACAAAGCAAGTTTGGAAAACCAATAAACCTCTGTAAAAATCACTTAAAAGCCAAACTTCAAAAAAAAAAAACTCTCACAGTTCACCATTATTTTCAACCAAATGAGCATAAATCTATTAACCTGCAAAACCAAAAGAAAAAAAACGATCCTCCATTCTTCTTTTTTCCAGACTGCCATTCACCACCACATCTTTCATTAACTTTGCAAACCAAACAGAGCGAATGAGTTGAACAGAAAGCGAAAAAAAAGAAAAAACGTAAAAAACCATGAAAACTCAGCCGCGAGCAGAAACGTAAACACCATAACATCCACCGATCAAAACCGTTGAAACTGAATCCGAAAACAACACCACCACGCTGTTGAAATCGACTGAAACTCCACAAACCCGTCGCCATGAGAAACCAAACTCCGAGAGTGTGTGAAACCCATTTGAAACGAACCGCAAATCCACTGAGAGTGAGTTGAACCGTTGAGATCCGCGAACGAGTGATAGAGAGGGCGAACGAATCCGACGAGGGTGAGAGAGCATCGTGAGTAGCAGATTGATTTTGAAAGGGAAGGAATACGGTGCGTTTGAGTGAGAGAAGGAGGACGGAAGCGTGAGCTTTTGTCTCTGTTGCTTTTGTTTTTCTGTGAGTCATTTGCCTTTTTATTCTTTTCCTTTTATATTTTAATTATTAACATTTCATTTATTTAGTTGACTTGTTCTTTCAATTTCATGCTAAAACTTTGGATTTTATTTACTAGGTCCACCATGAAACTTTCTCAACCTCACTGATTTCTTTTTTTACTTTATCTTTCTTTCTTTTGATTAATTATTCTATTTTATTTTTATTTTTTTATATAGATTAAATTTATGGTATAACTGGTTAACAAAGCCCATCTATAGTTCACCTTTTTGTTTGGTTTGTTAATTTATTTTTCTAAACTCTAAGTGTTTCTAGATTTTAATTTCATCTAATTTCAAGGCTATTTGTAGTTTTAATTTACTATTAATATCACCACTCTTTTTTTTTAAAAAAAAATTCTTTTTCTATATGGGCCAATGATATACTAAACGGCCAATTTATCGCCCGATTCTAATCGGTGATTTTTGGTCAATATGAGGCCCCCATTTGTATTTAATTTTTCATTTTTATTATTCCGACAAAACAAATATGTAAATCAATTTAATTTATTTTATTATTCTTATCATTATTTAATTTATTTAATTTATTCAATTTAATTTAATTCTAGCAAATTCAATTTATTCATTTAAAATTACGTTTCGACTCCTTATAGAATGGTTCCCATTTTGAACCGATTCTAAGGCAGCTCACAAACAAAATTTCGTCACGTCCCAAAAAGGTCCAACGCCTTCAAATAGTTGCGCTCGAAAAGGTCCAATGCCTTCAAATAGTTGCGTCCCGATTAAACAGGCTGAACTCCTTCGAATAGTTCAAACACACTGCACACACGCTTTCTCTTGGGCTAATTACAACGAGACCTCTTTATTTCTCGCAATCCCCTGTATTTATTTTGTATCCCTCTCCCCTTAATTTGTACGCACTTTTATTTCCTGCATTGTATTTCTGAATCCTTGGTCCAACGCCAAGCGATTGCACTTGCACACTTGCACTTTATTTTCCAGTTATCTTTTTCCGTTTATTAGGATCAACCTATCCCTGCGAACCGAGCGCATTGTGCCTCGCTAAAAAACCACAAAAATACACTCCAGTTGCATTTACCCTTTAACCTCAAAAAAACCAAAACGCTTCGATTAGATCCAAACCTTTGATCCAACGTCAAGCGGCTTTAGGAAATAAAAACACTTTAATAAATACGAGAAGATCTGTACGCCACAAGCCTTAAGCGGTAGAAAGGGGGATAACGAGCTTTCGTTACTCGCTCCGATTATTTCGACGCAGGACACTCGTCTTGTTGGGCGAGATAAACTATCCATAGTCTTTAGTGCATTTCAACTCCTAAACCCTTTCATCGAGAAAGGTAATAAAATCAACAACCATTACCCTTAGTAGGCCGAACTACGAGGCTCTGACTTTCCCATTGCACACGGGAGTACGTAGGCACGAGGATCTCAATCCTTGCCGAGCACCTAGGTTCAATCTAACTTATAATTCAACTCATTTCCCTCTAGCAAGCAATTCGTTTAAGCATAGACATCCTTTCGCGCGCGTTAACTTAGATGGTTCCCATCGAGTACGATGGATGTAGGGGGTGCTAATACCTTCCCCCTGCATAACCGACTCCCGAACCCAGGCAAAGGTTCCGTTGACCTTTGTCCTCATCCTTCTCTTCCCGGGTTGTATCTATATCTTCCCATTCCCTCTTCGGGAATAAATAGAATTAGGTGGCGACTCTTCAGTCCGTCCGGCACGCGGCTCCGTCCTTTCGGATCGCGTAAGGTCGTATTTTTTGGGGTACGACGGTACTCGACGGGATCCACGCTTACAAGATTGTGTTTAAAAGGGGTAAGTGTATGTGCTATCTATGTGCAAAAGCTAGAGAAAGAAAGATATACAGGTGTCAGTGCAAAAGGTGAATTGCTCAAGAACCGAGGCTTAGAAAAGAATTCTGAAAGAGGGGGAAGACACATAGACTTTTGTTCGATAACCGTTAAGTTATGCCTACGTATCCTCGCGTGCAATGAGGAAGTCAGAATACCATAGTTCGACTCAAAGAGACTGAAAATGAAATTGATTGTGAACTGCTTACTTGCCTATGCTCAAGTGTATGACTCGTCTGGCTCGAGTGCTAACTGTCTTGCATTAGATGGAAGAAGCAAGTTCTCGTTTGTGAATGAGTATGATGAGAAAAGAATCCCGAAGGAGACGATTATTGTTTGTTTTTGTGTTTTCAGTTTTTAATTATTTTTGGTATTTTGCATATGATTATGAGCTTAAACCTAAATCAAGGGCTTGTAAACTCATTATATCCTCCCTGATTAGGGATAATGAGCCTACTTAAGTGTGAGATAAGCATCTCAACTTAATTACCATGATGATATAGGATTAAGATTATTAACCTACTTGTGATTATTTAGATGTTTTTTGGGTTTTTGTTTAGTGTTAAGTAATGAGTTTAATCTCTAATCACAAATTAGTGAACCCATTATACCATCCTAATAGAAGGATAATAGATGAGAATACTTAAGCTGAGGAAGATACCTCAACTTAATCCATGGTTAGGGATTAAATTCATTACATAACAAGCCTTTATTAAATGGATTTTAATTAAAGGAGTGAGATTAAGAAGTGGATTTTAAGTTTGTAAGACAACTTGAGGGGTACTTGTCCATTAAACTCTAGGGTTAGTCCCTCTTAACCATATGGAAGAGATAGAACCCTAATGTAAGGCCCAAGTTACAAGATAAAATCTTAGTGATTATTAATGTGTTTTGATTGAGAGATGTAAACAAATTAAAGGTTTAACACTAAGGATTAAAGTTATACACTCCATCCTAAGATAAGGATGCAGGCATAACCCTAATTCAAAGTCCTAAAGCTTTAAGAGTTTAGTCTCTGATTAAAGAGATGAGAAGAGAGACTCAAGGAGACTCAAAGGTAAAAAGCTAAGGGGGACTATACACAACCTTAAAATTTATCATGCTTGGATATCCTATGGTTTGTTAGGCTTAAGAGAAAGGATCTTCAAGGCCACCAATGGAAGAAGCAGATGAAAAGAGAAAGAAGAAGAAGAATAAGTTACTTACTTCCTGAAGAAGATAAGTAACTTAAAAGAAAGAAAGTAAGAAGAATGGAACACAAGTGAAACAAATTCACTTCAAAGACAAGTAAATATGCATATGAATGATGAGAAGAGATGGGAAGTGAAGGCAAATCCACCTCCCAAATAACTTACCAAAAGTTCCTGAAAATGTTAGTATGAATGCATAAGACATAAAGTAAAAGGAAATGAAATGAAATGAGATGTGAAGACCAAAGTCAGAAGTGAAAATTCAATGTAAAAGGCATATGAGATGATGCAAATTCATACAAAATGCATATGAATGATCATACAAAGATGAGATGCAATGAAAGCATGTTTAGAAACATAGAAACATATGAATGTTCATGAAATGTTATAGATGCAAAGCATGGAAAATGAATGAAGAAATGATCAAGAAATGTTCAAGCATGTCTTAAGATGTCTAAGATGTCATACAAATGCTTGAAATGTCATGGCAAGTTCACATGATGATGACATGCAAAGATGAATGCAAATGAACATGAGAAATTAGGGTTTTATGAATGTATGAGATGCAAATGACCAAAACAGAAGCAATCAACATGATAAAAAATTGAAATCAAGCTCAATCAAACCCTAACACCATATAAGATCACAGCCCAAAGGAGAAGGTCAGAAACTAATCCTATTGAAAGTTATGAATTTTCTAAGTTTGCTAGGGTTTTTGGGTGATTCTTAAGGGAAAGTGCAATTCAAATTGAAAATGAAAGACAAATTCATGATAAAAATAACCTAGAAACTATATGAAATATGTGAAACAATGCAAGAAGAATCAAGTTCAAACTCATCATGGTTAGGCAGAAATGAATCTTTCAAGTTAGGGTTAGAAAATGTGATTTTTAAGAACCCTAATTCAAAGAAAATTGTGAAATTATGATCAAACCTAAAAAGAAATTTGTGTGATGAGTTTGAAAATGTTTCCAAATGTATTGGAATGGTTCATAATTTTTTTGGTGATTTTTAGAAACCTAAATGCATTTTTAATTAATTAAAATCCATTAATTAATTAAAAATAACATTTAAATATTTTAAAAATACTCTTTAAATGCAAAAAATAAAATAAAAATCATTTTTGGGTTAAGAAAATTATTTGGATTAGAAATGCTAAAGATCATATTTTTTTGATAAGTTTTGGTATTTTAAATAAAATGAGAAAGAAAATGCAAAGAAAATGAAATAAAAAATAAAATAAAATGGAAAGTAATCAGGATCTATGGTCCAGGTTCAAACTAAGGTTGACTGGCGCGCAGATGGAGGGTCAGGATTCATTCAGATTAAATTAACCTAATTAACTAATTAATATTAATTAAATGAGGATTATGGCTTAATGGATGAATCTGGGCCACACACCCGCGCGGGTAAAACATGATCAAAGGGTCCATATTTAAACTGGGGAATTAATTGAGATTAGGGCTAAACACTTTCAGGCGACCGAAGATGAGCTCCGGTCGTCTTCTCCAGCGGGTTCCTCACCCCATCTCCCTCAAAACGACACAAAAACTCACTAAACTCTCTAGAATCAAACATTGAACATCATTAAACACGAATCAAACAACAAAACTCATTTATATTTCAAGAATAGCATGAATTAAATCAAACAACATTTAGGTCAAAAATTTCAGAAGCACGATACAAACTCATTTCTCAACCATTTTCGAAACAAATCATATCATTGTGATCAGGGGAACATAAAGAATCATATTGTAACTTAAAAAACAAGTTCTGGAAAAATGTTTCAAGAGAGCTACCTGAGATGAAGCTTTTTAGTTTGGTGCTTTCTGGCCTCCTCCCTTGTGCAATCCAACCCCTTTGAGTCCCCTAGTGCTATTGAGAAGCTTTGCAAGAGTTTAAATGGCTTGGTTTGTGATGTTTGGTTCTTGTGTGGCAGATATCGTGTTTTGGTTTAGGGAGCTTTTAGGCCATGGGAATGGGTGATTTGTGATCCTTATGATGTGTATGATTGAATGGTGCAAAGAGTTTTGAGGTTTGTGGCTTGTGTTGAGAGAATCAAAGAGATGAAGTTTTTGCAAGTTTTTGTGCAATCTGAGTTGTGGGAGGTTTCAGGCTTGCTTGTGTTGTGTAATGAGCTCCACAATGTTTGTATGTAATGTCTTGATTGGTCAGAAAGTTGGTAGTGGCATGGTTTGATTGGTATGGGCAAGTTGCAAAAAAGTCAAAAGTTTTGTACCTCAAGCATGGACTATGGCAGAGCTGGCTTTAGGGGTGTCTTGGCCTCAGCATGATTTGTGGATGGCTTTAGGATCAAAGTTATGCAGCTGGCACAAGTGGATGGAAGGTTTCCAAGGTTTTTGCAATTTTCCCTCTTTGAGAATTTTGTGAAAATTTCTTGATTAATCTTGCAATCCAAGGCACAATTTTGGTTCAAATGCATTGCACTATGTTTGTATGATGCTTAGCAATCAATTAGAGGTCATGAAATGGCTTGAAACTTGAATTTTCAAAAAATCCTCTTTGGCATGAACTTGAAAATTATAGGATTTTTGCCAACTTTGAAAGGCCATATCTTGAGCTCTAGGATGAATCAAGACATGGTCTAGTACTTTTTTAAAATGGTAAGACATAATCTACAACTTTCATGCCCAAGAATTTTTCATTTGAAGCATTTTTGGTCATGAAAGAATAGGTTGAAAATCTTTCCCAAAATGGAAAGTTTCCATTACAAGTCATTTCCAAAAATAGCAAGTTTGCATTTGGCTCAAAATTCTTCAACTTTGTGAACTTCTAACCACTTATAAGATCAAATAAAGATCATAGAGACTCAAAATGATGATGATGACCCTTTGGTACCCTTGTTGGGGGCCTCAAATGCCCTGATTTTGACTTTACTTGCTCAAGAAGTTACCCAATGATCAGATGACTTCCACAGTGAATTTCTTCATCAAACTTGGTACACATGATCCTTATAACATATTAAGACCATTAGAAACAAGAATAACCAAAATTTTTGGATTAAGGCCTCTGAAACCAAAACCCTAATTTTGGTCATCTGTGCAGGAAAACCTTTGCTCTGCCTCTATGCCTTTGCCATTCTTTGTGATCTCTTAACTTTTATGAACTTTAGGGAGCATATTATGATCATGGAACACACATGGACCCTCTTGGAAAGCTTCAAGACCTTTGGGATGGCTCAGATAACTTCTTTGGTTGCTCAGATCACAAACCCTAGATGCAGATGAAATGGAACTATGTAGATGAAACAAATATGCAATATAAGATGGTATGCTTATACTAATGCAAAAATGAAAGATCATAAGTCATGGTGTGAGAAAAAGTGAGGGAAAATTTGGGGTGTTTACAGCTGCCCCTATTCAAGCATAAGTTAGATGTGCAGGGTGTAAGCGCCTGGCTTAACAGACAAACAAGATAACTTGTGGTTGAATATCAAAGACAGTCTGAAATTTGCACTCGCTGGGGAAAAGAAGAAAAGGGATATAAATTATAACAGATAGTATAGTATGAGTATCAACTGAAAGCGATGGAGGACGACCATCGAGCAGAGGACGACTGCTGGGGATGAAAAACGATAAGTAAAGCAATGACGGGGACGACCATCATGCTGGGAAATAAAGAGACCGCGACGGGGAAGGCCATCGGGTAAAGAAATAAAACTCTCTGGGGATTAAAGAAATGAGGGAAGCACTGACGGGGACGGCCATCAGGTTAAAGGGTAAATGATCCGCGACGAGGACGGCCATCGGGTAAAAGAATAAATGAAATAACAATGAGGGACAATCATCAAAAGGTGAAGGATGATCACCTAGCAGGGGACAGCTGCTGAAAATATCACGACATAGGACGAATTCCGAATAGAAAAAATCAACGATGGGGATGGCCATAGGATAAGCATGATGAAGGACGATCATCAAGAGGTGAAGGACGATCACCTAGAAGGGGACGGCTGCTTTTGGGGATTATCTCGACATAGGACGAATGCCGGATAACAAAGGTCGACGATGGGGACGGCCATCAGATAAATGATGAGGGACGGTCATCAAGAGGTGAAGGACGATCACCTAGTAGGGGACGGCTGCTAAAAAGATATCGCGACATAGGACGAATGCCGGATAGAAAGTTCCAATAATGGGGACTCCATGGGGGATAGGATGAGGGACGGTCATCCAAAGGTGAAGGAAGATCACCTAGCAGGGGATGGCTGCTGAAAGTATCGCAACATAGGACGAATGCCGGATAAGAGGATCAACGATGGGGACGGCCATCGGATAAACTGATGAAGGACGATCATCAAAAAAAGTGAAGGACGATCACCTGGCAGGGGATGGCTTCCAAAAAGATATCGCGACATAGGACGAATGCCGGATAGAAAAGTTGCTTTGTTGGTATAAGTGTTTGACAGTGTGTATAGATTAAAGATGCGGACGAGCATCCTTAGGACCACGATACGGATGAGTATCGATTGAAGCAAACACTGACACATGTTTAAGGACGATGATACAGACGAGTACCAATCGGTTAAGCAAGGAACACGGAAGAGTGTTGATCTGCTAGGGAAGTGATATATACAAGATATGGATGAGTATCAGAGGATTGTGTATAAGTATGTGCAAGTGTTTTGACCTGCTGAAAAATATGTGCAAGACACGGACGAGTGTCAAAAGATTGAGCAAGGGACACGGGCAAGTATTCGGCTTACTGGGGAAGTATGACACGGGCGGGTGTCAAAAAGAATATGTATAAGTATGAACAAGTATCTATATTGAGAGTACAAAAAGGATTCTGACGACCTTACTGGGGAAAGATGACACGGACGAGTGTCGAAAATAGCATGTAAAAATATAAACAGGTATCTGTGTTTTGAGAGTGCAAAGGGGATGCTTTGGATTTTATCTGCAGGGGATATGAGTTTTGTATATTGCTGGTGAAGTGATGATGGTATTTTGCAGGTGACTGGCTCGAACCCAGCTTATGATCATGCAAATGTTTGATTTTTTTCCGTAATTCTCCGTACCAGACGGAATGCTACACTTATTTTGGTGAATATGATGCAAATGCTATGATTATGTAAGTGAGAAACTCGATCCGAGATCCAGATCCTGCGGGAAAAAAGATCTCTGGCTGATCTGTTCGGAGGGAGAACTTAGCTGGGGGAAGAGATTATTGATAGATCTGTCCGGAGGGAGAACTCCTAATGTGGATGAGGAAGTTTTAGCAACTCCGTTGGGGATGTGTTTCAGGCATTGCTCTTCTGGGGAGGCAACTCTGTGGGGAATCAATTCCCCCAATTTTGCTAAGGATGAGGGAAATCTGGCATCTCTGGTGGGGAATAGAAAGTTCTTTGACCACTTTACTGTGGAAGAGTTGTCAGTCATTGCTCGGGAGATCCGCTTGGGGAGGAGATAACTTCTGGGAAGTAATATGCTGGGGATTTAATTCTTGATATGCCCCATGTTACGAAATATTGTCTGCCTTGGGTACCTACAACCTGTTAAGGCAAAGGAAAACGCACAAGTGCCCCGAGGTATCCTTAACCGGATTTCGTCATAGGAATTAGATTTGCTTAAGAATTCATATTTCCTGCAAGCATTTTGTTTAAAAATGGCTCATATGTTTTATGCAAGTGTTGTATTATGAACTTTGGACATTTTGCAAACGAAATACAAATGTACAAAAACAAAATGTGACTGAAAATTCTAATTTTATTGATTTATGTGCCCTGAATAGGCAAGTACAGTCAAAGAAGCAAATCCCCTGAAAGGAGGAAATTGCTGTAAATTGAGAAAATAAAAGTGTTGGCAATGTTGAAGTTTGGCGTTCCGGTGAGCTTCCTTTGCTATGACCTGTATGACCTTGACGTTCTTCTTATCTTGATTTCTGAAGAAGGTCGATTCTGACCGATGCTTTATCCTTTCGAAGCTTGCCATGTTGTGAGTGATATAGACGGATTCAGAATGAAGTTGTTCCCTTATTCCCTGATTTTGCGTGGATCGCCCTTTCGGGTTTTCAATCCACCGGGATACCCATTTTTGCCTGAGTTGTCTGATGTGGCTTTTAAACTCAGCGGGTGTACATTTTTTTGATTTTTCCCTTATTTTTGCCCGAGTCTTTTATTCTGTTTTTTGACTCGCCGGGATGCCCTATTTTTTCCTGGACTGACATTCTATTTTTATGTCCAGCGGGTCATTTTTATGCGAAGTATTTTTTAACTGCATCTGAATTCACAGGAGACGGGAAGTCTTCACCATTCATGGTTGCGAGCATTAGTGCTCCACCCGAGAAGACTTTGGTTATTACGTAGGGACCTTCATAGTTTGGTGTCCACTTGCCCCTGTGGTCTGTATGAGGAGGAAGGATTCTCTTTAGAACAAGCTCTCCCACCTGGTATTCCTGAGGTCTGACTTTCTGATCGAAGGCTTTCTTCATTCGCTTCTGATATAACTGCCCATGACAAATGGCAGCTAATCTTTTCTCTTCAATCAGATTCAGTTGATTGTACCGAGACCGGACCCATTCTGCTTCATCCAGTTTCACATCCATCATTACCCGTAAGGAGGGTAGCTCAACTTCAACAGGTAGGACAGCTTCCATACCATACACAAGCTGATAAGGTGTTGCCCCTGTAGACGTTCTGATTGAGGTTCAGTACCCATGCAAGGAAAATGGTAGCATCTCATGCTAGTCTTTGTAGGTGACTACCATCTTCTGCACAATCTTCTTGATGTTCTTGTTGGCTGCCTCAACAGCGCCATTCATCTTTGGCCTGTAAGGAGAAGAGTTATGATGCTGAATTTTGAAGTCCCGGCAAAGTTATGTCATCATCTTGTTGTTTAAATTGGAACCATTATCAGAAATGATTCGCTCGGGAACTCCATATCGACAGATGATATCCTTCTTCAGGAATCGGGCTACCATTTTCCTGGTGACGTTTGCATACGAAGCTGCTTCAACCCACTTGGTGAAGTAATCAATGGCTACTAGGATGAATATGTGACCATTCGAAGTAGTTGGTTCGATCTTTCCAATCATATCAATGTCCCACATGGCGAAAGGCCAAGGTGAAGACATTACATTCAAAGGATTCGGAGGCACATGCACTTTATCTGCGTAGATCTGGCATTTGTGACATTTTCAGGCATAGGCACAACAGTCTGCATCCATTGTGATCCAGTAGTAACCCGGTCTTAATAACTTCTTTGCCATTGCATGTCCTCCGGCATGGGTACCGAAAGAACCTTCATGTACTTCGTGCATCAGGAGGTCTATTTCTTTCTTGTCAACACATCTGAGGAAGACCATGTCAAAGTTTCGCTTGTATAATGAACCATCAGCATTGAGGTAGTAACTGTCGGCCAACCTTCTTAATGTCTTCTTATCATTTGATGATGCCACATGTGGGTATTTCTGATTCTCTAAGAAGCATTTGATGTCATGGAACCAAGGCTTGTCATCAGCGACAGTGTCCACAGAGAATACATATGTCGGTCGGTCCAGTCTGGAAACCAAAATCCGAGGTACATAATTGGCAGCTTGTACTTTGATCATGGATGAAATGGTAGCCAAAGCATCTGCAATCTGATTCTCATCTCGAGGGATGTATTCGAGATTAACTGTTGTGAAGAAGGTCAACAACCTCCTTGCATAATCACGGTATGGAATCAGATGCTCCTGATGAGTGTACCATTTGTCGTAGGTTTGGTTGATTACCAAAGCCGAATCTCCAAATACATTCAAGGTTTTGATCCTGAGGTCAATGGCTTCCTCAAGACCCATGATACAGGCTTCGTATTATGCTTCGTTGTTAGTGAAGGAAAAGGTGAGTTTTTCCGAGAAAGGCATATGAACTCCTTTAGGTGTGATAAATACTGCACCAACTCCACGACCGTTGCAATTAACTGCCCCGTCAAACATCATAGTTCATGCTTCTTTTGGGTCAGGCCCTTTAGTGTGAACTGGCTCTTCACAATCTTTTGCTTTCAAGAACATGATGTCTTCATCAAGGAAGTCAAATCTCATGGGCTGGTAATCATCAATGGGTTGCTCATCCAGATACTCAGACAATACACTGCCTTTGATGGCCTTTTGAGAGGTGTACTGAATGTCGTATTCTGTTAAAATCATTTGCCACCTTGCAACCCTTCCGGTAAGTGATAGCTTCTCAAATATGTACTTGACTGGATCCATCTTTGATATCAATAAGGTAGTGTGAGTCAACATATACTGTCTTAGTCGGCGATCAGCCCACGCTAAAGTACATCAAGTTTTCTCGAGCAGTGAATAACGTTGTTCATAGTCGGTAAAATTTTTGCTTAGGTAGTATATTGCATACTCTTTTCGACCATACTCGTCATGCTGGCCCAACACACACCCCATTGACCCTTCTAAAACTGTCAGGTACATGATTAGAGGTCTTCCTTCAATTGGAGGCATGAAAATTGGAGGTTCTTGCAGATACTCCTTGATTTTGTCAAAAGCTCTCTGACAATCATCGTTCCACCTGACTGTTTGTTCTTTCCTTAACAGCTTGAACAAGGGTTCACAGGTTGCAGTGAGATGAGATATGAACCTTGATATATAGTTCAATCTACCTAAGAACCCTCGAACTTCTTTCTTAATCTTAGGTGCAGGCATTTCCTGAATAGCTTTGACTTTGTCGGGATCAACCTCAATTCCCTTTTCACTTACAATAAAACCCAACAACTTACCGGAACATACCCCGAATGTGCATTTGTTGGGGTTTAACTTCAACTGATACTTCCTCGGGCGCTTGAACAACTTCAGCAGATTCACCAGATGATCTTCTTCTGTAAGGGACTTGGCAATCATATCATCCATATAGCATTCGATTTCTTTGTGGATCATATCGTGGAATAATGTCACCATAGCCCGTTGATATGTTGCACCGGCGTTCTTCAGTCCAACCGACATTACCTTGTAACAAAATGTGCCCCAAGGTGTGATGAAAGTTGTTTTCTCCATGTCTTCGGGTGACATCTTAATCTGATTGTACCCAGAAAATCCGTCCATGAAAGAAAATACCGAGAACTGAGTTGTATTATCCACCAATACATCAATGTGAGGTAATGGGAAATCATCCTTCGGGCTAGCTCTATTCAAGTCCCGGTAATCCACACACATATGCACCTTGCCATCCTTCTTAGGTACGGGTACAATGTTAGCAACCCATGGCAGGTAACTAGTTACAGCAAGAAAACCAGCGTCCCACTGTTTTTGTACTTCTTCCTTAATTTTCATGGCCATATCTGGGCGAGTGCGGCGCAACTTCTGTTTAACTGGCGGGCAATCTTCTTTCAATGGTAGCCTGTGCATCACAATATTTGTATCTAGACCTGGCATATCTTGATAGGACCAAGCAAAGACGTCGACATATTCCCGAAGCATATTGATGAGTTGTTCTTTCACTGGAGCTTCAGACTGGCCCCAATTTTCACCTCTTTCACATCTTCTTCGGTACAAAGATTGATAGTTTCAACCTCCTCCTGATGAGGAGTAATCACTTTTTTCTCTTGTCTCAACAACCTGGCCAACTCTTCAGGCAAATCATAATCTTCATCAACCCCTTCATCTGCTTGATTAATTAGATTGTCGAAGTCATACAAGGTCATAGTAGTGTTGTTGTCGGTGCAATCTGGAGGATTATCTCTGCAAGGGTTGAGATTTGTTCTTTTTAGTGATTGATTTTAATCTTGTTCAAAAAACGTGTGAATGAAGTTATTATTTTGAAAACATTGCCATTTATTGTTTTGTGCGAAAATAACAAAAATGAAAAGACAGTGAGCGAAAAAAAGAAAATCGTTTGCCAAAAGATGTCCATTGTTCATTGATATTCCATTTGCACAAAATACAAATATGACCCTATTACAAAATGAGTCCTGACACCTTGGGCAAGATGCAGGACTTGATGCATGCTTAAGCAGGAAATAATAATTACTCTGCAGGAGTAACTCTTATAATTTCCTGGGAAGACCAGTTAAGGACTCGGCTTCCACATTATTGACAGCATCTGGGGTCGCTTTCAGCCTCTGCTTGATCTTGTCGGGATGGTTTGTAACCCAAACCGAATCTGTCTTCTTTCTTCTCCACAGGTAGCAGCTTGCCCCAGCCTTGGGCATTCCCTTCTTCAACAACCTTTCGAGCTTGTTGGTAGGAGACAATTGAAGTACCCATCCTATCCTCTCGGGATGCAGCAAATACTTCAGTTGTCGCCTCGTTGACATTCAGTGCTTCGAAACCTTGGCTCATGGTTTCATGGATCTCTCCATCATCTCAATATATTTGTAGGTAGCCAGATGGCTAACAAAAATGTCCTCCTCCCCGCAGATTGTGATAATTTGCCCTTCCCACTCGTATTTTAATTTCTGGTGAAGGGTCGACGTAATTGCGCCAGCGGCGTGAATCCAAGGTCGACCCAACAAACAGCTGTAGGCCGGTTGCATGTCCATCACGTAGAAAGTAGTTTGAAATACCTGTGGGCCAATTATCATAGGCAGTTCCACTTCTCCAAGAACAGACCTCTTGGAACCATCAAAAGCTCTGACCACCAGATTTCTTGGTCGAAGAGCTATACCATCATATTCAAGCTTAACAAGGGCTTTCTTTGGCAAGACAATGAGTGAGGACCCAATGTCAACTAGAACATGTGAAAGCACAACCCCTTTACACTCTAGAGTGATGTGCAAAGCTTTATTATGATGACAACCCTCTGTAGTCAAATCAACATTGGTGAAGCCTAGCCCATGACTAGTATTAACATTAGAAACCACCGTCTCTAGCTGATTAACTGTGATCTCCTCAGGCACGTAGGTTGCGTGCAGGACTTTAAGTAATGCATCCCGATGAGCTTCAGAACACAATAGTAGTGATAGAATGGAGATCTTGGAGGGAGTTTGGTGGAGCTGATCCACAACCTTATAATCACTTCTCTTGATGATCCTCATGAACTCGTCTACGTCCTGATCAAAGGACGTCTTCTGAGCTTCTTTTGCCACCGGTTCTTCAGGCACTACATTCTTGCCTTTAGCGTTGGCATCAGCCTCTGCCTCAGCATTAACTCTCGGAACTTGTGACGCGAAGAGACATCCGCTTCGAGTGAAGCCTCCGCCTCCCCCGACATTCTCGATTTGTGGTGTATAAGTTGAAGAATCAAGAGCGAATCTCTTCCCGTTACAGTAGAGATCCGAACCATAGTGTCATGGCACAACGTTATCTTTTTCATATGGGATGGGTCCAGGTACCGTGATGGTGACTGGACCGACTGCGGCAGAAGTAGGAACTATTATTGTCTGTGGATCGTAATAGATGGTAACAGGATTTCTGACTGATGGTGGTGGTGAAAGACTGAAGTTGGGTTGTTGTTGAGATTGTTGTTGAAAGTTGTTGGAATCGGGGACCATTGTTGGGTCGTAGTATATGGTGACTATGGAGATGTCATTATTAATGGTTGCTGTTGTTGTAGAGGTGGATGCGATTGACCTAATGTCCGTTGAAGTAGTAGAAGAGATGATTGTTGACTTTGTAGAAGAGTCTATCGGAACAATTGTTTTTGAAGTTGTAAGAGGGGTGTTTTATGGTGTTGTAGGAGTAAAAGCTATTGATGTTGTAGAAGCTGAAACCGATGACGTGATTTGCAGAATACCTTCTCTGATAAGATCATTGATGCCACCTTTTAAACTTGCACAACCATTGGCGGAAACTTTGCAAGATTCACAGCAGGCCTCACAACCTGGGAACACCTTGCACTTTAAAAGCTGGGCTTTAACCTCGGCCAAAGGTGTTTGAATACTTGCAGTATCTTCAATTAGGTTCACTGGTTGATCCTCCTCAATTGCATTTATCCTGGGGCCGCCATGTCTAGGCATAGGATTCTTTGTGACATTAGGAGGAGGTGCAAAATTCAAAGCCTTGGAATCAACTAAATCTTGAACTTTCATGTGTAAGGCTCTGCACTTTTCTCTTGCATGGCTAGGTGCATTGGAATGGAAGGCACATCTGGTGTTGACGTCGTAATTCCTTAGAAGGTTCTGAGGATCTGGTGGAGCCAGAGTCCTCAATTCAACAAGATTGAGTTTCAAAAGTTGGGGTAGCAAAGTGGCATAGGGCATCGGGATAGGATCGATTACCCTGTTGATTTGAGAGGGCCTTTGCTGGAAAGGACGTTGTTGTTGGTTGTTGTTGCTATTATAAGACCTTTGTTGAGGAAAATGTTGTTACTGAGGGAAATGTTATGGTTGTGGAGTGTATTGTTGTTGAGGTGATGGAGTAGGAATAGTGACAGCGACTATTGATCTCGGCATGTATTGGGGCCTACCTCTGCCCATGTGTATTGAATTGGTTTCACCCGACCTGTGAGGCCCTACAAAAGGTTACCTTGTGCTGCTGGAGCTGGCGCCATTATCAGAAATCTTGCCCATCTTTAACAAACTTTCAATTCTCTCTCCTGTTATCACCACATCAGCAAAGCTAGTGGAAGATAAGCCAGCAAGCCTATCAATGTATGTCCCCTGTAAGGTATTCATGAACATATCGGCCATTTCTCTTTCAGACATGGGAGGTTGAACAGCAGCAACTAACTGTCTCCATCTCTGGGCATACTCCCTGAAGCTTTCTCTTGAAGACTGCGACATACCCATCAGGAGAGTTCTGTTGGGAGCCATGTCTAAGTTGTATTGATATTGGCGTATGAAAGCTTCGGCCAAATCCTTCCAATTTCTGACTTTTGCTCTGGTCAGGTGAGAGTACCATTCACGGGATGCCCCGGTCAGACTATCCTCGAAGTAGAACATCCACAACTTTTCTTCCATAGTGCAAGCCTTCAATCTTCCCAGAAAGGATTGAAGATGGGTATGAGGACAAGAGGTTCCATTATATCTTTCAAAGCAAGGAGGTTTGAATTTGTGAGGAATCCTGACTCCCTCCACTAAACCCATGTCCATAACATCAAATCCCAAGGAGTTTTGGGACTCCAAAGATCTCATCTTTTCTGCTATTTCGTCCAGACGAAAATCATAGACTTCATCCCCAGCACCAATTATAGTAAACTGCTCCTCTTGAGGGTCCTCTTTCAAGGCACGTCCTTCAGGATTTCCTTGAGTATTCCTGATAGCATTGACTTCAGGGTTGAGATGAGGCCCAAACTCCGGGGGGTCAGTACGTGGCTGCACATTATCATTGTTGTTGGTACCTCATGTACCTGGATGATTCTCTTTCGGAGTTTGTCACTCGACCAACTCTCTTAATCTTTCTTGGCTTTAGGCCAACCCAATCATTAATGCCATGAACTGGTTCATCTGAGCCCTCATTTCATTTCTCTCATTAGCCATCTGAGTTCTCACGTCAATCAAATCTTGTTGAACTTGGTCCATCTGTAAGCTCAGAAGGTTGTTTCTTGTAGGATACTGGTGAACTCTGTTGATGGGGAAAATCCTCGTATGAGCAATGTTTCCTGAAACCACAGCAAAGTGAGAAAACAACAACAAAAATACCTACAAAACAAAGAAATGAGGTTAGTATGCAATGCAGTATGTCTATTTGTCTTCCAAGGGTATCTGGTTTGGTTCTTTGGTTTTGACCTTCCAAACCTCGAGGAATGTGATGTTGAAGAGAAATGAAGCCCAAAGGATAACACACAAGCCATATATTACAAATGCAAAGATACATAGTTTTGTGATTACAAACAAATCCCCATGGTGGGTCAAAATACAATAACAAAATCAACAAAAGTACAAACGAAATGAAGTACAAGTACAAAGAATTCAAACATCCAACCCAAAGTCATCCTCTTTGACTTCCTTCAGGAGAGCATCAGTCACTGGTCCAACTGGATGCTCTGTGATGGTCCTGATAAGAAAGTTTCTGGTGGTAGCAATAGCACTTGTCAACTTCTTATACTTGTCTTGGTCCTTTGATCTCTTCAACCCCGCCCGGAGTTTCAACTCGGAGATTTCCTTTTGTGCTGCTAACAAGGCTTCCTAACTCTTCTTCTCATTAGCTTCCAGCTGCTCTATCCTAGCCTGGGTCTTCTGATCTTCTTGTGAACGAGCCTCAGTAATTCTGATCCATCTAGCCTGACTATCTTCCAAGTAGTACTCAAATCTGGCTTTCTGAATCTTAGCTTCTTTGCAAGAATTCTTTAATACCAACTCTCCTGCTCGGGCCCTTCTGATGTAATCATATGTATTCTCAATATTGGTCATATGCTCGATCCGGAGCTTCTCTAACCTTTCATTGTCCAGATGACTATCATTCCTCTCCCAGAGGGTCTTCTTTAGAGCTTCAGAAAGCTGGGTATTCCTCTCTTTCATCTTCTCAAACTCCTCTAAACTGACTGTAGCTACAGGCTCTACTGCTGATGGCCTTAGCACATCCTCCAGGGTAAATGGCATGCGGGTGATCTGACCTCTGATGCAAGACCAATCAATGTATTGAGCTGAAGCTATGTTGTTGCACTTGCCAAGGATAGCAGTCCCTTTTGTCTGTATGTTATCCCAAGCCCAGGCTGCTTGTCGAATGATGACATGATTATTCTGAACATCACAATAAAGGGTCTCTGCTAAATCCTAGCTGCCTTTTGAACAGCAAAGGATTGTAGTTGATGCAACCCTTCACTCCAATAAGAGGTACATTGGGATACTGCCCACAGCTTGTAATCATATCCCTACCCTTGGTGCTTTGAGCACACCACCTGATGTCTTCTGAAGTGAGAGCAATCATTCTCTTAGCCCAGTTTCTTGACTGATGAAGATTCAAGAAAACGTTTTTCTTTGGCAAGTGTCTCAATAGCCAACAGTAGAAGAGAGGTGCACAACATCTGTCTAATCTTCCCCTTTGTTTCTCATTACTTTGATGCACTGAGTAATAGAAATCCCCTAGCAAGGTAGGAACTGGATTCTTCAGCAAGAAGAAATGGATAGCACTCTTGCTTACAAACTTAGGCTCGTCTGCAAACAAGATGATGCCATATATGCTAAGGGACAAGAAAGCACAAACAGTTTCCCACTTCCCTGCTGCAACATGACTGGTGGCCTGAGTGATCAAGAAGTCCAAATGGAGTCCTGGGATTCCAGCCTTGGTAGTCATATTCTGATCAATGATGGTGGTTTCCAAATGCAGAGCCTTAGCTATGTCTTCATTTCTAGGAGCAGTCATCTCAGGGTTGAAAGGAATGCCTCTCCTGATGGGGAAACCCAACAACATGGAAAATTCTTCTAACAAAGGACCCAACTGAAAGTCTGGGAAAGTAAAGCATCTGAGAGGAGGGTCATAGAACTGAAGGCAAGTGTGGATCATGCTTCTCTATGATGCATCCAAGTCCATGATCATGTCCATAATACCACCATAATGTTCCCTGAATAAAGGGACATGATCAGGAGTGATGAGTGTCTGAATCTGCCTGATGCCTGCTAGGGAGGGCTCGAAGAAATGATAAGTGATGTTGCTCTTCCTGGATGAGTCCATACTGACAATGGATGCTGATGAAGATAACTGAGGAGACATACTGATGAAGACAACTGATGAAGGTGCTGAAGAAAATCTTTGATGAAGATGTCTAATGAATATCTGGTGAAGATGTCTGAGTAGAAGAACAGTCAAAACCAAACCAAATAAGATGTGGATACCCTGTAAAACAAATAGACAAATGTTAACATGATGCAAAATGATGTATGTGGAATGATATGCAAGGGTTTGTGATCAAGTGCTGGATCTGTTATTTGCTTTGATAAGGTCCATGTGTGTTTAGAAATCCAGAGGGAGGCTAGAGAACCAGTAACCAGGTGGGGGACTCAAATAAAGAGTCACAAGTCTAGGGTTTCATAAGATCAATCCAAAAAAGTGTAACCTTAACAATATTAGTAACAGGGTATGATGAGGTCAAAGGTTCCTGCAAACCTGTAAACATCCCAACCCCCTCACAGGTATTGTTCTAGAATAAGGATCCTCGGACTTGGATCAGTTATGAGAAGTGTAAACACTTCTAACCCGGAGGTACAATGTTTACATTAATCATAAAGGATCCTCCTCTAATTCACCTTAGATGTTGAAGGTCATCTAAAAAGGTCATTCAGACTTAGCAAGCTTCCCAGATAGCCCTAATACTACAGGAAATTCGTAGCACAGAGTTCTCAATAAGAAACCCATGTCTGAACCGTGTTTCATATTCCCACACCAGACCGAAATGGAATGGGAAAGAATATGAAGCCACTCTAATCCTATGTGTCACTCAGGCTCCCGGTGTGGAACCTTACTCACTGAGTATCCCTCCCACCATGGTAAACAACAGATCCAACACATGATATGATGACAATAATATGGAATGCATAAACACAGTAAATGAAAGCAATAAATAAAGTTGTACAGAAAGCAATAAATAAAGCAATAAACACATAAGCACACATAACACCCTTATAAACACAAATCAAACAAGCGCTAGGAGAAACCCACAAAAAGAACCAGAAACCCTGGTTGTAAGATAATATTCCCCAGCAGAGTCGCCAAGCTGTCTCTCCAAAAGATTTACATCTCGGTGCAGACGCGAACTGTCGACGAAAGAGAAAAAATGAGGTGAAATTGAATAGAGTCGCCAGCTAGGCATTTTTATCCCGAAGGAAAGGTAATGTTGCATAAACCTGGAAAAAGATGGATAAGACGGTTGCGAACCAGAGAAACTGAGAAAGGGGGTTGGTTACAACCTCGGAAGGTATTAGCACCCAGATTGTCCGTCGTACTCGACGGGATCCACGCTTACAAGAATGTGTTTAAAAGGGGTAAGTGTATGTGTTATCTATGTGCAAAAGCTAGAGAAAGAAAGATATACAGGTGTCAATGCAAAAGGTGAATTGCTCAGGAACCGAGGCTTAGAAAAGAATGCTGAAAGAGGGGGAAGACACAGAGACTTTTGTTCGATAACCGTTAAGTTATGCCTACGTATCCTCGTGTGCAATGAGGAAGTTAGAACATCGTAGTTTGACTCAGAGACTGAAAATGAAATTGACTGTGAACTGCTTACTTGCCTATGCTTAAGTGTATGACTCGTCTGGCTCGAGTGCTAACTATCTTGCATTAGACGGAAGAAGCAAATTCTCGTTTGTGAATGAGTATGATGAGAAAAGAATCCCGAAGGAGACGATTATTGTTTGTTTTTGTGTTTTTCAGTTTTTTTATTGATTTTGGTGTTTTGCATAGGATTATGAGCTTAAGCCTAAATCAAGGGCTTGTAAACTCATTATATCCTCCCTGATTAGGGATAATGAGACTACTTAAGTGTGAGATAAGCATCTCAACTTAAATACCATGATGATGTAGGATTAAGATCATTAACCAACTTGTGATTATTTAGATGTTTTTTGGGTTTTTGTTTAGTGTTAAGTAATGAGTTTAATCTCTAATCACAGATTAGTGAACTCATTACACCATCTGAATAGAAGGATAATATATGAGAACACTTAAGCTGAGGAAGATACCTCAACTTAATCCATGGTTAGGGATTAAATTCATTACATAACAAGTCTTTATTAAATAGATTTTAATTAAAGAGGTGAGATTAAGAAGTGGATTTTAAGTTTGTAAGACAACTTGAGGGGGACTTGTCCATTAAACACTAGGGTTAGTCCCTCTTAACCATATGGAAGAGATAGAACCCTAATGTAAGGCCCAATTTACAAGATGAAATCTTAGTGATTATTAATGTGTTTTGATTGAGAGTTGTAAGCAAATTAAAGGTTTAACACTAAGGATTAAAGTTATACATTCCATCCTAAGATAAAGATGTAGGCATAACCCTAATTCAAAGTCCTAAAGCTTTAAGAGTTTAGTCTCTGATTATTGAGATGAGAAGAGAGACTCAAGGAGACTCAAAGGTAAAAAGCTAAGGGGGACTATACACAACCCTAAAAGTTATCATGCTTGGATATCCTATGGTTTGTTAGGCTTAAGAGAAAGGATCTTCAAGGCCACCAATGGAAGAAGCAGATAAAAAGAGAAAGAAGAAGAAGAATAAGTTACTTACTTCCTGAAGAAGATAAGTAACTTAAAAGAAAGAAAGTAAGAAGAATGGAAAACAAGTGAAACAAATTCACTTCAAATATAGGTAAATATGCATATGAATGATGAGAAGAGATGGGAAGTGAAGGAAAATCCACCTCCCAAATAACTTACCAAAAGTTCCTGAAAATGTTAGTATGAATGCATAAGACATAAAGTAAAAGGAAATGAAATGAAATGAGATGTGAAGACCAAAGTCAGAAGTGAAAATTCAATGTAAAAGGCATATGAGATTATGCAAACTCATACAAAATGCATATGAATGATTATACAAAGATGAGATGCAATGAAAGCATGTTTAGAAACATAGAAACATATGAATGTTCATGAAATATTATAGATGCAAAGCATGGAAAATGAATGAAGAAATGATCAAGAAATGTTCAAGCATGTCTTAAGATGTCTAAGATGTCATACAAATGCTTGAAATGTCATGGCAAGTTCACATGATGATGACATGCAAAGATGAATGCAAATGAACATGAGAAATTAGGGTTTTATGAATGTATGAGATGAAAATGACCAAAACAGAAGCAATCAACATGATAAAAAATTGAAATCAAGCTCAATCAAACACTAACACCATATAAGATCACACCCCAAAGGAGAAGGTCATAAACTAATCCTATTGAAAGTTATGAATTTTCTAAGTTTGCTAGGGTTTTTGAGTGATTCTTAAGGGAAAATGCAAATCAAATTGAAAATGCAAGAAAAATTCATGAGAAAAATAACCTAGAAACTATATGCAATATGTGAAACAATGCAAGAAGAATCAAGTTCAAACTCATCATGGTTAGGTAGAAATGAATTTTTCAAGTTAGGGTTAGAAAATGTGATTTTTAAGAACCCTAATTCAAAGAAAATTGTGAAATTATGATCAAACCTAAATATAAATTTGTGTGATGAGTTTGAAAATGTTTCCAAATGTATTGGAATTGTTCATGATTTTTTTGGTGATTTTTAGAAACCTAAATGCATTTTTAATTAATTAAAATCCATTAATTAATTAAAAATAACATTTAAATATTTTAAAAATACTTTTTAAATTCAAAAAATAAAATAAAAATCATTTTTGGGTTAAGAAAATTATTTGGATCTGATATGCAAAAGATCATATTTTTTGATAAGTTTTGGTATTTTAAATAAAATGAGAAAGAAAATGCAAAGAAAATGAAATAAAAATAAAATAAAATGGAAAGTAATCAGGATCTATGGTCCAGGTTCAAACTAAGGTTGACTGGCGCGCAGATGGAGGGTCAGGATTTATTCAGATTAAATTAACCTAATTAACTAATTAATATTAATTAAATGAGGATTAAGGCTTAATCGATGAATCTGGGCCACACACCCGCGCAGGTAAAACATGATCAAAGGGTCCATATTTAAACTGGGGAATTAATTGAGATTACCTCTGGTCGTCTTCTCCGGCGGGTTCCTGTAAACACCCCAAATTTGCCCTCACCCATTCACACCATGGCTGGTGATCATCTCATATGCATAAACACAATCATATCATCTCATATCTCAATTTTGAGTCACTGCATAGTTTCTAAGTCATCTGCATCTAGGGTTTGTGATCTGAACCATCCAAGAGCTTCTTGAGCCACTCCAAAGGTCAACAATCACTTCAAAGGGGTCCATGTGTGTTCTTATATCATATTACATCCTCCCAAAGCCAAAAATGCAAAAGAATCACAAGAACTGGAAATGGTGTGGATGCAGAGCCAAGTTTGACTGCACAGTTGACCTAAAATTAGGGTTTTGGTTTCAGAGGCCATAACTCCAAATTTTTTGGTCATTCTTGTTTCCATTGGTCTCTATATGGTATAGGGAGTATGCATATCAATTTTCATGAAGAAATTCCATGGGGAAGTCATCTGATCAAGAGTTGACTTTTCAGACAAGTCAGTGTAAAATCAGGGCATCTGAGGCCCCCAATGACCCAACCAAGGGGTGATATTCATCATTTTGAGTGTATATGATCTTTATTTGATCATGGAAGAAGATTGAAGTTCACAAAATTCAAGAATTACAAGTTTTTGCAAAGTTGACTTTTTAGGGCATGGTTGACTTTTCAAGAATATGTCATTTTATGCCATTTTTCAAGCCTTGCTTTTTGATCCAAAAATGCTTCAAATGGAAAAACTTTGGTCATGAAAGTTGTAGAATACATTTTTCCCTTTTCAAAAAGTACAAGAACATGATCTAATTCTTCTTGGATCAAAAGTTATGGTGTGACAAAGTTGGCAAAAATCATTAATTTTCAAGATGTGCACCAAGTGAGAAACTTGCAAGAACTTTGTACCAAGGCATTTGCAACCTCTAATTCATGTCTAACCACTACATAAACATTCTATGTGACCTAAAAGTCAGATTTGAACCAAAGTTTCTCATGTTTCATGGCTTGTGTAGCAAGATAGTTACATGTGAACCAAAGTTGATCAAGTTGCAAAACCATCATGACACCTCCTACCACTTGCTACATTGGATGCTGAACCATGCTAGCCCTCCACACACACCTTGTTGCGCAGCCCATGCCTCTTGTACCAAGCTAGAACTTAGCCCATACCCTCCTTACAGCAAAGTGGACTTTTTGCAAAAGTAAACATCCCAATCACAGCAGGCCAGGTCACATCACCTGACCAATGGGAGTTCTTTATGCAAAGCAAATGCTGGCCTTAACACATAACAAGCAAGGCTGAAACAGATCACAACATCACATACACAAAATCACCCCCTCAAGCATTTCTCTTCAAAACTCTCTGCACAACACACAAACACAAAAACCAAATCCATTGATCAACTCACCTTGCTTCATTGAGCCAAAACTAGCAAGACTTAGGCCTGAATCAAGTAAGAACACCATTCCTCCATTTTCACTCCCAGAAGCAAAACCATTCGAAACTCACTCCACAGGCCATAAACACCCAAACAAACTCCACAAACCTTCTCCACTCATCACCCTGATCACAAAGAACCACTCACATTGGCCTGAAACAGCCTGAATCACCACCACCATTTTCAACTGAGCTTGAGCAGAAGCTGTTCAAACTCCTTAACCAGCCAACATAAACTCCTCCTAAGCATTCAAGGATCATCAGGGGACCAAGTAAAGTGGATTGCATCAAAGGGAGAGGTCAGAAAGTTGCTGGAGTGAAAGCTTCAAAACTCAGGTAGCTCAAGAACATTTTTTCCAGAATTCGTTTTTTAAGTTCTTAAGTTGTTCTATATGCTTCACTGATTGTTCTGATGCCTTTAGTTTTGAAAATGGTGGAGAGATGAGAGTTTACCATGCTTCTGAAACTTTTTGCCCTAGAAATAGATTGATTCGATTCAGCCATTCTATGAATGATAAATTTGTTTTGATTTAGGGTTTTGATTCGTGAGTGAGTGGGAATCATTTCTGTGTTTTTAGATTTCGTTTTAGATGCGTTTTGAAGGAGTTTGAGGTTTGGGGTGAACGGAGAAGATGACCGGAACACTGTTTCGGTCATCTGAAAGTAATTAACGGTGGGATTAGGGCATAAGCATTGATTAGCTGAGTTTGAATGCTGGCCGTGGGATTTGGCGCCAGGTCAATGCGCGCGTGTTTTTGTTTGAATCCAGGCCATCAGATCTGTTGACTTCTCATTAATTCAGTTTAAATTCATTTTTATTTTCATTTAATTCATTTGTTTTGTACAATTTATTTAAAATAGCAAAATTGTTTTAAAAATTATGAAACTTTTTCTCAAGAGTTTCACTAATTTTTAAAACACAAAAATATTTTTATTTTCATTTTTAGCATTTAAAATGTATTTTTAAATATTTAAAAGTTTATTTTTAATTGATTAATGGAAATTAATTTATTAAAAATACTTTTAGGTATTTAAAAATCACCAAAAAAATTCATGAAATGTTCTAAGACATTTAGAGACATTGTCCAACCTTCAAACCAAATTTATTTTTTGATCTTGATGCATTTTGAGAAATTTTCATTGATTTAAAATCATTTTTATGCATTAATTTGATCCAAAGTTCCAAAAATCATTTCTGCCTATCCATGAAGAGTTGGACATTGATTCTTCTTGCATTGCATTGTGTTTAGCATGTGGTTTGTGAGATTAAATGGCCATAATTTGATCTTTCATTTTCAATTTGTTTGACATTTCTTTTGTTTGGAAATCCTAAAACCCTAGAAAACTTGTAAAAATCATGACTTGAACTTGGTTAGGAGTTGAAGCTTCTCCTTTGGGCATTGGGTTAGTATAGGATTAGGGGTCCTTTGAGTGGCATTTTCAATTTTTTATCTTAGGGTTTGCTTCTGATTTTGGTTTTTGTTTGATATATTGTTCATAAACCCTAATTTGGGCTTCCATATGCATCCATCTTGCATCTTCTTGCATAACATGACTTGCCATGGCATTTCAAGCATCCATTTGATTCATTTGACATCATAAGACATGTTGAAAGCATGTTTGATCATTGCATCATGTATTTGCCATGTTGTATGCCATATGCATCTCATAACTTGTCATGTATGTTCATGGTTCATAACTTGCCTCATTTGCATTCATGAATTTGTATGATCATTTCCATGTGCTGCCTCATGTTTGTAGCATCTCATAGCATCATTGGCATCATGTATATGCTTCTGGTTTTGTTTCTCATCATGTCATCTCATCCCATTTTGCATTGCATTGCATTCCTTTTCTAACCTTTCAGGTGGTAAGTGACTTTGAGAAGTGAATTTGCCTTCACTTCTCATAACTTTCTCTTCATCACTCTCTTGCATCCATTGCTGCATTTTTATATGTGTTTGAGTTTGAGCTTGCTCATTCCTCTTCTTCTTACTTTCTTTCTTCAAGTGACTTGACTTCTTGAATGAAGCAAGTTGCTTTGCTTCTCTTGATCCTTTCATCTGCTTCCTGGTGGTTCCATTGAAGATCTTCTTTTGCAAACCTCACAAACCTTAGGAACAACCAAGCATGACAATGATTAGGGTTTTGATTAGTCCCCCCATTAGTTTTACCTTTGTGTCTTCTCTTTGTGTCTTCTCTTCTCATCTCATAATCAGGGACTAAACCTTAAAAGGCTTTAAGGCTTTGTGATTAAGTTTATGCCTGCATCCTTCTCTTAGGATGGAGTGTATAACTTTAATCCTAAGTGTTAAACCCTTAATGTGTTTAAATCTCTTAATCAATTCACTTAATAATCATCAAGACATCACACTTGTAACTTGGGCCTTGCATTAGGGTTCTAATTCTTCCTTAACTGGTTAAGAAGGACTAACCCTAGTGTTAATGGACAAGTACCCCTCAAGTTGTCTTGCAAATCATAAAATCCATTTCATCATCATACCATTAACTAAAATCCACTTAATCAAAGGCTTGTTTTGTCATGAGCTTAATCCCTAATCATGGATTAAGTTGAGGAGCTTTCCTCAGCTTAAACATTCTCATCTATTATCCTTCTATTAGGATGGTGTAATGAGTCTGTTTAATCCCTGATTATGGCTTAACCTCATTACTCAACACTAAACAAAAACACCAAAAACATCTAAATAATCACAAATAGGTTAATGATCTTAATCCTATACCAAAGGTGATTAAGTGTGAGAATCTGACTTCACACTTAAGGTATTCTCATTACCCCTAATCAGAGGGAAGATGTGATAAGTTTACTAACCCATTGGTTTAGGCATAAGCTCATTAACTTATGACAAATTCAAAAGTAATAAAAGACTGAAAACACAAAAACAAACAATAATCGTCTCCTTCGGGATTCTTTTCTCATCACCTTCATTCATAAACGAGAGCTCGCTTCTTCCGTCTAATGCAAGACAGTTTGCACCTGAGCCAGACAGGTCATACACTTGAGCATAGACAAGTAAGCAGTTCACAAGTCAATTCATCTTTCAGTCTCTTTGGGTCGAACTACGGTGTTCTGACTTCCTCATTGCACGAGAGGATACGTAGGCATAACGTAACAGTTATCGAACAAAAGTCTCTGTATATTCCCCCTCTTTCCAGCTTTATTCTTTAGCCTCATGATCTTGAGCATCTTATTCCTGTTCTTACACTGACACTGTACATTTATACACTTTACACTCCCTTTACACTGACACCTGTACATCCTTTTCCAGCTCTTTTACACACAAATTGCACTGACACTACCCCTTTAAAACGCAAATCTTTCAAGCGTGGATCCCGTCGAGTACGGCGGACAATCTGGGTGCTAATACCTTCCCAGATTGTAACCAACCCCCTTTCTCAGTCTCTCTGGTTCGCAACCGTCTTATCCATCTTTTCTTAGGTCTATGCAGCATTGCCTTTCCTCCGGGATAAAAATGCCTAGCTGGCGACTCTATTCATCTCCAGTGAGTTCACGGCTGTGTGTTCTCATTGTTCCCTTTGCCGACCGTTCGCGTCTGTACCTTTATCTGGGCCATGGTCCCACTTATCGGGAGCGACAGTTCCTCACCCCATTTCCCTCAAAACACCACAAAAACTCACTAAACTCTCCAGAAACAAACATTGAACATCATTAAACACGAATCAAACAACAAAACTCATTTATATTTCAAGAATAGCATGAATCGAATCAAACAACATTTAGGTCAAAAATTTCAGAAGCACGATACAAACTCATTTCTCAACTATTTTCGAAACAAATCATATCAGTGTGATCAGGGGAACATAAAGAATCATATTGTAACTTAAAAACAAGTTCTGGAAAAATGTTTCAAGAGAGCTACCTGAGATGAAGCTTTTTAGTTTGGTGCTTTCTGGCCTCCTCCCTTGTGCAATCCAACCCCTTTGAGTCCCCTAGTGCTATTGAGAAGCTTTGCAAGAGTTTAAATGGCTTGGTTTGTGATGTTTGGTTCTGGTGTGGCAGAAATCGTGTTTTGGTTTAGGGAGCTTTTAGGCAATGGGAATGGGTGCTTTGTGATCCTTATGATGTGTATGATTGAATGGTGCAAAGAGTTTTGAGGTTTGTGGCTTATGTTGAAAGAATCGAAGAGATGAAGTTTTTGCAAGTTTTTGTGCAATCTGAGTTGTGGGAGGTTTCAGGCTTGCTTGTGTTGTGTAATGAGCTCCATAATGTTTGTATGTAATGTCTTGATTGGTCATAAAATTGGTTGTGGCATGGTTTGATTGGTATGGGTAAGTTGCAAAAAAGTCAAAAGTTTTGTACCTCAAGCATGGACTATTTAAGAGCTGGCTTTAGGGGTGTCTTGGCCTCAACATGATTTGTGGATGGCCTTAGGATCAAAGTTATGCAGCTGGCACAAGTGGATGGAAGGTTTCCAAGGTTTTTAGAATTTTCCCTCTTTGAGAATTTTGTGAAAATTTCTTGATGAATCTTGCAATCCAAGGCACAATTTTGGTTCAAATGCATTTCACTATGTTTGTATAATTCTTGGCAATCAATTAGAGGTCATGAAATGGCTTGAAACTTGAATTTGCAAAAAATCCTCTTTGGCATGAACTTGAAAATTATAGGATTTTTGCCAACTTTGAAAGGCCATATCTTGAGTTCTAGGATGAATCAAGACATGTTCTAGTACTTTTTGAAAATGGGAAGGCATAATCTACAACTTTCATGCCCAATAAGTTTTCATTTGAAGCATTTTTGGTCATGAAAGAATAGGTTGAAAATCTTTCCCAAAATGGAAAGTTTCCATTACAAGTCATTTCCAAAAATAGCAAGTTTGCATTTGGCTCAAAATTATTCAACTTTGTGAACTTCCAACCACTGCTAAGATCAAATAAAGATCATAGAGACTCAAAATGATGATGACCCTTTGGTACCCTTGTTGGGGGCCTCAGATGCCCTGATTTTGACTTTACTTGCTCAAGAAGTTACCCAATGATCAGATGACTTTCACAGTGAATTTCTTCATCAAACTTGGTACACATGATCCTTATAACATATTAAGACCATTAGAAACAAGAATGACCAAAAAAATTGGGATTAAGGCCTCTGAAACAAAACCCTAATTTTGGTCATTTGTGTAGGAAAACCCTAGCTCTGCCTCTATGCCTTTGCCATTCTTTGTGATCTCTTGACTTTTATGAACTTTGGGGAGCATATTATGATCATGGAACACACATGGACCCTCTTGGAAAGTTTCATGACCTTTGGGATGGCTCATATCACTTCTTTGGTTGCTTAGATCACAAACCCTAGATGCAGATGAAATGGAACTATGTAGATGAAACAAATATGCAATATGAGATGGTATGCTTATGCTAATGCAAAAATGAAAGATCACAAGTCATGGTGTGAGAAAAATTGAGGGAAAATTTGGGGTGTTTACACATGTTATCAATCCACAAATAAGATCCTAAGAAGTGGCACAAGTGCCTTCCTAATCAAGCAACCAAACATGGATAAAAAATACTTCAAAATAAGAAAATTAAGGAACAAACCTCAAACAAATAGTGAACATGCCTTAAAAATTATGCAAATAAGCAACAAGACAATTCAAGTATCCATAAACATCATATCAAGATCACAACCCCACAATCAGAAGCAAACACCATCAAAGAATTGATCAAAAGGAAATTAGGGTTTCATTTCCTTACACCAAAAGTAACAAGTCAAAAACTAACCAAACAAGGCCTAAAAATCATGACAAAAATCACTAAGATACTTCATCATGTTAGAAAGGTATAACAAATAGAATAAACTTCATACCTATTATAGAATTCAAATTAAAAATCAAACAAGTCAGGTTGTGCAAAGAAGAAAGAAAATAAGAGGAAATTAAATGAACAATTAATTCAGGACAAAAAATAAAAGAAAAATGTAAAATAAAATTTGGATAAATTTTATAAAACCCTAAATAATGTTCATGAAATGTTTTGGAATTTTTGAAATTTTTTTATTATTTTTAAAAATCATATTTTAAACTGAAAAGAAAAAGGAAATAAAATGAATTAAAACAAGAGGAAGGTGAAAATAACAACTCATGCACGTTAAAATTCACAAATTGGGATTAAAATGGGGATGAGAATAGCACATATGGCCCAGTCCTCTTATGTAGGATCCATCAAAATTACCATGGAATTCAACAATTAACCAGATTAAATCAGGAACGCATGATCAATCTAACGCATCATATGAAGTCATCATATTAAACAAGTCAACACATCACACAGATCTACACGCACGCGCATGATAACAATGGTACACAATCACATACCAAGAATAATTATAAAACAAAACGCACATGCCAAGCACGCGCAATTTTAATGCGCTGTCAAGTTACAAGCCCTCCAATTTAAATAATCAACGAATGTGATTTCGTCTTCCACCTTGGTCTTCTCCTCCACCTGAAATATAGTCCGGTGATGGAGCCCTAGCTCCGGTCACCAGAAAATGCATGGCCAAGAACAAAAGTTCACAAAAATAAAAGTAAATATCTAGATCCACTCAGTTTCTTATGCTGATTACAAATATGAACTCAAAAACACCAAACAACAAACCAAACTCACGTATCGAAGAGAAAAAGTATGAACATCAAACTTTCAAATCATAAATACGAACTCAATTCTCAACCATTCGCAAAACAAAACATATCAGCATACACAGTGAAACACGTATATCATTATACACAAAAAATTTAAGATCCAGATCCAAAGATTCAGAAGCTAACCTGAACTTGAAGCTTCTTAAATACACTAAGAAATCCTTCAGCAACGTGCAAATCCACTCTCTAGCTCCTCTATTTGCAAAATAAATGCAAATAGCGCTTCAAATCCACCTGAATCCTGAGTTTCGAACCAAGTTGCTTCTGAATTGCACTGTGTAGAAACCTTGCTCTAAGCTCAAATCAATGGTTGATTTGTGATCCTTACACTCTAAGGATGAAGAATATGCAAAGAATTGAGGAAATGTGTGTGTTAAAAGCAAGATTCAAAGAAAAAAATCAAGAGAGCAAAAAAATTGAAAGTGTGAAATGAGAGAGTCTCTGGCTGCAACAAGGGCACAACTGACTTATATATATGATGTGCTTAAAAGGCTGATTAGGGTTTTTGAGGCAATGCACGCATGAGAAGTGTGATAGGGATGAAAATGAAAATTTGCATGAAAGTTGTGATGAGGTGATTCATGCGTGCAACTTTGTGTCCATGTGCACAAACTGATTTGTTTTGGCTCACTTATCACCCTTGGATTGATCACAAGGCTCAGAATGTTTGGGTTTTTGAATTATGAGAGGTTTTGCAAAATGGCAAGTAATGAAATATCTCATGTGCCATCCACGAATTTTTGTGATTTCTTAGGCAAATTTTCTTGTTATGAGTTGCACTTGAAGGTGATAACCATAATTGGTACATTAGAAACCTTGGAAATGCAATACAAGTCTTTTTGCAAATTGGTAGAAACTTGAAAATATGGAAAACCCTAAAAATATGCCAACTTCAAATGGCCATATCTTTTAAAACAAACATGTTATGGACAAGTTCTTGGACTTTTTGGAAAGGGGAGAGAAAACCCTACAAGTTTCATGTTTGAAAAAAAAATCATTTGGAGTCATCTTGGTCATGAAAGAATTGATTGATGTTAGGGCAAAAATTGCCAAAAATAGAAAGTTTGATTACAAGTCACTTTCCATATGTAGCAATTTTCTTCCAAACTCTTGATTCTTGATTCTTGAGATCACCCAAGCTATTATTTGCCCTCATGAAGGTCCATAGGCTTGAAAATGATGATTGGAACCTTTGAAATCCAATGGTTGACTTTTCTCCTGCACAGTTGACCTCTTTCTTCATTTATAAGTAAATGCACCAATGTCTGACTTACTCAATGAATTTTTGCATCAAACTTCATCCATAGGCCTTATATATCATATATAAGCCTTTGACCACAAGAATTGGTCAAAGCTATGAGGACAAGAGGATCTGAGGCAAAACCCTAATTAGGGTTTCCTTGTGTATGAGCATATTGCACTGTTGAGCTTCTGATGAATCACACCCCTTCTTGGGCTTTAAGGATGAATTTGAACTTGCATAATATATGAGGATCCTTTGTAGGCTTCTTGCAAGACCCCTTGGCTCTCCACTTAACTTTAAATAATCATAACTTGCTAGATGACTGATCACATGCCCTATGCTTGTAACTATGGATGTCATGCCTCATTTTTCTATGCAAAATGCTAAGACATGTATGCTTTATGCTATGTTATATGATGAGAAAAAGAGAGGGAAAATTTGGGGTGTTACACGTTGTTGTAACATGTATTGGATGATAGTGGCCTTGGCTTGTTTTTGGGAGTGTGGGTAACGGTAAGGTTTAACATTAATGGGTGATGTGTTGGGTTCAAGAGGAATGTAATGGTCATGTGGATGTTTTGGTGGAAGACCAAGTTGTTGTTGAAAAATTTCTGGGTATTTTTGGATCAAGGTGAGGATTTTTAGGTATAGGTTTGAAAGTAAAGAATCCATAGAGGAATTTGTGGTGGTATTTTGGTTTGATGAGGAGTAAATTGGTTGAAAAGTCATTAAATGGAAGGAAGAAATTGAGTTGGTGTGAATGAGGTGTTTAAGTTGATGGAAAGTAGTATGGATAGGGTGGGATGAAGGATTCCCTTTTAAAGTGATTGGTTTGTCATGATGAATAAAAATGATGGAAGGAATAGAAAAATCAGCTTGAATTGGGCCTAAGGTTCTCAACCATGCCATGCCTAAAACCACATCAGTGACTTCAATTGGTAAAAGATAAAAGGGAAGTTGAAAATGTGTATTTTGTAGAACAATTGGAACATCATTACAGATCCCTTCACATTGTAAGTGTGATCCATTTCCCACTATAACAGAAAATTAAGGAATATGGTTTACCTTGAGGTTGAGATGGTGAGCATTTCTTGGTTGAAGAATATTGTGAGTGTTGCCTGTATCCATGAGAACCTTACAATATAATTCACCAATTTTCCCTTTGAATTTGAGTGTTTGTGGTGAGAATTGACCGATAAGAGCTTGTGTTGAGAGCTGAAAGTAAGTTTCATTGTTTTCTTTCTCATCAAGTACTTGTTCAATCTTATCTTCAGCAAGAACATTATCTTCCAAAACTTCATCTTCCTCCAAAAGGAGAAGGAATCTATTTGTGGAACATTTGTGACCCGAAATGAATTTTTCATCACAACTAAAACATAAGTCTCGGGCTTGTCGTTCTTGAAGTTGGGCTTGTGAGAGACAACGTACTTTGTAGGGATAGGAGGTGGTTGGGTTTTGGGAATGGCTACCCTTTGTGGGATATGAGAATTGGTAAGTTTTTGGTTTTGGGTGTTGGATGAATTGGTGTTGGGTTTTTGGTAAGTGTTTGTGTAAGGTTTTGAAAATTTTGGTCGAAAGTCTTTGAGCTTTGATTCAATGAGCTTAGCAAGCCCAATAGCTTGAGAAATTGACATAGGTTTATGAATGGCCATCTCATTCTGAATCTCTAATTGCAGCCCAAAAATGAAACAATTTAAAATTGCATCGGGAGGCAAACCAACAACTTGGTTTCCTAGCTTTTCAAATTTAGTTTGATGTTCCACATCAGACCTATCTTTTTTTAACTTAAATAACTTAGCTAGATGATTTTCATAACTAGAAGGACCAAAACGCAATTCCAAAGCTCTTGTGAAAGAGACCCAATCGGTTAATAATAAATTCAGGTGCATCAATTTAAACCAGCCCAAAGCATCATCTTTAATATAAAATGAAATTAAAGATAACCTATTTTCATGGGGCATATTTTAAAAAACTAAAGAATTGTTCAGCTTGAAACAACCATTCAAGTGGATTTGAGCCACCAAACATGGATAGTTCCAGTTTAGGAGTACACATAGGTGGAAAAGGGGGGATATGGAAAATTTGTGGATAAGGGTTTTGTTGAAAACAAAGGAAAGTTAAAATTAGGGTTTGTGGGAAAAATTGTTTGTGGGGAAGAAAATGTGGAAAAGTGGGGTGGTGGTTGAGTTGCTGTATTTTTTTAGCATTGTTGTAGTAGTAGGTTGTGTGGGTGAGTTGGAAAAGGTAGTTAAATGTCTTAAAGGGGTAGCTTGGGGTGTAATAATGGGGATAGTGGGTGCTGGTACCATGGATGAAGGAAAATATGAGAAATACTTGATGATGTTGTTGTTGTATGAACAGTAGTTGCAGAATATTGTTGTTCCTTTTGGGACAACAACTTGTGTAGTGTTGCCATGTGTTCGTTGTGATTTCTGATGAACAACCTCTGGTTAACCAATCTCTTATAAAACTGGGTTACTTGCAGGACCAACTAAACAAGTCCTAGGACACATGTGCAATTGGTTTTCGAATTACTCTTAGTGTTGATAATTGTTTGTGGTTTGTTTTGTTAATGATGTAAAAATATTGTGTTTTGATGTAAAGAGTAAAGTAAAGTAAAAGTTGAACAAAAGTAAGAAAATGGCAGAAAGAGTATAAAATTTGCAGGAATATAAAGAAACTGAAAGTAAAGTAATTTGACGAAACAAAACTAATAATTTAAATAACTTGAAAGAAAGTGGTGTTCAACACATACATTTTTCCAAATATCAGACTCATTTCTCTCACACTGGGTACTTAGAGTGTTTTACAGGATTATTGTACAAGTTTTCACACACAGAATTCTACAACAACTACCCTATTTATATACAACAAAATAACTGCCTAGAACGGAAAAACCCTAACTAAATGACAATTGTCAACCTGCATGCATTCTTCTTTTCTGAAGCTTCCACGCGTCCAACTGCCAAAGGTTGCAACTTTTAAATTTGAATTCTTCCTCTTTGTGACGAAGTGTTGCATCTCTTCGTTTATTGAATTGTCGAAGAATACAAAAAATCTTCAAACCTTACAAGATAATACTTCTGTCGAAAAAACTTCTCTTCTGTCAAAATGTTGAAAAGCATACCAATTCTGTCAAATGCTGAACTATAAAAGGTTTCCAAACTTTATTTGCTGGAACACTCTTTGCATTTCTGTCGAAATACTTGAGCATCTGGCCTTGTCAAAAACTTTTGAATATCTTTACTTCTTTTCTCCTCTATCTGATGACTATTTCCTTAGCAAAAAATGATTTTATATCTTAAATTCATGGTGTCGAAATTATGAGCCTACAAATTGCCCCCCAACAAAGATGTTTCGACTAAACTCTAGAGAAAGCATCCTTTGCTGTCGAAATGACTTCTGACACCATGTCAGTTTCATTAATTGTAAAGTGACTTTGTTAAGTCCCAAGAAAACACCATGATTTCACTTTTCTGAAAAACGTCTCATCTAGCCCGCGTTTATACACAAACTTCCATAACCCTACAACCTAGCTAATCATGGGTTCCCACCAACCGTCACTTTTTGATCATCACCGTTGATCAAGAGGACACGTCTCCCATGATCAAACTGAAACGTTTTTTTTTCTTTTTCATTTACTTTTTATTTTGTCATCTTCTTCCTATAAATATCATTTTCCAAATCCTTTCACCTTTTACACTCTCAGACTTCTTCTTCTTTACCAAACAAAAATATCTCCATTCCAACTCCATTAAACCTTCTGCAACTCCAGCTCAAACCTTCACTCAACAATGTCTCCTCCAAAGAACGTTGTTGATCACGGCGCTAAGAAAGCAAAAAAGACCATTGATCTTCCTCCTGCTCACACACTATCTGGGCCAATGCAAGTAAACCAGCAAAAATATGTTCCAGAACCTCCAAACGAGAGGGAGAAAGCCAGCATCTACCGATCCCAGGTACTGATTCCTGTTTTAATTTTTGGGGTTCACCAAGCAACGTTAGGTCCAATTTCTGATCCTAATGCTGATCAAAATCGCTTAAAGGATTTTTACCCTTCTTATTCTGCCTCAAAACCAATAGGTGCAAGTAAGAACCCTCAACCCACTGAAACATCCTCCAAAAAACCTGAAACCCCTTTAGCTTCGACAGACCTAGATTTGTCGTATTTAAATTAAAATAGGATCTTTAGGAGCCCTCCTTTAACAAAAGATCCTACGGATTATCTAGCTTGGCTAAATAGAGTCGAAAAGGCTAAAAGAAAATTTTGGAAGAAAACAGGTATCTATGACCTAATTTAACTTTCGAAGGAAGGACCACGTTACTGCCAGAACATGTTGCTGGCTTCCCTATACTTTTGGGACAGCACTTACAACAACTTTCACCTCCCCTGTGGGATGGTTACCCCAACCCTCTTTGACATAGAAGCCATCACGGGTCTTAGCCCTATAGGCGAAATCTTCAATCCTGAACATTTAAACAAAGACCCTATAGGATTCGACATGAAGCATGTTGGTTATTCCTTATTTATTGCACATCATCAAGGTAAAGACACTGAAGAGGTTTCTGACAAAGAACATGTAGCTTTCCTCACTCTATGGCTAGCAAAGTTTGTCTTCTGCACCAGATCCCTCCAAGTTGCCAGAAGTTACATCACTATTGCCAACCAACTTCATGCTGGAGTTGCCTTTTGTCTAAGTGAAATGCTTCTGGCAAACCTTTATGAGTCTCTCAGCGAAAGTGTAAGCAACCTGAAGACTATCAAAGAGAAGGGAACCATCAGCCTGCAGGTCCTTTCTGGCTTCTACAACTGTGGCTGAATGCCACCTTCGAAACCTGCATCCCCATAAAGAACCCAGTAGACGAAGAGGAAGTAAAAGATAGGCGTGTCGAATGGCCTAGGCTAGTCCAACTAAATCCAACTGATGAAGGGATAAGCCTTCGACAAGCCTTCACCAGCTATGTGATGATGTTTGAAAAACGTTACAAATTCACGCCATCCATGGCACCCTTCGCCAACAGGACTGTAGGTCCTAAATGGTTCACCAGACAGCTCCCTGTAGAAAACCAGAAGGAAGAGGATTCCTACATATCCATCTGGGAATCATTCCTCATACCAAGACATCTTTTTTCCCACCATAGCCTCAATAACACCAAGGTTTCTCTTATTGTCTATCAACCTAACTTGGTGGCTAGACAATTTGGGTTAATCCAGACGAAAACAAAACCTATCTATCCCAAGAAAGGTTCCATCTTGTTCTACAATTCCTTTCATAATTTCGAAAAAAGTTTAGAATTGTATCACAAATTTTTTGACGCATCCTTGGAAGTCCACCCTACAATTTTTCGACCAACCCACCTGTGCACTGAGGACTTCGACGTCTGGTGGAAAGAGTACTACCTCAACAAGTTCTTTGACGTAACAACTTTCACCACACTCCTGACAAATGCTTTTGCTTTTGTGCAGGATAAAAAGAAGAAAGGTACGGACAAACACATCAAAGAAATTCAAAAATTTCAAAAATATTTTGAAACTATTTACAGGCCAAATGATCTTCGTCGAACCATAGGCGAAGCAGCAGTGACTTTAAAGCAGAAATTTTCAGAAAAAATGGATAAGTTGGAGTTGCCTCCATATATTCCATCAGATGCACGCTACAATTTTGCTTACACCTCATTTCCTCCAAGGTTTCCCCCACTTCCTTCTGCAGAATTTGGTGTGGCCCTATGCCCTCCATTCCCAGATTGGTTTGTGTGTGGGTCTGACCTAAAGCTACTTCGTGAGTCTCGCAAAAAACTCGTTGATCGTGTGGTTCCGACGAAGTATCATTTGGACAACTTCCCAGGGCACCTTCATATTGGAATAGAACACGTTAGCGTGGAATCTCCTATTCTTGAAGGTGTCGAAGAAATACAATCCCTCTTCTTATTTCTAACTCTTTATATGTTTTATATCCATGTTCATTCATTTTCTTTTCTTTCAGCTGTTAGAATAACTAGCAAGAAAACCCATGGCGAAGGGACCTCTTCCAAACAGGTTGAAAAATCACCTACAGCTGCTAAGAAGGTTTTGACACACAAAGGCATCCCACCTTTTTTGTATAAATTTTACTACTCTTAACACTGAACACATTTCTTTTTTGCACATCTCAGGTAACTCACACACCAGCCATCAAAAGAAAGCAAGAAGAGAAGGAGGTGAGTGTCGAAGAATCTGAAGACGAATCTCCTGAGCCACAACCTCTCAAAAGGAACAAGGGAATGAGAATAAAAACAGTGGCATCCCAGAGATCTATTGTCAACAGAAGAACTCCCCCTACCAGTCCAATCACTAAAATTCCTTCAAAAAGTGAGAAGAGTGGGGATTCAGGCACTCATACTGAGATTCCTCGGGTATTTCTATTTTCGACTGACAGTATTCATAGTTTTAACTGCATTGTTTCTTCTTTTAATTTCCCTTTTCTGTTGACTTCAGGTTAATCTTGATGTCGAAGGGACTTCCAAAGTCCAGGAAGAGCTTATCCCTTCTGATTTTGAGAAGACTTTGGCTGAACGAATTCTGGAAGAGGCCACTCCAGATGTTGGTGCTTATGGACCTCAGACCTTCAGTGACTTCGACATCAGTGACCCAGAATCCTCTGACAATAATTCCCCTATTCGCCCAGAATTCACTGTGGAGGAAAAAATTGATCAAGATCAAGATGCACAATTGCAAGGACCAATTGATACAGCAGAAGCTGACAAAGAGGCTGTCGAAGAAGAAACAGATACGTCGAAGCAACCAGATACAAGCTTGCACCCTGGAGGAAGTGCCCAACCTATTCCTACTCCAATAGAAACTCCTCTAAACACGGGTTCGACAAGCTTGTCTCATGAAGAAATTGAGAGTCTGAAAGTAAGAAAACCTCTAGAATATCTGAAGGCCCTTCTCATCTCTCGATACAACTTTCAGGATTCTTCCCACAGCAGCTCGACAACTTCTGGAGCTACCTCTGAAGTTCAGCCAATTAGTGTTGTCATGGCTGAGATTAAGGCCAAAATCCTTGGGGTAGACTTATTTAAAGCTCTGGTCGAAAATCCTTCTGCCCAATATGATTTGAAGAAACTTCTGAAACAGGCCAATCTCTTGGAGGCTTCTGCTGAGGAAAGTCGTCTGGTAATGGATTTGATGTCTATGATTGACTCAGTGAGTGCTGACTTACTTCGCCAAAAAGAGTTTTCTCAGAGCATCACAACCAAGTCTGAAAAACAAGTCTCAGAGTGGAATGTTGTAGCTTCTTCGATTGAAAGAATCTCAGAGCTAAACAAACTTTCTGAAGACTACTCCAAAGCTGTTGCTGAATGCGAAAGTAAAATCCAGACTTACCAGGCTCAAATTGTCGAACTCCAGAAGAAGATCCTTCAAGAGAAGGAACGTCAAGCCAGTCTTCAACAACCCAACCAAGAGGAAATTGATAGAGAGCTTTAGAAGGGGCTTCAACATGCAGAAATGGCCCAGCAACTCAATAGAGAAATTGACGAACTGTCTGTTAGTAAAAGCCTCTGTGAACGTTGAATTCAACTTCAACAGAAGAAATTTGACGAACTCAAAGCAACTTTTCTTCAACAGTAGTTTGTAATAGAAATAAGTTTTTTTTTGTTTGTATTTTTTCTTCTTTGGCAGCCTTTCAAGGCTTTTTATATGTAATGTTACCCACGCCATCTGTTTGGCGAAGACAAGTTTTGCAATTTTATGAATTTATTCCATTTCTATCTTTATTTCTTGCAATGTTGGCTTATACTTTTTCAAATATTTGCCATTTATTTTCAGTATTCTTTTATCTTTTTCCATTTCTTCGACTTCATATGCGCCATTTGAAAAAACTCTTAAGATTTGGAAAGGTCCTTCCCATTTAGGAGACCATTTTCCCATCAATCTATCTTTCTTGTCCATGGGCAAAATCACTTTCCAAACCAGATCACCAACTAAAAAGGCTTTAAATTTTACTTTCTTATTGTAAAACTTTTCATCTCTTTCTTTCTGCCTTTTTATCAACTCTAAAGCACGCAACCTCTCCTCATCTAAATCAACTAACTCATCCATCATCATACTCCAATAAGTCTCAGATGGAATTTCATGATGCCTTTGAATTCGTATTGATTGTAAATAGATTTCAACTGGTAATACTGCATCATGCCCATAAGTTAACTTAAATGGGGTAGAATTAGTTGCCTCTTTAGGAGACGTTCGACAGGCCCAAAGAATTTGATCCAGAGTCTTGTGCCAATTTCTAGGTTTTTTACCCACATGCTTTTTTATCAGATTTATCACAACTTTGTTGGCTGCTTCGACCTGTCCATTTGCTTGAGCATAATAGGGTGTCGAAGTTAATAACTTAAAACCTGTTTCTTTTGCAAATGCCTGCATGTTTTTTCCAGTAAACACAAATCCTTGATCAGTGGTTATGGTTTCTGGTATTCCAAACCTATAAATTATGTGTTTCTGGATGAATTCTATAACTGCTTCCTGATCTACATTCGTCAGTGGTATAACTTCAATCCACTTAGTAAAATAGTCTACTCCAACCAAAATGTACTTTTGTCCCTTTGAGGAAGCTGGTTGAATTTCCCCAACTAAATCTAAAGCCCATCCTCTAAATGGCCAAGGCTTTATAATAGAGTGTAATTCATTTGCAGGTACATGAGGTATGCCTGCATGAATTTGGCATTCTTGACACCCTTTTGCAAATTCGACACAGTCCTTTAACATTGTTGGCCAATACATCCCTTGTCGAAATAGTAACCACTTCATCTTGTGACCTGCCTGGTGTGCACCACATGCACCACTGTGCACGTTTGACAAAGCTATATAAGCTTCAGTCTCACCTAAATATTTTAGTAAGACTCCTTCTGCAGTCTTTTTAAATAACTCATTTCCAAAGAGTACATAGCTTAAAGCCCTATACTTTATCTTTCTTTCGACTGTCTGGTTTGGGTTTTGTAAATAATCCTTAATAGGTTTTCTCCAATCTCCTACCTCTGGATCATCTACATTAAAAATTTCAAAATTTTCTTCGTCACCATAACCCAGTCTTATTGTTTCCAAATCTGATGGGGACAATTTAGTGGATAATACTTTTCCTCTTACTTCGACAGCTTTCTCCAGATTTTCTTTCGACACTTTGTAGCCTGATGCCAGTTGAGCCAAGTCATTTGCTTCCTGATTTTCTAATCTAGGAATGTGTTTAAAGGTTGCACTGTCGAATTTCTTGAGGAGTCTATTGGCTATTACAAAGTACATGATCAAATTTTCTTTGACACATTTGTATTCTTTTGTCAATTGTTTTATTACTAACTCAGAGTCACCCATTATTTCGACTCTTGTTGCCCCAAATTCCAACAATATTTCAAGTCCAGCAATCAAAGCCTCATATTCTGCTTCATTATTTGAACACAAGCCTTCTACTTTGTACTTGAATTTTATTGGAATTTTATTAGGAGAAATGATCAACACCCCAACACCAGTTCCATTCTTGTGACTGGAACCGTCGAAATATAATCTCCAAGGTTCTATTTCGACATATTTTATTTCACTTTCAATTATGGAGTGGTCAGCTATAAAATCAGCAACCACTTGTCCTTTGACAGCCTTTAGAGGCATATACTTTAAAGAATATCCAGTTAATGCCAAGGCCCATTTTCCAATTCGACTATGTAGAATGGATTTAGACAACATGTGTTTTATTACGTCGAAATGAGAGGATATATATACATATATGGGTTTTATAGAATGCTTTAACTTTGTACAAGAGAAATATACACATAAACATAGTTTTTCTACTATACTATATCTAGTTTCAGCATCATTTAAGAATCTGCTGAGATAATAGATGGCCCTTTCGACGCCATATTCATCTTCCTGACAAAGCATGCTTCCCAATGTTCTGTCAGATGCTGAGATGTAAAGCCTCATACTTCTTTTTCGACAAGGAGACATTAGAACTGGAGGACCGGCCAGATACTCTTTGATTTTGTTGAAAGCATCTTGTTGTTCTTGCCCCCAAGTGAAATCTTCCTTCTTTAGTCGAAGCAGAGGCGAGAAAGCCTGTGTCTTTCCACTAAGGTTGGAGATGAATCTTCTAAGAAAGTTAATTTTCCCTAGTAGAGACTGCAATTCCTTCTTTGTCGATGGCGCTTTCGCTTCCATTATGGCTTTGGCTTTGTTCTCATTAATTTCAATCCCTTTCTTGTGGACCACAAAACCTAAGAAATCACCCGCCTGCACACCAAAAGCACATTTAAGGGGATTCATTTTTAAACCAAACTTCCTCATCCTTTCAAAGGATTGTCGAAGATGGTCAATATGGTTTGAGCCTGAGACAGACTTAATCACAATATCATCTATATAAATTTGCATGAATGTTTCAATGAAATCATGAAAAATAGAATTCATGGCCCTTTGATAGGTAGCTCCAGCATTCTTTAAACCAAAGGGCATGACTACCCATTCATATGTTCCTATTGCCCCTGGACAACGAAAAGCTGTCTTTGGAACATCTTCTTCAGCAATAAAAATCTGGTTATAGCCAGAGTATCCATCAAGCATACTCAAATACTCATGGCCTGCTGCAGAATCTATAAGCATTTCTGCTACTGGCATAGGATATTCATCCTTAGGGGTAGCTGAGTTTAAATATCTAAAATCAATGCACACCCTAAGCTTGCCATTTTTCTTAATCACAGGAACAATATTAGCAATCCATTCGACATACCTCGTTGTACGGATGAACTTGCATTTTAGAAGTCTTTCAACTTCTTCTTTAATTTTCGACAGGATTTCTGGTGCGAAGCGTCTGGGAGTTTGCTTTATTGGCTTTTTTCCCTCCATTATTGGCAACTTCAATTCGACCAAGTTCCTGTCTAAACCAGGCATTTCGTCATAATCCCATGCGAAGCAGTCTTTAAACTCATTCAGCAATTGGATTATTTCGACTCTGAACTGAGGATCCATCCTGGCACTGATGTAAGTTGGCCTTTTCTCTGCCCCCAGTCCTAGATTGATTTCTTTTAAGGGATCTTGTGCCACCATTTTCATATTTGTTGGGGCTGGATCCTTTTCAAACCCCAGGGGTTCGTCATCATAAATGGCATCAAGCCTTTGATTTTGCCATTCGCCATTAAAGTTTTCTTCAATACTTTGTTTTGCACATTGTTCCCCAGCATCTTCTTGAGGATGTTGTTCTTCGACAGTTTGTGCATTGGCTTTAATAGCCATATTTTTTACTTCGGCCTCAAGGGCCGCTTTGAGTTGGTTTTCGGCTAGATAAGTCGTAATCCTTTCCATTGTTGATGCTTCAGTCATTTTCACTAAACTCACTTCCCCACCCAGTTGGATTGACATGAGTGGTACCCCAAGTGTAATTTGTCTCTCCAATTATCTCTTTGTCCCACTGGAATCGATGCGTAGGATGGAGATACATGGAACAATATGCATTGTCAGAGGCTGTCAAGTCGAAACCAGCAGGGTTGCAAGGTGCTATGTGAGCCAAGTTTTTGTCAAAGTTACGACTAGTGACATTGTTCACATCAGCCATGAAGTAACTTTGGTCTGCCTCTATGTTTTCGACGATCCCATCTGGCCTCCAAATTGCTATCCTCTGATGCATGGATGACGGTACAGCCCCAATCCCATGGATCCACTCTCTTCCTAGCAACAAATTGTAGTTTGCTTTTGATGTTATCACCACAAACATTGTAGGCCTGGTAATGGTTCCTACAGTTAGGTTCAATTGTATCACCTCCAATGTTGTTCCTACCTTACCTTCATAGTTAGACAACACCATGTTGTGAGGTTTGGTGTCTGAGTCATCTTTTCCAATCCTCTTTATCATATAATGAGGGATTAGATTGACAGCTGCTCCTCCATCTATCAGGATCTTGTTCACACCCACATTCTCTACTTTTCCTTTTATAAACAAAGGTTTCAAATGGGCCTTCATTGCATCGTCTGACTTTTCAAAGAACGCATTCTGCTCTTCGACACAGCCATTATTCATCACGTAGTAACACACAGGCTTAAGCCCTATGCTGTCATCTGCCATATCATCCTCTTCGTCCTCCACTTCCATTGTCCTGTCATAATCTCTAGGCAATACCGAAACCACATTGCATGTTCCGTCGAAGGACGCATCAGATTCTGACTTGAAGTCATCAGTTACTTCTTCGTCTTCTGGCATTTTGTTGTTAGTCTTCGGCATTTCTGTTATGTTACTAGATTTATTTTTATGAGGAGGCTCTTCTTTTGCCAGCGATTCTCCTTTGCTTATTGCCTGCACAAACTTGCTTGACTCAGCTTTATTCTTACCATCCCTGTTCTGTTCTGCAGTTTCTTTTTCGGCTCTCTTCTGCCTTTGAAACCTCCTCCATTGGGACCTTGACATGGGGTTCTTCCCCTTGTAATTTTCAGAGACGTATTTTGGCTTTGTTTTTTCTACTTCTCTTTTTGCTTCTATTGAGGCACCCCTATTTACTTCAAAACTTTTCCACCTCTTCTGACCTTGGGCATCCCTTATAGGCTGGACCCACTTGTCTTCATTCGGCTTGTTGGATGGTTTATAGGTGCTATAACGCCTTTCTCCCATTCTTTGGTTATGATGCTCCCTTCTCCTTGGGTCAAACCTCTCATTTCTGACTGGTGGGACTGCTCCCCAGTTTCCTCTCTTTTTGGCCTTCTCTACTGCTTCCAAGTTGTTGGCTGCTTTCCTGTCGAATACAGCGCTGCACCTTGGACAAAGCATGACCTCTGCATTCTTTTTCTGGAACCTCTGGATGAATTCCACCAGACTTTCATCTTCTTTTGGATAAACAAACTTCTGATGCTCCTCTTGATGGTTCTTTTTGTCGGTGTCTGGTCGTATTTTCTGAGTGACTTCTACCATATGAATATCTGCATTCTGATCACCTGTAATCTTTAGTTTGTTCATTTTTTTGACTAGCATCATTTCCTCAGGGATATTCCCTTTTAACTGATCCACACTGCATTTTGGGTGTAAGCCTTTATGGATGTACTTGCAACATTGTGCAATTGGCTTTTCTTTTGGATCTTCCATCGTTCTGCGCAGAATTCCATGAGGGGTGGGCTGCACAAAACCTTCAGCAGGATCTTCTTTAATCCTGGTAGTGCTTTTATTTACTGGTTCGACAATGTGGACATTGTCAGCAGTCTCTATCTCCTTGATTTTGTCATGACTAAGGCCTTCAGTGGCCTCTTTTTGGGTAATGAGGACTTTGTTATCTGCTTCCTCATCAACATCTCTGAAGAAATCTCCCCATCCTGTGGGTTTGATTTTGCTGATGTCAGTTTTAGAGCTTGGTGGCGCAGAATACTTCACCATGAAGTCAAACTTTCCACTGGGCTCTCCTAGAGTGTCCCAGACCACTCCATGCTCAGTATCTCTGTTGTAATTCTTCTTGTCGAAGCCTTTACTAGTTTTGACTGTGTTCCCTCCGTCGAAGCCTTCAGTAGCTTCAATTGCATTCTCTCTGTCGAATCCTTCAGTAGCTTTGACTTCTTCCTCCTCAGCCTGATCAGTGAGGTCATCAGCCCCCTCCACCGTGTTTACATGGGTGTCGAAGCCCTCAGCAGCCTCTATCATGGTGAAGTTGGTGTCGAAGCCCTCAGTAGCTTATACCATTTCAAAACTTTCTTCAGACATTACTTCCATTTCGACCACATTCACCATCTCTGGTTCAGCATAGTTGGCCTCCACAACCTGCATGGGATTTGAGTCAATCCTCATCTGTTGCTTAGCTTTGTCTCCAAATTTCAGCCTTCCGTTCTGGATTGCATTCTGGACAAGATCCCTGAAAAGGTAACATTGAGAAGTTTTATGACCCCAAAAATTATGGTATTTGCAAAAACCTCTCTTTTTCTGTTGGTCTACAGGAGGCTCTTTAGTGCCTGCTGGTTTTATCAATTGACCATCTTTAACTAGTAAGTCGAAAATTTCATCACATTTGGTGATGTCGAATGTGTAAGTTCTTTTAGGGAACCTATCATTCCTTTCAATTTCGACTGGATTCTTTCCATTCGACGGAGCTAAAACTTTACAGGAATATGGAGGGCCTTATTTTAGTTCTGCCAGATCAATTTCTTGCTCGTCGAAAATGACGGATTCATTTTTGTCATAATCTTCGTCTTGAACTATCCCTACATAGGCCACTCTTTCCTTTTTGTTTTTATTTGATCTAAATTTCTCAGTTTTTAGCCTTTCTATTTGCCTCACTCTATCTGCTAGTTGTGCCATGTCTCTTAAGTACTGGGTGTCTAATTTTTTCCTTATGGAATAATCCAAACCCCCTGCAGCCATTTCGACTAATTCTTGTTCTGGCACTTGTGTAAAACATCTAGCCTTCAATAATCTAAACCTATTTAGATAGTCATCTATAGGTTCAGAGAATTTTCTTTTGACACTTGCTAATTCCTTCAGACTTATCTTAGTTTGCCCCATATAGAATTGCTCATGGAACAATCTTTCTAATTGGGTTCATGTAAATAATGAATTTGCAGGCAAGGAAGTAAACCAAGTAAAAGCATTTTTTGTCAAAGAACTTGGAAAGTATTTCATTCTTAAGTTCTCATTATTGGTTATTTCCCCCGCTTCGATCAAATAACGTGCTATGTGCTCTATGGTGGATTCACTAGTGTCCCCTGAGAATTTGGTGAATTTAGGGACTTTCCACCTTGGTGGTAATTCTTGTTGCAAAACGTATTCAGACAAAGGGGAAGTATAACTAGGCCTTTGTAATCCCACGTTTACCCCATTTTGCGTCATTATTCTTTCGACCATGGCTGCAATGTTATTTTCGGCAGGCAAATTGTTGCAACGCATTCTTTGCTGCAATACTTCATCAGCGTTCTGGTCTCTTTGGACCAGTATTCTCCTAGGTTCCTGTCGAACGGGATTTTCTACATGAGGCTGTTCGACTACTACCTCTTGGCCTCTAGGATCTTCCTGAGGATTTCCTAATGGCCTTTGGTTTATGGTAAGTTCTTCTTCGACAGGCCTATTGGCAGGATTTTGATTCATTTGCATTCTTTGTTGTGTTTGAGGGACTCCAAAAAAAATTAGCAATGCGTACCATTTGTTCTGCCAATATCTGGTTTGTTTGGGTAGTGTTTTGTATTAAAGGGTTAAACACTTCCCCCATTTGTTGTGTCAATGCCTGTACCATATCATGGTTACTTTCATCCATCTGTTGACGAATTACTTGCGCAGAATGGTTCGTAATAGTTGGCATTTGGAATCCTGGTGGAATCTGATTTAGTCTACTCCCATTTCCACCATATCCTGACCCTTGTAATGGTGAAGACATTTGAACCATAGCATCAGAAAATAATGGTGATGAATTATGTAAGTTTGCCATCATTGAAGTTGGCATTCCATATGGTTGTTCTCTGCCAGACATGGGCATGGAATAATTAATAAATGGCCTAAAGGTATTTCCTCTAGGAGGAGGCGTTCCCATGGGCATTGAGTGCCCCATGGTGGAAGAACTAGGCGCATTTTGGGATCCTGAACCCGCTGGTATCGAATCCGCTGATGGAGGCCTAATCTGTTCTAAGACAGGGCCAGAACCTGCGCCTCCTTCTGACGAAGGGATAGGATTGGAAACTGGAATGGTTTCGTTAGGATTGTTTGAAGTATTTGGCAGGTTAGCCATCTTTCTTCCTCTTGTTCTTTTTGGTCTTTCTACGTCGGTTACGGCTAATTTACCGCTTCTAAGAATCATACAACGCAGCAAGGAACTTTCTAACTAAGAGGATTCGTATTAATTTTTATTAATTGCACTAGTCCCACTGGGCGTGCCAATTTGTTCGCTGTGATTTCTGAAGAACAACCTCTGGTTAACCAATCTCTTATAAAGCTGGGTTACTTGCAGGACCAACCAAACAAGTCCTAGGACACATGTGCAATTGGTTGTCGAATTACTCTTAGTGTTGATAATTGTTTGTGGTTTGTTTTGTTAATGATGTAAAAATATTGTGTTTTGAATGTAAAGAGTAAAGTAAAGTAAAAGTTGAACAAAAGTAAGAAAATGGCAGAAAAAGTATAAAATTTGCAGGAATATAAAGAAACTGAAAGTAAAGTAATTTGACGAAACAAAACTAATAATTTAAATAACTTGAAAGAAAGTGGTGTTCAACACATACATTTTTCCAAATATCAGACTCATTTCTCTCACACTGGGTACTTAGAGTGTTTTACAGGATTATTGTACAAGTTTTCACACACAGAATTCTACAACAACTACCCTATTTATATACAACAAAATAACTGCCTAGAACGGAAAAACCCTAACTAAATGACAATTGTCAACCTGCATGCATTCTTCTTTTCTGAAGCTTCCACGCGTCCAACTGCCAAAGGTTGCAACTTTTAAATTTGAATTCTTCCTCTTTGTGACGAAGTGTTGCATCTCTTCGTTTATTGAATTGTCGAAGAATACAAAAAATCTTCAAACCTTACAAGATAATACTTCTGTCGAAAAAACTTCTCTTCTGTCAAAATGTTGAAAAGCATACCAATTCTGTCAAATGCTGAACTATAAAAGGTTTCCAAACTTTATTTGCTGGAACACTCTTTGCATTTCTGTCGAAATACTTGAGCATCTGGCCTTGTCAAAAACTTTTGAATATCTTTACTTCTTTTCTCCTCTATCTGATGACTATTTCCTTAGCAAAAAATGATTTTATATCTTAAATTCATGGTGTCGAAATTATGAGCCTACAAATTGCCCCCCAACAAAGATGTTTCGACTAAACTCTAGAGAAAGCATCATTTGCTGTCGAAATGGGTCAGATGTGAGGCTTAACAATGAAATAAACTAGTCTCACATGAAAGGTAATACTGTGTGAATGCAGTTGGATAAAAATGCTTTTAGGAAATAGAGTGGGATACAGAGGATGAATGGGCTAGAGAAGAGGTGTTGAGTGGATTCAGCTTTTTCATGGAAAATTGGGTGAGAGGAGTAATGGGCTAGAGAAGAGGTGTTGAGTGGATTCAGCTTTTCCAAGGAAAATTGGGTGAGGTTAGTTGTTCCTGCTACTGGCCTATTCCTACTTCCTGCTCCTTGTTGTCTTATGTAAATTAAAGATTTAAAACTCTTTGCTAGATAGTTATGGCATTGATTTGTTTTTATTATCAAATACAAGTTTATTATGATATTGATAGCATTCTTAATTTATAAAATAGTGGTTGTTTTCAATAATGTTAAGAGATTGCACTTTCAAGCATCCTTAATATTATTGATATCATTTGTTATTATATGAATCTTTTATGTCATGTTCACCCTCCCAAAGCTCTAGCTATAACGAATTTGCTACAAATTCGTTACGAATTTAAATATAAAAAATGGAAAAAATTGCCATTGTGTTATACATCATCAACATTTTTGCCACGCTTGCAAGTTCACGTGACATGAAAATATCAGCTCTGTTAAATGGAATCGACAGCAAAGACAAAAAATAGGAACAAAAAACTTTAGGGAGACAATTCTTTAAACAAAATTTTTTAAATGACTAAACACGAAGTTTGAAATATTTAGGGAAACAAATACATATTTAACACTTTAATATATTTAAGCTAAATATAGTTCAGTTATACAATAAATCTAAACAAATAAAATTTATTTATAACAAAGAATGAGCTAAAAACAAATAAAATTTATTTATAATAAAGAATGGTGGGAGTAACATCTAATCTACGCTATTTAGGATCAAGATATAGTATTTTCTACTGTAATATTATTTTATACGTGAAATAAAAGTATAATATAAAACCCATAAACCGCGTTTTTTATTGCAGCTGTGCCAAATCTGGAGATCTTTTATCAGTAGAATTTGAAACATTACCAACTCTTAATTCACAAAGACAAAACGTACTAGAGGCTTCCTTTACAGAGAGCTATGACAATCACAAATAGAAGAACACTTATTGCAGCAGTTCTCAACAATTTCTCATAGCTTTGATGGTCATCTAATTCAATAGATTGATGCAGACACAGTGATGGAAAATCCTCGTCACTGACATCATCCTCCCTAACAACCCTACTGCTGCTGGTCCCAGTTTCATGAGATGGCACCATTTCCCGCTTGCTCATTTTAGAACAAGTCGCGCATGTGCAGTCGCCTCCAAGATACGATGGTATGGTCGGTAGATTGTCATAAAGAACCTTCTTGTACATCTCTCCTTCTATTTTCAACTTTTTCTTAGTAACTGGTTTTATAACCTATGATTCAAATGCTTAAATTAGTACATTCAAGAAAGCACAAATTTCGAGTGATAATTTTATAGCCTAAAATGTGTTGTACAGACAAGGATAGGTGAAATTGCATTCAATCAAACAATTTATGGAATTAAGAGTTGTTTCATGATCAACACTTTTGGGAATAAATTCCTTCTGTTTTTTTTTTACAGAGACTATGTTTCATCTTTGCTACTTTCTATGTTTTTATTCTAGTTAAATGGAAATAGTTTACCTGAATAAAAGTCTGAGCGATAACGCGAGCAATTGCTGGAAGTCGTATGACAAACAAACAACCAAGACGATTAGGAAAATGATCTTGCAGAATGTAAGAACAAGATCTCAGAATTTGCATAGGAATTCTCAATGGAGATAACCCTTCACAGTCCACCAATACTGTAATTTGAGGGTTGTCTCTATCAACTAAGTGCAATACTCCATATTCTACCTGTGACACTGAAGAAAAAACCCATTGGTTATGCATTACACTAAATCATGAAAAGCTATACAGCACGGACCCATGATACAAACCGGACACTGCTAATGTAAAAAAAAATATATAGGACACTGACATTTACACCGACACCGCTTCATATTTATTGATTTTTTATAATTAAATAAAATATTAATATTATTTAAAAATCTAAATTGAGCGATTCATTTATATATCTACTATCGAAAAAGCTAAAAATGTTATAATCAAATTTAATGTATTTAGCTCCGTTTTTTTTTTAAAGAAAAATGTTAATTTGGAAGTATCTACAACTTGTTTATATTAGTACATAAAGATAAATACAATTAAATGTTGTAGTCAGAGATTGAAAGCTAACCCACCCACCCATTTAGCTCCTCATTGTTCAACATTGTTTTAGCCCTTGTAGATATGTCCAAGAAATATTAGCAAATATAAAACATTTGTTTTAGACACTTGTCAAATGGGTGTTAGACACTGATCGAGAGTGTTGGAGCTAGGAAAAAACAATTTTTTTAAGACCCTTGTTTGAATTTTCCACATGTGTGACGTCATACAAGTGTCGGACACCAACATGTATCAGACACCACGACACATCTAATTCTAGAGGTGATCTTTCTTCATAGATGAATCAAGTGATAAGTGAAGAATCTATACTTACAAAATTTTCTGTAGATAAAAGGGGGCAGTGAAGGGGAGGGGTTTAGTGTTTCAAAATAAAGCAAATATGAAAACCAGTGGCAAGCAAAAGAAAAACTGAATGTGCAATAGAAAAACATACCAATTGCCCGAGCAAATTGAGGTCTGTCTTGGGATGCCAATGAGCTGCAAGCCATCCCAAGCCTTACAATAAGACAAGGTCTGTGCAACAAATCAGATCCATGCCAGAACACCATATTTGACCACATTTCCAACTCTTCTACTGAAAGGATTTTGTAATACTTCCGCCAATGTATTGTCTTCTTGATTGAGGTAAGGAAGCATGAAAAGTCATTATTAGAAGCTGCGTAAAATCTGTGGAGCTCATCATCATTGATTCTGCACAAACACCACGAAATCATGGTCCACTGCAACAGGAGAAACCAAGATATATGCAAGTAAATATGCTATTGCTATCTAATAAGGAACCTCGAGCCAAGATTTTGAAACGCCACAAATAAGGCAACAATACAAACTTAGAATGAGAATATATAGAACATTGGTAAAAAAATTCAATGATTACTAATAGCTGGATTATCTACCACTTTACCTTTATATAAGTACTTAATCCCTGAGTTGATGATGAATAGTGTGATTTTTTTTAAAAGGCACCAAATGCCCAAAGTACAAATAGTGGTGGAGCTAGGGTACAAGAAGTACCAAATCAAGCCACCACCACAAAAAGAGGGTGCTCAGATACAGCAAACAAACAAAAACAACAACAAAGAGAAGAATAACAACCCAACCAAACGAGGTTAGAGAGAGGAAGAAGCAATGAAAGATAACACCAGTTAGAGAGAAAAAAAGGTTAGATCTCAGCCGTTCGGAACCACCATCAATAGAAAACAAGGAGCCCTAGAATGGACCCAGAACACTCCGCCAAAGGAGCCGGCTAGGACTCTCAAACAGATATTGTCTCAAGCAGAGAATAGATGAATACAGTGATTACGTCGAATGTGATGAATAACCTAAGAGATTACTTACATTGTGAAAGGAAACTAAATACAATTGCAAATTAGTTATTATTTTCTGCTTTTTTTCCTTTTCAAACAAGGAGCCAGGATTAAATCTACCAATGAAAATTACAAAATGATTATAATTGTATGAAAATCCAGTAGCTTAGTTTGAAATAGAATTCTGACAGTATCATGCCATGGTATTTTTTTAGAATAGCATAAATATCTACAAAACCATCAACTACCAGTACCTTTCAGGCAAACTAATTCCTTGATTTTCCAGCTCTTGATCAAGTTGAGTCAACCATTTTTCATATTCTAACACTTCAGGAGCTCTCTCGACTTGACTGTGAAAAAGGAAAAGAAAGTATTAGCACGAAATAAAGAAGCCTGCAAAAAGAGCTCTTGACAAGCCTTATACAACAATCACAAACTTAACCTGAAAAGCATGTAGACCATGAAAAGCACTTTATTCATGAGTTTTAGCCAAAAGATTGAAGTTTTTGAATTTGTGCTAGGCCTAACTCAAACCCAAAAACTAGATCAAGAGATGAGGATTCCCAATTTACAGACAACTTTGGCTATACTTCTGGTGAATATCGGATCTTAAGACACACCCAGGATTGGACACTTGCAGCGGGGACAAATGCAGGTGGCCAAACAAGAACACCCCTCATGCCTAGGGCCAGTCACCTAGAGCATAAATAAATATGGGTGACCATAAACTCTGAAGAATTTGGACACGACCTAATTCAACCTTAACACTAAACCAAGAGGTGAGGATTGTCCAAGCCTTAGAAGGACTATCTTGGGCATATCTCTAGTTGATATGGGATCTCAATAGAAGTCATTACTTGAGATTGATTGAATTTATAGTGTAAACAAGCACCAACACCAAAAGACCAAGGTTGATTTGGGGTCAGTCCTGTACATTATTGGCTCAATAAACATCAACGTTCTACATTACTTTTGGAGAAATACATCCAGAGGCCTCCATTAACAATTGATTCAAATATAAAAAGCCGCATATTTTTGTTTTTATCAAGATTGGTAATTTTAATGAAAAACTTTATATTGAAACACGAGGTATGTACATATATACATACATACATACAATCATATTGCAACAACAAGTTCAGATAACATCCCAAAAAAAAAACAGACCCAAAATGTCGTATGTAAATAAAAGACAAACTTCTCATAATAGAAGGTTTATCGTTCATGTGTGCTTAATTTTATCAAACCAGATTTCCCAAAATGGAAGCCACAAATAAATCAGACTACACACTACACAGTTGTTTCACTTCATTCTTAATTGATGTTTGAATTCTAGGTAGGAGATATTATGAGAGATTTAGGCATTTTGATTTTCCAAATGATATATAAAACAATAAGTAAATTACCTTTGATTTTGCATTTGCACAATATCAATTTTCGGATTCAGTATTTGGTCAACACTTGGATCAATTGGAGAGTTGAGTAACAGAATACAAAGTTTTGTTACAGAGTTATGTTCGGGACTTAACTCAACTACTCAAGTAAAACTGACTGGTTTCGTAATCAGTTCAATCACTTCACTATGAATTTCATGCTATAGTTCCTCTTGTATTCAGAATTTTAGCTTATAAAATACACAAAAAAAAAAAATTATCTTACTTTTTCTTTAAACGGTATGCTCTTCAATTTCTCAAATGTTCCACGTGAATCTGAATTTTTATAATGTCATTCAAAGAAATTTCCGAAACAGGGATTCAAGTAAATTAATTAGAAACATAAGAACCTGAAAGAAACCTTCCAAACATAAAGATAATAGTTTTCCATTAACTCTAATTTCACTCAAAATTGTTCGGAAACAGAAACTTAAGCCGCATTACAAATCTTCTTAATGTAGGATGGTCCAAGGTTCAGGTTGGTTGTTGCATGTCAGGTTTCTATGATGCCATATTTATCAATTCCCCACCCGGTTAATGTCAAATGATCCTTAATTAGGCAAGTAATCCTCTAGCAATTATGGTCCAAGATTTTAATAACTTGATAAGCAAATGTTAATCTACGCATCACAGTTCTTACGTAGAAAATTATGCTATTCTAAACTCAAAAGGAAAGTCTTTATAAACACATCATAACCATTGTAAATTGCACAAGTAAATCTCAGTAAGAAGCCTCAAATCATACCTAGTGTTCAAATTATCCTGCACCGGAGATGGTTCTGCTGCAGATATTTCTGAATCACGTGAGTCAGTAATATAATCTGAGGTTCCATCACTACATTCTAGTTGATCTGTAAAGGCTGTTGCAATGGAAAGGACAATTAATGGTGTTGATAGTTCCTGCTAACAAAGAGAGTATTAACTATCTGCTTCATAAATATAGTTGAGTTTGGGATATTAGAAGGAGAAAATACAGTGAACAACTTGACAGAAAAGTGAGAGCTTGTTAATCAATCCTATTCTCAACTCCTTAACCTTAACAGAAAAATAGGGCTAGGGAAATATCATATTGCATATCTTATGCTAAAGATGAAATAATACTGTAGACAAGAATAGCTCTTAAAAACAGTCTCCTTGGTCCATACAAAGGGAATTGCAATCTTTTCTATATAAAACAAAAATGAGGAAAAAGAAAAAGAGTCAATTTGGGACAAGTTCACTAAAAATGTACTATACATAGTAACAAACATAAAACTTTCTGGAACAAAGATGGTCTAGAGGCAATGTTGTCAATTGTGGATAGCGGAAAATAACTGTCTTCTCAAATCCCGATATGATGCAGAGTTACAGTGATGCAACAGCCACTATTTGACCATTTTCTGTACTAAATAGCATAAGAGGAACAATAGCAATTAGGTCAAATTCTGCTAATAGTGCTAATAGTGCCGATATAGTTGCTATTTGACAACACTGTCTAGAAGAGTACACAATTAATGGTGATGTAGCAATATTTAAAACTTTTAAAAAATGATGCTACTCCAAAATAATTCAATTTTATAGCATATAACTTTTCCGAGATAACATATTTTTCTTCTATTAAATGTCATTCGATATGAATATATACCGAGACCTTATGAAATTGATAATCACAAACCTCCATGCTATTAACCAAACTCCTAAAGGCAGCCCACCTCCGACACCATTGAAATGGTTTGTAGACAAGGATTTGTAGACCCTGCAGGCCTCGCCACACACACGGACATCTACTCTTGGAGAACCTCCTTACAGTCTCTAAAGCAGCAACTTTAACTAAAAAAAATGCAGCACGCCCCACAGTAGTCCTAAAGTCACCATGCCTCAATGAAACAAGGGGCTCAGAAAATCTTTGTGCAAATCCTTTGGGACGCGATGCAACAAGCTGTTTTTCGTACGATTTTTTCCCAGTAATAGAGCTCATGCTCGAGTTAGACATATCCACCCTCTCTCCCATCTAAACTGAGGAAAATTCAGTTCCTCTGGCAATCACAACAACAACAAGAAGTAATTTTTCATCAACAAGTTACAACAATCAATAATACCTACAAAACATGGTTCTAAATTGCATGATCTTTGAAAATGCTGAAAATTGCTACAATTTTGAAACGAATTGATCAAATAGTAGTAACTGCAATTGGATTCGATCAAAATTCACTAAGTTGGGGAATTGTTCATTCGGATCGATCAAGATCTGATTGAAAGTTAACCTGATTTACGGAGAAAGATGAATTGAGAATGTCAGCGTTTACTCGCCGATTCCACCTCGATGCTTCTTGGCTTTCAGTTTCCGAGTTAAGTCGAAGTTGTATAGTGGCAGCATTTAATTAAGGGAACTATAGTAGCTGTTAAATGATTACGTGGACGGTGGAGATTTGTTGATTGAAACTCAATGCTCACATGTGTTTTGCATGATCACATCATCACGGATTGGAAAGAGAATTCAATGTGTTGTTATATTAGTTGTCTTATTATTATTAAGAGGATTTAATTCATGCAAAAAGATTTTGATCAATAATGGAAAGTATAAAAATTTGTTACACTTATTAATCAATCTCAAATTACTTCCCATGTAAAATTATTTACCAAATATCAATTTTTATAGTTGTAAAGTAGGGGTTGCAAAACGGACCGTCAATACCGTCTGGTCAATATCCGTTAAGAAAAGAGCGGAGTGGACATACTTATCAAGTTGAAATGTGCATACAAATCTAACTTGTCCTACTATAGTGGCGGGTTGACGGGTTGGCGGGCGGCGGATTTGTCCGCCTTCTTTTTTAAAAATATATTTTTTTATTTTTTAAATAAATTAAAAGGCTTTTTTTATATATTTCAATAAAAAAACATTAAACCAATATTTAGAAAGCATAAATGACAAAAGACTAAAAACAAGTATTGATTCTCAATAAAAAATAGAATTTTCAACCTGTTTTCACCCAAAATAAAAGTAAAAATAGATGGCTATAAAATAAAAGCAAAAGAAATGTACAAATAAAAAGAAAATAAACTATCATGTCATATATTTATGATTAGTTTTTTATGGGGTGGAATATGTAAGTGCACGGACCTATCGAAGTAATATTAAAGATTGTTGAACCCACATAGACCAATGTCAATCTATCAATTATTATTGTTACGGTGTTAATCTAAGGCTAATAGAAATAGTGTTTAATGTGCACAGGAAATAGAGAATAATGAATAAAAATAAACTTAGATAAATGGTATTGGAATGTTATTCACATCGATTAAACAATACTCCTATTGTTTAAGTAGGGACACTTATGGGGCAATATTTTCTTCCTTGAAAAAGAGTTAATTAAAAAGCAATTGTCGTGTTAGTGTAATTGAAACCAAACTTAACCTCTAATTTATATCAGTGCTCACGCTGCATCGGTCGCATATTGCGTTAAAGTGAATTTATATATATATATATATATATATATATATATATATATATATATATATATATATATATATATATATATATATATATATATATACCTCTAAGACTCGGTTAAAAAGTACTTTTGATTGAGAGCTTTTAACATCAAAGGGTTTTCGACATATGCTCGGCCAACCAGATCCTAAATCTATAAACGGCGCACTTTCGTAAATAGTTTTAAAATCACTTTCTAATAATATTAAATTTCCCTAGTTAATTAACAAAGCGCTTTCCTTGTTTTTGTCAATTAACAACTAACCAACTTTTATCTTAAGTATCAAACGACTTTCAATCTTACCCAACATAGTCACAGTTATTACATAAATAGAAACACGGTCCTATTACGTAATGGTCGATCAAGTTCAATTCAGAAAAGTTGTATTAAAATCAAAACATCCCCAATAACAATCCTAAAGAAAAACCATGTGGAGTACTGTCGAAACGACAGTCCTCACATTCCAGCACAACGGATTTAGATAAACATGATTATTGTTAACATAACATATACTTGATTTGAAAAATAAGACATTTAGGAAATAGAAACGTGTAAAGTGTGCAATTGGTTTTCAAAAGTAAGAAAAAAAGTGTCACGCTACGGTTCGGTTTGAAAACGGATATTTGAAAGTAAAGCGATGAATAAATCGTGTGGGAAATAAAGAATTTATGGCGAAGCGATAAAGTAATCAAAGTAAAGGGTGATGCGAGAAATAAACAAAGTAAAGGCAGTGCGAGAAATTAAATAAAGTAAAAGTGAGTGCGAGAAATAAACAAAATAAAAGCGAGTGAGAGGATATAAATAAAGTAAAGACAGTGTAGAAAAGTAAATAATATAAAGATGGTGCAAATAATAATAAAAAATGAGAATTGAATAAAAACCTACTCCAAAATCGAAGACTTGAATCTGGTACAATGTTGAAAATAAGTCTGACTTGAAAAATAAATTGACGGCAAGCTTGAAATAAATTCCTTTGCTATGGTGATCCAATCCCAATTACAACAACGATGTGATAATCCATCGATGTGACGGATTACCACTTTAAACAACTAAATTTATGTCTATGATGAACACTAAGATTGGATGCCTAAAACTATGAAACTATGGTCCTATTTATAGTGGTACATGCCATGGAAATCAAGTAACTCATTCATTATTTGTGTGAGAGAAAAATGGTGATCATGGGGCACTTCCTCTAACTTCCTTTGACCAAAACGTTATTTGCACACATGGCACCCGCCTAGGGGGACATGGAATCCGCCATTGTGTGAGAAAGTGGAGAACGTGGGTCTTTTGATCGTTGGTTCGTGGGTAGTGTGTTACACATCATGGCTCCCACCTTGGTGTAATACCCTAATTTTTTCCCTAAGATTTCTTCGTATTTCATATGCATTGTGCATACAAACAAGATCGCACTGATTTCTCGGTTCTTCTCAGGTATAGGTTTATGCGTCACAGGAGATCACTATTTGCTTTTATTTGTTTTATGTGTTTATGTTTACTAACCATTAATTAAAATCCAAAAAAAAATATTTTGTTTTCTCTTAATAACATTTTCAGGGGAAAAAGCAGGTGAAAATGCCAAAAATAATAGTCCCACAGCTCAAATGAATTTCACAGTTAAAAGTCGTAGTTGATCCGCAAATAATTCAAATTTATCTGATCAAGGATTTCTCAATTTAATTGATTTATTCAAGTAATTCCACGGTTTATGTATTTATTTTCATTCCTTCTTCGATGCGCAAAAGAATCGAGCCAGGGTCTTAGCAGTGCAAAAGGAAAATAAGTTTTTCAAAATTTTCACTAACTAATCGGTTACCACCTAGGGCGTAACTGGTTACTTGCGTTCAAATTTGAAAATTTTGGCAGTAATCTCATTTTTCAAATTTTGGCACCAATTTCATTTTTGATCACTCTTGGAATATTCTAGACCATATTCATTTAATTTACATACATCATTAAAATTAATTCTCACCATAAACCCTCATTAATCACCACTAATTTCATAATTCCCTCCAAATTTGAATTGCCAAAGCAAGCTCCATTCCACCAAATTCTCATACCTAAACTCTTTAAATAGAGGTCATTTCTCATTCATTTCTCAAGCTTTTGATAGTCAAAAAATATCTTGCAAAATATCATCCCAAACCACAAATTCACTAAAGCTCTTCTCTTTTTTGAAAGTTATCAAGAGTTCACCTTGAATTCTTGATCAACTTTGAGCTAAACCTTCATCCCATTCTTTTTTGTTCATTAATTTCAGTAGATCAAGCTTGATATTGGATCAATTTGAAGAGTGTTCTTGGTAATTCACTATTTCCATGGTTCTACCTTCATCATCAACATTCAAGATGTAGATCCTTGATGCTTTTGGTTGTTGATCTTTTAGATCATAAATTGTTGTTTGATTGCAGGGATTTCACTGTGTTTTAATTGTAAAATTCGTGCTAATTCAGTTCATGATCCTGGGGTGTTTGAAAAAAGGTTTTAAAAGATGGATCATGTTGAATTTTAGCAGATTTTTGATTCTACACGCAGAGTAATCGGTTAACGTTTAGGTAGTAACTGGTTACCTGTGTTAATTTTTCTAGAAACTGCTATTTTATACAAGTAACCGTTACCGCTTAGGTAGTAACCGGTTACTCTGAGTCAGAACTAAATTGTTGGCTTATTTTGGGGTTGTTTTTGGTTCCTTTCCCCTCCTATTCTCCTCTATTCTTATTTTTACCTTGGGAGACATTTTTGGGACTGATTTCTCTTTAATTTCAATGGACTTTTGATGTAAATTATAGTGGTTAATATTCATAAGTGTAAATCTACCTTTAAGTGAATTATTTAATTCACTAGGTACTTTGCATTAGTGAGATATTTTCATACTTGAATCCACCAAGATGAGTGGTTGAACTTAAAGATGAAAGAATACCATAAATGTAACTCAATTCGGTATTCATCTTTAGTTTCGTGCGACATTGCGTTTGGATGGCGATTTACATATCGTTTATCTTGCATGCATTAGCACAAATATTGTTCACCTTAATTGGTGTTAGCCGACCTCATTTGTAGGGTAATCACTCTGTAAATTACTCGGCGATTGCTTAACATAGACTTAAATGTGTCCTGAATTCGGAATAAAAATCCAATTGGATACTTGCACTTTCGTGGACCGGACCTCGTATTGGTCGCATAATCCCAAAGTGATTGATCTTTTTGCGTTAAGATCCAAGACTTATGAAGTTTGATGCGTAGTTGCTTTGGGTCTCCCAATCTTCTTTCAAACTTCATTGAATTTGGTACTAATTGTAGACACCCCAAATTTGCCCTCTGGCTTTCGTATCTTTTTCAGCTTCTTGTTTGCATATCATACGTATTTTTGCATACCATTTGCATGTGCATAAGACATGGGATCACATTTTCTGGAGAAATCAGGGTTTCACACCCTACTTGTGGCTATCAGACAAATTCAGAAGTTTCGGTTTTGCAGCCATTAGTGGCATCATCCTCTCTTTTCTCCTGTCACTAATTAGGGTTTATTTCCCTAGTTTGATAATGTTCAAGGATTTCACGTCTGAAGAATATTCACTGATTCATCTTGCCCATCATCAGTAATTAAGGTTGAATAAAGAGGTTTTCTCTTTGTCAAGTTACAAGGCCACTATGCTCTTCTCAGCATCTCAGGAGTTTGCTTCAATTCAAGTTATTGGTTTCGGTGGATTATTTGTGTGCCCAATGTCAAGTTGTTGTGAGGAATTTATCAGGGTCTTAAGCAGTGGTTCATGATTTGTTTAGTCAGAAATTCAGAAGACGCTTGATTCAGATAGTCATTATTTCAATGATGGATTGTCAGTGGTAGTTGTGTTGTTCTCAATTAGTGGTTTCTTTTTGGTGACAGTGGTGCAAATTTGGTTTCAAGGCGAAAAAACGGGATTTCATGGTTGTGCGTGCTTGTGGTAGCCAATTTACTCCATACCCATTTCCGTATCCATACATTCATAATTCATTTTTATCCATTAACCCCATTTCTATTGTTTCTAAACCACATACCTTTTCTCATTTTTTTTATTTCCATTAAAATCCATATCCATCATTCCATTTTATTTCTATCCAATGTTTTTTTTTCTCATATCCACTTGCCACTTGTACATGCGTTTCGAATGGTCAATCATTTTTGTTCGTATTTCAACTCACTTTTCGATTATCTATATCTAGTTTCAATTCCACAACCATTTTTCCAATTCATTCCAAAAACATATTTCAAAGCCATTTTCCAAATTAATTCCACATCCATAAGTCCATATTGTTTTACCTATTCATTCTCAAATTTGATCCATTGTTAATTTTCATTATCCATATTTTTATCCATATTCTTTTTAATTACCTCTTTTATTTAGTGGCCCAAACACTTGAAAATAATTTTGTTGTAAGATTGTCACAAGCTTTCTTTTGTGGCCCATTAAGCCTTAGTATAAAAAGAAGTTGACCTAGAAAACCCTAATCCCAAGGTACACAAAAAGCAGCGCCTCCATTTTCCCCTCATTTTTTGTTCATCTCATAACACCCACCATTTTACAAAGAACATCCATACACACATTTTGACTCAAAAATAGCAAAAATTACAGTATTCATCAAGCTGCTCACACACAAAAAAACCTTCAACAAATTCATCACGCAGTACCCATAACCAATTCAATTCACACACACTGACTATCCCCCAACAAAACCGCATTCGTTTGAAAAAAAAAAGAGGAAGAAAAACGCAAGTTCATAAAGCAGAATCAACACCACAACTTTTTTTTCATTATTGAATCTTCACCTTCTGTATAAGGGATAACAACATGAAAAACCTGCAAAAAAAAATGAGAAAAAAACTCAGCACTCTTCTTCATGATCCTCACGCATCTCTCTGCTCAACCCTCACACTCTCTCACAAAGAGCTTCAAACCATTCTTAAACCCATTCACTCATTCATAAACTTTCATTCAATCTCCATAACTTTTTAACCAAAAACCACTCTTCAATAACCTTGCAACAATAACCCCCAACCCTTCAACAAAAACACCCCTCCTGCAAAACCAAACACAGAGCAATCTGTGAGAACAAACAACAACCAACAAAAACCTGTTAAAGAAAATCCAACGAAACAAACCAAAACTGACTCACCCTTTTTTCGCAGAAACAACAACAAAACAATAACAAAAACCATTCTGACCACCCCTCAAACCACCGCAAACAACCATTTCTCTCTCTCGGCCCACACCTTCCAAAACCTCATCAACACGAACACCATCACGTTCACCGCCACTCCCTCAACTCACCACCATTCAACACTCAACTTTCCTCAGACCAACACCCCTGTTTCGACAAATCCAGCAAAAACCCCTTTCACTAAGGCCGCAGCACCGCTTCCTTTTCTGCAAATAAACCCAACAATCAACAACACAACAGCGATTTTAATCTCAGACCAAAAGGCAAAACAAATTTGAAGATGAAGAGAAAACAGGGAAAGATTTGAGATCGAAGAGGAATGAGATTAACGAGCTTCAAACCGTGACGGACAAAGAGAGAGCTACAGTGACGATGGGTTTCTGAAGCTTCCGGCGGCGTAAAGCCATGGCATCAACAGGATCCTCTTCGCTTTCCGGCCTCTTCGCTTTCCGGCCTCTTCGCTTTCCGGCGTTGTTTCGAACAGTTGACGTGGAAGCCGGCGTCATCTAAGGCGAATCTGAGACGGCGGTGAATCAGCGGAAGCGATTCGAGAGAGAGATCAGAGAATAACGAAGGTTGCGGTGGGAGTTGTTCGCGAACAGAGTCGGCGATAAGTGTTGTTGGAGAGCGAAGAAGATTGTTGACGTTGAACAGAGTTTTGGAACTGTGCTTTACCGTGTTTTGTTCGTGAAGAAGAGGAATGTTGACCTATCTCATCTTTCTTTCTTTTATGCTTTTATTTTCTATTTTTTTTATTATTATTTATTTATATATTATTTTGTTTGGTTTTACTGGTTTAGTTTGCATGTGACCAATTTACTGAGTTTTTTTTTATTATTAATATTGTTCTCCTAAGTGTTGATGCAGGACTTGTGAGGCACATCTGATTCTCCTTCAAACACCACCCAGCCAGCGTATACACTCCCTCCCTGTGCAATTTGGAGTAGACTTGGGCTTCGGGCAATTGCATTTTCTTTTTGCAGCATTATTTCCCTATCGCACCCTCTGTGTCCTATTTCATTATCCATTTAGTTTGTATTGTATTTAATTTATGTTATTTTTTGTTTAGAACCTAGGTGTTTAATATAGTGGAATTTTAATCTTAATTTTAGATTAGTTTAATTAGCTTACAATTGTGGTTTAGTTTGTCTTAGTATTTTATTTAGCTTTGGCACTTGTTAATTAAGTATTTAACTAATTGATTTGATTATTAGATTTTCTTTATTAGTTTTGATAATATTTTGTCAATCTCGTAGTTTTGTTGATGTTCCAGTTGAATCTCGAGTAAAGATTGGTATGGAATGCTTAAAGATGTTTTGATTGATCGAGTGAATCTTTTTGGCAATTATTCTTGATTTCCTTTGTGCATATTGAAAAGGCAGTAGACTTTCTCCGGTAGCTTGGATGCTGGGAGCTTATACTTGATCTGTATCTGATATCTTGATAATGGAAAATTGTGCTTAATTTTGAAATCATTCTGGACTTGATACTTCTTCTTAGTTTCTTTTGCGCGTACGGAAGAGGCAACGGACCTTCTCCGTTAGGTAACGCTATGGCCCGATTTTAATTACTGCATGCTGTTGCACCTGGAAGTCCTACTGGTGTAGGCTCTGTTTGTTCATTATTCATCTTGCACTTTCATCTCTTTATCTTATCTCCATTCTTGCATTCTCTTGCATAACATGACTTGTCTTAGCATTCCAAGCATTCATGTGACCCATTTGACATCATAAGACATATAGAAAGCATGATTGATCATTGCATTACATATTTGCCATGTCATTTGTCTTGTATGCTTCATAACTTTTCATGTTCATTCATGCTTATAAACTTGCATCATTTGCATCCATGATCTTGTATGAGCATCTCCATGTCTTGCCTCATGTTTGCAGCACTTCATAACATCATAATCATCATCACCATGCTTCTGGTTTTGCTTTGCATCATGTCATTTCATTTCATCTAGCATTGCATTGCATTTGTTTCTAACATTTCAGGTGGTAAGTAATCTTGAGAAGTGAATTTGCCTTCACTTCTCATAACTTTTCTTCTCATCTTCTTTTGCATACCTTGCTGCATTCTTACTTGTGTTTGAGTTTGAGCTTGCTCATTCTTCCTTCTCCCACTTTCTTTCTTCAAGTGACTTGACTTCTTGAATGAAGCAAGTCACTTTGCTTCTCTTGATCTTGTTCATCTGCTTCCTGGTGGTTCATCTGAAGATTGTTCTTGAAAACCTCACAAACATTAGGACCAACCAAGCATGATAATGAATTAGGGTTTTGATTAGTCTCCCCCATAGTTTTTACCTTTGTGTCTCTCCTTGAGTCATCCCTTCTCATCTCATAATCAGGGACTAAACCCTCAAGGCTTTAAGACTTTGTGATTAAGATCATGCCTGCATCCTTCTTTTAGGATGGAGTGTATAACTTTAATCCTGAGTCTTGGACCCTTAAGGTGTTGAAATCTCTTAATCAATTCATCTAATAATCATCAAGACATCACACTTGTAACTTGGGCCTTGCATTAGGGTTCTAATTCTTCCTTAATTGGTTAAGAAGGACTAACCCTAGTGTTAATGGACAAGTCCCCCTCAAGTAGTCTTACAAATCATAAAAAACACTTCATCATCATACCACTAAATAAAATCCACTTAATCAAAGGCCTGTTTTGTCATGAGTTTAATCTCTAATCATGGATTAAGTTGAGGAGCTTTCCTCAGCTTAAACATTCTCATCTATTATCCTTCTATTAGGATGGTGTAATGGGTCTGTTTAATCCTTGATTATGGCTTAACCTCATTACTTAACACTAAACAAAAACACCAAAAACATCTAAATAATCACAAGTAGGTTAATGATCTTAATCCTACACCAAAGGTGATTAAGTGTGAGAATCTGACTTCACACTTAAGGTAATCTCATTACCCCTAATCAGAGGGAAGATGTGATGAGTTTACTAAATCCACTGGTTTAGGCTTAAGCTCATTAACTTATGACAAATTCTTAAAAGCAATAAAAGACTGAAAACTCAAAACAAACAATAATCGTCTCCTCCGGGATTCTTTTCTCATCATCTTCACTCACAAGCGAGAACTTGCTTTTTCCGTCTAATGCAAGACAGTAAGCACCTGGGCCAGACAGGTCATACACTTGAGCATAGACAAGTAAGCAGTTCACAAGTCAATTCACCTTTCAGTCTCTTTGGGTCGAACTACGGTGTTCTGACTTCCTCATTGCACGAGAGGATACGTAGGCATAACTTAACAGTTATCGAACAAAAGTCTCTGTACATTCCCCCTCTTTCTAGCCTCATTCTTTTAGCCTCATATTCTTGAGCATCTCATTTTTGTCCCTACACAGACACATCATTTATACACTTCACACTTTTTTTTCAGCACTGACACATGTACATTCTTTTCCAGCTATTTTACACACAAATTGCACTGACACTACCCCTTTATAACACAAATCTTTTAAGCGTGGATCCCGTCGAGTACGACGGACAATCTGGGTGCTAATACCTTCCCAGGTTGTAACCAACCCCCTTTCTCAGTCTCTCTGGTTCGCAAACCGTCTTATCCGTATCTTTCTAGGTCTATGCAGCATTACCTTTCCTCCGGGATAAAAATGCCTAGCTGGCGACTCTATTCATCTCCAGTGAGTTCACGGCTGTGTGTTCTCATTGTCCCTCTCGCCGACCGTTCGCGTCTGTACCTTCATATGAACCCTTTTCATTTGTCGGGAGCGACAGCTTGGCGACTCTGCTGGGGAAGGTGCTTATACTGCAACCAGGGCTTCTGGTTCTTTTTGTGGGTTCCTCCTAGCGCTTGATTGATTTGTGTTTATTGGGGGTGTTATGTGCTATTTGTATGTGTATATTTGCTTTATTTACTGCTTTCTGTACAGCTTTATTTATTGCTTTCTTTACTGTTTTTTCATTTATCATACCGTCATACTGCTGGCTGGATCTGTTGTCTGATTTGGTGGGTGGGTGTTCCATTGAGAGTTAAGGTCCTATACCTGGGACCTGAGTGACACCTAGGCTAGAGTGAATCATATTCTTTCCCATTCCATTTCGGTCTGGTGCGGGAATATGAAACACGGTTCAGATATGGGTTTCTTCTTGAGAACTCTGTGTTGCAGATTTCCTGCAATGCTAGGGGGATCTGGGAAGCCTGCTAAGTCTGGATGACCTTTTAGTTTGACCTTCAGAAACTGAGGTGAATTAGAGGAGGAACTTTTATGGTTATTGTAAACACTGTACCTCCGGGTTAGAAGTGTTTACACTTCTCATAACTGATCCAAGTCTGAGGATCTTTGTTTTAGAACACCACCTGTGAGGGGGTTGGGCTGTTTACAGGTTTGCAGGTACCTTGCCCTCAACATACCCTCATTGCAGTACAATTGTTGATCCGGTCACTATGATCTTGAAGTTGTTGACCTCCGGTTTTCAGTTACCATTTTGGGTTATTATGCAGATCTTGTGGTTACAGACACTTGATTCTTGGCAGTATTCCAGATTCCAGGCAGTTTCCAGCTGTGATCCCATGTCTTTGCATCTTTTGCATCATCATATTGCATTTTGCATTTGCATCTGCATTGCATTTTCCTTCTTCCAGAGAGCTTATCCTTCCTCTTTTGTCCATGACCATCCAGTTGATTTCCCGGTACTCAGTTTGAACAAGTGGTAACAGTTAGAAGACGACAGAGTGTGTGAAGCTAGACTGAGCAGTGTCAAGAGGTAAAGGGTCAGATTTGAAAGCCGTCAGTAGCTATGTCAGAGAGCATCAGTCAGAATGTTGAGTTTCCACCTGGTTTCACTTCGATGACCAATCCTCTGTATGGTCTTTCTCCTGATGAAGATCTTCCACAAGTGAACAATCTTGCTCGAGCTCATCCTGCACAGACCCCGATCGTGAATCAGAATGTACCTGACCCATCTGCTGTCCGAGGTGGACCTTCATCTTCGACTGATACTGCAAATTATCGGAGTTTTGCCTTCCCTATGCCGAACTTCCAAGGGGCAATCCCTCTTGTGAAAACCAAGGATCCACAAGTTATTGATCCTGCTGAAAGATTTCGTGTGTTGGACGAGCGACTCAAAGCCTTAGCGGATCCTGATGCCTTTGGTCTTGATGCTCTAAACATGTGTTTGGTGCCTGGTCTTGTCATTCCTCCAGACTTCAAGACTCCGAAGTTTGAGAAATACACTGGTGTCAGTTGCCCGAAGCGTCATTTGGTGATGTTCTGTAGAAAAATGACTGCTCATGCATGCAATGATAAGTTGATGATTCACTGTTTTCAGGACAGTTTAAGTGGGGCATCTTTAAGTTGGTACATGGATTTGGAAAGCAGTCGTATCCGATCTTGGAATGATTTATCCAGAGCTTTCGTAAAGCAATACCAGTACAATATGGACGTGGCGCCTAATCGCACGCACTTGCAGAGCCTATCCCAGAGGAGTGGTGAATCTTTCAGAGAATATGCACAGCGGTGGAGAGAATTGGCAACCCAAGTGCAACCACCACTTTCAGACAGAGAATTAACTGACCTGTTCGTGGGCACCTTGCAGGGTCCATACTTGGAAAGAATGAGTAGCATTGGGATGACAAGCTTCTCTGATTTGATGACAGTTGGAGTACGCATTGAGAGCCTGCTCAAAAGTGGAAAGATCCAGGACTTTTCGAATATCCCAGCTAGTGAAGGTGAGTCTGTTGTTAGCTCCCAAGAGGAAGAATGGGATGACGTCAGTGCAGTCATGGCAAATATCGAATGTTCTAAAACAATATCTTCTAAGAGATCATCTTTTCCTGAATCTGATTACTCTTACGGGCATTCGGCAATGCTCAGAGCACCATATCAGAAGTCCTGGGCTCCTCCTCGTCCAAATCTGCAATCTCATGGTCGAAGACATCAGAATCAACTTCAGAGCCAGCCTAGGCCTCGCAACAATCTGGAAAGAAGGATTGCTCCTCTTCGTCCAGTTCCCATGGCATACAGTGAACTCTTGCCACATCTGATTCAGAGCTCTTTGGTGGTTCCTAAGCCTCTCAAGCCGTTGCCAGAGCCGTACCCTCCAGGGTACAATCCTCATGAGCAGTGCGGGTATCATGGTGGATCGATCGGGCATTCAACTGAAAATTGCAAAGCTTTTCAAGCCAAAGTACAACAATTGATCGACAAGGGCTACATTTCCTTTCCAGAAGGAAGCTTGGTTGTGCACGTCAACCTCTCATCTGATTGAGTTCAAAGACTTCGAAGAAGCGTCTCCTGATTCAGCGGCTCAAAAAAATGTCATCAGAGTTGGTGATCATTGTATCCTTTTTATCATTTGCATTGTAGTTTCTTTCCTGTTAGCAGCTACTTGTCTTTTAAGCATTGTTATTTTTAAATGGTAATGTTAATGTAGTGATCTTGCACTTTTGAATCAATTATGTCGCATTCGCTCATTTTTTCTTTCCTTGCATCAAAAAAACGAAAAATATAAAAAAATTGCATCCATATACCTCCCACTTATTCCACTGTTGTTTAGCAGGTTTGAGGGAGGATGATGACAGCTGAATACCCATAATTGTTGAAGGTATGCTTTCAGGGAAGAACCTGCTGACGATGTACAGGCATTGTTTCAATTCCCAAACACCGGAGATATAAAGGAGATAAACCCTCGTCAACCCCTTTGAGCCTTGAAGTAGGAGTTTCTTTTCTAAACGAAAAAACCCTCACATTCAACCCGGGGCAGGGTAGTCATCAGTTAATTTGACCGAGCGTTCAAAGTTCTAAAGGAGTGTGCATCCGAGGATCCATTACCCTTATTCATCACACCTCAAGAGGTCAAGGGACGTGAAACCACAATGGTTATCCCTCACCAACAAAGGAATGAGGCAGTCAACCCTTTCAGCAAGTCATGACAAGCCAGTGTCGCACGATTTGTTCAACAAAAATAAAATAAAAAGAGAAATAAAGCCCGCTAAGTCGAAAAAGTGGAAACATATGACTTAGGCAAAAGTTAGAGCTTCCCGCTGGACTTCAAAATCGAAAAATAAAAAAGAGAACCAGTCCAGGCAAAAGTTAGGGAATAAAAAATCTGAAAAAAATATTCCATAAGAACAAAGTCGTGTGACCAGACACAAGGTCAGAAGGGGTGACTGTTACTCCAAGAAACCTCATTGGTGTGTAAACCATCAACGTCATTGGTTCCTCAATCATTACAAAACCCTTGTGAGAAGCGAGCGCTTAAGTCGAATTAGCTGAATATAGGACCGGAGAACATCAAGGAGAATGGGTGGGCACAGATAAACTTTGAGCCGTAAATCTTTCTTTCTAAAACCATGAACCAGACCGCGTTATAACCCTTGAAAGTCCTAATTGAATCAGGTTCAATTCTGAAAGCATACTACGACAAGGTTGCGTAAACTGACTCCTAACGATTTGCTAACTCAACACTACGTTTGGACTAATCATCCATTCGTCACACACTGTCACAGCATCAAAATAAATAAATTTTCAAAAACTTGCATGTGTACTGCATTAAAATTACCATTTGTGAATGTACAGTTTTAATTGCAAGTTAGTTTGTGACACCAGGGAAATTCCTACAAAGAGCAATCGCGAGGGAACTTGATCATTCAACAATGATGACCAGAATCAAGAGCATCTTGTTAGCCTATGAATCAGGGGCATGTTATCCAGTGGTTTTGTTGACCAAGGAATCTGTCAGGGTAAAGAGAGTTCCTAAGCATCAGTTGACGGAGGGACGTCATTCAAGAATTAGTTGATCAAAGTTGAATCTGCCAAGCAGGGGCAGGACACCCGGAGTTTCCGTTGACTAAGGGTCAATTCTTCCAATGCTCAGTCAGAATGAGTCAGGTCGCTTTCACGCTCATGCCGGGGCAGGACACTTCCAGAGATCACTAAGTGCAACTCTCTTCGAGAGAACATCCAAGTTTGCTATTCCAGAAATTGGATAATCAGTGACAGTCTGTTCAGAGACTCACCCAACAGGGGCAAACTTTAGCTTCACAGAGCAAGTTATATCGGTGATCTCCAAGTTCAAGACGGGTGTCGGGAAATCATGCTACCCACCGTCGCCTTTGTCACCCTTCTCAACCAGAAGCCTTGTCACTAAGACCTTTCTTCCCACCTCGGGAGTTTTTCTGGCCTTTCATAATCATTGCATAAATCATTGGCATACGTTATTCATGTCGCATATAGAGCATATGCATCATCATTGCATTGAGCATAACCCCCGAAACATCAGATCTCACATCCAGGGCCTCGTAACCCCAACTTATCAACCTTTCAAAGTCCAGTTCTCGTCTGGCAAGCCTTTTCAAAGCCCAGTTCTCGTCTGGCAAACCGGTCAAAGTCCAGTTCTCGTCTGGCAAACCGGTCAAAGTCCAGTTCTCGTCTGGCAAAACTTTTCAAAGTCTAGTCCTCGTCTGGCAGACAAACCCAAAGTCCAGTTCTCGTCTGGCAAACCAACTTCAAATACCAGTTCTCGTCTGGTAGGCGAACCTTTTACCAGTTCTCGTCTGGTCACCTTTTCATTAACCTTTTGGACGCCAGTTCTCGTCTGGTAGTCATTCTTTTTCAGAGTCAATTCTCGTTTGACAATGAACCCAAGGAATCAGTTCTCGTCTGACGACCTATTCTTTGCCCATCAGTTCTTGTCTGTTGGCCTACCTTTAATAAATCAGTTCTCGTCTGGTAATTCACCTTCAAAAGTCCAATTGCTTGGCAACCAAAAAATATATATATCTATCAACCTGGCCCTAGCGCCCAACCATCCTTGTTCCATATCCTTGGCATTAAGCATATGTCTGCATCTTGCATCATTTGCATTGCATCTCCATACCGCATAGTTTCTGTTTTAGCTCTGATGTGGGGCAAGAATCGTTTCAAGACGTGATCTGGGGCAGTTATCTCAAGACTTGTTGAATTTCTGCGAGAGTTTGAAGACACTGGGGCAATTCTGGATGCCAGGTCTTCTGTAAAATCCTCTGAAGACGATCTTTTTTATGGATGATGCAGTATGGTATAATTGAGGAGTTAAGGGAATGATAGTTCACTCGGGATGATCAGTAATGCTTTTGTTGAGCTCAGAAGTTTGAAGCACTGTGTTAATTCTCAGGGAATGTCTGGTATTTATTTTACCAGCAGGGCATTGGAAGTTTATTTCTTCCCCGAGCGTAAAGATCTTCCTTCAGCCGACAAGATTCCCTCATGAGGAGTTGGTTATTCGCATTCAGTCAAAGCCAATTTTCATTGGCACATCTTCCCAGCACAGTTGTCATGCTATACTTGGGGCATATTTTGATTCTCCAGCAAAGTCTCTCATCAGCAGAGCATTTGCCAAATATTTTTCTCAACCATGCCAGAAGGTTGACATCCCCAGCTGAGTTAGAGCAGATGATAACCCCAACAGAACTTCAAGGCTGATTGAATCGTTTTCGCCCCCGGGCGGACTTATCTTTCCACAGTGAAATTTTCCCAACCGGCAGCCGAAGGCCTTGTTTCCCCACAAAGTTAGAATTACCAGAATTCCCTCCTCAGCAGGATTGTGTGATCAAGCATCTTCCCTAGCCAAGTCTAAAGATGATCTTTCCCTAGTGGAGTCAGAGCAGGATGATCAGATCCTCAACAGATGTTCAAAGCAGTTAAACGAAGTATACCTCACGCAGAGTCGTCTTTCCTCCAGTGAAAACCTCTCCAACAGGCATCAGGTTGCCAACACTTCGTTCCCATCAGAGTTCAAAGCTTTCAACTCGTCAGCAGTATACAGAATGCTTCCCAAATTCCCCAGCGGAGAGTTAAAGCTAAACAGTTGCCTCACACTCCCAAACATCAGTATATACTCCTTGTGGCACCCGTCCGTGTCATATCCCCAGCAGAAAGCCAAAGGCATCCTCTTTGCACTCACATGTACTTGTATATATACCCTTTTCTTGACACCCGTCCGTGTCATACCCCCAGCGCAGTCGCTTACACTTTTACAACCCATATACTTGTTGATATTATCATACTTTTCTCTTTTGACACTCGTCCGTGTCACTCTCCCCAGCAGATAAACACTCATCTATATATACTCATACTCATACTTATACAGATACTCGTCCGTATTTTGTATACACCATTTATATCCCCGCAGATTCAACAATAGTCCTTGTTCTTTGTTAACCAGTTGGTACTCGTCCGTACCATCATCTCAGAACATTGCGTCTAGTGTTTGTTTCTACCTGATACTCGTCCGTATCATAGTCTTAAGGATGCTCGTCCGCATCTTTAATCCATACACTGTGTCAAACACTTTTGTCTTCTTGAATATAGATACTCGCCTGTGTCTACTATTCCCCAGAAGAGTCCCCTCAGAATCAACACTCGTCCGTGTTCCTTGTTAACCAGTTGATACTCGTCCGTATCATCATCTCTAAACACGTGTCAGTATTTGTTTCTACCCGATACTCGTCCGTATCATAGTCTTAGGGATGCTCGTCCGCATCTTTAATCTATACACAAATATCTAAACACTTATACCTTTTGATTCTTGGATATAAACACTCGTCCGTGTTTACTATTCCCCAATAGATCGCCAACAAAGCAGAATTTCTTTTCTATCCGACATTCGTCCTATGTCGTGATATTTTAGCAGCCGTCCCCTGCTAGGTGGTCGTCCTCCACCTTTGATGATCGTCCTTCACATTTTATCCAATGGCCGTCCCCATTGTTGATTTTGGTTATCTGACACTCGTCCTGTGTCATGATAAACTTTGAGAGCAGCCGTCCCCTGCTGAGTGGTCGTCCTCCACTTCTTGATGGTCGTCCTCCATCATGCTCATCCGATGGCCGTCCCCATCGTTGACCTTTTATCCGGCATTCGTCCTATGTCGCAATATTTTCGGCAGCCGTACCCTGCCAGGTGGTCGTCCTCCACCTTTGATGGCCGTCCCCATCATATTTCTTTTATTCCCAACAGAGTAGCCGTCCCCTGCTAGGTGATCGTCCTTCACCTTTGATGGCCGTCCCCATCATCTGTATATTTCATTTATTCTTTAACCCGATGGTCGTCCCCGTCGTGGTCCCTTTTCCTTTTAGCCCGATGGCCGTCCCCATCGTTGGTTACTTTATCCTTGTGAACTTGATGGCCGTCCCCGTCATGTTTCATTAATCCCCAGAGAATTTTACAGCTTTATCTTGATGGCCGTCCCCGTCATGATATTTTACTTTCCCCAGCTAGTCGGCCGTCCCCGTCTTTGCTTTACCCTTTATCCCCAGCATGTCGGCCGTCCCCGTCATTGCTATTTACCCAGCAGTCGTCCTCTGCTCGACGGTCGTCCTCCGTCGCCCGCACTTTACAATATACTTTATTTGCTTTTACAATCTATATCCCTTTTCTTCTTCATTTTGTGAGTGCAAATTTTGGACTGTCTTTGGTATTCAACCACAAGTTATCTTGTTTGCCTGATAAGCCGTTGCTTACATTCTGCACAGCTAACTCATGTCTGAATAGGGGCAGCTGTAGACACCCCAAATTTGCCCTCTGGCTTTCGTATCTTTTTCAGCTTCTTGTTTGCATATCATACGTATTTTTGCATACCATTTGCATGTGCATAAGACATGGGATCACATTTTCTGGAGAAATCAGGGTTTCACACCCTACTTGTGGCTATCAGACAAATTCAGAAGTTTCGGTTTTGCAGCCATTAGTGGCATCATCCTCTCTTTTCTCCTGTCACTAATTAGGGTTTATTTCCCTAGTTTGATAATGTTCAAGGATTTCACGTCTGAAGAATATTCACTGATTCATCTTGCCCATCATCAGTAATTAAGGTTGAATAAAGAGGTTTTCTCTTTGTCAAGTTACAAGGCCACTATGCTCTTCTCAGCATCTCAGGAGTTTGCTTCAATTCAAGTTATTGGTTTCGGTGGATTATTTGTGTGCCCAATGTCAAGTTGTTGTGAGGAATTTATCAGGGTCTTAAGCAGTGGTTCATGATTTGTTTAGTCAGAAATTCAGAAGACGCTTGATTCAGATAGTCATTATTTCAATGATGGATTGTCAGTGGTAGTTGTGTTGTTCTCAATTAGTGGTTTCTTTTTGGTGACAGTGGTGCAAATTTGGTTTCAAGGCGAAAAAACGGGATTTCATGGTTGTGCGTGCTTGTGGTAGCCAATTTACTCCATACCCATTTCCGTATCCATACATTCATAATTCATTTTTATCCATTAACCCCATTTCTATTGTTTCTAAACCACATACCTTTTCTCATTTTTTTTATTTCCATTAAAATCCATATCCATCATTCCATTTTATTTCTATCCAATGTTTTTTTTTCTCATATCCACTTGCCACTTGTACATGCGTTTCGAATGGTCAATCATTTTTGTTCGTATTTCAACTCACTTTTCGATTATCTATATCTAGTTTCAATTCCACAACCATTTTTCCAATTCATTCCAAAAACATATTTCAAAGCCATTTTCCAAATTAATTCCACATCCATAAGTCCATATTGTTTTACCTATTCATTCTCAAATTTGATCCATTGTTAATTTTCATTATCCATATTTTTATCCATATTCTTTTTAATTACCTCTTTTATTTAGTGGCCCAAACACTTGAAAATAATTTTGTTGTAAGATTGTCACAAGCTTTCTTTTGTGGCCCATTAAGCCTTAGTATAAAAAGAAGTTGACCTAGAAAACCCTAATCCCAAGGTACACAAAAAGCAGCGCCTCCATTTTCCCCTCATTTTTTGTTCATCTCATAACACCCACCATTTTACAAAGAACATCCATACACACATTTTGACTCAAAAATAGCAAAAATTACAGTATTCATCAAGCTGCTCACACACAAAAAACCTTCAACAAATTCATCACGCAGTACCCATAACCAATTCAATTCACACACACTGACTATCCCCCAACAAAACCGCATTCGTTTGAAAAAAAAAAGAGGAAGAAAAACGCAAGTTCATAAAGCAGAATCAACACCACAACTTTTTTTTCATTATTGAATCTTCACCTTCTGTATAAGGGATAACAACATGAAAAACCTGCAAAAAAAAATGAGAAAAAAACTCAGCACTCTTCTTCATGATCCTCACGCATCTCTCTGCTCAACCCTCACACTCTCTCACAAAGAGCTTCAAACCATTCTTAAACCCATTCACTCATTCATAAACTTTCATTCAATCTCCATAACTTTTTAACCAAAAACCACTCTTCAATAACCTTGCAACAATAACCCCCAACCCTTCAACAAAAACACCCCTCCTGCAAAACCAAACACAGAGCAATCTGTGAGAACAAACAACAACCAACAAAAACCTGTTAAAGAAAATCCAACGAAACAAACCAAAACTGACTCACCCTTTTTTCGCAGAAACAACAACAAAACAATAACAAAAACCATTCTGACCACCCCTCAAACCACCGCAAACAACCATTTCTCTCTCTCGGCCCACACCTTCCAAAACCTCATCAACACGAACACCATCACGTTCACCGCCACTCCCTCAACTCACCACCATTCAACACTCAACTTTCCTCAGACCAACACCCCTGTTTCGACAAATCCAGCAAAAACCCCTTTCACTAAGGCCGCAGCACCGCTTCCTTTTCTGCAAATAAACCCAACAATCAACAACACAACAGCGATTTTAATCTCAGACCAAAAGGCAAAACAAATTTGAAGATGAAGAGAAAACAGGGAAAGATTTGAGATCGAAGAGGAATGAGATTAACGAGCTTCAAACCGTGACGGACAAAGAGAGAGCTACAGTGACGATGGGTTTCTGAAGCTTCCGGCGGCGTAAAGCCATGGCATCAACAGGATCCTCTTCGCTTTCCGGCCTCTTCGCTTTCCGGCCTCTTCGCTTTCCGGCGTTGTTTCGAACAGTTGACGTGGAAGCCGGCGTCATCTAAGGCGAATCTGAGACGGCGGTGAATCAGCGGAAGCGATTCGAGAGAGAGATCAGAGAATAACGAAGGTTGCGGTGGGAGTTGTTCGCGAACAGAGTCGGCGATAAGTGTTGTTGGAGAGCGAAGAAGATTGTTGACGTTGAACAGAGTTTTGGAACTGTGCTTTACCGTGTTTTGTTCGTGAAGAAGAGGAATGTTGACCTATCTCATCTTTCTTTCTTTTATGCTTTTATTTTCTATTTTTTTTATTATTATTTATTTATATATTATTTTGTTTGGTTTTACTGGTTTAGTTTGCATGTGACCAATTTACTGAGTTTTTTTTTATTATTAATATTGTTCTCCTAAGTGTTGATGCAGGACTTGTGAGGCACATCTGATTCTCCTTCAAACACCACCCAGCCAGCGTATACACTCCCTCCCTGTGCAATTTGGAGTAGACTTGGGCTTCGGGCAATTGCATTTTCTTTTTGCAGCATTATTTCCCTATCGCACCCTCTGTGTCCTATTTCATTATCCATTTAGTTTGTATTGTATTTAATTTATGTTATTTTTTGTTTAGAACCTAGGTGTTTAATATAGTGGAATTTTAATCTTAATTTTAGATTAGTTTAATTAGCTTACAATTGTGGTTTAGTTTGTCTTAGTATTTTATTTAGCTTTGGCACTTGTTAATTAAGTATTTAACTAATTGATTTGATTATTAGATTTTCTTTATTAGTTTTGATAATATTTTGTCAATCTCGTAGTTTTGTTGATGTTCCAGTTGAATCTCGAGTAAAGATTGGTATGGAATGCTTAAAGATGTTTTGATTGATCGAGTGAATCTTTTTGGCAATTATTCTTGATTTCCTTTGTGCATATTGAAAAGGCAGTAGACTTTCTCCGGTAGCTTGGATGCTGGGAGCTTATACTTGATCTGTATCTGATATCTTGATAATGGAAAATTGTGCTTAATTTTGAAATCATTCTGGACTTGATACTTCTTCTTAGTTTCTTTTGCGCGTACGGAAGAGGCAACGGACCTTCTCCGTTAGGTAACGCTATGGCCCGATTTTAATTACTGCATGCTGTTGCACCTGGAAGTCCTACTGGTGTAGGCTCTGTTTGTTCATTATTCATCTTGCACTTTCATCTCTTTATCTTATCTCCATTCTTGCATTCTCTTGCATAACATGACTTGTCTTAGCATTCCAAGCATTCATGTGACCCATTTGACATCATAAGACATATAGAAAGCATGATTGATCATTGCATTACATATTTGCCATGTCATTTGTCTTGTATGCTTCATAACTTTTCATGTTCATTCATGCTTATAAACTTGCATCATTTGCATCCATGATCTTGTATGAGCATCTCCATGTCTTGCCTCATGTTTGCAGCACTTCATAACATCATAATCATCATCACCATGCTTCTGGTTTTGCTTTGCATCATGTCATTTCATTTCATCTAGCATTGCATTGCATTTGTTTCTAACATTTCAGGTGGTAAGTAATCTTGAGAAGTGAATTTGCCTTCACTTCTCATAACTTTTCTTCTCATCTTCTTTTGCATACCTTGCTGCATTCTTACTTGTGTTTGAGTTTGAGCTTGCTCATTCTTCCTTCTCCCACTTTCTTTCTTCAAGTGACTTGACTTCTTGAATGAAGCAAGTCACTTTGCTTCTCTTGATCTTGTTCATCTGCTTCCTGGTGGTTCATCTGAAGATTGTTCTTGAAAACCTCACAAACATTAGGACCAACCAAGCATGATAATGAATTAGGGTTTTGATTAGTCTCCCCCATAGTTTTTACCTTTGTGTCTCTCCTTGAGTCATCCCTTCTCATCTCATAATCAGGGACTAAACCCTCAAGGCTTTAAGACTTTGTGATTAAGATCATGCCTGCATCCTTCTTTTAGGATGGAGTGTATAACTTTAATCCTGAGTCTTGGACCCTTAAGGTGTTGAAATCTCTTAATCAATTCATCTAATAATCATCAAGACATCACACTTGTAACTTGGGCCTTGCATTAGGGTTCTAATTCTTCCTTAATTGGTTAAGAAGGACTAACCCTAGTGTTAATGGACAAGTCCCCCTCAAGTAGTCTTACAAATCATAAAAAACACTTCATCATCATACCACTAAATAAAATCCACTTAATCAAAGGCCTGTTTTGTCATGAGTTTAATCTCTAATCATGGATTAAGTTGAGGAGCTTTCCTCAGCTTAAACATTCTCATCTATTATCCTTCTATTAGGATGGTGTAATGGGTCTGTTTAATCCTTGATTATGGCTTAACCTCATTACTTAACACTAAACAAAAACACCAAAAACATCTAAATAATCACAAGTAGGTTAATGATCTTAATCCTACACCAAAGGTGATTAAGTGTGAGAATCTGACTTCACACTTAAGGTAATCTCATTACCCCTAATCAGAGGGAAGATGTGATGAGTTTACTAAATCCACTGGTTTAGGCTTAAGCTCATTAACTTATGACAAATTCTTAAAAGCAATAAAAGACTGAAAACTCAAAACAAACAATAATCGTCTCCTCCGGGATTCTTTTCTCATCATCTTCACTCACAAGCGAGAACTTGCTTTTTCCGTCTAATGCAAGACAGTAAGCACCTGGGCCAGACAGGTCATACACTTGAGCATAGACAAGTAAGCAGTTCACAAGTCAATTCACCTTTCAGTCTCTTTGGGTCGAACTACGGTGTTCTGACTTCCTCATTGCACGAGAGGATACGTAGGCATAACTTAACAGTTATCGAACAAAAGTCTCTGTACATTCCCCCTCTTTCTAGCCTCATTCTTTTAGCCTCATATTCTTGAGCATCTCATTTTTGTCCCTACACAGACACATCATTTATACACTTCACACTTTTTTTTCAGCACTGACACATGTACATTCTTTTCCAGCTATTTTACACACAAATTGCACTGACACTACCCCTTTATAACACAAATCTTTTAAGCGTGGATCCCGTCGAGTACGACGGACAATCTGGGTGCTAATACCTTCCCAGGTTGTAACCAACCCCCTTTCTCAGTCTCTCTGGTTCGCAAACCGTCTTATCCGTATCTTTCTAGGTCTATGCAGCATTACCTTTCCTCCGGGATAAAAATGCCTAGCTGGCGACTCTATTCATCTCCAGTGAGTTCACGGCTGTGTGTTCTCATTGTCCCTCTCGCCGACCGTTCGCGTCTGTACCTTCATATGAACCCTTTTCATTTGTCGGGAGCGACACTAATCACCTTGATTAATCACTATAGTGTAAGATACTAAGCGAAATCGGTTGCCGTTTTAGTTTTTGGTACTAAGTACCTTGGTTACTCTTTTGGTTGTGGATGATTAAGTTCACTGATCCGCGTGTCGCGCACAGATCAAAAACGAATAATTTTGAAAATAAATAGTATATGGTAACGACAACTCGAAATATCGTTCTCAAGGATTCTTGTATAATTATTAATTAATTGAAACAGAAAAAGGGGGGTTGAATTCGATTTCGAAAATAACTGATTAAAATAAAAGTGATTATAAAAATAAGCTAAAACGAATCAACCTACTGCATCGACCTATGACTTATCATCGATTCCTATAAAATCCCAATTCCCTAAACGGGTCTGATCCTATTCGACTATAATTACTACAGACAAGCGCAATAGAAATTATACCATGAATGATCCTAAATTCCGGATTAAGCAAACGGATAAAGACGGTTGTGAATTAAGCAAACACAACTTGATCGAACGCGATAATGCAAAAGCTACGTTAACGTACGAAAAAGATTCAAAATCATACAATTAATTGAAACAAAGAATTCTAACATATAACAACAATCAAAATAAGCACTTAATTGAAGGTATAGAAATAATTCAAGGATAACAGATAAAGATGAAATTTTATTAAAGAACCTCAAAGCGGGATTCGAATACAACAGATTGATCCTTGGGGAATTAGTTCTCCATCATTCTTTCAAGCGTCAAAATAATTCGTGAATAGTGTATATGTGTACAGTGCCGCGGCTTCTAGGTAATATGGAAAAACCAAAAAATCCGTTTACAACCTAGCTGGGTCAAATACATAACCCATGCCCAATTCTAAATGACCTGAAACTAAATAAAACTAATGCAGCAACTTCAAACAAAATTCTGGAAAATGTGACTCCGAATCTGGTAGAACGCCTTAATCAGATTCCTGGAACTCCGATTATGATCATTTCCGTAACAGTTGTTAAAGCTGAAAATTAAGTATGAAAATCAAATTAAGTCAAAAATAAAATAAATTAGAAAAACAAATTAAAATATAAAAATAAACAAAGAAAACTAAATAAATGCTTAAGTGCAAACATGAGATATTGTGCATTAAAATGCATTGATCATTCACCATACCATATTATGTATATTATTATTACTATTATTATACTAACATTTTAATTTCCTTCTCGCACCTTTATCTCATTTATTTTTATTATGCTTTATATTGCTTTATCATCCATTATCATGTTTATATTCTTGCTATTATATTGTTGTGTTGATTTTTCTTTTGTCCACTTGGACATAAAAATATTAATAAAGGATTAAACCATAAAAAATGTTAATTGTTCCCATCTTGGACTATTGGTTACTATCATTTGCATTGGAATTAGAGTTTTGGACTTGGATTCTAGGATACCTTCCATTTGCTTTGATATTCATGGAGTTGGTATTTTTTGTCTTTATTTGGCCATTTACTAACTTATAAGGATGAAACTCTTATGCCCGTAATTGGAAGCATCATCAAGTTTGGTTAGATCTTTCCTCCTTTATCTCTTTTATTTTATTTTTAGGATAGCCTCTCCCTCTCTTTCCCCTTCTTAAATTTTCAAAACTCCTCCCTCTTTTCAAAAACTTCTTTGTTTTCAAACTTTAAACCACTTTCATAATCAAACGTTGACTTAGGTCGAGCGATTTTACTCTTTTTCATTTCATTCCTTAATAAATGTTAAACCAGATAAGCATATCGAAACCTTTTTCGAAAGATCATAAAAAATACAAAACTCATCAAATCTTTTTTTGTGCCTTTATGTACTTTTCCTTTTAACCATTTTTCACAAGTTTAGATATGATTCATTCCTTTTAGCATAATTATTCGCTAAAGAATGACGACTTATCTTTACGTTTTAAAAATTAATCCAACACATTAACTTTTCACTATTTGTTCCACGAACTACGAGGTTTTGATCTCGCATTGCACGTTGTGGGTATGTAGGCATGAGGTGGTAAACCTCTCCAAACACAAAAATATTAAAAATTAATTCTTTTCTCATCTCTCCACTCTCATTTGCAAACCATTTTCAAACAAAAAACAATAATTTTTCAAAGGATTCCCGTGGAGTACCACAAACATTTTGGGTGCGTAAAACCTTCCCATTTTGTAACTCATCCCCTTACCCAGTTCTTTGCTTGTTTCTTTGGCTTTTTCCTTTTAGATTCATTAGGATTTATTCGCTCTTTTTTTCTTTTCCACTTGGAATAAAACAAAAGCGCGGTGGCGACTCTGTTTACTTTGAGTTAAGTTAACCAATAGCTTACACTCATGATTTTTACCGCTATAGAAAAATGGTGACTCTGCTGGGGAGTAGTCTCTAAGTGGATTCAGCCTACTTTGATTTATTTATTGCTTTGTTTTTATTTGTTTGTTATTGTTTGTTCCGTTTCGGTTTTAATGATCCTATGTGAGTGAGATAGATTCTATACCCGAATCTGAGTGAACTTATGATAGAACGACGATATTCAAAGTGATACGCGACAGAGTAGTCCATAGCGATATCAATTCGATAATCTCCATCCAGTTAGGCTCTCTCGGGTTATTGATGTCATAACAAGTAGTCGTAATATGGAATTATTTTTCGACCTTGAGCTGGTCATACTGAGGACCGTAGAACCCTTAACCCATCCAAGCCAATTTAGGAACGTAGTGCGGAAACTATCTAGGTGTAGACCTAAGGTGGCTGTCATGCAATACTACACTCAGACGAGGTCTTTCTTAAGAATGTTATTGGTTGGGGAGTAGTCCAACGTACCGATAATATTCTAAATATGGTTGCTAACTTTGGGCACCTCTGTTAGCACCTTTTTGGTTTTCTGTAGGTACAATGAAGACAAAACCTTAGTACATACCTGTGTGGGTTGGTGTTCTTATACCTTGACTTCATGCTCGTGACTCGGAACCTAGACCTGTGTGTTTTGTGTGATCTTGTTTATGGTTGTTGTATACATGCACTCATGCATTCATGAACATTGTTCTCAAGATTTCAAGGGACTTATAGGTACTTTTGCCAATATTTCAGATGTCCATGGCTATGAATGTTGAAAAGAGGAATATTAGGAAGTATAGTTTCAAGAGCCATAATCTGATAGAGTTGAAAGAGCTTGGAGATTTAGTGGTCGATATTGATGGGTTCCGGAAACATTATTGAAAACTCTTGTTCATCTTGGAGACCGATATACCAGAGGCGATTCTCCCTACCTTGGTTCAATTCTATGGTCCTTTGCACCATTGCTTCACCTTTCTTGATTATTAGCTTATGTCGACTTTGAAGGAGTACTCTCATTGGACGGGTTTTCCTATTTTGGACAAGAAGTTTCTTTTCAGTGGTTTAGAAAAGGAGCTTACGGCCAAAGTTATTGCCAAAGCCCTTTTTCTTAAAGAGTCCGACCTTAGTGGTAAGTTTCTTCCAAAAGGAGATGTATGTAGTATTAATGTCAAGTTCTTAATGGGGAAAGCTTCTACTTCTCTTACTTTGGGTCATAAGGGTGCATTTGAGGCTATTCTTGATTTAATTATCTATGGGATTGTGTTGTTTCCCAACTTAGATGATATTGTTGACGAGAGTGCTATTCAGATCTTCTTGAAGAGAAATCTGGTGCCTACTTTGCTTGGAGACATGTATCATGCTATTCATCATAGGGTCTCCAAAGGTGATGGAGAGATTGTGTGTTGTGCGCCTCTTCTCTATATGTGGTTTATTTATCACCTACTAAAGTCCAACGTCTTCAAGGATATTAGAGATAAGCGAAGATGGTCTCAAAGGATCATGTCTCTTACTCATAAGGATATGACTTAGTATTGTTCCTATTATAATACTGGAGTGCTTATTGACGGTTATGGAGAGTTTCCCAATGTACCTCTTCTTGGTACACGTGGGGGAATTAGTTACAACCTTATTCTTGCTAGGCGACAGTTGGGATATTGCTTGATGGACATACCAAACAACCTTTCATTGTCTAGTTTCTTCTTTCATAATGGTGTAGATCATGTAGAAATGAATAAAATATTGCTCATTCATGGCATATGTTTCATCGGAAAGATAAGGGTCAATTGGGAAAACAACACCTTGCTCCTTCCAAGTGTTACATCCAGTGGGTTCGATCTAGGGCTTTCAAGCTCAAGATGCCCTATCCACATGAGGAGCCTTTGTTTCCTATATTTCCATTGTTTGCTTTTCTTCCTCCCATTGATGAGAAGGTTGCTCTTCAAGAAGAGTTGGACAAGATGAAGAAAGAGAAGGAAGCTTTGCTACTTGAGAAGACGACTATGCAAGAGCAACTAAAGGAGAAAGATGATCTCATTGTGTTACTTGAGCGGCGTGTCACAAAGTGGCCAAAAGATGATTTATTTTCCTCTAGTACTTCATCTACCATTCCTCTTACATTCGGTGCTTGGAAGGCCATTGTGGACCAGTTAGTAAAGGATAAGGAAGATATGGAGAATCAGTATAAGAAAGAGATTAAGATGATTCACATGAAGTACCAGCCGAGATTTGGAGCTTCTTCAAATATTATCCCATAGGCCTAGTTTACTCTTCTCTCATGTATTATGGTTATTGAAACTTGTACTTCACTTGTAATCATCACTTTGATATTAATGAGAATGAGTTTTTTTAGTACTTCAAAAAAGTGTTTCTCTTATAAATATTGCAATTTATCTTATAATCCCTTGAAATCTTTGCATTTACATACGCATACCATGCATCATGCTTGCATTGGTCTTGCTTCTTGAGAGTTTTACTAGGGTCTTATATTGTTTCTTGGTCTTCATCCAGTTCTTTTGTCAAGCTGACTCACCAGATCAGTACTCGAGCTAATCGAAGAAAGATGTTGGAAGCCTTACAATAAGAGAATCGTGAGCTGCGTGAGGAAGTTTCATCTATGAAGGATAGCTTGGAAAAGATCACCTCCATGATGGAAATCATGTTGGCTGCTCAAAATCAGCCACCCCCTCCTCCTAATTCTCCGATACAACGCACAATTATCTTTGAGATTGTCATTACATCGATTCCTGCTGAAATTGTCATTTCTCCTCGCTACCGCATGCTTGCTAGCACACTGTGGGGTATGCCAGTTGATTTCATTCATGTTGGTTATCATCCTCCTCCACCGGAAACTACTGCATTTGCTACTCTCCAGTCGGTGATGACTATTGCACTGTCTATGATGCACACTACTCCGCACCTTGATGAAGTGATTTACCACGCTAAGCCCAGTGAAGGAGCTGGTGTGATTAAAAGGCTTAATGACTTTCAGGACTGTTTTTCTAAAATGAAGAAAGATAAGAAGGCTTTAAGGTATAAAGATTTGTTTGGTAAAGATGCTTATGATCTCTACTTGGTTCCCAATGTCAAGGTTCCGCACAAGTTCAAACTGCCTGAGTTTGAGAAGTATAAGGACAATACTTGTCCTCTGAGTCACTTGACTATGTATGCTAGGAAGATGTCCGCTCAGACAGAGAATGATCAACTGTTGATTCATTATTTTCATGACAATCTGACTGGTGCAACTATGAGATGGTACATGGGTTTGGATAACAACCAAATCAAGACTTTCAGTGATTTGGGAGAGGCTTTTTCCAAGTAATACAAATATAATGTTGATATGGCACCAGACAGAGATCAACTTCGTGCTATGTCTCATAAGGACAAAGAAACTTTTAAAGAGTATGCGCAGAAATGTCGCAAACTTGCAGCCCATATTGTTCCTCCTTTAGAAGAGAAAGAGATGGCGAAGATTATTTTGAAGACTTTAGATTCTTTCTACTATGAGAATATGATTGCGAGTTCTCCATCTGATTTCATTGAAATGGTGAATATGGGGATGCGACTAGAAGAAGGTGTCTGTAAGGGACGTTTGAACAAAGAAAGTAATACTGGCTCGAGTTCTAAAAGGTTCAAATTTGGTAAGTGTTGTACCCCGAAATTTTCCTCCCATATTCAAGATAATGTATCTCAAGAGGTCTCATAATGGTCACAAGATTCACAACTGCACAGAAGGATTGAAGGTTTTATCAGACAAAACCTCCTCTTAAGCAATGTATCTGAAACTAGGGTTTTGAATTTCCCCAAGAAAAGTGGACTCCCAAAGACTCAAATAGACTTCATAACATCCCACATACTTAAAATAATCCTCATGTCAAGTTTCAAGGCTTTCCCTACAAGTTTGGTCAGTCAGATGCTCAGATACTTAAGAATCAATTAATTTGGTCAATAAGTCAACTATGGTCAACCCAAAGTCAAACTTCAAGATTTTTGGTCAACATAAAGATTATGAGTTGAAATTAATCATTTGATCAAGGGTTGATCATAATTCATCAAGGCAACCTCAGAATCATCAAGAATCAAAAGTTGCTAAATTAGGGTTTTGTGCAGGAAAAGTCAACTGAACTTTGACCAGTCATAACTTTCACATACTTCATAAAAAATTTCCCATCCAAATATCATTTTGAAGTAAATTCAATTTTGTACAACTTTGCATCTTACAAGCCAAGTCCAAAAATGCTTCATTTGAAAGATATGAGTCAAGACATTACAGGTCCTTTTGAAAGTCAACAAAAAGTCAACTTTTTCAAAAGCTCATAATTTAAAAATGGAAAATTATATGGACATGGGACCAAAAGGAGAAGTTAGATGACACTCTAAGCTTTCTGAAAAGTCCTAGAACACCTTCATGAGATAAAAATTGAGGAAAATTATGCATTGTTGAAGTCGGACAATTTTGAGGAGGTGTATGAAGCAAAAAGGACCAAAACTCAATATTTCTCCAAATGGGCCTATAACTTTTCAACCCAAACTTAAAGATAAAGTCATTCACGACCCAATGACAATAGTTTCTGATTTTTATTATTTATTTTATAATATATTTGATTTTAATCATTTAAAATCAATTTTAATTGAAATAAATCATAAAAAATCAAATATTTGATTCTAAAATTATTTTGGGATCAAATATTTGATGATTATATTAATTGATACCTTCCAAATTCGTGTAATACTCAAATAGCATGATTTCATTTGATTTTTTTGACAATTTTGGCAAGAGGATTTCTTCACATTCAAGCAACCCATAAACACTTCACCAAGACCCAATTATTAACCTAAACTACACTACTACATAACCATAACAAGACCACAAGGATTGGGGACGATTTTCAGAGACAAAAAGTGCACCTTCCAAACTAAATTTTTTCAAGAAAATTGAATTTTCAGTTTCTAAGTTTTAAGTTGTTTCCAAGGGATTTAAAGGTTGTAAATCAATCTTTGAGGTTCCCTAAACCTATCCCAAACATCATCACCATCGAATTCATGCTACCTCGCCATAACCGAATCATTTTTCTTCTTGTTTTTGCATTTTTCGATTGCATACATATGCTTTTTATAAACTGAATTTAATGATTGATTTATGTTTATTGTGATGCAAGGATGCTTTCTGGGTTATTGGTTGGAAGTTTCATGGTCGAAATCAAATTACGCCATTGCTAGGGTTCATAGTTCGAAATTAGGGCTTTACGATTAAGGCAATTTCAATATCTTTGAATGACATATTTGAATCCTATAGTCCCTGGGCAATCGATTAGTATAATTATTGTGAACTAATTTTGCATATTTTGAGATGTTTGAAGAAACTCAGGTTTAGCTACGAAAACAAAATCGCAGCAAAGTTCGTAACAATTTTCGCAGGAAAATCCGTAGGTCAGGAGGTTGAAGATAATGGATTTCGCGTGCTTCAGAAATTCAAATTCTACCTTATTTTATTATGTTTTTGTTTCAAGTCATTAACAACTGCGCGCGTTTGGTCTGGTGGCTAGAAGCATGACATATGAAGTGGAGAGCGTGGGATCGAATCCAGCATTTTTTTTAAACTGATTTCTTTGCTTTAGTTTTATTATATAATTGTTCTGTTGTTGTTTATTAACACCAGCACGCAGCTGGCCCAGTGGAGGAGGGATGCATATATGAGGTAAAGGGGGTGGGTTCGAACCCTGCCTCCATATTTTTTTACAATTTGGTTTTTTGCTATTATTTTCTTAAATTCGTTTTTCTTTTGTTTTTCTTAATTATTCTAATTAGTTAATTAATCACCGTTAACTTTAATTTAAACTAATCACTCTCAAATTTTTTTAAGACAAACTTTACAAATAATTCTTAATTATTTTTTATACAAATTAATTTATTTAGGTTTTGATTAATTTCTTGAAAACCCTCATTTTCATAACTAACAACCCTGATTTTTTCCTCAACCCTTATTTTTTTTAATCAAACTCTAATTTTTTCATTAAACCTTAAACCCTAATTTTCTAAAAACTTAAACCTAACTTATTTTTCATAAAACCACAATTCCTTTTTTTTAATTTAAATTGATTTATTGGTTTATTTAGAAATTATATAGGTTGCATTTTTGTATGTAATTTGTTTGTCCTTCGCTCGATTATTATGTAATTGCTCCCACTTTGTAATACCGTAGGTTTAAATTTCTGCTTTTAATTTCCGCACCTATCATTATGTAACTGCCCCGAAGCCATGTAATAGCGTATGACCTTTTAAATTCCGCTTTTAAGTTTTTGTAAATATTAATGTGTGGATAGTAATTTAGGGGGTGCAAAGAATAAATGAAAATTAATTTGGAATTAGATCACTAATCAAATGATAAATATTCGAAAATAATATTCACAAATGTAAGTCGATCGTTCCATGATCGCCATCTGCAACTCCTAGGGTTTCCCCTCTTGGTTGCCTTTAATATGGTCAAGTCCCTCGAATGTGGGGTGTCTTAGTAAATGTCCCTTCAGATAAAAAATCATCATAATCCCTTCAAAGATAAAAGATCATAGTCCCTTCGAAGGTGCCTACGAAATAATGATCTTGTCCCTACGAAAAAATGATGATCATCCCTACAAATTACTAAGACACCCCTGCCAGTTTCCTTCTATGACCATGCGATGACCCTAAGCCAGTCCCTTATCAAATCCAAGGTAATGACTACTTACTCCTTAATAGTAAGGACTGTCTTACCCTTGAAAGGAAATAGAAAAACATGAAATACCAACTTAGGGTAGGTAGCACTTAGTTACTTGTTCACTCTTTCAAAACACTTTTCACACCACAATTTCAAAATATTTTCAAACTAAATGGTTTGTATACATCCATATGAGGATCATTACAAACCTCTGAAAAACTTTTCTAAACACACACTACACATTTTTCAAACAAATTAAAGTGAGCTAAGTAACTAAGAGCCCATGGATAACCATGGATACAAAGGGTGCTAACACCTTCCCTTTGTATAACCTACCCCCCGAACTCAAAATATTTTTAAGGTCTTTCCTGTTCGTTATACCCTTTTCTTATTGGATAAAATAAAAGTCGATGGCGACTCTTGCTATCCTCACATGTTTTTGTCAAACAAAAACACCCAAGTCGGTTCTCCCACCGTGTTACAGTAAGAAGAAAGAAGGTGAGACTAATGTTGTGTCTCGTGAAAGTTACAGAAGACCCCGTGGTCGTGAGAATCGTCATCAGCAACACGTAGCTTATGTAAATCTGATGATTAATATGACTCCTACTGTGCCAGTGGCTCCAAAATATCAGTCTCTCTATCAGCAACCTTGTATGCAATAGAATGGTAATCAATAGGGTCGTGCTATGTCGAGCTTTGATCCCATTCCAATGGTTTATGCAGATTTGCTTCCATCGCTGGTCTAGAAGAACCTTGTGCAAACACATTCTCCACCTCCAATTCCAGAGATTATTCCATGGTGGTATAAGCTAGAGGCTCATTGTGCTTTCCATCAAGGTGCCCCAGGGCACGATATTGAGAATTGTTTTCCATTGAAGATTGAAGTACAAAAATTGATAAGGAGCAATGTTTTGTCTTTCAATGATGTTAATACGAATGTGAAAACAAAATTCGCTTCCGAAACATGGTAATACGCCTGTGAGCATGGTAGGTGGTAACGTTGAGGATCATTCCGTTGCTGCAATCATTGAAGATGATGAAGATGAAGAAATGTCTAATTTGTTTACGCACGGAAATATTTTCAAGAACTGGATTGCTGTAGATGTTCCTTCTATTGTTCATGCTTCAAAGTAATTTGTTTTATTTTCTTTCAAAAATCCTTTCACTCTGCCCAAGGTGGAAGTGAAGTTTGTCGGGCTTTGTTTCAAATTTTATCATCATTAATAAAATGTTATTTTGTTATTTCCATATGTGTTTTTCCTTTTTGCTTTATTCTGAAAAATGGTAACATAAAAAACCCAAAAATAATCACTGTTTTTCTGCATAATATTTGCACTTTAGTTCATAATAAAATAAAAATAAAATTATTGTGCAGATTGATTGTTAAACCCATTGAAAACAATGATCTTATGCCCACTCCCAGCTTTGAATTACCTGTGTTAGAAGCTGAATGAGAGGACGTTGAAGAGATTCCTGATGAGATTTCCCGGTTGCTTGACTCATGAAGAGTTATTAGAGATGGTCAACTTGCGTTCTAAAGATGATAAGAAAGAAATAAAGATTAGAGCATTGATTGGTCCTGATGTTAAGAAGAGGATGGTAGAGCTTCTTAGAGAATGTGTTGATGTGTTTGCTTGGTCTTATCAGGACATGCCAGGGATTGATACTAATATTGTGGAGCATAGATTGCCGTTAAAGCCTGAATGTCTGCCTGTGAAGCAAAAGTTGAGAAGAACTCATCCTGATATGGCAGTAAAGATCAAAGAGGGGGTTTAAAAGAAGATTGATGCAGGTTTTATTGTGACATCTAATTATCCTTAATGGGTAGCTAATATTGTGCCTGTTCCAAAGAAAGATGGAAAAGTCCGAATGTGTGTTGATTACAGAGATTTGAATAATGCTAGTCCAAAAGATGATTTTACATTGCCACACATTGATGTGTTAGTAGATAATACGGCTAAGTTTGATGTGTTTTCCTTTATGAACGGATTTTCCGGTTATAATCAAATAAAGATGGAACCCGAGGACATGGAAAAAACCACATTTATTACACCATGGGGAATATTCTACTATAGAGTGATGCCCTTTGGATTGAAGAATGTAGGTGCAACGTGCCAAAGAGCTATGACTACTTTTTTCCATGATATGATGCACAAAGAAATTGAAGTATATGTTGATATGATCTCTAAGTCAAGGACTGAAGAGGATCATGTTGAACATTTGTTGAAATTCTTTTAGAGGTTAAGGAAGTTTAAGCTTAGTTTGAATCCAAACAAGTTCACGTTTGGTGTACGTTCTGGAATGTTGTTAGGTTTCATTGTCAGCCAAAGAGGCATTGAAGTTGATCCTGATAAAGTGAAAGCTATTCGGGAAATGCCTGCTCCAGGAACTGAAAAGAAAATAAGAGGATTCTTGGGCCGTTTGAATTATATTTTGAGGTTTATCTCTCATATGACTACCACATGTGCTCCGATCTTCAAGTTGCTTCGGAAATGTCACTCCCTGGATTTCCATCCTGGTACAAACGCGAAAGTGGGGCGGAAAAGGGTAGAGTCGCCCGCCAGGCATTTTTATCCCGAAGGAACGAGAATGGTAATGTTGCACAAACCAGAAAAAAAGAAAAGGAAGTACACATGTCCTGTGAACCAAAGAGACTGGGTTCGGGAGTCGGTTACGACCTGGGAAGGTATTAGCACCCCAGATCGTCTGCCGTACCCAAAGGGATCCACACTTGCAAAGGAATTGTTTCAAAGGGGGGAAGAAATGAAAAGTTGCTGCAAAACTGAAAAGAAAACTGGAATGAGAAAGGAACTGAAAAAGGAAACAAAAAGGAAAAATGTAGGGAAAATAAAGATTGTGCTCGAACGGGCCCTACCCCGCTGCCTACGTACCTCACTGGACATGAGGATCAGACTCACCATAGTTCCCCTAACTAGGGGTGGAAAAGATTGCTTGTGTCTTAAGGCTTGAACTGCCTATGTCAATGCTCAGGTGTTACAGGCTCGGACGACGAGTGCATTACCGTCTTGCAAAATGACAAGTAGGAGCAAGTTTGTACGTAAAGAGTGAATGAGGTGAGAAGAGAATTCCCGAAGGAAAGAAGCTTATTCTTTGTTTGTGCTTTTTAGAAGTCTTTTAGGAGTGTGGCACAAGGAAGTGAAGGTAAAGCCTTTTCTAAGGACATGTCCTTATTACCACATCCCAAAATAGAATGAGTAACAAGTCCATCAAGAATGAGGAAGATCCTCAAACTTGTTTCCTAAGATTAGGATTTAAATTCACTAACTTGTTTGTATTATTAAGTGTTTTTTTTAATTAGAGTGAAGAAGTGTTTTTTATGCTTTTCTTTGAGAGAGTGACCAAAGGGAGAAGTCATCTCAACTATTATTAATGTTTTAGATATTTGTTTGAAGATGAGAAAGAGAGATCACCAAAAGGATCTCAAAAGTAAAACTAAAGGGGAAAGTTTAATCCTAAAGTTATCATGCATGAGAGTCCTATGGTTAGTGAGGATTGAAACTATCCTAAGAAAGGAGAAAAAGAAGAGAAAGAGAAAGGAGAAGAAAGGAAAGTAGAATACAACTCACTCCTCTAAAGGAGATGATTTGTTTTCTAAGGGGAAGAAAAGAAGTTAAGTAAGTGATGGCATAAGGCACATCTTAATCACAAGTGAAAAAGCATAATGAAAGATGAAGAGAAAAGAATTGGAGATGTGGGAATCTCATCCACACCTCTCACTTACCAAAGCCCCTGAAATGGTTAGAAGTGTTTACACATGATAAGATAAAAACAAATGAAATCAAATGAGATGTAAACAAACAAAAGATCAATTCAAAACATCACAACCATAAGTGATTTACTTCAACCACAAGTTAAGATCAAGCATACAACATAAGATGAGAAGTGGATCAGAAACACGGGAGGGAGACCCTCCCATTTTAATGCGCTGGCAGTGTAATATCCATCCAGATCAGAAGATCCAACGCTCCAAACATCATCTTCTTCATTCACCTGAGAAAACAAATTTCCAGATTCCGGTGACGGAGCCCTAGCTCTGGTCACCGGAAACTTCATGCATATGAACAAAAGCAAACAAAAATTCACAACAATCTCCAGATCTAATAAATCAAACATGCTAAACAAATATGAGCTTAGATTTTCAATCAGATCAATGTACAAGCCAGATCGAAGCAAAACACAATCATTCATCAAACTGCAAATCAACATAACTCACTCAATAGCTATCCATTTCTTAATCTAAACACATCAGTGAACTCAGGAAAGCAAAGAGATCACATTGCAAGCATTCAATTTCATTTCCAGATCTAAGAATTTGGATGATACCTGAGATATGTAGAACTCAAATTAGGACCAGAAAAGCTTGCTCCAGCTGCATATCCACTCCTTTTAACTTCTATTTGAAAAATAAATGCAAAAGAAGCCTTTAATCCTCTTAGATCTAGCAATTCGAACAAAACTGCACTTGAATGGCACCTTGTGAAAACCTTGCTCTAAGCTCAGACAGTGACTGATTTATGATCCTGAGCTCTCAAGGATGAAGAATATGCAAGTGGTTTTGGAAATGAGTGAGTGTAGAGAGTGATTCGAAGAGAAATGCAAGAGATACAAAAACTTTCAAGTGAGAGAAATGTGGTGAAGCTGAGCAAATGGAAACCCTAATTCTCTTTTATATCATGCCAATGTTCAATGCTGAGAGAATGAAGAAAAATGCACGTGAGGTAAGTGTGAATGGAATGAATTTGCAAATTTTCAAGAGTTGTGTGATAGCATGCCTGGCTCGTGCACTTACCTCTCTCTTCTCACATGCTGATCATGCTTGATTCACCAATCCATAAGTGGCTTAATCCTGACCCTTGGATGCTTGAGTCATGCATTGTGAATTATCTTGCATTTTTGCACTTTATGGAATACTCACTTTTCCATACACGATTTTCATGAATTTTGTTGAGCCAAATGACATTAGAGAAATGCAATGTGATGTTATGATCAGAATTGGTACATGGGATAACCAAAGAATGAGTTAAATGAGTTTTTGCTAAATGGTGTAAACTTGGAAATATGGAAAAACCCTAAAAATGGATGAATTTCGATTGGCCATAACTTTCAAACTATGAGGGCTATGAACATGTTCTTGTACTTCTTAGAAATGGGAGATCATACTCTACAACATTCACGTTCAAGGGAAATACATTTGGAGTCATCTTGGCCATGTAAGAATCATTTGAAGATTAGGGCAAAACTTGCTAAATTTGGAAAGTTTACTTACATGCCATATGCCAAAAATGGAAAGTTTCTTAAAACCCCTTGATTCTTGATCTTTGACTTTACCAAACCTCTCATTTGAACTTAAGGACCTCCCTTGGCTTGAGAAATGGGGTTGGAACCTTTGAATTGCCACAGTTGACTTTTCAAATAATTAGTTTGACCAATTTCTTCTTATGCAAGCAACTGATGAAATAACTGCCTTCCTCAATGAATCTTCTTACCAAATTTCATCCATAGCATTCACCTATCATATGAAGGACTTTTCCCACATGAAATGGCCAAAGTCTCAAAGAATTCCTGCTTGAACATGAAACCCTAATTTGAGGACCATCTGTGTAGGAGCTTGCCCTTCCTTGGATCATTTGGTAATCTCTCAACCTTTTGGGCTCTTGTAAAGGATCTTGAGCTTGTATATGACATAAGAACACCTTTTGAGACTTGGCCAAGGTCACGTAACCTCTTGCTTTGACTTGTAAGGCTTCAAAATGCACCAATGATTGATCATATGCCCAATGCTAGGACATGAGAATGTTATGCTTCATTTTTCTATGCAAATATGCTAAGGGCATGCCATGATTATGATGTTTATGAAATGAGGATGATGCTAGAAACAAGAGGGCAAATTTGGGGTGTTACAGCTGCCCCTATTCAAGCAACTGTTAATCTGAAAAGGACGATGGCACGGGCTATCGACCGTTCAAGATAAACTGAGGTTGAATACCAAGAAGACCTAATATTTTCACTCTACTGGAGAAAGCTAGCAATGGGAAATAAACCCATTCCCTTGGGTGACTGAAATGGAGACAAAGCAGATGAGCTCCTTCCAAATTTCACTGTTACACCGTATAAGAAAAAAAACTTAGACAGACGAGTCTTCCTCAAGCAGACCTATTACGCCAGGAACTGGACATACGAGCCCTCCTCGAATTAACCTGTTGTAAACACCCCAAATTTTCCCTCACTCATTTCACCATGGCTTGTGATCTTTCATATTTGCATTTTTGTTTCATCTGCATGGTTCAAGTTCATCTGCATCTAGGGTTTGTGATCTGAGCAATCCAAGGATCCATATGAGCCACTCAAAAGGCCTCCAAGTATTCCAAGAGGGTCCATGTGTGTTCAATCATCATATTATATCCCTCAAAGATCAAGGAAGTCAAGAAATCACAAGGACTATCAAGGCATGGAAGTAGAGCTAGGGTTTCACTGCACAGATGACCTAAAATTAGGGTTTTTGTTTCAGAGGCCATGACTCCAAATTTTTTGGTCATTCTTGTTTATAATAGTCTCAATATGCTATAAGGATCATGTGTACCTAGTTTGATGAAGAAATTCATTGTGGATGTCATCTGTTCATTGGGTAACTTCTTGAGAAAGTCAGAGCAAAATCAGGGCATCTGAGGCCCCCAACAATGGAACCAAAGTGGTATTTTCATCAAATCGAAGTTATATGATCTTTATTTGATCATTTAAGTGCTTGGAAGTTCACAAAATTGAAGAAATTTGAGCTAAACCAAAAGTTGCCAAAAATGGAAATGACTTGTAATGGAAACTTTCCATTTTGGGAAAGTTTTTCAACCTCCTCTTTCTCAACCAAAAATGCTTCAAATGAAAAAATTTTGGTCATGAAAGTTGTAGATTGGATCATTCCCTTTTCAAATAGTACAAAAACATGTTCTAATTCATTATGGAACTCAAGTTATGGCCTTTCAAAGTTGGCAAAAATCCAATAATTCTCACTTTCACACCAAAGAGGATTTTTTGCAATTTCACATAACAAGCCATTTTGTGACTTCTAATCAACCTCTAAGCATCATACAAACATAATACAACTCATTGTGATCAGAATTGCCCAAAGAATCACTTGCTTTCATGCCTTGCATCACAAGATTTCTCAAAAGGGGCAATTTGCATAACACTTGCAAAACCTATGAAAGCCATGCCTCTAAGTCATCTAGCTGCATAAAATGAATCCCATGGCTCTCCTTGATCAATGCTGAACCAGGACATGCCCTAAAACAGCGGCTACACAAGCCCATACCTCAAGTACACAAGTTGTTGACTTTTTGCAACTTGCCCTATACCAATCAGCTGCAACCACCACCCACTTTCTGACCTATCAAGACTTGTTATGTGGACTCAAAGGAAGCCATAACACACATCACACAAGCCTGGATCATCAGATAAGCCAAGTTTCACAAAATCACCTTCAACCTTCAAGCTTTCGATTCTCTCTGTCCAGCTACTCAAACCTCAAACAAACTTCACCATTCAACTCACCATCATCAATAGAACATTTCCCAACCATCAAACAAGCCTGAAACCCCACAAACACAAAACACGATTTCAGACCAGTTGAGGTATAACCACTCAAACCAGCTCATTTCAACTCATTCAAAGTCTTGCAACATCATCAGGGGATCAAGTGGAGGCCATTTGCACAAGAGAGGTCCAGAAAGTGCCAAACTGAGAAAGCTCAAGCTCAGGTAACCTCAAGAACTTTTTTTCCAGAAATGCAATTTTAAGTTCCTAAATGAATCTATGTGAAGTGCTGATCATGCTGATGTCTTTATTTTTTAAAATGGTTGCGTATTAAGCATTTCATGGCTGTCTGAAAATTTTGACATTTTTTAGGTTTTGATTCGAATCTTGATATTGATGAATGAGAAATGAATTTTAGGGTTAGATTCTTGTTTAGAGTGGCGAGTTGATCATTTTTGGAGAGTTTGAGAGTCTGGGGTGGTGTTTTGAGGAAGCTCAGGGGAGGAGCTCGCCGGAGAAGACGACCGGAAGTCTTCTCCGGCCACCTGAGATTAATTAGGGTTTAATCTGGGTAATTAATGAACTTTGAATATGGAGCGTAGGATCTAGGGTTCGCGCGTGTTTAGAGGGCCAGGATGAATTCACTTAACCCTAATTATTTTTAATTAATTTAATTAATTAAGATTAATATTAAATAGGTCAGTTTGAATCTGGACCTTTGATCTGCGCGCCAGTCAACATCTTTTTCCCAACTTTGAATCTGGTCCACTGGATTGAATTACTTTCATTAAAATTCATTTTATTTTCATTTAAATTGCATTTTTCTTTATCATTTTATTTAAAATACCTAGAAAAATCACAAAAAATATTTTCTTCTGTATTTTGCTTCCAAATATTTTTCTTCACCCAAAAACATTTTTATTTTTATTTTTTGCATTAAAAAATCATTTTTAAAATATTTAAATGTTTATTTTAATTAGTTAATGGAAATTAATTAATTAAAATACCATTTAGGTTTCCAAAAATCACAAATAAATTCACATTGCATCTTAAGACATTTAGAAACATTGTCAAACCATTCATATAAATTTATTTTTGGTTTTGATCCAATTTTGACATTTTTTCTTGAATTTAGGGTTCATAAAATTCCCTTTTTGGAACCCTAACTTTGAAAATTCTTTTCTGCCTAACCATGAATGGTTTGATAATGGTTCTTTTTGCATTGTTTTCCATATAACATGTAGTTTCTAGGATATTTTTGTCATGAATTTTTCTTTCATTTTCAAATTGATTTGCATTTTTCCTCTTAAGGTACCCAAAAACCCTAGTTAACTTAGAAAAATCATAACTTCCTTTAGGTTAAGAGTTAGACCTTCTCCTTTGGGGTGTGATATAATATGTGGTTAGGGTTTGTTTGAGCTCATTTGTAAATTTTTATCATGTGAATTGTTTCTGTTTTGATCATTTGCATCTCATCCTTTCATGTAACCCTAATTTAGCATCCATACTTGCATCTTACATTGCATTGCATGAACATATGAACTTGTCATGAAATCCTAAGCATTTGTATGACATATTAGACATCTTAAGACATTGCTTGAACATTGCTTGGTCATTTATTCATACATTTGCTATGCTTTGCATCCATTTCATTTCATAAACATCCATGTGTTTTCATGCTTCCCACATGCTTCATTTGCATTCTTTCTCTTTGTATGAACATTCATAGCACTTGGTTTGCCTTTGCATCATGTCATAGCATCATTTGCATCATGTGTTTGCTTCTGGTTTTGGTTTTTACCTTTGCATATGCTTCATTTCATTTCATTTCTTTCCTTATGCTAACATTTTCAGGTGGTAAGTTAACTTGAGAAGTGAATTTGCCTTCACTTCTCATTTCTCTTCATCTTCTTCATATGCATCCTTGCTGAATTTTTCTTTGTCTTAGAGTGAGCTTGCTCATTCATGTTCATCTCTCACTTTCTTTCTCTAAGTTACTTATCTTCTTCAGTGAAGTAAGTAACTTGTTTCTTCTGCTTCTCCTTCCTTCCATCTGCTTCTTCCATTGGTGGCTTCTTTGAAGATCTCTTTTAAGCCTCACAAACCATAGGAACATCCAAGCATGACAATAAATTAGGGTTTTGATTATCCCCCCTTTAGCTTTTACCTTTGTGTCTTCTTTGTGTCTCTCTCCTCATCTCATCATTAGAGACTAAACCTTTAAGGCTTTAGGACTTTGGAATTAGGGTTATGCCTGCATCCTTCTCTTAGAATGGAGTGTATAGCTTTAATCCTAAGTGTTAAACCCTTAATTTGTTTAAACCTCTTAATCAATCCATCTAATAATCACTAAGACATTAACTTGTAACTCAGGCCTTACATCAGGGTTCTAATTCTTCCATTATTGGTTAAGAAGGACTAACCCCAGTGTTTGATGGACTAGTCCCCCTCAAGTTGTCTTACAAACCATAAAACTCACTTCTTAATCTCACCCTTAATTAAAATCCACTTTAATAAAGGCTTGTTTTGTCATGAGGTTAATCCTTAATCATGGATTAAGTTGAGGTATCTTCCTCAGCTTAAGTGTGCCCATCTATTATCCTTCTATTAGGATGGTGTAATGAGTTCACTAATTCTTGATTATGGCTTAAACTCATTACTTAACACTAAACAAAAACCCAAAAAACATCTAAATAATTACAAGTAGGTTAATGATCTTAATCCTACATCATCATGGTAATAAAGTTTGAGATGCTTATCTCATACTTAAGTATTCTCATTATCCCTAATCAGGGAGGATATAATGAGTTTACACCCTTTGATTTAGGCTTAAGCTCATTAACTTATGACAAACACAAAAAACAATAAAAAGATTGAAAACACAAAAACAAACAATAATCGTCTCCTTCGGGATTCTTTTCTCATCACTTTCATTCACAAACGAGAACTTGCTTCTTCCGTCTAATGCAAGACAGTTAGGACTCGAGCCAGACGAGTCATACACTTGAGCATAGACAAGCAAGCAATTCATCAGTCAATTTATCTTTCAGTCTCTTTGAGTCGAACTACGGTGTGCTGACTACCTCATTGCACGAGAGGATACATAGTCATAACTTAACTGTTATCGAACAAAAGTCTCTGTGTCTTCCCCCTCTTTCAGCATTCTCTTTTAAGCCTTATTCCTGAGCACTCACTTTTTGCACTGACACTTGTACATTCCTTTTCCAGCTTTTGCACACAGATAGCACGAACACTTACCCCTTTAAACACAATCTTTCAAGCGTAGATCCCGTCGAGTACGACGGACAATCTGGGTGCTAATACCTTCCCAGGTTGTAACCAACCCCCTTTCTCAGTTTCTCTGGTTTGCAACCGTCTTATCCATATCTTTCCAGGTTTATGCAGCATTACCTTTTCTTCGGGATAAAAATGCCTAGCTGGCGACTCTATTCATCTTCTCTTCATCTTCTCCTTTCATCGACCGTTCGCGCTTGTACCGGGATGCAAATCTTTGGGAGCGACACCTGTTACGCCAGGAGCTGGACATACGAGCCCTCTTCATACATTTTTATAAAATATATGACTTGAGACAGACGAACCTCCTTCGGATAACCCGTTACGCCAGGACCTGTGATGCACTTAAGTCTGTGGGATAGACATGCAAAAACAGGATAGACGAACCCTCTTCCTATATCCTCCGCAGATATACGGTCTAAGACAAACGAGTCTTCTTCAGATAACCTGTTACGCCAGGTGCGACATTAGGATTGGACGAACCCTCTTCACAAATCTTGCGTAGATAAGTGGTGTCTGAGACAAACGAACCTCTTTCGGATAACCCGTTACGCTAGGACCGGTAACTGTTTTGACATTTAATCCCACCGTCAGGGCTTCAAACCCCTTCAACACAGACGAGCATTGGATGATCATCAAGAGAACACAAACGAGGGCCATAAGTCAATGATACAAATGAATATCAGACGATGATCTAAGAGACGCAGAGGAACACTTCAGGCGATGATACAGACGGATATCAGCCACTGATACAGACGAATACCAGAAATCCAACACATACGAGCACTGGAGTAGCAATACAGACGGGTATCCAACAATGCAGACGAGCGTCAAACAGATAACGAACACCTATGAGTGCTGAGGAATGCAGACAAGCAACAAACAAATATCAAACACAGACGAGTGCTAGGGAGTGCAGACGAGCATTAGACAAATATCACACACAGCCGAGTGCCAAGAAATGCATACGAGCAACAAGAAATGCCTGACTGGCAACAAGAATCACAACTCTGCAGGGGAGAACCAGGTCAAGAGGCTTTGACGATGTTTAACTCTGGCTGGGGAGATGAATAACTGCTTGCATCATTACGATGACCAAAAATAAATTGGCGATTTCTCTGGGGAATATTTCAACGATGGGAGTGAATCCCAAACGTGAACTCTGTGGGGAAATCAGGTGTTCAGCTTCCTACTGGGAATACTTCACTTGTGGACAGATAATCCACTTGGGGATGAAAGCTCTTCAATTAGTATTGAGGTTAGGCTGGGGATTCCACTTGCTCTAACTCAACTAGGGAACATTCTCTGCTTGGGGAAATATGATACCATCCTGCAAAAACCTGCAACAATAGTATACACACATATGCCCCGGGGACTTGCATGGTATGATCTGTTCATCCATTGTCACCCGACACTCAAAGATATTTTTAAATGTTTCCCTGCAATGTCAGTTTTCTTAGAAAAATCCACATGTTTCAAATGCAATGTTCTTTTTGCCAAAAATTCAGGACATTTTTGCAAACAAAGTAAACAAAACACAACACAACTTTTGACTGAATATTCATTTATTGACGGGCCTCTGAATAGGCAAAGTTTTACATCAGGAAGCAACTACCTGGAAAGAGGTAGCTACCATAAAATTGAGAAAAGAAACTATCCTTCCTGCTATGACCAATGTACACGGAATTCCAATGAGTTTCCTTCCTGCTATGACCAACATGTCTTTAATACTTTCCATTCTTGCCTTTGCCTTCTGAAGGAAAAAAAAGGGAGACTGATTCCTACCCTTCTGACATTGTTAGACTGTTTGAGACAATGATTTGGTTCAGGTTACCCGGATCGCAGTTGTTCGCTTATTCCCTTGTTTTGCGTGGATCTCCCTTTCGGGTTTTCAATCCACCGGGATACCCTTTTTTGCCTGAGTTGTCCGATGTGGCTTTTCAACTCAGCGGGTGTTCACATTTTTTATTTACTTTCCCTAACTTTTGCCCGAGCTTTTTTATTCTGTTCTTAGCTCGCCGGGATGCCCTTTTCTTGCCTGGACTTTAATTCTGTTTTTGTGTCCAGCGGGTCTTTTTATGCGAAGTATTTTTTAACTGCGTCCGAGTTAACAGGAGATTGGAAATATTCTCCATCCATAGTAGTGAGCATTAGTGCCCCACCCGAGAAAACTTTCTTCACTATGAATGGGCCTTCATAGTTTGGGGTCCACTTGCCCCTGTTATCTGAACCTGGAGGAATAATCCTCTTGAGCACAAGCTCACCTACTTGATACTCTCGAGTACGTAATCTTTGGTCAAATGCCCGCTTCATTCTCCTCTAATAAAGGTGACCATGACAAATAGCCGCTAATATCTTTTCCTCAATTAGACACAACTGATTATATCGAGCACGTACCCACTCAGCCTCATCAAGCTTTACATCCATCATTACCCGTAAAGAAGGTATTTCCACCTCAACAGGCAAGACTGCCTCCATGCCATACACTAGGGAGAAAGGAGTTGCTCCGGTTGACGTCCTGACTGACGTTCGGTACCCATGCAGCGTGAATGGTAACATCTCATGCCAATCTTTGTAAGTGACGACGATCTTCTGCACAATCTTCTTAATGTTCTTGTTAGCGGCCTCCACTGCACCATTCATCTTTGGCCGATAAGGAGAAGAATTGTGATGTTGAATCTTGAAGTCCCGACACAGTTTTGCCATCATCTTGTTGTTTAAATTAGAACCATTATCAGTAATGATTCGCTTGGGCACTCCATATCTGCAAATGATGTCTCTTTTCAGAAACCTGGCTACCACTTGACGAGTGACATTGGCATAAGATGCTGCTTCAACCCATTTGGTGAAGTAATCAATCGCAACCAAAATGAAATGATGACCATTTGAAGCAGCAGGCTCTATTTTCCCGATCATATCAATGCCCCACATAGAAAAGGGCCAAGGAGATGACATGATATTGAGTGGGCTAGGAGGAACATGCACCTTGTCTGCATATATCTGGCACTTGTGGCATTTACGGGCGTACGAACAACAATTTGCATCCATTATAAGCCAATAGTACCCTGATCTCAATAACTTCTTAGCCATTGCATGTCCTCCTGCATGAGTACCGAAGGATCCCTCGTGAACTTCCTGCATTAACAAGTCTGCTTCGTGTCTATCCATGCATCTGAGCAAGACCATGTCAAAGTTCCTCTTATACAGAACTCCGTCTACATTCAAGAAGAAACTAGCAGCAAGTCGTCTCAAGGTCTTCTTGTCATTGGATGATGCCTCAGCTAGGTATTCTTATTTTTCCAGGAAAAACTTGATATCAAAGTACCAAGGTTTCTCATCATACACTGCGTCTACAGAGAAAGCATAAACTGGTGTGCCAAGCCTGGAAATGTCAATCCTGGGCACATAGTTCCAACACAAGACTTTGATGTACGAAGAAAGAGTAGCCAATGCATCGGCAAATTGATTCTCATCTCGTCGTATATATTGAAGCTTAACTGTTGTGAAGAACTTCAACAATCTTCTGGCATAATCCCTATAAGGAATTAAGTGTTCTTGATGCGTAAACCACTTGCCGGTAATCTGGTTAATAACGAGGGCTAAATCTCCGAATATATCGAGGGTCTTAATTCGAAGATTAATAGCCTCCTCTATTCCCATTATGCACGCCTCGTATTTCGCTTCATTGTTGGTGCAGCCAAAATTAATTTGGGAAAGTGAACACCTTCGGGAGTGATAAGAACAACACCAACTCCACTTCCATTGATATTGACTTCCCCATCAAACATCAACTTCCATTTGGATTCAGGGTCGGGCCCTTCCTCCGGAAGTGGTTCCTCTCAATCTCTTGCTTTGAGGTACATGATGTCCTCATCAGCGAAATCAAACTTCATTGGATGATAGTCGTCTTCAAGTGGTTGTTGTGCAAGGTAATCTGACAAAACACTTCCTTTGATGGCTTTCTGGGAAGTATACTGTATGTCGTATTTTGTTAAGATCATTTGCCACCTTGCAACCCTTCCGGTTAATGCTAGTTTCTCGAAAATATACTTGAAGGGGTCCATTTTTGAGATTAGTAGTGTGGTATGGGTCAACATGTACTATCTCAGTCGGTGAGCAGCCCATGCCAAAGCGCAACAAGTTTTCTCGAGCAGCGAATAACAGGATTCACAATCGGTAAACTTTTTGCTAAGGTAATAAATAACATGCTCTTTTTGACCAGACTCGACATGTTGGCCTAGCACACACCCCATCGACCCTTCTAACACAGTCAAGTACATGATAAGTGGCCGTCCTGAAACTGGAGGCATTAGAATTGGAGGCTCATGCAAATATTCTTTTATCTTTTCAAAGGCTCTTTGACAGTCCTCATTCCACCTGACCGTTTGTTCTTTTCTTAACAATTTGAAGATTGGCTCGCCTGTGGCAGTTAGATGAGATATGAACCGAGAAATGTAGTTCAATCTCCCTAAAAACCCACACACTTCTTTTTCTGTTTTTGGTGCAGGCATGTCTTGTATTGCTTTTACTTTTGCAGGATCTACCTAGATTCCTCTTTGGCTAACAATAAAACCCATCAACTTACCGGAACGCACTCCGAAAGTGCACTTGTTTGGATTCAACCCCAATCTTTACTTTATCAACCTGTCAAACAACTTTTTGAGATTGACCAGGTTATCTTCTTCATCCCGGGACTTGGCAATCATATCGTCCACATAGCACTCAATTTCCTTATGTATCATGTCGTGGAATAAAGTTACCATAGCCCGTTGATATGTTGCCCCGACGTTCTTCAATCCAAACGGCATAACCTTATAACAGAATGTACCCCATGGGGTAATGAACATCATTTTCTCCATGTCCTCTGGTGTCATCTTAATCTGATTGTACCCGAAGAAGCCATCCATGAAAGAAAATACCGAGAACTGAGCGGTGTTATCTACCAGCACATCAATGTGAGGTAATGGAAAGTCATCCTTTGGACTTGCTCTATTTAGATCCCAATAATCGACGCACATCCTGACCTTGCCATCTTTCTTTGGTACAGGCACAATGTTAGCTACCCAAGGTGGGTAACTAGTTACAGCAAGGAACCCGACATCCCACTGCTTTTGAACTTCCTCCTTAATTTTCATTGCCATGTCAGGGCGAGTTCTTCTAAGCTTTTGTTTTACTGGAGGACAGTCTTCCTTTAATGGCAGCTTGTGTACAACAATGTCAGTATCCAACCCTGGCATATCTTGATACAACCAGGCGAAGATATCCACATATTCACGTAACATATCAATCAAATCCTTCTTTACCTCGGCCTGCAGACTAGCACCAATCTTTATCTCTTTCTTTACATCCTCAGACCCGATGTTGACGATCTCTATTTTTTCCTGATGAGGCTGAATGACCCTTTCCTCCTGTTTCAACAACCTAACCAATTTTTCCGGGAGTTCACAATCTTCCTCAACCCCTTCATCAGCTTGGTAGATAGGATTGTCGAAGTCATGCATAGTCATAGCAGGAACGTTATCACAAGAATCTGAATGATCAGCACTGCACAAATGATGTGCTTATTTCAAAATCTATTTGTTTTTTTTTCTTTTCAAAAGAGACACAAACACTCAAAAATACTGGAAAAAGAAAACATTGCCATTTTATTTATTTTTTGTGAAAAATTTAAAAACGAAAGAAAGAGAACACAATTTGCTTGAAAAATGTCCTTTATTTATGGTGAAAACAAATGCATTAAAAGCATGGTGGCCCTACAGATGGATCCATGCACCTTGGGCAGAGTACAGGATTTGACATGTAGTATGATAAAATGGAAACAAGAAAATTACTTTGACTGTCAAGTAACTTGCACAAAATCTTCAGCAGACCAGTTACGGAGCTCCTCCCTAGGTGCACATGGGTGAATCCAGTTATCCAAGTCGCAGTCACTATCCCCTTCTCCATTTGTAGCACAAACATGGTTGTAGTCGAGCATTCCAGCACTTATGAATGTTATAGACTTACTGCCCTGAGACCGCCTAGACCCACCAGGTTGATATCCAAGCCCAAACTTGTCATCCTTCTTTTCCACTTCTAGCAGCTTGCCCCGGCCTTGTGCATTTCCGGATTGGACTACTTCCTTAGCTTTCTTGTAGGAGTAAATAGGAGTCCCTTCCTTTTCATTGCTCTGAACTGCAGCCATCGGAGACAAAGTACTAACATTAACCGTCTCAAAAGCTTGGCAAAGTGTCTCATGAATCTCCCCGTCCATTTCCACGTATTTGAAAGTCGACAGATGGCTTACGAAAATATCTTCTTCTCTGCATACAGTAACAACCTGGTCGTCTACCACATATTTTAACTTTTGATGCAACGTGGATGTTACTGCGCCCGCAGCGTGAATCCAAGAACGCCCGAGCAAACATCTATAAGCGGGTTACTGGTAGCTCCACCTCCCCGAACACAGACCTCCAGGACCCGTCAAAGGCTCTTACAATTAAATCATTGGGTCGTAAAACAATGCCATCAACATTCAGCTTCATTAAGGCCTTCTTAGGGAGCACATTGAGAGAAGAGCCTATATCTACCAAGACATGTGATAGAACAACACCCTTACACTCCATGGTAATGTGTAAGGCCTTATTGTGATTATGTTCTTCAGAAGTGAGATCCCTATCTATGAATCCCAACCCATGGCTGGCGTTCACACTGGCTACCACATCCTCCAACTGATTAATAGTTATATCTTGTGGTACATATGCCATTTGCAACACTTTCAGCAAGGCCTCCCGGTGAGCTTGGGAACATATTAACAATGACAGAATGGATATCTTGGATGGGGTTTGATTTAGCTGTTCAACCACCTTATAATCACTTTTCTTAATTATTCTCATGAACTCTTCAACTTCTTTTTCAAAAGTGCCTTGACTAGAAGCATGAGTTGTCACTCTTCAGTCACTATCTGTTTACCCTTAGCCTTTGCAGCAGCTTTAGCTTCGGGATCACCTCTAAGAGTTTGAGGAGCAAAGAGACGCTCACTCCGAGTAAACCCCCCAACTCCTCTGACATTCACAACAGTAGGGTCAATTGTCACCGCTTTACCTTCCACCTTCTGACCATCTACATACACGTCTGAGCCATAGTGCCAGGGGATGGCCTTGTCATCAACATAAGGAACCGGTCCTGGAACAGTAATAGTTACTGGACTCACTTCTGGAACATAGATAGTCACCGGCTCTCTCTGGGCAGGAACTTCAGAAGGATCAAAATAAATAGTTACGGTAGACACATAATCACTTCTATTATCAACCCTGTCGAACTGTAGAGATCCCTCATCCATCAAACACTGCAACCCAGCTTTCAACTCTCCACAACCGTTAACTGAATTCATGCAACCCTTGCAGTCATAACCACAACCTGGGAATATCTACCCTCCCAGTAATCTTTCTTTCACCACCAGTAATGAAGTTTTTACTTTTTCTACGTTCAAAATCAAGTTTAACCTCTCACCACCATCAACAACATTTATCCGGGCCCCTCAATGATTTGGAATGGGGTTTGATGTAACATTTGGAGGCGGTGCGAAGTTAATTGCTTTCAAATCAATCAAGTCTTGGACCTTATGCTGTAATGCCCTGCACTTCTCTGTTGAGTGCCAGGGAGCTCCTGAATGGAATGTGCATCTAGCATTAGCATCGTACCCCACTGGAAGCTCTCCAGGTGGTGGTGGTGCTAATGTCCTTAACTGCACCAAATTCAAATCTAACAATCTCTGGAGTAGCGTTGTGTATGTCATCGGGATGGCTTCAAGTACCCTGTTAGCTGGACGAGCTTGTCTCTTCTGATAGGGTCTTTGCTAATAGTTGTTGTGCTACGGCTGTTGCTGTTGCTGCTGTTGTTGCACATGACTTGTTGGAATGGTGACAGCTGCCACCTGATCGTAAGATCCCCTGTATCCACGGCCCCGGCCTCGTCCGTACACAACATTAGTTTCTCCCTCCCTTCTTCTTGGAGGTCCATTAAAAGCCTTTCGAACACCACTTGAGTTACCTGCACCACTGTCTTGGATCTTCCCCATTTTTAGAAGAGTTTCAACCCTTTCTCCAGCTATCACGATATCATTAAACTTTGTTGATGAACAAGACGCCAGTCTCTCAATGAACACACCTTGTAGTGTTCCCATAAACATGTCTGCCATTTTATTCTCCAACAAAGGAGGTTGCACTCGAGCAGCAAGCTGATGCCACCTCTGGGCGTACTCTTTGAACCTTTCTTTAGCACTCTGAGACATTGTCTGCAACTGGGTACGATTTGGAGCCATATCCAAATTATACTGATACTGTTTCACAAACGCCTCAGCTAAATCCTTCCAGCTTCGAATATTGACCCTGCTCAGCTTCATGTACCATTCCAAGGAAGCTCCTACAAGACTATATTGGAAGTAATACATCCACAACTTCTCATCGTCTGTATGCGCGGCAATACTTCCCACAAAAGACTGAAGATGAGTTTTTAGGAAAGCTGTGCAATTGTACTTATCAAAAGTAGGGACCTTGAACTTGTAGGGAATTCTCACCTCTGGAACTAAGCCCAGATCAGTGATGTCAAACCCTAGAGAACTCTGAGATTGAATGGCGCGAATTTGCTCAGCCATTTCTTCAAACCTCCTATTCATGTCAACCCCCTAGCCTTTTGCCTCATCCCGCAAAGTGAACTGCTCATCCTGCCTATCCATATGCATGTTATTCACTCCATCATTGATAATAGTGACCCCTGGTTGCACCACAGGGATTTCAACATGACGGGCACCAGCCCCATTGCGATTACCTCCATCTGTTATCCCATTGTTCCTGGCTTGATTATTCTCCACCATTTCGCGCAAGCGCTCTTGAGTTTGACCCATCCCAGCCATGATGGTCATGAAGTTATCCCTTTTTGTCCTTAAGTCAGCCAGATCGCTTGCATCTGATCCATTGCTCTCTCTCTCTGTTCACCTTTGTAGGATATCTGTGTACAGTTGGTTGTCTCTGAACCTTCTTAGGAGCTATAGTGCCTGAACTTTGCAAAAATGTTAGAAAACTGATGAACTACCTGCAAAACAAACAAACATGTTATATGCAATGCAATCTTCATGCTTTCATTATCAAGCTTTTATTGCCCCCAGTTCTGGTATCTCATGAGGAATCCAGATGGCCTTTGGAAGTAACCTGTTGCGATCCTTTCTTTCACTGTTTTCCGCATCATTTCCACAACCAAACTATGAAAAGAAACATATAGCTCAAGGAATTTGACAAAAGAAAGATGCAATAAGACAAAGTCCCTAAGGCACAAACACCATCCCCATAGGGTTTAAAGTCTTACACAGCACAAAATACAGTAATCAAAATAGATCGCTACAACAATTCTGTAGGTGATCAAAAATACAAAGGAAATAAACTAGAACTCCAAGCTAAAAGAAGACTCTGGCTCTTCCTCTGTAAGCTTCATCTCTACTCGAGTTCTCTTCACATTTGCTCTTCTCCTGAGATCTGCTATCTCTTCTAAAGCCTCATGCAGCTGCTGAGACACCTCCTGTTGCCTCCCATAAGCCTGCTCTAACTCTTCTCCTTGAGCAACAATCTGCAGCTTGAACATCTCTTCCTTCTTCTTGTACTCTGCTTGATCTTGCTCTCTTTGACCATATACCCAAGTAAGAGATTGCCTAGCATCCCTGAGAGCTTTCTTATTTTTTTTTGAATAGTTCTTCTCTCTTGATGTCCATTAACCCTCTTCTTTGGAAATAAGCCTCCCTTTTTGCTAACTATTTGTCCTTAGCCTCTTGTTCTACCTGTACCTTGTGCAGCTTCTCTTCTATGGTCAACTTGGAGAGAGCTAACTGATGATGCAAGCTAACCATTTCTATATGCTCCACCCTCAACTCTTTCAGCTGAGCCTCGAGTCTTTGATAGTCTTCTAAAGGAATAGTACTTGGTGCTACAGGGATCTGTGAAATTATTTCCTTTGGGTAGAGAGGAAGCTCCAAAGAAAAAGGCAATAAAGTAATCTTGACTCGCTTCTTTAACCATGATGCAAAGGGTTCATACATGTTGGGGTCTACTCTCCCAAACTCTTTTTTTCCTTTTTGAGTTCTGATATCCCAAGCTTGGAATACCTGGATATCCATGTCAACATTCCCCTCAATAGGAAGATACAAAGACTCTCTCACATCCTCATCAGAAGGGGACTCTCTCAAAGGATATCCAAATTGCCTTCTCGCCAGAACTGGATTATAATTGATCATTCCCTTCCTTCCAATCAAAGGAACATTAGGAAACCAGTTACACTTTACAATCATCTCCTTTCCCAACACATCCCTATCATACCCCCAACTTATATCACCTGCAGTCAACCCCATCAATCTACGGGACCATTTCCATTCTCCCCTCAAATCCTTAAAGAGCCCCACTTTAGGCAACTGTCTAGCAAACCAGTCAGCAAACAGTGGCACACAACAACTCACATGACCCCTCTTCTTCTCATTCCTATAGTGAACCCCATAATAAAAGTCACCTAACAAGGTAGGTGTGGGATTCCTTCTGAAGAAAATGGCAACAGCCTCCAGGCTTACCATCCCTTGATCACCTGGGAAGTGACTAATTCCATAGACCATCAAAGCTAAGAGTACACTGAACTGTGCCCATTGATCATCTTGAGCATATACCCAGGCTTCTTGAATCAGCATATTGCAAGACAACCCCTTCCCTTTGCTACTTCTCAAGCCCTGCTCTACCTTGCTTAGAGGCAAATGACACCTTTGAGCAATCTCCTCTGCCTGAAGTACCTTCCCTGAGTTGTAATAAGGTTGTCTTCCACTAAAGGGGATATGCAGCAAACTAGCAATTTCTTCTAGTGTGGGTGCTAAGACATAATCTTGGAATACAAAACAGCGTAATGGAGCATCATAGAACTGAAGTAGAGTATGAATGCTATCCCTTTGGTCTTCTGTGGGCTTGTCCATGTACCTGAGAATCTGCCCAAACTTAGCCCTGAAATCTCCTAGAATTTTATCATTCATCCGACCCTTCATCTGGTGTAGTTTCTTCACCTCTGGTTGTGGAATTGTATAATGGGCATTATTCTTTTTGAGAGCTATGATGATGTTTTCCATCTGGATATGAGAGATTAACAAATACCAGAACAAGGTGTGCAAATGTAACCTGAAAAATGAAAACACTAAGATGTTAAGGATGCTATGATATGATGTTGATGCAAATGCAAAGAAAATATGATCAATCTGGGACTGTCTGGGTGCTGTTTGCAAGGGTCAAGTGATCACAAACTATAAGACCTCTGAATAACATCCCATATACAGTTGGGTGAATCACAGATATCCTTAAATCAGACTACCAAACCATCTAGCTCAAGAACTCCAAAGGTCAAAATATCAGATCAACACATAAGAACGTACTGGCAATGGGTATGATGAGGTTAAAGGGTTCTTGCAAACCGGTAAACCCCTACAAAAATCACGGGTGTGCTCCGGGTCAAACATCACGCACTCTCAAAGCCGAATAACAATAATACTTTCACCATTTCTGAGAAATGGGTCACGACGAAATCAGGGAATCGATTTGATATTATATACCACTCAGGGAGGTCTCAGCTGAGTCCGGGAAAAACAAGCATCCCTTATAAGTCCCCAGCTTCAAGTGCTGAAATCGAGAAACAATAGTACATTCATCTCAAAGGGTACAATACTATCGTCATACGACCAAATGCTTTAATTGAGTTCCTATACGAGAACCAGGCCATCCTATGCGAGTTCCTAGTGGACCCTCGGGTGCGAATGGGTTTGCCACAAAATGTGGTCTGCCACTGTCACCACTGGAGAGGGTTGTTTCCATAAGGTTCTCAATGATCGCTATATCAAGACATTTCCAAGAAGGTCGCGAATCTGGGCGTGAACGCACGAATACCCCCATGACAAGATGACATAGGGCCAAAGTGATTGTCCATGCTAAAACCTATGGTGCACTCAAGCCGGATATTTGGCTAGTCTCATCTCACCACACACAAGTAACACCCAAGTCCCGCCAAACAGAAAACCAGTCCAGATAGTCCAGTATAATATATGATGCATGAAAATAATTACTGAAAACTGTAAATAAAGTTGTAAATAAACTGTAAGTAAATAACAGTACAATATACACACAACAACAAACAATTAACACCCAAAGAAACAGAAACACGCAAGCGCTAGGAGAGACTCTCAAGGGAACCAGAGATTCTGGGTTCGCTCCCCAGCAGAGTCGCCAGCTGTCACTCCCTGGATTTCCATCCTAGTACAAACGCGAAAGTGGCGCGGAAAAGGGTAGAGTCGCCAGCCTGGCATTTTTATCTCGAAGGAACGGGAATGGTAATGTTGCATAAACCAAAAGAAAAGAAAAGGAAGGACACAGGTCCTGCGAACCAAAGAGACTGGGTTCGGGAGTCGGTTACGACCTGGGAAGGTATTAGCACCCTAGATCGTCCGCCGTACCCGATGGGATCCACGCTTGCAAAGGAACTGTTTCAAAGGGGGGAAAGAAATGAAAAGCTGCTGCAAAACTGAAAAGAAAACTGGAATAGAAAGGAATTGAAAAAGGAAACAAAGAGGAAAAATGTAGGGAAAATAAAGATTGTGCTCGAACGGGCCCTACCCCGCTGCCTACGTACCTCACTGGACATGTGGATCAGAGTCGCCGTAGTTCCCCTAACTAGGGGTGGAAAAGATTTCTTGTGTCTTAAGGCTTGAACTTCCCATGTCAATGCTCAGGTGTTACAGGCTCGGACGACGAGTGCGTTACCGTCTTGCAAAATGACAAGTAGGAGCAAGTTCGTACGTAAAGAGTGAATGAGGTGAGAAGCGAATTCCCGAAGGAAAGACACTTATTCTTTGTTTGTGCTTTTTAGAAGTCTTTTAGGAGTGTGGCACAAGGAAGTGAAGGTAAAGCCTTTTCTAAGGACATGTCCTTATTACCACATCCCAAAATAGAATGAGTAACAAGTCCATCAAGAATGAGGAAGATCCTCAAACTTGTTTCCTAAGATTAGGATTTAAATTCACTAACTTGTTTGTATTATTAAGTGTTTTTTTTGAATTAGAGTGAAGAAGTGTTTTTATGTTTTTCTTTGAGATAGTGACCAAAGGGAGAAGTCATCTAAACTATTATTAATGTTTTATATTTTTGTTTGAAGATGAGAAAGAGAGAGCACCAAAAGGATCTCAAAGGTAAAACTAAAGGGGAAAGTCTAATCCTAAAGTTATCATGCATGGGAGTCCTATGGTTAGTGAGGATTGAAACTATCCTAAGAAAGGAGAAAGAGAAGAGAAAGAGAAAGGAGAAGAAAGGAAAGTAGAATACAACTCACTCCTCTAAAGGAGATGATTTATTTTCTAAGGGTAAGAAAAGAATTTAAGCAAGTGATGGCATAAGGCACATCTTAATCACAAGTGAAAAAGAATAATGAAAGATGAAGAGAAAAGAATTGGAGATGTGGGAATCTCATTCACACCTCTCACTTACCAAAGCCCCTGAAATGGTTAGAAGTGTTTACACATGATAAGATAAAAACAAATGAAATCAAATGAGATGTAAACAAACAAAAGATCAATTCAAAACATCACAACCAGAAGTGATTTACTTCAACCACAAGTTAAGATCAAGCATACAACGTAAGATGAGAAGTGGATCAATCAAATCACAACAAATCAACACAAGCTATCATGGAAGAAACAAAGGCAAATATGGATTAGAAAAGATCACACAAGCTACACATGTTTCACAATCATCAAGACCAGAACCATATCATCACAAGAATTGCACAAACAACTCAAGAGACCAAAGAAAGGTTCATGCAAGTTCAAACACAAACAATATAAGAATGGGAAGTGAAATGAACATGTGAACAAGTGGAAGGACAAACAAACACAAACCAAATCAAGGCATAAACATCATGTGAAAAACCAGGCACCTAATCATGTTAAGAGATGCCTAAGAAGCATGAGCAAGCATGGGAAGAAGCACACAAACTCAATCATAAGCATTGAAGAGAAAGGATGAACAAAGGAGGTGAAGTGAACATGCATACACTTGTGAGAAATTCTAAAGACAAGTAACAAAGAAAATTCTCAAAGCACACATTCCAAGCAAGGACCGGGGATCAAACCTAATATAAAAATACCTCTAAACACCATATAGGAATTGGCACAAGTGCCCTCCTAACCTAATAACTAAGCATGCTAGCAAGAAGAAACAAAATTAAGGCAATCTCATATGAAAAATTCAAATCAAATCACAAACTCATGCAAAAATTATGCAAATAAGCACAAATGTTCCTTAATCCAGTGATAACATCTTTTCGAAAGAGCAAAGTCAGAATCATAAGCAAACTATGTCAAAGGACCTCGAGAACACCAATTAGGGTTTTGAAACATCAAGCTCAAGTCAACTATAAAAAATATTCACATAAGCTTCTAAAAATCATAAGAAATATCATCCACAAACTACACCTTAATATGAATCTAATGCAAAAAGAACCAATTCAAAATTCAAATTGATGATCAAGATATAAAATCCACAAGTCAGTATGTATTTAAAATGAATTAAAAACAATTAATAAAAGTGAAAATTAATTCCTACGTTGAAAATGAAAATAAATGAAAAATAAAAATATCAAAAATTAAAGAAAATTAAAAGTAATGATCATGAATTATTTTGGAATTTTTGAGAACTTCTAACTATTTTTAAAAATCAAAAGCCAAACTGAAATAAAAAGAAAATAAAATAAAAGACCAAAGTGCCAGGGGTGCAGTCATCAAGTAATTCAGTTCAATTCAATTGGGCTTAACAAATGAGGGGGTGCGAATAACAATTTAGGCCCAATGGATCAGCGCAGGTGTCACATAGTTATAGTGGAAATTCAGATAAAAGATGGGAAAAACACAAGCCAATGGATTAATCTCACGCACAAGACTCAGTCAACTAATCAACCAAGGTCAACAGATCAATAAAGTTCCGTGTGTGCACATGGTAGTTGTGGTGGAGTGGCAAACACAATGCATTATTGTGTAAAACAGAAACACGTGAGGGAGACCCTCCCATTTTAATGCGCTGACAGTGTAATATCCATCCAGATCAGAAGATCCAACGCTCCAAATATCATCTTCTTCATTCACCTGAGAAAAAAAAATTCCAGATTCTGGTGACGGAGCCCTAGCTCTGGTCACCAGAAACTTCATGCATATGAACAAAAGCAAACATAAATTCACAACAATCTCCAGATCCAAAAAATCAAACATGTTGAACACAAATATGAGCTTAGATTTTGAAGCAGATCAATCTACAAGCCATATCGAAGCAAAACACAATCATTCATCAAACTGCAAATCAACATAACTCACTCAATAGCTATCCATTTCTTAATCTAAACACATCAGTGAACTCAGGAAAGCAAAGAGATCACATTGCAAGCATTCAATTTCATTTCCAGATCTAAGAATTTGGATGATACCTGAGATATGTAGAACTCAAATTAGGACCAGAAAAGCTTGCTCCAGCTGCATATCCACTCCTTTTAACTTCTATTTGCAAAATAAATGCAAAAGAAGCCTTGAATCCTCTTAGTTCTAGCAATTCAAACAAAACTGCACTTGAATGGCACCTTGTGAAAACCTTGCTCTAAGCTCAGACAGTGACTGATTTATGATCCTGAGCTCTCAAGGATGAAGAATATGCAAGTGGTTTTGGCAATGAGTGGGTGTAGAGAGTGATTCGAAGAGAAATGAAAGAGATGCAAAAAATTTCAAGTGAGAGAAATGTGGTGAAGCTGAGCAAATGGAAACCCTAATTCTCTTTTATATCATGCCAATGTTCAATGCTGAGAGAATGAAGAAATATGCACGTGAGGCAAGTGTGAATTGAATGAATTTGCAAATTTACAATAGTTGTGTGATAACATGCCTGGATCGTGCACTTCCCTCTCTCTTCTCACATGCTGATCATGCTTGATTCACCAATCCATAAGTGGCTTAATCCTGACCCTTGGATGCTTGAGTCATGCATTGTGAATGATCTTGCATTTTTGCACTTTATGGAATACTCACTTATCCATACACGATTTTCATGAATTTTGTTAAGCCAAATGACATTAGAGAAATGCAATGTGATGTTATGATCAGAATTGGTACATGGAATAACCAAAGAATGAGTTAAATGAGTTTTTGCTAAATGGTGTAAACTTGGAAATATGGAAAAACCCTAAAAATGGATGAATTTCGATTGGCCATAACTTTCAAACTATGAGGGCTATGAGCATCTTCTTGTACTTTTTAGAAATGGGAGATCATACTCTATAACTTTCATGTTCAAGGGAAATTCATTTGGAGTCATCTTGGCCATGTAAGAATCATTTGAAGATTAGGGCAAAACTTGCTAAATTTGGAAAGTTTACTTACATGCCATATGCCAAAACTGGAAAGTCTCTTAAAACCCCTTGATTCTTGATATTTGACTTTGCCAAACCTCTCATTTGACCTTAAGGACCTCCCTTGGCTTGATAAATAGGGTTGGAACCTTTGAATTGCCACAGTTGACTTTTCAAATAATCAGTTTGACAAATTTCTTCTTATGCAAGCAACTGATGAAATACCTGCCTTCCTTAATGAATCTTCTCACCAAATTTCATTCATAGCATTCACCTATCATATGAAGGACTTTGCCCACATGAAATGGCCAAAGTCTCAAAGAATCCCTGCTTGAACATGAAACCCTAATTTGAGGACCATCTATGTAGGAGCTTGCCCTTCCTTGGATCATTTGGTAATCTCCCAACCTCTTGGGCTCTTGTAAAGGATCTTGAGCTTGTATAGGACATAAGAACACCTTGTGAGACTTGGCCAAGGTCACTTAACCTCTTTCTTTTACTTGTAAGGCTTCAAAATGCACCAATGATTGATCATATGCCCAATGCTAGGACATGAGAATGTTATGCTTCATTTTTCTATGCAAAGATGCTAAGGGTATGCCATGCTTATGATGTTTATGACATGAGGATGATGCTAGAAACAAGAGGGCAAATTTGGGGTGTTACAGGAAATACCAAGGTTGTATCTGGACAGATGATTGTGAGAAGGCGTTTGAAAGTATCAAAGAGTATCTGCTTGAACCTCATATCTTGTCTCCTCCGGTGGAAGGTAGACCGTTGATTATGTACTTGATTATGTTGGAAGATTCCATGGGTTGTGTGCTTGGTCAGCAAGATGAATCTGGAGGAAAATAATATGAATATATTACTTGAGTAAGAAGTTCATTGTGAGTCTCGGTACTCCATACTTGAAAAACTTTGTTGTGCCTTAGCATGGACTACAAAGCGTCTTCGCCAGTATATGTTGAATCATACAACTTTGTTGATATCCAAAATGGATCCGATCAAGTATATCTTTGAAAAGCCTGTTTTGACTGGGAGCATTGCTCGTTGGAAAATGTTATTGTCAGAATATGATATCGAGTACCGAGCTCAAAAAGTTATAAAAGGTAGTATCTTGGCTGATCATTTGGCACATCAACCGATTGACGATCACCGGTCTATCAAGTTTGATTTACCGGATGAGGATGTGATGTATTTGAAAATGAAATATTGTGATGAACCTTTGATTGAGGAAGGGTCTAATCCTGGATCTCAATGGGGTTTAGTTTTTGATGGTGTTGTGAATGCACGTGGAAAAGGAATTGGGGAAATGATCATTACTTCCCATGGTTCACATATTCCTTTTGTTGCAAGGTTGACTTTCCCTTGTACCAATAATGAAGCTGAGTATGAAGCCTGCATTATGGGTCTTAAAGAAGCAATTGATTTGAGGATTAAACATCTTGATGTGTATGGAGATTTTTCCTTGGTAATTAATCAGATCAAGGGTAAGTGGGTAACTCATTAACCCCACTTAATTCCGTATAGAGATTATGCCAAAAGGATATCAACTTTCTTTACTAAAGTTGAGTTTCTTTATGTTCCTCGTGATGAAAATCAGATGGCAAATGCTTTGGCAACAATAGCTTCTATGGTAAAGGTGCACCAATGGAATAATGTTCCCATAATTAGTATGATGCGGCTTAAAATACCAACTCATGTGTTTGCGATTGAAGAGGTCTAGAATGACAAGCCTTAGTATCATGATATTAAATGTTTTCTCCAGAGTTAGGGATACCCACTTGGGGCATCAGATAAAGATAATATGACTTTGAGGAGATTGGCAGGAAATTTCTTCCTGAATGGAAATGTGCTTTATAAGAGGAATTTTGACATGGTCTTGCTCAGATACATGGTAATACCTCGTAATTTATTTAACTCTCCAAGAAATATTAATTAATGTCAATAGAATTTCGGGTTGCTTTGAGTAATTTTAACAAAAAACTATTTGGAGAAAACACATAATTTAAATTGATTAACTAATATTATTGGTTTCAGAGGTTTTATTAAATTGGTATTACAAATACATTTTTGGATACTCTCTAATTGGACCCGTCGGTAGGAAATATGTTTTCCCTCTTTAAGACTTAAGTTTTCTTTTTATGTTTTTATAGAAAGAGAAACATAGAAAAAGGAAAAAAAAGAAGTTAGTAAGGAAGAGGAAAAGAAGGAAATGAGAAGAAGAGGAAATGAACCATAGAGCTCCAATCCACCAATCTTCGTCATCCGTTCGTCGAATCGACTCATTCTCCTTGTCAATCTTCATCTCTCGAGGTGGGTTCTTAGTTAGAAACTTTTATTTTAGATTTTGGTTGAGTTTTAGAGTTATGAGTTTTAGGTTTTTTGTTGAAAAATCTTAGAAATTGAAAGTTTAACGGTTAAAACTCGATTAAATCAAGAGTATGTTGGTTAGTATGTGATAATAATCATGTTTCATAGTCGGTATCTCTGTTTTGGTGATTTTTGGTTGAATTTGTGGTATTTGAATGAAGTTCCCGTAAGTTGTTTTTCTGAAAAATCGCAGAGCTCGCTTAGCGAGAAGGTTGTTTCTGCTCTGGTGTAGCTCGTTTAGCAAGCAAGGCCGCGCTTTGCGAGCCTGAAGGTTTTATGTTTTTTTGTGTGTGGTTTATTCCATAACCTTTGTTCCAGGTGTCCTTTTTTAGTGTTCCGTACATCATTTTGAAGCTAAAAATGTATACTATCATATGATGCTGAGAAATAATATTTTCACCCGACTTTTACCCGAATTTTCAAATAACCAGAATTATGTTAAATTGGAAAGTGTGAGCCGTTGGAAATGAAAAGGTACAACTTGTGCAGTATCTAGGATTCCCTTAGGCTAGCGTGAATTGTGGTTTGTATTGCACTAGGTCCTCTGTAAAGTCTTGAGTAAGTCTCGATACGGATAACTTCGCGTTTCGTGAGAGCATCTGTAAAGGCTTGAGGTATCGTCAGTAAAATGTGGATAGTGATTAAGGCGTGTACGTTACGAGTCCTCCGTAAGGTCTCGAGTAAGTCTTGAGGTGGGTTACCCTTAGTCCCACGGGAAGCATCCGTATAGACTTGAGGCGAGTACTACACTAGTTGTGCGGTAAATCTTGAGTAAGTCTTGAGGTGGGTTACCTTTAGTCCCACGGGAAGTATCCGTAAATATTTGAGGTTAGTGTTATATCGAATCCTCCGTAAGGTCTTGAGTAAGTCTTGAGGTGGGTTAACCTTAGTCCCATGGGAAGCATCCATAAAGGCTTGAGGTAGATGTTTCACTTGTTGTGTATCGAGAGTAGGCATGGACCTTAGGTCCATTTGGTTTCAGTTTCTTGTGTGAGAGTGGGTAAGTCTTGAAATTGTTGGAATTGAACCCTTAGAGCCGAGAGAACTCTAAGATAGGGAACTCACTGAGATGTTTTATCTCACCTCATGTTGATGTTGTTATTTCAGGTACTTCAGGTTCCACAAAGGGTAAAGATAAGGCGACTTGATTATCTTTACTTGCTTGATGGCTTTCTTCCGCTGTGGACTTTTGAGATCTTCGGATCTAGTGCTTAGACATTTTATTTTGTTAACATCTTGTACTATTTATAGCCTTTTATATTAGTACCTTATGTTGTAGTGGCTATATTTATGCAATGTGTTACTGAGAACTTGTTGTATTCCAGTACCAAACTAAAAATATATATATGAAAAATATGCTTTGATGTATGTCTTTTATATATGAGTATTACAGTTGGTATCAGAGTCGGTCGTATCCTCGACCTAGCCTTGGAATATTATAAGTGTTCTTTCCGTTCATATACGTAATCTCGTTGTAGAACTAAATGTTATGTTTATGGTATTGAGCCTGATCAACTTAATCATGTTTTGATGACATTTAGGGATATGGCTAGTAGAGGTGGAACTCGTGGTCGGCCTAATGCCATTCCTCCTATTAATAATCAGTCGGGTGGTGAAGGGAATGCTCTTATGTTCCAGTTCATGCAGCAGATGCAGCAATAACAACACTAGTTTATGCAAGAGATGATGCATCAGATGAATGGGGGTCGTCACCCTCAGGTGGTTGCTCCTGCAACTGGAGGTGGAAATTTCTGTGATTTCTTCTGCATGAATCCTCAAGAATTTCATGGTGGTTTGGATCCGGTGAAGGCTCATGAATGGATAACTGGTATGGAGAGAATCTTTCAAATTGTGTTGTGTAGTTAAGAGGACAAGGTGAATTTTGCCTCACACTTATTGAAAGGTCATGCTGCTAGGTGGTGGGAGAGTGCTTCTACTCTCATGGTTGCGCAAGATATTCCGAAGGTGTGGGAATGGTTTAAGGAAACTTTTATGGAGAAGTACTTTCCAAGTTGTTTGAGGACCCAAAAAGAGTTTAAATTTCAACAACTTAGGCAAGGAAGCATGACTGTGGCCAATTATGCAGAAAATTTTAAAGACATGGCGGCTTATTCTAGGCAGGCTATGTATGCTCCGGATGAAAAGTGGAAGATTGATCTGTTCTTGTTTGGGCTAAGGGATGAAATTTCTCATAGTGTCTCTCAGAGGGAGTTCACTACTTACTATGAATTGTTGAGACAATGCTATGTTGTTGAGCATAGTTTGAAGAAGGTACAAACTAAAGAAAGTGCTGGAAGAGTTATTCAAAGTGACCGTGGAAGGGCGAGTCAACCTTTTAGGCCGATGAACCAACCTTTCAAAGGGAAGCAAATGGCGAATCCTAGACCTAATACTCCTCCTACGTGTTCCAGGTGCCATAAGAATCATTTATGGAAGGTGTGATCAAAATGATGTGATTTGTTACCATTGTCAGAAAGAAGGACATTTTGTTAGAGATTGTCCACAGAGAAAGAATCAAGTTCAAGGAAGGGTTTATACCATGGATGCTAGAAGAACCAAAGTTGACAACTCTCTTATTGCGGGTACATGTCTTGTTAATGAACAACTTTGTCTTGTTTTATTTGATTGTGGAGCAACGCATTCTTTTGTGTCTACTAGTTGCGTGAAGCAAATTGGGGTACAAACTTTTCCCTTATCTCCTCCTATGGTGGTTACTACCGCTATGGATGAAACCGTTGTGACACCTATCATGTGTGAGAATTGTACTTTGTCCGTGGATGGTAGAATTGTCTAGATTGATCATATTTGTCTACCCCTTAAGAAGGTCGATGTTATTTTGGGAATGGATTGGTTATCTGCTAATTCTGTGTTTATTGGGTGTGAAGAGAAGTTGATCCTTATTCCATCATTGGAAGCTCCTCCAAAAGATGTGTTGACAACAATCTTAGAAGGTACGGTTGGAATGGTAAAGTTTTTGTTTGAGAAAGAGAAATTTGTTTTACTGGTCCTTACTAAAGAGGAGGGTAATGGTCAGCAAGTTCTGAATATTCCAATAGTTTGTGAATTTCCTGAAGTCTTTCCCGAGGATGTCACTTCCTTACCTCTGGTGAGAGAAGTTGAATTCTCAGTTGACCTGATACTGGGGACGGCTCCTATATCTGTTTCCCCTTATTGGATGGCACCACTTGAATTGAGAGGATTGAAGGATCAACTAGAGTATTTGATGGCGAAGCACTTTGTGAGAAAAAGTGTTTCACCGTGGGGAGCCCATGTGTTATTGGTAAAGAAGAAAGACGGTGGTATGCGGTTGTGTATTGATTACCGTAAGTTGAACAAGGTTACTATCAAGAACAAGTATCCCTTGCTGAGGATAGACGATCTGTTAGATCAATTGAAAGGAGCATGTGTGTTCTCGAAGATCGATTTGAGATCGGGCTATCACCAGATTCGGGTAAAGAGTTCTGATGTACCGAAGACTGTGTTCAGAACTCGTTACGGTCATTATGAATTTCTAGTGATGCCTTTCGGTGTGACGAATGCTCCAGCTGTTTTTATAGATTACATGAATCGGATATTTCAAGCTTACTTGGATCAGTTTGTTGTAATCTTTATTGATGATATTCTTATTTATTCTCGTACTCCGCAAGAGCACGGAGAACATCTAAGAATTGTCCTATTGATACTGCAAGAGAAGCAACTTTTTGCTAAGTTTAGCTAGTGTGAGTTTTGGATGTCAGAGGTCAAGTTTCTTGGACATGTTATATCTCATGGAGGTGTAGCAGTGGATCCATCAAAGATTAAAGTCGTGATTAATTGAGAGAGACCGAGGAATGCTTCAGAAGTGAGAAGTTTCTTAGGTTTGGCAGGTTACTACAAAAGGTTTATCCAAGGTTTTTCTCAGTTGGAGTTACCATTGACTAAGCTTGCTAAAAGGATTTTACTTATGAATGGGATTCTGGTTGCGAGCAAAGTTTCTTATATTTGAAAGAGAGATTGACTATTGCTCCGATGTTGATTATTCTCGATCCTAACAAGTCTTATGAAGTGTTTTGCAATGCTTCCAAGATGGGATTATGAGGTGTTCTTATGCAGGAAGGTCAAGTTGTGGCTTATGCTTCTCGACAGTTAAAGGTTCATGAAAGGAATTATCCAACTCATGATTTGGAATTAGCGGCCGTGGTGTTTACTCGGAAAGTGTGGCCACATTATTTGTATGGAGTGCGCTTTGAGATGTTTAGTAACCATAAGAGCTTGAAGTATCTTTTTGATCAAAAGGAATTGAATATGAGGCAAAGAATCTGGATGGAATACTTGAAAGATTATGACTTAGATTTGAAGTATCATCCCGGAAAAGAAAATAAAGTGGCAGATGCTTTAATCCAGAAAGTGATTCATGGTGCCGAGTTGATGGTGTTAGAGTACACATTGTTGGAGAAGTTTCGATATCTTAATCTTCAGTTCGTATGGACTCCGAATGGTGTGATAATGGGAATTTTGAATATTAATTCTACCTTGAGGGACGAAATTCAACAAGCACAAGTTCTAGATGAGAAGTTGCAAGAGATGTTACTACAACCGGGTTTTGTAAGAGCGTTGGATGGGACTATCCTATTCAACCAAAGGATTTATGTTCCGAATGATGTTATGTTAAAGAGAAAGATTTTGGAGGAAGCCCACAAAGGTACTTTTACGATACATTCGGGTTCTTTGAAGATGTATCAAGATTTAAAGAAAGAGTATTGGTGGATCGGTATGAAAAAGGATATTGCGGTGTTTGTGTCAGAGTTTGGGGTATGCCAACAAGTGAAGATCGAGCACCATAGACCAGGTGGTTTGTTACAACCTTTAGATATTCCAATTTGGAAGTGGGATAGTATTTCTATGGATTTTGTAGTGGGTTTACCGAGTACTCAAGGTGGTTCTGATTCTGTTTGGGTGATTGTGGGTCGACTATTGAAATCTGCGCATTTCTTAGCCGTTAAGACTATGTACCAGGCAAGGCATCTTGCGAGGTTGTTTATTGCTGAAATTGTGAGGTTGCATGGCGTTCCATCTAGCATCGTGTCAGATAGAGATCTGAAGTTTACTTCGAGGATTTGGAAAGTGTTCCAATAAGATATGGGTACGAATTTACGTTTGAGCACTCCTAATCATCCTCAAACGGATGGTCAGACGAAACGTACAATTTAAACAATGGAAGACATGTTAAGGGCTTATGTGTTGTATAGCAAAGGGAATTGAAAGGAACTCTTGCCTTTGATCGAGTTTTCCTACAATAATAGTTTTCATGCGAGCATCGGTATGCTCTGTATAAGGCTTTATATGGAAAGAAGTTTAGGACACCTTTGTGTTGGTCGGAAGTGGGTGAAGATAGAATTTGAGACCCGAGGTGATTCAAGAGACTATGGAAAAGATTTGAATGATTCGAGAGAAAATTAAGCAAGCCCAGGATCGTCAAAAGAGTTATGCTGACAATCGAAAGAAACCTTTGGAATTTGAGGAAGGTGATCAAGTTTACTTGAAAGTTAATCTGAGATTGAGGTTGAAAGGACTGTTCAAGTCACGCAAGCTAAGTCCGAGATACGTAGGACCATATCAGATCTTAGAAAGGATTGGTGAATTTGCTTACAGATTAACCTTACCACCCTCTCTATCTGAAATGCATGATGTTTTTCATGTATCTCAACTTTGTAGGTTTGTTCCTGATCCTCTTCAGCCTATTCTACTGGATTCTATCGAGATAGAAGCGAATTTGACTTTTGAACCCAACCGAGTCGTATTATTGGAAGAGAAACCAAGGTGTTAAGAAACAAAGAGATTCCACTTGTTAAGGTACAATGTGATGTGACGCATCCGGGAGATGCTACGTGGGAGTTGGAATCGGAAATACGGGAATTGTATCCTCACCTGTTCAGGTAATCTTTAAATTCGAGGACGAATTTCTATTTAGGGGGGGATGTAATACCCCGTAATTTATTTAACTCTCCGAGTAATATTAATTAATGTCAATATAATTCCGGGTTGCTTTGAGTAATTTTAACAAAAAACTATTTGGAGCAAACAGGTAATTTAAATTGATTAACTAATATTATTGGGTTCAAAGGTTTTATTAAATTGGTATTACAAATACATTTTTGGATACTCTCTAATTGGACTCGTCGGTAGGAAATATGTTTTCCCTCTTTAAGACTTAAGTTTTATTTTTATGTTTTTATAGAAAGAGAAACATAGAAAAAGGAAAAAGAAGAAGTTGGTAAGGAAGAGGAAAAGAAGGAAAAGAGAAGAAGAAGAGGAAGTGATCCCTAGAGCTCCAATCCATCAATATTCATCATCCGTCTGTCAAATCGACTTATTCTCTTTGTCAATCTTCATCTCTCGAGGTGGGTTCTTAGTTAGAAACTTTTATTTTAGATTTTGGTTGAGTTTTAGAGTTATGAGTTTTAGGGTTTTTGTTGAAAAATCTTAGAAATTGAAAGTTTAACGGTTAAAACTCGATTAAATCAAGAGTATGTTGGCTAGTATGTGATAATAATCATGTTTGATAGTCGGTATCTCTGTTTTGGTGATTTTTGGTTGAATTTGTGGCATTTGGATGAAGTTCCCGTAAGCTGTTTTTCTGAAAAATTGCAGAGCTCGCTTAGCGAGCAGGGCTCGCTTAGCGAGCAGGGCTCGCTTAGCGAGCAGGGCTCGCTTAGCGAGCATGTTGTTTCTGCAGAAAGGTTTCTGCTATGGTGTAGCTCGCTTTGCGAGCTTGAAGGCTTTATTTTGTTTTAGTTTTATTCCATAACCTTTTTTCCGGATATCCGTTTTTAGTGTTCCGTACATCATTTTGAAGCTAAAAGTATATACTATCACATGATGCTGAGAAATAGTATTTTCACCCGAATTTTACCCGACTTTTCAAATTACCGGAATTATGTTAAATTGGAAAGTGTAGGCCGTTGGAAATGAAAAGGTACAACTTGTGAGGTATCTAGGATTCCCTTGGGCTAGCGTGAATTGTGGTTTGTATTGCACTAGGTCCTTCGTAAAGTCTTGAGTAAGTCTCGATACGGATAACTTTGCGTTCTGCAAGAGCATCCGTAAAGGCTTGAGGTACCGTTAGTAAAATGTGGATGGTGATTGAAGCGTTACGTTACGAGTCCTCCATAAGGTCTCGAGTAAGTCTTGAGGTGGGTTACCTTTAGTCCCACGGGAAGCATCCGTAAAGACTTGAGGCAAGTACTACACTAGTTATGCGGTAAATCTTGAGTAAGTCTTGAGGTGGGTTACCTTTAGTCCCACGTGAAGCATCCGTAAAGATTTGAGGTTAGTGTTATATTTAATCCTTCATAAGGTCTTGAGCAAGTCTTGAGGTGGGTTACCCTTAGTCCCACGGGAAGCATCCGTAAAGGCTTGAGGTAGATGTTTCACTTGTTGTGTATCGAGAGTAGGCATGGACATTGGGTCCATTTGGTTTCGGTTTCTTGTGTGAGAGTGGGTAAGTCTTGAAATTGTTGGAATTGAACCCTTAGAGCTGAGAGAACTCTAAGATAGGGAACTCACTGAGATATTTTATCTCACCCCATTTTGATGTTGTTATTTCAGGTACTTCAGGTTCTGCAAAGGGTAAAGATAAGGAGACTTGATTATCTTTACTTGTTTGATGGCTTTCTTCCGCTGTGGACTTTTGAGATCTTCGGATCTAGTTCTTAGACATTTTATTTTGTGAACATCTTCTACTATTTATAGCCTTTTGTATTAGTACCTTATGTTGTAGTGGCTATATTTATGCAATGTGTTACTTAGAACTTGTTGTATTTCAGTACCAAACTAAAAATTTATATATGAAAAATATGCTTTGATATATGTCTTTTATATATGGCTATTACATACATGGATAGACACGAAGCAGACCTGTTAATGAAAGAAATTCATGAAGGATATTTTGGTACTCATGCAATGGGCATGCAATGGCTAAAAAGATGTTGAGAGCCGGTTACTATCTGCTTATAATGGAATATGACTGTTGTAAGTATGTGAAAAAGTGCCATAAGTGCCAAGTGTATGCTGATAAGATTCATGTGCCACCAACTCATTTCAATGTAATTTCTTCCCCATAGCCTTTATATATGTGGGGAATTGATATGCTTGGTAAGATTGTACCCAAGGCTTCGAATGGACATCATTTTATTCTTGTTGCAGTTGACTACTTCACCAAGTGGATAAAAGCGACATCGTATGCTAATGTGACCAAGCAAGTTGTGGTTCGATTTATCAAGAATAACATTATCTGCAGATATGGTGTTCCGAATAGAATCATTACTGATAATGGTTCAAACTTGAATAATAAGATGATGAAAGAGCTTTGTGAAGAATTCAAGATTCAACACCATAATTCTTCTCCATATAGACTGAAGATGAATGGGGTTATTGAATCTGCTAATAAGAACATTAAGAAGATCATTCAGAAGATGGTTGTGACATATAAGGACTGGCATTAGATGCTCCTTTTTGCTTTGCATGGGTATCGTACATTTGTCCATAATTCAATAGGGGAAACCCCTTTCTCACTTGTTTATGGTACATAAGCAGTGCTCCCTGTCGAGGTTGAGATCCCATCAATGAGAGTTCTGATGGAAGCCAAGTTGACTTAGGATGAATGGTGTCAGAGTACATTTGATCAGTTGAATTTGATTGAGGAAAATAGAATAACAACTTTGTGTCATGGTCGGTTGTACCACCAAAGAATGAAGAAAGCTTTTGACAAGAAGGTCATACCTCGTGTATTTAGAGAAGGCGACCTCGTGCTCAAAAAGATCCAGTCTTTCATTATAGATTCTCGGGGCAAGTTGACTCCAAACTATGATGGCCCATATGTTGTTAAAAAGCCTTCTCTGGCGGTTCATTAATTCTTACAACTATGGACGGTGAGGAGATCACTTGTCCTGTGAATGCAGATGCAGTCAAGAAATACTTCGCCTAAAAAATAAAATAACAGCTTGCTAAGTTGAAAACCCAAAAGGGCGGCTTAGGCAAAAAGGAGCGTCTTGGTGGATTGAAAACCTGAAAGGGTGGTCCAGTAAAAAATTAGAGACATAAATAGAAATAATTATCCCGATAAATTGAAAACCCGAAAGGACAATCTAGGAAAAAGTTAGGGATCATGGCAAGTAACTACATCGATATACTGGATCACTTGAAACAATTGAGGATTTTATATTCTATTCCTCAGCAGAATTGTCCATCAAATATTCTTATTCACTCACCCTTGACTGAAGTTTTAGACACGGTGGAGTTCAAAGTTGATAGGGAGAATAATGATCATTGTATTTGAATGTAGCCCTTTTCCATGTATTTACCATTTTTCAAATTTGTAATGATCCATAGAGTCATGCCTTTTACTGACTACCATTCTATCAATGAATTTGAGCCTTTATTTAATTGTTTGTAATTCTTTATGTTGTTTCTGTTTGCAAAATTTCATTTATTATTGATGATGATTTTTGAAACAAATTTAATAAATTGAATTTTTGAAGATTATAAAAACATTTTTTCCTTTTGATATATGAATAAAGAAAGAATATCAACAGTGATTCCAGGGATGGTAAAGTCTTGATATGTGTAACTTACCTCTCCCAAAGCAGGGTTTGATCCAGTTGGTTCCATACGGAATTCCTGATTAGTTCTGGCATTTTGATATTAATGATGGTTTGCTCCCTAACAACAAGAAAGAGCAGGGATTAGTTACTGTATGGACATTCCCATTTGAGTTCCAATTTCTTTCCCAAAAGAGTTATTAGAAGCGATATTCCTGTCATACGAGTATCCCCAGCTGAGTTTTAATATCTTCCTCAGCAGATTATCCTTGATTTAAGAAGATTATGTAGGTAATCCTTAGCCGAGTTCTTGTTCCTCAGTTTGAGTCGGTTGCGTCCCTTAGCAGAAGTATTTATATAGTAGTCAATTTAGAGGTTTTCTTTTACCTGGTGGTAGGTATTGATTTAAAATCCATCGCAACTATGTGTTGGGTATGATGTTAACTTCTGGTATCCCCATGCGGGTCGGTAAGTCCAAAATTTTCTTGATATGACTGACTTCCATGGTGTAATACCATAAAATTTTCTCTCTTAATTTATTGCTAACCTCAAGTGGCTTGTGCTTCGTCATTTTGCATGATCATCTAAGCATAACATCACACTCAAAAAAATAATAAATAAATAAAAATTCATTTGCATATGCATGAGGCATGTGATTGGGATAGGACGAACAATATGTGGAGCTCAAGAGAAGAAAAGTCACTACAAAAATAATGCAGAGCAATTCCAGGAAAAACAAAGAAAAGGAAAGAAAATTAAAAGTTTGGGGGCGGTAACTGGTTAACGCATTTGGTTAACCGGTTAACAGTGGTGAATTTTGGGAAAATCATTTGAAAAGTGGTTGTGTTTTTCATTTCCCTCCACATTTCCTTCCATTCTTTTTCCTCTCATTTTTCCACTTCAATTCCACCTCATTTCCCTTGGATGTTTCTACCACATTCTACCACCTTCTAGATTATTCCAAGGAATATTCTCTAGTCCTAACCACTTTTAACTAACTCCTACCCTAATCCCAAACCAAAACCAAACTCCATTCCTAAACCTAGCTCCAAGCCTAGCCATTATATAAACCCTAATTCACCAAAGCAAAGGGTTAGAAATTCATTTTCACCATTTTTCATCTTCAATCTCTCATTTTTTCCTCTCAACTCTCCCATTTCCTCACAAAATAACCAAAGCTTCTTCAAAGAAAAGCTCTTCAAGTTTCACATTGAAACTTGAAGATCTTGAAGCTTAACTTTCATCCTCCATTTATTTGTGGATAATTGAAGATTTGCTACTGGTTTTTTGGATTCGGTTTGGAGCATTGGAAGTGATTAATCGAGAAGCGTCAAGAACGAATCGCATTTTTTTGCATTCGCGGATCTTCGGTTTTCTTCTTCGATAACACTCCGAATCATCGCAACATTCACCGAAGCAATCCTCCGCTTCGTAGGTTGGTGATCCAAAACCATTTATGCTTTAACGTATTCTCTTCATCTCGCCGCAATGACATTCTTCACATGTTTATCGTTTCGATTGGTACTGATTTTAGGGAATTTTTTAGGTTAGTTTCAGTAGCTCATGCCGTCATTTCGAGTCGTTTCTACACATTTCCATTCACTTTTGCATTTGTGTGCTTATTTGTCATTTTGTGCATGAAGTGATTTAATGCATAATCGTTGCTATGTTCAATGCATCATTCGGCATGTGAATGATCATGTTACATTCTGGTTTTGCATCCTTTGCTTGTTCGTTAACTCTTACGCATCATCGCATCGCATATCGTATGTTGCATTTCATATAATCCCCAAATATGTATGTGCATGTTGTTGCATCTTATTGCAAGTTTGATCATGTTTGCATATCATGCTAAATTCTGTTTTTTGCATCAAGCTACACGTCATTGTTGATCCATGTTGATGCATGTTCATCATGTTTATGTGCCACTTTGCGTACTTGTTGTATAATCAATAATTTGGTGCATGTTTTCACGATCTCTCATTGCAAAATTTATGTCCATTCAATTGTGGTTATTTTTCCATGTTCATGTTGCATTTATTGTGTTAATTGTGCATTTTCCATTGATTTTGTGCATTAAAAAATGAAAATAATCAAGTATGAATTTTGCATTCGTAGCTGTTTTTTGACACAATAGCTGTAAAATGTATGCTGATTGTTGCATTTTCACACTTTTTACACCTGTTTTGCATGCTGATTGTGAGTTGTCAAAAGTTGTGTGCATTATACATTGCATTTCATAGCTGTTTGTGCATTTAGTAGTTGTAGTAGGTTGCTGAGTTTTGCATTGCATCTTTTTGAGGTCCATTAACCTTAAGATTGAGTCTAATTTAGGTCCTAGGATCATTAGCATTTAATTGGTACTTTGTTTTCCTTATTATTTTTAATAATATGCAATATTAACCTTTGTTTTGTAGGGAGGTTAAGGTAAGTTCTTCACAACTTATTCTTACTTCTTTATGCATTTAATGTACATTTTGCTTTACCTTTCATACTTGTGTTTGTTAGGTTTGTTTTCTCATAACTTCATGTTAATCCCTTGTAGGATCAACTTAACTTCATTAAGAAGTAAGTTGTATTCTATTTTCTTTGTTTCTCCTTTCCTTCTCATTAGGATAGAAACCTTGCTAACCTAGGTTCATCCATGTATGATAACATTAGGATTTTAGTCTTCCCCTTAGACTTTTTGCCTTTGGTTTGTTTTGCCTTCTCTTTCTCATCTCATAAAGAAAAAGCTAAAAAACACCTAATAAAGGTTAACTTTCTCGTACGACACGAGACTTTTCCGTGGGTTACTTATGCACGTCCTGTCTCGGGGCGAGGTGTAAGTCATCTACCACGATGAATACGTCTTAGTACGAGAAGGTTCACAAACAATAAAGAAAAACACTTCTCTAAAAGACAAAACAATCAACAATAAGCGACTTTTCCTTCGGGAAAATATTTTCTCATCCCACTCACTCTTAACGCGAACTTGCGATGACTTGTCTTGCATGAAAGACGGTAAACGCACTCGTTCAAGGAGAGCCTGCAACATCTGAGCATAGACATACGCAATTCCATCGCATAAAAAATACAAACAAAGTTTCCTCCTTTAGTTAGGCGAACTACGTCGAATCTGATCCTCATTTTCCCGATGAAGTATGTAGGCAGAGGGTTAGGGCCCGTTCGAGCACATTCTTTATTTTCCCTACATTTCCCCTTTTCTTTCCATTCTCTTTTTCCAGTTCCCTCTCATTCTAGTTCTAGTTAGCAGTTCATTTATTTAGCATCTTTATTCTTTCACACCTTTTGAAACAAACAAACAAGCATGGATCCCGTCGGGTATGGCGGACGATCTGCGGTGCTAATACCTTCCCAGGTTGTAACCGACTCCCGAACCCAGATCTTTGGTTAGCAAGGCCTCGTCCTTTCCTTTTCTCTCATGTTTGTGCAGCATTACCTTTCCCATTCCTTCGAGATAAAAATGTCTGGCTGGCGACTCTACCTTTTCTGCGCCACTTTCGCGTTTTTACCAGGATGAAAATCCCGGGAGCGACAACTGGTGACTCTGCTGGGGATCGAACCCAGAATCTCTGGTTTCCCTCGTAGAGTCAATCCTAGTGCATGTTTGATTTTGTTTCTTTGGGTGTTTATGTGTGTGATGTTGTGTGTTTATTTACTGTTTTCATTTACAGTTCTTACTTTACAACATTTATTTACTGCTTTCAGTATTTATTTCACATGCATCATATCTACTGGATTGTCTGGCCGTGCTGGTTTTCATTTTTTCTATGGGATGGGAGTTACTGTGAGATAAGCCAAACACCCGGCTTGAGTGAACCATAGGATTATCATGGACAAGCATTGTACTTGCAGGGTTACATGATGAGTGGCGATGTGTTCCACACCCAGGTTGCGACCGTCTTGGAACTATCTTGTGTGGGGGTTTTGCCTCACTTCAGGGTACGACCTTGGTAGTTATGTGCAGCTGGGGACCGATGATTGAGGATCTTAGTGGAAACACCCCTCTCTAGTGATGACAGTGGCAGACCATATTTGTTGGAAAACCCACTCGCATCTGAGGGCCCATTGGGAACTCGCATAAGATGGCTTGGTTCTCTCATGAGAATCCAATTAAAGCAAATTGTGCGTATGACAATAGTATTGTATCCTAAGGACTGAATGTACTATTGTTTCTCAATTCAGTGGTTGAAGCTGGAGGCTTATGAGGGATGCATGTTTCCTTGGACTCAGTTGAGACCTCCCTGAGTAGTACATAATGCCAAACCGATTCCCTGATTTGGTCATGAGCCATTTCTCGGAGATGGTGAATGTATTATTGCTGCTCGGCTTTGAGAGTCCGTGATGTTGACCCGAGTAGCACACCCGTGAGATGGGAAGGGTTTACAAATTTGCAGGAACCCTGAAACTTCCAACATACCCACTTTGCCAGTATTGTTCAGTATTGTGATTTGGTTATTTGGCTCCTTGGTTCTAAGACTTGGGCTTCTTATTCAGAAGGGTTATTATTATGATTGTAACCTGCACAGACACATGATTATATGCTTAGCACATCACAGACACACCACCAGTCACATGCCTTGCATTGCATAATCATCATGACATCATTAATCATTGTGTTCTTTTTCATTCTCAGGGTTCATATTACTCCCGATTCCTGGTCATTACTACGACATAATGGAAGACGTCAGAAAATAAACTGTGCACTACAAATTCTTCAACACCAAAGTGGATATAATCAACCAGATGGTGTCTCTTATTACCCCGGGTCAGCTGGGATACTTCAAGGAGAAATATGGTGATATTCTGGATTTGGTGTTCAATCTGGACAATTCGCAAAGAAGCGTCATTCATACCTTACTGCAGTACTATGACCCACGACTTAGGTGCTTCGCCTTCCATGACTTCTGTAACACGGTGGGAGAACTGACTTTAGTTATATTGCGGATAGCAAGAGTCGCCACCGACTTTTATTTTATCCAAAGGAAAGGCATAAAAGAACAGGAAAGACCTTTTAAAAGATTTTTTTTGGGTCCGGGGGGTAGGTTATGTAAAGGGAAGGTGTTAGCACCCTTTATATCCATGGTTATCCATGGGCTCTTAGTTACTTAGCTCACTTTAAAATGTTTTTGAAATGTGAAGTGTGTGAATAGAAATTTTCTTAAGTATTTTATAATGATCCATGTACGGATATATATAAAACCTTTGTTTTGAAAATTGTTTGAAATGTATGAAGTGTTTGAAATGTTTTTGAAAAGTGAGCAAGTATCTAAGAGGAACCTACCCTAAATTAGGTCTTTTCTGTTCTTGAATCCTTTAAATGGTAAGACTATTCCTATTATTAAGGAATAGGTAGTCATTACCTTGGATGTATGGGACAAGTGAAGGGACATCTGTTATTTAGGCAACTGTGAGGTATATAAGCAATTCGAAGGGACTTATCATCTTTATTCGAAAGGGACAAGATCATTTCTAAGGCAACATTCGAAGGGACTTGATCTTTTTATCTGTTTAGGGACTAGATGATGTGGGATGAGGGACTTTTGCTTTATACACCCTACTTGACCTTTTATTTAGGCAACTTGAGAGGAAACCCTTAAGAAGTGAGATGGTGATCCAGGATCGACTTACGTGTGTGAGTGTACAAGTTCAAATATTTATCTTTTAAGTTAATGATCTAAATTCAATTTTTAAATACAAACACATCTTGCACTCCCTATATTACTAACCATAGCATTTAAAATAAATAATAAAATTACTACTACAAATATTACATAAGGGATACAATTACATAATAATAATAATTAAAATAAATTAAATAAATAAGCCAAATAAATAATAATAAATAATTGGGTTAGTAAAAATAATAATAAAAATAATGTAAAGATAAATGGGGTTAGTAATAATAAAAATTAATAAGAATAAAATCAAGAAATTAACATAATAATGAATAATAAATTTAAAAGTGCAATTTTTAATGAATAATTATTTTTAACCAATTCATATTATATACTAATTATTATAGAGATTTAAATTATATACATGTTATGAAAATAAGGTTAATTATAATTAAATAAACATATTATGAAAATAAATTATATTTACAAAATTAAATTAAGAGTTTTTAATTATTTTAAGCATAATCTAAAATTATTTACATACAAGAATTATATTAAATAATAATTATAAACAAATTATAAAAATATGCACATAATTAAAGTTTATAAATAAATTAAAAGTTATAATTAAATTTTATGTACAAGAAAATTAGGGTTTGATTATTTTAGAAAAATACATTAGGATTTACCACTTAATTAAAGTATAAACATAATTTATGACATTTAAATAAATAAATAAATTAATATTTACAATTAAGGTTCATAGAAATAATTAGGTTTTATAAAAATATTTTAGGGTTTTAGAAAATATTAGGGTTTATATATTTAGAAAAATAAATTATCTAATATAAATTAATTATACAAAATTATACAATATTAATAATACACAAAAATAAATATTAAGGTTTAATTTTGAAAAGATGAATTCTAAATTATAGAGAAGAAAATAATAATATAAACATTTTACTTTTATTATTTATTTTTATTTAATTATAATATAAACAAGTTAAATAGAAAAACAAGAAAAAAGTGAAAAAGAACTTACCTGGGCTGGGATTCGAACCCAGCCCCTAAGCTTTCACACCCTCAAGACCAGCACACCAGCCACTGGGCTACGCATGCGCAGGTGAGAAGGAGGGAACTCCATGTGGTTTTGTTTCAAACCTGTGAAAATCATGACAAAAAAACAAAAAATAGCACAAAAGGGCCTGGGGGGTTTCGAACCCAGGACCTTCACACAACAAGCAAACACTCTTACCATCCAGCCAGAAGGGCGCATCTGATGTATAATCCACAACAACTTATAATATATTAAGTCATATGGTTAAATGGAAAAAATAAGAAAAAGGTTGCTGCACCCAGGGATCGAACCAAGGGCCTAACCCTCACAAGGACAAGTTTCCAACCATCAGGCTAACGCGCACGCTGTGAAATACAAACCAAACGTAAATAATAAAAAAAAACAAATATTTGAATTCTGGAATTCGCGCCAGGGGTCTTCTTCCTCCTCCAGACCTGCGTTTTTTCCTGCGAATCTTCCTGGGCAATTTCCTGCGAATTTTTCAATATACACAACCTGCGAAATTCAAACACCATTGAAACAACAAAATTTCTTCCAATTGATTAGGGTATTATGATTCCCAGAACTCACACAATCATTCTATGTCTTTAAAAATTATTTATATTAGGTCTTTCATGGAACCCTAAAAGCTTGGCCGAAACCCTAGCAATGGCCAAATTCGTTCTAGGCAAGGAAACTCCAATCAATTAATCCAGAAAGCTTCAACACAATGAGACAAATAAGATTAAACAATCAAAATTAATTAATATGCAGCAAACTCATTGAATCGAAAAAAATCAAATGTGAGGGAAAAACGATTCGGGTTTCTCAAGATATCATGTTATGGAGCAATGTGATGAATGGTTTTGATTCAGGGAAGCTTAATGAAGCTTGTGATGTTCTCAAAATACCTTGAAACTTCCTCTAAGGTAGAAACCGAAAATTCACTTTTGAAGGATTTTTTGAAGTTTGAAACTTACTCTTTGAGGCAGAAAATTCGTCCTTGTGCATTGTGTTTTCTTTGTGTATATATGGTGGATTGAATTAGGTCAAGAAACTTTGGATTTATGGGCTTTTTGAATGCCTTGAGTGTGAAGGAATGTCATGATCCAAAAATGTGAAAAAATCAAATATTTGTATTCCAATCTGGTCTAGCACGAATTTGCACAAGATCCAATCATGTTAAACAGCATTGATGAATTTCTAGAAGAAGAATCATGTCCAAATTTTGATTTTTAGATTTTATTTTGATTTTATTTGATTTAAAATGAATAAAATTCAAATAAATATCAAATAAAATATAAAAAAACAAAATTGCTAGTCATTGGGTCGTGTGGGATGATATCTCAAGGATTGGGTTGCATAATGGTTGGCCCATTTGGAAAAAAATGATTTTAAGACCCCATTTGTTCAATATTCTTCTCAAAAATTTCCCAACTTTGCAAGGGCACAAATCCTTCAATTTTAATGCTATGAGTGTGTTCTTGGACATTTTGGAAAGCTTGAAGAGTCCTATAATCAACCCCATTGGTTTCATGTCCATATCATTTACCATTCTCAAGTTATGCCCTTTTGAAGTTGTTGACTTTTTGTTGACTTTCAAAAGGACCTATAATGTCTTAGCTCATACCTTCCAAATGAAGCATTTTTGGGCTTGGCTTGTGAGACACAAAGTTGTAGAGAATTCAATTTCCTTCAAAATGAGATTTGGATGGAAAATTATTGATGAAGCATGTGAAAGTTATGGCTGGTCAAAGTTCAGTTGACTTTTCCTAAGAAAACCCTAATTTAGAAACTCCTGATTCTTGATGATCTGAAATCTCCTTGATGAATCATGATCAACCCTTGATCAAATGATGAATTTTACTTCATATAATTGATGTTGGCAAAAAATCATGAAGTTTGACTTTGGTTTGACCACTGTTGACCTCAGTTTGACTTTTTAACTGCTTTGACTGATTTTGACTTATCTGATCATCTGACTGAGCAAACCTTTGAGAAAAGTCTTGAAACTTGTCATGGGGATTCTTAAACACATATAAGATGTTATGAAGCTCACTTGAAGTCTTGGAAGTCCATTTAGCCTGATTAAAGTCAAAACCCTAGTTTAGGATGCATTGCTTAGGAGGATGCATTGTCTGAGGAAAATGTCAAATCTTTTGACTAATTGTGAACCTTGTGAACCTCATGAGATGTATTGTGAACCTCATAAGATGTCTTGTGAATCTTGTGAACCTCATAAGGTGTCTTGTGAACCTCATAAGGTGTTTTGTGAATCTTGTGAACCTCATAAGGTATCTTGTGAACCTTGTGAACCTCATAAGATGTCTTGTGAACCTTGTGAACCTCATAAGGTGTCTTGTGAACCTTGTAAACCTCATAGCACACAAAGTCTTATATTGTGAGGGAAAATTTTGGGGTGCAACAGCTGCCCCTGTTCAATTTTCTGAAACCTGAGGGGTTAGATTGGTATATTTTCCAGTCGTGACCTGGAAGGTTGAAGGGGATTGAACACAAAAGCCCAAAAATTTGCGCTCACCGGTGCGTAGAGTGATACTGATAACTTGTTGTATATGCTTTGAGTGGGCTTAAAGATGCCACTTGGAGAATAGTTCTTCAAATCTATCTCTTGGAGGATAAAGCAGTCCAAAATATGAAGATATAGCTTTTGGGAAGATAAACAACATCCCAACATAGTGAGATAACCTTTGGGAAGATAAACAATGGCCCAAGGTAAAGGTATAACCTTCAGGAGGATAAACAGCGTCCTGAGGTATAATGATAGCTTTCAGGAGGATAAACAACATCCTGAGGTATAAGTATAACTTTTGGGAGGATAAACAACGGCCCAAAGTCATGATAGATTTCAGGAGGATAAACAACGTCCTGAGGTATAATGATAGCTTTCAGGAGGATAAACAACGTCCTGAGGTATAAACATAACTTTTGGGAGGATAAACGACGGCCCAACAGTCATGATATGGCTTTTGAGAAGATAAACGACGTCTCAAAATAGCCTTCGGGAAGATAAACGACGTCCCATGATAATGAGGTAACCTTTGGGAAGATAAACAACGGCCCAAGGTCATGATATGGCTTTTGAGAATATAAACGACGTCTCAAAATAGCCTTCGGGAAGATAAACGACGTCCCATGATAATGAGGTAACCTTTGGGAAGATAAACAATGGCCCAAGGTCATGATAGCTTTCAGGAGGATAAACAACGTCCTGAGGTATGAGGTAACCTTTGGGAAGATAAACAACGGCCCAAGGTCACAAGTTGTTGATGAAGTTTTTGCTGGAGAATTAATCTGAAAAACAAGATTATAACATTCTGTATTATAATATTAGTTTATGCATTATGTATGCATGTATAATATGATGCACTTAAGTGATGTATTATATATTTATGTATATGTATGTTATGGTATGATGTAAATGATGTATGTATGTATCATGCAGCTTGAAGCGCCTGGATATCTTCGTATAACAACTGCTGGCCAGGGAAAGTAAATCCCAATTTGTTGCTGAAGAATATGAGGAACTTGTTCCCGTCTTGTTTGATAATATAGTATATATAACCTCCCGTCTTCGTTCGACAGTAAGGTATACATAACCTCCCGTCTTCGTTCGTCGTAAAGTATACATAACCTCCCGTCTTCGTTTGATAGTACTCCTATTGGAAAAATAAATTCCCGACTATCTGTATGAGGATAAAAGAGATGGATATAATTTCCAAGGGAGATGTGACTCGAAGTATTTATGAAGATGGATTTGTCCTACTGGGGATTTGCAGCTGTCTTGTAGGGATGAACCGGCGAAGCTTCGTTGAATTCCTTCCCTCGTTCGTCCTTAGTAAATACTATTACTATATTTTCATGCATTTCTGGTAAACATCAATCATATTAAGCATTTATGCATTTCTGGTAAACATCAATCATATTCAAAAGCATACATACATTTAAACACAACCAATGGACGTTTCGCTTATGTAAATAGGGTAAAAGTAAATCTGGATTCAAAAGATAGAATTTTATTTATATCAACAAGTGACCCGTACATGGGTAAGTTTGTACAAGGGGACAGAAATCCTAGTAAGAGGAATTTGTCATAACATTTTTTCAAAACAAGGAAAATCAGCTATGTGGGAAATAATCCCATTGAGTTTCAATTCTACTATTGTCATTATCTTCAAGTATCTCATCTTCTGCTGTCGGGACGGAAATGATTGGATTGAGCTTTATCTGTTCGAGCTTGAGTAAGTAACACAACTGGTTGTAGTTTCATGGGTGATCCAAACGAGACATAGTCATACGCTTTAATCCCTAACTTTTGCCTGAATTGCCTTTTCAGGTTTTCAATCCACCGGGATACCCTTTTTTGCCCAAGTCGCCTTTTCAGGTTTTCGACTTGCCGGGTGTACATTTTTTTTATATATATATCCCTAATTTTTGCCCGAACCTTTTTGGTTCGCCGGGATGCCCTTATTTTTGCCTAGGCCAGTCAACCTAGCGGGTCTCTTTTTATGCGTAGTATTTTTTAACTATGTATGCGTTTACAGGCTGCGGGAAGTCTTCACCATCCATAGTAGTAAGTATCATGGCACCTCCTGAGAATACTGTCTTGACTACAAATGGTCCTTCATATGTAGGAGTCCACTTGCCCCTGGGATCACCCTGTGGTAATATGATGCGCTTGATTACCAAGTCACCAGCCTGATATACCTTTGGCTTAACCTTCTTGTTAAAAGCTTTGATCATCCGTTTCTGGTACATCTGGCCATGACAAACTGCTGCTAGTCTCTTCTCATCAATCAAATTTATCTGGTCAAGTCGAGTCTGAATCCACTCATCTTCATCCAAGCCTGCATCCTTCATAATTCTTAAGGAGGGAATCTGAACTTCAATGGGCAGAACTGCTTCCATACCATAGACTAAGGAGAATGGAGTTGCCCCTGTTGAAGTACGTATTGTAGTACAATAACCATGAAGAGCAAATGGTAACATCTCATGCCAATCCTTGTAAGTAACAGTCATCTTTTGTATAATCTTCTTAATATTCTTGTTAGCAGCTTCTACTGCCCCATTCATCTTCGGACGATATGGAGAAGAGTTGTGGTGCTTAATCTTGAACTGCGTGTAGAGGTCAGTAATCATAGTATTGTTCAAATTAGAGCCATTGTCAGTAATAATCCTTTCAGGGATGCCATACCTACATATGAGATTATTCTTAATGAATCGGGCCACCACATTCTTAGTAACAGATGCAAATGAAGCTGCCTCTACCCATTTCGTAAAGTAATCAATAGCAACCAGGATGAAATGATGCCCATTAGAAGCGGTAGGTTTGATCTCACCAATCATATCAATGCCCCACATGGCAAAAGGCCAAGGGGAAGTCAACACATTTAATGGTGAGGGAGGTATATGGACTTTATCAGCATAAATTTGACACTTATGACACGTTCTGGAGTGTTGATAGCAATCAGCTTCCATGGTAGACCAATAGTAACCTGCTCTCAATATCTTCTTTGCCATAGTATGACCACTAGAATGAGTGCCAAAGGTCCCATCATGCATATCTTCCATAATCTCTGTTGCTTCCTTCTTATCCACACAACGAAGCAAAGTTGAATCATGATTGCGCTTGTACAAAATCCCATTACTCAAAAAGAACTTAGCAGAAAACCTCCTCAGAAACTTCTTATCTTTAACAGATGCCCCTTCAGGGAACTCCTGAGCTTCAAGATATCTTTTTACTTCATAGAACCAAGGCTTCTCCTCTGTTTCTTCAGTGTCAATCTCATTGCAGTATGCAGGCTTCTCGAATCTGTCAATAGTAATCTTGGGAGCTTCATCATCCCAGCTGATCTCAAACATGGATGCCATGGTAGCTAATGCATCTGCCAACTGATTCTCTCTTCGCGGAATATGTCCAAAGGTAATCTCTTTAAAATGTGGGATCAAAGACAAAACATGCTCTCTGTAAGGAATGAGATTATCATGCTTGGTATCCCAATCTCCTTTAATCTGACTTACTACCAGGGCTGAATCTCCATACACGTCAAGGAACTGAATCTTCATATCAATGGCAGCTTTGATACCCAGGATACATGCCTCATACTCAGCCATGTTATTGGTATAATAGAAACACAATCTTGCAGTAATCGGGGTATGACAACCTTCAGGGGAACTGATCACGACACCAACACCATTACCAAGTGCATTAGAAGCTCCATCAAAAACCATGGTCCATCGGGATCCTTGTTCAGGTCCGTCATATTGTCCAGGTTCTTTGGTAATAATCATAATGTCTTCATCAGGTAACTCAAAATTCATTGACTGATAATCATCCACTGCTTGATGAGCCAAATGATCAGCTACAACACTTCCCTTAATGGCCTTCTGAGTAGTATACTGTATATCATATTCTGTTAAGATCATCTGCCATCTTGCAATTCTTCCGGAGAGAGCAGGTTTCTCAAATATGTACTTGATTGGATCCATCTTTGAAATCAACAAGGTAGTATGGGTCAACATATACTGTCTTAGTCGGCGAGCAGCCCATGCCAAAGCGCAGCAAGTTTTCTCGAGCAGTGAATATCTTGTTTCACAGTCGGTAAACTTTTTGCTAAGGTAGTATATTGCCTGCTCTTTTCGACCAGACTCATCATGATGCCCCAACACACACCCCATTGAGTTGTCTAATACTATTAAGTACATGATCAAGGGTCTTCCATCAACTGGTGGCATCAAAATTGGAGGTTCTAGGAGATATCTCTTGATTTCATCAAAGGCAGTCTGGCACTCATCATTCCATTCCATTACCTGATCTTTCTTCAACAACTTGAAGATTGGCTCACAGGTAGCTGTTAATTGGGAAATAAATCTTGCAATGTAATTCAATCGTCCCAAGAAACCTCTAACTTCCTTCTCAGTACGGGGAGCTGGCATCTCTCGTATAGCTTTCACTTTTGCATGATCCACTTCAATACCTTTTCCACTGACAATGAAACCCAGGAGCTTACCAGATGTAACTCCAAAAGTACACTTGTTTGGGTTCAATCTCAACTTGTATTTCTTTAACCTCTCAAATAACTTATGCAGATGATCAAGATGTTGCTCTTCATTCTGGGACCTGGCTATCATATCATCCACATACACCTCTATCTCATGATGAATCATATCATGAAACAAAGCCACCATAGCACGCTGATATGTACCCCCTGCATTCTTTAAACCAAATGGCATCACCTTATAGCAAAAAGTGCCCCACTGTGTAACAAATGTTGTCTTCTCCATATCTTCAGGTGCCATCTTGATCTGATTGTAACCAGAGAAACCATCCATAAAAGAGAATACCTTATGCTGAGCAGTGTTGTCTACCAGAACATCAATATGAGGAAATGGAAAGTCATCTTTGGGGCTGGCCTTGTTCAAATCTCTGTAGTCCACACACATACGTACCATACCATCTTTCTTAGGTACCAGCACCACATTTGCAGCCCACTGAGGATAAGAAGTCACAGCTAAGAACCCTGCATCAAACTGTTTCATTACCTCTGCTTTGATCTTCTCTGACATTTCAGGACGCATGCGACGAACCTTATGCTTCTTTGGACGACAATCTTCTTTTACCGGTAAACGGTGAACCACAATGTCTGTATCCAACCCTGGCATATCTTCGTAGGACCAAGAAAAAATCTCCACATATTCACGTAACATCTGAATCAATCTGCTCTTGACACCATCCTCTAAATCAGCCCCTATCTTGACTTCTTTCTTGTTTTCTTCAGTTCCCAGATTCACAACTTCGACTAGCTCTTCATGTGGCTATATAGCTTTCTCTTCTTGTTGTAACAACCTAGCAAGCTCTACAGGTACTTCACAATCATCCTCATTTCCGTCTTCAGCTTGATAGATCGGATTCTCGAAATTATAATTGGCAATAGTAGAACTGTTATCAACAGGATCCAGAGTGGATAAGGATCTGCATTTTAGTGATGTGGGTGTGTGTAAGAACACATAGCTGATAAAACAAAAAGAAAAGAAAAGAAAGACAAGGAACACAATATTTACGAAAATGAAACGTCCACTGATTTTTATTGAATGAAGTATGCAAATGAAATGACATCCCGTAACAAGCACACCATTGTGCCCCGGGTAAGGCACAAGGCTTGAAAGTTTAATTGTTTAAGAAATTACAAACTTAAAAGTAACAACACGGTAATAGTATTTACTCCTGACTAAAGGAGATAGGAATAACATCTTCAGCTTTCCAATTATTGAGCCCAGTACCCACAGTAGGAAAAATCCAAGCATCCAAGTTGTAGTCTTCATCATAGTCACCCACAACATTGATCTGATTCTTCATAATCCCCTGATTTGTGATACGAACAGCACGAGCACGACGAACAACCTTCTGGGACTCTGCAGTGAAACCCAAACCAAATTTGTCAGACTTGTATGGAATATCAGGAAGCTGACCCCAAATAGTACAACCACCTTCATCCACCACATCTCTAGCATCTTTAAGGGAGGCCATTGTAGGAGGTACTCTGGTGACCACAGGAACTTTCTTGACAACAGGAGGAGCTTCATAATCATTAACAATCCAAGGAACCACTTCAAATGTCTGACACGGAGTTTCAACATATTCACCTTCCACTTCAAGATATTTAAAGGTGTTTACATGGCTAATCATATACCCTTCCTCTCCGTAAATAGTAACAACCTTCCCCTCTATTGGATACCTCAGCTTCTGATGTAAGGTAGAGGTTACAGCACCTGCCCCATGGATCCAGGGACGCCCAAGCAAACAAGAATACGACGGACGAATATCCATTACATAAAAGGTAGTATTGAAAACCTGAGAACCAACTTTGATTGGGAGATCAATTTCTCCATGCACCACTCTTCTCGAGCCATCAAAAGCTTTCACCACTATATTATTGGGCTTCAACACAGCATCTTCAGGACTAAGCTTATTCAGGACTTCTTTGGGCAACACATTCAGAGAGGAACCGTTGTCTATCAATACATGTGACAGGGTAGTGCCCCTGCATTCAATGGAGATATGTAGAGCCCTGTTATGATCCCTCTTGGCAGGAGTCAAATCAGCATCGGAGAAACCTAACCCATTATCATAGGTCAAGTGTGCAACACAATTTTCAAACTGGTCAACAGAAATTTCATTTGGTACATGTGCAGTCTTCAGAAATTTAATCAAGGCTTTGGCATGAGCCTCAGAACATAGCAATAAAGACAACATAGAAATCTTGGAGGGAGTATGCCCCAATTGATCAACAATGTCATAATCACTCTTGCGAATGATCTTCAGTACTTCTTCCATCTGCTTAGAAAGATCATCAGCAGCTGGCACATCAGTTGGTATAGGTTCAATAACAGGACCTTTGCCCCGAGCATCAGTGGTGGAGGTAGTAGCTGGAGTAACTGCATTCTTGGAAGTAACTGGAGGAGAGAAAACTCTTCCGCTTCGTGTGATCTTACTAGATCCATCAATATTATCAACATCAATGTTTTCTTCAGCAACAGGCATATCAGCTAAGGGTTCCTGCTTAACACCATGGATATAAACATCAGACCCATAATGCCAAGGCACATCTTTATCAGAAGTATACGGAATAGGACCAGGAGTGGTAATGATCATAGTAGCCACTCTAACTTCAGCAACAATCTTCACAGGGCCTTCAGCAGTAATCTTAATTGGACCCTTATGAGTGATTTTGACAGGTCCCTTGGAAGTAATCCTCACCGGTACTTTATCAACCATATCTACCTCTTCAATCTTCGCACCTTTAGTTATATGATCAACCATGCTTTCCACAGAAGGTGGTGTCCTCTCAAACACTATGGTGTAATTATTCATGAGGCGTTGAATTCCTTCCTTCAACCTCCAGCAACTATCCGGCCTATAGGCACAATAGACACAATCTTCACGACAACCTGGAAAGAACCCAGCTTGTACTAACTTCTTCTTAATAACAGACAATGGCGTAGTCAAATCTGTAACTGAGGAAATATGTGAATCTTCATCAATGGCATTGACAGTCTTCTCATGATTTGGCATGGGAGCAGTAATCACATTTGGAGTACCCGGAGGGTCAAACTCAATTTCTCCAGCATCAATCATATCTTGAATTTTGTTCTTCAATACCCAGCAACTATTGGTATCATGTCCCTGACAATTAGAATGATATGCACATCGTGCATTAGGATTGTACCTGAGAGAGGTAACATTAGGATTCTGAGGAGGATCTTTCAGAGTGATAAGTTCAGCCTTCAACAAGTGTTGCAAGGCTTGGGCCATTGACATGTTGATCTTAGTGAACTGCCTTCTAGCCCTCTGTTGATTTCCCTGTGGCTGCTCTGGTGTTGTAGGAGTTGGATTGGAGATATGAACTGCACTCACAGACTGATGCCTTCTATTACGATCAGGTTGACCATAAACAATATTTGACTCTTTCTTCCCACTAGGGGGCTTCTTTGTAGTACTGGATGAAGAAGCACCCACTTGAATCTTGCCACTCCTTATACCACTTTCCACGCGCTCTCCTGTCATTATCAACTCAATGAAGCCAGACGATGAGCTTCCAATGAGATGACTGTAAAAAGGACCATTCAACGTACACATGAACATATCAACTAACTCCCTGTCAGTTAGAGGTGGTTGCACTCTTCCAGCCAAGTCTCTCCACTTCTGAGCATACTCCTTGAAGCTCTCTTTATCACCCATAGACATGCTCTGAAGTTGCATGTGAGTAGGGGCTAAATCAGCATTGTATTGATATTGCTTATAGAAGGCTTCAGCAAGATCATTCCAATCACGAATGTTGACACTTTCCAACTGATAGTACCATTCCAATTGAGCTCCAGATAAGCTCTCTTGGAAGAAATGGATCCACAACTTCTTATCAGCAGTATGAGGTTGGATTCTCCTGACATAAGATCTCAGATGCAGCTTGGGACAAGAGACACCATCATAAACTACGAAAGTAGGAACCTTGAAACCAATGGGTATAACCACCCCAGATATCAAACTCAGGTCTTCAAAATCCAGCCCTGAAGACTTTTGCAACTCTGTTGCACCCCAAAATTTGCCCTCACAATACAAGACTTTGTGTGCTAAGAAGATTCACAAGGTTCACAAGATTCACAATACTTACAAGACCTTTCATGAGGTTCATGAAGTCTACAAGATACTTTATGAGGTTCACAATACCTCCCATGAGGTTCACAAGGTTCACAATACCTCCCATTAGGTTCACAAGGTTCACAAGACATTTTATGATGGTTCACAAGGTTCACAAAGTTCACAAATAGTCAGAAAAGTTGACAATCCCCTCATACAATGCACCTCCTAAGCAGTGCATCCAAAACTAGGGTTTTGACTTTAATCAGGCTAAATGGACTTCCAAGACTTAAAGTGAGCTTCATAACATCTTATATGTGTGTAAGAACCCCCATGACAAATTTCAAGACTTTTCTCAAAGGTTTGCTCAGTCAGATGATCAGATAAGTCAAAATCAGTCAAAGTAGTTAAAAAGTCAAACTGAGGTCAACTGTGGTCAAACCAAAGTCAAACTTCATGATTTTTTGCCAACATCAAGTATATGAGGTAAAATTCATCATTTGATCAAGGGTTTATCATGATTCATCAAGGAGATTTCAGATCATCAAGAATCAGAAGTTTCTAAATTAGGGTTTCCTCAGTAAAAGTCAACTGAACTTTGACCAGCCATAACTTTCACATGCTTTATCACCAAGTCTCCATCCAAATCTCATTTTTAAGGAAATTGAATTCTCTACAACTTTGTGTCTCACAATCCAAGCCCAAAAATACTTCATTTGGAAGGTATGAGCTAAGACATTATAGGTCCTTTTGAAAGTCAACAAAAAGTCAACAACTTCAAAAGAGCATAACTTGAGAATGGTAAATGATATGAACATGAAACCAGTGGGGTTGGTTATAGGACTCTTCATGCTTTCCAAAATGTCCAAGAACACCCTCATATCATTAAAATTGAAGGATGTGTGCCCTTGCAAAGTTGGGAAATTTTTGGTTGGTTTATGAAGAAAATGGAGGTCTAAAACCAATTTTTTCTTAATGGGCTTGCCATATGATGACCCAATCCATACTATGACCTCATGCACGACCCAAGACCTCAAAAATCAGATTTTTTATCATTTTATTTTTATTTATTTTGATTTAATTCATTAAAAATCATTTTAAATTAAAATAAAATATAAAAGTCAAAGATTTAAAATGGATTGAGCTTCTAGAAATTCATAAATATGATTGGAATCAAAGTGGTAAGAAGATCATGATGATTGGCCTAAAATAGCAAGTGTTTATGCAAAAATATTTGATTTTTAAAGCCTATCTTTTTGAATCTTTTTGGATCAAATTCTTCACACAAGCATCAAACTTTTCTGACCTAATTCATTGCTCTATAAGTACATTGCATAACCCTATTCACTATACACGAATTCTTGCCTCAAAAGTGTAAGTTTCATATTTTCAAAAACCTCTCCAAACTCAAATTCGGATTTTAACATACAAGGCATTAGAAGGTAATTTGAGAACATAGCAATGATCCTTGGACATCATTGAGTCGAAACCAATACCTATTTGCATCCAAAACCACTCATATAACATATTCCGAAGCATTCTTGATCATGAATTATTTTGTTTCGATTTCACTAATTCAATGCATTTTGATGAATTTTGTTTGGCTAATCATGTTTGTGATGTTGTATAGAATGTTTCTGGGCAAAGAAGTTGAAGAAACCGTGAATAACCCGTGAGATGCCATAGTTAGGGTTTCACTTTTGAATTTGGGGTTTCATGATTCACTGAATTTAAATGAATTTAAAGGACATGGTGTGATTGTATAGACTGTGAGGATCATGTTTAATTAATTAATTTGTAAAAATTGTACTGTTTTGCTGGTATTTGAAATTCGCAGGTTCCATGTGCTATGAAATTCGCAGGTATATTCGTAAGTGAAAACGCAGGAAATTTCACAGGAGCCAAGGAAGAAGAAGACCTCTGCGCGCGTTTTCCAAAATTCAAATATTGTATATAATATTTTATGTATTAGTTTCTGTTTTATTTCACAAGCTCATGCTTGTCCCAGTGGTAAAGCAGGCGTGCGTATTGTTGGATGGCTGGGGTTCGAATCCTGGCTGTGGCAAGTTTTTTCATGTTTTTTCCTTTTATCCATTAAACATAATATATTATGAATTGTAGTTGTTTCATATACAGGTGCGCTCTCCCAGCTGGAATGGTAACGTGTTTGTGTGATTGCTTGAAGGTCCTGGGTTCGATTCCCCCAGGCCTTTTGTTTTGCTTATTTTTCATGATTTTCAGGTTTTAGACAACAAAACCAATTTGACTCTCTTCTTTGCCACCTGCGCGCAGGCTGGCCCAGTGGCTGGAGGCTTTTTCCAGGTATTGGGAGGTCCTGGGTTCAAAACCAGGCCTCCCCTTTTTCTTTTTCTCATTTATTTCCTTTGTTTTAATTGCTATTACTATTATTTTTATTAATTAAAAAAAAAGTTTCAATGAATTAAACTATATATATATTATTATTATGTATAATTTATTTATGTAATTAAGTTAATATTTAGTGTTTAATATTTTTATATAGAACTTAATTTATTTTTGTAAACCCTAAAAAATATATTTTTCTTAAAACCCTAATTAATCATATTAATTTTCAAAACCCTAATTTATTTTTCTTCTATTTTTGTTTAATATTATTATTTATATTCAATCTAATTTTTATTAAATGTATAAATTGCTTATAATTTAAATTTTTGTACATAAATATGTAAAGATTAAAATGCTTAGTTTATTTTTATAATATGAAAATATTCTCTAATTGTTTAGAATTTAATTTTTGCATGTAAATAATTTTTATTATATGTTTAAAAATATGTAAAATTGCCAATTTAATTTTTATAATTATAATTTATTTTTCATAATATGTTCATAATTGATTTAATTTCATAATTTATACATAACTTATAAATTTTATAATAATTAATATAATTGTTCATACTTTCTTATTAACCATTAAAAATAGGGGTGTTCATGGGTACGTGCCAACCCGCGAACCCACTCACCCAACCCAACCCAACCCTTATTTTCATCCAACCCATTCATGCACGGGTCCAACCCGAACTAACCCATTCAAACCCATTGGTGTTTGGTTCGGGTAACGGGTTTGAAATTTTAAATCCAAGAACCCGCGAACCCAACCCATTAATATATCTCACTATTTTTATTTAATTTTATTTATAAATTATCTAGCATAATTTTTAGAATGCATATATTTTTTAATATAATTATAGTTTTTATTAATTGTAAAAACATAAGTCTAAATCAAATTTGAGAGATCAATTTTATCTATTCAAAGAGAGATATATCTTACTTTTTATATTATACTTTACACCATTTGTATATTTTTCTAATTTTTTATTAACCAATAAATTTTATTCAAATTGAATACTAAAAGTTTATGATTTTTTTTAATTTTTTTGTAATATAAATAAGTTAATTAAATGATATATTTTATTTAGAATTTGAAAATTATGTTTAGTGGATGACCCACGAACCCAACCCAACCCAACCCATTGATAAGCGGGTTGGATTGGTTCGGGTATAATCTTGAAATTACGGGTTGAACACTCAACCCAACCCAAAGAATATTGATCGGGTCGGGTATTGGATTTAATCAAATTAGACCCAACCCAACCCGCGAACACCCCTAATTAAAAATTTTGTTTATTATAATATTTTTGCTTATTATTAATCATGTTTATTACTAACCCCATTTATTTTTAAATTGTTATTATTATTATTTCTACTAACCCAATTATAATTGCTTATTTATTTTGCTTATTTATTTATTTTGCTTATTTATTTAAATTGCTTTTACTATTATTATTGTAATTGCTCCTGGATGTAATATTTTATAATGTTTAAATTATTTATTTTATGCCATGGTTAGTAAAAATAGGGAGTGTAATATGTATGTTTATTTAAAATTAATTTAGGTCATTTAAATTTAAAGATAAATATTAAAATTGTACACTCACACACGTAAGTCGATCTTTGATCGCCATCTCACTTCCTTAGGGATACCTCTCATTGTTGCCTCATCAAAAGGTCAAGTGGGGTGTACAAAGCAAAAAGTCCCTCAAAGTAAAGTCATCTAGTCCCTTAACAATAAAAGATCAAGTCCCTTTTTGAATGTTGCCTTCATAATGATCTTGTCCCTTTCGAATAAAGATGACAGTCCCTCCAAAAATGCTTATACATCCCACAGTTGCCTACATTAACAGATGACCCTCACTTGTCCCTCACATCCAAGGTAATGACTACCTATTCCTTAATAATAGGGATAGTCTTACCATTTAAAGGATATTTAAGAACAGAAAAGACTTAAAACTTAGGGTAAGTTCCTCATAGTTGCTTGCTCACTATTCAAAAACTTTTCAAACACTTCACAATTTCAAACAAAAATTTTCAAAACAAAGGTTTATACGCATCCGTACCTGGGTCATTATAAACTCTTAAGAAAATTTCTATTCACACACTACACATTTCAAAAACATTTTAAAGTGAGCTAAGTAACTAAGAGCCCATGGATAACCATGGATGTAAAGGGTGCTAACACCTTCCCTTTACATAACCTACCCCCCGGACCAAAAATCTTTTTAAAAGGTCTTTCCTGTTCTTTTATGCCTTTCCTTTGGATAAAATAAAAGTCGGTGGCGACTCTTGCTATCCGCAACATAACTAAAGTCAGTTCTCCCACCGTGTTACAGAACTGGCGACTCTGCTGGGGATTTAGTAAAAGAGGGGTACCCTTAGGAATTAGATCACTTAAATTGTTTGCCTTGTTTGCTTTATACTTATCTGTTGGGTGCTCTTATGTGTGAAAGATCCTAACCCGGATCTAGTGTACCTTAGGTAAATGGCAATAGACCAAGGAAACTGTACGACGTATACCGATATGGTTGATCTGGTGGCCATAGTTAGTGTGACTTCTTGGTTGGTGCTTATGTTCCTTAAGTCAAGTTGAGGATAATATGAGGCTGCCATATGTTGTCAATGCACTAACTAACTTTTAGAACCCTAGTTATCCCATCTTGGCCTTTAGAAAGTAGTGAGATAACCGGCTTTGGTGCAGACTGAAGTTGGTTGATACTCGATACTACGCTCATTGAGATTCTAAACTTGGAGGGTTTTGGTTGGCAAGTAAGTTGCCTACTGAACAACCACCCTTGTGAAGGATCAATGATATTGAGATCCCTTAGAACCTGGTTACTTTTGTAGGACAGGATGAACCAACTAACTTCAGAGGAGGGTACTTACCTTTAAACCTCATGCAAGCCTTCAAACCTAGGGCTATTGTGTGACTTGTTTGTGTGTGCCACATGTTTGTGATTGAGCATAACATCATGACATCATCATGCATCATAATCATAGCATTTTCACTAACCATTTCAAGGACCAAAGGATTTATCTTTGTTCTTTGTTGCAGGTCATGGCTTCTGCTCGTAGAAACACTATCAGGATCAACTTTGTAGGGATACCTGCTAAGCTTAAAAAGTTGGTTTCTCAAGTGTCTGATCATTCCCAGTTCATCAAAAGACATGGTCATCTATTGGATCTGGTCACCTCAGGGTTCAATGAAGACATGATGAGTGTTCTGTTTCAGTTCTTTGACCCTAAGCACCACTGCTTTACATTCCCTGACTATCAGTTGGTTCCTACAATGGAAGAGTTCTCTAAACTTCTGGGTATACCTGTTCTTGATCAAAGACCCTTCACAGGCTTGGAGAAGGAGCTTAAACCAGAGGTTATTGCTGCAGCTCTACATCTGAAGAAATCTGACATTGTTCTAGAAACGAGAAGTGGAGTTAAGGGTATTCTTGCCAAGGTGTTGATAGAAAAGGCTCAGGTATTCTTGAAGGCCATGAGCTATGATGCTTTTGAGGAGATCTTAGCCTTGCTGATATATGGCTTAGTATTGTTCCCCAATCCAGATCAGTTCATAGACGTTCATGCCATCAATATATTCCTGAGTCACAATCTAGTGCCTACATTGCTTGGAGACATCCTACATTCTCTTCATACCCGTACTACAAAGGCAAGAGGAACTTTGATGTGCTACATACCTTTGCTTTCTAGGTGGTTTATTTCTCACCTTCCTCGCTCAGTGATGAAGAATGAACAAGGGTTCAGGTGGTCCAAGAGGATCATGTCACTTTCTCACTCAGATATCCATTGGTGCTCCAGATCTATGGAGAATGTCACTATCATTGACCGTTGTGGGGAGTTTCCTAATGTGCCACTTCTAGGCATAAGAGGAGGCATTACCTACAACCCCTCTCTAGCTTTACGACAGTTTGGTTACGCTCGGAGTGATGGCCCACATGACATGTTGATTCAGGGCATTGTGTTTGACTACGACAACGATCTTCAAGGTTACCGTCAGAGATTCATACGAGCATGGGGAAAAGTAAACAGGGTTGACAGCAAGACACTGGAGCCTAATTACACTATTCCTATGGAAGCTTATCTCAGATGGGTGCGATCTCATGCTCAGACTCTCATGATGCCATATCCTACTATCCTGCCAGTTACCATGGAACCTGTTGCTGAAGGAGACACTGCTTATACCATCCTTCACCCAGACATGCCTACTGATATGGAAGACTTACAGAGATCCTGGATCCAGTTGAAGGAGCAAAGGGATACTTTCGAGGCTCATTACAAAGCAAGCCAAGAAAGAATCCTAGAACTAACAAAGCAACTTCACGAGGAACAAAATCTCAACTCATATCTCAACACAAAGAGGAAACGTCCATGGGAGACTTAAAACCCCATCCCTTGTATTTATTTCATTTCATTTTTTGTAAGCCCAAGAGGCAAAACAAATTTATTACTAATAAAAGTTTACCTTCTTGTTTGTTTAAGAAAATTTAAATCCTGCGGTCCTTGAAAACATTGCATATGCATTCACATATCATTTCATTGCATTACAGGTTTATAATTATGCACAGGTTTCTCATCTTCTCGCTGTTTATTTCAGCAATGGCTCTTGAACAAACAGTTAAGGATCTCCAGGCACAAAATGCACAGTTCCAAGAGCTGATCCTGAACCTGACCAAGGGGCAGGATGAATTGAAGACGCTGCTGGCCAAGAAGACTAAGAAGACTAGAAGGTCAGGTGGCCTGATCAACATGGGAAGGAGGTTCAAAGGTCTTGCCAAGACCAAAGAACCAGTTGAAGACTATGAATCTGAAGAGTCTGAAAAAGAGGGAGGCAGTCTCCACAACACTATGGGGGACTCTGATTCTGAGGCTAATTACTACCATGAGCCTAATGAAGACAAATTCAAGATGCTGGTGGATAGAATGGATGCTATGGAGTTGCAGAAGTCTTCTGGGCTGGATTTTGAAGATTTGAGTATGATATCTGGGGTAGTCATACCCATTGGTTTCAAGGTTCCTACCTTTGTTGTTTATGACGGGGTCTCTTGTCCCAAGCTGCATCTGAGGTCTTATGTCAGAAGAATCCAACCTCATACTGCTGATAAGAAATTGTGGATCCATTTTTTTCAAGAGAGCTTATCTGGAGCTCAATTGGAGTGGTATTATAAATTGGAGAGTGTCAACATCAGAGATTGGAATGATCTTGCTGAAGCTTTCTATAAGTAGTATCAATACAATGCTGACTTAGCTCCCACTCGCATGCAGCTGCAAAGCATGTCCATGGGTGCCAAAGAAAGTTTCAAGGAGTATGCTCAGAAGTGGAGAGATTTAGCTGGAAGAGTGCAACCCCCTTTAACTGACAGGGAATTGGTTGATATGTTCATGTGTACGCTGAATGGTCCTTTTTACAGTCATCTCATTGGAAGCTCATCATCTGGCTTCACTGAGTTGATAATGACAGGAGAGCGCGTTGAAAATGGTATAAAGAGTGGTAAAATCCAGGTGGGTACTTCTTCATCAGGTGCTGCAAAGAAGCCTCCCACTAGGAAGAAAGAATCCAATGCTGTTTATGGTCAACCTGACCGTAATAGAAGGCATCAGTCTGTGAGTGCAGTTCATATTTCAAATCCAACTCCTACAACACCAGAGCAGCCACAGGGCAACCAACAGAGGGCTAGAAGGCAGTTCACAAAGATCAACATGTCAATGGCTCAGGCATTGCAACACTTGTTGAAGGCTGAACTTATTACTTTGAAAGAGGCTCCTCAGAATCCCAATATTACCTCTCCCAGGTACAATCCCAATGCACGATGTGCATATCATTCGAACTGTCAGGGACATGATACTAAAAGCTGTTGGGTCTTGAAGAACAAAATTCAAGATATGATTGAGGCTGGGGAGATTGAGTTTGACCCTCCGGGTACTCCAAATGTGATTACTGCTCCCATGCCAAATCACGAGAAGACTGTCAATGCCATTGATGAAGATTTACATATCTATTCAGTTGCAGAGTTGACCACACCATTGTCTGTTATCAAGAAGAAGTTAGTGCAAGCTGGGTTCTTTCCAGGTTGTCGTGAAGATTGTTTGTATTGTACTTATAAGCCGGATAGTTGTTGGAGATTGAGAGATGGAATTCAACGTCTCATGGATAAGTATACCATAGTGTTTGAAAGGACTCCATCGTCTGTAGAGAGTATGGTGGATCATATTACTCGAGGTAGGAAGATTGAAGAGGTTGACATGGTTGACAAAGTGCCGGTAAGAATCACTTCTAAGGGACTTGTTAAAATCACTCATAAGGGTCCAATTAAGATTACTGCTGAAGGCCCTGTGAAGATTGTTGCTGAAGCCAGAGTGGCTCCTATGGTCATTACTACTCCTGGTCCTATTCCGTATACGTCTGATAAAGTTGTGCCTTGGCATTATGGGTTTGATGTTTACATCCATGGTGTTAAGCAGGGGCCCTTAGCTGATGTGCCTGTTGATGTTGATAATATTGCTGGGTCTAGTAAGATCACACGAAGTGGAAGAGTCTTCTCTCCTCCAGTTACTTCCAAGAATGCAGTTACTCCTGCTGCTACCTCCACCACTGATGCTCGGGGCAAAGGTCCTGTTATTGAACCGGTACCTACTGATGTGCCAGCTGCTGATGATCTTGCTAAGCAGATGGAAGAAGTATTTAAAATCATTCGCAAGAGTGATTATGACATTGTTGATCAGTTGGGGCATACTCCCTCCAAGATTTCTATGTTGTCCTTGTTGTTCTGTTCTGAGGCTCATGCCAAGGCCTTGATTAAATTTCTGAAGACTGCTCATGTACCCAATGCAATTTCTGTTGACCAGTTTGAGAATTATGTTGCCCACCTGACTTATGATAATGGGTTAGGGTTTTCTGATGCTGATTTGACCCCTGCCAAGAGAGATCATAACAGGGCCTTGCATATCTCAATTGAATGCAGGGGCACTACCCTGTCACATGTATTGATAGACAATGGTTCCTCTCTGAATGTGTTGCCCAAAGAAGTCCTGAATAAGCTGAGTCCTGAAGATGTTGTGTTGAAGCCCAGTAGTATAGTGGTGAAGGCTTTTGATGGTTCTAGAAGAGTAGTGCATGGGGAAATTGACCTGCCCATCAAAGTTGGTTCTCAGGTTTTTAATGCTACATTTTATGTGATGGATATTCGTCCTTCGTACTCTTGTCTGCTTGGTCGTCCCTTGATCCATGGGGCAGGTGCTGTAACCTCTACATTACATCAGAAGCTAAGATATCCGGTGGAAGGAAAAGTTGTTACTGTCTATGGAGAGGAAGAGTATTTTGTTAGTCATGTGAACACTTTCAAGTATCTGGAAGTGGAAGGTGAATACGTTGAAACTCCGTGTCAAACATTTGAAGTGGTTCCTTGGATTGTTAATGATTATGTAGCTCCTCGTGTTGCCAAGAAAGTTCCTGTGGTCACCAGAGTACCTCCAACAATGGCCTCCCTCAAAGATGCTAGAGCTGTAGTGGATGAAGGTGGTTGTACTATTTGGGGTCAGCTTCCTGATATCCCATACAAGTCTGGCAAATTTGGTTTGGGTTTCACTGCAGAGTCCCAGAAGGCTGTTCGTCGTGCTCGTGCTGTTCGTATCACCAATCAAGGGGTTATGAAAGATCAGATCAATGTTGTGGGTGACTATGATGAAGACTACAATCTGGATGCTTGGATTTTTCCTACTGTGGGTGCTGGACTCAATAATTGGAAAGCTGAAGATGTTATCCCTATCTCCTTCAGTCAGGAGTAAATACTATTACTGTGTTGTTGTTTTTTAAGTTTGTAATTTCTTTAACAATTGAACTCTTAAGCCTTGTGCCTTACCCGGGGCACAATGGTGTGCTTGTTACGGGCTGTCATTTCATTTGCATACTTCATTCAATAAAAATCAGTGGACGTTTCGTTTTCGTAAATATTGTGTTCCTTGTCTTTCTTTTCTTTTATTTTCGTTTTTTCAACTATGTGTTCTTACACACACCCACATCACTAAAATGCAGATCCTCATCCACTCTGGATCCTATTGATAACAGTTCTACTATTGCCAATTATAATTTCGAGAATCCGATCTATCAAACTGAAGATGGAAATGAGGACGATTGTGAAGTACCTGTAGAGCTTGCTAGGTTGTTACAATAAGAAGAGAAAGCCATACAGCCACATGAAGAGCCAGTCGAAGTTGTGAATCTGGGAACTGAAGAAAACGGGAAAGAGGTCAAGATAGGGGCTGATTTAGAGGATAGTGTCAAGAGAAGATTGATTCAGATGTTACGTGACTATGTAGAGATCTTTGCTTGGTCTTATGAAGATATGACAGGGTTGGATACAAACATTGTAGTTCACCGTTTACCAGTAAAAGAAGATTGTCGTCCAAAGAAGCAGAAGGTTCGTCGTATGCGTCCTGAGATGTCAGAAAAGATCAAAGCAGAGGTAATGAAACAGTTTGATGCGGGGTTCTTAGCTGTGACTTCTTATCCTCATTGGGTTGCAAATGTGGTACCAGTTCCTAAGAAGGATGGTAAGGTACGTATGTGTGTAGACTACAGGGATTTGAACAAGGCCAGCCCCAAAGATGACTTTCCACTTCCTCATATTGATGTTCTGGTAGACAACACTGCTCAGCATAAGGTATTCTCTTTTATGGATGGTTTCTCTGGTTACAATCAAATCAAGATGGCACCTGAAGATATGGAGAAGACAACATTTGTTACACAGTGGGGCACTTTTTGCTATAAGGTGATGCCATTTGGTTTGAAGAATGCAGGGGCAACATATCAGCGTGCTATGGTGGCTTTGTTTCATGATATGATTCATCATGAAATAGAGGTATATGTGGATGATATGATAGCTAGGTCCCAGAATGAAGAGCAACATCTTGATCATTTGCATAAATTGTTTGAGAGGTTGAAGAAATACAAGTTGAGGTTAAACCCAAACAAGTGTACTTTTGGAGTTAGGTCTGGTAAACTCCTGGGTTTCATAGTCAGTGGAAAAGGTATTGAAGTGGATCCTGCAAAAGTGAAAGCTATACGAGAAATGCCAGCTCCCCGTACTGAGAAAGAGGTTAGAGGTTTCTTGGGACGATTGAATTACATTGCAAGATTTATTTCCCAATTAACCGCCATCTGCGAGCCAATCTTCAAGTTGTTGAAGAAAGATCAGGTGATGGAATGGAATGATGAATGCCAGACTGCCTTTGATGAAATCAAGAGATATCTGCTAGAACCTCCAATTTTGATGCCACCAGTTGATGGAAGACCCTTGATTATGTACTTAACAGTATTAGACAACTCAATGGGGTGTGTGTTGGGGCAACATGACGAGGCTGGTCGAAAAGAGCAGGCAATATACTACCTTAGCAAAAAGTTTACCGACTGTGAAACAAGATACTCACTGCTCGAGAAAACTTGCTGCGCTTTGGCATGTGCTGCTCGCCGACTAAGACAGTATATGTTGACCCATACTACCTTATTGATTTCGAAGATGGATCCAATCAAGTACATATTCGAGAAACCTTCTCTCTCCGGAAGAATTGCAAGATGGCAAATGATCTTGACGGAATATGATATACAGTATACTACTCAGAAGGCCATTAAAGGAAGTGTTGTAGCAGATCATTTAGCTCATCAAGCAGTAGATGATTACCAGTCAATGAGTTTTGAGTTCCCTGACGAAGACATTATGATTATTACCAAAGAACCTGGACAATATGACGGACCTGAACAAGGATCCCGATGGACTATGGTTTTTGATGGTGCCTCTAATGCACTTGGTAATGGTGTTGGTGTTGTCATTAGTTCCCCTGAAGGTTGTCATACCCCGATTACTACCAGACTTTGTTTCTATTGTACCAATAACATGGCTGAATATGAGGCATGTATCCTGGGTATTAAGGCTGCTATTGATATGAAGATTCAGTTCCTTGATGTGTATGGAGATTCAGCCCTGGTAGTAAGTCAGATCAAAGGAAATTGGGATACCAAGCATGATAATCTCATTCCTTACAGAGAGCATGTTTTGTCTTTGATCCCACATTTCAAAGAGATTACCTTTGGACATATTCCACGGAGAGAGAATCAGTTGGCAGATGCATTAGCCACCATGGCATCCATGTTTGAGATCAGTTGGGATGATGAAGCTCCCAAGATTACTATTGATAGATTTGAGAAGCCTGCATACTGCAATGAGATTGACACTGAAGAAGCAGGAGAGAAGCCTTGGTTCTATGAAGTGAAAAGATATCTTGAAGCTCAGGAGTTCCCTGAAGGGGCATCTGTCAAAGATAGGAAGTTTCTGAGAAGGTTTTCTGCTAAGTTCTTTTTGAGTAATGGGATTCTGTACAAGCGCAATCATGATTCAACTATGCTTCGTTGTGTGGATAAGAAAGAAGCAACAGAGATTATGGAAGATATGCATAATGGTATCTTTGGCACTCATTCTAGTGGTCATACTATGGCAAAGAAGATATTGAGAGCAGGTTACTATTGGTCTACCATGGAAGCTGATTGCTATCAACACTCCAGAACATGTCAGAAGTGTCAAATTTATGCTGATAAAGTACATATACCTCCATCACCCTTGAATGTGTTGACTGCTCCTTGGCCTTTTGCCATGTGGGGCATTGATATGATTGGTGAGATCAAGCCTACTGCTTCTAATGGGCATCGTTTCATTTTGGTTGCTATTGATTACTTTACTAAGTGGGTAGAGGCAGTTTCGTTTGCATCTGTTACTAAGAATGTTGTGGCTCGATTCATTAAGAATAATCTCATATGTAGGTATGGCATCCCTGAAAGGATTATTACTGACAATGGCTCTAATCTGAACAACATTATGATTACTGATCTCTGCACGCAGTTCAAGATTAAGCATCACAACTCTTCTCCGTATCGTCCGAAGATGAATGGGGCAGTTGAAGCTGCTAATAAGAACATTAAGAGAATTATACAGAAGATGATTGTTACTTATAAGGATTGGCATGAGATGTTACCATTTGCTCTTCATGGTTATCGTACTACAATACGTACTTCAACAGGGGCAACCCCATTCTCCTTAGTCTATGGTATGGAAGCAGTTCTGCCCATTGAAGTTCAGATTCCCTCCTTAAGAATTATGAAGGATGCAGGCTTGGATGAAGATGAATGGATTCAGACTCGACTTGACCAGATAAATTTGATTGATGAAAAGAGACTAGCAGTAGTTTGTCATGGCTAGATGTACCAGAAACAAATGATCAAGGCTTTTAACAAGAAGGTTAAGCCAAAGGTATATCAGGCTGGTGATTTGGTAATCAAGCGTATCATATTACCACAGGGTGATCCTAGGGGCAAGTGGACTCCAACATATGAAGGACCATTTATGGTCAAAACAGTATTCTCAGGAGGTGCCATGATACTTACTACTATGGATGGTGAAGACTTCCCACAGCCTGTAAACGCAGACATAGTTAAAAAATACTACGCATGAAAAGAGACCCGCTAGGTTGACAGGCCTAGGCAAAAATAAGGGCATCCCGGCAAACCAAAAGGGTTTGGGAAAAAATTAGGGATATATATAAAAAGATGTACACCCGGCAAGTCGAAAACCTGAAAAGGCGGCTTGGGCAAAAAAGGGTATCCCGGTGGATTGAAAACCTGAAAGGGCAATCCAGGCAAAAGTTAGGGATTAAAGCGTATGACTATGTCTCGTTTGGATCACCCATGAAACTGCAACTAGTTGTGTTACTTAATCAAGCTCGAACAGATAAAGCTCAATCCAATCGTTTTCGTCTCAACAGCAGAAGATGAGATACTTGAAGATAATGGCAATAGTAGAATTGAAACTCAATAGGATTATTTCCCACATAGTTGATTTTCTTTGTTTTGTAAAAACTTTATGACAAAATCCTCTTACTAGGGTTTATGTCTCCTTGAACAAACTTACCTATGTATAAGTCACTCTTTGATATAAATAAAATTCCATTTTTGAATCCAGATTTACTTTTACCCTATTTACATAAGTGAAACGTCCATTGGTTGTGTTTGAATGTATGTATGCTTTTGAATATGATTGATGTTTACCAGAAATGCATGTATGATTAATATGATTGATGTTTACTAGAAATGCATAAAAATGCAGTAATAGTATTTACTAAGGACGAACGAGGGAAGGATTTCAACGAAGCTTCGTCGGTTCATCTCTAACAGCTACAAACCCTCAGTAGGACAAATCCATCTTCATAAAGTCACATCTCCCCTGGAATTTATATCCATCTCTTTTATCCTCATACGGATATTCAGGAATTTACTCTCCAATAGGAGTACGACGAACGAAGACGGGAGGTTATATATACCCTACTATCAAACGAAGACGGGAGGTTAGGTATACCTTGCTATCCCCAGCAGACGGGAGGTTATATATACCCTACTATCGAACGAAGGCGGGAGGTTATGTGTACCTTGCTATCCCCAGCAGACGGAAGGTTATGTATAATATATTATCAAACAAGATGGGACTAAGTTCCTCATATTCTTCAACAACGAATCGGGATTTATTTTCCCTGGCCAACAGTTGTTATACGAAGATATCCAGACGCCTCAGGCAGTATCATATCATACATACATCATTTACATCATACCATAACATACATATCCATAGATACATTACTTAAGTGCATCATATTATACACGCATACATAATGTAAACTAATACTACCATATAGAATGCTACCTTGTTTTCAGGTTAATTCTCCAGTAAACAGACTTGTGACTATCAGGACTGCTTTATCCTCCTGAAAGTTGTCAATCCCTTAGGACTGCTTTATCCTCCTGAAAGCTTCTTATACCTCAGGACGTTGTTATCCTCCTGAAAGCATATTATTACTTTGGGTCGTTGTTTATCTTCCCAAAGGTTATCATCATTACCTCAGGACGTTGTTATCCTCCTGAAAACATATTATCTCCTCGGGACGTTGTTTACCTTCCTGAAAGCATATCACTACTTCCTCAGGACGTTGTTATCCTCCTGAAAGCATATTATTACTTTGGGCCGTTGTTATCTTCCCAAAGGTTACCACTTCCTCAGGACTGCTTTATCCTCCTAAAAGCATATTATCTCCTCGGGACGTTGTTTATCTTCCTGAGAGCTATCACCCCTACCTCAGGACGTTGTTATCTTCCTGAAAGTATACTATTACCTCAGAATGTTGTTTATCTTTCTGAAAGCATATCATTCCCTCAGGACTGCTTTATCCTCCTGAAAGCATATTATTACCTCAGGACTGCTTTATCCTCCTGAAAGCTATCATTTTACCTTCATATTTTGGACTGCTTTATCCCCCAAGAAATGTACCTGAAGAATTTTTCTCCAAATGGCATCTTTAAGCCCACGCAAGCATATGCAACTAGTCATCTGTATCACTTTACGCACTGGTGAGTGCAAATTTTTGGGCTTTTGTGTTCAATCCCCTTCAACCTTCCAGGTCACGACTGACACATATACCAATCTAATCCCTCAGGTTTCAGAAAATTGAACAGGGGCAGTTGTTGCACCCCAAAATTTGCCCTCACAATACAAGACTTTGTGTTCTAAGAAGATTCACAAGGTTCACAAGATTCACAATACTTACAAGACCTTTCATGAGGTTCATGAAGTCTACAAGATACTTTATGAGGTTCACAAGGTTCACAATACCTCCCATGAGGTTCACAAGGTTCACAATACCTCCCATGAGGTTCACAAGGTTCACAAGACATTTTATGATGGTTCACAAGGTTCACAAAGTTCACAAATAGTCAGAAAAGTTGACAATCCCCTCATACAATGCACCTCCTAAGCAGTGCATCCAAAACTAGGGTTTTGACTTTAATCAGGCTAAATGGACTTCCAAGACTTAAAGTGAGCTTCATAACATCTTATATGTGTGTAAGAACCCCCATGACAAATTTCAAGACTTTTCTCAAAGGTTTGCTCAGTCAGATGATCAGATAAGTCAAAATCAGTCAAAGTAGTTAAAAAGTCAAACTGAGGTCAACTGTGGTCAAACCAAAGTCAAACTTCATGATTTTTTGCCAACATCAAGTATATGAGGTAAAATTCATCATTTGATCAAGGGTTTATCATGATTCATCAAGGAGATTTCAGATCATCAAGAATCAGAAGTTTCTAAATTAGGGTTTCCTCAGTAAAAGTCAACTGAACTTTGACCAGCCATAACTTTCACATGCTTCATCACCAAGTCTCCATCCAAAGCTCATTTTTAAGGAAATTTAATTCTCTACAACTTTGTGTCTCACAATCCAAGCCCAAAAATACTTCATTTGGAAGGTATGAGCTAAGACATTATAGGTCCTTTTGAAAGTCAACAAAAAGTCAACAACTTCAAAAGAGCATAACTTGAGAATGGTAAATGATATGAACATGAAACCAGTGGGGTTGGTTAGAGGACTCTTCAAGCTTTCCAAAATGTCCAAGAACACCCTCATAGCATTAAAATTGAAGGATGTGTGCCCTTGTAAAGTTGGGAAATTTTTGGTTGGTTTATGAAGAAAATGGAGGTCTAAAACCAATTTTTTCTAAATGGGCTTGCCATATGATGACCCAATCCATACTATGACCTCATGCACGACCCAAGACCTCAAAAATCAGATTTTTTATCATTTTATTTTTATTTATTTTGATTTAATTCATTAAAAATCATTTTAAATTAAAATAAAATATAAAAGTCAAAGATTTAAAATGGATTGAGCTTCTAGAAATTCATAAATATGATTGGAATCAAAGTGGTAAGAAGATCATGATGATTGGCCTAAAATAGCAAGTGTTTATGCAAAAATATTTGATTTTTAAAGCCTATCTTTTTGAATCTTTTTGGATCAAATTCTTCACACAAGCATCAAACTTTTCTGACCTAATTCATTGCTCTATAAGTACATTGCATAACCCTATTCACTATACACGAATTCTTGCCTCAAAAGTGTAAGTTTCATATTTTCAAAAACCTCTCCAAACTCAAATTCGGATTTTAACATACAAGGCATTAGAAGGTAATTTGAGAACATAGCAATGATCCTTGGACATCATTGAGTCGAAACCAATACCTATTTGCATCCAAAACCACTCATATAGCATATTCCGAAGCATTCTTGATCATGAATTATTTTGTTTCGATTTCACTAATTCAATGCATTTTGATGAATTTTGTTTGGCTAATCATGTTTGTGATGTTGTATAGAATGTTTCTGGGCAAAGAAGTTGAAGAAACCGTGAATAACCCGTGAGATGCCATAGTTAGGGTTTCACTTTTGAATTTGGGGTTTCATGATTCACTGAATTTAAATGAATTTAAAGGACATGGTGTGATTGTATAGACTGTGAGGATCATGTTTCATTAATTAATTTGTAAAAATTGTACTGTTTTGCTGGTATTTGAAATTCGCAGGTTCCATGTGCTATGAAATTCGCAGGTATATTCGTAAGTGAAAACGCAGGAAATTTCACAGGAGCCAAGGAAGAAGAAGACCTCTGCGCGCGTTTTCCAAAATTCAAATATTGTATATAATATTTTATGTATTAGTTTCTTTTTTATTTCACAAGCTCATGCTTGTCCCAGTGGTAAAGCAAGCGTGCGTATTGTTGGATGGCTGGGGTTCGAATCCTGGCTGTGGCAAGTTTTTTCATGTTTTTTCCTTTTATCCATTAAACATAATATATTATGAATTGTAGTTGTTTCATATACAGGTGCGCTCTCCCAGCTGGAATGGTAACGTGTTTGTGTGATTGCTTGAAGGTCCTGGGTTCGATTCCCCCAGGCCTTTTGTTTTGCTTATTTTTCATGATTTTCAGGTTTTAGACAACAAAACCAATTTGACTCTCTTCTTTGCCACCTGCGCGCAGGCTGGCCCAGTGGCTGGAGGCTTTTTCCAGGTATTGGGAGGTCCTGGGTTCAAAACCAGGCCTCCCCTTTTTCTTTTTCTCATTTATTTCCTTTGTTTTAATTGCTATTACTATTATTTTTATTAATTAAAAAAAAAGTTTCAATGAATTAAACTATATATATATTATTATTATGTATAATTTATTTATGTAATTAAGTTAATATTTAGTGTTTAATATTTTTATATAGAACTTAATTTATTTTTGTAAACCCTAAAAAATATATTTTTCTTAAAACCCTAATTAATCATATTAATTTTCAAAACCCTAATTTCTTTTTCTTCTATTTTTGTTTAATATTATTATTTATATTCAATCTAATTTTTATTAAATGTATAAATTGCTTATAATTTAAATTTTTGTACATAAATATGTAAAGATTAAAATGCTTAGTTTATTTTTATAATATGAAAATATTCTCTAATTGTTTAGAATTTAATTTTTGCATGTAAATAATTTTTATTATATGTTTAAAAATATGTAAAATTGCCAATTTAATTTTTATAATTATAATTTATTTTTCATAATATGTTCATAATTGATTTAATTTCATAATTTATACATAACTTATAAATTTTATAATAATTAATATAATTGTTCATACTTTCTTATTAACCATTAAAAATTTTGTTTATTATAATATTTTTGCTTATTATTAATCATGTTTATTACTAACCCCATTTATTTTTAAATTGTTATTATTATTATTTCTACTAACCCAATTATAATTGCTTATTTATTTTGCTTATTTATTTATTTTGCTTATTTATTTAAATTGCTTTTACTATTATTATTGTAATTGCTCCTGGATGTAATATTTTATAATGTTTAAATTATTTATTTTTAGCATAATTTTTAGAATGCATATATTTTTTAATATAATTATAGTTTTTATTAATTGTAAAAACATAAGTCTAAATCAAATTTGAGAGATCAATTTTATCTATTCAAAGAGAGATATATCTTACTTTTTATATTATACTTTACACCATTTGTATATTTTTCTAATTTTTTATTAACCAATAAATTTTATTCAAATTGAATACTAAAAGTTTATGATTTTTTTTAATTTTTTTGTAATATAAATAAGTTAATTAAATGATATATTTTATTTAGAATTTGAAAATTATGTTTAGTGGATGACCCACGAACCCAACCCAACCCAACCCATTGATAAGCGGGTTGGATTGGTTCGGGTATAATCTTGAAATTACGGGTTGAACACTCAACCCAACCCAAAGAATATTGATCGGGTCGGGTATTGGATTTAATCAAATTAGACCCAACCCAACCCGCGAACACCCCTAATTAAAAATTTTGTTTATTATAATATTTTTGCTTATTATTAATCATGTTTATTACTAACCCCATTTATTTTTAAATTGTTATTATTATTATTTCTACTAACCCAATTATAATTGCTTATTTATTTTGCTTATTTATTTATTTTGCTTATTTATTTAAATTGCTTTTACTATTATTATTGTAATTGCTCCTGGATGTAATATTTTATAATGTTTAAATTATTTATTTTATGCCATGGTTAGTAAAAATAGGGAGTGTAATATGTATGTTTATTTAAAATTAATTTAGGTCATTTAAATTTAAAGATAAATATTAAAATTGTACACTCACACACGTAAGTCGATCTTTGATCGCCATCTCACTTCCTTAGGGATACCTCTCATTGTTGCCTCATCAAAAGGTCAAGTGGGGTGTACAAAGCAAAAAGTCCCTCAAAGTAAAGTCATCTAGTCCCTTAACAATAAAAGATCAAGTCCCTTTTTGAATGTTGCCTTCATAATGATCTTGTCCCTTTCGAATAAAGATGACAGTCCCTCCAAAAATGCTTATACATCCCACAGTTGCCTACATTAACAGATGACCCTCACTTGTCCCTCACATCCAAGGTAATGACTACCTATTCCTTAATAATAGGGATAGTCTTACCATTTAAAGGATATTTAAGAACAGAAAAGACTTAAAACTTAGGGTAAGTTCCTCATAGTTGCTTGCTCACTATTCAAAAACTTTTCAAACACTTCACAATTTCAAACAAAAATTTTCAAAACAAAGGTTTATACGCATCCGTACCTGGGTCATTATAAACTCTTAAGAAATTTTCTATTCACACACTACACATTTCAAAAACATTTTAAAGTGAGCTAAGTAACTAAGAGCCCATGGATAACCATGGATGTAAAGGGTGCTAACACCTTCCCTTTACATAACCTACCCCCCGGACCAAAAATCTTTTTAAAAGGTCTTTCCTGTTCTTTTATGCCTTTCCTTTGGATAAAATAAAAGTCGGTGGCGACTCTTGCTATCCGCAACATAACTAAAGTCAGTTCTCCCTCCGTGTTACAAACTCCATAGCATCCATTCTATCCACCAGCATCTTGAACTTATCTTCATTAGGCTCATGATAGTAGTTAGCTTCAGAATCAGAGTCCCCCATTGTATTATGGAGACTGCCTCCCTCTTTCTCAGACTCTTCAGACTCATAATCTTCAACCTGTTCTTTGGTCTTGACAGGACCTTTGAACCTTCTTCCCATGTTGATCAGGCCACCTGACCTCCTAGTCTTCTTAGTCTTCTTGGCCAGCAGTGTCTTCAATTCATCCTGCCCCTTGGACAAGTTCAGAATCAGCTCTTGGAACTGTGCATTTTGTGCCTGGAGATCCTTAACTGTTTGTTCAAGAGCCATTGCTGAAATAAACAGCGAGAAGATGAGAAACCTGTGCACAATAAACATGTGATGCAATGATATGATATGTGAATGTATATGCAATGTTTTCAAGGACCGCAGGATTTAAATTTGCTTAAACAAACAAGAAGGTAAACTTTTATTAGTAATAAATTTGTTTTTCCTCTTGGGCTTACAGAAAATGAAATGAAATAAATACAAGAGATGGGGTTTTAAGTCTCCCATGGACGTTTCCTCTTTGTGTTGAGGTATGAGTTGAGATTCCGTTCCTCGTGAAGTTGCTTTGTTAGTTCCAGGATTCTTTCTTGGCTTGCTTTGTAATGAGCCTCGAAGGTATCCCTTTGCTCCTTCAACTGGATCCAGGACCTCTGTAAATCTTCCATGTCAGTAGGCATGTCTGGGTGAAGGATGGTATAAGAAGTATCTCCTTCAGCAACAGGTTCCATGGTAACTGGCAGGATAGCAGGATATGGCATCATGAGAGTCTGAGCACGAGATCGCACCCATCTGAGATAAGCTTCCATAGGAATAGTGTACTTAGGCTCCAGAGTCTTGTTGTCAACCTTGTTCACTTTTCCCCATGCTCGTATGAATCTCTGACGGTAACCTTGAAGATCGTTGTCGTAGTCAAACACAATACCCTGAATCAACATGTCATGTGGACCATCACTCCGAGCGTAACCAAACTGTCGTAAAGCTAAAGAAGGGTTGTAAGTAATGCCTCCTCTTATGCCTAGAAGTGGCACATTAGGAAACTCCCCACAACGGTCAATGATAGTGACATTCTCCATAGATCTGGAGCACCAATGAATATCTGAATGCGAGAGTGACATGATCCTCTTGGACCACCTGAACCCTTGCTCATTCTTCATTACTGAGCGAGGAAGGTGAGAAATAAACCACCTAGAGAGCAAAGGTATGCAGCACATCAAAGTTCCTCGTGCCTTCGTAGTACGAGTATGAAGAGAGTGTAGAATGTCTCCAAGCAATGTAGGCACTGGATTGTGACTCAGAAATATGTTGATGGCATGAACGTCTATGAACTGATCTGGATTGGGGAACAACACTAAAACATAGATCAACAAGGCTAAGATCTCCTCAAAAGCATCATAGCTCATAGCCTTCAAGAACACTTGAGCCTTCTCTATCAACACCTTAGCAAGAATACCCTTAACTCCGCTTCTCGTTTCTAGAACAATGTCAGACTTCTTCAGATGTAGAGCTGCAGCAATAACTTCAGGTTTAGGCTCCTTTTCCAAGCCTGAGAATGGTTTCTGATCAAGTACAGGTATACCCAGAAGTTTGGAGAACTCTTCCATTGTAGGAACCAGCTGATAGTCGGGGAATGTGAAGCAATGGTGCTTAGGATCAAAGAATTGAAACAGAACACTCATCATGTCTTCGTTGAATCCTGAGGTGACTAGATCCAATAGGTGACCATGTCTCTTGATGAACCGGGAGTGTTCAGACACTTGAGAAACCGGCTCTTTAAGCTTAGCAGGTATCCCTACAAAGTTGATCCTGATAGTGTTTCTACGAGCAGAAGCCATGACCTGCAACAAAGAACAAAGATAAATCATTTGGTCCTTGAAATGGTTAGTGAAAATGTTATGCTTATGATGCATGATGATGCTATGATGTTATGCTCAATCACAAATATGTGGCACACACAAACAAGTCACACCATGGCCCTAGGTTTAAAGGCTTGCATGAGGTTCAAAGGTAAGTACCCTCCCCTGAAGTTTAGATGGTTCATCCTGTCCTACAAAAGTAACCAGGTTCTAAGGGATCTCAATATCATTGATCCTTCACAAGGGTGGTTGTTCAGTAGGCAACTTACTTGCCAACCAAAACCCTCCAAGTTTAGAATCTCAATGAACGTAGTATCGAGTATCAACCAACTTCAGTCTTCACCAAAGTCGGTTATCTCACTACTTCCTAAAGGCCAAGATGGGATAACTAGGGTTCTAAAAGTTAGTTAGTGCATTGACAACATATGGCAGCCTCATATTATCCTCAACTTGACTTAAGGAACATAAGCACCAACCAAGAAGTCACACTAACTATGGCCACCAGATCAACCATATCGGTATACGACGTACAGTTTCCTTGGTCTATTGCCATTTACCTAAGGTACACTAGATCTGGGTTAGGATCTTTCACACATAAGAGCACCCCAACAAATAAGTATAAAGCAAACAAGACAAACAATTTAAGTGATCTAATTCCTAAGGATACCCCTCTTTTATTAGATCCCCAGCAGAGTCGCCAGTTCTGTAACACGGTGGGAGAACTGACTTTAGTTATGTTGCGGATAGCAAGAGTCGCCACCGACTTTTATTTTATCCAAAGGAAAGGCATAAAAGAACATGAAAGACCTTTTAAAAGATTTTTTTTTGGGTCCGGGGGGTAGGTTATGTAAAGGGAAGGTGTTAGCACCCTTTATATCCATGGTTATCCATGGGCTCTTAGTTACTTAGCTCACTTTAAAATGTTTTTGAAATGTGAAGTGTGTGAATAGAAATTTTCTTAAGTATTTTATAATGATCCATGTACGGATATATATAAAACCTTTGTTTTGAAAATTGTTTGAAATGTATGAAGTGTTTGAAATGTTTTTGAAAAGTGAGCAAGTATCTAAGAGGAACCTACCCTAAATTAGGTCTTTTCTGTTCTTGAATCCTTTAAATGGTAAGACTATTCCTATTATTAAGGAATAGGTAGTCATTACCTTGGATGTATGAGACAAGTGAAGGGACATCTGTTATTTAGGCAACTGTGGGGTATATAAGCAATTCGAAGGGACTTATCATCTTTATTCGAAAGGGACAAGATCATTTCGAAGGCAACATTCGAAGGGACTTGATCTTTTTATCTGTTTAGGGACTAGATGATGTGAGATGAGGGACTTTTGCTTTATACACCCTACTTGACCTTTTATTTAGGCAACTTGAGAGGAAACCCTTAAGAAGTGAGATGGCGATCCAGGATCGACTTATATTACTAACCATAGCATTTAAAATAAATAATAAAATTACTACTACAAATATTACATAAGGGATACAATTACATAATAATAATAATTAAAATAAATTAAATAAATAAGCCAAATAAATAACAATAAATAATTGGGTTAGTAAAAATAATAATAAAAATAATGTAAAGATAAATGGGGTTAGTAATAATAAAAATTAATAAGAATAAAATCAAGAAATTAACATAATAATGAATAATAAATTTAAAAGTGCAATTTTTAATGAATAATTATTTTTAACCAATTCATATTATATACTAATTATTATAGAGATTTAAATTATATACATGTTATGAAAATAAGGTTAATTATAATTAAATAAACATATTATGAAAATAAATTATATTTACAAAATTAAATTAAGAGTTTTTAATTATTTTAAGCATAATCTAAAATTATTTACATACAAGAATTATATTAAATAATAATTATAAACAAATTATAAAAATATGCACATAATTAAAGTTTATAAATAAATTAAAAGTTATAATTAAATTTTATGTACAAGAAAATTAGGGTTTGATTATTTTAGAAAAATACATTAGGATTTACCACTTAATTAAAGTATAAACATAATTTATGACATTTAAATAAATAAATAAATTAATATTTACAATTAAGGTTCATAGAAATAATTAGGTTTTATAAAAATATTTTAGGGTTTTAGAAAATATTAGGGTTTATATATTTAGAAAAATAAATTATCTAATATAAATTAATTATACAAAATTATACAATATTAATAATACACAAAAATAAATATTAAGGTTTAATTTTGAAAAGATGAATTCTAAATTATAGAGAAGAAAATAATAATATAAACATTTTACTTTTATTATTTATTTTTATTTAATTATAATATAAACAAGTTAAATAGAAAAACAAGAAAAAAGTGAAAAAGAACTTACATGGGCTGGGATTCGAACCCAGCCCCTAAGCTTTCACACCCTCAAGACCAGCACACCAGCCACTGGGCTACGCATGCGCAGGTGAGAAGGAGGGAACTCCATGTGGTTTTGTTTCAAACCTGTGAAAATCATGACAAAAAAACAAAAAATAGCACAAAAGGGCCTGGGGGGTTTCGAACCCAGGACCCTCACACAACAAGCAAACACTCTTACCATCCATCCAGAAGGGTGCATCTGATGTATAATCCACAACAAGTTATAATATATTAAGTCATATGGTTAAATGGAAAAAATAAGAAAAAGGTTGTTGCACTCAGGGATCGAACCAAGGGCCTAACCCTCACAAGGACAAGTTTCCAACCATCAGGCTAACGCGCACGCTGTGAAATACAAACCAAACGTAAATAATAAAAAAACAAACAAATATTTGAATTCTGGAATTCGCGCCAGGGGTCTTCTTCCTCCTCCAGACCTGCGTTTTTTCCTGCGAATCTTCCTGGGCAATTTCCTGCGAATTTTTCAATATACACAACCTGCGAAATTCAAACACCATTGAAACAGCAAAATTTCTTCCAATTGATTAGGGTATTATGATTCCCAGAACTCACACAATCATTCTATGTCTTTAAAAATTATTTATATTAGGTCTTTCATGGAACCCTAAAAGCTTGGCCGAAACCCTAGCAATGGCCAAATTCGTTCTAGGCAAGGAAACTCCAATCAATTAATCCAGAAAGCTTCAACACAATGAGACAAATAAGATTAAACAATCAAAATTAATTAATATGCAGCAAACTCATTGAATCGAAAAAAATCAAATGTGAGGGAAAAACGATTCGGGTTTCTCAAGATATCATGTTATGGAGCAATGTGATGAATGGTTTTGATTCAGGGAAGCTTAATGAAGCTTGTGATGTTCTCAAAATACCTTGAAACTTCCTCTAAGGTAGAAACCGAAAATTCACTTTTGAAGGATTTTTTGAAGTTTGAAACTTACTCTTTGAGGCAGAAAATTCGTCCTTGTGCATTGTGTTTTCTTTGTGTATATATGGTGGATTGAATTAGGTCAAGAAACTTTGGATTTATGGGCTTTTTGAATGCCTTGAGTGTGAAGGAATGTCATGATCCAAAAATGTGAAAAAATCAAATATTTGTATTCCAATCTGGTCTAGCACGAATTTGCACAAGATCCAATCATGTTAAACAGCATTGATGAATTTCTAGAAGAAGAATCATGTCCAAATTTTGATTTTTAGATTTTATTTTGATTTAATTTGATTTAAAATGAATAAAATTCAAATAAATATCAAATAAAATATAAAAAAAAATTGCTTGTCATTGGGTCGTGTGGGATGATATCTCAAGGATTGGGTTGCATAATGGTTGGCCCATTTGGAAAAAATTGATTTTAAGACCCCATTTGTTCAATATTCTTCTAAAAAATTTCCCAACTTTGCAAGGGCACAAATCCTTCAATTTTAATGTTATGAGGGTGTTCTTGGACATTTTGAAAAGCTTTAAGAGTCCTCTAATCAACCCCATTGGTTTCATGTCCATATCATTTACCATTCTCAAGTTATGCCCTTTTGAAGTTGTTGACTTTTTGTTGACTTTCAAAAGGACCTATAATGTCTTAGCTCATACCTTCCAAATGAAGCATTTTTGGGCTTGGCTTGTGAGACAAAAAGTTGTAGAGAATTCAATTTCCTTCAAAATGAGCTTTGGATGGAAAATTCTTGATGAAGCATGTGAAAGTTATGGCTGGTCAAAGTTCAGTTGACTTTTACTGAGAAAACCCTAATTTAGAAACTCCTGATTCTTGATGATCTGAAATCTCCTTGATGAATCATGATCAACCCTTGATCAAATGATGAATTTTACTTCATATACTTGATGTTGGAAAAAAATCATGAAGTTTGACTTTGGTTTGACCACAGTTGACCTCAGTTTGACTTTTTAACTACTTTGACTGATTTTGACTTATCTAATCATCTGACTGAGCAAACCTTTGAGAAAAGTCTTGAAACTTGTCATGGGGATTCTTAAACACATATAAGATGTTATGAAGCTCACTTGAAGTCTTGGAAGTCCATTTAGCCTGATTAAAGTCAAAACCCTAGTTTAGGATGCATTGCTTAGGAGGATGCATTGTCTGAGGAAAATGTCAAATCTTCTGACTAATTGTGAACCTTGTGAACCTCATGAGATGTCTTGTGAACCTTGTGAACCTCATAATATGTCTTGTGAATCTTGTGAACCTCATAAGGTGTCTTGTGAATCTTGTGAACCTCATAAGGTGTCTTGTGAATCTTGTGAACCTCATAAGGTATCTTGTGAACCTTGTGAACCTCATAAGATGTCTTGTGAACCTTGTGAACCTCATAAGGTGTCTTGTGAACCTTGTAAACCTCATAGCACACAAAGTCTTATATTGTGAGGGCAAATTTTGGGGTGCAACAACTTCCAGCTAGGCCCTCTGCTTGAAGAGTACGCTGAGATCCTAGGGGTACCAATCCAAGATCAGATCCCTTTCAACTTGGAGATGACCATACCAACTCATTATGACATCGCCAAAGCTCTTTATTTGAGCTCATCTGAAGTGTCTAACAATCTGATTGCTACCAAATCCGGAGTGCTTGGTTTCTCTCTAGAGTTTTTGTTTAGAAGGGCTAGAGAGCTCGCTACAACCAATCAGTGGGATTCAGTTTGCGCCATCTTTGCGTTGTCCATATACAGGATCATCCTGTTTGCTAATATGGACAAGTTCGTGTATATCAATGTTGTTCATTTGTTTGTGCTGAAGAATCTGGTACCCACTCTCTTGGGTGATCTCTATTATTCAGTGCATTACAAGAATGAGAAGAGACGAGGTGGCTTGGTCAAGTGTTGTGTTCCGCTCTTCTACAAGTGGTTTATGAGGCACCTACCTACCACTGAGGTCTTCACCAATCCCAATGTTTTTTGGGCCCAGAAACTGAGTATGCTATCTTCCAGAGATATCAGATGGTTCACTTTGAGGTTGAAAGGGAAGAACTTCATCACTAGCTTCAGAAATCATCCCAATGTGCCTTTATTAGGAGTATCAAGGGGTATCAACTACAACCCCATTCTCTTAAGAAGACAGTTGGGGTACGCTCTCAAGGAGGTCCCCGATGAATCAGAATTGTTCTAGGCTTTCTATTTCTCGGCAAAGGATAATCTCCCGTTGGTTAGGAAAGTCGCAGGCTCCTGGAAGCTGATCAGAAGGAAATGAATAGCATGTTTGGGTAGAAGCAAAAACCAGGTGTTTCTCGAATTCGAAGCTTGGATAAAGGAGAAAGCCCAAGTATCTCTAATCCCTTTCTCTGCACCGGCTCCACCTCCTGCTACTGTATCGCTGGAAGACTACCAGAAGTTAAAAGCTTTGGTCAAACAACACAGGGCCGAAAATCAATAGGCTGATGATTCTTATCAGAAGCTAAAAATTCATAATCAGAAGTTAGAAGAAAGAGCTCACCAGGCTGAAGAGAAGGTCAGGCTCAAGCAGCAGGACTTCCAGGAGAGAGAACTCTACTTCCAAAAAAGAGGGTTAGCTTGAACTCACAAGGCGAGTCAGCGCCGAAAAGATAAGAAAGCTTTGAACGAAGCTAATGAAGCTATAACCTATGGTAGGAAAAGTGGGAAGATAATCTGAAGAAATAGAAGGAGTTATAGACTAAATACAAATTGGAGATCAAAAGTCTTCAGGACACTCTAGCCGAACAAGGAGAGCTGCTCCAAAAGGCCCACGACCAACAAGAGGATTACCTTCAGGATATGGCAAAGAGTCAACAAAAAGTGGAAGACACACAAAAAGAAATAGAAGAGCTAAAGCTTCGGGTTGGCGTTAAGAAAGTTAAGACTGAGCCAAGTGCAAGCAAAGAAAGTGAGAAGGTGTTCCTACAGCAGATTGAAGAGTTGCATACCTCTTTTAATCTCAGAGATCTCCTAATCCAATAGCTCATACAGGAGCCAGATCATCCAGACATAGCCCAGTTGCTCCAAGGTGTCAAGCGCCTTAGTTGGAGGTTGAAAGATGTAGAACTTCCTAGGGTTTAGTCTCGTGCTCTCATATCTGGATTACCCACAGGCCTGTTGTGGAATTCCTCTTTATTGATGTACTTTGTTTGTTTTCTGATGTAAGAATTGGCACCCTTCAGGGACTTTGTTGTTTCAGATTTCAATTTATATGATTGACTTGCCTTGAATCTTTGGTTGCTACCTTTTGCACGGACACGGGGTAATAAGCACCAATTAACCTTATTTGAACATCATACGGGGTCTTCTTCCGAAGGCTATTTTCTTAATACCGGAACGGGAAAGTAAAACAAAACCCTTGAGGATAAAAGGAACACAACATTACATGCATTCATATCATTTGCATTTTATTTCTTTTGCAGGTTGTTCAGGCTACTTAACTTATACATTTTCAGGGAAAGATTGCGAGAGCAGCCAGGACCCATCATCCCAGACAAAGCATTCCTCACTGGTACGCTACCCGCAACAATCAAAGAAACATCATGGATACTGTGTAGACAGAGCTCAATGAACTCCGCACCCGAATTTGAGAATTTATGGCGATGATGCAGGGCATGTCCCTAGGGAAGGAAGAGTTGAGAAATGCCATGTAGAGGCTTACTCCTCCCCAAACAGACCCTCCAGTGGTTACTCCGGATGCCCAGGTGTAACACCCCAAATTTTCCCTCTTCTTTTTAAGCATCATAACCATATCATTTTTATCATAAGCATATCATATTCTTGGTATTTTGGCATGGAAAGATGAGGCATAACATTCTCATGACCTAGCATTAGGCATATGATCATCTGTGGAGGGATTTGAAGCATTTCAAGCCATGAAAAGAGGCCCATTGGATTTGTTCAAGTCCTATGAAGTGTCTACATTGCATTCACAAGCCTAAGATCATTCACAAAAGCCCAAGAAGTTGGAAGATCATCGGGGAATTCAGGCTAGGGCAAAGCTCCTACACAATGATCCCAAGTTAGGGTTTGAGTTTCAAGCATGAAAAATTTGTGACTTTGACCATTTCATCTGGGCAAAGTCTTTTATATGTTAAGAGGATCCTAGGGATGAAATTTGGTGAGAAAATTCCTTGTGGGAGTCAGATATTTCTTCAGTTGCTTATAAATGAAGAAATTGGTCAACTGTGCATTCTAGAAGTCAACTGTGAGATTTCAAAAGGTCCAACCTTGTTTTTCAAGCCAGGGGATGTTCTTATAACCTTAGAAGAGGTTTGGAAAAGTCAAAGATAAAGAATCAATAGGTTTTGAGGTGTTTTTCATTTTTGGCATAAGTTTGGTCATGAGATTTTCCATTTTTAGTAACTTTTTGCCCTAATTTTCAAGTGAGCATAACTTGGTGAAAAAAGCTTCAAATGGATTGCCATTAAACATGAAAGTTGAAGATTAAAGCCTCCCAATTCTAAAAAGTACAAGATCATTTTCATATCCTTCATGGTTTGGGAGAAAAGCCCTTCGAAAATTGCTTGATTTTTAGGGCATGGCATGAATTTCAAGTTTACTCCAAATGCAAAACCTCATGAAACTTATTTTCAAGTGTTGTTATGGACCAAATATGATCACATTGTCACAAGGCATTGCATAAGAGTTGGTTTGCTCCAAAAATATCAACAAATCCGTGCATGGGATGAAGGGTAGTTCACAAAAGGAAAATTTGCATGATCATGAAAAATGCATGACCCTCACATCCAAGGGCCAAGATACTTCCTATTTTGAACCAAGGGCTGGATTGTGATTGAACATGTGCAAATAATGAGAACGATGCACGAGTGTTTCATGACTTCACACCAATCTTGCCAATTTTGCAATTTCATCCTCACACTCCCCTCTCACGTGCATTCCCTCTTATTTTTCATCAGTGTGATATGTGCATGATATAAAAGCTACTCAAACCATAAATGCAGCCTCATGCTCTCTCATTTCTCATATTCACATTTTCTTGATCTCTTGCATTTCCATTCGAAATTCTCTCCTCAAGCACTCTCTTCACAAACTCTTTGCATATTCTGAATCCTTGAACCTTAAGGATCATTAATCCACCATTGATTTAAGCTGAAGCTCAAGATTTCAAGAGGTGCCATTCAAGTGCAGTTGCTCTCAAACTTCAAGATCCAGAGCAATTCAAGCTCTCTCTTGCATTTATTTTGCAAGGAGAGGTTAAAAGAGGTAGATCTGCAGTGTTTGGAGGCTTGTCTTGACCTAATTCGTGCTCTGCAAGTTCAGGTAACCTACTGAATTCATGGATCTAGAAATGGTTTTGGTTGTATGCATTGTGATCTGTGTGATATGCTGATGATTCTGTGATGATTGGCTTTGAAAATGGATGAGTATTGAGGTTGTATTGATGATTTGAAGTTTTATGGTTAGATCTGTTTTTCTTCGATCCAGCTTATGTTTTGATCCATTGTGAATTTGGTGGATATATTTGGATTCAGTGTAGTTTAATGACTTGATCTGGAGATTTTGATGCATTTACGTGTTGATTTGTTCATAGTTTGAATTTTCCGGTGCCGGAGCCCTAGCTCCGGTCACCGGATTCTGCGTTTTAGCCTCACCTGAGTTTCATGGAGAAGATGAACATGAGCCATTGGATGCTAGATCTGGACGATTATCATGTTTCCACCACATTAAAACCACACCCTTCATGTCACGTGTTTTATGTTTTAAAATTAAATCTGAATTAAGCTTTGTGTTTCTCACCACACCATAACTAATGTGTTCTCACTTCTTGACCAATCATTGCGTATACTTTGTTTTAATGAGTTGACTGATCTGGTGCGTTAGCTTGATCCATTAGTTTTCCATTTTTCCTGAATTAATTGAATATCCATGTTAATTGATGTGAGCTGCGCTGGACTGAGTGGGCCTCCCCTTGCTATTCGTACCCCCTGCTTTTGAGCCCAATGAGAATTGAACTGGAAATGCTTTCTGAATGCACCCCCTGGCTCTTTCCTTTATTTTTATTTCTTTTTATTTCCATTTCATTTTCAATTTGCTTTTTAATTTTTAAAAATAGTTGTAGGTCTCCAAAAATTATAAAAATATTCAAGGATGTTTCTTTTAGTTTTATTTAATTTTTGATATTTTTATTTTCCATTTATTTTTAATTGTCACGTGGAAATTAATGGTTCCTTTTAATTAATTCATTTTATTTCATTTTTGAAGCATGCTGACTTGTCCATTTTCTATCTTGGTCATTATTTGGAATTTTTGGGTGATTCTTTTTGCTCTGGATTCATGATGAGATGTAGTTTATTGGTGATTTTTGTTCTGATTTTTAGAATTTTGTTTAATTGATTTTGGTCTCTAACTTGTGAATGAAGCTTTCTAACCCTAATCCATGTTTGAACCCTCATTTGAATGATCAAGCTTCTGATTCTTTCTCCCTCCTTTTGGCATGTTGTTATGGTATGATTGAAGATCATTTGTGGAATTTTTGTATGCTCACTTGAATTAATTTGAATTTTGGTTCTTCACTTGTCCCTTTTTGCTTCTTTTGGATCATTTGCTCTCTACTTAGCTTAGAAGGGCACTTGTGCCAACTTCTCCAAGTTGTTTAGAGCCTCATTAGGTTGTTGATACCTCTCTGATCTTGAGTCTTGGTTTGTGCCTTGAGGATTTTGTGTTTGTTTGTTCTTGAAGTTCTTCCACACTTATGCATGATCACTTCACTTCCTTTGCTCCTTCCTTCTCATGATGTGAATGCTTGGCTATGAGACCTTCTTCTCTTCATCTCACATGTTCCTTAGGCACTTTTCTAACATGATTAGGGTTCTGGTCTTGCACCTTGAGGTTGTGATTTGATTATTTTGCTTTGCATCTTCTCATGTTTGCTTTGTTTTGCCATAGTGATTCATAATTCTTCATTGTGAGTTGTATTTCTTTTCTCATTCTTGTGCTTTGAGTTTGCATTTGGCATTTGTGTTTATGACTTCACTTCTGGTTGTGTAGCTTTGGTATGGCATTTTGTTCACTTTGTATTGCATTTATACTTGTGTCACTAACCATTTCAGGGGCTTTGCTAAGTGAGAGGTGTGGATGTGATTCCCACATCTCCAAATCTTATCTCTTCTCTTCTCCTTATTATTTTTCTAACCTTGTGTTTGTTGGGCTTAGGCCTTACTTCCTCCCTCTTCTATTCTTCTTTCTTCTCTTTCTCTTCCTTTCTTCTCTTCCTTTAGGATAGTAAACCTCACTAACCTAGGATTTTCTATGCATGATAACAATTAGGATTCATTAGTCCCCCATTAGACTTTTACCTTTGTGATCCTTTTGTTTCTCTTCTCTTCTCGTCTCAAAACCCTAAGAAGACACTCAATAAAGATTGAAGTGATATCTTGAGCAATAGCCTTATCCCATGAGACACTTGTAGTCTTCCCATCTTGGGATAGTACAAGCTTGTCTTGTGATGTACAAGTCTGATCAGGATATCATCTTCACCAAGAAAATTATAAAACACACTTCTTCATTGTAAATACAAAAAAAAACACTTAATAAGTTAATGAGTTAGTGAGCTTAAGCCATAATCTCTGGATTCAAGTTTTGGGGATCTTCTCCTTACTTGAGTGTGCTTGTTCTATTATTCCATCTTGGAATGTAGTGACAAGTGCACATTCCATGGAAAAGAGCTTGAGTTCACTTCCTTGTGACACATTCCTAAAAGCTTCTAAAAAACACAAACAAACAATAAGCGTCTTTCCTTCGGGAATTCTTTTCCCATCTCCTTCGCTCCGTACGCGAACTTGCTCCTACTTGTCATTTTGCAAGACGGTAACGCACTCGTCGTCCGAGCCTGCAACACCTGAGCATTGACATAGGCAGTTCAAGTCTTAAGACACAAGCAATCTTTTTCACCCCTAGTTAGGGGAACTACGACGAATCTGATCCTCACTATCCAGATGAGGTATGTAGGCAGCGGGGTAGGCCCCGTTCGAGCACAATCTTTATTTTCCCTACATTTTTTCCTTTTCATTTCTTTTCCAACTCACTTTTTGTTTCTTTTATCCAGTTCGTTTCCTTTTCTTCAGCAGCAGCTTTCATTTCTTCACCCTTTGAAACAGTTTCTTTGCAAGCGTGGATCCCGGCGGGTACGGTGGACGATCTGGGTGCTAATACCTTCCCAGGTCGTAACCGACTCCCGAACTCAGTCTCTTTGGTTCGCAGGACCTGTGTCCTTCCTCTTCTTTCTTTTGGTTTATGCAGCATTACCATTCCCGTTCCTTCGGGATAAAAATGCCTGGCTGGCGACTCTATTCTTTTCCGTGCCACTTTCGCGTTTGTACCAGGATGGAAATCCGGGGAGCGACAGCTGGCGACTCTGTTGGGGAATTCCTAACCAGAGTATTTCTGGTTCCCTTGAGAGTCTCTCCTAGCGCTTGTTTGTTTCTGTTTCGTTGGGTGTTGATTGTTTGTTGTTTTACTGTTGTTTATTTACAGTTTTATTTACAACTTTATTTACCGTTGGCCTCATGAGATCTTGTCATGGGGGTAGTAGTGAGTTCCACGCCCAGATTTGCGACCATCTTGGAAATGTCTTGATTTGGGGATCTTCCTCTCTCATTTCATAACCTTGACAGTTATGTGCAGCTGGGGACCGATCATTGAGAACCTTATGGAAACATCCCTCTTTAGTGATGACAATAGCAGACCACATTTTGTGGCAAACCCATTCGCATCCGAGTGCCCACCTGGGACTTGCATAGGATGACCTTGTTTTCCCAGACTCAACTGAGGCCTCCCTGCGTAGTATATAATGCCAAACCGATTCCCTGATTTGGTCATGAGCCATTTCTCGGAAATGGTGAAAGTATTATTGCTATTCGGCTTTGAGAGTCCGTGATGTTTGACCCGGAGCACACCAGTGAGATTGGGAGGGGTTTACAGGTTTAAAGGAACCCTTGGCCTCTACATACCCTCATTATCAGTGGTCCTTGTTGAGATTTGGTCCTTATGGTTCTGGTTTTCTTGGTGCTATGGTTCTGAGAATTTCTATCAGAGGGTTGTGGCTCAGAGGATCTTGGTTTTCAACTATTCAGAGGGTCCTTATATTCAGTGTCTAGTATCCAGATGGTCCCAGATTGATCATATGCCTGCATTGCATTTGCATTGCATCATTCTTGCATCAACTGTTTATGTTTCCATTTTTCAGGTTACTGTTCACGGTCAGCTCCCAGTTCTGGTAATCTTATCTCCAGATGGCAGAGGTTAAGAGAATCACAAGGAAAAAGAATGTTCATTATACTTTTCTTCAACCTGAAGTCAGGAGTGTTCAGAAATTAGCAGGTTTGATGAATGACCAAGTCTTGGGGAATTTCAGAAAGAGGTATGGCCAGATATTGAAGTACATGGACAAACCTACTGTAGACCAGAAGGACAGCTTGCACACCTTGCTTCAGTTTTATGATCCCCTGCTGCGGTGTTTCGTGTTTCCAGATTACATCTTGGCTCCTACCTTGGAGGAGATTTCCAGCATTTTGGGTGTTCCAGTCAGAGATACCTTGCCTTTCTATGGGTCTGAGGTGGTTCCTAAGGAAGAAGACATATCCAAGGTCTGTCGTTTACTAGCTACTACAGTCAAGAAAGCTTTGAAGGACAGTGATGGCAGAGGACTCCCTTGGAATGTGCTTATACCAGAGGCTGAAGAATACGCCAAAAAGGGTAAATGGGGGGATTTTGGTGTTGTGCTGGCTTTGATGGTGTATGGGTCTAGTCTTTTCCCGGGAGAGAAAGAGTTTGTGAGCTTGGAAGTGATCTCCATATTTGCTAAAGGCAATCCTGTGCCAACTCTGTTGGGAGATTTCTACTACAACGTTCATTACCGGAATGAGAAAGGAAGAGGTGGACCAGTGGGCTGTTGTGCTTCATTATTTGCTGAGTGGTTTGCTATGAAATTGCCAAAATCAGGTGCTTTCAAGGAGATGAGAGATGAGTGGAGATGGTCTAGAAGGCTAATGGGGCTAACTTCTGAGGATATAGCTTGGGGATATGATAGAGATCTGCTGGGAAAGGAGCTGCTGGTCAGTTGTGGAAGATTTGCTGGAGTGCCTTTGCTAGGAAGGAAGGGTGTGATCAGTTATCATCCAACATTAGCCAGGAAGCAATTTGGTTATCCTCTGAGAGATCCACCAAATATGGAAGAGTTTGCTGAATCTTTGTATTTTCCTATGGAGGGAAACAAAGAATTAGTTATGCAAGCATCTCAGGCTTGGGCTCACAGGATGAGGAAAGGTAAGAAATACTTTGGCAGAGTAGATCCCAAGACATATCCTCCTTTTGCTACATGGTTGCAGAAACGTGTAGAGGAAGTTCTCATGCCATTCTCGTTAGAGGCTCCATTATATCCTAAAGAAGTGCCATGTCAGAGTACTGTCTCCCTTGAAGAGTACAAGAAATTGGAAGCTCAGCTGCATGAAGTCCGAGTAGAGAATGCTGAAATGGTTAACCTGTACCATCTTGCCAACCGGGCCAAAAATGAAGCAGAGGGAAAGCTACAGAAGATGCATTCCTCCTTGGAAGCTAAAGAGAAATAATTTGCTGGAAGAGAAGCTCACTTTCAGAGATTGGGTCTGATGGAGGCAAAAAGAGAATCGGTGCGCAAAAAGACTTTGAAGACTCTCAAAGAAGCTCGCCAGTCCATTGTTTGGTTGCAAGGCCAAAGGGAACAGGAGCAGAAGAAGTATAAAGAAAAAGAAGAGTTTTTCGAGGTACAAATGGCCTTCAAGAAAGAAGAAGTGGAACAAGTCCACAACATACGAAGGGAAAAGACTCAGCAGTTGGCACAAAGCCAGATTACCTTGGAGGAGGCACTGAAGGAGATTGAAGAGATCAAGCTGAGAGCAGGTGTGAAGAAGAACAAAGCAGAGGTGGCTGCAGAAGAACCTGGGTCTTTAGTTTAATTTTCCTTTACTGTTGTTCAGACTACCTACAGGCTTGTTGTAGGAGTCTTGCTTTATCTTTTGTCTTTTGTTCATGTAATGATTTGTAACCCTTTGGGGGAAATTTTTGTTTGTGCTCTAACTTTTGGCCGGCAGTGGGTTGTCCATGATATACATTGTTAATATGCAAATTACCATTTCTGAATACGCAAAGCTTGTTTGTCTGATACTGCTAAGATCTGAACACTCTTCAAAGGTAAAGACTGAAAATTAATACTCAAAGTGGTTATCTGGAGCAAATACCAGAACTGGGGCATATAAATGCTTAAAACTTGGAAACATGAGCAGTTACATTGCATGCATATAACGTGTTTGTTTGTTTTGCAGGTAGTTCTTTAGTTTCTAACGTTTATGTCCTTTCAGGCACTATAGCTCCCAGGAAGGTTCGAGAACAGCCGATCGTACACAGATATCCCACAAGAGTCAACAGAGAAAGAGTCATGGATCAAATGCAAGATGATTTAGCTGACTTGAGACTGAGGATGGACAATTTTATGACCCTTATGGCAGGAATGGGTCAGAATCAAGAACGTTTGTGTGAGTTGGTAGAAAATAATCAAGCTAGAAACAACGGTACTGCTGATGGAGGTAAACGTAACGGTGCGGGCGCCCGTCAAGTTGAGATCCCTGTAGCATAGCCAGGGGTCACCATTATCAATGATGGACTGAACAATGTACAGATGGACGGTCAAGACGAAAGTTTACTCTGCTGGACGAAACGGAAGGCCAATGGGTTGAAATGAACAGAAAATTTGAAGAGATGGCTGAACAGATCAGGGCCATTCAATCTCAGAACTCTCTGGGGTTCGACATTACTGACTTGGGCTTGGTTCCAGGGGTTAGAATCCCTTACAAGTTCAAGGTCCCGACTTTCGAGAAGTACAACGACACAGCATGTCCAAAGACTCACCTCCAATCCTTTGTAGGAAGGATTGCTGCCCACACTGAAGATGAGAAGCTATGGATGTACTATTTCCAGGACAGCCTGGTTGGGGCCTCCTTGGAATGGTATATGAAGTTAAGTAGGGTCAACATTAAGAGCTGGAAGGACTTGGCAGAGGCGTTCATAAAGCAATACCAGTACAATTTGGACATGGCTCCAAATCTCACTCAACTGCAAAACATGTCTCAAACTGCTAAGGAGGGGTTTAAGGAGTATGCTCAAAGGTGGCGTCAGCTGGCTACCAGAGTACAACCACTATTGCTGGAGAACGAGATGGCTGATATGTTCATGGGGACATTGCAAGGGGTGTTTATCGAAAGGTTGGCGTCCTGTTCGGAAACCAAGTTCAATGATATAGTAATTGCAGGTGAGAGGGTCGAGACTCTGTTAAAAATGGGGAAGATTCAAGATACAAGTGTGAGCAGCTCGAGTGGTGTAAGAAAAGCCTTCAACGGGCCCCCAAGAAGAAGGGAAGGGGAAACCAATGTTGTGTATGGCCGAGGACGGGGCCGAGGATATAGAAGATCATATGAACAAGTGGCAGCTGTCACTATCCCTTCCAGTCCTGTGCAGCAAGTACAGACTCAACCTCAACAGCAACAACAACAGCCACAACGTAACAACTATCAACAAAGACCTTATCAGCCGAGACAAGCTCGTCCGGATAATAGGGTGCTTGAAGAGATTCCCATGACATACACTACATTGCTGTAGAGATTGCTAGACATGAACTTGATACAGCTGAGGACATTAGCACCACCACCACCTGGAGAGCTTCCAGTGAGGTACGATGCTAATGCTAGATGCGCATTCCGTTCAGGGGCACCCGGGCACTCAACTGAGAAGTGCAGGGCGCTACAGCATAAAGTTCAAGATTTGATTGATTCCAAGGAGATTAACTTCGTACCACCGCCGAATGTTACTTCAAACCCTATTCCGAACCATGGAGGGGCTAGAATAAATGTTGTTGACGGAGGTGAGAAGTTAAGTCTGATTCTGAGCGTAGAAGAAGTGAAGACCCCATTGCTGGTGGTGAAGAAGAGGCTGTTAAAAGGACAAGTGTTTCCGGGATGCAGTTCTGATTGTGAAAAGTGTTTGAATTCAGTGAACGGTTGTGAAGACCTGAAGATGGGGTTGCAGAATCTGATTGATGAAGGGTCATTGCAGTTTGATAAAGTTGATAATGAGGTCGATGGTGTGTCCACTATAACCATCTACTATGATCCAGCTGAGGTGCCTGCTAGAAGAGAACCTGTGACTATTTATGCTCCTGAAGTCAGTCCTGTTACTATCACTGTTCCTGGGCCTATTCCTTATACTGATGATAAAGCCATCCCATGGCATTACGGCTCAGATGTGTACGTAGAAGGATAGAAGGTCGAGAGTAAGTCAGTAGCTATTGACCCGACTGTAGTGAACGTCGTAGGGGTTGGAGGTTTTATGAGAAGTGGTCGTCTTTTTGCTCCCCCAGTTCTGAGAGGAGATCCTGAAGCTGAGGCTGCGGCAAAGGCTAAAGGAAAGCAAACGGCGACTGAAGAAATAACAACTTCTGCTACTGGACAGGGTACCTTTGAAAAAGAAGTGGAGGAATTTATGCGAATAATAAAGAAGAGTGACTACAAGCTGGTTGAACAGTTGAACCAAACGCCGTCCAAAATATCAATTATGTCTTTGCTGATGTGTTCTCCAACATATAGAGAAGCCTTGCTGAAAGTATTGCAGATGGCATACGTTCCTCAAGAAATATCTGTTAATCAACTGGAAGCTGTAATGGGCAGTGTGAATGCAAGCCACGGATTGGGCTTCACAGATAGAGACCTTACTTCAGAGGGCCGTAACCATAACAAAGAACTGCATATTACTATGGAGTGTAAGGGTGCCGTTTTGTCGCATGTCCTGGTTGACACAGGCTCTTCTCTTAATGTACTCCCGAAGAAAGCCTTAATGAAGTTGAATGTTGATGGTATCATCTTACGACCCAGTGATTTGATAGTGAAAGCTTTTGATGGGTCCAGAAGGTCAGTGTTCGGAGAAGTTGAGTTACCTGTGAAAATAGGGTCTCAAGTATTTAAGAGCACATTCTACGTCATGGATATTCAGCCCGCGTACAGCTGTTTGCTGGGACGTCCGTGGATTCATGCAGCCGGAGCAGTAACTTCCATTTTGCATCAAAAGCTAAAGTACGTGGTGGATGGCCAAGTAATCACTGTGTGCGGAGAGGAAGACATCTTTGTGAGCCACTTATCAACTTTCAAATATGTGGAGATGGACGGAGAGATCCATGAAATGTTGTGTCAGGCCTTCGAAGCGGTTAATGTCAGCATTTTGGCTCCAGTAGAGAGGAACAGTGAGAAGGAAGGTACCTCCATTCACTCCTACAAGCAGGCTAAGGAAGTGGTTCAGTCAGGAAGTGCCCAGGGCTGGGGCAAGTTGCTAGAATTAGAGAAGAAAGATGATAAGTTTGGTCTGGGTTATCAGCCTGGTGGGTATAATTGGCCTCAAAGTGGAAAAGCTATTACTTTCACAAGTGCTGGGATGCTCGACCGCAACCATATCTGTGCAACAGGCGAAGAAGAAGACAGTGATGGCAACTGGGACAACTGGATTCATCCATGTGCACCCGGAGAGGAGCTCAAGAACTGGTCTGCTGAAGACATCGTCCAAGTTACCTGGCAATCAGAGTAATTTATTTGTTTCCTTTTCTTATCATGCTGCATTGTCAATCTTGCACTCTGCCCAAGGTGCAAGGATCCATTTGTAGGGCCACCATGCTTTGAATGCATTTATTTTACCATGAAATAAAGGACATTTTTCAGACAAATTGTGTTCTCTTTCTTTCGTTTTAAATTTTTCACAAAAAAAAAGAAGATAAAAATGGCAATGTGTTTTTCCTTTTTGTTTGTGTGTTTGCGTCTCTTTTGAAAAAATAAACAGATTCTGAAATAAGCACATCATCTGTGCATTGTTGATCATCTGGATTCTAGTGATAACGTTCCTGCTATGACCACGCATGACTTTGACAATCCTATCTACCAAGCTGATGAAGGGATTGAGGAAGACTGTGAACTCCCTGAAGAATTGGTCATGTTGTTGAAACAAGCGGAAAGGGTTATTCAGCCTCATCAGGAAGAAATAGAGATCATCAACATCGGGACTGAAGATGTGAAGAAAGAGATCAAGATTGGGGCCAGTCTGTAGGCCGAGGTAAAGAAAGAGTTAATTGGTATGCTGCGTGAATATGTGGATATCTTCGCCTGGTCATATCAAGATATGCCAGGGTTAGATACTGACATTGTTGTGCATAAGCTACCATTGAGAGAAGACTGTCCTCCGGTGAAACAAAAGCTGAGAAGAATTTGTCCTGACATGGCGATGAAGATCAAGGAGGAAGTTCAGAAACAATGGGATGTCGGATTCCTTGCCGTAACTAGTTACCCACCTTGGGTAGCTAACATTGTGCCTGTACCAAAGAAGGACGGCAATGTCCGGATGTGCGTTGATTACCGGGATTTAAATAGAGCGAGCCCAAAAGATGACTTTCCATTACCTCACATTGATATGCTGGTAGATAACACTGCTCAATTCTCGATATTTTCCTTCATGGACGGTTTCTCCGGATATAATCAGATCAAGATGGCACCGGAAGACATGGAGAAAACAACGTTCATTACCCCGTGGGGTACATTCTGCTACAAGGTGATGCCCTTTGGTTTGAAGAACGCCAGGGCAACGTATCAGCGGGATATGGTCACATTGTTCCACGACATGATACACAAGGAGATAGAGTGCTATGTGGACGATATGATTGCTAAGTCCCGAGACGAAGAAGAGCATCTGGTCAATCTCAAGAAGCTGTTTGATAGACTGATAAAGTATAAGCTGAGGTTGAATCCAAACAAGTGCACTTTCGGAGTGCGTTCCGGAAAACTGCTAGGTTTCATTGTTAGCCAGAAAGGAATTGAGGTGGATCCTGCAAAAGTAAAAGCAATACAAGATATGCCTGCACCGAAAACAGAAAAAGAAGTGCGCGGGTTTTTGGGGAGGTTGAACTACATTTCACGGTTTATATCTCATTTAACTGCCACGTGTGAACCAATATTCAAATTGCTAAGAAAAGAGCAAACGGTCAGGTGGAATGAGGACTGCCAAAGAGCCTTTGAAAAGATAAAAGAATATTTGCAGACACCTCCAATTTTGATGCCTCCAGTTCCAGGACGGCCGCTTATCATGTACTTGACTGTGCTAGAAGGGTTAATGGGGTGTGTTCTAGGCCAACATGACGAGTCTGGTCGAAAAGAGTACGTTATTTATTACCTTAGCAAAAAGTTCACCGACTGTGAATCCCGTTACTCACTGCTCGAGAAAACTTGTTGCTCTTTGGTATGGGTTACTCGCCGACTGAGACAGTACATGTTGACCCATACCACACTGCTAATCTCAAAAATGGATCCTGTCAAGTATATCTTTGAGAAACCAGCATTAACCGGAAGGGTTACTAGGTGGCAAATGATCTTAACAGAGTATGACATACAGTATACTTCCCATAAAGCCATCAAGGGAAGTGTATTGTCAGATTACCTTGCACAGCAACCTCTTGAAGATGACTATCAGCCAATGAAGTTTGATTTCCCTGATGAGGACATCATGTACCTCAAAGCAAAAGATTGCAAGGAACCACTTCCGGTGGAGGGGCCAGACCCTGAATCCAAATGGAAGTTGATGTTTGATGGGGCAGTCAATATCAATGGACGTGGAGTTGGTGCTGTTCTTATCACTCCTAAAGGTGTTCACTTTCCCTTCGCTGCCAGAATTACTTTTGGCTGCACCAACAATGAAGCGGAATACGAGGCGTGCATAATGGGAATAGAGGAGGCTATTAATCTTCAGATTAAGACCCTCGATATATTCGGAGATTCAGCCCGCGTTATCAATCAGGTTACCAGCAAATGGTATACGCATCAAGAACACTTAATTATTTATAGGGATTATGCCAAAAAACTGTTGACGTTCTTCACAACGGTTAAGCTTCAGTACATACCACGAGATGAGAATCAATTTGCCGACGCATTGGCTACTCTTTCTTCGTCCATCAAAGTCTTGTGTTGGAATTATGTGCCCAGAATTGACATTTCCAGGCTCAACGCACCAGCTTATGTTTTCTTTGTAGACGCAATGTCTGATGAGAAACCTTGGTACTTTGATATCAAGATCTTCCTGGAAAGGCAAGAATACCCATCAGGGGCATTATCCAACGACAAGCAGACCTTGAGGCGACTTGCTGCTAGTTTCTTCTTGAATACAGATGGGGTTTTGTATAAGAGGAACTTTGACATGGTCTTGCTCAGATGCGTGGATAGACACGAAGCAAGCCTGTTGATGCAGGAAGTCCAAGAGGGATCTTTCGGTACTCATGCAGGAGGGCATGCTATGGCTAAGAAGTTGTTGAGGTCGGGGTATTATTGGATGACAATGGATGCAGATTGTTGTTCGTACGCCCGTAAATGCCACAAGTTCCAGATTTATGCAGACAAAGTGCATGTTCCTCCAAGCCCGCTCAACGTCATGTCATCTCCTTGGCCCTTTTCTATGTGGGGCATTGACATGATCATCGCTTCATTCTGGTTGCGATCGATTACTTCACTAAGTGAGTTGAAGTAGCATCTTATGCCAATGTCACTCTTCAAGTGGTAGCCAGATTTTTGAAAAGGGATATCATTTGCAGATACGGAGTTCCCGAAAGGATCATTACTGACAATGGTTCTAATCTGAACAACACGATGATGGCAGAGTTGTGCCGGGACTTTCAGATTCAGCATCACAATTCTTCTCCTTATCGACCAAAGAGGAATGGTCCGGTGGAGGCGGCAAATAATAATATCAAGAAGATTGTGCAAAAGATGGTTGTCACTTACAAAGATTGGCATGAGATGTTACCATTTGTGTTGCATGGGTACCGAACGTCAGTCAGGACGTCAACCGGGGCAACTCCTTTCTCATTGGTATATGGTATGGAGGCAGTCTTGCCTGTTGAAGTAGAGATTCCTTCATTGCGTGTGATGATGGATGTGAAGCTTGATGAGGCCGAGTGGGTACGTGCTCAATATAATCAGCTGTGTCTAATTAAGGAAAAGATATTAGCGGCTATCTGTCATGGTCAGCTTTATCAGAGGAGAATGAAGCGAGCATTCGACCAACGAGTACGTACTCGGGAGTATTAAGTAGGAGAGCTCGTGCTCAAGAGGATCATTCCTCCAGGTTCAGATCACAGGGGCAAGTGGACCCCAAACTACGAAGGACCATTCATAGTGAAGAAAGTTTTCTCAGGTGGAGCGCTGATGCTCACCACTATGGATGGAGAAGATTTCCATTCCCATGTTAACTCGGACGCAGTTAAAAAATACTCCGCATAAAGAGACCCGCTGGACACAAAAACAGAATTAAAGTCCAGGCAAAAAAAGGGCATCCCGGCGAGCTAAAAACAAAATAAAAAGCTCGGGCAAAAGTTAGGGAAAATAATATAAAAAAATGTACACCCGCTGAGTTGAAAAGCCACATCGGACAGCTCAGGCAAAAAAGGGTATCCCGATGGATTGAAAACCCGACAGGGCGATCCACGTAAAACAAGGGAATAAGCGAATAACTGTGATCCGGTTAATCTGAACCAAATCATCGTTTCGGACAGCTTGACAATATCGGAAGGATAGGAATTAGTCCCCTCATCTTCTCAGAAAGCAAAGACAAGAACGGAGAGTTTTGAAGACATGCTGGTCATAGCAAGAAGGAAACTCATTGGGATGTCGTGTCCATTGCCATTAGGATAGTTATTTTCTCAATTTTATGGTAGCTACCTCTTTCCAGGTGGTTACTTCCTGATGTAAAAACTTTGCCTATTCAGAGGCCTTTCAATAAAAAGAATATTCAATCCAAAAGTTGTGTTGTGTTTACTTTTGTTTGCAAAAATGTCTTGAATTTTTGGCAAAAATAGCATTGCATTTAAAGCATGGTGATTTGTTTTATAAAAAGAAATGACATTGCAGGGAAACATTTGAAATCCTCTTTGAGCGTCGGGTGACGATGGATCAACAGTTCATACCATGCAAGTCCCCGGGGCACATATGTGTTTTCTGTTGTTGCAGGTTTTGCAGGATGGCGTCACATTCTCCTAAACAGAATTTTCCCCAACTAAGTCATGGCAGGTGGGATCCCCAAGCAGTTTATTCTTTCACCAGTGGAGTATGCCCAGCATGCAGTGGGAGGCCCATTCCCCACAGAGTTTAACTATCAAAAACTCTTTTCGCAAACAAAGCCTATCACCATTGCATCTCCCCAGCCGTGTTGGAAGATTGTTATTTCCCCACACAGTTCCATGATTGAGATACAACCATCATGGAAATATTCTCCAGCACTCGTCTATGTTCATACTTTATTGTTGCTCGTCTACATCTCTCAACACTCGTCTGTGTTATCACGTTGTTACTACTCATTTGCCTTCCCCAGCAGTTGCCCATGGTTGTAATTGTTGTTGCTCGTCTGCACTTCCCAGCACTCGTCTGTGTTTGATATTTGTTATCGCTCGTCTGCATTACTCAGCACTCGTCTGTGTTCTCACTTTGGTATTGCTCGTTTGCTTTCCCCAGCAGTTGTCCATGGCTGTGATTGTTGTTGCTCGTCTGCACTTCCCAACACTCGTATGTGTTTGATATTTGTTGTTGCTCGTCTGCATTCCCCAACATTCGTCTGTGTTCGTTATTTGTTTGAAGCTCATCTGCATTGTTTGGATACTCGTCTGTATCATTCCTCACAATTGACTGTGTTAGCTTATATCCATATGTATTGATTTGATAATCACCCTGGTACTCGTCTGTGTTGCTACTCCAAATGCTCGTCTGTGTTGGATTTCTGGTATTCGTCTATACCAGTGGTAGATTTTCGTCTGTATCATCGCCTGAAGCGCTCGTCTGTGTTTCTTAGATCATCGTCTAATATTCGTTTGTATCATTGACTTGTGGCACTCGTCTGTGTTCTCTTGATGATCATCCAATACTCGTTTGTATTGAAGAGGTTTGAAGTCCTGACTGTGGGAGTAAATGTCAAAATAGTTTCCGGTCCTGGCGTAACAGGTTTATCTGAAGGAGATTCGTCTATCTCAAACACCACTTATTAATGTTGCAACTGGCGTAACAAGTTTGCTCGAAGAAGGCTCGTCTGTCTTAGACCATATATCCACGGATAATATATGGAGAGGGTTCGCCTACCTTGATTATGCACGTCTATCCCACAGACTTAAGTGCATCACCGGTCCTGGCGTAACAGGTATATCCGAAGGAGATTCGTCTTTCTCAAGTCATATGTTTGGAAAAGCATGTGAAGACTCGTATGTCCAGTTCCTGGCGTAACAGGATGGTTCGAAGAAGACTCGTCTGTCAAAGTTCTCTGATTCCAAATAACAATTTCAACTTGGAAGGAGCTTGTCTGCTTTCTCTCCACTTCAGTCACCAAAGCGTCATTTGGTTGGTTTTATTTCCCAGTTCTTGCATTCTCCATCAGAGTGCAAATTTCAGGTCTTCTTGGTATTCAACCACAATTTATCTTGAACGGTCGATAGCCCGTGCTACCGTCCTTTTCAGATTAACATTTGTTTGAATAGGGGCAGCTTTAACACCCCAAATTTGCCCTCTTCTTTTTAAGCATCATAACCATATCATTTTCATCATAAGAATATCATATTCTTGGCATTTTGGCATGGAAAGATGAGGCATAACATTCTCATGACCTATCATTAGGCATATGATCAACTGTGGAGGGATTTGAAGCATTTCAAGCCATGACAAGAGGCCCATTGGATTTGTTCAAGTCCTATGAAGTGTCTGCATTGCATTCACAAGCCTAAGATCATTCACAAAAGCCCAAAAAGGTGGAAGATCATCAGGGAATTCAGGCTAGGGCAAAGCTCCTACACAATGATCCCAAATTAGGGTTTGAGTTTCAAGCATGAAAAATTTGTGACTTTGGCCATTTCATATGGGGCAAAGTCTTTTATATGTTAAGAGGATCCTATGGATGAAATTTGGTGAGAAAATTCCTTGTGGAAGTTAGATATTTCTTCAGTTGCTTGTAAATGAAGAAATTGGTCAACTGTGCATTCTAGAAGTCAACTGTGAGATTTCAAAAGGTCCAACCTTGTTTTTCAAGCCAGGGGATGTTCTTATAACCTTATAAGAGGTTTGGAAAAGTCAAATATCAAGAATCAAGAGGTTTTGAGGTGTTTTGCATTTTTGGCATAAGTTTGGTCATGAGATTTTCCATTTTTAGTAACTTTTTGCCCTAATTTTCAAGTGAGCATAACTTGGTGAAAAAAGCTTCAAATGGATTGCCATTAAACATGAAAGTTGAAGATTAAAGCCTCCCATTTCTAAAAAGTACAAGAGCATTTTCATAGCCTTCATGGTTTGGGAGAAAAGCCCTTCGAAAATTGCTTGATTTTTAGGGCATGGCATGAATTTCAAGTTTACTCCAAATGCAAAACCTCATGAAACTTATTTTCAAGTGTTGTTATGGACCAAATATGACCACATTGTCACAAGGCATTGCATAAGAGTTGGTTTGCTCCAAAAATATCAACAAATCCGTGCATGGGATGAAGGGTAGTTCACAAAAGGAAAATTTGCATGATCATGAAAAATGCATGACCCTCACATCCAAGGGCCAAGATACTTCCTATTTTGAACCAAGGGCTGGATTGTGATTGAACATATGCATAGAATGAGAAGGATGCACGAGTGTTTCATGACTTCACACCAATCTTGCCAATTTTGCAATTTCATCCTCACACTCTCCTCTCACGTGCATTCTCTCTTATTTTTCATCAGTGTGATATGTGCATGATATAAAAGATACTCAAACCCTAAATGCAGCCTCATGCTCTCTCATTTCTCAGATTCACATTTTCTTGCTCTCTTGCATTTCCATTCGAAATTCTCTCCTCAAGCACTCTCTTCACAAACTTTTTGCATATTCTGAATCCTTGAACCTTAAGGATCATTAATCCACCATCGATTTAAGTTGAAACTCAAGATTTCAAGAGGTGCCATTCAAGTGCAGTTGCTCTCAAACTTCAAGATCCAGAGCAATTCAAGCTCTCTCTTGCATTTATTTTGCAAGGAGAGGTTAAAAGAGGTAGATCTGCAGTGTTTGGAGGCTTGTCTTGACCTAATTCGTGCTTTGCAAGTTCAGGTAACCTACTGAATTCATGGATCTAGAAATGGTTTTAGTTGTATGCATTGTGATCTATGTGATATGCTGATGATTCTGTGATGATTGGCTTTGAAAATGGATGAGTATTGAGGTTGTATTGATGATTTGAAGTTTTATGGTTAGATCTGTTTTTCTTCGATCCAGCTTATGTTTTGATCCATTATGAATTTGGTGGATATATTTGGATTCAGTGTAGTTTAATGACTTGATCTGGAGATTTTGATGCATTTACATGTTGAATTGTTCATAGTTTGAATTTTCCGGTGCCGGAGCCCTAGCTCCGGTCATCGGATTCTGCGTTTTAGCCTCACCTGAGTTTCATGGAGAAGATGAACATGAGCCATTGGATGCTGGATCTGGATGATTATCATGTTGCCACCACATTAAAACCACACCCTCCATGTCACGTGTTTTATGTTTTAAAATTAAATCTGAATTAAGCTTTGTGTTTCTCAACACACCATAACTAATGTGTTCTCACTTCCTGACCAATCATTGCGTATTATTTGTTTTAATGAGTTGACTGATCTGGTGCGTTAGCTTGATCCATTGGTTTTCCATTTTTCCTGAATTAATTGAATATCCATGTTAATTGTTGTGAGCTGCGCTGGACTGAGTGGGCCTCCCCTTGCTATTCGTACCCCCTGCTTTTGAGCCCAATGAGAATTGAACTGGAAATGCTTTCTGAATGCACCCCCTGGCTCTTTCCTTTATTTTTATTTCTTTTTATTTCCATTTCATTTTCAATTTGCTTTTTAATTTTTAAAAATAGTTTTAGGTCTCCAAAAATTATAAAAAAATTCAGGGATGTTTCTTTTAGTTTTCTTTAATTTTTGATATTTTTATTTTCCATTTATTTTTAATTGTCACGTGGAAATTAATGGTTCCTTTTAATTAATTCATTTTATTTCATTTTTGAAGCATGCTGACTTGTCCATTTTCTATCTTGGTCATTATTTGGAATTTTTGGGTGATTCTTTTTGCTCTGGATTCATGATGAGATGTAGTTTATTGGTGATTTTTGTTCTGATTTTTAGAATTTTGTTTAATTGATTTTGGTCTCTAACTTGTGAATGAAGCTTTCTAACCCTAATCCATGTTTGAACCCTCATTTGAATGATCAAGCTTCTGATTCTTTCTCCCTCCTTTTGGCATGTTGTTATGGTATGATTGAAGATCATTTGTGCAAGTTTGTGGAATTTTTGTATGCTCACTTGAATTAATTTGAATTTTGGTTCTTCACTTGTCCCTTTTTGCTTCTTTTGGATCATTTGCTCTCTAGTTAGCTTAGAAGGGCACTTGTGCCAACTTCTCCAAGTTGTTTAGAGCCTCATTAGGTTGTTGATACCTCTCTGATCTTGAGTCTTGGTTTGTGCCTTGAGGAGTTTGTGTTTGTTTGTTCTTGAAGTTCTTCCACACTTATGCATGATCAATTTACTTCCTTTGCTCCTTCCTTCTCATGATGTGAATGCTTGGCTATGAGACCTTCTTCTCTTCATCTCACATGTTCCTTAGGCACTTTTCTAACATGATTAGGGTTCTGGTCTTGCACCTTGAGGTTGTGATTTGATTATTTTGCTTTGCATCTTCTCATGTTTGCTTTGTTTTGCCATAGTGATTCATAATTCTTCATTGTGAGTTGTATTTCTTTTCTCATTCTTGTGCTTTGAGTTTGCATTTGGCATTTGTGTTTATGACTTCACTTCTGGTTGTGTAGCTTTGGTATGGCATTTTGTTCACTTTGTATTGCATTTATACTTGTGTCACTAACCATTTCAGGGGCTTTGGTAAGTGAGAGGTGTGGATGTGATTCCCACATCTCCAAATCTTATCTCTTCTCTTCTCCTTATTATTTTTCTAACCTTGTGTTTGTTGGGCTGAGGCCTTACTTCCTCCCCCTTCTATTCTTCTTTCTTCTCTTTCTCTTCCTTTCTTCTCTTCCTTTAGGATAGTAAACCTCACTAACCTAGGATTTTCTATGCATGATAACAATTAGGATTCATTAGTCCCCCATTAGAATTTTACCTTTGTGATCCTTTTGTTTCTCTTCTCTTCTCATCTCAAAACCCTAAGAAGACACTCAATAAATATTGAAGTGATATCTTGAGAAATAGCCTTATCCCATGATACACTTGTAGTCTTTCCATCTTGGGATAATACAAGTTTGTCTTGTGATGTACAAGTCTGATCAGGATATCATCTTCACCAAGAAAATCATAAAACACATTTCTTCATTGTAAATACAAAAAAAAACACTTAATAAGTTAATGAGTTAGTGAGCTTAAGCCTTAATCTCTGGATTCAAGTTTTGGGGATCTTCTCCTTACTTGAGTGTGCTTGTTCTATTATTCCATCTTGGAATGTAGTGACAAGTGCACATTCCATGGAAAAGAGCTTGAGTTCACTTCCTTGTGACACATTCCTAAAAGCTTCTAAAAAACACAAACAAACAATAAGCGTCTTTCCTTCGGGAATTCTTTTCCCATCTCCTTCGCTCCGTACGCGAACTTGCTCCTACTTGTCATTTTGCAAGACGGTAACGCACTCGTCGTCCGAGCCTGCAACACCTGAGCATTGACATAGGCAGTTCAAGCCTTAAGACACAAGCAATCTTTTTCACCCCTAGTTAGGGGAACTACGGCAACTCTGATCCTCATTGTCCATATGAGGTACGTAGGCAGTGGGGTAGGGCCCGTTCGAGCACAATCTTTATTTTCCCTACATTTTTCCTTTTCATTTCTTTTCCAGCTCCCTTTTTGTTTCTTTTATCCAGTTCATTTCGTTTTCTTCAGCAGCAACTTTCATTTCTTCACCCTTTGAAACAGTTTCTTTGCAAGCCTGGATCCCGTCAGGTACGGCGGACGATCTGGGTGCTAATACCTTCCCAGGTCGTAACCGACTCCCGAACTCAGTCTCTTTGGTTTGCAGGACCTGTGTCCTTCCTCTTCTTTCTTCTGGTTTGTGCAGCATTACCATTCCCGTTCCTTCGGGATAAAAATGCCTGGCTGGCGACTCTATTCTTTTCCGCGCCACTTTCGCGTTTGTACCCGGATGGAAATCCGGGGAGCGACACCAGGGAAATCCACCCAACAACAACAGAGGAGACAGACCTCCAGTTCAAGAAACTGGCACGCCTACTCTTATCCATGTGGAAGATCGCCAGGAAGACCAGTTCCCTCCAGTCAACGATGATATGGGTTTTGGCGCGGGTGGAAACTTTCAGGATTTTTAACTGCTGGCCGAAAAGGTTAAAGCCTTTGAATGTAGGGACACTCTTGGAATTGAAGTATCTGATTTGGGTCTGGTCTCCGGAGTGGTTATCCCTCCTAAATTCAGACCTCCAAGCTTTGATAAGTATAATGCAATTCATGTCCCAAGACACACTTACAGGCTTTTTACCGCAAGATAGCCGCTCACACTAAAGATGAAAAGCTTTGGATGTATTACTTCCAAGACAGCCTCTCTGGGGGCTCACTGGAGTGGTATATGAAGCTAGAAAAGAATTCTGTCCAAAACTGGAAAGATCTTGGGGAGGCCTTCCTTAAGAAGTATCAGTACAATATTGATATGTCACCCAACCGTTCTCAACTCCAGAGTTTGTCTCAGAAGAACTCAGAAAGCTTCAAGGACTATGCTCAAAGATGGCGTGAGGTTGCCGCTAGAGTACAATCACCTTTGCTGGAAAGAGAGATGGTGGATCTTTTCATGAATACCCTCCCAGAGAAATTCATGGAAAGATTAGCAGGCTGCTCATTTAGTGGGTTTTCGGACATCATTCTGATAGGTGAAAGGATAGAAAATTGGATGAAACAAGGCAAAATCCAGAATAGCGGAGCGTCAACCTCCAATGTAAAGAAGCCTTTTGTGAAGCGTCGGGAAGGAGAAACTGAGGGTGTGTATACTCAAAACAAAAGAGGAAACCAGAATGTGTATTAACAGGCATCTCCTATCACCATTGTTGCTCCAGCAAACCAATCACAGGTTTAGTAACAACAACATCAACCAAACTACCAAAAGCAAAGGGCTCCGAGGCCATACTATCCTCCCCGACCGAAGGATAGGCATTTTGAGACACCTCCAATGTCATATTCACAATTGTTATAGAATCTCCTCCAATTGAAAATGATACAGTTAAGGACTCTGCAGCCTCCAAAGGCAAGCCAGACCTTGGCAGGTTATGATGCTAGTGCATGCTGTGAATTCCATTATGGGGCTCCTGGGCATAACACTGAGAACTTCCAAGCTTTGAAGCATGTTGTCCAGGACTTGATTGACTCCAAGGCAATCAATTTTGCTCCTACTCCAAATGTAATCCAGAATCCTATGCCTCCTCATGGAAGGACTGTGGGGGCTGTTGATAGCAGTGAAGGTTTGAATTTGATACCTGACATCAAAGATTTGAAGACTTCATTGATGGCGTTAAAAGGCTGCTTGGCCAAAAGGAACATGTTCCCGGGTTGTGGAGAGAGTTGCACAGATTGTGTTAGTTCCCCGAACGGTTGCGATCAACTGAGATCGAGGATACATAAAATGATCAATGAAGGAAGTATACAGTTCGATAAAGTTGTGAAGAATGATGATATATCAGCTGTTACAATTTATTACAACCCATCATAGGTCCCCGCCGGAGCAAGGGTGGTGCCAATAACCATCACCACCTCTAGACCAGTCCCATATCGGAGTGACAAAGCTATTCCCTGGAATTATGGGGGTGACGTGTACTATAATGGCCAAAAACAAGACATGACTGCGTCCAATTCCTCTCCGTGCCAAATTGAAAATGTTGGAGTTAGGGGACTTACCAGAAGCGATAGATTATTCGCACCAGAAACTTTGAGGGGTAATGCACTGCCACCTAAAGGTACTTCCGAGGCTCAAGCAAAAGCCAGGGGCAAAAAACCCATGACTAATGACACACCTGTGCCAACAACAGATCCTGACATCACTTTTGATAGGGAAGTGGAGGAATTCCTAAGAATCATCGAGAAAAGTGCCTACAAGATTGTAGACCACTTACAACCGTCTCCCTCAAAGATCTCGATCTTATCCTTATTGATGTGTTCGGATTTGCATAGGAAATCCCTATTGAAGATTCTGAACAACGCGTATGTACCGCAGGATATATCAGTAGATCAATTGGAAACGGTGGTGTCAAGTGTAAACTCTAGTCATGGCTTAGGATTCACAAATATGGATTTAACTTCCGAGGGATGCAATCACAACCGCGCCTTGCACATCTCCATGGAATGCAAGGGGGCTATACTCTCCCACGTGCTGGTCGACACAGGGTCGTCATTGAATGTGCTTCCCAAGAAAGCCCTCATGAAGCTGAATTATGATAGGGTCGTGTTGAGGCCAAACGACTTAGTTGTACAGGCATTCGATGGCTCAAGGAGGTTAGTGTTCGGAGAAGTGGAGTTGCCTATCCAGGTGAGACCACAAGTCTTCAATGCTACTTTCTATGTAATGGACATTTAGCCAGCCTATAATTGCTTGTTGGGGAGACCTTGGATCCATTCAGCTGGGGCAGTATCCCCCACCATTTATCAAAAGTTAAAGTTTGTTTGGGAAGGGCAGATTGTAACAGTGTCAGGAGACATTTTCATCATCCACCTAGCCTCGTTCAAATATGTGGAGATGTATGGAGAAATCGTCGAGACTCTTTGCCAAGCTTTTGAGCCTGTCAAGTTTGAGAATACATCATCATCAACTACTTTATCTGAAGACCCAAAGAAAGGAGCTTCTATAGCTTCTTACAAATAGGACTTAGAGGTGGTAGAGTCAGGTGCGAAGGAAGGCTGAGGCAAGACAATTTAGATCCCAGAAAAGAAAGACATGTATGAAGTTGGCTACCAGCCTGGTCAATCAACACCTGGACAAAGTGCTAGAGGTCAGAAAGGCACAATTACCTTCAACAGTGTTGGGTGGGTTGATCATGGAAACGTCTGTGCTGCACAAGAGGATACGATTGACAGTGACTGCGATCTTGACGAGTGGATTAAGCCTTGTGCTCCAAGGACACAACTCAACAATTGGTCGGCTGAAAAACTCATCTCTGTCACTCATCCTGAAGAGTAATAGTTTATGTTTTTGCTTTCCTGTATTCAAGCTCTATGCCTTACCCGGGGCATGGTAGCTCATTGTAAGGGTTCTTTTGTTCATAATACAATTTCATAATCATCAATAAAGAGGACGTTTTTGCATTCATACATGTTGCTCCTTGTCTTTCATTTTCATGTTGTTTCCAATTTGAAGAAAAAAAATACAAATTTTATGCCGAAGATGGAAGCTTTCCTGAATCCACATCAGTCAAGGAACTGGGCTAAGAGGATGATTGCCCTTACCTCAGAAGACATCAGGTGGTGTACTCAGAACACCAAGGGTAGGGACATAATAACAAGTTGTGGACAATATCCTAATGTACCTCTTATTGGAGTGAAGGGTTGCATCAACTACAATCTTTTACTTTTCAAAAGATAGTTGGGATATGCATTGATATATCCACCAAGGGAGCAAGACTTAGCAGAGTCTCTTTATTTGTTGTTCAGAATAATCATGCCATTGTCCGACAAGCAGCCTGGGCTCGGGACAACATACAGACTAAAGGGACTGCTATTCTAGGGAAGTGTAACAATATAGCTTCTGCTCAATACATTGAATGGTATTGCATCAGAGGACTGATCACCCGCATGCCATTCACCCTAGAAGATGTGCCAGGGCCATCGGCAGTAGAGCCTGTAGCCACAGTGAGTCTGGAGGAATTTAAGAAGTTGAAAGAAAGGAATGCCCAGCTTTCTGAAGCTCTGAAGAAGACCCTTTGGGAAAGGAATGACAGTCGTCTGGACATTGAGAGGTTAGAGAAGCTCCGTATCGAGCATGTGACCAAGATTGAAAAGACAGAGGATTTCATCAGAAAAGCCCGAGCAGGGGAGTTGGTATTGAATAATGCTTGCAAATAGGCCAAGATTCAGAAAGCCAGAGTTGAGCACTATCTGGAAGAGAGTCAGGCTAGGTGGATCAGGATCACTGAAGCTCATTTGCAAGAAGATCAGAAGACATAGGCTAAGATAGAGCAGCTGGAAGCCAATGAGAAGAAGAGTCAGGAAGCCCTGTTAGCAGCACAGAAGGAAATCTCCGAGCTAAAACTTCGGGCGGGGTTGAAGAGATCAAAAGAACAAGACAAGTACCAGAGGATGACAAGTGCCATTGCAACCAGGAACCTTCTTATCAGGACCATCACAGAGCATCCAGTTGGACCAGTGACTGATTCTCTCCTGAAGGAAGTCAAGGAGGATGAATTTGGGCTGGATGTTTGATTTCTCTTTTTCTTGTATTTTATTTTGGTTGTACTTTAACTCACCATGGTGATTTTTATTGTTGTATTTCTTAACTTGATTGTATTTTGGCTCACCATGGGGACTTATTGTAATCATAAACTATGTATCTTGACATTTGTAATGTATGGTTTATGTATTACTTGGATTTTCTGATGGGCTTTGATTACTTCAACATCTTCATCATTCTCAGAGGTCTGGAAGGTCAAAACCAAAGAACCAAACCAGGATACCCTCTGAAGACAAATAGACATATTGCATTGCATGCTAACCTCATTCTTTGTGTTGTAAGAGTTTTTGTTGTTGTTTTCTCACTTTGCTGCTTGTTTCAGGAAATATTGCTCGTAGGAGAGTCTTTCCCGTCAACCGTATCCACCGGTATCCGACCAGAAATAACCTTTCGAGCTTACAAATGGATCAGTTACAGCAAGAGATGACAGATGTGAGGATTCAAATGACTGATGTGAGAACAGAAGTGAGGACTCAGATGAATCAGTTCATGGCTATGATGACTGAGCTAGCACAGACCTAGGAAAGATTAAGGGAGTTAGTCGAGCGGAAAACTCCAGACGAAAACCATGCAGGTACTAGGGGTACAAGTAATAACACGTGATCAGCCACAAACAAATCCACCAGAGTTTGGGCCCCACCTCAACCCTAAAGTCAATGTTATTGGAAATACCCAGAGAAATATTGGAGGTCGTGTCTTGCAAGAGGACCCTCAAGAAGAACAATTTATAGTGGTAGGAGCTGAAGAAGCTTATGATCGTCTTCTGGACGAAATATCTGAGAAGCTGAGATCTTTGGAATCCCACGACTCTTTGGGATTTGATGTGATGGATATGGGATTGGTGGAAGGAGTAAGGATTCCTCACAAGTTTAAGCCTTCATGCTTTGAGAAGTATAACGGTACCTCATGTCCTCGTATCCATCTTCAATCTTTTCTGGGAAGATTGAAAGCATATACCATGGATGAGAAACTGTGGATGTTCTACTTTGAAGACAGTTTAACCGGGGCATCCCGTGAGTGGTATTCACACCTATCGAGGGCTACTGTCAGGAACTGGAAGGACTTAGCTGAGGCCTTAATACGCCAATATCAGTACAACCTGAATATGGCACCTAATAGGACTTTGTTGATGGGTATGTCTCAATCTTCAAGAGAGAGTTTCCGTGAATATGCCCAAAGGTGGAGACAACTTGCTGCTACTGTCCAGCCACCTATGTCTGAAAGAGAAATGGCCGATATGTTTATGAATACCTTGCAAGGAACCTACATTGATCGGCTTGCTGCTTTCTCTTCTACCAGTTTTGCTGATGTGGTTATAGCTGGTGAGAGAATTGAAAGTCTTTTGAAGATGGGTAAGATCTCTGACAATGGTGCCAGTTCCAGCAATGCAAGGAAACCTTTCTCAGGACCTAGAAGGACAAGTGAGACCAACTCAGTGCATATGGGCAGAGGTAGGCCTCAATACATGCAAAGATCAGTAGCTGCTGTCACTATCCCTACTCCAGCACCTCAGCAACAACAGTATCCTCAACAACAACACTTCCCACAGCAACAACAGTTTCCTCAACAACAGAGATCTTATGGAAACAACAACAACCAACAGCAACGTCCGTTCCAGCAAAGGACTTCATAAATAAAAAGGGTTATGGATCCCATCTCGATGCCCTATACAGCTTTACTTCCACAGTTATTGAAGCTCAACCTGATTGAATTGAGAACCCTAACTCCACCTGATCCTTTGAATCTTTCGAGAAACTATGATGTCAATGCCAGATGTGCCTTCCATTCCAATGCACCTGGCCACACAACAGAAAAATGCAGGGCATTTCACATGAAAGTTCAGGACTTAGTTGATTCCAAAGCTTTGAATTTTGCACCTCCTCCAAATGTCACAAAGAACCCGATACCAAATCATGGTGGGCCAAGGATTAATACCATTGGGGAAGACCAACCATCTGTTCTTATTGATGACATTGCAAGTATTCAAACACCACTAGCCGAGGTTAAAGCTCAGCTATTGAAGTGCCAAGTGTTCCCGGGTTGTGAGGCCCATTGTGAAGCTTGCAAGATTTATGCCAACGGTTGTGCAAATCTGAAGATTGGTATCAGTAGTCTTATCAAAGAAGGCACCCTACAAATCATTTCAACGGTTCCATCTTCTACAACTGCAACAAAAATATCTCCTACAACATCAGCAAACATCATTCCAACAGAGTCTACTACAACAACAGAAACCATCAATGAAGACATCTCAACGGTCAACATTTATTATGACCCAACAACCATTCATGTTCCGGATTCTATTGACAACAACTTTCAGCAACATCAACATCAACATCAGCAACTTCCTGCACCTGCACCATCTTCGATCAGACCGCCTGTCACAATCTACTATGATCCTCATATTGTTACAACTCCTTCTTCCGCAGCAATCAGTCAGGTTACCATCACAGTGCCTGGTCCAATTCCCTATGATAATAGCAGTGTCGTGCCTTGGCACTATGGCTCAGATCTATATTACAACGGAAAGAAAGTCACTCTTGATTCTTCCACTTCTACACCACAGATTGATAATGTAGGGGGAGGAGGCTTCATTTGAAGCGGACGTCTCTTTGCCTCACAATTCCCAAGAGTTAATGCTGAAGCAGAAGCCGCTGCCAAAGCTAAAGGCAAGAATGTGGTGCCAGAAGAACCAATTGCCAAAGAGACTCAGAAGACGTCCTTTGATCAGGATGTAGACGAGTTCATGAGGATTATCAAGAAGAATGACTACAAAGTTGTGGACCAGCTCCATCAAACTCCCTCCAAGATCTCCATTCTATCTCTGCTCATATGTTTCGAAGCTCATTGGAATGCACTTCTCAAAGTCTTGCACGCAGCTTACACGCCTGAGGAGATTACAGTTAATCAGCTAGAGACGGTGGTTTCAAATATCAACATTAGTCATGGACTAGGTTTTACTGATGTTGATCTGACTACGGAGGGCCGTAATCACAATAAGGCTTTACATATTGTAACACGGTGGGAGAACTGACTTTAGTTAAATGTTGCGGATAGCAAGAGTCGCCACCGACTTTTATTTTATCCAAAGGAAAGGGCATAAAAGAACAGGAAAGACCTTAAAAGATTTTTGGGTTCGGGGGGTAGGTTATGTAAAGGGAAGGTGTTAGCACCCTTTACATCCATGGTTATCCATGGGCTCTTAGTTACTTAGCTCACTTTAAACTGTTTTGAGAAGTGTAGTGTGTGATTAAAAAATTTCTTAAGTACTTTATAATGATCCTTGTACGGATATATATAAAGACTTTGTTTTGAAAATTGTTTGAAAATGTGAAGTGTTATGAAATGTTTTTGAATGAGTGAGAAAGTACTTAAGAGGAACCTACCCTAATTTGAATCTTTTCTGTTCTTAACTGTTCTTTCAATGGTAAGACTATCCCTATTATTAAGGAATAGGTAGTCATTACCTTGGATGTTGTAAGAGACATGTGAAGGGTCATCTGTGTTTAGGCAACTGTAAGGTGTCTTAGCAATACGAAGGGACTTATCATCTTTTATTCGAAAAGGACAAGATCATTCACGAAGGCAACATCGAAGGGACTTGATCTTATAATCGTAAAGGGACTTGATGATATTTTAGGAGAATGGACTTTGCTTTTAGACACCTTACTTGACCTTTTGGTTTAGACAACATGAGGGATAACCCTTAAGGAAGTGAGATGGCGATCAAACATCGACTTACGTGTGTGCGTGTATAAATTCAAATATTTATCTTATGGTTAGTGATCTAAGTTAATTTTAAAATAAACATGTTATCACTCCCTATTTTACTAACCAAAACAAGAATATTTATAAGTAAATAAGCGATAAAAAACTACAATTATTACAACGCTTTTCCAGTTACATAATAATAAAAATAATTAAACGATAAATATAAACAATAAATAAAAAGGGTTAGTAATAAGATAATGATAAGAAAAAGAGGTTAGCACAAAATATAAAATATATACAAGTTAATTAAATATTTTAAAATTAAATAAACATTATTTAATAATTTTTGAAATAAAAATAAACCATATACTAATTTATTTACAAAATAAACTATGATTAATTATTTAATTGAATATTAGGAAAATTTAATTAATTTTAAGATTTAAATAAAATAAAAATTAGAGTTAGGATTAGGGTTAGAGAAAATTAGGGTTTTAATTATATATATAAAAATATTAGGGTTAGAAATTAATTTAAATCTAATTAATGAAATTATATACAAAATATATAAATATACATATTAATAAATATAAATATAAAAAAGAGTTTGAGAAAATAAATTATTATATTTTTTAAAAATATGAGTTTTTAAGAAAATGTTAATTATTTATTTCAGAAATTATTTAAATTGAATAAAAGTTAAAAGAATAAGAAAACAAATGTAAATAAAAAATAAATGGACAATATAATTAAAAAAAAACAGGACCTGGGATTTGAACCCAGGTCCTTTACCTGGATGAAGACCTCTCAAAACCAGCTGGGCCACTTGCGCGCCTGTGATAGCAACCCACTCCAAGTTGTTTTGTTGTTATCCTGGAAAAACAAATAAATCAAAGCAAAAAAATTCATTTGGCTGGTTTCGAACCCAAGCCTTTCACTAGCACATACACACACCAAAACCATTTGAGCTACGCGCTCGTTTGTGAAGTATAACGCAAACAAATTCATAATAAAATAAGCCCAGTTTTCAAATTATATTTTCGCACGCTGATGGTCTTCTTCTACCTCTGAACCTGCGTATTTTGCTGCGAATTCTACTACGAACTTTCCTGCGATTTCAAAACCTGCGAATTCTCAAACTTCACACAAACAGTAAAATTTCACAAAATTAATAACACCATTGAGTTCCTAATGGCATTTGCAATCATTCTATGTCTTTAGAAATAATTTATATTGGCTAAATCATTAAACCCTAAAAGTGGCCGAAAACCCTAACAATGGTGTATTTCGATTCAGTCCATGAAACTCCAATCAAATCATCCAGAAAGCTTCAAAACTTCATAATAAACACAAATCAATGGTTAGTTTCAATTTATAATGCTTAAATATATGAAATCGAAAACAAGTTATATGAGTATGAAGATGCATTCGGTTATGGCATATGAGCAAGTTTCAGGTGCTTTTGAAGGTGGGATCGATTCAGTGATGTCCAAGGATCCTTCCTATGTCCTTAAAATACCTTTAAATGCTTTGTAATGGTGAAACCGAATTTGAGTTTTTGAATGATTTTGTGAAGTTTGAACAAGGTGTTGGAGGCTGTGAATTCGTCAGTTTATGCTTGCTATGTGTTGTATATATATGATACAATGAAATTAGGTCAAGAGATTAATCAAAACTTTGGATTTTTGGACCTTTTAAGATTGAAAAAGATGTGTTCTTAAATTTTGAATATCCTTGATCTAGCATTGCTATTTTGGTATAATCTTCATTACTTTTGTATCAATCAAGTCTAAATATGTTTTAAGACTTTCTAGAAACCAAATCAAATCAAATATCTATTATTTTATATTTTATTTTAATTTAAAATGATTTTTAACATAAAAAATCATAATAAATAAAAATAAAATGAATAAAATTATGAATAAATAAATTTAATTTCGTGCATGATGTCATGGAAGTGTTTGGATCACAAAAAAGCAAGCCCATTTGGTGAATTATGGTTTTAAGACCCTATTTGCTTCATAAACCTCTCAAAAATTTCCCAACTTTGCAAGGGCACAAATCCTTCAATTTTAATGCTATGAAGGTGTTCTTGGACATTTTGGAAAGCTTAAAGAGTCCTCTAACCAACCTCATTGGTCTCATGTCCATATATTTTACCATTCTCAAGTTATGCTCTTTGGAAGTTGTTGACTTTTTGTTGACTTTTAAAAGGACCTATAATGTCTTAGCTCATACCTTCCAAATGAAGCATTTTTGGGCTTGGCTTGTGAGACACAAAGTTGTAGAGAATTCAATTTCCTTCAAAATGAGCTTTGGATGGAAAAAATTTGATGAAGCATGTGAAAGTTATGGCTGGTCAAAGTTCAGTTGACTTTTCCTGTGAAAACCCTAATTTAGAAACTCCTGATTCTTGATGATCTGAAATCTCCTTGATGAATCATGATCAACCCTTGATAAAATGATGAATTTTAATTCATATACTTGATGTTGGCAAAAAATCATGAAGTTTGACTTTGGTTTGACCACAGTTGACCTCAGTTTGACTTTTTAACTGCTTTGACTGATTTTAACCTATTTGATCATCTGACTGAGCAAATCTTTTGGGAAAGTCTTGAAACTTGACATGGGGATTATTGAACATATATAGGATGCTATGAAGCTCACTTGAAGTCTTGGAAGTCCATTTAGCCTGATGAAAGTCAAAACCCTAGTTTAAGATGCATTGCTTAGGAGGATGCATTGTCTGAGGGAATTGTCAAACTTGTCAACCAATTGTGAACCTTGTGAACCTCATGGTACACAATGTTTTGTCTTGTGGAGGGAAAATTTTGGGGTGCAACACATATCACCTTGGAGTGCAAAGGTGTTGTACTTTCTCATGTCTTGGTTGACACTGGGTCATCTCTCAATGTTCTTCCAAAGAAAGCCTTGGTCAAGTTGGAATATGATGGTCTTGCACTCCGCCCGAGTAACCTAGTTGTGAGAGCCTTAGATGGTTCTAAGATATCGGTTCTCAGAGAAATAGAGCTGCATGTGGTAATTGGCCCACAGATTTTCAAAACTACCTTCTATGTGATGGACATTCATCCTGCCTACAGCTGTTTGTTGGGTCGACCCTGGATTCATGTCGTTGGAGAAGTAACGTCTACCCTTCACCAGAAGTTAAAATACGAGTGGGAAGGCCAAATTATCACCATCTGTGGAGAGAAGGACATCTTTGTCAATCACTTGGCCACTTATAAATACATAGAAATGGATGGGGAGATCCGTGAGACAATGAGTCAGGGTTTTGAAGCTCTTAATGTCAATGAAGCAACAGCTGAAGTGTCGGGTACTTTAATTGCTTCTTATAAACAAGCTCAGAAGGTTGTTGAAGACGGGAATGCCCAGGGCTGGGGCAAGTTGCTGCAAGTTTAGATCAAAGAAGACAAGTTCGGTTTGGGTTACAGACCATCCCGACAAGTTCCAAAGGAGGTTGCCGAAGCACCCAGGTTCATAAGTGGGGGAATGCTGACCCCGGATGCTATCAACAATGTGGAAGAGGAGGATGAAAGCGACTACAACCTAGAAGGTTGGATTCGTCCAAGAGTCTCGGGCCAACAAGTCCTCAACTGGTCTTCTCAGGAAATTATAAGGGTTACTGCTGCAGAGTAATTATTATTTCCTATTTAAGCATGCATCAAGTCTTGCATCTTGCCCAAAGTGTCAGGACTCATTTTGTAATAGGGCCATATATGTATTTTGTGCAAATTGAATATTAATGAACAATGGACATCTTTTGCAAACAATTTTCGCTCACTGTCTTTTCATTTTTGTTATTTTCGCACAAAACAATAAATGGCAATGTTTTTCTTAATAAACTTCATTCACTTTTTCTAAATAAGATAAAATCAATCACTAAAATGAACAAATCTCAACCCTTGCAGAGATAACCTTCCAGATTGCACTGACAATGACACTGCTATGACCTCATATGACTTTGACAATCTGATTAATCAAGCAGACGAAGGGGTTGATGAAGACTATGATTTGCCTGAAGAGTTGGCCAGGTTATTGAGACAAGAGGAAAAAGTAATTGCTCCTCATCAGGAGGAAGTTGAAACTGTCAATCTTGGTACCGAGGAAGTTATAAAAGAAGTGAAGATCGGGGCTAGTTTGCAAGCTCCAGTGAAAGAACAACTCATCAGTATGCTTCGGGAATATGTTGACGTGTTCGCTTGGTCTTATCAAGATATGTCGGGTCTGGATACAGATATTGTCATGCACAAACTACCATTGAAAGAGGATTGCCCACCGGTCAAAAAGAAGTTGCACCGTACTCTCCCAGACATGGCCATGAAAATCAAAGAGGAAGTACAAAAGCAGTGGGACGCTGATTTTCTCACTGTAACTAGTTACCCGTCGTGGGTTGCTAACATTTTACCCGTACCTAAGAAAAATGACAAGGTGCGTATGTGTGTGGATTACCGGGATCTGAACAGAGCTAGCCCGAAAGATGATTTCCCATTACCTCACATTGATGTATTGATGGATAAAACGGCTCAGTTCTCGGTATTTTCTTTCATGGACGGATTTTCAGGATACAATCAGATTAAGATGTCACCTGAAGACATTGAGAAGACAACCTTCATCACACCTTGGGGCACGTTCTGTTACAAGGTAATGTCGTTTGGTCTGAAGAACGCTAGTGCAACATATCAACGAGATATGGTAACATTATTCCACAGTATGATCCATAAAAAAATCGAGTGCTATGCGGATGATATGATTGCCAAGTCCCTTACAGAGGAAGATCATTTGGTGAATATACTGAAACTGTTCAAGCGTCTGAGGAAGTATCAGTTGAAGTTGAACCCCAACAAGTGCACATTCGGGGTACATTCTGGTAAGCTGCTGGGTTTTATCGTAAGTGGAAGAGGAATTGAGGTTGATTCCGATAAAGTCAAAGTTATTCAGGAAATTCCTGCACCTAAGACTAAGAAAGAAGTTCGAGGGTTCTTAGGTAGATTTAATTACATCTCAAGGTTCATATCTCATCTCACTGCAACCTGCAAACCCTTGTTCAAGCTGTTAAGAAAAGAGCAAACAGTCAGGTGGAACGATGACTGTCAGAGAGCTTTTGACAAGATCAAAGAATATCTGCAAGAACCTCCAATTCTCATGCCTCCAGTCGAAGGAAGACCTCTAATCATGTACCTGACAGTATTAGAAGAGTCGATGGGGTGTGTGTTGGGCCAGCATGACGAGTCTGGTCGAAAAGAGTATGCAATATACTACCTAAGCAAAACATTTACCGACTGTGAACAATGTTATTTGTTGCTCGAAAAAACTTGTTGTGCTTTGGCGTGGGCTGCTCGCCGACTAAGGAAGTATATGTTGACCCACACTACCTTGTTGATCTCAAAGATGGACCCCGTCAAGTACATATTTGAGAAGCCAGCACTTACCGGAAGGGTTGCCAGGTGGCAAATGATTCTAATAGAATATGACATTCAGTACACTTCTCAAAAAGCCATCAAGGGGAGTGTATTGTCTGACCATCTGGATGAGCAACCCATTGATGATTACCAGCCTATGAGATTTGACTTCCCTGATGAAGACATCATGTCCTTGAAAGAAAAATATTGTGAAGAGCCTGTTAACACTGAAGGGCCTGACCCAGAAGAAACATGGACTATGATGTTTGACGGGGCAGTTAATTGTAACGGTCGTGGGGTTGGTGCAGTGCTTATTACACCTAAAGGGGTTCATATGCCTTTCTCAGCAAGGTTCACCTTTGCCTACACTAACAACGAAGCAGAATACAAAGCTTGTATCATGGGTCTTGAGGAAGCCATTGACCTCAGGATCAAAACCTTGAATGTATTCAAAGATTCAGCTTTGGTAATCAACCAGACCAACGGCAAGTGGTACACTCATCAGGAGCATCTGACTCCCTACCGTGACTATACGAGGAGATTGTTGACCTTCTTTACAACAGTTAAGCTTGAATACATCCCTCGAGATGAGAATCAATTTGCAGACACTTTGGCTACCATTTCATCCATGATCAAAGTACAGACTGCTAACTATGTACCTCGGATTTTGGTATCCATACTGGACAGACCGGCATATGTATTCTCTGTGGCCACTATCACTGATAACAAGCCTTGGTACCATGACATCAAATGCTTCTTGAAAACACCTGGGGCATCGTCAAACGATAAGAAGACATTAAGAAGGCTATCCGGCAGTTTCTTCTTCAATACTGATGGTTCTTTGTACAAGCGAAACATCGACATGGTCTTGCTCAGATGTTTTGACAAGAAGGAAGCAGACCTACTGATGCACGAAGTACATGAAGGTTCTTTCGGTACCCATGTCAGAGGACATGCAATGGAAAAGAAGTTATTAAGATCAGGTTACTACTGGATCACAATGGATGCAGACTATTGTGCTTATGCCAGAAAATGCCACAAATTCCAGATCTACGCAGATAAAGTACATGTGCCTCCGAATCCTTTGAATGTAATGTCTTCACCTTGGCCCTTCGCCATGTGGGCATTGATATGATTGGAAAGATTGAACCGACTGCTTCAAATGGTCACAGATTCATCCTGGTAGCCCTTGATTACTTCACCAAATGGGTTGAAGCATCTTCGTATGCAAATGTCACCAGGTAAGTGGTAGCTCGATTTCTGAAAAGGGATATCATCTGTTGATATGGAGTTCCCGAGCGAATCATTACTGATAATGGTTCCAATTTGAAAAACAAGATGATGGCAGAACTTTGTTGGGACTTCAAAATTCAGCATCACAACTCTTCTCCTTACAGGCCAAAGATGAATGGCGATGTTGAGGCCGCTAACAAGAATATCAAGAAGATTGTGCAAAAGATGGTAGTCACCTACAAAGACTGGCACAAAATGCTACCTTTCGCCTTGCATGGGTACCGAACCTCTATCAGAATATCTACTGGGGAAACACCTTATCAGCTTGTGTATGGTATGGAAGTTGTCCTACTTGTTGAAGTTGAACTACCCTCCTTGCGGGTAATGATGGATGTGAAACTGGATGAAGCAGAATGGGTCTGATCTCAATATAATCAACTGAGTCTGATTGAAGAGAAGAGATTAGCAGCCATCTGTCATGGGCAGTTATATCAAAAGCGAATGAAGAAAGCCTTCGATCATAAAGTCAGACCTCGGGAATACCAAGTGGGAGAGCTTGTTCTGAAAAGACTTATTCCTCCTCATACGGACCACAGGGGCAAATGGACGCCAAACTACGAAGGCCCATTCATAGTAAAGAAAGTTTTCTCTGGTGGGGCACTGATGCTTACTACTATGGATGGCGAGGATTTCTTATCTCTTGTGAATTACAGATGCAGTTAAAAAATACTTCGCATAAAAGACCCGCTGGACATAAAAACATAATGTAAGTCCAGGCAAAAATAGGGCATCCCGGCGAGTCAAAAACAAAATAAAAGACTCGGGAAAAAATAAGGGAAAAATTAAAAAAAATGTGTACACCCGCTGAGTTGAAAAGCCACATCAGACAGCTCAGGCAAAAATGGGTATCCTGGTGGATTGAAAACCCGAAAGGGCAATCCACGCAAAATCATGGAATAAGCGAACAACTTCATTCTGAATTTGTCTGTATCACTCACAACATGGCAAGCTTCGAAAGGATAAAGCGTCGGTCAGAATCAACCTTCTTCAGAAAGCAAGATAAGAAGAACGTCAAGGTCATACAAATCATAGCAAAGGAAGCTCACTGGAGCGTCAACTTCAACATTTCCAACACCTTTATTTTCTCAATTTACAGCAATCTCCTCCTAACAGGGATTCGCTTCTTCACTGTACTTACCCATTCAGGGCACACAAATCAATAAAATCAGAATATTCAGTCACACTTTGTTTTGTACATTTTTGTTTCGTTTGCAAAATGTCCAAAGTTCATAATACAACACTTGCATGAAAACATATAAGCCATTTTCAATATATGCTTGCAGGAAATATGCACTCTTGAGTAAATCTAACTCCTATGACGGAATCCGGATGAGGATACCTCGGGACACTTGTGCGTTTCTTTTTAACAGGTTGCAGGTACTCAAGATAGACAATCTCACATCATGGGGGATATCAAGCCTCATATCCCTAGCCAAGCCAGCAATCACCTCATCAGCAGGAGTTTTCCCCACGAAACTGTCATCCCCTCAGAGGATCCTTCGAGAAACTCATTAAATCCCCAACGTATTGTTTGAACGAAGGAGATACAACAGATTACTTCCCAGAAGTTCTCTTCTCCCTAAGCAGGATCTCCCGAGCAACGCCTGAACTGCTCTTCCCCAGCAAAGTTGCATGGAACTCCTTTTCCCTATCAAAGTCGCCAGGAACTTCTTTTTCCCTAAAGAGTTGTCAGAGTCTTCTTTTCCTAGTGAGGTCGCCAGAGTTTTCCTCAGCTAAGTTGTCAAGATCCTCTCATATCCAGCAAGTTGCCAAAGTCTTCCCCAGTAGATTTGTCGGGATCTTCTTTTTCTCAACGGAGTCGCCAGGATTTTCTTGTCCTCAGCAGAATGGGAAGAGTCCCCTTGCTCAGCCAGTCTCCAGGACTTTCTATCCCCCATCAAAATTTCCAGGATTTTCTCATCCTCAGCAGAGTCAGGAGAATCGCTTTCCCACAGAGTTGCCAGTTTCTCCCCAATAGGATTGCCAGGGTTTTCTGTTCCCCAACGGTTTGCTGAAGCCTCCTCATACCCAGCATGAGTCTCTCCAACAGAAGCTTCTCCAGCCGAGATCCCCGCAGAGTTTCCTAGGAAGATCGTTCGATGATCCTCTCTCCCTGCAGATCGGCCAATGATCTCTTTCCCCAGCGGAGTTCTCCCTCCAAAAAGATCGCCCAGAGATCTTTCTCCCCGCAGGATCCGGATCTCGGATCGGTTCTCTCATTTTGAATAATCATAGCATTAGCATCATTTTTCCCCAAAATAAGCGTAGCATTCCGTCTAATACGGAGCATTACGGCAAAAATCAAACATTTGCATGATCATAAGCTAGGTTCGAGCCAACCACCTGCAAACATTAGAACCACTTCACCAGCAATATACAAAGCTTATTCCCCGCAGACAAAGCCATAATACTTTTTGCACTCTCAATACAGATACTTGTTCATACTTGTACATATTCTTTTTGACACTCGCCCATGTCATACTTCCCCCTCAAGTCAAACACTCGTCCGTGTCCCTTTCTCAATCTCTTTGACACTCGTCTGTGTCTTGCACATATTTCCCCAGCAGGTCAAACACTTGTACATACTTATACACAATCCTCTGATACTCGTATGTATCTTGTATACATCACCACCCCGACAGATCAAACACTCGTCCGTGTTCCTTGCTTAACCGATTGATACTTGTTCGTATCATCATCCTTAAACATGTGTCAGCGTTTGTTTCTATTGATACTCATTTGTATCGTGGTCCTAAGGATGCTCGTCCGCATCTTTAGTCTATACACACTGTCAAACACTTATACCATTTATTTCAAAAGCGTAAGCACTCGTCCATGTTTACCATTCCCTAGTAAGTCACCAATAAAACAACCTTTCTATCCGACATTCGTCCTATGTCGTGATATTTTCGGCAGCCGTCCCCTGCCAGGTGATCGTCCCTCATCATTTATCTGATGGTCGTCCCCGTCGTTGATCTTTTTTATCCGGCATTCGTCCTATGTCGCGATACTTTTTGGCAGTCGTCCTCTGCCAGGTGATCGTCCTTCACCTTTGGATGACCGTCCCTCATCTTTTCCCAAGTGGAGTCCCATTGTTGGAACTTTCTATCCGGCATTCGTCCTATGTCGCGGTATCTTTTTAGAAGTCGTCCCCTGCTAGGTGATCGTCCTTCACCTTATAATGACCGTCCCTTATCATTTATATGATGGTCGTCCCCATCGTCGATCTTTGTTATCTGGCATTCGTCCTATGTCGAGATAATCCCCAAGAGCAGTTGTCCCCTGCTAGGTGATTGTCCTTCACCTCTTGATGATCGTCCTTCATCATGTTTATCCGATGGTCGTCCCCATCGTTGATCTTTTCTATCCGGCATTCGTCTTATGTCATGATATTTTCAGCAGTCGTCCCCTGCTAGGTGATCGTCCTTCACCTTTTGATGATCGTCCCTCATCATTATTTCATTTATTCTTTTACCCGATGGCCATCCCCGTCGCGGTTTATTTACCCTTTAACCTGATGGTCGTCCCCGTCAGTGCTTTCCTCATTTCTTTAATCCACAGAGAGTTTTATTTCTTTACCCGATGGTCGTCCCTGTCGTGGTCTTTTCCTTTATCTTGATGATCTTCCTTCATCAGTTTACCCGATGGCCGTCCCCGTAGCGGTCTCTTTATTTCCTAGCATGATGGTCGTCCCCGTCATTGCTTTACTTACCGTTTTTCATCCCCAGCAGTCGTCCTTTGCTCAATGGTCGTCCTCCATCGCTTTCACTTGATACTCATACTATACTTCCTATTACAATTTATATCCTTTTTCTTCTTCTCCCCAGTTAGTGCAAATTTCAGACTGTCTTGGTATTCAACCACAAGTTATCTTGTTTGTCTATTAAGCCAGGCGCTTACACCCTGCACAACTAACTCATGCTTGAATAGTGGCAGCTGTAAACACCCCAAATTTGCCCTCACCTTTTTCTCACACCATGGCTTGTGATCTTTCATTTTGCATTGCATAAGCATATCATCTCTCACTGCATATTTATTTCACTGCATAAGCTGCATAGCTAGGGTTTGTGATCAGACGAATCTAAGAAGTGATCTGAGCCATCTCAAAGGCATTTAAGCTTGTCAAGAAGGTCCATGAGTGTTCTATGATCATAATATGCTCCCCAAAGTTCATAAAAGTCAAGAGATCACAAAGCATTGCAAAGGCATAGAGGCAGACTAAAGATTTCCTGCACAGATGACCTAAAATTAGGGTTTTGGGTTTGAGGCCTTTAACCTCAAATTTTTTGTTCATTATTTATTCCATTGGTCTTCATATGTTATAAGGAGCATGTGTATCAAATTTGATGAAGAAATTCATTGTGGAAGTCATCTGATCAACTGGTAACTTGTTGTGTAAGAAACGTCAGAATTAGGGCATCTAAGGCCACCACCAATGGTACCAAAGGGTCATCTTCATCATTTTGAGGTTCTATGATCTTTATTTGATCTTAGAAGTGGTTAGAAGTTCACAAGATTGAAGAATTTCAAGCTATTTGCAAACTTTCCATTTTTGGACATGACTTGTAATGAAAACTTTCCATTTTGGGAAAGATTTTCAACCTCCTCTTTCTTGATAAAAAATGCTTCAAATGAAAAATATTCAAACATGAAAGTTTTAGATTGGGTCTTCCCATTTTCAAAAAGTACAAGAACTCCTCTTGATTCATCCTAGAACTCAAGATATGATGTTTCAAAATTGGGAAAAATCCTATAATTTTAAAGTTCATACCAAAGAGGGATTTTTGCAAAATCAAGTTTTAAGCACTCTTGTGACCTCTAATTGACCTCTAAGCATCATAACAACATCACATAGCTTTCCTTGATTAGAATTGTGCCAAGAATCACAATTTTTCATGCCTTGCACTTCAAGAAATTTCAAAGAGGGAAATTTGCAAAATCCATGCTATCACATGAATCAAGCCATCCAGCTCACAAAATCTGATCCAAGGGCCATCCTTGAATGAAGCTGAGGCAGTTCAAGCCCTAAGATCTCCTATGTCCCAGCCCATACTCATGGTACACATTCTTTGACGTTTTTGCAAATGAGGTCATACCAATCAAACTGAGCCACAACAACTCTCTAAACCAATCAGCATTGTTTATGTGAACCTCGTTGACCTCAAACATAACAAGATTGGAGCCTGAAACATCCACACATTCAGATTTCCCAAAATTTCCATAAACCTTCATTCCTTCGAATCTCTCAGCACAAGCCTTAAAACTTCAAACTTCTTCCACCAATCATCTCAAAATCAATCATAGAACACAAACCAACCATTACAATGGCCTGAAACACTCCACAACATAAACACGATTTATGAGTTATCAGAACCAAACATCACAAACTAGCCATTTAAAACTTGTTCTAAGCCTTCCAGAAGCATCAGGGTGATCATTAGAGTGGGTTTGCATAAGGAAGAGGTCCAGAAAGCTTAAACTTGGAAAGCTTCATCTCAGGTATCATCCAAGAACAAATTTTCCAGAACTCTATTTTTAAGTTAAAATGTGAAAGAGTATGCTTCCCTGATCATTGTGATGTGATTACTTTTGAAAATGGTTGAAAATTAAGCATGTATGAAGCTTCTGAAATTTTTTCCGTAAAATTTGTTTGATTCGATTCATGAGATTGATGCAATGTAAATGAATTTTGTGGCTTGATTCTTGCTTAATGTTGTTTGGGGGTTGATTCTGGAGATTTTTGGGGCTTGGGATAGCTTATAGAGAGAGATAGAGTGAGGAGTTGGCTGGAGAAGACGACCGGAACACTGTTCCGGTCGCCTGAGAGTGATTAGGGTTTAATTTAGGGTTAATTAGCCAGGTTTGAATTCTGACCATAGGATCTTGTTTCCCGCGCGCACGAATGGCCCAGATCCTTTCACTTAACCCTAATCCAGATTAATTAATTTAATTAATTTAAATTAGCCAGATTCATTCCTAGCCTTTCAAACATGCGCGCAATCACCCCAAGTTCAAATCTGGGCCTTAGATCTTGCATATTTTAATTTTCCTTTTATTTTTCATATTTCTTTTTATATATTTATTAAAAATAGCAAAAAAGACTTTTAAAAATACCATTTTCTGCATTTTCACTTCAAATATTTTTCTAAACTCAAAAACATTTTTTATTTTAATTTTTGCATTAAAAATGTATTTTTAAATCATTTAAATGTTTTATTTAATTAATTAATTGATTTTGATTAATTAAAAATACATTTAGGTTTCTAAAAATCACCAAAAAATTCATAAAGCATTCTTAGGCATTTAGAACAATTTACAAACTCATCACACAAATTTCTTTTTAGGTTTGATCACATTTTCACAATTTTCTTTGAATTAGGGTTCATAAATTCCACATTTTTCTAACCCTAACTTGAAAAAATCACTTCTGATCATCCATGATGAGTTTGAACTTTATTCCTTTTGCATTCTTTCACACATTGCATCTAGTATCTAGGTTATTTGATTCATAATTTTGCATTGAATTTTCAAATTGTTTGGCATTTTTCATGAAGAATCACCCAAAAAACCTAGCTAACTTAGGAAATTCATAACTTCCTCTAGGTTTAGCTTCTAACCTTCACCTTTGGGGAGTGATCTTGTATGTGTTTAGGGTTTGTTTAAGTTCAATTTAAAATTTTTATCATGATGTATGCTTCTGTTTTGGTCATTTGCATCTCATACATTCATAAAACCCTAATTTCTCATGTTCATTTGCATTCATCTTTGCATATCTCAATCATATGAACTTGCCATGAAATTACATGCACTTGTATGACATCTTAGACCTCCTAGGACATGTTATGGCATTTCTTGATCATTTCTTCACTCATTTGGTATGCTTTGCATTCATTACATTTCATGAACATCCATGTGTTTTCATGCTTCTAACATGCCTTGCTTTGCATCTCATCCTTGTATGATCATTCATATGCATCATGTATGTATTTGCATCATCTCATGACACATTTACATTGCATATTCACTTCCGGTTTTGGTCTTTGCACCTTCATTTGTCTTATTCACTTTTGTTTCATACCTTATGCATTCACACTAACATTTCAGGGGCTTATGGTAAGTTGTTTGGGATGTGGATTTGCCTTCACATCCCACCTCTTCTCATCTCATCATATGCATTCTTTACTTGTCTTTGAAGTGAACTTGATTCACTTGTGCTCTCTTGCTCCTATCTCTTTCTTTTAGGTTACTTATCTTCTTCAGGAAGTAAGTAACCTATTCTCATTTATCTTCTCTTTTCATCTGCTTCTCTTCCTTGGTAGCCTTCGGAAGATCTTTCTTTAAGCCTCACAAACCATAGGAACATCCAAGCATGATAATTTTTAGGGTTGTATATAGTCTCCCCTAGTCTTTTACCTTTGAGTCTCCTTGAGTCTCCCTTCTCATCTCATAATCAGAGGCTAAACACTTAAAGCTTTAGGACTTTGAATTAGGGTTATGCATGCATCCTTATCTTAGGGTGGAGTGTATAACTTTAATCCTTAGTGCTAAACCTTTAATTTTTTTACACCTCTTAATCAAAACACCTAATAATGATTAAGACTTAAGCTTGTAACTTGGGCCTTATATTAGGGTTACATCTCTTCCTTTTTGTTAAGAGGGACTAACCCTAGTGTTTAATAAACAAGTCCCCCTAAAGTTAGTCTTACAAACATAAAAATCACTTCTTAATCTTACCCTTTAATTAAAATCAATTTAATAAAGGCTTGTTATATAATGAATTTAATCCCTAACCATGGATTAAGTTGAGGTATCTTCCTCAGCTTAAGTGTTCTCATCTATCATCCTTCTCTTAGGATGGTGTAATGAGTTCACTAATCCCTGATTAGAGATTAAACTCATTACTTAACACTAAACAAAAACCAAAAACATCTTAATAATCACAAGTAGGTTAATGATCTTAGTCCTATATCATCATGGTAATTAAGTTGAGATGCTTATCTCATGCTTAAGTAGGCTCATTATCCCTAATCAGGGAGGATATAATGAGTTTACAACCCTTGATTTAGGCTTAAGCTCATTTACCTATGCAAAACACCAAAAATAATAAAAACTGAAAACACAAGAACAAACAATAATCGTCTCCTCCGGGATTCTTTTCTCATCACACTCATTCTATAAACGAGAACTCGCTTCTTCTGTCTAATGCAAGACAGTTAGCACTCGAGCCAGACGAGTCACACACTTGAGCATAGACAAGCAAGCAGTTCACAGTCAAAAATCATTCCAGTCTCTTTGAGTCGAACTACGGTGTTCTGACTTCCTCATTGCACGAGAGGATACGTAGGCATAACTTAACGGTTATCGAACAAAAGTCTTTGTGTCTTCCCCCTCTTTCAGCTTTCTTTTCTAAGCCTCATTCTCCAGCATCTCACTCTCTTTTTGCACTGACACACTGTATATTTCTCCCTAGCTTTTCATGCACAGTCAGCACATACACTACCCTTTTTAAACACAATCTTGTAAGCGTGGATCCCGTCGAGTACGACGGACGATCTGGGTGCTAATCCCTTCCCAGGTCGTAACCAACCCCCTTTCTCAGTTTCTTTGGTTCGCAACCGTCTTATCCATACCCTTCCAGGTTTATGCAACATTACCTTTCCTTCGGGATAAAAATGCCTAGCTGGCGACTCTATTCAACCTCAACCTCCAACATCGCTGATAGTCTGCGTCTGCACCGGGACGAGATTCCAGGGGAGCGACACTTCAATAGCAAGCTCCTCAGCTTTCTTCACGAAGAATTCCAGAGAAAAACCAGACACTTCTCCTTTGGTGGTACTTAAATTTGCAGTTACCACAAATGTGCTCAAATAAAGAGCCTTGGCAATATCAGCATGTGTAGATTTAGCCATCTCTGAGTTGAAAGGAACCTGATCCTGAAGAGGTACCACCAAGATCAAAGCATATTCTTCTAACAAAGGGACCAATTGAAAGTCGTGGAATATAAAGCATCTTAGCCGAGGGTCATAGTACTGTAGAAAAGTATGGATATCACTTTTGTCAGAATTATCTAGATCTACAACCATATTCAAAATACCCCCATGAACCTTCTGGAAGTCTTCAATATGATATGGAGTGATTAGAGCCACCATCTTGTTTATCATATCAATCTTAGTATCGAAGAACTTGTAACTTAATAGTCTTCTTCTTGGAATCTTCCATTTCTGAACAAGAAATCTGACTGGAACTGGGAACAGTATGTAAACCCTGAGAATGAAAAAAATACAAAAGATTAATGATGTTATGATGCAATACAAGGCATGTGATCAGTGATGGGTGTCTGTGTTGGTGTTGAGTAGTGAATCAAGTGTCTGTGGAGAGTCATAATAATACTATTTTCTCTATGCAGAACCCCGAAATTAAGAACCAAAGAACCAGACAGAACTGGATCACATCATTTGAACAACACTGATGAAGTGGGTATGTTGAAGGTCAAGGTTCTTGAAAACCTGAACAATCCCCCAGTCTCACAGGTGTCCTACTACGGATCAACATCACGGACTCTTAGGTCGAGTAGCGATAATACGTTCACCATCTCCGAGAAACGGTTTGGTATTATACTTTAAAAGAGAAGATCTCAGTTGAGTCAGGAAAAACAAGCATCCCTCATAAGTTCCCAGCTTCAAGCACTGGGATCGATAAACAATAGTACATTTAAGGGTACAATACTATCATCATACGAACAATTGCTTTAACTGAGTTCTTACGAGAGAACAAGGCCATCCTATGCGAGTTCCCAGTGGGCCCTCGGGTGCGAATGGGTTTGCCACAGAATATGGTCTGCCACTGTCACCACTGGAGAGGGATGTTTCCAAACCGAAGACAAGGAAAGAACAAGGTCTTACAAACTAAAGAGATTGGGTTCGGGAGTCGGTTACAAACTAGGAAGGTATTAGCACCCCAGATCATCCACCGTACCCGACGGGATCCATGCTTGCTTGAATTATTTCAAAGGGTAAAGAAAAATCTGCTGTTGAATTGGAATGAAAGAAAGACTGGGAAAAATGTAGGGAAAATAAAGAATATGCTCGAATGGGCCCTACCCCACTGCCATGTATCTCATCAGGAATGAGAATCGGAGTTAACGTAATTCCCCTTACTAGGGAGGAAATTTGTTTCTTTGTGTTTTTAAGGCTTGAATTGCTTATGTCTATGATCAGGTGTTGCAGGCTCACCTTGAACGAGTGTGTTTACCGTCTTGCAAAGAGACAAGTCGAAGCGAGTTCTTTCGTTAAGAGTGAAGGGGGTAAGAAGAGAATTCCCGCAGGAAAAACGCTTATTGTTGGTTTTGTAGCTTTTAGAAGCTTTTATTGAATTTGTCATAGGAGAATGTATTCATGTCTTATTCAAATGAGTGTGTACTTCTTACATCACTCCGAGATGGGGTTAATAAGAAGTACACCTAGGTATGGTGGAAATCCCCAAACCAAGTTCCAAAGATTAAGGCCTAAACACATTACCCTAATTTTGTTTATTAAGTGTTTTTTGTAGTTTTGATGAAGAAGTGTTTTTTAGATGTTGTTTGTGAAGAATCCTCATGCTAAGACTTATTCATCATGATAGATACCCTACACCTCATCCCCATATGGAATGTGTGCAAGTATCCCATGACAAAGTCCCTTAGAACATGAAAAATCTTACCCTTTATTAAGGTGTTTTGAGTTGTTTTGAGATGAGAGAGAGAAGACTCAAGTTGAAAAAGGGAAAACACTAAGGGAAACTAAGACTCACCCTAGGTTGTTGTTCAATGGAGATCTTATGGTTAATGAGGTTTTCTAATCCTAAATAGAGAAGAAGAAGCAAATTCTAACTTACTTCAAGGACTGAAGATGAGATTAGAACTCAAAAGGATGATAAGAAAGTGACATGTCAAAGAAGCATAAAATGCTTATCGCAATCACACAAGAGAAAGCTTTTAAAAAAGGAAGGAAGAAGGTAGAATGTAGGCGCACACCCATATTCTTCATACGTACCATTAGCCCTTGAAAGGTTAGTAAAATCAATGATTTATGAAATCAAAAATGATAACAAAGAAGACAATTAAGTACCAAACATATCCTAAAGTGAGTAGGATCTAAACTAGACTCAAACCTAAACCTAAGGGTACCTAAAAGCTAGACAAAACCTAAAGTCAGTAGCTACAACATCGCTTCAACACACAATCAGCTATCAAATGCAAATGACATACACACAACATATTACATCTACCTAACAACATGGCAACAGGTGTAAAAAGTTCAAAAACAATGCAAGGCAATATACATTTAACAACTACTGTTCAGAAATGCAGCAGTGAAATGCATGGAAGAAATATATCATTTAACATGTAAATGAATGAGTAACAATACATGAATATGCATCACATAACAACATCCAAGAATTCAACATGAGTGATATGAACATGGATATGTAAATTCAAACACTTCAATCATTTTACATCAATGGATTTTCACAAACACAATAATGTGCATTTTCAAAAAGTTAGCATTTAATGCAAACAAAAGCAACAAGCATGAACATTTCATAATGCATACTAACTAATGAAAATATTATCAATGTCAAGCAAAAGTGAAGCAATCCTACAATCAAGAGTGAGTGCAAGCATACATGGATTATGCACTTTTATCAATTAATATGCAACATGTTCAATTATGCACATGAGTGTCCGAAACATGCATCGATCATGAAAGTAATGCAATACAAAACTTTAAACAATCATTAGCATGCCAACAATGAGGTTCAAACATGGGAACAACATTCACAACACACCATGAGTACCAATTCACATTTATGCAAAAAAATCAGAAATGAACAACAGGTGTGTCGAAAGATGTCGAAGCTACATGCACCTGCACCAAAACAACTCCTAAAAACTCCCTAAAATCATATACTAAATATCCATGATGATTGGAGGGGGAATGGATAACAAAAATGCAAGAAAAAACAATAATTTTTTATTCTTGTTCAGTGGTAGCCGGTTACTACCAGGGTGGTAACCAGTTACTTGATTCAAAATCTATTTTTCTGAGCAAATTACAACAGGTAACTGGTTACTACCAGAGTGGTAACCGGTTACTCTGGGACCAGAATAATTTTTTTTGCAATTTCTTGGAAAATCCTGCAGCAGCTTATTCAAATAAGCTCTAATATAATGCATATTAATTGAACATGAAATTTACACCTAAATGCAGGAATTCAACATCATTTGGAACCACAAACACATCAAGATTCTAAACCCTAATGATCCAATCAATTAAAGCATAAAAAATCAATAAAATGCGAAGAACACGCGCATCGAGAAATTCGAAATAACTTAAAATATAAGTGATTATGAGTTTCACCAACCTACAAAGCGGAGGTTTTCTTTGGTAATTGTTGCTATGAAGAATCAACACACTATAGAAGAAAAAACCGTAAATTTGAAGCTCTTCCGCAAGAATACACAAAATAAATGCGGTTTGATGAACTTTGATGAACTTCTTCAAGAATCACTTCCAAGATGAGAATTCAACACCAAAACAGTAGCAAATTATTCAATAATCCATGAAATCAATGAAATTATGGAGGTTTAGCTTCAAATTCTTCAAGTTTCAATGCAAAACTTGAAGAATTTTGGAAGATGAAGCTTTGTATGGGGTTTTGGAAAATGAGAGAAAAGTGAGAGAAAAATTGAGAGTGATGAGAGAAAAATGTGAAAAATGAAGTGTTGTTGTGAGGTTTGGAGAGAAAAATGCTTATATACATCTTAGGCTTGGGATATGCTTTGGGTTAGAAGTGAGGCTTGGGCATTTTCTTAGGAATTAGGTTTGGGGTTAGCTTAGGAGTTAGTTAAGAGTTGGTTATGAAAAATTCTAGAACCTTCCCTTGGAATATGGTAGAATATTCTCATGGAAAGTGGTAGAATGAAAGGAAAAGTTGGAGTGAAAAAGTGTGGAAAACCCCTCCAAGCTAAAAAATTGATTTTTTTTCCTTCAAATTTACACGTGGTAACCGATTACTACCAGGGTAGTAACCGGTTACTTAACACAAAATTTGAATTTTTCTTTTTTAGTGGTACACCTTGGATATACGACTTTGGTCATTCATTATGAGATTATTTTTCTTTTGAAACCCGATAATTGATATTACCACCAAATAACCCTTGATCACATACCCCATGCCTTGACCGATGATGTATGCTTTATTATTTATTTTTTATTATTTTTTATTATGATTTAAATACAATGTATGAAAGGATATGCTAAATGATGCGGAAATGAAGCATAAGCTACTTGAAATTGGTAATAAATAAGAGGGAAAATTTTGGGGTATGACAGCTGCCTCTGGGTATTGGCGAGTTTTTCTTTGTTTAGGCGAACGACTACGGGACCTACGGAGCCTCCTCGTAGAAGAGATAGATCTGGCACGTTGAGCGTCTTCTAGAGCTTCTAATATTTCGCCTTGGCGCAAGATCAGAAGGTTGATGTTGTTGGTTGTCTTGACCAGAGCAGCAAGCGTCTCATTGGTCCCATGGGGAATGGGGATGAGAGAGAGATCAGCAGGGGTGATCTCAGGTTGCATAGATGGTTCTGGTGACGGGGAAGCGGTTTGTCCATCTTGAAAACAGTCAGGCTCCCCGGGTGAGGGATTGGTTCCATCACTCTCCTGTTGCTTGACGGGGATGTTAGTGATGATTCGGGCATCAGCAGAGTCGTCACGGTTAGTCATTGAGAAAGTTGAATTATGATGTTTTCTTTTCATGATCTGAGGATGAGAAATAGGGTAACACGATTTCTCACAGACGGCACCATTGATCGTTCTTGTGTGATCATAATCTATAGTGGGCCACGGACGTTGATGAAGAAGATGTTGATGATGCTCGGTCGTCAAAGAGAGGTATGAGTGTACCTACAAGACACTTCAGTGCCAAAGTAAGATTGGGCAGAAGAGTGAGTAAGTACGATTAAAAGAGTTAAGAGAGTGAATATTCGATCTCTGGACCTCTCAAGTGGGAGTGTTTATATAGAGCCCACAACGCTTGGCTATTGGTCCCTATTTTGGGCCTGGATCGCGGATCCTCCGAAAATACGTAACTGTCAGAACTAGTCGTTGGAATGAACATTTGTGGTCAGATGAGTTCCATGTCGAACATAGGGGAATTCGAACAGGAGCCATTCCTCGGCCGAATCTGGGTGACTTCCCCGAATGTCAGATAGAAGTCTAGGAGCAGAGGAGACTGACCACGGGTGACCGTGCTCGACAATTCGTCCTCGGTTGAGGGGCATAAAGCCAGTGGGTCCCCTTGACATTAGGCTATTGGGTCGTCCTGGAAGCAAGTGAGTGTGATCATGCCTAGTTATTGGGACAGTCTGAAACACATGATGTCGTTTTCACATTGGAATGAATGTAGTTTTATTGTGTGATAATGAAGATGTTTAGTGAGAGGTGAACTTGTTGCAGGTCAAGCAGATTTGTGTGATGGAGGAAAGAATGAAAAAGGAGAAATAAGTTATTTTTAAGTCCCACATTGGTTTATTTATAAATAATTTTAGCATTTATATTACTCACACAAATCCCATGTAATAATTGGGCTATGGGTCTAAGACCCAAAGAAACAAATTTTAATATTAACATTAATCAATTAAAAAATATACTTATAAATATAGTAAATTAAAATTGATTAATCAAATTAAAAATTAAAAAAAAAAAAGATATCTATAAATAAAGTTAATTAAAATTGATTAATCAAATTAAAAAAAATTATAAATAATTTTTTTTATAAATAAAGTTAATTAAATTTGATGAAGTATTGATTAACTACTAAATAAAAAAATATCCTATTTATAAATGCCTCATCACTTAAATATTTTTTTTGTCTAGTCCATTGTCATGTAGGGAAAATTAGAGGGGGGTCAACCAAATTTCAAGTCATTTAAAATTCAGGAACCAAAAAACTGAATTTTAAAATGGAGAGATTAAAATTTAAAACACATTAAAATAAGGGGACCAATAGTATATTTAAGCCTATATATTTTTTGTATCATTTCAAATTCAAGTTAGTCAATGTTTCAAGATTTTTTAGTTATTTTTATGAAAAATAATATTCTTACATCAAAATCCTACACTTACACCTACACTGTATTTCACTATTCATCTATATAGTGAACATTGAAATATTATAATTATATATATATATATATATATATATATATATATATATATATATATATATATATATATATATATATATATATATATATATATATATATATATATATATAATTTTTATTTTTTATTAAGGGATACCAATATAAAATTGTATGATTAACCAACTTTATAACTTTATTAACCAACCTTTTTACGTAGTATATAAGGGTGGCAAACGGGCATGTCCGCCCCGTTTAGGTTTGCCCCGCAAAAGCCCGCAAAAAAATGGAACGGGACAGGGCGGTCAAAGTTGAGGATGCGGGTCTAAAACCTAAGTCATCCCCGCAAAAAAGTGAGGGCGGAGAAAGCCCGCGAGCATTGCACTTTTTAAGCCTAAAAATACAAAAATTTAAGTAAATGTGTATACCCACGAAGAAAACGGAGCAGACACTTTAGAGGGTGAAGGCCTAAACCCTTGGTCCGCCCCGTACTAAAATGCGGGTAAAATGGACATGCCCAACAGGCTGGACCCGTTTTTCCATCCTTAGTATTAACCAACTTTTGTGACTGTTCAAAATTATTTTTGATATCTGAACGTGATTAACCAACATCATAACTTTATTAAACCAAATCAATATTGATGATTGTTAAAATTATTTTTAATATCTAAATATTTATTAATCAACTTCATTAATTTATTAACTAATTTTTTATATTGTATTAATCAATTTTGTTTCATCACATTTATTAATAGATACTGTTAATGTCAACTGTCCATACACATAATATTATTCATAGGTGTTCATATACAATTTTGCTCTTTACTAGTATTATTCATAAAAAATATTTTTTTATTTAAAAATACATAATTTATTGTATTTATATTATACACTATTTATACTAGCGTAGGAAAATTGGTGTAAAAATAAGATAATATTTTTAAGGGTATCATGATAAATAGTTGGGTATCGGTACCTTTAGTTGAAATTGATTAAAAATATTAGTTTATTTTTAAATAAAATATAATTAAAAGTGACATGACAATGAATATGATTTTTTTATTGGATGAGAATACATGTACCCAACTAAATTCCATGATACTTGTTCTGAATAGAAACCGGAAGTAAAATGAATAGAAAATTGTAGAACAAGTGACAGCGTGCATGAACTCCACGTGTGACTCCTGATGAATCTCCACGTACATGACCATCCTTGAAAATTGACTCGCTCTACCGATCAGAATATCTAAACTGCAACAATACATGAATGGTACAAGACGAAGAACAAAGACAACAATCAAATCAAAATCACCAATCAATGGCGTCGTCGAATCTCAGCCCAGTGTATGCATACACGGTTCTTTACGTCAAAGACGTCGCCCAGTCCGTAGCTTTCTACTCCAAAGCCTTCGGTTATTCCGTTCGCCGGTTAGACGAATCCCACAGGTAGATACTCATTTCTTTCATGATCTTTCAGATACCTCTTAAAAAATATGTGTATGCATCAGGGTCCGGGTCTAAAATAAAGATGTGTCAGTGTCGTGTTTCTGGCGTCAGGTGTCATAATTTATGATGTAATTGTGAATTTTGCAATTCAGATGGGGAGAGTTGGAAAGCGGAAACACAACGATCGCTTTCACTCCGATCCACCAGCACGAGACTGATGATCTCACCGCCGCTGTCCACACGACTAGATCTAATCAAGAACGACCACCGGTTGAAGTTTGTTTCGTTTACCCTGATGTTGATGCTGCTTACAAGGTAGGTTAATGACATCTATTGTTAATCAATCTTTAATTTTAGTAATAATTACCACTAAATGGTTTAGAGTTTGATAAATCATTTATTGGTTGGTGGATTGACTGATTTTGTATTTAATGGAACAGAGGGCGGTGGAGAATGGGGCGGTGTCGGTGAGCGTGCCGGAGGTGAAGGAGTGGGGACAGAAGGTTGGGTACGTGAGAGATATTGATGGTATCGTGATCAGAATGGGAAGTCACGTGAAGCCAGCAAAATTAGATTAATAAAGCTGGACATGGATATAGCAGCAATTGCCAAAATATTCTACTAGTATTATGTTTTTTTTTTCTTTCTGTATATGTATCAACAAACTATAAGTTACTGCAATAATATATGAATTTTCCAATTCAATGATTTATGTTGCATGGTAATTTTGGGTGCTAGGTTTTTTTTTTTTCTTGGGATTTAAAAAGGTATCCAAATTCTCTAAACTGAGCAACTCGCTATTATATAAACATGCATAATAAATTCATATGGATTGAAATATAAAGCAGTGTTTTGTAGATTTTTTAAAGAAATTATTTATATTTAAAACTGAACAGAATGATAAAGATCAACTCGTGGCAAAAAAACAAGTTAAATTACGACCTTATAAAATTAGTTACTGCGTAAGACAGAGTGAGTTTAGTTAAATTAAAATTAGAAAAATGCTTATGATAATCATTAATGTACATTTTCAAGATTCTTATATAAAAATGTGGGGTGGAGGGTGATTATTCAAATATTCAGAAATTTAAAGATTGTCATTTTCAATACAAAACTATTTATGATAATCACTTGTTAACAAGATCATGATTTGAAAGCTTAAAAATGTTAAACGGTGAAGGGTCATCCTGATATCAAAAAAAAAAATGAAATCAAGCAATCAGCACAACCTCAGAATGCAGAACCCAAAAATCACAATATTAAGCAGAAAAGACCAAACAATGCATCTATTTTCAAATCATTAAAAGTAAACCAAAAAAAAAAAGTTATGCAAATGAACAAAGTAAATTTTGCATGTCAAACGACCAGGCCAAAGCACTTAGAATACAGTTTGCTTTCAATTCCTAACACATGGAACTGAAGAAAATAGAAGTGTAGTGTGGCCAACTTCCAAAAAAGATATTCTAAAACGGATCCAAAAGCAAATAGAAGTGTAGTGTAATCTTTCTCTGGTTCACAAAAGCACCATGTTGTGTAGGCGACAAATCACAACATTTCTTGTGACTTCCTTACACATCGGCCAACTTTCTTTCTGAATTCGTCTCTGCTATCTCTCCACTCCTTCTGCAAATTAAATCAAATATAGGTCTAATAAGATCAAACTAGTAATTAAGAATAACTATCAAGACTAAAGCACTTGTGCAGACCAACGCAAGGAATTTAAATCAGTTGTATAAGAAAAGGTTAGACACTACAACTAAACCATAAAATTATGCCACTGTATTTAGCAAATTGTGTAAATCATCAATACCGAAAAGAACTTCATGTCCACTTCTAATTACAAATTGTTGAAGTATTATATAAGCACATGGTATTGTGCAATGCAACATCTCAGTATATTATCCTACTAACACCCTACTGTTAAGATGCCTCTATGTTTTCGAAGATACAAATAAATAATCCATGAAATGAAAGAATGTAGGTTGTAATAAAACAGTCAAGTAAGTAAAATTGATTATCGAACTTACTGCAGCTTCAACATTTGCAGGAGATTCGTCATTAGGACCAGAAAGCATTGAGATGATACTCAATACTATACTCTCTACCTGCAAGATAACATACAATTATTTAGTAATATAAGATTTGATTAGTGAATAGTTTTGCGAATAGCAAGTACATGACATCACAAGTGGCAAACATGAAGTAGCATACGATTTCCTAGGACAGACCCAGCAAGTAATTGATGAAAAGCCAGTGAAACTTTAAACCCAACTTTCAAGACAGAAACATTTGAAGACATTACAAACATTTTAAAGCTATCTCATTTGACATTACGCTGGAAAACTGAACTCTTGATTCAACTTTGGTCTTTCACTTTGTAGTTCTTCATTGAAAAATAACTAAAGACTAAGCCTTTTCGCTCTACTTACACTTTGAGAGTAATGGTAGATATAAAAGATATAACTCCAACATGAGAGTTTGGGTTTACGAAATTGGACTTGTAAGCTGTAATACATAGTAGCTCGACAATATTTGTTTCCTTTGGATAACTTCATTGTTGATAGCTCTGTGTATTGTTATTAACGTGTAATGCTACTAATCTTATACCACACCAGTCTTCAACATTAGTAGTAAATTGGAATTTTTAATATACAGAAAGTCCATTTACACAATGAAAAAGGACATAAAATGAGCCGTAGAGTACTTTATCACAGAATCTGCAATTTTCAAGATACACTTTATTTGGCATTAAGGAATTATGAAAAAATAGCATATTCCAAGTTAAAGTATTGAAGATAAACTTACAATACTAATAGGTTTAACAATGACGAGTAAAATTCTTATCATACAAAACGACCCCCTATCATCCAAGAAAAGATACAAAAACAATGTGTATGGCTGTATAGTATCACGTACCGTATGAACAGGTGTCCAACGCTCACTTGCAAGCTCGTAACCATTAGGATCATCACCAGGAGGATGGAGGATCGATATGCAAACCCGACCATCAGGATATACTGCAAATCAAACAGAAAAACTTCAGTTCTGCTTGGTTAGCAAAATCAAACCAAAATCACAAATAGACCAAAAAGAAAAAACTAACCATTAGGGTGCCATATCTCTGATGTGAATTTCACCGACGGTGGACTATTTGGATAATTGGAAGGAAAGCTCATTATCGCATTGAAAAAACCTCCCTCACTAAGAAAAAAATCCAACAAATTGACAAACAAAACAACAGAGATAAGTCAGTAAAACTCCAGTGATAGTGCTACACAGAAAACAAACAAACAAAAAACAAATAATTAGCTAAACCTATGCAAGTACATTTTCAGAAACCTAAGAATCAAGTACAATTACAATCTATTAAAATCAAATCAACCCAAACAATATCACAAATAGTTGGTGAGCAGTTAACATAAGTGTTTGAAACCAAGACACAGACCGATTCAAATAGTTAACAGCATAAAAAACAACAAACAAGTTAGGAAAGCATCATATTCGACAAGAACCTCAACAACTAAATGAAAAGAAATAACCTTAACAAATTCTCATGATCAAAAACAAACCTAAAAGAAGGAAAAAGCCAAAAAAAAAACCAAATTTGGAATTGGGAAAAGGAATATAAATAATAGTGAGATTGAATTACTAGAGAGTATCAGGGGGTCCAATTATGGTGACACTCCATTCAAAAATATTGCTTTCATCAACCAAACCAGCAGAAAAGCCATCGACAGGGTGTTTGCAAAGATCTGAGAAGAAAAAAGGGTTAATAACAAGATCGCAGAAAGAATCGAAAGAAAATAAGAGAAAAAGGTTATTATTATTTATGTTATTATGATTATTATTATTACCTTTGAGCTGTTTTTGAAGGAGAAGACTGGCTTGGGACGCCATGAAATCAAGAATGTTTGGAAACCGACAGTTTGATGGATTATTTATACGAATGGAATTAAGAGAAAGATGGTTGGCTTCTCTGTGACTCTCTCTTAGTTCTTTGTGGGTTTGGGTTCTGCAATGCCAAATCCTATTTGTTTATATAGATTTTTTAAAATTATAATAGGTTTGAGTTTGATTAGGTTTGTTGATTGGTTAGTGTTTATCTTGTGAAAATGATTTGAATAAAATTAAATTGTGGATTAGTATAAATTTGAAGTGTGGTTTGCTTAGATTTTAATGGATATTATTAAGGTTTGTTGTTTTTTTATAGCTTAAGTTGTTTCTTTTAATAGCTTAAGGTTGTTTTTTTTTATAAAAGATTATTTTATGGTATTTGTTATGAAATCAACCAAAATATTATATATCGGTGAATATTTTGATATTTATGAATTTAGTCAGTATATTTAACCAATAAAAACTATGATTCAGTATCAAGTCATTTTATTATATTATTTTATTTTAAAATAAATTAAAATATTTTCATAATTTATACTAGAGGTATTGGTACCTAATTATTTATTACGGATACCTAAGAATTTACCTTATATATTATAGTATTTTGTTAAAGGTAGGGGTGGCAAAACGGGTATGCCCCGTTGGGTATGTCCATTTTGTCCGCACTTTAGTGCAGGGTGGGCCAAGGGTTTAGGCTATCACCCTCTAAAGTAGCAGTTTCGTTCCGTCTTGTTTCGTCGCGGGCTTTTGCGGACATTTACATTTACTTAAACTTTTGTATTTTTAGGTTTAAAAAATGTAATATTTGCGGACTTTCTCCGCCCCACCCTCACTTTTTTGCGGGAAAGACTTAGGTTTTAGGTCCGCATCCTCAATTCTGATCGTCCCGTCCCGTCCCACTTCATTTTTTTGCGGGCTTTTGCGAGAATGGCCTAAACAGGACTGACATGCCCGTTTGCCATCCCTAGTACTTAAATGATTTAAATTTTAAAAAAAAAAGAATATATTTGATTTGGTTTTGTAAAATATTTTTTTTATTTTTTTTTAAATTTAAAAATAATAAACTTATTTGATAGTATAATTTTATATTTTAAAAACTTTTTGAGTTTTAAAAACTAAAATAGATTTTTAGAGTTTTTGATTTTTAGTTTTTGAAAAGAGACAAAAAAAATTGATATACTTTTTATTAACGATAGATATATAATTCTATACATTTTATAATAGTTTTTAAAAATAAATTACTAAACATGTTTTTTTCAAAACTATTTTTTTAAATTATTTATAAAATAACTTTTAAAAACTAAAAATCAAAACTCAATCAAACAAAACCATAAGCATTTCAATTTCTAATAATTGATTTATTAACGTGTGTCTTTAAAATATATGTATTATTAAGAAAGAGCAATGATATTTAGTACGAATGAATTTAAAGAAGAAATATAAGAATACACACATGTCACTATTTTTGAGGTTAATTTTAAATTGATTTTAAATTTAACTTCTTTTTTAATAAGGATCATGGGGTATTGGTGATAATGAATGCATGAGATTTATTCTTGCATTTCTTGTTTTCACCTTTTCTTACTATTAAGCATTTTACATTAAGAAATTCTAAATAAAATTGTATCATTCAAATATAATATCATATTTATCCTTAAATATAAAAAGCATTATGTTTTTTCGTCATTTTTTTTATAAAATTCTCTTCGAATATTAAAATGTGTTTATTATTATTATTATTATTATTATTATTATTATTATTATTATTATTATTATTATATTATATTATATTATATTTTTTTATTCATATATGTTATATATTTTTCTATATTAAGCATAATAAACTTATTATTTCAATCAAATTTTTAAAATTTGTGTACAATTCGAGATTTTTATGAGATTGAGCAACAAGTTTCGTGCACATTCCGAATTCAATTTACCGAGTTCTGAAAAGGCCGTCCAAATCAAAGTTGTTATAATATTCTTGGAACAATCAATAACTGAATCTGTTACAAAATGGTTAATGATCGAATGTGTTGCATATTATTAATGGTTAATAAAGTCTATGAAAATCACGCCTCTTCAGTATCCATAGGGGCAATGATAAGATGAGTTATGTTACTACTATCAATTAGGGTTCTAACCAAAAGACAAAGATAAAATTGAGGAAAAATAAAACATATTATATTTTCTGCATAAAGAGTTTAGAGAGCCACAACTCTAAATAAAAGACAACATAAAATGGACTTAAATGAAACTCTAGGCTGAGCCCACTTGGAGGAAAAAGTACAAACTAGATTAAAACAAGCTATTTTATCCATAAAATAGTCTTGTTGTCAAATGAGCTTTTTCACAATCCGAATGGGCCTATCAGGCAAGGCTTACAATATAAATAGGCCCTTGAGATCAAACAGAAAGAGGGGCAGTGAAGAACAGAAAGAGGAAGGAAGATGAAAAGACATTGATAATCTTATTGGACGATGGCGCGAATCTATAATATGGGGTTGAATAGATCTCTTTATCAAAATTTGTTTTTAAAAAATTTATTGAAAAATATTTTGCGGAAGTTCTCTGGGAAAATCACGTCTAAATAAAATAAAGTCACCGGTGATCGGATATGCGTTCAAAACCAAATGGAATATAAAAGATGAATTGATGAATCAATTCAAAGCAAATTAATCACTTAAATTCAGCACAATTGAATAAGCCACAACCAACAATGAATATGGATAAGAAAATAGCACAAAAATTAAGAAGTAGTGCGTTTTGAGTTTTTATCAAACACTTGGTGTGCACACACACAAGGTGTGTTTTGACAATTAGTGTAGTGCAAATATTTTCTCAAGTTGCTATCTAAATGTGATAGCAACAATTTCACAAACACTTGGTAGGCACACACCAATGCAAAAAAATTTTTTCAAGCAACACTACTTCAACTTGTGCAAAAAAATTAACACATGAAAAATACTAAGAACACACGAGATTTGTTTAGGCAGTTCCCCCACTGTCCTCGCTAAGGGTACTCTGCCCCCAATTCACAAACTGAATTGGGATCTTTTATTAAAATTGCAATGTTTATACAAGGAGAAAATAGGAACGACATATCAATCCTAATTGTAGTTGTTGCTATAACTCTCCTTGTCCCTTGATTTGAGATGAACCAAGTCCTTCACACGCGTCGAACAAACCTCTGATTAATTGCTCCTTTCTTGCAAGAATTAACAATTCTCCAAACTTTGAGCACAACCACTTTAATTTGATGTTTGTGAACCCACACCGTTCTTCGCAGTCCTCCAGTTACCGTGATATGAATGAACGATCATCTTAATATTCAAACCTCTTCACTCGGCTGAATCTACGAACGAATGGTGCATGCGAAACCCCTAAATCACAATGATCTTGGAGGACAAACTCTCAAGGTTTATTCAAGAAAAATCCACAAATCTCTCAACCCAAACTGAAATCACAATTTCACCGTTTGAACGTTATCACCGATCTTGCACTATGATCAACAAAAATTGTTGTGTGTAATTGTTGATGAATGCTAGAGAAGGAGAAGATGAAGAGAGCACTTGTGTATCTTTTTCACTTTTCTTGTTATTTTTGACAAAATAATAATACATCTATTTATATATGTTAGTAAAAGAAAAAGAAAATTAAAACAAAATGAAGAGAGAGAGAGAAAGAAAGCATATGAGACGCTCACAAACAGTAATGATTCGACCTATTTAACCCTTTGAGTCGACCTATTTAGAGCTACAGGAATGAGTCGACCTATAACAAGCTTTGAGTCGACCTGTTTGTAACTTTGAGTCGACCTAAAAACTCCCCTCAGTCAGCTTGTTGGGACCCGTGAGTTCCAAGTGATGAAATCCTCCATTTGAGTCGACTTAATACTTTCATTGAGTCGACTCAATTTTTCCTAATTGAATGAGTCGACCTGTTTAGGATATTGAGTCGACTCATTCCTTTGAAACGCCACAAAAACTCTTTCTGATGAATTTTGCCAGCTTCTTGTGATCCCATAAGACTTCCTAAAACATAATAGTTTTGACATCATTCAAAATAACTTTTATTATCACAAACTCCCCCTTTTTGATGATGGAAAAACATGTTAGAATCGAAAGAGCATTGTATACAATAACATGCTCCCCCTGAATATGTGCCGCCAAAATGAGACATCTTTTACTCAATCACATTTCCCCCTTTGACAGCATCAAAAAGAGAGAATAGATTAGACAAGAACAACATAGCCAGAAATATTATTAAGATTCACATTGCAATAAAATTCAATCATCAACAAACACATAATAAGCGATGAAATAGCGATAATCGAAAAATAAACAAGAGAGAATAAATCAAGCAAGCCAATATGATTAAACATTATCCATTGTCATTAAGAAAATACAATAACAAAAAAAATGCATATGAAAATGGTATGAAATGCAACATGCTCTCATTAACTTGGACCTTTTTGTGAAGGATGGTGATGATGATACACATCCGGTTGACGATCTTGCTCGTATTGAGAGGTGAAGTGGGTGAAATTGGTGTTGAGTGTATTGAACGAGTTTGCATGCGCTAAATGGGAACCATGAATCTCATTAATCCGAGCCAAAGAATTTGATGCATAAGAGTCAAAGTTGTCACTTTGAGTTTGTAGGTGAGCTTGCAAAGTTGTATATTGTTCATCTTGAGTCGTCATATAAGAGGCAAAAGTCATGTCTTGCTCACTAATCCGTTGCTCCAATGCATAATAATACTCGGATTGAGCCTCATAAAAACTTTGTTGTTCCAAGTGCATATTCTGAAGCATATCCATGATACCGACATTGTTGTCTTGCGGTGGTGATGGGGGTGGTGGAGACGGAGGAACAAACAACGTTGCATTATAAGTCCACCCAGTGTATTGCCATTCACCCCAACCTTGGTTCTCATTTTGTGCAGAATCGTCAGAAGGAGATCGATGCCAATCTTCATTATCCACTTGTACTTCATCAGTGTCCATTTCAGCAACATTTGGATCAATTTCAGGATTTGGAACCTCATTTTGATTTTGATCACCTTCAGCATCAACTTCATCCTCATGACAATTACCATAACCAACACAAATAATATAGCGATACCGCTTCTCTTTAGGATCCCACATATGACCTATCAATCTAAGAGTCTTTTGGTGAAATAGATTATTTTCAGAAACATAAATAAAAGGAATACCTTCAACCACAATTTTGGCTTTATTGATGATAACTTGAATAATTGATGGATACGCTAGAGCGACACCCTTCTTCTCCTTAAAGGCAAATACACGACTTGCAAAGTAATGTGGCTAGTTTACTTTCACCTTGTTCCTAAGAATATACATGAGATGAACTTCAGGAATGTCAATGTGAGAAAATCCCCCTTTCTTTAGACGAAGGTTGTGGGAGACAATCCAGTGAAGAATTTGATCTGTGGGATTGACTTTACCGGTGGTGGTGGAGGTCAGAAACAATTCGGTATTGACAATTGACTCAATAAATGGCTCTTTGAGCATGCCATTCAATTCCCGAAGAAATTCCTAGTTATCAACATGATTGAAATCCGTTATCAAGATACCCGGAGCTGCAGGATCAATTTTGAACAAATCCTTCCAAATTTGAGCATTCACAACAAACATTTTGTCACCCATTCTGAAATTAAACTCAAATCCCCTAAACTTACCAACCAAACCAGCATAGAACATACGAATCATATCCTCATTATACTCAACTTGGAATGCTAAGAACAAATTAATTTCTTGAAAATCAATCTGTTCAACAATATAAGGAATTTCCATTTGATTTGCAGTTCTCTTTGAGTAAACATATTGAGGAATGCCTTTTCTATTTTTGAATTTTCTATCATAAAGCTCCCATAGGTCAGAAGGAAGAAGGGATAAAGCATTTACCAGAAGTGAGGGTTGATATGAAGAGCCCCTCAATGTTCTTTTGTCAGTAACTCTTGAAGCCATTGATGAAGATTTAGAGAGAATTATGAGAAGGATGAGTTTTTAGGGTTGTTGGAGAGACAAGAGTTTTCTTGAGATGAATATGAATGATGAAATGAAATGTTATGATTAAATGGCATAAAATATGATTATGAAGAATAAAAGCAGTAAAGGCATACATTATGTGCTTTAAAAATGCGTGTGAGTCTACCTAGGAAGAGACATTGACTGAAAACGCATTTTCCCAATGCATATTGAGTAGCATGAACAACAGTGAGTCAACCTAAATCATTTAATGAGTCGACTCATTTTAAATTTTGAAATGAGTCGACACAGACATATCAATAGGTCGACGCAATAGTCCCTGAGTCGACGCAATGGGTCGACCTGTTGGGACCCGAGAGAATCAGTAAATTTTACACAATTTTTTTAAAAGATTTCACTCAAAAACTTCATATAATCATGCTATAATGCATTCTAGTGACATATATCCTAATATTTTTACATATTGACTAATAAATGAGATAAATAACAACCAAATACATGATCGCAATCACAACCATTACTTTATATCAAAGATGACACACAAAGTTTCCATAGATGAATCATATTTGTGAGTAATATGTAAAGAGAACGATATTACCTCTTGCTTATAAAGTGTAATGAAGATAACCAATGTAACATTCTTCAATAAGACTTGTTGTTAGTGACACGATACTATAATTCAAGTGATAATATATGATAAACAAATGCCAAACATTAAGACCGATCCGATATATCAAGAACACCAAGTTTCCTACGGATGTGAAATAAAGGTTTTGTGGCAAGTGGTTTTGTAAAAATATCAGCAAGTTGATTCGAACTTTCAACATGCTCAAATACCATGTCTCCTTTCTCTATATGATCTCTAAGGAAATTGTTGCTCCCGAGATTTTCATCCTGGTACAAACAGAAAGTGGCACGGAAAAGGTAGAGTCGCCAGCCATGCATTTTTATCCCAAATGAATGGGAAAGGTAATGCTGCACAAACCTAAGGAAAAAGGAAAGAAAAATGTCCTACGAACCAAAGAACTGGGTTTGGGAGTCGGTTACGACCTGGGAAGGTATTAGCACCCATATCGTCTGCCATACTCGACAAAATCCGCGCTTGTTAGTCTGTTTTAAAGGGTAAGGAATAAAACTGTTGCTAAATAAAAGAACTTCTAACTGGAACTAGAATGAGCGAAGGAATTGGAAAAAGAGAACGAAAAGGTACGGGAAAAATGTAGTGAAAATAAAGAATGTGCTCGAATGGGCCCTACCCCACTACCTACGTATCTCATGGGAAATGAGAATTAGAGTCGACGTAGTTCAACTAACTAAGGCAGGAACTTTGTTTGTGTTTTTATGAATTGAACTGCTTATGCCTATGCTTAGGTGTTGTAGGCTCGCCTCGACGAGTGCGTTATCATCTTGCAAAGAGACAATTCGTAGCGAGTTCGCGTTATGAGTGAATAAGGTGATAAAAGAATTCCCGCAGGAAAGACGTTTGTTGTTTGTTCACTGTCTTTTAGAAGAAGTGTTTTTGACTTCGTTTGTGAGACATCCTCATGCTAAGACTTGTTCATCATGATAGATATCCTACACCTCATCCCGAGATGGAATGCATGCAAATATCCCATGGCAAAGTCTCCTGGCATACGAGAAAGCTCGACCTTTATCAGGTATTTTATTTTTATTTTGAGATGAGAAAGAAGGACTCAAGTCGACAAAGGAAAAAACTAGGGGGAACTAAGACTCACCCTAATTTGTTTATTCAAGGGATGTCCTATGGTTAATGTGGTTCTCTATTCCTAGAAAGAAAAAGGAAGAAAGTTACAACTCACTTCAATGAATTGAAGATGAGTTCAACTCAAAGGGAATGAACAAAGTGAAATGTCGAAGAAACATCAAATGCTTATCACAAACACAAGTTGAAATGTAAAAGGATATGAAAGAAGGTGCTTGTAGGATACCCTCCCACACACATGGCTTACCATAACCCCCTACAAAATAAAGGTTAGTAAAATAAATCCAAAGTGATAAAAGGAAAGAGTTAAGCAAGTACCAAACATGTCCTATCACAACTATGACCTAAACTAGACTCAATCCTAATCCTAAGGATGCCTAAAAGCTAAGCAAAGCCTAGAATCAAGAGCTACTACAACTCTCTAACACACAATCAGCTACTAAATACAAGTAACAATGCAAACAAACTATTACAGCTACCAAACAACATGAAAATAGCTGTAAAAAGACCAAAATAGAATAATGCAACATGTCTTTTACAACTTCTGTTTCAAAATGCAGCAGTGAAACATGGCAGGTTTTCAACTATTTTTCAAATGCAAAAAATGAAGTTTTAATGCAATCAATGAAATGCAAAGATCATGCATGTTAATGCAACAACCTAAAATGAATCATAAACAATGGAATTCAACACATAAATGATCAATAATGGATGCAAACTATGTGAATTGTGTGGTTTTAAACAATATGCACATTTCCAATTTTGCGCACAATCGACCAAAACATGCACAAGCCACAAATGCAATGCAAAACAGAAACATGAACACTTATTAACATGCTATTAGTGATGCTAAATAATGCAAACAACAATCACAACAAGCTATGAACACATATGCAACACTTATGTCAAAAATCGGAACCGAATGAAAAGCATGTCAAAAGTTATGGAAACTACACACACCTACTCCTAAACAACTTCTAAAATCTCCCTAAAATCACATCCTAAATATCCATGATGATTGGAGGGGGAATGGATATCAAAAATGCAAGAAAAAGAAAGATTTTTTCATTCTGGTTCAGTGGTAACCGGTTACTACCTATGTAGTAACCGGTTACCAGTTCAAAAACTGGGATTTTCTGCAATTTTAACACAGGTAACCGGTTACTACCTATGAGGTAACCAGTTACTCTGGAATCAAAATAAAAAAATTCTGCATTTTCATGGAAAAACCAGTAGAAACTTATTCAAATAAGCTCTATTCTAATGCCTATCAACCTAGCACGAAAATCACACCTAAATGCAACATTCTAACACATATTAACTCTATGATCACTCGACAATTCTAGCTCCTATGATCAAACCAAATCAAAGTATCAAAGAGCAAGAACACACGAACAATGCGCGAAGCGCGATGAAGAGAAATAAGTTAAAACAAGAAGTGATTACGGATTAACCAACCTACAAAGTGGAGGCTTGCTTTGGTAATTATTGCGATGTCGAGCAATACGCGAAAAGAGAGAAAATCGGAGATCCGAAGCTTCGATCTACAAATGCGCAAAATAAATGTGATTGGTGAGAATTATCCAAAGCCGCTTCCGAATGGTGAAATAAACACCCCAATCGTAGCAACTTCTTCGATAATCCGCTGAATTGATGAAGATGGTGGAGGCTTAGCTTCCGATTCTTCAAGTTTCAATGAAAAACTTGAAGAATTTTGATGACGATGAAGCTTTGGTGTGAGTTTGGAAAATGGAGAGAAATGAGAGAATTGAGATTGTGAGAATGGTGAAATTTGTGAAATGTGGCTAATCTCTTTTTGGCTTGATGAACAAGGTTTATATAGGAGTTAGCTTTGGAGTTATGTTTAGGTTAGGCGCAAGGTTTGGACACTAGGCTCGGATTCTAAGCTAAGGGTTGGTTGGGAATATTCCTAGAATATTCCATTGGCATATTCTTGGAATATTCCTTGGCATATTCTGGGAATATTCCCTTGGAAGAGTGTGGAATATTCTAGAATTTGGTGGAAATACAAGGCAAAATGAAAATGGAGAAGTGATGGAAACAACCAACTGATTTTTGAATTTTTGCAATTCTATACGAAGTAACCAGTTACTACCTATGAGTTAACTGGTTACCAGTACAAAAACGGGTCTTTTTTCTCCAAATTTCAATAGGTAACCGGTTACTACCCCTGAGGTAACCGGTTACTTCAACTAAAATTTGAATTTTTCTTCTTTTTGGTGGGAAACCTTGGACATCCGGTCTTGGTCATATTTCCTTAGATTATTTTCCTTCTGAGACCCGATGATCGTCGAATAACCCTTGATCACATGCCCCGCGCCTCGACCCATGATGTATGCTTTATATGTTATTATGCAATGTATGGGCGAATATGCAAGATGACACGGAAACAAAGCATAAACTACTCATAATCTGTGATAAATAAGAGGACAAATTTTGGGGTGTTACATAAATGATGGCGAATTTCAATGTGCTTAGTGTGTGAGTGTAAGATTGGATTTCTGGTAAGATTTATTGCGATAGTGTTGTTACATAAGATGGGAATATTTTGTAGATCAATATTGAAGAAGCGAGTGCCTATTGACCTCAATCAATAGACTCAAAATGGTCTACCATCCTCGAATGATAACCATGATAACAAGACCAACCTCAGAAGGACTTGAAGAAGTGAGTGCCCTCCTCGAATGATAACTCAAAATAAGATCCTCGGATCTAGTACGAAACCATCCTCGAATGGGATCGTAAGAGAAGAATATTCTCTGATGATAACTCATAATACGAAACTGACCTCAGACATAATTGAAAGGAACAAGCTCATCGTACTTAGATGAAAACTCAACAGAAACGAGACCATCGTACTTAGGATAACTCGGTTAGGGAAGACAAGTATTCTCCGCGGGGACTGTAACACCCCATTTCTACCCCTTAAATATAAGTAAAATCAGAGTTTACAAAAACTTCCGCATAAACGGGATATCACATTTCAACTTTCAACAAATTTAACTTTTAATTATAACCTGATTAATACATAACACTTTTCATAAATAAACATAAAACAACTTGCTTTCACTTAAATAATTCAACTTCATAAAAATATTACGGAGTAGATTCATAAAACAACTTACATCATCTTTATCCAACATAAAAACAACTTCAAAATGATAAATGAACATTCTAAGTTCTTCAATTAAAATAAAATTCAGTATTTCAACAATACACAAAAACAGACACGCGTCATTCCCCCCGAGTGCTACATATCAGAGCGACTGACCACCGACTCGACTAAAGGTAACCAGCTACTCCTCTGAATTACCTGCATGTTGCCAACATAAGGACAACATTCAAACAGAAGGGATGTGTTACGATAATTATAAGAGTATATGAAACACAATACATAGAAAATGATTTCACATAATTCACCACTCCACAAAATCAACTAGTACAACAATACAACAACAACTCAAAAATAATGCGACTCTTATGCGACTCTACTAAATATGCATGTGGTACCATTTCAGAGTAAAACTCCCAACTTAAATCATTTACAAGTTATCGAGGCATCAAGGCATAAACCTTCAACTTTCAACTTAAATTTGTCAATCTAGGCCAACGTGGTATGAGCGAAAGCTCCGACAAAATGCATATGCTCTACATTACAAACACGTCTTTACCATACAACAACATAACAACATGAGAAACACGACAACTTTTACGACATAATCAACTTATAATCAACTTTGACATAAAAGCCTCCACCATAACAACTTTAGAACCATTTCGTAAACCGGAACGTACAACAACTTAATTGTACCTGCACATTGACTATACAACACATTTTCGACAAAACAACGTAATAAAAACCAACTTTTAATTTTCCTTACTTACCCCGATTAATTTCGTTAATTTCCGGACAACTTCATTTTTCGCCTAATTCGGCTAAACCGACTAAACCGGCATTGTTTCTAACTTTCTGCGAGTTATTACGAATTTATCACGATCATCGAAATTTTGAGATTAACTAATTGTTTTCTGTCATAGATTCACTTGCTGCTACTAATTCTATTGATTCTGCTAAAGTTATGGTTTATTAATAATTTCCTGTCAAAACTTCACTCACAGTAATACTGATACTGGTTATATTACATCCTTTGTTTTTCTGCTACGACTAAATCCTGAAATCAGAATAATTCTTCTACATTTACTAAATTAAATTAACATACTTAATTTTTTAATTAATTCATTCTTCCATAATAATTCATACTAATATTCATTAATTAATTCATGCTAAATTCTTAATTCATGCTAATATGTAATATATGGTTACAAAGTGGCTCATGCCACTTTCATAAGTGTCTTGCGCCACATTGCTTAATTCTCTCCTCAAGATAAGTTCATTTCATAGCATAGGTGTATCATAAAACATAACTAAATAATTTTTTGACTTAATTAATTAATTGGAACTAGGTGCTTAGGGAAATCAATGTGGCTACCACCATAAAGAAAAATGGTGTGCACTACATACCATCATGCATCCATCCTAATTACTAAACATGCTACTAATTAAATCACCTTGCCTTAATCTCCACCTAATTATGTATGCTAAACTAACAAAAAGTGGCACCTGCCACATCCAAAAGTGGCGTCCGCCACTTGGAGCCTCTACCCCCCCCCCCCCCCCAAAAAAAAATGGGTGCCACTTTGGCCTTTTGGCCACCACTTTACCGGACAGTCTCCGTCATCCCCAATTCGCAATTTTCCATAAACAATTCAACGAAATTTTTCCAACAACAAACCAACATAATTAATAGAGTATAATCAGCAAAATTCAATAATCGGACAATCAATTTTCACACGAACATTCACAACAACAACAATCAGCAAATCATTCATATCAATACAGATTCAACAAAGCTAACTACCCAAATCAAACCCAATCACAGTATTGAATTTCATACCCGATTATAAGAATAGAACCCACCCTTACCTTAGGTTTTGGATCGAAGGTTGCCCTAAAATCGGATTCGAACTTTATTCCTCTTTCTACGATCGTGTAACAGTTTTCCAGTTTTTCCAATTTTCTCTTCTACTGATATGTTATGTTCTTGTAAACACCTCAAATTTTAACTCACTAAGTTCACACCATGTCTTGTGATCTTTTCATTTGCATTAGTTCAATCATATCATCTCATATTGCATTTTTGCTTCACTGCATTGGTTCAAAGTCATCTGCATCTAGGGTTTGTGATTTGAGCAATCCATGAGCCATTTGAGCCACTCCAAAGGTCTTCAATCATCTCAAGAGGGTCCATGTATGTTCAAACATCATATTATATCCTCCCAAGATCAAGGAAGTCAGAAAATCACAAGAACTGAGAAAGCATGGAAGCTGAGCTAGGGTTTAACTGCACAGATGACCTAAAATTAGGGTTTTGGTTTCAGAGGCCATAACTCTAAATTTTTTGGTCATTCTTGTTTCTAATTTTCTCAATATGATATAAGGATCATACATACCAAGTTTGATGAAGAAATTAATTATGGAAGTCATTTGATCATTGGGTAACTTCCTGAGCAAGTCAGAGCAAAATCAGGGCATCTGAGGCCCCCATCAATGGACCCAAAGTGGATTTTTCATCAAATTGAAGTTATATAGTCTTTATTTGATCATTGAAGTGTTTAGAAGTTCACAAATTTGAAGAAAAATAAGCAAAACAAAAAGTTGCCAAAAATGGAAATGACTTGTAATGTAAACTTTCCATTTTGGGAAAGTTTTTCAACCTCCTCTTTCTTAACCAAAAATGCTTCAAATGAAAAATTATTGGTCATGAAAGTTGTAGATTGGATCATTCCCTTTTCAAAACGTACAAGAACAAGATCTAATTCATTTTGGAACTCAAGTTATGGCTTTCCAAAGTTGGCAAAAATCACATAAATTCAAGTTTCATGCCAAAGAGGGATTTTTGCAAAACCTCATGCCAAGCTATTTTATGACTTCAAAGTGACTTCTACACATCATAACATCATAATGCATGACTTAAAACTCAGAATTGGCCCAAGAATCTCAAGATTTCATGACTTGGACATGAAGAAATTTCAAAAGGGCCAAAGGTTCATGAATTTGCAAAACCTCCCATAACTTTGTCACAACTTGCTGAATTGCCTCTAAGTGATTTCTATGGACATCCTTGAATCATTCTGCACCAAACACCCCTTTGTCCTTGGCCTGAACCAGCCCATACCTCAAAGGGCAACAAATCTTGACTTTTTACAAAACAAGCCATACCAATCAGCATAGCCCACACCAACTCCACAGATCTATCACAGCTTGATACTGGGCAAAAGGCAACTCATTTCACACAAGAAGCAAGCCTGAATACACAACATTGCCATAGTTCACAAAAACTCCCTCTTATGCATTTCCATTCGAAACTTTCAGCACATTCAACAAAGCTTAAAATTTCTTCCACCATTCATCTTCAAATCCATCACTGATCACAAACCACCCTTCATTTTGCCCTAAAAACCACCATACACCAAATACGATTTTCCCCCTTTGAACTGAACTTCACTGAACTTTGAAAAGAGGTTGCATACACTTCAGCAAAGCATCAAAGAAGCTCAAGGGAGGTTAGAGGAAGTCATTTGCATCAAGAAGAAGGCCCAGGAAGCTCCATTGGCAAAGCTTCATCTCAGGTACCTCTGTTGCGGTGAGAATTGGATACCAAACTATTGATTAAGCTTGAATCGCAAAACTTTTATGTTCACCACCGACTTTAATTTAATCCAAAGGGAAAAGGGAAAAAGATCGTAAAAACCCTAAATGAAGAGAAACTAGGTTCGGGGGTTGATTATACCTAGGGAAGGTGTTAGCATCCTAAGCATCCGCAGTATCCTACGGGAACCTCTTGTTAATATTTGTGTTATTGTTATTTATTGCTTGCTAAAATTATGGGAACCTAAGGTTTTATTTCTAGTGGTGCTCGCACAACATCGCATCGATGCCTACGTATCGGGTATAGAATCAGAGCACTCGTAGTTCTCTTAAGGATTAACAAACACTTGGTTACGCTCAAGGTTCGCGGGGGAAGGTAAGTGTTATGGCAAACACTCACGTGACTTTAGCAAAGTCACCAAAAGTTGTAAAATAAAAATTCCTAATGGTTAAGGTTGAAAAGGAACTAGGGATGGCTAAACTTCCTATGACATTGAGTCAACTGCAGGAGTTCTTTCCCTTTTGGATTGAAAAGCATAAACGAAAGTAAATAAATGAGGGTGCAAGCTCCTAAGTCTAAGGCATAGGTTGCTACTTGCAAAAATGAATTGAATGAAGTAAATGGAAATGCAAGGTAAAAGGCTTAGTAACCGGGCTATGACTCGATATATGGATCGAGAATGCGGGGTGGAAGACAAACGCGGTGCGTCAATTTGCTTAAGTTGGAAAGTTGTGAAGTGTAAAGATTGTGCAGACGGCGATCGTAGAACGACCGACTTACGTGTGTGAGTGAAGTGTGCAAAGAACTCGACTTGGCGTTGGACCAAGGATTATTATTTTGAAAATTAAAGTTAATATGGTGAGCGCTTCATGTTTTATCTTAGCATTTTATGGTCTTATTACAAAATTAAAATCAATGTAATCCACGACATACAACCAATATAATGAAAGATTAGACACACACTCAAACAAAAAGAAATAGACCTAAATTCAAACTCTCACACTAATGGGACACACTTAATGATATAACCTAAACTGCTTAACGACGATTTAAAACGAAAATTAATTCGAAACATGTTTTTTTTAAATTTTTAGTATTAGAGAAGTGACTAAGTAAAAACTAAGACCTAAATAGATTAGTTAAAATTAAATAAGGATTAATGAAATAAATATAAAGAAAATACAATATTTTTGGTTTTTTATAGATATTTTTTTTAATGAAAAATTAACGGCTGGAAATTAAATAAAAAAAACTATACAAAATAATATTCTCAAAATAAAAGTTAAGTAAAAATAAAAGTGTTATTTTTTTTTTTGTATTTTGGTATATATTATAAAATTTTTAGAGAAAGAAATAAGTGAAATAATAATAAAAAATAAAGTAAATAAATTAAACAAGAAAATCTACAAAAACACAAAGGACCAAGAAATAAATAAACTTGTGGGGGAAGGATAACAATACAGACCCACTTGGGGCGCTGGGCCTATTGGGTCGGGTCAAAACCCACGACCCAGTCAAATACTAAGAAGAAAGTTCTGAAAAACCCTAACAGAAACACAACCAAAACGGCCAAAGAAAAATGGCTGAGGGCAAAACAAACGATCGAACAAAACCTCTCCATCACCCAGCTTAACGCTATCTCTCTCAACCCTCTTGACGTCTCCCTCAAACTCGCTCAATATCCTCTCTCGATCATATATCCCTCTCTGAAATTATCATATCTTAAGCTCTCTCAAATCCGATGTCTCTCTCAGAATGTCTCTCTCGGCTTTGGTTGGTTTTGGTGCCATTGATGAGAAATGAGTGTTTTTCTAGGGTTTTTGAGTTAGCAAAATCGAGGGCCAAGACGAAGATGGCGTCAAGGCGGACAGCAAAAGGCGCTGCCTCTTTAACCTCTTGTTTTGTGAAGGTTTGACGCGTTGGGTGTGAAAGTGCAGAAATGAAACTGAAAACCCTAGCTAGTCAAAATCGAATTCAGCAGTAAACACAAACATGGCTACAAGAGGATTCAAGCAAAATGGACGATATTCCAAAATATGAAGGAGATGAAGGATATTACCGACCCAAAAGTTATCGGGATGACGAATCCACAATGGTAAGCCTCGCTTGTACGCTTCCCTCTTCTATTATTCCTCCTTCGTGTAACTTCTTCTCTGCTCCTTACTATTGTTGTGTTGCTGTTAAATGGGGAAGATGAACTTCGATGGTCATTTTTCCTATTTGCAGGTTTGCTGTTTGTTATTGATGAAGGAAAAAGGTGTTCAGCAGGTTGATTAGAGGTCTTTATTATGAAGGAAAGTGAAAGAATTTGAAGGTTTCATGGTAGGTTTATGAAGATTTTGTGTTGGTGGAGCTGTCACAGTTATGGCAGAAGTTGTGAGGTGCGGTTTTGAGGGAGGCTGGGTGTTAGGAGGTGAGGGCGGTGATGTTGCAAGGGTGATGAAGATGAAAAGAGGAGCAAGTGCTTAAAGTGTCTTTGTTCCCATGAAAAAGTTCAGGTTTGATCTTTCTTGATTCCAAAATTGCTTTCCTTCTGGTTTTCTTTAAGTTGGTTTTTTCTGTGTTTTTATTCTTGGTGGCCAGGTCTTGTTCTGGTTTTGTGTGTGTTTTTCTCTGAGTGAAAAATGCAGGGTTGTATAGTGGCTGTTTTGTTAAGTTTTTTCTATGCCTTTCCCTCTGATGTAACAGTGCTATATATATGACTTCATTAGGTTTTTTTTGAAAAAATGTACCAGGTAACTTGTAGGTGAAGGGTTGGAGGAAATAGGACAAAAACTGAATGCTGCTGTGGGTGGAGAGGTGGAGCAGAGGCCCTGCGGATTTGCAGACCTGCTGTGGGTGGAACAGGCTTGCTGAATTTGTCCTGTGGTCCTGCTGGTTGTACTGTCCTCTTCCCTCTTTATTATTTTTTTTTAAAATTCTATTTTCCAATGCAAATGTAACATTATGCTGATGTGAATATGGCCTGGATGAATGAGAAACTTATGCTATATGAATGTATGATCATGAAATGATTTATGTTTGGAAATAATATGGATAGGATGCCTTGATTATGGTTGAATTATAATGACATGAACATATATGTTTCAATGAAATGTTAATGCTAACTTGGTCCTTATTTTCATGTGTATGAGAGGAAGAGCGGTAAGCCGAAACAAGTCCATATGGAGCCTCGACGGTAGAACCTTGGCACGACGAAGATTAGCAGCTAGCTTGGTGAAGGATAGAGAAAGTTAGTATGAAACTTGGTTCTTGACAAAGCTTAAGAAACCTTGCCTTGTGTAATGAAAGCAAAGCTTGTAATTACAAAGCTCCTTAGATGTAACAATGGGTCTTTTGAAAATTTGTAAATCCCTAATTATGTATGTAACTTAAATGCATATGAATGATATGTGTATTGGAATAAAAGATGAATGTAAAATAGTGAATGAACTTTCATGTAGTAACATGTAATTTTTTTAAAAAAAAGAAATGCATGATAGCTAAATATGAATTGCTTGAAAAGCAAATAGACAAAGTTGAGAAATTATGAACAAGTTGAGAATGGACACAATATGAATGAAAAATAGAATTGACATGAAATGGCATGAATTTTAAATTGGAATGAATTTGGAAATATGAAAAAGACTTGAATTGAATGAGGTTGGAATTGGGACTTGAAGAAGAATTGGAATGGAAAATTGAGATTTAAACTTAAAGTGTAATGGAAAATGGGATTGGAATTGGACTAAAAATATAATGCAGTTGGAATAAATAAATAAAATGGGATGGAACATGACTTAGAAATTTTAAAATGGACTTGGAATTGAATGAAAAAATTGAAAATAAATTTGAACTTGAAATTGAAATTGGATTTAAACCTATGATAAAATTGAATTAAAAATTAGAAATGGAAATTAAAATTAAATTTAGAAACAAAAACTTAAAAATGAATTAAAAATTAGGAATAGAAATTAGAAATTAATTTAGAAAAAAAAAACTTTGAAAATGAAATGGAAATAAAATTTAAGTTTAAAATCTAAGCATGAATTAGGAACTAGAAGTAGAAATTGAAACAAGAATTAGAAGTAGAAATTAACAATAAATAGAAACTTGAAAAATAGAATAAGAAAAGGAAATTAAAATTAAAATTAAAACATGAAAATAAATTAAAAAGTTAGAAATGTGAAATAGAAATTAAATTAAAAAATCTTGGAAGTGAAAAGAAATAAAAATTAAATTTATAAATAACTTGAAAATGAGTTAGAAGCAACAGAAAAATAAAATCTTGGAATTTCTCTTTTAAATGCGATGAATGTATGATGCGAGCAGTTAGGGGTAAAATTTGGGGTGTGACAGTTGCCCCTATTTAAATAACTTCACCAGATGGCGTGAGTGATGGTAATCCTCATGGAATCAGTGTGAAAGGTATTTAAATATAGAAATAACCGAATATTTTGCCCCTAAATGCAATGTTATGCTGGACTACAAACTATCTAACTTTGTAACTCTTATGCAATGAATGATGATTATGGTATGAATGATAAGTATGAGATATGTCGACGACCACAAGCCAAGACTCACTGGGGATGACATACACTGGGGACGACAGACACTGGGGATAAATAAACGAAAATGGGACATATTCGAAGTGATAAATCAACAGGTTCAAGTGTAACTGTTGACACTAAGAATAACAAAAGACAGAAAAAAAAGGAAGTCCAACGCGTTGGATCAACGAACACAGGTAAAGTCAAGTTGAAACTTAGGATGACAAAGAAATATTTGAAGTGAATGCGCAGTGGCCCGATGCGACCAACTGACATCAAGAATAAAAAAAAGGGAAAATTCAAAGTGAATGCGCAACAGGTTCAAGACCGGTTAACACTAAGAATGGAGAAACATTATATTTGAAGTGAATGCGCAGCGGCTCTATGCGACCAACCAACACTAATAATAACAACAAAATAAGCATTCAAAGTGAATGCGCAGCGGCTCTATACGACCAACCGAAACTGGAAATGATAAACATAATATTCAAAGAGAATGCGCAGCGGCTCGATGCGACCAACTGACACTAAGAATATAATAAAATAAACATTCAAAGTGAATGCGAAGCGGCTCTATGCGACCAACCGACACTGGAAATGATAAACATAATATTCAAAGTGAATGCGCAGCGGCTCTATGCGACCAACCGACAATGGAAATGATAAACATAATATTCAAAGTGAATGCGCAGCGGCTCGATGCGACCAAATGACACTAAGAATACAACAAAATAAACATTCAAAGTGAATGCGCAGCGGCCATTGTCGGTCAACTGACACTAAGAATGACAACAACAAACTTATTCAAAGTGAATGCACAGTGGCTCGATGCGACCAACTGACACCATGAATAACAACAAAATATTCGAAGTGAAAGCGCAATAGGTTCGAGAACTATTGACACTAAGAATAGAAGCCAAGATACACTCAAAGTGAATGCGCAACAGGTTCATGACCAGTCGACACTAAGAATGGTAAAGACAAAGTAGACAAAGTATTCAAAACGGTAAATTAGCAGGTTCAAATGTAACTGCCGACACCGAGGATAAAGAAGGAAATCACAATGATTTAGCAGCGGCTCTATGCGACCAGCTAGCATTGGGGATAAAATGCAGATCACCCAAAGATAGATCAACGGCTCTAGGCGACCGGCTAACACAAAAAAGTAACAACAAAATATGTTGGAGTTTTCAAATAAGACAAAACATCCAACCTCTGGAAATTCCTTCAGGAACCATCAGGAGAAAGGTACAAGTATGTGCCAAAATCAAATTGACTTGGATTTTAAGCAACAGGTTTCACGATCCGCTTAAAAGATTTGTGCCAATGACAATTGGACTTCAAGGAGATATTGGTGGTCATAAAGACAAATACCAACCACAATTAGAATTCCACGGGGGACACCAGCAATTACTGGGGACAAAAACATTGGTAAACCAAACTTCGGGTACCAACAACAATGAATTCTCAAATTGAACACTAATGATATCTGGACTTGGAGTTAGACAGACGACAACTGGGGAAAGAAAAATGCTAATGTCAAATGCGCATGATTGAGCATGATGCGAATGATCATGATATGCAAATGTTGACTCTAAAGAGACAAAGAGTTTTGTCAAGACTCAAATAGGGAGTAGGCTTTCAACACCAATACATAGATGAGCAATATGAAAAACACTAGGGAGATGTCTTCGAATTTTGGAAACCATGCTTGGTCCAAGGATCCATCCAAGATTGTTATCAGTTTTGAACTTCTATGGGGATTTCTGTAATAATGGTATAAAAGTGTTGTGCAAACCAGGACTTCTTGGGGAAACAAAAGGTTTTTCCAATTTTTCCAAAGTCAAAGAAACTTGAAAGTTTTTCAGTATGTTTTCAAAAAACATTTCCTTAAAAAAAACTTGTCATTTTCAGAGTTAAATTGTAATCAAGTGATGGCATTTTGCATAACAAAAGAAAATAAGAGGCTGAACAACAAAATTCATAGGCAAAGTTTGTATTTTATTCAAGAATGGTAGCTTGCCAATGGCAAAAACTCCATGGGAAATTACAATTTGAAAATGGCAATGGGGAAAGGTCTACATTGAATCCAACGACCACTACAATCCCTGATAACTAAGACTGCCCGAAACCTTGCTTCTGACAAGAGCAATTGGATTGGTCTTCCATTATGATTCTTCAGTAATGGTAAACACCATCTGATACAGTCAAATGCCTTTGTCCCTAACTTTTGCCTGGACCGCCCTTTCGGGTTTTCAATCCACCGGGACGCTCTTTTTTGCCTAAGCCGCCCTTTCGGGTTTTCAACTTAGCGAGCTCTTATTTTTTCATTTTTATCCCTAACTTTTGCCTAGATCTCCTTCATAGGTTTTGATCCACCGGGATACCCATTTTTTGCCTAGGTCGCCATTTCTGGTTTTCGACCTATCGGGTTTTATTTAGGCATAATATTTTTTGACTGCATCAGAATTCACCGGGTGCTTCAGCTGTTCACCATCCATAGTTGTAAGGATTAAGGAACCTCCGGAGAATGCCACCTTCACAACATATGGGCCTTCATAGTTAGGACTCCATTTTCCACGCATGTCTTTGTGGACTGGCAAGATTTTCTTGAGTACAAGATCTCCTTCTTTGAATTCTCGGAGACGGACTTTCTTGTCAAATGCTCTCTTGATGCGCTTCTGGTACAACTGGCCATGGCACATGGCAGTCATTCTCTTCTCATCAATAAGGTTCAGTTGGTCATACCTGTTCTAGACCCACTCAGCTTCCTCCAGTTTGGTTTCCATCAAGATTCTCAAAGATGGTATCTCTACTTCAATAGGGAGAACTGCATCCATCCCATACACCAGAGAAAAAGGGGTTGCCCCCGTTGAAGTGCGAACTGATGTTCTATATCCGTGTAAAGCATATGGTAACATCTCGTGCCAATCTTTGTAAGTTTTTACCATCTTCTGCAGAATCTTTTTGATGTTCTTGTTTGCAGCTTCAACAGCTCCATTCATCTTCGGACGATACGGAGAAGAGTTATGATGTTCAATCTTGAATGTCTCACACAGCTCTTTCATTGTTTTGTTGTTCAAATTGGTCCCATTATCTGTGATGATTCGGCTTGGGATCCCATAACGGCAGATAATTTGGTTCTTGATGAAGCGGACAACCACTTGCTTTGTCACGTTGGCGTAGGAAGTTGCTTCTACCCACTTGGTAAAGTAATCGATCGCCACCAAGATAAATCGGTGACCATTGGAAGCTTTAGGTTCAATTTCCCCTATCATGTCAATGCCCCACATTGAGAAAGGCCAAGGTGATGACAGAACATTCAAAAGTGTTGGAGGTACGTGCACCTTGTCGGCATAAATCTGGCATTTATGACACTTCCTGGCGTATTTGAAACAATCTGATTCCATGGTCAACCAGAAGTAACCAGCTCTCAAGATCTTCCTGGACATGGCATGTCCATTGGCGTGTTCCAAATGATCCTTCGTGGATTTCTCTGATCAATAAATCTGCTTCGCGTTTGTCCACACATCTGAGCAGAACCATATCATGATTTCTCTTGTAGAGCACATTATTGCTGAGGAAAAACTTGGACGCCAATCTTCTTAGAGTTTTCTTGTCTAGAGTTGTTGCATCCGTTGGGTACTCCTGATTTTGCAAGTAATTCTTGATGTCATAGAACCATGGTTTCTCATCAGTTTCTTCTTCGACCAGTAGACAGTAGGCGGGTGCAGTTCTTCGCTCGATTGTAATGAGTGGAACTTCATTAAGAAATCTGACTTGAAACATAGAGGCCAACATAGCCAAGGCGTCTGCTATTTGATTCTCTGCCCTTGGAACATGATGAAAAGTGACTTCATCAAAGTATTTGATCAATTACACAATGTGGGCACGATATGGGATCAACTTCTCGTCACGTGTCTCCCATTCACCTTTGACTTGATATATTACCAAAGCTGAGTCTCCATATACTTCAAGGATCTTGATTCTGGTCTCAATTGCAGCTTCGATACCCAAAACACATGCTTCATACTCTGCGATGTTGTTTGTACATTCAAAACATAATCTGGCTGTGAAAGGAGTATAACCACCATCAGGATTCATCAAAACCACTCCTACACCATGCCCCATGTAATTAGAGGAACCATCAAACATAATCTTCTAACGAGAACCTGGCTTAGGACCTTCATCTGGACCGGGAACTTCACAATTCTTTATCAACATGATGTCCTCGTCTGGGAAATCAAATTTCAAACGTTCATAATCTTCAACAGGTTGATCAGCAAGGTAGTCAGACAAAACACTGCCCTTGATAGACTTCTGGGTTACATATTGGATGTCGTATTCGGATAACAACATGTGCCAACGGGCGAGTCTTCCAGTTAAGGCAGGCTTCTCAAAAATGTACTTTATTGGATCCATTTTCAAGATCAACAAAGTAGTGTGACAAATCATATACTGCCTGAGGCGTCTAACAGCCCATGCCAAAGCACAACAAGTCTTCTCTAAGAGTGAATATCTGCTTTCGCAATCTGTGAACTTCTTGCTTAAATAATAAATGGCATGCTCCTTACGACCAGTTTCGTCCCGTTGGCCTAAAACGCAACCCATAGAACCCTAAAGTACAGTTAGGTACATGAAGAGAGGCTTCCTTGGAGTAGGTGGGATCAAGATAGGAGGTTCTTGTAGATAAACCTTAATCTTCTCAAATGCCTGTTGACAATCAGGATTCCACTCAATTGCTTGATCCTTTCGGTGCAACTTGAATAAGGGCTCACATGTAGCAGTCATGTTGGAGATGAATCTGGAGATGTAGTTCAATCTTCCGAGGAAACCCCTGACTTGCTTTTCTGTTTTGGGAGCTGTCATATCTTGAATTGCTCTGACCTTGTCCGGATCTACTTCAATACCTTGTTGACTAACAATAAAACCAAGTAACTTTCCTGATCGGACACCAAAGGTACACTTAGCTGGATTCAGACGCAGTTGGAACTTTCTGAGACGCTTAAATAACTTCAAGAGATGATCCAAATGATCCTCCTCACTCTGTGATTTGGCAATCATATCATCCACGTAGACTTCTATCTTTTTATGCATCATATCATGGAAAAGGGTGACCATTGCCCTCTGATAAGTGGCTCCTGCATTTCTGAGACCAAATGGCATAACCTTGTAACAATAAGTGCCCCATGGTGTGATGAATGTAGTCTTTTCCATATCATCAGGATCCATCTTGATCTGGTTGTATCCTGAAAACCCATCCATGAAGGAGAAAACGACAAATTTAGCAGTGTTGTCAACCAAAGTATCAATATGCGGAAGAGGGAAATCGTCCTTCGGACTGGCTTTGTTCAAATCCCTATAGTCCACACACATCCTAACCTTGGCATCCTTTTTGGGGACCGGTACGATGTTAGCTACCCACTCAGGGTACTTTGCAACTGCGAGGAATCCAACATCAAACTGTCTTTTGACCTCCTCTCGAATCTTCAGAGCCATGTCCGGTCTTGTTCTTCGGAGCTTTTGCTTTACTGGGGGACAATCTGGTCGAAGAGGCAACTTGTGGACCACTATATCTGTGTCTAAGCCGGGCATATCCTGATACGACCATGCAAACACATCCACATACTCTCTGAGAAGCTTGACCAATCTTTCTCTGACGTCTGCCCCAAGTGTTGTACCAATATTGACTTCCTTCTTGTCTTCATCAGTGCCAAGATTGATGGTCTCTACCTGCTCCTTATGTGGCTGAAAATCTGTGTGCTCATACTCAACTAATCTTGCCAGTTCTTCGGGAATGCCAAAATCTTCCTCACTTTCATCTTCTGCTTGGTAGATGGACGAATCAAAGTTAGGAGAGAATGTAGAGTCATTGGATTCAACAAGGTTTTCGTTTATTCTGCATATGAGAATGATTTGCTTTTATTAAAAGTGGAAAATAGAGAAATGCAAGAGAAAAAGCCTCTTTTTTTTATTGGTTTTGAAAGATTGCCATTTTCTTTTAAAAGTGAAAAGAGAGAGAGAGAGAAAAAAAACAGTAAATGATCAAAATAAGAGTTTAACAAAATGTCTTCATTGATAATAACTTTGAAAATGAGAAGGGGCCCTACAAAATACTCCCATAGCATTGGGCAGAGCTAGGGAACTTTGAAAACACTAAAAAAACAATAAATTACTTTGATAATGGAAAAATCTCTGGGATCTCGACTGCCTCCCAATTGCCCAAGGCTTTTTCACACTGATACACCAAATGATTCACATCTTCATCTTCAAAACCTCCATCAATTGCATTGACCTGATAACCAGCACTGGAAAACACCTCTTGAATGGTCTTCAGACGTCCTTCAACGGAGGTTGATGCTCCTTCCTTCACATGAGCCGGTTTGTAACCCAACCCGCAACGATCTAGCTTCTGTTTGACTTCAATGACATCACCCCAACCTTCATAGCTTCCTTCTTCAATGGTGGAAATGGTACTCTTCAGCGATGCAAAAGATGGGATACCCTTCCCTTTTGGTTCCTCTACTTCCAAAAGGACAACATTGGCTATCTCAAGAGCTTGGAAAGAAGTTTAGCATCTTTATCAGCCTCAATATAGCTAAAGGATGAAAGGTTGCTAACCATGAGATCTTCTTCCCCAGACACAGTTACCAGCTTATTATCGACCACAAACTTCATCTTCTGGTGTAAGGTAGAAGTGACTGCCCCAGCGGCATGGATCCAAGGCCTTCCCAACAAACAACTGTAATTAGGATTAATGTCCATGACCTGGAAAGTGATCTTGAACACCTATGGTCCAATCAAGATTGGCAAGTCGACTTCTCCAATAACAATCCTCCTTGACCCATCAAAAGCTTTTACAATTAGTGCACTGGGCCTCATCTCTGCCCCTTGGTAAGATAACTTGGCAAGCGTTCTTTTCGGCAAAACATTCAATGAAGATCCTGTATCCACAAGAACTCTTGCTAAAGTATTCTCCTGACATTTTACAGATATGTGGAGAGCACGGTTATGGTCCAAGCCATATTTGGAAGATCCTCCATACTGAAGCTGAGATTGTTACATGCAGTGATATTGGCAATGACTCCATCAAACTGATTCACAGTTATATCATGTGTAACATGGGCTTGGGCTAGTAATTTCTGGAGAGCACTCTGATGGGCCGGCGAATGCATTAGAAGTGATAAGATAGATATTTTGGAAGGCGTTTGATGTAGCTGATCAATAACCTTGTAATCACTCTTCTTAATGATTCTGAGAAATTCTGCATCCTCTTCTTCCAAGACCAACTCTTTATCCTTGTTGGTAACAGCGGGAATGACTTCTTTAGGTGGAACTGTATTGGCTTGCTGAGTATAAACACGACCACTGCGAGTTAAACGACCTGCACCCGCTATGTCAGCACTTCCCACTTTTGAACCTTCCTTCTGACTAGCTTTATCAATCTTCTGATGAACTTTCCCTGTATCATACTTCCATGGAACTGCTTTAGTGTCTTCATAAAGGAAAGGGTTACTCCTTTGTTCAAACCTTGGCTCAGGTATATTGAAAATGGGCATCACAGGCTCTGGCATATTAAAGATGGGTTGAACTCTTGAGGACTCAGACAGGTTGAACACTGGCACCAAGGTAGAATCAGATTCAAGCAAGTTGAAAATGGGTTCAATCATTGCCACTTCATTCTTATTCACACGACCGCTTACTTGTAAAACACCTAGATTAATCAAATCTTGAACAGCTTTTAAGACCAATTCACATCCCTTTGGGTTATTCGCACAAGCTTCACAATTCTTATGACAGTTCTTCAACATACCCACTTCTACTAACTTCGCATGGAAGTCTCTAAGCGGGGTCTTGATCTCTGTGGCGTTGAAAATCAAATCTTCGTCAGACTCGTCGACAATGGCATTTATGGACCCATGCTTGGTTAAAGGATTATCTTTGACATTCGGACCAGTATTCCCAAATGACAGAATGTTTTTCTCCATCAAATCTTTCACGATGTACTTCAAAGCATAACAACCCTACAAATCGTGCCCTGGGGCACCTTCATGGAATAAACAATGGGAATTTGAGTTGTAATTTGGTGGGAGCGGATTTGGTGGAGGACCCAAAGGCCTTGGAGTAACCAAACCTTTTTTCATAAGTGAAGGATATAATTCAGTATAGGTCATAGGGATTCGAGGATTAGGAGGCCTTCCTCCTGGTCTTCTAATCTGAAAGTTGGGATTTGGATGAGGAGCTGGAGTCCTCTGCTGGTAGGCTGAAGCATTGGGCGCTTGTTGATAGCCTGGATTGTTGAGCATTGGTTGATAAGCTGGAATCACTGGAGCCGCTTGCTGATACATCGGTACTGCTTGAGTTGGCCGATACATCGGGACTTGTGGATTATATGACGGTTGAACCGCCGCTACATAAGGATGTTGGACATAATGTGGTGGATGAGCATACTGCTGTTGAGCCATAGGCGGAGGTCTCTGCCAAAGCGGATTTCTTCTTTGACTTGTCATTATTGCATTCGTCTCGCCCTCTTTCTTCTTGTGGAAATTACTGGTAAATTTCTTGACAATATTTCCACTACCATTGCTGGAACTACTAGATGCACCACTCATCATTCCACTTTTCAGTCCAAGTTCAACCTTGATTCCCACGGCCACTAGATCAGAGAAACTAGCAGTTATGCTCCCCACCATTCTCTCATAGAATTCTGGTCGCACCGTGTCAACAAACCAATCAGCTAACTCCTTTTCAGACAACGGGGGATCTACCTGAGAAGCGGTCCCTCTCCACCTCTGAGCATATTCTTTAAATGATTCAGAATATTTTTGTGACATACTCAACAGTTGCCTCCTATCGGGAGCAAGGTCCATATTGTATTTGTACTGCTGGATGAAAGCATCTGTCAAGTCTTGAAAACTGCGAATCTTCGACTGGTCTAGCGTCAGATACCACTTGGAGGAGATTCCCTTCAGACTGTCCTGGAAGCAGTGGATCATTAATTTATCATTGTCCACCTGCGCAGCCATTCTTCGATAGTACATCAAGAGATGGTTCTTAGGACAAGTTGCGCCCTCGTACATATCAAAAGTGGGTATCTTGAACTTTGGAGGTATTACCAATCCAGACACTAGACACATCTCTCTAGCAGCAGCCCCGAAGATCTGGTCACCTTCGATTGCTCTTAACCTTTTCTCAAGGGTCTCAAAATTCTCTTGCATCTTCTCATGTTTCTCATTTCCGTTTTCAAGCATATCTGGCATGTCATATACCTGAGGGTCATTAAAGTATGGTTGGGCACGGGTGTGCACAATGTCTGGTGTAAAATTAGTAACTGCAGGTTCTCTTCATTAGTCACAGGAATAGTCTATTGAGCAGCAAATCCTTGAGGGGGAGGCACAAAACCTTGGGAAGGAAATGCAATACCCTGAGAAGGAGGTGCCAAACTTTGAGAAGCAAAGCCTTGGGAAGGAGGGAAGAAACCCTGAGCAGCAAGTCCTTGGGAAGAAGGAATAAAACTTTGAGAAGCAAAGCCTTGGGAAGGAGGGAAGAAACCCTGAGCAGAAAGTCCTTGGGAAGAAGGAATAAAACTTTGAGAAGCAAAACCTTGAGGAGGAGGTACGAATCCATGAGGAAGCCCAAAAGGAGGTCAGGTCACAGGGGTAGTGACTGATGACGTAGGCTCAGTCATTGCAGTGACAATCTCTGACACTACAGTCTGTTGGGTATCTAATTTTGCTCGAATGACTTGCAGCATTTCCATCATTTGACCCATATTTCCACGAATATCAGTAAGCTCATCATTAACTCTGTCCATCTCTAGGTCTCTTTCAGCCATTCTCTTTCTGGCTTGAGCTCGAGTGTAGTATTTGCGTGAGAGCCTCAGTGTGAAAGCTGGAGAGCAGATGACGGGAATGAGTTTTATATGAAAAAATGCAAATGAAATGCCAAATGTATGGGTGCAATGCGAAAATTAAATTTTATTCAAGGAACTTAAGAAACAATTTGCAAATACCAAGGAAAACATAATAATCAAAAGGATATGATTTCATTAAATTCAAAAAGTGATACAAAGTCTTGAGTACATCTTCAAAAATCCCAAACAAAGTTTAATAAAAACAAAGACAAAGTCCTAAGGAGATTCTCCTAAAAGCCTCAAGTTGAGTTTCTCGATTTGTGCCTTCATCTGAGCCCTTTCAAGCATAAGTTGATCCACGATCGACTTCCAAGAAATGTCCCCTTGAGTGTTGGAGGAAAATAAATCCTCTTGCGCTTTCCTTTTCTTGTTGGAGAGCTCTTCTTCTTCCTTCATCTTCAGTTGTCTTCTAAGTTCTTCATTCTCACTAATGATGATCTGATGTCGATTCTTCCATGCGTTCTTCTCTCGTCTCTCTTTCTCCAAATCAATCTTCAGCTTCTCTGCATCGTCCATAAAGATTAGAATGGGTTTCTTGAAGGTCATAGTATCCTGGCGAGGGTAAGGCATTTTCAGACTGATTGCCCTATCTCGTACCCATTGGAGATAGGGTTCCATAGAAACACAATTCGGCTTTCCCAAGCTACTCCTCCCCTTCCTATGGATGTACTTCCAAGCTTGTATAATCTGTTTCTTGAGCTCTGGTTCTTCATCATCCTTAAAGAAAATTCCCTCCACTTCAACACTCTTAGGTTTGTCCTTCAACGGATACCCGAGTTGGCGGCGAGCCAAAACTGGATTATAGCTGATTCCTCCCTTAGTGCCAAGAAGAGGCACATTAGCAAAATCACCACAACTATCAATAATCAATGCTCCATCATAAACACGATTGTACCAACTAATGTCAGAATGGGTAAGAGACATGATCCTCTGTGACCACCACAAACCATCCTTAAGATTCCAAAATGAAGCTGACTTAGGCAAGTGCGAAATAAACCACTCGTACAACAATGATGCACAACAAGTAATCATCCCTCCCTTATGGTGATTCCTCAGATGGATGGAATGGTAAGCGTCTCCGAGCAAAGTAGGGACCGGGTTCTTCTTCAGAAATATTTTGATGGCGTTCAGGTCTACAAAGTCTTCAAATTTTGGGAAAAGTAACACTCCATATATTAGCAGAATAAAGGTCGCCTCAAAAGCTTTCATATCCTTCACACTAACAAAATTCTTGGCCTTTTCTACCAAAAACTTTGTAGGGAATCCAAAAATCTTTCCTTTATAGGTCATATTTGCCTTGACCTCAGGAACACTCAAATACGTCGCCTTTGCAATCTCCGCTTCTTCAGGGTCCTTCTCTAGAACAGGGAATGGAAACTCATCCTTAACATGTGATCCCACCAGAAATGAATACTCTTCCAAAGTAGGCGCCAATTGGTAATCAGGGAACGTAAAACAATGGTAGAGAGGATCATAAAACTGGAGCATTACAGAGAGCAACCTTCCATCCCACTCAGTCTTAAGTAAGGCTAAAAGTCTCCTATGCTTCTGCAGAAGGCTTCTTGATCCAAAACCAAATCTCTTAATTTCCTTAGGTCTTCGAGTTTGGGAGTTTTGAATGTGTACTTGACAGTCTTTCTTCTTCCAAAGTCCATAATGATACCTACGATATTTGCAAAGATAGAGTTTCTGAGTTCCTTGAATAAATTGGTAAAAATGATGCTTCATGATGCGTGAATGCATGAATACATAAAAACACACAAGGCTTAGGTTCAAAGCTTGCATGAGGTCGAAGGTTCAACCCTCCCAAAAGGTATGTACTATGAGTTTATTTGTACCTGTACAACGGGTTCTAAAAGTTCCCAGAATCATTGTCCCATCTTTCGGATATTACCGACTTCCCAACTTAACTTGGTAATCAATAATATTCTCAAGAGAGTCTCATCCGGGTGTAGTATCGCATATCAACTATTTTGGATTTGCACCCTCATAGTCATCGCACTACATCCCTAAAAGGCCAAGTGGGGGTAAATGTTCTACGGTCCTCAACATTAACGGCTCTCAGGTCGAATATAGTAATGCTTTCACGACTGAACTCGATCAACAAAACTAAATCCGAGGAGGCCTCCGCTGAGTGGTGGTGTCTCAAGTCAACTTGATCGGGACTCAACTCCCTACAAGCCTTCTTGAATATACCACCGTCCTATCTTATTTTGCACTCAAGTCCGGGTTAGGACTTATCTCACCACACATGGAACACCCAACAAAAGTCCCAAATAATAACAAGCAATACAACAACAAATATACAAATATACAAGGTGGGCTTAACCCTCAAAAATAGAATCCCCAGTGAAGTCGCCATTTCTGTTGCGGTGAGAATTGGATACCAAACTATTGATTAAGCTTGAATCGCAAAACTTTTATGTTCACCACCGACTTTAATTTAATCCAAAGGGAAAAGGGAAAAAGATCGTAAAAACCCTAAATGAGGAGAAACTAGGTTCGAGGGTTGATTATACCTAGGGAAGGTGTTAGCATCCTAAGCATCCGCAGTATCCTACGGGAACCTCTTGTTAATATTTGTGTTATTGTTATTTATTGCTTGCTAAAATTATGGGAACCTAAGGTTTTATTTCTAGTGGTGCTCGCACAACATCGCATCGATGCCTACGTATCGGGTATAGAATCAGAGCACTCGTAGTTCTCCTAAGGATTAATGAACACTTGGTTACGCTCAAGGTTCGCGGGGGAAGTTAAGTGTTATGGAAAACACTCACGTGACTTTAGCAAAGTCACCAAAAGTTGTAAAATAAAAATTCCTAATGGTTAAGGTTGAAAAGGAACTAGGGATGGCTAAACTTCCTATGACATTGAGTCAACTGCAGGAGTTCTTTCCCTTTTGGATTGAAAAGAATAAACGAAAGTAAATAAATGAGGGTGCAAGCTCCTAAGTCTAAGGCATAGGTTGCTACTTGCAAAAATGAATTGAATGAAGTAAATGGAAATGCAAGGTAAAAGGCTTAGTAACCGGGCTATGACTTGATATATGGATCGAGAATGCGGGGTGGAAGACAAACGCGGTGCGTCAATTTGCTTAAGTTGGAAAGTTATGAAGTGTAAAGATTGTGCAGACGGTGATCGTAGAACGACCGACTTACGTGTGTGAGTGAAGTGTCCAAAGAACTCGACTTGGAGTTGGACCAAGGATTATTATTTTGAAAATTAAAGTTAATATGGTGAGCGCTTCATGTTTTATCTTAGCATTTTATGGTCTTATTGCGAAATTAAAATCAATGTAATCCACGACATACAACCAATATAATGAAAGATTAGACACACACTCAAACAAAAAGAAATAGACCTAAATTCAAACTCTCACTCTAATGGGACACACTTAATGATATAACCTAAACTGCTTAACGACGATTTAAAACGAAAATTAATTCGAAACATGTTTTTTTTTTAGATTTTTAGTATTAGAGAAGTGACTAAGTAAAAACTAAGACCTAAATAGATTAGTTAAAATTAAATAAGGATTAATGAAATAAATATAAAGAAAATACAATATTTTTGGTTTTTTATAGATATTTTTTTTAATGAAAAATTAACGGCTGGAAATTAAATTAAAAAAAACTATACAAAATAATATTCTCAAAATAAAAGTTAAGTAAAAATAAAAGTGTTTTTTTTTTGTATTTTGGTATATATTATAAAATTTTTAGAGAAAGAAATAAGTGAAATAATAATAAAAAAGAAAGTAAATAAATTAAACAAGAAAATCTAAAAAAAACACAAAGGACCAAGAAATAAATAAACTTGTGGGGGAAGGATAACAATACAGACCCACTTGGGGCGCTGGGCCTATTGGGTCGGGTCAAAACCCACGACCCGGTCAAATACTAAGAAGAAAGTTCTGAAAAACTCTAACAGAAACACAACCAAAACGACCAAAGAAAAATGGCTGAGGGCAAAACAAACGATCGAACAAAACCTCTCCATCACCCAGCTTAACGCTATCTCTCTCAACCATCTCGACGTCTCCCTCAAACTCGCTCAATATCCTCTCTCGATCATATATCCCTCTCTGAAATTATCATATCTTAATCTCTCTCAAATCCGATGTCTCTCTCAGAATGTCTCTCTCGGCTTTGGTTGGTTTTGGTACCATTGATGAGAATTGAGTGTTTTTCTAGGGTTTTTGAGTTAGCAAAATCGAGGGCCAAGACGAAGATGGCGTCAAGGCGGACAGCAAAAGGCGCTGCCTCTTTAACCTCTTGTTTTGTGAAGGTTTGACGCGTTGGGCGTGAAAGTGCAGAAATGAAATTGAAAACCCTAGCTAGTCAAAATCGAATTCAGCAGTAAACACAAACATGGCTACAAGAGGATTCAAGCAAAATGGACGATATTCCAAAATATGAAGGAGATGAAGGATATTACCGACCCGAAAGTTATCGGGATGAAAAATCCACAATGGTAAGCCTCGCTTGTACGCTTCCCTCTTCTATTATTCCTCCTTCGTGTAACTTCTTCTCTGTTCCTTACTATTGTTGTGTTGCTGTTAAATGGGGAAGATGAACTTCGATGGTCATTTTTCCTATTTGCAGGTTTGCTGTTTGTTATTGATGAAGGAAAAAGGTGTTCAGCAGGTTGATTAGAGGTCTTTATTATGAAGGAAAGTGAAAGAATTCGAAGGTTTCATGGTAGGTTTATGAAGATTTTGTGTTGGTGGAGTTGTCACAGTTATGGCAGAAGTTGTGAGGTGCGGTTTTGAGGGAGGCTGGGTGTTAGGAGGTGAGGGCGGTGATGTTGCAAGGGTGATGAAGATGAAAAGAGGAGCAAGTGTTTAAAGTGTCTTTGTTCCCATGAAAAAGTTCAGGTTTGATCTTTCTTGATTCCAAAATTGCTCTCCTTCTGGTTTTCTTTATGTTGGTTTTTTCTGTGTTTTTATTCTTGGTGGCCAGGTCTTGTTCTGGTTTTGTGTGTGTTTTTCTCTGAGTGAAAAATGCAGGGTTGTATAGTGGCTGTTTTGTTAAGTTTTTTCTATGCCTTTCCCTCTGATGTAACAGTGCTATATATATGACTTCATTAGTTTTTTTTTTGAAAAAATGTACCAGGTAACTTGTAGGTGAAGGGTTGGAGGAAATGGGACAAAAACTGAATGCTGCTGTGGGTGGAGAGGTGGAGCAGAGGCCCTGCGGATTTGCAGACCTGCTGTGGGTGGAGCAGGCTTGCTGAATTTGTCCTGTGGTCCTGCTGGTTGTACTGTCCTCTTCCCTCTTTCTTTTTTTTTTTAAATTCTATTTTCCAATGCAAATGTAACATTATGCTGATGTGAATATGGCCTGGATGAATGAGAAACTTATGCTATATGAATGTATGATCATGAAATGATTTATGTTTGGAAATAATATGGATAGGATGCCTTGATTATGGTTGAATTATGATGACATGAACATATATGTTTCAATGAAATGTTAATGCTAATTTGGTCCTTATTTTCATGTGTATGAGAGGAAGAGCGGTAAGCCGAAACAAGTCCATATGGAGCCTCGGCGGTAGAACCTTGGCACGACGAAGATTAACAGCTAGCTTGGTGAAGGATAGCGAAAGTTAGTATGGAACTTGGTTCTTGACAAAGCTTAAGAAACCTTGCCTTGTGTAATGAAAGCAAAGCTTGTAATTACAAAGCTCCTTAGATGTAACAATGGGTCTTTTGAAAATTTGTAAATCCCTAATTATGTATGTAACTTAAATGCATATGAATGATATGTGTATTGGAATAAAAGATGAATGTAAAATAGTGAATGAACTTTCATGTAGCAACATGTAATTTAAAAAAAAAAAAAGAAATGCATGATAGCTAAATATGAATTGCTTGAAAAGCAAATAGACAAAGTTGAGAAATTATGAACAAGTTGAGAATGGACACAATATGAATGAAAAATAGAATTGACATGAAATGGCATGAATTTTAAATTGGAATGAATTTGGAAATATGAAAAAGACTTGAATTGAATGAGGTTGGAATTGGGACTTGAAGAAGAATTGGAATGGAAAATTGAGATTGAAACTTAAAGTGTAATGGAAAATGGGATTGGAATTGGACTAAAAATATAATGCAGTTGGAATAAATAAATAAAATGGGATGGAACATGACTTAGAAATTTTAAAATGGACTTGGAATTGAATGAAAAAATTGAAAATAAATTTGAACTTGAAATTGAAATTGGATTTAAACCTATGATAAAATTGAATTAAAAATTAGAAATGGAAATTAAAATTAAATTTAGAAACAAAAACTTAAAAATGAATTAAAAATTAGGAATAGAAATTAGAAATTAATTTAGAAAAAAAAAACTTTGAAAATGAAATGGAAATAAAATTTAAGTTTAAAATCTAAGCATGAATTAGGAACTAGAAGTAGAAATTGAAACAAGAATTAGAAGTAGAAATTAAAAATAAATAGAAACTTGAAAAATAGAATAAGAAAAGGAAATTAAAATTAAAATTAAAACATGAAAATAAATTAAAAAGTTAGAAATGTGAAATAGAAATTAAATTAAAAAATCTTGGAAGTGAAAAGAAATAAAAATTAAATTTATAAATAACTTGAAAATGAGTTAGAAGCAACAGAAAAATAAAATCTTGGAATTTCTCTTTTAAATGCGATGAATGTATGATGCGAGCAGTTAGGGGTAAAATTTAGGGTGTGACAACCTCCTTGAAACTTTTTTCCAGAAATATTTTCTTTAGTTATGAGATGATTAAGCATGCTCCCCTGAATACACTGAGCTTTGTATTTTTGAAAATGGTTGAGAAATGAAGTTGTATGGTTGTTCTGAAATTTCTGCCATTTTTAAACTTTTATTCGAATCTTGTTTATGAGTGAAAAGAAATGAAGTTTGAGGGTGGGGTTGATCTTAGGAAGGTGAGAGGAACCAATCTGGAGCTTTAGAGCTCCAGAATTGGCCTAGGGAGTGTTTTGAGGATTTTCAGGGAAGAGTGTGGCCGGAGAAGATGACCGGAGGTCATTTCCGGCCACCTGAAAGTGATTAACCTAATTAATTAGGGTTAGGGCATAATTTGAATATGGGCCGTTAGATCAAGCTTTCCCGCATGCAATGAAGGGCCTGGATCTTGTGATTAGTTTTTAATTAGGTTTATTGAATTAATTAATTAGAATTAGTTCAGTTTAAATTTGGGCCGTTCAGATGCGCGCCCAGTTGTCGCTGCCGGATTTCCATCCTGGTACAAACGCGAAAGTGGCGCGGAAAAGAATAGAGTCGCCAGCCAGACATTTTTATCCCGAAGGAACGGGAATGGTAATGCTGCACAAACCAGAAGAAAAGAAGAGGAAGGACACGGGTCCTGCTAACCAAAGAGACTGAGTTCGGGAGTCGGTTATGACCTGGGAAGGTATTAGCACCCAGATCGTCCTCCGTACCCGACGGGATCCACGCTTGCAAAGAAAATTGTTTCAAAGGGTGAAGGAATGAAAGCTGCTGCAAAGAAAAGGAAATGAACTAGATAAAAGAAAGGAAAAGGGAACTGAAAAAAATAAATGAAAAGGAAAAATGTAGGTAAAATAAAGATTGTGCTCGAACGGGCCCTACCCCGCTGCCTACGTATCTCATCGGGAAAATGAGGATCAGAGTCACCGTAGTTCCCCTAACTAGGGGTGGAAAGGATTGCTTGTGTCTTAAGGCTTGAACTGCCTATGTCAATGCTCAGGTGTTGCGGGCTCGGACGACGAGTGCGTAATCGTCTTGCAAAATGACAAGTAGGAGCAAGTTCGCGTACGGAGCGAAGGAGATGAGAAAAGAATTCCCGAAGGAAAGACGCTTATTGTTTGTTTGTGTTTTTTATGAAGCTTTTTATGAGTGTGTCACAAGGAAGTGAACTCAAGCTCTTTTCCATGGAATGTGCACTTGTCACTACATTCCAAGATGGAATAATAGAACAAGCAAACTCAAGTAAGGAGAAGATCCCCAAAACTTGAACCCAGAGATTAGGGCTTAGGCTCACTAACTCATTAACTTATTAAGTGCTTTTGTTATTTACAGTGAAGAAGTGGGTTTTATGATTTTCTTGGTGAAGATAATATCCTGATCAGACTTGTACATCACAAGGCAAGCTTGTACTATCCCAAGATGGGAAGACTACAAGTGTCTCATGGGATAAGGCTATTTCTCAAGGTATCACTTCAAACTTTATTAAGTGTCTTTTTAGGGTTTTGAGATGAGAAGAGAAAAGAAACCAAAAGGATCACAAAGGCAAAAGTCTAATGGGGGACTAAAGAATCTTAAGTGTTGTCATGCATGGGAGATCCTAGGTTAGTGAGGCTTACTATCCTAAAGAAGCAAGAAAGAAGAAGAGAAGAAGAATAGAAGAAGGGGAAGTAATGCCTAAGCCCAAAAATCACAAGGTTAGAACAAGTAATGATAAGAAGAGAAGAGATAAGATTTGGAGATGTGGGAATCACATCCACACCTCTCACTTACCAAAGCCCCTGAAAAGGTTAGTAACACAAGTATAAAAGTAAAATAAAATGATCACAATGCCATACCAACATCATACAAACAGAAGTGAAGTCATACACACAAATTCTCAATGCAAATGCAAGTCACAAGAATGAGAGAAGAAGCACACAAGTCAACATGAGGCAACATGAAGCACATAACAAAGTAAAGCAAACTTGGTAAGATACAAAGCAAAATACACAAAACACAAACTCAAAGCACAAGACCAAAACCCTAATCAAGTTAAATAAGTGCTTAAGAAGCAAGAAAGATGAAGAAAAGGGAAGCATATGATCAAGCAATCACACTATGGGAAGAAAGAGGCAAAGAAGTGAGATGGATGTACATAAGAATGGAAGAACTTCAAAATACAAGATTTCCAAAACACAAATCCCAAAATAAGATCAGAAAGGTATCCATGCTCTAAAGAGACCCTAAACAAGATGAAGAAGTTGGCACATGTGCCCTTTTAAGCTAAGGAGAGGACTTATGATCAAAAAGAAGCAAAATGGGACAAGTTAAGAACAAAAATTCAAATCAAATCAAGAATGCACCCCAAAATTCCACAACCTTGGACAAAAGATCTTCAATCATGATATAACAACATGCCAAAAGGATAGGAAGAAAATCAGAAGCTATACAAGTCAAATGAGGAGTCAAACATCAATTAGGGTTAAGAAACTTCACTCACAAGTCAATGATCAAAACCAATTGAACAAATTTCTAATAATCAGAACAAAAATCACACATAAAGTACACTCTATTATGGATCCAGAGCATAAAGAACCAATCGAAAATTCAAAATGAGGGTCAATATGGAAAATGGATACGTTAACAAGCTTAAAAAAGAATTAAAATGAATTAATTAAAGGGGAGAATTAATTTACACGTGTCAAAATAAAATAAATGGAAAATAAAAATATTAAAAATTAAAGAAAACTAAAAGTGACATTCCTGAATTTTTTTATAATTTTTTGAAACTTAGAACTATTTTTAAAAATTAAAAAAGCAAAACTGAAATAAAATGAAATAAAAAGAAAATGAAAATAAATGGAATGAGGCAGGAGGTGTAAAGAGCAAGGGATTCCAGTTCAAATCATTTGGGCTCAAGTTACAGGGGGTGGGGATAGCCATCCAGGCCCACTGGGTCCTGCGCAGCACACAATATATATGGTGGAAATTCAAATAAAATCAGAAAAAACAAAGGCCTTGAGATCAAATGGACGCATCCTAATGATCAACTCATTAATTGAAGTCAGCACAATGATTGGCTTGGAGAGAGGGAGCATGTTAGTTATTATGGGATGCGTGACAATTGGTTTATTCGGACTCAAATTATAAAACATAAAAACACGTGACCAGGAGGGTCTCATTAAATGAGGTGGCACAACCATGGACGTCCAGATGATAGATCCAATGGCTCTAAGGTCGTCTTCTTCATTCAAACCCTAATTCACACATAACCAGAATTCGGTGACCAGAGCTAGGGCTCCGGCACCGGAAAACACAAACAATGAACAAAGCTCAATGGAAATATGTAACACCCCAAATTCGATTATGAGTATTTGTGGCTTAATTATGGATATATGAATGAATTGACAATTGGTGATTATGTGACTGATGCCGGTGGTGAAATTATTTTAGTAATATTAATAATAAGAATAATCATGTAGTATTATTCAGATTATTGGTTATTATTTAAAATAATATGAGTGGAAGTATGAATGTTATGTTGGTTATTTTGGAATATAAGAGTATTTTTATATAATAAGGATAAATAGTGTTTTATTATACTATTTTATTATTATTATTGAAAATATATTAAAGAAAAGGATAAGATGGTACTTTTATGAAATCATGAGGGTAATATGGGAAAAGGCTAAACTGGGATATTATAGCCAAAGAAGAGAATACGATGAGTTTCTCATTTGGTTGTTTCTATCGTGTTTTGGAAGTGCTATGAAGAAAGAGGAACTCAGAGTCGGGAGGCAGTGGAGAACCCAAGAGAAGCGTGTAAAGCGTCGAAATTCTCTAAGGTATGGGGATTTTCATAATCTATTGTAATTGCATAAGAATTGGATTATGAATAGATTAGGATTGTATGCGTTTATGAGTTTTAAGGGTTTTTGATTTAGGTGGAGTTTATGAGAGAAATCTTGATGAATTAGAGTGAATAGAATGAGCTATAATTATATAATTGTTGGTATAATTGTTATCTTGATGTTGTTGATGTTTGATTGATGTTTTTGGATGGTTTTTGAGTGGATTAATATGAATCCCGTAGTGAAATTTGGGGGTTTTGATGTTTGGAGTGCAGTCTGCAATTGTATAGCAGAGAACTGCTGGAAAACGTGCGTTAACCGGTTAACGCTATGGGTTAACCGGTTAACCATTGTAATTTTTGGGAAATTCTGGAAATTCGTCGGCGTTAACCGGTTAACGCTATGGGTTAACCGGTTAACACTGTTGGGACATCAAATTTTATTTTATAAAAAAATTCATATCTTTTAAACCGTAAGTTCGAATCGCATTCCGTTTGAAGCGTCGGGACGAGTACAAACTGAACTTTATTTTGATGAATAAAAACGAGAAAAATGCAACAGTTTTTAATAAATGAATTTGTGAAATAACCTTATAATTACCTTATAAATTACCGGGTATGGGTTAATTTTGAGGTGTTAGAGTGGTTAGGAAACCAATGTTCAGGGTGTAATGTCATGGTGATATATATGACTATTTGATGATTGTTTTGCTGATTGAAATGAATGATGCGATTTATTTTGGTGAATTTTTTGGTGTAGCGCATCATTGCATTTCATAACATTCACGGTGGGGCTTCGGCCTATTTATTTGCTTCAATCCCATTGTGTGGATTGAAGTGTCTCTATGATTATGGTGTGCTCCCTTGTGGAGGGTTGATGGTCATGTATCCATCTTTTGGTGATAATGGTACCACATGCATATTGCATACCAGGATGTTAGAATTGCATATTCTGGATGAATTTCATGATTGTATTGGTGTTGATTGATTTCATGATTGTGTTGTTGTTGCTGAGTTTAATTGTTGATGATGTTATGATATGTTAATCTAATTATTTATAGTTCATATTCTTATATGTTTATGATATATTATGATTACTCACCCTGCCTGCTTGGAAATGTTGCCTCTTTCGTGGGTAACTTGCAGATGTCGAAGAATAGTCCTGCAGTGCAATATGAGTAATTCATGAGTCTCGGAGCGTGCTTTAGTGTTCCTTAGGAGTGGTTATGGTTTATGTGTCCTGCTCTGTGTCATGTAACACTGGGATGGGTTTTATTCTGTTAACTGTTTCAGTTATGTTATTATTGGATAAATGTTTTCCTATTTATGTGATGTTAAATTCAGGATGGTGAAAATATATTTATGAAGTTTTGAATTTTGAAGTTAAATTCCGCTGTGAAATTATTTATGTTATTTTGATGTTGATTAACCCGTGTTACGGGACAGGACACTGTTGTGTTGATTTTTGAAGATATGTAATACCCTTTTTGATGATTTACTCTGATATTATTTAAATATTATGTTTTGGGGTAGAAGGGTGTTACATTAGTGGTATCAGAGCAGGTCGGTCCGTCCGGACAATGTTGTCTAGTGTTGTTAATTCCTTAGTACGCGGCATGTGTGTGAAACACTATCAGTACTTGTTATTAGTTTCTAGTCGTTGTTGCAGGTGTTAGTTGGAATTAAGTGGGGGAGAAGCTTGACTCCTGGACTGTTGTTGGAACGTTGAAGTTGGTTAAAAGTTGATGTTGATTACAAGAGTGCAATTCTTCCTTAATTCTTCCTTAATCTGTTAAGAAGGACTAACCCTAGTGTTAATGGACAAGTCCCCCTCAAGTTGTCTTACAAACCATAAAATCCACTTCTTAATCTCATCCATTAACTAAAATCCATTTAATAAAGGCTTTGTTTTGTCATGAGGTTAATCCCTAATCATGGATTAAGTTGAGGAGCCTTTCTCAGCTTAAATGTTCTCATCTATTATCCTTCTATTAGGATGGTGTAATGAGTCCATTAAATCCCTGATTATGGCTTAAACTCATTACTTAACACTAAACAAAAATACCAAAAACATCTAAATAAATACAAGTAGGTTAATGATCTTAATCCTACATCATGGTGATTAAGTGTGAGGTGCTTACTTCACACTTAAGGTATTCTCATTACCCCTAATCAGAGGGAAGATGTGATGAGTTTACTAACCCATTGGTTTAGGCTTAAGCTCATTATCTTATGACAAACTTTCAAAAGCAATAAAAGACTGAAAACACAAAGCAAACAATAATCGTCTCCTTCGGGATTCTTTTCTCATCTCATTCACTCACAAACGAGAACTTGCTTCTTCCGTCTAATGCAAGATAGTTTGCACCCGAGCCAGACAGGTCATACACTTGAGCATAGACAAGTAAGCAGTTCACAAGCCAATTTATCTTTCAGTCTCTTTGGGTCGAACTACGGTGTTCTGACTTCCTCATTGCACGAGAGGATACGTAGGCATAACTTAACAGTTATCGAACAAAAGTCTCTGTATATTCCCCCTCCTTCCAGCATTGTTCTTTTAAGCCTCAAAGTCTTGAGCATTCCATTCTTGTTCTTACACTGACACTTTATATACTTCACTTCACACTTCTTTTACACTGACACTTGCATTCTTTCCAGCTTTGATACACAAATTGCACTGACACTACCCCTTTAAAACACAAATCTTTTAAGCGTGGATCTCGTCGAGTACGACGGACAATCTGGGTGCTAATACCTTCCCAGGTTGTAACCAACCCCCTTTCTCGGTCTCTCTGGTTCGCAACCGTCTTATCCATCTTTTCTAGGTCTATGCAGCATTACCTTTCCTTCGGGATAAAAATGCCTAGCTGGCGACTCTTGTCTTTCTGAGTTCACCCTTGTGTGTTCTCTCTCTTTCGCCGACCGTTCGCGTCTGTACCCCTTCTGGCCCTGTGTCACTTGGTGGGAGCGACAGCTTGGCGACTCTGCTGGGGACCCTTATACTGTAACCAGGGCTTCTGGTTCTTTTTTTGGGTTCCTCCTAGCGCTTGTTTGATTTGTGTTTACTGGGGTGTTATGTGCTAATTGTTTTATACAGTTGCTTTTATTTACTGCTTTATGTACAGTTATTTATTACTTTCTTTACAGCTTTATATATCATACTGTCATACTGCCATCTTGCTGGATCTGGTTTTCTTTGGTGGGTGGGGGTTCTATTGAGAGTTAAGGTCCTATACCTGGGACCTGAGAGACACCTAGGCTAGAGTGGTTCATGTTCTTTCCCATTCCATTTCGGTCTGGTGCGGGAATATGAAACACGACTCAGATGTGGGTTTCTTCTTGAGAACTCTATGCTACAGATTTCCTGTAGTGCTAGGGCTATCTGGGAAGCCTGCTAAGTATGGATGACCTTTATTATGACCTTCAGAAACTGAGGTGAATTAGAGGAGGATCTTTTATGGTTATTGTAAACACTGTACCTCCTGGTTAGAAGCGTTTACACTTCTCATAACTGATCCAAGTCTGAGGATCCTTGTTTTAGAACACCACCTGTGAGAGGGTTGGGCTGTTTACAGATTTGCAGGAACCCTTGGCCACATCATACCCTGATACTTGTTTTGTTTAAGAATGCTTCACTTTGGACAATTCTTGTGATTTAACCCTGGACATGTGACTCTTTATTTGAGTCCCCCACCTTGGTTACTGGATTTCTGAACCTCCATCTGGACTTCTTGAACATACATGGACTCTATATCAAGACAGATAATCAGATCCAGCTTGATCACAAACCCTTGCATATCATTTGCATACATCATCATTGCATCATTTAACATTTGCTTATTTGTTTTTCAGGGTATCCACATTATATCTGGCTTGGTTTTGACCCCTTCATCTGCATAGACTCCTGTCTCATCAGCTATCTGCTTCAGCTATCTGCTTCAGCTGTCTGCATCAGTTGTCTGCTTCAGTCACCTTCATCATCATCAGCATCAGCCTATCAGTGGCCCGTCTCCAGTACCAGTCTTGATCTTCAGCAGCACTTGTCTTCAGCTCTTCATCAGCAGTCATGGCTCCCAGGAAAAGCAACATTTCATACCATTTCTTTGAACCTGTGCTGACTGGCATCAGGCAGATCCAGTCACTTATCACCCCTGACCACATCTCATTATTCAGAGAACATTATGGAGGTATCCTGGATATGGTTATGGACCTGGACCCTTCTCAGAGGAGCATGATTCACACTTGCCTACAGTTTTATGACCCTCCTTTGAGATGCTTCACATTTTCAGACTTTCAGCTAGGACCTCTGTTGGAGGAATTTTCATCTTTGATTGGAGTACCTGTCAGGGGTGGGATCCCCTTCAACCTAGAGATGACTTCTCCCAGCAATGGAGAAGTGGCAAAAGCACTGTACCTGGAGCCTACTTTGATTGAGCAGAGCATGACAACAAAAGCTGGAATCCCTGGTTTACACTTGGACTTCTTGATTTCTCAGGCCATCCTGAAGGCCTCTTTGGGAGAATGGAGGGCAGTTTGTGCATTGCTGGCCCTCAGTATATATGGGGTCATACTGTTTGCAGATGAGCCCAAGTTTATCAGCAAGAATGCTATTCATCTTTTCCTTCTAAGGAACCCAGTACCCACATTGCTGGGAGATTTTTATTACTCCATTCATCAGAGGAATGAGAAACAAAGGGGAAGTTAGTGAGGTGTTGTGCACCTTTGTTTCATACCTGGTTGCTCAAACACCTACCCAAGACAGATGCCTTCCTGAATCCTCACCAACAGAAGAATTGGGCTAGGAGACTTATTGCTTTGTCTTCAGATGACATCAGATGGTGCACCCAGAGCACCAAAGGCAAGGACATAATCACCAGCTGTGGGCAATACCCAAATGTACCTTTGATAGGAGTAAAGGGTAGCATCAACTACAATCCTTTGCTGTTTAAAAGGCAATTGGGCTATGCTTTGATTCACCCTCCTAGAGTGCAAGACTTAGATGAGACCCTGTATTGTGAAATAAAGCCTTATCTAGCTGTTGTCAGACAAACATCCTGGGCTTGGGACAACATCCAGATAAAAGGGATGGCTATTCTTGGAAGGTGCAATAATGTTGCTTCTGCTCAGTACTATGACTGGTCTCATGCTAGGGCTCAGATTACTGGAATGCCCTTCACCATTGAAGATATACCTGGACCATCCACAGCACAGCCAGCAGCCACTGTCAGCCTAGAAGAGTTTGAGAAACTGAGGGAAAGGAATAAGAATCTGTCTCAAGCTCTAAAGAAGACCCTCTGGGAGAGGAGTGATGGTCGTCTGGACATTGAGAGGTTGGAGAATCTTAAGGTGGAGCATTTGGCTAAGATTGAGATAACAGAGGGCTACATCAAGAAAGCAAGGGCAAGGGAGCAAATATTGAAGAATGCCTGTAAAGAGGCCCAGTTTCAGAAGGCTAGGACTGATCTCTATCTACAAGAAAGTCAGGCTAGGTGGGTCAGGATCACTGAAGCCCGCACTCAAGAAGATCAGAAAACTCAGGCCAGGATTGAGCAGTTAGAAGCCAGTGAAAAGAAGCAACAGGAAGCTTTGCTGGCAGCCCATAAGAAGATTTCAGAGTTGAAGCTCAGGGCTGGTTTGAAAAGGTCAAAGGATCAGGATAGGCACAAGAAGCTGACCACTGCCATTGCCACCAGAAACCTCCTCATCAGGAACATCACAGAGCATCCAGCTGGTCCAGTGACGGAGGCACTTCTGAAGGAGGTTAAGGAGGATGAATTTGGACTAGATGTCTGACCTTTTGATTGTTGTTGTTTTCATTTGATGTAATTTTCTTTTGTGTTGTATTTTGACCCTTTAAGGGCATATGTTGTAAAAACAGACTATGTATGATTCACTTTTTGTAATATATTTTAGTTTGTTTCCATTGTGGGGCTTCTTTTTCTCAAACAACATCAAAGCATCTTCCTCAGGGTCTGGAAAGGTCAAAACCAAGAACCAAGCCGGATACCTTGGAAAATAAATAAGCATACTGCATTGCATACTAACTTTTGTTTTGTTTTGTAGGTTTTTGTTATTAGTTTGTTTGTTACTAACTCTGTTGTGGTTCAGGAATTATTGCTCGCCGCCGGGTGTTCCCTCTCAACCGTCCGCACCGGTATCCTACTCGCAACAACCTTCCTGGTATCCAAATGGATCAAGTACAGCAGGACCTGACAGAGGTCAGAACTCAGATGGCTAACGAAAGAGTGGAGATGAGGAATCAAATGGCTCAATTCATGACTGTGATGACTAATTTGGCCCAAAGTCAAGAGAGGTTAAGGGCCTTGGTAGAAAGACAGACCCCCGAGGAACCTCATCCTGGGACTGGAGGAACCAGCAACAATGAGGGAGGTCAGCCTCATGTTAACCCCCCAGTATTTGGACTTCATCTAGATCCAGAGGCTAACATCCCAAGGAATGTACCGGGCAACACTGCTGCAGGCCGGATCTTGCAAGAAGATCCTCAAGAGGAGCAGTTTACTGTAATGGGAGCTGGAGATGAAGTTTATGATAGGAGGTTTGATGAAATTGCTGAGAAGTTGAGATCTCTGGAGTCTCAAAATTCCTTAGGCTTCGATGTGATGGATATGGGGTTAGTGGATGGGGTAAGGATTCCCCACAAGTTTAAACCCCCGTGCTTCGAGAAGTACAATGGAACTTCCTGTCCACGAACTCACCTGCAGTCTTTTCTGGGAAGACTTAAAGCATATACCATGGATGAAAAACTGTGGATGTTTTACTTTGAAGATAGTTTGACGGGAGCCTCGAGAGAGTGGTATTCACACTTGACCAGAGCTACTATCAGATGCTGGAAGGACTTAGCTGAAGCCTTCATCAGGCAGTACCAATACAATCTGGACATGGCTCCTAACAGGACCCTCTTGATGGGAATGTCTCAATCCTCCAGGGAAAGCTTCAGGGAATATGCCCAAAGGTGGAGACAGCTTGCTGCTGCTGTCCAACCACCCATGTCGGAAAGAGAAATGGCCGACATGTTCATGAATACTCTGCAAGGAACATATATTGATAGGTTGGCTGCCTTTTCTTCCACCAGTTTCACTAACGTAGTTATAGATGGGGAAAGGATTGAAAGCCTTTTGAAGATGGGTAAGATTTATGATAATGGTGCAAGTTCATCCAGTAATCCCAGGAAGCCTTTTGTGGGACCTAGAAGAATCGGTGAGACAAATGCCATTCATGCCAGCAGGGGCAGACCTCAGTTTGTTCACAGATCAGTGGCAACTGTCACTATTCCAGCTCCAATCCCTCAGCAACCAGCATATCAACAACAACAACAACCACATTATCAACAACAAGTTCAGTATCCGCCACAGAGAGCCTACAACAATAACAACAACAATCAACAACAAAGACCTTTTCAACAAAGACCATCACAGGCAAATAGGGTGATTGACCCTATCCCTATGCCTTATGCTGCCTTATTGCCACAACTCCTGAAACTCAACTTGGTTGAATTAAGGACATTGGCACCACCAGATCCTTCCAATCTTCCAAGGAATTATGATGTCAACGCCAGATGTGCTTTCCACTCCAATGCACCTGGCCACAATACTGAGAAATGCAGGGCCTTACAAATGAAAGTACAAGATCTGGTGGATTCTAAAGCCCTCAACTTCGCACCCCCTCCAAATGTCAACAAGAATCCTATGCCTAACCATGGTGGGCCAAGGATTAATGCCATTGAGGAAGACAAGCCATCTTTCTTGGTAACCAGTGTTGGACAAATTCGAACACCTTTGGTCGAAATTAAAGCTCAACTTCTAGAGTGCCAAATGTTTCCCGGGTGTGAGCTCGGTTGTGGGTATTGCAACATTGCAGTCAACAAGTGTGATAACTTGAGAAGCGGCATAGATGGTCTTATCAAAGATGGCATACTTCAGATCTCAACAACGGCACCTACAAATCCAACGATTCCTTTGACAACAATTCTTGATTCTCCTACAACTGCAGCAACAATCATTCCGACCGATTCATCAATATCATCAACAATGGCTCCACCCATCACTTCAACAAATCAAATGTCAACAACCCTTTCTTCTATAACATCAGCATCCATCTATTCTGCAGAATCTTCTACAACATCAGCAGAAATTAACGAAGATATCTCGGCAGTCACCATCTACTATGATCCGTCAAATGTTCCTCCAAACAACAACTTTCAACAAACAGTGGCACCTCCTGCCAGGTCACCAGTCACAATTTACTACGATCCGCACACCATCACAGTACCCTCCTCTGCAGCAGTCAGTCCAGTTACCATTACGGTGCCTGGACCAGTTCCATATGAAAGCAGTAATGCCATACCTTGGCATTATGGCTCTGATCTTTACTGCAACGGGGAGAAAATCACTTTGGATTCTTCAACCTCTTCTCCACAAATTGATAATGTCGGGGGAGGCGGAGGCTTCACCATAAGCGGACGCCTTTTTGCCTCACAGACTCAAAGACCTAATGCTGAAGCAGAAGCTGCTGCCAAAGCGAAAGGAAAGAGTGTGGTACCTGAAGAGCCGGCTGTCAAAGAAACTCAGAAGACATCTTTTGAACAAGATGTAGACGAGTTTATGAGAATTATAAAGAGAAGTGATTACAAGGTGTTGGATCAGCTTCACCAAACTCCTTCAAAAATCTCCATATTATCCCTGTTGATGTGTTCTGAAGCTCACAGGAATGCATTACTGAAAGTCCTGCACGCAGCATACGTGCCAGAGGAGATCACCGTTAATCAGCTAGAAACTGTGGTAGCAAATGTCAACACCAGCCATGGACTGGGTTTTACCAATGTTGACTTAACAACTGAGGGACGTAACCACAACAAGGCTTTACATATCACCATAGAGTGCAAGGGTGCTTTTTTATCTCATGTACTGGTGGACACTGGGTCATCACTCAATGTCCTACCGAAGAAAGCCTTAGTGAAGCTGGAGTACGATGGCTTGGCATTGCGTCCGAGTAATTTGGTGGTGAGAGCATTCGATGGCTCTAAAAGATCAGTGCTTGGGGAGATTGATCTTCCTGTGATGATTGGCCTGCAGACCTTCAAAATTACCTTCTATGTGATGGACATTCAGCCGGCCTACAACTGTTTGTTGGGTAGACCCTGGATTCATGCCACTGGCGCTGTTACGTCTACCCTTCACCAGAAGCTGAAATTCGAGTGGGAAGGCTAGATCATCACCATCTGTGGGGAAGAGGACATCTTTGTTAGCCATCTGGCTACGTACAAGTACATAGAAATGGACGGGGAGATCCATGAAACTATGAGCCAAGGGTTTGAGGCCCTGAACATTAATGAAGCATCTGCTGTACTGGGAACCTCCATAACATCTTATCAGCAAGCCAGGAAGGTTGTTGAAGAGGGTACTGCCCAAGGCTGGGGCAAGCTGCTGCCCGTGGAAAAGAAGGAAGACAGATTTGGGTTGGGTTACAGACCAACTCATCAAGATCAATTAGAGGCTGCCAAGAAGCCCAACTTTGTTAGCGGGGGGATGCTCACCCCGGATGCTGTGAACAACTTGGAAGATGAGTCGGAAGATGAGCGCAACCTGGAGAGCTGGATACGTCCAAGGACCCCGGGGAGCCATGTCTCAAACTGGTCTTCCCAGGAAATTATAAGGGTTACTCCTGCAGAGTAATTATTATTTCCTGTATTTTTAAGCATGCATCAAGTCTTGCATCTTGCCCAAGATGTCAAGACTCATTTTGTAATCGGGCCATCTTGTAATTTTGTGCAAACAGATCAATCAATGAATATCGGACATCTTTTGCAAATGAGTCTTTTCCTTTTCCGCTCACTGTTTTTCATTTTTCTTTTTGTACAAAAATAAAATGGCAATGTTTTCCAAAATGATAACTTCTTTTCACTTTTTCTAAACAAAGATTAAAATCGATCACTAAAATGAACGATCTAAACCCTTGCAGAGAGTGCCTTTCAGACTGCACCGACAACAACACAACCATGGCTTCGTATGACTTTGACAATCCAATCAATCAAGCTGATGAAGGGGTTGAAGAAGATTATGAGCTTCCTGAAGAGCTAGCTAGGCTGTTAAGGCAAGAGGAGAAGGTTATCACTCCTCATCAGGAGGAGGTTGAAACGGTTAATCTCGGTACGGAAGAAGACGTAAAAGAAGTTAAGATCGGGGCCTGCTTGCAAGATTCAGTAAAAGAGCAACTGGTTGATATGCTTCGGGAGTATGTGGATGTCTTTGCTTGGTCCTATCAGGATATGCCAGGGTTGGACACCGATATTGTCATGCACAAGCTGCCACTGAAAGAAGACTGCCCGCCAGTAAAACAAAAACTACGCCGAACTCGCCCAGATATGGCAATAAAGATAAAGGAAGAGGTGCAAAAGCAGTGGGACGCAGGTTTCCTTGCTGTAACTAGCTATCCGCCGTGGGTGGCTAATATTGTACCAGTACCTAAGAAAGACGGCAAAGTGAGGATGTGTGTGGATTACCGGGATCTGAACAGAGCCAGCCCGAAAGATGACTTCCCTTTACCCCACATTGATGTATTGGTTGATAATACGACTCAGTTCTCGGTGTTCTCCTTCATGGATGGATTTTCAGGATACAATCAGATCAAGATGTCACCTGAAGACATGGAGAAGACAACTTTTATCACACCTTGGGGCATGTTCTGTTATAAGGTGATGCCATTCGGACTGAAGAATGCTGGTGCCACTTATCAACGGGCTATGGTAACATTATTCCATGACATGATCCATAAAGAAATTGAATGTTATGTGGATGACATGATTGCCAAGTCCCTCACAGAAGAATACCACCTGGTAAATTTGTTGAAGCTATTCAAGCGTCTGAGGAAGTACCAACTGAAGTTAAACCCCAACAAGTGCACATTCGGGGTGAGATCTGGTAAGCTGCTGGGATTTATTGTGAGTGAGAAAGGGATTGAAGTTGACCCTGACAAAGTCAAAGCCATTCAAGAAATGCCTGCACCGAAGACTGAAAAAGAAGTTCGAGGTTTCTTAGGTAGATTGAACTACATTTCATGGTTTATATCTCACCTTACAGCGACCTGTGAACCCTTGTTCAAGCTGCTAAGAAAAGAACAAACAGTCAGGTGGAACGAAGACTGCCAGAGGGCTTTTGACAAAATCAAGGAATACTTACAAGAGCCTCCAATCCTTATGCCTCCAGTCGAAGGAAGACCTCTAATCATGTATTTGACAGTGTTAGAAGAATCAATGGGGTGTGTGCTGGGCCAGCATGACGAGTCTGGTCGAAAAGAGTATGCAATATACTACCTAAGCAAAAAGTTTACCGACTGTGAACAACGTTATTCACTGCTCGAGAAAACTTGTTGTGCTTTAGCGTGGGCTGCTCGCCGACTGAGACAGTATATGTTGACCCACACCACTTTATTGATTTCAAAGATGGACCCAGTTAAGTACATATTTGAGAAGCCAGCTCTTACCGGACGGGTTGCAAGATGGCAAATGATCCTCACAGAATATGACATTCAGTACACATCTCAGAAAGCCATCAAAGGCAGTGTATTGTCTGATTATCTTGCTGAGCAACCTATTGATGATTACCAGCCTATGAGATTTGACTTCCCTGATGAGGACATCATGTTCATAAAAGCAAAAGATCACGAAGAGCCTGTTCACACTGAAGGGCCTGACCCAGAAGAAGAATGGACTATGATGTTTGATGGGGCTGTTAATATGAATGGTCGCGGTGTTGGTGCAATACTCATTACACCTAAAGGAGTTCACATGCCTTTCTCGGTGAAACTCACCTTTAACTGCACTAACAACGAAGCTGAATACGAAGCTTGTATTATGGGTCTTGAGGAAGCCATTGACATCAGGATCAAGACATTGACTGTGTTCGGAGATTCAGCTCTGGTAATCAACCAAACCAACGACAAATGGTACACGCACTAGGATCATCTGATACCTTATCGGGATTATACAAGGAGGTTACTGACTTTCTTCACAACAGTCAAGCTTGAGTACATCCCTCGAGATGAGAATCAGTTTGCGGATGCTCTTGCTACCATTTCATCCATGATCAAAGTTCAAGCCGCCAACTTTATGCCTCGGATTTCGGTGTCCAGACTTGACATACCAGCATATGTATTTGCAGCAGATGTTGTTAAAGATGATAAGCCTTGGTTCCATGACATTAAGTGCTTCTTGGAGGATCAGACATACCCACCTGGGGCATCTTCCAATGATAAGAAGACATTAAGAAGGCTAGCTGGTAGTTTCTTCTTGAATACTGATGGTTCCTTGTACAAGCGAAACTTTGATATGGTACTCCTCAGATGCGTTGATAGAGCAGAGGCGGACTTGTTGATGCACGAGGTGCACGAAGGATCCTTTGGTACTCATGCCGGAGGGCATGCTATGGCTAAAAAGTTGCTAAGATCAGGCTATTACTGGATCACAATGGATGCAGACTGTTGTGCCTACGCCAGAAAATGCCACAAATGCTAGATTTATGCAGATAAAATGCATGTGCCTCCAAATCCTTTGAATGTGATGTCTTCACCCTGGCCCTTTTCCATGTCGGGCATTGATATGATTGGCAAGATTGAACCGGCTGCTTCAAATGGACACAGATTCATCCTGGTAGCCATTGACTATTTTACCAAGTGGGTTGAAGCAACTTCTTATGCAAATGTCACAAGGCAAGTGGTAGCCCGATTTCTGAGAAGAGACATCATCTGTCGGTATGGAGTGCCCGAGCGAATCATTACTGATAATGGTTCCAACTTAAACAATAAAATGATGGCAGAACTGTGCCGGGACTTCAAGATCCAACACCACAATTCTTCTCCTTACAGGCCAAAGATGAATGGCGTTGTTGAGGCAGCTAACAAAAATATCAAGAAGATTGTACAGAAGATGGTAGTTACATACAAAGACTGGCATGAAATGCTACCATTTGCCTTGCATGGGTACCGAACGTCAATCAGAACATCCACTGGGGCAACACCGTATCAGCTTGTGTATGGTATGGAGGCAGTCCTACCTGTTGAAGTTGAATTACCCTCCCTGCGGGTATTGATGGATGTTAAACTGAATGAAGCAGAATGGGTCCGATCCCGATACGAACAACTAAGTCTGATTGAAGAAAAGAGATTAGCTGCAATCTGTCATGGGCAGCTGTATCAGAAAAGAATGAAGAGAGCCTTCGATCAGAAAGTCAGGCTCCGAGAGTACCAAGTAGGAGATCTTGTGCTGAAAAGACTCCTCCCTCCTCATACAGATCACAGGGGCAAGTGGACTCCAAACTATGAAGGGCCATTCATAGTAAAGAAGGTTTTCTCCGGTGGAGCACTGATGCTCAGTACTATGGATGGTGAAGACTTCCTGTCCCCTGTAAATTCAGATGCAGTTAAAAAATACTTCGCATGAAAATGACCCGCTGGACATAAAAACAGAATGTAAGTCCAGGCAAAAATAGGGCATCCCGGCGAGTCAAAAACATAATAAAAGACTCGGGCAAAAATAAGGGAAAATAAATAAAGAAATGTACACCCGCTGAGTTGAAAAGCCGCATTGGAAAACTCAGGCAAAAATGGGTATCCCGGTGGATTGAAAACCCAAGAGGGCGATCCACGCAAAATAAGGGAATAAGCGAACAACTGCATTCTGAATTCATCTGTATCGCTTACAACATGGCAAGCTTCGAAAGGTTAAAGCATCGGTCAGAATCAGCCTCCCTCAGAAAGTAAGATGAGAAGAAGGTCAAATGTCATACAAGTCATAGCAAAAGGGAAGCTCTTTGAAGCGTCACCAACATTGCCAACACCTTTTTGTTTCTCAATTTGTAACGATTCCCTCATTTCAGGGGATCTGTTTCTATGGCTGTATCTTGCCAATTCAAGGCACACGAATTAATAAAATCATATTTTCAATCATGTCTCGTTTCGTACATTGTATTTTCGTTTGCAAAAAATGTCCGATGTCTTTAAGATATTGATTGCATAAATACAGATGCTTCCCCTTCTAAAAATACGTGCTTACAGGAAATATATTTGCTCCCGGGAGTGTCTAAACTCCTATGACGGAATCTAGTAAGGGATACCTCGGGGTACTTGTGCGTTTCTTTGTCTTTACAGGGTTGCAGGTAATTCAAAGCGCAACATGGGGCATGAAAGCTTCTCCCCAGTAGGCTGCCCAAATCTTTATTTCCTCGGCACACCTTCCAAGCAGCACCAGAGATGCTTTCTACCCATCAGAGTTATCAGGCATCACTGCTCCAACATTTCCTCCCAAGAGCAGCACCTGGGAGTGTTCATATCCCCAGCTGAGTTGCCAAGTATCATCCTCAGCAGGATCCCCGTAGAAATCTCTAGGAAGATCGTTCAGTGATCATTCCTCCCCAACCAAGTACTAGACAGGGAACCATCTCCCCACAGAGTTTCAGCCTCTATCCAGAAGAGCAACGCCTGAAGATCTCACAACAGAGTGAAGAAAGCTTCTACAAACCCCAGCTGGGTCCCTCATTACCGAAATAGATCTATCAGCGATCTACGTCCCCAAGCAGAGTCATATCTACCAATGATCTCATCCCCAGCCGGGACTTTCACTTCAAGCAGATCAGCCAGAGATCTTCACAGCAACGGGATCCGAATCCCGGATCGGTATCTTTGCATAATCATAGCATTCGCATCATACTTTCCCCACAAAGCGTAGCATTCCGTCTAATACGGAGCATTACGGCAAAAATCAAACATATTGCATAATCATAAGCCATGTGTCGAACTGAACACTTGTGAATTTTGACAATCCATCAAAGATATACAGAAGATTTCCCAAATTCCCCGGCAAAGAGCCAAAGCATTTGCCTTACACTCACAAATACATATACACACTCTTTTTGGCACTCGTCCGTGTCATCATTCCCCAGTAAAGTCGCCCGGGCATTCTTTACAAACAGACACTTATACATTACAGATACTTCTTGACACTCATTCGTGTCATATCCACAGCAGAAAGCCAAAGCGTCCCCTTTGCACTCACAGATTCATGTATATATACTTCTTCCCCGACACCCGTCCGTGTTACCTCCTCTAACATAGTTACCTAAACACTCTGCAAGCCAAATACTTGTGTATATATACTTCTTCCGACACCCGTCTGTGTCACACTCTCCCCAGCAAGTTGAACACTCATCTGTGTCTCACTCATCACTTTATACTCATACAGATACTTGTCTGTATCTTGTATATACTACTTACATCCCCTCAGATTTGACACTCGTCCATGTTCTTTATTAACCAGTTGGTACTCGTCCATATCATCATCTCTGAACATGCGTCAAGCGTTTGTTTCTACTGATACTCGTCAGTATCTTTAATCTATACACCGTGTCAAACACCTTTGTCTTCTTGAATTTAGACACTCATCTGTGTCTACCCTTCCCCAGAAGAGTCCCAACAAATCCTAGTGAATTATTTCCTTTCTATCTGACATTCGTCCTATGTCATGATACCTCTTCGGCAGCCTTACCCTGCCAGGTGATCGTCCTTAACCTTTTTGATGATCGTCCTTCATCACCCCCATTGGAGTCTCTATTCATTAGAACCTCTTCTTATCCGACATTCGTCCTATGTCGTGATATTTTTAGCAGCCGTCCCCTGCTAGGTGATCGTCCTCCACCTCGTGATGATCGTCCTTCATCATTTTATCCGATGGCTGTCCCCATTGTTGATCTTGTTATCTGACATGCGTCCTATGTCATGATACCTTCAGAGCATCCGTACCCTGCTAGGTGATCGTCTTTACCTCTTGATGATCGTCCTTCATCATGCTTATCCGATGGCCGTCCCCATCGTCTCCCTTTTTTATCCGGCATTCGACCTATGTCGCGATGCTTTTGGCAACCGTACCTTGCCAGGTGATCGTCCTTCACCAATAGATGATCGTCCCTCATCTTATCCCCAACAGAGCAGCCGTCCCCTGCTAGGTGATCGTCCTTCACCTTTGATGACCGTACCTCATCACTTATTTCGTTTATGCCTTGAACTTGATGGTCGTCCCCATCGTTTACCTATAATCCCCAGAGAGTTCCATAGCTTTATCTGATGGCCGTCCCCATCATAATCTCTTATATCCCCAGCTTGTCGGCCGTCCCCATCATTGCTTCATTTCCTGCATTTTCCCCAGCATGTCGGCCGTCCCCGTCATTGCTTCATCCCCAGCAGTCGTCCTCTGCTCGACGGTCGTCCTCCGTCGCCCGCACTTTATAATATACTTTATTGCCCTTTACAATCTATATCCCTTTTCTTCTTCATTCTGTGAGTGCAAATTTTGGACTGTCTTTGGTATTCAACCACAAGTTATCTTGTTTGCCTGTTAAGCCGTTGCTTACATCCTACACAGCTAACTTATGTTTGAATAGGGGCAGATGTAAACACCCCAAATTTGCCCTCACCCATTCACACCATGGCTTGTGACCTTCTCATATGCATAAGTTCAATCATAGCATCTCATATTACATTTTTGATTCACTGCATTGATTCAAAGTCATCTGCATTTAGGGTTTGTGATCTGAGTCATCCCTGAGCCACTTGAGTCACTCCAAAGGTCATCAATCATCTCAAAGGGGTCCATATATGTTCAAGCATCATATTATATCCTCTCAAGATCAAAGAAGTCAAAGAATCACAAGAACTGAGAAAGGCATGGAAGCAGAGCCAGGTTTAACTGCACAGATGACCTAGAATTAGGGTTTTGGTTTCAAAGGCCATAACTCCAATTTTTTTGGTCACTCTTGTTTCTATTGGTCTCTATATGTCATAAGGATCATGCATATCAATTTTCATGAAAGAATTCCATGGGGAAGGCATCTGATCAAGAGTTGACTTCTTGAGTAAGTCAGTGCAAAATCAGGGCATCTGAGGCCCCCAATGACCCAACCAAAGGGTGTTCTTCATCATTTTGAATGTGTATGATCTTTATTTTATCATATAAGGTGCTAGAAGTTCACAAAATTGAAGAATTTCAAGCCATTTGCAAAGTTGCCTTTTTGGGAAAGTGACTTGTAATGGAAACTTGCCATTTTGGGAAAGTTTTTCAACCCTTTCTTTTTGATTCAAAAATGCTTCAAATGAGAAAACTTTGGTCATGAAAGTTGTAGAATGGATCTTCCCATTTTCAAAAAGTACAAGAACTCATTCTAATTCATTTTGGATCAAAAGATATGGCTTGTCAAAGTTAAGAAAAATCACATAATTTCAAGTTTTGCACCAAAGAGGCAAAGTTGCAAAACCTCTTGCCAAGGCAAAATGTGACTTCAAGTAGACTTCTAACCTTTGCACAAACATAAACCAAGGCCTAAAAATCAGAATGCACCAAAGATTTGTCCAATTTCATGACTTGTGCACTAAGAAATTCCAAAGGGGCCAAAAGTTCACAAAGTTGCAAAACACCTCACAAACCCTAATCCACTTGCTAATTGGCCTCAAGACTGATTCCATGGCTCTCCTCAATCCTTGCTGCACAGGACACCCCTTTGTCCTTGGCCTGCCATTGACCCATACCTCTCTTACACAAAACTAGACTTTTTGCAAAAAGACCCAAACCAATCAAGCTAGGCCACACAAACTCCTCTGACCTATCCAAGTGTGATACATGTACCAAATGAGACTCAACACAACACACACAAGCCTGAGCTCTCCCACAAGTCAGCATACACAAAAATCCCTCCCTTTGCATTTTCTATCGAATCTCTCAACTCAGCAACTCAAACTTAAAACTTCTTCCACCATTCATCTTAGAATGCACCACTGATCACAAACCACCCCTTACTTTGCCTTAAAAGCCATCATACATCAAATACGATTTTTTCCCCTCTTGAACTGAACTGAATCAATCTCCCAAACCAGCCACTTTAAACTCCAACCAAGCCTCAAAGCATCTTCAGGAGGTCCATTGGAGAATCTTTGAAGAAAGGAGGCAGTCTGAAAGCTCCAAACTGAAAGCTTCACTTCAGGTAGCTTCAAAAATTATTTTTTCCAGAAACCTTGTTTTAAGTTACTAAAATGATCTACATGCTCCCCTGAATGCAATAAGCTTTGAGTTTTTGAAAATGATGAAGAAATGAGGATGTATGGTCTGTCTGAAACTTTGCCCGTGAAACTGATTTTTTGCTTGTTCTTCGTGATTCATGAAAAATAAATAGGTTTTGTTGTTGGATTCTTGTTTAGGATGTTTGGTTGAGTGAATCTGGAGATTTTGTCACGTTTTAGTGAGGTTTTAAGAGAGATAGGTTGAAGGTCTCGCCGGAGAAGACGACCGGAAGTCTTCTCCGGCCACCTGAGGGTCATTAACCCTAATCTGAGCAATTAACCAACTTTGAATTTGGACCATGGATTCTATTGACCTTCGTTGACTCCCGCGTGTTTGAAGGGCTCAGATCACCCCATTAAGCCCTAATCCACGTCATTAGGTTAATTAATTAGGGTTTTAGGTTAATTGAGTCAGTTTGAATCTGGGCCAATGGATCTGGCGCCAGTCAACTCCCTCCAAAACCATTTGAATGTCAGCCCTTAGATTTGCATACTTCTCATTAATTCATTTTTATTTTCATTTTATTTGATTTAATTTGCACGAATTATTAAAAATAGCAAATAATGTTTAAAAATTATGAAAATTTTTGTCAAAGATTTCATTAATTTTTAAAACCCAAAAATATTTTTATTTTTATTTTTTGCATAAAAAATCATTTTTAAATCATTTAAATGTTTATTTTTAATTAGTTAATGACAATTAATTAATTAAAAATACATTTAGGTATTTAAAAATCACCAAAAAAATCATGAACCATCCCAAGACATTTAGAAACATTATCAAACTCTCAAACCAAATTTCTTTTTTGTTCTTGATGCCTTTTGATCATTTTCATTGGAATTAAATTCATTTTAAGGCAATATTTTGGTTCAAACTTTGAAAAATTCATTCTGCCTGACCCTTGAGAGTTTGATGATGATTCTTCTTGCGTTGCATCCTTCATGGCATGTAGTTTATAGGATAAATTTGGTTTGAATTGATCTTGCATTTTCAATTTGTTTTGCATTTTTCTTGATAAGGTACCTTAAAACCCTAGTAATCTTAGGAAATTCATAACTTTCACTAGGTTAAGAATTGGATCCCCTCCTTTGGGCAGTGAGCTTGTATAGGTTTAGGGTATCTTTGTTTGCATTTTCAATTTTTTATCACATCATTTGCTTCTGGTTTTGAATTTTACTTTGTGTGTTGATCATAAACCCTAATTTGTGCTTTCCTTTGCATCCATTTCTCATTTGCTTGCATCCATTGACTTGCCATGACATTTTGTGCATCCACATGATTCATAACACATCTTAAGACATATTAGAATCATGTTTGATCATTGCATCTTTCATTTGCCATGTTATATGTCCATTGCATTTCATAACTTTTCATGTACATTCATGGTTCAAAGCATGCTTCATTTGCATCCATGTCCTTGTATGATCATTCTCATGCCTTGCCTCATGTTTGTATCACCTCTTAGCATCATTAAAATCATGTGATTGCTTCTGACTTTGGTTTGCATCATGACATTTCATCTCATTTGCATTGCATTTCATTTCTTTTGCTAACTTTTCAGGTGGTAAGTTATTTTGAGAAGTGAATTTGCCTTCACTTCTCACAATCTCTTCTCATCCCTCTCTTGCATCATTGCTGTATTTTATCTTGTGTATTGGAGTGGGCTTTCTCATTCATGTTCATCTCTTACTTTCTTTCTCCAAGCAACTTGTCTTCTTAAGTGAAACAAGTTGTTTTGATTCTCTCTGCTTCTTGCTCTTTTCATCTGCTTCCTTCCTGGTGGTTTCTCTGAAGATCTTCTTGCAAACCTCATAAACCCTAGGATATCCAAGCATGATAACAATTAGGGTTTGATTAGTCCCCCACTTATCTTTTTACCTTTGTGTCTCTTTGAGTCTTCTCTTCTCATTTCATAATCAGGGACTAAACCCTAAAGGCTTTAAGGGTTTGTGATTAAGCTTATGCCTGCATCCTTCTATTAGGATGGAGTGTATAACTTTAATCCTAAGTGTTAAACCCTTAATGTGTTTAAATCCTTTAATCAATCCACTTAATAATCATCAAGACACCAAGCTTTTAACTTGGGCCTTGCATCAGGGTTCTAATTCTTCCTTAATTGGTTAAGAAGGACTAACCCTAGTGTTAATGGACAAGTCCCCCTCAAGTTGTCTTACAAACCATAAAATCCACTTCTTAATCTCATCCATTAACTAAAATCCATTTAATAAAGGCTTTGTTTTGTCATGAGGTTAATCCCTAATCATGGATTAAGTTGAGGAGCCTTTCTCAGCTTAAATGTTCTCATCTATTATCCTTCTATTAGGATGGTGTAATGAGTCCATTAAATCCCTGATTATGGCTTAAACTCATTACTTAACACTAAACAAAAATACCAAAAACATCTAAATAAATACAAGTAGGTTAATGATCTTAATCCTACATCATGGTGATTAAGTGTGAGGTGCTTACTTCACACTTAAGGTATTCTCATTACCCCTAATCAGAGGGAAGATGTGATGAGTTTACTAACCCATTGGTTTAGGCTTAAGCTCATTATCTTATGACAAACTTTCAAAAGAAATAAAAGACTGAAAACACAAAGCAAACAATAATTGTCATACACTTGAGCATAGACAAGTAAGCAGTTCATAAGCCAATTTATCTTTCAGTCTCTTTGGGTCGAACTTCGGTGTTCTGACTTCCTCATTGCACGAGAGGATACGTAGGCATAACTTAACAGTTATCGAACAAAAGTCTCTGTATATTCCCCCTCCTTCCAGCATTGTTCTTTTAAGCCTCAAAGTCTTGAGCATTCCATTCTTGTTCTTACACTGACACTTTATATACTTCACTTCACACTTCTTTTACACTGACACTTGCATTCTTTCCAGCTTTGATACACAAATTGCACTGACACTACCCCTTTAAAACACAAATCTTTTAAGCGTGGATCCCGTCGAGTACGACGGACAATCTGGGTGCTAATACCTTCCCAGGTTGTAACCAACCCCCTTTCTCAGTCTCTCTGGTTCGCAACCGTCTTATCCATCTTTTCTAGGTCTATGCAGCATTACCTTTCCTTCGGGATAAAAATGCCTAGCTGGCGACTCTTGTCTTTCTGAGTTCATCCTTGTGTGTTCTCTCTCTTTCACCGACCGTTCGCGTCTGTACCCCTTATGGCCCTGTGTCACTTGGTGGGAGCGACATTATGGAATAAATTTCACACCATGCACGAATTTGATGTCATTTTTGGAGCAAAATGGCTTATTTGCATTGCTTTGTAATATTGTAACCTCATTTGGTTCATACCAATACTCAAAAATAAATTTCAAGACCTTTTGCATTTGTGGACAATTGAAAATTCAAGCCTTGCCCTAATTTTACACTAATTTTCGAGGGCCTCATATTTCAATCCATAAAGGCTATGAAAAAGTACTTGTACTTTTTGAAAATGGGAGGCTTTAATCTCCAACTTTCATGTTTGGCTTTGGTCCATTTGAAGATTTTTTCACCAAGTTATGCTCACTTGAAAATTAGGGCAAAAACTTGCTAAAAATGGCATTTTCCATGACCAACCTTACACCAATTTGGCAAAACACCTCAAAACCTCATGATTCTTGATCTTTGATCTTGACAAACCTCTTTTAATATTATAAGAACATCCCTTGGCTAGAAAAATGGGGTTGGACCCCTTGAAATCTCACAATTGACTTTTCTAAGGCACAGTTGACCAATTTCTTCATTTACAAGTAACTGAAGAAATACTTGACTTCCACAAGGAATTTTCTCACCAAATTTCATCCCTAGGATCCTCTTAACATATAAGAGACTTTGCCCAAATGAAATGGCCAAAGTCTTAAGGTTTTCATGCTTGAAACTCAAACCCTAATTTGGGATCACTGTGTAGGAGCTTTGCCCTAGCCTGGATTCCCTGATGATCTTCCAACCTTCTGAGCTTTTGTGAATGATCTTGAACTTGTGAATGCAATATACACCCCTCATAGGACTTGAACAAATCCATTGGGCCCCTTGTCATGGCTTGTGATGCTTCAAAATCCTCCACAGATGATCATATGCCTAATGCTAGGTCATGAGAATGTTATGCCTCATCTTACCATGCTAGGATGCCAAGAATATGATATGTTCATGATGAATATGATGTGATATGATGCTTAAAAAGAAGAGGGCAAATTTGGGGTGTTACAGCTGCCCCTATTCAAGCAACTGTTAATCTGAAAAGGACGATAGCATGGGCTATCGACCGTTCAGGATAAACTGTGGTTGAATACCAAGAAGACCTGAAATTTGCACTCTGACGAGAATGCAAACACTGGGAAATAAACCCAACCAAATGACACTTTGGTGATTGAGATGAAGAGAAAGCAGACGAGCTCCTTCTAAGCTGAAACTGTTATTTGGAATCAGAATATACTGACAGACGAGTCTTCTTCGAACAATCCTGTTACGCCAGGAGTTGGACATACGAGCCCTCATATACTCTGCAAGACATATAACTTGAGACATACGATTCTCCTTCGGATATACCTGTTACGCCAGGACCGGTGATGCACTTATGTCTGTGGGATAGACATGCATAATCAAGGTAGACGAACCCTCCTCATATATTATCCGCGGATATATGATATAAGATAGATGAGCCTTCTTCGAGCAAACCTGTTACGCCAGGTGCAACTTTAATAAGTGGTATTTGAGACAGACGAGCCTCCTTCGGATAAACTTGTTACGCCAGGACCGGTAACCATTTAGACATTTATTCCCACAGTCAGGATTTTAAACCTCTTCAATACAGACGAGTATTAGATGATCATCAAGAGAACACAGACGAGTGTCATAAGTCAATGATACAAATGAGTATCAGACGATGATCTAAGAAACACAGACGAGCGCTTCAGGCGATGATACAAACGAATATCAACCACTGGTATAGACGAATATCAGCAATTCAAACACAGACGAGCATTTGGAGTAGCCATACAGACGAGTACCAGGATAATCAGCAATTTAACACATACAGATATAAGCTAACACAGACGAGTGTTAGGGATGATACAGACGAGTATCCAAACAATGCAGACGAGCTTCTAACATATAATAAACACAGACGAGTACCGGAGAATGCAGACGAGCACCCACAAAGATTACATATCAAACACAGACGAGTGTTGGAAGGTGCAGACGAGTAACCACAAAGATTACATATCAAACACAAACGAGTGTTGGAAGGTGCAGACGAGCAACAACAATTATCAAACACAGACGAGTGTTGGGGAGTGCAGACGAGCAACAACAAATACAACCATGGGTAACTGCTGGGGAAAGCAAACGAGAAGTACCAAAGGAATAACACAGACGAGCGTTGAGAAATGCCGACGAGCGGCAATAAAGTATGAACACAGACGAGTGCTGGAGAATGTTTCCTCAAATATCTTTGTTAGTGAAAAGAGCTCTGACATATGAACTCTGTGGGGAATGGGCCTCCCACTGCTTGCTGAGTATACTCCACTGGGGAAATAAACTGCTTGGGAATCCCTCCTGCCACGACCTAGCTGGGGAAAATTCTGCTTGGGAGAATGTGACGCCATCCTGCAACCTACAACAACAGAAAACACATATGTGCCTCGGGGACTTGCATGGTATGATCTGCTCATCCATCGTCACTCGACACTCAAAGAGGATTTCAAATGTTTCCCTGTAATGTCATTTTTTTCTTTCAAATTATCACCATGTTTTGAATGCAATGCTATTTTTGACAAAAAATCAGGACATTTTGCAAACAAAAATAAACATAACACAGCTTTTTGACTGAATATTCTTTTATTGAAAGGCCTCTGAATAGGCAAAGATTTTACATCAGGAAGCAACTGCCTGGAAAGAGGTAGCCACCATAAAAATTGAGAAAATAAACTATCCTAATGGCAATGGACACGACATTCCAATGAGTTTCCTTCTTGCTATGACCAGCATGTCTTCAAAACTCTCCCTTCTTGCCTTTGCTTTCTGAAAAGATGAGGGGATTGATTCCTATCCTTCTGATATTGTCAAGCTGTATGAAACAATGATTTGGTTCAGATTACTTGGATCGCAGTTGTTCGCTTATTCCCTTGTTTTGCGTGGATCGCCCTTTCGGGTTTTCAATCCACTGGGATACCCTTTTTTGCCTGAGTTGTCCGATGTGGCTTTTCAACTCAGCAGGTCTACATTTTTTTTTATTTTCCCTAACTTTTGCCCGAGCTTTTTATTCTATTTTTAGCTTGCCAGGATGCCCTTTTCTTGCCTGGACTCTAATTCTATTTTTTGTGTCTAGGGGGTCTCTTTATGCGAAGTATTTTTTTATTGCGTCCGAGTTAACAGGGGATTGGAAATCTTATCCATCCATAAAAGTGAGCATCAGTGCTCCGCCTGAGAAAAATTTCTTCACTATGAATGGTCCTTCGTAGTTTGGGGTCCACTTGCCCCTGTGATCTGAACCTGGAGGAACAATCCTCTTGAGCACAAGCTCTCCTACTTGATACTCCCGAGTACGTACTCGTTGGTCAAATGCTTGCTTCATTCTCCTCTGATAAATCTGACCATGACAAATAGCCGCCAATCTCTTTTCCTCAATTAGACATAGCTGATTGTAACGAGCACGCACCCATTCAGCCTCATCAAGCTTTACATCTATCATCACACGCAATGAAGGAATCTCCACTTCCACGGGCAAGACTTCCTCCATACCATATACCAATGAGAAGGGAGTTGCCCCAGTTGACGTCCTGACTGACGTTCGGTACCCATGCAACGCAAATGGTAACATCTCATGCCAATCCTTGTAAGTGACCACCATCTTTTGCACAATCTTCTTGATATTTTTATTTGCCGCCTCTACCGCACCATTCATCTTTGGTCGGTAAGGAGAAAAATTGTGATGCTGGATCTTGAAGTCCCGACACAACTCTGCCATCATCTTGTTGTTTAAGTTAGAACCATTGTCAGTAATGATTCTCTCGGGCACTCCGTATCTGCAAATAATGTCTCTTTTCAAAAATCTGGCAACCACTTGACGAGTGACGTTGGCATAAGATGCTGCTTCAACCCACTTAGTGAAGTAATCGATCGCAACCAAGATGAAGCGATGACCATTTGAAGTAGTAGGCTCTATCTTCCCGATCATGTCAATTCTCCACATAGAAAAGGGCCAAGGAGATGACATGACGTTGAGCGGACTGGGAGGAATATGCACCTTGTCTGCATAAATCTGGCACTTGTGGCACTTACGGGCGTATGAACAACAGTCTGCATCCATTGTCATCCAGTAATACCCCGATCTCAGCAATTTCTTAGCCATAGCATGCCCTCCCGCATGAGTACCGAAAGATCCCTCGTGGACTTCCTGCATTAACAAGCTTGCTTCGTGTCTATCCACACATCTGAGCAAGACCATGTCAAAGTTTCTCTTGTACAAAACCCTGTCTGTATTCAAGAAGAAGCTAGCAGCAAGTCGCCTTAAGGTCTTCTTGTCATTGGAAGATGCCCCAGCTGGGTATTCTTGCTTTTCCAGGAATAGCTTGATATCAAAATACCAAGGTTTCTCGTCAGACACTGCGTCTACAGAGAAAGCATGAGCTGGTGCGTCAAGCTTGGAAATGTCAATTCTGGGCACATAATTCCAACACAAGACTTTGATAGACGAAGAAAGAGTGGCCAATGCGTCAGCAAATTGATTCTCATCACGTGGTATGTATTGAAGCTTGACTGTCGTGAAGAATGTCAATAGTTTTCTGGCATAATCCCTTTAAGGAATTAGATGCTCTTGATGCGTATACCACTTGCCGGTAACCTGGTTAGTGACGAGGGCTGAATCTCCGAATATATCGAGGGTCTTAATCCGAAGATTAATAGCCTCCTCTATTCCCATTATGCATGCCTCGTATTCCGCTTCATTGTTGGTGCAGCCAAATGTAATTCTGGCAGCGAATGGAAAGTGAACACCTTCGGGAGTAATAAGAACAGCACCAACTCCACGTCCATTGATATTGACTGCCCCATCAAACATCAACTTCCATTTGGATTCAGGGTCTGGCCCCTCTTCCGGAAGTGGTTCCTCGCAATCGTTTGCTTTGAGGTACATGATGTCCTCATCAGGGAAATCAAACTTCATTGGCTGATAATCATCTTCAAGAGGTTGCTATGCAAGGTAATCTGACAATACACTTCCCTTGATGGCTTTCTGAGAAGTATATTGTATGTCATATTCTGTTAAAATCATTTGCCATCTAGCAACCCTTCCGGTTAACGCTGGTTTCTCAAAGATTTACTTGACAGGATCCATTTTGGAAATTAGCAGTGTGGTATGGGTCAACATGTACTGTCTCAATCGGCGAGCAGCCCATACCAAAGCGCCGCAAGTTTTCTCGAGCAGTGAGTAACGAGATTCACAGTCGGTAAACCTTTTGCTAAGGTAATAAATAACGTACTCTTTTCGACCAGACTCGTCATGTTGGCCTAGAACACACCCCATTGACCCTTCTAGCACAGTCAAGTACATGATAAGCGGCCGTCCTGGAACTGTAGGCATTAGAATCGGAGGTGTCTGCAAATACTCTTTTATCTTATTAAAGGCTCTTTGGCAGTCCTCATTCCACCTGACGGTTTGCTCTTTTCTTAGCAATTTGAAAATTGGTTCACACGTGGCAGTTAGATGAGATATGAATCGTGAAATGTAGTTCAACCTCCCTAAAAACCCGCTCACTTCTTTTTCTGTTTTCGGTGCAGGCATGTCTTGTATTGCTTTTACTTTTGCAGGATCCACCTCAATTCCTTTCTGGCTAACAATGAAACCCAGCAACTTCCCGGAACGCACTCCGAAAGTGCACTTGTTTGGGTTCAACCTCAGCTTATACTTTATCAGTCTATCAAACAGCTTCTTGAGATTGACCAGATGCTCTTCTTCGTCTCGGGACTTAGCAATCATATCGTCCACATAGCACTCTATCTTTTTGTGTATCATGTTGTGGAACAATGTGACCATAGCCCATTGATAAGTTGCCCCGGCGTTCTTCAAACCAAAGGGCATGACCTTGTAGCAGAATGTACCCCACGGGGTGATGAACGTTGTTATCTCCATGTCTTCCGGTGCCATCTTAATCTGATTATACCCGGAGAAGCCATCCATGAAGGAAAATATCGAGAATTGAGCAGTGTTATCTACCAACACATCAATGTGAGGTAACAGAAAGTCATCTTTTGGGCTCGCTCTATTCAAATCCCGGTAATCAACGCACATCCGGACCTTGCCGTCCTTCTTTGGTACAGGTACAATGTTAGCTACCCAGGGTGGGTAACTAGTTACAGCAAGAAATCCGGCATCCCATTGCTTCTGAACTTCCTCCTTGTCAGGACGCGTTCTTCTCAACTTTTGTTTCACAGGAGGACATTCTTCTCTCAAAGGTAACCCGTGTACAACGATGTCGGTATCCAACCCTGGCATATCTTGATACGACCAGGCAAAGATATCCACATACTCACGCAGCATACCCATCAGCTCTTTCTTTACTTTGGACTGCAGACTGCCCCCAATCTTGATCTCTTTCTTCACATCTTCAGTACCGATGTTGATGATCTCAATTTCTTCCTGATGAGGCTGAATAACCCGTTCCTCTTGTTTCAACAATCTGACCAATTATTCAGGGAGTTCACAGTCTTCCTCAACCCCTTCATCAGCTTGGTAGATAGGATTGTCAAAGTCATGCGTGGTTATAACAGGAATGTTATCAATGGAATCCGGATGATCAACACTGCACAGATGATGTGCTTATTTCAGAATCTGCTTATTTTTAAAAGAGACGCAAACACAAAAACAAAAAAAGAAGAACACATTGCCATTTTTATATTTTTTTTGTGAAAAATTTAAAACGAAAGAAAGGGAACACAATTTGTCTGAAAATGTCCTTTATTTCATGGTAAAATAAATGAATAACAAACATGGTGGCCCATACAATGGATCCTAGCACCTTGGGCAGAGTGCAGGATTTGACAATGCAGCATGATAAGAAAAGGAAACAAACAAATTACTCTGAGTGCCAGGTAACTTGGACGATGTCTTCAACAGACCAGTTCTTCAGCTCCTCTTCGGGCGCACACAGATGAATCTAGTTGTCCCAGTCACCATCACTATCTCCCTCTTCATTAGTTACACAAATATGGTTGTGGTCGAGCATCCCAGCGCTTGTAAAAGTAATGGCTTTACCACTTGGAGACCAATTAGACCCACTAGGCTGATAACCCAAACCAAACTTGTCGTCTTTCTTTTCCAATTCCAGCAATTTGCCCTAGCCTTGGGCGCTTCCTGACTGAACCACTTCCTTTGCCAGCTTGTAGAAAAATATGGAGGTACCTTCTTTCTCACTGCTTCTCTCTACAGGAGTCAAAATGCTGACATTAACTGCTTCGAAGGCCTGACATAGAGTCTCATGGATCTCTCCGTCCATCTCCACATAATTGAAAGTTGATAAGTGGCTCACAAAGATATCTTCCTCTCCGCACACAGTGATTACTTGGCCATCAACCACATACTTGAGCTTTTGATGCAGAGTGGATGTTATAGCTCCGGCAGCATGAATCCATGGACGTTCCAACAAGCAACTGTACGCGGGCTGAATGTCCATGACGTAGAAGGTGCTTTTGAAAACTTGAGACCCTATTTTCACAGGTAACTCAACTTCTCCAAACACTGACCTTCTGGACCCATCAAAAGCTTTAACTATCAAATCACTGGTTCTTAGGACGATACCATCAACATTGAGCTTCATTAATGCTTTCTTCAGAAGTACATTAAGAGAAGAGCCTGTATCAACAAGGACATGCGACAAAACAGCACCCTTGCACTCCATGGTAATATGCAGTGCTTTGTTATGGTTACGGCCCTCTGACGTAAGGTCTCTGTCTGTAAAGCCCAGCCCGTGGCTTGCATTCACACTTCCCACTACAGCTTCCATTTGATTAACAGTTATTTCTTGAGGAACATAGGCCATCTGCAACACTTTCAACAAGGCTTCCCTATGTGCGGGAGAACACATCAACAAAGACAGAATTGATATTCTGGACGGCGTCTGGTTCAATTGTTCGACCACCTTATAATCACTCTTTTTAATTATGCGCATAAATTCCTCCACTTATTTCTCAAAGGTCCCCTGTCCAGCAGTAGGAGTTGTTGTTTCTTCAGTCGCTGTCTGCTTTCCTTTAGCCTTTGCCTCAGCCTCAGCCTCAGGATCTCCTCTCAGAACTAGGGGAGCAAATAGACGACCACATCTCGTAAAACCTCCAACCCCTCTGACGTTCACTACAGTCGGGTCAATAGTAACATACTTACTCTCGACTTTCTGCCCTTCCACGTACACATCTGAGCCGTAATGCCATGGAATGGCTTTATCATATGTATAAGGAACAGGCCCAGGCACAGTGATAGTCACCGGGCTAACTTCAGGAGCATAAATGGTCACAGGTTCTCTTCTAGCAGGCATCTCAGCTGGATCATAGTAGATGGTTATAGTGGACACATCATCAACTTCATTATCAACTTTGTTAAACTGCAAAGATCCTTCATCAATCAGATTTTGCAACCCCACCTTCAGGTCTTCACATCCGTTCACTGAATTCCCACATTTTCCACAATCAGAACTGCATCCCGGAAACACCTGTCCTTTTAGCAGCCTCTCTTTCACTACCAACATCGGAGTCTTCACTTCTTCTATACTCAGAACCAAACTTAACTTCTCACCACCCTCAACAGCATTTATTCTAGCCCTTCCGTGGTTCGGAATAGGGTTTGAAGTAACATTCGGCGGTGGTGCAAAGTTAATCGCCTTGGAGTCGATCAAATCTTGAACTTTGTGCTGTAGCGCCCTGCACTTCTCAGTTGAGTGCCCGGGTGCCCCTGAATGGAAAGCGCATCTAGCATTGACATCGTACCCCACTGGAAGCTCTCCAGGTGGTGGTGGTGCCAAAGTTCTCAATTGTATCAAATTCAAGTCCAGCAATCTCGGCAGCAATGCAGTGTATGTCATGGGAATTGCCTCAAGCACCCTATTAGCCGGGCGAGTCTGCCTTGGCTGATAAGGTCTTTGTTGATAGTTGTTACGTTGTGGTTGTTGTTGTTGTTGTTGTTGAGGCTGTACCTGCTGCACAGGATTGGTAGGGATAGTGACTGCTGCCACTTGCTCATATGATCTTCTATATCCTCGGCCCCGTCCTCGGCCAAACACAGCATTAGTTTCACCTTCCCTTCTTCTCGGGGGTCCGCTGAAAGCTTTTCTTACTCCATTCAAACTGCTCGCACTTGTATCCTGAATCTTTCCCATCTTCAACAAAGTCTCGACCCTCTCTCTAGCAATTACTATATCATTGAACTTGGTAGCCTAACAAGACACCAATCTTTCGATAAACACTCCTTGCAATGTCCCCATGAACATATCAGCCATCTCGTTCTCCAGCAATGGTGGTTGCACTCTGGCAGCGAGTTGACGCCACCTTTGAGCATATTCTTTAAACCCATCCTTAGCAGTTTGAGACATGTTTTGCAATTGAGTGCGATTTGGAGCCATGTCCAAATTGTACTGGTATTGCCTCACAAAAGCCTCAGCCAGGTCCTTCTAGCTCTTAATGTTGACTCTACTTAGCTTCATATACCATTCCAAGGAAGCCCCGACCAGGCTATCCTGGAAATAGTACATCCATAGCTTTTCATCATCAGTGTGGGCAACAATCCTTCCTACAAAGGACTGAAGATGAGTCTTTGGAAACGCTGTGCCGTTGTACTTCTCGAAAGTTGGGACCTTGAAGTTGTAAGGGATTATAACCCATGGAACCAAGCCCAAGTCAGTAATGTCGAACCCCAAAGAGTTCTGAGATTGAATAGCCTTGATATGTTCTGCCATCTCTTCAAACTTCCTGTTCATTTCAGCCCCCTGGCCTTCAGTTTCGTCCAGCAGAGTAAACTGTTCGTCTTGACCGTCCATCTGTACATTGTTCAGCCCTTCATTGATAATGGTAACCCCTGGCTGTGCTACAGGGATTTCAACCTGACGGGCGCCTGCACCGTTACGATTACCTCCATCAGAAGTACCGTTGTTCATGGCTTGACTATTTTCAACCAACTCCCGCAGACGTTCCTGATTCTGACCCATTCCTGCCATAAGGGTCATAAAATTGTCCATCCTCAACCTCAAGTTAGCTAAATCAGCTTGCTTTTGATCCATGACTCTTTCTCTGTTGACTCTTGTGGGATATCTGTGTATGACTGGCTGTTCTCGAACTTTCCTAGAAGCTATAGTGCCTGAAACAGAAAAGACATTAGAAACCGAAGCACTACCTGCAAAACAAACAAACACGTCATATGCATGCAATGTAACTGGTCATGTTCCCAAGTTTTAAGCATTTGCATGCCCCAGTTCTGGTATTTACTCCAGATAGCCACTTTGAGTATTAACTTTCAGACTTTCTCTTTGAAGAGTATTCAGATATTAGCAGTATCAGACAAACAATCCTTGCATATTCAGAAATGATAATTTGCATATTAACACTGTATATCATGGACAACCCACTGCCGGCCAAAAGTTAGAGCACAAACAAAAATATTCCCCGAAGGGTTACAAGTCATTACATGAATAAAAGACCAAACAAATAAAGCAAGACTCCTACAACAAGTCTGTAGGTAGTCTGAATCAAAAATAAACTAAACTAGAGACCCAGGCTCCTCTGTAGCCACCTCTGCTCTGCTCTTCTTTACACCTGCTCTCAGCTTGAGCTCTTCAATCTCCTTCCATGCCTCCTCCAAGGCTAACTGGCTTTGTGCTAACTGCAGAGTCTTTTCCCTCCGTATGTTGTGGACTTGCTCCACCTCTTCCTTCTTGAAGGCCATTTGCACCTCGAAAAACTCTTCTTTTTCTTTAAACTTCTTTTGCTCTTCCTCCCTTTGGCCTTGCAACCAAACAATGGATTGGCGAGCTTCCTTGAGAGTTTTCAAAGTCTTTCTGCGTTCTGCTTCTCTTTTTGCTTCCATCATACCCAACCTTTGAAAGTGAGCTTCCCTTCCAGCAAAGTCTTTCTCTTTAGCTTCCAAAGAGGCTTGTATCTTCTGCAGCTTTCCCTCTACTTCATTTTTGGCCCGGTTGGCAAGATGATACAGGCTAACCATTTCAGCATTCTCCACTCGAACTTCATGCAGCTGAGCTTCCAATTTCTTGTACTCTTCAAGGGAGACAGTACTTTGGCTTGGCACTTCTTTGGGATAAAGTGGAGCTTCTACTGAGAAAGGCATGAGAACCTCTTATACATGTTTTTGCAACCATGTGGCAAAAGGAGGATACGTCTTGGGATCTACTCTGCCAAAGTCTTTCTTACCCTTCCTCACTCTATGAGCCCAAGCTTGAGATGCTTGTAGAACTAACTCCCTGTTTCCTTCCACAAGAAAATACTAAGACTCAGCAAACTCTTCCATCTGTGGTGGATCTCTCAAAGGGTAACAAAATTGCTTCCTGGCTAATGTTGGATGATAACTGATCACACCCTTCCTTCCTAGCAAAGGCACTCCAGCAAATCTTCCACAACTGACCATCAACTCTTTTCCCAGCAGATCTCTTTCATATCCCCAGGCTATATCCTCAGTAATTAACCCCATCAGCCTTCTAGACCATCTCCACTCATCCCTCATTTCCTTGAAAGCACCTGATTTTGGCAACTGTCTGGCAAACCACTCAGCAAACAATGAAGCACAACAGCCCACTGGTCCACCTCTACCTTTCTCATTCCGGTAATGAACGTTGTAGTAGAAGTCTCCCAACAGAGTTAGCACAGGATTGCCTTTAGCAAAGATAGAGATCACTTCCAAGCTTACAAATTCTTTCTCTCCCGGGAACAAGCTAGACCCATACACCATCAAAGCCAACAAAGCACCAAAGTCACCCCATTTACCCTCTTTAGCATATTTCTCAGCCTCTGGTATGAGCACACTCCAAGGGAGTCCTTTGCCTTCACTATCCTTCAGAGCCTTCTTGACTGTAGCAGCTGGTAAACGACAAACTTTGGTTATGTCCTCTTCCTTAAGCACCACCTCAGACCCATAGAAAGGCAAGGTATCTCTGACTGGAACATTCAAAATGCTGGAAATCTCCTCCAAGGTAGGAGCCAAGATGTAATCTGGAAACCCAAAGCACCGTAGTAGAGGATCATAAAATTGAAGCAAGGTATGCAAACTGTCCTTCTGGTCTGCAGTGGGTTTGTCCACATACTTCAATATCTGGCCATATCTCTTTCTGAAATTTCCCAAGACTTGGTCATTCATCAAACCTGCTAATTTCTGAACACTTCTGACTTCAGGTTGAAGAAAAGTATAGTGAACATTCTTTTTCCTTGTAATTCTTCTGACTTCTGCCATCTAGAGATAAGATTTACCAGAAATGGGAGTTGACTATGAACAATGACCTGAAAAATGGAAACATAAATAGTTAATGCAAAAATGATGCAAATGCAAATGCAATGCAGGCATATGATCAAACTGGGACCATCTGGATACCGGACACTGGACATAAAGACCCTCTGATCAACTGCAAACCAAAATCCTCTGAGTTAGAACCCTCTGATAGAAATTCTCAGAACCATAGTATCAAGAAAACCAGAACACCAGAACCATAGGACCAAAATCATAACAAGGACCACTGACAATGAGGGTATGTAGAGGCCAAGGGTTCCTGCAAACCTGTAAACCCCTCCCAATCTCACTGGTATGCTCCGGGTCAGACATCACGGACTCTCAAAGCCGAATAGCAATAATACTTTCACCATTTCCGAGAAATGGCACATGACCAAATCAGGGAATCGGTTTGGCATTATATACTACGCAGGGAGGCCTCAGTTGAGTCCGGGAAAACAAGGTCATCCTATGCAAGTTCCAAGTGGGCCCTCGGATGCGAATGGGTTTGCCACAAAATATGGTCTGTCATTGTCATCACTAAAGAGAGATGTTTCCACAAGGTTCTCAATGATCGGTCCCCAGCTGCACATAACTGTCAAGGTTATGAAATGAGAGAGGAAGATCCCCAAATCAAAACATTTCCAAGACGGTCGCAAATCTGGGCGTGGAACTCACTACTACCCCCATGACAAAATCTCATGAGGCCAAAGTGGAACCACTCTAAGTCCTAAGGTGCACTCGAGCCGTGGTAATGAGCTCATCTCTCAGGAACAGTATCACCCAAACCCACCAAACAGAAAATCCAGTCCAGACAGTCCAGTAATAATATGATGCAGAAAATAAATACTGAAAACTGTAAATAAAGCTGTAAATGAACTGTAAATAAACAACAGTAAAAATACAACACACAACAGCAAGCAGTCAACACCCAAAGAAACAGAAACAAACAAGCGCTAGGAGAGACTCACAGGGGAACCAGAGATACTCTGGTTAGGAAGTCCCCAGCAGAGTCGCCAGCTGTCGCTCCCCGGATTTCTATCCTGGTATAAACGCGAAAGTGGCGCGGAAAAGAATAGAGTCGCCAGCCAGGCATTTTTATCCCGAAGGAACGGGAATGGTAATGCTGCACAAACCAGAAGAAAAGAAGAGGACGGACATGGGTCCTGCGAACCAAAGAGACTGAGTTCGGGAGTCTATTACGACCTGGGAAGGTATTAGCACCCAGATCGTCCGCCGTACCCGACGGGATCCACGCTTGCAAAGAAAACTGTTTCAAAGGGTGAAGGAATGAAAGCTGCTACAAAGAAAAGGAAATGAACTGGATAAAAGAAAGGAAAAGGGAACTGAAAAAAAGAAATGAAAAGGAAAAATGTAGGGAAAATAAAAATTGTGTTCGAACGGGCCCTACCCCGCTGCCTACGTACCTCATCGGGAAAATGAGGATCAGAGTCACCGTAGTTCCCCTAACTAGGGGTGGAAAGGATTGCTTGTGTCTTAAGGCTTGAACTGCCTATGTCAATGCTCAGGTGTTGCGGGCTCGGACGACGAGTGCGTAACCGTCTTGTAAAATGACAAGTAGGAGCAAGTTCGCGTACGGAGCGAAGGAGATGAGAAAAGAATTCCCGAAGGAAAGACACTTATTGTTTGTTTGTGTTTTTTATGAAGCTTTTTATGAGTGTGTCACAAGGAAGTGAACTCAAGCTCTTTTCCATGGAATGTGCACTTGTCACTACATTCAAAGATGGAATAATAGAACAAGCACACTCAAGTAAGGAGAAGATCCCCAAAACTTAAACCCAGAGATTAGGGCTTAGGATCACTAACTCATTAACTTATTAAGTTCTTTTGTTATTTACAGTGAAGAAGTGTGTTTTATGATTTTCTTGGTGAAGATAATATCCTGATCAGACTTGTACATCACAAGGCAAGCTTGTACTATCCCAAGATGGGAAGACTACAAGTGTCTCATGGGATAAGGCTATTTCTCAAGGTATCACTTCAAACTTTATTAAGTCTCTTTTTAGGGTTTTGAGATTAGAAGAGAAAAGAAACCAAAAGGATCACAAAGGCAAAAGTCTAATGGGGGACTAAAGAATCCTAAGTGTTGTCATGCATGGGAGATCCTAGGTTAGTGAGGCTTACTATCCTAAAGAAGCAAGAAAGAAGAAGAGAAGAAGAAGAAAGAAGAATAGAAGAAGGGGAAGTAAGGCCTAAGCCCAACAATCACAAGGTTAGAACAAGTAATGATAAGAAGAGAAGAGATAAGATTTGGAGATGTGGGAATCACATCCACACCTCTCACTTACCAAAGCCCCTGAAAAGGTTAGTAACACAAGTATAAAAGTAAAATAAAATGATCACAATGCCATACCAACATCATAAAAACAGAAGTGAAGTCATACACACAAATACTCAATGCAAATGCAAGTCACAAGAATGAGAGAAGAAGCACACAAGTCAACATGAGGCAACATGAAGCACATAACAAAGTAAAGCAAACTTGGTAAGATACAAAGCAAAATACACAAAACACAAACTCAAAGCACAAGACCAAAACCCTAATCAAGTTAAAGAAGTGCTTAAGAAGCAAGAAAGATGAAGAAAAGGGAAGCATATGATCAAGCAATCACACTATGGGAAGAAAGAGGCAAAGAAGTGAGATGGATGTACATAAGAATGGAAGAACTTCAAAATACAAGATTTCCAAAACACAAATCCCAAAATAAGATCAGAAAGGTATCCATGCTCTAAAGAGACCCTAAACAAGATGAAGAAGTTGGCACAAGTGCCCTTCTAAGCTAAGGAGAGGACTTATGATCAAAAAGAAGCAAAATGGGACAAGTTAAGAACAAAAATTCAAATCAAATCAAGAATGCACCCAAAAATTCCACAACCTTGGACAAAAGATCTTCAATCATGATATAACAACATGCCAAAAGGATAGGAAGAAAATCAGAAGCTATACAAGTCAAATGAGGAGTCAAACATCAATTAGGGTTAAGAAACTTCACTCAAAAGTCAAGGACCAAAACCAATTGAACAAATTTCTAAAAATCAGAACAAAAATCACACATAAAGTGCACTCTATTATGGATCCAGAGCAAAAAGAACCAATCAAAAATTCAAAATGAGGGTCAATATGGAAAATGGACAAGTTAACAAGCTTAAAAAAGAATTAAAATGAATTAATTAAAGGGGAGAATTAATTTACACGTGTCAAAATAAAATAAATGGAAAATAAAAATATTAAAAATTAAAGAAAACTAAAAGTGACATTCCTGAATTTTTTTATAATTTTTTGAAACTTAGAACTATTTTTAAAAATTAAAAAAGCAAAACTTAAATAAAATGAAATAAAAAGAAAAAGAAAATAAATGGAATGAGGCAGGAGGTGTGAAGAGCAAGGGATTCCAGTTCAATTCATTTGGGCTCAAGTCACAGGGAGTGGGGATAGCCATCCAGGCCCACTGGGTCCTGCGCAACACACAATATATATGGTGGAAATTCAAATAAAATCAGAAAAAACAAAGGCCTTGAGATCAAATGGACGCATCCTAATGGTCAACTCATAAATTGAAGTCAGCACAATGATTGGCTTGGAGAGAGGGAGCATGTTAGTTATTATGGGGTGCGTGACAATTGGTTTATTCAGACTCAAATTATAAAACATAAAAACACGTGACCAGGAGGGTCTCATGAAATGAGGTGGCACAACCATGGACATCCATATGATAGATCCAATGGCTCTAAGGTCGTCTTCTTCATTCAAACCCTAATTCACACATAACCAGAATCCGGTGACCGGAGCTAGGGCCCCGGCACCGGAAAACGCAAACAATGAACAAAGCTCAATGGAAATACATCACAAGCTCCAGATTGAGTAATCAAGTCACACTGAATCCAAATATGGCCATTAAAATCTCAATAGATCAAAGATTACTCCAGATCGAAAGCAAACAGGTTTCACCATGAAAATTCAAATCCACACACAAAGCTCAATAATGCATCATTTTCGAATTTAAAACAAGCAGAATCATCAGCACAACCAGAAGATCACAATGCACACATCTATTTTCATTTCTAGATCTGAGAATTTTGAGCTTACCTGAGACTTGCAGATCTGGAAATAGCTTGTTAGAAGCCAAGAAATAGCTGCCAATCCACTCCAAATACACTCTAGTTGCAAAATAAATGCAAATAGAGCCTTGAAAGTTGCTGGATATAGGAGCTTGAAGCTTGTTTCTCTGAAATGGCAAGGTGTGTAATCTTGAGAATCAGCTTGAACAAAGGATGGATTTGTGATCCTGAGCTCTCAAGGATGAAGAATATGAGATTGGTTTGTGAAGAGAGTAAGTGTAGAGAATGATTCTAAGGAAAATGCAAAATGAGCAAAAACTTGAGAGCTGTGAAATGTGATGGATCTGAACCTCACTAAAACCCTAATTCTCTTATAAATGAGCTCATGAAGCAATGCTGAAAGGATGAAGGCCTTGGCACGTGGGAAGAGAGTGTGGGAGAGAATTTGCACAATTTGCAAATTTGGTGTGATATCATTAAACACCCGTGCATTGCCCTGTCCCTTTTCCCATGTGCATTCCACATCTCACCCTTGATTTAAATCCATAAAGATTCTGGCCCTTGGATGTAAGTATCACACAATTCCCATGATCATGCAATTTTTGCACTTATGGAATAAATTTCACACCATGCACGAATTTGATGTCATTTTTGGAGAAAAATTGCTTATTTGCATTGCTTTGTAATATTGTAACCTCATTTTGTTCATACCAATACTCAAAAATAAATTTCAAGACCTTTTTGCATTTGTGGACAATTGAAAATTCAAGCCTTGCCCTAATTTTACACTAATTTTCGAGGGCCTCATCTTTCAATCCATAAAGGATATGAAAAAGTACTTGTACTTTTTGAAAACGGGAGGCTTAAATCTCCAACTTTCATGTTTGGCTTTGGCCCATTTGAAGATTTTTTCACCAAGTTATGCTCACTTGAAAATTAGGGCAAAAACTTGCTAAAAATGGCATTTTCCATGACCAACCTTACACCAATTTTGCAAAACACCTAAAAACCTCATGATTCTTGATATTTGATCTTGCCAAACCTCTTTTAATATTATAAGAACATCCCTTGGCTAGAAAAATGGGGTTGGACCCCTTGAAATCTCACAGTTGACTTTTCTAAGGCACAGTTGACCAATTTCTTCATTTACAAGCAACTGAAGAAATACTTGACTTCCACAAGGAATTTTCTCACCAAATTTCATCACTAGGATCCTCTTAACATATAGGAGACTTTTCCCAAATGAAATGGCCAAAGTCTTAAGGTTTTCATGCTTGAAACTCAAACCCTAATTTGGGATCACTGTGTAGGAGCTTTGCCCTAGCCTGGATTCCCTGATGATCTTCCAACCTTCTGAGCTTTTGTGAATGATCTTGAACTTGTGAATGCAATATACACCCCTCATAGGACTTGAAAAAATCCATTGGGACCCTTGTCATGGCTTGTGATGCTTCAAAATCCTCCACAGATGATCATATGCCTAATGCTAGGTCATGAGAATGTTATGCCTCATCTTTCCATGCTAGGATGCCAAGAATATGATATGTTCATGATGAATATGATGTGATATGATGCTTAAAAAGAAGAGGGCAAATTTGGGGTGTTACTCCAGTCAACCTGTTTAAGCCCAGATTCAATCTGATCCATCCATTGTACATACTTTCCATTAAATTAATTTTTATTTCATTTTTCTTATTTTATCTTATACGAATTTTTAAAAATAGTAAAAATAGTCAAAAAATTCTGAAAATTTTTATCAAGCATTTTATTAATTTTCAGAACCAAAAAATATTTTTATTTTTATTTTTTGCATTAAAAAAATATTTTTAAATCATTTAAATGTTATTTTTAATTAGTTAATGAAAGTTAATTAATTAAAAATAGATTTAAGTATTTAAAAATCATAAAAAAAATCAGAGAACATCTTTGGACATTTAGAAACATTTACAAACTCACCATACAAATTTCTTTTTGGTTTTGATCATACTTTGACATTTTTCATTTGAATTAGGGTTCTTAAATTGTTCATTTTTTAACCCTAACTTCAAAAATTCATAATTTTTAAACCAAGTTGAGTTTGTGAATGATTCTTTTTGCATTGTGTTATGCATGGTTTCAAGCATATAAAAACATTTTTTTTTCATTTTTATCTTTCATTTTCAATTTGTTTGGTATTTTCCATTTAAGATCACCCTTAAAACCCTAGAAACTTAGGAAATTCATAACTTCCTTTAGGCTTAGTTTCTGACCTCCCCCTTTGGATGGTAAGCTAGTATAGGTTTAGGGTTCCTTTGAGTGCATTTTCAATTTTTTATCTTGTCATTTGTTTCTGTTTTTGAGTTTTGCATCTCACATGTTCATATAACCCTAGTTTTACATCTTCACTTGCATTCATCTTGCATATGCTTGCATACATGAACTTGCCATGACATTTTATGCATCTACATGACATATAATACATCTTAGTACATATTAGAGTCATGTTTGATCATTGCATCATCCATTTGCCATGTTATGCTTTCATTTCATTTCATATGAATTCATAAACTTTCATGTCTCCTTCATGCTTCATTTACATCCCCATCTCTTGTTTGATCATTCACATATCATGAAATACATTTGTATCATCTCTTTGCATCATTAGAATAATGAACATGCTTCTGGTTTTGGTTTGCATTCTTGCATTCATTTCATTTTCATTTCATTTCATTTCCTTTTACTAACTTTTCAGGTGGTAAGTCAATTTGAGAAGTGAATTTGCCTTCACTTCTCACAATCTCTTCTCATCTCTCTTATGCATCATTGCTGCATTTTATCTTTTGTATTAGAGTGAGCTTTATCATTCATTCTCCTTCCTCACTTTCTTTCTTCAAGCAACTTATCTTCTTAAGTGAAGTAAGTTGACTTGCTTCTTTTGCTTCTCTTCCTTTCATCCTGCTTCTTCCTTGGTGGCTCTTCCTGAAGATATCTTGCAACCCTCATAAACCCTAGGAACACCTAAGAATGATCAACATTAGGGTTTGATTAGTCCCCCCATTAGTTTTACCTTTGTATCTCTTTGTGTCTTCTCTTCTCACCTCTTAATCAAGGATTAAACCTTAAAGGTTTTAAGGTTTTGTGATTAAGGTTATGCCTGCATCCTTCTATTAGGATGGAGTGTATAACTTTAATTCTAAGTGGTAAACCCTTAATGTATTTAAATCCTTTAATCAATCCATATAATAATCACTAAGACATCAAGCTTGTAACTTGGGACTTGCATTAGGGTTCTAATTCTCCCTTAATTGGTTAAGAAGGACTAACCCTAGTGTTAATGGACAAGTCCCCCTAAGGTTGTCTTACAAACCATAAAACCCACTTCTTAATCTTACCATTAATTAAAATCCACTTTAATAAAGGCTTGTTTTGTCATGAGGTTAATCCTTAATCATGGATTAAGTTGAGGAGCCTTCCTCAGCTTAAATGTTCTCATCTATTATCCTTCTATTAGGATGGTGTAATGAGTCCATTAAATCCTTGATTATGGCTTAAACTCATTACTTAACACTAAACAAAAACTCCAAAAACATCTAAATAAATGCAAGTAGGTTAATGATCTTAATCCTACATCATGGTGATTAAGTTTGAGGTGCTTACTTCATGCTTAAGGTATTCTCATTACCCCTAATCAGAGGGAGGATGTGATGAGTTTACTAACCCTTGGTTTAGGCTTAAGCTCATTTTCTTATGACAAACACAAAAAGCAATAAAAGATTGAAAACATCAAAAACAAATAATAATCGTCTCCTCCGGGATTCTTTTCTCATCATCTTCACTCATAAACGAGAACTTGCTTCTTTCGTCTAATGCAAGACAGTTAGCACCTGAGCCAGACAGGTCATACATTTGAGCATAGACCAGTAAGCAGTTCACAAGTCAATTTATCTTTCAGTCTCTTTGAGTCGAACTACGGTGTTCTGAGTTCCTCATTGCACGAGAGGATACGTAGGCATAACCTAACAGTTATCGAACAAAAGTCTCTGCATATTCCCCCTCTTCCAGCATTATTCTTTAAGTCTCATTGTCTTGAGCTTTACACTCCTTCCTTACACTGACACTCCTTTTCTTCACTTCACATTTCTTTTGCACTGACACTTGTACTTTCTTTTCAAGCTTTTACACACAAAATAGCACTGACACTACCCCTTTAAACACAAATCTTGTAAGCGTGGATCCCGTCGAGTACGGCGGACAATCTGGGTGCTAATACCTTCCCAGGTTGTAACCAACCCCCTTTCTCAGTTTCTCTAGTTCGCGACCGTCTTATCCATATCTTTCCAGGTTTATGCAGCATTACCTTTCCTTCGGGATAAAAATGCCTAGCTGGCGACTCTTTTCACTTCATTTCATTTCTCCTTTCGCCGACCGTTCGCGCCTGTACCGGGATGCAAATCTTTGGGAGCGACAGCTTGGCGACTCTGCTCGGGACCCTTATGCTGCAACCAGGGCTTCTGGTTCTTTTTATGGGTTCCTCCCAACGCTTGTTTGATTTGTGTTTACTGGGGTGTTATGTGCTAATTGTGTTTATTTATTTTTCTTTATTTATTGCTTTATGTACAACTTTATTTATTGCTTTCTTTACAGTTTTATACATCATACTGTCATACTGTCATTGCTGGATCTGGTTTCCTGTTTCGGTGGGTGGGGTTCCATTGAGAGATTAAGGTCCTATACCTGGGACCTGAGTGACACCTAGGCTAGAGTGGTTCATGTTCTTTCTTATTCCATTTCGGTCTGGTGCGGGAATATGAAATACGGTTCAGATGTGGGTTTCTTCTTAAGAACTCTGTGCTACAGATTTCCTGTAGTGCTAGGGCTATCTGGGAAGCCTGCTAAGTCTGGATGACCTTTATTATGACCTTCAAAATCTAGGGTTAATTAGAGGAGGATCTTTTATGGTTATTGTAAACACTGTACCTCCGGGTTAGAAGTGTTTACACTTCTCATAACTGATCCAAGTCTGAGGATCTTTGTTCTAGAACATTACATGTGAGGGGGTTGGGTTATTTACAGGTTTGCAGGAACCCTTGGCCACATCATACCCTGTTACTGTTTTGTTTAAGAATACTTCACTTTGGATAATTCTTGTGATTAACTCTGGACACGTGACTCTTTATTTGAGTCCCCCACCCTGGTTACTGGATTTCTGAGCCTCCATCCAGACCTTTGAACATACATGGACCTTATATCAAGACAGATAATCAGATCCAGCTCTTGATCCCAAACCCTTGCATATCATTTGCATATATCATCATTGCATCATTTAACATTTGTTTATTTGTTTTTCAGGGTATCCACCTCATTATATCTTGGTTTGGTTTTGACCCCTTCTACTGCTTAGACCTCAGCTTCAGTTATCTTCTTCAGCATTTTCTTCAGCTATCTCCTTCAGTTTGTCAAAGACTCACCTGCATCAGTCTGTCAGAGACTTACCTCCAGCTTTTCAGTCTGTGATCTTCATCAGCATTTGACTTCAGCTTCTTCACCAGTACTCATGGATATTCCAAGGAAAAGCAACATATCTTATCACTTCTTTGATCCCATATTGACTGGTATCAGGCCAGTCCAGTCACTCATCACACCTGACCACATCCCACTGTTCAGAGAGCACTATGGGGGTATTTTGGACATGGTCATGGATCTTGATTCTTCTCAGAGAAGCATGATCCACACATGCTTACAGTTCTATGACCCTCCACTCAGGTTCTTCACCTTTCCTGACTTTCAGATGGGGCCCCTGTTGGAAGAGTTTTCTTTGTTGATTGGAGTACCTATCAGAGGAGGGGTCCCCTTCAACCCAGAGATGACTGCTCCCAGAAATGAAGAGATAGCAAGGGCATTATACTTGGAGCCTGCTCTTATTGAGCAAAGTATGACAACAAAAGCTGGTCCAGTCACTCATCACACCTGACCACATCCCACTACTCAGACACCTGCCTAAATCAGATGCTTTCCTGAACCCTCACCAACAGAAGAATTGGTCCAAAAGGTTCATTGCCTTAACCTCAGATGATATCAGATGGTGCACCCAGAGCACCAAAGGCAAAGACATTATCACCAACTGTGGGCAGTACCCTAATGTGCCTCTCATAGGAGTAAAAGGTTTCATTAACTACAACCCTTTGCTGTTTAAGAGACAATTGGGACATGCCTTAGTTCACCATCCCAAAGGACAGGATTTAGTTGAGACCCTATACTGTGAAGTGCAACCTAACTCAACTGTTGTCAGGCAAGCTGCCTGGGCTTGGGACAACATCCAGACAAAGGGGATAGCCATCCTTGGAAGATGTAACAATGTTGCTTCAGCTCAGTACTCAGACTGGTCCCGTACTAGATCTCAGATTACCAGAATGCCTTTCACCTTGGAAGACACACCTGGACCATCTACAGTACATCATGCAGCAACTGTTAGCCTGGAGGAATTTGAGAAGCTGAAAGAAAGGAATAATCAGCTATCTGAAGCCCTGAAGAAGACTCTTTGGGAAAGGAATGAAGGTCGCCTGGACATTGAGAGATTGGAAAGACTCAAGACTGAGCATCTTACCAAGATTGAAAGGACAGATGATTACATAAGGAAAGCAAGAGCCGGGGAACAGATATTGAAGAATGCCTGCAAGGAGGCCAAGATTCAGAAAGCTAGGGCTGAGCATTACCTGGAGGAGAGCCAGGCTAGGTGGATCAGGATCACCGAAGCCCGTGCACAAGAAGACCAGAGGACTCAGGCCAAGATTGATCAGTTGGAAGCCAATGAGAAGAAGCAGCAGGAAGCTTTGTTGGAAGCTCAGAAGGAGATATCCGAATTGAAGCTCCGGGCGGGGTTAAAGAGATCAAAAGACCAGGACAGGCATAAGAAGCTGACTAATGCCATTGCTACCAGGAACCTCCTCATTAGGACCATTACAGAGCACCCAGCTGGTCCGGTGACTGAGGCACTCCTGAAGGAAGTTAGGGAAGATGACTATGGACTGGATGTCTGATTCTCTTTGCTTGTTGTTCTTTCTTTTTGATGTATTTTTCCTTTTGTTGTATTTTTGACCCACCATGGGCATGTATTGTAAACAAACTATGTATTTTTCATCATTTGTAATATATTTAGTTTGTTTCATTGGGTTTCTTTTCTCAACATTATCAAGCATCTCCTCGAGGTCTGGAAAGGTCAAAACCAAGAACCAAACCGGATACCTTGGAAAACAAATAAGCATACTGCATTACATACTGTTCGCTGTGATTTCTGACGAACAACCTCTGGTTAACCAATCTCTTAGAAAACTGGGTTACTTGCAGGACCAACCAAACAAGTCCTAGGACACATGTGCAATTGTTTTGTCGAATTACTCTTAGTGTTGTTAATGATTTGTGGTTTGTTTTGTTAATAATGTCAAAGTGTTAAATGCTTTGATTTTGAAAGTAAAATAAAGTTGAAGTTTGAAAAAAGTAAGAAAATGGCGAAAGATGTAAAACTTTGCAGGAAAGTAAATAAAACTGAAGATAAAATAACTTGATGAAACAAACTAGTAATTTAAATAACTTGAAAGAAAAAGGGTGTTCAACACATACATTGTTCCAAATATCAGACTCATTTTCTCTCACACTGGGTACTTAGAGTATTTACAGGATTTTTGTATAAGTTTTCACACACGCATTCTAAACACAAACTATCCTATTTATATACAAACAAAATAACTGCCTAGAACGGGAAAATTCTAACTAAATGACAATTGTCAGCCTGCATGCAATTTTCTTCTCTGAAACTTCCATGTGTCCAACTGCCAAAGGTTGCAACTTTTGAATTTGAATTCTTCCCTTTGGTGACGAAGCATTGTATCTCTTCATTTGTCGAAATCTCGAAGAATAAGAAACCCTTCAAACTTCGCCAACCAATGCTTCTGTCAAACAACTCTCTTCTATCGAAGTGTCGAAAGATACACTCATCTTGTCAAATGCTCAACTATAAACAGGTTTCCAAACTTGGCTTGCCAGAACACTATTTGTCCTCCTGTCGAAGCACTTGAGTTTTTAACCTTGTCAACATCTCCTGAATATCTTCACTTCTTCTTTTTCTTATCTACTGATCATCCTCTCAGCAAAAGAAATGACTTCATGTCTCAAATTTCAAAGTGTCGAAATTATGAGCTTACAAATTGCCCCCAGCAAAGATGTTTTCGACTAATTTTGGAGAAATATCCTTTGCTGTCGAAATGACTTCTGACACCATGTCAGTCTCATTAATTATAAAGTGACTTTATTGAGTCCCAAGGAAACACCATGATTTCAACTTTCTGAAAAAAACGTCTCATCTAGCCCACGTTTACACAACCTTCCATAACCCTATATTCTAGCTAAATCATGGGCTCCCTACCAACTGTCACCTTTAATCACCACCATTGATCAAGACAACACGTCTCCCATGACTAAATTGAAAAGTCTCTTTTTTTCCTTTTTTTTCATTTATTCTCATATTCTGTCACTTTCTATAAATACCACTTCCAAAAACCTTTCATCCTTTTTACACTCTCAGACTCTTCTTCCCTTATCAAAGAAAAATCTCCATTAAAACTGTCGTACCTCGAAAAATACGATCCTCGCGAATGCGGTCGCGGCTGGGACGACTTGAGAGTCGCCACCTAATTTTATTTATTCCCGAAGAGGGAAAGGGAAAATATAGATAAAACCCGGGAAGAAAGGATAAAGACAAGGTCGTCGTAACCATTGTCGGGGTTCGGAAGTCGGTTATGCAGGGGGAAGGTATTAGCACCCCCTACATCCATCGTACTCGATGGGAACCTTCTAAGTTGTCACGCGTGAAAGTATGTCTATGCCTAATGAATTACTTGCTAAAAGAGGAAAAGGATTCAAATTTTATTTATCCTTCTTTAGGAGTCGAATTGCACTAAAGACTATGGATAATTTATTCCGAACCAACAAGCCAAGTGTCTTGCGACGGAATAATCGGAGCGAATAACGAAAACTCGTAATCCTCCTTTCTACCACTTAAGGCTCGTGGCGTACAATTTTTCTCATATTATTAAAGTGTTTTAATACCTAAGACCACTTGACGTTGGATCAAGGGTTTAGATTTAAAGAAACATTTTGGTAGGTCGATTGCGAGGCATAAAGCGATCGCGAAGGGTGAATGCAAAATGGGGGTTAAGGGTTAAACGATTACGCAAGAACGATTCCTAATACTAAGGTGAAGCCGTTGGAGCTTGAATTAAACCGAAAGCGTCGAAATTTAGCTTTTTAACTATCTTAGAATCGATTCAAAGTTAGAATCATTCTATGAGAAGTCGAGCGTTACTTTATAATCGAATAATTATTTAAATAGAAGAAATGTGATAAAAATAAATAATTGGTCTCATATTGACTTAAACAACGCCGATTTATTGAAATCAAATATTTAAGTCGTTTGTTATATCATCGACCATAAAACTAAAATAAAGTCGAATTAATAATAAAATAAGAGTTTGGCCTCATATTTAATTTAAATAACGTCGATTTATTCAAAACCGAATATTTAAATATTTATTCATCGGCCGAATAAATAATAAATCAAGATAATATGAAACATTAAGAAAAATAAACGTGTGGCCTCAAATTAGGGGATAACGTCGATTTATTAGAAATCGAATATCACCATTTATCATTGGCCGATAAAGTCGATAAATAATAGATCTAAATTAATTAGAAACCATAAGAAAATAATAGAAAACAGTCTCATATCGATTCGGACAACGTCGCAAAGTGGAATGTCATAAATCAGATAGTAATATCATAGACCACAATATAAATAAATCAATAAATTGATAAAATAATAAATGGATAAAAGTCGGCCTCAAATTGATTTAGACAACGTTGCAAAGTGGAATGTCGATAAATCATATTTTTTATCATAGGCCCCAAAAATAAAATAATGAGAGAATAACGAAATCAGTCTCAATTTAATGGATAATGTCGATTAAAATAATCGAATATCACATTTTATCATCAACCGAATAATAAATCGAATAATCGATTAAAAAAAATAACAATAGCCTCATAACAACTTTGACAACGCCGATTTAAAATCGAATATCAAAAAGTCATAATTATTTCATTGGCCAAAAAAAAAAAAAGTAAAAAACAAAGATGGATCAAGAAAAACTAATATAAGAGCTCACTATCATATCCAAAAATCTAAGAAATAAGAGACAATTGAAATGCAAGGGTATCACATTTATGTTTCTGGTGTGAATAGAAAACAGGTCCAAACCATGGCTTACCCAAGCCCAACAACAAACACAAATTAATAAATAAGAAACAAATACAAAATAAAGAGGGAATAGGGAATGCATCGGTTATGGTAATATGTGAAGAATATTTAGTAGCCCAAATCAGAAACCAAAAACAATTAATAATAAATAATAAAATAAGAAGAGAAAAAAAAACATCGTTCCCTTTTAAAAAAAAAAATAGAGACAAGCTTATTATGGTCTCCCCTTTGCTCTTCTAAATCGATTTTTCCTTTTTTTTCTTCTAAAAATGAAACAAAAGTGAGGCGACTTAGAGGAAGAGACAACCTCATGAAGTCAGAACATGATGCCTCTACCTCTTTCACAAAAAGCGACGCGACTCAACCTCTCTCAAGAACAAATCCGACGGCGGCTCTGCTTTGATTCTCACAAGATCTCAGTTTCGGTCGGATTCACGGCTTGCTGGTTTGGTTTTCTCTCACACGACTCACCCGATCTCTCGCGCGATGACCTCAAATCGGTGAAGGTTCGTTCAAGTTATTTTCTCGCGGTGGTGTCTTATTTCATTTCTGCGATTAGGTTTTTTTGTGATTTTGAAGAATTGAAATGGGTGTTTTGGGTGTGAAGGAGAGTTTTGCTGAAGAGTTTTTGTTTTGATTTTTCTTCCCCTTTTTGCAAATGATTCAGTGAGATTTATAGAGGGTTTGAGTGAGGGTGGTACGTGAGAAATTCGAGAGGAATTTGCGCGAGGAAATCGTGTGAGGGTGAGCTGTGTAAATCTTCAAAACGGTTAGAAAAGGAATATTCGAGAGGGATTTTGTGGTCCCTGCACAATTTGCAATCCCCCCTTTTTGTCCGTAGTGACGTAATCTCTCTTAGAAACAATGTGGTCCCACTGAATTTTTCCTTGAAAATTTTACTGCTACGAACTCTTTTTCACTGCCGTGAGTTTTGGTTGCTTTACTGCTATCATTTTACAGCATAACCTTTGTTAAATAAGTTAGAACAACTTGTACATTAAACTTCTTTTCATGTCGCAGGTTTCGATATGGTTTGCACAACCAGTGCCTTGGCAGGCTGGAAGGAGGATAGAAAGGGAAAGCAATTCTCTTGTACGATGAACATGAGCCTTTATAGATCTGTCATCATAAAATGCAGGAACCATTTCCAAGGAGCAACCACCGGTAATAATATCAGCTACCTTAGAAATTTCATTATAATCTTCCATCTGATGAGTGAATCCATCTTCTGTGAGCAGAAACAAGTCGTAGCATGTAATGAAACATATCTCGGGAGCATCAAGAAAGAACTGCCTTATATCCATCACAGAATCTCTTGGACTCAACTGAAGCTCAAGTTTGTCCCCATTTTGTGTTTTGACAGAAACAAGGTATGGTTGAAGATCACCTTGATTGGGTTGATTCCCATATTCTTTCAAGTCTGACATCTCTGGAACATTCTTTTGAAACAAAGTATGTGCAATGAATTTTTCTTGAAACAAAGTCTTAACTCTCAAAACAATTTGCAACTATCCTGACTTGAATTGTCTTCATGCTAGGATTCTAATATTCAAGTTAAAAATGTGTGACAGGTTTCATTTATAAGATTCATGTGCAAAAGCTTCCTTAACCAAAAAATCAGAAGATAATGTGATGGATGACTTAGGCATGATTGTCTTGGAGAAAACATGATCATGATCTCTAACTCCAAACACCTAAGACAATGGCTGCACCTGATCTGGAAGCTCCATGTTCCTTGAAACTTGCTTGAGTTGATATGCAGGTATGAAATTATGGATGTATAGTTATGCTTTGTGATATTTCTGATACATTTGTTGAATGAAATCTGGTTTTCATATGTATGATATTTGATGTGTTCACGAGTACCACTCCATACCTTGCTCTATTATTGCTTACACTTACCGTCGTGCAAATGTCATTGCTCTTTATCTTGGTAATATTCACTTTTTTTCTTGTACATACTAACTTTTTGGATGTTCAACAAACAGGATAGTGGAGTTCATATGGAGAAAGACCAGTTTAAGAAGCAATAGGATGTAAACACAAGCTTAGAATGAACATGAATCACCTGATGAAAAGCTTGGATGAGGGCATGAGATTCTTGAAAACCTGAGTGCACAGGAATCATGAGAAAGAATTCCATGGTGACCTAGCATGAATCTCGTTTACACCATTTCTGGCTTTCTCTGTTTTTATGCATTTGATTCATACTTCTAGGAACCGAGGTTCTGTGATAGCTTACCTTGCTACCTAACTTGCCCCTTTTATATTTTGAACACAATTAAAGAAAACTTGACATTTTTGTGTGTTTGTAATTTAATCTTTGTGTGTTCCATGCAGGTTGAAAACATGGGCGTGACAAACATCCACCTGGTATGACCACTTTGAAACCCTATGTTCTGCTGACTTCATTGGTATACTTTGAGAAATAATGCATTGTTTGCTAATTGTAACTTTGCACGCCATTTTTGATCATTGCATGCATCAGGTCTCAAGTAAACCTATCCGCCTACAAAACTTTTGCCTGGATTTCAGAATTATCTTGGTTTTTATGATGCGAAGTGGAAAGATAAGGAGATTTGGACAATATGTATGCTTGAGGATCAATTTGACGCTCGGACAAAGAACCAACTGGGACGGCCTTCCTACAGTTATAGTATATTCCTTTAGAATTTTCTTGAATCTTAGGAAATGCATCCTTAGGTCTTATGCTCTTTTTTTTGGCAATGTAATCAGGTATGTATCATGCTGAGTTGCTTTGTGCTTCCTGTTAGATGTTGCAGGATTAGATCTCATTCCTCTTGGTGTATTCGGTTCTGAAGTGCAATGATGGATTTGCTTGGAGGTTGAAGTAAAGACATGCTGTTTTGGTATATAAAGCGTGATGGTAAGCAGAACATGGAACAGATCTTGAAGAGATGAAGGCTGGTGTATAGGAATGACCTCATGAATATTTTAGGACTTTGTCTGTTCATGTGGCTGCAACTTGCTTTGACTTGCACACTAATTTTGTATGATCTTGCAGGTTTGGTTATGGAAGAAAGCATAGTTGATGATGGGGTCTCATTTGAGGCTGCACTGAGTGCTGCTGATCCTGCTGAGGCCATTGCTGCCGCGGCAGCTGCTGATGCTGAGAAGATTGTTGCACAGACGAGCCTGGCCCTGTCCCTGTTGGATGCCGAATGAAACTTTGTTGATGTCTTGCAGGTTCAGCTTAGTAACAATATATTTGGCTGGCGATTCAGATTGATTCCAAAGTGGAGCGACACTTAGAAGAACTTGGAAGCTCTAGTAAGACACGAGGAACTTGTGATGACTTGACGATGGAGGAATCTTGGAACTCAAAATTTGCACTCGCGAAATGTTTTAGAACCCACAGTAAGATTACTAAAAACTCTATGATAAAACCTCGCGTCGGTGTCATGAATGAGTTAAGAGATAACCTTATGATTGGTGCCTCTGTATTGATTCCTATAACCTGCGCATAAATCCTTCATGGCTTGGCTTCATGACTAGTATTTACAAAAAAACCATTATGAAAGTGTTCAAGGCTCTTTGTGGCATTAAACTTTATGAAACTGGTAGAGTCAATCTGAATAATGTTACAAGCTTGAAAATTGGTTGGAATAAAACCCCCTTAGCATTTCCTTCGGCTTTTGACCATTTGTTTTTTTGATAATCCTTAAAATGCGAGAACTGTAACTTACTTATTTTGATATTTTCCTCTGAATGCTCAGTGTTTCTGCTTATATAGATCACCTATCGCATTTCCTTCTTTTTTCATGTACCCGGCTGATGGTGAGGTCCATATGGAGTAAGATTGGCATCGTGACGAAGAAACTATGAAGCTTACAATAACATGATGCTGGTGATGGTAATAGCTTGGGAAGGATGAACGCGCAAGGAGTAGCATGATTTGATGAGTCATGAAGCTTGATAAAAGTCTTGGCAATCGGATCATTCGGAGGCGAATACTCTATATGCCTCTTGACTCAAAGAGAAGAGCATGAGACTTACACTTGGGAATCGACGAAATCTACTAAATTGGTAGCCTACATTTGCATCAATTATCACTTGTAATTCACTTGAAGTACTAATTTAACTTTTGGTCCTTGGAAAAGGATCTTGCTCTTCTTGCATTTAAATTTTCTGATGTACATCCTTTGTATAAGAAATTCAAATTGAATTCTCCCTCTAAAAAATTTATATTTGTTTTTTTTTCTTGATTAAACTTGTCAACAATGCACTGCTTGTAACCTTGAAATGAATGTAATTCTTGGTGGCACTTTGAAACTCACTTGAATCATGCTTTTTCCTAGACATTTGAAGTTCAATGTTTGCCAAACTTGATTATTCAACAAAACTCTGGATGATTATAACATTAAATCCCGATGATTCGTTATTGAATAAGTAACCCAATCTTGAATATTCACATATACCAATGCCTAATTCCAAACATGATCATACCCAATTAAATTTTCTTTAAATCTTTTATGCTTAAAATTGGGCTCCTCTTACATGTATATTCCCACAATGGGTGACTTAATTCCTTTTGAATCCAACCTGGATTAACCTCAACATTTGAGTTCCATCCATTACTACACGCCCTTGACATGTATCCTGATCTATCCTTGTGAGACCCTGATCTTTGACAAAAATAAAATAAAAGTAACAACATATTTTTAGTTTTGAATGCCCAATGATATGCTAATGATATGATACAAAGATAAAGGTAGGACAAATTTGGGGTATGACAAAAACCCATTTAAACTTTTTGTTACTCCAGCTCTAATCTTCTCATAACAATGGCGCCCCCAAAGAATACTGCTGACCGTAGTGCTAAGAAAGCAAAGAAGACTGCTGACCTCCCTCCTGCTCACACATTGTCTGGACCCACACAAGTGAATCAACAACAGTACATCCCAGAACCTCCAAATGAGAGGGAGAAAGCTAGTATCTACAGATCTCAGGTAATAATCCCTATCTTAATCTCTGGAGTTCACCATGCAATGTTAGGTCCTATCTCTGATCCCAATGCTGACCCAAACCGTCTAAAGGATTTTTATCCTTGCTATTCTGCCTCTAAGCCAATAGGTGCTAGTAAGAACCCTCAAACTGTCGAAACATCTTCTAAGAAACCTGAGATCCCAATAGCTTCGACAGACTTAGACTTGTCGTACTTAAATCAAACTAGGATCTTTAGGAGCCCTCCCCTAACAAAAGACCCTTCAGATTATTTAGCTTGGCTCACTAGAGTCGAAAAAGCTAAGGAAAAATTCTGGAAGAAGACAGGTATTTATGACCTGATTCAGTTGTCGAAAGAAGGTCCACGCTACTGCCAGAATATGCTGCTGGCTTCTTTATACTTCTGGGACAGTACCTACAACAACTTCCATCTTCCCTGTGGTATGGTTACCCCCACTCTTTTTGACATAGCATCCATCATTGGCCTTAGTCCTATAGGAGAAATCTTTAATCCTGAGCACCTAAACAAAGATCCCATAGGATTCGACACCAAACACGCTGGCTATTCCTTATTCATTGCTCATCACCAAGGCGAAGGCACTGAGGAAGTTTCCGACAGAGAACATATAGCTTTCCTCACATTGTGGTTAGCCAAGTTTGTCTTCTGCACCAGATCACTCCAGGTTGCCAGAAGCTACATTACCATGGCCAATAAACTTCATAATGGAGTTGCATTTTGCCTAAGTGAATTACTTCTGGCAAATCTTTATGAATCTCTGAGTGAGAGCGTGAGCAACCTGAAAACCATCAAGGACAAAGGAAGCATCAGCCTAACAGGCCCCTTCTGGCTTTTACAGCTGTGGCTGAATGCAACCTTCGAAGCCTGCATCCCTATCAAGAGACCAGTTGACGAAGAAGAAGTGAAAGACAGGCGTGTCGAATGGCCCAGGCTAGTTCAACTAACACCTACTGACGAAGGAATAGGTCTTCGACAAGCCTTCACTAGATATGTAATGATGTTCGCAAAATGTTACAAGTTTACTCCATCCATGGCACCCTTCGCCAACAGGACTGTGGGTCCTAAATGGTTCACTAGGAAACTCCCAGTAGAAAACCAAAAAGAAGAAGACTCCTATATATCCATCTGGGAAGCCTTCCTTATACCAAGACATCTTTTCTCCCATCACAGCCTTAATAACACCAAAGTTTCCCTCATTGTCTATCAACCTAACCTGGTGGCCAGACAATTTGGGCTAACCCAGACGAAGACAAAACCCATCTACCACAAGAAAGGCTCTATTTTGTTCTACAACTCATTTCAAAACTTTGAGAAAAGTCTAGAATTGTATAACAAATTTTTCGACGCATCTTTGGAGGTCCACCCTACCATATTTCGACCAAACTTCTTGTGCACTGAGGACTTCGACGTTTGGTGGAAGGAGTATTATCTTAACAAATTCTTTGATGTAACAACTTTCAACACACTCTTGACGAATGCCTTTGCTTTTGTGCAGGATAAAAAGAAGAAAGGTACAGATAAGCATATCAAAGAAATTCAAAAATTTCAAAAATATTTTGAAACTATTTACAGGCCAAATGATCTTCGTCAAACCATAGGCGAAGCAGAAGTGACTTTAAAACAAAAATTTTCAGAAAAGTTGGATAAGTTGGGAGTGCCTTCATATATTCCACCACATGCACGCTACAACTTCGCCTACACCTCATTTCCTCCAAAGTTTCCCCCACTCCCTTCTGCAGAATTTGGTGTGGCCTTGTGCCCTCCATTTCCAGATTGGTTTGTGTGTGGGTCTCACTTAAAGCTGCTTCGCGAGTCTAGCAAAAAACTTGCTGAACGTGTGGTTCCGACGAAGTATTATTTGGGCAACTTCCCTGGGCACCTTCATGTTGGAATAGAACATGTTAGTGTGGAAGAACCTATTCTTGAAGGTGTCGAAGAAATTAAATTCCTCTTCTTATTTCTAACTCTTTTTATGTTTTATATCAATGTTCATTCAATTCTTTCTCTTTCAGCTGTTAGAATAACTAACAAGAAAACTCCTGGTGAAGGGACCTCTTCCAAACAGGTCGAAAAATCACCCATAGCTGCTAAAAAGGTTTCGACCAATAATGACATCTCACTTTTCTTCTTTTATATAAATTTCAATATTCTCAATACTGAATACATTTCCTTTTTGCACACCTCAGGTAACTCGCACACCAGCCAATAAAATAAAACAAGAAGAAAAAGAGGTGAGTGTCGAAGAATCTGAGGATGAATCTCCTGAGCCTCAACCTCTAAAAAGAAACAAGGGCATGAGAATAAAGACAGTGGCCTCCCAGAGATCCATGGTCCATAGACGAACTCCTCCCAGCAGTCCAACCACCAAAATCCCTTCAAGAAGTGAGAAAAGTGGGGATTCAGGCACTCACACTGAGATTTCTCAGGGATTATTTTTTCGACTGACAATATTCATAGTCTTAACTGCATTGTTTCTTCTTTTAAACTTCCCTTTCCTGTTTACTTCAGGTTAACATTGATGTCGAAGAAACTTCCAAGGTCCAAGAAGAGGTTATCCCTTCTGATTCTGAGAAGACTTTAGCTGAACGGCTTCTAGAAGAAACCACTCCAGATGCTGGTGTTTATGGCCCTCAGACCTTCAGTGATTTCGACATTAGTGATCCAGAATCCTCCGACAACAATTCCCCTCTTCGTCCGGAATTCACTGTGGAAGAAAAGACTGCCCCAGACCAGGATGCACAAACTCAAGGGCCAATTGATACAACAGAGGCTGATAAGGAAGCTGTCGAAGAAGAACCAGATCTGTCGAAGCAACCAGACACAAGCTTGAACCCTGGAGGAAGTACCCAAGCTGTTCCTACTCCAGCAGAAACTCCAACAGAAACCCCTCTAAATACGGGTTCGACAAGCTTGTCCCATGAGGAAATTGAAAGCCTGAAAGTAAGAAAACATCTGGAATATCTGAAAGCCTTACTTAGCTCCAGGTACAATTTTCAGGACTCTTCCCACAGCAGCTCAACAACTTCAGGGGCTACCTCTGAAATTCAACCAATCAATGTTATCATGGCTGATATTAAGTCAAAGATCCTTGGGGTGGACCTATTTGGAACTCTGGCCGAAAACACTTCTGCACAATATGACTTGAAGAAACTTCTAAAGCAAGCCAATCTCCTGGAGGCTTCGACTGAGGAGAGTCGTCTGGTGATGGACCTGATGTTTATGATTGATTCAGTAAGTGCTGATTTGGTTCGCCAAAAAGAATTTTCTCAGAGCATCACAGCTAAATCTGAAAAACAAGTCTCAGAATGGAATGTTGTAGCCTCTTCGACAGATAGAATCTCAGAGCTAAACAAACTTTCTGAAGATTATTCCAAAGCTGCTGCTGAGTGCGAAAGTAACATCCAGGCTTATCAAGCTCAGATTGTCGAACTTCAGAAGAAGATCCTCCAAGAGAAAGAACGTCAAGCCAGCCTCCAACAGCCCAACCAAGAAGAAATTGACAGGGAGCTTCAGAAAGGTCTTCAACATGCAGAAACATCCCAACAACTCCACAAAGAAATTGACGAACTGACTGTTAGAAAAAGCCTCTGTGAACGTCGAATTCAGCTCCAACAGAAGAAATTTGACGAACTCAAAGCAACTTTTCTCCAATAGTAGTTTGTAATAGAAAGTAGGGGATTTTATTACTTTAAGAATTTTAAGAATTTTCATATTTAATGTTACTTAACGCCATCTGTTTGGCGAAGACAAGCTTTTGTTTGCAATTTTATTCCATTTCTATCTTTATTTCTTGCAATGTTGGCTTATATTTCTTCAAATATTTGCCATTTATTTTCAGCACTCTCCTGTCTTTTTCCATTTCTTCAACTTCATATGCGCCATTTGAAAAAACTCTTAAAATTTTGAAAGGTCCTTCCCATTTAGGAGACCATTTTCCCATCAATCTATCTTTCTTTTCCATGGGCAAAATTACTTTCCAAACCAAATCACCAACTAAAAAGGCTTTAAATTTTACTTATTGTAAAACTTTTCGACTCTTTCTTTCTGCCTTTTTATCAACTCTAAAGCACGTAACCTCTCCCCATCTAAATCAACTAATTCATCCATCATCATACTCCAATAAATCTCAGATGGAATCTCATGATGCCTTTGAATTCGTATTGATTGTAAATAGATTTCGACTGGTAATACTGCATCATGCCCATAAGTTAATTTAAATGGGGTAGAATTAGTTTCCTCTTTAGGAGACGTTCGACAAGCCCAAAGTATTTGATCCAGAGTCTTATGCCAATTCCTAGGTTTTTTACCCACATGCTTTTTTATCATATTTATCACAACCTTGTTGGCTGCTTCGACCTGTCCATTTGCTTGAGCATAATAAGGTGTCGAAGTTAGTAACTTAAAACCTGTCTCTTTTGCAAATGCCTGCATGTTTCTTCCAGTAAACACAAATCCTTGATCAGTGGTTATAGTTTCTGGTATTTCAAACCTATAAATTATATGTTTCTGGATGAAGTCTATAACTGCTTCCTGATCTACATTCGTCAGTGGTATGGCTTCAATCCACTTAGTGAAGTAGTCTACTCCAACCAAAATGTATTTCTGCCCCTTTGAAGAAGCTGGTCGAATTTCACCAACCAAATCTAAAGCCCAACCTCTGAATGGCCAAGGCTTTATAATAGAATGTAACTCATTTGCAGGCACATGAGGTATGCCTGCATGAATTTGGCATTCTTGACATCCCTTTGCAAATTCGACACAATCCTTCAACATTGCTGGCCAATACATCCCCTGTCGAAATAGTAACCATTTCATCTTGTGCCCTGCCTGGTGTGCACCACATGCACCACTGTGCACGTTCGACAAGGCTATATAAGTTTCAGTCTCACCTAAGCACTTTAGTAAGATTCCTTCTGCAGTCTTTTTAAACAGCTCATTTCCAAAGAGTACGTAGCTTAAAGCTCTATACTTTATCTTTCTTTCGACTGTCTGGTTTGGATTTTGTAAATAATCCTTAATAGGTTTTCTCCAATCTCCTACCTCTGGATCATCTACATTGAAAATTTCAAAATTTTCTTCATCACCATATCCCAGTCTTATGGTTTCCAAATCTGATGGGGACAGTCTTGTGGATAATACTTTTCCTCTTACTTCGACAACTTTCTCCAGATTTTCTTTCGACACTTTGTAGCCTGATGCCAGTTGAGCCAAGTCATTTGCTTCCTGATTTTCTAATCTAGGAATGTGTCTAAAGGCTGCACTGTCGAATCTCTTGAGGAGTCTGTTGGCTATTACAAAATACATGATCAAATTTTCTTTGACACATTTGTATTCTTTTGTCAATTGTTTTATTACCAACTCAGAGTCACCCATTATTTCGACCTCTGTTGCCCCCAATTCCAACAATATTTCAAGTCCAGCAATCAAAGCTTCATATTCTGCTTCATTATTTGAACAACAACCTTCTATTTTGTACTTGAACTTTGTTGGAATTTTATTGGGAGAAATAATTAATACCCTAACACCTGTTCCATTCTTATGACTGGAACCGTCGAAATATAATCTCCAAGGTTCTCTTTCGACGTATTTTATTTCATCTCCAACTATGGAGTGGTCAGCTATAAAGTCAGCAACCACCTGTCCTTTGACAGCTTTTAGAGGCATATATTTTAAAGAATACTCAGTTAACGCCAAAGCCCATTTTCCAATTCGACTATGTAGAATAGATTTAGACAACATATGTTTTATTACGTCGAAATGAGAAGATATATATACATCAATGGGTTTTATATAATGCTTTAACTTTGTACAAGAGAAATATACACATAAACATAATTTCTCTATCATACTATATCTAGTTTCAGCATCATTTAAGACTCTGCTGATATAATAGATGGCTCTTTCGACGCCATGTTCATCTTCCTGACAAAGCATGCTTCCCAATGTTCTGTCGGATGCTGAGATGTAGAGCCTCATACTTCTTTTTCGACAAGGAGACATTAAAATTGGAGGACTGGCCAGATATTCTTTGATCTTGTTGAAAGCATCTTGTTGTTCTTGCCCCCAAGTGAAGCCCTCCTTCTTCAATCGAAGTAGAGGTGAGAAAGCCTGTGTTTTTCCACTAAGGTTGGAGATGAACCTTCTGAGAAAGTTAATTTTCCCTAGTAGAGACTGCAATTCCTTCTTTGTCGATGGAGCTTTCGCTTCCATTATGGCATTGGCTTTGTTTTCATTAATTTCAATCCCTTTCTTGTGGACCACAAAGCCTAAGAAATCACCTGCCTGCACACCAAAAGCACATTTAAGGGGATTCATTTTTAAACCAAACTTCCTCATCCTTTCAAAGGATTGTCGAAGATGGTCAATATGGTTTGAGCCTGAGGCAGATTTAATCACAATATCATTTATATAAATTTGCATAAATGTTTCAATGAAATCATGAAAAATAGAATTCATCGCCCTTTGGTAAGTAGCTCCAGCATTTTTTAAACCAAAGGGCATGACTACCCACTCATATGTTCCTATTGCCCCTGGACAACGAAAAGCTGTTTTTGGAACATCTTCTTCAGCAATGAAAATCTGGTTATAGCCAGAATATCCATCAAGCATACTTAAGTACTCATGGCCTGCTGCGGAATCTACAAGCATTTCTGCTACTTGCATAGGATATTCATCCTTAGGGGTAGCTGAGTTTAAATCTCTAAAATCAATGCACACCCTAAGTTTGCCATTTTTCTTAATCACAGGAACAATATTAGCAATCCATTCGACATACCTTGTTGTACGGATGAACTTGCATTTTAGAAGTCTTTCAACTTCCTCTTTAATTTTCGACAGAATTTCAGGTGCGAAGCGTCTTGGAGTTTGCTTTATTGGCTTTTTTCCTTCCAGTATTGGCAACTTTAATTCGACCAAGTTTCTGTCTAAACCAGGCATTTCGTCATAATCCCATGCGAAGCAGTCTTTAAACTCATTCAGCAGTTGGATTATTTCGACTTTGAGCTGAGGATCCATCTTGGCACTGATGTAATTTGGCCTTTTCTCTGCCCCCAGTCCCAAATTGATCTCTTCTAAGGGATCCTGTGCCACCATTTTCATATTGGTTGGGGCTGGATCTTTTTCAAACCCCAAGGGTTCGTCATCATAAATGGCATCAAGCCTTTGATTCTGCCATTCGCCACTAGAGTTTTCTTCAAAACTCTGTTTTGCACATTGTTCCTCAATATTTTCTTAAGGATGTTGTTCTTCGACAACTTGTGTGTTGGCTTTAAAAGTCATATTTCTTACTTCGGCCTCAAGGGCCGCTTTGAGTTGTTTTTCGGCTACATAAGCCGTAATCCTTTCTATTGTTGATGCTTCAGTCATTTTCACTGAACTCACTTCCCCACCCAGTTGGGTTGACATGGGCAGTCACCCAAGTGTAATTTGTCTCCCCAATTATTTCTTTGTCCCACTGGAAACCATGCGTAGGGTGGAGGTACATGGAACAATATGCGTTGTCGGAGGCTGTTAGGTCGAAACCAGCAGGATTGCAAGGTGCTATGTGGGCCAAGTTCTTGTCGAAGTTACGACTGGTGACATTGTTCACGTCAGCCATGAAGTAACTTTGGTCTGCTTCTATGTTTTCGACAATCCCATCTGACCTCCAAATTGCTATCCTTTGATGCATGGATGATGGTACAACCCCAATTCCATGGATCCACTCTCTTCCCAACAGCAGGTTGTAATTTGCTTTTGATGCTATCACCACAAACATTGTAGGCCTGGTAATGGTTCCTACAGTCAGGTTCAATTGTATCACCCCCAATGTTGTCCCTACCTTACCTTCATAGTTGGACAACACCATGTTGTGAGGTTTGGTGTTTGAGTCATCTTTTCCAATCCTATTTATCATATAATGAGGAATTAGATTCACAGCTGCTCCTCCATCTATCAGGATTTTGTTGACACCCACATTTTCTACTTTCCCTTTTATGAACAAAGGCTTTAAATGAGCCTTCATTGCATCATCTGGCTTTTCGAAGAAAGCATTTTGCTCTTCGACACAGCCATTGTTCATTATGTAGTAACATACAGGCTTAAGCCCTATGTTATCATCTTCCATATCATCCTCTTCGTCCTCCACTTCCATTATCCTGTCGTAGTCTCTGGGCAACACAGAAACCACATTGCATGTTACGTCGAAAGACGCATCAGATTCTGAGCTGAAGTCATCAGTAACTTCTTCGTCTTCTGTCACTTTGTTGTTTATTTTCTGCATCTCTGTTGTGTCACTAGATTTATTTTTCTGAGGGAGTTCTTCTTTCGCCAGGGATTTCCCTTTGCTTATTGTCTGCACACACTTGCTTGACTCAGCTTTATTCTCACCAATCCTTTTTTGTTCTACAGTTTCTTTTTCAATTCTCTTCTGCCTTTGAAACCTTCTCCATTGGGACCTGGACATAGGGTTCTTCCCCTTGTAGTTTTCAGAGACGTGTTTTGGCTTTACTTTTTCTACCTCTTTTTTCACTTCTATTGAGGCACCCCTATTCACTTCGAAACTTTTCCACCTCTTCTGACCTTGGGCATCCCTTATAGGTTGGACCCACTTGTCATCATTCGGTTTGTTGGATGGTTTATAGGTGTTGTAACGTCTTTCTCCCATTCCTTGGTTATGATGCTCCCTTCTTCTTGGGTCGAACCTTTCATTTCTGACTGGTGGGACTGCTCCCTAGTTCCTTTTCTTTTGGGTCTTTTCTGCTGCTTCTAAGTCATTAGCTGCTTTCCTGTCGAACACAGCGCTGCACCTTGGGCAAAGCATAACTTCTGCATTCTTCCTCTGGCACCTCTGGATGAATTCGACAAGACTTTCATTTTCTTCTGGGTAAACCAGCTTCTGATGCTTCTCTTGATAGTTCTTTCTGTTGGTGTCTGGTCCTATCTTCTGAGTGACTTCTACCATATGAATCCCTGCATTCTGCTCACTTGTGATCTTTAGTTTGTTCATTTTTTCGACTAGCATCATTTCCTCAGGGATATTCTCTTTTAACTGATTCATATTGCCTCTTGGGTGTAAGCCTTTATGGATGTACTTGCAGCATTATGCAACTGGCTTTTCCTTTGGGTCTTCCATTGTTCTGCACAGAATCCCATGAGGGGAGTACTGCACAACACCTTTGGCAGAACCTTCTTTAGTCTTGGTGGTGCTTCTGTTTATTGGTTCGACAACGTGGACATTGTCAGCAGTTTCTGTTTTCTTGACTTTGTCATGACTAGGGCCTTCAGTGGCCTCTTTTTGTGTAGTGAGGGCTTTGTTGTCTTTCTCCTCATTATTATTTCTGAAAGAATCTCCCCATCCTGTGGGTTTGATTTTGCTGATGTCAATTTTGGAGCTTGGTGGTGCAGAATACTTCACCATGAAGTCGAACTTTCCACTGGGTTCTCCTAGAGTGTCCCAGACCACTCCATGCTCAGTATCTCTGTCACAGTTCTTCTTGTCGAAACTTCTACCAACCTTGATTGTGTTCCCCTCGTCAAAACTCTCAGTAGTTTCAATGGCGTTCTCTATGTCGAAGCCTTCAGTAGCTTTGACTTCTTCTGCCTCAGTCTGGTCAGTAAGGTCATCATCCCCCTCCACCACATTTACATGTGTGTCGAAGCCCTCAGCAGCCTCTATCATGGTGAAGTTGGTGTCGAAACATTCAGTAGCTTCTACCATTTCAAAACTTCTCCATCCATGACTTCCATTTCGACCACATTCACCATTTCTGGTTCAACATAGTTGGCCTCCACAACTTGCATGGGATTGTAGTCAATTCTCATCTGTTGCTTAGCTTTGTCTCCAAACTTCAACCTTCCATTCTGGATTGCATTCTGGACAAGATCCCTGAAAAGGTAACATTGAGAAGTTTTATGACCCAAAAAATTATGGTATTTGCAAAAACCTCTCTTTTTCTATTAGTCTACAGGAGGCTCCTTAGTGCCTGCTGGTTTTATTAATTGACCATCTTTAACTAATAAATCGAAAATTTCATCACATTTGGTGATGTCGAATGTGTAGGTTCTTTTAGGAAACCTGTCATTCTTTTCCATTTCGACTGGATTTTTCCATTCGACGGAGCTAAAACTTTACAGGAATATGGAGGGCCTTGTTTTAGTTCTGCCAGATCAATTTCTTGCTGGTCGAAGATGACTGGTTCGTTTTCGTCATAATCTTCTTCCTGAACTATTCCTACATAGGCCACTCTTTCCTTCTTGTTTTTATTTGATCTAAATTTCTCATTTTTTAGCCTTTCTATTTGCCTTACTCTATCTGCTAGTTGTGCCATGTCTCTCAAGTACTGGGTATCTAATTTTTTCCTTATGGAATAATCCAGACCCCCTGCAGCCATTTCGACTAATTCTTGTTCCGGCACTTGTGTAAAACATCTAGCCTTTAACAATCTAAACCAATTCAAATAATCATCTATAGGTTCAGAGAATTTTCTTTTGACACTTGCTAACTCTTTCAAACTTATCTTAGTTTGTCCCATGTAGAATTGTTCGTGGAACAATCTCTATAACTGGGTCCATGTAAATATTGAAGTTGCAGGCAGAGAAGTAAACCAAGTGAAAGCATTTTTTGTCAAAGAACTTGGAAAATATTTCATCCTTAAGTTCTCATTATTAGCAATCTCTCCTGCCTCTATCAAATAATGCGCTATGTGTTCTATGGTGGACTCACTAGTATCCCCTGAGAATTTGGTGAATTTGGGGACTTTCCACCTTGGTGGTAACTCTTGTTGCAAAACATATTCAGACAAAGGGGAAGTATAACTAGGCCTTTGTAATCCCACGTTTACTCCATTTTGCGCCATTATTCTCTCAACCATGGTTGCAATATTATTTTCGACAGGCATATTGTTGCAACGCATTCTCTGCTGTAATATTTCATCAGCATTTTGGTCTCTTTGGACTATTATTCTCCTAGGTTCCTGTCGAATGGGGTCTTCTACATGAGGTTGTTCGACTACTACCTCTTGGCCCCTAGGATTTTCTTGAGGATTTCCCAATGGTCTTTGGTTTATGGTAAGTTCCTCTTCGACAGGCCTATTGGCAGGATTTTGATTCATTAGAATCCTTTGTTGTGTTTGAGGGACTCCAAAAAAATTAGCAACGCGTGCCATTTGCTCTGCCAATATCTGGTTTGTATGGGTAGTATTTTGTATTAAAGGATTAAACACTCCCCCCATTTGTTGTGTCAATGCCTGCATCATATCATGGTTACTTTCATCCATCTGTTGACGAATTACTTGCGCAGAATAGTTCGTCATAGTTGGCATATGGAATCCTGGTGGAACCTGATTTAATCTACTCCCATTTCCACCATATCCTGATCCTTGCAATGATGAAGACATTTGAACCATAGCATCAGAAAATAATGGTGACGAATTATGTAAGTTTGCCATCATTGAAGTTGGCATTCCATATGGTTGTTCTCTCCCAGACATGGGCATGGAATAATTAGTAAATGGCCTAAAGGTGTTTCCTCCAGGAGGAGGGGTTCTTATGGGCCTTGAGTGTCCCAAGGTGGAAGAACTAGGCGCATTTTGGGACCCTGAAACTATTGGTATCGAATCCACTGATGGAGGCCTAATCTGTTCTAAAACAGGGCCAGAGACTGCTACTCCTTCTGATGAAGGGATATGATTGGAAACTGGAATGGTTTCGTTAGGATTGTTTGAAGTATTTGGCAAGTTATCCATCTTTCTTCCTCTTGTTCTTTTTGGTCTTTCTACGTCGGTTACGGCTAGTTTACCGCTTCTAAGAATCATACAACGCAGCAAGGAAATTTTTTAACTAAGGATTTTCTGTTAATTCTTATTAATTGCACTTGTCCCACTGGGCGTACCAATTTGTTCGCTGTGATTTCTGACGAACAACCTCTGGTTAACCAATCTCTTAGAAAACTGGGTTACTTGCAGGACCAACCAAACAAGTCCTAGGACACATGTGCAATTGTTTTGTCGAATTACTCTTAGTGTTGTTAATGATTTGTGGTTTGTTTTGTTAATAATGTCAAAGTGTTAAATGCTTTGATTTTGAAAGTAAAATAAAGTTGAAGTTTGAAAAAAGTAAGAAAATGGCGAAAGATGTAAAACATTGCAGAAAGTAAATAAAACTGAAGATAAAATAACTTGATGAAACAAACTAGTAATTTAAATAACTTGAAAGAAAAATGGTGTTCAACACATACATTGTTCCAAATATCAGACTCATTTTCTCTCACACTGGGTACTTAGAGTATTTACAGGATTTTTGTATAAGTTTTCACACACGCATTCTAAACACAAACTATCCTATTTATATACAAACAAAATAACTGCCTAGAACGGGAAAATTCTAACTAAATGACAATTGTCAGCCTGCATGCAATTTTCTTCTCTGAAACTTCCATGTGTCCAACTGCCAAAGGTTGCAACTTTTGAATTTGAATTCTTCCCTTTGGTGACGAAGCATTGTATCTCTTCATTTGTCGAAATCTCGAAGAAGAAGAAACCCTTCAAACTTCGCCAACCAATGCTTCTGTCAAACAACTCTCTTCTGTCGAAGTGTCGAAAGATACACTCATCTTGTCAAATGCTCAACTATAAACAGGTTTCCAAACTTGGCTTGCCAGAACACTATTTGTCCTCCTGTCGAAGCACTTGAGTTTTTAACCTTGTCAACATCTCCTGAATATCTTCACTTCTTCTTTTTCTTATCTACTGATCATCCTCTCAGCAAAAGAAATGACTTCATGTCTCAAATTTCAAAGTGTCGAAATTATGAGCTTACACATACTAACATTTTTCTTTGTTTTGTAGGTTTTTTGTTTATTATTTTTGTTTCTAACTTTGTTGTGCTCTCAGGAAACATTGCTCGTCGCCGAGTGTTCCCTGTCAACCGCACACACCGGTACCCAACTCGTAACAACCTTCCAGGCATTCAGATGGAGCAGGTACAGCAGGACCTGAATGAGGTCAAAAATCAGATGGTGAATGAAAGGGTCGAAATGAGAAACCAAATGTCTCAGTTTATGGCTGTAATGACTGGCCTAGCCCATAGCCAAGAAAGGTTGAGAGAGCTGGTAGAAAGACAGACACCTGAAGAGCCCCATCTTGGAACAGGGGGAACCAACAATAATGAACGGGGGCAGCCTCGTATTGACCCACTAGAGTATGGGCCCCATTTGAATCCAGATGTTAACATCCCGAGGAATGTTCAAGGTAATACTGCTGGGGGCAGAATCCTGCAAGAGGATCCCCAAGAAGAACAATTTACTGTTATTGGGGCTGGAGATGAGGTATATGATAGAAGACTGGATGTGATTGCTGAAAAGTTAAGATCTTTGGAGTCTCAGAATTCTTTAGGCTTTGACGTAATGGATATGGGGCTGGTAGATGGGGTGAGGATTCCCACAAATTCAAACCCCCTTGCTTTGAGAAGTATTATGGTACCTCCTGCCCGCGTACTTATCTGCAATCTTTCCTAGGAAGACGCAAGGCTTATACCATGGATGAGAAGTTATGGATGTTCTATTTTGAGGACAGTCTGACTAGAGCTTCAAGAGAATGGTATTCGCATCTGACAAGGGCTACTATAAGGTGTTGGAAAGATTTGGCCAAAGCCTTCATCCGACAATACCATTACAACCTATACATGGCTCCCAATAGAACTCTTCTAATGGGCATGTCTCAGTCTTCAAGGGAGAGCTTTCGGGATTATGCTCAGAGGTGGAGACAGCTTGCTGCTGCTGTCCAGCCACCCTTGTCAGAAAGAGAGATGGCTGACATGTTTATGAACACCTTACAGGGAACTTATATTGATAGACTTGCTGCTTTCTCCTCTACCAGTTTCACTGATGTAGTTATAGATGGTGAGAGAATTGATAGTCTTTTGAAGATGGGAAAAATCTATGACAATGGTGCAAGTTCCTCCAGCAACCCCAAAAAACCTTTTAAAGGACCCCGAAGGGCGGGTGAAACGAATGCTATCCATGCAAGCAGGGGCAGACCCCAATATTCTCACAGATCAGTAGCAGCTGTTACCATTCCGGCTTCAGTTCCACAACAACCATCATATCCTCAACAACAACAACATCACTATCAGCAACAATCTCATTTTCCACAGCAAAGAACTTACAACAACAACAATAGCAACCAACATCAGCGCCCCTTTCAACAGAGGCCATCTCAAGCAAATAGGGTGATTGACCCAATCCCTATGCCCTATGCTGCTTTACTGCCACAACTCCTGAAGCTTAACCTGGTTGAGTTAAGGACGTTGGCTCCACCAGATCCTCTCAATCTCCCGAAGAATTATGATGCTAATGCCAGGTGTGCCTTTCACTCCAACGCACCTGGTCACAATACTGAGAAGTGTAGGGCCTTACAAATGAAGGTTCAAGATCTGGTCGATTCCAAAGCTCTCAATTTCGCGCCTCCTCCGAATGTTAACAAAAATCCTATGCCTAATCATGGCGGGCCCATGATTAATGCCATAGAAGAGGACCAACCATCTACACTGATTGATAATGTTGCATAGATTCAAACACCGCTGGCTGAAGTCAAAGTTCAACTTTTAAGATGCCAAGTGTTCCCGGGCTGTGGGGCCTGCTGTGAATTGTGCAAGACTGCTATTAATGGTTGTGAGAAGCTAAGGTTTGGCGTAGATAGCCTCATCAGAGATGGAATCTTGCAAATTACCACAACAGCTCCTTCAGCAACTCTTGTTTCATCAACAATGGATTCTCCTACAACATCAACAATCCTTTCTTCAGCAACAACATATCCTCCTACAACTGCAACAACTATCATTCCCACTGATTCTTCCATAACTCCAGAAGTTCTTCCGTCCATTATTTCAACAGATCAGAGTTCAACCACTTTTTCTTCTACAACATCAGCACCCATTTTATAAACGAAATCTCCTACAACGCCAGCCAACATTAATGAAAATGTCTCAACGGTCACGATCTATTATGACCCGACAAATGTTCCTCCCAACAACAATTTCCAACAACAAACTGCAACACCTCCTGTCGGATCTCCAGTCACAATCTACTACGATCCGCATACCATCACAGTTCCTTCCACTGCAGCAATCAGTCCGGTTACCATTACGGTGCCTGGACCTGTTCCTTATGAAAGCAATAATGCCATACCTTGGCACTACGGCTCTGATCTCTACTGCAACGGGGAGGAAATCACTCTAGACTCATCAACCTCTTCACCACAAGTTGATAATGTTGGGGGAGGCAGAGGCTTCACCAGAAGCGGACGCCTTTTTGCCTCACAAACGCCAAGGCCTAATGCTGAAGCAGAAGCTGCTGCTAAGGCAAAAGGGAAGAATGTGGTATCTGAAGAGTCAACTGTTAAAGAAACTCAGAAGACGTCTTTTGAACAAGATGTAGATGAGTTCATGAGAATAATACAAAGGAGTGATTATAAGGTGGTGGACCAGCTTCACCAAACCCCCTCCAAAATCTCTATATTATCACTGTTAATGTGTTCTGAAGCTCACAGGAATGCATTGTTGAAAGTCCTGCATGCAACATACGTGCCAGAAGAGATTACCGTTAATATGTTAGAAACTGTGGTTGCAAATGTCAACACCAGTCATGGGCTGGGCTTTACAAATGCTGATTTAACAACGGAGGGGCGCAACCATAACAAGGCTTTGCACATCACCTTGGAATGCAAAGGTGTTGTCCTTTCTCATGTACTGATGGACACTGGGTCTTCACTCAATGTCCTCCCAAAGAAAGCCCTGGTGAATTTGGAGTATGATCGCTTGGCATTGTGCCCAAGTAATTTGGTGGTGAGAGCATTTGATGGCTCTAAAAGATCGGTTCTTGGAGAGATCGATTTACTTGTGTTGATTGGCCCGCAAACCTTTAAAACTACCTTATTTGTGATGGACATACAACCGGCCTACAGCTGTCTGTTGGGTAGACCCTGGATCCACGCTGCTGGCGCTGTTATGTCTACCCTTCACCAGAAGTTAAAATTCGAGTGGGAGGGCCAAATCATCACCATCTACGGGGAGGAGGATATTTTTGTTAGCCAGCTGGCTACGTACAAGTACATAGAAATGGATGGGGAGATCCATGAGACCATGAGTCAGGGGTTTGAGTCCCTTAACATTAATGAAGAATCTACTGTGTCTGGAACTTCCATCACTTCATATCAATAGGCCCGAAAGGTTGTTGAGGAGGGTACCGCTCATGGCTGGGGCAAGCTGGTGCCAGTTGAGAAGAAAGAAGACAGATTCGGGTTGGGTTACAGACCAAATCGACAAGATCAACCAGAGGCTGCAATGGAGCCCAAATTTGTCAGCGGGGGAATGCTTACCCCGGATGCTGTGAACAGTCTGGAAGACGAGGAAGAAGACTAACGCAACCTGGAAAACTGGATACGTCCAAGGATCCCAGGGAACCAAGTCTCAAACTGGTCTTCCTAGGAAATTATAAGAGTTACTCCTGCAGAGTAATTATTATTTCCTGTCTTTAAGCATGCATCAAGTCTTGCATCTTGCCCAAGATGTCAGGGCTCATTTTGTAATCGGGTCATCTTGTATTTTGTGCAAACGATCAATTAATGAATATCAGGACATCTTTTGCAAATGAGTTTCTTTTTTCTCGCTCACTGTTTTTCATTTTTCATTTTTTGTACAAAAATAAAATGGCAATGTTTTTCAAAATAATGACTTCATTTTTCACTTTTTTCTAAACAAGATAAAACTGATCACTAAAATGAACAAATCTAAACCCTTGCAGAGAGTGCCCTCCAGACTGCACCGACAACAACACTGCTATGACTTCGTATGACTTTGACAATCCGATTAATCAAGCCGATGAAGGGGTTGAAGAAGATTATGAGCTACCCGAAGAACTAGCCAGACTGTTAAGGCAAGAGGAGAAGGTTATCACTCCTCATCAGGAGGAAGTTGAGACAGTTAATCTTGGTACTGAAGAAGACTTGAAAGAAGTGAAAATCGGGGCCAGTCTGCAAGATTCAGTGAAAGAGCAACTTATTGACATGCTTCGGGAGTATGTGGATGTTTTTTCTTGGTCTTATCAAGATATGCCAGGTCTGGATACCGACATTGTTATGCACAAGCTGCCTCTAAAAGAAGACCGTCCTCCAGTAAAACAGAAGTTGCGCCGTACTCGTCCAGATATGGCCATGAAGATAAAATAAGAGGTACAAAAACAGTGGGACGCCAGTTTCCTTGCTGTAACTAGTTACCCGCCGTGGGTTGCTAACATTGTACCTGTGCCTAAGAAGGATGGAAAAGTACGAATATGTATGGATTACCGGGATCTGAACAGAGCCAGCCCGAAAGATGACTTCCCATTACCTCACATTGATGTATTGGTCGACAATACGGCTCAGTTCTCGGTGTTCTCCTTCATGGATGGATTTTCAGGATATAATCAGATCAAGATGTCACTTGAAGACATGGAGAAGACAACTTTCATCATCCCTGGGGCACATTCTGTTATAAGGTAATGCCATTCGGACTGAAGAATGCTGGTGCCACTTACCAACGGGCTATGGTAACATTATTCCACGACATGATCCACAAAGAAATTGAATGTTATATGGATGACATGATTGCCAAGTCCCTCACAGAAGAAGACCATCTGGTAAATCTGTTGAAGCTATTCAAGCATCTGAGGAAGTACCAGCTAAAGCTAAACCCCAACAAATGCACATTCGGGGTGCGATCCGGTAAGCTAATGGGATTTATTGTAAGTGAAAAGGGGATTGAAGTTGACCCTGACAAAGTCAAAGCCATTCAAGAGATGCCTGCACCAAAGACTGAAAAAGAAGTTCGGGGGTTTCTAGGTAGATTGAACTACATTTCAAGGTTCATATCTCATCTTACAGCAACATGTGAGCCCTTGTTCAAATTGTTAAGGAAAGAACAAACGGTCAGGTGGAATGAAGACTACCAAAGGGCTTTTGACAAAATCAAGGAATACTTACAAGAGCCTCCAATCCTTATGTCTCCAGTTGAAGGAAGACCTTTAATAATGTACTTAAAAGTATTAGAAGAGTCAATGGGGTGTGTGCTGGGCCAGCATGACGAGTCTGGTCGAAAAGAGTATGCAATATACTACCTAAGCAAAAAGTTTACCGACTGTGAACAACGTTATTCACTGCTCGAGAAAACTTGTTGTGCTTTAGCGTGGGCTGCTCGCCGACTAAGGCAGTATATGTTGACTCACACTACCTTATTGATCTCAAAGATGGATCCAGTCAAGTATATATTCGAGAAGCCAGCACTTACCGGACGGGTTGCAAGATGGCAAATGATTCTCACAGAATATGACATTCAGTAACATCTCAGAAAGCCATCAAGGGTAATGTACTGTCTGGTTATCTAGCTAAGCAACCCATTGATGATTACCAGCCTATGAGATTTGACTTCCCTGATGAAGACATCATGTTCATAAAAGCAAAAGTTCATGAAGAGCCTATTCACACCGAAGGGCCTGACCCAGAAGAAGAATGGACAATGATGTTTGATGGGGCTGTTAATATGAATGGTCGTGGTGTTGGTGCAGTACATATTACACCTAAAGGAGTTCACATGCCTTTCTCGACAAAGCTCACTTTCAACTGCACTAACAACGAAGCTGAATATGAAGCTTGCATCATGGGTCTCGAGGAAGCCATTGACCTCAGGATCAAGACTTTAACTGTATTCGGAGATTCAGCTCTGGTAATCAATCAAACCAACGAAAAATGGTACACTCATCAGGAGCATCTGATTCCATACCGGGATTATACGAGGAGATTACTGACTTTCTTCACCACAGTCAAACTTGAGTATATCCCTCGAGATGAAAATCAGTTTGCAGATGCTCTAGCTACCATTTCATCCATGATCAAAGTTCAAGCTGCCAACTTTGTGCCTCGAATTTCAGTATCCAGACTTGACAGACCAGCATACATATTCTCAGTAGACATTACTAAAGATGACAAGCCTTGGTTCCATGACATCAAATGCTTCTTAGAGGATCAAACATACCCACCTGGGGAATATTCCAATGATAAGAAGACATTAAGAAGGCTAGCTGGTAGTTTCTTCCTGAATGCCGATGGTTCGTTATACAAGAGGAACTTTGATATGGTACTCCTCAGATGTGTTGATAAGACAGAGGCAGAATTGCTGATGCACGAGGTACATGAAGGATCTTTCGGTACCCATGCTGGAGGACATGTAATGGCCAAAACGTTATTAAGGTCAGGTTGCTACTGGATCACAATGGATGCAGACTGTTGTGCCTATGCCAGAAAGTGCCACAAATTCCAGATCTACGCATACAAAGTGCATGTGCCTCCGAATCCTTTGAATGTGATGTCTTTACCTTGGCCCTTTGCCATGTGGGGCATTGACATGATTGGAAAGTTTGAGCCGACCGCTTCAAATGGCCACAGATTCATCCTGGTAGCCATTGACTATTTTACCAAGTGGGTCGAAGCAGCTTTGTATGCGAATGTCACCAGGCAAGTGGTAGCCCGATTCCTGAAGAGAGACATCATTTGTCGGTATGGAGTGCCCGAGCGAATCATTACTGATAATGGTTCCAACTTAAACAACAAAATGATGGCAGAACTGTGCCGGGACTTCAAGATTCAACATCACAATTCTTCTCCTTATAGGCCAAAGATGAATGGCGTTGTTGAGGCAGCTAAAAAGAATATCAAGAAGATTGTGCAGAAGATGGTGGTCACCTACAAAGACTGGCATAAAATGCTACCATTTTCCTTGCATGGGTACCGTACATCAATTAGAACATCCACTGGGGCAACACCGTATCATCTTGTGTATGGTATGGAGCCAGTCCTTCCTGTTGAAGTTGAATTACCCTCTTTACGGGTACTGATGGATGTCAAGTTGAATGAAGCAGAATGGGTCCGATATCGGTACAATCAACTGAATCTGATCGAAGAGAAGAGATTAGCTGCAATATGTCATGGGCAGTTATATCAGAAAAGGATGAAGAAAGCCTTCGATCAGAAAGTCAGGCTTCGGGAGTACCAGGTAGGAGATCTTGTGCTGAAAAGACTCCTCCCTCCTCATACAGACCACAGGGGCAAGTGGACTCTGAATTACGATGGTCCGTTCATAGTGAAGAAGGTTTTCTCTGGTGGAGCACTGATGCTCACTACTATGGATGGTGAAGATTTCCTGTCCCCTGTGAATTCAGATGCAGTTAAAAAATACTTCGCATAAAATGACCGGCTGGACATAAAAACAGAATGTAAGTCCAGGCAAAAATAGGGCATCCCGGCGAGTCAAAAACAGAATAAAAGACTCGGGAAAAATAAGGGAAAAAATAAAAAAAATATGTGTACACCCACTGAGTTGAAAAGCCACATTGGACAGCTCAGGCAAAAATGGGTATCCCGGTGGATTGAAAACCCGAAAGGGCGATCCATGCAAAATAAGGGAATAAGCGAACAACTGCATTCTGAATTCGTCTGTATCACCCACAACATGGTAAACTTCGAAAGGTTCAAGCGTCGGTTAGAATCAGCCTTCTTCAGAAAGCAAGATGAGAAGAACGTCAATGTCATACGAGTCATAGCAAAAGGGAAGCTCATTAAAGCGTCATCAACATTGCCAGCACCTTTTTGTTTCTCAATTTGTAACAATCCCCTCATTTCAGGGGATCTGTTTCTTTGACTGTACTTGCCAATTCAGGGTACACAAATTAATAAAATCAAATTTTCAGTCACACTCTGTCTTGTACACTTTATTTAATTTGCAAAATGTCCGATATCCTTGATATAACGTTTGCATAAAAACAGAAGTGCCTTTCTAATCACATGCTTGCAGGAAATATATTACTTACTCCCGGGAGTGTCTAAACTCCTATGATGGAATCCAGTAAGGGATACCTAGGGGAACTTGTGCTTTTCTTTGTCATAACAGGATTGCAGGTATTCAGAGCGCAACATGAGGCATGAAAGGTTTCCCCCCAGCAAAGCTGCCAAATCATTATTTCCTCAGCACATCTTCCAAACAGCACTAGAGATGCTTTCTCCCCATCAGAGTTGTCGGGCATCACTTCTCCAGCACATCTTCAGAGCAGTACCAGAAAATGCTCATTTCCCCAGCTGAGTTTGTCATATATTATCATCCTCAACAGGATCCCCACAAAAATTACTAGGGAGATCGTTCAGTGATCTTTCTCTTCCCCAGCCGAGTACTAGACAGGGAACCATCTCCCCACAGAACTCCAGCCTCTCCCAGAAGAGCAATGTCTGAATTTCTCGCGCAACAAAGTGACGAAAGCCTCCACAGCCCCAGCTGGGCTCCTCAGTAAGGTAGGTCTATCAGTGACCTATCCCCCCAAGCAAAGCTATATATCAGATCTACCAATGATCTCACCCCCAGCTGGGACACTCCTTCAAGCAGATCAGCCAGAGATCTTCACATCAGCGGGATCCGAATCCTGGATCGTTTTTCTCTTTGCATAATCATAGCATTCACATCATATTTCCCCTCAGAGCGTAGCATTCTGTCTAATACGGAGCATTACGACAAAAATCAAACATATTGCATAATCACAAGTCATGTTTTGAATCAGTCACTTGTGTATACCAACATTCCGTCAGCAATGTATATAAAGACTCACAGTCCCAGCAGAAAGCCAGGGCGTCCCTTTTGCACTCACAAATACATGTCCATATATACCCTTTTCGACACTCGTCTGTGTCATATTATTCCCCTGCAGATATCAACCACAAACAGATATCTATATACACTCCATTGACACCCGTCCGTGTCACCGTTCCCCCAACACAGTTACCCAAACACTTATAATACACTCTCATTGATACCCGTCTGTGTCATCCTATCCCCACAGATCTCCAGAATATTTTTACTCATAAGATCATAACTCATACACTTTCTCTTTTTGACACCCGTCTGTGTCACCCTTCCCTAGCAAGTTGAACACTCGTTTGTGTCTTGCTCATACTTCACAAACACTCACTCATACTTATACAGATACTCGTCCGTATCTTATATATATATATATATATATATATATATATATATATAACTCCTCAAGCAGATTCGACACTCGTCCGTGTTCTTTGTTAACCAGTTGGTACTCCTCCTTACCATCATCTCTGAACATGCATCAACGTTTGTTTCTACCGATACTCGTCCGTATCATAGTCTTAAGGATGCTCGTCCACATATTTAATCTATACACAGTGTCAAACACTTATACCTTTTATTTCTTGGATATAAACACTCGTCCGTGTTTACTATTCCCCAACAAATCTCTAGCAAAATTTCTTTGTTATCTGACATTCGTCCTATGTCATGATACTTTCGGCAGCCGTACCCTACCAGGTGATCGTCCTTCACCTTTTGATGACCGTCCCTCATCATTCCCCCAGCGGAGTCTCCATTATTGGAACCCTTTCCTATCCGGCATTCGAGCTATGTCGTGATATTTTAGTAGCCGTACCCTGCTAGGTGATCGTCTTTCACCTCTTGATGATCGTCCTTCATCATTTTATCCGATGGCTGTCCCCATCGTTGATCTTGTTATCTGACATTTGTCCTATGTCATGATAAACCCCGAGAGCAGCCGTACCCTGCTAGGTGATCGTCCTTCACCTCTTGATGATCTTCCTTCATCATGCTTATCCGATGTCCGCCCCCATCATCGACCTTTTTCTATCCGGCATTCGTCCTATGTCGTGATACTTTCGGCAGCCGTACCCTTCTAGGTGATCGTCCTTCACCTCTGATGACCGTCCCTCATCATGTATTTCTTCAACCCAATGGCCGTCACCATCGTCGACCTTTTCTATCCGGCATTCGTCCAATGTCGTGATACTTTCGGCAGCCGTACCCTGCCAGGTGATCATCTTTCACCTTGGATGACCGTCCCTCATCTTTCTCCCCAACAGAGCAGCCGTCCCCTGCTAGGTGATCGTCCTTCACCCTTTGGTGACCGTACCTCATCATTTAGTTCTTCAAACCTGATGGTCATCCCCATCATTGCCTTTACCTTAATCCCCAGAGAACTTTGTTACTTTACCTGATGGTCGTCCCCATCATGATCCCTCTATTTCCCCAGCATGTCGGCCGTCCCCGTCATTGCTTTATCCCCAGCAGTCGTCCTCTGCTCGATGGTCGTCCTCCATCGCCCGCATTTTTATAATCATATTATACTTCCGTTTACAATCTATATCCCTTTTCTTATTCACCCAGTGAGTGCAAATTCTGGACCGTCTTTGGTATTCAACCACAAGTTATCTTGTTTGGCTGTTAAGCCCGTCGCTTACATCCTGCACAGATAACTCATGCTTGAATAGGGGCAGCTGTAAACACCCCAAATTTTCCCTCACTAAGTTCACACCATGGCTTGTGATCTTTTCATTTGCATTAGTTCAATCATATCATCTCATATTGCATTTTTGCTTCACTGAATTGGTTCAAAGTCATCTGCATCTAGGGTTTGTGATCTGAGCAATCCATGAGCCATTTGAGCCACTCCAAAGGTCTTTAATCATCTCAAGAGGGTCCATGTATGTTAAAACATCATATTATATCCTCCCAAGATCAAGGAAGTCAGAAAATCACAAGAACTGAGAAAGCATGGAAGCTGAGCTAGGGTTTAACTGCACAAATGACCTATAATTAGGGTTTTGGTTTCAGAGGCCATAAATCCAAATTTTTTGGTCATTCTTGTTTCTAATGTTCTCAATATGATATAAGGATCATACATACCAAGTTTGATGAAGAAATTCATTATGGAAGTCATCTAATCATTGGGTAACTTCCTGAGCAAGTCAGAGCAAAATCAGGGCATTTGAGGCCCCCATCAATGGACCCAAAGTGGATTTTTCATCAAATTGAAGTTATATGGTCTTTATTTTATCATTGAAGTGTTTATAAGTTCACAAATTTGAAGAAAAATAAGCAAAACCAAAAGTTGCCAAAAATGGAAATGACTTGTAATGTAAACTTTCCATTTTGGGAAAGTTTTTCAACATCCTCTTTCTTAACCAAAAATGCTTCAAATGAAAAATTATTGGTCATGAAAGTTGTAGATTGGATCATTACCTTTTCAAAAAGTACAAGAACAAGATCTAATTCATTTGGAACTCAAGTTATGGCTTTCCAAAGTTGGCAAAAATCACATAAATTCAAGTTTCATGCCAAAGAGGGATTTTTGCAAAACCTCATGCCAAGCTATTTTATGACTTCAAAGTGACTTCTACACATCATAATATCATAGTGCATGAATTAAAACTCAGAATTGGCCCAAGAATCTCAAGATTTCATGACTTGCACATGAAGAAATTTCAAAAGGGCCAAAGGTTCATGAATTTGCAAAACCTCCCATAACTTTGTCACAACTTGCTGAATTGCCTCTAAGTGATTTCTATGGACATCTTTGAATCTTGCTGCACCAGACTCCCCTTTGTCCTTGGCCTGAACCAGCCCATACCTCAAAGGACAACAAATCTTGACTTTTTGAAAAACAAGCCATACCAATCAGCATATCCCACACCAACTCCACAGACCTATCACAGCTTGATACATGGGAAAAAGGCAACTCATTTTACACAAGAAGCAAGCCTGAATACACAACATTGCCATAGTTCACAAAAACTCCCTCTTATGCATTTCCATTCGAAACTTTCAGCACATTCAACAAAACTTAAAATTTCTTCCACCATTCATCTTCAAATCCATCACTGATCACAAACCACCCTTCACTTTGCCCTAAAAACCACCATACACCAAATACAATTTTTCCCCCTTTGAACTGAACTTCACTGAACTTCACTGAACTTTGAAAAGAGGTTGCATACACTTCAGCAAAGCATCAAAGAAGCTCAAGGGAGGTTAGAGGAAGTCATTTGCATCAAGAAGAAGGCCCATGCAGCTCCATTGGCAAAGCTTCATCTCAGGTACCTCCTTGAAACTTTTTTTCCAAAAATCTTTTCTTTAGTTATGAGATGATTAAGCATGCTCCCCTGAATACACTGAGCTTTGTATTTTTGAAAATGGTTGAGAAATGAAGTTGTATGGTTGTTCTGAAATTTCTGCCATTTTTAAACTTTGATTCGAATCTTGTTTATGAGTGAAAAGAAATGAAGTTTGAGGGTGGGGTTGATCTTAGGAAGGTGAGAGGAACCAATCTGGAGCTTTAGAGCTCCAGAATTGGCCAAGGGAGTGTTTTGAGGATTTTCAGGGAAGAGTGTGGCCGGAGAAGATGACCAGAGGTCATTTCCGGCCACCTGAAAGTTATTAACCTAATTAATTAGGGTTATGGCATAATTTGAATATGGGCCGTTAGATCAAGCTTTCCCGCGTGCAATGAAGGGCCTGGATCTTGTGATTAGTTTTTAATTAGGTTTATTGAATTAATTAATTAGAATTAGTTCAGTTTAAATTTGGGCCGTTCAGATGCGCGCCCAGTTAACCTGTTTAAGCCCAGATTCAATCTGATCCATCCATTGTACATACTTTCCATTAAATTAATTTTTATTTCATTTTTCTTATTTTATCTTATACGAATTTTTAAAAATAGTAAAAATAGTCAAAAAATTCTGAAAATGTTTATCAAGCATTTTATTAATTTTCAGAACCCAAAAATATTTTTATTTTTATTTTTTGCATTAAAAAAATATTTTTAAATCATTTAAATGTTATTTTTAATTAGTTAATGAAAGTTAATTAATTAAAAATACATTTAAGTATTTAAAAATCACAAAAAAAACAGAGAACATCTTTGGACATTTAGAAACATTTACAAACTCACCATACAAATTTCTTTTTGGTTTTGATCACACTTTGACATTTTTCATTTAAATTAGGGTTCTTAAATTGTTCATTTTTTAACCCTAACTTCAAAAATTCATAACTTTTAAACCAAGTTGAGTTTGTGAATGATTCTTTTTGCATTATGTTATGCATGGTTTCAAGCATCTAAAAACATTTTTGTTTCATTTTTATATTTCATTTTCAATTTGTTTGGCATTTTCCATTTAAGATCACCCTTAAAACCCTAGAAACTTAGGAAATTCATAACTTCCTTTAGGCTTAGTTTCTGACCTCCCCCTTTGGATGGTAAGCTAGTATAGGTTTAGGGTTCCTTTGAGTGCATTTTCAATTTTTTATCTTGTCATTTGTTTCAGTTTTTGAGTTTTGCATCTCACATGTTCATATAACCCTAGTTTTGCATCTTCACTTGCATTCATCTTGCATATGCTTGCATACATGAACTTGCCATGACATTTTATGCATCCACATGACATATAAGACATCTTAGGACATATTAGAGTCATGTTTGATCATTGCATCATCCATTTTCCATGTTATGCTTTCATTTCATTTCATATGCATTCATGAACTTTCATGTCTCCTTCATGCTTCATTTACATCCCCATCTCTTGTTTGATCATTCACATCTCATGACATACATTTGTATCATCTAATTGAATCATTAGCATCATGAACATGCTTCTGGTTTTGATTTTCATTCTTGCATTCATTTCATTTTCATTTCATTTCATTTCCTTTTACTAACTTTTCAGGTGGTAAGTCACTTTGAGAAGTGAATTTGCCTTCACTTATCACAATCTCTTCTCAACTCTCTTATGCATCATTGCTGCATTTTATCTTTTGTATTAGAGTGAGCTTGCTCATTAATGCTCCTTCCTCACTTTCTTTCTTCAAGCAACTTATCTTCTTAAGTGAAGTAAGTTGACTTGCTTCTTTTGCTTCTCTTCCTTTCATCCTGCTTCTTCCTTGGTGGCTCTTCCTGAAGATCTCTTGCAAGCCTCATAAACCCTAGGAACACCTAAGCATGATCACAATTAGGGTTTGATTAGTCCCCCCATTAGTTTTACCTTTGTGTCTCTTTGTGTCTTCTCTTCTCACCTTTTAATCAAGGATTAAACCTTAAAGGTTTTAAGGCTTTGTGATTAAGGTTATGCCTGCATCCTTCTATTAGGATGGAGTGTATAACTTTAATCCTAAGTGCTAAACACTTAATGTGTTTAAATCCTTTAATCAATCCATCTAATAATCACTAAGACATCAAGCTTGTAACTTGGGCCTTGCATTAGGGTTCTAATTCCCCCTTAATTGGTTAAGAAGGACTAACCCTAGTGTTAATGGACAAGTCCCCCTCAAGTTGTCTTACAAACCATAAAACCCACTTCTTAATCTTACCATTAATTAAAATCCACTTTAATAAAGGCTTGTTTTGTCATGAGGTTAATCCCTAATCATGGATTAAGTTGAGGAGCCTTCCTCAGCTTAAATGTTCTCATCTATTATCCTTTTATTAGCATGGTGTAATGATTCCATTAAATCCTTGATTATGTCTTAAACTCATTACTTAACACTAAACAAAAACTCCAAAAACATCTAAATAAATGCAAGTAGGTTAATGATCTTAATCCTACATCATGGTGTAAACACCCAAAATTTACCCTCACTCATTTCACCATGGCTTGTGATTCTTTTCATTTGCATAAGTTCAATCATATCATCTCATATTACATTTTTGCTTCACTACATTGGTTCAAAGTCATCTGCATCTAGGGTTTGTGATCTGAGCAATCCCTGAGTTATCTGAGTAACTCAAAAGGGCTTCAATCATCTCAATAGGGTCCATGTATGTTCAAGTATCATATTATATCCTCCCAAGATCAAGAAATTTATAAAATCACAAGAACTGAGAAAGGCATGGAAGCAGAGCCAAGCTTAATTGCACAGATGACCTAAAATTAGGGTTTTGGTTTCAGAGGCCTTAACTCCAATTTATTTGGTCATTCTTGTTTCTATTGGTCTCTATATGTTATAAGGATCATACATACAAATTTTCATGAAGAAATTCAATGGGGAAGGCATCTGATCAATAGATGACTTCTTGAACAAGTCAGTGTAAAATCAGGGCATCTGAGGCCCCCAATCATCCAACCAAAGGGTCTTCTCCATCATTTTGGGTGTATGTGATCTTTATTTGATCTTAGAAGAAGTTAGAAGTTCACAAAATTGGGGAATTTCAAGTCATTTGCAAAGTTGCCATTTTGGGAAAGTGACTTGTAATGCAAACTTGCCATTTTGGGAAAGTTTTTCAACCTCCTCTTTTTGATTCAAAAATGCTTCAAATGAAAAATTCTTGGTCATGAAAGTTGTAGATTGGATCATTCCCTTTTCAAAAAGTACAAGAACTTGATCTAATTCATCATAGAACTCAAGTTATGGCTTTGCAAAGTTGGGAAAAACCACAAAATTTCACTTATGTACCAAAGAGGGAAACTTGCAAACACTCATGTCAAACCAATTTGTGACCTCTAATTGACTTCTAACCATTACAAAAACATCATACATGACTTATAATTCAGAATTTCCCAAAGAAATCTCAAGTTTCATGCCTTGATCATCAAATATTTCAAAAGGGGCCAAAAACTTCACAAATTGCAAAACCACCCACAAACTTCATTCCACTTGATATCTTGCCTCAATCTGAATTCCATGGACCTCCCTAAAGCCAGCTGCGCAGGACATGCCCTTGTCCTTGTCCTGCCATGAGCCCATACCTCCAAGGACAACTTTGTTGACTTTATGCAAAATGAGCCATACCAATCACACTGCTCCACAACAACTCTCTGCCCAATCAGAACATGTTATGTGGACCTCAAGCAAGCCATTTCATACAACAACATAACCTGAATCCTCCCACAACTCAGCATTCATCAAAACTTCCTCTTTTTTATTTCTCTTCGAAACTCATAGCTCAGCAAACAAAACTCCAAACTTTTTCCACCATTCAACTCCACATTCATCACTGATCATTTCCCACCCTTCATTTTGCCTTTAAACACCCCATATCAAAAATACGATTTTCACCATCCTTGACCTGAGCTTCAGCAAACTTCACATAGAGGCCATATAAACTCCAGCCAAGCATTGCAAACTCTTAGGGAAGATCATTGGAGGTGATTGGAAGCAAGGAGACAGCCAGAAAGCTCTTGGGTTGAAAGCTTCGTTTCAGGTAGCCATGGAATTTATTTTTCCAGAACTCTTGTTTTAAGTTTCTAAATGCTTAAGCTTGCTTCCCTGAACACACTGAACCTTTTATTTTTGAAAATGATGGAGAATTGAGTATGTATGGCTTGTTTGAAAGTTTCACCATTTTTGTTCTTTGATTCGTATCTTGCTGGTGAGTGAAAATAAATGAGGTTTGAGGTTAGGGATGAGCTTAGGGAGGTGAAAGGAAGCAATCTGGAGCTTTAGAGCTCCAGAAATGACCTAGGGAGCGTTTTAGAAAAATCTCATGGGAGGTGTGGCCGGAGAAGATGACCGGAGGTCATTTCCGGCCACCTGAAAGTAATTAAGGCTAATTAGGGTTAGGGTTTCGTATTTGAATCTGGGCCCTTGGATTGATTTTCCCACGCGTGTTTGAAGGGCCTGGATCACGTGATTAGTAATTAATTAGGATTATTTATTTAATTAAATAGGATTAGCTCAGTTTGAATTTGGACCACAGGATAAGGCGCCAGTCAATTCCCGCGTCCCCAGTTTAAACCATGGCCCTTGGATCTGTTGACTTCTCATTTAAATTGAATTTATTTCATTTTATTTTGCATTTCTTTGTGCATTTTATTTAAAATAGCTAGAAGCTTTCAAAAAAATTTATTTTTTGCATCATGACTTTAAATATTTTTCTCATTCTTAAAATAATTTTTGTTTTATTTTTTACATTAAAAATTATTTTTAAATCATTTAAATGTTTATTTTTAATTAGTTAATGGAAATTAATTAATTAAAAATGCATTTAGGTATTTAAAAATCACAAAAAAATTCAGAGAGCATTTTAAAACATTTACAAACATTTACAAACTCACAAGACAAATTTATTTTTGGTTTTGATCATACTTTGACAATTTTCATTTGAATTAGGGTTCTTTAATTTGAATATTTTTAACCCTAACTTCAAAAATTCATAACTTTTGATCCAAGTTGAGTTTGTGAATGGTTCTTTTTGCATTGTGTTATACATTCTTTCAAGCATCTAAAAAAATTTTCGTTTCATTTTTATCTTTCATTTTCCATTTGTTTGGCATTTTCCCTTTAGGATCACCCTTAAAACCCTAGAAATTTAGGAAAATCATAACTCCTTTAGGGTTTAGCTTCTGACCTTCCCCTTTGGGCAGTGAACTTGTATAGGTTTAGGGTACCTTTGATCCCATTTTCAATTTTTTATCTTGTCATTTGCTTCTGATTTTGATTTTTGCATTGCATCTTGTATATAAACCCTAATCTTTGCCTTCATTTGCATTCATCCTTCATATGCTTGCATACATGAACTTGCCATGACATTTTTTTCTTTCATATGACTTCTAGGACATCTTAGGACATATTAAAATCATGTTTTATCATTGCATCATCCATTTACCATGTTATGCATCCATTGTATTTCATAAGTTTTCATGAACTTTCATGCTTACTTTCATGTCCCATTTGCATCTTCATTACTTGTATGATTATCCTCATCTCTTGACATGCTTTCATACCATCTCATAGCATCATTTGCATCATGATTATGCTTCTGACTTTGGTTTTCATCTTTGCATTTCATCTCATTTTCATTTCATTTCATTTCTTGTTGCTAACTTTTCAGGTGGTAAGGGTTTGAGAAGTGAATTTGCCTTCACTTCTCATAATCTCTTCTCATCTCTTTTATGCATCCATTGCTGCATTTTATTTGTGAATTAGAGTGAGCTTGCTCATTCATGCTCCCTCCCCACTTTCTTTCTTCAAGCAACTTATCTTCTCAAGTGAAGTAAGTTGTCTTGCTTCTTTCTGCTTCTCCTCCTTTCATCTGCTTCTTCCTTGGTGGCTCTCTTGAAGATCTTCTTGCAAGCTTCATAAACCCTAAGAACACCCAAGCATGATCACAATTAGAGTTTGATTAGTCCCCCCATTATTTTTACCTTTGTGTCATCTTTGAGTCTTCTCTTCTCATCTCTTAATCAAGGACTAAACCTTAAAGGTTTTAAGGCATTGTGATTAGGGTTATGCCTGTATCCTTCTATTAGGATGGAGTGTATAACTTTAATCCTAAGAGTTAAATCCTTAATGTGTTTAAATCCTTTAATCAATCCATCTAATAATCACTAAGACATCAAGCTTGTAACTTGGGCCTTGCATTAGGGTTCTAATTCTTCCTTAATTGGTTAAGAAGGACTAACCCTAGTGTTAATGGACAAGTCCCCCTCAAGTTGTCTTACAAATCATAAAATCCACTTCTTGATCTTACCATGAACTAAAAATCCATTTTAATAAAGACTTTGTTTTGTCATGAGGTTAATCCCTAATCATGGATTAAGTTGAGGAGCTTTCCTCAGCTTAAATGTTCTCATCTATTATCCTTCTATTAGGATGGTGTATTGGGTCCATTAAATCCTTGATTATGGCTTAAACTCATTACATAACACTAAACAAAAACTCCAAAAACATCTAAATAATTGCAAGTAGGTTAATTATCTTAATCCTACATCATGGTGATTAAGTGTGAGGTGTTTACTTCATACTTAAGGTATTCTCATTACCCCTAATCAGAGGGAGGATGTGATGAGTTTACAAACCCTTGGTTTAGGCTTAAGCTCATTTTCTTATGACAAACTCAAAAAGTAATAAAAGACTGAAAACACCAAAAACAAACAATAATCGTCTCCTCCGGGATTCTTTTCTCATCATCTTCACTCACAAACGAGAACTCGCTTCTTCCGTCTAATGCAAGACAATTAGTACCTGAGCCAGACAGGTCATACACTTGAGCATAGATAAGTAAGCAGTTCACAAGTCAATTTATCTTTCCGTCTCTTTGAGTCGAACTACAGTGTTCTGACTTCCTCATTGCACGAGAGGATACGTAGGCATAACTTAACAGTTATCGAACAAAAGTCTCTGTATATCCCCCCTCCTCCAGCATTATTCTTTAAGCCTCATAATCTTGAGCTTCACATTCTTTCTTCACACTGACATTCTCTTATTTCACTTCACATTTCTTTTTGCACTGACACTTGCATTCTTTTCCAGCTTTTGCACACAAAATAGCACTGGCACTACCCCTTTTAAACACAAACTTTCAAGCGTGGATCCCGTCGAGTACGGCAGACAATCTGGGTGCTAATACCTTCCCAGGTTGTAACCAACCCCCTTTCTCAGTTTCTCTGGTTCACAACCGTCTTATCCATATCTTTTCTTAGGTCTATGCAGCATTACCTTTCCTTCGGGATAAAAATGCCTAGCTGGCGACTCTTTTTAGTTCACCCTTGTGTTCTCCCTTTCGCCGATCGTTCGCGTCTGTACCCCTCTTGGCCAGGTGTCATCAGGTGGGAGCGACAGCTTGGCGACTCTGCTGGGGATCCTTTATATTGCAACCAGGGTTTCTGGTTCTTTTTGTGGGTTCCTCCTAGCGCTTGTTTGATTTGTGTTTACTGGGGTGTTATGTGCTATGTGTGTTTATTTATTTTGCTTTATTTACTGCTTTATGTACAACTTTATTTATTGCTTTCTTTACAGTTTTGCATATTTCATACTGTCATTGTCACTGTGCTGGATCTGGTTTTATGTTTTGGTGGGTGGGGTTCCATTGAGAGATTAAGGTCCTATACCTGGGACCTGAGTGACACCTAGGCTAGAGTGGTTCATGTTCTTTCCCATTCCATTTCGGTCTGGTGCGGGAATATGAAACACGGTTCATATGTGGGTTTCTTCTTGAGAACTCTGTGCTACAGATTTCCTGTAGTACTAGGGCTATCTGGGAAGCTTGCTAAGTCTGGATGACCTTCTATCATGACCTTCAGAAACTGAGGTGAATTAGAGGAGGATCTTTTATGGTTATTGTAAACACTGTACCTCCGGGTTAGAAGTGTTTACACTTCTCATAACTGATCCAAGTCTGAGGATCCTTGTTCTAGAACATTACCTGTGAGGGGGTTGGGCTGTTTACAGGTTTGCAGGAACCCTTGGCCACATCATACCCTGTTACTGTATTATTTAAGAATACTTCACTTTGGACAGTTCTTGTGATTAACCCCGGACATGTGACTCTTTATTTGAGTCCCCCACCCTGGTTACTGGATTTCTGAGCCTTCATCTAGACTCTTGAACATACATGGGCCTTATATCAAGACAGATAATCAGATCCAGCTTGATCACAAACCCTTGCATATCATTTGCATATATCATCATTGCATCATTTAACATTTGTTTATTTGCTTTTCAGGGTATCCACTTCATTGTATCTTGGTTTTGGTTTTGACCCCTTCTTCTGCTTAGACCTCTGCTTCAGCAGTCTTCATCAGTTATCTGCTTCAGTTATCTCCATCCTCATCAGCACCAGTCTGTCAGTGGTCCACCTTCAGCATCTCAGTTTGTGATCTTCATCAACACCTATCTTCAGCTTCTTCAGCAGTACTCATGGCTACTCCCAAGAAGAGCAACATATCCTACCACTTTTTTGAGCCTGTGTTGACTGGCATCAGGCAGGTCCAGTCACTTATCACACCTGACCACATCCCACTGTTTAGAGAGCACTATGGAGGTATCCTGGACATGGTTATGGACCTTGACCCTTCCCAGAGGAGCATGATCCACACATGCTTGAAGTTCTATGACCCTCCATTGAGATGTTTCACCTTTCCAGACTTTCAGTTAGGGCCTCTGTTGGAAGCGTTTTCTTTGTTGATTGGAGTGCCTATCAGAGGTGGGATCCCCTTCAACCCAAAGATGACTGCTCCTGGAAGTGAAGAGATAGCAAGGGCATTGCACTTGGAGCCTGCCCTTATTGAGCAAAGCATGACAACAAACGCTGGGATTCCTGGTTTGCATTTGGACTTCTTGATTTCTTAGGCCATCCTGAAGGTTTCATTGGGAGAGTGGAAGGCAGTCTGTGCACTGTTAGCCCTCAGCATATATGGGGCTATACTGTTTGCAGATGAGCCTAAATTTGTCAGTAAGAATGCCATCCATTTGTTTCTTCTGAAGAACCCAGTACCCACACTGCTAGGAGATTTTTACTACTCCATTCATCAGAGGAATGACAAACAAAGGAGGAAGTTGGTAAGATGTTGTGATCCTTTGTTTTACACCTGGCTGCTCAGACACCTGCCTAAGTCAGACACTTTCTTGAATCCCCACCAGCAGAAGAATTGGGCCAAGAGGTTCATTGCCTTGACTTCAGATGATATCAGATGGTGCACCCAGAGCACCAAAGGCAAGGACATTATCACCAGCTGTTGGACAGTACCCAAATGTGCCTCTGATAGGAGTGAAGGGTTGCATCAACTACAATCCTTTACTGTTTAAGAGACAAATGGGTTATGCCTTGGTTCACCCTCCCAGAGGACAAGATTTAGCTGAGACCCTATATTGTGAAGTACAACCTAATTCAGCTGTTGTCAGACAAGCATCCTGGGCTTGGGACAACATCCATACAAAAGGGGTAGCTATTCTTGGAAGATGTAATAATGTTGCTTCAGCTCAGTACTCAGACTGGTCCCGTACTAGAGCTCAGGTTACCAGAATGCCTTTCACCTTAGAAGACATACCTGGGCCATCCACAGTACAGCCTGCAGCAACAGTTAGCCTGGAGGAATTTGAAAAGTTGAAAGAAAGGAATGAGCAGCTATCACAGGCCTTGAAGAAGACTCTTTGGAAAGCAAGGGATGGGGAACAGATATTGAAGAATGCTTGTAAAGAGGCCAAGATTCAGAAAGCTAGGGCTGAGCACTATTTGCAAGAAAGTCAGGCTAGATGGGTCAGGATCACTGAAGCCCGTACACAAGAAGACCAGAAGACTCAAGCCAAGATTGAACAGCTAGAGGCCAATGAGAAGAAGCAGCAGGAAGCCCTGTTGGCTGCACAGAAAGAGATATAAGAGTTGAAGCTCAGAGCAGGATTGAAGAGATCAAAGGACCAGGACAGGCATAAGAAACTGACTACTGCCATTGCTACTAGGAACCTCCTCATTAGGACCATTACAGAGCATCCAGCTGGTCCAGTGACTGAGGCACTCCTGAAGAAGGTCAAAGAGGATTAGTTTGGACTAGATGTCTGATCCTTTGCTTGTTGTTTGTTTCCATTTGATGTACTTTTCCTTTTGTTGTGTTTTGACCCTCCATGGGCATGTAGTGTAAAACAAACTATGTATTGTTCATCATTTGTAATATATTTTAGCTTGTTTTCATTTGGGCTTTTCTCTCAACAACATTAAGCATCTTCCTCGAGGTCTGGAAAGGTCAAAACCAAGAACCAAACCGGATACCTTGGAAAACAAATAAGCATACTGCATTGCATACTAACTTTTGTTTTTGTTTTGTAGGCTTTGTTATTATTGTTTCTAACTTTGTTGTGACCTCAGGAAACATTTCTCGTCGCCGAGTGTTCCCTGTCAACCGCACGCACCGGTACCCGACTCGTAACAATCTTCCCGGCATTCAAATGGAACAAGTACAACAGGATCTGACTGAGGTCAGAAATCAGATGGCCAATGAGAGAGTAGAGATGAGAAATCAAATGTCTCAGTTTATGGCAGTAATGACTGGCTTGGCCCAGAGTCAAGAAAGGTTAAGAGAGCTGGTGGAAAGGCAAACTCCTGAGGAGCCTCATCTTGGAACAGGAGGAACTAGCAACAATGAACGGGGCCAGCCTCGTATTGACCCACCAGAATATGGACCTCACCTAAATCCAGAAGTTAACATCCCAAGAAATGGTCAAGGTAATGCTACTGGGGGCCAAATCCTGCAGGAGGATCCCCAGGGAGAACAATTTACTATCATTGGGGCTGGAGATGAGGTATACGACAGACGATTGGACGAGATTGCTGAAAAGTTAAGATCTTTGGAATCTCAGAATTATTTGGGCTTCGATGTGATGGATATGGGACTAGTGGATGGGGTGAGAATTCCCCACAAATTCAAACCCCCATGCTTTGAAAAGTACAATGGTACCTCCTGTCCTCGCACTCATCTGCAGTCTTTCTTGGGAAGGCTCAAAGCTTATACCATGGATGAAAAGTTATGGATGTTCTACTTTGAGGACAGCCTGACTGGAGCTTCGAGAGAATGGTATTCGCATTTGTCTAGGGCCACCATAAGATGTTGGAAGGATTTGGCCGAGGCTTTCATCCGTCAATATCATACAACCTGGACATGGCTCCCAATAGAACTCTCTTGATGGGTATGTCTCAATCTTCAAGAGAGAGCTTCCGGGATTATGCTCAAAGATGGAGACAGCTCGCTGCTGCTGTCCAACCACCCATGTCAGAAAGGGAAATGGATGACATGTTCATGAACACATTGCAAGGGACTTATATTGATAGACTGGCTGCTTTCTCCTCTACCAGTTTTGCTGATGTGGTCATAGCTGGTGAGAGGATTGAAAGTCTCTTGAAAATGGGCAAAATCTCCGACAGTAGTGCAAGTTCCTCCAGCAATCCCAGAAAACCTTTTGCGGGACCCCGAAGGGCAGGTGAAACAAATTCCATTCATACAAGCAGGGGCATGCCTCAATATGCTCACCGGTCAGTAGCAGTTGTTACCATCCCAGCTCCAATGCCACAACAATCATCTTATCCTCAACAACAACAACCACAATATCAACAACAAGCTCATTATCCGCAACAAAGGTCGTACAACAACAGCAATAGCAACCAACAGCAGCGTCCCTTCCAACAGAGGCCATCACAAGCAAACAGGGTAATTGACCCAATCCCGATGCCGTATGCTGCACTCTTGACACAACTCCTAAAGCTCAACCTAGTTGAGTTAAGGACATTGGCTCCTCTGGATCCTCTCAATTTGCCAAAGAACTATGATGCAAATGCCAGGTGTGCATTCCACTCAAACGCACCGGGGCATAATACTGAAAAGTGCAGGGCCCTACAGATGAAAGTCCAGGATTTGGTGGACTCAAAAGCTCTCAATTTTGCGCCTCCTCCGAACGTCACAAGAAATCCAATGCCTATTCACAAAGGGCCTAGGATCAATGCTATTGAGGAGGGCAAACCATCCACATTAATTAACAGTGTTGCACAAATCCGAACACCCTTGGTTGAAATCAAAGCTCAGTTGCTAGAATGCCAAGTGTTCCCCGGATGTGAGGTTGGCTGTCGATATTGCAACATTGCCGTTAATGGATGTGAGAGACTGAGAAACAGCATAGACAACCTCATTAGAGATGGCACCCTTCAGATTACAACAACAGCGACTACAACTCCAACAATTCCTTCATCAACAATCACAAATACTCCTACAACGTTGTAAACACCCCAAATTTGCCCTCACTCATTTCACCATGGCTTGTGATCTTTTCATATGCATAAATTCAATCATAGCATCTCATATTGCACTTTTGCTTCACTACATTGTTTCAAAGTCATCTGCATCTAGGGTTTGTGATCTGAGCCATCCCTGAGCCATTTGAGCCACTCCAAAGGTCTTCAATCATATCAAGAGGTTCCACATATGTCTAAACATCATATCATATCCTCACAAAGTCAAGGAAGTCAAAGAATCACAAGAACTGAGAAAGGCATGGAAGTAGAGCCAGGTTTAACTACACAGATGACCTAGAATTAGGGTTTTGGTTTCAAAGGCCATAACTCCAATTTTTTTGGTCATTCTTGATTATATTGGTCTCTATATGTTATGAGGATCATGCATATCAATTTTCATGAAGAAATTCATTGGGGAAGGCATCTGATCAATAGATGACTTCTTGAGCAAGTCAGTGTAAAATCAGGGCATCTGAGGCCCCCAATGACCCAACCAAAGGGTGTTCTTCATCATTTTGAATGTGTATGATCTTTATTTGATCAAAGAAGATGTTAGAAGTTCACAAGATTGAAGAGTTTCAATCCATTTGCAAATTTGCCTTTTTGGGAAAGTGACTTGTAATGTAAACTTGCCATTTTGGGAAAGTTTTTCAACCTCCTCAAATTGATTCAAAAATGCTCCAAATGAGAAAACTTTGGTCATGAAAGTTGTAGATTGGATCATTCCCTTTTCAAAAAGTACAAGAACTCATTCTAATTCATTTTGGATTAAAAGTTATGGCCTTACAAAGTTGGATAAAATCATTGAAACTTCACTTTTGCACAAAGTGGAAAACTTGAAAATTCTCATGACAAGCCTTTATGTGATTTTAATGTGACCTCTAATCATCATACAAATACAATGCATGACCTAAAAATCAGTTTGGCCCAAGGGATCTCCCATTTCTATGCCTTGAGTTTCAAGTAACCATAAGCCATTCTTCATGAAAGTGCAAAGAGGGATTTCTTGCAAAATGATTCTCAAAGGATTGTATGATCTCTAGCTGGTCTCAAAACATTACCATGACCTCATGAGGCATCTCACACCAAAAATTCAGCAAGACTTATCACATGTTCATGGCCAAAAATCATGAAATGTGACAAGTTGCCATATTGCAAAAACACTTCAAACTTGTGATCCAATGCATCCAGCTGTCTCCTCTTGACCCTAAGGCCTTCCTTGACTCAAGCTGAGGCAGGACAAGCCCTAAGATTGCCTCTGACCCGAGCCATGCTTAGAGTACACAAAATCTTGACTTTCTTGCATTTTTCCCATACCAATCCCACAGTGCCACCACCAACTCTCTGCCCAATCAGAGTCAAATATGTGGCCATCAAGCAACCCCAAACACACCACACACAAGCCATAAACTCCCACATTGCAGCACACACAAAAATCTGTCAAAACCTTTCCCTCTTCGAATCACTCAACACAGCCATCAAACCTCAATTCTTTCTTCACCAATGAACCACACACTCTCCATAGAACAAAAGCCCACCATCAAAACAGCCTGAAACCCCCTATATCATAACTGTGAAACCTGCCACATCAGAACACAAGCTCACGAATCAGCCACCAACAAGAGGCTTGAAGCATCCCATTGAGCTCAGGAGGTTCAGGGGAGACATTTTGCATAAGAGAAGAGTCAGGAAAGCTCATATCCATAGCTCTTCACCTCAGGTAGCTTCGAATTTCAAACTTTTCAGAGCTTGCTTTTTTTGTTACAAAATGAAAATACACATCATGGGGATCACTCTGATGCTTTTAGTTTTAAAAATGGTGTGAAAATGAACATTTTGTGCCTCTCTGAAATTTTTCCCGTGAAAATGTTTGGCTTCGATTCTCTTTGTTCATGCTTGATAAATGATGTTTGATGATGGATTTGGGTTTAGTTTGGATAGGAGAATGTTTCTGGGCAGTTAATTTAGGTTGGGGTGGCCTGTAGAGGAAGCTAGGTTTTTGGATTCGCCGGAGAAGACGACCGGAACACTGTTCCGGCCGTCTGAGTTTGATTAGCCCTAATTAGGTTTAACAGGTGTAATTAAGGGAGTTTGAATATAGGCCGTGAGATTGGTTGTTCCCGCGTGTGTTGGATGGTTGGGATTTCTTGATTAGCCCTAATCAGTGTTTATTTAACTTAAACTAGGATTAATTAATTATTAAATAAAAATTAGCCAGGTTTGAACCTGGGCCGTAGGATTGCGCGCCAAGTCAACCCCCTCAAGCCCAGATTGCATCCTGGCTCTCCATTGTGCATACTTCTCATTTTTTTAATTTCATTTCATTTTCTTTTCATTTAATTTGTACGAATTATTTAAAATAGCAAAAATCATTTAAAAATTATGAAAATTTTTGTCAAAGATTTCATTAATTTTTAGAACCCAAAAATATTTTTATTTTTATTTTTTGCATTGAAAATTATTTTTAAATCATTTAAATGTTTATTTTTAATTAGTTAATGAAAATTAATTAATTAAAAATGCATTTAGGTATTTAAAAATCACCAAAAAATTCACATTGCATTTAGAAACATTTAGAAACATTATCAAATCCTCAAACCAAATTTCCTTTTTGTTCTTGATGCCTTTTGATCATTTTCATTGGAATTAAATTCATTTTAAGGCAATATTTTGGATCAAGCTTTGAAAAATTCATTCTGCCTAACCCTTGAGAGTTTGATGATGATTCCTCTTGCATTGCATCCTTCATGGCATGTAGTTTATAGAATAAATTTGGTTTAAATTGATCTTGCATTTTAAATTTTTTTGCATTTTTCTTGATGAGGTGCCTCAAAACCCTAGCAATCTTAGGAAATTCATAACTTTCACTAAGTTAAGAGTTAGATCCCCTCCTTTGGGCAGTGAACTTGTATAGGTTTAGGGTATCCTTGATTGCATTTTCAATTTTTTATCATGTCATTTGCTTCCGATTTTGAGTTTTTCTTTGTATGTTGATCATAAACCCTAATTTGTGTTTTCCTTTGCATCCATCTTCCATTTGCTTGCATACCATGACTTGCCATGACATTTTGTACATCCACATGATTCATAATACATCTTAGGACATGTTAGAATCATGTTTGATCATTGCATCTTACATTTGCCATTTGATATGTCCATTTCATTTCATAACTTTTCATGTACATTCATGGTTCAAAGCATGCTTCATCTGCATCCATGTCCTTGTATGATCATTCTCATGTCTTGCCTCATGTTTGTATCATCTCTTAGCATCATTAACATCATTTAATTTCTTCTGACTTTGGTTTGCATCATGACATTTCATCTCATTTGCATTTCATTTCTTTTCTTTTGGCTAACTTTTCAGGTGGTAAGTTGTTTTGAGAAGTGAATTTGCCTTCACTTCTCATAATCTCTTCTCATCTCTCTTATGCATCATTTCTGCATTTTACTTGTGTAATAGAGTGAGCTTGCTCATTCATGTTCATATTACTTTCTTTATTCAAGCAACTTGTCTTCCTAAGTGAAGCAAGTTGTTTTGCTTCTCTTTGCTTCTTGCTCCTTTCATCTGCTTCCTTCCTGGTGGTTTCTCTGAAGATCTTCTTGCAAAGCTCATTAACCCTAGGAATAACCAAGCATGATAACAATTATGGTTTTGATTAGTCCCCCACTTAGCTTTTACCTTTGTGTCTCTTTGAGTCTTCTCTTCTCACCTCATAATCAAGGACTAAACCCTAAAGGCTCTAAGGCTCTGTGATTAAGCTTATGCCTACATCCGTCTATTAGGATGGAGTGTATAACTTTAATCCTAAGTGTTAAATCCTTAATGTGTTTAAATCCTTTAATCAATCCACTTAATAATCATCAAGACATCAAGCTTGTAACTTGGGCCTTGCATTAGGGTTCTAATTCTTCCTTAATTGGTTAAGAAGGACTAACCCTAGTGTTAATGGACAAGTCCCCCTCAAGTTGTCTTACAAACTATAAAACTCACTTCTTAATGTTACCATTAATTAAAATCCACTTTAATAAAGGCCTTGTTTTGTCATGAGGTTAATCCCTAATCATGGATTATGTTGAGGAGCATTCCTCAGCTTAAATGTTCTCATCTATTATCCTTCTATTAGGATGGTGTAATGGGTCCATTAAATCCTTGATGATGGCTTAAACTCATTACTTAACACTAAACAAAAACAACAAAAATATCTAAATAAATACAAGTAGGTTAATGATCTTAATCCTACACCATGGTGACTAAGTGTGAGTTGTTTACTTCATGCTTAAGGTATTCTCATTACCCCTAATCAGAGGGAAGATGTGATGAGTTTACTAACCCATTGGTTCAGGCTTAAGCTCATTTACTTATGAAAAACACCAAAAACAATAAAAGACTGAAAATACCAAAAACAAACAATAATCGTCTCCTCCGGGATTCTTTTCTCATCTCATTCACTCATAAACTAGAACTCGCTTCTTCCGTCTAATGCAAGATGTCGTACCCCGAAAAATACGACCTCACGCGATCCGAAAAGACGGGAGCCGCGCGCCGGACTGACTAAAGAGTCGCCACCTAATTCTATTTATTCCCGAATAGGGAAAGGGAAGATATAGATACAACCCGGGAAGAAAAGGATGAGGACAAAGGTCAACGGAACCATTGCCTAGGTTCGGGAGTCGGTTATGCAGGGGGAAGGTATTAGCACCCCCTACATCTATCGTACTCGATGGGAACCATCTAAGTTAACGCGCGCGAAAGGATGTCTATGCTTAAACGAATTGCTTGCTAGAGGTAAATGAGTTGAATTATAAGTTAGATTGATCCTAGGTGCTCGGCAAGGATTGAAATCCTCGTGCCTACGTACTCCCGTGTGCAATGGGAAAGTCAGAGCCTCGTAGTTCGGCCTACTAAGGGTAATGGTTGTTGATTTTATTACCTTTCGTCGATGAAAGGGTTTAGGAGTTGAAATGCACTAAAGACTATGGATAGTTTATCTCGCCCAACAGGACGAGTGTCCTGCGTCGAAATAATCGGAGCGAGTAACGAGAGCTCGTTATCCTCCTTTCTACCGCTTAAGGCTCGTGGCGTACAGATCTTCTCGTATTTATTAAAGTGTTTTTATTTCCTAAAGCCGCTTGACGTTGGATCAAGGGTTTGGATCTAATCGGAACATTTTGGTTTTTTGAGGTTAGAGGGTAAATGCAAATGGAGGTTATTTTTGTGGTTTTGTTAGCGAGGCACGAAGCGCTCGGCTCGCAAAGGTGGAGTGGATCCTAATAAACGAAAATAACTGAAAAATAAAGTGCAAGTGTGCAAGTGCAATCGCTTGGCGTTGGACCAAGGATTCAGAATTAAAATAAAATGCGGAAAATAAAGTACGTACAAATTAATGGGAGAGGGATACAAAGTAAATATAGGGGATTGCGAGAAATAAATGGTCTCGTTGTATTTAGCCCAAGAGAAAGCGTGTGTGCAGTGTGTTTGAACTATTCGAAGGCGTTCGGCCTGTTTGATCGGGACACAACTATTTGAAGGCGTTGGACCTTTTTAATCGAGCGCAACTATTCGAAGGCGTTGGACCTTTTCGGGACGCGACGAAATTTTATTCGTGAACTGCCTTAGAATCGATTCAAAATCGGAATCATTCTATAAGGAGTCGAAACGATACTTTTTTAAATGCGAAAAAATAAATAAATTAAATGAATTGAATTGTTAGAATCAAAAATAAAATAATGAATATAAATAATAAATGAATTAAATAATATCAAGGATAATGAAATAAATTAAATTAAATTACATGTTTGTTTGTCGGAATAATAAAATGAAAAATTAATTACAAGGAGGGCCTCATATTGACCAAAAATCACCGATTAAAATCGGGCGAAAAATTGGCCGTTTAATATATCATTGGCCCGAAAGAATAAAATTAAGGAAAATATTGATACCCCTTTTTTTTATGTTTTATTTAAGCCAAAAGACCATTAACCAAAGAAATATCCATTAGAAAAAACAAATTGATTATGGGGATAAAAACAAAATAGAAGGCAATTATATTATATAACAATACAGAATAATAAAAAATAATGAGTAAACAATATGTATATATATAAAAAATAAAATAAAAAACAGAGAGGAGGTGCCGCATAGATCCTGGTGTGCGTATGACTTATATATTGGGCTTAGGGTTAAGGCCCGAAATAATGAACTAAAAAAAAGATTTGAAAAGAATGGACTTAATGTTATTAAAAAACAACACAAAAGAATACCAACCATAAAAAAAGTTCTCACAGTAGAAAATCATGTAACTAAAAAATATAAAAAAAAAAATGAAACATGAGTGGTGTAGTCTGTGCATGGATAACAACAAGAATGTATGGGCCTAAACCCATCTTACTAAACAAAAACCTAACCTAATAAGTAAATGTAACCAGAACAATTAAAACAAAACATGTAGTATTTGAAAACTCAGAAACATTTTTTCTAAAAAATAAAACATGCATATCTCATATATTAAAGCAACAAAAAGCAGAAACACGATGAATGAAGCAAAAAGAAAAACAACGGAAACCCACCGTCTCACGAATGCCTCTCCCTCACTGCCTCTTGTAGGTCTCTCTCCGTCTCTGTATTTCAAATTTGCTAGTCGTTCTCTCTCAATCGGCTTCTTAGCGGCGGTGCACCTCTCCCTTACGCTCTCAGTCTGTTTCGTTTCTCTCTCGACGCGGTGTTCTCTCTTCGCCGTCTCTCGCGGTTCGGATCTCCTTCAGTGCTGGTTCGAATCGACCCGGTTTCAGGCGTTGTCCCGCAGTAATGGATGGCCGGTGGGTTTTGCTTCGAGTGTGGCTGTGTTCGGAAGGCTCTCACAGTTCCGCGGTTGGTGAGGCGGTGGCTGATTCGCGGAAGCGGTGATGGTTGAGTTTGACAGGTGGATTTCCGGCAGGTTTGTTGTTGGGTTGTGCCGCGGTTTTGAGTTTTGAAGATGAGAAAGGTTGGTTCTGTTTCAAATTTGGTTTTGCGAAGGGTTTATGGGTGTGGATGATTCGGTGAGAAGCTGGACTGCATTTTCACGGCGAATAAGGATGGCTTGAAGAGGTTTTATTTCAGGTTAAAAAAATGTTATGGAGAACATTGTTGTGTTACCACTGTGTGTATATGTTTGTGGATAATAATTTTATGTGCATATTTTATGGTTGTTGAATGGTTTATGGGAATGAAGGATTAAAATTAAATAAGAAGGTTCAAGAATGGTTATGATGCGGTTGTTATGAAGAGTGGGGGATGATTTCGTTTCTGTTGGTGTTGGTGGATGAGTATTGTTGAGATATTTATTGTGAGAAAAAACAAGAAATCTGTTACGGACATGTATGAAAAAAAAAGCCAGGCTGTGCATTGAGAACCATTGAGTGGATACTGCGCGAGTTATTGCGTAAAGGAAACGTTGTGGGACCAGCATGTGGACTGCATCAGAGCTGCTTTACTTATTTCTTATAACCTTATTAATGACTTATTAAGAAAAGAGTTAAATAATAAAAATAATAATAATAATAATAATAATAATAATAATAATAAAGATAATAATATTAATATTAACAAGAAATAATGAAAATAGAAACAGTAATTATAATAAAAAAATAAGAATGGAAATAAAAATGAATTTTTTGTATATATTTTTTTTTGTAAAAAAGATGAACTTATGAATTGATGATTTATAAAAATGTAAAAACAGAATTTTGGAAATAATGATAATAAACGGATAATCGTAATATAGTAACGAAAATGATAGTGAAAAAAATAAAAATAAATATATATATTTTTTTTAAAGGAAAAATGAAGAAATAAATTGATTTTTTAATAGAATTTTTGTGATAGAAATGATTAATGAAAAATTAAAGGTGATAATCAAATGAAAGACCTCCACACAACACCAAACCCAAACTAAAAAAAAACAATACATACCTTTGGATTTTTTTTAAAATGATGGATAGACAACAAAATAAAATGGCGCGGGTAGGACAAATTTGGGGTATGACACATGACAGTTTGCACCTGAGCCAGACAGGTCATACACTTAAGCATAGACAAGCAAGCAGTTCACAAGTCAACTTATCTTTCAGTCTCTTTGGGTCGAACTACGATGTTCTGACATCCTCATTGCACGAGAGGATACGTAGGCATAACTTAACAGTTATCGAACAAAAGTCTCTGTATATTCCCCCTCTTCCAGCATTATTCTTTTAGCCTCATTATCTTGAGCATTTCACTCCTGTTTCTACACTGACACTTCTCTTATACATTTCACACTTTTTTTTACACTGACACTTGCATTCTTTCCAGCTTTGATACACAAATTGCACTGACACTACCCCTTTAAAACACAAATCTTTTAAGCGTGGATCCCGTCGAGTACGACGGACAATCTGGGTGCTAATACCTTCCCAGGTTGTAACCAACCCCCTTTCTCAGTCTCTCTGGTTCGCAACCGTCTTATCCATATCTTTTCTAGGTCTATGCAGCATTACCTTTCCTTCGGGATAAAAATGCCTAGCTGGCGACTCTATTCATTCCTTCTCTCTTCGCCGACCGTTCGCGTCTATACCCCTCTTGACCAGGTGTCATTTGGTGGGAGCGACAACTTGGCAACTCTGCTGGGGAACCTTATATTGCAACCAGGGCTTCTGGTTCTTTTTGTGGGTTCCTCCTAGCGCTTGTTTGATTTGTGTTTACTGGGGTGTTATGTGCTATATGTGTTTATGTATTCATTTATTGCTTTATGTACAGTTTTGTTTATTGCTTCCTTTACAGTTTTATACATCATACTGTCATACTGTCATCTTGCTGGATCTGTTCTTCTGTCTTGGTGGGTGGGGTTTCATTGAGAGTTTAAGGTCCTATACCTGGGACCTGAGTGACACCTAGGCTAGAGTGGTTCATGTCCTTTCCCATTCCATTTCGTTCTGGTGCGGGAATATGAAACACGGTTCAGATGTGGGTTTCTTCTTGAGAACTCTGTGCTACAGATTTCCTGTAGTGCTAGGGTTATCTGGGAAGCCTTCTAAGTCTGGATGACCTTTATTATGACCTTCAGAAACTGAGGTGAATTAGAGGAGGATCTTTTATGGTTATTGTAAACACTGTACCTCCGGGTTAGAAGTGTTTACACTTCTCATAACTGATCCAAGTCTGAGGATCCTTGTTTTAGAACACTACCTGTGAGGGGGTTGGGCTATTTACAGGTTTGCAGGTACCATTGGCCACATCATACCCTGATACTTTGTTTTGATTAAGAGTACTCCATTTTGGACAGTTCTTGTGATTTAACCCTGGACATGTGACTCTTTATTTGAGTCCCCCACCTTGGTTACTGGACTTCTGAACCTCCATTTGAACTTCTTGAACATACATGGACTTTATATCAAGACAGATAATCAAATCCAGCTTGATCACAAACCCTTGTATATCATTTGCATACATCATCATTGCATCATTTAACATTTGCTTATTTATTTTTCAGGGTATCCACATTATATCTGGCTTGGTTTTGACCCCTTCATCTGCATAGACCCCTGTTTCATCAGTTATCAGCTTCAACTATCTTCATCAGTTGTCTGCCTCAGCCATCTTCATCATCATCAGCATCAGCCTATCAGTGGCCCATCTCCAGTACCAGTCTTGATCTTCATCAGCACTTATCTTCAGCTCTTCATCAGCAGTCACGGCTCCTCCCAGGAAAAGTAACATTTCATACCATTTCTTTGAGCCTGTGTTGACTGGCATCATGCAGGTCCAGTCACTTATCACTCCAGACCACATCCCATTATTCAGAGAGCATTATGGAGGTATCCTTGACATGGTTATGGACCTGGACCCTTCTCAGAGGAGCATGATTCACACTTGCCTACAGTTTTATGACCCTCCTTTGAGATGCTTCACCTTCCTAGACTTTCAGCTAGGGCCTTTACTGGAGGAGTTTTCCCTACTGATTGGAGTACCCATCAGGGGTGGGATCCCCTTCAACCCAGAGATGACTTCTCCCAGCAATGGAGAAGTGGAAAAAGCATTGTACCTGGAGCCTGCTTTGATTGAGCAAAGCATGACAACAAAAGCTGGAATCCCTGGTCTTCACTTGGACTTCTTGATTTCTCAGGCCATCCTGAAGGCCTCTTTGGGAGAATGGAGGGCAGTTTGTGCATTGTTAGCCATCAGCATATATGGGGTTGTACTGTTTGCAGATGAGCCCAAGTTTATCAGCAAGAATGCTATTCATCTTTTCCTTCTGAGGAACCCAGTACCCACATTGCTGGGAGATTTCTATTACTCCATTCATCAGAGGAATGAGAAACAAAGGGGGAAGTTAGTGAGGTGTTGTGCACCTTTGTTTCATACCTGGCTGCTCAAACACCTGCCCAAGACAGATGCCTTCCTGAATCCTCATCAACAGAAGAATTGGACTAAGAGACTTATTGCTTTAACTTCAGATGACATCAGATGGTGTACCCAGAGCACCAAAGGCAAAGACATCATCACTAGCTGTGGGCAATACCCAAATGTGCCTCTGATAGGAGTAAAGGGTTGCATCAACTACAATCCTTTGCTGTTTAAAAGGCAACTGGGCTATGCTTTAATTCACCCTCCTAGAGTGCAAGATTTAGCTGAGACCTTGTATTGTGAGATAAAGCCTAATGTAGCTGCTGTCAGACAAGCATCCTGGGCTTGGGACAACATCCAGACAAAAGGGATGGCTATTCTTGGAAGGTGCAATAATGTTGCTTCAGCTTAATACTATGACTGGTCTCATGCTAGGGCTCAGATTACTGGAATGCCCTTCAGCATTGAAGATATACCTGGACCATCCACAGCACAGCCAGCAGCAACTGTCAGCCTAGAAGAATTTGAGAAGCTGAAGGAAAGGAATGAGAATTTGTCTCAAGCTCTGAAGAAGACTCTTTGGGAAATGAGTGATGGTCGTCTAGACATTGAGAGGTTGGAAAGGATTAAGGTGGAGCATCTGGCTAAGATTGAGAAAATAGAGGACTACATCAAGAAAGCAAGAGCCGGGGAGCAAATATTGAAGAATGCCTGTAAAGAGGCCAAGTTTCAGAAGGCTAGGACTGATCTCTATCTACAAGAAAGTCAGGCTAGGTGGGTCAGGATCACTGAAGCCCGTACTCAAGAAGACAAGAAAACTCAGGCCAGGATTGAGCAATTAGAGGCCAATGAAAAGAAGCAACAAGAGGCTTTGCTGGCAGCCCAGAAGGAGATTTCAGAGTTGAAGCTCAGGGCTGGTTTGAAGAGGTCAAAGGACCAGGACAGGCACAAGAAGCTGACCACTGCCATTGCCACCAGGAACCTCCTCATCAGGAACATCACAGAGCATCCAGCTGGTCCAGTGACGGAGGCACTTCTGAAGGAAGTTAAGGAGGATGAGTTTGGACTTGATGTCTGACCTGTTTGATTGTTGTTACTTTCATTTGATGTACTTTTCATTTTGTGTTGTATTTTGACCCTTCAAGGGCATGTGTTGTAAAAAACAGACTATGTATGATTCACCTTTTGTAATATATTTTAGTTTGTTTCCATTGCGGGGTTTCTTTTTCTCCAACAACATCAAAGCATCTTCCTCGGGGTCTGGAAAGGTCAAAACCAAGTACCAAGCCGGATACCTTGGAAAACAAATAAGCATACTGCATTGCATACTAACTTGTGTTTTGTTTTGTAGGTTTTTGTTATTAGTTTGCTTGTTACTAACTCTGTTGTGGTTCAGAAATTATTGCTCGCCGCCGGGTGTTCCCTCTCAACCGTCCGCACCGGTATCCTACTCGCAATAACCTTCCTGGTATCCAAATGGATCAAGTACAGCAGGACCTGACAGAGGTCAGAACTCAGATGGCTAACGAAAGAGTGGAGATGAGAAACCAAATGGCCCAATTCATGACTGTGATGACTAACTTGGCCCAAAGTCAGGAGAGGTTAAGGGCATTGGTAGAAAGACAGACCCCCGAGGAACCTCATCCTGGGACTGGAGGAACTAGTAACAATGAAGGAGGTCAGCCTCATGTTAACCCACCAGTATTGGGACCTCATCTAGATCCAGAGGCCAACATCCCAAGGAATGTGCCGGGCAACATTGCTGCAGGCAGGATCTTGCAAGAAGATCCTCAAGAGGAGCAGTTTACTGTAATGGGAGCTGGGGATGAAGTCTATGATAGGAGGTTTGATGAAATTGCTGAGAAATTGAGATCTTTGGAGTCTCAAAACTCCTTGGGTTTCGATGTAATGGATATGGTGTTAGTGGATGGGGTAAGGATTCCCCACAAGTTTAAACCCCCGTGCTTCGAGAAGTACAATGGAACTTCCTGTCCACGAACTCACTTACAGTCCTTCCTGGGGAGACTTAAAGCATATACCATGGATGAAAAATTGTGGATGTTTTACTTTGAAGATAGCTTGACCGGAGCTTCAAGAGAGTGGTATTCACACTTGACCAGAGCTACCATCAGATGCTGGAAGGACCTAACTGAAGCTTTCATCAGGCAGTACCAATACAATCTAGACATTGCTCCTAACAGGACCCTTCTGATGGGAATGTCTCAATCTTCCAGAGAAAGCTTCAGGGAATATGCCCAAAGGTGGAGACAGCTTGCTGCTGCTATCCAACCACCCATGTCGGAAAGAGAAATGGCCGACATGTTCATGAATACTCTGCAAGGAACATATATTGATAGGCTAGCTGCCTTTTCTTCTACCAGTTCCGCTGACGTAGTCATAGCTGGGGAAAGGATTGAAAGCCTTCTGAAGATGGGTAAGATTTTTGATAACGGCGCAAGTTCGTCCAGTAATCCCAGGAAGCCTTTTGTGGGACCTAGAAGAACCGGTGAGACAAATGCCATCCATGCCAACAGGGGCAGACCTCAGTATGTTCATAGATCAGTGGCAGCTGTCACTATTCCAGCTCCGATTCCTCAGCAACCAGCATATCAACCACAATAACAACCACATTATCAACAGCAAGTTCAGTATCCGCCACAGAGGACCTACAACAACAACAGCAATCAACAACAAAGACCTTTTCAACAAAGACCATCACAGGCAAATAGGGTGATTGATCATATCCCTATGCCCTATGCTGCCTTATTGCCACAACTCCTGAAGCTCAACTTGGTTGAGTTAAGGACATTGGCACCACCAGATCCTTCCAATCTCCCAAGGAATTATGATGTCAACGCCAGATGTGCTTTTCACTCCAATGCACCTGGCCACAATACTGAGAAATGCAGGGCTTTACAAATGAAAGTCCAAGATCTGGTGGATTCCAAAGCCCTCAACTTTGCACCCCCTCCAAATGTCAACAAGAATCCCATGCCTAATCATGGAGGGCCAAGAATTAATGCCATTGAGGAAGGCAAGCCATCTGTCTTGATCACCAGTGTTGGACAAATTCGAACACCTTTAGTCGAAATTAAAGCTCAGCTTCTAGAGTGCCAGATGTTCCCCGGGTGTGAGCTCGGTTGTGGGTATTGCAACATTGCAGTCAACGGGTGTGATAACTTAAGAAGCGGCATAGATGGTCTTATCAAAGATGGTATACTTCAGATCTCAACAACGGCACCTACAAATCCAGCAATTCCTTTGACAACAATTCCTGAGTTCCCTACAACTGCAGCAACAATCATTCCTACCGATTCGTCAATATCATCAACAATGGCTCCACCCATCACTTCAACAAATCAAAAGTCAACAACCCTTTCTTCTACAACATCAGCATCCATCTATTCTGCAGAATCTTCTACAACATCAGCAGAAATCAATGAAGATATCTCAGCAGTCACCATCTACTATGATCTATCAAATGTTCCTCAAAACAACAACTTTCAACAACAAACAGTGGCACCTCCTGCCAGATCACCGGTCACCATTTACTACGATCCGCACACCATTTCAGTACCCTCCTCTGCTGCAGTCAGTCCAGTTACCATCACGGTGCCTGGACCAGTTCCATATGAAAGCAGTAATGCCATACCCTGACATTATGGCTCTGATCTTTACTGCAACGGGGAGAAAATCACTTTGGATTCTTCAACCTCTTCTCCACAAATTGATAATGTTGGGGGAGGCAGAGGCTTCACCAAAAGCGGACGCCTTTTTGCCTCACAAGTGCAAAGACCTAATGCCGAAGTAGAAGCTGCTGCCAAAGCAAAGGGAAAGAGTGTGGTACTTGAAGAGCCGACTGCCAAAGAAACTCAGAAGACATCTTTTGAACAAGATGTAGACGAGTTTATGAGAATCATAAAGAGAAGCGATTACAAGGTGGTGGATCAACTTCACCAAACTCCCTCAAAAATCTCCATACTATCCCTGTTGATGTGTTATGAGGCTCTAAGGAATGCATTACTGAAAGTCCTGCACGCAGCATACATGCCAGAGGAGATTACCGTTAATCAGCTAGAAACTGGGTTTTACCAATGCTGACCTAACAACTGAGGGGCGTAACCACAACAAGGCTTTACATATCACCCTAGAGTGCAAGGGTGTTGTTTTATCTCATGTACTGGTGGACACTGGGTCGTCACTCAATGTTCTACCAAAGAAAGCCTTAGTGAAGCTAGAATATGATGGCTTGGCACTGCGTCCAAGTAATTTGGTGGTGAGAGCATTCGATGGCTCTAAAAGATCAGTGCTTGGGGAGATTGATCTGCCTGTGATGATTGGCCCGCAGACTTTTAAAATTACCTTCTATGTGATGGACATTCAGCCGGCCTACAGCTGTTTGTTGGGTAGACCCTGGATCCATGTCGCTGGCGTTATTACGTCTACCCTTCACCAGAAGCTGAAATTCGAGTGGGAAGGCCAGATCATCACCATCTGTGGGGAAGAGGACATCTTTGTTAGCCATCTGGCTACGTACAAGTACATAGAGATGGATGGAGAAATCCATGAAACTATGAGCCAAGGGTTTGAGGCCCTGAACATTAATGAAGCATCTGCTATACTAGGGACTTCCATGACATCTTATCAGCAGGCCAGGAAGGTTGTTGAAGAGGGTACTGCCCAAGGCTGGGGCAAGCTGTTGCCCGTAGAAAAGAAAGAAGACAGATTTGGGATGGGTTACAGACCAACTCAACAAGATCAATCAGAGGCTGCTAAAGAGCCCAACTTTGTCAGCGGGGGGATGCTCACCCCGGATGCTGTGAACAACTTGGAAGATGAGTCGGAAGATGAGCGCAACCTGGAGAGCTGGATACGTCCAAGGACCACAGGGAGCCATATCTCAAACTGGTCTTCCCAGGAAATTATAAGGGTTACTCCTGCAAAGTAATTATTATTTCCTGTATTTAAGCATGCATCAAGTCTTGCATCTTGCCCAAGATGTCTAGACTCATTTTGTAATCGGGCCATCTTGTAATTTTGTGCAAACAGATCAATCAATGAATATCGAACATCTTTTGCAAATGAGTCTTTTCCTTTTTCGCTCACTGTTTTCCATTTTTCTTTTTGTACAAAAATAAAATGGCAATGTTTTCCAAAATGATAACTTCATTTCACTTTTTCTAAACAAGATTAAAATCGATCACTAAAATGAACAATCTGAACCCTTGCAGAGAGTGCCTTTCAGACTGCACCGACAACAACACAGCTATGGTTTCGTATGACTTTGACAATCCAATCAATCAAGCTGATGAAGGGGTTGAAGAAGATTATGAGCTTCCTGAAGAGCTAGCTAGGTTTTTAAGGCAAGAGGAGAAGGTTATCACCCCTCATCAGGAGGAGGTCGAAACAGTTAATCTTGGTACGGAAGAAGATGTGAAAGAAGTTAAGATCGGGGCCTGTTTACAAGATTCATTAAAAGAGTAACCGATCGATATGCTTCGGGAGTATGTGGATGTCTTTGCTTGGTCCTATCAGGATATGCCAGGGTTGGACACCGATATTGTTATGCACAAGCTGCCTCTAAAGGAAGATTGCCCACCAGTAAAACAGAAACTGCGCCGTACTCGCCCAGATATGGCAATGAAGATTAAAGAAGAGGTACAAAAGCAGTGGGACGCCGGTTTCCTTGCTGTAACTAGCTATCCGCCATGGGTTGCTAATATTGTACCTGTGCCTAAGAAAGACGGCAAGGTGAGGATGTGTGTGGATTACCGGGACCTAAATAGAGCCAGCCCGAAAGATGACTTCCCTTTACCTCACATTGATGTATTGGTCGACAATACGGCTCAATTCTCGGTGTTTTCCGTCATGGATGGATTTTCAGGATACAATCAGATCAAGATGTCACCTGAAGACATGGAGAAGACAACTTTCATCACACCCTGGGGCACGTTCTGTTATAAGGTGATGCCATTCGGACTGAAGAATGCTGGTGCAACTTATCAACAGGCTATGGTGACACTATTCCATGATATGATCCACAAAGAAATTGAGTGTTATGTGGATGACATGATTGCTAAGTCCCTTATAGAAGAAGACCACTTGACGAATCTGTTGAAGTTATTTAAGCGTCTAAGGAAGTACCAATTGAAGTTAAACCCCAACAAATGCACATTCGGGGTGCGATCCGGTAAGCTGCTGGGATTTATTGTAAGTGAGAAAGGGATTGAAGTTGACCCTGATAAAGTAAAAGCCATTCAAGAAATGCCTGTACCGAAGACTGAAAAAGAAGTTCAGGGGTTTCTAGGTAGATTGAACTACATTTCAAGGTTCATGTCTCACCTTACGGCAACCTGTGAGCCCCTTTTCAAGTTGTTAAGAAAAGAACAGACGGTCAGGTGGAACGAAGACTGCCAAAGGGCTTTTGACAAAATCAAGGAATACTTACAAGAACCTCCAATCCTAATGCCTCCAGTTGAAGGAAGACCTCTAATCATGTACTTGACAGTATTAGAAGAGTCAATGGGGTGTGTGTTGGGCCAGCATGACGAGTCTGGTCGAAAAGAGTATGAAATATACTACCTAAGCAAAAAGTTTACCGACTGTGAACAACGTTATTCACTGCTCGAGAAAACTTGCTGTGCTTTAGCGTGGGCTGCTCGCCGACTAAGGCAGTATATGTTGACCCACACTACCTTGTTGATTTCAAAGATGGATCCAGTTAAGTACATTTTTGAGAAGCCAACACTTACCGGACGGGTTGCAAGATGGCAAATGATTCTCACAGAATATGACATTCAGTACACATCTCAAAAGGCCATCAAAGGCAGTGTATTGTCTGATTATCTTGCTGAGCAACCCATTGATGATTACCAGCCTATGAGATTTGACTTCCCTGATGAAGACATCATGTTCATAAAGGCAAAAGATCATGAAGATCCTATTCACACTGAAGGGCCTGACCCAAAAGAAGAATGGACTATGATGTTTGATGGGGCTGTTAATATGAATGGTCGTGGTATTGGTGCAGTACTCATTACACCTAAGGGAGTCCACATGCCTTTCTCGGCAAAACTCACCTTTAACTGCACTAACAACGAAGCTGAATACGAAGCCTGTATTATCGGTCTTGAGGAAGCCATTGACCTCAGGATCAAGACTTTGATTGTGTTCGGAGATTCAACTCTGGTAATCAATCAAACCAACGACAAATGGTACACCCACCAAGATCATCTGATACCTTACCGAGATTATACAAGGAGGTTACTTACTTTCTTCACAACAGTCAAGCTTGAGTATATCTCTCGAGATGAGAACCAGTTTGCAGATGCCTTGGCTACCATTTCATCCATGATCAAAGTTCAGGCAGCCAACTTTGTGCCTCGGATTTCAGTGTCCAGACTTGACAGACCAGCATACGTGTTCTCAGCAGATTTTGCTAAGGATGATAAGCCGTGGTTCCATGACAATAAGTGCTTCTTGGAGGATCAGACATACCCACCTGGGGCATCTTCCAATGATAAGAAGACGTTAAGGAGGCAAGCTGGTAGTTTCTTCCTGAATACTGATGGTTCCCTTTACAAGAGAAACTTTGATATGGTACTCCTCAGATGCGTTGATAGGACAGAAGCAGATTTGTTAATGCACGAGGTGCATGAAGGATCCTTTGGTACCCATTGTAGATGTTTAGAATTGGCAGAATTTTTGACCAACAAGAAATGTTAAATTCAGTTCAGGATGTCCTATCAGATGTTGGGACATTATCAAACAGAGTATAAGTATATGAACTTAATTCAGGATGTCACACCAGATGTTGGGACATTGTGTGAATGATTTAAGTTCAGTTTTTTCAGGATGTCCCAACAGATATTGTGACATCTCAAACCTGCTACCAGAATTAATTAATGACTAACAGAACTGAGTAAATTAAGGAAAGTTATCTGGAATTAATTATGGATGGACAAAACAGAATAAGGCGCATCTGTAGGGAGTGTTGTTATATGTCTTCAGCATAATCAGAAGAACTGAATCACCTAGAATCTAGGAAGTAACAAACCCTAATTCAAGGTGGAGGCAGCATGCGTTTTAGGACTGGATTAACCTACAGAAAGCCCAAAATCCAAACACCTATTTAAACAACAAAAACTCTCAGAATAGAGTACGAATTTCAGAAGACAAAATAAGGTGTTGTGTGTTTTAATAGCAGGTTGTTTTTATTGTACCACTTTATGAGCTTTTAAGCAAAAGTGTATTTGTGTCTTGATTGAAACTGTGAAGTAAGATCAAGCTGTTTTGTTTGAAGTATGACTTCAATTTTATTAAACTTGTAAACAAGATCACTGTGTGATTGAGGGGGAGTGAGTTGGTACTCATATCTAAGTTGTGTCTTAGGTAGAAATTGCATTGGGTAGATATTAAGTGAAAGATTAAACTGGGTGGTTTAAGTCTAGAATTAATATTACTTATAGTGGATTTCCTCCTGGCTTGGTAGCCTCCAGATGTAAGTGTGGTTATACACTGAACTGGGTTAACAAACTACTGTGTTGTTTAATTTTCCTGCACCTTAAGTTTTGGTTAAATTTGTCAAGTGTTGGAACATCTCATTCGACATCTCATACCTGATCACAGAATTTCAATTGGCATCAGAGCAGGCACCCTGCCTGTTTATTCTGGGTGAGATCTAGGGAATACAAATTCTGGAAACATGGACAGAGATATAGGATCAGTAAATAGACCACCTATACTGGATGGATCTAATTATGACTACTGGAAGCCAAGAATGATTGCATTCTTAAGATCACTTGACAATAGGGCCTGGAAAGCAGTCAACAATGGATGGGAACATCCTGTCCAAGACACCAAAGATGGAGCAAAAGTGTTGAAACCTGAAGAAGAATGGAGTAAGGAGGAAGAAGATTCAGCACTTGGCAACACCAAGGCCTTAAATGCTTTATTCAATGGCATTGATAGGAACATCTTTAGACTTGTGCATCACTGTGAGCTGGCCAAAGATGTTTGGGACACTCTCAAAACAACTCATGAAGGAACATCAAAGGTAAAGATGTCAAGACTTCAACTTCTCACCACCAAGTTTGAAAACTTGAGAATGAAGGAAGATAAGACAATTCATGAATTCTACATGAACATCTTAGAAATAGCCAATACTTCTGGAACCTTGGGAGAAAAGATGACTGATGAAAAGCTTGTAAGAAAGATTCTCAGATCTTTGCCAAAAAGATTTGACATGAAAGTCACAGCAATAGAAGAAGCTCAAGACATATGCAAAATGAAAGTTGAAGAGCTCATTGGTTCCCTTTAAACATTTGAGATGGGAATGAATGACACAAGTGTAAAGAAGAACAAAAGCATAGCCTTGGTGACAAATACTGATGAAGAAGAAGAAAATGATGAATCAGAAACTGGTGAAAGCTTATCAGACAACATTGCTATGCTTGGAAGACAATTCAAAAAGATTCTCAGAAGGATGGAAGACAAATCCAAACCAAGTGGAAGATACACAAACTCTTCTGAGAACAAAAGACCTTATGATGCTAATAGAAGGTCAAATTATGATGAAAAGACCAGTCAAGAAAAAGGAATTAAATGCCATGGATGTGAAGGATATGGACACATCAGGAATGAATGTCCTACCTACTTAAAAAGGCAAAAGAAAGGACTCTCTGTAACCTGGTCTGATGAAGACTCAGGAGGTGATTCAGAAGAAGAATCAGCTAAGCATATCACTGCTCTAGCTGGATTATGTGAATCTGAAAGTGAATCCAGTGATGGGGAGCTTACTTTTAAAGAACTTGAGCAATCATACAGAGAACTATTCAAAAGAAGCACTGAAATATGCAAGGAGAGTATAAAGCTAAAGAAGCAGATTGAGGCACTAAAGGATGAAAAAGCAAGTGATCTAGAGATCATTGACACCTTGAAAAGTGAAGTAAGTCTTCTCAACTCCAAGTTGGAACATATGTCCAAATCTGTTAGAATGCTGAACAGTAGCTCAAGCACACTGGATGTTATTCTCAACAACAATAAGCATTCAGGGGATAAAAGTGGACTGGGATTTAACAAAGTTCATAAGGTTGAAGCCAGCTCTAGCAAAACTACTTCAAAGTCCATATAGTCAAACAAGATGTCCCAATAGATGTCTCAACATCCTGAAAAGAACATAATGAAGAAAAAGTATCAAAGATGGAGATGTCATCATTGTGGAAGATTTGGACATATCAAACCTCATTGCTATAAGTTGCATGGATATCCAAATCAGATGTATCAGCAGCCTCCTAAGAAGAAGATAGAAGTTACCAAGAAAATGTTGCATAGACATCAAAGAGATCAGCAACCCCCTAAGCAGAAGACAGAGGTCATCAAGAAGGTATGGAGACCAAAAGCTAGTCTTCATGCTGATCAAAGCTACATGCCGAAGAACAAGATCAACAAACAACCTTGGAGCTCTACTGATGAACAATACAAAGGGCAGAGGTATCAAAAGAAATCTCAACTCAAATGGTCAAAGAAAGGTGTTGCATATATAGCTCATACATCACTAAGAGTATCAGCTAAAGAAGACTGGTACTTTGACAGTGGATGTTCAAGACACATGACTGGATTGAAGAATCTGCTAGTAGACTTAAAGTCATATTCATCCAGATATGTAACCTTTGGAGATGGAGCTAAAGGAGAAATCAAGGGAGTTGGGACCTTGGACTGTCCAGATGTACCAAGACTAGATGATATGCTGCTGGTTAAAGGTTTAACTGCTAACCTGATCAGCATAAGTCAATTATGTGATCAAGGGTACAGTGTAAACTTTACCAAAACTGAATGCATAGTGTCTAACAAAGAACAAAAGGTTGTCATGAAAGGAGCCAGATCTAAAGACAACTGTTACATGTGGGAACCTCAAGACTTCAGTCTCACTTCAACTTGCTCTTTAGCTAAAGAAGAAGAAGTGAAACTATGGCACCAAAGACTAGGTCATCTTCATTTCAGAGGCATAAAGAAAATCATATCTATGGATGCTGTGAGAGGTATTCCTAAACTGAAGATTGATGATGGCAAAATATGTGGTGAATGTCAAATAGGCAAGCAAACCAAGATGTCTCATCCAAAGCTCCAACATCTGGATCTTATGGGACCTATGCAGGTTGAGAGCCTTGGTGGTAAGAGGTATGCCTATGTGGTGGTTGATGACTTTTCAAGGTATACATGGATAAATTTCATCAAAGAAAAGTCTGATGTATTTGATGTATTCAAAGACTTATGCCAAAGATTACAAAGGGAAAAAGCCAGCTGTGTGATCAGAATAAGAAGTGATCATGGAAAAGAATTTGAGAACCAAAAATTCTTAGATTTCTGTTCTTCAGAAGGAATCAATCATGAATACTTTTCACCAATCACTCCTCAACAGAATGGGATTGTTGAGAGGAAGAATAGAACTATTCAAGAATCAACAAGAGCTATGATCCATGCTAAAAAGTTACCTTTGTACTTCTGGGCTGAAGCTATGAACACAGCTTGTTACATCCATAACAGAGTTACTCTAAGAAAAGGAACCTTGTCAACAATCTATGAAGTTTGGAAGGGCAGAAAACCCACAGTTAAGTACTTCCATGTGTTTGGAAGTAACTGTTATATTCTGGCAGATAGGGAGCAAAGAAGAAAAATGGATCCTAAAAGTGATGAAGGAATTTTTCTTCGATACTCTATAAACAGCAGAGCATATAGAGTATTTAATTCTAGAACCAAGGTTATCATGGAGTCCATAAATGTGATAATTGATGATGCTCCTACAGATGTTCCAGAAGATGTTGGAACATCTGCTGATATAAAAACTGAAGCTGAAGAAAAGAGTGATCATTCTGAATTCACTCAAACTGATGCAAGGACAGAACAATCCAGCAAACCTCCCTCCATCAGAATCCAGAAGGATCATCCCAAAGATTTGATAATTGGTGATCCCAACAGAGGTGTAAGCACTAGATCAAGAGAAGTGATTTCAGGTTCCTGTTTTGTTTCTAAAATAGAACCTAAAAACATCAAGTAAGCTCTTACTGATGAATACTGGATTTGTGCTATGCAAGAGGAATTAGGTCAATTCACAAGGAATGAAGTGTGGAACCTTGTTCCTAGACCTGATGACATAAAGGTGATTGGAACTAAATGGGTGTATAAGAATAAGTCAAATGAGCAAGGAGTTGTTACAAAGAACAAAGCTAGACTTGTAGCTCAAGGATACACACAAATTGAAGGAGTAGACTTTGATGAAACCTTTGCACCAGTAGCAAGGCTTGAATCAATCAGACTACTTTTGGGAATTGCTTGTATCTTAAAGTTCAAGCTATTTCAAATGGATGTGAAAAGTGCCTTTTTAAATGGATATCTTAATGAAGAGGTATATGTAGAACAGCCTAAAGGATTTGTTGATCCAAGCTGTCCAAATCATGTGTACAAACTAAAGAAGGCTCTTTATGGTCTGAAGCAAGCTCCAAGAGCATGGTATGAAAGGCTGACTACTTTTCTTATCAAGCAAGGGTACAGGAAAGGTGGAATTGATAAAACCTTGTTTGTTAAAGATGAAGAAGGAAATGTCATGATTGCTCAAATATATGTAGATGACATTGTTTTTGGTGGGATGTCAGAAAGGATGGTGAAACATTTTGTCAATCAGATGGAATCAGAATTTGAAATGAGCCTAGTAGGAGAATTAACCTACTTTCTTGGACTGCAAATAAAGAAAATGGAGGACTCTATGTTCATTTCCCAAAGCAAATATGCTAAGAACATAGTCAAGAAATTTGGGATGGACAGTGCTACTCATAAGAGAACTCCTGCCCCCACACATTTAAAGCTGACTAAAGATGACAAGGGTGAGAATGTAGATCAAAGCCTATACAGAAGCATGATTGGAAGCTTGTTATATCTGACTGCTAGCAGACCAGACATAGCATTTGTAGTAGGTGTTTGTGCAAGATATCAAGCTGATCCAAAAGTTAGTCATCTTAACCAAGTCAAGAGAATTCTGAAATATGTTAATGGTACTTGTGACTATGGCATAAAATACTTTCATGGATGCAAACTAATTCTCACTGGCTTCTGTGATGCTGATTGGGCTGGAAGTGCTGATGACAGAAAAAGCACTTCAGGAGGATGCTTCTTTCTAGGAAACAATTTGATTTCTTAGTTCAGTAAGAAACAAAATTGTGTATCCTTATCTACTGCTGAAGCTGAATATATAGCAGCTGGAAGCAGTTGTTCACAGTTGGTTTGGATGAAGCAAATGCTCACTGAGTACAATCTCCCACTAGATGTCATGACATTGTACTGTGACAACTTAAGTGCAATTAACATATCAAAGAATCCTATCCAACATAGCAGGACCAAGCATATTGATATCAGACATCATTTCATCAGAGATCTTGTAGAAGAGAAAGTGATTTCACTAGAACATGTAGCTACAAATCTGCAATTGGCTGATATATTTACAAAAGCCTTGGATGCCACTCAATTTGAAAACCTAAGGGGTAAATTGGGAATCTGCTTATGTGAAATTTAGCAGTTATGGAGATGTGCCAACATGTCATATGACATTGTGTGGCATGAGCTCCAGATGGCAACACCAGTCTGGTCAAGCACCTTGGGTATTCCTCTCCTAAAATTTCTCCAAGTAACGGCTACTTATAAAATATCAGCTTGCTTTCAGCTATCCATCTTCTCATCATACTCTCAAAAACGAATTGCATTCTCTAACTGTTTTTCAAAACTCATCAAACCTAAAACTCTTCATCCACCTCCTTCGAAAATGTCTCAAAACCCTAACATTTCTGAAGAAATCCTAAACAAGGAAGATGTGGTGCATGCAACCCCCATCTCTGTGGTACCCATGGATTCAAATCCAATGGACGAAATCAGAGGAAGTGTTCCTCTTGCTCAAAAGCCAAGAACTCCAAAAAGAACAAAAGATCCTGTTTTAAGCAAGGCCAAAGGCATACCTTCACCATTAAACACCACTCCAAAAGCTTCTGAATACGTGGATGATTCTATTAAGGAGTTGGTAAACAGGATCCTATCTGAGCAAAGAGTGGTAAGTGGCATATCTATCCCTCTGAACACCATGCCAGCTCCACAAGAAGATCAACAAACTCAGGCTGAAAAGGACACTCCTGCTCAACAGGATGTCCCAATAGATGTTGAACCATCTGAAGACCAGCAAAAGGTCTCATCTGATACTGCTGATGATACATCTGAGGACCAGAAAAAGGCCTCCACTGATAGTGATGAAGAAGCATCTGAGGACCAGCACAAGGCCTCCATTGAAGAGCAAATCTCTATTGATCCACCAGCTGAAGAGGAGACTGCTCAACCTCCTCCTGTTGTGAACCTTGAGCATGATTCTGATACAGAAATCATTGCTTCTGTAAACCCTAGCATAGCCAAAAGGCTTAGGACTAGGAAAGAAAAGATGAATGCAGGACATGCAATTCCTGAGAAGAAGCAAGCTACACCAAAGAAGGACAAAGCTAAAGTTGTCTTTGGTCCTACAAAATAATGGAGCAAGGTGCAAACACAAAAGAGGAAAGTTGTCACTCCTCCAGATTCAGATGTTGAAGAAGATGTCCCAACATCTCCTCCAAAGAAGAAACCAGCACCCTCAAGGTCATCAACTGCTGTTCCAGAAGCTCCCTTGGACAACATCTCCTTTCATCATGTTTCAAGTGTGAATAGATGAAAGTTTGTTTATCAAAGAAGGGTAGCACTTGAAAGAGAGCTGAGCAGTAATGCACTTGAGTGCACAGAGTTAATTGATCTCATCTCTTCTGCTGGCCTTTTCAAAACTGTCTCCAACTTCTCTCCTTGCTATGAGCTGCTTGTCAAGGAATTCATAGTCAACCTCCAAGAAGATTATGCTAATGGTAAGTCTGCTGACTTTAGAAAAGTATATGTAAGAGGAAGGTGTGTAGAATTCTCTCCTAGGATTATCAACCACTACCTTGGAAGAGAATCTGATGGTCCAAATGAGTTAGGGAAGACTGATAACCAGGTGTGTAAGGTTATCACTGCTAATCAGGTCAAGGCTTGGCCAGTTAAAGGGAAGCTCTCAGTTAGCATGCTGACAAGGAAGTATGCCATGCTGAATAGAATTGGCACAGCAAACTAGGTCCCTACCAACCATACATCCTCAATATCAACTGGATTGGGCAGGTTCATATATGCTGTGGGCACCCAAACAAAGCTGGATTATGGAGCTTATATCTTTGATCAGACATTGAAGCATGCTGGATCATCTGCAACAAAGCTGCCAATTGCCTTCCCTTCCTTGCTGTGTGGAATAATGCTGAGTCAGTATCCTGGTATCCTCACTGAGAAGGACACAATTTGCAAAAGAGAAAGCCCTCTGGCCTTCCACTACAAGTTGTTCCTGAGTCATCATGCAGCTGATGTTGAAGCTCCCTCTGGGACATCTGCTGGTCCTTCAAAGGCAAAGTCTCCAATCTCCAAAGCTGCATTGTTTGCTGAACTGAAGAGCACTTGCAAAGAACTGGATGCAAGGAAGCAGAAGCTTGAGGAGATTATCCAAAGGCTGGAGATTGAAGAAAGTGCTCAGAAAGCTGCTACTTCTGATGAGGAGACTGAGGAAGAGGAAGAAACTGACTATGAGGAATCTGAGTGAAATTTGTATGTGAGAATTATGTAATGACAGCTTCTGCATTGTAATCTTAACTTAGTAGATTTGGCCCCAAATTTATGTCTAACAAGGGGGAGAACAAGAACAACAACAACAATGTATAATGCTGTTTGGTTATTAATGAAAAACCTCTGTTTGCTTCTGAACTAAATCTGTGATGTTAATAAAAAATTTCTGTTGCAACAAGACTGAATACATGTATGTTTGAGGGGGAGTAAACTCACACATGACTCAACAGAAAAGAACTGCTATACTCTGATAAAAGAACTTCTGCTCCACTCTGATAACCAGAAAAATATGTTAGCCAAAAATTAGCCAAAGGGGGAGTTTGTAGATGTTTAGAATTGGCAGAATTTTTGACCAACAAGAAATGTTGAATTCAGTTCAGGATGTCCTATTAGATGTTGGGACATTATCAAACAGAGTATAAGTATATGAACTTAATTCAGGATGTCACACCAGATGTTGGGACATTGTGTGAATGATTTAAGTTCAGTTTTTTCAGGATGTCCCAACAGATGTTGTGACATCTCAAACCTGCTACCAGAATTAATTAATGACTAACAGAACTGAGTAAATTAAGGAAAGTTATCTGGAATTAATTATGGATGGACAAAACAGAATAAGGCGCATCTGTAGGGAGTGTTGTTATATGTCTTCAACATAATCAGAAGAACTGAATCACCTAGAATCTAGGAAGTAACAAACCCTAATTCAAGGTGGAGGCAGCATGCGTTTTAGGACTGGATTAACCTACAGAAAGCCCAAAATCCAAACACCTATTTAAACAACAGAAACTCTCAGAATAGAGTACGAATTTCAGAAGACAAAATAAGGTGTTGTGTGTTTTAATAGCAGGTTGTTTTTATTGTACCACTTTATGAGCTTTTAAGCAAAAGTGTATTTGTGTCTTGATTGAAACTGTGAAGTAAGATCAAGCTGTTTTGTTTGAAGTATGACTTCAATTTTATTAAACTTGTAAACAAGATCACTGTGTGATTGAGGGGGAGTGAGTTGGTACTCATATCTAAGTTGTGTCTTAGGTATAAATTGCATTGGGTAGATATTAAGTGAAAGATTAAACTGGGTGGTTTAAGTCTAGAATTAATATTACTTATAGTGGATTTCCTCCTGGCTTGGTAGCCTCCAGATGTAAGTGTGGTTATACACTGAACTGGGTTAACAAACTACTGTGTTTTTTAATTTTCCCGCACCTTAAGTTTTGGTTAAATTTGTTAAGTGTTGGAACATCTCATTTGACATCTCATACCTGGTCACAGAATTTCACCCATGCTGGAGGACACACAATGGCTAAAAAGTTGCTAAGATCAGGCTATTACTGGATCACAATGGATGCGGATTGTTGTGCTTATACCAGAAAATGTCATAAATGCCAGATTTATGCGGATAAAGTGCATGTGCCTCCGAATCCTTTGAATGTGATGTCTTCACCCTGGCCCTTTTCCATGTGGGGCATTGATATGATTGGCAAGATTGAACCGACTGCTTCAAATGGCCACAGATTCATCCTGGTAGCCATTGACTATTTTACCATGTGGGTTGAAGCAGCTTCATATGCAAATGTTACAAGGCAAGTGGTAGCCCGATTTCTGAAGAGAGATATCATTTGTCGGTACGGAGTTCCCGAGCGAATCATTACTGATAATGGTTCCAACTTGAAAAATAAAATGATGGCAGAGCTATGCCGGGACTTCAAGATCCAACACCACAATTCTTCTCCTTACAGGCCAAAGATAAATGGTGTTGTTGAGGCAGCTAACAAGAATATCAAGAAGATTATGCAGAAGATGGTGGTTACCTATAAGGATTGGCATGAAATGATACCGTTTGCATTACATGGGTACCGTACGTCAGTCAGAACATCCACTGGGGCAACACCGTATCAACTTGTGTATGGTATGGAGGCAGTCCTACCTGTTGAAGTTGAATTACCCTCCATGCGGGTACTGATGGATGTTAAGTTAAACGAAGAAGAATGGGTCCGGTCCCGATACGAACAACTGAGTCTGATTGAAGAAAAGACATTAGCTGCAATTTGTCATGGGCAGCTGTATCAGAAAAGAATGAAGAAGGCCTTCGATCAGAAAGTTAGGCTCTGAGAGTACCAAGTAGGAGATCTTGTGCTGAAAAGACTCCTCCCTCCTCATACAGACCACAGGGGCAAGTGGACTCCAAACTATGAAGGGCCATTCGTAGTAAATAAAGTTTTCTCTGGTGGAGCACTGATGCTCAGTACTATGGATGTTGAAGACTTCCTGTCCCCTGTGAATTCAGATGCAGTTAAAAAATACTTCGCATGAAAATGACCCGCTGGACATAAAAACAGAATGTAAGTCCAGGCAAAAATAGGGCATCCCGGCGAGTCAAAAACAGAATAAAAGACTCGGGCAAAAATAAGGGAAAATAAATAAAAAAATGTACACCCGCTGAGTTGAAAAGCCACATTGGACAGCTCAGGCAAAAATGGGTATCCCGGTGGATTGAAAACCCGAGAGGGCGATCCATGCAAAATAAAGGAATAAGCGAACAACTGCATTCTGAATTCATCTGTATCGCTTACAACATGGCAAGCTTCGAAAGGTTAAAGCATCAGTCAGAATCAGCCTCCCTCAGAAAGCAAGATGAGAAGAAGGTCAAATGTCATACAAGTCATAGCAAAAGGGAAGCTCTTTGAAGCGTCATCAACATTGCCAACACCTTTTTGTTTCTCATTTTGTAACGATTCCCTCGTTTCAGGGGATCTGTTTCTATGGCTGTATCTTGCCAATTCAGGGCACACGAATTAATAAAATCAGATTTTCAAGTCATGTCTCGTTTCGTACATTGTATTTTCGTTTGCAAAAAAATGTCCGATGTCTTTAAGATATTGATTGCATAAATACAGATGCTTCCGTTTTAAAAATACGTGCTTACATGCAATATATTTGCTCCCGGGAGTGTCTAAACTCCTATGACGGAATCCAGTAAGGGATACCTCGGGGTACTTGTGCGTTTCTTTGTCTTTACAGGGTTGCAGGTAATTCAAAGCACAACATGGGGCATGAAAGCTTCTCCCCAGTAGGCTGCCAAATCATTGTTTCCTCAACGCACCTTCCAAACAGCACCATAGATGCTCTCTCCCCATCAGAGTTGCCAGGCACCACTTCTCCAACATTTCTTTCAAAGAGCAGCGCCAAAAGGTGTTCATATTCCCCAGCTGAGTTGTCAAGTATCATCCTGAACAGGATCCCCCACGGAAATCTCTATGAAGATCTTTCAGTGATCTTTCTTCTTCCCCAACCGAGTACATAGACAGGGAACCATCTCCCCACAGAGTTTTAGCCTCTATCCAGAAGAGCAACACCTGAAGATCTCACAACAGAGTGATGAAAGCTTCTACAGACCCTAGCTGGGTCCCTCATTATCAAGATAGGTCTATCAGTGACCTATTTCCCCGAGCAGAGTCATATCAGATCTACCAATGATCTCCATCCCCAGTTGGGATGTCTACTTCAAGCAGATCAGCCAGGGATCTCCGCAGTAACGGGATCCGAACCCCGGATCGATATCTTTTGCATAATCATAGCATTCGCATCATACTTTCCCCACAAAGCGTAGCATTCCGTCTAATACGGAGCATTACGGCAAAAATCAAACATATTGCATAATCATAAGCCATGTGTCGAACTGAACACTTGTAAATACTGACAATCCGTCAACAAGATATAGAAGACTTCCCAAATTCCCCAGCAGAGAGCCAAAATACTTCCCTTACAGATACACCCTCCTTTGGGCACTCGTCCGTGTCATCACTCCCCAGTAAAGTCGCCCGAGCATTCTTTACAAACAGACACTTATACATTACAGATACTTTTTGACACCCGTCTGTGTCATATCCCCAGCAGAAAGCCAAAGCGTCCCCTTTGCACTCACAGATTCGCATATATACTTCTTCACTGACACCCGTCTGTGTCACCTCCCCAGCATAGTTGTCTAAACACTTTGAAAATCAGAATACTTGTTTATAGTATACTTCTTCCGACACCCGTCTGTGTCACACTCTCCCCGGAGAGTTGAGCACTCGTCTGTGTCTCACTCATACTTGTTACTCATACAGATACTCGTCCGTATCTTGTATATACCACTTATATCCCCTCAGATTCAACACTCGTCCGTGTTCTTTGTTAACTAGTTGGTACTCGTCCGTATCATCATCTCTGAACATGCGTCAAGCGTTTGTTTCTATTGATACTCGTCCGTATCATAGTCCTAAGGATGCTCGTCCGCATCTTTAATCTATACACCGTGTCAAACACTTAAGTCCTCTTGATTTTAGACACTCGTCTGTGTCTACCGTTCCCCAGAAGAATCCCCGGCAGATCTTGATAAACTATTTCCTGTCTATCTGACATTCGTCCTATGTCATGATACCTTTCGGCAGCCGTACCCTGCCAGGTGATCGTCCTTCACCTTTTTGATGATCATCCTTCATCACCCCCATTGGAGTCTCTATTCATTAGAACCCCTTTTTTTCATCCGACATTCGTCCTATGTCGTGATATTTTTAGCAGCCGTCCCCTGCTAGGTGATCGTCCTTCACCTCTTGATGATCGTCCCTCATCATTTTATCCGATGGTCGTCCCCATCGTTGGTCTTGTTATCTGACATTCGTCCTATGTCATGATAAACTCCGAGAGCAGCCGTACCCTGCTAGGTGATCGTCCTTCACCTCTTGATGATCGTCCTTCATCATATTTATCCGATGGCCGCCCCATCGTCGAACTTTTCTATTCGGAATTCGTCCTATGTCGCGATACTTTCGGCAGCCGTACCCTGCCAGGTGATCGTCCTTCACCTTTGATAACCGTCCCTCAACTTATTCCCAACGAAGCAGCCGTCCCCTGCTAGGTGATCCTCTTTCACCTTTGATGACCGTACCTCATCATTTATTTCATTCATACCTTGAACATGATGGTCGTCCCCATCATCTACCTATAATCCCCAGAGAGTCTTATATCTTTATTTGATGGCCTTCCCCATCATAATCTCTTATATCCCCAGCTAGTCGGTTGTCCCCGTCTTTGCTTTATCTCCCGCTTCTTCCCCAGCATGTCGGTCGTCCCCGTCATTGCTTTATCCCCAGCAGTCGTCCTCTGCTCGGAGGTCGTCCTCCGTCGCCCGCACTTTATAATATACTTTATTTTTCCTTTACAATCTATATCCCTTTTCTTCTTCATTCTGTGAGTGCAAATTTTGGACTGTCTTTGGTATTCAACCACAAGTTATCTTGTTTGCCTGATAAGCCGTCGCTTACATCCTGCACAGCTAACTCATGTTTGAATAGGGGCAGCTGTAAACACCCCAAATTTTCCCTCACTCATTTCACCATGGCTTGTGATCTTTTCATATTCATAAATTCAATCATATCATCTCATATTGCACTTTTGCTTCACTACATTGTTTCAAAGTCATCTGCATCTAGGGTTTGTGATCTGAGCCATACCTGAGCCATTTGAGCCACTCCAAAGGTCTTCAATCATCTCAAGAGGGTCCACGTATGTCCAAACATCATATCATATCCTCACAAAGTCAAGGAAGTCAAAGAATCACAAGAACTGAGAAAGGCATGGAAGCAGAGCCAGGTTTAACTACACAGATGACCTAGAATTAGGGTTTTGGTTTCAAAGGCCATAACTCCAAATTTTTTGGTCATTATTGATTTTATTGGTCTCTATATGTTATGAGGATCATGCATATCAATTTTCATGAAGAAATTCAATGGGGAAGGCATTTGATCAATAGATGACTTCTTGAGCAAGTCAGTGTAAAATCAGGGCATCTGAGGCCCCCAATGACCCAACCAAAGGGTGTTCTTCATCATTTTGAATGTGTATGATCTTTATTTGATCAAAGAAGATGTTAGAAGTTCACAAGATTGAAGAATTTCAATCCATTTGCAAATTTGCCTTTTTGGGAAAGTGACTTGTAATGTAAACTTGCCATTTTGGGAAAGTTTTTCAACCTCCTCAAATTGATTCAAAAATGCTCCAAATGAGAAAACTTTGGTCATGAAAGTTGTAGATTGGATCATTCCCTTTTCAAAAAGTACAAGAACTCATTCTAATTCATTTTGGATCAAAATTTATGGCCTTACAAAGTTGGATAGAATCATTGAAATTTCACTTTTGCACAAAGTGGAAAACTTGCAAATTCTCATGACAAGCCTTTATGTGATTTTAATGTGACCTATAATCATCATACAAATACAATGCATGAACTAAAAATCAGTTTGGCCCAAGGGATCTCCCATTTCTATGCCTTGAGTTTCAAGTAACCATAAGCCATTCTTCATGAAAGTGCAAAGAGGGATTTCTTGCAAAATGATTCTCAAAGGATTGTATGATCTCTAGCTGGTCTCAAAACATTACCATGACCTCATGAGGCATCTCACACCAAAAATTCAGCAAGACTTATCACATGTTCATGGCCAAAAATCATGAAATGTAACAAGTTGCCATATTGCAAAAACACTTCAAACTTGTGATCCAATGCATCCAGCTGTCTCCTCTTGATCCTAAGGCCTTCCTTGACTCAAGCTGAGGCAGGACAAGCCCTAAGATTGCCTCTGACCCGAGCCATGCTTAGAGTACACAAAATATTGACTTTCTTGCATTTTGCCCATACCAATCCCACAGTGCCACCACCAACTCTCTGCCCAATCAGAGTCAAATATGTGGCCATCAAGCAACCCCAAACACACCACACACAAGCCATAAGCTCCCACATTGCAGCACACACAAAAATCTGTCAAAACCTTTCCCTCTTCGAATCACTCAACACAGCCATCAAACCTCAATTCTTTCTTCACCAATGAACCACACACTCTCCATAGAACAAAAGCCCACCATCAAAACAGCCTGAAACCCCCTATATCATAACTGTGAAACCTGCCACATTAGAACACAAGCTCACGAATCAGCCACCAACAAGAGGCTTGAAGAATCCCATTGAGCTCAGGAGGTTCAGGGGAGACATTTTGCATAAGAGAAGAGTCAGGAAAGCTCATATCCATAGCTCTTCACCTCAGGTAGCTTCGAATTTCAAACTTTTCAGAGCTTGCTTTTTTTGTTACAAAATGAAAATACACATCATGGGGATCACTCTGATGCTTTTAGTTTTAAAAATGGTGTGAAAATGAACATTTTGTGCCTCTCTGAAATTTTTCCCGTGAAAATGTTTGGCTTCGATTCTCTTTGTTCATGCTTGATAAATGATGTTTGATGATGGATTTGGGTTTAGTTTGGATAGGAGAATGTTTCTGGGCAGTTAATTTAGGTTGGGGTGGCCTGTAGAGGAAGCTAGGTTTTTGGATTCGCCGGAGAAGACGACCGGAACACTGTTCCGGCCGTCTGAGTTTGATTAGCCCTAATTAGGTTTAACATGTGTAATTAAGGGAGTTTGAATATAGGCCGTGAGATTGGTTGTTCCCGCGTGTGTTGGATGGCTGGGATTTCTTGATTAGCCCTAATCAGTGTTTATTTAACTTAACCTAGGATTAATTAATTATTAAATAAAAATTATCCAGGTTTGAACCTGGGCCGTAGGATTGCGCGCCAAGTCAACCCCCTCAAGCCCAGATTGCATCCTGGCTCTCCATTGTGCATACTTCTCATTTTTTTAATTTTATTTCATTTTCTTTTCATTTAATTTGTACGAATTATTTAAAATAGCAAAAATCATTTAAAAATTATGAAAATTTTTGTCAAAGATTTCATTAATTTTTAGAACCCAAAAATATTTTTATTTTTATTTTTTGCATTGAAAATTATTTTTAAATCATTTAAATGTTTATTTTTAATTAGTTAATGAAAATTAATTAATTAAAAATGCATTCAGGTATTTAAAAATCATCAAAAAATTCACATTGCATTTAGAAACATTTAGAAACATTATCAAACCCTCAAACCAAATTTCCTTTTTGTTCTTGATGCCTTTTGATCATTTTCATTGGAATTAAATTCATTTTAAGGCAATATTTTGGATCAAGCTTTGAAAAATTCATTCTGCCTAACCCTTGAGAGTTTGATGATGATTCCTCTTGCATTGCATCCTTCATGGCATGTAGTTTATAGGATAAATTTGGTTTAAATTGATCTTTCATTTTCAATTTGTTTTGCATTTTTCTTGATGAGGTGCCTCAAAACCCTAGCAATCTTAGGAAATTCATAACTTTCACTAGGTTAAGAGTTAGATCCCCTCCTTTGGGCAGTGAACTTGTATAGGTTTAGGGTATCCTTGATTGCATTTTCAATTATTTATCATGTCATTTGCTTCTGATTTTGAGTTTTGCTTTGTATGTTGATCATAAACCCTAATTTGTGTTTTCCTTTGCATCCATCTTCCATTTGCTTGCATACCATGACTTGCCATGACATTTTGTACATCCACATGATTCATAATACATCTTAGGACATGTTAGAATCATGTTTGATCATTGCATCTTACATATTCCATTTGATATGTCCATTGCATTTCATAACTTTTCATGTACATTCATGGTTCAAAGCATGCTTCATCTGCATCCACGTCCTTGTATGATCATTCTCATGTATTTCCTCATGTTTGTATCATCTCTTAGTATCATTAACATCATGTAATTGCTTCTGACTTTGGTTTGCATCATGACATTTCATCTCATTTGCATTGCATTTCTTTTCTTTTGGCTAACTTTTCAGGTGGTAAGTTGTTTTGAGAAGTGAATTTGCCTTCACTTCTCACAATCTCTTCTCATCTCTCTTATGCATCATTTCTGAATTTTACTTATGTACTAGAGTGAGCTTGCTCATTCATGTTCATCTTACTTTCTTTCTTCAAGCAACTTGTCTTCTTAAGTGAAGCAAGTTGTTTTGCTTCTTTTTTCTTCTTGCTCCTTTCATCTGCTTCCTTCCTGGTGGTTTCTCTGAAGATCTTCTTGCAAACCTCATTAACCCTAGGAATAACCAAGCATGATAACAATTAGGGTTTTGATTAGTCCCCCACTTAGATTTTACCTTTGTGTCTCTTTGAATCTTCTCTTCTCACCTCATAATCAAGGACTAAACCCTAAAGGCTCTAAGGCTCTGTGATTAAGCTTATGCCTGCATCCTTCTATTAGGATGGAGTGTATAACTTTAATCCTAAGTGTTAAATCCTTAATGTGTTTAAATCCTTTAATCAATCCACTTAATAATCATCAAGACATCAAGCTTGTAACTTGGGCCTTGCATTAGGGTTCTAATTCTTCCTTAATTGGTTAAGAAGGACTAACCCTAGTGTTAATGGACAAGTCCCCCTCAAGTTGTCTTACAAACCATAAAACTCACTTCTTAATGTTACCATTAATTAAAATCCACTTTAATAAAGGCCTTGTTTTGTCATGAGGTTAATCCCTAATCATGGATTAAGTTGAGGAGCATTCCTTAGCTTAAATGTTCTCATCTATTATCCTTCTATTAGGATGGTGTAATGGGTCCATTAAATCCTTGATTATGGCTTAAACTCATTACTTAACACTAAACAAAAACAACAAAAACATCTAAATAAATACAAGTAGGTTAATGATCTTAATCCTACACCATGGTGACTAAGTGTGAGGTGTTTACTTCATGCTTAAGGTATTCTCATTACCCCTAATCAGAGGGAAGATGTGATGAGTTTACTAACCCATTGGTTTAGGCTTAAGCTCATTTACTTATGACAAACACCAAAAACAATAAAAGACTGAAAATACCAAAAACAAACAATAATCGTCTCCTCCGGGATTCTTTTCTCATCTCATTCACTCATAAACGAGAACTCGCTTCTTCCGTCTAATGCAAGACAGTTTGCACCTGAGCCAGACAGGTCATACACTTGAGCATAGACAAGCAAGAAGTTCACAAGTCAACTTATCTTTCAGTCTCTTTGGGTCAAACTACGGTGTTCTGACTTCCTCATTGCACGAGAGGATACGTAGGCTTAACTTAACAATTATCGAACAAAAGTCTCTGTATATTCCCCCTCTTCCAGCATTATTCTTTTAGCCTCATTATCTTGAGCATTTCACTCCTGTTTCTACACTGACACTTCTCTTATACATTTCACACTTTTTTTTTACACTGACACTTTCATTCTTTCCAGCTTTGATACACAAATTGCACTGACACTACCCCTTTAAAACACAAATCTTTTAAGCGTGGATCCCGTCGAGTACGACGGACAATCTGGGTGCTAATACCTTCCCAGGTTGTAACCAACCCCCTTTCTCAGTCTCTCTGGTTCGCAACCGTCTTATCCATATCTTTTCTAGGTCTATGCAGCATTACCTTTCCTTCGGGATAAAAATGCCTAGCTGGCGACTCTATTCATTCCTTCTCTCTTCGCCGACCGTTCGCGTCTGTACCCCTCTTGACCAGGTGTCATTTGGTGGGAGCGACAAACGTCAGCAACCATTGTTCCAACAGATTCCGCTACAACTCCAACAAATATTCAATCAATCACTTCAACGGATACAGATTCAGTCACCATTCCTGCTACAACTTCAACACCCGTCCAGCCAACGGTACCGTCTACAACATCAGCAACAGTTAATGAAAGTGTCTCAACGGTTACAATATACTACGATCCCACAAATGTTCCTTCCAACAACTCGCAACAAAATGCTACTCCTGTCAGAGCTCCAGTTACCATATATTATGATCCACACACCATTGTGGTCCCCTCTGCAGCTGCTATCAGTCTGGTCACTATCACAGTGCCTGGGTCAGTTCCTTATGAAAGCAACAATGTCATCCCTTGGCATTATGGCTCAGATCTATACTGCGAGGGGCAGAAAATCACTTTAGAGTCATCAACTTCTTCACCTCAGATAGACAATGTGGGGGGAGGCGGAGGCTTCACTAGAAGCGGACGTCTCTTTGCCTCGCAAATACCAAGACCCATTGCTGAAGCAGAAGCTGCTGCTAAGGCAAAAGGGAAGAACGTAGTGCAAGAAGAACCAGTTGCTAAAGAAAATTTGAAGACTCCTTTTGATCAAGAGGTTGATGAATTCATGCGGATAATAAAAAAGAGTGATTATAAGGTGGTGGACCAGCTTCACCAAACACCTTCCAAAATCTCCATACTATCATTGCTAATGTGCTCCGAGGCCCATCGGAATGCACTATTAAAAGTCCTGCACGCAGCTTATGTGCCGGAGGAGATTACTGTCAATCAGTTAGAGGTTGTGGTTGGAAATGTCAACGCTAATCATGGACTAGGATTTACCAACACTGATCTGACAACGGAAGGTCACAATCACAACAAGGCTTTGCACATTACCTTGGAGTGTAAGGGTGCAGTTTTTTCTCACGTATTGGTGGACACAAGGTCATCACTCAATGTCCTACCCAAGAAAGCCCTTGTGAAGCTGGAGTATGATGGCTTGGCATTGCACCCAAGTAATTTGGTGGTAAGAGCATTTGATGGCTCTAAAAGATCAGTTCTGGGAGAGATAGAGTTGCCAATAATGATTGGCCCACAGGTTTTCAAAACGACCTTCTTTGTGATGGATATACAGCCTACCTACAACTGTCTATTGGGTAGACCATGGATACACGCCGCTGGCGCCGTGACGTCAACCCTTCACCAGAAGTTAAAATTTGAGTGGGAGGGCCAAGTCATTACCATTTGTGGGGAAGAAGATATCTTCGTTAGCCAGCTGGCTACTTTCAAATACATTGAAATGGATGGGGAGATCCACGAGACCATGAGTCAAGGGTTTGAAGCCCTTAACATCAATGAAGCATCTGTTGTGTCTGGGACCTCCATCACATCATATCAACAAGCCCGGAAGGTTGTTGTGGAAGGTATCGCTCAAGGCTGGGGCAAGCTGCTGCCAGTTGAAAAGAAAGAAGACCGATTCGGGTTGGGTTACAGACCAACTCGACAAGATCAACCAGAGGCTGCAACGGAGCCCAAGTTTGTCAGCGGGGGGATGCTCACCCCGGATGTTATGAATAGTTTGGAAGATGAGTCAGAAGATGAGCGCAACCTGGAAAGCTGGATACATCCAAGGATCCCGGGGAACCATGTCTCAAACTGGTCTTCCTAGGAAATTATAAGAGTTACTCCTGCAGAGTAATTATTATTTTCTGTCTTTAAAGCATGCATCAAGTCCTGCATCTTGCCCAAGATGTCAGGGCTCATTTTGTAATCGGGCCATCTTGTATTTTGTGCAAACGATCAATTAATGAATATCAAGACATCTTTTGCAATTGAGTCTTTTCTTTTCCGCTCACTGTTTTTCATTTTTCATTTTTTGTACAAAAATAAAATGGCAATGTTTTTCAAAATAAATAACTTCATTTTCACTTTTTCTAAACAAGATAAAACTGATCACTAAAATGAACCAATCTAAACCATTGCAGAGAATACCCTTCAGACTGCACCGACAACAACACTGCTATGACTTCGTATGACTTTGACAATCAGATTAATCAAGCCGATGAAGGGGTTGAAGAAGATTATGAGCTACCTGAAGAGCTAGCCAGGTTGTTGAGACAAGAGGAGAAGGTTATCACTCCTCATTAGGAGGAAGTTGAGACGGTTAATCTTGGTACAGAAGAAGACTTGAAAGAAGTTAAGATCGAGGCCTGTCTGCAAGATTCAGTAAAAGAGCAACTTATTGACATGCTTCAGGAGTATGTGGATGTTTTTGCTTGGTCTTATCAGGATATGCCAGGGTTGGACACCGACATTGTTATGCACAAGCTGCCTCTGAAAGAAGACTGCCCGCCAGTAAAACAGAAGTTGCGCTGTACTCGTCCAGATATGGCCATGAAGATAAAAGAAGAGGTACAAAAATAGTGGGACGCCGGTTTCCTTGCTGTGACAAGTTACCCGCCGTGGGTTGCTAACATTGTACCTATGCCTAAGAAGGATGGCAAGGTGAGGATGTGTGTGGACTACCGGGACTTGAACAGAGCCAGCCCGAAAGATGACTTCCCAATACCCCACATTGATGTATTGATCGACAATACGGCTCATCTCTCGGTGTTCTCCTTCATGGATGGATTTTCAGGATATAATCAAATCAAAATGTCACCTGAAGACATGGAGAAGACAACTTTCATCACACCCTGGGGCACATTCTATTATAAGGTAATGCCATTCAGACTGAAGAATGCTGGTGCCACTTATCAACGGGCTATGGTAACATTATTCCATGGCATGATCCACAAAGAAATTGAATGTTATGTGGATGACATGATTGCCAAGTCCCTCACAGAAGAAGACCACCTGGTGAATCTGTTGAAGTTATTCAAGCGTCTGAGGAAGTACCAATTGAAGTTAAACCCCAACAAATGCACATTTGGGGTACGATCCGGTAAGCTGCTGGGATTTATTGTAAGTGAGAAAGGGATTGAAGTTGACCCTGATAAAGTTAAAGCCATTCAAGAAATGCCTGCACCGAAGACTGAAAAAGAAGTTCGGGGGTTCTTAGGTAGATTGAACTACATATCAAGGTTCATATCTCATCTTACTGCAACCTGTGAACCCTTATTCAAGTTGTTAAGAAAAGAACAAACAGTCAGGTGGAATGAAGACTGCCAAAGGGCTTTTGACAAAATCAAGGAATACTTACAAGAGCCTCCAATCCTTATGCCTCCAGTTGAAGGAAGACCTCTAATAATGTACTTGACAGTATTAGAAGAGTCAATGGGGTGTGTGCTGCCCAACATGACGAGTCTGGTCGAAATGAGTATGCAATTTACTACCTAAGCAAAAAGTTAATCGACTGTGAACAACGTTATTCACTGCTCGAGAAAACTTGTTGTGCTTTAGCGTGGGCTGCTCGCCGACTGAGACAGTATATGTTGACCCACACTACTCTATTGATCTCCAAGATGGACCCAATCAAGTATATATTTGAGAAGCCAGCACTTACCGGACGGGTTGCAAGATGGAAAATGATTCTCACAAAATATGACATTCAATACACATCTCAGAAAGCCATCAAAGGTAGTGTATTGTCTGATTATCTTGCTGAGCAACCCATTGATGATTACCAGCCTATGAGATTTGACTTCCCTGATGAAGACATCATGTTCATAAAAGCAAAAGATCATGAAGAGCCTATTCACACTGAAGGGCCTGACCCAGAAGAAGAATGGACTATGATGTTCGATGGGGCTGTTAATATGAATGGTCGTGGTGTTGGTGCAGTACTCATTACACCTAAGGGAGTTCACATGCCTTTCTCGGCAAAACTCACCTTTAACTGCACTAACAACGAAGCTGAATACGAAGCTTGCATTATGGGTCTTGAGGAAGCCATTGACCCCAGGATCAAGACTTTAACTGTGTTTGGAGATTCAGCTTTGGTAATTAATCAAACTAACGACAAATGGTACACTCACCAGGAGCATCTGATACCTTACCGGGATTATACAAGGAGGCTACTCACATTCTTCACAACAGTCAAGCTTGAGTATATCCCTCAAGATGAAAATCAGTTTGCAGATGCTCTGGCTACCATCTCATCCATGATCAAAGTTCAAGCTGCCAACTTTGTGCCTCAGATTTCAGTATCCAGACTTGACAGACCAGCATACGTATTTTCAGCAGATATTGTTGAAGATGATAAGCCTTGGTTCTATGACATCAAACGCTTCTTGGAGGATCAAACATACCCACCTGGGGCATCTTCCAATGACAAGAAGACATTAAGAAGGCTAGCTGGTAGTTTCTTCCTGAATGCTGATGGTTCCTTGTACAAGAGAAACTTTGATATGGTACTTCTCAGATGTGTTGATAAGGCAGAAGCAAACTTGTTGATGCACGAGGTGAATGAAGGATCTTTTGGTACCCATGTTGGAGGGCATGCAATGGCTAAAAAGTTGCTAAGATCAGGCTACTACTGGATCACAATGGATGCAGACTATTGTGCTTATGCCAGGAAATGCCATAAATGCCAGATTTATGCAGATAAAGTGCATGTGCCTCCGAATCCTTTGAATGTGATGTCTTCACCCTGGCCTTTCGCCATGTGGTGCATTGATATGATTGGGAAGATTGAACCGACTGCTTCAAATGGCCACAGATTCATTCTGGTTGCCATTGACTATTTTACCAAGAGGGTTGAGGCAGCTTCGTATGCAAATGTCACTAGACAAGTGGTAGCCCGATTCCTGAAGAGAGACATCATCTTTCGATATGGAGTTCCCGAGCGAATCATTACTGATAATGGTTCCAACTTGAACAACAAAATGATGGCAGAATTATGCCGGGACTTTAAGATCCAACCCCACAATTCTTCTCCTTACAGGCCAAAGATGAATGGCGCTGTGGAGGCAGCTAACAAGAATATCAAGAAGATTGTGCAAAAGATGATGGTCACCTACAAAGACTGGCATGAAATGCTACCATTTGCCTTGCATGGGTACCGTACATCAATCAGAACATCCACTGGGGCAACACCGTATCAGCTTGTGTATGGTATGGAGGCAGTCCTACCTGTCGAAGTTGAATTACCCTCCTTACGGGTGCTAATGGATGTTAAACTGAATGAAGCAGAATGGGTTCGATCCCGATACGAACAACTGAATTTGATTGAAGAGAAGAGATTAGCTGCAATCTTCCATGGGCAGCTGTACCAGAAAAGAATGAAGAAAGCCTTCGATCAGAAAGTCCGACTTCGGGAATACCATGTAGGGGATCTTGTGCTGAAAAGACTCCTTCCTCCTCATACAGACCACAGGGGCAAGTGGACTCCGAATTACGATGGTCCATTCATAGTAAAGAAAGTTTTCTCTGGTGGAGCACTGATGCTCAGTACTATGGATGGTGAAGACTTCCTGTCCCCTGTGAATTCAGATGTAGTTAAAAAATACTTCGCATAAAATGACCCGCTGGACATAAAAACAGAATGTAAGTCCAGACAAAAATAGGGCATCCCGGCGAGTCAAAAACAGAATAAAAGACTCGGGCAAAAATAAGGGAAAATAAAAAAAAATGTGCACCCGCTGAGTTGAAAAGCCGCATTGGACAGCTCAGGCAAAAATGGGTATCCCGGTGGATTGAAAACCCGAAAGGGCGATCCGCACAAAACAAGGGAATAAGCAAACAACGACATTCTAAATTCGTCTCTATCACTCACAACATGGCAAGCTTCGAAAGGTTCGAGCATCAGTCAGAATCAGCCTTCTTCAAAAAGCAGGATGAGAAGAACGTCAATGTCATACGAGTCATAGAAAAAGGGAAGCTCACTGAAGCGTCATCAACATTGCCAGCACCTTTTTGTTTCTCAATTTTGTAACAATCTCCTCATTTCAGGGGATCTGTTTCTTTGACTGTACTTGCCAATTTAGGGCACACAAATTAATAAAATCAGATTTTCAGTCACGTTTCGCCTCATACATTTTATTTTCATTTACAAAAGTGTCCAATGTCCTTATAATATTGATTACATAAATACAAATGCGTCTTTTCTAAAATACATGCTTACAGGAAATAGATTTGCTCCCGGGAGTGTCTAAACTCTTGTGATGGAACCCAGTAAGGGGTACCTCGGGGTACTTGTACGTTTCTTTGTCATAACAGGATTGCAGGTAATCAAAGTGCAACATGGGGCATGAAAGCTTCTCCCTAGCAAGCTTCCAAATCATTATTTACTCAACATATCTTCCAAATAGCACCAGAGATGCTTTCTCCCCAGCTGAGTTGTCAGACATCATCATCCTCAGCAGAATCCCTACAAATCACTAGGAAGGTCATTCAGTGATCGTTCCTCTCCAGCCAAGTGCAAGGACAGGGAACCATCTCCCCGCAGAGTTCCAGCCTCCGTCTAGAATAGCAATGTCTGAAGATCTCACAACAAAGTGACGAAAGCTTCCACCGACCCCAGCTGAGCCCCTCATCATTAAGATAGGTCCATCAGTGACCTATTTCCCTAAGCAGAATCATATATATATTAGATCTACCAATGATCTCATCCCCAGCTGGGATACCACTGCAAGCGGATCAACTAGAGATCTTCACAGCAACGGGATCTGAATCCCGGGTCGGTATCTTTTGCATAACCATAGCATTCGCATCATATTTCCCCCAAAGCGTAGCATTCCGTCTAATACGGAGCATTACGGCAAAAATCAAACATATTGCATAATCATAAGCCATGTTTTGAATTGAGCACCTGTATATACCAACTTTCCAACAGCAATATATGTATATACAAAGACTCACAGTCCCAGCAGAAGGCCAAAGCGTCCCCTTTGCACTCACTAATACATATTAATATATACCTTTTCCGATACTCATCCGTGTCATATCACTCCCCTGCGGATATAAAACACAAGCAGATATCTATACACTCTTTGGACACTCGTCCGTGTCACTATTCCCCAGCATGGTTGCCTAAACACTCATTGTAAACCAAACACTTGTTTATAACACATTTCTTCCGACACCCGTCTGTGTCATCTTATCCCCACAGGTCTTCAGAATGTCTCTTATGTTTATAAGTTAATAACTTATACACTTCCTTTTATGATACTCGTCTGTATCATCCTCTCCCAGGCAAGTTGAACAATCATCTGTGTCTCACTCATGCTTACTTGTTACTCATACATATACTCGTCCGTATCTTGTATACACCACTTATCCTCCTCAGATTCGAAACTCGTCCGTGTTCTTTGTTAACCAGTTGGTACTCGTTCGTACCATCATCTCTGAACATGCGTCAGCGTTTGTTTCTACCGATACTCGTCCGTCTCATAGTCTTAAGGATGCTCGTCCGCATCTTTAATCTATACACAATGTCAAACACTTATACCTTTTTCTTGAATTTAGACAATCGTCTGTGTCTACCCTTCCCCAGAAGAGTCCCCAACGAATCCCAATAAATTATTTCCTTTCTATCTGACATTCGTCCTATGTCATGATACTTCCGGCAGCCGTACCCTGCCAGGTGATCGTCCTTCACCTTTTGATGATCGTCCTTCATCATCCCCAGCGGAATCTCCATTATTGGAACCCTTCCCTATCCGACATTCGTCCTATGTCGTGATATTTTTTAGCAGCCATACCCTACTAGGTGATCGTCCTTCACCTTTTGATGATCATCCTTCATCATTTTATCCGATGGCCGTCCCCATCGTTGATCTTGTTATCTGACATTCGTCCTATATCATGATAAACCCCGAGAGCAGCCGTACCCTCCTAGGTGATCGTCCTTCACCTCTTGATGACCTTCCTTCATCATACTTATCCGATGGTCGTCCCCATCGTCGACTCTTTCTATCCGACATTCGTCCTATGTCGTGATACTTTCGCCAGCCGTACCCTGCCAGGTGATCGTCCTTCACCTTGGATGACCGTCCCTCATCTTTACCCCCAGAGTAGCCGTCCCCTGCTAGGTGATCGTCCTTCACCTTTGATGACCGTCCCTCATCATTCATTTTCTTTAATCCAAAGAACCTTGTTACTGTATTTGATGGTCGTCCCTATCATAATCTCTTCATTTCCCCAACATGTCGGCCGTCCCCGTCATCGCTTTATCCCCAACAGTCGTCCTCTGCTCGACGGTCGTCCTCCGTCGCCCGCACTTTATAATCACACCTTACTTCCTTTTACAATCTATATCCCTTTTCTTCTTCAAAACCAATGAGCGCAAATTTTGGACTGTCTTTGATATTCAACCACAAGTTATCTTGTTCGCCTGTTAAGCCGTCGCTTACATCCTACACAGCTAACTCATGTTTGAATAGGGGAAGCTGTAAACACCCCAAATTTTCCCTCACTCATTTCACCATGGCTTGTGATTCTTTTCATTTGCATAAGTTCAATCATATCATCTCATATTACATTTTTGCTTCACTACATTGGTTCAAAGTCATTTGCATCTAGGGTTTGTGATCTGAGCAATCCCTGAGTTATCTGAGTAACTCAAAAGGGCTTCAATAATCTCAAGAGGGTCCATGTATGTTCAATCATCATATTATATCCTCCCAAGATCAAGAAAGTTAGAAAATCACAAGAACTGAGAAAGGCATGGAAGTAGAGCCAAGCTTAACTGCACATATGACCTCAAATTAGGTTTTTGGTTTCAGAGGTCTTAACTCCAATTTTTTTGGTCATTCTTGTTTCTATTGGTCTCTATATGTTATAAGGATCATACATACCAATTTTCATGAAGAAATTCAATGGGGAAGGCATCTGATCAATAGATGACTTCTTGAACAAGTCAGTGTAAAATCAGGGCATCTGAGGCCCCCAATCATCCAACCAAAGGGTCTTCTCCATCATTTTGTGTGTATGTGATCTTTATTTTATCTTAGAAGAAGTTATAAGTTCACAAAATTGGGGGAATTTCAAGTCATTTGCAAAGTTGCCATTTTGGGAAAGTGACTTGTAATGCAAACTTGCCATTTTGGGAAAGTTTTTCAACCTCCTCTTTTTGATTCAAAAATGCTTCAAATGAAAAATTCTTGGTCATGAAAGTTGTAGATTGGATCATTCCCTTTTCAAAAAGTACAAGAACTTGATCTAATTCATCATAGAACTCAAGTTATGGCCTTGCAAAGTTGGGAAAAATCACAAAATTTCACTTATGTACCAAAGAGGGAAACTTGCAAAAACTCATGTCAAGCCAATTTGTGACCTCTAATTGACTTCTAACCATTACAAAAACATCATACATGACTTATAATTCATAATTGCCCAAAGAAATCTCAAGTTTCATGCCTTGATCATCAAGTATTTCAAAAGGGGCCAAAAACTTCACAAATTGCAAAACCACCCACAAACTTCATTCCACTTGATATCTTGCCTCAATATGAATTCCATGGACCTCCCTAAAGCCAGCTACGCAGGACATGCCCTTGTCATTGGCCTGCCATGAGCCCATACCTCCAAGGACAACTTTGTTGACTTTATGCAAAATGAGCCATACCAATCACACTGCTCCACAACAACTCTCTGCCCAATCAGAACATGTTATGTGGACCTCAAGCAAGCCATTTCATACAACAACATAACCTGAATCCTCCCACAACTCAGCATTCATCAAAACTTCCTCTTTTGCATTTCTCTTCGAAACTCATAGCTCAGCCAACAAAACTCCAAACTTTTTCCACCATTCAACTCCACATTCATCACTGATCATTTCCCACCCTTCATTTTGCCTTTAAACACCCCATATCAAAAATACGATTTTCACCATCCTTGACCTGAGCTTCAGCAAACTTCACATAGAGGCCATATAAACTCCAGCCAAGCATTGAAAACTCTTGGGGAAGATCATTGGAGGTTATTGGAAGCAAGGAGACAGCCAGAAAGCTCTTGGGTTGAAAGCTTCGTTTCAGGTAGCCATGGAATTTATTTTTCCAGAACTCTTGTTTTAAGTTTCTAAATGCTTAAGCTTGCTTCCCTGAACACACTGAACCTTTTATTTTTGAAAATGATGGAGAATTGAGTATGTATGGCTTGTCTAAAAGTTTCATCATTTTTGTTCTTTGATTCGTATCTTGCTGGTGAGTGAAAATAAATGAGGTTTGAGGTTAGGGATGAGCTTAGGGAGGTGAAAGGAAGCAATCTGGAGCTTTAGAGCTCCAGAAATGACCTAGGGAGCGTTTTAGAAAAATCTCAGGGGAGGTGTGGCCGGAGAAGATGACCGGAGGTCATTTCCGGCCACCTGAAAGTAATTAAGGCTAATTAGGGTTAGGGCTTCGTATTTGAATCTAGGCCCTTGGATTGATTCTCCCGCGCGTGTTTGAAGGGCCTGGATCACGTGATTAGTAATTAATTAGGATTTTTTATTTAATTAAATAGGATTAGATCAGTTTGAATTTGGACCACAGGATAAGGCGCCAGTCAATTCCCGCGTCCCCAGGTTAAACCATGGCCCTTGGATCTGTTGACTTCTCATTTAAATTGAATTTATTTCATTTTATTTTGCATTTCTTTGTGCATTTTATTTAAAATAGCTAGAAGCTTTCAAAAAAATTTATTTTTTGCATCATGACTTTAAATATTTTTCTCATTCTGAAAATAATTTTTGTTTTATTTTTTACATTAAAAATTATTTTTAAATCATTTAAATGTTTATTTTTAATTAGTTAATGGAAATTAATTAATTAAAAATGCATTTAGGTATTTAAAAATCACAAAAAAATTCAGAGAGCATTTTAAAAAATTTAGAAACATTTACAAACTCACAAGATAAATTTCTTTTTTGTTTTGATCATACTTTGACAATTTTCATTTGAATTAGGGTTCTTTAATTTGAATATTTTTAACCCTAACTTCAAAAATTCATAACTTTTGATCCAAGTTGAGTTTGTGAATGGTTCTTTTTGCATTGTGTTATACATTCTTTCAAGCATCTAAAAACATTCTTGTTTCATTTTTATCTTTCATTATCCATTTGTTTGGCATTTTCCCTTTAGGATCACCCTTAAAACCCTAGAAATTTAGGAAAATCATAAGTCCTTTAGGGTTTAGCTTCTGACCTTCCCCTTTGGGAAGTGAACTTGTATAGGTTTAGGGTACCTTTGATCCCATTTTCAATTTTTTATCTTGTCATTTTCTTCTGATTTTGATTTTTGCATTGCATCTTGTATATAAACCCTAATCTTTGCCTTCATTTGCATTCATCCTTCATATGCTTGCATACATGAACTTTCCATGACATTTTTGCTTTCACATGACTTCTAGGACATCTTAGGACATATTAAAATCATGTTTGATCATTGCATCATCCATTTACAATGTTATGCATCCATTGTATTTCATAAGTTTTCATGAACTTTCATGCTTACTTTCATGTCCCATTTGCATCTTCATTACTTGTATAATTATCCTCATCTCTTGACATGCTTTCATACCATCTCATAGCATCATTTTCATCATGATTATGCTTCTGACTTTGGTTTTCATCTTTGCATTTCATCTCATTTTCATTTCATTTCATTTCTTGTTGCTAACTTTTCAGGTGGTAAGTGTTTGAGAAGTGAATTTGCCTTCACTTCTCATAATCTCTTCTCATCTCTTTTATGCATCCATTGCTGCATTTTATTTGTGAATTAGAGTGAGCTTTATCATTCATGCTCCCTCCCTGTCGCTCCCGGGATTTTCATCCTAGTACAAACGCGAAAGTGGCGCAGAAAAGGTAGAGTCGCCAGCCAGACATTTTTATCCCGAATTAATGGGAAAGGTAATGTTGCACAAACCTGAGGAAGAAGGAAAGGACAAGGCCTTGCGAACCAAAGATCTGAGTTCGGGAGTCGGTTACGACCTGGGAAGGTATTAGCACCCCAGATCGTCCGTCGTACCCGACGGGATCCACGCTTGCTTGCTTGTTTCCAAGGGTGAGAAAAATACGAATGTTGCTGAACAAATAAACTGCTAACTGGGATGAGAATGGAAATGAGAAAATAACTGGAAAAGAGAATGAACAAAAGGGAAATGTAGGGAAAATAAATAATGTGCTCGAACGGGCCCTACCCCGCTGCCTACGTACCTCATCGGGATAATGAGGATCAGAGTCGACGTAGTTCGCCTAACTAAGGCGGGAACTATTTGTTTGTGTTTTTTATGCTGGAACTGCGTATGTCTATGCTCAGGTGTTGCAGGCTCGTCTGGTACGAGTGCGTTTACCGTCTTGCAAATGAGACAAGTCGCCGCGAGTTCGCGTTGTGAGTGAATGAGATGAGAAGAGAAGTTCCCGCAGGATAGTCGCTTATTATTTGTTTTTGGTCTTTTATGAGAAATATTTTGAGTTTATTTGTTTTATGAAACAATCCCTTGATGAGACTTGTGCATCATGATAGACGAGCTTACACCACTCCAAGATGGAATGAATGCAAGTGCTTCATGGAATAAGGCTATACATAAAGGATCCTTTCATTTATTTGTTAATTGTTTTTTTTGGATTTTGTTTGAAGATGAGAAAGAATGACTCAAATTGCAAAAAGGACAAAATCTAATGGGAACTAAGACTCAACCCTAATTTTATTGATTTATTTACAAGAGAGGTCTTATGGTTAATGAGGTTTTCTAATCCTAATGAGAAAAGAGAAAAGAAGAAAAGAGAACTTAGAAATCAACTTACTTCCTAAGGAAGGTAAGTTGTTTCTAAAGAAAGGGAAAACCTATAAGCAAGCACCAAGTGCTAAGGAAAACACAACTATAATGCATAAGAGATAGGAATGAAGTGAGACTTACCTCAATCTTCCCCCCTACAAAACAAAAGTTAGTATGGCAATGCGTATTGAAAGTAAAATCAAAGCATAAAAGCGATTAAGTACCATAAACGTCCTAGAATGGAACTAGGGTTCAAAATAAGACCTAAGTCTAAAGGTGAAGGTACCTAAAGGTTACATGACTTCTAAAGTCAGTAGCTACATGTTATAGGTCCCTAAGGATGCTAGGATACCTCACAAGATCAAACTATGTCAAACTATGTACAAAAATTTCACCTAAGTTCACATAAATGCAAATTAGGGTTTATGGATGAAGTATGAATGCATATGGCTTACAAGCATGAATTAGTACATGAAATGAACATCAAAGTCAGTAGTGAATGCTTATGAAGATGGATGAATGAATATATAATCATGGATGCGATGGATTAGGCATATGGAGCAATGAGAAGAAGATATGAGAAGAAACGAACAAAAATCGCATAAGATCGCACATGATGAAAGTTAAGGAAGAATGGCATGTGAATATGCATGAAATGATTATGGGTAAGTAGCATACAAGGTATGAGATGCAATTAGAATGCATGAATAGGCATTAATTATTCCCACATAAATCAAATTATTATTTAGAGGAGAAGAGAATCTAGTTTAGGTTTAAGTTAATTCACATAAGTATGCACTTCAAAGCACCAAAACAAACCAAATGAGTATGGTTCAAAAAATGACCTATGACTGGAATTAAAGACCTAAAAGTGACCTATAATTAACTCCTAAAAGTTACCAAAAAGTTCCTTAATCAAATGGCATGAATGCCTTCTTAACATTTAGGTTATGCGACATATAAACACATGAATCAACCTAAGATCTAGGTGACATGGAAAAATAGCAATAAGCCTTTTAAAATTATGAAATTAAATCGCTGGAATGATATAGTGATTATCTTACATGGTCCAAAAGGATTCCACAAAATTATGCACCAAAGTGCCAAAACAATTCCTTGATTAGCAAGGTAACAAAGCATGGTTATCGAAAAACAACTCCACAAAGTGGATCAAAAAGGGCACTAAAAATTATGAAAAAAAAATGCCTAATGAGCATCAAAATGTCACAAATTATAGTGATTAATCATACACAAAAAATAGGTCTCACACCTATGGGGAAAAATTGTTTTTTGTCCCTTATGCCAAAACATTCCTTTTTGGGACATCTCATGATCTAAAATCCAAATAAAATATTAAAACCTCCCAAATCTGGAAACAAAAAATATTACAAATTAATTAAGAGGATGAGGATCCCTCATGAATTTTTCCAGAATTTTATCTCACATAAAACTATTTTTAATAATTGCGACGAAACGGGAAAAAAAGTGGATTTAAGGGAAAGCGAAAGGAAGTGAATTCTACAATCCTTAACCTAATCCCTAAGCTCCGAAATCGACATAAATCAACATAAATCCCAAATAAATTCAGTGCCTCAGTTGGGAGGGCTCAATATGCACCTTAATTTATATTAACCTAAGCCACATACAACTAGAATGATGCATTAAAGTGGAGAATCAAAATTACTTACTTGATCGAAGTACCGATTCTTCACATAAAAGAAATCCAAAAAACTCCGTGCAAGGTCTTGTAATCTCCCATGAGCAAAATAAATGCTCATCATCCATAATTGCTTTGTGGAGATCCACCAAAATCAAAATCGATACAAATCGATCGAAAAACTCATAAACACTTTAATCCATAATTAGTTCAAAAATAATTAAAATTAATGCAAAAAATTCTAACTAAATTTGTCAAGAAACTTATCCAAATTTTAATCAACAAAAATAATTTCAACAATAAAATTAATCCATATCTTTTTTTTTAACAATAAATTTAAATAAACATTTGCCAAAAATAAAGAGTATTGGAGGTGTAATGAGGAATCCAGGATTGTGAATAAGCATTCAATGGCCTAAAGCCCAAACCCAAAACATAGGCGCAAAGGGGGTGCCGAAAAGAATTTGGATGGTGCGGATAATAATTTCATGGCCTGCAGGCCCAATTCTCAAGAGTACTTCGTAGAGAGGGGTGCTAGTAAGAAGTTTGGTGGTGTGGATAGCAATCCATGGGAGTTAGGCCCAAATCTAACCCGGCCACCAATTCTTTATCCCGTGGAAACCCTAACTGAAGCCGCTAACTCTTCTTCTTCTTCATGACCTTGCTTCTTCTTCTTTACCATCGACTGTTCATCCCGACAATCTCATCTCCAGCAAGCCAAAATTCGCCACCGTTCTACCCCTTGCTCATCTTTACTAAAAGACCACGCCACCGACTCTTAAATCGCAAATCACCACTGTCTTTGTTCTTATGAAGAACACGATTTCAATTGTGTTCAGGCGACAAAGAAGAATTCATCAAACACACAACCTACTCCAAAGGTCGTTTCGCGATAATCCTTGAAGGAAGAAACGATGACGTAACTGTGGGACCTGAAGCAAGATTAACATACCTTTTTGATCGGTGAAGGCAAGAAAATCGGAGGTGATATTTTGCTTCCACACTTTCTTCCACTTTTGAAATCGTTATACTTCTGTTGTTTCGATTGAATCGGTGCGCGAATATTGTTGCTAAACTATTACAGGCAATGGACCAATGCAACTTCTTGTTGTAAACTTTTGTTGATAATACGTTATTGCGAATCACGTTGTTGTGACCTTGCATATTGAAGACGAGCTTTGATCGAAGGCGTTGAATCGCGTTTGAACGTTGCTGTGTCAATATGCTTTCTTTCCGCAAGCCGTTGATGGCTTCGTGTTCTGGAATTTCAAGTTTGGTGATGATTGAGGTGCGGTTGCAGAGCTCGCAAGTTGAAGAAGGTTGTTGTGATTGAGAGAGATTGAAGGGTGAACGAAGATGGAGGACGAAGGTGGTTCGAGAATTGGTTTTTTCATTGATTGGTGGATGAAGAGTGAAGAAGATCGAAGATTTGAAACTTGATGATTGATGATGCAGAGTTGAAAGAAAATCTGAGAAGAAGTCGAAGAATGATGCCGGGAGTAATGATTATGTTAGAGTTTTTATGCAGAAAAAGATTGAAGGTTGGTTTTGCAGCATGATGATGATTCATGAGGAAGCTTTTTCTGCTATCCTGTAACTTCTATCTTTCCTGCGCTTTTTTTCCCCTTGAATGTGTAACTGAATTGAACTGATTCGAACTGATTTGATGATTCTTGATATTGTAGGTAGAAGATGGTGATGAAGATTTAGAAGTTTCGGTTCGAGAAGATTGAAGGTGGTTGAGTTTTTGTTGATTGATGAAGATGTAGGATTGCTGGATGCAGGTTCTGAGAGATTCTAGAGTTTGTTGAGTGAAGAAGGTTCAAGAGGATAATTAGAGAATGTGATTGAAGAGGGATCCGATTATGGATGATGGTGAAGAGAGCTTTATACTGATTCTTTTCTTTTTCTGCTGTTTTTCGGTTATCAGCTTTTGTCATCAGTTGGCATTTTTTCAACTGATTTTTCTTATTACTGTTATATCAGTTACCTTTTGTAACTGACTTTTTGGAGATGATTTGTAACTGATTTTGTTCAGTTTTTCTTCTTGATTATTCCTGTAAATGATTCTCATTATTCTGTCTAAATCCTCAGTTTTTTTTGGTACATCCTTTTGTATACCTATTTAAATAGATATTATGATATCCTCCCTTGTTGTTTCTCTATTCAGGCCCTTTTTGTTTGTTTGTGAATTTAGTAAATACCATTAAAGTCACAAAGAAAGTTTAATGAAAAACAAAGTTTCTAAATTTAAAATTATATTTGGGACAAAAGAGAAACTATGGGTTGGAATATTGGACCTTAATGAAAAAAAGAACTGAAAAAGAATTGAAATTGAAAGTTGGCCCAACTTTGGATAAAGACCATGGTATTAATGGAACTCTAAATGAATGAATATTGGTTTAATAGGGAAATGGGCTTAAAAGTTGGATTTAGAGAATTGGACATGAAAATTGGATAAATGGGAATTGGTCAAAGAAGGGTTTATATAGTTTATTAACAATGAAATGGACAAGTCGAAGGTGGTTTATGACAACTTTCCTTTTCGAACAAGATCGAATGAGATACAGACCTCATTAATTCACATGACCAATTTCAACACATTCCATTCAAACTATCCTTCCACTCCAAATCGAGCTTGTGCCCGCATTAATCCTTCAATTCCAAATAGTTTCAAAGTCAAATCCCACTAACTTGTCATTCATCCGTTCAAGCCATTAGGTGCTCATTAATGAAGAAAAAACCAAAGACAGTGAGAAGGAAAGGGCATCCTCGCAATTCAACAAAGGAGAAGTCCCTAATATCCATGAATCAGACCCTAATTCAAAATACATTTGAAATGAAAACCTGGTGATAGGCCATATGCACGGGTGAATAATCTTTGCAAGTGAAATCCTTGACGGTTACTTAATTAGAGAAGTAAACCCTAGCCCAATAGCCAGAGCCTAAGAAGATGATTCCAATGATGGGAACATAGCCAAACCTTGAATCCTCCTGATAATCCGAAATAGGATGTGAAACCCTAATTCTTCAGAAAAATATCGATCACATGTCTTAGGAGCCAATGCACTACATGAGTATGAATATTATGACCTAATGAGAAATGCAGATGAAATGCAATGCGTAAAGCCAGTTAAGGTAAAAAGAATGAGGGCAAATTTTGAGGTATTACACTCCCCACTTTCTTTCTTCAAGCAACTTATCTTCTCAAGTGAAGTAAGTTGTCTTGCTTCTTTCTGCTTCTCCTCCTTTCATCTGCTTCTTCCTTGGTGGATCTCTTGAGGATCTTCTTGCAATCTTCATAAACCCTAAGAACACCCAAGCATGATCACAATTAGGGTTTGATTAGTCCCCCCATTAGTTTTACCTTTGTGTCATCTTTGAGTCTTCTCTTCTCATCTCTTAATCAAGGACTAAACCTTAAAGGTTTTAAGGCTTTGTGATTAGGGTTATGTCTGTATCCTTCTATTAGAATGGAATGTATAACTTTAATCCTAAGAGTTAAATCCTTAATGTGTTTAAATCCTTTAATCAATCCATCTAATAATCACTAAGACATCAAGCTTGTAACTTGGGCCTTGCATTAGGGTTCTAATTATTCCTTAATTGGTTAAGAAGGACTAACCCTAGTGTTAATGGACAAGTCCCCCTCAAGTTGTCTTACATATCATAAAATCCACTTCTTGATCTTACCATTAACTAAAAATCCATTTTAATAAAGACTTTGTTTTGTCATGAGGTTAATCCCTAATCATGGATTAAGTTGAGGAGCTTTCTTCAGCTTAAATGTTCTCATCTATTATCCTTCTATTAGGATGGTGTAATGGGCCCATTAAATCCTTGATTATGGCTTAAACTCATTACATAACACTAAACAAAAACTCCAAAAACATCTAAATAATTGCAAGTAGGTTAATGATCTTAATCCTACATCATGGTGATTAAGTGTGAGGTGTTTACTTCATACTTAAGGTATTCTCATTACCCCTAATTAGAGGGAGGATGTGATGAGTTTACTAACCCTTGGTTTAGGCTTAAGCTCATTTTCTTATGACAAACTCAAAAAGTAATAAAAGAATGAAAACACCAAAAACAAAAAATAATTGTCTCCTCCGAGATTCTTTTCTCATCATCTTCACTAACAAACGAGAACTCGCTTCTTCCGTCTAATGCAAGACAGTTAGTACCTGAGCCAGACAGGTCATACACTTGAGCATAGATAAGTAAGCAGTTCACAAGTCAATTTATCTTTCAGTCTCTTTGAGTCGAACTACGGTGTTCTGACTTCCTCATTGCACGAGAGGATACGTAGGCATAACTTAACAGTTATCGAACAAAAGTCTCTGTATATCCCCCCTCCTCCAGCATTATTCTTTAAGCCTCATAATCTTGAGCTTCACATTCTTTCTTCACACTAACATTCTCTTATTTCACTTTACATTTCTTTTTGCACTGACACTTGCATTCTTTTCCAGCTTTTGCACACAAAATAGCACTGACACTACCCCTTTTAAACACAAACTTTCAAGCGTGGATCCCGTCGAGTACGGCGGACAATCTGGGTGCTAATACCTTACCAGGTTGTAACCAACCCCTTTTCTCAGTTTCTCTGGTTCACAACCGTCTTATCCATATCTTTTCTTAGGTCTATGCAACATTACCTTTCCTTCGGGATAAAAATGCCTAGTTGGCGACTCTTTTCAGTTCACCCTTGTGTTCTCCCTTTCGCCGACCGTTCGCGTCTGTACCCCTCTTGGCTAGGTGTCATCAGGTGGGAGCGAAACATGGTGATTAAGTTTGAGGTGCTTACTTCATGCTTAAGGTATTACCATTACCCCTAATCAGAGGGAGGATGTGATGAGTTTACTAACCCTTGGTTTAGGCTTAAGCTCATTTTCTTATGACAAACACAAAAAGCAATAAAAGATTGAAAACATCAAAAACAAACAATAATCGTCTCCTCAGGGATTCTTTTCTCATCATCTTCACTCATATACGAGAACTTGCTTCTTTCGTCTAATGCAAGACAGTTAGCACCTGACCCAGACATGTCATACATTTGAGCATAGACCAGTAAGTAGTTCACAAGTCAATTTATCTTTCAGTCTCTTTGAGTCGAACTACGGTGTTCTGACTTCCTCATTGCATGAGAGGATACGTAGGCATAACCTAACAGTTATCGAACAAAAGTCTATGCATATTCCCCCTCTTCCAGCATTATTCTTTAAGTCTCATTGTCTTGAGCTTTACACTCCTTCCTTACACTGACACTACTTTTCTTCACTTCACATTTCTTTTGCACTGACACTTGTACATTCTTTTCCAGCTTTTACACACAAAATAGCACTGACACTACCCCTTTAAACACAAATCTTGTAAGCGTGGATCCCGTCGAGTACGGCGGACAATCTGGGTGCTAATACCTTCCCAGGTTGTAACCAACCCCTTTTCTTAGTTTCTCTGTTTCTCGACCGTCTTATCCATATCTTTCCAGGTTTATGCAACATTACCTTTCCTTCGGGATAAAAATGCCTAGCTGGCGACTCTTTTCACTTCATTTCATTTCTCCTTTCGCCGACCGTTTGCGCCTGTACCGGGATGCAAATCTTTGGGAGCGACAGTTCTGTTTCTATTACTTTTAATTTTCTTTTTATTAAACTAACTAAATATTATAATTAATAATGAGCCTAAACATAACACCCCCTATTTTACTAATTCGGATACGATTTTAAGCCCACCAACCCAATTAACACAATAACTATATTATTAATTCCAATAATAATTCTACGGCTTCCGACTTATTTTTCTGACTTATCGACTTAATCAACCACAACATAAAATATATACCGACGAAACACAAATATTAATTAAATATTTAATAAAACAATCAATTAAATATTTGGGCGTTATAACTCTCCCCTCTTAGAAGATTTTCGTCCTCGAAAATTTACCTGATTCAAACAACTCTGGATAGGAGTCTCGCATCTTGCTCTCCAATTCCCAGATCGTGCTTTCTCCAGCAACTCCCAACCAAACAACTTTAACCAACACGATATCTTTCCCTCGGAGAGTCTTTGTTTCACGATCCTCAACTCGTACAGGCCTCGTCTCCACAATGAGATTATCCCGCACTTGCACATCATCCATACTAACCACATGAGACAGATCGGGAATATACTTTCGAAGTTGCGACACATGGAATACATCATGCAAATTTGAAAGATTTGGCGGTAATGCCATCCGATAAGCAACTTTCCCAACTCTTTCCAAAATCTGATATGGACCTATGAAGTGAGGAGTGAGCTTCTTAGACTTCAAAGCCCTCCCAACACCGGTCACAGGCGTGACTCTCAAAAACACATGGTCACCGGCTTGGAATTCTAAATCCTTCTTTCATTTGTCATGGTAACTCTTCTGCCTACTCTGAGAAGCCTTCATCTTCTCTTGGATCAACTTTACTTTCTCGGTAGTTTCTCTGACTAATTCCGGACCAAGTACTACACTCTCACCAGATTCATGCCAACACAACAGAGTTATACCTCCGACCATATAGTGCTCCAAAAGGTGGCATTACAATGCTAGAATGGTAACTATTATTATACGTGAACTCGATCAACGAAAGATAAGTGTCCCATAAACCTCCCTGCTCAAGAACACAAGCTCTCAACAAGTCCTCCAACGACTAAATAGTTCTCTCAGTTTGGCCATCAATATGAGGATGATATATCGAACTCAATCTCAACTTAGAACCTAACGCCTCTTGAAGACTCTTCCAAAACTCCGACGTAAACCTCAGATCTCTATCTGACATAATACACAGAGGAACATCATGCAACTTCACAATTACTCGGATATAAATCTCTGCCAACTTCGCAATTGGATACATGATGTTAATAGGTATAAAATGAGCCGACTTTGTAAGCCTATCAACAATCACCCAAATTGAATCATGCCCTCTTAAAGTAACAGACATCCCTGTCACAAAGTCCATAGAAATGCTATCCCATTTCCATTCTGGAACTTCCAACGGTTGCATCAACCCAACAGGCTTCTGATTCTCAATCTTCGAATTTTGAACAGTCAAACACGTATACACAAAACGAGCTACATCTTCTTTCATTCCGGACCACCAAAATATTTCCTTTAAATCTTGATACATTTTAGTAGCTCCCGGATGAATACTTAAACTACTTTTGTGACCCTCTTCATGAATCCTTCTTTTCATATCTGCATCATCAGAAATACAAATTCTTTCATGCAGTATCAAGACACCTCTCGCATCAATCTTAAAGTCACTCTTCTCTGATTGACCACACTTGTTCATGATATCTACTAATTTCACATCTAGCTTCTGAGCCTCTCGAATACTATCCATAAAGTCATTATTAATCTTCAACATTCCTAACATCACACTTTGTGGTGTCACTTCGCAAACCAAACTCATATCTTGAAATTGCTCAATTAATTCCAACTCCTTAATCATCATTGCTGACATATGCAAGGTCTTTCTACTTAAAGCATCAGCTACAACATTCACTTTACCTAGATGATAATTCAAATCGAAATCATAATCCTTCAGCAACTCTAACCATATACGTTGTCTCATATTCAGCTCTTTCTGATCAAACAAATACTTTAGGCTTTTATGATCACTATAAACTTCGAATATGGAACCATATAGATAATGCCTCCAAATTTTCAACACAAACACAACTGCAGCAAGCTCTAAAGCATGCGTAGGATAGTTCTTCTCATGGATTCTCAACTGTCGCGACGCTTAAGCAATTACTTTATTATTCTGCATATGCACACCTCCTAAACCCATCAATTAAGCATCACAATAAACTACAAACGATTCTTCTGGATTTGGTAAAGTCAAAACCGGCGCGGACATCAATCTCTTCTTCAATTTGGTAAAACTCTCTTCGCACTGAACATCCCACACAAAAGCTTTACTTTTACAAGTTAATCTAGTTAACGGAAGTGCCAACTTATAAAATCCTGCAATAAACCTTCTATAATTTCCCATTACAACACAACTTCTACCTTTGAAGGATCCACAATAATACCTTTTCCTGAAATTACATGGCCAAGAAAACTGACTTCTCTTAACCAAAACTCACACTTGGACAACTTCGCATACAAAATCTTATCTCTCCGAACTTCCAACACTGATCTCAAATGTTCCTTATGCTCTTCTTCTGACTTAGAGTAAATCAGAATATCATTAATAAATACAATTAAAAAACAGTCTAGATACGTATGAAAAATACGGTTCATGTATTCCATAAATACTCCCGACCCGCATTAGTCACACTGAAAGGCTTCACAGAATACTCATAATGTCCATATTGTGTTCTGAACGTCGTCTTCTGAATATCCTCATCTTTCACTTTGATCTGATTATAACCCGATCTCAAATCAATCTTACTGAATACACAAGCACCCACCAACTGGTCCATCAAATCATCTATTCTCGGAAGCGGATACTTATTCTTGATCGTCACTTTATTCAACTCTCTATAATCAATACAAAGTCGCATACTACCATCTTGCTTCTTCACTAGTAACACTAGAGCTCCCCATGGTGCTACACTTGGTCTTACAAACTTTTTCTCAAGTAGATCTTCCAACTGCTTCGTTAATTCAGACAATTCCGATGTCGACATTATGTATAGTTCCATCGAAACAGGTCTAGTACCAGGTGTAGCACCCAAAATTTGCCCTCTAGTTTTCTATCTTTTTTCCATTTTGCATCTCATATGCATTTCCATTAAATCATTAACATTTAGAATTCATATCAGTTGCATAGGCTCCTGAGACATGGGATCTTTGTTTTCTGAGTGATTAGGGTTTCACATATTTATTTGCGGATTATCAGAGAATTCAAGTTTTTGGTTATGCAACCATCAATGGCATCATCCTCTTATTGATTTTATCACTGAATTAGGGTTTATTTCCCTAATATAGTGGTCTTCAAGGATTTCACATCTGCAAGGACTATTCACTATGCATTTGGCCCATCATCAGGCTATGTTCTTCTTCATCAAGTCGCAAGGCTATTCTTCTTTTTCAATATCTCAAAAGCATTGATTTTGGTTCAAGTGTGGTTATTCAATCGCGGTCCAGTTCAGATGGATGTTTGACCTAGCCTTGGTCAAACTATCAGGATTTTGTTTCAATTCATGATATTTGTTTCATTGGATTATTTCTCAGTCAGTGTACGTCTAAGATCAGATTGTTGTGTGTGGAACTATTCAGGCTATCAAGCCTTAGTTTGTGAGAATTTTAGGTTGAATATTTAGGTTCATCATGACTTGTGAGTTCAAATCTTGTTTCATCTGTGGATTTATTTTCCCGGAATTCTTTCAGACAGATCCAAAGTGATTCAAAATTCATTTGGCCAAAGATTCAGAAGATTATTGATTCATATGATATTGTTTCATTTACGAGGTGTTCAGTGACATTCGTGCTTCATGTTTTATCAGAGGATGTTGGCGGAGATTCGAGTGTAGTTGTTGGATTAAATACAGTCAAGTTGCGGGATTATTCAAGTTCACAAATAATTTCAAATTTCTAACCCATTTTCGCTTTGGTCTATTCACAAAGTCATTTCATAAGTCAGTTCCATTTTTTTCTTTGTAAACCCATTTTGCTGATATCCATTTTTTTAAACGATCCCAGTGTCAGTCATTATAATTTATTTTATATTCCATTTTCCATTTAATTTTATTCATCCATTTTTAATATCCAAATTAATTTCAAATCTCATTTTCATTCAAATCCAATGTGTTTCTTTAACCAATTAAGCCCACAATCCTGAGCAAAATACAAAAGAGAAAGTTCCAGCTTTTTGTTCAAACAAAATATGGCCCATAAAATGATATGCAACAACCAATTTTCGGTGCATAATTCAGCCACAAACTGTGACCTGTACAACGATTATATTTATTTTTCCACACACTCATTCTCTTTCAACAAAGCCAACTCATGACCCCACCACTCCAACAATTTCTTATGCAACTCAAACACAATTTTCCTCCGTACAACCTACACTCCACTAGCCATCACACAATGAATCGGTACATGATCAACCAAAATTTCACACTGATTTCTTTCCATACACCTCCACACAACACCAAATATGTGAACGGCAGCAACACGTAATAGATTCACTCCACCAACCTACAGTTGCTATCACGCGATAGGCATCCACAAAAGAACTGCAAGGAAAACCGAAAATGCATTCCGCGCACGCATTTTTCGCACAAGACAATAATTTTCGCACAAGACAATACACTACAAAAACAGGAATTAACAAGTCATTCAAGACAACTTTTCACAAACCCAGCAAGAAAACCATCACTACTCACCGCAACATCCTTCGTTCTTCAACAACTTCCCATACACCAACACATAACAACAATCACCATTAAACCGTAACCTCCACCCTTTTCTTCTTCTGAATACCACTATACCTTCAACATTCTTCTTCAGACCTCAACAAACAAACAATAATCACACCCTTAACCTTAACCGCAATTGGAGATCAAGGAAGAGGAAGCCGTGCTACGGCACTGCTGAAACCAAAGATTGAATGGATCGACGAGGAAGGCCGCGACTGGAAACAAAGCAGAACCACTCAGAGAAAGATACAACCGCCGCGAACGATTTTGAGATTGCGTTGACAAAACCGAATCGCATGAAGGTTGACCCAGAGAGTGACGATGCGCGATCCGAGATGAAGAAGCTTACCGCCGACGATTTAAAGGAGACGATCTTGCGAAATACTCGCGCTGGCGGCGACGGTGTATTTCATTTCGCGTTTTTTGTTTCAGGAGAAGAGAGGAGAATCTGTGTTGTCCCCTTTTCTTTGTTGACCTTCTTTCCATATTTATTTTTTTCAATTTCTGGTTATTAAATTTAATGAGTTTTGTTTTTTCTCTTATGTTTATTTTACTTTAAGAAGGGTTTCTATTGTTGCTGTTGTTGTTGGGCCTTAAGGACCTAAGCCCGCGCCAGATTTGCTAATCCCACCACCATCCTGCAGTCATATTTGGATATTGAGACAAGTTATTGGGCTTGAATCTTGGCCCATTTGTTTTTTGGCTGACTGCACCATTGATCCAACGATACCCCCCCCCCCCTCATCTTTTGTTTTTTTTCTTTTCTTTATTTTTATTAGATTATTAACTTTTTCTATTATATTTTTTATTTGTTAGAATTTTATTAATCTAGAAGTTTATTAGTTTCGTTAAAATTCTATTGTTAATGTTAATATAACTTTGTTTAATTTTGATTAATTTTGTTTAAGTAAATAGAAATTTGTTTAATATTGTTATAGCTTTGGTTGATATTTTGTAGGCCTATTGCTTGATTTTGAGGATGGCGGATTTAACTTGATGATAGTCGTGCGATTGATTGTTTGTTCATGGATTATTGACTTGTTAGTGTTCGTGGAATTCTTGATGCAATTTGTGACGCTTAGTGGATTATTTACTGGACACAATGACCTATCTTGATGAATCATCTGGATGAATATTCTTGTTGGTTTTGGACGTTAATTAGTGATAGTGAGCGTCTGAGTCTTACTGGATTGATTGTGTGAATCTTCTACTCGATATTTCTTCTTGTTTTCTCTTGCACGTATTGAAGAGGCAACGAACCTTCTCCGTTAGGTACCACTGGAACTATTATTTTTCGTGCCTCATTCTAGTCCTGATGCCATGTTAGGAGCATGCTGCTGCATCTGGAAGTCCTACTTGTGTAGGCTCTGTTTGTGCATTGTTCGATTACTCCTTATTTCATTCTCCTCTCCTTACTTATTTATTTTTCATCCCAACTTCTTCCTCATCTTCTTTATTTCTTTCTTAACTTGAGGTGTGCTTAGGCCAACATGTTCTTCTCCTCATCTTCTTCTTCTTCTTCTTCTTCTTCTTTTCTTTCCTTCTTCTTCATTAGGATAGAATTCAAACCTCACTAACCTAGGACTCCAATGCATGATAACATTAAGAGTAGTCTTCCCCATTAGAATTTACCTTTGAGATCCTTTTGGTGCTCTCTCTTCTCATCTTCAAACTTAACTTTAAGTCACTTTAATAATGACGAGTCTTCTCATGTGACACGAGACTTTGCTATGAGATACATGCACACGTTCCGTTTCGGGGCGAGGTGTAGGATATCCCTCGTGGTGGATAGGTCTTAGCATGAGATTACTTCACAAAGAAAATATAAAAAACAGTTCTTAACCAAAAATCACACAAACACTTAATAAATGTCAATAGGTCAGTGTGCCTGAGCCTTCACTCATGGGACTAGATTTGGGGATTTCCTCCATAGCTAGGTGTGCCTCTTTCGCATTCCATTTCGGGATGTTGTAAGAAGTACACATCCTGTTAAGTAAGACTTAGGTACATTTACCTATTCAAACCTCAAAGCAGAAAACTCATAAAAAACACTGGACAAACAATAAGCGTCTCTCCTTCGGGACTTCTTTTCTCACCACCTTCACTCCTTACGTACGAACTTGCTCCTACTTGTCATTTTGCAAGACGGGAACGCACTCGTCGTCCGAGCCTGCAACACCTGAGCATTGACATAGGCAGTTCCAGCCTTAAGACACAAGCAATGTTTTCCACCCCTAGTTGGGGGAACTACGGCGACTCTAATCCTCATTGTCCAGATGAGGTACGTAGGCAGCGGGGTAGGGCCCGTTCGAGCACAATCTTTATTTTCCCTACATTTTTCCTTTTCTTTTCTTTTTTCAGTTCCCTTTTCTTTTCTTTTATCCGGTTCAGTTCATTTTCTTCGCAACAGCTTTCACTTCTTCACCCTTTGAAACAGTTTCTTTGCAAGCGTGGATCCCGTCGGGTACAGCGGATGATCTGGGTGCTAATACCTTCCCAGGTCGTAACCAACTCCCGAACTCAGTTTTCTTTGGTTCGCAGGACCCGTGTCCTTCCTTTTCTTTTCTTCTGGTTTGTGCAACATTACCATTCCCGTTCCTTTGGGATAAAAATGACTGGCTGGCGACTCTACATCTTTCCGCGCCACTTTCGCGTTTGTACCAGGATGGAAATCCGGGGAGCGACAACTGGCGACTCTGCTGGGGACTTCCTAACCAGAGAATCTCTTGTTCCCTTGAGAGTCTCTCCTAGCGCTTGCGTGTTTCTGTTTCTTTGGGTGTTGATTGTTTGTTGTTGCCTGTGTATTTTACTGTTGTTTATTTATAAATTTATTTACAGCTTTATTTACAGTTTTCAGTATTTATTTTCATGCATCATATATGTACTGGACTGGATTTTTTTTCTGTTTGGTGGGACTCAGGTGATACTGTTACTGAGAGATAAGCTAAATACCCGGCTTGAGTGCACCCTAGGATTAGAGTGGACACGTTGTACTCGCATGTGGCATGATGAGCGGCGATGTGTTTCACACCCAGACTGCGACCGTCTTGGAAATATCTTGTGTGGGGATTTCCTCCACTTCGGGATAGGACCTTGATAGTTATATGCATCTGGGGACCAATCATTGAGAATCATTTGTGGAAACAACCCTCTCCAGTGGTGACAGTGGCAGACCACATTCTGTGGCAAACCCACTCGCACCCGAGGACCCACCTGGAACTCACATAGGATGGCCTTGTTTTCCCGGACTCACGCTGAGAGCTCCCTGAGTAGTACATAATGCCAAACCGATTCCCTGATTTGGTCATGAGCCATTTCTCGGAAATGGTGAATGTATTATTGCTATTCGGATTTGAGAGTCCGTGATGTTTGACCCGGAGCACACCCGTGAGATTGGGAGGGGTTTACAGGTTTGCAGGAACCCTTGACCTCAACATACCCTGGTTATCAGTGTGTTCTATGTTTGATCCGGTCACTATGATCCTAGAGTGATTAACCTTTGGTTTTTGGTTACTATTTTGGATTATCATACAGAGATCTTGTGGTTACAGACACTCGATTCTTGGCTCAGTATTCCAGATTCCAAGCAGTTTCCAGATGTTGATCCCATGTCTTTGCATCTTTAACATCATCATATTGCATTTTGCATTTGCATCTGCATTGCATTTCCTTCTTCCAGAAAGCTCATCCTTCCTCTTTTGTCCATGACCAGCCAGCTGATTTCCCGGTACTCAGTTTGAACAAGTGGTAACTGTTGGAAGACAAAAAAGTTGTTTGAAACTAGACTGAGCAGTGTCAGGAACTAAGAAAAGGTCAGATTGGAAGCCGTCAGTAGCTATGTCAGAGAACAACCGTCATAATGTTGAGTTTCCACCTGGTTTCACTTCAATGACCAATCCTTTGTATGGTCTTTCTCCTGACGAGGATCTTCCACAAGTGAAAAACCTTACTCAAGCTCAGCCTGCACAGACCCGATCATGAATCAGAATGTACTTGAACCATCTGTTGTCCGAGGTGGACCTTCATCTTCTTCTAATGCTATAGATTATCAGAGTTTCGCTTTCCCTATGCCGAACTTCCAAGGGGCAACTCCCGTGTTGAAAACTAAGGATCCACGAGCTATTGATCCTGCTGAAAGGTTTCGTGTGTTGGATGAGCAAATCAAAGCCTTAGCAGATCCTGATGCCTTTGGTTTTGATGCTCTAAACCTGTGTTTGGTGCCTGGTCTTGTCATTCCTCCAGATTTCAAAAACTCCAAAGTTCGAGAAGTACACTGGTGTCAGTTGCCCGAAGCGTCATTTGGTGATGTTCTGCAAAAAAATGACTTTTGATGCCCGCAATGATAAGCTGATGATTCACTGTTTTCAGGACAGTTTAAGCGGGGCATCCCTAGGTTGGTATATGGATTTGGAAAGTAGTCGTATCCGATCTTGGAATGATTTATCCAGAGCTTTCGTAAAGTAATACCAGTACAATGTGGACATGGCGCCCTATCGCACGCACCTGCAGAGACTATCTCAGAGGACTGGTGAATCTTTCAGAGAATATGCACAGCGGTGGAGAGAGTTGGCAACCCAAGTGCAACCACCACTTTCAGACAGAGAATTAGTTGACCTGTTCGTGGGCACTTTGCAAGGTCCGTACCTGGAAAGAATGAGTAGCATTGGGACTTCAAGCTTCTATAATTTGATGATAGTTGGAGTACGCATCAAGAGCCTACTCAAAAGTGGAAAGATCCAAGACTCTTCGAATATCCCAGCTAGTGAAGATGAGTCTGTTGTTAGCTCCCAAAGGGAAGAAGGGTATGACATCAATGTAGTCATGGAAAATATTGAATATTTTGGACCTACATCTTCTCAGAAATCATCTTTTCCTAGGTCTGGCTACTCTTACGGACAACAAGAGATGCTCAGAGCACCATACCAGAAACCCTAGACTCCTCCTTGTCCATGTTTGCAAGCTCAGGGTCGAAGACCTCCGATTTAACATCAGAGCCAGCCTAGGCCTCGCAACAATCTGGAAAGAAGGAATGCTCCTCTTCATCCAGTTCCCATGGCATACAGTGAACTATTGCCACATCTAATTCAGAGCTCATTGGTGGTTATTAAGCCTCTCAAGCCGTTTCCAGAGCCGTACCCTCCAGGGTATAATCCTCATGAGCAGTGTGGGTATCATGGTGGATTAATGGGGAATTCAACTAAAGACTGTAAAGCTTTTCAAGCCAAAGTCCAACAGTTGATCGACAAGGGGTACATATCCTTTCCAGAAGGAAGCTTGGTCGCACACGTCAACCTCTCGCCTCTTTGAGTTCAAAGACTTCGAAGGAGGGTCTCCTGATTTCAGTGGCTCAGACAAGATGTCATCAGAGTTGGAGATCATCGTATCCTTTTTATCATTTGCATTGTAGTTTCTTTCCCGTTAGTAGCTACTTGTCTTTTAAACATTGTTGTTTTGAATGGTAATGATAATGAAGTGATCATGCTTTTTGAATCAATTATGTCGCATTCGCTCATTTTTGTCTTTACTTGCATTGAAAAAACTAAAAAAAAAATTGCATCCATATACCTCCCATTTATTTCACTGTTGTTTAGCAGGTTTGAAGGAGGATGATGACAACTGAATACCCATAATTGTTCAAGGTATGCTTTCAGAGTAGAACCTGCTGACGATGTACATGCATTGCTTCAATTCCCAAACACCGGAGATATAAGGGAGATAAACCCTCGTCAACCCCTTTGAGCCTTGAAGTAGGAGTTTCTTTTCTAAACGAAAAAACCTCACATTCAACCCGGGGAAGGGTAGTCATTAGTTAATTTGACCAAGCGTTCAAATTTCCAAGGGAGTGAGCATTTGAGGAGCCATTTCCTTTTATTCATTACACCTCAAGAGGTCAAGGGACGTGAAACCGCAATTGTCACCCTCACCAACAAAGGAATGAGGCAGTCACAACCCTTTTATGCAAGTCAGACAAACCTGTGTCACACGATTTTGTAAAAAAGAAAATCATCATAAAAAAAAGATAAATAAAGCCCGCTAAGTCGAAGAAAGAAAAAAATAAGAACAAACGACTTAGGAAAAAGTTAGGGCATCCCGCTGGACTTTAAAATCGAAAAATTCATAAATAATCAGTCCAGGAAAAAATTAGGGAGTTAAAAAAAATCAGAAAGAAAAAGTTCCATTAGAACAAAGTCGTGTGACCAGACACAAAGTCAGAAGGGGTGACTGTTACTCCAAGAAACCTCATTGGTGCTTAAATCGTCAACGTCATTGGTTCCTCAACCATTACAAAACCCTTTCGAGAGGCGAGCGCCTAGGCCAAATTAGCTGAGTATAGGACTAGAGAACATCAAGGAGAATGGGTGGGCATAGATAAATTTTGAGCCATAAATATTTCTTTCTAAAACCGTGAACCGGGCTACGTCATAACCCTTGAAAGTCCTAATTGAAACAGGGTCAATTCTGAAAGCATACTACGACAAGGTTGCGTAAACTGACTCCTAATGGTTTGCTAACTCAGCACTACGTTTGGACTAACGGTCCATTCGTCACACACTGTCACAATATTTTCAAATAATGATTTTCAAAACTTGCATGTGCACTGCATTAAAATTACCATTTGCAAATGAATAGTTTTAATTGCAAGTCAGTTTATGACATCAGGGAAGTTCCTACAAAGAGCAATCACGAGGGAACCTGATCATTCAACAAAGATGATCAGACTCAAGAGCATCTTGCAGGCCTTTGAATCAGGGGCATGTTATCTAGTGGCTTTGTCGACCAAGGTATCCGTCAAGGTAAAGCAAGTTCCCAAGCATCAGTCGATTGAGGGACGTCTATTCAAAAGTCAGTTGGTCAGAGTTGAATCTGCCAAACAGGGGCAGGACACTCGGATTTTCTATTGACCAAGGTTGAATTCTTCCAATGCTCAGTCAGAATGAGTCAAGTCATTTCCACGCTCATACCGGGGCAGGACACTTCCAGAGATCACTAAGTGCAACTCTCCTCGAGAGGACATCCAAGTCTGCCATGCCAAGAATTGGATAATCAGTGACAGTCTGTTCAGAGACTCACTATACAGGGGAAACGTTTAGCTACACAGAGCAAGTTATATCAAGTAATCTTCGAGTTCAAGATGAGTGTCGGGAAATCATGCTACCCACCCTCTCCTTTGTCACCCTCTTCAACATGAAGTTTTGTCCGCATAAGATCTTTCTTCCCACCTCGGGAGCTTTTCGGGAGCCTTTCATAAGCATTGCATAAATCATTTGCATACATTATTCATGTCGCTTCGCTCGAGCATATAGAGCATACACATCATAAATGCATTCAACATACCCCCACAATCTTCAATCTCATTTCCAGGGCCTCGTAACCCCAACTTCTTAACTTTTCAAAGTCCAGTTCTCGTCTGGCAAACCAACCCAAAGTCCAGTTCTCGTCTGGCAAACCAACCCAAAGTCCAGTTCTCGTCTGGCAAACCACTTCAAATACCAGTTCTCGTCTGGTAGGTGAATCTTTTAACTAATTCTCGTCTGGTCACCTTTTCGTTTAGCCTTTTGAACGCTAGTTCTCGTCTAGTAGTCATTCTTTTTCAGAGTCAATTCGCATTTGACAATGAACCCAAGGAGTCAGTTCTCGTCTGACGACTTATTCTTGGCCCATCAATTCTTGTCTGTTGGCCTACCTTCAATAAATCGGTTCTCGTCTGGTATTTCACTTTCAAAGTCCAATTGCTTGGCAACCAAACAAAAATTTATATCAACCTGGCCGTACGCCCAACCATCCTTGTTTTAGCTCCCGCAGCTTGCATACCATCATGTCCTCAGCATCATGAGCATACGTCTACATCTTGCATCATTTGCATTGCATCTTCATACCGCATGGTTTTTATTTTCTCTCTGGTGTGGAGCAAGACCCATTACAAGACGCAATCTGGGGCAGTTATCTCAAGATCTGTTGAATTTCTGCGAGAGTTTGAAGACACTGGGGCAAGTCTGGACGCCAGGTCTTCTGTAAAATCCTCTAAAGGAAATCTTTTGAAGATGATGCAATATGGCATAATTTCAAGAGTAATGGATGCTTGTGCACTCTTGATAATCAGTATGCGACTGTTGAGCTCAGAAGCTTGAAGCATTGTGTTAATTCTCTGGGAATATCTGGTTTTTACTTTCCCAGCAGGGCATTAGAAGTTTATTTCTTCCCCGAGCGTAAGATCTTCTTTCAGCCGACAATATTTCCTCATAAGGAGTTGGTATTCTCCACAGTCAAAATCCAATTTTCATTGGCATATCTTCCCAACACAGTCGTCATACTATACTTGGGGGCATATTTTGGCTTATTTTGATTCTCCAGCAAAGTCTCTCCTCAGCAAAGCAAAGTCTCTCCTCAGCAGAGCATTGCCAAGTCTTTTCCTCAGTCATGCCAGAAGGTTGACATCTCCCCAGCTGAGGTAGAGTAGATGATATCCCCAGCGGAACTTCAAAGCTAACTGAATTATTCTCATCCCCAAGCGGATTTATCTTTCCACAGTGAAGTATGCTCAGCAGGCAGCTGAAGGCCTTGCTTCCTCACAGAGCTTAGAATGTCAGATTTTGTTTCCCGACAAGGGTTATTTAACCAAGCATCTTCCCCAGCCAAGTCTGAAGATGATCTTTTCCCACTTAGTTTCAGGATTAGGGATTCACTCCCATCATTGAAATATTCCCCAGAGAAGTTGCCAATTTATTTTTGGCCAATGTGATGATACAAACAATTATTCATCTCCCCATCCAGAGTTAAGTGTCAAAGCATCTTGACCTTGTTCTCCCCTGCAGAATTGAGATTCTTGCTGCCAATCAGGGCACTTTGTTGTTGCTCGTATGCATTCCCCAGCACTCGTCTGTGTTTGACATTTGCTTGTTTCTCGTCTGCATTCCTCAACACTTGTATGTGTTTGTTATCTGTTTGAAGCTCGTCTGCATTGTTTGGATACTCGTCTGTATCGTCCCAAACGCTCGTCTGTGCTAGCCTATACCCATATGTGTTGATTTGATAATCACTCTGGTACTCGCCTGCTACTCCAAATGCTCGTCTGAATTGGATTTCTGGTATTCGTCTGTATTAGTGGCTGATATTCGTTCGTATCATCGCTTGAAGCGCTCGTCTGTGTTTCTTAGATCATCGCCGGATATTCGTTTGTATCGTTGACTTATGGCACTCGTCTGTGTTTCTCTTGATGATCGTCCAATATTCGTCTGTATTGAAGAGGTTTGAAGTCCTGATGGTGGGATTAAACGTCAAAATGGTTACCGGTCCTGGTGTGACAGGTTATTCGAAGGAGGTTCGTCTGTCTCAAGCACCACTTATCTATGCAAGATTTGTGAAGAGGGTTCGTCCAATCCTAATGTTGCACTTGGCGTAACAAGTTTGCTTGAAGAAGACTCGTCTGTCTTAGACCATATATCCACGAATAATATATCAGGAGGGTTCGTCTATCCTAATTATGCATGTCTATCCCACAGACTTAAGTGCATCACCGTTCCTGACGTACCAGGTCTACTCGAAGAGGGCTCGTATGTCACGTTCCCGGCGTAACAGGTTTGCTTGAAGAAGACTCGTCTGTCTAAGTTTTTCTTATCCGGCATAACAGTTTCAACTTGGAAGGAGCTCGTCTGCTTTCTCCCCACTTCAGTCACCAAAGCATCATTTGGTTGAGTTTATTTTCCATTGCTTGCATTCTCCAGCAGAGTGAAAATTTCAGGTTTTCCTGGTATTCAACCACAGTTTATCTTGAACGGTCGATAGCCCGTGCTATCGTCCTTTTCAGATTAACAGTTTCTTGAATAGGGGCAGCTGTAGCACCCAAAATTTGCCCTCTGGTTTTCTATCTTTTTTCCATTTTGCATCTCATCTGCATTTCCATTAAATCATTAACATTTAGAATTCATATGAGTTGCATAGGCTCCTTAGACATGGGATCTTTGTTTTCTGAGTGATTAGGGTTTCACATCTTTATTTGCGGATTATCAGAGAATTCAAGTTTTTAGTTATGCAACCATCAATGGCATCATCCTTTTATTGATTTTATCACTAAATTAGGGTTTATTTCCCTAGTATAGTGGTCTTCAAGGATTTCACATCTGCAAGGACTATTCACTATGCATTTGGCCCATCATCAGGATATGTTCTTCTTCATCAAGTCGCAAGGCTATTCTTCTTTTTCAATATCTCAAAAGCATTGATTTTGGTTCAAGTGTGGTTATTCAGTCGCGGTCCAATTCAGATGGATGTTTGACCTAGCCTTGGTAAAACTATCAGGATTTTGTTTTAATTCATGATATTTGTTTCATTGGATTATTTCTCAGTCAGTGTACGTCTAAGATCAGATTGTTGTGTGTGGAACTATTCAGGCTATCAAGCCTTAGTTTGTGAGAATTTTAGGTTGAATATTCAGGTTCATCATGACTTGTCAGTTCAAATCTTGTTTCATCTGTGGATTTATTTTCCCGGAATTCTTTCAGACAGATCCAAAGTGATTCAAAATTTATTTGGCCAAAGATTCAGAAGATTATTGATTCATATGATATTGTTTCATTTACGAGGTGTTCAGTGACATTTGTGCTTCATGTTTTATCAGAGGATGTTGGCGGATATTCCAGTGTAGTTGTTGGATTAAATACAGTCAAGTTGCGGGATTATTCAAGTTCACAAATAATTTCAAATTTCTAACCCATTTTCGATTTGGTCTATTCACAAAGTCATTTCATAAGTCAGTTCCATTTTTTTCTTTGTAAACCCATTTTGCTGATATCCATATTTTTAAACGATCCCAATGTCAGTCATTAGAATTTATTTTACATTCCATTTTCCATTTAATTTTATTCATCCATTTTTAATATCCAAATTAATTTCAAATCTCATTTTCATTCAAATCCAATGTGTTTCTTTAACCAATTAAGCCCACAATCCTGAGCAAAATACAAAAGAGAAAGTTCCAGTTTATTGTTCAAACAAAATATGGCCCAAAAAATGATATGCAACAACCAATTTTCGGTGCATAATTTAGCCACAAACAGTGACCTGTACAATGATTATATTTATTTTTCCACACAGTCATTCTCTTTCAACAAAGCCAACTCATGACCCCACCACTCCAACAATTTCTTATGCAACTCACACACAATTTTCCTCCGTACAACCTACACTCCACTAGCCATCACACAATGAATCGTTACATGATCACCCAAAATTTCACATTGATTTCTTTCCATACACCTCCACACAACACCAAATATGTGAACGATAGCAATGCGTAGCGGGTTCACTCCACCAACCTACAGTTGCTATCACGCGATAGGCATCCACAAAAGCACTGTAAGGAAAACCGAAAGTGCATTCCACACACGCATTTTTAGCACAAGACAATACTCTTCCTCCACCTTTCTAAAACCATTTCATTCACACTACAAAAACAAGAATTGACAAGTCATTCAAGAGAACTTTTCACAAACCCAGCTAGAAAACCTTCACTACTCACCGCAACATCCATCGTTCTTCAACAACTTCCCATACACCAACACACAACAACAATCACCATTAAACCGCAACCTCCACCCTTTTCTTCTTCTGAATACCACTATACCTTCAACATTCTTCTTCAGACCTCAACAAACCAACAATAATCACACCCTTAACCTTAACCGCAACAACCTTCAACCAAATCTCCACGACACCTTTATCACCTTTGCATAAATCAAACCGCCTTCATCGATCTCCCTCAACCTTGATCCAAACCCTTCAAACACAAATCTACACTCCTCTAACAACCAAAACAGAACAGAAACAGAAGAAGAGAGAAGAAGGGGAATTTCAAATCGGAAAGAAGAAGAGCAAACTTGAGATGAGAGATTTTAGCCGAAATCGTTGAAGAGAGAAAGCCGTGTTCGTTGGTGGATTGCGAACCACGATTGGAGATCAAGGAAGAGGAAGCCGTGCTACGGCACTGCTGACACCAAAGCGTGAATGGATCGACGAGGAAGGCCGCGAATGGAAACAAAGCAGAACCACTGAGAGAAAGATACAACTGCCGCGAACGATTTTGAGATTGCGTTGACAAAACCGAATCGCATGAAGGTTGACCCAGAGAGTGACGATGCGCAATCCGAGATGAAGAAGCTTACCGCCGATGATTTGAAGGAGACGATCTTGCGAAATACTCACGCTGGCGGCGACAGCGTGTTTCATTTCGCGTTTTTGTTTTAGGAGAAGAGAGGAGAATCTGTGTTGTCCCCTTTTCTTTGTTGATCTTCTTTCCATATTTATTTTTTTCAATTTTTGGTTATTAAATTAATGAGTTTTGTTTTTTCTCTTATGTTTATTTTACTTTAAGAAGGGTTTCTATTGTTGCTGCTGTTGTTGGGCCTTAAGGACCTAAGCCCGCGCCAGATTTGCTAATCCCACCACCATCCTGCAGCCATATTTGGATATTGAGATAAGTTATTGGGCTTGAATCTTGGCCCATTTGTTTTTTGGCTGATTGCACCATTGATCCAACGATAACCCCCCTCATCTTTTGTTTTTTTTTCTTTTCTTTATTTTTATTAGATTATTAACTTTTTCTATTATATTTTTTATTTGTTAGAATTTTATTAATCTAGAAGTTTATTAGTTTTGTTTAAATTCTATTGTTAATGTTAATATAACTTAGTTTAATTTTGATTAATTTTGTTTAGTATTGTTCTAGCTTTGGTTGATATTTTGTAGGCCTATTGCTTGATTTCATGGATGGTGGATTTAACTTGATGATAGCCGTGCGATTGATTGTTTGTTCATGGATTATTGACTTGTTAGTGTTCGTGGAATTCTTGATGCAAGTTGTGACGCTTAGTGGATTATTTACTGGACACAATGACCTATTTTGATGAATCATCTGGATGAATATTCTTGTTGGTTTTGGACGTTAATTAGTGATAGTGAGCGTCTGAGTCTTACTGGATTGATTGTGTGAATCTTCTACTCGATATGTTTTCTTGTTTTCTCTTGCACATATTGAAGAGGCAATGGACCTTCTCCGTTAGGTACCATTGGAACTATTATTTTTCGTGCCTCATTCTAGTCCTAATGCCATGTTAGGAGCATGCTGCTGCATCTGGAAGTCCTATTGGTGTAGGCTCTGTTTGTGCATTGTTCGATTACTCCATATTTCATTCTCCTCTCCTTACTTATTTATTTTTCATCCCAACTTCTTCCTCATCTTCTTTTTTTCTTTCTTAACTTGAGGTGTGCTTAGGCCAACATGTTCTTCTCCTCATCTTCTTCTTCTTCTTCTTCTTCTTCTTCTTCTTCTTTTCTTTCCTTCTTCTTCATTAGGATAGAATTCAAACCTCACTAACCTAGGACTCCCATGCATGATAACATTAGGAGTAGTCTTCCCCATTAGATTTTTCCTTTGAGATCCTTTTGGTGCTCTCTCTTCTCATCTTCAAACTTAACTTTAAGTCACTTTAATAATGACGAGTCTTCTCATGTGACACGAGACTTTTCTATGAGATACTTGCACGCATTCCGTTTCGGGGCGAGGTGTAGGATATCCCTCATGGTGGATAGGTCTTAGCATGAGATTACTTCACAAAGAAAATATAAAAAACAGTTCTTAACCAAAAATCACAAAAACACTTAATAAATGTCAATAGGTCAGTGTGCCTGAGCCTTCACTCATGGGACTAGATTTGGGGATTTCCTCCATAGCTAGGTGTGCCTCTTGCGCATTCCATTTCGGGATGATGTAAGAAGTACACATCCTGTTAAGTAAGACTTATGTACATTTACCTATGCAAACCTCAAAGCAGAAAACTCATAAAAAACACTGGACAAACAATAAGCATCTCTCCTTCGGGACTTCTCTTCTCATCACCTTCACTCCTTACGTACGAACTTGCTCCTACTTGTCATTTTGCAAGACGGTAACACACTCGTTGTCCGAGCCTGCGACACCTGAGCATTGACATAGGCAGTTCAAGCCTTAAGACACAAGCAATCTTTTCCACCCCTAGTTGGGGGAACTACGACGACTTTGATCCTCATTGTCCAGATGAGGTACGTAGGCAGCGGGGTAGGGCCCGTTCGAGCACAATCTTTATTTTCCCTACATTTTTCCTTTTCTTTTCTTTTTTCAGTACCCTTTTCTTTTCTTTTATCCAGTTCAGTTCATTTTTTTCGCAACAACTTTCATTTCTTCACCCTTTGAAACAATTTCTTTGCAAGCGTGGATCCCGTCGGGTACGACGGATGATCTGGGTACTAATACCTTCCCAGGTCGTAACCGACTCCCGAACTCAGTTTTCTTTGGTTTGCAGGACCCATGTCCTTCCTTTTCTTTTCTTCTGGTTTGTGCAGCATTACCATTCTCGTTCCTTCGGGATAAAAATGCCTGGCTGGCGACTCTACCTCTTTCCGCGCAACTTTTGCGTTTGTACCAGGATGGAAATCCGAGGAGCGACACCAGGTACCAGATCAATAGCAAATTCAACTTCTCTCTCTGGCGGCACATCAGGAATCTTATCAGGGAAAACTTCAGGAAATTCCTTTACTATCATCAATTCATCAATCTTAGCTTTACTCTCAACAAACAACGTTTCCATCAAAGAAAACATCTGAGTTTCTTCTCTCATCAATTGCTATAACTCTCTGAAGGATAATAAACCAATTTCTTCCTCTTCAGGAGTAGAAAACCTCACAGATTTGCGATAACAATTTATATGAACATAGTTATACTCCAACAATTCATACCAAGAATTACATGCATCCCAGTCAACGGTAAGCACACTAAATCAACATAGAAGTCTTTATCGAAGATTGACAAAGGAAACTTTAAACACACAAGAGAAGTAGATACTGATCCCTTAACCGGAATCTCAACAATGAATTCACCATTAATAGCAGACAAATTTAAACCCAATATTTGTACACATTTAGCAGCAATAAAATAGTGCGTAACACCAGTATCAATAATAGTAATTAAAGGAGTACTATTAATGAAACATGTACCTATGATAAGTCTGTCCTTGTTAACTGTCTGAGTTCCAGTCAACGCGAACACTTTTCCAATCTGAGCTTTCTTTGGCTTCTCACACTGGCTACCAATATGCCCTTCTTCGCCATAATTAAAACAAATCATTTCATTGTGCTTGCAATCAGCTATTGCATGCCCAGTCTTACCACAGCGAAAACATCTCTTTACCTCAGTAGTGCATACATTACTTTTATGACCAGCCTGACCACACTAAAAGCAAACTATACCAGCAGGAGTACCTCCCTCACTAGTTCTCTGAGCTGGAGTAGCTTTCTGTTTCCCCTTTCCAGCTGGAGCGTCATACGGCTTGCCACGATTTTGAAGTTTCTTTCCTCTGCGATCACTGATAACCTTGTAATGAGCATTATTGTCCTCCTCAAACATTCTGCAGCTATCAACCAACTCAGAAAAGATGTGTATCTTCTGATACCCAACATCCTTCTTGATTTCAGAGCGCAGCCCGTTTTCAAATTTGATGCACTTTGAAAATTCATCACCGGCACCAGTATAATGAGGATAAAACTTGGACAATTCAACAAATTTAGCAGCATAGTTGGTGACATACATGTTTCCTTGCTTAAGCTCAAAGAATTCAATTTCCTTCTTGCCACAGACATCCTAAGGATAATACTTCCTCATGAATTTCCTATGGAATACATCTCAAGTAATTACTTCACCTGCAATTTCCAACCTCTCACGAGTTTCTAGCCACCAGTCATCAACTTTGACTGCCAGCATGTGAGTTTCGTACCTAACCTTCTGTGCCGGAGTGCAATCCATAACACAAAATATTCTCTCTATCTCCTTCAACCATCCTAAAGCTACATCTGAATCATGCTTTCCTTTGAACACTGGCAGATTCTCTCTTTTAAAAGTCGCCAAGCTACGTGATCTAGCATCTTCATCGGCATTTGGCAAGTTCTGCACAACTTGTGTCATTGCTTGCATTGCAACAACCATCGCAGCTTCGTTTCTTCCAGCCATTTCAACTTATCACTACAATACAACCAAAAGTTAGAACAACAATAATGCACGATTGTTAGACAACTAAGACTCGACACTTGGCCGAACAGACCGACCTGCTCTAATACCACTAATGTAACACCCCATTTCTACCCCTTAAATATAAGTAAAATCAGAGTTTACAAAAACATCCGCATAAACGGGATATCACATTTCAACTTTCAACAAATTCAACTTTTAATTATAACTTGATTAATACATAGCACTTTTCATATATAAACATAAAACAACTTGCTTTCACTTAAATAATTCAACTTCATAAAAAGATTACGCATCGAATTCATAAAACAACTTGCAACATCTTTATCCAACATAAAAACAACTTCAAAATGATAAATGAACATTCTAAGTTCTTCAATTAAAATAAAATTCAACATTTCAACAATCACCAAAAACAAACACGCGTCATTCCCCCCGAGTGCTACGTATCAGAGCGAATGACCACCGACTCTACTAAAGGTAACCGGCTAATCCTCTGGATTACCTGCACGTTGCCAACATAAGGACAACATTCAAACAGAAGGGTGTGAGTTACGATAATTATAAGTAGTATATGAAACACAATACATAGAAAAGGATTTCACATAATTCACCACTTCACAACATCAACTAGTACAACAATACAACAACAACTCAAAAATAATGCGACTTTTATGTGACTCTACTAAATATGCATGTGGTACCATTTCGGAGTAAAACTCCCAAATTAAATCATTTCCAGGTTATCGAGGCATCAAGGCATAAGCCTTCAACTTTCAACTTAAATTTGCTAATTCAGGCCAACATGGTGTGAGCGACGACTCCGACAAAATGCATATGCTCTCCATTACAAACACAAATTTACAACGCAACAATATAAAAACATGAGCAACACGACAACTTTTACGACATAATCAACTTATAATCAACTTTGGTATAAAAGCCTCCAACATAACGACTTTAGAACCATTCAATAAACTGGAACGTACAACAACTTAACTGTACCTGCACATCGACTATAAAACACATTTTCGACAAAACAACATAATAAAAACAACTTTTAATTTTCCCGACTTATCCCGATTAATTTTGTTAATTTCTGGACAACTTCGTTTTTCACCTAATTCGGCTAAATCGACTAAACCGACACCGTTTCTAACTTTCTGCGACTTGTTACAAATTTATCACGATCATCGAAATTCTGCGTTTAGCTAATTGTTTTCTATCATAGATTCACCTGCTGCTACTAATTCTACCGATTCTGCTAAAGTTCTGTTTTTTTATTTATAATTTCCTGTCAAAACTTCACTCACAGTAATACTGATACTGGTTATATTTCATCCTCTGTTTTTCTGCTACGACTAAATCCTGAAATCAGAATAATTCTTCTACATTACTAAATTAAATTAACATACTTAATTATTAATTCATTCATTCTTCCATAATAATTCATACTAATATTCATTAATTAATCCATGCTAAATTCCTAATTTATGCTAATATGTAATATATGGTTACAAAGTGGCTCCTGCCTCTTTCATAAGTGGTTTACGCCACATTGCTTAATTCGCTCCTCAAGATTAGTTCATTTCATAACATAGGTGTATCATAAAACATAACTAAATAATTCTTTGACTTAATTAATTAATTGGAACTAGGTGCTTAGGGAAATCAAGGTGGCTCCCACCATAAAGAAAAGTGGCGTACACCACATACCATCATGCATCCACCCTAATTACTAAACATGCTACTAATTAAATCACTTTGACTTAATCTTCACCTAACCACCACCTAATTATGCATAACTAAACTAAAAAAAAGTGATAAAAAGTGGCACCTACCACATCCAAAAGTGGCGTCCGCCAGTTGGAGATTCTACCCCCCCACAAAATGTGGCACCCGCCACTTTAGCAAGTGGCTCCCGCCACTTTGGCCTTTTGGCCACCACTCTACTGGCCTGTATTTGTCGTTACCAATTCTCAATTTTTCAAAAACAATTCAACGAAATTTTTCCAGCAACAAACCAACATAATTAAACAGTATAATCAGTAAAGTTCAATAATCGGACAATCAATTTTCACACGAACATTCACAACAACAACAATCAGCAAATCATTCATATCAATACAAATTCAACAAACCTAACTACCCAAATCAAACCCGATCACAGTATTTAATTTCATACCCGATTATAAGAATCCAATCCACCCTTACCTTAGTGTCACTTCAAGGATTTTCATCCTAGTACAAACACGAAAGTGGCGTGGAAAAGGTAGAGTCGTTAGCCAGACATTTTTATCCCGAATAAATGAGAAAGGTAATGTTGCACAAACCAAAGAGAAAAGGAAAGAAATAGGTCATGTGAACCAAATATCTTGATTCGGGAGTCGGTTACAAACTAGGAAGGTATTAGCACCCCAGATCATCTGTCGTACCCGACGGGATCCACACTTGCTTGAATTGTTTCAAAGGGTAAGGAATAATACCGCCACTGAACTGAATCTGCTACTGGAACTAGAACTAAAATGAGAAAGGGAGCTGGAAAAGAGAACGAAAAGATGCGGAAAAAATGTAGGGAAAATAAATACTGTGCTCGAACGAGCCCTATCCTGCTGCCTACGTACCTCATCGGGAAAATAAGGATCAAAGTCGACGTAGTTCTCCTAACTAAGGTGGGAACTTGTTTGTGTTTTTTATGAATTGAACTGCTTATGTCTATGCTTAGGTGTTGCAGGCTCGTCTGGCACGAGTGCGTTACTATCTTGCAAAGAGACAAGTTGAAGCGAGTTCTTTCGTTATGAGTGAGTGAGGTGAGGAGAGAATTCCCGCAGGAAAAGATGTGTGTTATTTGTTAACTGTCTTTTAAAAGAAGTGTTTTTTATTTTGTTTTTTGTGAAAATAGTCTCATGATCATACTTTTACATCATGCTAGACAAGCTTGTATTATCCCAAGATGGGATGAATACAAGTGTTCCATGGAATAAGTCTCTGCATCTAAGACTACTTCAATCTTTATTAAAGTGTTTTTTTAGTTTTTCTTTGAGATGAGGAAGAGGAATCAAGTGGAGAAAGGATAAAACTAGGGGAACTAATAATCACCCTAAGTTGTTTATTGCATGGGGGACCCTATGGTTTGCATGTTCTTCTAATCCTAATGAGAAAAGGAGAAAAGGAGACTAGAAAGCAACTTACTTCTCTAAAGAAGTTAAGTTCTTTCGAAAGGGGGAAACATGAAGTTGTACAAACAAAGCCTAAAGGCTAAGACAATCACAATTAGAAAGCATAAATAAAATTAGGAAAGAAGTTATATAAACAAGCTTACCTCAACTTCCCTACAAAACAAAGGTTAGCTTTACAATGAATATTGAAAGCATAAACACAAGTAAAGCCCCAAACTAGCTAAGGAGAAGTACTAAAGGTTCCCTAAGGCTAAGTCCTAAAAGAAAATGGTCTTTAATGATAAAAGACTTCTAAAGTCAGTAGCTAAACCCTATTAATGTGTTCTAAGGTTGTAAAACCAAACACTAACAAACTATGCCCTAATGAAGTACTACACCCTAAAGAAGTTCAAGGTGAAGTGAAATGGAGAAGTTTGAATGAAAGTGCAAGGTAAACATGTATTAGACCAAGGTTTAATGTTAAATTCAGAACCTAACATCAATTAAAATTGTCTCAAAAGGTTGACAAAAGTGTGAACAAAGAGATTCAAGTATAAGAGATTGAATGAAGAAGGAATAAGAAGAAATGAACACACGGTGTCATAAGAAGACAAATGACTTAGAATAAAAGTCAAACATGAACAAACAAATGTGAATTTACCATACAAAAATCAGAGGCTATATGGTAAGATAAAGTGAAGATTGGAATAAAAAATAAACCACAAATGACCAATCATGAATTGTTTTAGGGTTATGGGACAAAGAAGTTTGAATTACAAGTTCTTATGTACAAAAGATTACCAAATGAAGTAAATGGACTCATGACTTGGTAAAATTATGTGACAATGGAGATAGACACACTAAGAGATGTATAAGAAGTGTATAACATGGATACAAGACTTATAAAGTGAATTTAGAAGCCTTGAAGTAGAGGAAGAAGGTGAATTAGGTCAAATGAAGTACATAAGAACATAAGTGAAACTTATAGAACAAGTAAACCAAAATCTCAACCCAAGGACCTATAAATGGATACAAATGACTTGTAAACATGTAAGATACCCCTAATAACTTGTGTGAAGGACCCATAATTAATGGCATAAACACCTTACCAAAATGAGATTAGAAGGATGAGAAAAGAATGACCAAAATGTGACTTGAAGGACAAGGTATCAAACAAATACCTAAGGGCATGAAAATTTATGAAAAAATGGTACTTAAGGCCATCAACTAGTTACAAAAAAAACCTCTAACATATCTCTCAAAAATTCACATTTTTACTCACTCAAATGAAGGTACAAAATGGATTAGGGTTTTGAAGGACAAGGCTCAAAGAAATGACTCAACAAGGGACCAAAGGTGACCTAAAATTAAAGGGGAAAATAATTTGGGGATCCTCAATTTGTCCTCTGTATAGGGAAAAAAGAATGAGCTCAAGACCATTTTTAGTTTGGGAGAAATAAAATGGAGAACGACTAGTGGACAAAAATAAGGAAATCCAAAAAGAAATAAAAGGGAAATTAATTTTTGGATAAAAAAGTAAAAGAAAATGAAATTAAAAATTATTGAAAATTTGGTAAAATGTTGAAAAGTCAAAGGGAATTTATTTGAAATTTTTGGATGTGATTTGGTATTTTTACTAAATCAAAAATGAAATGGAAAAGAAATTGAAGAAATATATAAAAGAAATTGTAGAATGGTGCATTCAGTAATGAAATGAAGTTGAAAACGATTGGGCTCATTACGCTGGGGGTGTGGATATCACTTATGGCCCAGGTCCAAGGTTATGCTGAGCACGTGTGTTATGGTAAACCCTAGTTCACTGGTTGACTCTATCCAAACCTTCTGATCAATCTCGCGCTCAAAATTTCATCCAAGAAATTAAAACAAGTGGATTAGATTTCACCCTATGGTAGCTAAGGGTGGATATCACACACTACATCACTCAGGCACTTAAGTTCACATATGTTATGCATATGATTCATTAAAACGTTGGCAACACTATGAATGCACGATTGAAATGATGCAAGGGTGATGTTTTAAAAGTTATGAAACAAGCTAGGGTTACTATTCTGTTATCGGAGAAGACCTTCGGTCATCTTCTCCGGTGACCTACAGTTAGGGAAAACTCTCACATCTCACCAAAATGAAAAATAAAACCATAGAAATGATCAGGAGATTGAGGATAACAAAAATCCAGGATTAAAACTCACTAATCATGCATAAACAAGCCAAATCTAAGCACAAAAAACCAATCCTAAAAACTGAATCTAAGCACTTATTGTGCCTATCAACTAACCAGATGTTGCATTGCTTCTAGTAAGCTTCAAATGACATAAAACACTCAAGAAATAATGAAAACAAACATTGAAGATTTGAGATGAAACCTAAATTGCAGTGCTTCAGTTTGTTGAAGAAAACCAGAGGTGAGGATCCAATAATTCTCTATGCTTGTTCTTGATCTTCAATTGAGTGAAATAAACACTTTAAGCTTTGAATTCTTGGTAACAATGTGGAAAATGCAGAGATTCTGTAGAAGCTTATTCTTGAAGATTCTTATGAATCAATCCATGGAGAGTGTGCAGATCATGATGATGATGATGAATTGATGATGATTGGTGTATGTTGATGAAGGATGAAGCAAGCTTGAATCAAAATGCAATGCAATCATCTTCCCAAAACTAGAGCAAAATCAAAGAGTAAATGGTGTAGTTTCAATGAGTTTTCGAGCAAATGAAGTTGATAGTGTAATTTAGTTAGAGGAAAGGCTTATATATCCATGGTTAGAAGCTAACTAAATCTAGTTAACAATTAGAACTAGAGTTAGTTTTAACTTGAGGTGCCATGAGTAAATGAAGGTGTTTGGTGCAATGAAGTTTGAACTGAATGCAACTTGAGTTTGTTTGATTAGCTTTGCTCGAATTTGATTCAAGTGTGAAGAAGAACGTGATAGTTATGATGAGGTTTAATGATGTAGGGTGAAGCTGGCTTGATCAATGTTGTAGCATGCTTGAAGCTTCTTATTTGGCTCTTATTTGGCTTGATTCTCATGAAGAGATGCATGGCTGCTAACATCTATGGACATGTATGAGATCATTTGGATTCTTTAAATGCAATGCAATATGATCCAAACATGTTGACTAATGTATACAAGATGACTGAATTGAATTTAATCATAGAATTCAATACCTTAGATAACAAGTAACTAGATTGCACACATTGATCTTTCATGGAGTGAAGCTTCATGATCAAGCCATCAAAACATGGAATTCTTGTACTCAATTTGAAGTGAATACTTCATAGAACATGATTGAAGTTCACGCCATGATGAAATAGGACCTCTAGATCACTCAAATTTTCCATTGAACATGAGGAAGCAAGACTGCATACTTGGCCTGCAGGGAATTGGCTTGCCTTGGGCCAGTATGCTTGTCACTTAATCAGGATTGACATCCCACTTTGACCCTTCATACCTTTTGAGCCTTTGATCAAATGACTTTTTTGCCAACATGAAAGTTATAGAGAACATGGAGATGGGCAACTTTGATGTTCAACAATTTTTGATTTGAGGCTTATATAATGGAGAAAATGGGCCATAAATCTTGTACACCACATGTTTGTCAAAATGCCTTGCCTGGCGCGCGCATAAAGCCTTGCCATGACTTGGATTTTGCCCTAGTTTGATTAAACTTTGACTGATCATAAATTTCTCAATTTTAATCCTATGAACATGTTCCACCCATGGATTTGAAGCTTAGAAGACTCTCTTTCAAACATTCCAAGTGGAATTTTTGTTTGACTTTTAAATTGGGAGAAGGCCTCTCTTGAACATGGTTGCAAAATGGCCAAAATTGCCATTTTAAGAAACCCTAAATTTCCCAAAATGGTAAGTTTTGATTTTCTTGATTCTTGATGATTCATCCATAATTTCTTAATCAAATTTGGTCCATTGACTCCTTGTAACATCAATTTCATGATTTTGATCTCAAAAAGTCAGGAGTTGACTTTTTCCTCTACACAATTGACTTTTCCTTAACTACAGATCTGAATGGATGATAACAATGGCTTTCAAACGTTCAAGGTATAGAGGGATTGAATACCCGAATAAACCGGAAAATTTGTGCTCTATGGAAAAATAAAATATGTTGGGAAGAATGTCATTCTTGGATGACGACTCGAATGAGACACACCATGAATGAGCTTAAGAAGAGGCTATCATAACTTGGATAATAACTCAAAGGTACGAAACCGAACTTGGCGGAATCGAAAAAACATTTATCCCACTTGGGAGATAAAGCGAACTAGACACACCTTGAGTGAGCTTGAAAAGAGTCTATCATAACTTGGATGATAACTCAAAAGTACGAAACCGGACATGGCGGAATCGAAAATAATTTACCTCACTTGGGTGATAAAGCAAACAAGACACACCTTGAGTGAGATTGAAAAGAGACTATCATAACTTGGATGATAACTAAAAGGTACGAAACCGGACTTGGCAGAATCGAAAAGCATTTATCCCACTTGGGAGATAAAATGAACTAGACACACCTTGAGTGAGCTTAAAAAGAGACTATCAAAACTTGGATGATAACTCAAAGGTACGAAACTGGACTTGGCGGAATCGAAAAGCATTTATCCCACTTGGGAGATAAAGCGAACAAGACACACCTTGAGTGAGCTTGAAAAGAGACTATCATAACTTGGATGATAACTCAAAAGTACGAAACCGGACTTGGAAGAATTGAAAAGAATTTACCACACTTGGGTGATAAAGAAAACAAGACACACCTTGAGTGAGCTTGAAAAGAGACTATCATAACTTGGATGATAACTCAAAGGTACGAAACCAGACTTGGCGGAATCGAAAAACATTTATCCCACTTGGGAGATAAAGCGAACAAGACACATCTTGAGTGAGCTTGAAAAGAGACTATCATAACTTGGATGATAACTCAAAGGTAAAAATCTGGACTTGGCGGAATCAAAAAGCATTTATCCCACTTGGGAGTTAAAGTGAACAAGACACACCTTGAGTGAGCTTGAAAAGAGACTATCATAACTTAGATGATAACTCAAAGGTACAAAATATGACTTGGCAGAATCGAAAACTATTTATCCCACTTGGGAGATAAAGCGAACAAGATACACCTTGAGTGAACTTGAAAAGAGACTATCATAACTTGGATGATAACTCAAAGGTACGAAACCAAACTTGGCGGAATCAAAAAGAATTTACCACACTTGGGTGATAAAGCAAACAAGCCACGCCTTGAGTGAGCTTGAAAATAGACTATCATAACTTGGATGATAACTCAACTGGGGATAACAAGTATTGACTGACAAGAGTAACAATGTTGAGGAGTGAACTTGAAATTATATGTGGGGATACTTCGGTCTGATTGAAGAAATGATGTTTCAGGCTTCCGTGCAAGGTACCAAAACTGAATTATGCTTTGTATGCATATGTTTGAATTTTTCCATGGCGTAATGCTCCATAATGATGGAAATGCTATGCTTTTGAGGATGAAAATGTAATGATGATTGCCAACTACAAATGCAGAGGGATCTCCTGATGAGGAGATGATAGGTCTACCCAACCACTTTACTGGGGAAGAAATAATCACTGCATTGATTTTGATGAATCCTTATGGGGAATAGTAACTCTTCGGGGAATATTGTCAATGATACACTGGCTCTGAACTTCCATAATTGCCAAAAATAAATTGGTTTGAGCCTTTTATTTCCCTAACTTTCTCCCGAGCCTTTTATTCTGTTTTTGGCTTGTCGTGCCTTTTTTTCCCGGACTCTTATTCTGTTTTTGTCTAGCGGGTCTCTTTATACGAAGTATTTTCTAAATGCGTTTGCGTTGACAGGGGACAAGAAGTCTTCGCCATCCATGGTTGTTAACATTAAGGCTCCGCCTGAGAAAACCTTTTTAACCACGAATGGACCTTCATAGTTGGGTGTCCACTTGCCCCTGTGATCTGTTAGAGGAGGAAGGATCCTTTTCAGCACTAAGTCCCCGGGTATGTAGCGTTGATACCGCACCTTCTAATCGAATGCCCTTTTCATTCTCCGTTGATACAATTGTCCATGGCATACAACTTCTAATCATTTCTCTTCAATGAGGCTCAATTGATTGAATCTGGATTGGAGCCATTCAGTTTCATCAAGCTTAACATCCATCATTATCCTTAGAGAAGGAATCTCGACTTCAAACGGTAGAACTGCCTCCATACCATACACAAGCGAGAATGGGGTTGCCCTTGTTGAGGTGCGCATAAATGTTCGGTACCCATGTAATGCGAATGGCAACATCTCATGCCAATCTTTTTATGTCACAACTATCTTTTGTATAATCTTTTTGATGTTTTTGTTGGCTGCCTCGATGGCGCCATTCATCTTCAGGCGGTACGACGAAGAGTTGTGATGTTCGATCTTGAAATCCCGACACAGATCTGCCATCATCTTGTTGTTGAGATTAGAACCATTATCAGTAATAATTCTCTCGGGTATTTCGTATCGATAGATGATATCCCTCTTTATGAATCGAGCTACCACTTGTTTTGTGACATTAGCATATGATGTCGCTTCTACCCACTTGGTGAAGTAATCAATGGCAACCAGGATAAAACGATTATCATTGGAAGCGGTAGGCTCGATATTTCCAATCATATAGATACCCCACATGGTGAAGGGCCAAGGTGAAGACATGATGTTCAACAGATTAGGAGGCACGTGCACGGTATCAGCATAAATTTGACATTTGTGGCATTTGCAGGAATATTTGCAGCAATCGGATTCCATGGTGATCCAATAATACCCCGACCGCAGAATTTTCTTTGCCATAACATGTCCTCCAGCATGGATACTGAAGGATCCCTCATGGACTTCTTGCATTAACATGTCTGCTCGTGTCTATCCACGCATATGAGCAAGACTATGTCGAAGTTTCTTTTATAAATTATATCATCCTGGTTTAAGAAGAACCCGCCTGCTAACCTTCTAAGGGTCTTTTTATCTTTGCTGGATACCCCTATTGGGTACTCTTGAGATTTCAGAAATTGTTTGATATCGTAGTACCATGTCTTGGCATCATTAACCCCCTCGACTGCAAACAAATATGCAGGCCTATCAAGACGAGACACCTCGATTTTGGGCACATAGTTCTCTTGGTGAACCTTAATCATAGAAGATAAGGTTTCCAAAGCATCAACAAATTTGTTCTCGTCACGAGGTACATAATGCAGCTTGACCTTCGTGAAGAATGTCAACAAACTCCTGGTGTAGTCCTTGTAAGGGATCAGATGTGGTTGATGAACAAGCCATTTTCCGTTAACCTGATTGATAACCAAAGTTGAATCACCGAAGATATAGAGGTTCTTAATTTGCAAATTAATCGCCTCCTCTATCCCCATTATACAGGCTTCATATTCTGCCTCATTGTTAGGGCATTCAAATTTCAACCGAGCAGTGAATGGCATATGGACTCCTTCCGGTGAAATGATAACAACACCGACTCCACTACCGTTCATGTTAACGGCCCCATCACACATAGATGTTAGGTGAGATATGAACTATGTAATGTAGTTCAATCTTCCTAAGAATCCACATACTTCTTTTTCGGTTCTAGGCTCAAGCATCTCCTGAATTGCTTTCACCTTTGCAAGGTCGACCTCAATCCCCTTTCACTTACAATAAAGCCCAACAGCTTTCCAGAGCACACCCTGAATGTACACTTGTTCAGGTTCAACCTTAGTCTGAACTTCCGTAGCCTGTCACACAGCTTGGCCAAGTTGACTAAGTGTTCCTCTTCTGTTTGTGACTTTGAGATCATATCATAAACATAGACCTCAATCTCGTGATGAATCATATCGTGGAAAAGAGTCACCATTTCTCATTGGTATGTTGCCCCAACATTCTTCAAACCGAACGACATTACTTTGTAACAGAAGGTGCCCCATAGGGTGATGAAAGTAGTTTTCTCCATGTCATCTGGCGAAATCTTGATTTGATTGTAGCCTGAAAAGCCATCCATGAAGGAAAACACAGAGAATTGGGTTGTATTGTCAACTAACATGTCAATATGTGGCAACGAGAAGTCATCCTTAGGACTGACCCATTTCAAGTCTCGATAATCCACACACATTCTGACCTTGCCATCCTTTTTAGGAACCAGTATAATGTTTGCAACCCACGGAGGATAACTTGTCACAACCAAGAATCCTGCATCAAACTGCTTTTGAACCTCTTCCTTGATTTTTATCGCCATGTCAGGTTGTGTTCTTCTCAGCTTCTGCTTCACTGGCGGGCAGTCTTCTCTGAGTGGTATCTTGTGTACTACAATATTAGTGTCCAATCGCGGAATATCCTGGTAAGACCAGGAAAAGATGTCAACATATTCTTGGAGCATGGAAATCAACCGGCTCTTTACAGATTCTTCCAGAGCAGCCTCGATCTTGACTTCTTTCTTTTCCTATTTGGTTCCCAAGTTCACCACCTCAATGGTCTCTTCATGTGGCTGAATCACCCTCTCCTCTTACTTCAGAAATCTGGCTAATTCCTCGGGTAATTCACATTCTTCTTCACCTTCTTCGTCGGCTAGGTAAATTGGATTGTCGAAGTCATAATGAGCCATAGAAAAATATTCACTGATGAGACCCGATGGGGTACATCTGCATGAATGATGATTCATGCTAGATTTTAGAAAGAGTGGGAGACATGGAAAAACACACATTGCCATTTATTTTAAAAATAAAATAAAAATGAAAGACAAGGAACACCATGAATGAATGCCAAAACGTCCTTTTTATTAATGATGGTATTATTGCATTATAAACAATGAACCCTGATAATGAGCTACTATGTCCCGGGCAAGGCATAGAGCTTTCATACAAAGAATGAAAACATAAAACTATTACTCTTGTTGTTGAGTGACAATGATGATTGCTTCAGAAGACCAATTGCATAGTTCCACACCCGGGACACATGGCTTGATCCACTCATCCAATTCGTAATCACTATCAACCGTTTCCTCTTGCACAACACAGATGCTACCATGATCTACCTAACCGACACTTGTGAAAGTAATCGGGCCTTTGCAATCTCTAGCACTCTGACTTGACATTGGCTATCCAGGATTATAACCGATCCCAAACATGTCTTCTTTCTTCGGGACTTCAACCATCTTTCCCCAACCTTCTTTCACACCTGATTCCACAACTTTCAATACCTGCTTGTAACACGAGATAGACACCCCCTTCTTCTTTCCCTCTGAAAGAGCAACCGACGATGTAGCCTCATTTCTGACTGGCTCAAAGGCTTGGAAAGGAGTCTCAACAATCTCGCCGTCCATTTCCACATATTTGAATGAAGATAGATGGCTGATAAAAATATCCTCCTCCCCACACACCGTAACAATCTGTCCTTCCCAGACGAACTTGAGCTTCTGGTGGAGAGTTGAAGACACAGCCCCGACAACATGGATCCAAGGATGTCCAAGAAAACAACTAAAAGAAGGTTGGATGTTCATGACATAGAAGGTTGTATTAAATACCCGTGGTCCTACCTTAATAGGTAATTCCACTTCTCCAAATACAGACCTTTTGGAGCCATCAAATGCCCTGACTATCAAGTCACTCGGCTTTAGCACCACTCAGTTATAGTCCAACTTAATCAATGCTTTCTTCGAAAGTACATTCAAGGATGATCTTGTGTCCACAAGCACATGAGAGAGTACAACCCTTTACATTTCATAAAAATGTATAGAGCCCTGTTATGGCTGTGTTCCTAAGTGGTCAAATCCATATCCGTAAACCCTAAGCCATGGCTAGCATTCACACTTGAAACGACTATCTCAAGTTGGTTTACTGATATGTCTTGTGGTACGTACGCATTGTTTAGAATCCTCAGCAAAGCTTTCCTGTGTGAGTCTGAGCACATTAGCAAATACAAGATCGATATCTTGGAAGGCGTTTGCTGCAAATGATCGACTATGTTGTAGTTTCTCTTTTTGATAATCCTCGAAATTCCTCAGCCTCTTTGTCAAATGTGATATCAGGTTTTGGAACGAGAACATCATTGGTTACTTCTTGTTTCCCCTTTGCTCTTGCCTAGACCTCTGCACTATCCCTTAGTGGCACCACACTATTTCTTAATGTTTCAAGCGTGAACAATCTCCCGCTCCTTGTGACCCCCCCCCCCCCCGACTCCTACGTTTTCAATTTGGTGCTGAGCCATGCTGGAGGCTGGTACGTCCTGTTTCTGACCATTACAGTAAACTTCAGCCCCATAGTACCATGGGACAACCTTGTCACTTTGATATGGTATAAGACCTGGAGTGGTGAATGTAACAGGTGCCACTTTTGCTGGTGTCAGAATCTGCACTGGTGTATAGTAGATGGTAACTGTGGAAACTTCATCTTCTTTAAAAATTCTATCAAACTGAATACTTCCTTCATTGATCATTATTTGAATCCCCGATCTCAACTTGTCACATCCATCAACATAATCTTCGCATTCTGAGCAAACCTCTTCACAACCTGGGAATATGCCTTTCTTGGCCAGACAGTCTTTCACTACTAGTAGCGAAGTCTTCAAGGAACTGACATCATACACCAAATTCAAACACTCACCATCATTAATGGCTTCTTCCATGCGAAGGCATGAGGTTTTGCAAAACATTCGGTGTATGAGCAAAGTTGATTGCTTTTGAATCCAACATATCCTAAATAACATGCTTGAGGTCCTTACAATTTTCCGTAGTATGACTTTGAGCTCCAGAGTGGAACTCGCAATGGGCATTGGGATCGTATCCCTCCATAGTTTGCCCTGGCTTTGGTGGAGTCAATGTTCTAAGCTGAATCATCTACAACTGTAGGAGATTCTGCAAGAGTTGTGAGTAAGACATTGGGGCACCTCGAAATGTCTATCCTTAGGTCTGGGTGGATAATACTGTCAAGGAGCTCTCAGTTGCTGATAATTTTGCTGAAGCGGTTGTGTCGCTCCCAGGATTTTTATCCTAGTACAAACGCGAAAGTGGCGCGGAAAAGGTAAAGTCGCCAGCCAGACATTTTTATCCAGACAAACCTGAGGAAGAAGGAAAGGACGAGGTCCTGTGAACCAAAGATCTGGGTTCGGGAGTCGGTTACGACCTGGGAAGGTATTAGCACCCCAAATCGTCCGCCGTACCCGACGGGATTCACGCTTGCTTGTTTTGTTTCAAAGGGTAAAAGAATATAACTGTTGCTGAACAAGTGAACTGCTAACTAGAACTGGAAAATGAAATGAGAAAGGAACTAGAAAAGAGAGAATGAAAAGAAAGAATGGGAAAAATGTAGGGAAAATAAAGAATATGCTTGAACGGGCCCTACCCCGCTGCCTACGTACCTCATCGGGATAATGAGGATCAAAGTCGACGTAGTTCGCCTAACTAAGGCGGGAACTATTTGTTTGTGTTTTTTATGCTGGAACTGCGTATGTCTATGCTCAGGTGTTGCAGGCTCGTCTGGTACGAGTGTGTTTACCATCTTGCATGTGAGACAAGTCGTCGCAAGTTCGCGTTGTGAGTGAATGAGGTGAGAGGAGAAGTTCCCGCAGGATAGTCGCTTATTATTTGTTTTTTGTCTTTTAAGAGAGATGTTTTGAATTTGTTTGTGAACATTCTCATACTAAGACCTATCCATCGCGGGAAGTACTTATACCTTGCCCCGAAATAGGACGCATATAAACACTCCGCAACAAAGTATCGTGGCATATAAGAAAGTTTGATTTTTTTTATTAAGTATTTTTATTATTTTCTTTGTGAGGAGAGAAAAGAAGGACTCAAATGGAAAAAGGAAAAAAACTAAGGGGAACTAAGACCAACCCTAAGTTATTTATTATATACAAAAGGGAAATCCTAATGGTTAGTGAGGTTTTCTAATCCTAAGGAGCAAAAGGAAAAGAAAGAAAAGGATGCAACTTACTTCCTAATGAAGATAAGTTGATCCAAACAAAGGGGAAAATCCTACCAAACACAAATATGTAAGGAATGAAATGAATTAAGTGCATAAAGAAAATGCATAAACTCAATGAAACATATCAATCTCATCACAAAAATTCATTTGAACCTAAATCAACATATACAAATGCGAGAATATGAACATTTTTGAAGGATTATTCAAGAATGCAACACAATGTTGATTATGCAATAAGTAAAGAAAAAATGAAGCACATGAACATGCATATGAACATGATGATCATTGCTTATGAACATGCAACATGATAGCTCAACAAACATACTAAACTCAATGCAAAATTCAGAATTGAATTGATATGGATAATATGATCAAACATGCAACAAATGCCACCAAATGCACATATATATGGTTATGCAAAATGCAACATACATCAACATAATGAAATGCAAAATGATTTAATGCAATGCCTACATATAAAAACAGAATGCAACATGATTATTTATATGTCAAACAATGCATGAACATGGAAATAACATGCAAGAACTTAAGCTATGCACAAAGAACACAAAAATGCATATTATGCGACATAAACGGAATCGTGTCGAAACGACTCGAAATGGGGGAACGAGCTACTGGAAATGGACTCAAAAATCCCCTAAAATCACTACCTAAACATGTATAAACATTAGAGGCCCTAGAAATTAGGAATGAGCAATCAAATAAGTCAAAAAGTCAAAAAAAATCAACAGCGTTAACCGGTTAACCATATGGGTTAACCGGTTAATGGACCTAAAACAGCAGCATTTTGGCCAAAAACGCACGCGTTATCCGGTTAACCAAATGCGTTAACCGGTTAACGCTGAACAGAATTGAAAAAAAGCTTTTAAAATAAGTGCTTTTGGCCACAATCTTGCTTCTAATGATCCCTAACATACCTAGGAACATGCTAACACTAATTTATACTTATTTTGGGCTTATTTACACATGATGGAGCCTATGACTACCAACACCTTAACTTCTAAATCAACAAAAATCACAAAATGCAAGCCACACCTAATGAAGCATAATCGATCGCAATCAAAATGAAAAGCACTTAAAGAACGCCAAAAGTGGAAAGATGAAGAGAATAACTTAAAGAAGAAGTGATTTAGATCACCAACCTACGAAGCGGAGTAGTGCTTCGGTAATTGTTGCAAGAATCGGAGCTTGATCGAAGAGAAAACCGAAAACCGTGAAATCGCAAAATAAATGCGTTCTTGACGTTTTGATCTTCTTGCACTTCCGATAAGCCGAAATCTTCAACAAAATTCAGTAACTTCTTCTTCCACAATCCACAAAATATGAAGGTTGGAGGCTTAAGCTTCAAGATCTTCAAGTTTCAATGTGAAACTTGAAGAGCTTATTCAAAGAAGCTCTAGTGAAAGGAGGGGAAAAGGAGGAAAAGTGAGAGAGAAAAAGTGATTATCAAAGAGGGAAAAATTGGAAAATGGTGTCAACCCCTTTGGTTTGGATGAAAATGGCTTAAATATGGCTAAGGCTTGGAGCTAGGTTTGGGTTAGGGGCCCAAAAATTAGGCTTGGGATCCAAAATTAGGTTTGGTAGTTAGTTAGGGTTAGGGTTGGAAAAGAGAATATTCCTTGGAATACTCTAGAATGTGGTAGAAGGTGGTAGAAAATCCAAGGGAAATGGAGTGGAATTGAAATGGAAAAGCAAAATGGAAAGAATGAAAGGAAGTGTGGAAAGAAAGTGGAAGGAAAAGTGGAGGGAAATGCAAAACCAACTACTTTTCAAATGATTTTTCTTTTGATTTTTTTATGATTCCTCCATCATTTCTTGACCGAATTTGAACCATAGGATTATTGTAACCCTAATTTCAAAATCTCGATCTTAAAAGTCCAGACTCAATCCCTTTCACCTAGCTCGGTTGCCTTTTCTCCGATTCCTCGATTTTCCGTCGTCCGGCCAGTCGAACCCCTTCCAAAATGAATTTGTGGACGAGATTTGAACCCTAGGCGCTTGACATCATATATGAAACAAGGGAATCCTCTTTGAATCAAAACTTCATGCAGAAGCCCAGTAGAAGTGAAACCCTAATTCGGCCCTTTTCATCAGGAAATATTGCACTGCTTTCCTCTTTTGATTAAACCCCATCTTTCCATGGCTCGCGGCTTCAAGTGAAGACTTGTGGGATAATGTGAACCTTTTTTTTACCAGGTTGAGAAGCTTTGTGGCCCTTTGGTTGCCCTTGTAATGCCTTCGGTTGCTCCGATCATTGATCACATACCTATGCCTCAGCTATGCTACACATGATGCAATGTTTTTGATTATTTTATGAATTTATGTATGCAAAATGCTATGCAAAATGTTGAGGAAATGAGAGGGCAAATTTTGAGGTATTACAGGTTGCTGTGGCTGTGATATCTGTTATTAATAGGTAGTAGCGGGGATGGTAACAAAAGCTTCTTGATAGTAGGAATTTTGGTTTCCTCTCTTCCTCTGAGCGTACACTTCCCCAGTGTAACACCCCAAATTTGCCCTCTCCCTTTTATCATCATTTTCACATCATAATCATCATAAGCATATCATATCCTTAGCATATAGAATAGAAAAATGAGGCATAACACTCACATGTTCTAGCATTGGGCATATGATCAATCATCTGAGAATTCATGATCTTCAAAGTCAAGCCAAGAGCCAAGTGACATTGCAAGAATCTCACAAAGTCTCATCATATCTTAGACAAGCCCAAAGTCATTGTCGCTCCCTTGAAAAGACACTAGGTCCCAAGGTGCAGACGCAAATGGTCGGCGACAAGAGAAATGAGGTTGAATAGAGTCGCCAACTAGGCATTTTTATCCCGAAGGAAAGGTAATGATGAATAAACCTGGAAAGAGATGGATAAGACGGTTGCAAACTAGAGAAACTGAGAAAGGAGGTTGGGTACGACCTGGGAAGGTATTAGCACCCAGATCGTTCGTCGTACTCGACGGGATCCACGCTTACAAGATTGTGTTTAAAGGGGTAGGTGTATGTGCTATCTGTGTGCAAAAGCTAGGGAAAGAAAGTACAGGTGTCAGTGCAAAAGGTATGAATTGCTCAGGAACTGAGGCTTAAAAAGAAAGCTGAAAGAGGGGGAAGACACAGAGACTTTTGTTCGATAACTGTTAAGTTATGCCTAAGTATCCTCTCGTGCAATGAGGAAGTCAGAACACCGTAGTTCGACTCAAAGATACTGAAAATAAATTGACTGTGAACTGCTTGCTTGTCTATGCTCAAGTGTATGACTCGTCTGGCTCGAGTGCTAATTGTCTTGCATTAGAAGGAATAAGCGAGTTCTCATTTGTGAATGAGTGTGATGAGAAAAGAATCCCGGAGGAGACGATTATTGTTTGTTTTTTATGGTTTCAGTTTTTTATTGTTTTTGGTGTTTTGCATAGGATTATGAGCTTAAGCCTAAATTAAGGGTTTGCAAACTCATTATATCCTCCCTGATTAAAGATAATGAGCCTACTTAAGTGTGAGATAAGCATCTCAACTTAATTACCATGATGTTGTGGGATTAAGATCATTAACATACTTGTGATTATTTAGATGTTTTTGGTTTTTGTTTAGTGTTAAGTAATGAGTTTAATCTCTAATCACAGATTAGTGAACTTATTACACCATTGTCGCTCCCGATAGATGGGACTGGCCCAAATAAAGGTACAGACGCGAACGGTCGAAGAGAGGGACAATGAGAACACACAGCCGTGAACTCACTGGAGATGAATAGAGTCGCCAGCTAGGCATTTTTATCCCGGAGGAAAGGCAATGTTGCATAGGCCTAGAAAGAGATTGGATAAGACGGTTGCGAACCAGAGAGACTGAGAAAGGGGGTTGGTTACAACCTGGGAAGGTATTAGCACCCAGATTGTCCGCCGTACTCGACGAGATCCACGCTTGAAAGATTTGTGTTTTAAAGGGGTAGTGTCAGTGCAATTTGTGTGTAAAGAGCTGGAAAACAATATATACAGGTGTCAGTGTAAAAGAAGTGTGAGGTGTATAAATGTATAGTGTCAGTGTAAGGATAAGAGTGAAGTGCTCATGACTATGAGGCTTAAAAGAATGAAGCTGGAAGGAGGGGGAATATACAGAGACTTTTGTTCGATAACTGTTAAGTTATGCCTACGTATCCTCTCGTGCAATGATGAAGTCAGAACACCGTAGTTCGACCCAAAGAGACTGAAAGATGAATTGACTTGTGAACTGCTTACTTGCCTATGCTCAAGTGTATGACCTGTCTGGCTCAGGTGCAAACTGTCTTGCATTAGACGGAAGAAGCAAGTTCTCGTTTGTGAGTGAAGATGATGAGAAAAGAATCCCGAAGGAGACGACTATTGTTTGTTTTTGTGTTTTCAGTCTTTTATTGCTTTTGAGAATTTGTCATAAGTTAATGAGCTTAAGTCTAAACCAAGGGATTTGGTAAACTCATCACATCTTCCCTCTGATTAGGGGTAATGAGAATACCTTAAGTGTGAAGTCAGCTTCTCACACTTAATCACCATGGAGTAGGATTAAGATCATTAACCTACTTGTGATTATTTAGATGTTTTTGGTGTTTTTGTTTAGTGTTGAGTAATGAGATTAAGCCATAATCAAGGATTAAACAGACTCATTACACCATCCTAATAGAAGGATAATAGATGAGAATGTTTAAGCTGAGGAAAGCTCCTCAACTTAATCCATGATTAGGGATTAAGCTCATGACAAAACAAGCCTTTGGTTAAGTGGATTTTATTTAATGGTATGATGATGAAGTGAATTTTAGGGTTTGTAAGACAACTTGAGGGGGACTTGTCCATTAACTCTAGGGTTAGTCCTTCTTAACCAATTAAGGAAGAATTAGAACCCTAATGCAAGGCCCAAGTTACAAGTGTGATGTATTGATGATTATTAAGTGGATTGATTGAAGGGATTTAAACACATTAAGGGTTTAACACTTAGGATTAAAGTTATACACTCCATCCTAACAGAAGGATGCAGGCATAAGCTTAATCACAAAGCCTTAAAGCCTTTAGGGTTTAGTCCTTGATTATGAGGTGAGAAGAGAAGACTCAAAGAGACACAAAGGTAAAACTAAGTGGGGAGACTAATCAAAACCCTAATCATTGTCATGCTTGGTTGTTCCTAAGGTTTGTGAGGTTTACAAGAGAAATCTTCAGAGGAGCCACCAGGAAGCAGATGAAAGGATCAGGAGAAGCAAAGTGACTTGCTTCATTTAAGAAGTCAAGTCACTTGAAGAAATAAAGTGAGAAGAAGAAGAATGAGCAAGCTCAATCTCAAACACATACAAAAATGCAGCAAGGATGCATAGAAGAGATGAAAAGGAAATGTGAGAAGTGAAGGCAAATCCACTTCTCAAAGTTACTTACCACCTGAAAAGTTAGTGAAGGGAATGCAATGCAATTTAAAATGGGATGAAATGACATGATGCAAATCAAAACCAAAAGCACATTCATGATGTTAATGATGCTATGAGATGATGCAAACATGAAACAACACATGGGGATGATCATGCAAGCTTATGGATGCAAATGAAACAAGCTAAGAAGCATGAACATTCATGAAAAGTTATGAAATGCAAATGGCATACAACATGGCAAATGAAAGATGAAATGATCAAACATGCTTTCAATATGTCTTATGATGTCAAATGGATCACAAGAATGCATAAAAAGTCATGGCAAGTCAAGATATGAATGCAAATACAAGATGGATGCATATGGAAGCCCAAATTAGGGTTTATGAACAATACATCAAGCAAAAACCAAAATCAGAAGCAAACAACATTACAAAAAATTGAAAATGCCCTCAAAGGATCCCTAAACCTATACTAACTCACTGCCCAAAGGAGAGGTCTCAACTCCTAACCTAATTCAAGTTATGATTTTTCTAAGTCTTCTAGGGTTTTAGGGTTCCTTAACAAGAAAATTATCAAATAAATTGAAAATGAAAGATCAAATCATGGCCATTTAACCTCACAAACTACATGCTAAACACAATGCAATTCAAAAAGAATCAAGGTCCAACTCTTTAGGGTTAGGCAGAAATGATTTTTTGAAGTTTGGATCAAAATAATGCATAAAAATAATTTTAATTCCATGGAAAATTCTCAAAATGCATCAAGATCAAAAAATAAATTTGGTTTGAGGGTTGGACAATGTTTCAAAATGTTTTTAAAGGCTTCATGAATTTTTTGGTGATTTTTAAATACCTAAAAGTTTTTTTAATTAATTAATTCTCATTAATTAATTAAAAAGAAACTTTTAAATATTTAAAAATACTTTTTTAATACTAAAAATAAAAATAAAAATATTTTTGTGTTTTAAAAATTAATGAAACTCTTGACAAAAAATTTCATAATTTTTAAATGGTTTTTACTATTTTAAATAAATTGTGGAAATTAAATGAAATAATATGAAAATAAAATGAAATTTAAACTGAAAAAGGAAAAGTAATCAAATCCTAGGGACCAGATTCAAACTGAAACACGCGCGCATTGACTTGGCGCCAGATCCCACGGCTGGAATTCAAACCTGGCTAATTAATGATTATGCCCTAATGACACCCCTAATTACTTTCAGGCGACCGGAACAGTGTTCCGGTCGTCTTCTCCGATCATCCAAAACTTCAAACTCACTCTAAACGCTTCTAAAATGAAATCTAATTAAACAGAAATGATCCCCACTCAGTCACGAATCAAAACCCCCAATCAAAACATATTTATCACTCCTAAAATGGCTGAATCGAATCAAACAAAATCTAGGGCAAAAAGTTTCAGAAGCAGGTTAAACTCTCATCTTTCCACCATTTTCAAAACCAAAGACATATTCATGATCAGGGAGGCATATAGAACAGCTTAGGAACTTAAAAAATCATTTCTGGAAAAAAAGTTCTTGAGCTACCTGAGTTTCGAAGCTTTCAACTTTGCAGCTTTCTGATCTCCCCTCCTTATGAAATCCACTCCTTGTGGCCCCTTGATGATGTCTGGATGCTTGGAAGGAGTTTATGCTGGCTAGTTTGGGAGATTGAACAAGTTCTGTTCAAGCTCAGGTGAGAACTGTGTTTGTGATTCAGGCAGTTTCAGGCAAGGGTGATGGGTTCTTTGTGATCAGGATGATGATTTGAGAAGGTTTGTGAAGTTTGTTCAAGTGTTTGTGGCTTGTAGGAAGAGTTCCGAAGGCTTTGGATTTGAGAGTGAAAAATGAGAGGGTTCAGTTCTTGCTGGTTTCAGGCTTATGTCTTGCTGGTTTGGGTTCAGTGAGGCATGGTGAGAAGGTTGGTGAAGCTTATTTGAATGTTTGTGGCTTGTAGGATGGGATTCGAAGAAAAATGCAAGTTGGAGAGAGTTTTTGGATGCTGAGTTCTGGTGAGTTTCAGGCTTGCCTCTTGTGTGGTTTGGCTTGCATTTTCTTTGTATAAACAAATGCTATTGGTCAGAGGATGTGACTTGTGCTTTTGTGATAGGTGTAGCTACTTTTGCAAAATGTCCACTCTTGTGTAAGAGAAGCATGGGTCATGTTCTAGGCTAGTACAAGGGGTGTGGGCTGCGCAGCATGGTGTGAGGGAAAGGCTAGTGTGGTTCAGCAACATAGGCAGCAAGTGGATGGAAGTGATCATGAGCTTTTGGAACTTGCTTGCTTTTGAATCTTCATGAAAATATCTTGCTCCAAAGGCCAAACAAATGAGAAACCCTTGGCCCATTCTGATTTTTAGGTCACATGTGATGTTTGTGTAATGGTTAGACAACAATTAGAAGTCACAAATGCCTTTGGTACAAGATTTTGCAAGTTTCTCTTTTGGTGCATAATTTGATTTTTTAGTGATTTTTGCCAACTTTGATGCACCATAACTTTTGATCCAAAATGAATTAGGTCATGTTCTTGTACTTTTTGAAAAGGGAAAGATCTAATCTACAACTTTCATGACCAAAGTTTTCCCATTTGAAGCATTTTTGGATCAAAAAGTAAGGGTTGAAAAAGTTGCATAAAATGACATTTCATTAAAAGTCAAACTTGCCCTAAAAAGTCAACTTTGCAAAAACTTGTAATTCTTGAATTTTGTGAACTTCAAACTTCTTCCATGATCAAATAAATATCAAATATACTCAAAATGATGAAGATCACCCCTTGGTTGGGTCATTGGGGGCCTCAGATGCCCTGATTTTGCACTGACTTGTCTGAAAAGTCAACTCTTGATCAGATGACTTCCCCATAGAATTTCTTCATGAAAATTGATATGCATACTCCCTACACCATATAGAGACCAATATAAACAAGAATGACCAAAAAAATTGGAGTTATGGCCTCTGAAACCAAAACCCTAATTCTAGGTCATCTGTGCAGTCAAGCCTGGCTCTGCTTCCATACCAATCCCAGTTCTTGTGATTCTTTGGCATTATTGACTTTGGGGGGATTTAATATGATGATTGAACACATATGGATCCCTTTGAAGTGGTTTATGGCCTTTGGAGTGGCTCAAGAAGTTCTTGGATTGCTCAGATCACAAACCCTAGATGCAGATGACTTAGAACCAATGCAAAGACTCAAAATTGTGGTATGAGATGTTATGATTGTGTTTATGCATATGAAATGATCATAAGCCATGGTGTAGATGGGTGAGGGCAAATTTGGGGTGTTTACAACTGCCCCTATTCAAACATGAGTTAGCTGTGCAAGATGTAAGCGACGGCTTAACAGGCAAACAAGATAACTTGTGGTTGAATACCAAAGACAGTCCAAAATTTGCACTCACAGGATGAAGAAGAAAAAGGATATAGATTGTAAAGGAAAATAAAGTATATTGTAAAGTGTGGGCGACGGAGGACGACCGTCGAGCAGAGGACGACTACTGGGTAAAGAGCAATGACGGGGACGGCCGACATGCTGGGGAAGGTGCGGAAAACAAAGCAACGACGGGGACGGCCGACATGCTGGGGAAGGTGCGGAAAACAAAGCAATGACGGGGACGACCGACATGCTGGGGATAAAAGAATTATGATGGGGACGGCCATCAAGATAAAGCTGTAAGATTCTCTGGGGATTAATGAAACATGACGGGGACGGCCATCAAGTTCATAAAGTAAAGTAACCAACGATGGGGACGGCCATCGGGCTAAACTGATGAAGGACGATCATCAGGAAAAAGAAAAAGGGACCACGACGGGGACGGCCATCAGGTTAAAGAATAAATGAAATAAACAGATGGTGAGGTACGGTCATCAAAGGTGAAGGACGATCACCTAGCAGGGGACGGCTGCTCTGTTGGGTTAAGATGAGGGACGGTCATCTAAGGTGGAGGACGACCACCTGGCAGGGTACGGCTGCCAAAAATATCACGACATAGGACGAATGCAGGATAAAAGGTCAACGATGGGGACGGCCATCGGATAAGCATGATGGAGGACGACCATCAAGAGGTGGAGGACGACCACCTAGCAGGGGACAGCTGCTCTCAAGGTTTGTCTTGACATAGGACGAATGTCAGATAACCAAAATCAACAATGGGGACGGCCATTGGATAAAATGATGAAGGACGGTCATCAAAAGGTGGAGGACGACCACCTAGCAGGGGACGGCTGCTAAATATCAACGATGGGGACGGCCATCGGATGAGCATGATGGAGGACGACCATCAAGAGGTGGAGGACGACCACCTAGCAGGGTACGACTGCTCTCAAGGTTTGTCGTGACACAGGACGAATGTCAGATAAAAAGAAAATTGCTTTGTTGGCGATCTACTGGGGGAGTAGTAAACACGGACGAGTGTTTATATCCAAGAAACAAAAAGGTATAAGTGTTTAGATATCTGTGTATAGAATAAAGATGCGGACGAGTATCGGGTAGAAACAAATACTGACACGTGTTCAGAGATGATGATACGGACGAGTATCAACTGGCTAACAGAGAACACGGACGAGTGTTGAATCTGAAAGGACTCTTCTGGGGAAAAGTAGACACAGGCGAGTATCTATATTCAAGAAGACAAAAGTGTTTGACACGGTGTATGGATCTAAAGATGCGGACGAGCATCCTTAAGACTATGATACAGACGAGTATCAGGTAGAAACAAACGCTTGACGCATGTTCTGAGATGATGGTACGGACAAGTACCATCTGGTTAACAAAGAATACGGACGAGTGTTGACTCTGAGGGGATTTGAGTGGTGTATACAAGATACGGACGAGTATCTGTATAAGTATGAGCGGTGCATAGATGAGTGTTTAACTGTTGGGGAGAGTGACACGGACGAGCGTCAAAAGGAGAAAAGTATAGTATAAACAAATATCTGATATACAAAGTGTTTAGGCTACTGTGCTGGGGAAAGTGACATGGACGGATGTCAAGGAATTGTATATATAAGTATCTGTGAGTGCAAAGGGGAATATCTTTTGGCTTTCTGCTGGGGGTATGACACAGGCGAGTGTCAAAAAGTATCTGCTGCTGGTAATGATTTGGTAGGCAGACAAAATCAACGCAGAAAATGTTTTCTTCTCCATTCTCTTGATCTTTTGCATTTTCAACCATGCAATAGTTCTCATATCTCGATTGAATTTGCTAGGAATGTTTTTTAATCATAACAGTTGTTTTCATCTCCATCAGGACGAATGGGAATCACAGTAAAACTACTTCCTTTACTTTTCCGGTCGGTGGAAACCCTAGAGTGTGGTTGTTCATGAATAGTAACATGTTCTTTTTAGCAACATCTACTGCTTTCTTCCTGCACGTAAGCCTTGGGATTCTCAATCCATGAGAACAACGACCTTTCATATCTCCATCAATATTTCCCTCTGTGGATGCTGCACTCATCCCTTTTCCCCCCTTTTTTTTTTTTTTTTTTTTTTCAGGGGGATCATGACACGGACGGGTGCCAAAAGAGTGTTCATGGGTGTAAGGTAAAAGCCTTAACTTTCCGCCGGGGAGATGACACGGACGGGTGCCAAAGAGAGTATATACTGGTGTTTGTGAATGTGAGGCAACTGATTTTGCTGGGGAATCTCCGTTGGGGATTTTGGAGGAAGTATTCTGTATATTGATGGATTGTCATTATTCACAAGTGTTGATTCAGAACATGGCTTATGATTATGCTATGTGTTGGATTTTTGCCGTAATGCTCCGTATTAAACGGAATGCTACGCTTTGTGGGTGAATATGATGCGAATGCTATGATTATGCAAAGATACCAAACCGGGATCCGGATCCCGCTGCTTGTGAAGATCTCCGATCGAGCTTGTTTGAGATGGACATCCCAGCTGGGGATGAGATCATTGGTAGATCTGATGAGATGATATTTTCTTGGGGACTCAGGTCACTGATAGACCTATCTCAGCAATGAGGGACCCAGCTGGGGTTTGTGGAAGCTTTCGTTGCTCTGTTGTGATCCCTCCGTGCGTTGCTCCTCTGGACAGAAGTCGATGCTTCATGGGGGATGGTTCCCTGACTTTTTCATTTGGCTGAGGATGAAACGGCAACTCGGCTGGGGAGAAAACACTTTGAGTGTTAAGACTGAGCATTGATTTGCCAGCTTGCTGGGATGAAACTCACATGCCCCGAGTTGCGCTCTGGATACCTGCAATCCTGCAAAGATAGGGAGACGCACAAGTAATCCCGAGGTATCCTTTACTGGATTCCGTCATAGGAGTTTAGACATTTCTGTGAGTAAGTATATTTCCTGCAAGCATGCGACTTTTATTATATTTTTTTGAAGATAAGCATCTGTATTCATGCAATCAATTTTTTCTTTAAGACATCAGACATTTTTGCAAATAAAAAGTGTACAAAACGAGACATGACTGAAAATCTGATTTTATTAATCCATATGCCCTGAATTGGCGAGATACAGTCAAAGAAACAAATCCCCTGGAATGAGGAGATTGTTACAAATTGAGAAACAAAATGCTGGCAATGTTGATGACGCTTTAAGGAGCTTCCTCTTTTGCTATGACTCATATGACTTTTGACGCTCTTCTCGTCTTGCTTTCTGAAGAAGGCCGATTCTGAAAGAAGCTTGATCCTTTTGAAGCTTATCAAGTTGTAAACGATACAGACGAATTCAGAATGCAGTTGTTCGCTTATTCCCTTATTTTGCATGGATCGCCCTTTCAGGTTTTCAATCCATCGGGATACCCATTTTTGCCTGAGCTGTCCAATGCGGCTTTTCAACTCAGCGGGTGTACATTTTTGTTTATTTCCCTTATTTTTGCCCGAGTCTTTTATTCTGTTTTTGACTCGCCGGGATGCCCTATTCTTGCCTGGACTTACATTCTGTTTTTGTGTCCAGCGGGTCATTTTTATGCGAAGTATTTTTTAACTGCATCTGAATTCACAGGGGACGGGAAATCTTCACCATCCATGGTGTTGAGCATCAGCGCTCCACCAGAGAAAACTTTCTTTACTACAAATGGTCCTTCATAATTTGGAGTCCACTTGCCCCTGTGGTCTGTATGAGGAGGGAGGATTCTTTTCAGCACAAGATCTCCTACTTGGTACGCTCGGTGCCTGACTTTCTGATCGAAGGCTTTCTTCATTCTCTTCTGATATAACTGCCCATGACAGATTGCAGCCAATCTTTTCTCTTCGATCAGCCTCAGTTGTTCGTATCGGGCCCGACCCCATTCTGCTTCACTTAGTTTAACGTCCATTAGTACCCGCAGAGAGGGTAATTCAACTTCGACAGGTAGGACTGCTTCCATACCATATACAAGCTGATACGGTGTTGCCCCAGTGGATGTTCTGATTGACGTGCGGTACCCATGCAAGGCAAATGGTAGCATTTCATGCCAGTCTTTGTAAGTGACTACCATCTTCTGCACAATCTTCTTGATATTTTTATTCGCTGCCTCAACAGCGCCATTCATCTTTGGCCTGTAAGGAGAAGAATTGTGATGTTGAATTTTGAAGTCCCGACATAGCTCTGCCATCATTTTGTTGTTTAGATTGGAACCATTATCAGTAATGATTCGCTCGGGCACTCCATATCGACAGATGATATCTCTCTTCAGAAATCTGGCTACCACTTGTCTTGTAACATTTTCATAGGAAGCTGCTTCAACCCACTTGGTAAAATAGTCAATAGCAACCAAGATGAATCTGTGGCCGTTTGAAGCAGTTGGTTCAATCTTGCCGATCATGTCAATGCCCCACATAGCAAAGGGCCAAGGTGAAGACATCACATTCAGAGGATTGGGAGGCACATGCACCTTATCCGCATAAATCTGGCATTTATGGCATTTTCTGGCGTACGCACAACAATCAGCATCCATTGTGATCCAGTAATAGCCCGACCTTAACAGCTTCTTAGCCATGGCATGCCCTCCCGCATGGGTACCAAAGGATCCTTCGTGCACTTCATGCATTAACAAATCTGCTTCTGTCTTGTCGACGCATCTGAGGAGTACCATATCAAAGTTTCTCTTATACAGGGAACCATCAGTGTTCAGAAAGAAACTACCAGCGAGCCTTCTCAAAGTCTTCTTATCATTGGAAGATGCCCCAGGTGGGTATGTTTGGTCCTCCAAAAAGCACTTAATGTCATGGAACCAAGGCTTATTATCTTTAACAACATCTGCTGCGAACACATACGCTGGTCTGTCAAGTCTGGACACTGAAACTTGAGGTACAAAGTTGGCAGCTTGAACTTTGATCATGGATGAAATGGTGGCAAGAGCATCTGCAAACTGATTCTCGTCCCGAGGGATATACTCAAGCTTGACTGTTGTAAAGAAAGTCAATAACCTTCTTGTATAATCCCTGTAAGGTATCAGATGATCCTGGTGGGTGTACCATTTTCCGTTGGTTTGATTGACTACCAGAGCTGAATCTCCGAATACGGTCAATGTCTTGATCCTGAGGTCAATGGCTTCCTCAAGACCCATAATGCAAGCTTCGTATTCAGCTTCGTTGTTAGTGCAGTTGAAAGTGAGCTTTGCCGAGAAAGGCATGTGAACTCCTTTAGGTGTAATGAGTACTGCACCAACACCACGACCATTCATATTAACAGCCCCATCAAACATCATAGTCCATTCTTCTTTCGGGTCGGGCCCTTCAGTGTGAACAGGCTCTTCATGGTCTTTTGCTTTTATGAACATGATGTCTTCATCAGGGAAGTCAAATCTCATAGGCTGGTAATCCTCAATGGGTTGTTCAGCAAGATATTCAGACAGTACACTGCCCTTGATGGCCTTCTGAGAAGTGTACTGAATGTCATACTCTGTAAGGATCATTTGCCATCTTGCAACCCGTCCGGTAAGTGCTGGCTTCTCAAATATGTACTTAACTGGGTCCATTTTTGAGATCAACAAGGTAGTGTGGGTCAACATATACTGCCTCAGTCGGCGAGCAGCCCACGCTAAAGCACAACAAGTTTTCTCGAGCAGTGAATAACGTTGTTCACAGTCGGTAAACTTTTTGCTTAGGTAGTATATTGCATACTCTTTTCGACCAGACTCGTCATGCTGGCCCAGCACACACCCCATTGACTCTTCTAATACTGTCAAGTACATTATCAGAGGTCTTCCTTCAACTGGAGGCATAAGGATCGGAGGCTCTTGTAAGTATTCCTTGATCTTGTCAAAGGCCTTCTGACAGTCTTTGTTCCACCTGACCGTTTGTTCTTTTCTCAACAATTTGAACAAGGGCTCACAGGTCGCTGTAAGGTGAGATATGAACCTTGAGATGTAGTTCAATCGACCTAAGAACCCTCGAACTTCTTTCTCTGTCTTCGGTGCAGGCATCTCTTGAATTGCTTTGACTTTATCAGGGTCAACTTCAATCCCTTTCTCGCTCACAATAAAACCCAGCAGCTTACCGGATCGCACCCTGAATGTGCATTTGTTGGGGTTCAATTTCAGTTGGTACTTCCTCAGACGCTTGAATAGCTTCAACAGATTTACCAAATGGTCTTCTTCAGTGAGGGACTTGGCGATCATATCATCCACATAACATTCGATTTCCTTATGGATCATATCGTGGAATAATGTTACCATAGCCCGTTGATACGTCGCACCGGCATTCTTGAGCCCAAATGGCATTACCTTGTAGCAGAACGTGCCCCGAGGTGTGATGAAGGTTGTCTTCTCCATGTCTTCAGGTGGCATTTTAATCTGATTGTATCCTGAAAATCCGTCCATGAAGGAGAATACCGAGAACTGAGCCGTGTTATCCACCAACACGTCAATGTGAGGTAAAGGGAAGTCATCTTTCGGGCTGGCTCTGTTCAGATCCCGGTAGTCAACACACATTCTTACTTTGCCGTCCTTTTTAGGCACGGGTACTATATTAGCAACCCACGGTGGATAGCTAGTTACGGCAAGGAAACCGGCGTCCCATTGCTTTTGTATCTCCTCCTTGATTTTCATTGCCATGTCTGGACGAGTACGGCGTAGCTTTTGTTTAACCGGCGGGCATTCTTTTCTCAAAGGAAGCTTGTGCACAACAATGTCGGTGTCCAACCCTGGCATGTCTTTATAAGACCAAGCAAACATGTCCACATACTCTTGCAGCAGGTCAATCAGTTGTCTCTTCACTGGGTCTTGCAAACAGGCCCCGATTTTAACTTCTTTCACGTCTTCATCTGTACCAAGATTGATCGTTTCAACCTCCTCCTGGTGAGGAGTAATAACCTTTTCCTCTTGTCTTAGCAACCTGGCTAACTCTTCAGGAAGCTCATATTCTTCTTCAACCCCTTCATCAGCTTGATTGATCGGATTGCCAAAGTCATACGAAGTCATAGCCGTGCTGTTGTCGGTGCTGTCTGGAAGGCACACTCTGCAAGGGTTCAGTTTGTTCATTTTAGTGATTTGATTTTAATCTTGTTTAGAAAAGTGAAATAAAGTCGTCATTTTGAAAACACTGCCATTTATTTTTTGTACAAAAAGAAAAATGGAAAAACAGTGAGCGGAAAAGAAAAAAGACTCATTTGCAAAAGATGTCTGATATTTCATTGATTAATCTTGTTGCACAAAAAGTACAGATGGCCCGATTACAAAATGAGTCTTGTCATCTTGGGCAAGATGCAAGACTTTGATGCATGCTATAAAAATACAGGAAATAATAATTACTCTGCATGAGTAACTCTTATAATTTCCTGGGAAGACCAGTTCGAGATACTGCTCCCCGGGATCTTTGGACGGATCCAACTCTCCAGGTTGCGGTCGCTTTCATCCTCGTCTTCCAAATTGTTGACAGCATCAGGGGTGAGCATCCCCCCACTAACAAAGTTGGGCTCCTTTGCAGCCTCTGCTTGATCTTGTTGAGTTGGTTTGTAACCCAACCCAAATCTATCCTCTTTCTTCTCCACAGGTAGCAGTTTGCCCCAGCCTTGGGCATTTCCTTCTTCAACAACCTTCCGGGCTTGTTGATATGATGTCATTGAGGTTCCAGGTACATCAGATGTTTCATTTATGTTCAAGGCCTCAAACCCTTGACTCATTGTCTCGTGGATCTCCCTATCCATTTCAATGTATTTATAGGTAGCCAGGTGGCTAACAAAAATATCCTCCTCTCCACAGATAGTAACGACTTGACCCTCCCACTCGAATTTTAACTTCTGGTGAAGGGTTGAGGTCACGGCGCCAGCGGCGTGAATCCATGGCCTACCCAATAGACAGCTGTAGGCAGGCTGTATATCCATCACGTAGAAGGTCGTTTTGAAAGTTTGTGGGCTAATCGTTATGGGCAACTCAATCTCCCCCAGAACCGATCTCTTAGAACCATCGAAAGCTCTCACCACCAGGTTGCTGGGACGTAATGCCAATCCGTCATACTCTAGCTTCACAAGGGCTTTTTTAGGTAAGACATTGAGGGATGACCCCGTGTCTACCAGTACATGGGAAAGGACTGCACCTTTACATTCCATGGTAATGTGCAAAGCCTTGTTATGATTGCGGCCTTCCGTAGTCAAATCAGTGTTGGTGAACCCTAGTCCATGACTAGCATTAACATTTCCTACCACAGCTTCCAACTGATTGACTGTGATCTCTTCAAGCACGTAAGCTGCGTGCAAGACTTTTAGTAGTGCGTTCCGATGAGCTTCGGAGCACATGAGCAATGATAGGATTGAGATCTTGGAAGGCGTCTGATGAAGCTGATCCACTATTTTGTAATCACTTTTCTTGATGATTCTCATGAATTCATCAACTTCCTGATCAAAGGGTGTTTTCAAAGCTTCTTTAACAATCTGCTCGTCCTGCACCATGCTCTTCCCTTTTGCCTTGGCAGCAGCTTCTGCTTCGGCAGTGGGTCTTTGAATTTGTGGAGCAAAGAGACGTCCGCTTCGAGTGAAGCCTCCGCCTCCTCCCACATTGTCTATTTGTGGCGCAGGGGTTGATGATTCAAAAGTGATTTTTTGTCCTTCGCAGTATAAGTCAGAGCCGTAATGCCACGGGATGGCATTATTGCTTTCATAAGGTACTGGCCCAGGCACTGTGATAGTGACTGGACTGATTGCAGCTGCGGAAGGGACTGTGATAGTCTGTGGATCATAATATACTGTGACTGGTGCTCTGATGGGAGTAGCACTTTGTGAGTTGTAGACGGAGTCATTTTCAGGATCATAATAAATCGTGACTGTTGAGACATCTTCATGGTTTGTTGCTAATGTTGTAGGAGACATTGTTGGAAGGATGGGTGTTGTTGTTGTAGGAGATTCAAAATGAAGTGGTGCTGAAGTTGTAGAAGGAATGTCGGTTGATATCTGGTCAGTTGAGATGACAGATGAAGCATTTGTTGATGAAGCCGAGGAGTTGTCGGGAACAATGGTTGTTGCAGTTGTAGGAGATACTGGAATTGTTGCTGATGAGATTGCTGGATTTCTTGGGATTGATGTTGTAATTTGAAGTAAGCCACTCTGGATGAGACCATCTATGCCATCCCTCAAGTTATCACACCCATTCACTGAAATGTTGCAGTAAGCACACCCTAACTCACATCCCGGGAACATTTGACATTCGAGGAGTTGAGCCTTAATCTCTACCAACGGTGTCCGAATCTGACCCACATTGGTTATTAAATAAGACGGCTTGTCTTCTTCAATAGCATTGATTCTGGGGCCACCATGGTTTGGCATAGGGTTCTTGTTAACATTGGGTGGTGGTGCGAAGTTCAGAGCTTTAGAGTCTACCAGGTCTTGTACCTTCATGTGCAAGGCTCTGCACTTTTCTGTACTGTGGCCAGGCGCGTTTGAATGAAAAGCACATCTGGCGTTGGAGTCATAATTTCTGGGTAGACTACTAGGATCTGGAGGTGCCAACGTCCTTAGCTCAACCAGGTTGAGTTTCAGGAGTTGTGGCAATAGTGTTGCATAGGGCATAGGGATCGGATCGATTACCCTATTGGCCTGAGAAGGTCTCTGTTGGAATGGTCTTTGCTGATTGTTGTTGTTGGTGTTGTTGTAGTTTCTCGGAGGATACTGAGTTTGTTGCTGGTACTGAGGTTGTTGCTGATAATTTTGTTGCGGAGGTTGATAAGCTGGTTGTGGATGAGCTGGAGCGGGAATGGTGACTGCTGCCACAGACCTATGAACATACTGGGGTCTGCCCCTGTTGGCATGGATAGCATTGGTTTCACCAGTTCTTCTTGGGCCTGCAAAAGGCTTCCTTGTGTTGTTGGATGAGCTGGCACCGTTGTCAGAAATCTTGCCCATCTTTAACAGGCTCTCAATTCTCTCTCCAGCTATGACAACATCTTCAAAGCTAGTGGAAGAGAAAGCAGCTAGCCTGTCAATGTATGTTCCTTGGAGGGTGTTCATAAACATATCTGCCATCTCCCTCTCTGACATAGGTGGCTGAACAGCAGCAGCCAATTGCCTCCATCTCTGGGCATACTCTCGGAAACTTTCTCTTGATGACTGTGACATTCCCATTAGGAGGGTCCTGTTGGGTGCCATATCTAAGTTGTACTGATACTGTCTGATAAAGGCCTCTGCCAGGTCCTTCCAACACCTGATAGTTGCTCTTGTCAGATGAGAGTACCACTCTCTTGAAGCTCCCGTCAAGCTGTCCTCAAAATAAAACATCCAGAGCTTCTCGTCCATGGTATAGGCTTTCAACCTTCCCAGAAAGGATTGTAAGTGGGTCCGTGGGCAAGAAGTCCCGTTGTATTTCTCAAAACAAGGAGGCTTAAACTTATGGGGAATCCTAACCCCGTCTACCAAGCCCATGTCCATAACATCAAAACCCAAAGAGTTTTGAGACTCCAAGGATCTTAACTTCTCAGCTATCTCATCCAGCCTTCTGTCATAAGCTTCCTCCCCAGCACCCATTACTGTGAACTGATCCTCTTGGGGGTCTTCTTGCAGCACCCTACCCGCAGTGGCAGTCCCTTGAACATTTGCAGGAATGTTGATCTCCGGATGAAGGTGGGGTCCAAATACAGGAGGGTTGACATGAGGTTGGACCCTCTCATTGTTGCTTGTGCCAGCAGTCCCTATATGTGGATCTTCTTGATTCTGCCTTTCCACCATTGCTCTCAATCTTTCTTGGCTCTGAGCCATGTTGTTCATCACTTCCATAAACTGCGTCATCTGAGTTCTCATTTCCAATCTTTCGTTTGCCATTTGGTTTATGACCTCTGCAAGGTCCTGTTGTACCTGATCCATTTGTATGCCCGGAAGGTTGTTACGGGTTGGATATCGGTGTGTACGGTTGAGGGGAAATACCCGGCGTCGAGCAATAGTTCCTGGACATCACAACAGAGTTAGAAACAATAAAACAAAAACCTACAAAACAAACAAAGGGTTAGTATGCAATGCAGTATGCTTATTTGTTTTCAAGGTATCCGGCTTGGCATTCAGTTTTGACCCTTCCATACCCTTGAAGGTGCTGTTGATGTTGCTTTTGAAGTAAACTCGGATGGAACAAACTGATACATATATTACAAAAGGCAAATGGTACATAGTTTGTTTACAAATACAAGCCCTCTGAGGGGTCAAAATACATCACAGGAAAATAAAAATACATAGAATGAAAGCAACAACAAGCAAATAGTCAAACACCAAGGCCAAACTCATCCTCCTGAACTTCCTTGAGAAGTGCTTCAGTCACAGGATCAGCTGGACGCTCCGTGAGATTCCTGATAAGGAGGTTCCGGGTAGTAACAGCTGCAGTTAGCTTCTTGTGTTGACTTTGGTCCTTTGACCTCTTCACTCCAGCTCTGATCTTCAGCTCTGAGATCTCCCTCTGGGCTGCTGCCAGGGCTTCCTGCTGCTCTTTTGCACTAGCTTCCAGCTGCTCTATCTTGTCTTGAGTCCTCTTATCTTCCAGAGTATGAGCTTCGGTGATCCTGACCCACCTAGCTTGACTCTCCTTCAGATACAAGTCTGTCCTGGCCTTCTGGAACTGGGCTTCCTTGCAAGCATTCTTCAGAATTTGTTCTCCAGCCCTAGACTTCTTGATGTAATCCTCAGACTTCTCAATTTTAGTCAGATGCTCTACTCTCAGCTTCTCTAACCTCTCAATGTCCATCCTACCGTCACTCCTCTCCCGGAGGGTCTTCTGCAAAGCCTGAGTCAACTTCTCATTTCTCTCTTTCAAACCCTCAAACTCCTCCAAACTGACAGTGGCAGGGGGTGGTGCTGAGGATGATCCGGGAATATCCTCCATGGTAAAGGGCATTCCAGAGAATTGAGCCCTGGCATGGGACCACTCATAATATTGTGCTGATGCTACATTGTTGCACTTCCCCAGAATGGTTACTCCCTTAGTTTGAACATTTTCCCAGGCCCAGGCTGCCTGCCTAACAACAGCCAGATTAGGCTTGTTCTCACAATAAAGAGTCTCAGCCAAGTCTTGTGCCTTAGGAGTGTGGACCAGTGCATAGCCCAGTTGCCTTTTGAGCAGCAGAGGATTGTAATTAATGCTACCCTTAACTCCTATCAGGGGTACATTGGGAAAATGCCCACAACTGGTGATGATATCCCTGCCCTTTGTGCTTTGAGTGCACCACCTGATATCAGCTGAAGTCAGAGCAGTGAGCCTTCTAGCCCAGTTCCTCTGCTGATGAGGATTCAAAAATGCATCCGTCTTGGGAAAATTCTTGAGAAGCCAAGTATGGAACAAAGGAGCACAGCACCTCACTAACCTTCCCCTCTGCTTTTCATTCCTCTGGTGCACTGAGTAGTAAAAATCCCCCAATAAAGTGGGCACTGGGTTCCTCAGGATGAAAAGATGGATTGCATTCTTGCTAATGAATCGAGGCTCATCTGCAAATAATATGATCCCATATATGCTTAGGGCCAATAAAGCACAGACTGCTTTCCATTCTCCCAAAGAAGCCTCCAGGGTTGCTTGAGAGATCAAGAAATCCAGATGCAGGCCAGGGATTCCAGCCTTAGTAGTCATATGCTGCCCAATCAGAACTGGTTCCAGATGCAATGCCTTTGCTACCTCTTCATTACCAGGAAAGACCATCTCAGGGTTGAAAGAGACTCCACCCCTGATAGGTATACCAACCAATGATGAGTATTCTTCCAATAAAGGGCCCAGCTGAAAGTCCTGAAAAGTGAAACACCTCAGTGGGGGATCATAAAACTGAAGGCAAGTATGAATCAGGCTCCTCTGCGAAGGGTCCAAATCCATAACCACATCAAGTATATCTCCATAGTGTTCCCTGAACAGTGGTACATGGTCTGGAGTGATCAGGGTCTGAATCCTCCTGATGTCAGCTAGCTCAGGCTGGAAGAAGTGGTAGGAGATGTTACTCTTTTTAGGTGCCATGATGTTGAGGATGAGTGGAGACAGGTGCTGATGATAACACTGAAAAATGGGCCACTGATTGGCTGGTGCAGGTGACTGAAGCAGATAGCTGATAGCTGAAGCAGATGCTGATGAAGATAGGTCTATACTGATGATGGGGTCAAAACCAAGCCAAAAATGAAGATGGATACCCTGAAACACAAATAAGCAAATGTCAAAATGATGCAATGATTATGTATGCAGATGATATGCAAGGGTTTGTGACTGAGCTGGATCTGATCAAGTGCTCTGATATAAGTCCAAGGTATATTCAAGAAATCCAGATGGAGGTCTATAGGTCAAGTAACCAAGGTGGGGGACTCAAATAAAGAGTCACATGTCCAGGGTTTAGAATCACAAGAACTGTTCCAACATGGAGTATTCTTAATCAAATCAAAGTAACAGGGTATGCTGAGGCCAAGGGTACCTGCAAACCTGTAAACAGCCCAACCCCCTCACAGGTGGTGTTCTAAAACAAGGATCCTCAGACTTGGATCAGTTATGAGAAGTGTAAACACTTCTAACCCGGAGGTACAGTGTTTACAATAACCATAAAAGTTCCTCCTCTAATTCACCTCAGTTTCTGAAGGTCAATACTAAAGGTCATCCAGACTTAGCAGGCTTCCCAGATAGCCCTAGCATTGCAGGAAATCTGCAACACAGAGTTCTCAAGAAGAAACCCATATCTGAACCGTGTTTCATATTCCCGCACCAGACCGAGATGGAATGGGAAAGAATATGAACCACTCTAGCCTAGGTGTCACTCAGGTCCCAGGTATAGGACCTTAACTCTCAATGGAACCCCACCCACCAAAGCAAACAAACAGATCCAGCCAGCAGCACAGTATGACAATATGATACAATGCAAAGCTATAAAGAAAGCAGTAAAGCAACTGTACATAAAGCAAAAATAAATACAAATATACAAACACAAATAAGCACATAACACCCCAGTAAACACAAATCAATCAAGCGCTAGGAGGAACCCACAGAAAGAACCAGAAGCCCTGGTTGCAGTATAAGGGTCCCCAGCAGAGTCGCCAAGCTGTCGCTCCCGATAGATGGGACTGGCCCAAATAAAGGTACAGACGCGAACGGTCGGCGAGAGGGACAATGAGAACACACAGCCGTGAACTCACTGGAGATGAATAGAGTCGCCAGCTAGGCATTTTTATCCCGGAGGAAAGGCAATGCTGCATAGGCCTAGAAAGAGATTGGATAAGACGGTTGCGAACCAGAGAGACTGAGAAAGGGGGTTGGTTACAACCTGGGAAGGTATTAGCACCCAGATTGTCCGCCGTACTCGACGAGATCCACGCTTGAAAGATTTGTGTTTTAAAGGGGTAGTGTCAGTGCAATTTGTGTGTAAAGAGCTGGAAAACAATATATACAGGTGTCAGTGTAAAAGAAGTGTGAGGTGTATAAATGTATAGTGTCAGTGTAAGGATAAGAGTGAAGTGCTCATGACTATGAGGCTTAAAAGAATGAAGCTGGAAAGAGGGGGAATATACAGAGACTTTTGTTCGATAACTGTTAAGTTATGCCTACGTATCCTCTCGTGCAATGATGAAGTCAGAACACCGTAGTTCGACCCAAAGAGACTGAAAGATGAATTGACTTGTGAACTGCTTACTTGCCTATGCTCAAGTGTATGACCTGTCTGGCTCAGGTGCAAACTGTCTTGCATTAGACGGAAGAAGCAAGTTTTCGTTTGTGAGTGAAGATGATGAGAAAAGAATCCCGAAGGAGACGACTATTGTTTGTTTTTGTGTTTTCAGTCTTTTATTGCTTTTGAGAATTTGTCATAAGTTAATGAGCTTAAGTCTAAACCAAGGGATTTGGTAAACTCATCACATCTTCCCTCTGATTAGGGGTAATGAGAATACCTTAAGTGTGAAGTCAGCTTCTCACACTTAATCACCATGGAGTAGGATTAAGATCATTAACCTACTTGTGATTATTTAGATGTTTTTGGTGTTTTTGTTTAGTGTTGAGTAATGAGATTAAGCCATAATCAAGGATTAAACAGACTCATTACACCATCCTAATAGAAGGATAATAGATGAGAATGTTTAAGCTGAGGAAAGCTCCTCAACTTAATCCATGATTAGGGATTAAGCTCATGACAAAACAAGCCTTTGGTTAAGTGGATTTTATTTAATGGTATGATGATGAAGTGAATTTTAGGGTTTGTAAGACAACTTGAGGGGGACTTGTCCATTAACTCTAGGGTTAGTCCTTCTTAACCAATTAAGGAAGAATTAGAACCCTAATGCAAGGCCCAAGTTACAAGTGTGATGTCTTGATGATTATTAAGTGGATTGATTGAAGGGATTTAAACACATTAAGGGTTTAACACTTAGGATTAAATTTATACACTCCATCCTAACAGAAGGATGCAGGCATAAGCTTAATCACAAAGCCTTAAAGCCTTTAGGGTTTAGTCCTTGATTATGAGGTGAGAAGAGAAGACTCAAAGAGACACAAAGGTAAAACTAAGTGGGGAGACTAATCAAAACCCTAATCATTGTCATGCTAGGTTGTTCCTAAGGTTTGTGAGGTTTACAAGAGAAATCTTCAGAGGAGCCACCAGGAAGCAGATGAAAGGATCAGGAGAAGCAAAGTGACTTGCTTCATTTAAGAAGTCAAGTCACTTGAAGAAATAAAGTGAGAAGAAGAAGAATGATCAAGCTCAATCTCAAACACATACAAAAATGCAGCAAGGATGCATAGAAGAGATGAAAAGGAAATGTGAGAAGTGAAGGCAAATCCACTTCTCAAAGTTACTTACCACCTGAAAAGTTAGTGAAGGGAATGCAATGCAATTTAAAATGGGATGAAATGACATGATGCAAATCAAAACCAGAAGCACATTCAGGATGTTAATGATGCTATGAGATGATGCAAACATGAAACAACACATGGGGATGATCATGCAAGCTTATGGATGCAAATGAAACAAGCTAAGAAGCATGAACATTCATGAAAAGTTATGAAATGCAAATGGCATACAACATGGCAAATGAAATATACAATGATCAAACATGCTTTCAATATGTCTTATGATGTCAAATGGATCACAAGAATGCATAAAAATTCATGGCAAGTCAAGATATGAATGCAAATACAAGATGGATGCATATGGAAGCCCAAATTAGGGTTTATGAACAATACATCAAGCAAAAACCAAAATCAGAAGCAAACAACATTACAAAAAATTGAAAATGCCCTCAAAGGATCCCTAAACCTATACTAACTCACTGCCCAAAGGAGAGGTCTCAACTCCTAACCTAATTCAAGTTATGATTTTTCTAAGTCTTCTAGGGTTTTAGGGTTCCTTAACAAGAAAATTATCAAACAAATTGAAAATGAAAGATCAAATCATGGCCATTTAATCTCACAAACTACATGCTAAACACAATGCAATGCAAAAAGAATCAAGGTCCAACTCTTTAGGGTTAGGCAGAAATGATTTTTTGAAGTTTGGATCAAAATAATGCATAAAAATGATTTTAATTCCATGGAAAATTCTCAAAATGCATCAAGATCAAAAAATAAATTTGGTTTGAGGGTTGTAAAATGTTTCTAAATGTTTTTAAAGGCTTCATGAATTTTTTTGTGATTTTTAAATACCTAAAAGTATTTTTAATTAATTAATTCTCATTAATTAATTAAAAAGAAACTTTTAAATATTTAAAAATACTTTTTTAATGCTAAAAATAAAAATAAAAATATTTTTGTGTTTTAAAAATTAATGAAACTCTTGACAAAATTTTCATAATTTTTAAATGGTTTTTACTATTTTAAATAAATTGTGGAAATTAAATGAAATAATATGAAAATAAAATGAAATTTAAACTGAAAAAGGAAAAGTAATCAAATCCTAGGGACCAGATTCAAACTGAAACATGCGCGCATTGACTTGGCGCCAGATCCCACGGCTGGAATTCAAACCTGGCTAATTAATGATTATGCCCTAATGACACCCCTAATTACTTTCAGGCGACCGGAACAGTGTTCCGGTCGTCTTCTCCGATCATCCAAAACTTCAAACTCACTCTAAACGCTTCTAAAATGAAATCTAATTAAACAGAAATGATCCCCACTCAGTCACGAATCAAAACCCCCAATCAAAACATATTTATCACTCCTAAAATGGCTGAATCGAATCAAACAAAATCTAGGGCAAAAAGTTTCAGAAGCAGGTTAAACTCTCATCTTTCCACCATTTTCAAAACCAAAGACATATTCATGATCAGGGAGGCATATAGAACAGCTTAGGAACTTAAAAACTCATTTCTGGAAAAAAAAGTTCTTGAGCTACCTGAGTTTCGAAGCTTTCAACTTTGCAGCTTTCTGATCTCCCCTCCTTATGAAATCCACTCCTTGTGGCCCCTTGATGATGTCTGGATGCTTGGAAGGAGTTTATGCTGGTTAGTTTGGGAGATTGAACAAGTTCTGTTCAAGCTCAGGTGAGAACTGTGTTTGTGATTCAGGCAGTTTCAGGCAAGGGTGAGGGGTTCTTTGTGATCAGGATGATGATTTGAGAAGGTTTGTGAAGTTTGTTCAAGTGTTTGTGGCTTGTAGGAAGAGTTCCGAAGGCTTTGGCTTTGAGAGTGAAAAATGAGAGGGTTCAGTTCTTGCTGGTTTCAGGCTTATGTCTTGCTGGTTTGGGTTCAGTGAGGCATGGTGAGAAGGTTGGTGAAGCTTGTTTGAATGTTTGTGGCTTGTAGGATGGGATTCGAAGAAAAATGCAAGTTGGAGAGAGTTTTTGGATGCTGAGTTCTGGTGAGTTTCAGGCTTGCCTCTTGTGTGGTTTGGCTTGCATTTTCTTTGTATAAACAAATGCCATTGGTCAGAGGATGTGACTTGTGCTTTTGTGATAGGTGTAGCTACTTTTGCAAAATGTCCACTCTTGTGTAAGAGAAGCATGGGTCATGTTCTAGGCTAGTACAAGGGGTGTGGGCTGCGCAGCATGGTGTGAGGGAAAGGCTAGTGTGGTTCAGCAACATAGGCAGCAAGTGGATGGAAGTGATCATGAGCTTTTGCAACTTGCTTGCTTTTGAATCTTCATGAAAATATCTTGCTCCAAAGGCCAAACAAATGAGAAACCCTTGGCCCATTCTGATTTTTAGGTCACATGTGATGTTTGTGTAATGGTTAGACAACAATTAGAAGTCACAAATGCCTTTGGTACAAGATTTTGCAAGTTTCTCTTTTGGTGCATAATTTGATTTTTTAGTGATTTTTGCCAACTTTGATGCACCATAACCTTTGATCCAAAATGAATTAGGTCATGTTCTTGTACTTTTTGAAAAGGGAAAGATCTAATCTACAACTTTCATGACCAAAGTTTTCCCATTTGAAGCATTTTTGGATCAAAAAGTAAGGGTTGAAAAAGTTGCATAAAATGACATTTCATTAAAAGTCAAACTTGCCCTAAAAAGTCAACTTTGCAAAAACTTGTAATTCTTGAATTTTGTGAACTTCAAACTTCTTCCATGATCAAATAAAGATCAAATATACTCAAAATGATGAAGATCACCCCTTGGTTGGGTCATTGGGGGCCTCAGATGCCCTGATTTTGCACTGACTTGTCTGAAAAGTCAACTCTTGATCAGATGACTTCCCCATGGAATTTCTTCATGAAAATTGATATGCATACTCCCTACACCATATAGAGACCAACAGAAACAAGAATGACCAAAAATATTGGAGTTATGGCCTCTGAAACCAAAACCCTAATTCTAGGTCATCTGTGCAGTCAAGCCTGGCTCTACTTCCATACCAATCCCAGTTCTTGTGATTCTTTGGCATTCTTGACTTTGAGGGGATGTAATATGATGCTTGAACACATATGGATCCCTTTTAAGTGATTGATGGCCTTTGGAGTGGCTCAAGAAGTTCTTGGATTGCTCAGATCACAAACCCTAGATGCAGATGACTTAGAACCAATGCAAAGACTCAAAATTGTGGTATGAGATGTTATGATTGTGTTTATGCATATGAAATGATCATAAGCCATGGTGTAGATGGGTGAGGGCAAATTTGGGGTGTTTACAACCATCCTAATAGAAGGATAATAGATGAGAACACTTAAGCTGAGGAAGATACCTCAACTTAATCCATGGTTAGGGATTAAATTCATTATATAACAAGCCTTTATTAAATGGATTTTAATTAATGGATGAGATTAAGAAGTGGATTTTATGGTTTGTAAGACAACTTGAGGGGGACTTGTCCATTAAACACTAGGGTTAGCCCCTCTTAAACATAAGGAAGAGATAGAACCTTAATGTAAGGTCCAAGTTACAAGATGAAGTCTTAGTGATTATTAATGTGTTTTGATTAAGAGGTGTAAACAAATTAAAGGTTTAACACTAAGGATTAAAGTTATACACTCCATCCTAAGATAAGTATGCAGGCATAACCCTAATTCCAAAGTCCTAAAGCTTTAAGAGTTTAGCCTCTGATTAAGAGATGAGAAGAGAGACTCAAGGAGACTCAAAGGTAAAAGACTAGGGGGGACTATACACAACTCTAAAAATTATCATGCTTGGATATCCTATGGTTTGTGAGGCTTAAGAGAAAATATCTTCAAGAAGGCCACCATGGAAGAAGCAGATGAAAAGAGAAGGAGAGAAAGAATACGTTACTTACTTCCTGAAGAAGATAAGTAACTTAAAAGAAAGAAAGTAAGAAAGAGAGGGCATAAGTGAAACGAGTTCACTTTAAATACAAGTAAATATGCAAATGAGGAGAAGATAAGATATGGGAAGTGAAGGCAAATTCACCTCCCAAATAACATACCAAAAGCTCCTGAAATGTTAGTATGAATGCATAAGACATAAAGCAAAAGGAAGTGAGATGAAATGAGATGCAAATACCAAAGTCAGAAGTGAATATGCAATGTAAATGGCATATGAGATGATGCAAAGTCATACAAGATTCATATGAATGATCATACAAGGATGAGATGCAATGGGAACATGTTTAGAAGCATGAAAACACATGAATGTTCATGAAATGTAATGGATGCAAAGCATAGCAAATTAATGAAGAAATGATCAAGCAATTTTTCTAACATGTCCTAAGATGTCTAATATGACACAAATGCTTGAAATGTCATGGCAAGTTCACATGATGATGATATGCAAAGAAGAATGCAGATGGAGATGTAAAATTAGGGTTTTAAGACAACATGAGATGCATATGACCAAAATAGAAGCATTCAATTTGATAAAAAAATAAAATTAAGCTCAAACAAACCCTAATCCCATATAAGACCACACCCCAAAGGAGAAAGTCAGAAGCCAATCCTAGTGAAAGTTATGAAATTCCTAAGTTAACTAGGGTTTTTGGGTGTTTCTAAAGGGAAAATGCAAATCAAATTGAAAATGCAAGATAAAAATATGAGATAAATGACCTAGAAACTATGTGCAATATGTGAAACAATTCAAGAAGAACCAAGTTCAAACTCATCATAGTTAGGCAGAAATTAATTTTTCAAGTTAGGGTTAAAAATGTCATTTTTAAGAACCCTAATTCAAAGAAAATTGTGAAAATAGATTCAGACCTAAAAAGAAATTTGTATGGTGAGTTTGAAAATGTTTCTAAATATATTGGAATGATTCATGAATTTTTTGGTGATTTTTAGAAACCTAAATGCATATTTAATTAATTAAAATCAATTAATTAATTAAATAAAACATTTAAATATTTAAAAAATACTTTTTAAATACAAAAAATAAAATAAAAAATGTTTTTAGGTAAAGAAAAATATTTGGAATAAAAATGCAAAGTTTGAGAATTTTTTTGATGTTTTTTGCTATTTTAAGGACTGACATTTAAACTAGATAATTAAACTGATTAATTTAATTAATTAAAATTAGGGTTTAAGTGAAATGATCCTGGCCACTGAAACACGCGCTAAGCTAGATCCAAGGGTTGAGATTCAAATTGGGGAGATTAACCCTAATTATTTTCAGGTGACCGACCGACCAAACCCCCAAACTCTCAAGAAACATCCCCCTAACCATTCTAAACAAGAATCAGGCCACAAACAACATTTATTTTGCAGCAAACTCATGAATCGAAGAAAAACATTTTCAGATCAAAAAGTTTCAGAACATCAATACATCCTGGTTTCTCAACCATTTAAAAAAATAATCATATCAGCATGCTCAGGGGAACATATAGAATCATTTAAGAACTTAAAATAGATTTTCTGGAAAAAATGTTCTTGATGGTTACCTGAGATGAAGCTTTCTCAATCTGAGCTTTCTAGACCTTTCCTTGGTGCAAATCAACTCTAATGGACCCCTTGAGGATGCTGTGATGCTTAGAACAAGTTTATGGTGGCTGGTTTTAGTGTTTCAGTTTTGAATATGCAGAATTTGTGTTTGTGTTTGGGCTTATTTCAGGTCATGGCAAAGGGTGGGAAATGATCCTTAGGTTATGTGGAGTTGAATGGTGAAAGAAATTTTGAGTTTTGATGGCTGAGGAGTGAGTTTTGAAGAGAGGAAGGTTTTGGGGATTTTTGGTGATTCTGACTTCTTGGATGTTTCAGGCCTGTGTGTTATATGAAATGAGCTCCATAAGATTAGTATAGGCCAATGAGAGTGATCAGAAAGTGGGTGGTGGCATAGTGTGATTGGTATGAGCCAAGTTGCAAAAATGTCAACATTGTGTACTTGAGGTATGGACATGGTGCAGAGCTGACTTTAGGGGTATCTTGGCTTCAGCTTGGTTCATGGATGGCCCTAGGTTCAAGTTTTATGCAGCTAACACAAGTGGATGAAGAGTTTCAATAGATTTTGCAAAGTTTATGCATAATTGCCATTTTGAGATTTCTTGTGAATCAAGCCATGAAAACCATGTATTCTTGGGCCAATTCTGATGTTTTGAAGTTGCTTTGACATGTTATGATACATAGAAGTTGATTAGAGGTCATGAAATGGCTTGGCAAGTGAAATTGCAAAGTTCCCTCTTTGGTGCACACTTGAAAATTATAGGATTTTTGCCAACTTTGAAAGGCCATATCTTGAGTTCTAGGATGAATCAAGACATGTTCTTGTACTTTTTGAAAATAGTAAGACATAATATACAACTTTCATACCCAAGAATTTTTCATTTGAAGCATTTTTGGTCATGAAAGAATAGGTTGAATATCTTTCCCAAAATGGAAAGTTTCCATTACAAGTCATGCCCAAAAATGGAAAGTTTGCAAATGGCTTGAAATTCTTCAATCTTGTGAACTTCTAACCACTTATAAGATCTAATAAAGATCATAGAACCTCAAATTGATGAAAATGACACTTTGGTACCCTTGATGAAGGCCTCAGATGCCCTGATTTTGACTTTACTTGCTCAAGAAGTTACCCAATGATCAGATAACTTCCACAGTGAACTTCTTCATAAAATTTGGTACACATGATACTTATAACATATTAAGACCATTAGAAACAAGAATGACCAAAAAAATTGGGATTAAGGCCTCTGAAACCAAAACCCTAATTTCAGGTCATCTGTGCAAGAAATCTTCAGTCTGCCTCTATGCCTTTGCCATGCTTTGGGATCCCTTGACTTTTATGAACTTTGGGGAGCATATTATGATCATAGAAAACACATGGACTCTCTTGGAAAGCTTCAAAACCATTGGGATGGCTCAGATCACTTCTTGGATTACCCAAATCACAAACCCTAGATGCAGATGAAATGAATTATGCAGATGAAACAAACATGCAATATGAGATGGTATGCTTATGCAATGCTATTTGAAAGATCACAAGCCATGGTGAGAAAAATAGAGGGAAAATTTGGGGTGTTTACAACTATCCCTATTCAAACATGAGTTAGCTGTGCAGGATGTAAGCGCCTGACTTAACAGTCAAACAAGATAACTTGTGGTTGAATACCAAAGACAGTCCGAAATTTGCACTCGCTGGGGAGAAGAAGAAAAGGGATATAAATTGTAAAAGATGGTATAGTATGAGTATCAAATGAAAGCGATGGAGGACGACCGTCGAGCAGAGGACGACTGCTGGGGGTAAAACGGTAAGCGGAGCAATGATGGGGACGACCATCATGCTGGGAAATAAAGAAACCGCGATGGGGATGGCCATTGGTAAACTCTGGGGATTGAGAAAAGCATTGATGGGGACGACCATCATGTTTGGAAAGTAAAGTAAACAACGATGGGGACGACCATCGGGTTAAACTGATGAAGGACGATCATCACGAAAAAGAAAAAGGGACCACGACGGGGACGACCATCAGGTTAAAGAATAAATGAAATATTTGATGAGGGACGGTCATCAAAAGGTGAAGGATGATCACCTAGCAGGGGACGGCCTGCTCTTTATCTGGACATAGGACGAATACCGGATAGAAAAGGTCAACGATGGGGACGACCATCGAATAAACATGATGAAGGACGATCATTAAGAGGTGAAGGACGATCACCTAGCAGGGTACGACTGCTCTTGGGGATTATCGTGACATAGGATGAATGCCGGATAAGAAAGATCAACGATGGGGACGATCATCAGATAAATAATGAGGGACAGTCATCAAAAGGTGAAAGACGATCACCTAGTAGGGGGCAGCTGCTCTTTATCTCGACATAGGATGAATGTCGGATAGGAAGTTCCAACAATGGGGATTCCACTGGGGAAAGGATGAGGGACGGTCATCCAAAAGGTGAAGGATGATAACCTGGCAGGGGACGGCTGCCGAAAGTATCGTGACATAGGACGAATGTCGGATAGAAAAGTTGTTTTGTCTGACGACTTACTGGGGAATGGTAAACACGGATGAGTGCTTACACTTTAAAATAAACGGTATAAGTGTTTGACAGTGTGTATAGATTAAAGATGTGGACGAGCATCCTTAGTACCATGATACAAACGTGTATCGGTAGAAACAAACGCTGACACGTGTTTAAAGAAGATGATACGGACTAGTATCAATTGATTAATCAAGGAACACAGACGAGTGTCGAATATGCTGATGGGTGATATATACAAGATACAGACGAGTATCAAAGACTTCTGTATAAGTACATATAAGTATGATATGCTGAGGAGATATGTGCAAGACACGAACGAGTTTTTGACTTTCTAGGGAAGTATGACATGGGCTAGTGTCAACAAAGAAATGTACAAGTACGACCAAGAGTTTGAGAATTTTGAAGGTTTTATGGCAACCTTACTGGGGAATGATGACACGGATGAGTGTCGAGAAAGAGCACGTATAAATATGAACAGACATCTGTATTTGAAAGTGCAAAGGGAATGCTTTGTCTTTTATCTGCAGGGGATATGAGTTTTATGTATTGCTGGTGAAGTGATTTGGTATTTGCAGGTGACTGGCTCAAACTTGGCTTATGATCATGCAAATGTTTGACTTTTTCCGTAATGCTCAATTTTAGACGGAATGCTACGCTTATTTTGGTGAATATGATGCGAATGCTATGATTATGCAAAAAAGTGAGAAACCTGATCCGAGATCCGGATCCTACGGGGATAAAGATCTCTGGGCGATCTGTCCGGAGGGAGAACTCAGCTGGGGAAAGAGGAAGTTTCAGCAACTTCACTGGGGAAGTACTTCAGGCATTTCTCTTCTAGGGAGAGAATGACAACTCTGTGGGGAAGCAATTCCACCGACTCTGCTGAGGATGAGAGAATCCTGGCAGCTCTAATGGGGGGTAGAAAGTTTTTTTGACCACTTTGCTGGGAAAAGCCATCAGGCATTGCTCGAGAGATCCTGCTTGGGGAGGAGATGACTTCTGGGAAGTAACCTGCTGGGGATTGATGAATTCCTCAAAGGGGAAATACTTCTCATCAAGGAGTCCTGCTGATGATGTGATTGTTGGCTTGGCTGGAGATACTACTTGATATTCCCCATGCTGTGAAAGGTTGTCTACTTTGAGTACCTGCAACCTGTTAAGACAAAGGAAACGCACAAGTGTCCCGAGGTATCCTTAACCGGATTCAATCATAGGAGTTATATTTATTCGAGAGCAACATATTTCCTGCAAGCATTTATTAAAATGGCTCATATGTTTTATGCAAGTATTGTATTATGAACTTTGGACATTTTGCGAACGAAACAACAATGTATAAAACAAAGTGTGACTGAATAATCTGATTTTATTGATTTGTGTGCTCTGAATAGGCAAGTACAGTCAAAGAAGCAAATCCCCTGAAATGAGGAGATTGCTGTAAAATTGAGAAAATAAAAAATGTTGGCAATGTTGAAGGTGACGCTCTAGTGAGCATCCTTTGCTATAACCCGTATGACCTTGACGTTCTTCTTATCTTGCTTTCTGAAGAAGGTTAATTCTGACCGAAGCTTTATCCTTTCGAAGTTGGCCATGTTGTGAGTGATACAGACGAATTCAGAATACAGTTGTTCGCCTATTCCCTGATTTTGCGTGGATCGCCCTTTTGGGTTTTCAATCCACCGGGATATCCATTTTTGCCTGAGTTGTTCGATGTGGCTTTTCAACTCAGCGAGTGTACATTTTTTGATTTTTCCCTTATTTTTGCCCGAGTCTTTTATTCTGTTTTTGAATCGCCGGGATGCCCTATTTTTGCTTGGACTTACATTCTGTTTTTATGTCCAACAGTTCATTTATGCGAAGTATTTTTTAACTGCATCTGAATTCACAGGAGATGGGAAGTCTTCACCATCCATGGTTGCGAGCATCAGTGCTCCACCCGAGAAGACTTTAGTTATCACATATGGACCTTCATAGTTTGGTGTCCACTTGTCCCTGTGGTCTATATGAGGAGGGAGAAGTCTTTTCAGAATAAGCTCTCCTACTTGGTATTCCCGAGGTCTTACTTTCTGATCGAAGGCTTTCTTCATTCGTTTCTGATATAACTGCCCATGACAGATAGCTACTAATCTCTTCTCTTCAATCAGATTCAGTTGTGTAACGAGATCGGACCCATTATGCTTCATCCAGTTTCACATCCATCATTACTTGTAAGGAGGGTAATTCAACTTCAACAGGTAGGACTGCTTCCATACCATACACAAGCTGATAAGGCGTTGCCCCAATAAATATTCTGATAGAGGTTCGGTACCCATGCAAGGCAAATGGTAGCATCTCATGCCAATCTTTGTAGGTGACTACCATCTTTTGCACAATCTTCTTGATGTTCTTGTTAGCTGCCTCAACATCGTCATTCATCTTTGGCCTATAAGAGGGAGAGTTGTGATGTTGAATTTTATAGTCCCAACAAAGTTCTGCCATCATCTTGTTGTTCAAATTGGAACCATTGTCAGTAATGATTCGCTCGGGAACAAGGGTTCGTAGGTTGCAGTGAGATGAGATATGAACCTTAACAACTTGAACAAGGGTTCGCAGGTTGTAGTGAGATGAGATATGAACCTTGAGATGTAGTTCAATCTACCTAAGAACCCTCGAACTTCTTTCTCAGTCTTAGGTGCAGGCATTTCCTGAATAGCTTTGACTTTATCGGGATCAACCTTAATTCCTTTTTCACTTACAATAAAACACAGTAGCTTACCAGAACGTACCCCGAATGTGCATTTGTTGGGGTTCAACTTCAATTGATACTTCCTCAGACGCTTGAACAATTTTAGCAGATTCACCAAATGATCTTCTTCTGTAAGGGACTTGGCAATCATATCATCCACATATCACTCGATTTCCTTATGGATCATATCGTGGAATAGGGTTACCATAGCCCATTGATAAGTTGCACCGACGTTCTTCAGACCGAACGACATTACCTTGTAACAGAATGTGCCCCAAGGTGTGATGAAAGTTGTATTCTCCATGTTTTCAGGTGACATCTTAATTTGATTGAATGTAGAAAATCCATCCATAAAAGAAAATACCGAGAACTGGGTCGTGTTGTCCACCAATACGTCAATGTGAGGTAATGGGAAATCATCTTTCGGGCTTGCTCTATTCAGATCCCGGTAATCCACACACATACGCACCTTGCCATCCTTCTTAGGTACGGGTACAATGTTAGCAACCCACGGCGGGTAACTAGTTATAGCAAGAAAACCGGCGTCCCACTGCTTTTGTACTTCTTCTTTAATTTACATGGCCATTTCCGGGCGAGTACGACGTAATTTCTGTTTAACTGGCGGATAATCTTCTTTCAGTGGCAACCTGTGCATGACAATATCCGTATCCAGACCTGGCATATCTTGATAATACCAAGCGAAGACGTCAACATATTCCCGAAGCATACTGATGAGCTATTCTTTTACTGGAGCTTGCAGACTAGCCCCGATCTCCACCTCTTTCACATCTTCCTCGGTACCAATATTGATGGTTTCAACCTCCTCCTGATGAGGAGCAATCACTTTTTCCTCTTGTCTCAGCATCCTAGCCAACTCTTCAGGCAAATCATAGTCTTCATCAACCCCTTCATCTACTTGATTAATCGGATTGGTGAAGTCATACAAGGTCATAACAGTGTCGTTGTCAGTGAAATCTGGAAGATTGTCTCTGCAAGGGTAAAGATTTGTTCATTTTAGTGATTGATTTTAATCTTGTTTAGAAAAAGTGTGAATGGTTATTATTGAAAAACATTGCCATTTATTACTTTGTGCGAAAATAACAAAAAATGAAAGACAGTGAGCGAAAAAAGAAAATCGTTTGCAAAAGATGTCCATTTGTTCATTAATCATTCATTTGCACAAAATAAAAATATGGCCCTATTACAAAATGAGTCCTGACACCTTGGGAAAGATGCAGGACTTGATGCATGCTCAAACAGGAAATAATAATTACTCTGCAGAAGTAATCCTTATAATTTCCTGGGAAGACCAGTTAAGGACTTGCTGGCCTGGGACCCTTGGACGAATCCAACTCTCCAGGTTGAAGTCACTTTCAGCCTCATCTTCCACATTTTTGATTGCATTCGGGGTTAGTATTCCCCCACTGATAAACTTGGGAGCTTCAGCAGCCTCCTCTTGGACCTGTCGGGATGGTTTGTAACCCAACCCGAACTTGTCTTCCTTGATCTGAACTTGCAGCAGCTTGCCCCAGCCCTGGGCATTCCCGTCTTCAACAACCTTCCGAGCTTGCTTATAAGAAGAGATTGAAGTACCAGACACTTTCGCTGTTGCTTCATTGACATTGAGGGCCTCAAACCCTTGGCTCATTGTCTCATGGATCTCTCTGTCCATCTCAATATACTTGTAAGTAGCTAGATGACTAACGAAGATATTCTCCTCCCTACAGATTGTGATAACTTGATCTTCCCATTCGTATTTTAACTTCTGGTGAAGGGTTGACGTTACAGCGCCAGCGGCATGAATCCATGGCCGACCCAACAAACAGCTATAGGCAGGCTGAATGTCCATCACGTAGAAGATAGTTTTAAAGATCTGTGGCCCAATCACCACAGGTAACTCAATTTCCCCAAGAACCGATCTTTTAGAGCTGTCAAAGGTTCTCACCACTAGGTTACTTGGACGCAGTGCAAGACCGTCATATTCCATCTTGACCAAGGCTTTCTTTGGAAGAACATTGAGAGAGGACCCAATGTCAACCAAGACATGAGAGAGAACAACACCCTTACACTCCAAGGTGATGTGTAAATCCTTATTATGGTTACGGCCCTCCGTAGTTAGATCAACATCAGTAAAACCTAGCCCATGGCTAGTATTGACATTTGAAACCACTATTTCTAGCTGATTAACAGTAATCTCTTCTGGCACGTAAACTGCGTTCAAGACTTTGAGAAGTGCATTCCTATGAGCTTCGGAACACATTAGCAGTGATAGAATAGAGATTTTGGAGGGTGTCTGATGGAGCTGGTCCACAACCCTGTAGTCACTCTTCTTGATTATTCTCATGAACTCGTCTATATCCTGGTCAAAGGATGTCTTCTGAGCTTCCTTGGAAATATATTCTTCAGGAACCACACTTTTGCCCTTAGCCTTGGCAGCAGCTTTTGCTTCAGAATTAGTTCTTTAGAATTGTGAGGCAAAGAGATGTCCGCTTCGGGTGAAGCCTCCGCCTCCCCCACATTATCAATCTGTGGTGTAGAAGTGTCAAGAGTGACTTTCTTTCCGTCGCAATACAAATCTGAGCCATAGTGCCAAGGCACGGCCCTACTGCTGTCATATAGAACTGGTCCTGGTATCGTGATAGTAACCGGACTGATTGATGTGGAAGAAGGGATTGAGACAGTCTGAGGTTCATAATAAATTGTGATAGGGGATCTGACCGGAGATGGTGCTGGTGATGAAGGTTGCTGATGTTGATGTTGATGTGAGTTGCTGAAAGAATCTGGAACATGGATTGTTGCAGGATCATAGTAAATGGTGACTATGGAAATGTCTTCATTGATGGTTGTTATTGTTGTAGAAGGATGTGTTGAACTGATGTCTGTTGAAGTTGAAGAAGGGATGGTTGTTGATGTTGTAGAAGAATATGTTGGAATGATTGTTGTTGAAGTTGTAGGAGGAATGACATGTGTTGGTGTTGCAGAAGGAATGGTTGTTGATGTTGTAGGAGTTGGAACTGTTGAAGTGATGTTTAAAGTGCCTTATTTGATGAGATTGTTGATACCGGTTTTCAAACTTGCACAACCGTTGATAGAAGTCTTGCAAGCTTCACAATGGGCCTCACAACCCGGGAACACTTGGCACTTTAAAAGCTGGGCTTTAACCTCGGCCAGAGGTGTTTGAATACTTGCAACATTGTCAATTAGGTTCATCAGTTGATCCTCCTCAATGGCATTTATCCAAGGCCCTCCATGGCTAGGCATAGGATTCTTGGTAACACTTGGAGGGGGTGCAAAGTTTAGAGCTTTGGAATCAACTAAGTCCTGAACTTTCATGTGTAAGGCTCTGCACTTTTCTGTTATATGGGCAGGTGCATTTGAGTGGAAGGCACACCGGGCATTAACATCATAGTTTCTTGGAAGGTTCTGGGGATCTGGGGGAGCCAGAGTCCTCAATTCAATCAATTTGAGCTTTAATAATTGTAGAAGTAAGGCAGCATAAGGCATCGGAATGGGGTCGATAACCCTGTTGATTTGTGAAGGCCTCTGTTGAAACGGACGTTGTTGTTGGTTGTTATTGTTGTAAGACCTTTATTGAGGAAATTGTTGTTGTGGCAGAAAGTGTTGTGGTTATGGAGGATACTGTTGTTGAGGTGCTGGAGCTGGAATGGTTACAACAGCTATTGATCTTGGCATGTATTGAGGCCTACCTATGCCCATGTGCACTGAGTTGGTCTCACCTGTTCTGCGAGGTCCTACGGAAGGTTTCCTTGCATTGCTGGAACTAGCTCCATTATCTGAAATTTTGCCCATCTTCAAAAGACTCTCAATTCTCTCTCCAGATATGACTACATCAACAAAGCTAGTGGAAGAGAAAGCAACAAGTCTGTCAATGTATGTTCCCTGTAGAGTGTTCATAAACATGTCGGCCATCTCTCTATTAGACATCGGAGGCTGGACAACAACAACAAGTTGTCTCTATCTTTGGGAATACTCCCCGAAGCTTTCTCTTGAATATTGTGACATACCCATCAGGAGGGTCCTGTTGGGAGCCATGTCCAAGTTATATTGATACTGGCGTATGAAAGCTTCAGCCAAATCCTTCCAATTCCTGATTGTTGCTCTGGACAGGTGAAAATACCATTCACGGGATGCCCCAATCAGACTGTCTTCGAAGTAGAACATCCACAACTTTTCGTCCATGGTATAAGCTTTCAGTCTCCCCAAAAAGGAATGCAGGTGAGTACGTGGACAAGAGGTACCATTATATTTCTCGAAGCAATGAGGCTTGAATTTGTGAGGAATCCTGACTCCCTCAACTAGACCCATGTCCATTAGATCATATCCCAAAGAGTTTTGGGACTCCAAAGATCTCAGCTTCTCCGCTATTTCATCCAGACGACGATCATAGGCTTCATCCCCAACACTAATTACTGTAAACTGTTCCTCTTGAGGGTCCTCTTGCAAGGCATAACCTCTAGTGTTTCCTTGGGTATTTCTGATAGCATTGATCTCAGGATTAAGGTGAGGCCCAAACTCTGGCACATCTGTTTGTGGCTGCCCGTGATCATTGTTACTAGTGCCTCTTGTACCTGGATGATTCTCTTCTGGAGTTTGTCGCTCGACCAACTCTCTTAATCTTTCTTGACTTTGGGCCAACCCAGTCATTACTGCCATGAAATGGTTCATCTGAGCCCTCATATCAGTTCTCTCATTAGCCATCTGAGTTCTCATGTCAGTCAAATCTTGCTGAACTTGGTCCATCTGTAAGCTCGGAAGGTTATTTTTGGTCGGATACCGATGAACTCTGTTGATGGGGAAAACCCTCCTACGAGCAATGTTTCCTGAAACCACAACAAAGTGAGAAAACAACAACAAAAATACCTACAAAACAAAGAATGAGGTTAGTATGCAATGCAATATGTCTATTTGTCTTCCAAGGGTATCCGGTTTTGGTTCTTTGGTTTTGACCTTCCGGACCTCGGGGAATGAAGATGTTGAAGAGAAATGAAGCCCATCATAAAATCCAAGTAATACATAAACCATACATTATAAATGCCAAAGATACATATTTTATGATTAAAACAAGTTCCCATGGTGGGTCAAAGTACAACCAAATCATCAAAAAGTACAAAAAAAAAGTACAAGTACAAAGAAATTAAACATCCAGCCCAAAGTCATCCTCCTTGACTTCCTTCAGGAGAGCATCAGTCACTGGCCCAACTGGATGCTCTGTGATGATCCTGATAAGAAGGTTCCTGGTGGCAATGGCACTTGTCAATTTCTGGTACTTGTCTTGGTCCTTTGATCTCTTCAACCCCGCCCGGAGTTTCAACTCAGAGATTTCCTTCTGTGCTGTTAACAAGGCTTCCTGACTCTTCTTCTTATTAGCTTCCAGCTGCTCTATCTTAGCCTGTGTCTTATGATCTTCTTGCAAACGAGCCTCAGTAATCCTGATCCACCTAGCCTGACTCTCTTCCAAGTAGTGTTCAGCTCTAGTCTTCTGAATCTTGGCTTCTTTGCAAGCATTCTTCAACACCAACTCCCCTGCTTAGGCTTTTCTGATGTAATCATCTCTCTTCTCAATCTTGGTCATATGCTTGATCCAGAGCTTCTCTAACCTCTCATTGTCCAGACGACTATCATTCCTTTCCCAGAGGGTCTTCTTTAGAGCTTCAGAGAGCCGAGCATTCCTCTCTTTCAGCTTCTCAAACTCCTCTAAACTGACTGTAGCTATAGGCTTTACTGCTGATGGCCTTGGCACATCCTCCAGGGTGAATGGCATGCGGGTGATCTATCCTCTGATGCGAGACCAATCAATGTACTGAGCTGAAGCTATGTTGTTACACTTGCCAAGAATAGCAGTCCCTTTTGTTTGAATGTTATCCCAAGCCCAGGCTGCTTGTCGGATGATGGCATGATTATTCTGAACATCACAGTAAAGGGTCTCTACTAAATCATGCTCTCTCGGTGGATGTACTAAGGAATACCCTAGCTTCCTTTTGAAAAGCAAAGGATTGTAGTTGATGCAACCCTTCACTCCAATAAGAGGTACATTGGGATATTGCCCATAGCTTGTAATCATGTCCCTGCCCTTGGTGCTTTGAGTACACCACCTGATATCTTCTGAAGTGAGATCAATCATTATTTTAGCCCAATTTCTTGACTGGTGAGGATCCAAGAAAGCTTCTGTCTTTGGCAAGTGTCTCAATAACCAACAGTAGAAGAGAGATGCACAACATCTGACTAGTCTTCCCCTTTACTTCTCATTTCTCTGATGCACTGAGTAGTAGAAATGCCCTAGCAAGGTAGGAACTGGATTCTTCAGCAGGAAGATATGGATAGCATTCTTTCTTACAAACTTAGGCTCGTCTACAAACAAGATGATTCCATATACACTAAGAGCTAGGAGAGCACAAACAGTTTCCCACTTCCCTGCTGTAGCATGACTAGTGGTCTGAGTGATCAAGAAGTCCAAGTGGAGGCCTGGGATTCCAGCCTTGGTGGTCATATGCTGATCAATGATGGTGCTTTCCAGATGTAGGGCCTTAGCTATGTCTTTATTCCTAGGAGCAGTCATCTCAGGGTTGAAAGGAATCCCTCTCCTGATGGGGACACCTAACAACATGGAAAACTCTTCCAACAAAGGACCCGTCTAAAAGTCTGGGAAATTGAAGCATCTGAGAGGAGGGTCATAGAACTGAAGGCAAGTGTGGATCATGCTCATCTATGATGCATCCAAGTCCATGATCATGTCCATAATACCACCATAATGTTCCCTGAATAAAGGGACATGATCAGGAGTGATAAGTGCATGAATCTGCCTGATGCCTGCTAGGGAGAGCTCACAGAAATGATAAGTGATGTTGCTCTTCCTGGATGAGTCCATACTAACAATGGATGTTGATGAAGATAACTGAGGAGAAATATTGATGAAGACAACTGGAGAAGATATCAGCTGAAGAAGATCTCTGATGAAGATAACTGATGAAGTTGGCTGAGTAGAAGAACAGTCAAAACCAAACCAAAGAAGATGTGGATACCCTGTAAAACAAATAGACAAATGTTAAATGATGCAAAATGATGTATGCAGAATTATATGCAAGGGTTTGTGATCAGGTGTTGTATTTGTCATTTGCTTTGGATAGGGTCCATGGTGTTCAGAAATCCAGATGAAGGCTAAAGAACCAGTAACCAGGTGGGGGACTCAAATAAAGAGTCACAAGTCCAGGGTTTCATAGAATCAGTCCAAAGTAGTGTGACCTTAAAACAATATTAGTAACAGGGTATGATGAGGCCAAGGGTGCCTGCAAACCTGTAAACATCCCATCCCACTCACAAGTATTGTTCTAGAACAAGGATCCTCAGACTTGGATCTATTATGAGAAGTGTAAACACTTCTAACCCGGAGGTACAGTGTTTATATTAATCATAAAGAACCCTCCTCTAATTCACCTCAGATGCTGAAGGTCATCTAAAAAGGTCATCCAGACTTAGCAGGCTTCCTAGATAGCCCTAGTACTACAGGAAATCCGTAGCACAGAGTTCTCAAGAAGAAACCCATGTCTGAACCGGGTTTCATATTCCCGCACCAGACCGAAATAGAATGGGAAAGAATATGAAGCCACTCTAATCCTATGTGTCACTCAGGCTCCCAGTATGGAACCTTACTCACTGAAGTATACCTCCCACCAAGGCAAAACAACAAATCCAACACATGATATGATGATAACAATATGAAATGCATAAATAGTAAATGAAAGCAATAAATAAAGTTGTAGAGAAAGCAATAAATAAAGCAATTGACAAAAAGTACGCATAACACCCCCATAAACACAAATCAAACAAGCGTTAGGAGAAACCCACAAAAAGAACCAGAAGCCCTGGTTGCAAGATTATTTCCCCAGCAGAGTCACCAAGTTGTCGCTCCCCTGAAAAGACACTAGATCCTAAGGTGCATACGCGAACGGTCGGAGAAAAGAGAAATGAGGTTGAATAGAGTCGCCAGCTAGGCATTTTTATCCCGAAGGAAAGGTAATGCTGCATAAACCTGGAAAGAGATGGATAAGATGGTTGCGAACCAGAGAAACTGAGAAAGGGGGTTGGTTACGACCTGGGAAGGTATTAGCACCCGGATCGTCCGTCGTACTCAACGGGATCCACGCTTACAAGATTGTGTTTAAAGGGGTAGGTGTATGTGCTATCTGTGTGCAAAAGCTAGGGAAAGAAAGTACATGTGTCAGTGCAAAAGGTGTGAATTGCTCAGGAACTGAGGCTTAAAAAGAAAGCTGAAAGAGGGGGAAGACACAGAGACTTTTGTTCGATAACTGATAAGTTATGCCTACGTATTCTCTCATTCAATGAGAAAGTCAAAACACTGTAGTTCGACTCAAAGAGACTAAAAATAAATTGACTGTGAACTGCTTGCTTGTCTATGCTCAAGTGTATAACTCGTCTGGCTCGAGTGCTAACTGTCTTGCATTAGACGGAAGAAGCGAGTTCTCGTTTATGAATGAGTGTGATGAGAAAAGAATCTCGAAGGAGACGATTATTGTTTGTTTTTTATGTTTTCAGTTTTTTATTGTTTTTGGTGTTTTGCATAAGATTATGAGCTTAAGCCTAAATCAAGGGTTTGCAAACTCATTATATCCTCCCTGATTAAGGATAATAAGCCTACTTAAGTGTGAGATAAGCATCTCAACTTAATTACCATGATGATGTAGAATTAAGATCATTAACCTACTTGTGATTATTTAGATGTTTTTTGTTTTAGTTTAGTGTTGTCGCTCCCCCGAAAAGACTCCAGGGTCCCAGGGTGCAGACACGAACAGTCAACGAAAAGAGTAATATGAAAATGAAGTGAAAAGAGTCGCTAGCTAGGCATTTTTATCCCGAAGGAAAGGTAATGTTGCATAAACCTGGAAAAAGATGGATAAGACGGTTGCGAACCAGAGAAACTGAGAAAGGGGGTTGGTTACAACCTGGGAAGGTATTAGCACCTAGAATGTCCGTCGTACTTGACGGGATCCACGCTTACAAGATTGTGTTTAAAGGGGGTAGGTGTATGTGCTATTTGTGTGCAAAAGCTAAGAAAAGAATATACATGTGTCAGTGCAAAAGGGTGAGGGCTCAGGAACTGAGGCTTTTAAAGAATGCTGAAAGAGGGGGGGTGACAAAGAGACTATTGTTAGATAACAGTTAAGTTATGCCTACGTATCCTCTCGTGCAATGAGGAAGTCAGAACACCGTAGTTCGACTCAAAGAGACTGGAAAATAAGATTGACTGGTGAATTGCTTGCTTTTCTATGCTCAAGTGTATGACTCGTCTGGCTCGAGTGCTAACTGTCTTGCATTAGACGGAAGAAGCAAGTTCTCGTTTTGTGAATGAGTGTGATGAGAAAAGAATCCCGGAGGAGACAATTATTGTTTGTTTTTTGTGTTTTCAGTTTTGTTATTGTTTTTGATGTTTTTGCATAAGTAAATGAGCTTAAGCCTAAATCAAGGGCTTGTAAACTCATTATATCCTCCCTGATTAGGGATAATGAGCATACTTAAGCATGAGATAAGCATCTCAACTTAATTGCCATGATGATGTTGGATTAAGATCATTAACCTACTTTTGATTAATTAGATGTTTTTGGGTTTTTGTTTAGTGTTAAGTAATGAGTTAAATCTCTAATTACAGATTAGTGAACTCATTACACCATCTTAATAGAAGGATAATAGATGAGGACACTTAAGCTGAGGAAGATACCTCAACTTGATCCATGGTTAGGGATTAAATTCATTATATAACAAACCTTTATTAAAGATATATTTTAATTAAAGGGTGAGATTAAGAAGTGGATTTTAAGTTTGTAAGACAACTTGAGGGGGACTTGTCCATTAAACACTAGGGTTAGTCCCTCTTAACCATAAGGAAGAGTTGGAACCCTAATGTAAGGCCCAAGTTACAAGATAAAGTATTAATGATTTTTAGTGCGTATTAATTAAGAGGTGTAAATAAATTAAAGGTTTAACACTTATGATTAAAGTTATACACTCCATCCTAAGAGAAGGATGCAGGCATAACCCTAATTCCAAAGTCCTAAAACTTTAAGAGTTTAGCCTCTGATTATTGAGATGAGAAGAGAGACTCAAGTAGAATCAAAGATAAAAGACTAAGGGGACTAAACATAACCCTAAACATTATCATGCTTGGATATCCTATGGTTTGTTAGGCTTAAGAAAGAACAACTTCAAGGCCACCAATGGAAGAAGCAGAAGAAAGGAGGAGGAAGCAGAAGAATAAGTTACTTACTTCCTAAGAAGATAAGTAACTTAAGGGAATAAAGTGAGAAATATGGAAGCATTCTTGGAAATCCACCTCCCACAATGACTTACCAAAAGCTCCTGAAAAGTTAGTATGAATGCATAAGACATAAAGTATAAAGAAATAAATTGAAATGAGATGAAATGACCAAAGTCAGAAGTGATTATGCAACGCAAATGGCATATGAGATGATGCAATGTCATACAATGTGCATATGAATGATCATACAAAGATGGGATGTCATGAAAGCATTCTTGGAAGCTTGAAAACACATGGATGTTTATGAAATGAAATGAATGCAACATATGGCAAATGAATGAAGAAATGATCAAGTAAGGTTCTAACATGTCCTAAGGTGTCTAAGATGACATATGAATGCTTGAAATGTCATGGCAAGTTCATGTGATGATGCTATGCAAAGAAGAATGCAAATGAACATGAAAAATTAGGGTTTTATGAACATATGAGATGCAAATGGACAAAACAGAAGCATACAATATGATAAAAAAAAATTGAAACCAAGCTCAAACAAACCCTAAACCTATACAAATTCACACCCCAAAGGAGAAGGTCAGAAACTAATCCTATTGAAAGTTATGAATTTCCTAAGTTTGCTAGGGTTTTTGGGTGATTCTCAAAGGAAAATGCAAATCAATTTGAAAATGCAAGATAAATTCATGAGGAAAAGTAACCTAGAAATTACATGCAATATGTGAAACAATACAAAAAGAATCAAGTTCAAACTCTTCATGGTTAGGCAAAAATGATTTTTCAAAGTTAGGGTTAGAAAATATGGTTTTTTAAGAACCCTAATTCAAAGAAAATTGTGAAATTATGATCAAACCTAAAAAGTAATTTGTATGAAGAGTTTGAAAATGTTTCTAAATGTATTGGAATGGTTCATGATTATTTTGGTGATATTTAGAAACCTAAATGCATTTTTAATTAATTAAAACTAACATTTAAATATTTTAAAAATACTTTTTAAATGCAAAAAATAAAATAAAAATCATTTTTTGGTTGAGAAAAATATTTGGATCAGAAATGCAAAAGGAAATATTTTTGTGATGTTTCTAGCTATTTTAAATTAAATATGCAAAAGAAATAAAATAAAATGAAATAAAGATGAAAATAAATGGAAGTATGCTGATCCAAAGGATGAGATTCAAACTGGGGGGAAAGCTGTTGACTGCACGCGTGATCTAAGGGTCCAGATCAAATCTGGCTAATTAATTAAGTTTTATATTAATTAATCAGAATTAAAGTTAATGAGCTAATCTGAGTCGTACGAAGCCTAACCCTAATCACCATCCAATGCCCAGGAATGAATCTGGGGAATTAATTAAGGATTAGCCCTAATTATTTTCAGGTGACCAGAGCTAAGCTCCGGTCATCTTCTCCGGCAAGCCAAAGTTTCAGAATCTCCTACAAGCCACTAAACCTCAAATTTCTTGCCCAGAATTACTCCCCTAACATCATAGAACATGAATCCACAAACAAAATTCATTTATCATGCATATTCAGGCTGAATCGAAGCAAACAAATTTCTAGGTCAAACTTTCAGATCATCATGAAATACTCATTTCTATCCTATTTTCAATTCTAAACATATCAGCATGATCAGGGAAGCATGTAGAATCATTCTATAACATAAAAACACGTTTCTAGGCTTTTAGCAAGCTTGAATGCAGCTTAGAGTGTCTGGTTTGTGTGTTTCAGTTTTGACAAAGCAGAAATCGTGTTTCTTGTGTGATGTGTTTTTGGCTATGGTGATGGGTGGGAATTGATCCTGAGGTTATATGGAGTTGATTGGTGGAAGAATTTGTGGCTTTTGCTGGCTAGATTGTGTGTTTCGAAGAGATAAAGTTTTGGAGCAATTTTTTGATTCTCAGCTGGTGGGATGTTTCAGGCTTGTGTGTGTTATGAAATGGGGTCTATGAGGCATGTATGTGAAGTCTTGATTGGTCAGAAGAGTGGTTGTGGCTCAGCTTGATTGGTATGGGAGGTTTTGCTCAAAAGTCAAATTTGTGTACTTGGAGGTATGGGCCATGGAAGAGCTTGCTTTTTAGGGTGTATGGCCTCAGCAAGATTCATGGAGAGCCATAGAATGAGTTTGATGCAGCTGGCACAAGTGGATGGAAGGATCCAAGGCATTTTTCAAATTTTGAGAGTTTTGGCCCTTTTGAGATTTCTTGAAGATCAAGTCATGAAAACAATACAAACTTGGGCCAATTCTGATGTTTATAAGTTGCTTTGACATATTATAATGCAAAGAAGTTAATTAGAGGTCATTAGAATGCTTGGCAAGTGAAATTGCAAAATTCCCTCTTTGACATGAACATGAAAATTATGTGATTTTTGCCAACTTTGAAAGGCCATATCTTGAGTTCTAGGATGAATCAAGACATGTTCTTGTACTTTTTGAAAAGTTAAATACCTAATCTACAACTTTCATTTGAATTATTTTTGGTCATGAAAGAGTAGGTTGAAAATCTTTCCCAAAATGGAAAGTTTGCATTTCAAGTCATTTCCAAAAATGGCAAGTTTGCAATTGGCTCAAAATTCTTCAATCTTGTGAACTTACAACCACTTAGAAGATCAAATAAAGATCATTGAACTTCAATTTGATGAAAATGACCCTTTGGTTCCATTGTTGGGGGCCTCAGATGCCCTGATTTTGACTTAACTTGCTCAAGAAGTTACCCAATGATCAGATGACTTCCACAATGATTTTCTTCATCAAACTTGGTACACATGATACTTATAACATATTGAGAACATTAGAAACAAGAATGACCAAAAACGTTGGAGTTAAAGCCTCTGAAACCAAAACCCTAATTTTGGTCATCTGTGCAGGAAAACCCTAACTCTGCTTCCATGCTTTTGTCCATTCTTGTGATCTCTTGACTTTCATGAACTTTGGGGAGCATAATATGATCATAGAACACACATGGACCCTCTTGGAAAGCTTCAAGACCATTGGGATGGCTCAGATTGACTCTTGGATTGCTCGGATCACAAACCCTAGATGCAGATGAAACTGAACTATGCAGATGAAACAAACATGCAATATGAGAGGTAATGCTTATGTTAAAACAAAAAATGAAAGATCACAAGCCATGGTGTGAATGAAAAGTGAGGGCAAATTTGGGTGTTTACAGCTGCCCCTATTCAAACATGAGTTAGTTGTGCAGGATGTAAGCGCCTGGCTTAACAGACAAACAAGATAACTTGTGGTTGAATACCAAAGACAATATGAAATTTGAACTCACTGGGGAGAAGAAGAAAAGTGATATAAATTGTAAAGTATAGTATGATATGATTATCAAATGAAGGCGATGGAGGACGACCATCGAGTAGAGGACGACTGCTGGGGATAAAGTGGTAAGCAAAGCAATGACGGGGACGACCGACAAGTTGGGGAAATAAAGAGACCATGACGGGGACAACCATTAGATAAGGAAATAAGATTCTCTGGGGCTTAAAGTAATGAGAAAAGCAATGATGGGGATAGCCACCAGGCTTGGAAAGTAAAGTATACAACAATGGGGATGGTCATCGGTTTAAAGAATAAATGAAATAATGATGAGGGACGGTCATCAATGGTGAAGGACGATCACCTAGAAGGGGACGACTGCTAAAAATATCACGACATATGACGAATGTCGGATAAAAAAGGTCAACGATGGGGATGTCCATCGGATAAGCATGATGAAGGACGATCATCAAGAGGTGAAGGATGATCACCTGGCAGGGTACGGCTGCTCTTGGGGATTATCACGACATAGGACGAATGTCGGATAACAAGATCAACGATGGGGACGACCATTGGATAAATGATGAGGGACGATCATCAAAAGGTGATGGACGATCACCTAGCAGGGGACGGCTGCTAAAATATCACGACATAAAACGAATGTTGGATAGAAGGTTCCAATGATGAAGATTCCACTAGGGAAAGGATCAGGGACGGTCATCCAAAGGTGAAGGACGATCACCTGGTAGGGGACGGCTGCCGGAAGTATCATGACATAGGATGAATGTCGGATAGAAACAAGTTATTTTGTTGGCGGCTTACTGGGGAATGGTAAACACGTACGAGTGCTTACGCTTTCAAAAATAAAGGATATAAGTGTTTGACGGTGTGTCTAGATTAAAGATGCGAACGAGCATCCTTAGGACCATGATACGGACGAGTATCGGTAGAAACAAACACTGACGCGTGTTTAAGGACGATGATACAGACGAGTATCAATTGGTTAAGTAAGGAAAACAGACGAGTGTCGAATCTGCTGAGGAGTGATATATACAAGATATGTACGAGTATCAAAGGGACTTCTGTATAAGTATGTATAAGTATTGATCTGTTGGCGAGGTATGTGCAAGACACGGACGAGTGTTTGACTTGTTGGGGAAGTATGACACGGACGAGTGTCAAAAGGAATACGTACAAGCTATAAACAAATATCTGTATTTGAGAGTGCAAAGAGGATGCTTTGGCTTTTATCTGCATGGGATATGAGTTTTGTTTAATGCTGATGAAATTTTGATGGTATTTGCAGGTGACTGACTCGAACCTGGCTTGTGATCATGCAAATGTTTGATTTTTTCCGCAATGCTCCGTATTAGAAGGAATGCTACGCTTATTTGGTGAATATGATCTGAATGCTATGATTATGCAAATGAGAAGCTCGATCCGAGACTCGGATCCTGCGGGGATACAGATCCCTGACTGATCTGTTTAGAGGAATAACCCAGTTGGGGAAGAGATTATTGATAAATCTGTCCGGGGGAGAAATCTTCTTGGGGAAATAGATCGTTGGTAGATCTATCTGGAGGGAGAACTCCTTAATGAGGAAGTTTTAGCAACTCAGCTGGGGATATACTTCAAGTATTGCTCTTCCGGGAAGGCAACTCTGTGGGGAATCAGTTCCATCAACTCTGCTGAGGATGAGAGGAATCTGGAATCTCTAGTGGGGATAGAAAATTCCTTGACCATCTTGCTGTGGAAGAGGCTGTCAGGCATTGCTCGGGAGATCATGCTCGGGGAGGAGATAACTTATGGGAAGTAGTATGTTGGGGACTCACTGTTTGACATGCCCTATGTTGTGAAAGATTGTCTGTCTGATTGCCTGCAACCTGTTAAGACAAAGGAAAACGCACAAGTGTCCCGAGGTATCCTTAACCGAATTCCGTCATAGAAGTTAGATTTACCTGAAAGTAATATATTTCCTGCAAGCATTTCATAAAAATGGCTCACACGTTTTATGCAAGTGTTGTATTATGAACATTGGACATTTTGCAAATGAAACAAAAATGTACAAAAGAAATTGTGATTGGAAACTCTGATTTTATTAATTCGTGTGCCCTGAATTGGCAAGTACAGTCAAAGAAGGAATCCCCTAAAAGGAGGAGATTGTTGTAAATTGAGAAAATAAAGAGTGTTGGCAATGTTGAAGATGACGCTCCAGCGAGCTTCCTTTGCTATGACCTGTATGACCTTGACGTTCTTCTTATCTTGCTTTCTGAAGAAGGATGATTATGACCGGCGCTTTGTCCTTTCGAAGCTTGCCATGTTGTGAGTGATACAGACGAATTCAGAATGCAGTTGTTCGCTTATTCCCTAATTTTGCATGGACCGCCTTTTCAGGTTTTCAATCCACCGGAATACCCATTTTTGCCTGAGCTGTCCAATGCAGCTTTTCAACTCAGCGGGTGTGCATTTTTTGATTTTTCCCTTATTTTTGCCCGAGTCTTTTATTCTGTTTTTGACTCGCCGGGATGCCCCTTTTTTGCCTAGACTTACATTCTGTTTTTATGTCCAGCGGGTCATTTAATGCAAAGTATTTTTTAACTACATCTGAAATCACAGGAGACGGGAAGTCTTCACCATCCATTGTTGCGAGCATTAGTGCTACTCCTGAGAAGACTTTAGTTATGACATAAGGACCTTCATAGCTTGGTGTCCACTTGCCCCTGTGGTCTGTATGAGGAGGAAGGATTCTTTTTAGAACGAGCTCTCCCACTTGGTATTCCCGAGGTCTGACTTTCTGATCAAAGGCTTTCTTCATTCGCTTCTGATATAACTGTCCATAACAGATGGCAGCTAATCTTTTCTCCTCAATCAGATTTAGTTGATTGTACCGAGACCGGACCCACTCTGCTTCATCCAGCTTCACATCCATCAATACCCGTAAGGAGGGTAACTCAACTTCAACAGGTGGGACAACTTCCATACCGTACACAAGTTGAGAAGGCGTTGCCCCAGTAGATGTTTTGATTGAGGTTCGGTACCTATGCAAAGCAAATGGTAGCATTTCATGCTAGTCTTTATAGGTAACTACCATCTTCTGCACAATCTTCTTATTGTTCTTGTTAGCGGCTTCAACGACGCCATTCATCTTTGGCCTGTAAGGAGAAGAGTTGTGATGTTGGATTTTGAAGTCCCGACAAAGTTCTGCCATCATTTTGTTGTTCAAATTGGAACCATTGTCAGTAATGATTCGCTCGGGAACCCCATATCGACAGATGATGTCTCTTTTCAAGAATCTGGCTACCACTTGTCTGGTGATGTTTGCATACGAAGCTGCTTCGACCCATTTGGTGAAGTAATCAATGGCTACTAGAATGAATCGGTGACAATTTGAAGCAATCGGTTCAATCCTTCCAATCATATCAATGCCCCACATGGCAAAGGGCCAAGGTGAAGACATTACATTCAAAGGATTTGGAGGCACATGCACTTTATCTACGTAGTTCTGGCACTAGTGGCATTTTCTGGCGTAGGCACAACAGTCTGCATCCATTGTGATCCAGTAGTAACCTGATCTTAATAACTTCTTTGCCATTGCATGTCCTCCAGCATGGGTACCGAAAGAACCTTCATGTACTTCGTGCATTAGGAGGTCTGCTTCTTTCCTGTCAACACATCTAAGCAGAACCATGTCAAAGTTTCGCTTGTATAATGAACCATCAGCATTGAGGAAGAAACTACTGGCAGACCTTCTCAATGTATTCTTATCATTAGATGATGCCCCAGGTGGGTATGTATGATTCTCTAAGAAGCATTTGATGTCGTGATACCAAGGCTTATTTTCACTAGCAGCATCCACAGAGAAAACATATGTCGGTCGGTTCAGTCTGGATACCAAAATCTGAGGCACATAATTGGCAGCTTGAACTTTGATCATAGAGGAAATGGTAGCCAAAGCGTCTGCAAACTGATTCTCATCTTGAGGGATGTATTCAAGCTTGACTATTGTGAAGAAATTTAGTAATCTCCTCGTATAGTCACGATATGGAATTAGATGCTCCTGATGAGTGTACCATTTGTCGTTGGTCTGATTGATTACCAAAGTTGAATCTCTGAATACATTCAAGGTTTTGATCCTGAGGTCAATGGCCTCCTCAAGACCTATGATACAGGCTTCGTATTCAGCTTCGTTGTTAGTGCAAGCAAATGTGAGTTTTACCGAGAAAGGCATATGAACTCCTTTAGGTGTAATGAGCACTGCACCAACTCCACGACCATTCAGATTGACAGCCCCATAAAACATCATAGTCCATGTTTCTTCTTGATCAGACCCTTTAGTGTGAACTGGCTCTTCACAATCTTTTGCTTTCAAGAACATGATGTCTTCATCAGGGAAGTCAAATCTCATAGGCTGGTAATCATCAATGGGTTGCTCAGCTAGATAGTCAGATAGTACACCGCCCTTGATGGCCTTTTGAGAGGTGTACTGAATGTCATATTCTGTCAGAATCATTTGCCATCTTGCAACCCTTCCGGTAAGTGCTGACTTCTCAAATATGTACTTGACGGGGTCCATTTTTGAGATCAACAAAGTAGTGTGAGTCAACATATATTATCTTAGTCGGCGAGCAGCCCACGCTAAAGCACATCAAGTTTTCTCGAGCAGTGAATAACATTGTTCACAGTCGGTAAACTTTTTGCTTAGGTAGTATATTGCATACTCTTTTCGACCAGACTCGTCATACTAGCCCAACACACACCCCATTGACCCTTCTAATACTGTCAGGTACATTATCAGAGGTCTTCCTTCAATTGGAGGCAGGAGAATTGGAGGTTCTTGTAGGTACTCCTTGATCTTGTCAAAAGCTTTCTGACAATCGTCATTCCACCTGACTGTTTGTTCCTTTCTTAATAGTTTGAACATGGGTTCACAGGTTGAAGTGAGGTGATATATGAACCTTGATATGTAGTTCAATCTACCTAAGAACCTTCTTTTTCAGTCCTAGGTGCAGGCATCTCCTGAATGGCTTTGACTTTTTCGGGATCAACCTCAATTCCCTTTTCACTTACAATAAATCCCAGCAACTTACCAGAATGTACCCCGAATGTGCATTTGTTGTGGTTCAACTTCAGCTGATATTTCCTCAGACGCTTGAACAACTTCAGCAGATTTACCAGATGATCTTCTTCAGTAAGGGACTTGGCAATCATGTCATCCACGTAGCATTTGATTTCTTTGTGGATCATATCGTGGAATAATGTTACCATAGCCCGTTGATACGTTGCACCGACATTCTTCAGTCCAAACGGCATTACCTTGTAACAAAATGTGCCCTAAGGTGTGATGAAAGTTGTTTTCTCCATGTCTTCGGGTGACATCTTAATCTGATTGTATCTAGAAAATCCATCCATGAAAGAAAATACCGAGAACTGAGCTGTGTTATCCACCAATACATCAATGTGAGGTAATGGGAAATCATCTTTCGGGCTAGCTCTGTTTAGGTCCCGGTAATCCACACACATACGCACCTTGCCATCCTTCTTAGGCACGGGTAAAATGTTAGCAACCCACGGTGGGTAACTAGTCACAACAAGGAAATCGGCTTCCCACTGCTTTTGTACTTCTTCCTTAATCTTCATGGCCATATCTGGGCGAGTACAGCGTAGCTTCTGCTTGACTGGAGGGTAATCTTCTTTCAAGGGTAGCCTGTGCATGACAATATCCGTATCTAGGCCTGGCATGTCTTGATAAGGCCAAGCAAAGACGTCAACGTGTTCCCGAAGCATGCTGATAAGCTGTTCTTTTACTAGAGCATGTAGACTGGCCCCAATCTTTACTTCTTTCAAATCCTCCTCGGTACCAAGATTAACAATTTCAATTTCCTCTTGATGAGGAGTAATCACTTTCTCTTCTTGCCTCAACAACCTGGCTAACTCTTCAGGCAACTCATAGTCTTCCTCAACCCTTCATCCACTTGATTAATTGGATTGTCGAAGTCATACAATGTCATAGCAATGCTGTTGTCGGTGAAATCTGGAGGATTATCTCTGCAAGGGTTGAGATTTGTTCTTTTTAGTGATAAATTTTAATCTTGTTTAGAAAAAGGCTAAATGAAGTTATTATTTTGAAAACATTGCCATTTTATTGTTTTGCGCGAAAAATAACAAAAATGAAAAGACAGTGAGCGAAGAAGAAAATTGTTATTAAAAGATGTCCAATATTCATTGATATTTCATTTGCACAAAATACAAATATGGCCCTATTACAAAATGAGTCCTAACACCTTGGCAAGATGCAGGACTTGATGCATGCTAAAGCAGGAAATAATAATTACTCTGCAGGAGTAACCCTTATAATTTACTGGGAAGACCAGTTAAGGACTTGTTGGCCCGGGATCCTTGGACGTATCCAGCTCTCCAGGTTGAGGTCATTTTCTGCCTCGTCTTCCACGTTATTGACAACATCTGGGGTCAGCATCCCCCCACTTATAAACTTGGGCTCCTTAGCAGCCTCCGCTTGATCTTGTCGGAATGGTTTGTAACCCAAACCGAATCTGTCCTCCTTCTTCTCCATCGGTAACAGCTTGCCCCAGCCTTGAGCATTTCCATTTTCAACAACCTTCTGAGCTTGTTGATAAGAGACAATTGAAGTACCCATCCTATCCTCCTGGGATGCAGCAAATACTTCAGATGTCGCCTCATTGACGTTCAGTGCTTCGAAACCTTGGCTCATGATCTTGTGGATTTCGCCATCCATCTCAATGTATTTGTAGGTGGCCAGATGGCTAACAAAAATATCCTCTTCACCACAGATTGTGATAATCTACCCTTCCCACTCATATTTCAATTTCTGGTGAAGGGTCGACGTAACTGCGCCAGCAGCGTGAATCCATGGTCGACCCAACAAACAACTGTAGGCTGGATGAATGTCCATCACGTAGAAAGTAGTTTGAAAGACATGCGGGCCAATTATCACAGGAAGCTCCACCTCTCCAAGAACATACCTCTTGGAACCATCAAAAGCTCTAACCACCAGATTGCTTGGTCGGAGAGCTATACCATCATACTCAAGCTTAACAAGGGCTTTCTTTGGCAAGACATTGAGTGAAGACCCAGTGTCAACTAGAACATGTGAAAGCACGACCCCTTTACACTCCAAAGTGATGTGTAAAGCTTTGTTATGGTGACGACCTTCCGTAGTCAAATCAGCATTGGTGAAGCCTAGTCCATGACTAGTATTAACATTAGACACCACTGTCTCGAGTTGATTTACCGTGATCTCCTCAGGCACGTATGTTGCGTGCAGGACTTTAGGTAATGCATCTCGATGAGCTTCAGAACACAACAACAATGATAAGATGGAGATCTCGGAAGGAGTCTGGTGGAGCTGATCCATAACCTTGTAGTCGCTTCTCTTGATTATCCTCATAAATTCATCCACATCTTGATCAAAGGATGTTTTATGGGCTTCTTTCAAAATTGGTTCTTCCGGCACCACATTTTTACCTTTGGCTTTGGAAGCAGCCTCTGCCTCAATATTAACTCTTGGGACTTGTCACACGAAGAGGCGCCCGCTTCGGGTGAAGCCTACGCCTCCCCCGACATTATCCACCTATGGTGTGCAATCTGAAGAATCAAGAGAGACTCTCTCCCCGTTGCAGTAAAGGTCTGAACCATAGTGACATGGTACAACATTATCTTTTTCATATGGGATAGGCCCAGGTACCGTGATGGTGACTGAACTGACTGCAGCGGAGATAAGCACTGTGATTGTTTGTGGATCATAATATATGGTGACAAGATTTCTGACTTATGGTGGTGGTGAATGAATGAAGTTGGGTTGTTGTTGAGATTATTGCTAAAAATTGTCGGAGTCGGGGACCATTGTCGGGTCGTAATATATGGTGACTGTGGAGACGTCATTGTTAATGGTTGCTGTAGTTGTAGAAGCAGATGCAGTTGAACTAGTGTTTGTTGAAGTGGTGGAGGAGATGGTTGTTGACTTTGTAGCAGAGTCTGTCAGAACAATTGTCTTTGAAGTTCTAGGAGAAGTACTTGTTGTTGTTGTAAGAGGAATTGCTGATGTTGTAGAAACCGTTGATGCTATCTGCAGGATACCTTCTCTGATAAGGCCATTGATGTCGCTTCTTAAGCTTGCACACCTAATGACGGAAACTTTGTAAGATTCACAGCAGGCCTCACAACCTGGGAACACCTGGCATTTTAAAAGCTGAGCTTTAACCTCTGCCAAAGGTGTTTGAATGCTTGTAGTATCTTCAATTAAATTCATGGGTTGATCATCCTCAATTGCAGTTATCCTTGGCCCACCGTGGTTGGGCATAGGATTCTTTGTGACATTAGGAGGTGGTGCGAAATTTAAAGCCTTTGAATCAACTAGATCCTGGACCTTCATGTGCAAAGCTCTGCATTTTTCTGTGGTGTGACCTGGTGCATTAGAATGGAAGGCACATCTGGCGTTAACGTCGTAATTTCGTGGAAGGTTCTGAGGATCTGGTGGAGCCAGATTCCTTAATTCAACAAGGTTAAGCTTCATGAGTTGTGGCAACAAAGTGGCATATGGCATTGGTATAGGCTCAATTACCCTGTTGACTTGAGATGGCTTTTGCTGGAAAGGACGTTGCTGTTGGTTATTGTTATTGTTATAGGACCTTTGTTGAGGAAAATGTTGTTGTTGAGGGAAATGTTATGGTTGTGGAGTGTATTGTTGTTGTGGAGGTGGAGTAGGGATTGTGACAACGACAATTGATCTTGGCATATATTGGGGCCTTCCTCTACCCATGTGTATTGAGTTTGTTTCATCGGACCTGCGAGGTCCTGCAAATGGTTTCCTTATGCTGCTTGAGCTGGCGCAATTATCAGAAATCTTTCCCATTTTCAATAAACTCACAATCCTTTCTCCAGCTATGACCACATCTGCAAAGCTAGTGGAAGAGAAAGCAGCCAACCTATCAATGTATGTCCCCTGGAGGGTGTTCATGAACATATTTGCCATTTCTATTTCTGACATTGGCGGTTGAATGGTAGTAGCTAATTGCCTCCATCTCTGAGCATACTCTTTGAAACTTTCCTTGGAGGATTGTGACATACCCATTAGAAGAGTTTTGTTAGGAGCCATGTCTAGATTGTATTGGTATTGGCGAATGAAAGCCTCGGCCAAATCTTTCCAATTTCTAATGGTTTCCCTAGTCAGATGGGAGTACCACTCACGGGATGCCCCGGTCAAGCTATCTTCTAAATAGAACATCCATAGCTTTTCACCCATAGTGTAAGCCTTCAACCTTCCCAGAAAGGATTGAAGATGGGTGCGAGGGTAAGATGTACCATTATATCTTTCAAAGCAGGGAGGTTTGAATTTGTGAGGAATTCTCACTCCCTCCACCAGCCCCATATCCATAGCATCAAATCCCAAGGAGTTTTGGGACTCCAGAGATCTCAACTTTTCTGCTATCTCGTTTAGACGACGATCATAGACTTCATCTCATGCTCCAACTACAGTGAACTGTTCCTCCTGAGGGTCCTCTTGCAAGGCACGCCCTCCAGTATTACCCTGGGTATTCTTGATAGCATTAATGTCAGGGTTAAAATGAGGTCCAAACTCCGGGGGATTAGTACGAGGTTGTACATGATCATTGTTGCTGGTTCCCCCTGTACCTAGGTGATTTTCTACAGGAGTTTACCAATCGACCAACTCTCTTAATCTTTCATGGCTTTGGGCCAGTCCAGTCATCACTGCCATAAACTGGTTCATCTGTGCCCTCATTTCAGTTCTTTCATTAGCCATATGGGCTCTCACATCAGTCAGATCTTGCTGAACCTGGTCCATCTGTAAGCTCGGAAGGTTGTTTCTTGTCGGATACCAGTGAACTCTGTTGATGGGGAAGACTCTCCTACGAGCAATGTTTCCTGAAACCACAACAAAGTTAGAAACAACAACAAAAATACCTACAAAACAAAGAATGAGGTTAGTATGCAATGCAATATGCCTATTTGTCCTCCAAGGGTATCCGATTTGGTTCTTTGGTTTTGACCTTCCAGACCTCAAGGAATGACGTTGAAGAGAAAAGAAGCCCACATGATAACACACAAACCAATATATTACAAAATGCCAAGATACATAGTTTGATTACAACAAGTTCCCATGACGGGTCAAAATACAACAAAATCAACGAAAATACAAGCAAAATGAAGTACAAATACAAGGAAATCAAACATCTAACCCATAATCATCCTCTCTGACTTCCTTCAGGAGAGCATCAGTCATTGGGCCAACTGGATGCTCTGTGATGGTCCTGATAAGAAGGTTCCTGGTGGGAATAGCATTTGTCAACTTCTTATACTTTTCTTGGTCTTTTGATCTCTTCAACCCCGCCCGAAGTTTCAACTCAGAGATCTCTTTCTGTGCTGCTAACAAAGCTTCCTGATTCTTCTTCTCATTAGCTTCTAGCTGCTCTATCTTAGCCTGAGTCTTCTGATCTTCCTGTGAACGAGCCTCAATAATTCTGATCCATCTAGCCTGACTCTCTTCCAAGTAGTTCTCAACTCTGGCCTTCTGAATCTTGGCTTCCTTGCAAGCATTCTTCAACACTAACTCCCCTGCTCTAGCCCTTCTGATGTAATCATTTGTCTTCTCAATCTTGGTCATATGCTCGAACCAGAGCTTTTCTAACCTCTCATTGTCCAGACGACTATCATTCCTCTCCTAGAGGGTCTTCTTTGGAGCTTCAGAAAGCTGAGTATTCCTTTCCTTCAACTTCTCAAATTCTCCTAAACTGATTGTAGCTACGGGCTCTACTGCCGAAGGTCCAGGCACATCCTCCAGGGTTAATGGCATGCGGGTGATTTGTCCCCTGATACGAGACCATTCAAGATACTGAGATGAAGCTATATTGTTGCACTTACCAAGAATGGCAGTCCCTTTTGTCTGAATGTTGTCCCAAGCCCAAGCTGCTTGTCGGGCAATGGCATGGTTATGCTGAATATCACAGTAAAGGGTTTCCGATAAGTCATGCTCTCTTGGTGGATGTACCAAGGCATACCTTAGCTGCCTTTTGAAAAGCAAAGGATTGTAGTTGATGCAACCCTTCACCCCAATCAGAGGTACATTAGGATAATGCCCACAGCTGGTGATTATGTCTCTGCCTTTGATGCTCTGAGTGCACCACCTGATGTCTTCTGATGTAAGGGAAATCATTCTCTTAGCCCAATTTCTTGACTGATGAGGATTCAGGAAAGCTTCTGCCTTTGGCAAGTGCCTCAGTAGCCAATAATAGAAGAGAGGTGCACAACATCTGACTAATCTTCCCTTCTGCTTCTCATTCCTTTGATGCACTGAATAATAAAAATCCCCTAGCAAGGTGGGAACTGGATTTTTCAGCAAGAATAGATGGATAGAATTCTTGCTTACAAACTTAGGTTCGTCTGCAAACAAGATGATACCATATATGCTAAGGGCCAAGAGAGCACAAACAATGTCCCATTTCCCTGCTGCAGCATGAATGGTGGCCTGAGTAACCAAGAAGTCCAAATGGAGGCCTGGGATTCCAGCCTTGGTGGTCATATTCTGATCAATGATGGTGGTTTCCAAATACAGAGCCTTAGCTATATCCTCATTCCTGGGAGTAGACATCTCAGGGTTGAAAGGAATCCCTCTCCTGATGGGGACACCCAACAACATGGAAAAATCCTCTAATAAAGGGCCCAACTGAAAGTCTAGAAAGGTAAAACATCTGAGTGGAGGGTCATAGAACTGAAGGTAAGTGTGGATCATACTCCTCTGTGATGCATCCAAGTCCATGATCATGTCCATAATGCCACCATAATGTTCCCTGAATAAAGGGACATGATTAGGAGTGATGAGTGCATGAATCTGTCTGATGCATGCCAGGGCGGGCTCAAAGAAATGATAAGTGATGTTTCTTTTCCTGGATGGGTCCATGATGACAATGGATGCTGAAGGAAACAACCAAGGAGAACTGCTGATGAAGACAACTGAGGAAGATGCAGAAGAGAATCTCTGATGAAGATAGCTGGTGAAGATGGCTGATGCAGAAGAACAGTCAAAACCAAACCAAATAAGATGTGGACACCCTGTAAAACAAATAGACAAATGTTAAAATGATGCAAAATGATGTATGCAGAATGTTATGCAAGGGTTTGTGATCAAGTGCTGGATCCGTTATCTGCCTTGATATGGTCCATGTGTGTTCATAAGTCCAGATGGAGGCTAGATGACCAGTAACCAGGTGGGGGACTCAAATAAATAGTCATAATTCCAGGGTTTCACAAGAATATTCCAAAATGATGTGACCTTAACAATATCAGTTACAGGGTATGATGAGGCCAAGGGTTCCTGCAAACCTGTAAATATCCCAACCCCCTCACAGGTATTGTTCTAGAACAAGGATCCTCAGACTTGGATCAGTTATGAGAAGTGTAAACACTTCTAACCCGGAGGTACAATGTTTACAATAATCATAAAGGATCCTCTTCTAATTCACCTCAGATACTGATGGTCATAAAAAGGTCATCCAAACTTAGCAGGCTTCCCAGATAGCCCTAGTACTACAGGAAATCCGTAGCACAGAGTTCTCAAGAAGAAACCCATAACTGAACTGTGTTTCGTATTCCCGCACCAGACCGAAATGAAATGGGAAAGAATATGAAGCCACTCTATTCTATGTGTCACTCAGGCTCCCGGTATGGAACCTTACTCACTGAATATCCCTCCTACCAAGGCAAACAAGAGATCCAACACATGACATGATGACAGTAATATGAATGTAACAAACTAGTAAATAAAGCAATAAAGAAGCTGTACAGAAAGCAATAAATAAAGCAGTAAATAAAAAGCACATGTAGCACATAACACCCCCATAAACACAAATCAAACAAGCGCTAGGAGAAACCCACAAAAAGAACCAGAAGCCCTGGTTGCAAGATAGATTCCCCAACAGAGTCGCCAAGTAGTTGCTCCCCCGAAAAAACACCAGGGTCCCAGGGTGCAGACGCGAACGGTCGTCAAAAAGAGAAATATGAAAATGAAGTGAAAAGAGTCGCCAGCTAGGCATTTTTTCCCCGAAGGAAAGGTAATGCTGCATAAACCTGGAAAAAGATGGATAAGACGGTTGCGAACCAGAGAAACTGAGAAAGGGGGTTGGTTACAACCTGGGAAGGTATTAGCACCCAGATTGTCCGTCGTACTCGACGGGATCCACGCTTACAAGATTGTGTTTAAAGGGGGTAGGTGTATGTGCTATCTGTGTGCAAAAGCTAAGAAAAGAATATATAGGTGTTAGTGAAAAAGGGTGAGTGCTCAGGAACTGAGGCTTTTAAAGAATGCTGAAAGAGGGGGGGTTACAAAGAGACTTTTGTTCGATAACAGTTAAGTTATGCCTACGTATCCTCTCGTGCAATGAGGAAGTTAGAACACCGTAGTTCGACTCAAAGATACTGGAAAATAAGATTGACTGGTGAACTGCTTGCTTTTCTATGCTCAAGTGTATGACTCGTCTGGCTCGAGTGCTAATTGTCTTGCATTAGACGAAAGAAGCAAGTTATCGTTTTGTGAATGAGTGTGATGAGAAAAGAATCCCGGAGGAGACGATTATTGTTTGTTTTTTGTGTTTTCAGTTTTGTTATTATTTTTGGTGTTTTTGCATAAGTAAATGAGCTTAAGCCTAAATCAAGGGCTTGTAAACTCATTATATCCTCCCTGATTAGGGATAATAAGCCTACTTAAGCATGAGATAAGCATCTCAACTTAATTTCCATGATGATGTAGGATTAAGATCATTAACCTACTTGTGATTAATTAGATGTTTTTGGGTTTTTGTTTAGTGTTAAGTACTGAGTTAAATCTCTAATCACAGATTAGTGAACTCATTACACCATCCTAATAGAAGGATAATAGATGAGGACACTTAAGCTAAGAGAGACTCAAAGAAACTCAAAGGTAAAAGACTAAGGGGACTAAACATAACCCTAAACATTATCATGCTTGGATATCCTATGGTTTGTTAGGCTTAAGAAAGAACAACTTCAAGGCCACCAATGGAAGAAGCAGATGAAAGGAGGAGGAAGCAGAAGAATAAGTTACTTACTTCCTAAGAAGATAAGTAACTTAAGGGAAGAAAGTGATAAATATGGAACATAAGTGAACAAGTTCACTTCAAAGACATGTAAAATGCATATGTATGAGGTAAGAAGAAGTGAGTTGTGAAGGCAAATCCACCTCCCACAATGACTTACCAAAAGCTCCTGAAAAGTTAGTATGAATGCATAAGACATAAAGCATAAAGAAATGAATTGAAATGAGATGAAATGACCAAAGTCAGAAGTGATTATGCAATGCAAATGGCATATTAGATGATGCAATGTCATACAATGTGCATATGAATGATCATACAAAGATGGGATGTCCTGAAAGCATGCTTGGAAGCTTGAAAACACATGGATGTTTATGAAATGAAATGAATGCAACACATGGCAAATGAATGAAGAAATGATTAAGCAAGGTTCTAACATGTCCTAAGGTGTCTAAGATGACATATGAATGCTTGAAATGTCATGGGTAGTTCATGTGATGATGCTATGCAAAGAAGAACGCAAATGAACATGAAAAATTAGGGTTTTATGAACATATGAGATGCAAATGGACAAAATAGAAGCATACAACATGATAAAAAATTGAAACCAAGCTCAAACAAACCCTAAACCTATACAAAGTCACACCCCAAAGGAGAAGGTCAGAAACTAATCCTATTGAAAGTTATGAATTTCCTAAGTTTGCTAGGGTTTTTGGGTGATTCTCAAAGGAAAATGCAAATAAATTTGAAAATGCAAGATAAATTCATGAGGAAAAATAACCTAGAAACTACATGCAATATGTGAAACAATGCAAAAAGAATCAAGTTCAAACTCTTCATGGTTAGGCAGAAATGAATTTTCAAAGTTAGGGTTATAAAATATGGTTTTTTAAGAACCCTAATTCAAAGAAAATTGTAAAATTATGATCAAACATAAAAATAAATTTGGATGAAGAGTTTGAAAATGTTTCTAAATGTATTGGAATGGTTCATGATTTTTTTGGTGATTTTTAGAAACCTAAATGCATTTTTAATTAATTAAAATACTTTAATTAATTAAAAATAACATTTAAATATTTTAAAAATACTTTTTAAATGCAAAAAATAAAATAAAAATCATTTTTTGGTTGAGAAAAATATTTGGACCAGAAATACAAAAGGAAATATTTTTGTGATGTTTTTAGCTATTTTAAATTAAATATGCAAAAGAAATAAAATAAAATGAAATAAAGATGAAAATAAATGGAAGTATGTTGATCCAAAGGATGAGATTCAAACTGGGGGGAAAGTTGTTGACTGCACGCGTGATCTAAGGGTCCAGATCAAATCTGGCTAATTAATTAAGTTTTATATTAATTAATTAGAATTAAAGTTAATGAGCTAATCTGAGCCGTACGAAGCCTAACCCTAATCACCATCCAATGGCCAGGAATGAATCTGGGGAATTAATCAAGGATTAGCCCTAATTATTTTTAGGTGACCGGAGCTAAGCTCCGGTCATCTTCTTCGTTAAGCCAAAGTTTCAGAATCTTCTACAAGCCACTAAACCTCAAATTTCTTGCCCAGAATTACTCCCATAACATCATAGAACATGAATCCACAAACAAAATTCATTTATCATGCATATTCAGGCTGAATCGAAGTAAACAAATTTCTAGGACAAACTTTCAGATCATCATGAAATACTCATTTCTAGCCTATTTTCAATTCTAAACATATCAGCATGATCAGGGAAGCATGTAGAATCAATCATTCTATAACATAAAAACACGTTTCTGGAAAAAATGTTCTTGGAGGTTACCTGACATGAAGATCTTTGAAATGGAGCTTTCTGGGCCTCTCCCTTGTGCAATCCAGTCCCCTTTGACCTCCTTAGGCTATTAGCAAGCTTGAATGAAGCTTATAGTGTCTGGTTTGTGTGTTTCAGTTCTGACAAAGCAGAAATCGTGTTTCTTATGTGATGTGTTTTTGGCTATGGTGATGGGTGGGAATTGATCCTGAGGTTATATGGAGTTGATTGGGGGAAGAATTTGTGGTTTTTGCTGGCTGGATTATGTGTTTTGAAGAGATAAAGTTTTGGAGCAATTTTTTGATTCTCAGATTGTGGGATGTTTCAGGATTGTGTTTGTTATAAAATGGGGTCTACGAGGCTTGTGAAGTCTTGATTGGTCATAAGAGGGGTTGTGGCTCAGCTTGATTGGTAAGGGAGGTTTTGCTCAAAAGTCAAATTTGTGTACTTGGAGGTATGGGCCATGGCAGAGCTGGCTTTTTGGGGTTTATGGCCTCAAAAAGATTCATGGAGAGCCGTAAAATGAGTTTGATGCAGCTGGCACAAGTGGATGGAAGGATCCAAGGCATTTTGCAAATTTTGAGAGTTTTGGCCCTTTTGAGATTTCTTGAAGATCAAGTCATGAAAACAATGCAAACTTGGGCCAATTCTGATGTTTAGAAGTTGATTTGACATATTGTGATGCATAGAAGTTGATTAGAGGTCATTAGAATGCTTGGCAAGTGAAATTGCAAAATTCCCTCTTTGACATGAACATGAAAATTATGTGATATTTGCCAACTTTGAAAGGCCATATATTGAGTTCTAGGATGAATCAAGACATGTTCTTGTACGTTTTGAAAAGGGAAAGACCTAATCTACAACTTTCATGCCCAAGAATTTTTCATTTGAAGCATTTTTGGTCATGAAAGAGGAGGTTGAAAATATTTCCCAAAATGGAAAGTTTGCATTTCAATTCATTTCCAAAAATGGCAAGTTTGCAATTGGCTCAAAATTCTTCAATCTTGTGAACTTCAAACCACTTCTAAGATCAAATAAAGATCATTGAACTTCAATTTGATGAAAATGACCCTTTGGTTCCATTGTTGGGGGACTCAGATGCCCTGATTTTGACTTAACTTGCTCAAGAAGTTACCCAATGATCAGATGACTTCCACAATGTGTTTCTTCATCAAACTTGGTACACATGATCCTTATAACATATTGAGAACATTAGAAACAAGAATGACCAAAAACTTTGTAGTTAAAGCCTCTGAAGCCAAAACCCTATTTGGTCATCTGTGTAGGAAAACCCTAGCTCTGCTTCCATGCTTTTGCCCATTCTTGTGATCTCTTGACTTTCATTAACTTTGGGGAGCATAATATGATCATAGAACACACATGGACCCTCTTGGAAAGATTCAAGACCATTGGGATGGCTCAGATTGACTCTTGGATTGCTCAGATCACAAACCCTAGATGCAGATGAAACTAAACTATGCAGATGAAACAAACATGCAATATGAGAGGTAATGCTTATGTTAAAACAAAAAATGAAAGATCACAAGCCATGGTGTGAATGAAAAGTGAGGACAAATTTGGGTGTTTACAAGTGTTAAGTAATGAGTTTAATCTCTAATCACAGATTAGTGAACTCATTACACCATCCTAATAGAAGGATAATAGATGAGAACACTTAAGCTGAGGAAGATACCTCAACTTAATCCATGGTTAGGGATTAAATTCATTATATAACAAGACTTTATTAAATGGATTTTAATTAAAGGATGAGATTAAGAAGTGGACTTTATGGTTTGTAAGACAACTTGAGGGGAACTTGTCCATTAAACACTAGGGTTAGTCCCTCTTAACCATAAAGAAGAGATAGAACCCTAATGTAAGGACCAAGTTACAAGATGAAGTCTTAGTGATTATTAATGTGTTTTGATTAAGAGGTGTAAACAAGTTAAAGGTTTAACACTAAGGAGTAAAGTTATACACTCCATCCTAAGATGAGAAGAGAGACTCAAGGAGACTCAAAGGTAAAAGACTAGGGGGACTATAGACAACCCTAAAAATTATCATTCTTGGATAGCCTATGGTTTGTGAGGCTTAAGAGAAAAGATCTTCAAGAATGCCACCATGGAAGAAGCAGATGAAAAGAGAAGGAGAGAAAGAATAAGTTACTTACTTCCTAAAGAAGATAAGTAACTTAAAAGAAAGAAAGTAAGAAAGAGAGGGAATAAGTGAAGCAAGTTCAATTCAAAGACAAGTAAATATGCAAATGAGGAGAAGAGAAGAGATGGGAAGTGAAGGCAAATCCACCTCCCAAATAACATACCAAAAGCTTCTGAAATGTTAGTATGAATGCATAAGACATAAAGCAAAAGTAAATGAGATGAAATGAGATTCAAATACCAAAGTCAGAAGTGAATATGCAGTATAAATGGCATATGAGATGATGCAAAGTCATACAAGATGCATATGAATGATCATACAAGGATGAGATGCAATGGGAACATGTTTAGAAGCATGAAAACACATGAATGTTCATGAAATGTAATGGATGCAAAGCATAGAAAATGAATGAAGAAATGATCAAGCAATGTTTAAAACATGTCCTAAGATGTCTAATATGACACACAAATGCTTGAAATGTCATGAAAAGTTCACATGATGATGATATGCAAAGATGAATGCAAATGAAGATGTAAAATTAGGGTTTTAAGACAACATGAGATGCATATGACCAAAACAGAAGCATTCAATATGATAAAAAATAAAATTAAGCTCAAACAAACCCTAATCACATATAAGACCACACCCCAAAGGAGAAAGTCAGAAGTCAATCCTAGTGAAAGTTATGAAATTCCTAAGTTAACTAGGGTTTTTGGGTGTTTCTAAAGGGAAAATGCAAATCAAATTGAAAATGCAAGATAAAAATATGAGATAAATGACCTAGAAACTATTTTCAATATGTGAAACAATGCAAGAAGAACCAAGTTCAAACTCATCATAGTTAGGCAGAAATGAAATTTTCAAGTTAGGGTTAAAAAATGTGATTTTTAAGAACCCTAATTCAAAGAAAATTGTGAAAATAGAATCAAACCTAAAAATAAATTTGTATGGTGAGTTTGAAAATGTTTCTAAATGTATTGGAATGCTTCATGATATTTTTGGTGATTTTTAGAAACCTAAATGCATATTTAATTAATTAAAATCAAATAATTAATTAAATAAAACATTTAAATATTTTAAAAATACTTTTTAAATGCAAAAAATAAAATAAAAAATGTTTTTAGGTAAAGAAAAATATTTGGAATACAATGCAAAGTTTGAGATTTTTTTTTATTATGTTTTTTGCTATTTTAAATAAAAAGAACAAAAAAAATAAAAAGAAAATGAATTAAAATGAATTTAAATGAAAGTCAAATGATCTGAAGGCCAGGATTTAAACTGGGGAGATTTTGGTTGATTGCGCGTGCAATCCAAGGGATGATATTTAAACTGGCTAATTAAACTGATTAATTTAATTAATTAAAATTATGGTTTAAGTGAAATGATCCTGGCCACTGAAATACACGCTAAGCTAGATCCCAGGGTTGAGATTCAAATTGGGGAGATTTACCCTAATCCTAACCCTAATTATTTTCAGGTAACCGACCGGCCACACCTACATGCTATCTTCTTCCCTAGGATACCCCAAACCCCCAAACTCTCCAGAAACATCCCCTAACCATTCTAAACAAGAATCAGGCCACAAACAACATTTATTTTGCATCAAACTCATGAATCGAAGAAAAAAAATTTCAGATCAAAAAGTTTCAGAAAATCAATACATCCTGGTTTCTCAACCATTTTCAAAAATAATCATATCAGCATGCTCAGGGGAACATATAGAATCATTTAAGAACTTAAAATAGAGTTCCTGGTGGGAATATCATTTGTCAACTTCTTATACTTTTCTTGGTCTTTTGATCTCTTCAACCCCGCCCGGAGTTTCAACTCAGAGATCTCTTTCTGTGCTGCTAACAAAGCTTCCTGATTCTTCTTCTCATTAGCTTCTAGCTGCTCTATCTTAGCCTGAGTCTTCTGATCTTCCTGTGAACGAGCCTCAATAATTATGATCCATCTAGCCTGACTCTCTTCCAAGTAGTTCTCAACTCTGGCCTTCTGAATCTTGGCTTCCTTGCAAGCATTCTTCAACACTAACTCCCCTGCTCTAGCCCTTCTGATGTAATCATCTGTCTTCTCAATCTTGGTCATATGCTCGATCCAGAGTTTTTCTAACCTCTCATTGTCCAGACGACTATCATTCCTCTCCTAGAGGGTCTTCTTTGGAGCTTCAGAAAGCTGAGTATTCCTTTCCTTCAACTTCTCAAATTCTCCTAAACTGATTGTAGCTACGGGCTCTACTGCCGAAGGTCCAGGCACATCCTCCAGGGTTAATGGCATGCGGGTGATCTGTCCCCTGATACGAGACCATTCAAGATACTGAGATGAAGCTATATTGTTGCACTTGCCAAGAATGGCAGTCCCTTTTGTCTGAATGTTGTCCCAAGCCCAAGCTGCTTGTCGGGTAATGGCATGGTTATGCTGAATATCACAGTAAAGGGTTTCCGATAAGTCATGCTCTCTTGGGGGATGTACCAAGGCATACCTTAGCTGCCTTTTGAAAAGCAAAGGATTGTAGTTGATGCAACCCTTCACCCCAATCAGAGGTACATTAGGATAATGCCCACAGCTGGTGATTATGTCTCTGCCTTTGGTGCTCTGAGTGCACCACCTGATGTCTTCTGATGTAAGGGAAATCATTCTCTTAGCCCAATTTCTTAACTGATGAGGATTCAGTAAAGCTTCTGCCTTTGGCAAGTGCCTCAGTAGCCAATAATAGAAGAGAGGTGTACAACATCTGACTAATCTTCCCTTCTGCTTCTCATTCCTTTGATGCACTGAATAATAAAAATCCCCTAGCAAGGTGGGAACTGGATTTTTCAGCAAGAATAGATGGATAGAATTCTTTCTTACAAACTTAGGTTCGTCTGCAAACAAGATGATACCATATATGCTAAGGGCCAAGAGAGCACAAATAATGTCCCATTTCCCTGCTGCAGCATGAATGGTGGCCTGAGTAACCAAGAAGTCCAAATGGAGGCCTGGGATTCCAGCCTTGGTGGTCATATTCTGATCAATGATGGTGGTTTCCAAATACAGAGCCTTAGCTATATCCTCATTCCTGGGAGTAGACATCTCAGGGTTGAAAGGAATCCCTCTCCTGATGGGGACACCCAACAACATGGAAAAATCCTCTAATAAAGGGCCCAACTGAAAGTCTAGAAAGGTAAAACATCTGAGTGGAGGGTCATAGAACTGAAGGTAAGTGTGGATCATACTCCTCTGTGATGCATCCAAGTCCATGATCATGTCCATAATGCCACCATAATGTTCCCTGAATAAAGGGACATGATTAGGAGTGATGAGTGCATGAATCTGTCTGATGCATGCCAGGGCGGGCTCAAAGAAATGATAAGTGATGTTTCTTTTCCTGGATGGGTCCATGATGACAATGGATGCTGAAGGAAACAACCAAGGAGAACTGCTGATGAAGACAACTGAGGAAGATGCTGAAGAGAATCTCTGATGAAGATAGCTGGTGAAGATGGCTGATGTAGAAGAACAGTCAAAACCAAACCAAATAAGATGTGGACACCCTGTAAAACAAATAGACAAATGTTAAAATTATGCAAAATGATGTATGCAGAATGTTATGCAAGGGTTTGTGATCAAGTGCTGGATCCGTTATCTGCCTTGATATGGTCCATGTGTGTTCATAAGTCCAGATGGAGGCTAGATGACCAGTAACCAGGTGGGGGACTCAAATAAATAGTCATAATTCCAGGGTTTCACAAGAATATTCCAAAATGATGTGACCTTAACAATATCAGTAACAGGGTATGATGAGGCCAAGGGTTCCTGCAAACCTGTAAATATCCCAACCCCCTCACAGGTATTGTTCTAGAACAAGGATCCTCAGACTTGGATCAGTTATGAGAAGTGTAAACACTTCTAACCCAGAGGTACAATGTTTACAATAATCATAAAGGATCCTCTTCTAATTCACCTCAGATACTGATGGTCATAAAAAGGTCATCCAAACTTAGCAGGCTTCCCAGATAGCCCTAGTACTACAGGAAATCCGTAGCACAGAGTTCTCAAGAAGAAACCCATAACTGAACTGTGTTTCGTATTCCCGCACCAGACCGAAATGAAATGGGAAAGAATATGAAGCCACTCTATTCTATGTGTCACTCAGGCTCCCGGTATGGAACCTTACTCACTGAATATCCCTCCTACCAAGGCAAACAAGAGATCCAACACATGACATGATGACAGTAATATGAATGTAACAAACTAGTAAATAAAGCAATAAAGAAGATGTACAGAAAGCAATAAATAAAGCAGTAAATAAAAAGCACATGTAGCACATAACACCCCCATAAACACAAATCAAACAAGCGCTAGGAGAAACCCACAAAAAGAACCAGAAGCCCTGGTTGCAAGATAGATTCCCCAACAGAGTCTCCAAGTAGTTGCTCCCCCGAAAAAACACCAGGGTCCCAGGGTGCAGACGCGAACGGTCGTCAAAAAGAGAAATATGAAAATGAAGTGAAAAGAGTCGCCAGCTAGGCATTTTTTCCCCAAAGGAAAGGTAATGCTGCATAAACCTGGAAAAAGATGGATAAGACGGTTGCGAACCAGAGAAACTGAGAAAGGGGGTTGGTTACAACCTGGGAAGGTATTAGCACCCAGATTGTCCGTCGTACTCGACGGGATCCACGCTTACAAGATTGTGTTTAAAGGGGGTAGGTGTATGTGCTATCTGTGTGCAAAAGCTAAGAAAAGAATATATAGGTGTTAGTGAAAAAGGGTGAGTGCTCAGGAACTGAGGCTTTTAAAGAATGCTGAAAGAGGGGGGGTTACAAAGAGACTTTTGTTCGATAACAGTTAAGTTATGCCTACGTATCCTCTCGTGCAATGAGGAAGTTAGAACACCGTAGTTCGACTCAAAGATACTGGAAAATAAGATTGACTGGTGAACTGCTTGCTTTTCTATGCTCAAGTGTATGACTCGTCTGGCTCGAGTGCTAATTGTCTTGCATTAGACGAAAGAAGCAAGTTATCGTTTTGTGAATGAGTGTGATGAGAAAAGAATCCCGGAGGAGACGATTATTGTTTGTTTTTTGTGTTTTCAGTTTTGTTATTATTTTTGGTGTTTTTGCATAAGTAAATGAGCTTAAGCCTAAATCAAGGGCTTGTAAACTCATTATATCCTCCCTGATTAGGGATAATAAGCCTACTTAAGCATGAGATAAGCATCTCAACTTAATTTCCATGATGATGTAGGATTAAGATCATTAACCTACTTGTGATTAATTAGATGTTTTTGGGTTTATGTTTAGTGTTAAGTACTGAGTTAAATCTCTAATCACAGATTAGTGAACTCATTACACCATCCTAATAGAAGGATAATAGATGAGGACACTTAAGCTAAGAGAGACTCAAAGAAACTCAAAGGTAAAAGACTAAGGGGACTAAACATAACCCTAAACATTATCATGCTTGGATATCCTATGGTTTGTTAGGCTTAAGAAAGAACAACTTCAAGGCTACCAATGGAAGAAGCAGATGAAAGGAGGAGGAAGCAGAAGAATAAGTTACTTACTTCCTAAGAAGATAAGTAACTTAAGGGAAGAAAGTGATAAATATGGAACATAAGTGAACAAGTTCACTTCAAAGACATGTAAAATGCATATGTATGAGGTAAGAAGAAGTGAGTTGTGAAGGCAAATCCACCTCCCACAATGACTTACCAAAAGCTCCTGAAAAGTTAGTATGAATGCATAAGACATAAAGCATAAAGAAATGAATTGAAATGAGATGAAATGACCAAAGTCAGAAGTGATTATGCAATGCAAATGGCATATGAGATGATGCAATGTCATACAATGTGCATATGAATGATCATACAAAGATGGGATGTCCTGAAAGCATGCTTGGAAGCTTGAAAACACATGGATGTTTATGAAATGAAATGAATGCAACACATGGCAAATGAATTAAGAAATGATTAAGCAAGGTTCTAACATGTCCTAAGGTGTCTAAGATGACATATGAATGCTTGAAATGTCATGGCAAGTTCATGTGATGATGCTATGCAAAGAAGAACGCAAATGAACATGAAAAATTAGGGTTTTATGAACATATGAGATGCAAATGGACAAAATAGAAGCATACAACATGATAAAAAATTGAAACCAAGCTCAAACAAACCCTAAACCTATACAAAGTCACACCCCAAAGGAGAAGGTCAGAAACTAATCCTATTGAAAGTTATGAATTTCCTAAGTTTGCTAGGGTTTTTGGGTGATTCTCAAAGGAAAATGAAAATAAATTTGAAAATGCAAGATAAATTCATGAGGAAAAATAACCTAGAAACTACATGCAATATGTGAAACAATGCAAAAAGAATCAAGTTCAAACTCTTCATGGTTAGGCAGAAATGAATTTTCAAAGTTAGGGTTATAAAATATGGTTTTTTAAGAACCCTAATTCAAAGAAAATTGTAAAATTATGATCAAACATAAAAATAAATTTGGATGAAGAGTTTGAAAATGTTTCTAAATGTATTGGAATGGTTCATGATTTTTTTGGTGATTTTTAGAAACCTAAATGCATTTTTAATTAATTAAAATACTTTAATTAATTAAAAATAACATTTAAATATTTTAAAAATACTTTTTAAATGCAAAAAATAAAATAAAAATCATTTTTTGGTTGAGAAAAATATTTGGACCAGAAATACAAAAGGAAATATTTTTGTGATGTTTTTAGTTATTTTAAATTAAATATGCAAAAGAAATAAAATAAAATGAAATAAAGATGAAAATAAATGGAAGTATGTTGATCCAAAGGATGAGATTCAAACTGGGGGGAAAGTTGTTGACTGCACGCGTGATCTAAGGGTCCAGATCAAATCTGGCTAATTAATTAAGTTTTATATTAATTAATTAGAATTAAAGTTAATGAGCTAATCTGAGCCGTACGAAGCCTAACCCTAATCACCATCCAATGGCCAGGAATGAATCTGGGGAATTAATCAAGGATTAGCCCTAATTATTTTTAGGTGACCGGAGCTAAGCTCCGGTCATCTTCTTCGTTAAGCCAAAGTTTCAGAATCTTCTACAAGCCACTAAACCTCAAATTTCTTGCCCAGAATTACTCCCATAACATCATAGAACATGAATCCACAAACAAAATTCATTTATCATGCATATTCAGGCTGAATCGAAGTAAACAAATTTCTAGGACAAACTTTCAGATCATCATGAAATACTCATTTCTAGCCTATTTTCAATTCTAAACATATCAGCATGATCAGGGAAGCATGTAGAATCAATCATTCTATAACATAAAAACACGTTTCTGGAAAAAATGTTCTTGGAGGTTACCTGACATGAAGATCTTTGAAATGGAGCTTTCTGGGCCTCTCCCTTGTGCAATCCAGTCCCCTTTGACCTCCTTAGGCTATTAGCAAGCTTGAATGAAGCTTATAGTGTCTGGTTTGTGTGTTTCAGTTCTGACAAAGCAGAAATCGTGTTTCTTATGTGATGTGTTTTTGGCTATGGTGATGGGTGGGAATTGATCCTGAGGTTATATGGAGTTGATTGGGGGAAGAATTTGTGGTTTTTGCTGGCTGGATTATGTGTTTTGAAGAGATAAAGTTTTGGAGCAATTTTTTGATTCTCAGATTGTGGGATGTTTCAGGATTGTGTGTGTTATAAAATGGGGTCTACGAGGCTTGTGAAGTCTTGATTGGTCATAAGAGGGGTTGTGGCTCAGCTTGATTGGTAAGGGAGGTTTTGCTCAAAAGTCAAATTTGTGTACTTGGAGGTATGGGCCATGGCAGAGCTGGCGTTTTGGGGTTTATGGCCTCAAAAAGATTCATGGAGAGCCGTAAAATGAGTTTGATGCAGCTGGCACAAGTGGATGGAAGGATCCAAGGCATTTTGCAAATTTTGAGAGTTTTGGCCCTTTTGAGATTTCTTGAAGATCAAGTCATGAAAACAATGCAAACTTGGGACAATTCTGATGTTTAGAAGTTGCTTTGACATATTGTGATGCATAGAAGTTGATTAGAGGTCATTAGAATGCTTGGCAAGTGAAATTGCAAAATTCCCTCTTTGACATGAACATGAAAATTATGTGATATTTGCCAACTTTGAAAGGCCATATATTGAGTTCTAGGATGAATCAAGACATGTTCTTGTACGTTTTGAAAAGGGAAAGACCTAATCTACAACTTTCATGCCCAAGAATTTTTCATTTGAAGCATTTTTGGTCATGAAAGAGGAGGTTGAAAATATTTCCCAAAATGGAAAGTTTGCATTTCAATTCATTTCCAAAAATGGCAAGTTTGCAATTGGCTCAAAATTCTTCAATCTTGTGAACTTCAAACCACTTCTAAGATCAAATAAAGATCATTGAACTTCAATTTGATGAAAATGACCCTTTGGTTCCATTGTTGGGGGACTCAGATGCCCTGATTTTGACTTAACTTGCTCAAGAAGTTACCCAATGATCAGATGACTTCCACAATGTGTTTCTTCATCAAACTTGGTACACATGATCCTTATAACATATTGAGAACATTAGAAACAAGAATGACCAAAAACTTTGTAGTTAAAGCCTCTGAAGCCAAAACCCTATTTGGTCATCTGTGTAGGAAAACCCTAGCTCTGCTTCCATGCTTTTGCCCATTCTTGTGATCTCTTGACTTTCATTAACTTTGGGGAGCATAATATGATCATAGAACACACATGGACCCTCTTGGAAAGATTCAAGACCATTGGGATGGCTCAGATTGACTCTTGGATTGCTCAGATCACAAACCCTAGATGCAGATGAAACTAAACTATGCAGATGAAACAAACATGCAATATGAGAGGTAATGCTTATGTTAAAACAAAAAATGAAAGATCACAAGCCATGGTGTGAATGAAAAGTGAGGACAAATTTGGGTGTTTACAAGTGTTAAGTAATGAGTTTAATCTCTAATCACAGATTAGTGAACTCATTACACCATCCTAATAGAAGGATAATAGATGAGAACACTTAAGCTGAGGAAGATACCTCAACTTAATCCATGGTTAGGGATTAAATTCATTATATAACAAGACTTTATTAAATGGATTTTAATTAAAGGATGAGATTAAGAAGTGGACTTTATGGTTTGTAAGACAACTTGAGGGGAACTTGTCCATTAAACACTAGGGTTAGTCCCTCTTAACCATAAAGAAGAGATAGAACCCTAATGTAAGGCCCAAGTTACAAGATGAAGTCTTAGTGATTATTAATGTGTTTTGATTAAGAGGTGTAAACAAGTTAAAGGTTTAACACTAAGGAGTAAAGTTATACACTCCATCCTAAGATGAGAAGAGAGACTCAAGGAGACTCAAAGGTAAAAGACTAGGGGGACTATAGACAACCCTAAAAATTATCATTCTTGGATAGCCTATGGTTTGTGAGGCTTAAGAGAAAAGATCTTCAAGAATGCCACCATGGAAGAAGCAGATGAAAAGAGAAGGAGAGAAAGAATAAGTTACTTACTTCCTAAAGAAGATAAGTAACTTAAAAGAAAGAAAGTAAGAAAGAGAGGGAATAAGTGAAGCAATTTCACTTCAAAGACAAGTAAATATGCAAATGAGGAGAAGAGAAGAGATGGGAAGTGAAGGCAAATCCACCTCCCAAATAACATACCAAAAGCTTCTGAAATGTTAGTATGAATGCATAAGACATAAAGCAAAAGTAAATGAGATGAAATGAGATTCAAATACCAAAGTCAGAAGTGAATATGCAGTATAAATGGCATATGAGATGATGCAAAGTCATACAAGATGCATATGAATGATCATACAAGGATGAGATGCAATGGGAACATGTTTAGAAGCATGAAAACACATGAATGTTCATGAAATGTAATGGATGCAAAGCATAGAAAATGAATGAAGAAATGATCAAGCAATGTTTAAAACATGTCCTAAGATGTCTAATATGACACACAAATGCTTGAAATGTCATGAAAAGTTCACATGATGATGATATGCAAAGATGAATGCAAATGAAGATGTAAAATTAGGGTTTTAAGACAACATGAGATGCATATGACCAAAACAGAAGCATTCAATATGATAAAAAATAAAATTAAGCTCAAACAAACCCTAATCACATATAAGACCACACCCCAAAGGAGAAAGTCAGAAGTCAATCCTAGTGAAAGTTATGAAATTCCTAAGTTAACTAGGGTTTTTGGGTGTTTCTAAAGGGAAAATGCAAATCAAATTGAAAATGCAAGATAAAAATATGAGATAAATGACCTAGAAACTATTTTCAATATGTGAAACAATGCAAGAAGAACCAAGTTCAAACTCATCATAGTTAGGCAGAAATGAATTTTTCAAGTTAGGGTTAAAAAATGTGATTTTTAAGAACCCTAATTCAAAGAAAATTGTGAAAATAGAATCAAACCTAAAAATAAATTTGTATGGTGAGTTTGAAAATGTTTCTAAATGTATTGGAATGCTTCATGATATTTTTGGTGATTTTTAGAAACCTAAATGCATATTTAATTAATTAAAATCAAATAATTAATTAAATAAAACATTTAAATATTTTAAAAATACTTTTTAAATGCAAAAAATAAAATAAAAAATGTTTTTAGGTAAAGAAAAATATTTGGAATACAATGCAAAGTTTGAGATTTTTTTTTATTATGTTTTTTGCTATTTTAAATAAAAAGAACAAAAAAAATAAAAAGAAAATGAATTAAAATGAATTTAAATGAAAGTCAAATGATCTGAAGGCCAGGATTTAAACTGGGGAGATTTTGGTTGACTGCGCGTGCAATCCAAGGGATGATATTTAAACTGGCTAATTAAACTGATTAATTTAATTAATTAAAATTATGGTTTAAGTGAAATGATCCTGGCCACTGAAATACACGCTAAGCTAGATCCCAGGGTTGAGATTCAAATTGGGGAGATTTACCCTAATCCTAACCCTAATTATTTTCAGGTAACCGACCGGCCACACCTACATGCTATCTTCTTCCCTAGGATACCCCAAACCCCCAAACTCTCCAGAAACATCCCCTAACCATTCTAAACAAGAATCAGGCCACAAACAACATTTATTTTGCATCAAACTCATGAATCGAAGAAAAAAAATTTCAGATCAAAAAGTTTCAGAAAATCAATACATCCTGGTTTCTCAACCATTTTCAAAAATAATCATATCAGCATGCTCAGGGGAACATATAGAATCATTTAAGAACTTAAAATAGAGTTCCTGGTGGGAATAGCATTTGTCAACTTCTTATACTTTTCTTGGTCTTTTGATCTCTTCAACCCCGCCCGGAGTTTCAACTCAGAGATCTCTTTCTGTGCTGCTAACAAAGCTTCCTGATTCTTCTTCTCATTAGCTTCTAGCTGCTCTATCTTAGCCTGAGTCTTCTGATCTTCCTGTGAACGAGCCTCAATAATTCTGATCCATCTAGCCTGACTCTCTTCCAAGTAGTTCTCAAATCTGGCCTTCTAAATCTTGGCTTCCTTGCAAGCATTCTTCAACACTAACTCCCCTGCTCTAGCCCTTCTGATGTAATCATCTGTCTTCTCAATCTTGGTCATATGCTCGATCCAGAGTTTTTCTAACCTCTCATTGTCCAGACGACTATCATTCCTCTCCTAGAGGGTCTTCTTTGGAGCTTCAGAAAGCTGAGTATTCCTTTCCTTCAACTTCTCAAATTCTCCTAAACTGATTGTAGCTACGGGCTCTACTGCCGAAGGTCCAGGCACATCCTCCAGGGTTAATGGCATGCGGGTGATCTGTCCCCTGATACGAGACCATTCAAGATACTGAGATGAAGCTATATTGTTGCACTTGCCAAGAATGGCAGTCCCTTTTGTCTGAATGTTGTCCCAAGCCCAAGCTGCTTGTCGGGTAATGGCATGGTTATGCTGAATATCACAGTAAAGGGTTTCCGATAAGTCATGCTCTCTTGGTGGATGTACCAAGGCATACCTTAGCTGCCTTTTGAAAAGCAAAGGATTGTAGTTGATGCAACCCTTCACCCCAATCAGAGGTACATTAGGATAATGCCCACAGCTGGTGATTATGTCTCTGCCTTTGGTGCTCTGAGTGCACCACCTGATGTCTTCTGATGTAAGGGAAATCATTCTCTTAGCCCAATTTCTTAACTGATGAGGATTCAGGAAAGCTTCTGCCTTTGGCAAGTGCCTCAGTAGCCAATAATAGAAGAGAGGTGTACAACATCTGACTAATCTTCCCTTCTGCTTCTCATTCCTTTGATGCACTGAATAATAAAAATCCCCTAGCAAGGTGGGAACTGGATTTTTCAGCAAGAATAGATGGATAGAATTCTTTCTTACAAACTTAGGTTCGTCTGCAAACAAGATGATACCATATATGCTAAGGGCCAAGAGAGCACAAATAGTGTCCCATTTCCCTGCTGCAGCATGAATGGTGGCCTGAGTAACCAAGAAGTCCAAATGGAGGCCTGGGATTCCAGCCTTGGTGGTCATATTCTGATCAATGATGGTGGTTTCCAAATACAGAGCCTTAGCTATATCCTCATTCCTGGGAGTAGACATCTCAGGGTTGAAAGGAATCCCTCTCCTGATGGGGACACCCAACAACATGGAAAAATCCTCTAATAAAGGGCCCAACTGAAAGTCTAGAAAGGTAAAACATCTGAGTGGAGGGTCATAGAACTGAAGGTAAGTGTGGATCATACTCCTCTGTGATGCATCCAAGTCCATGATCATGTCCATAATGCCACCATAATGTTCCCTGAATAAAGGGACATGATTAGGAGTGATGAGTGCATGAATCTGTCTGATGCATGCCAGGGCGGGCTCAAAGAAATGATAAGTGATGTTTCTTTTCCTGGATGGGTCCATGATGACAATGGATGCTGAAGGAAACAACCAAGGAGAACTGCTGATGAAGACAACTGAGGAAGATGCTGAAGAGAATCTCTGATGAAGATAGCTGGTGAAGATGGCTGATGCAGAAGAACAGTCAAAACCAAACCAAATAAGATGTGGACACCCTGTAAAACAAATAGACAAATGTTAAAATTATGCAAAATGTTGTATGCAGAATGTTATGCAAGGGTTTGTGATCAAGTGTTGGATCCGTTATCTGCCTTGATAAGGTCCATGTGTGTTCATAAGTCCAGATGGAGGCTAGATGACCAGTAACCAGGTGGGGGACTCAAATAAATAGTCATAATTCCAGGGTTTCACAAGAATATTCCAAAATGATGTGACCTTAACAATATCAGTAACAGGGTATGATGAGGCCAAGGGTTCCTGCAAACCTGTAAACATCCCAACCCCCTCACAGGTATTGTTCTAGAACAAGGATCCTCAGACTTGGATCAGTTATGAGAAGTGTAAACACTTCTAACCCGGAGGTACAATGTTTACAATAATCATAAAGGATCCTCTTCTAATTTACCTCAGATACTGATGGTCATAAAAAGGTCATCCAAACTTAGCAGGCTTCCCAGATAGCCCTAGTACTACAGGAAATCCGTAGCACAGAGTTCTCAAGAAGAAACCCATAACTGAACTGTGTTTCGTATTCCCGCACCAGACCGAAATGAAATGGGAAAGAATATGAAGCCACTCTATTCTATGTGTCACTCAGGCTCCCGGTATGGAACCTTACTCACTGAATATCCCTCCTACCAAGGCAAACAAGAGATCCAACACATGACATGATGACAGTAATATGAATGTAATAAACTAGTAAATAAAGCAATAAAGAAGCTGTACAGAAAGCAATAAATAAAGCAGTAAATAAAAAGCACATGTAGCACATAACACCCCCATAAACACAAATCAAACAAGCGCTAGGAGAAACCCACAAAAAGAACCAGAAGCCCTGGTTGCAAGATAGATTCCCCAACAGAGTCGCCAAGTAGTTGCTCCCCCGAAAAAACACCAGGGTCCCAGGGTGCAGACGCGAACGGTCGTCAAAAAGAGAAATATGAAAATGAAGTGAAAAGAGTTTCCAGCTAGGCATTTTTATCCCGAAGGAAAGGTAATGCTGCATAAACCTGGAAAAAGATGGATAAGACGGTTGCGAACCAGAGAAACTGAGAAAGGGGGTTGGTTACAACCTGGGAAGGTATTAGCACCCAGATTGTCCGTCGTACTCGACGGGATCCACGCTTACAAGATTGTGTTTAAAGGGGGTAGGTGTATGTGCTATCTGTGTGCAAAAGCTAAGAAAAGAATATATAGGTGTTAGTGAAAAAGGGTGAGTGCTCAGGAATTGAGGCTTTTAAAGAATGCTGAAAGAGGGGGGGTTACAAAGAGACTTTTGTTCGATAACAGTTAAGTTATGCCTAAGTATCCTCTCGTGCAATGAGGAAGTCAGAACACCGTAGTTCGACTCAAAGATACTGAAAAATAAGATTGACTGGTGAACTGCTTGCTTTTCTATGCTGAAGTGTATGACTCGTCTGGCTCGAGTGCTAATTGTCTTGCATTAGACGAAAGAAGCAAGTTATCGTTTTGTGAATGAGTGTGATGAGAAAAGAATCCCGGAGGAGACGATTATTGTTTGTTTTTTGTGTTTTCAGTTTTGTTATTATTTTTGGTGTTTTTGCATAAGTAAATGAGCTTAAGCCTAAATCAAGGGCTTGTAAACTCATTATATCCTCCCTGATTAGGGATAATAAGCCTACTTAAGCATGAGATAAGCATCTCAACTTAATTTCCATGATGATGTAGGATTAAGATCATTAACCTACTTGTGATTAATTAGATGTTTTTGGGTTTTTGTTTAGTGTTAAGTACTGAGTTAAATCTCTAATCACAGATTAGTGAACTCATTACACCATCCTAATAGAAGGATAATAGATGAGGACACTTAAGCTGAGGAAGATACCTCAACTTAATCCATGGTTAGGGATTAAATTCATTATATAACAAACCTTTATTAAAGATAGATTTTAATTAAAGGGTGAGATTAAGAAATGGATTTTAAGTTTGTAAGACAACTTGAGGGGGACTTGTCCATTAAACACAAGGGTTAGTCCCTCTTAACCATAAGGAAGAGTTGGAACCCTAATGTAAGGCCCAAGTTACAAGATAAAGTCTTAATGATTATTAGTGTGTCTTAATTAAGAGGTGTAAACAAATTAAAGGTTTAACACTTAGGATTAAAGTTATACACTCCATCCTAAGAGAAGGATGCAGGCATAACCCTAATCCCAAAGTCCTAAAACTTTAAGAGTTTAGCCTCTGATTATTGAGATGAGAAGAGAGACTCAAGGAAACTCAAAGGTAAAAGACTAAGGGGACTAAACATAACCCTAAACATTATCATGCTTGGATATCCTATGGTTTGTTAGGCTTAAGAAAGAACAACTTCAAGGCCACCAATGGAAGAAGCAGATGAAAGGAGGAGGAAGCAGAAGAATAAGTTACTTACTTCCTAAGAAGATAAGTAACTTAAGGGAAGAAAGTGATAAATATGGAACATAAGTGAACAAGTTCACTTCAAAGACATGTAAAATGCATATGTATGAGGTAAGAAGAAGTGAGTTGTGAAGGCAAATCCACCTCCCACAATGACTTACCAAAAGCTCCTGAAAAGTTAGTATGAATGCATAAGACATAAAGCATAAAGAAATGAATTGAAATGAGATGAAATGACCAAAGTCAGAAGTGATTATGCAATGCAAATGGCATATGAGATGATTCAATGTCATACAATGTGCATATGAATGATCATACAAAGATGGGATGTCCTGAAAGCATGCTTGGAAGCTTGAAAACACATGGATGTTTATGAAATGAAATGAATGCAACACATGGCAAATGAATGAAGAAATGATTAAGCAAGGTTCTAACATGTCCTAAGGTGTCTAAGATGACATATGAATGCTTGAAATGTCATGGCAAGTTCATGTGATGATGCTATGCAAAGAAGAACGCAAATGAACATGAAAAATTAGGGTTTTATGAACATATGAGATGCAAATGGACAAAATAGAAGCATACAACATGATAAAAAATTGAAACCAAGCTCAAACAAACCCTAAACCTATACAAAGTCACACCCCAAAGGAGAAGGTCAGAAACTAATCCTATTGAAAGTTATGAATTTCCTAAGTTTGCTAGGGTTTTTGGGTGATTCTCAAAGGAAAATGCAAATCAATTTGAAAATGCAAGATAAATTCATGAGGAAAAATAACCTAGAAACTACATGCAATATGTGAAACAATGCAAAAAGAATCAAGTTCAAACTCTTCATGGTTAGGCAGAAATGAATTTTCAAAGTTAGGGTTATAAAATATGGTTTTTTAAGAACCCTAATTCAAAGAAAATTGTAAAATTATGATCAAACATAAAAATAAATTTGGATGAAGAGTTTGAAAATGTTTCTAAATGTATTGGAATGGTTCATGATTTTTTTGGTGATTTTTAGAAACCTAAATGCATTTTTAATTAATTAAAATACTTTAATTAATTAAAAATAACATTTAAATATTTTAAAAATACTTTTTAAATGCAAAAAATAAAATAAAAATCATTTTTTGGTTGAGACAAATATTTGGACCAGAAATACAAAAGGAAATATTTTTGTGATGTTTTTAGCTATTTTAAATTAAATATGCAAAAGAAATAAAATAAAATGAAATAAAGATGAAAATAAATGGAAGTATGTTGATCCAAAGGATGAGATTCAAACTGGGGGGAAAGTTGTTGACTGCACGCGTGATCTAAGGGTCCAGATCAAATCTGGCTAATTAATTAAGTTTTATATTAATTAATTAGAATTAAAGTTAATGAGCTAATCTGAGCCGTACGAAGCCTAACCCTAATCACCATCCAATGGCCAGGAATGAATCTGGGGAATTAATCAAGGATTAGCCCTAATTATTTTTAGGTGACCGGAGCTAAGCTCCGGTCATCTTCTTCGTTAAGCCAAAGTTTCAGAATCTTCTACAAGCCACTAAACCTCAAATTTCTTGCCCAGAATTACTCCCATAACATCATAAAACATGAATCCACAAACAAAATTAATTTATCATGCATATTCAGGCTGAATCGAAGTAAACAAATTTCTAGGACAAACTTTCAGATCATCATGAAATACTCATTTCTAGCCTATTTTCAATTCTAAACATATCAGCATGATCAGGGAAGCATGTAGAATCAATCATTCTATAACATAAAAACACGTTTCTGGAAAAAATGTTCTTGGAGGTTACCTGACATGAAGATCTTTGAAATGGAGCTTTCTGGGCCTCTCCCTTGTGCAATCCAGTCCCCTTTGACCTCCTTAGGCTATTAGCAAGCTTGAATGAAGCTTATAGTGTCTGGTTTGTGTGTTTCAGTTCTGACAAAGCAGAAATCGTGTTTCTTGTGTGATGTGTTTTTGGCTATGGTGATGGGTGGGAATTGATCCTGAGGTTATATGGAGTTGATTGGGGGAAGAATTTGTGGTTTTTGCTGGCTGGATTATGTGTTTTGAAGAGATAAAGTTTTGGAGCAATTTTTTGATTCTCAGATTGTGGGATGTTTCAGGCTTGTGTGGGTTATGAAATGGGGTCTACGAGGCATGTATGTGAAGTCTTGATTGGTCAGAAGAGGGGTTGTGGCTCAGCTTGATTGGTAAGGGAGGTTTTGCTCAAAAGTCAAATTTGTGTACTTGGAGGTATGGGCCATGGCAGAGCTGGCTTTTTGGGGTTTATGGCCTCAACAAGATTCATGGAGAGCCATAAAATGAGTTTGATGCAGCTGGCACAAGTGGATGGAAGGATCCAAGGCATTTTGCAAATTTTGAGAGTTTTGGCCCTTTTGAGATTTCTTGAAGATCAAGTCATGAAAACAATGCAAACTTGGGCCAATTCTGATGTTTAGAAGTTGCTTTGACATATTGTGATGCATAGAAGTTGATTAGAGGTCATTAGAATGCTTGGCAAGTGAAATTGCAAAATTCCCTCTTTGACATGAACATGAAAATTATGTGATATTTGCCAACTTTGAAAGGCCATATATTGAGTTCTAGGATGAATCAAGACATGTTCTTGTACGTTTTGAAAAGGGAAAGACCTAATCTACAACTTTCATGCCCAAGAATTTTTCATTTGAAGCATTTTTGGTCATGAAAGAGGAGGTTGAAAATATTTCCCAAAATGGAAAGTTTGCATTTCAATTCATTTCCAAAAATGGCAAGTTTGCAATTGGCTCAAAATTCTTCAATCTTGTGAACTTCCAACCACTTCTAAGATCAAATAAAGATCATTGAACTTCAATTTGATGAAAATGACCCTTTGGTTCCATTGTTGGGGGACTCAGATGCCCTGATTTTGACTTAACTTGCTCAAGAAGTTACCCAATGATCAGATGACTTCCACAATGTGTTTCTTGATCAAACTTGGTACACATGATCCTTATAACATATTGAGAACATTAAAAACAAGAATGACCAAAAACTTTGTAGTTAAAGCCTCTGAAGCCAAAACCCTAATTTTGGTCATCTGTGTAGGAAAACCCTAGCTCTGCTTCCATGCTTTTGCTCATTCTTGTGATCTCTTGACTTTCATTAACTTTGGGGAGCATAATATGATCATAGAACATACATGGACCCTCTTGGAAAGCTTCAAGACCATTGGGATGGCTCAGATTGACTCTTGGATTGCTCAGATCACAAACCCTAGATGCAGATGAAACTAAACTATGTAGATGAAACAAACATGCAATATGAGAGGTAATGCTTATGTTAAAACAAAAAATGAAAGATCACAAGCCATGGTGTGAATGAAAAGTGAGGACAAATTTGGGTGTTTGCAAGTGTTAAGTAATGAGTTTAATCTCTAATCACAGATTAGTGAACTCATTACACCATCCTAATAGAAGGATAATAGATGAGAACACTTAAGCTGAGGAAGATACCTCAACTTAATCCATGGTTAGGGATTAAATTCATTATATAACAAGACTTTATTAAATGGATTTTAATTAAAGGATGAGATTAAGAAGTGGACTTTATGGTTTGTAAGACAACTTGAGGGGGACTTGTCCATTAAACACTAGGGTTAGTCCCTCTTAACCATAAAGAAGAGATAGAACCCTAATGTAAGGCCCAAGTTACAAGATGAAGTCTTAGTGATTATTAATGTGTTTTGATTAAGAGGTGTAAACAAGTTAAAGGTTTAACACTAAGGAGTAAAGTTATACACTCCATCCTAAGATGAGAAGAGAGACTCAAGGAGACTCAAAGGTAAAAGACTAGGGGGACTATAGACAACCCTAAAAATTATCATTCTTGGATAGCCTATGGTTTGTGAGGATTAAGAGAAAAGATCTTCAAGAATGCCACCATGGAAGAAGCAGATGAAAAGAGAAGGAGAGAAAGAATAAGTTACTTACTTCCTGAAGAAGATAAGTAACTTAAAAGAAAGAAAGTAAGAAAGAGAGGGAATAAGTGAAGCAAGTTCACTTCAAAGACAAGTAAATATGCAAATGAGGAGAAGAGAAGAGATGGGAAGTGAAGGCAAATCCACCTCCCAAATAACATACCAAAAGCTTCTGAAATGTTAGTATGAATGCATAAGACATAAAGCAAAAGTAAATGAGATGAAATGAGATTAAAAGACCAAAGTCAGAAGTGAATATGCAGTATAAATGGCATATGAGATGATGCAAAGTCATACAAGATGCATATGAATGATCATACAAGGATGAGATGCAATGGGAACATGTTTAGAAGCATGAAAACACATGAATGTTCATGAAATGTAATGGATGCAAAGCAAAGAAAATGAATGAAGAAATGATCAAGCAATGTTTAAAACATGTCCTAAGATGTCTAATATGACACACAAATGCTTGAAATGTCATGAAAAGTTCACATGATGATGATATGCAAAGATGAATGCAAATGAAGATGTAAAATTAGGGTTTTAAGACAACATGAGATGCATATGACCAAAACAGAAGCATTCAATATGATAAAAAATAAAATTAAGCTCAAACAAACCCTAATCACATATAAGACCACACCCCAAAGGAGAATGTCAGAAGTCAATCCTAGTGAAAGTTATGAAATTCCTATGTTAACTAGGGTTTTTGGGTGTTTCTAAAGGGAAAATGCAAATCAAATTGAAAATGCAAGATAAAAATATGAGATAAATGACCTAGAAACTATTTTCAATATGTGAAACAATGCAAGAAGAACCAAGTTCAAACTCATCATAGTTAGGCAGAAATGAATTTTTCAAGTTAGGGTTAAAAAATGTGATTTTTAAGAACCCTAATTCAAAGAAAATTGTGAAAATAGAATCAAACCTAAAAATAAATTTGTATGGTGAGTTTGAAAATGTTTCTAAATGTATTGGAATGCTTCATGATATTTTTGGTGATTTTTAGAAACCTAAATGCATATTTAATTAATTAAAATCAAATAATTAATTAAATAAAACATTTAAATATTTTAAAAATACTTTTTAATTGCAAAAAATAAAATAAAAAATGTTTTTAGGTAAAGAAAAATATTTGGAATACAATGCAAAGTTTGAGATATTTTTTATTATGTTTTTTGCTATTTTAAATAAAAAGAACAAAAGAAATAAAAAGAAAATGAATTAAAATGAATTTAAATGAAAGTCAAATGATCTGAAGGCCAGGATTTAAACTGGGGAGATTTTGGTTGACTGCGCGTGCAATCCAAGGGATGATATTTAAACTGGCTAATTAAACTGATTAATTTAATTAATTAAAATTATGGTTTAAGTTAAATGATCCTGGCCACTGAAATACACGCTAAGCTAAATCCCAGGGTTGAGATTCAAATTGGGGAGATTTACCCTAATCCTAACCCTAATTATTTTCAGGTAACCGACCGACCACATCTACATGCTATCTTCTTCCCTAGGATACCCCAAACCCCCTAACTCTCCAGAAACATCCCCTAACCATTCTAAACAAGAATCAGACCACAAACAACATTTATTTTGCATCAAACTCATGAATCGAAGAAAAAAAAATTCAGATCAAAAAGTTTCAGAAAATCAATACATCCTGGTTTCTCAACCATTTTCAAAAATAATCATATCAGCATGCTCAGGGGAACATATAGAATCATTTAAGAACTTAAAATAGAGTTTCTGGAAAAAATGTTCTTGATGGTTACCTGAGATGAAGCTTTCTCAATTTGAGCTTTCTGGACCTTTCCTTGGTGCAAATCAACTCCAATGGACCCCCTGAGGATGTTGTGATGCTTAGAACAAGTTTATGGTGGCTGGTGTTAGTGTTTCAGTTCTGAATATGCAGAAATCGTGTTTGCGTTTAGGCTTGTTTCAGGTTATGGCAAGGGATGGGAAATGATCCTTAGGTTATGTGGAGTTGAATGGTGAAAGAAATTTTGAGTTTTGATGGCTGAGGAGTGAGTTTCGAAAATAGGAAGGTTTTGGGGATTTTTGGTGATTCTAACTTCTTGGATGTTTCAGGCCTGTGTGTTATGTGAAATGAGCTCCATAAGATTAGTATAAGCCAATGAGAGTGATTAGAAAGTGGGTGGTGGCATAGTGTGATTGGTATGGGCCAAGTTGCAAAAATGTCAACATTGTGTACTTGAGGTATGGGCATGGTGCAGAGTTGACATTAGGGGTGTCTTGGCTTCATCTTTATTCATGGATGGCCCTAGGATCAAGTTTTATGCAGCTGACACAAGTGGATGAAGAGTTTCAATAGATTTTGCAAAGTTTATGCATAATTGCCATTTTGAGATTTCTTGTGAATCAAGCCATGAAAACCATGCATTCTTGGGCCAATTATGATGTTTTGAAGTTGCTTTGACATGTTATGATACATAGAAGTTGATTAGAGGTCATGAAATGGCTTGGCAAGTGAAATTGCAAAGTTCCCTCTTTGGTGCACACTTGAAAATTATAGGATTTTTGCCAACTTTGAAAGGCCATAACTTGAGTTCTAGGATGAATTAAGACTTGTTCTTGTACTTTTTTAAAATTGGAAGACATAAGCTACAACTTTCATACCCAATGATTTTTCATTTGAAGCATTTTTCGTCATGAAAGAATTGGTTGAATATCTTTCCCAAAATGGAAAGTTTCCATTACAAGTCATGCCCAAAAATGGAAAGTTTGCAAATGGCTTGAAATTATTCAATCTTGTGAACTTCTAACCACTTATAAGATCAAATAAAGATCATAGAACCTCAAATTGATTAAAATGACCCTTTGGTACCCTTGATGGAGGCCTCAGATGCCCTGATTTTGACTTTACTTGCTCAAGAAGTTAACCAATGATCAGATGACTTCCACAGTGAACTTCTTCATCAAATTTGGTACACATTATTCTTATAACATATTAAGACCATTAGAAACAAGAATGACCAAAAAATTTGGGATTAAGGCCTCTGAAACCAAAACCCTAATTTCAGGTCATCTGTGCAGGAAATCTTTAGTCTGTCTCTATGCCTTTGCCATGCTTTGGGATACCTTGAATTTTATGAACTTTGGGGAGCATATTATGATCATGGAACACACTGGACCCTCTTGGAAAGCTTCAAGACCATTGGGATGGCTCAGATCACTTCTTGGATTACCCAAATCACAAACCCTAGATGTAGATGAAATGAACTATGCAGATGAAACAAACATGCAATATGAGATGGTATGCTTATGCAATTCTATATGAAAGATCACAAGCCATGGTGTGAGAAAGAGTGAGGGAAAATTTGGGGTATTTACAGTCATCCTCAAGGTCTTAGGAGGGTGGAATTTCATCAGAAGTTCAACAATGCATTTTCTCATACACAAACAAACCCTAATTAGGGTTTTGCTCCAAACCAGAGAATTCTCACAGCTTTGACCAATGCCTATGGTCAAAGGCTCTCATATGATCTATAAGGCTTATGTATGAAATTTGAGACAAAAATTCATTGAAGAAGTCAGATATTTGAGCAGTTACCTGTTGGTGGAGCAAGAAAGTCAACTGTGTAGTTCAAAAGTCAACAGAAAGGTTTCTAGGGTTTTGATCAGGATCATCAACCTTTGGAATTCATATCATGTTGAGGGATAGCTTAAATGATCTCAAATGTTAAAAATCAGGAATATGCAAAAGGTTGCTAAATTTGGAAATGTAGAAGTTTCTATTTTGGGGATTATTTGCCCTAATATTCAAGCTATTATTTCATGTGCAAAAGAGCTCCAAATGTTTTTTCCTTGAACATGAAATTTGTAGTGCATGATTTTCCCTTTCCAAAAAGTCCTAGAACACTTCCATAGCCTTCATAGAACTCAAGTTATGATTTTTGGAAGTTTGAAGCATTTTTAAGGTTTTGGTGCACACTTGTCAAATCCCCATTGGTCCTTTATGTTGATTATTTTTGTGTCACGTTTTATTATGTCATAACTTTATTTAATGGGTCATGTAGTCCCTTTTCACATGGCAAGGGAAATGTAGTTGTTGTTGGTTGATTATTTGGTTTAGCGAAAAGAATGGAAATAATAGTACATAATATTGGTGAAAGGGGGCACATGTGGAATGATACAATGATCAATACACACACATTCACTTCACACACGCCTTCCCTCCTTTTTGTGGTACCAAAATCCACACTATCCACCACTAGAAAGCACACACATGTATTGCACCCAAAATGGAAACAATGGGATATCACGTGTGAAGCTTATACCATCAACCATCAAACTTTATCCAGCCTCCATCATCTGATCATTCCCTCTTTCCATTATTAAACATCACGAAGACAACACATAAGCCACACCATAACAATAATGAGCTTGCATGTGCGAGATCATTTTCAAAAGGAAGTAAAGTGTGAATGAGATAAGGAGCACGAGTTTTGTTTCCTTGAGTGATATAACAAACTTGGCATGGCCACCCTTCCATTTGCACCACACACCTGCTATGTATTTAAGTTGCATTCCTGAATTTAGAAAGGGGGATCACACATTTCATCACCCCAAGATTATCCTTGTAACACCCCCTTTCTATACCCTAAAATAACCAATTAAATAACTTAGGCACATATTAAAAATTCATCAGAGTATAGTTTAAACATGGTACAAAAGGGGCATGCCACATTATAAGTGAAATTAACACATACAACACCTGCTCATTTAAAGATATGCAACAAACAGGGTAACTTGTAATAGAAGGATTTCATCCTTACACCCATATTCAAAAGATTCAAAAAAAAAACAGCGGAAACTAACAATTAAAAACATCAAACTTATATACTTATATAAATATATTAACAAGTTTGATTCACCAAATATTTCATGTTTATATAAAACATTCATCACCAAAATACATGTACAAAATGTATCACAAAAGGCATCAAGCCGACCCTAGCTACCCAATGCTACATATCAGAGCCGACCGACCAAAAGGATGAAGACAAGCTTCACAAAAAGACCTCCAGCAACCTACTCTGCAATACCTCATAGAGCATCATAAAACAACAGAAGGGTGAGAAACATTATCATAATAACATTTCATATAATTATATATCTCAACATATAAAATACACATAAAACATGTTCTCACCACAAATCATCTCCAACATACATAATCTCAAGCATACTTATCATGCATACTTTCACCACTTCATTCACATCATATAAACATACATCATTCATGTTTATTCACACATATACACTACAATATATACACACACACACACACACACACACATATATATATATATATATATATATATATATATATATATCCACACATACATATATACTCAAGTATGTTTTCATCAATACATATTTTCATCTCCATATAAACATATATATATATATATATATATATATATATATATATATATATATATATATATATATATATATATATATATATATTCATGTTTATTTCACCAAATCACAATTCAGATGATAAATGCAAATCATAGAGACCGACTCACGACTCTATGCAAATGCAATGCGGTACCGACTCAATCATCATCAAGTTCACTCAGGAACTAATTGGAATCATTGCTCGTTACCTAAAGTAACTCCCCGTCAGGCATACGATGTTCACCCATTGCTCACACCTCACATGGGCACACAATGTTTATGGATTGCTCACACCCTACACGGGCACACAATCTGATTGCTCACACCCCACACATGCACACAATCAATGTGAATAAATCACCCGTTGTTCACACTCCACACGGGCACACAATGTTTATGGATTGCTCACACCCCACACGTGCATACAATTTGATCGCTCACACCCCACATGGGCACACGATTATGTTGTAGTCATCGTTCACACTCCACATGAGCACACAATGCTACAACAGATTCACAAAGAATCCCGCAATACAAGAATGCATTATGCTTCACATGCAAAATGACACACAACATTCTTGAAAATGCACACATATTCACAATAATATCATGTACTCAACTCATTCAATTAGCATACATTGACATTCATTTCAAGCAATGTATTCATTTTCCATACGACCATAACATCACATCAAACCCACATTTCCAAAATTAACTCATTTACGTTTTATCGGAAAAGTCGGGTAAAAGTCGGCTAAAAATTATATTTCTTAGCATCATTAGTTCCTACACGCTTTTAGATTCGATTTGATATAAAGAACGCCTAAAATGGATAACCAAAACTAAAGTTATGAATTAAAACACAAAACTTCCCAAAAACCCTGGAAATCTCGCTGAGCGACATGTTGCTCGCTGAGCGAACACTACAATTCTGCAGCAACTCCATTACGTGACAGTCATTTAAAACCCTCAAAAATTCTAATCAAACTTCAACAAACATCCACAAACATGATTATTAACATGTATAAACTACCATTCTTCGATTTTAACAACTTCTAACCGATTAATCCACCATTTCTCACATTTTCATCAAAAACCCTAACATTTCATTCTCTCTAAACTTCACCAAAACAAAACCCCAATCATTCTCATACATACATAATCACATACAAGATTAAGATAACAATGTTTATCACCCTTACCCGATTGTTTTGATTCCTAGGAGCAATCTTGATGATTTTCCAACTTTTTCCTCTTTTCTCTTCTTTTCTCTTCTCTTCCTTTTCTTTCTCTTCTTTTTCTTTCTATTCTCTCTTTTCTTTTCCTTCCACTCTTATATCTTTTTCTTTCTATCTTTCTATTTTTCTATCTTATAACCCTTACTAACTATTTCTACACTTAACTCATTTTCTTCCCTTTTCCACCAAATATCATTTCTACACAAAATAATAATTCTACACAGTTCTAACTTATTATTAATTAGCAAATGTCTAAAATACCCTCCAACCTAATTTTACCCGAAAATTCACAAAACGGTAAAATCACATATCATACCAACATATTACATTAACATATCAACATATCATATTATCATGTCAATTTCAAAAATAAGACAATCATCACTCAAATAAAATAAAAGACTCCAAAAAATTGGAAATATCGAATCTGGGCGTTATAACTCTCCCCCACTTTAGAATTTTTTGTCCTCAAAATTATTACCTGATTCAAACAACTCCCGATACGACTCGCGCATCCCACTCTCTAATTCCCAAGTCATATTGCCTTCCACGGCGCCTCCCCACGCCACTTTCACAAGCGCAATATCCTTGCCTCTTAGCTTCTTGATTTCACGATCCAAAATCTTAATCGGAAAAGCTTCCACCGTAAGGTTATCTCTTACTTCAACCTCGTCCATAGGAATAACATGTGACGAATCCGGAACATACTTCTGAAGTTGCGAAACATGGAACACATCATGCAAATTCAAAAGATTCAGAGGCAACGCCACACGGTAATTCACAAAACCAACTAGTGCAGTAATCTGATACGACCCAATAAAATGAGAAGTCAACTTCTTCGACTTCAAAGCACAACCCACACCCGTAACCGATGTAACTCTCAAAAACACATGATCGCCTTCCTGAAACTCAAGATCCTTCCTTCTCTTGTCATGATAACTCTTTTGTCTACTTTGAGAAGTGTCGCTCCCACAAAATGACGTAGGGCCAGAAGGGGTACAGACGCAAACGGTCGGCGAAGGAGAGAACACAATGGTGAACTGAAAAGAGTCGCCAGCTAGGAATTTTTATCCCGAAGGAAAGGTAATGCTGCATAAACCTAGGAAAGAAATGGACAAGATGGTCGCGAACCAGAGAAACTGAGAAAGGGGGTTAGTTACAACCTGGGAAGGTATTAGCACCCAGATTGTCCGTCGTACTCGACGGGATCCACGCTTAAAATATTGTGTTTAAAGGGGTAGTGTATGTGTTATTTGTGTGTAAAAGATGGAAAAGAATGTACAAGTGTCAGTGCAAAAGAAAATGTGAAGTGAATAAAAGAGTGTCAGTGCAAGAAGAGAGTGCAATGCTCAAGACAATGAGGCTTAAAGAATAATGCTGGAAGAGGGGGGAATATACAGAGACTTTTGTTCGATAACAGTTAAGTTATGCCTACGTATCCTCTCGTGCAATGAGGAAGTCAGAACACCGTAGTTCGACTCAAAGAGACTGAAAGATAAATTGACTGATGAACTGCTTACTTGTCTATGCTCAAGTGTATGACCTGTCTGGCTCAGGTGCTAACTGTCTTGCATTAGACGGAAGAAGCAAGTTCTCGTTTGTGAGTGAAGATGATGAGAAAAGAATCCCGGAGGAGACGGTTATTGTTTGTTTTGGTATTTTCAATCTTTTATTGCTTTTTGAGTTTGTCATAAGAAAATGAGCTTAAGCCTAAACCAAGGGTTAGTAAACTCATCACATCTTCCCTCTGATTAGGGGTAATGAGAATACCTTAAGTATGAAGTAAACACCTCACACTTAATCACCATGATGTAGGATTAAGATCATTAACCTACTTGCATTTTATTTAGATGTTTTTGGAGTTTTTGTTTGGTGTTAAGTAATGAGTTTAAGCCATAATCAAGGATTTAATGGACCCATTACACCATCCTAATAGAAGGATAATAGATGAGAATATTTAAGCCGAGGAAGGCTCCTCAACTTAATCCATGATTAGGGATTAACCTCATGACATAACAAGGGCTTTATTTAAGTGGATTTTAGTTAATGATAAGGTTAATGAATGGATTTTAGGGTTTGTAAGACAACTTGAGGGGGACTTGTCCATTAACACTAGGGTTAGTCCTTCTTAACCAATTAAGGAAGAATTAGAACCCTAATGCAAGGCCCAAGTTACAAGCTTGATGTCTTAGTGATTATTAGATGGATTGATTAAAGGATTTAAACACATTAAGGGCTTAACACTTAGGATTAAAGTTATACACTCCATCCTAATAGAAGGATGCAGGCATAAGCTTAATCACAGAGCCTTAAAACCTTTAATGTTTAGTCCTTGATTAAGAGATGAGAAGAGAAGACTTAAAGATGACACAAAGGTAAAACTAATGGGGGACTAATCAAACCCTAATGATGATCATGCTTGGGTGTTCCTAGGGTTTATGAGGCTTGCAAGAAGATCTTCAAGAGAAAAGCCACCAAGGAAGAAGCAGCATGAAGGAAGGAAAAGCAAGAAGAAGCAAGACAACTTATTTCACTTAAGAAGAAAAGTTGCTTGAAGAAAGAAAGAGGAGAATGAGCATGAATGAGCAAGCTCACTCTAATTCACAAGTAAAATGCAGCAATGATGCATAAGAGAGATGAGGAGAAATTATGAGAAGTGAAGGCAAATTCACTTCTCAAACACTTACCACCTGAAAAGTTAGCAAAAAGAAATGAAATGAAATGAAAATGAGATGAAATGCAAATATGAAAACCAAAGTCAGAAGCAAATTCATGATGCAAATGATGCTATGAGATGTTATGAAAGCATGCCATGGGATGAGGATGATCATACAAAGGATGGGGATGCAAATGAGACATGTAAGAAACATGAAAGTTCATGAATGCATATGACATGAAATTAAAGCAAAAGCATGGAAAATGGATGATGCAATGATCAAACATGATTTCAATATGCCCTAAGATGTCTTATATGTCATGTGGATGCACAAAATGTCATAGCAAGTTCATGTATGCAAGCTTATGCAAGATGAATGCAAATGAAGATGCAAAATTAGGGTTTATGTACAACATGAGATGCAAAATTCAAAATCAGAAGCAAATGGTAAGATAAAAAAATTGAAAATGGGATCAAAGGGGCCCTAAACCTATACAAGTTCACTGCCCAAAGGGGAAGGTCAGAAGCTAAACCCTAAGGGACTTATGATTTTCCTAAGTTCCTAAGGTTTTAAGGGTGATCCTAAAGGGAAAATGCCAAACAAATTGAAAATGCATTATAAAAATGAAACAAAAATGTTTTTAAATGCTTGAAAGTATGCATAACACAATGCAAAAAGAACCATTCACAAACTCAACTTGGATCAAAAGTTATGAATTTTTGAAGTTAGGGTTAAAAATATTCAAATTAAAGAATCCTAATTCAAATGAAAATTGTCAAAGTGTGATCAAAACCAAAAAGAAATTTGTTTTGTGAGTTTGTAAATGTTTCTAAATGTTTGAAAATGCTCTCTGAATTTTTTTGGGATTTTTAAACACCTAAATGTATTTTTAATTAATTAGTTCTCATTAACTAATTAAAAATAATCATTTAAATAATTTAAAAATATTTTTTAATGCAAAAAATAAAAATAAAAATATTTTTGGGTTCTGAAAATTAATAAAAGCTTGAATAAAAATTTCCAAAATTTTTTGATGTCATTTGCTATTTTTAAAAATTTGTACAAATTAAAATGAAATAAATGAAATAAAAATTAAATAAAAGAAAGTATGCCAAAGGGAAGGACGGGATCTGATCTGGGCTTAGAATGTTTGACTGGGCGCGCATCTGGACGGCCCAGGTTCAAACTTCCTTAATCTGATTTAATTAAAAATTAATCCTATAATTAAAACTAATGATTCAATCCTCACCACTCACACACGTGCGGGAAAGCTCATCCAACGACCCACGTTCAAAACAAACCCTAACCCTAATTAATTAACCTAATCACTTTCAGGTGGCCGGAAATGACCTCCGGTCATCTTCTCCGGCCACCTCTCCCCTGAAAATTTCGCAACTCAATCCCTAGGCCATTTCTGGAGCTCTAAAGCTCCAGATTGCTTCCTCTCTCCATTCTAAACCCAACCCCACCCTCAAATTCCATTTATATCCAGCCATTAACAAGATTCGAAGCTAATAACAAAAACTACAAAAATTTCAGACAAACCATACATCCTCAATTCTCAACTATTTTCAATAATTCAAAGTTCTACATGCTAAGGAGGTCACACTTAACCATTTAAGAACTTAAAATAAAGCTTCTGGAAAAATGAATCCGCATGGCTACCTGAGGTGAAGCTTTCAACCCTGGAGCTTTCAGGCTGTTTCCTTGCTTCCAAATGCCTCCAATGAACTCCCTAAAGAAGCTTTGATGCTTGGTTGGAGTCTTTTGTGGTTAGTTTGTGAGATTGATGCAGTTCAGTTCAAAGGGGGAGAGAAATCGTGTTTTTGATATGGGGGGTTTCAGGGCAAGGTGATGGTTGGGAAATGATCAGAGGTTGATGGTGAGTTGTTCTATGGAGTTTGTTTTGATGTTTGTGGCTTATGTGATGAGTTTCGAAGAGAAATGCATAAGAGGGAGTTTTGGTGGTTGCTGAGTTGTGGGAGGATTCAACTTTTCTTGATATGTGAAATGGCTTGCATTTGGTCCATGTATCAAGTCTTGATAATTCAGAGAGTTGTTGGTGGCCTATGCTGATTAGTATGGTTCATTTTACAAAAAGTCAAGGTTAGGTGTCCTTTGAGGTATGGGCAAATTCAGGCCAAGGACAAAGGCATGTCCTGCGCAGCTTGATTCATGGGCAACCATGGAATTCAGATTGAGGCCAATTAGCAAGTGGATTGAAGTTTATGGGTGGTTTTGCAAATTTCATGAAGTTTGGCCCTTTCTTGATTTCTTCATGCACAAGTTATGAAACTTGGAGATTCTTGGGCCAATTCTGACTTTTAGGCATTGCATTATGATGTTATGAAGTGTAGAAGTCCATTTGAAGTCATAAAACTTGAAATTATGTGATCTTTGTCAACTTTGAAAAGCCATAACTTGAGTTCCAAAATGAATTAGATCTTGTTCTTGTACTTTTTGAAAAGGGAATGATCCAATCTACAACTTTCATGACCAAGAATTTTTCATTTGAAGCCTTTTTGGTTGAGAAAGAGGAGGTTGAAAAACTTTCCCAAAATGGAAAGTTTACATTACAAGTTATTTCCATATTTGGCAACTTTTGGTTTAGCCCACTTTTCTTCATATTTGTGAACTTCAAACCACTTCGATGATCAAATAAAGACCATATAACTTCATTTTGATGAAAAATCCATTTTGGTTCCATGTTGGGGGGCCTCAGATGCCCTGATTTGGCTCTGACTTGCTCAAGAAGTTACTCAATGATCAGATGACTTCCATAATGAATTTTTCCATAAAACTTGGTATGCATGATCCTTATATCATATAGAGACCAATAGAAACAAGAATGACCAAAATTTTTGGAGTTATGGCCTCTGAAACCAAAACCCTAATTTTAGGTCATCTGTGCAGTTAAGCCTGGCTCTGCTTCCATGCCTTCCTAAGTTCTTGTGATTTTCTGACTTTCTTGATCTTGGGAGGATATAATATGATGCTTGAACATACATGGACCCTCTTGAGATGATTGATGACCTTTGGAGTGGCTCAGATGGCTTAGGGATTGCTCATATCACAAACCCTATATGCAGATGACTTTGAACTAATGCAGTGAAGCAAAAATGTAATATGAGATGATATGATTGAACTTATGCAAATGAAAAGATCACAAGCCGTGGTATGAACTTAGTGAGGGAAAATTTGGGGTGTTTACAGCTGCCCCTATTCAAACATGAGTTAGCTGTGCAGGATGTAAGCGATGGGCTTAATAGGCAAACAAGATAACTTGTGGTTGAATACCAAAGACAGTCCAAAATTTGCACTCACTGGATAGAAGAAGAAAAGGGATATAGATTGTAAAAGGAAGTAAAGTATGTTTGTAAAGTGCGGGTGATGGAGGACGACCATCGAGCAGAGGACAACTGCTGGGGATAAAGCGGTGACGGGTACGGCCGACATGGTGGGGAAATAAAGAAATTATGATGGGGACGACCATCAAATACAGTAACAAGATTCTCTGGGGATTAGAGGTTAAGTCGATGATGGGGACGACCATCAGGTTTGAAATAAATGATGAGGGACGATCATCAAAGGTGAAGGACGATCACCTAGCAGGGGACGGCTACTCTGTTGGGGATAAGGATGAGGGACGGTCATCCAAGGTGAAGGACGATCACCTAGCAAGGTACGGTTGCCGAAAGTATCACAACATAGGACGAATGTCGGATAGAAAAGGTCGACGATGGGGACGGCCATCGGATAAGCATGATGAAGGACGATCATCAAGAGGTGAAAGACGATCACCTAGAAGGGTACGGCTGCTTTCGGGGTTTATCATGACATATGACGAATGTCAGATAACAAGATCAACGACGGGGACGACCATCGGATAAAATGATGAAAGACGATCATCAAGAGGTGAAGGACAATCACCTAGCAGGGGACGACTGCTTAAATATCACGACATAGGACAAATGCCGGATAGGAAAAGGGTTCCAATAATGGAGACTCCGCTAGGGGAATGATGAAGGACGATCATCAAAAGGTGAGGGACGATCACCTAGCAGGGTACGGCTGCCGAAAGTATCATGACATAGGACGAATGTCAGATAGAAAAGAAATTTTTCCTTTTACCAAGGATTTGCTGGGGACTCTTCTGGGGAATGGTAGATACAGACGAGTGTTTACATTCAAGAAAGGAAAGGTATAAGTGTTTGACGCTGTGTATAGATTGAAGATGCGGACGAGCATCCTTAAGACTATGATACGGACGAGTATCGGTAGAAACAACTGCTGACGCGTGTTCAGAGATGATGATACGGATGAGTATCAACTGGTTAACAAAGAACACGGACGAGTGTTGAATCTGAGAAAAGATAAGTAGTGTATACAAGATACGGACGAGTATCTGTATGAGTAAAAGTAAGTATGAGTGAGACACAGACGAGTGTTCAACTTGCTGGGGAGAGTATGACACAGACGAGTATCATAAAAGAAAGTGTATAAATTATGAAGATATCTGGTGATCTGTGGGGATAAGATGACACGGGCGGGTGTCGGAAGAAGTGTATAGATATATCTGTTTGTGGTTTATGTCTGCAGGGGAGTATATGACACGGACGAGCATAGAAGAGAGTATATATTAATATGTACCAGTGAGTGCAAAGGGGATGCTTTGGCTTTCTTTGGGACTGTGAGTCTTTGTATATTGCTGACGGCATATTGGTATATATAGGTGATTGATTCAGAACATGGCTTATGATTATGCAATATGTTTGATTTTTGCCGTAATGCTCCGTATTAGACGGAATGCTACGCTCTGAGGGGAAATATGATGCGAATGCTATGATTATGCAAAGATACCGATCCGGGATTCGGATCCCGTTGTTGTGGAGATCTCCGACTAATCTGCTTTGAAAGAATATCCTAGCTGGGGATGAGATCATTGGTAGATCTGATACAGATGATTCTGCTTGGGGAAACAGGTCACTGATAGACCTATCTTAATGATGAGGAGCCCAGCTGGGGTCTGTGGAAGCTTTCGTCACTTTGTTGTAAGATCTTCAGACATTGCTCTTCTGGATAGAGGCTGAAACTCTGTGGGGAGATGGTTCCCTGTCTAGCACTAGGCTGAGGAGAAATGATTATTGAACGATCTTCCAAGAGATTTCTGTGAGGATCCTGCTGAGGAAGATGAACTTAGCTGGGGAAATGAGCCCCTTCTGATGCTGCTCTGGATAAAGTGTTGTAGAAATGATGTCTGTCAGTTTCGATGGGGAAGAAAGCATCTCTGGTGCTGTTTGGAAGATGTGCTGAGTAAATAATGATTGGGCAGCTCTGCTGGGGAGAAGCTTTCATGCTCCATGTTGCGCTTTGGATACCTACAATCCTGTTATGACAAAGAAACGCACAAGTCCCCCGAGGTATCCCCTACTGGATTCCATCATAGGAGTTTAGACACTCCCGGGAGCAAATATATTTCCTGTAAGAATGTAATTTTTAGAAAAGACGCATCTGTATTTATGTAATCAATATATTAAGGATATCAGATATTTTTACAAATGAAATAAAATGTACAAGACAAAATGTGACTGAAAATTTGATTCTATTAATTTGCGTGCCCTGAATTGGCAAATACAGTCAAAGAAACAGATCCCCTGAAATGAGGAGATTGCTACAAATTGAGAAACAAAAAGGTGCTGGCAATGCCGATGACGCTTTAGTGAGCTTCATTTTTGCTATGACTCGTATGACATTGACGCTCTTCTCATCTTGCTTTCTGAAGAAGTCTGATTCTGACCGATGCTTTAACCTTTCGAAACTTGCCATGTTGTAAGCGATACAGACGAATTCAGAATGCAGTTGTTTGCTTATTCCCTTATTTTGCGTGGATCGCCCTTTTGGGTTTTCAATCCACCGGGATACCCATTTTTGCCTAAGCTATCCAATGCGGTTTTTCAACTCAGCGGGTGTACATTTTTTCTTTATTTTCCCTTATTTTTGCCCGAGTATTTTATTTTGTTTTTGACTCGCCGGGATGCCCTATTTTTGCTTGGACTTACATTCTGTTTTTATGTCCAGCGGGTCATTTTATGCGAAGTATTTTTTAACTGCATCTGAATTCACAAGGGACAGGAAATCTTCACCATCCATAGTGCTGAGCTTCAATGCTCCACCAGAGAAGACTTTCTTTACTATGAACGGACCAACGTAATTCGGAGTCCACTTGCCCCTGTGGTCTGTATGAGGAGGAAGGAGTCTTTTCAGCACTAGATCTCCTACTTGGTATTCCCGAAGCCTGACTTTCTGATCGAAGGCTTTCTTCATTCTTTTCTGATATAACTGCCCATGACAAATTGCAGCTAATCTCTTTTCTTTGATCAAAATCAATTGTTCGTATCGGGATCGGATCCATTCTGCTTCATTCAATTTGACATCCATCAGTACCCCCAAGGAGGGTAATTCAACTTCAACAGGTAGGACTGCCTCCATACCATACACAAGTTGATGCGGTGTTGCCCCAGTGGATGTTCTGATCGATGTACGGTACCCATGCAAGGAAAATGGTAGCATTTCATGCCAGTCTTTGTAGGTGACCACCATCTTCTGCACAATCTTCTTAATGTTCTTGTTAGCTGCCTCAACAACGCCATTTATCTTTGGCCTGTAAGGAGAAGAGTTGTGATGTTGAATCTTGAAGTCCCGACACAGTTCTGCCATCATTTTGTTGTTTAAGTTGGAACCATTATCAGTAATGATTCGCTCGGGCACTCCATACCGACAGATGATGTCTCTCTTCAGGAATCGGGCTACCACTTGCCTGGTGACGTTTGCATATGAAGCTGCTTCAACCCACTTGGTAAAATAGTCAATGGCTACCAGGATATATCTGTGGCCATTTGAAGCAGACGGTTCAATCTTCCCAATCATATCAATGCCCCATATGGCAAAGGGCCAAGGTGAATACATTACATTCAAAGGATTCGGAGCACATGCACTTTATCTACATAAATCTGGCATTTATGACACTTTCTGGCATAAGCACAACAGTCTGCATCCATTATGATCCAGTAGTAGCCTGATCTTAACAATTTCTTAGCCATTGCATGTCCTCCAGCATGGGTACCGAAAGATCCTTCATGCACCTCATGCATCAACAAGTCTGCCTCTGCCTTATCAACACATCTGAGAAGTACCATGTCAAAGTTTCTCTTGTATAAGGAACCATCAGCATTCAGGAAGAAACTACCAGCTAGCCTTCTTAATGTCTTCTTGTCATTGGATGATGCCCCAGGTGGGTATGTTTGATCCTCCAAGAAGCATTTGATGTCATAGAACCAAGGCTTATCATCTTTAGCAAGGTCTGCTGAGAATACATATGCTGGTCTGTCAAGCCTGGACACTGAAATCCGAGGCACAAAGTTGACAGCTTGAACTTTGATCATGGATGAAATGGTAGCCAGAGCATCTGCAAACTGATTTTCATCTCGAGGGATATACTCAAGCTTGACTGTTGTGAAGAATGTAAGTAACCTCCTTGTATAATCTCGGTAAGGTATCAGATGCTCCTGGTGAGTATACCATTTGTCATTGGTTTGATTGATTACCAGAGCTGAATCTCCGAATACAGTTAAAGTCTTGATCCTGAGGTCAATGGCTTCCTCAAGATCCATAATACAAGCTTCGTATTCAACTTCGTTGTTAGTGTAGTTAAAAGTGAGTTTTTCCGAGAAAGGCATGTGAACTCCCTTAGGTGTAATGAGTACTGCACTGACACCACGACCATTCATATTAACAGCCTCATCAAACATCATAGTCCATTCTTCTTCTAGGTTAGGCCCTTCAGTGTGAATTGGCTCTTCATGATCTTTTGCTTTTATGAACATGATGTCTTCATCAGGGAAGTCAAATCTCATAGGCTGGTAATCATCAATGGGTTGCTCAGCAAGATACTCAGACAATACACTGCCTTTGATGGCTTTTTGAGATGTGTACGGAATGTCATATTCTGTGAGAATCATTTGCCATCTTGCAACCCGTCCGGTAAGTGCTTGCTTCTCAAATATGTACTTGACTGGGTCCATCTTTGAGATCAACAAGGTAGTGTGAGTCAACATATACTGCCTTAGTCGGCGAGCAGCCCACGCTAAAGCACAACAAGTTTTCTCGAGCAGTGAATAACGTTGTTCATAGTCGGTAAACGTTTTGCTTAGGTAGTAAATTGCATACTCTTTTCGACCAGACTCGTCATGTTGGCCCAGCACACACCCCATTGTCTCTTCTAATACTGTCAAGTACATTATTAGAGGTCTCCCTTCAACTAGAGGCATAAGTATTGGAGGCTCTTGTAAGTATTCCTTGATTTTGTCAAAAGCCCTTTGGCAGTCTTCATTCCACCTGACCGTTTGTTCTTTTCTCAACAACTTGAACAAAGGCTCACAGGTTGCAGTAAGGTGAGATATGAACCTTGAAATGTAGTTCAATCTTCCTAGGAACCCTCGAACTTCTTTTTCAGTTTTTGGTGCAGGCATCTCTTGGATGGCTTTGACTTTATTAGGGTCAACTTCAATCCCTTTCTCACTTACAATAAATCCCAGCAGCTTACCGGATCGCACCCCAAATGTGCATTTGTTGGGGTTTAACTTCAATTGGTACTTTCTCAGACGCTTGAATAGCTTCAACAGATTCACCAGGTGGTCTTCTTCTGTGAGGGACTTGGCAATCATGTCATCCACATAACATTCAATTTCTTTATGGATCATGTCATGAAATAATGTTACCATAGCCCGTTGATAAGTGGCACCAGCATTCTTTAGCCCGAATGGCATTACCTTATAACAGAATATGCCCCAGGGTGTGATGAAAGTTGTCTTCTCCATGTCTTCAGGTGACATCTTGATCTGATTATATCCTGAAAATCCATCCATGAAGGAGAACACCGAGAACTAAGCCGTATTGTCCACCAATACATTAATGTGAGGTAATGGGAAGTCATCTTTTGGGCTGGCTCTGTTCAGATCCCGGTAGTACACACACATCCGTACTTTGCCATCCTTCTTAGGCACAGGTACAATGTTAGCAACCCACGGCGGGTAACTAGTCACAGCAAGGAAACCGGCGTCCCACTGTTTTTGTACCTCTTCTTTTATCTTCATGGCCATATCCGGACGAGTACGGCGCAACTTCTGTTTTACTTGAGGACAGTCTTCTTTTAGAGGCAGCTTATGCATGACAATGTCGGTGTCCAGACCTGGAATATCCTGATAAGACCAGGCAAAAACATCCACATACTCCCGAAGTATATCAATAAGTTGCTCTTTTACCGAATCTTGCAGACAGGCCCCGATCTTCACTTCTTTCAAGTCTTCTTCTGTACCAAGATTAATCGTCTCAACCTCCTCCTGATGAGGAGTAATGACCTTCTCCTCTTGTCTCAACAACCTGGCTAGTTCTTCAGGTAGCTCATAATCTTGTTCAACCCCTTCATCGGCTTGATTAATCGGATTTTCAAAGTCATACGAAGTCATAGCAGTGTTGTTGTCGGTGCAGTCTGGAGGGCACTCTCTGCAAGGGTTTAGATTTGTTCATTTTAGTGATCAGTTTTATCTTGTTTAGAAAAAGTGAAAATGAAGTTATTATTTTGGAAAACATTGCCATTTTATTTTTGTACAAAAAATAAAAATGAAAAACAGTGAGCGGAAAAAAAAGAAGAGACTCATTTGCAAAAGATGTCCTGATATTCATTACTTGATTGTTTGCACAAAATACAAGATGGCCCGATTACAAAATGCGTCCTGACATCTTGGGCAAGATGCAGGACTTGATGCATGCTTAAAGACAGGAAATAATAATTACTCTGCAGGAGTAACTCTTATAATTTCCTGGGAAGACCAGTTTGAGACATGGTTCCCCGGGATCCTTGGACGTATCCAGTTTTCCAGGTTGCGCTCGTCTTCTGACTCATCTTCCAAACTATTCACAACATCCGGGGTGAGCATCCCCCCGCTGACAAATTTGGGCTCCTTTGCAGCCTCTGGTTGATCTTGTCGAGTTGGTCTGTAACCCAACCCGAATCAGTCTTCTTTCTTTTCAACAGGCAGCAGCTTGCCCCAGCCTTGGGCGGTACCCTCCTCAACAACCTTCCGGGCCTGTTGATATGATGTGATGGAAGTCCCAGACATAGTAGATGCTTCATTAATATTAAGGGCCTCAAACCCCTGACTCATGGTCTCATGGATCTCCCCATCCATTTCTATGTACTTATACGTAGCCAGCTGGCTAACAAAGATGTCCTCCTCCCCACAGATGGTGATAATTTGGCCTTCCCACTCGAATTTTAACTTCTGGTGAAGGGTAGACGTAACAGCGCCAGCGACATGGATCCAAGGTCTACCCAACAGACAGCTGTAGGCCGGCTGTATGTCCATCACAAAGAAGGTAGTTTTGAAAGTCTGCGGGCCAATCAACACAGGCAGATCAATTTCCCCAAGCACTGATCTCTTAGAGCCATCAAATGCTCTCACCACCAAATTACTTGGACGCAATGCCAAGCAATCATACTCCAGCTTCACTAAGGCTTTCTTTGGTAGGACATTGAGGGAAGACCCCGTGTCCACAAATACATGAGATAGAACAACACCCTTGCATTCCAAGGTGATATTCAAAGCCTTGTTATGGTTGCGCCCCTCCGTCGTTAAATCAGTGTTCGTAAAGCCCAGTCCATGACTGGTGTTGACATTTGCAACCACGGTTTCCAACTGATTAACCGTAATCTCCTCCGGCACGTATGCTGCGTGCAGGACTTTCAACAATGCGTTCCTGTGAGCTTCGGAACATATTAGCAGTGATAATATGGAGATTTTGGAGGGTGTTTGGTGAAGCTGGTCCACCACCTTGTAATCACTCCTTTTTATGATTCTCATGAACTCGTCTACATCTTGTTCAAAAGATGTCTTCTAAGTGTCTTTGGCGGTTGGCTCATCAGATACCACATTTTTTCCTTTTGCCTTAGCAGCAGCTTCTGATTCAGCATTAGATCTTTGTGTTTGTGAGGCAAAAAGGCGTCCGCTTCTGGTGAAGCCTCTGCCTCCCCCAAAATTATCAATTTGTGGTGAAGAGGTTGATGAATCCAGAGTGACTTTCTCCCCATTGCAGTAGAGATCAGAGCCGTAGTTCCAAGGTATGGCATTACTGCTTTCATAAGGAACAAACCCAGGTACCGTAATGGTAACTAGACTGATTGCTGCAGGAAGGTACGATAATGGTGTGCGGATCATAGTAAATAGTGACCGGAGATCTGGCAGGAGGTGCCACAGTTTGTTGTTGAAAATTGCTACTGGGAGGAACATATGATGGGTCATAGTAGATTGTAACTGTTGAGACATCTTCATTAATTTTTGTTGGCGTTGTAGAAGATTCTGTTAATAAAATGGATGCTGATGTTGTAGAAGAAATAGTTATTGAATTTTGACTTGTTGAAGTGATGGACGGAGTAATTGCTGGTGATGTTGATGAATCGGTTGGAATGATTGTTGTTGCTGTTGTAGGAGAATTTGTTTCTGAAGGAATGATTGTTGATGTTGTAGGTGGATCCAGTGTTGCTGAAACAAAAGTTGCTGAAGGAGCTATTGAAGTAATTTGTAAAATCCCATATGGGATAAGGCCATCTATGCCAATCCTTAGCTTCTCACAACCATTACTAGCTATATTGCACAACTCACAGCAGGCCCCACAGCCTGGGAACACTTGGCATCTTAAAAGTTGAACTTTGACTTCAGCCAGTGGTGTTTGAATCTATGCAACATTATCAATCAATGTAGATGGTTGGTCCTCTTCAATAGCATTAATCCTAGGCCCACCATGATTAGGAATAGGATTTCTGTTGACGTTCGGAGGAGGTGCAAAGTTGAGGGCTTTAGAATCAACCAAATCCTGAACCTTCATCTGTAATGCTCTGCATTTCTCAGTATTGTGACCAGGTGCGTTGGAGTGAAAGGCACACCTGGCGTTGACATCATAATTCTTTGGGAGATTGAGAGGATCTGGTGGTGCCAACGTCCTTAACTCAACCAGGTTGAGCTTCAGGAGTTGTGGCAATAAAGCAGCATAAGGCATAGGGATAGGGTCAATCACCCTATTTGCCTGAGATGGTCTCTGTTGGAAGGGACGCTGTTGTTGGTTGTTGTTGTTATTGCTGTAAGTTCTTTGTGGCGGGAAGTGAGATGGTTGCTGATAGTGATGTTGTTGTTGTTGTTGAGGATATAATGGCTGTTGTGGAACTGGAGCTGGGATGGTAACAGCTGCTACTGACCTGTGAGAATATTGGGGCCTGCCCCTGCCCGCATGGATAGAATTTGTTTCACCCGCCCTTCGGGGTCCTGCAAAAGGTTTTCTAGGATTGCCGGAGGAACTTGCACCGTTGTCGGAGATTTTGCCCATCTTCAAGAGACTTTCAATCCTCTCACCAGCTATGACCACATCAGTAAAACTGGTAGAGGAGAAAGCAGCGAGTCTATCAATATAAGTCCCTTGCAATGTGTTCATGAACATGTCAGCCATTTCTCTTTCTGACATGGGTGGTTGGACAGCAGCAGCAAGCTGTCTCCATCTCTGAGCGTAATCCCAGAAGCTCTCTCTAGAAGACTGAGACATGCCCATTAGAAGAGTTCTATTAGGAGCCATGTCCAGGTTGTACTGATATTGCCGAATGAAAGCCTCGGCCAAGTCCTTCCAACACCTTATGGTGACCCTAGTCAAATGCGAATACCATTCTCTCGAAGCTTCAGTCAGACTGTCCTCAAAGTAGAACATCCATAACTTCTCATCCATGGTATAAGCCTTGAGCCTTCCCAAGAAAGATTGCAGATGAGTACGCGGACATGAGGTACCATTATACTTCTCAAAGCATGGGGGTTTGAATTTGTGGGGAATCCTCACCCCGTCTACTAGTCCCATATCCATCACGTCGAAGCCCAAAGAATTATGAGATTCCAAAGATCTTAACTTTTCAGCAATCTCATCCAATCCTCTATCATATACCTCATCTCCAGCCCCTATAACAGTAAACTGTTCTTCTTGGGGATCCTCCTGCAGGATTCTGCCCCCAGCAGTATTACCTTGAACATTCCTTGGGATGTTAACTTCTGGATTCAGATGGGGTCCATATTCCGGTGGGTCAATACGAGGCTGGTTCCCCCTGTTCCAAGATGGGGCTCCTCAGGTTTTTGTCTTTCTACCAGCTCTCTCAGTCTTTCTTGGCTCTAGGCTAAGCCAGTCATGACAGCCATAAATTGAGACATCTGGTTTCTCATCTCTACTCTCTCGTTTGCCATCTGATTTCTGACCTCATTCAGGTCCTGTTGTACCTGCTCCATCTGGATACCGGGAAGGTTGTTACGAGTAGGGTACCGGTGTGTGCGGTTGACTGGGAACACTCGGCGACGAGCAATGTTTCTTGAGATTGAACAAATTTAGAAACAATAATAACAAAAACCTACAAAACAAAGAAAAAGTTAGTATGCAATGCAATATGCTTATTTGTTTTCCAAGGTATCCGGTTTTGGTTCTTGGTTTTGACCTTTCCAGACCTCGAGGAAGATGCTTGATGTTGTTGAGAGAAAACCCAAATGGAAACAAACTAAAATATATTACAAATGATGAAGCATACATAGTCTGTTTTACAATACATGCCCATGGAGGGTCAAAATACAACAAAAGGAAAAGTACATCAAAAGGAAAGAACAACAAGCAAAGAAGAATCAGACATCCAATCCAAACTCATCTTCTCTGACCTCCTTCAGAAGTGCCTTAGTCACTGGACCAGCTGGGTGCTCTGTAATGGTCCTAATGAGGAGGTTCCTGGTAGCAATGGCAGTGGTCCGCTTCTTATGCTTGTCCTGGTCTTTTGATCTTTTCAACCCTGCTCTAAGTTTCAATTCTGAGATCTCCTTCTGAGCTGCCAACAAAGCTTCCTGCTGCTTCTTCTCACTGGCCTCTAGCTGTTCAATCTTGGCTTGAGTCTTATGGTCTTCTTGTGCACGGGCTTCGGTGATCCTGACCCACCTAGCCTGGCTCTCTTGCAGATAATGCTCAGCCCTAGCTTTCTGAATCTTGGCCTCTTTACAAGCATTCTTCAATATTTGTTCCCTAGCCCTTGCTTTCCTTATGTAGTCTTCTGTCTTTTCAATTTTGGCAAGGTGCTCAACCCTAAGCTTTTCCAATCTCTCAATGTCCAGGCGACCACCACTCCTTTCCCAAAGAGTCTTCTTCAAGGCTTGAGATAGCTGCTCATTCCTTTCCTTCAACTTTTCAAATTCCCCCAGGCTAACTGTTGCTGCAGGTTGTACTGTAGATGGTCCAGGTATGTCTTCCAAGGTGAAAGGCATTCTGGTAATCTGAGCTCTGGTACGGGACCAGTTTGAGTTCTGAGCTGAAGCAACATTGTTACATCTTCCAAGAATAACTATCCCTTTTGTCTGGATGTTGTCCCAAGCCCAGGATGCTTGTCTGACAACAGCTGAATTAGGTTGCACTTCACAATATAGGGTCTCAGCTAAATCCCGTCCTTTGGGCAGGTGAACTAAGGCATATCCCAATTGTCTCTTAAACAGTAAAGGATTGTAATGATGCAACCCTTTACTCCTATCAGAGGCACATTTGGGTATTGTCCACAGCTGGTGATAATGTCCTTGCCTTTGGTGCTCTGGGTGCACCATCTGATATCATCTGAAGTCAAGGCAATGAACCTCTTGGCCCAATTCTTCTGCTGATGTGGGTTTAATAAGGCATCTGATTTAGGCAGGTGTCTGAGCAGCCAGGAGTAAAACAAAGGAGCACAACATCTTACCAACTTCCCCCTTTGTTTCTCATTCCTCTGATGAATGGAGTAGTAGAAATCCCCCAGCAATGTAGGTATTGGGTTCTTCAGAAGAAATAGATGGATGGCATTCTTACTGACAAATTTAGGCTCATCTGCAAACAGTATAACCCCATATATGCTGAGAGCTAACAGTGCACAGACTGCCCTCCACTCTCCCAATGAAGCCTTCAGGATGGCCTGAGAAATCAAGAAGTCCAAATGCAAACCAGGAATCCCAGCTTTTGTTGTCATACTTTGCTCAATAAGGGCAGGCTCCAAGTATAGTGCCCTTGCTATCTTTTCACTTCCAGGAGCAGTCATCTCTGGGTTGAAGGGGATTCCACCTCTGATAGGTACTCCAATCAATAAAGAAAACTCTTCCAGCAGAGGCCCTAACTGAAAGTCTGGAAAGGTAAAACATCTCAATGGAGGGTCATAAAACTGCAAGCATGTGTGGATCATGCTCCTATGAGAAGGATCAAGGTCCATAACCATATCCAAGATACCCCCATAGTGCTCTCTAAATAGTGGGATGTGGTCAGGTGTGATAAGTGACTGGACCTGCCTGATACCAGTCAACACAGGCTCAAAAAAGTGGTAGGATATGTTGCTCTTCCTGGGAGTAGTCATGAGTGCTGCTGAAGAAGCTGAAGATAAGTGCTGATGAAGATCACAGACTGAGATGCTGAAGGTAAGTTTCTGACAGACTGATGCAGGTGGTGATGGAGATAACTGAAGCAGATAACTGATGAAGACAGCTAAAGCAGAGGTCTATGCAGAAGAAGGGGTCAAAACCAAAACCAAGATACAATGACGTGGATACCCTAAAAAACAAATAAAAAAATGTCAAATGATGCAATGATGATATACGCCAATGATATGCAAGGGTTTGTGATCAAGCTGGATCTGATTATCTGTCCTGATATAAGGTCCATGTAAGTTCAAAAGTCCAGATGGATGCTTAGAAATCCAGTAACCAGGGTGGGGGGCTAAAATAAAGAGTCACATATCCAGGGTTAATCACAAGAACTGTCCAAAGTGGAGTAATCTTAAACAAAACAGTAACAGGGTATGATGTGGCCAAGGGTTCCTGCAAACCTGTAAATAGCCCAACCCCCTCACAGGTAGTGTTCTAGAACAAGGATCCTCAGACTTGGATCAGTTATGAGAAGTGTAAACACTTCTAACCCGAGGTACAGTGTTTACAATAACCATAAAAGATCCTCCTCTAATTCACCTCAGCGTCTGAAGGTCATAATAAAGGTCATCCAGACTTAGCAGGCTTCCCAGATAGCCCTAGCACTACAGGAAATCTGTAGCACAGAGTTCTCAAGAAGAAACCTACATCTGAACCGTGTTTCATATTGATGGGACGCGAAGACGTGATATGTGTCTAGCGGTATCTGAACTGCAAGCGCACAGTCTATCGAAGTAATATAAAAGATTGTCGATCCCACATGGACTTTATAATCACTTAGTGCTAGAGGGTCTGCTAGTTTAGCTAAGGTGGATGTTTGTCACGATTTTGGTTTTAAGGATTAGAACGGGAATTAAATTTAGTTTAATGAAATAATGAGAAGGCGGTCGGTATGTAATTATGCTAACCTATGCGGGTCAATCTAACCTAAGCTTATAAAGATGGTTCACTTAAATTATTCTGTACAGATTATCAGTTTAAATACCCTCGACTCACACTCTCGTGGTCTTATCTCAGATCTTACTCCTAAAGCCCTATGTCTGCTCTCGCTAGCCCATAAGTGTTTAGAAGATAATTTTTGAAAACTTAATAAGTCTAATTCATTTTAAAGCGCTCTCGCAGTATTTAAATCAAATGCCTAACTTTAGCTATCCGGTTAAAATCTCACACTCTCGTGGTCTCGACCTAATCTATTACACATTCCTTACTCTCGTAACAAAAAGATTAATTTTAATTATAAAAAGTCACAGCCAGAATATAAGTTCTTAATTGTTTTAACTTAGATTCGATTTTACCGGTTTGGTTTAGTTTATTACATACCGCCTAATTAATTTAGCTACTCATTTTTGTTGTACCAGACAGATGCAGAAACAGATAAATATTAATTAAAACATACATTATAAAATAATAAAAATATCTTAACATACTCAAATAAATAACTAAATATAAATGCGAAAATATAAAAACCTGAATAATTAGAATCTTAAAGCTCCTTCTTCCACAGACTGGTAAGCTCGGAGTGCGGAACCGAAATCAAAAACTAATACTAAACAAATTCTGAAGGCTTAAAAAGAAATTAATAATAACAATTTCCTAATGTTGGAAATTTGTTATTGTTTTTGGGTTGGATATTGAAGCAGAAAAAATAACAAGAACAATAGCTAGAAAAATTAAATAAGGGTGCAACAAAATTACGGCAGAGCTTCCGCGGAAATGTAGAAAAAAAAATCTGTAAATTCTAATTCGTAACTAAGGTATTTATAGAAATAATTTTGGGCTTGGGCAGTTGAAATCCATGAGCGTGGGCATCGTTCCGTTGAAGAGAGAATTTAGCAGAAATGCATACTGAGTCTGAGAAATAATAGGAATGACTTTTGACCCACGTTGTGCACGTCTTCAGGAATTCTTCAATATTAATTAACCTATTTTCCTTTGTCACGTTCGTGACAAAGGCCGTAACGATTACTTTTTCTAATTTCAGCGTGTCACGGTCGTGACACTTGAGTGACGATCGTGAGTGTTCCAAGTAGGGAGTCACGGTCGTGATGATGTTGTAACGACCGTGAGTGTTGCAAAATATGCAGACTTTGGCAGAATTCCTTTCTTCTTCTTCTTTTCATGCTTGTTTTTGTTCATTTGATCTTTGGCTTATGGTTTAGCTCTAGAAATGTTATACCTGCAATACGACATAAAAAAACTCGAAGAATCGGGAGTTAATAGGATAAATGTGCGATAAAACGGACTTTAAACGTAGTAATAAAGTGATACGATTTCTCGTTATCAAACTTACCCAAACTTAAACCTTTGCTTGTCCTCAAGCAAATAGTCGGTTGAAAAATGATCGGACAATTTTCATCGCACGCATACACATAACAAACCATACGAGGAATCATTTAGCTAGATAAACCGGTACTAGAATAGAACACTAACGATACACTAATGACACAAGCAACAAGCTATGTCGTCGACTTCATGTTAAACGGAACATTCGGTAATTGCGTTATGATTCTACCTAGAGTCTTTCGATCTTATTTCACCCGGTTTCATTCTAGCGCAATCACATTAAGCCTTTTGCCTTAGCACGCACGTAGTGGAGTAGCCGGTTAGTGACTTTGATTCTTTATAAGCACGGGGTCTGGTACACGAATGTGGCAACCCTATATATATTATCCAAATTGGAGGTTGTGGGGGATCGAGCCGTAGCACGCCCTACCAAGTTCAGAACCAGGTACCTCTGAACCAACCCGCAAATGGACTCCTTCTCATTTTTCTCATCTTATATGCGACCGTGTACTTTGGTGCAATTTCTTTTTATTGGTATTGAGATATGAAGGATCATTTATAGATTAGGCATCAAACACTTATGTTCATCGGCTCCCCACGTGGTTTGTGTTCAGACGGTGCTGACTGCTAGTATAAACTACTAGGGGTTACTTTAGAACTAAAACTTAAGGTGTAGTCGTAACAATTATCGGAACGGAATGCTTAAGTAGGAAGTCTAAGGTGTCAAGACTGTATTGATCTTGTTGGATCTTTCACAGCTTCCTAACTACGATTTCATAGGTAAGTCGGGTAATGCGAAGATAAAGCAAACATTTTCGGTATGGCTAAATAAAGCAGGGAAAATTAAAACTGAAGAAATAGCATAAATATTACTTCATTTAATTGAAAATACGGAAAGGGAAATACAATGAAATGGAAAATGCGGAAAGGGAAAGGTATCTCTCCCACACTATATCAGACATTGTCCTCAATGTTGTGATATAATAGCGGGGAAAATACAATACAAAAAACAGAAATGCAAAACAAAAACATAAACTAAGGCTGCTGACGACCACGGCCTTGGCTTCTGGTGCGGGAGCATCTGGTCGGAGTGGCTTCCTGATCAGAACTGGTGGTGGTGAGAGGAGTGATGTCTATACGCAAGGCTTCCAGCTCGCTAAAAATCTCTCCTAGCTTTTCATCTGTTGTCCTCTGGTTATTTGCAACAGTTGAAAGGAGTGCATCGTATTGCTCTTTTTGCCTTCGCTCGAGTGCGGCATTCATCTGATTCTGCTGATGAATGGCACAGAGGACGTCTTCAAGTGTAATCTCGGGTAAAGGTGGCTGCCTGGTGGAGGACTATGGAATGTCCTGAACTGGTGGGGCAGTGTCCATCGTATCTTGCATCTCGTCCACAGGTGCATCAGGCTGCTCGTCAAAAATCAGAACGTGGCCTGCGGTATCCGGTAGATCGAATAGCCAATTGGCTCTATTCGACGGATCGATGCGGTCACTGCAAGGCAAGGTGATGTGATGATAAATGGTTCCTTGGATCACATGGTTGAACCTGCCATCCTCTCTCTGCGATATCAAATGGGCGGACTTGCAATAGCTCTTTGTAAGCAACTCTGGCGCTCTATGAGGCAAATGAGTAATCTGGTCACCAAGCTCCAGCTGTATGGCAAGGGTGGTGACAATCCCGCCAATGTAGAAGGTAGTTGCGCCTCTATGCGCTACAGACTTGATATGGGCTAAAAGGAACGGGGCAGCATTGATGCGTTCCTCATTCAAGGAACAGTGCAAGAACAAGAGCTCTTTGGAGTTCAGCTTGTGGTTGCTCTCTCTTGCGAAGATCGTGTTGTAGATGATGCGATGGAAATACCGAATCGACGGATTATGGATGTGGGTGGCATTCAGACTCTGGTAGGCAGTAGCAAGACTGTTAGTGATGTTGTGCCATAAAGTGAAAGCAACTTCATTGAAGTTGTCCGGCACGCGGAGGTGAGCATCGTCGCCGTGGTGGAAACCTAACAGTTCAGCGATCCTTGTCTGAGTTAATTGGAACTCTCTTCCGAGCATTCTGAACTTTGCAATGCCGGTGAATTGACTTGTTGAACCGGATGGTGTGATATACTGAAATGAACTCAAAAACTCCAAGGTGAGGTCTTCGAATGTCGGTTGTGGTTGACTGCACAAGTCCCACAAACCAACATGCTCAAGCAGTAGCTTCACGCCGTCTAGCAATCCTAACTCCCTCAAGCAGCCAAGGTCGACATACCGAGTGGGTTGGATGCCACGGTTTTGAAACCTGATAAACTTCTGTCTTTGTGCTTCTCCTTGGTCACCATCTCTAAACTGGATATTCTCCATTGCATGCAAGTAAGGAAATGAGAGATAAGTGCTTTTGAGGTTTTGTGAGAAAATGAAGAAAAGTGAGGAAATTGTTCGGATTAATAAGTAATGGAGTGAATGTGAGAAGTTTGGAATAAATGGAGAGGTTGAATGGGTTAATGGGATTGATTGAGAGTAATGGGTGGTTACGAGAGAATGAGGAGATAATGGGAGGTTTTTGTTTTTGTGAGAATGAGAATGGGGTCCTGCGAAGGTGAACGGTTCTGTTTCTTCAGAATTCGTAAAATAGGGTTGTCACGGTCGTGAGGGGGGCTTACGGTCGTGACGCGCTAAATAGCCCATTACGATCGTGAGTGATGGGTGACGACCGTGATGACTACAAAACTTGTAATTTTTCACAAAATGCATTATCTCACTTCAGTTCAATTGCATTTTTTTTATTACTTCCAATTAATTCTAACATAAACATAATAAATAATACTGGATCAACATATATTAGCAGTAGATTTCATCAAACGAGAATTCATAAAATATCCGACAATTCAAATATATCAGTAAATAATGAAAAGCATGGAAATTGATTAAATTAGAAAGTTGCAAAAATAGAAGTACTTGCTTTTGACATAATAGAAAGAAAATTACAATGATAAAAATAAGCTATGAAAATGTTTGCAAAATGTTAAAACTAACTAAAAACAAAAGCGAAAGGTAAAATAAATCAAATCACTACAGCATTATCAAAGTTGCTTCTTCAAATCTTCAAGTGCGGAGTTTAAATGATAGAATTGTTCACATGTTATGTCAGTTAAACCTATAACGTCCAATCGCATGCTTTTAACCTCATCCTTAACAGCATTAATATCGGCTTGGTAAACTTCAAGAGTATTCAGAATTTTCTTTAAGTTGTCAGCATATCCTACTTGATTTATTTCAGGGGTTTCAATAACTTCATCAGTGTGGTCAATATCATGGTAACCAGGAGGTGTCTCAGGGTCACTTTCTACATCAGTCATTATGTCATCCCTAATTTTGTAAGATTGTGGTGTTTCGGGTGTTGATGGATAGTCAGGAGGGGTAAGTTCATAAAGCCAATTATCTTTATTGTGAACACTGACTTTAGCATGGTTCGGTAATGTGAACAGGGTTACTATTTCGTTTCTGATTAGGTACTCGTAAGGTGGTTGTCCTAAGTTTCTAATAATTTGGCGGTTAAAGCAGAAGTTCAGATTCATAGGACGGATGGTACCTAAACGGTTGCACTTGTGTAATTGGTATCTAAGTCCGAGGGCATCAGCAATCATGGTGACCAGGTCTCTTACCAATATTGGTAGATCAGGTTCCTCTTGGATTCGGGTAAAGGTTTGCATCATGAATGGTACACCATTAACTGGTTGTCCATTGGTCAAACAGCACATTATGAATATCTCATCTTTAGATACTCCAGTGAGGTTCTCTTCCTTTCCAAAGAAGGTGTGGGCAAGGATCTTATGGAAATAGCGGATAGCAGGGTTATGTATTTCATCATTGTTCATGTTATCCGGCTCAGGATGGTAATTTCCGGTTAAGGTTCCCCAAAAGAAGTCTAGCTCAATATCCATTAATTCTACCTGGGTGGTAGTAAAGGCAAAGGGTCCACTAGGGAATCCTAGTAAGTCAGCTAGTTCCTTATGGTTAAAGTCATATTCGATCCCAAATAGTCGGAAACTAATGAATCCTTTCCTTAATCCAAAACCGCGCTCGGGTAAGTAAACTAAGGAGCTTAAAAACTCAAGGGTGATCTCGCGGTAAGTCACAAACTTTTGTTTTATGAGAGCATTCTCCCATCCAAGTTGGTTAAACAGGTATAGGATGCTATCATGTATACCTAAAGTTTCCATAGTCAGTTCATCATGGTACAGAGTCAAATCCATTGGTCTCTGTGACAACTCCTCAAATTTCATTCTTTGGTTTCTACCTCTAAATTTGGTTTCCATAATGTTTCTTGGTTGGTTAGCCATAATTAGTGTAAATGTGGAGGAAACAAATCAGGGGAAAAGGAAAGTGGAAAAGACTTTAGAAAATCTGTAAAAGTGATTTAGAAAATAAAAATTAATATAAAGAAAATAAGAAAATAAATGCATAAATAAAATCAATAATGATAATAATGAAATAAAACAATAAAATGATAAAGTGATAAAATGATAAAATGATAAAAATGATAAAAATGATAAAAATGATAAAAATGATAAAAATGATAAAAATGGGTTGCCTCCCACTAAGCGCTGTTTTTATCGTCATAAGCCTGACGTAATGCTTAGGGGTAGATTAATCAGGGAAATTAGTGGACAACTCTAAAAGCTTTAGACTATTCGCATAATCTCTATTTTCAATTTTATGGTAATGTTATAATCGTTGTCCGTTTACTGTGAACGAATCACTATTCCTACCCTTAATTTCTATTGCTCCGCTCGGGAACACTCTAGTTATTTCAAAGGGTCCTGACCATCTAGATTTTAGTTTTCCAGGAAAGAGCCTAAGTCTTGAATTAAAGAGGAGTACAACGTCTCCCACACTAAATTCTTTCCTAGATAGGCGTTTATCGTGCCATCGCTTGGTTCTTTCTTTATATATCTTAGCATTCTCATAAGCATCTAACCTTAACTCTTCTAATTCGTTAATGTCGAGGATTCGCTTTTCTCCTGTGGCATTGTAGTTTATATTGAGTGTTTTAATCGCCCAATATGCTTTGTGTTCTAATTCTACCGGGAGATGACAAGCCTTCCCATACACTAGTTTGAAAGGTGTAGTTCCTATGGGTGTCTTGTAGGCTGTCCTATAAGCCCATAAAGCTTCATTAAGTTTAGATGACCAATCTTTCCTAGATATGGCGACAGTATTTTCTAGGATTTGTTTAATTTCTCTGTTTGAGACTTCGACCTGTCCACTTGTTTGTGGATGATATGGTGTTGCTACACGATGTCTGACTCCATACTTAGATAGTAATTTGTCAAATATTTTCGAAATGAAATGCGAGCCACCGTCACTTATGACAAGTCTAGGCATACCAAATCTTGGAAAGATTATATTCTTGAAAAGCTTAATTACTACTCGTGTGTCATTTGTAGGAGAAGTTATAGCCTCAATCCATTTTGAAACATAATCGACAGCTACGAGTATGTACTTATTACCGAAAGATGATTTGAATGGTCCCATGAAATCTATTCCCCAGACGTCAAAGACTTCTACTTCTAATATTCCTCTTTGAGGCATTTCATCTCTTCTTGAAATATTACCGGTGCGTTGACACGATCGCAATTTATAACAGCGATGTGGACATCTTTCCATAAATTAGGCCAGAATAGGCCGGCTTGTAAGATTTTTTCACAAGTCTTGGAAGTGCTTTCATGTCCACCATAAGGAGATGAATGACAATGAGCAATGACATCTTTTATTTCTTCTTCGGGAATACATCGACGAAAGATTCCGTCAGGTCCTCTTTTAAACAATAATGGTTCGTCCCAATAGTAATGCTTGAGATTGTGAAAGAATTTCTTTTTCTGCTGATAGGTTAAATCAGGTGGAAGTGCTCCTGCAGCTAAGTAGTTGACAATGTCAGCGTACCATAGCAGTCCTACGGTTGTTTGGATTGTTTCCACGGGTTCTGGTTCATCTATGTCTAACTGAACTGGGTTGCTTCCTATTTGTGCTATCAGCTGTTCATACGGAAAATCGTCGTTAATCGGCACTTGTTCGGGTTTAATACCTTCTATTCTAGATAAATGGTCCGCTACGACGTTTTCAGTACCTTTCTTATCTTTTATTTCGAGATCAAACTCTTGTAAGAGTAAAATCCATCTCAAGAGTCTTGGTTTAGCATATTTCTTGGTTAATAAATATCTGATAGCAGCGTGGTCTGTGTAGACGATTATTTTTGCTCCCACTAGGAATGAACGGAATTTATCAAGCGCAAAGACAACTGCTAACAATTCTTTTTCAGTAGTGGCGTAGTTCATCTGAGCAGAATCTAAGGTTCTACTAGCATAGTAAATTGCATGAAGTTTCTTGTCCTTCCTTTGTCCTAGAGCTGCGCCTACAGCATAGTCACTCGCATCGCACATGATTTCGAAAGGTAATCTCCAGTCAGGGGGTTGCATGATTGGTGCGGTGATGAGGGCTGTTTTTAGAGTTTCGAATGCTTTAAGACAATCTTTATTGAATATGAACTCAGCGTCTTTCATTAATAAACCAGTAAGAGGTTAGTGATTTTTGAGAAATCTTTGATGAATCGTCGGTAGAAACCGGCGTGTCCTAAAAAGCTTCATATTTCTCGAACGGTCTTAGGGGGTTGAAGATCTTTTATGACTTCTATCTTAGCTTTATCAACTTCAATTCCCTTATCAGATATAACGTGTCCTAGTACGATTCCTTCTCTGACCATAAAATGACATTTCTCCCAGTTAAGCACGAGGTTCACTTTTACACATCTTTCTAATACCATTTCTAAATTTGATAGACATCCTTCAAAACTTTGCCCGCATACAGAGAAGCCGTCCATGAACACTTCCATGATGTTGTCTATGAAATCTGCAAAGATTGACATCATACATCTTTGAAAGGTTGCAGGAGCGTTGCATAATACAAAGGGCATTCGTCTATAAGCGAACGTTCCATAAGGGCATGTGAATGTAGTCTTCTCTTGATCATCTGGGTGGATCGGGATTTGGAAAAATCCTGAGTAACCATCAAGATAACTGAAATACGAGTGCTTGGCTAATCGTTCTAACATTTGATCTATAAAAGGTAGTGGGAAATTATCTTTTCGAGTGGCTTTGTTTAGTTTACGATAATCGATGCACACTCTATGTCCGGTCACTACTCTTTGTGATATTGATTCGCCTTTAGCGTTTTTCACAACAGTGATACCTCCTTTCTTTGGCACTACATGTACTGGACTAACCCATTTACTATCAGAGATTGGATATATTATTCCAGCGTCTAGTAGTTTCTTAACTTCTTCCTTTACTACAGTGCTAAGGATTGGGTTAATTCTTCTTTGAGATTCTCTGGAGGTTTTGCAATCTTCTTCTAGCAGAATACGATGCATACAGATTGAAGGACATATTCCTTTGAGATCAGATATGTTATATCCTAATGCAGTTGGATATTTCTTTAAGACATCTAAAAGTTTCTTTGTTTCAATTGTTCCTAAACTGGAATTGATTATAACTGGTCTTGTACACTCAGTGTCTAGGAATTCATATCTTAGGTTCTTAGGTAAAGTTTTTAATTCTAATGTAGGTTTATTCTTACTTGGCATGGGATCCGGTGTAAGTGCTAAACTTTCGCTTAGACTATCATCCTGATATGGTTTACGCCAATTGTCATCTTCGAAAATCGGAGGGATTTGAATTTTCATAATTTCAGAATAGGTAGTTTCTTTCATTTCCATTTCTCTTACACATTCGTCAATTACATCCAATAAATAGCATGTATCCTCTATAGCTGGTGATTGTAAGAATTGTGTTAAAATAAATTCAACTTTCTCTTCACCTACTTCAAAGGTTAGCTTTCCTTTCTTTACTTCTATAATAGCTCCGACGATAGCTAAGAATGGTCTTCCTAGTATGATAGGTGTAGTGGAGTCTTCAGAGATGTCCATGATTATAAAATCAGTAGGAATATAGAATTGTCCTATACGTACTGGGACATTTTCTAGTATGCCTACAGGATATTTAATAGAGCGGTCGGCTAGTTGAACAGACATTTTAGTTGGTCTTAGGTCTCCCATGTCTAGCCTTTTGCAAATTGTTAAGGGCATAACACTGATACTGGCTCCTAAATCGCATAGAGCTTTGTCAATGACGAATTTTCCTATTACACAGGGTATAGAGAAACTACCAGGATCTTTTAACTTAGGAGGTATATTATTTTGAATTATTGCGCTACACTCAGCAATAAGTGTAACGGTTCCGTTATCCTCTATCTTTTTCTTATTAGATAAGATTTCCTTTAGAAACTTAGCATACGAGGGCATTTGAGTGATAGCTTCTGTAAACGGAATAGTAATATTCAATTGTTTCAAAAGTTCAACAAATTTCTTAAACTGGCCCATCGTCTTAGAATTGGTTAATCTCTGAGGGTACGGAATTGGTGGTTTATAAGGTGGTGGAGGCACATAAGGCTTTTCTTTCTCCACTGCCTCTTGATTATTATCTTCCTTTTCTTCTGGTTCATTCACCTTTTCCGTCGGCTTATCCGGTTTTTGGTACATGGCTGGATTGTCAAGTCTTGGATCGGTAGGTCCGTCAAGTTCCTTGCCACTTCTTAATATCACAGCATTGGCTTGTCCTTTTGGATTAGGTTGGGGTTGTCTAGGAAATACTCCAGCTGGTGCAGCGGTAGGTGCTTGTTGTTGAGCTACTTGTGAAATCTGAGTTTCAAGCATTTTGTTATGTGTAGATAACGCATCTACCTTGCTCACTAATTGCTTAATCTGCTCACTAGTGTGTATGTTTTGATTTAAGAAATCCTTGTTTGTTTGAGATTGGGTAGCTATGAAGTTCTCCATCATCAACTCAAGGTTTGATTTTCTAGGAACATTAGGAGCAGTCTTTTGATATCCTGGTGGTGTAGCTGGTGCTTGACCTGGTGCGTATAAAGCATTGTTGTTCTTATAAGAGAAGTTCGGATGATTCTTCCAACCTGGGTTGTATGTGTTTGAGTATGGGTTTCCTTTAGCATAATTCACTTGATCTGTGGGAATTCCTGCTAATAGTTGACAATCAGGGACAGCATGTCCTGGAACTCCACATAACTCACAGTTAGGTGTTACCGCAGCCACGGTGGCTGTTGGTGTTATGGCCAAGTTGTCGATATTTTTGTTAAGTTGGTCAAACTTTGCATTGACTTGGTCCATACTACTCACTTCGTACATACCTCCTTTTGTTGGTTTCTCATTTGGGACTCTCTCGCTTCCCCATTGGTAATGGTTTTGAGCCATACTCTCGATAAGTGCATAAGAATCATTATATTCTTTGTCCATTAGTGCGCCGCCTGCGGCAGCGTCAATCGTCATTCTTGTGTTGTACAAGAGTCCATTGTAGAAAGTATGGATGACAATCCATTCTACTAATCTGTGACGTGGACAAAGTCTCAGCATATCTTTGTAGCGTTGCCAAGCTTCGAAAAGTGACTCGTTTTCCTTTTGCTTAAATCCGTTGATTTGAGCTCTTAGCATAGTTGTCTTGCTAGGTGGGAAATATCTTGTCAAGAAGACTCTCTTTAGTTCCTCCCACGTAGTTACTGAATTCGAGGGTAGAGATTGAAGCCAGGCTCTAGCTCTGTCTCGAAGTGAAAAAGGAAAAAGACGTAATCTAATAGCTTCTTGGGTAACTCCATTAGCTTTTACGGTATCTGCGTACTGCACAAATATCGAAAGATGAAGGTTCGGATCCTCGGTAGGATTTCCGGCGAATTGATTTTGTTGCACGGCTGATATCAGCGAAGGTTTCAATTAGAAATCGTTTCGGTTGATAGCCGGTGCAACAATGCTGGAATGCGGCTCAGCTTGTGAAGGACTAGCGTAGAGATTATCAGTTTAAATACCCTCGACTCACACTCTCGTGGTCTTATCTCAGATCTTACTCCTAACGCCCTATGTCTGCTCTCGCTAGCCCATAAGTGTTTAGAAGATAATTTTTGAAAACTTAATAAGTCTAATTCATTTTAAAGCGCTCTCGCTGTATTTAAATCAAATGCCTAACTTTAGCTATCCGGTTAAAATCTCACACTCTCGTGGTCTCGACCTAACCTATTACACTTTCCTTACTCTCGTAACAAAAAGATTAATTTTAATTATAAAAAGTCACAGCCAGAATATAAGTTCTTAATTGTTTTAGCTTAGATTCGATTTTACCAGTTTGGTTTAGTTTATTACATACCGCCTAATTAATTTAGCTACTCATTTTTGTTGTACCAGACAGATGCAGAAACATATAAATATTAATTAAAACATACATTATAAAATAATAAAAATATCTTAACATACTCAAATAAATAACTAAATATAAATGCGAAAATATAAAAACCTGAATGATTAGAATCTTAAAGCTCCTTCTTCCACAGACTGGTAAGCTCGGAGTGCGGAACCGGAATCAAAAACTAATACTAAACAAATTCTGAAGGCTTAAAAAGAAATTAATAATAAAAATTTCCTAATGTTGGAAATTTGTTATTGTTTTTGGGTTGGATATTGAAGCAGAAAAAATAACAAGAACAATAGCTAGAAAAATTAAATAAGGGTGCAACAAAATTACGGCAGAGCTTCCGCGGAAATGTAGAAAAAAAAATCTGTAAATTCTAATTCGTAACTAAGGTATTTATAGAAATAATTTTGGGCTTGGGCAGTTGAAATCCATGAGCGTGGGCATCGTTCCGTTGAAGAGAGAATTTAGCAGAAAAGCATACTGAGTCTGAGAAATAATAGGAATGACTTTTGACCCACGTTGTGCACGTCTTCAGGAATTCTTCAATATTAATTAACCTATTTTCCTTTGTCACGTTCGTGACAAAGGCCGTAACGGTTACTTTTTCTAATTTCAGCGTGTCACGGTCGTGACACTTGAGTGACGATCGTGAGTGTTCCAAGTAGGGCGTCACGGTCGTGATGATGTTGTAACGACCGTGAGTGTTGCAAAATATGCAGACTTTGGCAAAATTCCTTTCTTCTTCTTCTTTTCATGCTTGTTTTTGTTCATTTGATTTTTGGCTCATGGTTTAGCTCTAGAAATGTTATACCTGCAATACGACATAAAAAAACTCGAAGAATCGGTAGTTAATAGGATAAATGTGCGATAAAACGGACTTTAAACGTAGTAATAAAGTGATACGATTTCTTGTTATCACATATTCCCGCACCAGACCGAAATGGAATGGGAAAGAACATGAACCACTCTAGCCTAGGTGTCACTCAGGTCCTAGGTATAGGACCTTAATCTCTCAATGGAACGCCACCCACCAAAACAGAAAACCAGATCCAACAATGACAGTATGAAATATGCATAAGACTGTAAAGAAAGCAAATAAATAAAGCTGTACAAAAAGCGATAAATAAAGCAAAATAAATAAACACACATAGCACACAACACCCCAATAAACATAAATCAAACAAGCGCTAGGAGGAACCCACAAAAAGAACCAGAAGCCCTGGTTGCAATATAACGTTCCCCAGCAGAGTCACCAAGCTGTCGCTCCCACCAAATGACACAGGGACAGAAGGGGTACAGACGCGAACGGTCGGCGAAGGAGAGAACACAAGGGTGAACTGAAAAGAGTCGCCAGCTAGGCATTTTTATCCCGAAGGAAAGGTAATGCTGCATAAACCTAGGAAAGAAATGGACAAGACGGTCGCGAACTAGAGAAACTGAGAAAGGGGGTTGGTTACAACCTGGGAAGGTATTAGCACCCAGATTGTCCGTCGTACTCGACGGGATCCACGCTTAAAAGATTGTGTTTAAAGGGGTAGTGTATGTGTTATTTGTGTGTAAAAGCTGGAAAAGAATGTACAAGTGTCAGTGCAAAAGAAAATTTGAAGTGAATAAAAGAGTGTCAGTGCAAGAAGAGAGTGCAATGCTCAAGACAATGAGGCTTAAAGAATAATGCTGGAAGAGGGGGGAATATACAGAGACTTTTGTTCGATAACAGTTAAGTTATGCCTATGTATCCTCTCGTGCAATGAGGAAGTCAGAACACGGTAGTTCGACTCAAAGATTCTGAAAGATAAATTGACTGATGAACTGCTTACTTGTCTATGCTCAAGTGTATGACCTGTCTGGCTCAGGTGCTAACTGTCTTGCATTAGACGGAAGAAGCAAGTTCTCGTTTGTGAGTGAAGATGATGAGAAAATAATCCCGGAGGAGACGATTATTGTTTGTTTTGGTATTTTCAATCTTTTATTGCTTTTTGAGTTTGTCATAAGAAAATGAGCTTAAGCCTAAACCAAGGGTTAGTAAACTCATCACATCTTCCCTCTGATTAGGGGTAATGAGAATACCTTAAGTATGAAGTAAACACCTTACACTTAATCACCATGATGTAGGATTAAGATCATTAACCTACTTGCATTTTATTTAGATGTTTTTAGAGTTTTTGTTTGGTGTTAAGTAATGAGTTTAAGCCATAATCAAGGATTTAATGGACCCATTACACCATCCTAATAGAAGGATAATAGATGAGAACATTTAAGCCGAGGAAGGCACATCAACTTAATCCATGATTAGGGATTAACCTCATGACATAACAAGGCCTTTATTTAAGTGGATTTTAGTTAATGATAAGGTTAAGGAATGGATTTTAGGGTTTGTAAGACAACTTGAGGGGGACTTGTCCATTAACACTAGGGTTAGTCCTTCTTAACCAATTAAGGAAGAATTAGAACCCTAATGCAAGGCCTAAGTTACAAGCTTGATGTCTTAGTGATTATTAGATGGATTGATTAAAGGATTTAAACACATTAAGGGCTTAACACTTAGGATTAAAGTTATACACTCCATCCTAATAGAAGGATGCAGGCATAAGCTTAATCACATAGCCTTAAAACCTTTAAGGTTTAGTCCTTGATTAAGAGATGAGAAGAGAAGACTCAAAGATGACACAAAGGTAAAACTAATGGGGGACTAATAAAACCCTAATTATGATCATGCTTGGGTGTTCCTAGGGTTTATGCGGCTTGCAAGAAGATCTTCAAGAGAAAAGCCACCAAGGAAGAAGCAGGATGAAGGAAGGAAAAGCAAGAAGAAGCAAGACAACTTACTTCACTTAAGAAGATAAGTTGCTTGAAGAAATAAAGAGGACAAGGAGCATGAATGAGCAAGCTCACTCTAATTCACAAGTAAAATGCAGCAATGATGCATAAGAGAGATGAGGAGAAATTATGAGAATTGAAGGCAAATTCACTTCTCAAACACTTACCACCTGAAAAGTTAGCAAAAAGAAATTAAATGAAATGAAAATGAGATGAAATGCAAAGATGAAAACCAAAGTCAGAAGCAAATTCATGATGCAAATGATGCTATGAGATGGTATGAAAGCATGTCATGGGATGAGGATGATCATACAAAGGATGGGGATGCAAATGAGACATGTAAGAAGCATGAAAGTTCATGAATGCATATGACATGAAATGAAAGCAAAAGCATAGCAAATGGATGATGCAATGATCAAACATGATTTCAATATGTCCTAAGATGTCTTATATATCATGTGGATGCACAAAATGTCATAGAAAGTTCATGTATGCAAGCTTATGTAAGATGGATGCAAATGAAGATGCAAAATTAGGGTTTATGTACAACATGAGATGCAAAACTCAAAATCAGAAGCAAATGGTAAGATAAAAATTTGAAAATGGGATCAAAGGGGCCCTAAACCTATACAAGTTCACTGCCCAAAGGGGAAGGTCAGAAGCTAAACCTTAAGGGACTTATGATTTTCCTAAGTTCCTAAGGTTTTAAGGGTGATCCTAAAGGGAAAATGCCAAACAAATTGAAAATACATTATAAAAATGAAACAAAAATGTTTTTAGATGCTTGAAAGTATGCATAACACAATGCAAAAAGAACCATTCACAAACTTAACTTGGATCAAAATTTATGAATTTTTGAAGTTAGGGTTAAAAATATTCAAATTAAAGAACCCTAATTCAAATGAAAATTGTCAAAGTGTGATCAAAACCAAAAATAAATTTGTTTTGTGAGTTTGTAAATGTTTGTAAATGTTTGAAAATGCTCTTTGAATTTTTTTGGGATTTTTAAATACCTAAATGTATTTTTAATTAATTAATTCTCATTAACTAATTAAAAATAATCATTTAAATAATTTAAAAATATTTTTTAATGCAAAAAATAAAAATAAAAATGTTTTTGGGTTCTGAAAATTAATAAAAGCTTGAATAAAAATTTCTAGAATTTTTTGATGTCATTTGCTATTTTTAAAAATTCGTACAAATTAAAATGAAATAAATGAAATAAAAATTAAATAAAAGAAAGTATGCCAAAGGGAAGGACAAGATCTGATATGGGCTTGGAATGTTTGACTGGGCGCGCATCTGGATGGCCCAGGTTCAAACTTCCTTAATCTGATTTAATTAAAAATTAATCCTATAATTAAAACTAATGATTCAATCCTCACCACTCACACACGCGCGGGAAAGCTCATCCAACGGCCCACGTTCAAAACAAACCCTAACCCTAATTAATTAACCTAATCACTTTCAGGTGGCTGGAAATGACCTCCGGTCATCTTCTCCGGCCACCTCTCCCCTGAAAATTTCGCAACTCAATCCCTAGGCCATTTCTGGAGATCTAAAGCTCAAGATTGCTTCCTCTCTCCATTCTAAACCCAACTCCACCCTCAAATTTCATTTATATCCAGCCATTAACAAGATTCGAAGCTAAGAACAAAAACTGCAAAAATTTCAGACAGACCATACATCCTCAATTCTCAACTATTTTCAATAATTCAAAGTTCTACATGCTCAGGGGGTCACACTTAACCATTTAAGAACATAAAATAAAGCTTCTTGAAAAATGAATCTGCATGGCTACCTGAGGTGAAGCTTTCAACCCTGGAGCTTTCAGGCTGTTTCCTTGCTTCCAAATGCCTCCAATGAACTCCCTGAAGAAGCTTTGATGCTTGGTTGGAATGTTTTGTGGTTAGTTTGTGAGATTGATGCAGTTCAGTTCAAAGGGGGAGAGAAATCGTGTTTTTGATATGGGGGTTTCAGGGCAAGGTGATGGTTGGGAAATGATCAGAGGTTGATGGTGAGTTGTTCTATGGAGTTTGTTTTGATGTTTGTGGCTTATGTGATGAGTTTCGAAGAGAAATGCATAAGAGAGAGTTTTGGTGGTTGCTGAGTTGTGGGAGGATTCAACTTTGCTTGATATGTGAAATGGCTTGCATTTGGTCCATGTATCAAGTCTTGATAGGTCAGAGAGTTGTTGGTGGCCTATGCTGATTGGTATGGTTCATTTTTCAAAAAGTCAAGGTTAGGTGTACTTTGAGGTATGGGCAAATTCAGGCCAAGGACAAAGGCATGTCCTGCGCAGCTTGATTCATGGGCAACCATGGAATTCAGATTGAGGCCAATTAGCAAGTGGATTGAAGTTTATGGGTGGTTTTGCAAATTTCATGAAGTTTGGCACTTTCTTGATTTCTTCATGCACAAGTCATGAAACTTGGAGATTCTTGGGCCAATTCTGACTTTTAGGCATTGCATTATAATGTTATGAAGTGTAGAAGTCCATTTGAATTCATAAAATGAATTGGCAAGTGGTTTTGCAAAAATCCCTCTTAGGCATAAAACTTGAAATTATGTGATCTTTGTCAACTTTGAAAAGCCATAACTTGAGTTCCAAAATGAATTAGATATTGTTCTTGTACTTTTTGAAAAGGGAATGATCCAATCTACAACTTTCATGACCGAGAATTTTTCATTTGAATCATTTTTGGTTGAGAAAGAGGAGGTTGAAAAACTTTCCTAAAATGGAAAGTTTACATTACAAGTTATTTCCATATTTGGCAACTTTTGGTTTAGCCCACTTTTCTTCAAATTTGTGAACTTCGAACCACTTCAATGATCAAATAAAGACCATATAACTTCATTTTGATGAAAAATCCATTTTGGTTCCATGTTGGGGGACCTCAGATGCCCTGATTTGGCTCTGACTTGCTCAAGAAGTTACTCAATGATCAGATGACTTCCATAATGAATTTTTCCATAAAACTTGGTATGCATGATCCTTATATAATATAGAGACCAATAGAAACAAGAATGACCAAAAAATTTGGAGTTATGGCCTCTGAAACCAAAACCCTAATTTTAGGTCATCTGTGCAGTTAAGCCTGGCTCTGCTTCCATGCCTTCCTCAGTTCTTGTGATTTTCTGACTTTCTTGATCTTGGGAGGATATAATATGATGCTTGAACATACATGGACCCTCTTGAGATGATTGATGACCTTTGGAGTGGCTCAGATGGCTTAGGGATTGCTCAGATCACAAACCCTAGATGCAGATGACTTTGCATTAATGCAGTGAAGCAAAAATGTAATATGAGATGATATGATTGAACTTATGCAAATGAAAAGATCACAAGCCATGGTATGAACTTAGTGAGTGAAAATTTGGGGTGTTTACAAGAAGTCCTCATCTTCTCCCAAATAAACTTCACATTTTCTGTCGTCTGTTGTACCATCTCCGGTCCAACTATCATTCTCTCTCCGGTTTCATGCCAACACAAAGGTGTTCGACATCTCCGACCATACAAAGCCTCAAATGGTGCCATACCTATACTCGAATGAAACTGTTATTATAGGTGAACTCAATAAATGCTAAATAACTATCCCAAACACCACCTTGTTCTAGCACACAAGCACACAACAAATCCTCCAACGATTGAATTGTCCTCTCGGTTTGACCGTCCGTTTGCCGAACTCAATCTTGGCTTAGAACCCAAAGCCTTTTGAAAACATTCCCAAAACCTCGATGTAAATCTAGGATCTCTATCCGATACAATACTCTTAAGAACTCCATGTAACTTCACAACCACAGAAACATAAATCTTGGCTAACTTCTCCAAAGGATAACTAATATCAATCAGAATAAAGTGAGAATATTTAGTAAGCTTATCAACAATCACCCAAATAGCATTATGACCTCTTTGCATATTCGGAAATCCCGTAACAAAATCCATCGATATACTATCCCATTTCCATTCTGGAATATCTAACGGCTGCATCAATCCACTAGGCTTCTGATGTTCCACCTTAGACTTCTGACAAGTCAAACACGCGTAAATAAAATGAGCTACATCTCTCTTCAATCCGGACCACCAAAAGATCTTCTTCAAATCTTGATACATCTTATTTTCTCCCGGATGAATACTTAAATTACTTCGGTGCCCCTCTTCCAATATCATCTTTTTTAGCTCCACATCATCGGGAATACAAATACGACCACGGAATCTCAAAACTCCAAAATTATTAACCTTGAAATCCTCATTCTCATTTATCATCAAATCAATAAACTTCAAATCCAACTTTTGCTTTTCACAAACGGTTGCAAGAAAATCATTCGTAACATGTAGCATACCAAGTCTCACACTTCTCGGCGTCATCTCACAAACCAAACTCAAGTCTCTAAAATCCTCCAAAAGTTCCCATTCTCTCATCATCAATGCAGACATATGTAAAAACTTATGACTTAAAGCATCGGCCACCACATTCGCCTTACCCGGATGAAATAAATCATGTGTAGAGATAATGCCTCCAAATAAAGATTTCAAACTCTTGTGATCACTAAAAACTTCAAATCTTGCACCATAAAGATAATGCCTCCAAATTTTTAGAGCAAAAACCACAACCGCTAATTCCAAATCATGTGTAGGATAATTCTTTTTATGCACTCTCAATTATCTTGAAGCATAAGCTACAACGTTTACATCTTGCATCAAAACACCACCTAATTCAAACAATGAAGCATCACAAAACACCACAAATGGTTCCGTCGGATTTGGCAAAATCAAGATCGGAGCCGTTGTTAACCTTCTCTTAAGTTTCATGAAACTCTCCTCACAATGAATATCCCAAATGAAAGTCTTTCCCTTACAAGTCAATTGCATTAACGGAAGTGCCAACTTTGAAAATCCTTCAATAAACCTCCGATAATAACCCCCCAAGCCTAAAACGCTTTGGATCTCCGTAATCGTTCTAGGAACTTCCCATTGAATTACCGCATCAATCTTGGATGGATCAACACTAATACCACCATCGGAAATAACATGTCCAAGAAAACTTACTTTCGACAACCAAAACTCACACTTTGACAACTTAGCATACAATTGCTTCTCTTTCAACATCTGTAACACAATCCTTAAATGCTCTTCATGTTCCTCTTGAGACTTAGAATAAATCAAAATGTCGTCGATGAACACAAACACAAAACGATCCAATTGTTCATGAAAAATATGATTCATGTATTCCATAAACACACCTGGCGCATTAGAAACTCCGAATGGCATCACGGAATACCCGTAATGACCATATCGTGTTCTAAAAGCTATCTTTTGAATATCCTCTTCTTTCACGTGAATCTGGTGATATCCTGATCTCAAATCAATCTTACTAAAAACATGCACACCAACAAATTGTCCATCAAATCATCGATCCTCGGAAGCGGATACCTGTTCTTAATTGTCACCTTGTTCAACTGTTGATAATCAATACATAACGACATACTTCCATCCTTCTTCTTTACTAACAATACTGGAGCACCCCAAGGAGACACACTCGGCCTAACAATCTCTTGTCCAACAATTCATTCAATTGCTTCTTCAATTCTACCAACTCTGAAGCTGACATATGATACAATGCCATTGAAATTGGTCTAGTACCCGGAACTAGATCAATAGAAAACTCAACTTCTCTTTTCGGCGGTACATCCTCAATATCCTCCGGAAACACTTCTAGAAAATCACACACCACTAGAAACACACTGAGCTCCACTTCGCTCTCCACTGACAACGATGCAAACAAACCAAACAATTGAGCTTCATCCACTAAAAGTTTCTTCAACTCTTTCGGGGATAGGAAACTCTCTTCCTCATCATTATCCAAAGAAGGAAACCTTATAACTTATGATAGCAATCTATATGAACTCGATTAAATTGCAACCAGTTCATACCCAAGATTACGTCCAAACCCTCCAACGGCAAACAAACTAAATCCATAACAAACTATTTACCATACACGGTCAAAGAACAACTTACACACACCAAAGAAGTAGTTACCGACCCTGAAGCATGAGTCTCAATAACCATATCACCACCCCCAAGAAGTCAAAAACAAATTCAAATGCTTAGCACACTCAAGAGAAATGAACGAATGAGTTGCTCCCATATCAATAATAGTAACTAAAGGCGTACTATTAATAAAGCATGTACCTTTAATCAAACGGTCTACACTAGTAGTGTCCTTCCCTGCTAATGCAAACACATTTCCGCCTGCCTGAGCTTGCTTCGGCTTAGTACACTTAGTACTAATGTTACCCACTTATCCATAATTGAAGCACTTCACAACATTCCTTCTACACTCGGTAGTAGCATGTCCAAGGCCTCCACAGTTTGAACATTTCACTATGTTCTTCCCACACTCAAAAGACTTATGACCCAAATCTCCACACTTGTAACACTTAACGAGCTTTGTTATCTTCCTCAAAAATTCTACAACATTCCGTCAAATCTGAAAACATTCTAGTTCTTTGATATCCCACAACTTGCTTAATCTCAGGACGCAAACCATTCTCATACTTAATACACTTCGAAAACTCAGCCGTAGCAGCAACATAATGAGGATGAAATTGAACCAACTCCACAAACTTAGAAGTATAGTCAACCACTGACATACTACCTTGCTTCAATTCAAGGAATTTCATCTCCTTCTTTCCTTTCACACTCTCAGGGTAATACTTCCCTAAGAACTTAGTACGAAAAAATTCCCAAGTTACCTCTTCATCCTCCTCCTCAAGAGCTTGACTTCTACCGACCCACCAATCATCGGCTTCTTCCTTCAGCATGTGAGAACCAAGCCTCACCTTACTCTCTTCAGCATAGTCCATGACTCTGAAGATCCTTTCAATCTCCTTCAACCAATTATGAGCACCATCGGGATCAAATCTTCCTTTGAAGACCGGCGGTTGATTCTTCCTGAACTCATTATTAGCATTCACATTTGGCGCTCCCTGCACCGCCCTAGTCATTGCTTCCAAAGCAACAACCATTTCATTATTATTTCTACCAGCCATATTCTCATCATTCCCAAAGACAACAACAAGATTAAACAAAAGTTCAATCAACACAACAACAAGACAAACACAACTGACTCGAACACTGTCTCTGATACCACTTAATGTAACACCCCCTTTCTATACCCCCAAATAACCAATTAAATCACTTAGGCACATATTGAAAATTCATCAGAGTATAGTTTAAACATGGTACAAAAGGGGAATTCCACATTATACATGAAATTAAAACATACAACACCTGCTCATTTAAAGATATGCAACAAACGGGGTAACTTAAAATAGAAGGATTTCATCCTTACACCCGTATTCAAAAGATTAAAAAAAACAGTGGAAACTAACAATTAACAACATCAAACTTATATACTTATATAAATATATCAACAAGTTTGATTCACCAAATATTTCATGTTTATATAAAACATTCATCACCAAAATACATGTACAAAATGTATCATAAAAGGCATCAAGCTGACCCTAGCTACCCGGTGCTACATATCAGAGCTGACTGTAGACACCCTAAATTTGCCCTCTGTTTTTTTTCTTTCTTCGCCTGTCTTTCATTTGCATCTCATTTTGCACATCATTTGCATAGTCTCCTAAGACACGGGATCACATTTTTTGAGGAATTAGGGTCTCACGCTTTATTTGCGAATTATCAGAAGAAATCAAGGCTTTGGCTTGCAGCCACCAGTGGAATTATTCTCTTATGCTTAGGATTGCTAATTTAGGGTTTATTTCCCTGATTTAGCGGTCTTCAAGGAGTTCACGTCCGAAAACTATTCATCCGATTTTTTCTGGTTCTTCAGGCAGTGAAGTGTGAATTATAGTTTCTTCTCCATCAAGTTACAGGGCTATTCTCATCTTTAAGACATTTCAGGGTGTATCCAAGGCTCAGTTGTGTTCATCTGTGGATTTATTTTGCCAGAGTTTCTTTTAGACAGATTCATAATTCAGAGATTAATTGGCCAGAACTTCAAATAGTGATTCAGATGGTTGTTGTTTCAATTACGAGTTGTTCTGTGGCAGTCGTGTTTGTTTCATCTGAGGCGTGTGGGAGTTGGTATAAATTCGGTGTTGGATTAAACTCAGGAGTGTTGTGCATCAGTGGCCTTTGATTTAATTCATGACCAAATTAACACATACCCGTAATTTCCATCATTTCCAAACCACTTTTCATGTCCTAATTCACAACGATTTCACCATGTCCATATTTTCGGTTATCCGAATGTCCATTTCTTAAACCATTTTCATTACCCAATTTGTTTCGATTATCCAATAACCATTATCCCTCATAAATCTACTTTCCATTTAATCTGAATTCCATTTCTATCCATCTTCAATTATTTTCTAATCCATTATATAAATATTCATAACCATTCATATCCATTTTTTCATTTTTTATTATTTTTAATCCATTTTTTTGATTCATGACCATTTTCTTTATCCATTTCTTTTACCAATTATTAAACCTTCCATAAACCATTAAACTTTTCTTCTTTACATCACATTTTTTATTCATTTTTTAAATATATATCTTTTTTCAAATCCATAAGTACTTCTTATCCAAACTCATTGTCCTTTTTCTTTTCTTTTTTAAACCCATCCATTTTACCACTTTAAAATTTAAGTTGATTATTATCCAACTCTACTTAATCACCATTACCAAATTATTAAAACCATATTCACTTCATACTATTAATCCATTTTGTTCATAAACCATGCTTTTTTTCATTATTTGTTTGTTCATTTAACCTTTTCAATTATCCTCCACAAAATCATATATATATATATATATAAAAACAAAACAACACATCATTTTTTTAAGGCCCATTATCACCACATGTTCATCAGCTTTTGTACTACTGTGGCCATTTTTCACAGAAAAAGGTACAACCTTTAATTCAAATACACAATCTTATTTCCACCAATTCAATGGCCCCACTCCAACAGATATATTTTTCTGACTCAATATCACGCATACACACTTCATCAACATCCACAAAACTTCAACAACAGCAACCGCAACAATCCTCCATATTTCACCTTCACTTCTTTTAGTTTTCTCCATAAACCATTAACAACACAACCTGCAACAACACAGTTTTTCATTCCCCTTTTTCAACTTTCCTAATCTACACCCTTCACTGCAAATAACATTTCTCATTCTTCTTGAACAAACAACCGCAGCCCTCAACTCACCTTCATCTTCATAACTCACCACCACCTTCAAACAACCAAAAACAAACCTACCAACACAACCACAAACAGCCGCACCTTCACACACCTTCAAACCTTCAACGCAAACATCAATCAACAACAACAAGCAGCAATCACCACCATTTTCACATAACCTTAATCCATCATTTTCGTCAAAACAACAGCAACAACCGAACACGGAACTCACCTCTTGAACAAAACCTGCATAACCTCTTCGAAACCTCACGCAAACCCTCCATCTCACCTTCAACCTATCATCTTAAAGCCTTCACACCTATCAACAACCATCGCCCACCTTCATCCGAACACCACCCTCCAATCATCACCGCTGTAGCTCACAACACAAACAACAAACTATTCCCTTCTTCATCGCACAACAACAATCAAACATCAACAACTTCCCACAAATCCTCTCCGCAACACCCAAACAGCCACCTTCTTCAACCAACAATAACATTGAATCAGAACAAAAAAAAACAGAGAAGGAGATTTGAGATGTGAGATTTAAAACCAAAACTCACCTTCAGTAAAGCGAACGCAAACCCTCCCAATCTTCTTCAACAAACACCAACCCCTTTCAAAGATTATAACGGTCAAACCAAAGCAAGCCGATTGCGAGAGAGAGAGGCGGAAATCTGAGTTGAAACACGGGGAGATCGAACTTCACGCCTTTACCTGGAAAATCACCGCAAACTGAAAATCTCGGGTTGTCACCGTCGATTTCAAAGGTCGCCGCACGTGTTGGTAGGAGACGGCGAGGAAACAGAGGGACGGCGGTGAGAAGAAGATCGTCGACGGTGAAGGGGATTCCGCCGCGATCTTGATTTGGAGAAGAATAGTGAAAGAGACAACCATGATGCGGTTTGGCCAGGAATCGCGGCTTTTGGATCCGTCGGCGATGTGCGTGTTCTTTTGAAGAAGAAGAGGCCGATTCTGTGTTCTTTGGATTTTTTCTGTTTTTGTTTAAACGCAAAACCCCATTTTTATATTTTGTTTTATTTTCTTTCTTTTATATTTATTGAATGGTTATTTTTCTTTTGCTGTTGATTTGGTGGGCCGCGGTTAAGCCCAGTTAGCCCTCCAGTTTCCTTCTGCACCCCAGTCCTGCGGCTCACATCATCATCTTGTTGTTTTTGTTTGTTTTTATTTTATTATGATTATTAGTTTTCTGTTTTGGTTAATATTTTATTTAGATTTTATTAATACACATTATATGTTTAGATTATAATTTTGTTTTAACTCTATATTAATTTTTCTAACCTTGATTATATATATATTTTTTATATAGTTTAGGTTTTAATTTCAATTAATTTGTTTATATAAATAGAATTTTATTTGATTTTGGTTCTAGTTTGGTGTGATGCTTTGTAGGTTTATTGTTCGATACCGACGATGGGGATGGTAGCATGATGATGGCCTTGTGACTGATTTTATTTTCATAATCTTGTTGTCAATTCTTCGATAGGATTTAGTTTTGTGTGAACCAATTCTTGTTGCGAATTTGGATTCTCTCTGTTGGTCTGTTTGGATGCTGGAAGTTTATTTTGACCTTTGTCTAATCTTGATAATGGACATTTGCGCTTGACTGTTGAAATCATTCTGGACTTGATATTTCTCTTGCGCGTATTGAAGAGGCAACGGACTTTCTCCGTTAGGTAACACTGATGACCCGACTTTACGTATTGCATGTTGTTGCATCTGGAAGTCCTACTGGTGTAGGCTCTGTTTGTGTATTGTTCATCTTATCTCCGTATTGCATTCTCTTCTTCTTATCTTATTTCTTATTCATCTTAATTCATTTTCCTCATCTTCTTCTCTTATTCGTTCTTAACTTGAGGTGTGCTTAGGCCACCATGGAGCTTCTCCTTTCTCTTCTTATTTCTTCTCCTCCTTTAGGATAGTGAGCCTCACAAACCTTAGGAACAACCAAGCATGACAATGATTAGGGTTTTGATTAGTCTCCCCTCTTAGTTTTACCTTTGTGTCTCTTCTGAGTCTTCTCTTCTCATCTCATAATCAGGGACTAAACCCTAAAGGCTTTAAGGCTTAGTGATTAAGCTTATGCCTGCATCCTTCTCTTAGGATGGAGTGTATAACCTTAATCCTAAGTGTTAAACCCTTAATGTGTTTAAATCTCTTAATCAATTCACTTAATAATCATCAAGACATCACACTTGTAACTTGGGCCTTGCATTAGGGTTCTAATTCTTCCTTAATTGGTTAAGAAGGACTAACCCTAGTGTTAATGGACAAGTCCCCCTCAAGTTGTCTTACCAACAATAAAACTCACTTAATCATCATATCATTAAATAAAATCCATCTAATAAAGGCTTTGTTTTGTCATGATTTTAATCCCTAATCATGGATTAAGTTGAGGAGCTTTCCTCAGCTTAAACATTCTCATCTATTATCCTTCTATTAGGATGGTGTAATGAGTCTGTTTAATCTTTGATTATGGCTTAACCTCATTACTCAACACTAAACAAAAACACCAAAAACATCTAAATAATCACAAGTAGGTTAATGATCTTAATCCTATACCAAAGGTGATTAAGTGTGAGAAGCTGACTTCACACTTAAGGTATTCTCATTACCCCTAATCAGAGGGAAGATGTGATGAGTTTACTAAATCCATTGGTTTAGACTTAAGCTCATTAACTTATGACAAAATCCAAAAAACAATAAAAGATTGAAAACACAAAAACAAACAATAATCGTCTCCTTCGGGATTCTTTTCTCATCACCTTAACTCACAAACGAGAACTTGCTTCTTCCGTCTAATGCAAGACAGTTTGCATCTGTGCCAGACAGATCACACACTTGAGCATAGGCAAGTAAGCAGTTCACAAGTCAATTCATCTTTCAGTCTCTTTGGGTCGAACTACGGGGTTCTGACTTCCTCATTGCACGAGAGGATACGTAGGCATAACTTAACAGTTATCGAACAAAAGTCTCTGTATATCCCCCCTCTTTCCAGCATCTTTCTCTTAGCCTCATTATCATGAGCAATTCATTCTCACACTGACACCATATATACACTTTGCACTTCTTTTACACTGACACCTGTACATCTTTTTCCAGCTCTTTTATACACAAATTGCACTGACACTACCCCTTTAAAACACAAATCTTTTAAGCGTGGATCCCGTCGAGTACGACGGACAATCTGGGTGCTAATACCTTCCCAGGTTGTAACCAACCCCCTTTCTCAGTCTCTCTGGTTCGCAAACCGTCTTATCCATCTCTTTCTAGGCCTATGCAGCATTGCCTTTCCTCCGGGATAAAAATGCCTAGCTGGCGACTCTATTCATCTCCAGTGAGTTCACGGCTGTGTGTTCTCATTGTCCCTCTCGCCGACCGTTCGCGTCTGTACCTTTATCTGGGCTGGTCCCATTTATCGGGAGCGATAGCTTGGCGACTCTGCTGGGGAACCTTATACTGCAACCAGGGCTTCTGGTTCTTTTTGTGGGTTCCTCCTAGCGCTTGATTGGTTTGTGTTTACTGGGGTGTTATGTGCTATTTGTGCTTATTTGTATTTTTTTTTGCTTTATGTACAGTTGCTTTTATTGACTTTCTTTATAGCTTTGTGCATATATCATACTGTCATATTATGCTGGCTGGATCTGTTTTGTTGCTTTGGTGGGTGGGTGTTCTTCTGAGAGTTAAGGTCATATACCTGGGACCTGAGTGACACCTAGGCTAGAGTGGTTCATATTCTTTCCCATTCCATCTCGGTCTGGTGCGGGAATATGAAACACGGTTCAGATATGGGTTTCTTCTTGAGAACTCTGTGTTGCAGATTTCCTGCAATGCTAGGGCTATCTGGGAAGCCTACTAAGTCTGGATGACCTTTAGTATTGACCTTCAGAAACTGAGGTGAATTAGAGGAGGAACCTTTATGGTTATTGTAAACACTGTACCTCCGGGTTAGAAGTGTTTACACTTCTCATAACTGATCCAAGTCTGAGGATCCTTGTTCTAGAACACTACCTGTGAGGGGGTTGGGCTGTTTACAGGATTGCAGGAACCTTTGACCTCAACATACCCTCATTACCAGTGCAATTGTTTGATCCGGTCACTATGATCCTGAAGTTATTGACCTCTGGTTTTCAGTTACTATTTCGGGTTACTATACAGAGATCTTGTGGTTACAGACACTTGATTCTTGGCAGTATTCCAGATTCCAGGCAGTTTCCAGCTGTGATCCCATGTCTTTGCATCTTTTGCATCATCATATTGCATTTTGCATTTGCATCTTCATTGCATTTTCCTCTTCCAAAGAGCTCATCCTTCCTCTTTTGTCCATGACCAGCCAGCTGATTTCCCGGTACTCAGTTTGAACAAGTGTTAACTGTTGGAAGACGACAGTGTTTGAAGGAAGATTGAGCAGTGTCAAGAGGTAAAGGGTCAGTTTGAAAGCCGTCAGTAGCTATGTCAGAGAACAACCGTCAGAATGTTGAGTTTCCACCTGGTTTCACTTTGATGACCAATCCTCTGTATGGTCTTTCTCCTGATGAAGATCTTCCACAAGTGAGCAATCTTGCTCAAGCTCAGCCCGTACAGACCCCGATCGTGAATCAGAATATACCTGAACCATCTGCTGTCCGAGGAGGACCTTCATCTTCTTCTGATTCTACAGATTATCAGAGTTTTGCCTTCCCTATGCCGAGCTTCCAAGGGGCAATCCCTCTTGTGAAAACCAAGGATCCACCAGCTTTTGATCCTGATGAAAGGTTTCGTATGTTGGACGAGCAACTTAAAGCCTTAGCAGATCCTGATGCCTTTGGTTTTGATGCTCTAAACATGTGTTTGGTGCCTGGTCTTGTCATTCCTCCAAATTTCAAGACTCCGAAGTTTGAAAAATACACTGGTGTCAGTTGCCCGAAGCGTCATTTGGTGATGTTCTGTAGAAAAATGACTTCTTATGCCTGCAATGATAAGTTGATGATTCACTGTTTTCAGGACAGTTTAAGTGGGGCATCTTTAAGTTGGTACATGGATTTGGAAAGCAGTCATATCCGATCTTGGAATGATTTATCCAGAGCTTTCGTAAAGCAATACCAGTACAATATGGACGTGGCGCCCAATCGCACGCACTTGCAGAGCCTATCCCAGAGGAGTGGTGAATCTTTCAGAGAATATGCACAGCGGTGGAGAGAATTGGCGGCCCAAGTGCAACCACCACTTTCAGACAGAGAATTAATTGACCTGTTCGTGGGCACCTTGCAGGGTCCATACTTGGAAAGAATGAGTAGCATTGGGATGACAAGCTTCTCTGATTTGATGATAGTTGGAGTACGCATTGAGAGCCTGCTCAAAAGTGGAAAGATACAGGACTTTTCGAATATCCCAGCTAGTGAAGGTGAGTCTGTTGTTAGCTCCCAAGAGGAAGAATGGTATGACATCAGTGCAGTCACGGCAAATATCAAATATTCAAGACCAACATCTTCTCAGAGATCATCTGTTCCTGAATCTGATTACTCTTGCGGGCATTCGGCAATGCTTAGAACACCATATCAGAAACCCTGGGCTCCTCATCGTCCAAATCTGCAATCTCATGGTCGAAGACCTCAGAATCAACTTCAGAGCCAACCTAGGCCTCGTAACAATCTGGAAAGAAGGATTGCTCCTCTTCATCCAGTCCCCATGGCATACAGTGAACTTTTGCCACATCTAGTTCAGAGCTCTTTGGTGGTTCCTAAACCTCTCAAGCCGTTGCCAGAGCCGTACCCTCCAGAGTACAATCCTCATGAGCAGTGCGGGTGTCATGGTGGATCAATAGGGCATTCGACTGAAGATTGCAAATCTTTTCAAGCCAAGGTACAACAGTTGATCGACAAGGGCTACATCTCCTTTCCAGAAGAAAGCTTGGTTGTGCACGTCAACCTTTCACCTGATTGAGTTCAAAGACTTCAGAAGAAGCGTATCTTGATTTCAGTGGCTCAGACAACAGTATGTCATCAGAGTTGGTGATCGCTGTATCCTTTTATCATTTGCATTGTAGTTTCTTTCCTGTTAGCAGCTACTTGTCTTTTAAGCATTGTTATTTTAAATGGTAATGTTAATGTAGTGATCTTGCACTTTCTGAATCAATCATGTCGCATTCGCTCATTTTTCTTTACTTGCATTGAAAGAAAAAAAAATTGCATCCATTTACCTCCCATTTATTTCACTGTTGTTTAGCAGGTTTGAGGGAGGATGATGACAACTGAATACCCATAATTGTTGAAGGTATGCTTTCAGGGTAGGACCTGCTGAAGATGTACAGGCATTGTTTCAATTCCCAAACACCGGAGATATAAGGGAGATAAACCCTCGTCAACCCCTTTGAGCCTTGAAGTAGGAGTTTATTTTCTAAACGAAAAAACCCTCACATTCAACCCGGGGCAGGGAAGTTATCAGTTAATTTGACCGAGCGTTCAAATTTCCAAAGGAGTGTGCATCCGAGGATCCATTACCTTCACAAAGTCAGAATGGGTGACTGTTACTCCAAGAAACCTCATTGGTGAGTAAACCATCAACGTCATTGGTTCCTCAATCATTACAAAACCCTTGTGAGAAGCGAGCGCTTAAGTCGAATTAGCTGAACATAGGACTGGAGAACATCAAGGAGAATGGGTGGGCACAAATAAACTTTGAGCCATAAATCTTTCTTTCTAAAACCGTGAACCAGACCATGTTACAACCCTTGAAAGTCCTAATTGAATCAGGTTCAATTCTGGAAGCATACTGTGACAAGGTTGCGTAAACTGACTCCTAAAGGTTTGCTAATTCAGCACTACGTTTGGACTAATCGTCCATTCGTCACACACTGTCACAACATCAAAATAAATAAATTTTCAAAAACTTGCATGTGTACTGCATTAAAATTACCATTTGTAAATGAACAGTTTTAATTGCAAGTTAGTTTGTGACACCCGGGAAGTTCCTACAAAGGACAATCACGAGGAAACTTGATTATTCAACAATGATGACCAGAATCAAGCGCATCTTGTCGGCCTATGAATCAGGGGCATGTTATCCAGTGGCTTTGTCGACCAAGTTATCTGTCAGGGTAAAGAGAGTTCCCAAGCATCAGTTGATCGAGGAACGTCATTCAAAGTCAGTTGATCAGAGCTGAATTTGCCAAACAGGGGCAGGCCACCCGAAATTTCTGTTGTCCAAGGATGAAATCTTCCAATGCTCAGTCAGAGTGAGTCAAGTCGCTTTCACACTCATACCGGGGCATGACACTTCCAGAGTTCACTAGATGCAATTCTTCTCGAGCATCCAAGTCTGCTATTCCAGAAATTGGATAATCAGTGACAGTCTGTTCAGAGACTCGCCCAACAGGGGCAAATTTTAGCTACACAGAGCAATTTGTATCAGTGATCTTCGAGTTCATGACGGGTATCGGGAAATAGTATTACCCACCCTCGCCTTTGTCACCTTTCTCATTAGAAGCCTTGTCACCTAAGACCTTTCTTCCCACCTCGGGAGTTTTTCTGGCCTTTCATAATCATTGCATAAATCATTGGCATACGTTATTCATGTCGCATATAGAGCATATGTATCATAATTGCATTGAGCAACTCCCCACAAACATCAGTCTCATCCAGAGGGCCTCGTCCCCCAAACCGTTCTAAGTCCAGTTCTCGTCTGGCAAAACTTTTCAAGGAGCCAGTTCTCGTCTGGCAAACCGTTCTAAGTCCAGTTCCCGTCTGGAAAACTTTTCAAAGTCTAGTCCTCGTCTGGCAAACCAATTTCAAATACCAGTTCTCGTCTGGTAGGCGAATCATTTTAACCAGTTCTCGTCTGGTCACCTTTTCATTCAACCCATTGAACGCCAGTTCTCGTCTGGTATTCATTCTTTTTCAGAGTCAATTCTCGTTTGACAATGAACCCCAAGTAGTCAGTTCTCGTCTGACGACTTATTCTTTGCCCATCAGTTCTCGTCTGTTGGCCTACCTTTAATAAACCAGTTCTCGTCTGGTAATTCACCTTCAGAAGTCCAATTGCTTGGCAACCAAAAAATATATATATCTATCAACCTGGCCCTAGCGCCCAACCATCCTTGTTTCATATTTTTGGTTATGAGCATACGTCTGTATTGTACATCATTTGCATTGCATCTTCATACCGCATGGTTTCTGTTTTAGCTCTGATGTGGGGCAAGAATCGTTTCAAGACGTAATCTGGGGCAGTTATCTCAAGACTTGTTGAATTTCTGCGAGAGTTTGAAGACACTGGGGCAATTCTGGATGCCAAGTCTTCTGTAAAATCCTCTGAAGACGATCTTTTTATGGATGATGCAGTATGGTATAATTGAGGAGTTAAGGGAATGTTAGTTCACTCGGGATGATCAGTAATACTTTTGTTGAGCTCAGAAGTTTGAAGCACTGTGTTAATTCTCAGGGAATGTCTGGTATTTATTTTACCAGCAGGGCATTGGAAGTTTATTTCTTCCCCGAGCATAAAGATCTTCTTTCAGCCGACAAGATTCCCTCATGAGGAGTTGGTTATTCGCATTCAGTCAAAGCCAATTTTCATTGGCATATCTTCCCAGCACAGTCGTCATGCTATACATGGGGCATATTTGGACTTACTTGATTCTCCAGCAAAGTCTCTCCCCAGCAGAGCAGTGCCAAATCCTTTCTCAACCATGCCAAAGGGTTGACACATCCCCAGCTGAGTTGGAACAGATGATAACCCCAACAGAACTTCAAGGCTAATTGAATCGTTCTCGTCCCCAAGCGGACTTATCTTTCCACAGCGAAGTTTTCCCAACAGGACGCTGAAGGCCTTGCTTCCCCACAAAGTTAGAATTACCAGAATTCCCTCCTCAGCAGGATTGTAGGATCAAGCATCTTCCCTAGACAAGTCTAAAGATGATCTTTCCCCATAGAGTCATCGGGATTCTCATTTCCGAGGGATTTCCCCAACAGAGCAAGAAAAAATGCTCCCCAGTGGAGTCAGAGCAGGATGATCAAATCCTCAGCAGATGTTCAAAGCAGTTAAACGAAGTATACCTCACGCAGAGTCGTCTTTCCTCCAATGAAAACCTCTCCAACAAGCATCAGGTTGCCAGCACTTTGTTCCCATCAGAGTTAAGAGCTTTCAACCCGTCAGCAGTATACAGAATGCTTCCCAAATTCCCCAGCGGAGAGCTAAAGCTAAAACAGTTGCCTTACACTCCCAAACATCAGTATATACTCCTTGTGGCACCCGTCCGTGTCATATCCCCAGTAGAAAGCCAAAGCGTCCCCTTTGCACTCACAGATACTTGTATATATATATAACTTTCTTGACACCCGTCTGTGTCACCTTCCCCAGCACAGTAACCTAAACACTTTGTATACTAGATATTTGTTTTATACTATACTTTTCTCCTTGTGACACTCGTCTGTGTCATTCTCCCCAGCAAGTTAAACACTCATCTATATACCAATCACTCTTATACAGATACTCGTCCGTATCTTGTATATACCATTTATATCCCCACAGATTCGACATTGGTCCATGTTCTTTGTTAACCAGTTGGTACTCGCCCGTACCATCGTCTCAGAATATGCGTCAAGTGTTTGTTTCTACCTGATACTCATTCGTATCATAGTCTTAAGGATGCTCGTCCGCATCTTTAATCCATACACCGTGTCAAACACTTTTGTCTTCTTGAATATAGACACTCGTCTGTGTCTACTATTCCCCAGAAGAGTCTCTTCAGATTCAACACTCGTCCGTGTTCTTTGTTAACCAGTTGATACTCGTCCGTATCAACATCTCTGAGCATGTGTCAGTATTTGTTTCTACCCGATACTCGTCCGTATCGTAGTTTTAGGGATGCTCGTCCGCATCTTTAATCTACACACAAACATCTAAACACTTATACTTTTTATTTCTTGGATATAAACACTCTTCCGTGTCTACTATTCCCCAGTAGATCGCCAACAAAGCAAAATTTCTTTTCTATCTGACATTCGTCCTATGTCATGATAAGCCTTGAGAGCAGCCGTACCCTGCTAGGTGGTCATCCTCCACCTCTTGATGATCGTCCTTCATCATGCTCATCCGATGGCCGTCCCCATCGTTGACCTTTTATCCGGCATTCGTCCTATGTCGCGATATGTTCGGCAGCCGTACCCTGCCAGGTGGTCGTCCTCCACCTTAGATGACTGTCCCTCATCTTAACCCTTACAGAGCAGCCGTCCCCTGCTAGGTGATCGTCCTTCACCTTTGATGACCGTACCTCATCATCTGTTTTATTTCATTTATTCTTTAACCCGATGGCCGTCCCCGTCGTGGTCCCTTTTTCTTTTTAGCCCGATGGCCGTCCCCATCGTTGGTTACTTTGCTTTGTGAACTTGATGGCCGTCCCCGTCATGTTTCATTAATCCCCAGAGAATCTTACAACTTTATCTTGATGGCCGTCCCCATCATAATCCCTTTTATCCCCAGCATGTCGGCCGTCCCCGTCATTGCTTTATTTCCCGCACTTTCCCCAGCGTGTCGGCCGCCCCCGTCATTGCTCTTTACCCAGCAGTCGTCCTCTGCTCGACGGTCGTCCTCCGTCGCCCTCACTTTACAATATACTCTGTCTTTCTTTTACAATCTATATCCCTTTTCTTCTTCATTCTGTGAGTGCAAATTTTGGACTGTCTTTGGTATTCAACCACAAGTTATCTTGTTTGTCTGTTAAGCCGTTGCTTACATCCTGCACAGCTAACTCATGTTTGAATAGGGGCAGCTGTAGACACCCTAAATTTGCCCTCTGTTTTTTTTCTTTCTTCGCCTGTCTTTCATTTGCATCTCATTTTGCACATCATTTGCATAGTCTCCTAAGACACGGGATCACATTTTCTGAGGAATTAGGGTCTCACGCTTTATTTGCGAATTATCAGAAGAAATCAAGGCTTTGGCTTGCAGCCACCAGTGGAATTATTCTCTTATGCTTAGGATTGCTAATTTAGGGTTTATTTCCCTGATTTAGCGGTCTTCAAGGAGTTCACGTCCGAAAACTATTCATCCGATTTTTTCTGGTTCTTCAGGCAGTGAAGTGTGAATTATAGTTTCTTCTCCATCAAGTTACAGGGCTATTCTCATCTTTAAGACATTTCAGGGTGTATCCAAGGCTCAGTTGTGTTCATCTGTGGATTTATTTTGCCAGAGTTTCTTTTAGACAGATTCATAATTCAGAGATTAATTGGCCAGAACTTCAAATAGTGATTCAGATGGTTGTTGTTTCAATTACGAGTTGTTCTGTGGCAGTCGTGTTTGTTTCATCTGAGGCGTGTGGGAGTTGGTATAAATTCGGTGTTGGATTAAACTCAGGAGTGTTGTGCATCAGTGGCCTTTGATTTAATTCATGACCAAATTAACACATACCCGTAATTTCCATCATTTCCAAACCACTTTTCATGTCCTAATTCACAACGATTTCACCATGTCCATATTTTCGGTTATCCGAATGTCCATTTCTTAAACCATTTTCATTACCCAATTTGTTTCGATTATCCAATAACCATTATCCCTCATAAATCTACTTTCCATTTAATCTGAATTCCATTTCTATCCATCTTCAATTATTTTCTAATCCATTATATAAATATTCATAACCATTCATATCCATTTTTTCATTTTTTATTATTTTTAATCCATTTTTTTGATTCATGACCATTTTCTTTATCCATTTCTTTTACCAATTATTAAACCTTCCATAAACCATTAAACTTTTCTTCTTTACATCACATTTTTTATTCATTTTTTAAATATATATCTTTTTTCAAATCCATTAGTACTTCTTATCCAAACTCATTGTCCTTTTTCTTTTCTTTTTTAAACCCATCCATTTTACCACTTTAAAATTTAAGTTGATTATTATCCAACTCTACTTAATCACCATTACCAAATTATTAAAACCATATTCACTTCATACTATTAATCCATTTTGTTCATAAACCATGCTTTTTTTCATTATTTGTTTGTTCATTTAACCTTTTCAATTATCCTCCACAAAATCATATATATATAAAATAAAAAAAACAACACATCATTTTTTTTTAAGGCCCATTATCACCACATGTTCATCAGCTTTTGTACTACTGTGGCCATTTTTCACAGAAAAAGGTACAACCTTTAATTCAAATACACAATCTTATTTCCACCAATTCAATGGCCCCACTCCAACAGATATATTTTTCTGACTCAATATCACGCATACACACTTCATCAACATCCACAAAACTTCAACAACAGCAACCGCAACAATCCTCCATATTTCACCTTCACTTCTTTTAGTTTTCTCCATAAACCATTAACAACACAACCTGCAACTGTCGCTCCCGATAAATGAAACGGGGTCAAATAAGGGTACAGACGCGAACGGTCGGCGAGAGGGACAATGAGAACACACAGCAGTGAACTCACTGCTGATGAATAGAGTCGCCAGCTAGGCATTTTTATCCCGGAGGAAAGGCAATGCTGCACAGACCTAGAAAAAGATGGATAAGACGGTTGCGAACCAGAGAGACTGAGAAAGGGGGTTGGTTACGACCTGGGAAGGTATTAGCACCCAGATTGTCCGTCGTACTCGACGGGATCCACGCTTAAAAGATTTGTGTTTTAAAGGGGTAGTGTCAGTGCAATTTGTGTATAAAATAGCTGGAAAAGAATGTACAGGTGTCAGTGCAAACTAAGTGTGAAGTGTATAAATGTGTATTGTCAGTGTAGGAACAAGAGTGAAGTGCTCAAGATCATGAGGCTTAAAGAATAAAGCTGGAAAGAGGGGGAATATACAGAGACTTTTGTTCGATAACTGTTAAGTTATGCCTACGTATCCTCTCGTGCAATGAGGAAGTCAGAACACCGTAGTTCGACCCAAAGAGACTGAAAGATGAATTGACTTGTGGACTGCTTACTTGTCTATGCTCAAGTGTATGACCTGTCTGGCTCAGGTGCTGACTGTCTTGCATTAGACGGAAGAAGCAAGTTCTCGATTGTGAGTGAGTGAGATGAGAGAAGAATCCCGAAGGAGACGATTATTGTTTGTTTTTGTGTTTTCAGTCTTTTATTGCTTTTGAAAGTTTGTCATAAGTTAATGAGCTTAAGCCTAAACCAATGGATTTAGTAAACTCATCACATCTTCCCTCTGATTAGGGGTAATGAGAATACCTTAAGTGTGAAGTCAGATTCTCACACTTAATCACCTTTGATGTAGGGTTAAGATCATTAACCTACTTGTGATTATTTAGATGTTTTTGTTGTTTTTGTTTAGTGTTAAGTAATGAGGTTAAGCTATAATCAGGGATTAAACAGACTCATTACACCATCCTAATAGAAGGATAATAGATGAGAATGTTTAAGCGGAGGAAAGCTCCTCAACTTAATCCATGATTAGGGATTAAACTCATGACAAAACAAGCCTTTGATTAAGTGGATTTTATTTAATGATATGATGATGAAGTGATTTTTATGGTTTGTAAGACAACTTGAGGAGGACTTGTCCATTAACATTAGGGTTAGTCCTTCTTAACCAATTAAGGAAGAAATAGAACCCTGATGCAAGGCCCAAGTTACAAGTGTGATGTCTTGATGATTATTAGATGGATTGATTAAGAGATTCAAACACCTTAAGGGTTTAATACTTAGGATGAAAGTTATACACTCCATCCTAAGAGAAGGATGCAGGCATAACCCTAATCACAAAGTCTTAAAACCTTTAGGGTTTAGTCTCTGATTATGAGGTGAGAAGAGAAAACTCAAAGAGAGACACAAAGGTAAAAACTATGAGGGGAGACTAATCAAAACCCTAATTCATTATCATGCTTGGTTGTCCCTAGAGTTTGTGAGGTTTGCAAGAACAATCTTCAAAGGAAGCCACCAGGAAGCAGATGAACAAGATCAAGAGAAGCAAAGTGACTTGCCTCATTCAAGAAGTCAAGTCACTTGAAGAAAGAAAGTAGGAGGAGGAAGAATGAGCAAGCTCAATCTCAAACACAAATAGAAATGCAGCAATGGATGCAAGAGATATGAGAAGAGAAGTTATGAGAAGTGAAGGCAAATTCACTTCTCAAGTTTACTTACCACCTGAAATGTTAGAAAGAAATGCAATGTAATGCAAGATGAAATGAAATGGCATGATGCTAGACCAAACCAGAAGCATGTTGATGATGAAAATGATGCTATGAGGTGCTGCAAACATGAGGTAAGGCATGGGGATGTTCATACAAGGCCTATGAATGCAAATGATGCAAGCTAAGGAGCATGGACAAGCATGAAATGTTATGAAGCATATAAGGCAAATGGCATGGCAAATATGTAATGCAATGATCAATGATGCTTTCTACATGTCTTAAGATGTCAAATGCAACACAAGAAGGCACAAAATGCAATGACAAGTCAAGTTATGCAAGGAAATGCAAGAAGGATGCAAAAGAAAGCCCAAATTAGGGTTCATGGAACAAACATCAAATAATAACTCAAAACAGAAACAAACCCTAAGATAAAAAAATGGAAAATGGTACCCAAAGAAACCCTAGGCCTATAATAAACCACTGCCCAAAGGGGAGCTCTCAACTCTTAGCCAATCATAAGTTATGAAATTTATAAGTTATTAGGGTTTTTTAGGGTTCTTATCAAAACAAATGCCAATCAATTAGAAAATGCAAGATCAAATCATGGCCTTTTTATCCTTGAAAATACATGTCAAATGGAAAACAATGCAAGAAGAATCAATGTCTCAACCTTCACCAATAGGCAGAAATGAATTTTCAAACATATGATCAAAATAATGCACAAAATATGATTTAATTCCATGAAAAATTCTTAAAATGCATCAAGATCAAAAAAGAAATTTGGTTTGAAGGTTGGACAATGTTTCTAAATGTCTTAGAACATTTCATGAATTTTTTTGTAATTTTTAAATACCTAAAAGTATTTTTAATTAATTAATTCCCATTAATCAATTAAAAATAACCTTTTAAATATTTAAAAATACTTTTTTAATGAAAAAAAATGAAATAAAAATATTTTTGGGTCATAAAAATTAATAAAACTTTAAGGAAAAAGTCTCATAATTTTTATGAATTTTTGACTATTTTTAATAAATCATGCAAGTTTAAATGAAATAAAATGAAATAAAACAAATAAAATGAGAAGTAATCAGATTGAATGGATGAGATTGCTCCTGGATTCAAACATGTTGACTGCGCGCGCTAGTGGAGGGCCAGGATTGCTTCAGACTTAATTAAAATAATTATGGATTAATTAGACCTAACACGTGGATTAGGGTTAATCAAACGCATCTGGGCCATCGAAACTGGAGGGAAGTCAAACATTCAACGCTCATCTACGCTCAGCATTCAAACTAAAGTTAATGACTGTAATTAGGGCAAATCACTCTCAGGTGGCCGGAGAAGACTTCCGGTCGTCTTCTCCGGCCAGAAGCTCACCTGAAAATCTCAAAACCTCTCAATACGTACCAAAAATGAAAACCAAGAACATGTAAATGATCCTTATCCTCTCACGAATCAAACCCCTAACCTAAAACAAATTTATTCTACCTAAATAAGCTGAATCGAAAGAAAGAAAATCTAGGGTTCGTAAGCTTCAAACACAAATTAAATGCTCAAATCACAACCATTTCAAAAACTAAAGACATCAGAATGATCAGGAGAGCATGAAGAACAAGTTTGTAACAAGAAAAATGATTTCTGGAAAAATTATTTTCGAGCTACCTGAGATTTGGAGCTTTCAGTTTTGGATCTTTCTGGCCACTTCCCTCAGTGCAAGCTGCTCCTCTTGGCCCCCAGATGATGTTTGAATGCTCAAAAACAATTTATGCTGGCTGGATAGGGAGATTCGACAGCTTCTGCTCAAGCTTGCTCAACAATGGCAATGGAGTTTCAGGCACTCTCAGGTCATGGTGATGGGTTGTTTGAGGTCTATGCAGTGTGTAGAGAAGATTTGTGGTATTGGTTTGTGTGTTTGTGAGCTAGGATGGAAGATTCGAAAGTTTTTGCAAACTGAAGTAAGAAATGGCAGTGGGATTTCTTGGCTGTTTTAGGCTTGTGCTTTGGGTGCTGGGTGGCCTATGGAGTGTGGTGAGATGATTGATGAAGGTTGCTTGGGTGTTTGATGGCTGTCTAAGCAGATTCGAAGCAAGTTGCAATGTGGAAGGTTTTTGTGAAAAGTGGTGAATGGTTGTGTTTCAGCCTTGGTCCTTGATGTGTTTAGCTTGCAAATTGATAACATATTTTAATCCAAGTGGCCAGAGGATGTGACTTGTGCAGCTGTGATAGGTAAGTTTGCTTTTGCATAAAAGGTCAACTTTGTGTAAGATAGGGCATGGGCAAGGTCTAGGCAAGTACAAGGCATGGCTGGCGCAGCAAAGGTGAGGGAGAGGCCTAGCAAAGCTCAGCAGCCAATGCACCAAGTTGTAGGAAGTGATCATGAGTGTTTTGCAAGTTGGTTGGCTTATGTTTCACATGTGATCCTTTGCATAACCAAACATGAAACCAAGGGCAAACTTAGTTCAAATCTGATTTTTGTAACTTAGAGAATGTTTACATGCTGATTTGAGATGAACTAGAGGTCACTAAATGCATTGATTCAAGGTTTTTTGCAAAATTTCCACTTAGTGCACATCTTGAAAATAAGTGATTTTTGCCAACTTTGCATTGCCATAACTTTTGATCCAAGAAGAGTTTGATCATGTTCTTGTACTTTTTGAAAAGGGAAAGATGAGATCTACAACTTTCATGACCAAAGTTTTTTCATTTGAAGCCTTTTTGGATCATGAATCAAGGCTTGAAAATTGACCTAAAATAAGGCATTCTTGAAAAGTCAACTATGCCCAAAAAGTCAACATTTGCAAAAACCCTAAATTCTTGATTTCTATGAACTTCAAACTCCTTCCATGATCAAATAAAGATCATATACACTCAAAATGATGAAGATCACCCATTGGTTGGGTCATTGGGGGCCTCAGATGCCCTGATTTTGCACTGACTTGTCTGAAAAGTCAACTCTTGATCAGATGACTTCCCCATGGAATTTCTTCATGAAAATTGATATGCATACTCCCTATACCATATAGAGATCAATGGAAACAAGAATGACCAAAAAATTTGGGGTTATGGCCTCTGAAACCAAAACCCTAATTTTCAGTCAACTGTGCAGTTCATCCTGGCTCTGCATCCACTCAAACCCTAGTTCTTGTGATTCCTCTGCATCTTTGACTCTGTGAGAATGTAACATGATACAAGAACACACATGGACCCCTTTGAGTTGATTGGTTGCCTTTGGAATGGCTCAAGATGCTTTGGGATTGCTCAGATCACAAACCCTAGGTGCAGATGCCTTAGAAACTATCCAGTGAATCAAAAAATGAGATGTGAGATGATATGATTGTGTTTATGCATATGAGAATGATCACAAGCCATGGTGTGAATGGGTGAGGGCAAATTTGGGGTGTTTACAGCTGCCCCTATTCAAACATGAGTTAGCTGTGCAGGATGTAAGCGACGGCTTAACAGGCCAAACAAGATAACTCGTGGTTGAATACCAAAGACAGTCCAAAATTTGCACTCACAGAATGAAAAAGAAAAGGGATATAGATTGTAAAAGGCAAAATAAAGTATATTGTCAAGTATAGGCGACGGAGGACGACCGTCGAGCAGAAGACGACTGCTGGGTAAACAGCAATGACGGGGACGGCCGACATGCTGGGGAGAGTGTATAAAAGCAATGACGGGGACGGCCGACATGCTGGGGATAAAAGGGTAAAGCTAAGACGGGGACGGCCGACTAGCTGGGGAAAATAAAATCATGATGGGGACGGCCATCAAGATAAAACTGTAAAAAATTCTGAGGATTAATGAAACATGACGGGGATGGCCATCAAGTTCATAAAGGTAAAGTAACCAACGATGGGGACGGCCATCGGGTTAAAAAGGAAAAGGGACCACGACGGGGACAGCCATCGGGTTAAAGAATAAATGAAATAAACAGATGATGGGGTACGGCCATCAAAGGTGAAGGACGATCACCTAGCAGGGGACGGCTGCTCTGTTGGGTATAAAAGAAATATGATGGGGACGGCCATCAAAGGTGGAGGACGACCACCTGGCAGGGTACGGCTGCCGAAAACATCAACGATGGGGACGGCCATCGGATAGAAGAGGTCAACGATGGGGACGGCCATCGGACGAGCAAGATGGAGGACGACCATCAAGAAGTGGAGGACGACCACTCAGCAGGGTACGGCTGCTCTCGAGGTTTCTCATGACATAGGACGAATGCCAGATAACCAAAATCAACAATGGGGACGGCCATTGGATAAAGTGATGAAGGACGATCATCAAAAGGTGGAGGACGACCACCTAGCAGGGGACGGCTGCTAAAAACAACGATGGGGACGGCCATCGGATGAGCATGATGGAGGACGACCATCAAGAAGTGGAGGACGACCACTCAGCAGGGTACGGCTGCTCTCGAGGTATCATAACACGGGACGAGTGTTAGATAAAAAGAAAATTTGTTGGTGATCTACTGGGGATAATGTAAACACGGACGAGCGTTTACACCCAAGAAACAAAAGGTACAAGTGTTTGGTATTGTGTATAGATTAAAGATGCGGACGAGCATCCTTAAGACTATGATACGGACGAGTATCATGTAGAAACAAACTGACACATGTTCAGAGATGATGATACGGACGAGTATCAACTGGTTAACAAAGAACACGGACGAGTGTTGCATCTGAAAGAATTCTTCTGGGGAATAGTAGACACAGACGAGTACCTATATTCAAGAAACATAAGTGTTTGACACGGTGTATGGATTAAAGATGCGGACGAGCATCCTTATGGCCATGATACGGACGAGTATCATGTAGAAACAAAACACTAGACGCAATGTTCCGAGATGACGGTACGGACAAGTACCAACTGGCTAACAAAGAACAAGGGCTACTGCCGAATCTGCGGGGATATGAGTGATGATGTATACAAGATACGGATGAGTATCTGTATAAGCGTACCATGAGTAGTGAGTATTGTATTGTATAGATGAATGTTTATCTGCTGGGGATGGTGACACGGACGAGTGTCAGGAGAGAAAAGTATGATATTAACAAGTGTATGGGTGATGAAGGTATACGCGACTGCGCTGGGGATATGACATGGACGGGTGTCAAAAAGGGTGTATATAAGTATATGTGAGTGCAAAGAGGATGCCTTTGGCTTTCTGCTGGGATATGACACGGACGGGTGTCAGGATGTATCTGTAATGAGGGTGATTTGTTTGTAAAGGGTGTTCAGGCGACTTTACTGGGGAAAGATGACACGGACGGGTGCCAAGAGGTGTATATACTGGTGTTTGTGATTTGTGAGGCAGCTGCTTTTGCTGAGATTCTGGTGGGGACTCCTGGGGAAAGTAATCTGTATTCTGATGAACGGTTACCAGTCACAAGCGTTCAATTCACAACATGACTTATGATTATGCTATGCATTTGATTTTTGCCGTAATGCTCCGCATTAGACGGAATGCTACGCTCTGGGGGGTGAATATGATGCGGATGCCTTGATTATGCAAAAGGGCACGGATCCGGGGTTCGGATCCCGTTGCCGCCAAGATCTCTGGTCGATCTGCTTGAAGTGGACGTCCCAGCTGGGGGTGAGATCATTGGTAGATCTAATGAGGTATCTGCTTGGGGATATATGTCACCGGTTGACATATCCTTGTAATACGGGACCCAGCTGGGGTTTGTAGAAGCTTTCTTCACTCTGTTGTGATCTCTTCATGCGTTGCTCTTCTGGATAGAGGCTGGAACTCTGTGGGGAGATGATTTCCTGTCTTCTGTATTCAACTGAGGATGACAAGGCAACTCGGCTGGGGAATTGTGAGAGGCAACTCAGCTGGGGAGAGCAATGGGGGCTACTCAGCTGGGGAAAGAGCATTTCAAATGCTGAGATTGAGTGTATGCTGATTTGGCAGCTCCGCTGGGGAAATGGGCACCTTCTAGTACCATGTGGAAGATAGACCGAGTTGATAATGATTCGCCTACTTGCTGAGACGTAACCTGCATGCCCCAGGTTGCGTTCTGGATACCTGCAATCCTGCAAGGATAATGGAATGTACAAAAGGTCCCGAGGTATCCCTTACTGGATTCCGTCATAGGAGTTAAGTACTTTCGAGAATAATCACATTCCCCGCAAGCATGTGTTTTATTTCATCTCATTTCATTTTTTTTTTAGAGAAGGGCATCTGTACTTATGCAATTACATTTTTAGAGATATCAGACAACTTTTTGCGAAACATAAATGTAAAACGAGACATGACTGAGAATCGGATTTTATTAATTCATGTGCCCTGAATTGGCAAGATACAGTCAAAGGAACATATCTCCTGAAATGAGGAAATTGTTACAAATTGAGAAATAAAGTGCTGGCGGTGTTGACGACGCTTTGAGAGAGCTTCCTCTTCTGCTATGACTCGTATGACAATGACGTTCTTTTCGTCTTGCTTTCTGGAGAGAGTTGATTCTGGTTGAAGCTTGATCCTTTGAAGCTTACCAAGTTGTAGGTGATACAGACGAACTCAGAATGCAGTTGTTCGCTTATTCCCTCGTTTTGCATGGATCGCCCTTTCGGGTTTTCAATCCATCGGGATACCCATTTTTTGCCTGAGCTGTCCGATGCGGCTTTTCCACTCAGCGGGTGTACATTTTTTCATTTATTTCCCTTACTTTTGCCCGAGTCTTTTATTCTGTTTTTGACTCGCCGGGATGCCCTATTTTTGCCTGGACTTACATTCTGTTTTTATGTCCAGCGGATCATTTTACGCGAAGTATTTTTTAACTGCATCTGAATTCACAGGGGACGGGAAATCTTCACCATCCATGGTGCTGAGCATCAGTGCTCCACCAGAGAAAACTTTCTTTACAACGAATGGTCCTTCATAATTTGGAGTCCATTTGCCCCTGTGGTCTGTATGAGGAGGAAGGATTCTTTTCAGCACAAGATCTCCTACTTGGTACCCTCGGTGCCTGACTTTCTGATCGAAGGCTTTCTTCATTCTCTTCTGATATAGCTGTCCATGACAGATTGCAGCCAATCTTTTCTCTTTGATCAGACTCAGTTGTTCGAATCGGGACCGAACCCATTCTGCTTCATTCAGTTTAACATCCATCAATACCCGTAAGGAGGGTAATTCAACTTCAACAGGCAGGACTGCCTCCATACCATATACAAGCTGATACGGTGTTGCCCCAGTGGATGTTCTGATTGATGTGCGGTACCCATGCAAGGCAAACGGTAGCATTTCATGCCAGTCCTTGTAGGTGATTACCATCTTCTGCACAATCTTCTTGATATTCTTATTTGCTGCCTCAACAGCACCGTTCATCTTTGGCCTGTAAGGAGAAGAATTGTGATGTTGGATCTTGAAGTCCCGGCACAGCTCTGCCATCATTTTGTTGTTTAAATTGGAACCATTATCAGTAATGATTCGCTCGGGAACTCCATACCGACAGATGATATCTCTTTTCAGAAATCTGGCTACCACTTGCCTGGTAACATTTGCATAGGAAGCTGCTTCGACCCACTTGGTGAAATAATCAATGGCGACCAAGATGAATCTGTGGCCATTTGAGGCAGTTGGCTCAATCTTGCCAATCATATCGATGCCCCACATAGCAAAGGGCCATGGTGAAGACATGATGTTCAAAGGATTAGGAGGCACATGCACCTTGTCTGCGTAGATCTGGCATTTGTGACATTTTCTGGCGTAGGCACAACAGTCTGCATCCATCGTGATCCAGTAATAGCCTGATCTTAGCAATTTCTTAGCCATGGCATGCCCTCCTGCGTGAGGACCAAAAGATCCTTCGTGCACTTCATGCATCAACAAATCTGCTTCCGTTTTGTCAACACATCTGAGGAGTACCATATCAAAGTTCCTCTTGTATAAAGACCCATCAGTGTTCAAAAAGAAACTACCAGCAAGCCTTCTCAAGGTCTTCTTATCATTGGAAGATGCCCCAGATGGGTATGTTTGATCCTCCAAGAAGCACTTAATGTCATGGAACCAAGGCTTATCATCTTTTACAACATCCGCTGCGAATACATATGCTGGTCTATCAAGTCTAGACACTGAAATCTGGGGTACAAAGTTAGCCGTTTGAACTTTGATCATGGATGAAATGGTAGCAAGAGCATCTGCAAACTGATTCTCGTCTCGAGGGATATACTCAAGCTTGACTGTTGTGAAGAAAGTCAATAACCTCCTCGTATAATCCCTGTAAGGTATCAGATGATCTTGGTGGGTGTACCATTTCCCGTTGGTTTGATTGACTACCAAAGCTGAATCTCCGAATACGGTCAATGTCTTGATCCTGAGGTCAATGGCTTCCTCAAGACCCATAATGCAAGCTTCGTATTCAGCTTCGTTGTTAGTGCAGTTGAAAGTGAGTTTTGCCGAGAAAGGCATGTGAACTCCTTTGGGTGTAATGAGTACTGCACCAACACCACGACCATTCATGTTAACAGCCCCATCAAACATCATAGTCCATTCTTCCTCCGGGTCAGGCCCTTCAGTGTGAATAGGCTCTTCGTGATCTTTTGCTTTAATGAACATGATGTCTTCATCAGGGAAGTCAAACCTCATAGGTTGGTAGTCATCAATGGGTTGCTCAGCCAGATATTCAGACAGTACACTACCCTTGATGGCTTTCTGAGATGTGTACTGTATGTCGTATTCTGTGAGAATCATCTGCCATCTTGCAACCCGTCCGGTAAGAGCTGGCTTCTCAAATATGTACTTGACTGGGTCCATTTTTGAGATTAACAAGGTAGTGTGGGTCAACATATACTGTCTCAGTCGGCGAGCAGCCCACGCTAAAGCACAACAAGTTTTCTCGAGCAGTGAATAACGCTGTTCACAGTCGGTAAACTTTTTGCTTAGGTAGTATATTGCATACTCTTTTCGACCAGACTCGTCATGCTGGCCCAGCACACACCCCATCGACTCTTCTAATACTGTCAAGTACATAATCAGAGGTCTTCCTTCAACTGGAGGCATAAGGATTGGAGGTTCTTGCAGATATTCCTTGATCTTGTCAAAAGCCTTCTGGCAATCTTCGTTCCACCTGACCGTTTGTTCTTTTCTTAGCAGCTTGAACAAGGGTTCACAGGTCGCTGTGAGGTGAGATATGAACCTTGAAATGTAGTTCAATCGACCTAAGAACCCTCGAACTTCTTTCTCAGTTTTCGGTGCAGGCATTTCTTGAATAGCTTTGACTTTATCAGGGTCAACCTCAATCCCTTTTTCGCTTACAATAAAGCCCAACAACTTACCAGACCGCACCCCAAATGTGCATTTGTTGGGGTTCAGCTTCAATTGGTATTTCCTCAAACGCTTGAATAATTTGAGCAGATTCACCAGATGATCTTCCTCTGTAAGGGACTTGGCGATCATATCATCCACATAACATTCTATTTCCTTGTGGATCATATCGTGGAACAATGTCACCATAGCCCGTTGATATGTGGCACCAGCATTCTTGAGCCCAAATGGCATCACTTTGTAACAGAACGTGCCCCAAGGTGTGATGAATGTTGTCTTCTCCATGTCTTCAGGTGACATCTTGATCTGGTTATATCCTGAAAATCCATCCATGAAGGAGAATACCGAGAACTGGGCCGTGTTATCCACCAATACATCAATGTGAGGTAATGGGAAGTCATCTTTCGGGCTGGCTCTATTCAGATCCCGGTAGTCAACACACATTCTTACTTTGCCATCCTTCTTAGGTACAGGCACAATATTAGCAACCCACGGCGGGTAGCTAGTCACAGCAAGGAACCCGGCGTCCCATTGCTTTTGTACCTCTTCTTTGATTTTCATAGCCATGTCTGGGCGAGTTCGGCGCAACTTCTGTTTAACTGGCGGGCATTCTTCCCTCAGAGGCAGCTTGTGTACAACTATATCGGTATCCAACCCTGGCATATCTTGATACGACCAAGCAAACACATCAACATACTCTTGAAGCAGGTCTACCAACTGTCTCTTCACTGAGTCTTGCAGGCAGGCCCCGATTTTCACTTCTTTCACGTCTTCGTCAGTACCAAGATTAATCACTTCAATCTCCTCCTGGTGAGGAGTAATGACCTTTTCCTCTTGTCTCAACAACCGGGCTAGCTCTTCAGGAAGCTCATATTCTTCATCAACCCCTTCGTCAGCTTGATTGATTGGATTGTCAAAGTCATACGATGTCATAGCCGTGCTGTTGTCGGTGCTGTCAGGAAGGCATTCTCTGCAAGGGTTAAGTTGGTTCCTTTTAGTGATTGATTTTAATCTTGCTTTTAGAAAAAAGTGAAATGAAGTTATCATTTTGAAAACACCGCCATTTATTTTTGTACAAAAAGAAAAATGGAAAAACAGTGAGCATAAAAGGAAAAAGACTCGTTTGCAAAAAGATGTCTGATATTTCATTAATTTAATCTTGTTTGCACAAAAGTACAGATGGCCCTGGTTACAAAATGAGTCTTGTCATCTTGGGCAAGATGCAAGACTTGGATGCATGCTATATAAAAATACAGGAAATAATAATTACTCTGCTCGAGTAACACTTATAATTTCCTGGGAAGACCAGTTCGAGACACTGCTCCCCGGGATCTTCGGACGAATCCAATTCTCCAGATTGCGCTCCTCTTCCAGCTCGTCTTCCAGACAGTTGATAGCATCAGGGGTAAGCATCCCCCCACTGACAAAACCAGGCTCTGCAGCAGCCTTTGCTTGATGTTGAGTTGGTTTGTAACCCAACCCAAACTTGTCCTTCTTCTCCTCCACAGCTAAGACCTTGCCCCAGCCTTGGGCAATTCCTTCGTCAACAACCTTCCGGGCTTGTTGGTAAGATGACATTGGAGTACCAGATACAGCAGATGCTTCATTCACATTCAACGCTTCAAACCCCTGGCTCATTGTTTCATGGATCTCTCCATCCATTTCAATGTACTTGTAGGTTGCCAGGTGGCTGACAAAAATGTCCTCCTCTCCACAGATTGTGACAACTTGACCTTCCCACTCAAATTTTAACTTTTGGTGAAGGGTAGACGTTATTGCGCCGGCGGCGTGAATCCAGGGTCTACCCAACAAACAGCTGTAGGCGGGCTGAATGTCCATCACATAAAAGATAGTTTTAAAGGTCTGTGGGCCAATTGTCACAGGCAGCTCAATCTCTCCCAGAACCGATCTCTTAGAGCCATCAAAAGCTCGTACCACCAGGTTGCTGGGTCTCAATGCCAATCCATCATATTCTAACTTCACCAGAGCCTTCTTTGGTAAGACATTCAGGGAAGAACCTGTGTCCACCAGCACATGAGAAAGGACAGCTCCTTTGCATTCCATGGTTATGTGCAAGGCTTTGTTGTGGTTGCGGCCATCCGCTGTCAAGTCAGAATTGGTAAACCCTAGCCCATTGCTAGCAGTAATGTTTCCGACCACGGTTTCCAATTGGTTGACAGTAATCTCCTCCGGCACGTAAGCTGCGTGCAGGACTTTAAGTAGTGCATTCCGATGGGCTTCGGAGCACATAAGCAGTGAGAGGATGGAGATTTTGGATGGCGTCTGGTGAAGTTGATCCACAATTTTGTAATCACTCTTTTTGATGATCCTCATAAACTCATCAACTTCCTGATCGAATGGAGTCTTCAGGGCTTCTTGGGCAGCTGGATCTTCCTGCACCGGGCCTTTTCCTTTTGCCTTGGCAGCAGCTTCTGCTTCGGCAGTAGGTTTTTGAACCTGTGAGGCGAAGAGACGTCCGCTTCGAGTGAAGCCTCCGCCTCCCCCCACATTATCTACTTGTGGTGCAGGTGTTGTTGTTTCCAGAGTGATTCTTTTCCCTTCACAGTACACGTCAGAGCCATAGTGCCAAGGGATGGCCCTATTGCTTTCGTATGGTATTGGTCCAGGCACCGTGACAGTGACTGGACTGATTGCTGCTGCTGAAGGGACTGTTATTGTTTGTGGATCATAAAAGATTGTAACTGGTGCTCTGGCAGGAGCGGCACCTTCTGAATGGTAGGCGGAATTATTTTCAGGATCATAGAATATGGTAACAGTGGAGACATCTTCGTGATTGATTGCTGGTGTTGTAGGTGGTTCTGTTGGAAGGACTGTTGTTGTCGCTGATGGAGAGTCGAAATGGACTGAAGCTGAAGTTGTAGCAGGAGAAACTGTTGTAAACTGATCATTTGGAAGAACTGATGAAGTACTTGTTGATGGTGCTGATGAATTGTCGGGAACAATAGTTGCTGTATTTGTAGGAGAGTCTGAAACTGTTGTTGATGAAGTTGCTTGATTTGCCGGAAATGATGTAGTGATTTGCAGTAGGCCATTCTGAATAAGGCTGTCAATGCCGTTCCTCAGGTCCTCACACCCATTCCATGAAATATTGCAGTAGGGGCACCCTAGTTCACACCCTGGAAATATGTTGTTTTCACGGAGTTGAGCTTTGATTTCCACCGATGGTGTCCTGATTTGATCCACACTGGTTATGAAATAAGACGGTGTGTCTTCTTCAATTGCGTTAATTCGAGGACCACCATGGTTTGGCATTGGGTTTTTATTGACATTGGGCGGAGGTGCAAAATTCAGAGCCTTGGAATCTACCAAGTCTTGTACCTTCATATGCAGAGCCCTGCATTTTTCTGTACTGTGACCAGGTGCGTTCGAATGAAAAGCACACCTAGCATTAGAGTCATAGTTTCTTGGTAGACTGTTGGGATCCGGAGGTGCCAACGTTCTTAGCTCAACTAGGTTGAGTTTCAGAAGTTGTGGCAGCAAGGCAGCGTACGGCATTGGGATCGGGTCGATCACTCGGTTAGCTTGGGATGGCCTCTGTTGGAATGGCCTTTGTTGATTGTTGTTGTTGGAGTTGTTGTTGTTGTAGTTCCTTGGAGGATACTGATTCTGATGATACTGAGGTTGTTGTTGGAAGTTTTGTTGCGGAGGTTGATAGACTGGCTGAGGATGAGCTGGAGCAGGGATAGTGACTGCTGCTATTGACCTTTGAACATATTGGGGCCTACCCCTGTTGGTGTGAATGGCATTGGTCTCGCCAGTTCTTCTCGGGCCTGCAAAAGGCTTTCTTGTACCACTGGACGAGCTTGCACCGTTGTCTGAGATCTTTCCCATCTTTAACAGGCTTTCAATTCTCTCCCCAGCTATAACAACATCCGCAAAGCTAGTGGAAGAGAAAGCAGCTAACCTGTCAATATAGGTTCCCTGAAGAGTGTTCATAAACATGTCTGCCATTTCTCTTTCAGACATTGGTGGTTGAACGGCAGCAGCCAATTGCCTCCATCTTTGAGCATATTCTCTGAAGCTCTCCCTTGAAGACTGTGACATTCCCATCAGGAGGGTCCTGTTGGGTGCCATATCTAGATTATACTGATACTGTCTGATGAAGGCCTCTGCCAGGTCCTTCCAGCATCTAATAGTTGCCCTTGTCAGATGGGAATACCATTCCCTCGATGCTCCAGTCAAGCTATCTTCAAAATAGAACATCCACAATTTCTCATCCATTGTATAGGCCTTCAGCCTTCCCAGAAATGATTGCAAATGAGTTCGGGGGCATGAAGTCCCATTATACTTCTCGAAACATGGAGGCTTGAACTTGTGGGGGATCCTGACCCCTTCTACCAAACCCATGTCCATAACGTCGAAACCCAAAGAATTTTGAGATTCTAAGGACCTCAACTTCTCAGCTATCTCTTCCAATCGTCTATCATATGTTTCCTCTCCGGCACCCATTACTGTATACTGGTCCTCCTGAGGATCTTCTTGAAGTACTCTGGCTGCGGTGGCTGTTCCTTGAACATTTGCAGGGATGTTAACCTCAGGATGTAGATGTGGGCCAAACACAGGAGGATTAACATGGGGTTGCACCCTTTCATTATTACTGGTGCCTGCAGTTCCTACATGAGGCTCCTCTTGATTTTGCCTCTCCACCATGGCCCTCAGTCTCTCCTGGCTCTGGGCCATGTTGTTCATAACTTCCATGAACTGCGTCATCTGCGTTCTCATCTCTAACCTTTCATTTGCCATCTGATTTCTGACCTCTGTAAGGTCTTGTTGCATCTGATCCATCTGAATTCCCGGAAGGTTGTTTCTAGTTGGGTACCTGTGTGGCCTGTTGAGAGGAAATACCCGGCGGCGAGCAATAATTCCTGAGATTCACAACAGAGGTTAGTAACAACAAAACAAAAACCTACAAAACAAACAAAAGGGTTAGCATGCAATGCAGTTATGCTTATTTGTTCTCAAGGTATCCGGTTTGGTCTTCAGTTTTGACCCTTCCAGACCCTTGAAGATGATGCTGTTGAAGTTGCTTTTGATGTGAACCCAGATAGAAACCAACACAAATATATTACAAAGGGTGAAATAATACAACTTGTTCGTTTTACAACACAAACCCTCAAAGGGGCCAAAAAGCAAAAGTACAAGGAAAAGGAACAACAACAAGCAAATGATCAAACTCCAAGGCCAAATTCATCCTCACGAACTTCCTTAAGAAGTGCTTCGGTCACAGGATCAGCCGGATGCTCCGTAAGACCTCTGATGAGAAGGTTTCTTGTTGCAACAGCTGCAGTCAATTTCTTATTCTGACTTTGATCTTTGGACTTCTTCACCCCAGCTTTGATCTTTAGTTCTGATATTTCCTCCTGGGCTGCTGCCAGGGCTTTTTCCATCTGCTCCATCTTGTCTTGAGCTCTCTTGTCTTCTAGAGTACGGGCCTCAGTGATCCGGACCCACCTGGCCTGACTCTCTTTCAAATACAAGTCTGTTCTTGCTCTTTGGAACTGGGCTTCTTTACAAGCATTCTTCAGAATCTGCTCACCAGCTTTAGACTTGTTGATATACTCCCCAGACTTCTCAATCTTAGTCAAGTGTTCTACCCTCAATTTCTCCAATCTCTCAATTTCCCTCACACCTTCACTCCTCTCCCGGAGGGTCTTCTGCAATGCTTGAGTTAATTTCTCATTTCTTTCCTTCAAGCTCTCAAACTCCTCCAAACTAATAGTGGCAGGGGGTGGTGCTGAAGATGACTCAGGCATGTCTTCTATGGTAAAGGGCATTCCAGAGAATTGGGCCCTAGCATGGGACCACTCACAATATTGGACTGATGCCACATTATTGCACTTCCCTAGAATGGTGATTCCCTTAGTCTGAACATGATCCCAGGCCCAGGTAGCCTGACTAACAACAGCCAAACTAATCTTGTTCTCACAGTAGAGGGTCTCCAACAAGTCTTGTTCCCTTGGAGTATGAACCAGTGCATAGCCTAATTGCCTTCTGAACAGCAGAGGGTTGTAGTTGATACTTCCCTTAACTCCTATCAAAGGCACATTGGGAAAGTGCCCACAGCTGGTGATCATATCTCTGCCCTTGGTGCTTTGAGTACACCATCTGATATCTGCTGAAGTGAGAGTAGTGAGTCTCTTAGCCCAGTTGCTTTGCTGATGAGGATTGAGAAATGCATCTGTCCTGGGTAGATGCCTGAGAAGCCAAGCATGAAATAATGGAGCACAAATCCTCACTAACCTTCCCCTCTGCTTCTCATTTCTCTGATGGACTGAGTAATAGAGATCACCCAGTAAAGTTGGCACAGGGTTCTTCAGGATGAACAAGTGGATTGCATTCTTGCTGATGAACCGAGGCTCATCTGCAAACAGCACAATTCCATACACACTTAAGGCCAACAGAGCACAAACAGTTTTCCACTCTCCCAGGGAGGCCTTCAAACTAGCTTGAGAAATCAGGAAGTCCAGGTGAAGTCCAAGGATCCCAGCTTTAGAGGTCAAGTGTTGTTCAATCAATACAGGTTCCAGGTGCAAAGCTTTTGCTATCTCTCCATTGCTGGGAAAGACCATTTCAGGGTTGAGAGGGATTTCCCTCCTGATAGGCAAACCAACCAAATATGAGTATTCTTCCAAAAGAGGACCCAACTGAAAGTCTTGAAAGGTGAAACATCTCAATGGGGGATCATAGAACTGAATGCAGGTGTGGATGAGGCTCCTCTGAGATGGATCCATATCCATAACCATGTCCAGTATATCTCCATAACTCTCCTTGAACAAGGGTATGTGATCTGGAGTGATCAGGGTTTGGATCCTCCTGATGTCTGACAAGTCTGGTTGGAAGAAATGATAGGTGATGTTGCTTTTCTTTGGAGCCATGATGCTGAAGACTGAGTAGAGTGCTTGATGAAGATGCTGAAAGAATGAGCCACTGATTGGCTGGTGCAAGTAACTGAAGTATATAGCTGACAAACTGAAGCAAGTGCCGGTGGAGGTAGGTCAATACTGCAGATGGGGTCAAAACCAAAACCAGAAGGAAGTGGATACCCTGAAACACAAATAAGCAAATGTTAATATGATGCAATGAGTATGTATGCAAATGAAATGCAAGGGTTTGTGACTGAGCTGGATCTGATTAACTGCCTTGGTATAGATCCATGTGTGTTCAAGAATTCCAGAAGGAGGTCTAAAAATCCAGTAACCAGGGTGGGGGACTCAAATAAAGAGCCACAAGTCCAGGGTTCAGAATCACAAGAACTATCCAACATGGAGCATTCTTAACAAAGTCAAAGTAACTGGGTGTTCTGAGGTCAAGGTACCTACAAACCTGTAAACAGCCCGACCCCCTCACAGGTAGTGATCTAGAACAAAGATCCTCAGACTTGGATCAGTTATGAGAAGTGTAAACACTTCTAACCCGGAGGTACAGTGTTTACAATAACCATAACAATTCCTCCTCTAATTCACCTCAGTTTCTGAAGGTCAATACTAAAAGGTCATCCAGACTTAGCAGGCTTCCCAGATAGCCCTAGCGTTGCAGGAAATCCGCAACACAGAGTTCTCAAGAAGAAACCCATATCTGAACCGTGTTTCATATTCCCGCACCAGACCGAAATGGAATGGGAAAGAATATGATTCACTCTAGCCTAGGTGTCACTCAGGTCCCAGGTATAGGACCTTAACTCTCAATGAAACACCCACCCACCAAAGAAAAACCAGATCCAGCCAGCACAGTATGACAGTATGAAAAATATAAAGCTATAAAGAAAGCAATAAATCAACTGTACATAAAGCAATAAACAAAAATAAATACAAGCACAAACAAGCACATAACACCCCAGTAAACACAAATCAATCAAGCGCTAGGAGGAACCCACAAAAAGAACCAGAAGCCCTGGTTGCGGTATAAGTTCCCCAGCAGAGTCGCCAAGCTGTCGCTCCCGATAAATGAAACGGGGTCAAATAAGGGTACAGACGCGAACGGTCGGCGAGAGGGACAATGAGAACACACAGCAGTGAACTCACTGCTGATGAATAGAGTCGCCAGCTAGGCATTTTTATCCCGGAGGAAAGGCAATGCTGCACAGACCTAGAAAAAGATGGATAAGACGGTTGCGAACCAGAGAGACTGAGAAAGGGGGTTGGTTACGACCTGGGAAGGTATTAGCACCCAGATTGTCCGTCGTACTCGACGGGATCCACGCTTAAAAGATTTGTGTTTTAAAGGGGTAGTGTCAGTGCAATTTGTGTATAAAATAGCTGGAAAAGAATGTACAGGTGTCAGTGCAAACTAAGTGTGAAGTGTATAAATGTGTATTGTCAGTGTAGGAACAAGAGTGAAGTGCTCAAGATCATGAGGCTTAAAGAATAAAGCTGGAAAGAGGGGGAATATACAGAGACTTTTGTTCGATAACTGTTAAGTTATGCCTACGTATCCTCTCGTGCAATGAGGAAGTCAGAACACCGTAGTTCGACCCAAAGAGACTGAAAGATGAATTGACTTGTGGACTGCTTACTTGTCTATGCTCAAGTGTATGACCTGTCTGGCTCAGGTGCTGACTGTCTTGCATTAGACGGAAGAAGCAAGTTCTCGATTGTGAGTGAGTGAGATGAGAGAAGAATCCCGAAGGAGACGATTATTGTTTGTTTTTGTGTTTTCAGTCTTTTATTGCTTTTGAAAGTTTGTCATAAGTTAATGAGCTTAAGCCTAAACCAATGGATTTAGTAAACTCATCACATCTTCCCTCTGATTAGGGGTAATGAGAATACCTTAAGTGTGAAGTCAGATTCTCACACTTAATCACCTTTGATGTAGGGTTAAGATCATTAACCTACTTGTGATTATTTAGATGTTTTTGTTGTTTTTGTTTAGTGTTAAGTAATGAGGTTAAGCTATAATCAGGGATTAAACAGACTCATTACACCATCCTAATAGAAGGATAATAGATGAGAATGTTTAAGCGGAGGAAAGCTCCTCAACTTAATCCATGATTAGGGATTAAACTCATGACAAAACAAGCCTTTGATTAAGTGGATTTTATTTAATGATATGATGATGAAGTGATTTTTATGGTTTGTAAGACAACTTGAGGAGGACTTGTCCATTAACATTAGGGTTAGTCCTTCTTAACCAATTAAGGAAGAAATAGAACCCTGATGCAAGGCCCAAGTTACAAGTGTGATGTCTTGATGATTATTAGATGGATTGATTAAGAGATTCAAACACCTTAAGGGTTTAATACTTAGGATGAAAGTTATACACTCCATCCTAAGAGAAGGATGCAGGCATAACCCTAATCACAAAGTCTTAAAACCTTTAGGGTTTAGTCTCTGATTATGAGGTGAGAAGAGAAAACTCAAAGAGAGACACAAAGGTAAAAACTATGAGGGGAGACTAATCAAAACCCTAATTCATTATCATGCTTGGTTGTCCCTAGAGTTTGTGAGGTTTGCAAGAACAATCTTCAAAGGAAGCCACCAGGAAGCAGATGAACAAGATCAAGAGAAGCAAAGTGACTTGCCTCATTCAAGAAGTCAAGTCACTTGAAGAAAGAAAGTAGGAGGAGGAAGAATGAGCAAGCTCAATCTCAAACACAAATAGAAATGCAGCAATGGATGCAAGAGATATGAGAAGAGAAGTTATGAGAAGTGAAGGCAAATTCACTTCTCAAGTTTACTTACCACCTGAAATGTTAGAAAGAAATGCAATGTAATGCAAGATGAAATGAAATGGCATGATGCTAGACCAAACCAGAAGCATGTTGATGATGAAAATGATGCTATGAGGTGCTGCAAACATGAGGTAAGGCATGGGGATGTTCATACAAGGCCTATGAATGCAAATGATGCAAGCTAAGGAGCATGGACAAGCATGAAATGTTATGAAGCATATAAGGCAAATGGCATGGCAAATATGTAATGCAATGATCAATGATGCTTTCTACATGTCTTAAGATGTCAAATGCAACACAAGAAGGCACAAAATGCAATGACAAGTCAAGTTATGCAAGGAAATGCAAGAAGGATGCAAAAGAAAGCCCAAATTAGGGTTCATGGAACAAACATCAAATAATAACTCAAAACAGAAACAAACCCTAAGATAAAAAAATGGAAAATGGTACCCAAAGAAACCCTAGGCCTATAATAAACCACTGCCCAAAGGGGAGCTCTCAACTCTTAGCCAATCATAAGTTATGAAATTTATAAGTTATTAGGGTTTTTTAGGGTTCTTATCAAAACAAATGCCAATCAATTAGAAAATGCAAGATCAAATCATGGCCTTTTTATCCTTGAAAATACATGTCAAATGGAAAACAATGCAAGAAGAATCAATGTCTCAACCTTCACCAATAGGCAGAAATGAATTTTCAAACATATGATCAAAATAATGCACAAAATATGATTTAATTCCATGAAAAATTCTTAAAATGCATCAAGATCAAAAAAGAAATTTGGTTTGAAGGTTGGACAATGTTTCTAAATGTCTTAGAACATTTCATGAATTTTTTTGTAATTTTTAAATACCTAAAAGTATTTTTAATTAATTAATTCCCATTAATCAATTAAAAATAACCTTTTAAATATTTAAAAATACTTTTTTAATGAAAAAAAATGAAATAAAAATATTTTTGGGTCATAAAAATTAATAAAACTTTAAGGAAAAAGTCTCATAATTTTTATGAATTTTTGACTATTTTTAATAAATCATGCAAGTTTAAATGAAATAAAATGAAATAAAACAAATAAAATGAGAAGTAATCAGATTGAATGGATGAGATTGCTCCTGGATTCAAACATGTTGACTGCGCGCGCTAGTGGAGGGCCAGGATTGCTTCAGACTTAATTAAAATAATTATGGATTAATTAGACCTAACACGTGGATTAGGGTTAATCAAACGCATCTGGGCCATCGAAACTGGAGGGAAGTCAAACATTCAACGCTCATCTACGCTCAGCATTCAAACTAAAGTTAATGACTGTAATTAGGGCAAATCACTCTCAGGTGGCCGGAGAAGACTTCCGGTCGTCTTCTCCGGCCAGAAGCTCACCTGAAAATCTCAAAACCTCTCAATACGTACCAAAAATGAAAACCAAGAACATGTAAATGATCCTTATCCTCTCACGAATCAAACCCCTAACCTAAAACAAATTTATTCTACCTAAATAAGCTGAATCGAAAGAAAGAAAATCTAGGGTTCGTAAGCTTCAAACACAAATTAAATGCTCAAATCACAACCATTTCAAAAACTAAAGACATCAGAATGATCAGGAGAGCATGAAGAACAAGTTTGTAACAAGAAAAATGATTTCTGGAAAAATTATTTTCGAGCTACCTGAGATTTGGAGCTTTCAGTTTTGGATCTTTCTGGCCACTTCCCTCAGTGCAAGCTGCTCCTCTTGGCCCCCAGATGATGTTTGAATGCTCAAAAACAATTTATGCTGGCTGGATAGGGAGATTCGACAGCTTCTGCTCAAGCTTGCTCAACAATGGCAATGGAGTTTCAGGCACTCTCAGGTCATGGTGATGGGTTGTTTGAGGTCTATGCAGTGTGTAGAGAAGATTTGTGGTATTGGTTTGTGTGTTTGTGAGCTAGGATGGAAGATTCGAAAGTTTTTGCAAACTGAAGTAAGAAATGGCAGTGGGATTTCTTGGCTGTTTTAGGCTTGTGCTTTGGGTGCTGGGTGGCCTATGGAGTGTGGTGAGATGATTGATGAAGGTTGCTTGGGTGTTTGATGGCTGTCTAAGCAGATTCGAAGCAAGTTGCAATGTGGAAGGTTTTTGTGAAAAGTGGTGAATGGTTGTGTTTCAGCCTTGGTCCTTGATGTGTTTAGCTTGCAAATTGATAACATATTTTAATCCAAGTGGCCAGAGGATGTGACTTGTGCAGCTGTGATAGGTAAGTTTGCTTTTGCATAAAAGGTCAACTTTGTGGAAGATAGGGCATGGGCAAGGTCTAGGCAAGTACAAGGCATGGCTGGCGCAGCAAAGGTGAGGGAGAGGCCTAGCAAAGCTCAGCAGCCAATGCACCAAGTTGTAGGAAGTGATCATGAGTGTTCTGCAAGTTGGTTGGCTTATGTTTCACATGTGATCCTTTGCATAACCAAACATGAAACCAAGGGCAAACTTAGTTCAAATCTGATTTTTGTAACTTAGAGAATGTTTACATGCTGATTTGAGATGAACTAGAGGTCACTAAATGCATTGATTCAAGGTTTTTTGCAAAATTTCCACTTAGTGCACATCTTGAAAATAAGTGATTTTTGCCAACTTTGCATTGCCATAACTTTTGATCCAAGAAGAGTTTGATCATGTTCTTGTACTTTTTGAAAAGGGAAAGATGAGATCTACAACTTTCATGACCAAAGTTTTTTCATTTGAAGCCTTTTTGGATCATGAATCAAGGCTTGAAAATTGACCTAAAATAAGGCATTCTTGAAAAGTCAACTATGCCCAAAAAGTCAACATTTGCAAAAACCCTAAATTCTTGATTTCTATGAACTTCAAACTCCTTCCATGATCAAATAAAGATCATATACACTCAAAATGATGAAGATCACCCATTGGTTGGGTCATTGGGGGCCTCAGATGCCCTGATTTTGCACTGACTTGTCTGAAAAGTCAACTCTTGATCAGATGACTTCCCCATGGAATTTCTTCATGAAAATTGATATGCATACTCCCTATACCATATAGAGATCAATGGAAACAAGAATGACCAAAAAATTTGGGGTTATGGCCTCTGAAACCAAAACCCTAATTTTCAGTCAACTGTGCAGTTCATCCTGGCTCTGCATCCACTCAAACCCTAGTTCTTGTGATTCCTCTGCATCTTTGACTCTGTGAGAATGTAACATGATACAAGAACACACATGGACCCCTTTGAGTTGATTGGTTGCCTTTGGAATGGCTCAAGATGCTTTGGGATTGCTCAGATCACAAACCCTAGGTGCAGATGCCTTAGAAACTATCCAGTGAATCAAAAAATGAGATGTGAGATGACATGATTGTGTTAATGCATATGAGAATGATCACAAGCCATGGTGTGAATGGGTGAGGGCAAATTTGGGGTGTTTACAGCAACAACACAGTTTTTCATTCCCCTTTTTCAACTTTCCTAATCTACACCCTTCACTGCAAATAACCTTTCTCATTCTTCTTGAACAAACAACCGCAGCCCTCAACTCACCTTCATCTTCATAACTCACCACCACCTTCAAACAACCAAAAACAAACCTACCAACACAACCACAAACAGCCGCACCTTCACACACCTTCAAACCTTCAACGCAAACATCAATCAACAACAACAAGCAGCAATCACCACCATTTTCACATAACCTTAATCCATCCTTTTTGTCAAAACAACAGCAACAACCGAACACGGAACTCACCTCTTGAACAAAACCTGCATAACCTCTTCGAAACCTCAGGCAAACCCTCCATCTCACCTTCAACCTATCATCTTAAAGCCTTCACACCTATCAACAACCATCGCCCACCTTCATCCGAACACCACCCTCCAATCATCACCGCTGTAGCTCACAACACAAACAACAAACTATTCCCTTCTTCATCGCACAACAACAATCAAACATCAACAACTTCCCACAAATCCTCTCCGCAACACCCAAACAACCACCTTCTTCAACCAACAATATCATTGAATCAGAACAAAAAAAAACAGAGAAGGAGATGAAGAGATTTGAGATTTAAAACCAAAACTCACCTTCAGTAAAGCGAACGCAAACCCTCCCAATCTTCTTCAACAAACACCAACCCCTTTCAAAGATTATAACGGTCAAACCAAAGCAAGCCGATTGCGAGAGAGAGAGGCGGAAATCTGAGTTGAAACACGGGGAGATCGAACTTCACGCCTTTACCTGGAAAATCACCGCAAACTGAAAATCTCGGGTTGTCACCGTCGATTTCAAAGGTCGCCGCACGTGTTGGTAGGAGACGGCGAGGAAACAGAGGGACGGCAGTGAGAAGAAGATCGTCGACGGTGAAGGGGATTCCGCCGCGATCTCGATTTGGAGAAGAAGAGTGAAAGAGACAACCATGATGCGGTTTGGCCAGGAATCGCGGCTTTTGGATCCGTCGGCGATGTGCGTGTTCTTTTGAAGAAGAAGAGGCCGATTCTGTGTTCTTTGGATTTTTTCTGTTTTTGTTTAAACGCAAAACCCCATTTTTATATTTTGTTTTATTTTCTTTCTTTTATATTTATTGAATGGTTATTTTTCTTTTGCTGTTGATTTGGTGGGCCGCGGTTAAGCCCAGTTAGCCCTCCAGTTTCCTTCTGCACCCCAGTCCTGCGGCTCACATCATCATCTTGTTGTTTTTGTTTGTTTTTATTTTATTATGATTATTAGTTTTCTGTTTTGGTTAATATTTTATTTAGATTTTATTAATACACATTATATGTTTAGATTATAATTTTGTTTTAACTCTATATTAATTTTTCTAACCTTGATTATATATATATTTTTTATATAGTTTAGGTTTTAATTTCAATTAATTTGTTTATATAAATAGAATTTTATTTGATTTTGGTTCTAGTTTGGTGTGATGCTTTGTAGGTTTATTGTTCGATACCGACGATGGGGATGGTAGCATGATGATGGCCTTGTGACTAATTTTATTTTCATAATCTTGTTGTCAATTCTTCGATAGGATTTAGTTTTGTGTGAACCAATTCTTGTTGCGAATTTGGATTCTCTCTGTTGGTCTGTTTGGATGCTGGAAGTTTATTTTGACCTTTGTCTAATCTTGATAATGGACATTTGCGCTTGACTGTTGAAATCATTCTGGACTTGATATTTCTCTTGCGCGTATTGAAGAGGCAACGGACTTTCTCCGTTAGGTAACACTGATGACCCGACTTTACGTATTGCATGTTGTTGCATCTGGAAGTCCTACTGGTGTAGGCTCTGTTTGTGTATTGTTCATCTTATCTCCGTATTGCATTCTCTTCTTCTTATCTTATTTCTTATTCATCTTAATTCATTTTCCTCATCTTCTTCTCTTATTCGTTCTTAACTTGAGGTGTGCTTAGGCCACCATGGAGCTTCTCCTTTCTCTTCTTATTTCTTCTCCTCCTTTAGGATAGTGAGCCTCACAAACCTTAGGAACAACCAAGCATGACAATGATTAGGGTTTTGATTAGTCTCCCCTCTTAGTTTTACCTTTGTGTCTCTTCTGAGTCTTCTCTTCTCATCTCATAATCAGGGACTAAACCCTAAAGGCTTTAAGGCTTCGTGATTAAGCTTATGCCTGCATCCTTCTCTTAGGATGGAGTGTATAACCTTAATCCTAAGTTTTAAACCCTTAATGTGTTTAAATCTCTTAATCAATTCACTTAATAATCATCAAGACATCACACTTGTAACTTGGGCCTTGCATTAGGGTTCTAATTCTTCCTTAATTGGTTAAGAAGGACTAACCCTAGTGTTAATGGACAAGTCCCCCTCAAGTTGTCTTACCAACAATAAAACTCACTTCATCATCATATCATTAAATAAAATCCATCTAATAAAGGCTTTGTTTTGTCATGATTTTAATCCCTAATCATGGATTAAGTTGAGGAGCTTTCCTCAGCTTAAACATTCTCATCTATTATCCTTCTATTAGGATGGTGTAATGAGTCTGTTTAATCTTTGATTATGGCTTAACCTCATTACTCAACACTAAACAAAAACACCAAAAACATCTAAATAATCACAAGTAGGTTAATGATCTTAATCCTATACCAAAGGTGATTAAGTGTGAGAAGCTGACTTCACACTTAAGGTATTCTCATTACCCCTAATCAGAGGGAAGATGTGATGAGTTTACTAAATCCATTGGTTTAGACTTAAGCTCATTAACTTATGACAAAATCCAAAAAACAATAAAAGATTGAAAACACAAAAACAAACAATAATCGTCTCCTTCGGGATTCTTTTCTCATCACCTTCACTCACAAACGAGAACTTGCTTCTTCCGTCTAATGCAAGACAGTTTGCATCTGTGCCAGACAGATCACACACTTGAGCATAGGCAAGTAAGCAGTTCACAAGTCAATTCATCTTTCAGTCTCTTTGGGTCGAACTACGGTGTTCTGACTTCCTCATTGCACGAGAGGATACGTAGGCATAACTTAACAGTTATCGAACAAAAGTCTCTGTATATCCCCCCTCTTTCCAGCATCTTTCTCTTAGCCTCATTATCATGAGCAATTCATTCTCACACTGACACCATATATACACTTTGCACTTTATTTACACTGACACCTGTACATCTTTTTCCAGCTCTTTTATACACAAATTGCACTGACACTACCCCTTTAAAACACAAATCTTTTAAGCGTGGATCCCGTCGAGTACGACGGACAATCTGGGTGCTAATACCTTCCCAGGTTGTAACCAACCCCCTTTCTCAGTCTCTCTGGTTCGCAAACCGTCTTATCCATCTCTTTCTAGGCCTATGCAGCATTGCCTTTCCTCCGGGATAAAAATGCCTAGCTGGCGACTCTATTCATCTCCAGTGAGTTAACGGCTGTGTGTTCTCATTGTCCCTCTCGCCGACCGTTCGCGTCTATACCTTTATCTGGGCTGGTCCCATTTATCGGGAGCGACACTGACCGACCAAAATGATGAAGATAAGCTTCACAAAAAGACCTCCAGCAACTTACTATGCAATGCCTCATAGAGCATCATAAAACAGCAGAAGGGTGAGAAACATGATCATAATAACATTGCATATAATTATATATCTCAACATATAAAATACACATAAAAATATGTTCTCACCACAAATCATCTCCAACATACATAATCTCAATCATACTTATCATGCATACTTTCACCACTTCATTCACATCACATAAACATACATCATTCATGTTTATTCACACATATACACTAAAATGTATACACACACACACACACACACACATATATATATATATATATATATATATATATATATATATATATATATATATCCACACATACATATATACTCAAGTATGTTTTCATCAATACATACTTTCATCTCCATAAACACACACACACACACACACACACACACACACACACACATATATATATATATATATATATATATATATATATATATATATATATATATATATTCATGTTTATTTCACCAAATTACAATTCAGATGATAAATGCAAATCATAGAGACTGAATCAGGACGCTATGCAAATGCAATGCGGTACCAACTCAATCATCATCAAGTTCACTCAGGAACTAATTGGAACCATCACTCGTTACCTAAAGTAAATCCCCGTCAGACATACGATTTTCACCCATTACTCACACCCCACATGGGTACACAATGTTTATGGATTGCTCACACCCCACACGGGCACACAATCAATGTGAATAAATTACCTATTGCTCACACCCCACACGGGCACACAATGTTTATGGATTACTCACACCTACACGGGCACACAATCCGATCGCTCACACCCCACATGGGCACACAATCGTGTTGTAGTCATCGCTCACACTCCACATGTGCACACGATGCTACAACGGGTTCACAAAGAATCCTGCAACACAAGAATGCATATATTATGCTTCACATGCAAAATGACACACAACATTCTTGAAAATGCACACATATTCACAATATGTATTCATTTTCCATATGGCCACAACATCACATCAAACCCACATTTCCAAAATTAACTCATTTACGTTTTATAAGAAAAGTCGGGTAAAAGTCGGTTAAAAATTATATTTCCTAGCATCATTATTTCCTACATGCTTTTAGCTTTGAATTGATATAAAGAACACCTAAAATGGATAACCGAAACTAAAATTATGAATTAAAACACAAAACTTCCCAAAAACCCTCCAGGCTCGCTAAGCGGCCTCCTTGCTCGCTGAGCGAGGAAATCCCTGGAAATATCGCTGAGCAACGTGTTGCTCGCTGGGCGAACACTGCGATTCTGCAGTAACTCAGTTATGTGACAGTCATTCAAAACCCTCAAAAATTCTAATCAAACTTCAACAAACATCCACAAACATGATTATTAACATGTATAAACTACCATTCTTCGATTTTAACAAATTCTAACTGATTAATCCACCATTTCTCACATTTTCAACAAAATCCCTAACATTTCATTCTCTCTAAACTTCACCAAAACAAAACTCCAATCATTCTCATACATACATAATCACATACAAGATTAAGATAACAATATTTATCACCCTTACCCGATTGTTTCGATTCCTAGGAGCAATCTTGATGATTTTCCAACTTTTTCCTCTTTTCTCTTCTTTTCTCTTCTCTTCCTTTTCTTTCTCTTCTTTTTCTTTCTATTCTCTCTTTTCTTTTCCTTCCACTCTTGTATCTTTTTCTTTCTATTCTCTCTTTTCTTTTCCTTCCACTCTTATATCTTTTTCTTTCTATCTTTCTATTTTTCTCTCTTATAACCCTTACTAACTATTTCTACACTTATCTCATTTTCTTCCCTTTTCCACCAAATATCATTTCTACCCAAAATAATAATTCTACACAATTCTAACTTATTATTAATTAGCAAATGTCTAAAATACCCTCCAACCTAATTTTACCCGAAAATTCACAAAACGGTAAAATCACATATCATACCAACATATTACATTAACATATCAACATATCATATTATCATGTCAATTTCACAAATAAGGCAATCATCACTCAAATAAAATAAAAGACTCAACAAAATTGGGAAATATCGAATCGGGGCGTTACACTCCTAATTCTCTCATTTTCTGCTCTCGTTTTCTGCACTTTCAAACAAAATTAGATATAAGTCTGTGTGTTCTTTGATCACTCCATTTCACTCCTAAATCATCTTCATGGTCATTTCATTTTACATCATCATCCTTCTCATTGGCTTGTAAACTAGAGGAGCTTTGTTGATCATTTGAAGATCAATACAATTTTCGGATTTCTTTCTTTTTTTGCTCAAATCGAAGCTGCAAGCCTTTATTTGGCTTTGAGGTGGATCTAGGAAGCTTCAGAAGCATATAATACCTATGGATTTCTCAACATTGTGTAAGAATCTTCAGACTCAGGTTTTAGGTTCAACTTTGTTTTTCTCTGATCTGGTGGTTTTCTTGCTTATTTCTTGTTAATTGTGCTTGATTTGAACTGTGAGAAATAGTGAGAAGCTTGAGGATGTGTTTATTTGAATTTTGACTTTTTGAGATTCAACTGTTTTGCTTCGAATCTCATTGGATGTTGCTGCTTTGTGTTCATTTCTTGCATATTCATGATTTATGTGCTTAGAGCTTTAATTTGATAGGTGTTTTGATGGATTCTAGAATTTTTGTTCATATACCTTCATGAAGGCCGACCGGAGAAGACAACTGGAGCTTCTAAGGACGGTAGCTCTATGTGACCGTGTTTCGTTTCCTAGGTTTTATCATGCTCATCCGATCTAATTCATCCAGTGGCCTGTGCTACGCCAACACATTAATGAACCATGTTCTACACATGTGCCTGGTGTGTGTATGCGCGTGTTTCATGAGTTTCCTTCATAGCATGCCCAGCTTTGTTTTTATCCATTAGATCTGGAGGGATTAATAAGTTTGAATATGGACTGTTTGATGAGTGTACTAAATTTCCTTTGACCACGCATATGACCATATGATCGTTTGACTAAGCTGACTTTTGATTTTAACCATTAGATTGACTTACCTGTCTGTTTATTTGACTGGATTTTTTTTGAAGCGTTGGGCTCCAATTGCTATGTGCGCCACCCTATTTAAGAGCCCAGGCCTCTTTAAATTGATTTTATTTGCTTCCTGCACCCCATGCCAATTGTTCTTATTTTTATTTTATTTTATATTATTTGTTTGCTTTTGAATTTTTAAAAATAGCTAAAGATCTCTAAAAAATCACCAAAAAATCATGGACATCAATTTTAATTTTCTTTAATTTTGTATTATTTTTTTCCATTTATTTTTATTTTTCGTATTAGAATTAATTTTTTAGTTTAATATTCCTTTTAATTCTTTTAAAAAATGCATGTTGTCTTGTTTAATTTCTATTTTGATCATAGATTTGAATTTTGACTCAGTTATTTTTGCTCTGGATCATAGACATGATGTAGTTTACTAGGGATTTATCTCATTTTTTTAGGAATTTGTAAGTTGAATTTTGTCAAGTTGCTTTGTGCATGATCTTTAAAACCCTAGTTGCAATGTAGGACCTCCATTACCCTAGTTTACTTCTGTTTGTGTACCTCTCCTTTTGGCATGTTACTTTTATGAGTCTTAGGAGCACTTGTGTTTAATTGTGGAATTGTTTAGTGCTATTTGGATTTAAGGGGAATTTTCTTGCTTACTTGCCCTATTTTGTGTCCTTTATTGCTACATGTTTGATTCTTAGGTTAGGAGGGCACTTGTGCCAACTCCTATAGGATATTTAGAGTCCTCTTGACATGTGTATAAGTCTCTGGTCCTTGTATGGTGTTTACATCTTAATTTGCTTTGAAGTACTTGTTCTTAAAGGTTCTCACATGTGTATGTATGCTCATTTCACTCCTTAGACCTAATTGTTTTTCATGTTAGACTTGTGTGCTCCCTTGATTTATTTTATTGTTTAGGCACTCCTTTGATATGCTAGGGTTCTGATCTTAAATTGTATGATGCTTGTTCACTTTGTATGTTTAGTGTTATCTCATAAGTGTTTTGTTCTTTCATAGTAACTTGAATTGTTTTATGATGAGTTGTTTGCTCTAATACTTTCATGGTTTGATATGTGTAATCATAACATATGGTTGGTGTGTGTTACTTCTGGTTGTGATGTTTTAAATTGATCTTGTTTGGTTTTAATTGTTTCTTTTTATTACTTGTGTATGATCTAACCTTTCTTTGTAGGGGCTCATGGTAAATGAAGTGTGGATGATATCCATATTTCAAGTCTTCATCTCATCTTCTTACTCTTTGATTTCTAATTTGTCTTTGTGATGTGCCTTATGCCATCTTGTGTTTAACTTCATCTCTCCCCCTTTAGAAACAACTTATCTCCTTTAGAGGTGTAAGTTGTATTCTAGTTCTTCTTTCTTCTCCTTCTTTCCTTCTTCATTAGGATAAATTTCCAAACCACACTAACCTTAGGACCACTTTTATATGATAACTTTAGGATTAGACTTCCCCATTAGATTTTACCTTTAAGATCTTTTGTTTCTTTCTCTTCTCCTCTCAAAACAAAAACCCTAAAAAACACCTTAATAAGAAAAGAAGTGACTTCTTGTGTATAGCCTTATTCCATGGGGCATATGTATTCATTCCATCCTGGAATAGTACATTTGTCTAGCATGATGCACAAGTCTAATCATGAAGTCATCTTTATAAAGAAAACCATAAAAATACTTCTTCATTCTTAATTACTAAAACATCTAATAAGTTCAACAAGTTAGTGAGTTTAGGCCCTTGCCCTTGGAAACAAGTCTTGGATAAATTCTCCTTACTTGGTGTGTTTTGCTCTATTATTTCATCTTGGAATGTAGTAGAAAGTACATATTCCATGGAAAAGAGTTTGAGTTCACTTCCTTGTGCCACACTCATAAAAAACTCATATAAAAAAACACTGGACAAATAATAAGCGTCTCTCCTTTGGGACTTCTTTTCTCATCTCACTCACTCTCATTGTATGGACTTGCTACGACTTGTCACTTTGCAGGATGGTAACACACTCATGCCAGACGAGCCTGCAATAACTGAGCATTGGCATGAGCAGTTCAAGCCTTAAGACACAAGTAATCTTTTCCACCCCTAGTTCGGGGACCTAGAGCAAATCTGATCCTCATGTCCAGATGAGGTACGTAGGCAGCAGGGTAGGGCCCGTTCGAGCACTCTTTTATTTTCCCTACATTTTCCCCCTTCTGGTCTTTTCTCAAGTTCCAATCTTTCTTTTGCAGCAACTTTCAATTCTTCACCTTTTGAAACAGTTTCTTTGCAAGCGTGGATCCCGTCGGGTACGGCGGACGATCTGGGGTGCTAATACCTTCCCAGGTCATAACCGACTCCCAAACTCAGTCTCTTTAGTTTGCATGACCTTTATCCTTCCTTTTCTTTTCTTCTGGTTTGTGCAGCATTACCATTCATGTTCCTTCGGGATAAAAATGCATGGCTGGCAACTCTACCTCTTTCTGCGCCACTTTCACGTTTGTACCGGGATGGAAATCCAGGGAGCGACAGTTGGGGACTCTGCTGGGGATCGAACCCAGAATCTCTAGTTCCCATGAGAGTCTCTCCTAATGCTTGCGTGTTTCTGTTTCTTTGGGTGTTGATTGTTTGTTGTAGCGTGTTTATTTTACTGTTGTTTATTTACAGTTTTATTTACAGCTTTATTTACAGTTTTCAGTATTTATCTTCATGCATCATATATATTATACTGGACTGTCTAAACTGTGTTGGTTTTCTTTGGTGGGACTGGGATTTGTTACTGTGAGATGAGCTCGTAACCGGGGCTTAGAGTGGACAGTCACTTTGGCTTCATGGCATCTTGCTATGTTGGTAGTAGTGAGTTCCACACCCAGACTTGCGATCGTCTTGGAAATGTTTTGATGCAAGAATCTTTCTTGGATCATTACACGACCTCGATAGTTATGTGCATCTAGGGACCTATCATTGAGGACCTTTGTGGAAACATCCCTCTCCAGTGGTGACAATGGTAGACCACATTTTGTGGCAAACCCATTCGCACCCGAGGGCCCACTGGGAACTCGCATAGGATGGCCTGGTTTTCTTATAGGAACTCCGTCAAAGCATCTGGTTGTATGACGATAGTACTGTATCCTACGGGCTGAATGTACTATTGTTTCTCGATTTCAGCGCTTGAAGCTGGGGACTTATAAGGGATGCTTGTTTTTCCCGGACTCACGCTGAGATCTCCCTGAGTAGTACATAATGCTAAACTGATTCCCTGATTTGGTCATGAGCCATTTCTCGGAAATGGTGAACGTATTATTGTTATTCGGCTTTGAGAGTCTGTGATGTTTGACCCGGAGCACACCCGTGAGAAAGGGAGGGGTTTACAAGTTTGCAGGAGCCCTTAACCTCATCATACCTCATTATCAGTACAGTCATATGACTTGATATGGTTACATGGATTCTGGAGTTCTTAAGTTATCTGATATTTGATTTGGGGCTTATTTGAGACTGAGTTCTTGTTCATGGGGCTTTATTCAGAGGATTCTGGTTCCTGGTCACTTAGCTCTGGTATTCAGTATCCAGACAGTCCCATATGTTGATCATATGCCTGCATTATATTTGCATTGCATCATACCCGCATTAACTGTTTGTGTTTTCATTTTCAGGTAGCTACTTGCTTCCTTCACCCAGTTCTGGTAATTGTTCCATATCCAAATGGCAGAGAATAGAGAGGCTCCTAGAAAGAGGAATATGCATTATACTTTCCCTCAACCAGAAATTGAGGGTATTCAGAAACTGATTGGCTTAATGAATGAAAGGTGTTAGGGGATTTTATAAGATGGTTGTAAACACCCCAAATTTTCCCTATCTTTTTTTCTCACACCTTGGCCTGTGATCCTTCATATTGCATTGCATAAGCATATCATCTCACACTGCATAGTTATTTCACTGCATAAGTTGCATAACTAGGGTTTGTGATCAAATGAATCTTAGAAGTGGTTTGAGATATCTCAGAGGTCATGAAGCATTCTAAGAGGGTCAATGAGTGTTCTATGATGATATTATACCTCCAAGTTTGCTTTAAAGTCACAAAATCTCAGAGGATTGCACAACTACCCAAGCAGGCTTAGGGTTTCCTACACAGATGACCATAAATTAGGGTTTTGGGTTTGAGGCCCTTACATTTATTTTTTTTGGCCATTATTGATTCTATTGGTCTATATATGTTATAAGGAACATGTGTATCAAATTTGAAGCAAAAATTCATTGTGGAAGTCATCTGATCAAATGGTAACTTGTTATGCAAGAAAAGTCAGAATCAGGGCATCTGAGGCCTCCATCAAGGGTACCAAAGGGTCATCTTCATCAATATGAGGTCTTATGATCTTTATTTGATCTTGGGAATGGTTAGAAGTTCACAAGATTGGAGAATTTTGAGCCATTTGCAAAGTTTCCATTTTTGGACATGACTTGTAATGTAAACTTTCCATTTTGGGAAAGATTTTCAACCTCCTCTTTCTTGATCAAAAAGGCTTCAAATGATTTTTTTTTCAAACATGAAAGTTGTAGATTGGATTTTCCCATTTTCAAAAAGTACAAGAACTCCTCTTGATTCATCCTAGAACTCAAGTTATGATTGATCAAAGTTGGCAAAAATCACATAATTTTCAAGTTCATGCCAGAGAGGGAAATGTGCAATTTTGCTTTCCAAGCCTTCTCATGACCTCTAATGCACTTCTACACATCATAGAAACATAATGCAACTTGTTTAGACCAGAATTGTGCCAAGAACCAAGGATTTTCATGACTTGCATCTCAAGATTTCTCAAAGTTGTGAAAATGCAAAACACATATAATCTCATGATCTAAATGTTACAGCTCATCACAAATGATCCAAGGGTGCTCCATGAAGTTAGATGATGCAGAACCACCCTTAAAAACATCTATGTCCCAGCCCATGCCTCTAGTACACAAAATCTTTACTTTTTGCATTTCAAGCCATGTCATTCCCACAGTGCCACAACAACTCTTCTGACCAATAACATTGTTTATAGAAACCCTAAGAAGCATAAAACACATAACATCATGCCTTGAAAGGGACCATAGCATCAGATTGCAAAAATTGCCTCCAAAACTTCATCTCTTCGAATCTCTTCACCAAGCTATCAAACTTCACATTTCCTTTCACCAATCAACTCCACATCATCTAAGGAACAAATACCACCCAATGCCATGGCCTAAAACTCAACACACGAGAACTCCATTTTCTGCCAAACCAGAACCACACATCATAAAATAGCCCATTTAAACTCCATCAAAGCATTTCAATAGCTTCAGGGGGACCAGAGGAGCCATTTTACACCAAAGGGAGGCTTTGAAAGTTCAAGTTTGAAGAGCTTCAGTTCAGGTAGCCTCCAAGAACATTTTTTTCCAGAACTTCATTTTCTTGTTATAAATTGAATCTATATGTTATCCCGATCACCATGATGTATTTAGATTTGAAAATGAGTGAGAAATGACCATTTTATGATGCTCTGAAATTTTTCCCGTGTTTGATGTTTGCTTCGATTCTCATGATTCTTGTGATATAAATTATTTTTGTTGATTGATTCGTGTTGTAAGATGTTAGAGGATCATTTATGGGCAAGATTTATGAGTTTTAGTGAGCTATAGAGGAAGTTAGGGTTTGAGGTTCGTCGAAGAAGGTGACTGGAGCTTCCCTCCGGCCACCTGAAAGTAATTAGGGTTAATTTTGTTTTTGTTTCCAGATGCAACCACAGCCCTAGGATCTTATTTAATTAGTGGAACGAACGACCCAGATTCCTCATTAAACCCTAATCTTAATTAATTAAATTAAAACCTAATTAATTTAATCAGAATGAATGAGGACCATTGGATAATGCGCGCAGTGAATTTTTGAATCTAGACCCTTGGATCAGAAAACCCCAAGTCACGCTGACTTCCCTTCACAACCCTTGATCTCATCAACTTTGCATCTTGGTCATCCATTGTGATTACTTTGCATTTCTTTTTATTTATTTTACATTTGTTTTCTCATATTTATTTAAAATAGCAAATCATTTTCTAAAATCATGATCTTTTGCATTTTATCTTCAAATATTTTTTAGAAACCAAAAACATTTTTATTTTTAATTTTTGCATTAAAAATATATTTTTAAATCGTTTAATTGTATTATTTAATTAATTAATTCATTTTAATTAATTAAAAATACTTTTAGGTATTTAAAAATCACCAAAAAAATCATGAAGCATTCTTACATATTTAGAACAATTTACAAACTCATCTTACAAATTTATTTTAGGGTTTGATCATGTTTTGACAATTAATCATGAATTAGGGTTTCTAAATTTCCTCTTTTCCTAACCCTAACTTGAAAAATCCATTTCTGATCAACCAAGATGAGTTTGCACATGGTTCTTTTTGCATTCCTTCATACTTGGCATGTAGTATCTAGGGCATTTAACTCATAGTTTTGAATTACATTTTCTATTTGTTTGGCATTTTTCATGAAGAAATACCCAAAACCCTAGCCTAACTTAGAAAGACCATAACTTGAATTTGGTATAGCTTATGACCTCCATATTTGGGGAGTTATATTATGTGTGTTTAGGGTTCATTTGGTTGAATTTTCAAATTTTTATCATGTGTTATCCTTCTGTTGTGGACATGTACATCTCATACTTTCTTAAAACCCTAATTTGCCATGTTCATTTGCATTCATCTTTGCATACCTTCACCATATGAAGTTTTCATGACATCTCATGCATTTGTATGTCATCTTAGATATCATAGGACATGTATGAACATTGGTTGATCATTTTTGCATCCATTTGGTATATTTTGCATTCATTACTTCTTATATGTATTCATGTGATTTCAAGCTTCTAACATGCCTTCCTTTGCATCCCATCTCTTGTATGATCATGCATAAACATTGTACATGTCTTTGCATCATTTCATAACACATTTTCATTGTGTTTGAACCTCTGGTCTTGATCATCGCATCTTCATTTGCCTTATTTCCTTATGTTTCACATCTTATGCATTCATACTAACCATTTCAGGGGCTTCGAGTAAGTTGTTTAGGATGTGGATTTGCCTCCACATCCAACTGCTTCTTATCTCTTCATTTGCATATTTATTTGTATTTGAAGTGAGTTTGACTCACTTATGCTCTCTCTTTCCCCCTTTATTTCTCTTAGGTTACTTAACTTCTTCAGGAAGTAAGTAACCTATTCTCCTTTCTCTTCTCTTTTCATCTGCTTCTTCTTCCTTGGTGGCCATCTGAAGATCTTTATCTAAGCCTCACAAACCATAGGAATATCCAAGCATGATAAATTTAGGGTTGTACATAGTCTCCCCTAGTTTTTACCTTTGAGTCTCCTTGAGTCTCTGCTTCTCATCTCATAATCAAGGCTAAACAGTTAAAGTTTTAAGACTCTAAATTAGGGTTATGCATGTATCCTTATCTTAGGATGAAGTGTATAACTTTAATACATAGTTTTAAACCTTTAAGTTATTTACACCTCATAATCAAAACAACTAATAATCATCAAGACTTAAGCTTGTAACTTGGGCCTTATATTAGGGTTACATCTCTGCCTGTTGGTTCAGAGGGACTAACCCTAGTGTTCAATGGACAAGTCCCCCTCGGGTTTAGTCTTACAAACATAAAATCCATTTCTTAATCCCACCTTTAATTAAAATCCACTTTAATAAAGGTTTGTTATATAATGATTTTAATCCCTGACCATGGATTAAATTCATTATATAACAAGCCTTTATTAAAGTGGATTTTAATTAAAGGGTGAGATTAAGAAGTGGATTTTATGTTTGTAAGACTAGCTTGAGGGGGAATTGTCCATTAAACACTAGGGTTAGTCCCTCTTAACCAACAGGCAGAGATGTAACCCTAATATAAGGCCCAAGTTACAAGCTTAAGTCTTAGTGATTATTATGTGTTTTGATTAATAGGTGTAAACAAATTAAAGGTTTAAAACTAAGGATTAAAGTTATACACTCCATCCTAAGATAAGGATACATGCATAACCCTAATTCAAAGTCCTAAAGCTTTAAGTGTTTAGCCTCTGATTATGAGATGAGAAGAGAGACTCAAGGAGACTCAAAGGTAAAAGACTAGGGGAGACTATATAAAATCCTTAAATTATCATGCTTGGATATCCTATGGTTTGTGAGGCTTAAAGAGAAGATCTTCTGATGGCCACCAAGGAAGAAGAAGCAGATGAAAAGAGAAGAGAAAGGAGGATAGGTTACTTACTTCCTGAAGAAGATAAGTAACCTAAAAGAAAGAGATAGGAGCAAGAGAGAGCACAAGTGAAGCAAGTTCACTTCAAAGGCAAATAGATTATGCAAATGAAAATATGAGAAGAGGTGGGATGTGAAGGCATATCCACATCCCAAACAACTTACCATAAGCCCCTGAAATGTTAGTATGAGATGAACAAGATATGAAACAAAAGGAAATAAGACAAATGAAGGTGCAATGACCAAAACCAGAAGTGAATATGCTATGAAAATGTGTTATGTAATGATGCAAAGTCATACATGATGCATATGAATGATCATACAAAGGATGAGATGCAAAGGAAGCATGAAAGAAGCTTGAAAACACATGGATACACATTAAATGTAATGAATGCCATATCATACCAAATGAATGAAGAAATGATCAAGAAATGTTCTAACATGTCCTAATATGTCTAGGATGACATAAAAATGCTTGAAATGTCATGGCAAGTTCATATGATGATGACATGCAAAGATGAATGCAAATGAACATGAGAAAATAGGGTTTTATGAATGTATGAGATGCACATGACCAAACCAGAAGCATACATCATGATAAAAAATTGAAAATGAAATCAAAAAAACCCTAAACATACACAAGGTCACTCCCCAAAGGTGGAGGTCAGAAGATAAACCTAGAGGAAGTTATGAATTTCCTAAGTTAGCTAGGGTTTTTTGGGTGATCCTAAGGGAAAAATGCAAATCAATTTGAAAATGCAATGCAAATTTATGAGTTAAATAACCTAGATACTAGATGTAAAGTGTGAAATAATGCAAAAAGAACCAAGTTCAAACTCATCATAGTTGATCAGAAATGATTTTTTCAAGTTAGGGTTTAAAAAATGTGAAATTTATGAACCCTAATTCAAAAGAAATTGTGAAAACATGATCAAACCTAAAAAGAAATTTGTATGGTGAGTTTGTAAATTGTTCTAAATGCCTAAGAACGCTTCATGAATATTTTTGTGATTTGTAGATACCTAAATGTATTTTTAATTAATTAAAATCAATTAATTAATTAAATAAAACATTTAAATGATTTAAAAATACTTTTTAATGAAAAAATTAAAAATAAAAATGTTTTTGAGTTTAGAAAAATATTTGAAGTGAAAATGCAGAAAATGAGATTTTAAAAATGTTTTTTTGCTATTTTTAATAAATATATGAAAGAAATGTAAGAAAAATAAAATAAAATAGAAAGTATGTAAAATCTAAGGCCAGGATTTGAACTGGTTGACTGGCGCGTGTTTGGATGGTCAGGATTCACTCAGATCTAATTAAAATTAATTAATCTAATTAATTGGATTAGGGTTAAGTGAACGGATCTGGGCCATTCGTGCTCGCGGGAAACAAGATCCTATGGTCAGAATTCAAACCTGGCTAATTAACCCTAAATTAAACCCTAACCCTTCTCAGGCGACCAAAACACTTCTCCGGCCAGCTCCTCACTCTATCTTACTCCCTAGGCCATGAAAACACATCAAACTCTCCAGAATTGATCATTGAACATCACATAACACAAATCAAACATCAAAACTCATTTATTTTTCATGAATCAACTGAATCGAAGCAAATAACAAAATACAGGCAAAGTTTCAGAAGGCTATGAAATGCTTAAAACTCAACCATTTTCAAAAGTAAACATATCACAATGATCAGCACATCATATAGAATCAATGTGTAAATTAAAAAGCAAGTTCTGGAAAAATGTTCTTGGTGGCTACCTGAGTTGAAGCTTTGCAACTTTGAGCTTTCTGGACATCTTTCTTGTGCAAACCCACTCCAATGATCCCCCTGATGCTTCTGAAAGGCATAGATGGAGTTTATATGGGCTGGTTTGTGTGGTTCAGTTCTGATAACTCATAAATCGTGTTTTGGTTATGGAGTGTTTCAGGCCATTGTAATGGTTGGTTTGTGATCCTTGAGTGATTTTAAGATGAATGTGAAAAGAGGTTTGAGTTTGAGTGGTTATGGAGTGAGTTTCGAAGGAATGAAGGTTTACGAAATTTTTTGGGATTCTGAGTGTATGGATGTTTCAGGCCCCAATGTTGTGTGAAATGATTTGCTTGATGTTTGCATAAGAGGTTGTGATTGGTCAGAAAGTTGGTGGTGGCATAATGTGATTGGTATGGCTTGTTTTGCAAAAAAGTCAATGTTTGGCAACTATGAGTATGGCACGAGTAAGAGCTGGTTTGAAGGATTGTCTTGCCTCATCTAGGTTTATGGAGAACCCTTGGATGAGATTTTGTGAGCTGGATGGCCTGATTCATGAGATAGCATAGGTTTTGCATTTTCCCTCTTTGGAAATTTTGTAAATAATGAGCCATGAAATCTTGTGGTCCAAGGAACAAATTTGGTCAAGAAATGATGCATTATCATTTTATGATACTTAGAAGTGGATTAGAGGTCATTAGAAGTCTTGAAACTTGATTTTGCAAAAATCCCTCTTTGGTACATACTTGAAAATTATAAGATTTTCCCAATTTTGAAACATCATATCTTGAGTTCTAGGATGAATCAAGAGGATTTCTTGTACTTTTTGAAAATGGGAAGATCCAATCTACAACTTTCATGTTTGAATATTTTTCATTTGAAGCATTTTTGATCAAGAAAGAGGAGGTTGAAAATCTTTCCCAAAATGGAAAGTTTTCATTACAAGTCATGTCCAAAAATGGAAAGTTTGCAAATGGCTTGAAATTCTTCAATCTTGTGAACTTCTAACTACTTCTAAGATCAAATAAAGATCATACAAAATCAAAATGACGAATGTGACCCTTTGGTACCATTGGTGGTGGCCTTAGATGCCCTGATTCTGACTTTTCTTGCACAATAAGTTACCAGTTGAACATATGACTTCCACAATAAATTTCTTCATCAAATTTGGTACACATGATCCTTATAATATATTAAGACCAATGGAATCAAGAATGACCAAAAAAATTGAGATTAAGGGCCTCAAGCCCAAAACCCAAATTTTAGGTCATTTGTGCAGGAAATCTTCAGTCTGCCTCTATGCCTTTGCAATGCTTTGTGATTTCTTGACTTTAAGAACCTTGGGGAGTATATTATGATCATGGAACACTCATGGACCTTATTGACAAGCTTCAATTCCTTTGATATGGCTCAGATCACTTCTTAGGTTGCCCAGATCACAAACCCTAGATGTAGTTATGCAAATGAAATAATATATGCAGTGTGAGATGATATGCTTATGCAATGCAATATGAAAGTGCCTGGCTTAACAGACAAACAAGATAACTTGTGGTTGAATACCAAAGACAGTCTGAAATTTGTACTCACTGGGGAGAAGAATAAAAGGGATATAAATTGTAAAAGGCATTATAGTATGAGCATCAAATGAAAGCGATGGAGGACGGCCATCGAGCAGAGGACGACTGCTGGGGATGAAAAACGGTAAGTAAAGCAATGACGGAGACGACCATCATGCTGGGAAATAAAGAGATTGCGACGGGGACGACCATCGGGTAAACTGATGAAGGACGCTCATCTAGATAAAGGAAAAGACCACGACGGGGACGACCATCGGGTAAAGAAATAAAACTCTCTAGGGATTAAAGAAACGAAGAAAGCACTGACGGGGACGGCCATCAGGTTAGAGGGTAAATAAACTGCGACGAGGACGGCCATCAGGTAAAAGAATAAATGGAATAATGATGAGGGACGGTCATCAAAAGGTGAAGGACGATCACCTAGCAGGGGACAGCTGCTGAAAATATCACGACATAGGACGAATGCCGGATAGAAAAGATCAACGATGGGGACGGCCGCCAGATAAGCTTGATGAAGAACAATCATCAAGAGGTGAAGGAAGATCACCTAGAAGGGGACGGCTGCTCTTGGGGATTATCTCGACATAGGACGAATGTCAGATAACAAAGATCGACGACATGGACGGCCATCGGATAAATGATGAGGGACGGTCATCATATGGTGAAGGACGATCACCTAGTAGGGGATGACTGCTAAAAGATATCGCGATATAGGAAGAATGTTGGATAGAAAGTTCCAACAATGGGGATTCCATTGGGGAAAGGATGAGGGACGGTCATCCAAAGGTGACGGACGATCACCTAGCAGGGGACGACTGCTGAAAGTATCGCGACATATGACGAATGCCGGATAAGAGGATCAACGATGGGGATGCCCATCGGATAAAATGATGAGGGATGGTCATCAAAAGGTGAAGGACGATCACCTAGCAGGGGACGGCCGCCGAAAATATCACGACATAGGACGAATGCCGGATAGAAAAGTTGTTTTGTTGGTGACTTACTGGGAAATGGTAAATACTGACGAGTGCTTACGCTTTGAAATAAAAAGGTATAAGTGTTTGACAGTATGTATAGACTAAATATGCGGACGAGCATCCTTAGGATCACAATACGGACGAGTATCGATAGAAACAAACGCCGACTCGTGTTTAAGGATGATGATACGGGCGAGTGTTACTCGGTTAAGCAGGGAACACAGACGAGTGCTGATCTGTCGGGGAGGTGGTATATACAAGATACAGACGAGTACCAGAGGATTGTGTATAAGTATGTACAAGTGTTTCTCCTGGTGGGGAAATATGTACAAGACACGGACGAGTGTCAAAAAGATTGAGCAAGGGACACGGACGGGTGTTTGACTTGCGGGGGAAGTATGACTCGGGCGAGTGTCAAAGAGAATATGTACAAGTATGAACAAGTATCTGTATTGAGAGTTCAAAAGGTATTCTGGCTTTGTCTGTAGGGGATAAGTTTTGTACATTGCTAGTGAAGTGATTTTGAGGTTTGCAAGTGATTGGCTCGAACCTGGCTTATGATCATGTAAATGTTTGATTTTTATCGTAATGCTCCATATTAGACGGAATGCTACGCTTAATTTGGGAAATGATGCAAATGCTATGATTATGCAGAATGAGATAACCGATCCAAGATCTGGATCCTGCGGGGAGAAAGATCTCTGGGCGATCTGTCTGGAGGGAGAACTCCGCTGGGGAAAGAGATCATTGGCCGATCTGTGGGGAGAAAAGATCACTGAACGATCTTCCTATGGAACTCTGCGGGGATATCGGTTGGGGAAGTTTATGTCGAAGAGACTCATGCTGGGGACAATGAGGCTTCGGGAAACCGCTGGGGAACAGAAAACCTTGGCAACTTTACTGGGGAGAAACTGGCAACTCCACGGGAAATCGATTCTGCCGATTCTACTGAGGATGAGAAAATCCCAGAAATTCTGATGGGGAACAGAAAGTCCTGGCGACTGGCTGAGGAAGGGGACTCTTCCCACTCGGTTGAGGATGAGAAAATTCTGGCGACTCCGTTGAGGAAAAGAAGATCCTGGAAAATTTACTGGGGAAAATCTGGCAACTTGCTGGAGATGAGAGGATCTTAGCAACTTAGCTGAGGAAAACTCCGGCGACCTCATTAGGGAAAAGAAAACTCTGGCAACTCTTTGGGGAAAAAGAAGTTTCGGGCGACTTTTCCAGGGAGAAGGAGTTCTTGGAAACTTCGTTGGGGAAAAGCAGTTCAGGCATTGCTCGGGAGGTCCTGCTTGGGGAAGAGAGCTTCTGGGAAGTAATATGTTGTAACTCCTTCGTCCAAGCGACATGCTGGGGAATTAATGAGTTTCTCGAAGGATCCTTTGAGGGGATGACAGCTTCGTGGGGGAAAACTCCTGTCAAGTAACCCCGCTGATGCGGTGATTGCTGACTTGGCTGGGGATATAATGCTTGATATGCCCTATGCTGTGAGATTGTCTGTCTTGAGTACTTCCAACCTATTAAAAACAAACGCACAAGTGTCCCGAGGTATCCTCAACTGGATTCCATCATAGGAGTTAGATTTGCTTAAGAGTGCATATTTCCTTCAAGCATTTATTAAAAAGGGCTTATATGTTTTCATGCAAGTGTTGTATTATGAACTTTGGACATTTTGCAAACAAGACAAAAATGTACAAAACAAAGTATGGCTGAAAATTGTGATTTTATTGATTTGTGTGCCCTGAATAGGCAAGTACAATGAAGAAGCGAATCCCTAGAATGAGGAGATTGCAGAAAAATTGAGAAAATAAAGGTGTTGGCAATGTTGAAGTTGACGCTCCAGTGAGCTTCCTTTGCTATGACCTGTATGACCTTAACGTTCCTCTTATCTTGCTTTCTGAAGAAGGTTGATTTTAACCTGACGCTTTATCCTTTCGAAGCTTTCCGTGTTGTGAGTGGTACAGACGAATTCAGAATGCAGTTGTTCGCTTTTTCCCTGATTTTGCATGGATCGCCCTTTCGGGTTTTCAATCTACCGGGATACCCATTTTTTGCCTGAGCTGTCCGATGTGGCTTTTCAACTTAGCGGGTGTACATTTTTTTTCAATTTTTCCCTTATTTTTTCCCGAGTCCTTTATTATGTTTTTGACTCACCGGGATGCCCTATTTTTGCCTGGACTTACATTCTGTTTTTATGTCCAACGGGTCTTTTATGTGAAGTATTTTTTAACTGCATCTGAATTCACAGGAGATAAGAAATCCCCGCCATCCATAGTAGTGAGCATCAGTGCCCCACCAGAGAAAACTTTCTTTACTATGAATGGGCCTTCGTAGTTTGGTGTCCATTTCCCCCTGTGGTCGGTATGAGGAGGAAGAAGTCTTTTCAGAACAATCTCTCCCACTTGGTATTCCCGAGGTCTGAATTTTTGATCGAAGGCTTTCTTTATTCGCTTCTGATACAACTACCTATGACAGATGGCTGCTAATCTTTTCTCTTCAATCAGACTCAGTTGATTATATTGAGATCGGACCCATTCTGCTTCATCTAGTTTCACATCCATCATTACCCGTAAGGAGGGTAGTTCAACTTCAACAAGTAGGACAACTTCCATACCGTATACAAGCTGATAAGGTGTTTCCCTAGTAGATGTTCTGATAGAGGTTCGGTACCCATGAAAGGCAAATGGTAGTATTTCGTCCCAGTCTTTGTATGTGACTACCATCTTTTGCACAATCTTTTTAATGTTCTTGTGAGAAGCGTTGTGATGTTGAATTTTGAAGTCTCGGCAGTGTTCTGCCATCATCTTGTTGTTCAAATTGGAACCATTATCAGTAATGATTCGCTCAAGAACTCCATATCGACAGATGATATCCCTTTTCAGAAATCGAGCTACCACTTTCCTGGTGACATTTGCATACGAAGCTGCTTCAACCCATTTGGTGAAGTAATCAATGGCTACCAGGATAAATCTGTGACCATTTGAAGCAGTCAGTTCAATCTTTCCAATCATATTAATGCCCCACATGGCGAATGGCCAAGGTGAAGACATTACATTCAAAGGATTCGGAGGCACATGCACTTTATCTGCGTAGATCTGGCATTTGTGGCATTTTCTGGCATAGGCACAACAGTCTGCATCCATCGTGATCCAATAGTAACCTGATCTTAACAATTTATTTGCCATTGCATGTCCTCCGACATGGGTACCGAAAGAACCTTCATATACTTCGTGCATCAGTAGGTCTGCTTCCTTCAACACATCTGAGCAAGACCATGTCGAAGTTTCTCTTGTACAAAGAACCATCAGTATTGAGGAAGAAACTACCGGCTAGCCTTCTTAATGTCTTCTTATCGTTTAACGATTCTCCAGGTAGGTATGCCTGAGTCTCTAAGAAGCATTTGATTTCGTGGAACCAAGGCTTGTTATCAGTGTCCATAGAGAATACATATGTCGGTCAGTCTAGTCTGGATACCAAAATCCGAGGTACATAATTGGCGATCTGTACTTTGATCATGGATGAAATGGTAGCCAAAGCGTCTGCAAACTGATTCTTATCTCGAGGGATGTATTCAAGCCTAACTGTTGTGAAGAAGGTCAACAATCTCCTCGTATAGTCACGGTAGGGAATCAAATGCTCTTCATGAGTATACCATTTGTCGTTGGATTGGTTGATTACCAAAGCTGAATCTCCGAATACATTAAAGGTTTTGATCCTGAGGTCAATGGCTTCCTCAAGACCCATGATACAAGCTTCGTATTCTGCTTCGTTGTTAGTGCATGCAAAGGTGAGCTTTGCTGAGAAAGGCATATGAACCCCTTTAGGTGTAATAAGCACTTCACTAACCCCACGACCGTTGCAGTTAACTGCCCCGTCAAACATCATAGTCCATGCTTATTCTGGGTCACGCCCTTCAGTGTGAATAGGCTCTTCAGAATATTTTTTATTTTAAGAACATGATGTCTTCATCAGGGAAGTCAAATCTCATAGGCTGGTAATCATCAATGGGTTGCTCAGCCAGATAGTCCGACAATACACTGCCATTGATGGCTTTTTGAGAGGTGTACTGAATGTCATACTCTGTTAGAATCATTTGCCATCTTGCAACCCTTCCGGTAAGTGCTGGCTTCTCAAATATGTACTTGACTGGATCCATCTTTGAGATCAATAAGGTAGTATGAGTCAACATATATTGTCTTAGTCGGCGAGCAGCCCACGCTAAAGCACGTCAAGTTTTCTCGAGCAGTGAATAACGTTGTTCACATTCGGTAAACTTTTTTCTTAGGTAGTATATTGCATACTCTTTTCGACCAGACTCGTCATGCTGGCCCAACAACACCCCATTGATTCATCTAATACTGTCAGGTACATGATTAGAGGTCTTCCTTCGACTGGAGGCATGAGAATTGGAGGTTCTTGCAGATATTATTTGATCTTGTCAAAAGCTCTCTGATAGTCATCGTTCCACCTGACTGTTTTCTCTTTTCTTAGCAGTTTGAACAAGGTTTCGCAGGTTGCAGTGAGATGAGATATGAACCTTGAAATGTAGTTCAATCTACCTAAGAACCCTCGAACTTCATTCTCAGTATTAGGTGCAGGCATTTCTTGAATAGCTTTGACTTTATCGGGATCAACCTCAATTCCTTTTTCACTTACAATAAAACATAGCAGCTTACAAGAACGTACCCCGAATGTGCATTTGTTGGGGTTCAACTTCAACTGATACTTCCTCAGGCGCTTGAACAATTTAAGCAGATTCACCAAATGATCTTCCTCTGTAAGGGACTTGGCAATCATATCATACACATAGCACTCGATTTCTTTATGGATCATATCATGGAATAATGTTACCATAGCCCGTTGATATGTTGCACCGGCGTTCTTCAGACAAAACGGAATTACCTTGTAGCAGAACGTGCCCCAGGGTGTGATGAAAGTTGTCTTCTCCATGTCTTCAGGTGACATCTTAATCTGATCGTATCCAGAAAATCCGTCCATGAAAGAAAATACCGAGAACAGAGCTGTGTTATCCACCAGTACGTCAATGTGAGGTAATGGGAAATCATCTTTCGGGCTTGCTCTGTTCAAATACCGGTAATCGACACACATACGCACCTCGCCATCCTTTTTAGGTACGGGTACAATGTTAGCAAATCACGGCGGGTAACTAGTTACAGCAAGAAAACCGGCGTCCCACTGCTTTTGTACTTCCTCTTTGATTTTCATGGCCATGTCTGGGCGAGTACGGCGGAACTTCTGTTTAACTGGAAGACAATCTTCTTTCAATGGCAGCTTGTGCATGACAATATTTGTATCCAGACCTGGCATATCTTGATAGGACCAAGCAAAGACGTCGACATACTCTCGAAGCATATTGATGAGTTGTTCATTTACTGGAGCTTGCGGACTGGCCCCAATCTTCACCTCTTTCAAATCTTCCTCGGTACCAAGATTGATAGTCTCAACCTCCTCCTGATGAGGAGCAATCACCTTTTCCTCTTGTCTCAATAACCTGGCCAACTCTTCAGGCAAATCATAGTCTTCATCAACCCTTTCATCTGCTTGATTAATCGGATTGTCGAAGTCATACGAGGTCATAACAGTGTCGTTGTCGGTGCAATCTGGAGGACTATCTCTGCAAGGGTTGAGAGTTGTTCATTTTAGTGATTGATTTTATCTTATTTTTAGAAAAAGTGAATGACGTTTATTAAGAAAACATTTCCATTTATTGTTTTGTGCGAAAATAACAAAAATGAAAAGACAGTGAGCGAAAAGATTGTTTGCAAAAGATGTCCATTGTTCATTAATTTCAATTTGCACAAAATACATATATGGCCCTATTACAAAATGAGTCCTGACACCTTGGGAAAGATGCAAGACTTTGATGCATGCTTAAAACAGGAAATAATAATTACTCTGCAGCAGTAACCCTTATAATTTCCTGGGAAGACCAGTTGAGGACTTGTTGGCCCGGGACTCTTGGACGAATCCAGCTTTCCAGGTTGTAGTCGCTTTCAGCCTCGTCTTCCACATTGTTGATAGCATCCGGGGTCAGCATTTCCCCACTTATGAACTTGGGAGCTTCAGCACCCTCCTCTTGGACCTGTCGGGATGGTCTGTAACCCAAACCGAATTTGTCTTCCTTTATCTGCACTTGCAGCAGCTTGCCCCAGCCTTGGGCATTCCCGTCTTAACCAACCTTCTGAGCTTGTTTGTAAGAAGCAATTGAAGTACCAGACACTTCAGTTGTTGCTTCATTGACATTGAGAGCTTCAAAACCCTAACTCATTGTCTCATGGATTTCCCCATCCATCTCAATGTACTTGTAAGTAGCTAGATGACTGACGAAGATGTCCTCCTCTCCACAGATGGTGATAATTTGACCTTCCCATTCGTATTTTAACTTCTGGTGAAGGGTAGACGTTATTGCGCCAGCGACATGAATCCAAGGTCTACCCAACAAACAGCTGTAGGCAGGCTGAAAGTCCATCACATAAAAGGTAGTTTTGAAATTCTGTGGGCCAATTACTACAGACAACTCTATTTCTCTGAGGACCGATCTCTTAGAACCATCAAAGGCTCTCACAACCAGGTTTCTCGAACGGAGTGCAAGACCATCATATTCCAGCTTGACCAAGGCCTTCTTTGGAAGGACATTGAGAGATGACCCAGTGTCAACTAAGACATGAGAAAGTACAACACCTTTACACTCTAAGGTGATATGTAAAGCCTTATTGTGATTGCGGCCCTCCGTAGTCAGATCAGCATTGGTGAAACCTAGACCATGACTAGTATTAACATTTGAAACCACCGTTTCTAGATGATTAACTGTAATCTCTTCTGGCACGTAAGCTGCGTGCAAAACCTTGAGCAATGCATTCTTGTGAGCCTCGGAATACATGAGCAGAGATAGAATGGAGATTTTGGAGGGTGTTTGATGGAGATGATCTACTACTTTGTAGTCACTCTTCTTAATAATTCTCATGAACTCGTCTACATCCTGATCAAAGGGTGTCTTCTGAGTCTCTTTGGCAATTGGTTCTTCTGGAACCACATTCTTGCCTTTAGCTTTGGAAGTAGCTTCTGCTTCAGCATTAACTCTTGGTAACTGTGAAGCAAAGAGACGTCCACTTTGAGTGAAGCCTCCGCCTCCCCCTACATTATTAATTTGTGGTGTAAAAGTTGAAGAATCAAGAGTGACTTTCTTTCCATTGCAATAAAGATCTGAATCGTAATGCCAAGGCATGACACTGCTGCTGTCATAAGGAAATGGTCCAGGCACCGTGATAGTAACCGGACTGATTGCTGCGGCAGAAAGAGTTGTGACAGTCTAAGGATCATAATAGATTGTGACAGAAGGTCTGATTGGAGATGATATATGTGCAGGAAGTCGTTGATGTTGAGGAGGGTGTTATTGAAAGTTGTTGTCAAGAGAATCCGGAACATGAATGGTTGCTGGGTCATAATAAATGGTGACCGTTGAGATGTTGTCATTGATGGTTGTTGGTTTTGTAGTAGACTCTGTTGAGATAATGTTTGCTGATGTTGTAAAGGATTCCTTTGAAATGGTGTTTGCTGGTGTTGTAGGAGAGATGTTTGTTAAAGTTGTAGAAGCGGGAACCGTTGATGTGATTTGTAAGATGCCTTCTTTGATAAGACTGCTAATACTAATCTTCATACTTGCACAACTGTTGGCAGAAACTTTGCAAGCTTCACAACATGCCTCACAACCTGGAAACACTTGGCACTTCAATAGCTAAGCTTTCACTTCAGCCAGTGGTGTTTGAATGTTTGCAATGTCATCAATAGGAATTGCTAGTTGGTCTTCCTCAATAGCATTAATCCTCGGTCCATTGTGATTTGGTATTGGATTCTTTGTGACATTACGTGGAGGTGCAAAATTCAAGGCTTTGGAATCAACTAAGTCCTGAACTTTCATATGCAATGCCCTACATTTCTCTGTTGTATGGCCAGGTGCATTGGAGTGAAAAGAACATTTGGCATTAACATCATAGTTCCTTGGAAGATTCAAAGGATCTGGGGGAGTCAAAGTTCTCAATTCAATCAGGTTGAGCTTCAATAACTATGGAAGTAGAGCTGCATAAGGCATTGGGATGGGATCGATAACCCTGTTGATTTGTGAAGTCCTTTGCTGGAACGGACATTGTTGTTTGTTGTTGTTGTTGTTTCTATAAGATCTCTGTTGTTGTGGGAACTGTTGTTGTTGTGGAAAGTGTTGTTGTTGAGGGAAGTGTTGTTGTTGGGGTGCTGGAGTAGGAATGGTGACTGCAGCTATTGATCTTTGCATGTATTGGGGCCTACCTCTGTTAACATGCACTGCATTAGTCTCTCTTATTCTTCTAGGTCCTGAGAAGGGTTTTCTTGCATTGCTGGAGCTAACACCGTTGTAAAAAATCTTACCCATCTTGAATAAGCTTTCAATTCTCTCACCAGCTATAACCACGTCAGCAAAACTGGTAGAAGAGAAAGCAGCAAGCCGATCAATGTAGGTTCCTTGCAATGTATTCATAAACATGTCAGCCATTTCCCTTTCGGACATAGGTGGCTGGACAGCAGCAGTAAGCTGTCTCCATCTTTGGGCATATTCCCGGAAACTTTCTCTTGAAGATTGAGAAATACCCATCAGGAGGGTCCTATTGGGAGCCATATCCAGGTTGTATTGATATTGGGGTATAAATGCCTCGGCTAAGTCCTTCCAGTTTCTGACAGTAGCTCTGGATAGGTGTAAATACCACTCTCTGGATGCCCCGGTTAAACTGTCTTCAAAGTAGAACATTGTAAACACCCAAAATTTTCCCTAACTTTTTTCTCACAACATGGCTTGTGATCTTTAAGTTTTTGCATTAACATAAGCATATCATATCTCACTGCATAATTTCATTTCATCTGCATCTAGGGTTTGTGATCTGAGCAATCCAAGAAGTGATATAAACCATCCCAAAGGTCTTGAGGCTTTCCAAGAGGGTCCATGTGTGTTCCATGATCATAATATGCTCCGCAAATTTCATAAAAGTCAAGAGATCACAAAGAATGACAAAGGCATAGAGGCAGACTGAAGATTTCCTGCACAGATGACCTAAAATTAGGGTTTTGGTTTAAGAGTCCTTAATCCCAATTTTTTTTTGTCATTCTTGTTTCTAATGGTCTTAATGTGTTATAAGGATCATTTATACCAAATTTGATGAAGAAATTCATTGTGGAAGTCATCTGATCACTAGGTAACTTCTTGAGCAAGTAAAGTCAAAATCAGGGCATCTAAGGCCTCTATCAAGGGCACCAAAGGGTCATCATCATCATTTTGAGTCTTTATGATATTTATTTGATATTATAAGTGGTTGTAAGTTCACAATATTGGAGAATTTTGAGCCAAATGCAAACTTGCTATTTTTGGAAATGACTTGTAATGGAAACTTTCCATTTTGGAAAAGATTTTCAACCTATTCTTTCATGACCAAAAATGCTTCAAATGAAAAATTCTTGGGAATGAAAGTTGTAGATTATGTCTTCCCATTTTCAAAAGGTACAAGAACATGTCTTGATTCATCCTAGAACTCAAGATATGGCCTTTCAAAGTTGGCAAAAATCCTATAATTTTCAAGTGTGCACCAAAGAGGGATTTTTGCAAATTCAAGTTTCAAGCCATTTCATGACCTCTAATTGACTCCTAAACATCATACAAACATAGTGCAATGCATTTGGACCAGAATTGTGCCTTGCATCACAAGTTTCATTAAGCCATTTTCACAAAATCTCCAAAGTTGGAAATTTGCAAAACCTATGGTATCTCTTCATCCAAGTGACCCAGCTGCATAAAAATGATCCTAGGGCCATCTATGAATCAAGCTGAGGCCATACACTCCTTGAAACAGTTTCTGCCATGGCCCATGCTTGTGGTACAAAACTTTTGACTTTTTTGCAACTTTCCCATACCAATTACACTATGCCACCACCAACCTTCTGACCAATCAAGACATCACATACAAGCATCATGGACCTCATTTCATATCACAAAAAACTTCCCTTCTTCGAATCTCTTAGCACAACCACTCAAACTCAAAATATCTTTCACCATTCAATTCCACATAACCTAAGGATCATTTCCCACCCCTTGCCATGGCCTGAAACAAGCTCAAACCAAAACACGATTTCTGCACATTCAGAATTGAAACACTAAAACCAGCCACCATAAACTTGTTCTAAGCATCACAACATCCTCAGGGGGTCCATTGGAATTGATTTGCACCAAGGAGAGGTCCATATAGCTCAGATTGAGAAAGCTTCATCTCAGGTAACCATCAAGAATATTTTTTCCAGAAACTCTATTTTAAGTTCTTAGATGATTTTATATGTCTCTCTGATCATGGTGATGTGTTTAGTTTTCAAAATGTTGAGTATCAAGCATGTATTTAGTTTTTGAAAGTTTTTGTGTATATTTTCGTTTTGCTTCAATTCGTGATTTTGGTGGAACATAAATGAATTTTGATGATGGATTCTTGTTCTATGTTGTTTGATGATCAATTCTAGAGATTTTAGTGAAGTTTTATAGCCTAGGGAAGAAGTTAGGTTGAAGGGTTGGCCGGAGAAGATGACCGGAGCTTGCTCCGGTCACCTGAGGGGATTAGGATTTGTTAATTAGGGTTTAGCCAGGTTTGAATGTCAGCCATTGGATCCTTGCTTAGCATGCATATGGATGGCTCAGATTGCTCTATTAAGATTTAATCCATAATTAATTAGTTAATTAGGTTTAATTAATTAAAATTCCCCAGAATGAATCACAGCCCTTAAAACGCACGCGCAGTCAACCAATCTCTCTCACATTTGAATCTGGACCACTGGATCTTCATACTTTGCATTTTATTTAATTTTATTTCATTTTTCTTGCATTTTCTTGTTCATTTTATTAAAAATAGCAAAAAACATCAAAAAATTCTCAAGCTTTTGCATTTTTGTTTCAAATATTTTTCTTAACCTGAAAACATTTTTTATTTTAATTTTTACATTAAAAAAGTATTTTTAAATTATTTAAATGTTTTATTTAATTGATTAATTGATTTTAATTAATTAAATATGCATTTAGGTTTCTAAAAATAACCAAATAATTCATGAAGCATCCCAATACATTTAGAAACATTTTCAAACTCACCATTAAAAATTCTTTTTAGGTTTGATCACATTTTCACAATTTTATTTGAATTAGGGTCCTTAAAAATCACATTTTTTAACCCTAACTTGAAAATTTCATTTCTGCCTAACCATGATAAGTTTGAACTTGGTTCTTATTTCATTGTTTCACATATTGCATATAGTTTCTATTTCTTTTATCTCATATTTTTATCTTGCATTTTCAATTTGATTTAGATTTTCCCTTTAGAAGCACCCAAAAACCTAGCAAACTTAGAAATTTCATAACTTCCACTAGGTTAAGCTTCAGACTTTCTCCTTTGGGGTGTGGTCTTGTATAGGTTTAGAGTTTTTTTGAGCTCGATTTCACTTTTTTTTTTATCATTTTGATTGCTTGTGTTTTGGTCATATGCATCTCATGTTGTCTTAAAACCCTAATTTTGGATCTTCATTTGCATTCTTCTTTGCATTTCATGAACTTATGAACTTGCCATGCCATTCCATTCTCTTGTATGTCATCTTAGACATCTTAGGACATGTTTGAAACATTGCTTGATCATTTATTCATTCATTTTCCATGTTTTTCATTCATTACACCTCTTAATCAAAACACATTAATAATCACTAAGACTTTATCTTGTAACTTGGGCCTTACATTAGGGTTCTATCTCTTCCTTATGGTTAAGAGGGACTAACCCTAGTGTTTAATGGACAAGTCACCCTCAAGTTGTCTTACAAGCCATAAAATCCACTTCTTAATCTCATCCTTTAATTAAAATCCACTTAATAAAGGCTTGTTATATAATGAATTTAGTCCCTAACCATGGATTAAGTTGAGGTATCTTCCTCAGCTTAAGTGTTCTCATCTATCATCCTTCTATTAGGATGGTGTAATGAGTTCACTAATCAATGATTAGAGATTAAACTCATTACTTAACACTAAGCAAAAACCAAAATCATCTAAATAATCACAAGTAGGTTAATGATCTTAATCCTACATCATCATGGTAATTAAGTTGAGATGCTTATCTCATACTTATGTAAGCTCATTATCCCTAATCAGGGAGGATATAATGAGTTTACAACTCTGGATTTAGGCTTAAGCTCATTAACTTATGCAAAGCACCAAAAATAATAAAAAACTGAAAGCACCAAAAACAAACAATAATCGTCTCCTTCGGGATTCTTTTCTCATCACAATCATTCACAAACGAGAACTTGCTTCTTCCGTCTAATGCAAGACAGTTAGCACTCGAGCCAGACGAGTCATACACTTGAGCATAGGCAAGCAAGCAGTTCACAGTCAATTCATTTTCCAGTCTCTTTGAGTCGAACTACGGTGTTCTGACTTCCTCATTGCATGAGAGGATACGTAGGCATAACTTAAAGGTTATCGAACAAAAGTCTATGTGTCTTCCCCCTCTTTCAGCTTTCTTTTCTAAGCCTCAGTTCCTGAGCAATTCACCTTTTTGCACTAACATTTGTATTTTCTTTCCTTAGCTTTTGCACACAGATAGCACATACACCTACCCCTTTAAAACACAATTTTGTAAGCGTGGATCCCGTCGGGTACGACGGGCGATCTGGGTGCTAATACCTTCCCAGATCCTAACCAACCCCCTTTCTCAGTTTCTCTGGTTCGCAACCGTCTTATCCATATCTTTCCAGGTTTATGCAGCATTACCTTTCCTTCGGGATAAAAATGCCTAGCTGGCGACTCTATTCAATTAAACCTCATTTCTCTTTCGCCGACGGTTTGCGTTTGCACCGAGATGAAAATTCGGGGAGCGACAGCTTGGCGACTCTGCTGGGGATCATATCTTGCAACCAGAGCTTCTGGTTCTTTTTGTGGGTTCCTCCTAGCGCTTGTTTTATTTGTGTTTATGGGGGTGTTATGTGTGCTTTTTGTTTATTGCTTAATTTATCGCTTTCTGTATAACTTTATTTATCGCTTTCATTTACTGTTTTTATGCATTTCATATTATTGTCATCATATCATGTGCTGGATTTGTTGGTTTTCCTTGGTGGGAGGGGTATCTCAGTGAGCAAGGTTCCACACCAAGAGCCTGAGTGACACATAGGATTAGAGTGGCTTCATATTCTTTCCCATTCCATTTCGGTGTGGTGCGGGAATATGAAACACGGTTCAGACATGGGTTTCTTCTTGAGAACTTTGTGCTACATATTTCCTATATTGCTAGGGCTATCTGGGAAGCCTGCTAAGTCTGGATGACCTTTTTAGATGACCTTCAACATCTGAGGTGAATTAGAGAAGGGTCTTTTATGATTAATGTAAACATTGTACTTCCGGGTTAGAAGTGTTTACACTTCTCATAATAGATCCAAGTCTGAGGATCCTTGTTCTAGAACAATACCTGTGAGTGGGTTGGGATGTTTACAGGTTTTCAGGAACCCTTGGCCTCAACATACCCTGTTACTGATATTGTTTTAAGGTTACACTATTTTGGACTGATTCTATGAAACCCTAGACTTGTGACTCTTTATTTGAGTCCCCCACCTGGTTACTGTTTCTCAGACCTTCATCCGGACTTATGAACATTCATGGACCCTATCAAAGCAAATGACAGATCCAACACCTGATCACAAACCCTTGCATATCATTCTGCGTACATCATTTTGCATCATTTTAACATTTGTCTATTTGTTTTACAGGGTATCCACCTTCATCTTTGGTTTGGTTTTGACTTTTCTTCTGCTCAGCCATCTTCATCAGTTATCTTCTTCAGAGATCTTCTTCAGTTGATATCTTCTCCAGTTTGCCTTCATTAGTATTTCTCCTGAGTTATCTTCATTAGTATCCATTATCAGTATGGACTCATCTAGGAAGAGCAACATCACATATCATTTCTTTGAGCCCTCTCTAGCAGGCATCAAACAGATTCAGGCACTTATCACTCCTGATCATGTCCCTTTATTCAGGGAACATTATGGAGATATTATGGATATGATCATGGACTTGGATGCATCACAGAGGAGCATGATTCACACTTGCTTGCAGTTTTATGAACCTCCTCTCAGATGTTTCACATTCCCAGACTTTCAGATGGGTCCTTTGTTGGAAGAGTTTTCCATGTTGTTGGGTGTCCCTATCAGGAGGGGAATTCCTTTCAACCCTGAGATGACTGCTCCTAGGAATGAAGACATAGCAAAGGCTCTATACTTGGAAGCCATCATCATTGATCAACATATGACCACCAAGGTTGGAATCCCAGGCCTCCATTTTGACGTATTGATCACTCAGGCCACCAGTTATGCTGTAGCAGGGAAGTGGGAAACTGTTTGTGCTCTCCAGGCTCTTGGTATATATGGAATCATCTTGTTTGCCGACGAGCCTAAGTTTTTAAGCAAGAATGCTATCCATATCTTCCTACTGAAGAATCCAGTTCCTACCTTTCTAGGGGATTTCTACTACTTAGTGCATCAAAGAAATGAGAAGCAAAGGGGAAGACTAGTTAGATGTTGTGCACCTCTCTTCTACTGTTGGTTATTGAGACACCTGCCAAAGACAAAAGCTTTCCTGAATCCTCATCAGTCAAGAAATTGGGCTAAGAGAATGATTGCTCTCACTTCAGAAGACATCAGGTGGTGTACTCAGAGCACCAAGGGCAGGGACATGATTATAAGCTGTGGGCAGTATCCCAATGTACCTCTTATTGGAGTGAAGGGTTGCATCAATTACAATCCTTTTCTTTTCAAAAGGAAGCTAGGGTATGCCTTAGTACATCCACCAAGAGAGCAAGATTTAGCAGAGACCCTTTATTGTGATGTTCAGAACAATCATGCCATCATCCGACAAGCAGCCTGGGCTTGGGATAACATACAAACAAAAGGGACTGCTATTCTAGGCAAGTGTAACAACATAGCTTCAGCTCAGTATATTGATTGGTCTCGCATCAGAGGACAGATCATCCGCATGCCATTCACCCTGGAATATGTTCCAGGGCCATCATCAGTAGAGCCTGTAGCTACAGTCAGTTTTGAGAAGCTGAAAGAGAGGAATGCCCAGCTTTCTGAAGCCCTGAAGAAGACCCCCTGGGAGAGGAATGATAGTCGTTTGGACAATGAGAGGTTAGAGAAGCTTTGGATCGAGCATATGACCAAAATTGAGAAGACAAATGATTACATCAAAAAAGCCCAGGAAAGGGAGTTGGTATTGAAGAATGCTTGCAAAGAAGCTAAGATTCAGATAGCCGGAGCTGAGAACTACTTAGAAGAGAGTCAGGCTAGATGGATCAGAATTACTGAAGCTCGTTTACAAGAAGATCAGAGGACCCAAGCTAGGATAGAGCAGCTGGAAGCTAATGAGAAGAAGAGTCAGGAAGCCTTGTTAGCAGCACATAAGGAAATATCCGAGTTGAAACTCTGGGCGGGGTTGAAGAGATCAAAAGACCAAGACAAGTACCAGAAGTTGACAAGTGCCATTGCCACCAGGAACCTTCTTATCAGGACCATCACAGAGCATCCAGTTGGACCAATGACTGATGCTCTCCTGAAGGAAGTCAAAGAGGATGACTTTGGGCTGGATGTTTGATTTCTTTGTACTTGTACTTCATTTTTGTTTGTACTTTTGTTGATTTTGTTGTATTTTGACCCACCATGGGAACTTGTTGTAACCATAAAATATGTATCTTTTGCATTTGAAATGTATGGTTTATGTATTACTTGAATTTTCTAATGGACTGCATTTCTTTTCAACATCTTCATTCCTAGTCGTCTGGAAGGTCAAAACCAAAGAACCAAACCGGATACCCTTGGAAGACAAATATAAATATTGCATTGCATACTAACCTCATTCTTGGTTTTGTAGGTGTTTTTGTTGTTGTTTTCTCACTCTGTTGTTGTTTCAGGAAACATTTCTCGTAGGAGGGTTTTCCCCATCAACAGAGTTCACCGGTATCCTACAAGAAACAACCTTCCGAGCTTACAGATGGACCAAGTTCAGCAAGATCTGACTGACGTTAGAACTCAGATGGCTAATGAAAGAACTGAGACGAGGGCTCAAATGAACCAGTTCATGGCAGTAATGAATGGGTTGGCCCAAATCCAAGAAAGATTAAGAGAGTTAGTCGAGTGGCAAACTCCAGAAGAGAATCATCCAGGTACAGGAGGTACTAGTAACAATGATCACAAACAGCCACGAATAGATGCGCCAAAGTTTGGGCCTCACCTCAACCCTGAAGTCAATGCTATCAAAAATACTCAAGGAAACACTGGAGGTCGTGCCTTGCAAGAGGACCCTCAAGAGGAACAATTTATAGTAATTGGTTTTGGGGATGGAGCCTATGATTGTTGCCTGGATGAAATAACAGAAAAGCTGAGGTCTTTGGAGTCCCAAAACTCTTTGGGATTTCATGTAATGGACATGGGTTTAGTTGAGGGAGTCAGGATTCCTCACAAATTCAAGCCTCATTACTTTGAGAGATATAATGGTACCTCTTGTCCACGTACTCACCTGCAGTCCTTTCTGGGAAGACTGAAAGCTTACACCATGGATGAAAAATTATGGATGTTCTACTTCGAAGACAGTTTGACCGGGGCATCCCGTGAATGGTATTCTCACCTGTCCAGTGCAACAGTCAGAAATTGGAAGGATTTGGCTGAAGCTTTCATACGCCAGTATCAATATAACTTGGACATGGCTCCCAACAGAACCCTCCTGATGGGTATGTCACAATCTTCAAGAGAAAGCTTCAGGGAGTATGCCCAAAGATGGAGACAGCTTGCTACTGCTGTCCATCCTCCAATGTCTGAGAAAGAAATGGCCGACATGTTCATGAACACCCTGCAAGGAACTTAAATTGACAGACTCGCTGCTTTCTCTTCCACTAGCTTTGTGGATGTAGTTATAGCTGGTGAGAGAATTGAGAGTCTTTTGAAGATGGGCAAAATTTCAGACAACGATGCTAGTTTCAGCAATGCAAGGAAACCTTTCTCAGGGCCTCGTAGGACAGGTGAGACAAACTCAGTACACATGGGCAGAGGTAGGCCTCAATACATGCCAAGAACAGTAGCTGCTGTCACCATTCCAGCTCCGACACCTCAACAACAGTATCCTTCACAACCACAACACTTCCCACAGCAACAACGATTTCCTCAACAGAGATCTTACAACAATAACAATCAGTAACAACGGTCGTTTCAACAAAGGCCTTCACAAATCAACAGGGTTATCGATCCCATTACGATGCCCTATGCTGCCCTATTTCCACAATTATTAAAGCTCAATCTGATCAAATTGAGGACTCTGGCTCCACCAGATCCCCAGAATCTTCCAAGAAACTATGATGTTAATGCCCGGTGTGCCTTCCACTCAAATGCACCTGGCCATACAACAGAGAAGTGCAGAGCCTTACACATGAAGGTTCAGGATTTGATTGATTCTAAGGTAGTCAACTTTGCACCTCCTCCAAGTGTTACCGAGAATCCTATGCCTAGCCATGGTGGGCCTAGGATAAATGCCATTGAGGAGGATCAACCAATGAACCTAATTGACAATGTTGCAAGCATTCAGACACCTCTGGCCGAGGTTAAAGCCCAGCTTTTAAAGTGCCAAGTGTTCCCGGGTTGCGAGGCCCATTGCGAAACTTGCAAGATTTCCATGAACGGTTGTGCAAGTTTGAAGACCTGCATCAATAATCTTATCAAAGAAGGCACTTTACATATCACTTCAACAGTTCTAGCTCCTACAATATCAACACCCATTCCTTCTACAACACCATCACATATCATTCCATCAGATGTAACAAGTATCACTCCTACAGCTTCAACAACAATCATTCCAACGGATTCTTCTACAACATCAACAACCATCCCTTCTTCAACTTCAACAGACATCAGTTCAACACATCCTTCTACAACAACAACAACCATCAATGAAGACATTTCCACAATTACTATATACTATGATCCTGCAACAATCCATGTTCTAGATTCACATCAACATCTCCATCAACATAAACAACCTTCATCACCAGCACCATCTCCGGTCAGACCTCCTGTTACAATTTATTATGAACCTCAAACTGTCTCAGTTCCTTCTTCCGTAAAAATCAGTCTGGTTACTATCACGGTACTAGGACCAGTTCCATATGACAAAAGCAGTGATGTGCCTTGGCACTATGGCTCATATTTAATTGCGACGGAAAGAAAGTAACTCTTGATACTTCTACACCACAGATTGATAATGTTGGGGGAGGCGGAGGCTTCACTCGAAGCGGACGTCTCTTCGCCTCACAATTCCAAAGAACTAATTCTGAAGCAGAAGCTGCTACCAAGGCTAAGGATAAGAATGTGGTGCCTGATGAACCTATTGCCAAGGAAGCTCAGAAGACATCCTTTGACCAGGATGTAGATGAGTTCATGAGAATAATCAAGAAGGGTGACTATAAGGTTGTGTACCAGCTCCATCAGACCCCCTCCAAAATCTCTATTCTATCACTGCTAATGTGTTTCGAAGCTCATTCAAATGCACTTCTCAAAGTCCTGCACGCAGCTTATGTGCCAGAAGAGATTACAGTTAATCAGCTAGAGACGGTGGTCTCTAATGTCAATACTAGCCATGGGCTAGGGTTCACCGATACTGATCTAACTACGGAGGGCCGTAACCATAATAAGGCTTTACATATCACCTTGGAGTGTAAAGGTGTTGTTCTCTCTCACGTCTTGGTTGACATTGGGTCTTCTCTCAATGTTCTTCCAAAGAAAGCCTTGGTCAAGATGGAATATGACGGTCTTGAACTGCGTCCAAGTAACCTGGTAGTGAGAGCCTTTGACGACTCTAAAAGATCGGTTCTTGGGGAAATTGAGCTGCCTGTGGTGATTGGCCCACAGATCTTCAAAACTATCTTCTACGTGATGGGCATTCAGCCCGCCTATAGCTGTTTGTTAGGTCGGCCATGGATTCATGCCGCTGGCATTATGACGTCGACCCTTCACCAAAAGTTAAAATATGAATGGGAAGGTCAAGTCATCACAATCTGTGGGGAGGAGGATATTTTCGTCAGTCATCTAGCTACTTACAAGTATATTGAGATGGAAGAAGAGATCCATGAGACAATGAGCCAAGGGTTTGAGGCCCTCAATGTCAATGAAGCAACAATTGGAGTGCCTGGTACTTCAATCTCTTCTTATAAGCAAGCTCGGAAGGTTGTTGAAGACTATGTCCAGGGCTGGGGCAAGCTGCTGCAAGTTCAGATCAAGGAAGACAAATTCGGGTTGGGTTACAAACCATCCCGACAGGTCCAAGAGGAGACTACTAAAGCTCCCAAGTTTATCAGTGGGGGAATGCTAACCCTGGATGCAATCAACAATATGGAAGACGAGGCTGAAAGTGACTTCAACCTGGAAAGTTGGATTCGTCCAAGAGTCCCAGGCCAGCAAGTCCTCAACTGGTCTTCCCAGGAAATTATAAGGATTACTTCTGCAAAGTAATTATTATTTCCTGTTTAAGCATACATCAAGTCCTGCATCTTGCCCAAGGTGTCAGGACTCATTTTGTAATAGGTCCATATTTGTATTTTGTGCAAATGAATGATTAATGAACAAATGGACATCTTTTGCAAACAATATTTTTTTCCGCTCATTGTCTTTCATTTTTGTTATTTTCGCACAAAACAATAAATGACGATGTTTTTAAATAATAACTCCATTCACACTTTTTCTAAAAATAAAATCAATCACTAAAATGAACAAATCTCAACCCTTGCAGAGATAATCCTCCAAATTGCACCGACAACAACACTGTTATGACCTTGTATGACTTCGACAATCCAATTAATCAAGCAGATGAAGGGGTTGATGAAGACTATGATTTGCCTGAAGAGTTGGCTAGGTTGTTAAGACAAGAGGAAAAAGTGATTGCTCCTCATTAGGAGGAGGTTGAAACTATCAATCTTGGTACCGAGGAAGATGTAAAGGAAGTAAAGATGGAGCCAGTCTGCAAGCTCTAGTGAAAGAACAACTCATCATTATGCTTCGGGAATATGTCGATGTCTTCGCTTGGTCCTATAAAGATATGCCAAGTCTAGATATAGATATTGTCATGCACAGACTGCCATTGAAAGAAGATTGTCTGCCAGTTAAACAGAAGCTACGCCGTACTCGCCCAGATATGGCCATGAAAATTAAAGAGGAAGTACAAAAGCAGTGGGACGCCGGTTTTCTCGCTGTAACTAGTTATCCGCCGTGGGTTGCTAACATTGTACCCGTACCTAAGAAGGATGGCAAGGCGCGTCTGTGTGTGGATTACCGGGATCTGAACAGAGCAAGCTCGAAGGATGATTTCCCATTACCTCACATTGACGTATTAGTGGATAACACGGCTCAGTTCTCGTTATTTTCCTTTATGGATGGATTTTCTGGATACAATCAGATCAGGATGTCACCTGAAGACATGGAGAAGACAACTTTCATCACACCTTGGGGCACGTTTTGTTACAAGGTAATGCCGTTTGGTCTAAAGAACGCCGGTGAAACTTATCAACGGGCTATGGTAACAATATTCCACGATAGGATCCATAAAGAAATTGAGTGTTATGTGGATGATATGATTGCCAAGTCCCTTACAGAGGAAGATCATTTGGTGAATCTACTGAAACTGTACAAGCGTCTGAGAAAGTATCAGTTGAAGTTGAACCCCAACAAATGCATATTCGGGGTACGTTCTGGTAAGCTGTTGGGTTTTATTGTAAGTGAAAAGGGAATTGAGGTTGATCCTGATAAAGTCAAAGCTATTCAGGAAATGCCTGCAACTAAGACTGAGAAAGAAGTTAGAGGGTTCTTAGGTAGATTGAACTACATTTCAAGGTTCATATCTCATCTCACTGCAACCTGCAAACCCTTGTTCAAGTTGTTAAGGAAGGAACAAACAATCAGGTGGAACGATGATTGTCAGAGAGCTTTTGACAAGATCAAAGAATATGTGATATACTACCTAAGCAAAACGTTTACCGACTGTGAACAACGTTATTCACTTCACGAGAAAACTTGTTGTGCTTTAGCGTGGGCTGCTCGCAGACTAAGATAGTATATGTTGACTCATACTACCTTATTGATATCAAAGATGGATCCAGTCAAGTACATATTTGAGAAGCCAACACTTACCGGAAGGGTTGCCAGATGGAAAATGATTCTAACAGAGTATGACATTCAGTACACCTCTCAAAAGGCCATCAAAGGCAGTGTATTGTCTGACTATTTGGCTTAGCAACCCATTGATGATTACCAGCCTATGAGATTTGACTTCCCTGATGAAGACATTATGTTCTTGAAGGCAAAAGAATATGAAGAGCCTGTTCACACTGAAGGGCCTAACCCAGAAGAAGCATGGACTATGATGTTTGATGGGGCAGTTAATTGCAATGGTCGTGGGGTTGGTGCAGTGCTTATTACACCTAAAGGGGTTCATATGCCTTTCTCAGCAAGGCTCACCTTTGCTTGCACTAACAACGAAGCAGAATACGAAGCTTGTATCATGGGTCTTGAGGAAGCCATTGACCTCAGGATCAAAACCTTGAATGTATTCGGAGATTCAGCTTTGGTAATCAACCAGACCAACGACAAGTGGTACACTCATCAGGAGCATCTGATTCCCTACCGTGACTATACGAGGAGATTGTTGACCTTTTTCACAACAGTTAAACTTGAGTACACCCCTCGAGATGAGAATCAATTTGCAGACACTTTGGCTACCATTTCATCCATGATCAAAGTACAAACTGCTAATTATGTACCTCAGATTTTGGTATCCAGACTGGACCGACCGACATATGTATTCTCTGTGGACACTGTCACTAATAACAAGCCTTGGTACCATGACATCAAATGCTTCTTGGAGAATCAGACATACCCACCTGGGACATCGTCAAATGATAAGAAGATATTAAGAAGGCTAGCCGGTAGTTTCTTCCTCAATACTGATGGTTCTTTGTACAAGCAAAACTTCGACATGGTCTTGCTCAGATGTGTTGACAAGAAGGAAGTAGATCTATTGATGCACGAAGTACATGAAGGTTTTTTCGGTACCCATGCCGGAGGACATGCAATGGCAAAGAAGTTGCTAAGATCAGGTTATTATTGGATCACAATGGATGCAGACTGTTGTGCATATGCCAGAAAATGCCACAAATGCCAGATCTACGCAGATAAAGTGCATGTGCCTCCAAATCCTTTGAATGTAATGTCTTCACCTTGGCCCTTCACCATGTGGGGCATTGATATGATTGGAAATATTGAACCGACTGCTTCAAATGGTCACAGATTCATCCTGGTAGCCATTGATTACTTCACCAAATGGGTTGAAGCAGCTTCGTATGCAAACGTCACCAGACAAGTGTCGCTCCCACCAAATGACACCCGGGTCAGAAGGGGTACAGACGCGAACGGTCGGCGAAGGGAGGAGGAGATGAATAGAGTCGCCAGCTAGGCATTTTTATCCTGGAGGAAAGGTAATGCTGCATAAACCTAAGAAAGGATGGATAAGACGGTTGCGAACCAGAGAGACTGAGAAAGGGGGTTGGTTACAACCTGGGAAGGTATTAGCACCCAGATTGTCCGCCGTACTCGACGGGATCCACGCTTAAAAGATTTGTGTTTTAAAGGGGTAGTGTCAGTGCAATTTGTGTATCAAAGCTGGAGATAATGCAAGTGTCAGTGTAAAAGAAATGTGAAGTGAATAAGAGAAGTGTCAGTGTAAGGAAAGAGTGAAGCTCAAGACTATGAGGCTTAAAAGAATAATGATGGAAATAGGGGGAATATACAGAGACTTTTGTTCGATAACTGTTAAGTTATGCCTACGTATCCTCTCGTGCAATGAGGAAGTCAGAACACCATAGTTTGACTCAAAGAGACTGAAATAATAAATTGACTTGTGAACTGCTTGCTTGCCTATGCTCAAGTGTATGACCTGTCTGGCTCAGGTGCTGACTGTCTTGCATTAGACGGGAGAAGCAAGTTCTCGTTTGTGAGTGAAAATGATGAGAAAAGAATCCCGGAGGAGACGATTATTGTTTGTTTTTGTGTTTTCAGTCTTTTATTGCTTTTTATGTTTGTCATAAGTTAATGAGCTTGAGCCTAAACCAAGGATTAGTAGACTCATCACATCCTCCCTCTGATTAGGGGTAATGAGAATACCTTAAGTACGAAGTAAGCACCCCACACTTAATCACCATGATGTAGGATTAAGATCATTATCCTACTTACATTTATTTATATGTTTTTGGAGTATTTGTTTAGTGTTGAGTAATGAGTTTAAGCCATAATCAAGGATTTAATGGACTCATTACACCATCCTAATAGAAGGATAATAGATGAGAACATTTAAGCTGAGAAAGGCTCCTCAACTTAATCCATGATTAGGGATTAAACTCATGACAAAACAAAACCTTTATTAAAGTGGATTTTAGTTAATGATAAGATGAAGAAGTGAATTTTGTGGTTTGTAAGACAACTTGAGGGGGACTTGTCCATTAACACTAGGGTTAGTCCTTCTTAACCAATTAAGGAAGAATTAGAACCCTAATGCAAGGCCCAAGTTACAAGCTTATTGTCTTGATGATTATTAGGTGAATTGATTAGAGGATTTAAACACATTAAGGGTTTAACACTTAGGATTAAAGTTATACACTCCATCCTAATAGAAGGATGCAGGCATAAGCTTAATCACAAAGCCTTAAAAACTTTAGGGTTTAGTCCTTGATTATGAGATGAGAAGAGAGACACAAAGATGACACAAAGGTAAAAGCTAAATAGGGGACTAATCAAAACCCTAATTATTATCATACTTGGAGATCCTAGGGTTAGTGAGGCTTAAGAGAGAAAGAAATCTTCAAAGGCCACCAAGGAGGAACAAGATAGAAAAGAGATGAGAGGAGAAGAGAAAAGAGGGAAGAGAGGCACAAGTGAGCAAGCTCACTCAAAGACAAGTAAAAATGCAGCAAGGATGTAAAATGATAAGGTGAGAAGAGGTAGGAGGTGAAGGCAAATCCACCTCCTAAACAAACTTACCATTAACCTGAAAAGTTAGTGCATGATGCATAAAGGAAAGAATGAGATGAAACAATGCATATGGATGGGCGAATGCCAAAGTCAGAAGCATGCACATGATGCAAATGATGTTAGGAGATGATGCAAAATCATACAAGATGCATATATGTGAGCATACAAGAGAATGGATGCATATGGAGCATGCTTTGAACCATGAAAGTTCATGAAAGTTTATGAAATGCAATAAAAGTATGACATGTCAAATGAATGATGCAATGATCAAACATGATTCTAATATGTCCTAAAATGTCTTACATGTCATATTGATGCACAAAATGTCATGGCAATTCTTGAATGTAAGCATATGAAAGGAGGATGCAAATGAAAGCAAAAATTAGGGTTTATGCACAACATACAACACAAAATTCAAAATCAGAAGCAAAGGACATGATAAAAAATTGAAAATGGGATTAAAGGAACCCTAACCCTACATAAGTTCACTGCCCAAAGGAGGGGACCTAACTCTTAACCTAGTGGAAGTTATGAATTTTCTAACTCAAACTAGGGTTTTGGTATACCTCACAATGAAAAACGCAAAACAAAATGAAAATGAAAGATAAATTCAAACCAATTTTACCCTAGAAACTACATGATATGAAGGATGCAATGCAAGAAGAACCATCATCAAACTCTTCGTGGTTAGGCAGAATGAATTTTTTTCAAGTTAGGATCAAAATATTGCCTTTAAACAACTTTAATTCCAATGAAAATTGTCAAACTAGGTCAAGAACCAAAAAGAAATTTGTTTTGAGAGTTTGATAATGTTTCTAAATGTTTTAAAATGCAATGTAAATTTTTTGGTGATTTTTAAATACCTACATGCATTTTTAATTAATTAATTTCCATTAACTAATTAAAAATAAACATTTAAATGATTTAAAAATAATTTTTAATGCAAAAAATAAAAATAAAAATATTTTTGGGTTCTGAAAATTAATGAAATGTTTGACAAAAAATTTCAAAATTTTTTAATATATTTTGCTATTTTTAAAAATTCGTAGAAATAAAATACAAAACAAATAAAATAAAAGTGAATAAATGAAAAAGTATGCAAATCCTGAGGCTCACATTCAAACAGAATTGGAGGGAATTGACTGGCGCCAGATCCTAGGGCTGTAATTCAAACTGACTAAATTAAAACTAAACCCTAATTAATTAACTTAATGACGTGGATTAGGGCTAAATGGGGTGATCTGAGCCCTCGAACACGCGCGGGAAACACCATCGTACGCTCCACATTTAAACTGAACCCTAATCACAGATTAAACCCTAATGACATTCAGGTCACCGGAGAAGAGCTCCGGTCGTCTTCTCCGGTGACATCCCTCCCTGAAAATTGCTATCTCTCTCAAAACCTCCCCCCAAGCCCCCTAAAGCTCCAGAATCACTCAAAAAACATCAAGGAACAAGAATCCAGGCACGAAAACAATTTATTCTCAGAAACAAGCATGAATCGAATCAATCTCTTTTTAGGTCAAAACTTTCAGAGATTCGGTTCATGCTCATTTCTTCACCATTTCCAAAACCACAAAGCTCAGAGTAATCAGGAGACCATGAGGAACAATTCTATAACTTAAAAGAGGATTTCTGGAAAAAAAAGTTTGAGAGAGCTACCTGAGATGGAACTTTCAACTCTGGAACTTTCAGGCATCTTTCTGGCTTCAAAGTCCCTCCAATGATCTCCCTGAAGATGCTTTGAGGCTTAGTTGGAGTTTATGGTGACTAGTTTGTGAGATTGATGAAGTTCTGACCAAGGGAAGTGAAAAATCGTATTTCTGTTTGTGGGCTTTTCAGGGCAAATTGATGGTTGGGAAATGATCAGAGGATCATGTTGAGTGATTCTGTGAAGTTTGTTTTGAGGTTTTAGGCTTGTGTATTGAGTTTCGAAAGAAAATGCATAAAGAGGGATTTTTGTGAATGCTGATGATGCTGTGTATTCAAGCTTTCTTCTTGTGTGTTTTGAGTCTCATTTTGTCCACTTATCAAACTGTGATAGGGCAGAGAGTTGGTGGTGGCACAGTGTGATTGGCATGGTCCCTTTTGCAAAAAGTCAAGTCTATGTGTCCTTTGAGGTATGGGCTGTTTCAGGGCTATAGCAAGGGCATGTCTGCTGCAACTTGATTCAAGGATGACCATGGAAATAAGTTTGAGGTCAATTAGCAAGTTTGTGAGAAGTTGTGGGAGGTTTTGCAAATTTGTAAACCTTTGGCCCTTTTGAGATTTCTTAAAGCATAAGTCATGAAACTTGGAGATTCTTTGGTGCATTCTGAATTTTAGGTCATGAACTATGTTTGTGTAATGCTTAGAAGTTGATTTGAAGTCATGAGAATGCTTGGCATGTGAAATTGCAACTTTCTTCTTTTGGTGCAAAAGTGAAAAATAAGTGATTTTTCCCAACTTTGACAAGCCATAACTTTTGATCCAAAATGAATTAGAAAGAGTTCTTGTACTTTTTGAAAATGGGAGGATCCATTCTACAACTTTCATGACCAAAGTTTTCTCATTTGAAGCATTTTTGAATCAAAAAGAGGAGGTTGAAAAACTTTCCCAAAATGGCAAGTTTACATTACAAGTCACTTTCCCAAAAAGGCAACTTTGCAAATGGCTTGAAATTCCTCAATTTTGTGAACTTCTAACATCTTCTATGATCAAATAAAGATCATACACCTTCAAAATGATGGAGAACAACCCTTGGTTGGGTCATTAGGGGCCTCAGATGCCCTGATTTTGCACTGACTTGCTCAAAAAGTCATCTCCTGATCAGATGCCTTCCCCATTAAATTTCTTCATGAAAATTGATATGCATGATACTCATAACATATAGAGACCAATAGAAACAAGAATGACCAAAAAAATTGGAGTTATGGCCTCTGAAACCAAAACCCTAATTTTAGGTCATCTGTGTAGTTAAACCTGGCTTTGCTTCCATGCCTTTCTCAGTTCTTGTGATTCTTTGACTTCCTTGACCTTGTGAGGATATAATATGATGCTTGAACACACATGGACCCCTTTGAAGTGATTGATGACCTTTGGAGTGGCTCAAATAGCTCAGGGATGACTCAGATCACAAACCCTAGATGCAGATGACTTTGAAACAATGCAGTGAAACAAAAGATGCAATATGAGATGCTATGGTTGAACCTATGCACATGAAAAGATCACAAGCCATGTTGAAATGAATGAGGGCAAATTTGGGGTGTTTACAACAAGTGGTAGCTAGATTTTTTAAAAGAGACATCATCTGTCGATATGGAGTTCCCGAGCGAATCATTACTGATAATGGTTCTAATTTGAACAACAAGATGATGGTTGAGTTATGCCGGGACTTCAAAATTCAACATCACAACTCTTCTCCTTATAGGCCAAAGATGAATGGAATTGTTGAGACAGCTAACAAGAACATCAAGAATATTGTGCAAAAGATGGTAGTCACCTACAAAGATTGGCATGAAATACTACCATTTACCTTACATGCGTACCGAACCTCTATCAGAACATCTACTGGGGCAACACCTTATCAGCTTGTGTACGGTATGGAAGCTGTCCTACCTGTTGAAGTTGAACTACCCTCCTTACAGGTAATAATGGACGTGAAACTGGATGAAGCAGAATGGGCCCGATCTCGATACAATCAACTGAATCTAATTGAAGAGAAAAGATTAGCAGCTATCTGCCATGGGCAGTTGTATCAAAAACGAATGAAGAAAGCCTTTGATCAGAAAGTCAGACCTCGGGAATACCAAGTGGGGGAGCTTGTTCTGAAAAGACTTTTTCCTCCTTATACAGACCACAGGGGCAAATGGACGCCAAATTACGAAGGTCCGTTCATAGTAAAGAAAGTTTTTTCTGGTGGGGCACTGATGCTCACTACTATGGATGGCGAGGACTTCTTATCTCTTGTGAATTCATATGCAATTAAAAAATAATTCGCATAAAATGACCTGCTGGACATAAAAATAAAATGTAAGTCCAGGCAAAAATAGGGCATCCTGGCGAGTCAAAAACAGAATAAAAGACTCGGGCAAAAATAAGGGAAAATTGAAAAAAATGTACACCCCCTGAGTTGAAAAGCCACATCAGACAGCTCAGGCGAAAATGGGTATCCTGGTGGATTGAAAACCCGAAAGGGCGATCCATGCAAAATCAGGGAATAAGCGAACAACTGCATTCTGAATTCATCTGTATCACTCACAACATGGCAAGCTTCGAAAGGACAAAGCGTCGGTCGGAATCAACCTTCTTTAGAAAAGCAAGATAAGAAGAACGTCAAGGTCATACAGGTCATAGCAAAGGAAGCTCATTGGAGCGTCAAATTCAAACATTGCCAACACTTTTTATTTTCTCAATTTGCAGCAATGTCCTCATTTCAGGGGATTCACTTCTTTGACTGTATTTGCCTATTCAGGGCACACAAATCAATAAAATCAAAATTTTCAGTCACACTTTGTTTTGTACATTTTTGTTTCGTTTGCAAAATGTCCAAAGTTCATAATACAACACTTGCATAAAACATATGAGCCATTTTAATAAATGCTTGCAGGAAATATGTTTCTTTCAGACAAATCTAATTCCTATGACGGAATCCGGTTGAGGATACTACGGGACACTTGTGTGTTTCCTTTGTCTTAACAGGTTGCAGGTACTCAAGGCAGACAATCTTTCACAGCATGGGGCATATCAAGCATAGTATCCCCAACCAAGTCAGCAATCACCTCATCAACATGGTTACTTGACAGAAGTATTCCCCGACGAAGTTGTTTTCCCCTTGGAGGATCCATCAAGAAACTTACTAAATCCCCAGCATGTCGCCTAGACGAAGGAGTAGCAACATATTACTTCCCAGAATTTATCTCCTCCCCAAGCGGGACCTCCCGAGCAATGCCTGATGGTTTTTTCCCCAGCAATGTGGTCAGGAACTTTCTATTCCCCATCAGAGTTGCCAGGATTCTCTCATCCTCAGTAGAGTCGGTGGAATTGCTTTCACACAAAGTTGCCATTCTCTCCCCAGTAGAGCAATACATGAAATACTTCCCCAGCGGAGTTGCTGAAACTTCCTCATCCCCAACAGAGTTCTCCCTCCGGACAAATCAGCCAATGGTCTCTTTCCCCAGTTGAGTTCTCCCCCTAGACAGATCACTCAGATATGTTTCTCCCTGCAGGATCCGGATCTCGGATCGGGTTTCTCATTTGCATAAATCATAACATTCGCATCATATTCACCAAAATAAGCGTAGCATTCTGTCTAATACGGAGCATTACGGCAAAAATCAAACATTTGCATGATCATGAGCCAGGTTCGAGCCAGTCACCTGCAAATACCATATTCACTTCACCAGCAATATATAAAACCTATCCCCCACAGACAAAGCCAGAATACCTTCTGCACTCTCAAACACAAATGCCTATTTATATTTATACATGCTTATTTTGACACTCGTCCGTGTCATCTTTCCCCAGTAAAGTTGCCATAAAACCTCCAGATTTCTCAAACACTTGTTCACACTCTTACATTTTCTTTGTTGACACTCACCCATGTCATGCTTCCCTGACAAGTCAAACACTCGTCCGTGTCCCTTGCTTAATCTTTTAGAACTTGTCCGTGTCTCACACATATATTCCCAACAGTTCATCTTCGATACTCGTCTGTATCTTGTATATCACCCCTCAGCAGATTCAACACTCGTCTGTGTCCCATGCTTAATCTTTTGGCACTTGTCTGTGTCTCGCAAATATATTCCCAACAGTTCATCTTCGATACTCGTATGTATCTTGTATATCACTCCTCAGCAGATTCAACACTCGTCCGCGTTCCCTTACTTAACTGATTGATACTCGTCCGTATCATCATCCTTAAACATGTGTCAGCATTTGTTTCTACTGATACTCGTTCGTATCGTGGTCCTAAGGATGCTCGCCCGCATCTTTAGTCTATACACACTGTCAGACACTTATACCCTTTATTTTAAAGACGTAAGCACTCATCTGTGTTTTCCATTCCCCAGTAAGTCGCCAACAAAACAACTTTCTCTATCCGACATCCGTCCTATGTCATGATATTTTCGGCATCCATCCCTTTCCAGGTGATCGTCCTTCACCTTTGGATGATCGTCCCTCATCCTTTCCCCAGTGGAATCCCCAATGTTGGAACCTTCTATCCAGCATTCGTCCTATGTCGTGATAAAGAGCAGCCATCCCCTGCTAAGTGATCGTCCTTCACCTTTTGATAACCGTCCCTCATCATTTATCTGATGGCCGTCCCTATCGTTGACCCTTTTTTATCCGGCATTCGTCCTATGTCGCGATAATCCCCGAGAGAAGTCGTACCCTGCTAGGTGATCTTCCTTCACCTCTTGATGATCGTCCTTCATCATGCATACCCGATAGCCATCCCCATCGTTGACCTTTTCTATTCGACATTCGTCCTATGTCGAGGTAAAGAGCACTCGTCCCCTGCTAGGTGATCGTCCTTCACCTTTGATGACCGTCCCTCATCAAATATTTCATTTATTCTTTAACCCGATGGTCGTCCCCGTCGTGGTCCCTTTTCCTTTTCCTAATTACCGTCCTTCATCAGTTTTACCCAATGGTCGTCCCCATCTGATCTTTTCTTTTCAACCTGATGGTCGCCCCCGTCAGTACATCCCTCATCTTTGGCCTGTAAGGAGAAGAATTGTGGTGTTGGATATTGAAGTCCCGGCACAGTTCTGCCATCATTTTGTTGTTTAAGTTGGAACCATTATCAGTAATGATTCGCTCGGGCACTCCATACCGACAGATGATATCTCTCTTCAGAAATCGGGCTACCACTTGCCTTGTAACATTTGCATAAGAAGCCGCTTCAACCCACTTGGTAAAATAGTCAATGGCAACCAAGATGAATCTGTGGCCGTTTGAAGCAGTTGGTTCAATCTTGCCAATCATATCAATTCCCCACATGGCAAAGGTCCATGGTGAAGACATCACATTCAAAGGATTCAGAGGTACGTGCACTTTATCCGCATAAATCTGGCATTTATGGCATTTTCTGGCGTAAGCACAACAGTCTGCATCCATTGTGATCCAGTAATAGCCTGATCTCCGCAGCTTTTTAGCCATAGCATGCCCTCCTGCATGGGTACCAAAGGATCCTTCATGTACCTCATGCATCAACAAGTCTGCTTCTACCTTATCAACACATCTGAGAAGTACCATATCAAAGTTCCGTTTGTACAAGGAACCGTCGGTATTCAGGAAGAAGCTACCAGCTAGCCTTCTTAATGTCTTCTTATCATTGGAAGATGCCCCAGGTGGGTATGTTTGATCCTCCAAGAAGCATTTGATGTCATGGAACCAAGGCTTATCGTCTTTAGCCAGGTCTGCTGAGAATACATATGCTGGCCTGTCAAGTCTGGATACTGATATCCGAGGCACAAAGTTGGCGGCTTGAACTTTGATCATGGATGAAATGGTAGCCAGAGCATCTGCAAACTGATTTTCGTCTCGAGGGATATACTCAAGCTTGACTGTTGTGAAGAAAGTCAATAACCTCCTCGTATAATCTCGATAAGGTATCAGATGATCTTGGTGGGTGTACCATTTGCCGTTGGTCTGATTGATTACCAGAGCTGAATCTCCGAACATAGTCAAAGTCTTGATCCTGAGGTCAATGGCTTCCTCAAGACCCATAATGCAAGCTTCGTATTCGGCTTCGTTATTAGTGCAGTTAAAGGTGAGTTTTGCCGAGAAAGGCATGTGAACTCCTTTAGGTGTAATGAGTACTGCACCAACACCACGACCATTCATATTAACAGCCCCATCAAACATCATAGTCCATTCTTCTTCCGGGTCAGGTCCTTCAGTGTGAATAGGCTCTTCATGATCTTTTGCTTTTATGAACATGATGTCTTCATCGGGGAAGTCAAATCTCATAGGCTAGTAATCATCAATGGGTCGCTCAGCAAGATAATCAGACAATACACTGCCTTTGATGGCCTTCTGGGATGTGTATTGAATGTCATATTCTGTGAGGATCATTTGCCATCTTGCAACCCGTCCGGTAAGTGCTGGCTTCTCGAATATATACTTGACTGGATCCATCTTCGAGATCAATAAGGTAGTGTGGGTCAACATATACTGCCTTAGTCGGCGAGCAGCCCACGCTAAAGCACAACAAGTTTTCTCGAGCAGTGAATAACGTTGTTCACAGTCGGTAAACTTTTTGCTTAGGTAGTATATTGCATACTCTTTTTGACCAGACTCGTCATGTTGGCCCAGCACACACCCCATTGACTCTTCTAATACTGTCAAGTACATGATTAGAGGTCTTCCTTCAATTGGAGGCATAAGGATTGGAGGCTCTTGTAAGTATTCCTTGATTTTGTCAAAAGCCCTCTGGCAGTCTTCATTCCACCTGACCGTTTGTTCTTTTCTTAACAGCATGAACAGAGGTTCACAGGTCGCAGTAAGGTGAGATATGAACCTTGAAATGTAGTTCAATCTGCCTAAGAACCCCCGAACTTCTTTTTCAGTCTTAGGTGCAGGCATTTCTTGAATGTCTTTGACTTTATCAGGGTCAACTTCAATCCCTTTCTCACTCACAATAAATCCCAGCAGCTTACCGGATCGCACCCCGAATGTGCATTTGTTGGGGTTTAACTTCAATTGGTACTTCCTCAGACGCTTGAATAGTTTCAACAGGTTCACCAGGTGGTCTTCTTCTGTGAGGGACTTGGCAATCATGTCATCCACATAACATTCAATTTCTTTGTGGATCATGTCGTGGAATAATGTTACCATAGCCCGTTGGTAAGTGGCACCCGCATTCTTCAGTCCGAATGGCATCACCTTATAACAGAACGTGCCCCAAGGTGTGATGAAAGTTGTCTTCTCCATGTCTTCAGGTGACATTTTGATCTGATTATATCCTGAAAATCCGTCCATGAAGGAGAATACCGAGAACTGAGCCGTATTGTCGACCAATACATCAATGTGAGGTAAAGGGAAGTCATCTTTCGGGCTGGCTCTGTTCAGATCCCGGTAATCCACACACATTCTCACCTTGCCATCCTTCTTAGGCACAGGTACAATATTAGCAACCCACGGAGGATAGCTAGTCACAGCAAGGAAACCGGCGTCCCACTGCTTTTGTACCTCTTCTTTTATCTTCATTGCCATATTTGGGCGAGTACAGCGTAGCTTCTGTTTTACTGGCGGGCAGTCTTCTTTCAGAGGCAACTTGTGCATGACAATGTCGGTGTCCAACCCTGGCATATCCTGATAAGACCAAGCAAAAACATCCACATATTCTCAAAGCATGGCAATCAGTTGCTCTTTCACTGAATCTTGTAAGCAGGCCCCGATCTTGACTTCTTTCACTTCTTCTTCTGTACCAAGATTAACCGTTTCGACCTCCTCCTGATGAGGAGTGATAACCTTCTCCTCTTGCCTTAATAACCTAGCTAGCTCTTCAGGTAGCTCATAATCTTCTTCAACCCCTTCATCAGCTTGATTAATCGGATTGTCAAAGCCATACGAAGTCATAGCAATGTTGTTGTCGGTGCAGTCTGGAGGGCACTCTCTGCAAGGGTTTAGATTTGTTCATTTTAGTGATCGGTTTTATCTTATTTAGAAAAAGTGGAAATGAAGTTATTTATTTTGAAAAGCATTACCATTTTATTTTTGTACAAAAAGTGAAAAATGAAAAACAGTGAGCGAAAAAGAAAAGACTCATTTGCAAAAGACGTCCTGATATCCATTAATTTGATCTTTGCACAAAATACAAGATGGCCCGATTACAAAATGAGTCTTGACATCTTGGGCAAGATGCAAGACTTGATGCATGCTTTAAAATGCAGGAAATAATAATTACTCTGCGGGAGTAACCCTTATAATTTCCTGGGAAGACCAGTTTGAGACATGGCTCCCCGGGGTCCTTGGACGTATCCAGCTTTCCAGGTTGCGCTCATCTTCCGACTCATCTTCCAAATTGTTTACAGCATCCGGGGTGAGCATTCCCCCGTTGACGAACTTGGGCTCCTTGGCAGCCTCTGATTGATCTTGTTGAGTTGGTCTATAAGCCAACCCAAATCGGTCTTCTTTCTTCTCCACGGGCAGCAGCTTGCCCCAACCTTGGGCGGTACCTTCCTCAACAACCTTTCGGGCTTGCTGGTACGATGTTATGGAAGTTCCCAGTACAACAGATGCTTCATTAATGTTCAAGGCCTCAAACCCTTGGCTCATGGTTTCATGGATCTCCCCATCCATCTCAATGTATTTATACGTAGCCAGCTGGCTAACAAAGATGTCCTCCTCCCCACAGATAGTGATGATTTGGCCTTCCCACTCGAATTTTAACTTCTGGTGAAGGGTAGACGTAACAGCGCCAGCGGCGTGGATCCAGGGTCTACCCAACAGACAGCTGTAGGCCGGCTGAATGTCCATCACAAAGAAGGTAGTTTTAAAAGTCCGCGGGCCAATCAACATAGGCAGATCAATCTCCCCAAGCACTGACCTTTTAGAGCCATCAAATGCTCTCACCACCAAATTACTCGGACGCAAATCCAAGCCATCATACTCCAGCTTCACCAAGGCTTTCTTTGGTAGAACATTAGGCGATGACCCAGTGTCCACCAGTACATGAGATAGAATAGCACCCTTGCATTCCAAGGTGATGTGTAAAGCCTTGTTGTGGTTACGTCCCTCTATTGTTAAATCAGCATTGCTAAAACCCAGTCCATGACTGGTGTTGACATTTGCAACCACAGTTTCCAACTGATTAACAGTGATCTCCTCTGGCACGTATGCTGCGTGCAGGACTTTCAACAGTGCGTTCCTGTGAGCTTCAGAACACATCAACAGTGATAATATGGAGATCTTTGAGGGAGTTTGGTGAAGCTGATCCACCACCTTGTAATCACTTCTTTTTATGATTCTCATGAACTCGTCTACATCTTGCTCAAAAGATGTCTTCTGAGTTTCTTTGGCAGTTGGCTCTTCAGGTATCACACTCTTTCGTTTTGCTTTGGCAGCAGCTTCTGCTTCGACATTAGGTCTTTGCATTTGTGAGGCAAAAAGGCGTCCTCTTCTGGTGAAGCCTCCGCCTCCCCCAACATTATCAATTTGTGGAGAAGAGGTTGATGAATCCAGAGTGATTTTCTCCCCATTGCAGTAGAGATCAGAACCATAATGTCAGGGTATGGCATTACTGCTTTCATAGGGAACGGGTCCAGGCACCGTAATAGTAACCGGACTGACTGCTGCAGAGGAGGGTACTGTAATGGTGTGCGGATCATAGTAAATTGTGACTGGTGATCTAGTAAGAGGTGCCATGATTCGTTGCTGAAAATTGTTGCTGGGAGGAACATCTGATGGGTCATAATAGATTGTGACTGTTGAAACATCTTCGTTGATTTTTATTGGCGTTGTAGAAGATTCTGCTAATAACATAGATGCTGATGTTGTAGAAGAAAGGGTTGTTGACTTTTGATTTGTTGAAGTGATGGACGGAGCCATTGCTGATGATATTGATGAATCGGTAGGAATGATTGTTGTTGCTGTTGTAGAAGAATCGGGAATTGTTGTTAAAGGAATTGTTGGATTTGTAGGCACCGTCGTTGAAATCTGAAGGATACCATACTTGATAAGACCGTCTATGCCGTCTCTCAAAATTTCACACCCGTTGACTGTAATGTTGCAATACCCACAACCGAGCTTACACCTGGGGAACACTTGGCACTCTAGAAGCTGAGCTTTAATTTCGACCAAAGGTGTTCGAATTTGTGCAACACTGGAGATCAAGGTAGATGGTTTGTCTTCCTCAATGGCATTAATCCTCGGCCCGCCATGATTAGGCATAAGATTTTTGTTGACATTTGGAGGAGGTGCAAAGTTGAGGGCTTTAGAATCCACCAGATCTTGGACTTTCATTTGTAAGGCCCTGCATTTTTCAGTGCTGTGACCAGGTGCATTGGAGTGGAAAGCACACCTGGCGTTGACATCATAATTCCTTGGGAGATTAAGGGGATCTGGTGGTGCCAACGTCCTTAACTCAACCAAGTTAAGCTTCAGGAGTTGTGGCAATAAGGCAGCATAAGGCATAGGGATAGGGTCAATTACCCTGTTTGCCTGTGATGGTCTTTGTTGGAATGGTCACTGTTGCTGATTGTTATTGTTGTTGTTGTAGGTTCTCTGTTGCGGATACTGAACTTGTTGTTGATATTGTGGTTGTTGCCGAGGATATGCTGACTGTTGAGGAATCGGAGCTGGAATGGTAACAGCTGCTACTGATCTGTGAACATACTGAGGTCTTCCCCTGCTTGCATGAATGGAATTGGTCTCACCGGCTCTTCGGGGTCCCACAAAAGGCTTCCTGGGATTACTGGACGAACTTGCGCCGCTGTCAGAAATCTTACCCATTTTTAATAGACTTTCGATCCTTTCACCAGCTATGACGACATCAGCAAAGCTGGTAGAGGAAAAGGCAGCCAGTCTATCAATATATGTTCCTTGTAGAGTATTCATGAACATGTCGGCCATTTCTCTTTCCGAGATGGGTGGTTGGACAGCAGCAGCTAGCTGTCTCCACCTTTGGGCATATTCTCTGAAGCTTTCTCTGGAAGACTGGGACATTCCCATCAGGAGGGTCCTGTTAGGAGCCATGTCCAGATTGTATTGATATTGCCTGATGAAGGCTTCAGCTAAGTCCTTCCAACATCTAATGGTAGCTCTGGTCAAGTGTGAATACCACTCTCTTGAAGCCCCAGTCAGACTGTCTTCAAAGTAAAACATCCACAGCTTTTCATCCATAGTATAGGCTTTAAGTCTTCCCAGGAAAGACTGTAGGTGAGTTCGTGGACAAAAGGTTCCATTGTATTTCTCAAAGCACGGGGTTTGAATTTGTGGGGAATTCTCACCCCATCCACTAGCCCCATGTCCATTACATCGAAGCCCAAGGAATTCTGAGACTCCAAAGAACTCAACTTCTCAGCAATTTCATCTAACCTCCGGTCATAGACTTCATCTCCTGCTCCCATAACAGTAAACTGCTCTTCTTGGGGATCTTCCTGCAAAATTCTCCCCCCAGTAGTATTTCCTTGTACATTTCTCGGGATGTTGGCTTCCGGATCTAGATGAGGTCCAAATACTGGTGGGTTAACATGAGGCTGGCCCCGCTCATTGTTACTTGTTCCTCCAGTTCCAAGATGAGGTTCTTCAGGAGTTTGTCTTTCCACTAGTTCCCTTAACCATTCTTGACTCTGGGCCAAGCCAGTCATCACAACCATGAATTGTGTCATCTGATTTCTCATTTCCACTCTCTCATTAGCCATCTGATTTCTGACCTCAGTCAGATCCTGCTGTACTTGATCCATTTGAATACCAGGAAGGTTGTTGCGAGTAGGGTACCGGTGCGTGCGGTTGACAGGGAACACTCGGCGACGAGCAATGTTTCCTGAGATCACAACAAAGTTAGAAACAAATAATAACAAAACCTACAAAACAAAACAAAAGTTAGTATGCAATGCAGTATGCTTATTTGTTTTTCAAGGTATCCGGTTTGGTTCTTGGTTTTGACCTCTCCAGACCCCGAGGAAGATGCTTGATATTGCTGAGAAAAGAAACCCGATGGAAGGAAACTAATATATTACAAAGGGTGAACAATACATAGTCTGTTTTACAACACATGCCCATGGAGGGTCAAAATACATCAAAAAAAGAAAAAGTACATCAAATGGAAATAACAACAAACAAAGGGTCAAACATCCAGTCCAAACTCATCCTCTCTGACCTCCTTCAGGAGTGCCTCCGTCACAGGACCAACTGGGTGCTCTGTAATGGTCCTAATGAGGAGGTTCCTGGTGGCAATGGCAGTGGTCAGCTTCTTGTTCCTGTCCTGGTCTTTTGACCTCTTCAATCCAGCTCTAAGCTTCAATTCTGAAATCTCTTTTTGGGCTGCCAACAAAGCTTCCTGCTGCTTCTTCTCATTGGCCTCTAACTGTTCAATCATAGCTTGAGTTTTCTGGTCTTCCTGCGTCCGGGCTTCAGTGATCCTGACCCACCTTGCCTGACTCTCTTGCAGATAAAGCTCAGTCCTAGCCTGCTGAAACTTGGCTTCTTTACAGGCATTCTTCAATATTTGCTCCCCAGCCCTTGCTTTCTTGATGTAGTCCTCTGTTTTCTCAATTTTGGCAAGATGCTCCACCCTAAGCTTTTCCAACCTCTCAATGTCCAGACGACTATCACTCCTTTCCCAAAGGGTCTTCTTCAAAGCTTGAGACAGATTCTCATTCCTTTCCTTCAGCTTCTCAAATTCTTCCAGGATGACAGTTGCTGCTGGCTGTGCTGTAGATGGTCCAGGTATATCCTCAATGGTGAAAGGCATTCCAGTAATCTGAGCTCTGGTATGGGACCAATCATAGTACTGAGCTGAAGCAACATTATTACCCTTCCCTAGAATAGCCATCCCTTTTGTCTGGATGTTGTCCCAAGCCCAGGATGCTTGTCTGACAGCAGCTAAATTAGGCTTTACTTCACAATACAGGGTCTCAGCTAAATCTTGTACTCTGGGAGGGTGAACCAAAGCATAGCCCAGTTATCTCTTAAACAGCAAAGGATTGTAGTTGATGCAACCCTTTACTCCTATCAGAGGCACATTTGGGTATTGCCCACAGCTGGTGATAATGTCTTTTCCTTTGGTGCTCTGGGTGCACCATCTATTATCATCTGAAGTCAAAGCAATGAGTCTCTTAGCCCAATTCTTCTGTTGGTGGGGATTCAGGAAGGCATCTGACTTAGGCAGGTGTATGAGCAGCCAGGTGTGAAACAAAGGAGCACAACATCTCACTAACTTCCCCCTTTGTTTCTCATTCCTCTGATGGATGGAGTAATAAAAATCTCCCAGCAATGTGGGTACTGGGTTCTTCAGAAGAAACAGATGGATGGCATTCTTGTTGACAAATTTGGGCTCATCTGCAAACAGTATAACTCCATATATACTGAGGGCTAACAGGGCACAGACTGCCCTCCACTCACCCAAGGAGGCCTTTAGGATTGCCTGAGAAATCAAGAAATCTAAGTGCAAACCAGGGATCCCAGCTTTTGTTGTCATTCTTTGCTCAATCAAGGCAGGCTCTAGGTATAATGTTTTTGCTACTTCTCCATTGCTGGGAAAAGTCATTTCTGGGTTGAAGGGGATTCCACCCCTGATAGGTACTCCAATCAATGAAGAAAACTCTTCCAGCAGAGGCCCTAGCTGAAAGTCTGGGAATGTGAAGCATCTCAAAGGAGGGTCATAGAACTGCAAGCATGTGTGGATCATGCTCCTCTGAGAAGGGTCCAGGTCCATAACCATATCCAGGATACCTCCATAGTGTTCTCTAAACAATGGGATGTGGTCAGGGGTGATGAGGGACTGGACTTGCCTGATACCAGCCAGTACAGGTTCAAAGAAATGGTAGGATATGTTGCTCTTCCTGGGAGTAGTCATAAATGCTGAAGAGGAGGGAGATAGGTGTTGATGAGTGTAAACACCCCAAATTTGCCCTCACCCACTCACACCATGGCTTATGGTCATCTCATATGCATAAACACAATCATATCATCTCACATCTCATTTTTGATTCACTGGATAGTTTCTAGGTCATCTGCACCTAGGGTTTGTGATCTGAGCAATCCCAAAGCTTCTTGAGGCACTCCAAAGGCAACTAATCAACTCAAAGGGGTCCATGTGTGTTCTTGTATCATGATACATCCTCACAAAGTCCAAATTGCAGAGGAATCACAAGAACTAGGGTTTGAGTGGATGCAGAGCCAGGATGAACTGCACAGTTGACTGGAAATTAGGGTTTTGGTTTCAGAGGCCATAACCCCAAATTTTTTGGTCATTCTTGTTTCCATTGATCTCTATATGGTATAGGGAGTATGCATATCAATTTTCATGAAGAAATTCCATGGGGAAGTCATCTGATCAAGAGTTGACTTTCCAGACAAGTCAGTGTAAAATCAGGGCATCTGAGGCCCCCAATGACCCAACCAATGGTTGATCTTCATCATTTTGAGTGTATATGATCTTTATTTGATCATGGAAGAGGGTTGAAGTTCATAAAATCAAGAATTTAGGGTTTTTGCAAATGTTGACTTTTTGGGCATAGTTGACTTTTCAAGAATGCCTCATTTTAGGTCAATTTTCAAGCCTTGATTCATGATCCAAAAAGGCTTCAAATGGAAAAACTTTGGTCATGAAAGTTGTAGGTCTCATCTTTCCCTTTTCAAAAAGTACAAGGACATGATCAAACTCTTCTTGGATCAAAAGTTATGGCAATGCAAAGTTGGCAAAAATCATTGTTTTTCAAGTTATGCACCAAATGAAAATCTTGCAAAGTCTTGAACCAAAACCAAGTGCAGCCTCTAATCCACTTCAAACCAGCATGTGAACATTCTCTAAGTTACAAAATCAGATTTTGAACTAAGTTTGCCCTTGGTTTCATGTTTGGTTAGGCAAAGGATCACATGTGAAACATAAGCCAACCAACTTGCAAAACACTCATGATCACTTCTTACAACTTGGTGCATTGGCTGCTGAGCTTTGCTAGGCCTCTCCCTCACCTTTGCTGCGCCAGCCATGCCTTGTACTTGCCTAGACCTTGCCCATGCCCTATCTTACACAAAGTTGACCTTTTATGCAAAAGAAAACTTACCTATCACAGCTGCACAAGTCACATCCTCTGGCCACTTGGATTAAAATATGTTATCAATTTGCAAGCAAAAACACTCAAGAGGCAAGGCTGAAACACACACATTCATAACCTACACACAAACACTCCTAACTGCAGTTTGCTTCGAATCCTTTAACACAGCCATCAAACACTAAAACTTCCTTCATCAATCATCTCACCACACTCCATAGGCCACCCAGCACCCAAAGCACAAGCCTAAAACAGCCAAGAAATCCCACTGCCATTACTTACTTCAGTCTGCAAAAACTTTCGAATCTTCCATCCTAGCTCACAAACACACAAACCAATACCACAAATCATCTCTACACATTGCATAGACCTCAAACAACCCATCACCATGACCTGAGAGTGCCTGAAACTCCATTGCCATTGTTGAGCAAGCTTGAGCAGAAGCTGTCGAATCTCCCTATCCAGCCAGCATAAATTGTTTTTGAGCATTCAAACACATTTGGGGGATCAAGTAGAGCAGCTTGCATCAAAGGAAATGGCCAAAAAGTTCCTAAACTGAAAGCTCCAAATCTCAGGTAGCTCGAAATTAATTTTTCCAGAAACGGTTTTTTATGTTACAAACTTGTTCTTCATGATGCACTGATCATCCTGGTACCTTTAGTTTTTGAAATGGTTTTGTTTTGAGCATTTAATTTGTGTTTGAAGCTCACGAACCCTAGTTTTTCTTTCTTTCGATTCAGTTGATTTAGGAACTTTAAATTTGTTTTAGGTTAGGGGTTTGATTCGTGAGAGGATAAGGATCATTTACATGTTCTTGGTTTTCATTTTTGGTACGTATTGAGAGGTTTTGAGATTTTCAGGTGAGCTTCTGCCCGGAGAAGACGACCGGAAGTCTTCTCCGGCCACCTGAATGTGTTTAGGGCATAATCCCAGTCATTTATGTCAGTTTGAATTTGGAGCGTTTGATCAGTTGACTTCTTTGACCTCCCGCGCGTGTGAATGGCTAGGATCTTCCCAATTAGCCCTAATCTCTCTCTTTAGTTTAATTAATTCGTGATTAAGTTAATTTGCTCAGAGTGAATCTAGGCCTTTCATTCTGGCGCGCAGTCAATGCCTTTGAACCCAGCTTCAATCCCAGCCATCCAATCTGATTACTTCCCATTTATTTTAATTTTAATTCATTTCTTTCTCATTTGTTTTGCATATTTAATTTAAAATAGCAAAAATGTCTTAAAAATTATGAAACTTTTTCTTTAAAGTTTTAATAATTTTTAAGACCCAAAAATATTTTTATTTTATTTTTTATCATTAAAAAAGTATTTTTAAATATTTAAAAGATTATTTTTAATTGATTAATGGGAATTAATTAATTAAAAATACTTTTAGGTATTTAAAAATTACAAAAAAATTCATGAAATGTTCTAAGACATTTAGAAACATTGTCCAACCTTCAAACCAAATTTCTTTTTTGATCTTGATGCATTTTAAGAATTTTTCATTGAATTAAATCATATTTTGTGCATTATTTTGATCATGGATTCAAAAATTCATTCCTGCCAATTGGTGAAGGTTGAGACATTGATTCTTCTTGCATTGTCTTTTGTTTTGCATGTAGTTCCTAGGATAAAAAGGCCATGAATTGTTCTTGCATTTTCAAATTGTTTGGCATTTGTTTTGTTAAGAACCCTAAAAAACCCTAATATCTTGTAAAATTCATATCTTGAGATTGGTTGAGAGTTGAGAGCTCCCCTTTGGGCAGTGGTTCATCATAGGCCTAGGGTTTCTTTGGGTGCCATTTTCCATTTTTTATCATGAGGTTTGCTTCTGTCTTTGGTTTGTGTTTGATGTTTGATCCATAAACCCTAATTTTGGGCTTCCATATGCATCCATCTTGCATTCTCTTGCATAACATGGCTTGCCATGACATTTCAAGCATCCATTTGATTCATTTGACATCATAAGACATATTGAAAGCATGTTTGATCATTGCATCATGTATTTTCCATGTTGTATGTTATGTGCACTTCATAACTTTTCATGTATGTCCTTGGTTCCTAACTTGCTTCATTTGCATTCATGAACTTGTATGATCATTTCCATGTGCTGCCTCATGTTTGTAGCATCTCATAGCATCATTAGCATCATGTATATGCTTCTGGTTTTGTTTCTCCTCATGTCATTTCATCTCATTTTGCATTGCATTGCATTTCTTTTCTAACTTTTCAGGTGGTAAGTGACTTTGAGAAGTGAATTTGCCTTCACTTCTCATAACTTCTCTTCATCTCTTTTATGCATCCTTGCTGTATTTTTGTATGTGTTTGAGGTTGAGTTTGTTCATCCTTCTCCTTCTCACTTTCTTTCTTCAAGTGACTTGACTTCTTGAATGAAGCAAGTTACTTTGCTTCTCTTGATCCTTTCATCTGCTTCCTGGTGGTTCTTCTGAAGATTGTTCTTGAAAACCTCACAAACCTTAGGACCAACCAAGCATGATAATGAATTAGGGTTTTGATTAGTATCCCCTCTTAGTTTTACCTTTGTGTCTCTCTTTGAGTCTTCTCTTCTCATCTCATAATCAGGGATTAAACCCTAAAGGCTTTAAGACTTTGTGATTAGGGGTATGCCTGCATCCTTCTCTTAGGATGGAGTGTATAACTTTAATCCTAAGTATTAAACCCTTTATGTGTTTAAATCTCTTAATCAATTCACTTAATAAATCATCAAGACATCACACTTGTAACTTGGGCCTTGCATTAGGGTTCTAATTCTTCCTTAATTGGTTAAGAAGGACTAACCCTAGTGTTAATGGACAAGTCCCCCTCAAGTTGTCTTACAAATCATAAAATTCACTTCATCATCATACCATTAATCTAAAATCCACTTAATAAAGGCTTGTTTTGTCATGGGTTTAATCCCTAATCATGGATTAAGTTGAGGAGTCTTCCTCAGCTTAAACATTCTCATCTATTATCCTTCTTTTAGGATGGTGTAATGGGTCTGTTTAATCCTTGATTATGGCTTAACCTCATTACTCAACACTAAACAAAATCACAAAAACATCTAAATAATCACAAGTAGGTTAATGATCTTAATCCTACACCAAAGGTGATTAGGTGTGAGAATCTGACTTCACACTTAAGGTACTCTCATTACCCCTAATCAGAGGGAAGATGTGATGAGTTTACTAACCCATTGGTTTAGGCTTAAGCTCATCATCTTATGACAAACTCCAAAAAAGAAATAAAAGACTGAAAACTCAAAAACAAACAATAATCGTCTCCTCCGGGATTCTTTTCTCATCATCTTCACTCACAAACGAGAACTCGCTTCTTCCGTCTAATGCAAGACAGTTAGCACCTGAGCCAGACAGGTCATACACTTGAGCATAGGCAAGTAAGCAGTTCACAAGTCAATTCATCTTTCAGTCTCTTTGGGTCGAACTACGGTGTTCTGACTTCCTCATTGCACGAGAGGATACGTAGGCATAACTTAACAGTTATCGAACAAAAGTCTCTGTATATTCCCCCGCTTTCTAGTTTCATTCTTTGTAGCCTCATCATCATGAGCATTTCATTCCTGGTCTCACACTGACACTTTCATACTTCACATCACTTACACACTTTACACTGACACCTGTACATTCTTTTCCAGCCTTATACACAGATTGCACTGACACTACCCCTTTAAAACACAAATCTTTTTTAAGCGTGGATCCCGTCGAGTACGACGGACAATCTGGGTGCTAATACCTTCCCAGGTTGTAACCAACCCCCTTTCTCAGTCTCTCTGGTTCGCAACCGTCTTATCCATCTTTTTCTAGGCTTATGCAGCATTGCCTTTCCTCCGGGATAAAAATGCCCAGCTGGCGACTCTTTTCATCTCCAGTGAGTTCACGGCTGTGTGTTCTCATTGTCCCTCTCGCCGACCGTTCGCGCTTGTACCTGGATGCAAATCTTCGGGAGCGACAGCTTGGCGACTCTGCTGGGGACCCTTATACTGTAACCAGGGCTTCTGGTTCTTTTTGTGGGTTCCTCCTAGCGCTCGATTGATTTGTATTTACTGGGGTGTTATGTGCTTGTTTATGCTTGTACTTATTTTTGTTTATTGCTTTATGTACAGTTGATTTATTGCTTTCTTTATAGCTTTATATTTTTCATACTGTCATACTGTGCTGCTGGCTGGATCTGGTTTTTCTTTGGTGGGTGGGTATTTCATTGAGAGTTAAGGTCCTATACCTGGGACCTGAGTGACACCTAGGCTAGAGTGAATCATATTCTTTCCCATTCCATTTCGGTCTGGTGCGGGAATATGAAACACGGTTCAGATATGGGTTTCTTCTTGAGAACTCTGTGTTGCAGATTTCCTGCAATGCTAGGGCTATCTGGGAAGCCTGCTAAGTCTGGATGACCTTTTAGTATTGACCTTCGGAAACTGAGGTGAATTAGAGGAGGAATTGTTATGGTTATTGTAAACACTGTACCTCCGGGTTAGAAGTGGTTACACTTCTCATAACTGATCCAAGTCTGAGGATCCTTGTTCTAGATCATTACCTGTGAGGGGGTTGGGCTATTTACAGGTTTGCAGGTACCTTGACCTCAGAATACCCTGTTACTTTGACTTTGTTAAGAATTCTCCATGTTGGATAGTTCTTGTAATTCTAAACCCTGGACTTGTGGCTCTTTATTTGAGTCCCCCACCCTGGGTACTGGATTTTTAGACCTCCCTCTGGAATTCTTGAACACACATGGATCTATACCAAGGCAGTTAATCAGATCCAGCTCAGTCACAAACCCTTGCATTTCATTTTGCATACATACTCATTGCATCATATTAACATGTGCTTATTTGTGTTTCAGGGTATCCATTTCTCATCTGGTTTTGGTTTTGACCCCATCTGCAGTTTTGACCTATCTCCACCAGCACTTGCATCAGTTTGTCAGCCATATACTTCAGTTACTAGCACCAGCCAATCAGTGGTTCACTCTTTCAGCATCTTCATCAGCACTCTACTCAGTCTTCAGCATCATGGCTCCAAAGAAAAGCAACATCACCTATCATTTCTTCCAACCAGACTTATCAGACATCAGGAGGATCCAAACCCTGATCACTCCAGATCACATTCCTTTGTTCAGGGAGAGTTATGGAGATATACTGGACATGGTTATGGATCTGGACCCTTCTCAGAGGAGCCTCATCCACACCTGCATTCAGTTTTATGATCCTCCATTGAGATGTTTCACCTTTCAAGACTTTCAGTTGGGTCCTCTTTTGGAAGAATACTCATATTTGGTTGGTTTGCCTATCAAGAGAGAAATCCCTTTCAACCCTGAAATGGTCTTTCCCAGCAATGGAGAGATAGCAAAAGCTTTACATCTGGAGCCTGTTTTGATTAAACAGCATATGACCTCCAAAGCTGGAACCCTTGGGTTTCATCTGGACTTCCTGATTTCTCAAGCTAGTTTGAAGGCCTCCTTGGGGGAGTGGAAAGCTGTTTGTGCTCTGTTGGCCTTAAGTGTATATGGAATTGTGCTGTTTGCAGATGAGCCTCGATTCATCAGCAAAAGTGCAATCCATTTGTTCATCCTGAAGAACCCAGTGCCAACTTTACTGGGTGATCTCTATTACTCAGTACATCAGAGAAATGAGAAGCAGAGGGGAAGATTAGTGAGGATTTGTGCTCCATTATTTCATGCTTGGCTTCTCAGGCATCTACCCAGGACAGATGCATTTCTCAATCCTCATCAGCAAAGCAACTGGGCTAAGAGGCTCACTACTCTCACTTCAGCAGACATCAGATGGTGTACTCAGAGCACCAAGGGCAGAGATATAATCACCAGCTGTGGGCACTTTCCCAATGTGCCTTTGATAGGAGTTAAGGGGAGTATCAATTACAACCCTCTGCTGTTCAGAAGGCAATTAGGCTATGCACTGGTTCATACTCCTAGGGAACAAGATTTGGTGGAGACCCTCTACTGTGAGAACAAGATTAGTTTGGCTGTTGTTAGGCAGGCTGCCTGGGCCTGGGATCATGTTCAAACTAAGGGAATTACCATTCTGGGTAAGTGCAATAATGTGGCATCAGTCCAATATTATGAGTGGTCCCATGCTAGGGCCCAATTCTCTGGAATGCCCTTCACCATAGAAGACATGCCTGAGTCATCTTCAGCACCACCCCCTGCCACTATCAATCTGGAGGAGTTTGAAAGCTTGAAGGAAAGAAATGAGAAGTTAACTCAAGCCTTGCAGAAGACCCTCAGGGAGAGGAGTGAAGGTGTGAGGGAGGTTGAAAGATTGGAGAAATTGAGGGTAGAACACTTGATTAAGATTGAGAAGTCTGGAGATTATATCAACAAGTCTAAGGCTGGTGAACAGATTCTGAAGAATGCTTGTAAAGAAGCCCAGTTTCAGAGAGCAAGAACAGACTTGTACTTGAAAGAGAGTCAGGCCAGGTGGGTCCGGATCACTGAGGCCCGTACTCTAGAAGACAAGAGAGCTCAAGACAAGATGGGGCAGATGGAAAAAGCCCTGGCAGCAGCCCAGGAGGAAATATCAGAGCTGAAAATCAAAGCAGGAGTGAAGAGGTCTAAGGACCAAAGTCAGAACAAGAAATTGACTGCAGCTGTTGCAACAAGAAACCTTCTCATCAGAAGTCTCACGGAGCATCCGGCTGATCCTGTGACCGAAGCACTTCTCAAGGAAGTTCGTGAGGATGAGTTTGGCCTTGGAGTTTGATCATTTGCTTGTTGTTGTTCCTTTTCCATGTACTTTTTCTTTTTTGTGATGTATCTTGACCCCTTTGAGGGCTTGTGTTGTAATTTGAACAATTTGTATTATTTCACCTTTGTAATATATTTGTTGGTTCACTTCAAAAGCAACTTCAACAGCATCACCTTCAAGGGTCTGGAAGGGTCAAAACTGAAGGCCAAACCGGATACCTTGAGAACAAATAAGCATAACTGCATTGCATGCTAACCCCTTTGTTTGTTTTGTAGGTTTTTGTTTTGTTGTTGCTAACCTCTGTTGTGATGTTCAGGAATTATTGCTCGCCGCCGGGTATTTCCTCTCAACAGGCCTCACAGGTACCCAACTAGAAACAACCTTCCGGGAATTCAGATGGATCAGTTGCAACAAGACCTTACGGAGGTCAGAAACCAGATGGCAAATGAAAGGTTAGAGATGAGAACGCAGATGACGCAGTTCATGGAAGTTATGAACAACATGGCTCAAAGCCAGGAGAGACTGAGGGCCATGGTGGAGAGGCAAAATCAAGAGGAGCCTCATGTAGGAACTGCAGGCACCAGTAATAATGAAAGGGTGCAACCACATGTTAATCCCCCTGTGTTTGGCCCACATCTACATCCTGAGATCAATATTCCTGCCAACATTCAAGGAACAGCTACTGCAGCCAGGGTACTTCAAGAAGATCCTCAGGAGGACCAATTTACAGTAATGGGTGCTGGAGAGGAAACTTATGATAGACGATTGGAAGAAATAGCTGAGAAGTTAAGGTCTCTGGAATCTCAAAATTCTTTGGGTTTTGACGTCATGGACATGGGCTTGGTTGATGGGGTCAGGATTCCCCACAAGTTCAAGCCTCCTTGCTTCGAAAAGTATAATGGGACTTCATGCCCCCGAACTCATCTGCAATCATTTCTGGGAAGGCTGAAGGCCTATACAATGGATGAGAAACTGTGGATGTTCTATTTTGAGGATAGCTTGACTGGAGCATCGAGGGAATGGTATTCCCATCTAACAAGAGCAACTATAAGATGCTGGAAGGACCTGGCGGAAGCCTTCATCAGACAGTATCAGTATAATCTAGATATGGCACCCAACAGGACCCTCCTAATGGGAATGTCACAGTCTTCGAGGGAAAGTTTCCGAGAATATGCCCAAAGGTGGAGGCAACTGGCTGCCGCTGTTCAACCACCAATGTCTGAAAGAGAAATGGCAGACATGTTTATGAACACTCTTCAGGGAACCTATATCGACAGGTTAGCTGCTTTCTCTTCCACCAGCTTCGCAGATGTTGTCATAGCTGGGGAGAGAATTGAAAGCCTGTTGAAAATGGGCAAAATTTCCGACAATGGTGCAAGCTCGTCCAGTGGTACAAGAAAGCCTTTTGCAGGCCCGAGAAGAGCTGGCGAGACCAATGCCATCCACACCAACAGGGGTAGGCCCCAATATGTTCAGAGGTCAATAGCAGCAGTTACTATCCCTGCTCCAGCTCATCCTCAGCCAGTCTATCAACCTCCTCAACACAACTTCCAACAACAACCTCAGTATCAGCAGAATCAGTATCCTCCAAGGAACTTCAACAACAACAACTCCAACAACAACAATCAACAGAGGCCATTCCAACAGAGGCCATCTCAAGCCAACAGAGTGATCAACCCGATCCCAATGCCGTATGCTGCCTTGCTGCCACAACTTCTGAAACTCAACCTAGTTGAGCTAAGAACGTTGGCACCGCCGGATCCCAACAGTCTACCAAGAAACTATGACTCCAATGCTAGGTGTGCTTTCCATTCAAACGCACCTGGTCACAGTACAGAAAAGTGCAGGGCTCTGCATATGAAGGTACAAGACTTGGTAGACTCCAAGGCTCTGAATTTTGCACCTCCGCCCAATGTCAACAAAAACCCAATGCCAAACCATGGTGGTCCTCGAATTAACGCGATTGAAGAAGACACACCGTCTTATTTCATAACCAGTGTGGATCAGATCAGGACACCATTGGTGGAAATCAAAGCTCAGCTCCGTGAAAACAATATATTTCCGGGGTGTGAACTAGGATGTCCATACTGCAATATTTCATGGAATGGGTGCGAGGACCTAAGGAATGGCATTAACGACCTTATTCAGAGTGGCTTGCTACAGATCACTACATCATTCCCGACAAATCCGGCAACTTCATCAGCAACGGTTTCAGACACTCCTACAAATACAGCAACTATTGTTCCCGACAATTCATCAGCACCGTCAACAAGTACTTCACCTGTCCTCCCAAGTGATCAGACTTCAACAGTTTCTCCTGCTACCACATCAGCTTCATTCCATTTCGACTCTCCATCAACAACAGCGACAGTCCTTCCAACGGAACCTCCTACAACACCAGCAAACAATCATGAAGATGTCTCCACAGTTACCATATTCTACGATCCAGAAAATAATTCCGCCTACCATTCAGAAGGTGCTGCTCCCACTAGAGCACCAGTCACAATCTTTTATGATCCACAAACAATAACAGTCCCTTCAGCAGCAGCAATCAGTCCAGTTACCGTCACGGTGCCTGGACCTGTACCATATGAAAGCGATAGGGCCATCCCTTGGCACTATGGCTCTGACTTGTATTGCGAGGGAAAAAGAATCACTCTTGAAACAGCAGCACCTGCACCACAAATTGATAATGTGGGCGGAGGCGGAGGCTTCACCCGAAGCGGACGTCTCTTTGCTTCACAAGTCCAAAAACCTACTGCCGAAGCAGAAGCTGCTGCCAAGGCAAAAGGAAAAGGCCCGGTGCAGGAAGATCCAGCTGCCCAGGAAGCCCTGAAGACTCCATTCGATCAGGAAGTTGATGAGTTTATGAGGATCATCAAAAAGAGTGATTACAAAATTGTGGATCAACTTCACCAGACGCCATCCAAAATCTCCATCCTCTCACTGCTTATGTGCTCCGAAGCCCATCGGAATGCACTACTTAAAGTCCTGCACGCAGCTTACGTGCCGGAGGAGATTACTGTCAACCAATTGGAAACCGTGGTTGGAAATGTTACTGCTAGCAATGGGCTAGGGTTTACCAATTCTGACTTGACAGCGGATGGCCGCAACCACAACAAAGCCTTGCACATAACCCTGGAATGCAAAGGAGCTGTCCTTTCTCATGTGCTGGTGGACACAGGTTCTTCCCTGAATGTCTTACCAAAGAAGGCTCTGGTGAAACTTGAATATGATGGATTGGCATTGAAGCCCAGCAACCTAGTGGTGAGAGCCTTTGATGGTTCGAAGAGATCGGTTCTGGGAGAGATTGAGCTGCCCGTGACAATTGGCCCGCAGACCTTTAAAACTATCTTTTATGTGATGGACATTCAGCCCGCCTACAGCTGTTTGTTGGGTAGACCCTGGATTCACGCCGCCGGCGCAATAACGTCTACCCTTCACCAAAAGTTAAAATTTGAGTGGGAAGGCCAAGTTGTCACAATCTGTGGAGAGGAGGACATTTTTGTCAGCCACCTGGCAACCTATAAGTACATTGAAATGGATGGAGAGATCCATGAAACAATGAGCCAGGGGTTTGAAGCTTTGAACGTCAATGAAGCATCTGCTGTATCTGGTACTCCAATGTCATCTTACCAACAAGCCCGGAAGGTTGTTGAAGAAGGAACTGCCCAAGGCTGGGGCAAGGTCTTAGCTGTGGAGGAGAAGAAGGACAGGTTTGGGTTGGGTTACAAACCAACTCAACATCAAGCAAAGGCTGCTGCAGAGCCTGGTTTTGTCAGTGGGGGGATGCTTACCCCCGATGCTATCAACTGTCTGGAAGACGAGCTGGAAGAGGAGCGCAATCTGGAGAATTGGATTCGTCCGAAGATCCCGGGGAGCAGTGTCTCGAACTGGTCTTCCCAGGGAATTATAAGTGTTACTCGAGCAGAGTAATTATTATTTCCTGTATTTTTTATAAGCATGCATCAAAGTCTTGCATCTTGCCCAAGATGACAAGACTCATTTTGTAACCAGGGCCATCTGTACTTTTGTGCAAACAAGATTAAATTAATGAAATATCAGACATCTTTTTGCAAACGGGTCTTTTTCTTTTCTGCTCACTGTTTTTCCATTTTTCTTTTTGTACAAAAATAAATGGCGGTGTTTTCAAAATGATAACTTCATTTCACTTTTTTCTAAAGCAAGATTAAAATCAATCACTAAAACGAGCAAACTTAACCCTTGCAGAGAATGCCTTCCTGACAGCACCGACAACAGCACGGCTATGACATCGTGTGACTTTGACAATCCGATCAATCAAGCTGATGAAGGGGTTGATGAAGAATGTGAGCTTCCTGAAGAGCTAGCCAGGTTGTTGAGACAGGAGGAAAAGGTTATTACTCCTCATCAGGAGGAGATTGAAGTGATTAATCTTGGTACGGAAGAAAACGTGAAAGAAGTAAAAATCGGGGCCTGCCTGCAAGACTCAGTGAAGAGACAACTGACAGATCTGCTTCAAGAGTATGTTGATGTGTTTGCTTGGTCGTATCAAGATATGCCAGGGTTGGATACCGACATTGTTGTGCATAAGCTGCCTTTGAGGGAAGAATGCCCACCAGTTAAACAGAAGCTGCGCCGAACTCGCCCAGACATGGCTATGAAAATCAAGGAAGAGGTACAAAAGCAATGGGACGCCGGGTTCCTTGCTGTGACTAGCTACCCGCCGTGGGTTGCTAACATAGTACCTGTGCCTAAGAAGGACGGCAAAGTAAGAATGTGTGTTGATTACCGGGATCTGAACAGAGCCAGCCCGAAAGATGACTTCCCATTACCTCACATTGATGTATTGGTGGATAACACGGCTCAGTTCTCGGTATTCTCCTTCATGGATGGATTTTCGGGATATAATCAGATCAAGATGTCACCTGAAGACATGGAGAAGACAACATTCATTACACCTTGGGGCACGTTCTGTTACAAGGTGATGCCATTCGGACTGAAGAATGCTGGTGCCACATATCAACGGGCTATGGTGACATTGTTCCACGATATGATCCACAAAGAAATAGAATGTTATGTGGATGATATGATCGCCAAGTCCCTTACAGAGGAAGACCACCTGGTGAATCTGCTAAAGTTGTTCAAGCGTCTGAGGAAATACCAATTGAAGTTGAACCCCAACAAATGCACATTCGGGGTGCGATCCGGTAAGCTGCTGGGCTTTATTGTAAGCGAGAAAGGGATTGAGGTTGACCCTGATAAGGTCAAGGCTATTCAAGAGATGCCTGCACCGAAAACTGAGAAAGAAGTTCGAGGGTTCTTAGGTCGATTGAACTACATTTCAAGGTTCATATCTCACCTTACAGCAACCTGTGAGCCCTTGTTCAAACTGTTAAGAAAAGAACAAACGGTCAGGTGGAACGAGGATTGCCAGAAGGCTTTTGACAAGATCAAGGAGTATCTGCAAGAACCTCCAATCCTCATGCCTCCAGTTGAAGGAAGACCTCTGATAATGTACTTGACAGTTTTAGAAGAGTCAATGGGGTGTGTGCTGGGCCAGCATGACGAGTCTGGTCGAAAAGAGTATGCAATTTACTACCTAAGCAAAAAGTTTACCGACTGTGAACAGCGTTATTCACTGCTCGAGAAAACTTGCTGTGCTTTAGCGTGGGCTGCTCGCCGACTGAGGCAGTATATGTTGACCCACACTACCTTATTAATCTCAAAAATGGATCCAGTCAAGTACATATTTGAGAAGCCAGCTCTTACCGGACGGGTTGCAAGATGGCAGATGATTCTCACAGAATACGACATACAGTACACATCTCAGAAAGCCATCAAGGGCAGTGTACTATCTGAATATCTGGCTGAGCAACCTATCGATGACTACCAGCCTATGAGGTTTGACTTCCCTGATGAAGACATCATGTTCATTAAAGCAAAAGATCACGAAGAGCCTATTCACACTGAAGGGCCTGACCCGGAAGAAGAATGGACTATGATGTTTGATGGGGCTGTTAACATGAATGGCCGTGGTGTTGGTGCAGTACTCATTACACCCAAAGGAGTTCACATGCCTTTCTCGGCAAAACTCACTTTCAACTGCACTAACAACGAAGCCGAATACGAAGCTTGCATTATGGGTCTTGAGGAAGCCATTGACCTCAGGATCAAAACATTGACCGTATTCGGAGATTCGGCTTTGGTAGTCAATCAGACCAACGGGAAATGGTACACCCACCAGGATCATCTGATACCTTACAGGGATTATACGAGAAGGTTACTGACTTTCTTCACAACAGTCAAGCTTGAGTATATCCCTCGGGACGAGAATCAGTTTGCAGATGCCTTGGCTACCATTTCATCCATGATCAAAGTTCAAGCTGCCAACTTTGTACCTCAGATTTCAGTGTCTAGACTTGATAGACCGGCATATGTATTTGCAGCGGATGTCGTAAGAGACGATAAGCCTTGGTTCCACGACATTAAGTGCTTCTTGGAGGATCAAACATACCCACCTGGGGCATCTTCCAATGATAAGAAGACTTTGAGAAGGCTTGCTGGTAGTTTCTTTCTGAACACTGATGGGTCTTTATACAAGAGGAACTTTGACATGGTACTCCTCAGATGTGTTGACAAGACGGAGGCAGATCTACTGATGCATGAAGTGCATGAAGGATCTTTTGGTACCCATGCTGGAGGGCATGCCATGGCTAAGAAGTTGTTAAGATCAGGCTATTATTGGATCACAATGGATGCGGACTGTTGTGCTTACGCCAGAAAGTGTCACAAATGCCAGATCTACGCAGATAAAGTGCATGTGCCTCCGAATCCTTTGAATATCATGTCTTCACCATGGCCCTTTGCCATGTGGGGCATTGATATGATTGGCAAGATTGAGCCAACTGCTTCAAATGGTCACAGATTCATCCTGGTCGCCATTGACTATTTCACCAAGTGGGTTGAAGCAGCCTCATATGCAAACGTCACTAGACAAGTGGTAGCCAGGTTTCTGAAGAGAGATATCATCTGTCGATATGGAGTGCCCGAGCGAATCATTACTGATAATGGTTCCAACCTGAACAACAAAATGATGGCAGAACTGTGCCGGGACTTCAAGATTCAACATCACAATTCTTCTCCTTACAGGCCAAAGATGAACGGCGCTGTTGAGGCTGCGAATAAGAATATCAAGAAGATTGTGCAGAAGATGGTAGTCACATACAAAGACTGGCATGAAATGCTACCGTTTGCCTTGCATGGGTACCGCACATCAATCAGAACATCCACTGGGGCAACACCGTATCAGCTTGTGTATGGTATGGAAGCAGTCCTACCTGTTGAAGTTGAATTACCCTCCCTACGGGTATTAATGGATGTCAAACTGAGTGAAGCAGAATGGGTTCGGTCCCGATACGAGCAACTGAGTCTGATCGAAGAGAAGAGATTGGCTGCAATCTGCCATGGGCAGTTATATCAGAAGAGAATGAAGAGGGCCTTCGATCAGAAAGTCAGGCACCGAAAATACCAAGTGGGAGATCTTGTGTTGAAGAGAATCCTCCCTCCTCATACAGACTACAGGGGAAAATGGACTCCAAATTATGAAGGACCATTCGTCATAAAGAAAGTTTTCTCTGGTGGAGCACTGATGCTCAGCACCATGGATGGTGAAGATTTCCCGTCCCCTGTGAATTCAGATGCAGTTAAAAAATACTTCGCATAAAATGACCCGCTGGACATAAAAACAGAATGTAAGTCCAGGCAAAAATAGGGCATCCCGGCGAGTCAAAAACAGAATAAAAGACTCGGGCAAAAATAAGGGAAATAAATGAATAAAAAATGTACGCCCGCTGAGTTGAAAAGCCGCATTGGACAGCTCAGGCAAAAATGGGTATCCCGATGGATTGAAAACCCGAAAGGGCGATCCATGCAAAATAAGGGAATAAGCGAACAACTGCACTCTGAATTCGTCTGTATCACTTACAACTTGGTAAGCTACAAAGGATCAAGCTTCAATCGGAATCAACTCTCTCCAGAAAGCAAGACGAGAAGAACGTCATTGTCATACGAGTCATAGCAGGAGAGGAAGCTCCTCAAGGCGTCGTCAACATCGCCAGCATTTTGTTTCTCAATTTGTAACAATCTCTTCATTTCAGGAGATATGTTTCCTTGACTGTATCTTGCCAATTCAGGGCACATGCATTAATAAAATCAGATTTTCGGTCATGTTTCGTTTTTACATTTATGTTTTGCAAAGAGTTGTCTGATATCTCTAAAAATACAATTGCATAAGTACAGATGCCTTTCTCTAAAAATAAAAAGAAAAAAAACACATGCTTACAGGGAATGTGATTATTCTCGAAAGTACTTGACTCCTATGACAGAATCCAGTGAGGGATACCTCGGGACCTTTTGTACGTTTCCTTACCTTTGCAGGATTGCAGGTATCCAGAACGCAACCTGGGGCATGCAGGTTATGTCTCAGCAAGTGGGCGAATCATTATCAACTCGGTCTATCTTCCACATGGCACTAGAAGATGCCCATTTCCCCAGCGGAGCTGCCAAATCAACATACACTCAATCTCAGCATCCGAAATGCTCTATCCCCAGCTGAGTTGCTCCCCATTGCTTCCCCCAGCAAAATTGCCAAATCAACTAACAGGTTTAATACTCAGGATGTTTTCTCGCCAGCCGAGTTGCCTCTCATTACTCTCCCCAGCTGAGTTATCAACAGCATTCCCCAGCCGAGTTGCCATTCTTCCTCCACAGAATGCAGAAATCAGGGAATCATCTCCCCACAGAGCTTCAAGCCTTTATTCAGAAGAGCAACGCACGGAGAAGATTACAACAGAGTGAGGAAAGCTTCTACAAACCCCAGCTGGGTTTCTCATTTATAGGGATATGTCAATCGGTGGCATATATCCCCAAGCAGATACATCATTAGATCCACCAACAATCTCATCCCCAGCTGGGACGTCCACTTTAAGCAGATCAACCCGAGATCTTCGAAGCAATGGGATCCGAATCCCGGATCTGTGCCCCTTTGCATAATCATGGCATCCGCATCATATTCACCCCCCAGAGCGTAGCATTCCGTCTAATACGGAGCATTACGGCAAAAATCAAATACATAGCATAATCATAAGTCATGTTGTGAATTGAACGCTTGTGACTAGTAACCATTCATCAGAATACAGATTACTTTCCCCAGAATCCCCATCAGAGTCCCAGCAAGAGCAGCTGCCCTCATATTCACAAACACCCGCATATACACCTTTTGGCACCCGTCTGTGTCATCTTTCCCCAGTAAAGTCGCCTGAACACCCTTTACAAACAAATTACCCTCATTACAGATACATTCTGGCACCCGTCCGTGTCATAACTCCCAGCAGAAAGCCAAAGACATCCTTTTTGCACTCACATACCTTGTATACACCTTTTGACACCCGTCCGTGTCATATCCCCAGTGCAGTCGCGTACACCTTCATCACCCATACACTTGTTAATATTTTGCTTTTCTCTTTTGACACTCGTCCGTGTCACTCTCCCCAGCAGTTAAAACACTCATCTATACAATACTCACTACTCATTGGTACACTTATGCAGATACTCGTCCGTATCTTGCATATATTATCACTCATATCCCCACAGATTCGACGGTAGTCCTTGTTCTTTGTTAACCAGTTGGTACTCGTCCGTACCATCATCTCAGAACATTGCGTCTAGTGTCTGTTTCTACATGATACTCGCCCGTATCATAGTCTTAAGGATGCTCGTCCGCATCTTTAATCCATACACTGTGTCAAACACCTTTGTCTTCTTGAACATAGATAATTGCCTGTGTCTACTATTCCCCAGAAGAGTCCCTTCAGATGCAACACTCGTCCGTGTTCTTTGTTAACCAGTTGATACTCGTCCGTATCATCATCTCTGAACATGTGTCAGTTTGTTTCTACATGATACTCGTCCGTATCATAGTCTTAAGGACGCTCGTCCGCATCTTTAATCTATACACAATACCAAACACTTATACCTTTTGTTTCTTGGATGTAAACGCTCGTCCGTGTTTACTATCTCCCCAGTAGATCGCCAACAAAGCAAATCTTTCCTTTTTTATCTAACACTCGTCCTGTGTTATGATAACCCTGAGAGCAGCCGTACCCTGCTGAGTGGTCGTCCTCCACTTCTTGATTGTCGTCCTCCATCAGGCTCATCCGATGGCCGTCCCCATCGTTGATTTTAGCAGCCGTCCCCTGCTAGGTGGTCGTTCTCCACCTTTTGATGATCGTCCTTCATCACTTTATCCAATGGCCGTCCCCATTGTTGATTTCGGTTATCTGACATTCGTCCTATGTCATGATAAACCCTGAGAGCAGCCGTCCCCTGCTGAGTGGTCGTCCTCCACTTCTTGATGGTCGTCCTCCATCATGCTCGTCCGATGGCCGTCCCCATCGTTGACCTTTTCTATCCGATGGCCGTCCCCATCGTTGATATTTTCGGCAGCCGTACCCTGCCAGGTGGTCGTCCTCCACCTTTGATGGCCGTCCCCATCATTTTTCTTTTATACCCAACAGAGCAGCCGTACCCTGCTAGGTGATCGTCCTTCACCTTTGATGGCCGTACCCCATCATCTGTTTATTTCATTTATTCTTTAACCCGATGACCGTCCCCGTCGTGGTCCCTTTTCCTTTTAACCCGATGGCCGTCCCCATCGTTGGTTACTTGACCTTTATGAACTTGATGGCCGTCCCCGTCATGTTTCATTAATCCCCAGAGAACTTTGCAGCTTTATCTTGATGGTCGTCCCCATCATAATATCCTATTTTCCCCAGCTAGTCGGCCGTCCCCGTCTTAGCTTTACTTGTTTTTCCCCAGCCAGTCGGCCATCCCCGTCTTGGTTTTACCGTCTATCCCCAGCATGTCGGCCGTCCCCGTCATTGCTTTATTTCCCTGCACTTTTCCAGCATGTCGGCCGTCCCCGTCATTGCTTTATTCTCATACACTTTCCCCAGCATGTCGGCCGTCCCCGTCATTGCTATTTACCCAGCAGTCGTCCTCTGCTCGACGGTCGCCCTCCGTCGCCCACACTTTACAATATACTTTATTTTTCATATACAATCTATATCCCTTTTCTTCTTCATTTTGTGAGTGCAAATTTTGGACTGTCTTTGGTATTCAACCACAAGTTATCTTGTTCGCCTGTTAAGCCGTCGCTTACATCCTGCACAGCTAACTCATGTTTGAATAGGGGCAGCTGTAAACACCCCAAATTTGCCCTCACCCACTCACACCATGGCTTATGGTCATCTCATATGCATAAACACAATCATATCATCTCACATCTCATTTTTGATTCACTGGATAGTTTCTAGGTCATCTGCACCTATGGTTTGTGATCTGAGCAATCCCAAAGCTTCTTGAGGCACTCCAAAGGCAACTAATCAACTCAAAGGGGTCCATGTGTGTTCTTGTATCATGATACATCCTCACAAAGTCCAAATTGCAGAGGAATCACAAGAACTAGGGTTTGAGTGGATGCAGAGCCAGGATGAACTGCACAGTTGACTGAAAATTAGGGTTTTGGTTTCAGAGGCCATAACCCCAAATTTTTTGGTCATTCTTGTTTCCATTGATCTCTATATGGTATAGGGAGTATGCATATCAATTTTCATGAAGAAATTCCATGGGGAAGTCATCTGATCAAGAGTTGACTTTCCAGACAAGTCAGTGTAAAATCAGGGCATCTGAGGCCCCCAATGACCCAACCAATGGTTGATCTTCATCATTTTGAGTGTATATGATCTTTATTTGATCATGGAAGAGGGTTGAAGTTCATAAAATCAAGAATTTAGGGTTTTTGCAAATGTTGACTTTTTGGGCATAGTTGACTTTTCAAGAATGCCTCATTTTAGGTCAATTTTCAAGCCTTGATTCATGATCCAAAAAGGCTTCAAATGGAAAAACTTTGGTCATGAAAGTTGTAGGTCTCATCTTTCCCTTTTCAAAAAGTACAAGGACATGATCAAACTCTTCTTGGATCAAAAGTTATGGCAATGCAAAGTTGGCAAAAATCATTGTTTTTCAAGTTATGCACCAAATGAAAATCTTGCAAAGTCTTGAACCAAAACCAAGTGCAGCCTCTAATCCACTTCAAACCAGCATGTGAACATTCTCTAAGTTACAAAATCAGATTTTGAACTAAGTTTGCCCTTGGTTTCATGTTTGGTTAGGCAAAGGATCACATGTGAAACATAAGCCAACCAACTTGCAAAACACTCATGATCACTTCTTACAACTTGGTGCATTGGCTGCTGAGCTTTGCTAGGCCTCTCCCTCACCTTTGCTGCGCCAGCCATGCCTTGTACTTGCCTAGACCTTGCCCATGCCCTATCTTACACAAAGTTGACCTTTTATGCAAAAGCAAACTTACCTATCACAGCTGCACAAGTCACATCCTCTGGCCACTTGGATTAAAATATGTTATCAATTTGCAAGCAAAAACACTCAAGAGGCAAGGCTGAAACACACACATTCATAACCTACACACAAACACTCCTAACTGCAGTTTGCTTCGAATCCTTTAACACAGCCATCAAACACTAAAACTTCCTTCATCAATCATCTCACCACACTCCATAGGCCACCCAGCACCCAAAGCACAAGCCTAAAACAGCCAAGAAATCCCACTGCCATTACTTACTTCAGTCTGCAAAAACTTTCGAATCTTCCATCCTAGCTCACAAACACACAAACCAATACCACAAATCATCTCTACACATTGCATAGACCTCAAACAACCCATCACCATGACCTGAGAGTGCCTGAAACTCCATTGCCATTGTTGAGCAAGCTTGAGCAGAAGCTGTCGAATCTCCCTATCCAGCCAGCATAAATTGTTTTTGAGCATTCAAACACATTTGGGGGATCAAGTAGAGCAGCTTGCATCAAAGGAAATGGCCAAAAAGTTCCTAAACTGAAAGCTCCAAATCTCAGGTAGCTCGAAATTAATTTTTCCAGAAACGGTTTTTTATGTTACAAACTTGTTCTTCATGATGCACTGATCATCCTGGTACCTTTAGTTTTTGAAATGGTTTTGTTTTGAGCATTTAATTTGTGTTTGAAGCTCACGAACCCTAGTTTTTCTTTCTTTCGATTCAGTTGATTTAGGAACTTTAAATTTGTTTTAGGTTAGGGGTTTGATTCGTGAGAGGATAAGGATCATTTACATGTTCTTGGTTTTCATTTTTGGTACGTATTGAGAGGTTTTGAGATTTTCAGGTGAGCTTCTGGCCGGAGAAGACGACCGGAAGTCTTCTCCGGCCACCTGAATGTGTTTAGGGCATAATCCCAGTCATTTATGTCAGTTTGAATTTGGAGCGTTTGATCAGTTGACTTCTTTGACCTCCCGCGCGTGTGAATGGCTAGGATCTTCCCAATTAGCCCTAATCTCTCTCTTTAGTTTAATTAATTCGTGATTAAGTTAATTTGCTCAGAGTGAATCTAGGCCTTTCATTCTGGCGCGCAGTCAATGCCTTTGAACCCAGCTTCAATCCCAGCCATCCAATCTGATTACTTCCCATTTATTTTAATTTTAATTCATTTCTTTCTCATTTGTTTTGCATATTTAATTTAAAATAGCAAAAATGTCTTAAAAATTATGAAACTTTTTCTTTAAAGTTTTAATAATTTTTAAGACCCAAAAATATTTTTATTTTATTTTTTATCATTAAAAAGTATTTTTAAATATTTAAAAGATTATTTTTAATTGATTAATGGGAATTAATTAATTAAAAATACTTTTAGGTATTTAAAAATTACAAAAAAATTCATGAAATGTTCTAAGACATTTAGAAACATTGTCCAACCTTCAAACCAAATTTCTTTTTTGATCTTGATGCATTTTAAGAATTTTTCATTGAATTAAATCATATTTTGTGCATTATTTTGATCATGGATTCAAAAATTCATTCCTGCCAATTGGTGAAGGTTGAGACATTGATTCTTCTTGCATTGTCTTTTGTTTTGCATGTAGTTCCTAGGATAAAAAGGCCATGAATTGTTCTTGCATTTTCAAATTGTTTGGCATTTGTTTTGTTAAGAACCCTAAAAAACCCTAATATCTTGTAAAATTCATATCTTGAGATTGGTTGAGAGTTGAGAGCTCCCCTTTGGGCAGTGGTTCATCATAGGCCTAGGGTTTCTTTGGGTGCCATTTTCCATTTTTTATCATGAGGTTTGCTTCTGTCTTTGGTTTGTGTTTGATGTTTGATCCATAAACCCTAATTTTGGGCTTCCATATGCATCCATCTTGCATTCTCTTGCATAACATGGCTTGCCATGACATTTCAAGCATCCATTTGATTCATTTGACATCATAAGACATATTGAAAGCATGTTTGATCATTGCATCATGTATTTTCCATGTTGTATGTTATGTGCACTTCATAACTTTTCATGTATGTCCTTGGTTCCTAACTTGCTTCATTTGCATTCATGAACTTGTATGATCATTTCCATGTGCTGCCTCATGTTTGTAGCATCTCATAGCATCATTAGCATCATGTATATGCTTCTGGTTTTGTTTCTCCTCATGTCATTTCATCTCATTTTGCATTGCATTGCATTTCTTTTCTAACTTTTCAGGTGGTAAGTGACTTTGAGAAGTGAATTTGCCTTCACTTCTCATAACTTCTCTTCATCTCTTTTATGCATCCTTGCTGTATTTTTGTATGTGTTTGAGGTTGAGTTTGTTCATCCTTCTCCTTCTCACTTTCTTTCTTCAAGTGACTTGACTTCTTGAATGAAGCAAGTTACTTTGCTTCTCTTGATCCTTTCATCTGCTTCCTGGTGGTTCTTCTGAAGATTGTTCTTGAAAACCTCACAAACCTTAGGACCAACCAAGCATGATAATGAATTAGGGTTTTGATTAGTATCCCCTCTTAGTTTTACCTTTGTGTCTCTCTTTGAGTCTTCTCTTCTCATCTCATAATCAGGGATTAAACCCTAAAGGCTTTAAGACTTTGTGATTAGGGGTATGCCTGCATCCTTCTCTTAGGATGGAGTGTATAACTTTAATCCTAAGTATTAAACCCTTTATGTGTTTAAATCTCTTAATCAATTCACTTAATAAATCATCAAGACATCACACTTGTAACTTGGGCCTTGCATTAGGGTTCTAATTCTTCCTTAATTGGTTAAGAAGGACTAACCCTAGTGTTAATGGACAAGTCCCCCTCAAGTTGTCTTACAAATCATAAAATTCACTTCATCATCATACCATTAATCTAAAATCCACTTAATAAAGGCTTGTTTTGTCATGGGTTTAATCCCTAATCATGGATTAAGTTGAGGAGTCTTCCTCAGCTTAAACATTCTCATCTATTATCCTTCTTTTAGGATGGTGTAATGGGTCTGTTTAATCCTTGATTATGGCTTAACCTCATTACTCAACACTAAACAAAATCACAAAAACATCTAAATAATCACAAGTAGGTTAATGATCTTAATCCTACACCAAAGGTGATTAGGTGTGAGAATCTGACTTCACACTTAAGGTACTCTCATTACCCCTAATCAGAGGGAAGATGTGATGAGTTTACTAACCCATTGGTTTAGGCTTAAGCTCATCATCTTATGACAAACTCCAAAAAAGAAATAAAAGACTGAAAACTCAAAAACAAACAATAATCGTCTCCTCCGGGATTCTTTTCTCATCATCTTCACTCACAAACGAGAACTCGCTTCTTCCGTCTAATGCAAGACAGTTAGCACCTGAGCCAGACAGGTCATACACTTGAGCATAGGCAAGTAAGCAGTTCACAAGTCAATTCATCTTTCAGTCTCTTTGGGTCGAACTACGGTGTTCTGACTTCCTCATTGCACGAGAGGATACGTAGGCATAACTTAACAGTTATCGAACAAAAGTCTCTGTATATTCCCCCGCTTTCTAGTTTCATTCTTTGTAGCCTCATCATCATGAGCATTTCATTCCTGGTCTCACACTGACACTTTCATACTTCACATCACTTACACACTTTACACTGACACCTGTACATTCTTTTCCAGCCTTATACACAGATTGCACTGACACTACCCCTTTAAAACACAAATCTTTTTTAAGCGTGGATCCCGTCGAGTACGACGGACAATCTGGGTGCTAATACCTTCCCAGGTTGTAACCAACCCCCTTTCTCAGTCTCTCTGGTTCGCAACCGTCTTATCCATCTTTTTCTAGGCTTATGCAGCATTGCCTTTCCTCCGGGATAAAAATGCCCAGCTGGCGACTCTTTTCATCTCCAGTGAGTTCACGGCTGTGTGTTCTCATTGTCCCTCTCGCCGACCGTTCGCGCTTGTACCTGGATGCAAATCTTCGGGAGCGACAATGAGGATCAAGGCTGATACTGGAGATGGGACACTGACAGGCTGATGCTGGTGATGATGAGAATAGCTGAAGCAGATAACTGATGAAGCAGAGGTCTATGCAGAAGAAGGGGTCAAAACCAAACCAGATATAATGTGGATACCCTGAAAAACAAATAAACAAATGTTAAATGATGCAAATGATGATATATGCAAATTATATGCAAGGGTCTGTGATCAAGCTAGATCTGATTATCTGTCTTGATATAAGCCCATGTATGTTCAAGAAGTCCAGATGGAGGTCTAGAAATACAGTAACCAAGTTGGGGGACTCAAATAAAGAGTCACATATCCAGGGTTAATCACAAGAACTGTCCAAAGTGGAGTACTCTTAAACAAAACAAAAACAGGGTATGATGTGGCCATGGGTACCTGCAAACCTGTAAACAGCCCAACCCCCTCACATGTAGTGTTCTAGAACAAGGATCCTCAGACTTGGATCAGTTATGAGAAGTGTAAACACTTCTAACCCAGAGGTACAGTGTTTACAATAACCATAAAAGATCCTCCTCTAATTTACCTCAGATTCTGAAGGTCATAATAAAGGTCATCCAGACTTAGCAGGCTTCCCAGATAGCCCTAGCACTACAGGAAATCTGTAGCACAGAGTTCTCAAGAAGAAACCCACATCTGAACCGTGTTTCATATTCCCGCACCAGACCGAAATGGAATGGGAAAGAACATGAACCACTCTAGCCTAGGTGTCACTCAGGTCCCAGGTATAGGACCTTAAACTCTCAATGGGAACCCCACCCACCAAAATAGCAAACCAGATCCAGCAATGACAGTATGACAGTATGATGTATAAAACTGTAAAGAAAGCAATAAACAAGACTGTACATAAAGCAATAAAATAAATACATAAACACATATAGCACATAACACCCCAGTAAACACAAATCAAACAAGCGCTAGGAGGAACCCACAAAAAGAACCAGAAGCCCTGGTTACAGTATAAGGGTCCCCAGCAGAGTCGCCAAGCTGTCGCTCCCACCAAATGACACCCGGATCAGAAGGGGTACAGACGCGAACGGTCGGCGAAGGGAGGAGGAGATGAATAGAGTCACCAGCTAGGCATTTTTATCCTGGAGGAAAGGTAATGCTGCATAAACCTAAGAAAGGATGGATAAGATGGTTGCGAACAAGAGAGACTGAGAAAGGGGGTTGGTTACAACCTGGGAAGGTATTAGCACCCAGATTGTCCGCCGTACTCGACGGGATCCACGCTTAAAAGATTTGTGTTTTAAAGGGGTAGTGTCAGTGAAATTTGTGTATCAAAGCTGGAGAGAATGCAAGTGTCAGTGTAAAAGAAATGTGAAGTGAATAAGAGAAGTGTCAGTGTAAGGAAAGAGTGAAGCTCAAGACTATGAGGCTTAAAAGAATAATGATGGAAATAGGGGGAATATACAGAGACTTTTGTTCGATAACTGTTAAGTTATGCCTACGTATCCTCTCGTGCAATGAGGAAGTCAGAACACCGTAGTTCGACTCAAAGAGACTGAAATAATAAATTGACTTGTGAACTGCTTGCTTGCCTATGCTCAAGTGTATGACCTGTCTGGCTCAGGTGCTGACTATCTTGCATTAGACGGAAGAAGAAAGTTCTCGTTTGTGAGTGAAAATGATGAGAAAAGAATCCCGGAGGAGACGATTATTGTTTGTTTTTGTGTTTTCAGTCTTTTATTGCTTTTTATGTTTGTCATAAATTAATGAGCTTGAGCCTAAACTAAGGATTAGTAGACTCATCATATCCTCCCTCTGATTAGGGGTAATGAGAATACCTTAAGTATGAAGTAAGCACCCCACACTTAATCACCATGATGTAGGATTAAGATCATTATCCTACTTAAATTTATTTAGATGTTTTTGGAGTTTTTGTTTAGTGTTGAGTAATGAGTTTAAGCCATAATCAAGGATTTAATGGACTCATTACACCATCCTAATAGAAGGATAATAGATGAGAACATTTAAGCTAAGAAAGGCTCCTCAACTTAATCCATGATTAGGGATTAACCTCATGACAAAACAAAACCTTTATTAAAGTGGATTTTAGTTAATGATAAGATGAAGAAGTGAATTTTATGGTTTGTAAGACAACTTGAGGGGGACTTGTCCATTAACACTAGGGTTAGTCCTTCTTAACCAATTAAGGAAGAATTAGAACCCTAATGCAAGGCCCAAGTTACAAGCTTATTGTCTTGATGATTATTAGGTGAATTGATTAGAGGATTTAAACACATTAAGGGTTTAACACTTAGGATTAAAGTTATACACTCCATCCTAATAGAAGGATGCAGGCATAAGCTTAATCACAAAGCCTTAAAACCTTTAGGGTTTAGTCCTTGATTATGAGATGAGAAGAGAGACACAAAGATGACACAAAGGTAAAAGCTAAATAGGGGACTAATCAAAACCTTAATTATTATCATACTTGGAGATCCTAGGGTTAGTGAGGCTTAAGAGAGAAAGAAATCTTCAAAGGCCACCAAGGAGGAACAAGATAGAAAAGAGATGAGAGGAGAAGAGAAAAGAGGGAAGAGAGGCACAAGTGAGCAAGCTCACTCAAAGACAAGTAAAAATGCAGCAAGGATGTAAAATGATAAGGTGAGAAGAGGTAGGAGGTGAAGGAAAATCCACCTCCTAAACAAACTTACAATTAACCTGAAAAGTTAGTGCATGATGCATAAAGGAAAGAATGAGATGAAACAATGCATATGGATGGGCGAATGCCAAAGTCAGAAGCATGCACATCATGCAAATGATGTTAGGAGATGATGCAAAATCATACAAGATGCATATATGTGAGCATACAAGAGAATGGATGCATATGGAGCATGCTTTGAACCATGAAAGTTCATGAAAGTTTATGAAATGCAATAAAAGTATGACATGTCAAATGAATGATGCAATGATCAAACATGATTCTAATATGTCCTAAGATGTCTTACATGTCATATTGATGCACAAAATGTCATGGCAAGTTCTTGAATGTAAGAATATGAAAGGAGGATGCAAATGAAAGCACAAATTAGGGTTTATGCACAACATACAACACAAAATTCAAAATTAGAAGCAAAGGACATGATAAAAAATTGAAAATGGGATTAAAGGAACCCTAACCCTACATAAGTTCACTTCCCAAAGGAGGGGACCTAACTCTTAACCTAGTGGAAGTTATGAATTTTCTAAGTCAAACTAGGGTTTTGGGATACCTCACAATGAAAAATGCAAAACAAAATGAAAATGAAAGATAAATTCAAACCAATTTTACCCTAGAAACTACATGATATGAAGGATGCAATGCAAGAAGAACCATCATCAAACTCTTCGTGGTTAGGCAGAATGAATTTTTTTCAAGTTAGGATCAAAATATTGCCTTTAAACAACTTTAATTCCAATGAAAATTGTCAAAATAGGTCAAGAACCAAAAAGAAATTTGTTTTGAGAGTTTGATAATGTTTCTAAATGTTTTAAAAAGCAATGTGAATTTTTGGTGATTTTTAAATACCTAAATGCATTTTTAATTAATTAATTTCCATTAACTAATTAAAATTAAACATTTAAATGATTTAAAAATAATTTTTAATGCAAAAAATGAAAATAAAAATATTTTTGGGTTCTGAAAATTAATGAAATGTTTGACGAAAAATTTCAGAATTTTTTAATATATTTTGCTATTTTTAAAAATTCGTAGAAATAAAATACAAAACAAATAAAATAAAAGTGAATAAATGAAAAAGTATGCAAATCCTGAGGCTCACATTCAAACAGAATTGGAGGGAATTGACTGGCGCCAGATCCTAGGGCTGTAATTCAAACTGACTAAATTAAAACTAAACCCTAATTAATTAACTTAATGACGTGGATTAGGGCTAAATGGGGTGATCTGAGCCCTCGAACACGCGCGGGAAACACCATCGTACGCTCCACATTTAAACTGAACCCTAATCACAGATTAAACCCTAATGACATTCAGGTCACCGGAGAAGAGCTCCGGTCGTCTTCTCCGGTGACATCCCTCCCTGAAAATTGCTATCTCTCTCAAAACCTCCCCCCAAGCCCCCTAAAGCTCCAGAATCACTCAACAAACATCAAGGAACAAGAATCCAGGCACGAAAACAATTTATTCTCAGAAACAAGCATGAATCGAATCAATCTCTTTTTAGGTCAAAAATTTCAGAGATTCGGTTCATGCTCATTTCTTCACCATTTCCAAAACCACAAAGCTCAGAGTAATCAGGAGACCATGAGGAACAATTCTATAACTTAAAAGAGGATTTCTGGAAAAAAAATGTTTGAGAGAGCTACCTGAGATGGAACTTTCAACTCTGGAACTTTCAGGCAGCTTTCTGGCTTCAAAGTCCCTCCAATGATCTCCCTGAAGATGCTTTGAGGCTTAGTTGGAGTTTATGGTGACTAGTTTGTGAGATTGATGAAGTTCTGACCAAGGGAAGTGAAAAATCGTATTTCTGTTTGTGGGCTTTTCAGGGCAAATTGATGGTTGGGAAATGATCAGAGGATCATGTTGAGTGATTCTGTGAAGTTTGTTTTGAGGTTTTAGGCTTGTGTATTGAGTTTCGAAAGAAAATGCATAAAGAGGGATTTTTGTGAATGCTGATGATGCTGTGTATTCAAGCTTTCTTCTTGTGTGTTTTGAGTCTCATTTTGTCCACTTATCAAACTGTGATAGGGCAGAGAGTTGGTGGTGGCACAGTGTGATTGGCATGGTCCCTTTTGCAAAAAGTCAAGTCTATGTGTCCTTTGAGGTATGGGCTGTTTCAGGGCTATAGCAAGGGCATGTCTACTGCAGCTTGATTCAAGGATGACCATGGAAATAAGTTTGAGGTCAATTAGCAAGTTTGTGAGAAGTTGTGGGAGGTTTTGCAAATTTGTAAACCTTTGGCCCTTTTGAGATTTCTTAAAGCATAAGTCATGAAACTTGGAGATTCTTTGGTGCATTCTGAATTTTAGGTCATGAACTATGTTTGTGTAATGATTAGAAGTTGATTTGAAGTCATGAGAATGCTTGGCATGTGAAATTGCAAGTTTCCCTCTTTGGTGCAAAAGTGAAAAATAAGTGATTTTTCCCAACTTTGACAAGCCATAACTTTTGATCCAAAATGAATTAGAAAGAGTTCTTGTACTTTTTGAAAATGGGAGGATCCATTATACAACTTTCATGACCAAAGTTTTCTCAGTTGAAGCATTTTTGAATCAAAAAGAGGAGGTTGAAAAACTTTCCCAAAATGGCAAGTTTACATTACAAGTCACTTTCCCAAAAAGGCAACTTTGCAAATGGCTTGAAATTCCTCAATTTTGTGAACTTCTAACATCTTCTATGATCAAATAAAGATCATACACCTTCAAAATGATGGAGAACACCCCTTGGTTGGGTCATTGGGGGCCTCAGATGCCCTGATTTTGCACTGACTTGCTCAAAAAGTCATCTCCTGATCAGATGCCTTCCCCATTGAATTTCTTCATGAAAATTGATATGCATGATCCTCATAACATATAGAGACCAATAGAAACAAGAATGACCAAAAAATTTGGAGTTATGGCCTCTGAAACCAAAACCCTAATTTTAGGTCATCTATGCAGTTAAACCTGGCTTTGCTTCCATGCCTTTCTCAGTTCTTGTGATTCTTTGACTTCCTTGACCTTGTGAGGATATAATATGATGCTTGAACACACATGGACCCCTTTGAAGGGATTGATGACCTTTGGAGTGGCTCAAATAGCTCAGGGATGACTCAGATCACAAACCCTAGATGCAGATGACTTTGAAACAATGCAGTGAAGCAAAATACGCAATATGAGATGCTATGGTTGAACCTATTGTCGCTCCCGATAGATGGGAAATGGCCCAAATAAAGGTAAAGACGCGAACGGTCGGCGAAAGAGGGACAATGAGAACACACAGCAGTGAACTCACTGGAGAAGAAAAGAGTCGCCAGCTAGGCATTTTTATCCCGGAGGAAAGGCAATGCTGCATAGGCCTGGAAAGAGATGGATAAGACGGTTGCGAACCAGAGAGACTGAGAAAGGGGGTTGGTTACAACCTGGGAAGGTATTAGCACCCAGATTGTCCGTCGTACTCGACGGGATCCACGCTTAAAAGATTTGTGTTTTAGAGGGGTAGTGTCAGTGCAACCTGTGTATAAAAGAGGCTGGAAGAAAATGTACAGGTGTCAGTGTAAGAGAAGTGTAGTGTATAAATGTATAGTGTCAGTGTAAGAACAAGGATAAGATGCTCAAGATCATGAGGCTAAAAGGATAAAGCTGGAAAGAGGGGGAATATACAGAGACTTTTGTTCGATAACTGTTAAGTTATGCCTACGTATCCTCTCGTGCAATGAGGAAGTCAGAACACCGTAGTTCGACCCAAAGAGACTGAAAGATGAATTGACTTATGAACTGCTTACTTGTCTATGCTCAAGTGTATGACCTGTCTGGCTCAGGTGCAAACTGTCTTGCATTAGACGGAAGGAGCAAGTTCTCGTTTATGAGTGAAAGTGATGAGAAAAGAATCCCGAAGGAGACGATTATTGTTTGTTTTTGAGTTTTCAGTCTTTTATTGCTTTTGGAAATTTGTCATAAGTTAATGAGCTTAAACCTAAACCAATGGGTTAGTAAACTCATCACATCTTCCCTCTGATTAGGGGTAATGAGAATACCTTAAGTGTGAAGTCAGATTCTCACACTTAATCACCTTTGGTGTAGGATTAAGATCATTAACCTACTTGTGATTATTTAGATGTTTTTGGGGTTTTTGTTTAGTGTTAAGTAATGAGATTAAGCCATAATCAGGGATTAAACAGACTCATTACACCATCCTAATAGAAGGATAATAGATGGGAATGTTTAAGCTGAGGAAAGCTCCTCAACTTAATCCATGATTAGGGATTAAACTCATGACAAAACAAGCCTTTATTAAGTGGATTTTATTTAATGATATGATGAAGAAGTGAATTTTAGGGTTTGTAAGACAACTTGAGGGGGACTTGTCCATTAACACTAGGGTTAGTCCTTCTTAACCAATTAAGGAAGAATTAGAACCCTAATGCAAGGCCCAAGTTACAAGTGTGATGTCTTGATGATTATTAAGTGGATTGATTAAGAGATTTAAACACATTAAGGGTTTAACACTTAGGATTAAAGTTATACACTCCATCCTAATAGAAGGATGCAGGCATAAGCTTAATCACAAAGCCTTAAAGCCTTTAGGGTTTAGTCCCTGATTATGAGATGAGAAGAGAAGACACAAAGAGACACAAAGGAAAAAAAACTAAGAGGGGGACTAATCAAAATCCTAACCATTGTCATGCTTGGTTGTTCCTAAGGTTTGTGAGGTTAACAAGAGAAAACTTCAATGGAACCACCAGGAAACAGATGAAAGATCAGGAGAAGCAAAGTAACTTGCTTCATTCAAGAAGTCAAGTCACTTGAAGAAAGAAAGTGAGAAGGAGGAGAATGAACAAGCTCAAACTCAAACACATGACAAAATTCTGCAAGGATGCATGAAAGAGATGAAGAGAAGTTATGAGAAGTGAAGGCAAATTCACTTCTCAAAGTCACTTACCACCTGAAAAGTTAGAAAAGAAATGCAATGCAATGCAAAATGAGATGAAATGGCATGATGTATATTAAATCCAGAAGCACATACATGATGTTAATGATGCTATGAGGTGCTACAAACATGAAACAACACATGGGGATAATCATACAAGCTTATGGATGCAAATGGAACAAGTTAAGAAGCATGAACATTCATGAAAAGTTATGAAATGCAAATGGCCTACAACATGGCAAATGCAAGATGCAATGATCAAACATGCTTTCAATATGTCTTAAGATGTCAAATGAATCACAAGAATGCATAAAATGCTATGGCAAGTCAAGGTATGAATGCAAATGCAAGATGGATGCATATGGAAGCCCAAATTAGGGTTTATGATCAAAGCATCAAACACAAACCAAAATCAGAAGCAAACATCAATACAAAAAAATTGAAAACACAGTCAAAGGATCCCTAATCCTATACTAACCCACTGCCCAAAGGAGAAGTCTCAACTCTTAACCTAGTTCAAGTTATGATTTTCCTAAGTTTTCTTGGGTTTTAGGGTTCCTTGACAAGAAAAATGCCAAACAAATGGAAAATTAAATATCAAATCATGGCCATTTAATCTCACAAACTACATGATATTATAAACACAATGCAAAAAGAATCAAAGTCCAACTCTTTATGGTTAGGCAGAAGTGATTTTTGGAAGTTTGGATCAAAATAATGCATCAAAATGATTTTAATTCCATGAAAAATTCTCAAAATGCATCAAGATCAAAAAATAAATTTGGTTTGAGGGTTGTACAATGTTTCTAAATGTTTTTAAATGTTTCATGAATTTTTTGGTGATTTTTAAATACCTAAAAGTATTTTTAATAAATTAATTCTCATTAATTAATTAAAAATAAACTTTTAAATATTTAAAAATACTTTTTGAATGCTAAAAATAAAAATAAAAATATTTTTGTGTTCTGAAATTTAATAATAGCTTGCATAAAAAATTTCAGAATTTTCGAATAAATTTTACTATTTTAAAATAAATGGAGAAAGAAATATAAAATAAATGGAGTAAAAATAAAGAAAAAAGAAAAGTAAACGCAAAGGATGGCCAGGATGGATTCTGGGGATGAAGTTGTTGACTGCGCACGCTATCTGATGGCCCATATTCAAACTGAAATTAATTAAGTTTATGGATTAATTAATTAAGCTAATTGAGATTAGGGTTTCTGAAAGCACATCCTGGCCCTTGAACACGCGCGGGAGTAGACTTAGTCAACCCATCCAACGTCCAAGATTCAAACTTCATTAATTACAGGGATTAAACCCTAATTATTTTCAGGTGGCCGGAGAAGACCTCCGGTCGTCTTCTCCGGTGGGAACCCCACCTGAAAATTCCTAAAACCTTCAAAACGTAACTAAAATGAAATCTAAAAGGACAGAAATCCTTCCCAAACCTCACTGAATCAAAACCCCAAACCAAAACTTATTTATATTTCATCAGTCGCATGAATCGAACGAAAACATTTCTAGGTCAGAAAGTTTCAGAACATGATTAAACCCTCATTCCTTCACCATTTTCAAAACCAAAGACATCAGAACAATCAGTGAATCATGAAGAACAACTTAGGAACTAAAAAAATCATTTCTGGAAAAAATGTTCATGAAGCTACCTGAGTTTGAAGCTTTTCAATCTGGCACTTTCTGACCTTCCCTTCTGTGCAAAACCACTCCTGAGACCTCCCTGATGAAGCTTTGATGGTTGAAAAGAGTTTATGTTGGCTGGTTTGAAAGCTTGAACAAGGTCTGTTCAAGCTCAGGTGAGAATCGTGTTTATGATTTAGGCAGCTTAGGGCAAGGATGAGGGGTGCTTTCTGACCAGGATGATGAGTTGAGTTGATCTATGAAGTTTGTTTAAGTGTTTGTGGCTTGTATGCTGAGTTTCGAAAGCTTTTGCTTTTGAGAGTGAAAATGAGAATGTGTTCTATGGCTGGCTTCAGGCTTGTTGGTTATGTGCTTTGGCTTGCAATTAGTTTGTATAAACAATGCTGATTGGTCAGAAGATGTGACATGCCCTTTTGTGATAGGTGTGGCTACTTTTGCAAATTGTCAACTTTGTGTAAGAGAAAGCATGGGTCATGTTCTAGCCAAGTACAAGGGGTGTGGGCTGCGCAGCATGGTGAGGGGAAAGGCTAGGGTTGATCAGCAAAGTAGCTAGCAAGTGGATGCAATGCCATCATGAGTTTTTGCAACTTGGTTTGTCTTTGGTTTTCCATGAAAAAGTCTTGCTCCAAAGGCCATAAACATGTGATATCTTGGCCCATTCTGATTTTTAAGACTTGTGTGATCATGTGGTGAAGTTTAGAAATGCATTTGGTAGCTTAATTGGCCTTGAGAAGTGAATTTGCAACTTTGCCTCTTTGGTGCATAACTTGAAATTTAGTGATTTTAGCCAACTTTGATGAACCATAACTTTTGATCCAAAATGAATTAGGTCATGTTCTTGTACTTTTTGAAAAGGGAAAGATCTAATCTATAACTTTCATGACCAAAGTTTTTCCATTTGAAGCTTTTTTGGATCAAAAAGTAAGGGTTGAAAAAGTTGCATAAAATGACATTTTCATTAAAAGTCAAACTTGCCCAAAAAGTCAACTTTGCAAAAACTTGAGATTCTTGAATTTTGTGAACTTCCAACTTCTTCCATGATCAAATAAAGATCATATACAATCAAAATGATTAAGATCACCCCTTGGTTGGGTCATTGAGGGCCTCAGATGCCCTGATTTTGCACTGACTTGCTTGAAAAGTCAACTCTTGATCAGATGACTTCCCCATGGAATTTCTTCATGAAAATTGATATGCATACTCCCTATACCATATAGAGACCAATAGAAACAAGAATGACCAAAAAATTTGGAGTTATGGCCTCTGAAACCAAAACCCTAATTCTATGCCATTCTCAGTTCTTGTGATTCTTTGACATTATTGACTTTGAGAGGATATAATATGATACTTGAACACATGTGGACCCCTTAGAAGTGATTGGTGGCTTTTGGAGTGTCTCAAAAAGCTCTTGGATTGCTCAGATCACAAACCCTAGATGCAGATGACCTAGAATCTATGCAGTGAATCAAAAATGGGATATGGGATGGTATGATTGTGTTTATGCATATGAGATGATCACAAGCCATGGTGTGAATGGGTGAGGGCAAATTTGGGGTGTTTACAGCTGCCCCTATTCAAACATGAGTTAGCTGTGCAGGTTGTAAGCAACGGCTTATCAGGCAAACAAGATAACTTGTGGTTGAATACCAAAGACAGTCCAAAATTTGCACTCACAGAATGAAGAAGAAAATGGATATAGATTGTAAAAGAAAACAAAGTATAATATAAAGTGCGGGCGACGGAGGACGACCGTCGAGCAGAGGACGACTGCTGGGTAAAGAGCAATGACGGGGACAGCCGACACGCTGGAAAAGTGAGGGAAATAAAGCAATGACGGGGACGGCCGACATGCTGGGGATAAAAGAATTATGATGGGGACGACCATCAAGTAAAACTGTAAAATTCTCTGGGGATCAATGAAACATGACGGGGACGGCCATCAAGTTCACAAAGTAAAGTAACCAACGATGGGGACGGCCATCGGGCTAAACTGAAAGGAAAAGGGACCACGACGGGGACGGCCACCGGGTTAAAGAATAAATGAAATAAACAGATGATGAGGTACGGTCATCAAAGGTGAAGGACGATCACCTAGCAGGGGACGGCTGCTCTATTGGGTAAGATGAGGGATGGTCATCTAAGGTGGAGGACGACCACCTGGCAGGGTACGGCTGCCGAAAATATCGCGACATAGGACGAATGCCGGATAAAAGGTCAACGATGGGGACGGACATCGGATGAGCATGATGGAGGACGACCATCAAGAGGTGGAGGACGACCACCCAGCAGGGGACGGTTGCTCTCAAGGTTTGTCTTGACATAGGACGAATGTCAGATAACCAAAATCAACAATGGGGACGGCCATTGGATAACATGATGAAGGACGATCATCAAAAGGTGGAGGACGACCACCTAGCAGGGGACGGCTGCTAAATATCACGACATAGGACGAATGTCGGATAGAAAATCAACGATGGGGACGGCCATCGGATGAGCATGATAGAGGACGACCATCAAGAGGTGGAGGACGACCACCTAGTAGGGTACAGCTGCTCTCAGGGTTTATCGTGACACAGGACGAATGTCAGATAAAAAGAAAATTGCTTTGTTGGCGATCTCCTGGGGAGTAGTAAACACGGACGAGTGTTTACATCCAAGAAATAAAAGGGTAAGTGTTAAGATGTTTGTGTATAGATTAAAGATGCGGACGAGCATCCTTAAGACTACGATACGGACGAGTATCGGGTAGAAACAAATACTGACACGTGTTCAGAGAGGATGATACGGACGAGTATCAACTGGTTAACAGAGAACACGGACGAGTGTTGAATCTAAAAGGACTCTTCTGGGGAATAGTAGACACAGACGAGTGTCTATATTTAAATAGACATGAGTGTTTGACGCGGTGTATGGATTAAGAATGCGGACGAGCATCCTTAAGACTATGATACGGACGAGTATCAGGTAGAAACAAACGCTTGACGCATGTTCTGAGATGATGGTACGGACGAGTACCAACTGGTTAACAAAGAACAAGGACTAGTGCTGAATCTGCGGGGATATATAAATGGTGTATACAAGATACAGACGAGTATCTGTATAAGTAGTACGTATGAGCGATGTACAGATAAGTGTTTAACTGTTGGGGAGAATGACACGGACGAGTGTCTAAAGGAGAAGAGTAGTATAAACAAGTATCTGATGTACAAAGTGTTTATGTCACTGTGCTAGGGAAAATGACACAGACGGATGTCAAGGAAAGTTATATATAAGTATATGTGAGTGTAAAGAGGACGTCTTTGGCTTTCTGCTGGGATTATGACACAGACGGGTGTCAAAAAGGTATCTGTAATGCGGGTGGTACTGTTTGCACAGAGTGTTCGGGCGACTTTACTGGGGAGTATTGACACGGGCGGGTGCCAAAGAGAGTATATACTGGTGTTTGTGAATGTGAGGCAACTGATTTTGCTGGGGAATCTCCGCTGGGGATTTTGGGGGAAGTATTCTGTATATTGATGGATTGTCATTATTCACAAGTGTTGATTCAAAACATGGCTTATGATTATGCTATATGCTTGATTTTTGCCGTAATGCTCCGTATTAGACGGAATGCTACGCTTTGTGGGTGAATATGATGCGAATGCTATGATTATGCAAAGATACCCAACCAGGATTCGGATCCCGTTGCTACGAAGATCTTTGGCCGATCTGCTTGAAATGGACATCCCAGCTGGGGGTGAGATCGTTGTAGATCTGATGAGATGATATCTGCTTGGGGATATAGGTCACTGATAGATCTATCTTTGTAAATGAGAGACCCAGCTGGGGTTTGTAGGAGCTTTCGTCACTCTGCTGTGATCCTTCACGCACTGCTCTTTCTGGATAGAGGCTGAAACTCTGTGGGGAGAGGGCCCCTTGACTTTTGTATTCGGCTGAGGATGAAACGGTAACTCGGCTGGGGAGAAAGAGAGATCACTGAAAGATCTTCTTAGAGATTCTGTTGAGGAGATTCTTGACTCAGCCGGGGATATGGGCGCCTTCTGGTATTGTCCTGCTGGAGAAATGATGCCTGGCAACTCTGATGGGGAGAAGTAATAAGTGGCAAATCAGCTGGGGACCAGGCACTTTGGGTGCTAAGGCTGAGTGTTGATTTGTCAGCTTGCTGGAGTGAAGCTTTCATGCCCCAAGTTGCATTCTGGATACCTGCAATCCTGCAAAGATATAGGAACGCACAAATGATCCCGAGGTATCCCTTACCGGATTCCGTCATAGGAGTTTAGACACTTCTGAGAGTAAGTATATTTCCTGCAAGCATGTGATTTTATTATCTTTTGAAGATGGGCATCTGTATTTATGCAATCAGTTTTTTTCTTAAGACATCAGACATTTTTGCAAATAAAAATGTTCAAAACGAAACATGACTGAAAATCTGATTTTATTAATTCATGTGCCCTGAATTGGCAAGATACAGTCAAAAGAAACAGATCTCCTGAAATGAGGAGATTGTTACAAATTGAGAAACAAAATGCTGGCAATGTTGTCGACGCTTTAAGGGGCTCCCTCTTTCACCACGATTCGTATGACTTTTGACGTTCTTCTCGTCTTGCTTTCTGAAGAAGGCTGATTCTGATTGAAGCTTGATCCTTTCGAAACTTACCAAGTTGTGAATGATACAGACAAATACAGAGTGCAGTTGTTCGCTTATTCCCTTATTTTGCATGGATTGCCCTCTCGGGTTTTCAATCCATCGGGATACCCATTTTTGCCTGAGCTGTCCAATGCGGCTTTTCAACTCAGCGGGTGTACGTTTTTTTTTGTTTATTTTCCCTTATTTTTGCCCGAGTCTTTTATTCTGTTTTTGACTGGCCGGGATGCCCTATTTTTGCCTGGACTTACATTCTGTTTTTATGTCCAGTGGGTCATTTTTATGCGAAGTATTTTTTAACTGCATCTGAATTCACAGGGGACGGGAAGTCTTCACCATCCATAGTACCGAGCATGAGTGCTCCGCCGGAGAAAACTTTCTTTACTACAAATGGTCCTTCATAATTCGGAGTCCACTTGCCCCTGTGGTCTGTATGCGGAGGGAGGATTCTTTTCAGCACAAGATCCCCTACTTGGTACTCTCGGTGCCTGACTTTCTGATCGAAGGTCTTCTTCATTCTTTTCTGATACAACTGCCCATGACAGATTGCAGCCAATCTCTTCTCTTCTATCAGACTCAGTTGCTCATATCGGGACCGAACCCATTCTGCTTCGCTTAATTTAACATCCATCAGTACCCGTAGAGAGGGTAGCTCAACTTCAACAGGCAGGACTACCTCCATACTATAGACAAGCTGATACGGTGTTGCCCCGGTGAATGTTCTGATCGACGTGCGGTACCCATGCAAGGCAAATGGTAGCATCTCATGCCAGTCCTTATAAGTGACCACCATCTTCTGCACAATCTTCTTGATATTTTTATTTGCTGCCTCAACAGCGCCATTCATCTTTGGCCTGTAAGGAGAAGAATTGTGATGTTGAATTTTGAAGTCCCGGCATAGTTCAGCCATCATCTTGTTGTTTAAATTGGAACCATTATCAGTAATGATTCGCTCGGGAACTCCGTATCGACAGATGATATATCTCTTCAGAAATCTGGCTACCACTTGTCTCGTAACATTTGCATAGGATGCTGCTTCGACCCACTTGGTGAAATAGTCAATGGCAACCAAGATGAATCTGTGGCCATTTGAAGCAGTTGGTTCAATCTTGCCAATCATGTCAATGCCCCACATAGCAAAGGGCCATGGTGAAGACATCACATTCAAAGTATTGGGAGGCACATGCACCTTATCCGCATAAATCTGGCATTTATGGCATTTTCTGGCATAGGCACAACAGTCTGCATCCATTGTGATCCAGTAATAACCTGATCTTAGCAACTTCTTTGCCATGGCATGTCCTGCTGCATGGGTACCAAAGGATCCTTCGTGCACTTCATGCATTAACAAGTCTGCCTCCGTCCTATCAACGCATCTGAGGAGTACCATATCAAAGTTTCTCTTGTATAGGGAGCCATCAGTGTTCAAGAAGAAACTACCAGCAAGCCTTCTCAAAGTCTTCTTATCATTGGAAGACGCCCCAGGTGGGTATGTTTGATCCTCCAAGAAGCACTTAATGTCATGGAACCAAGGCTTATCATCTTTGACAATGTCTGCTGCGAATACGTATGCTGGTCTGTTAAGTCTGGATACTGAAATTTGAGGTACGAAGTTGGCAGCTTGAACTTTGATCATTGATGAAATGGTAGCCAGAGCATCTGCAAATTGATTCTCGTCCCGAGGGATATACTCAAGCTTGACCGTTGTAAAGAAAGTCAATAACCTCCTTGTATAATCCCTGTAAGGTATCAGATGATCCTGGTGGGTGTACCATTTGCCGCTGGTTTGATTGATTACCAAAGCTGAATCTCCAAATACAGTCAACGTCTTGATCCTGAGGTCAATGGCTTCCTCAAGACCCATAATGCAAGCTTCGTATTCAGCTTCGTTGTTAGTGCAGTTAAAGGCGAGTTTTGCCGAGAAAGGCATGTGGACTCCCTTAGGTGTAATGAGTACTGCACCAATACCACGACCATTCATATTAACGGCCCCATCAAACATCATAGTCCATTCTTCCTCCGGGTCAGGCCCTTCAGTGTGAACAGGTTCTTCATGATCTTTTGCTTTTACGAACATGATGTCTTCATCAGGGAAGTCAAATCTCATAGGCTGGTAATCATCAATAGGTTGCTCAGCAAGATATTCAGACAATACACTGCCTTTGATGGCTTTCTGAGAAGTGTACTGAATGTCATACTCCGTAAGGATCATTTGCCATCTTGCAACCCGTCCGGTAAGTGCTGGCTTCTCAAATATGTACTTGACTGGATCCATCTTTGAGATCAACAAAGTAGTGTGGGTCAACATATACTGTCTCAGTCGGAAGCAGCCCACGCTAAAGCACAGCAAGTTTTCTCGAGCAGTGAATAACGTTGTTCACAGTCGGTAAACATTTTGCTTAGGTAGTATATTGCATACTCTTTTCGACCAGACTCGTCATGCTGGCCCAGCACACACCCCATTGACTCTTCTAATACTGTCAAGTACATTATCAGAGGTCTTCCTTCAACTGGAGGCATAAGGATTGGAGGTTCTTGCAAGTATTCCTTGATCTTGTCAAAAGCCTTCTGACAGTCTTCGTTCCACCTGACCGTCTGTTCTTTTCTCAACAGCTTGAACAAGGGTTCACAGGTTGCTGTAAGGTGAGATATGAACCGTGAGATGTAGTTCAATCGACCTAGAAACCCTCGAACTTCTTTTTCAGATTTTGGTGCAGGCATCTCTTGAATGGCTTTGACTTTATCAGGGTCAACTTCAATCCCTTTCTCGCTCACAATAAAACCCAGCAGCTTACCAGATCGCACCCCGAATGTGCATTTGTTGGGGTTCAACTTCAGTTGGTACTTCCTCAGACGCTTGAACAGTTTCAACAGATTTACCAAGTGATCTTCTTCAGTGAGGGACTTAGCAATCATGTCATCCACATAACACTCGATTTCTTTATGGATCATATCGTGGAATAATGTTACCATAGCCCGTTGATATGTTGCACCAGCATTCTTCAATCCGAATGGCATCACCTTGTAACAGAACGTGCCCCAGGGTGTGATGAAGGTTGTCTTCTCCATGTCTTCAGGTGACATCTTAATCTGATTGTATCCTGAAAATCCGTCCATGAAGGAGAATACCGAGAACTGAGCCGTATTATCCACCAATACATCAATGTGAGGTAATGGGAAATCATCTTTCGGACTGGCTCTGTTCAGATCCCGGTAGTCAACACACCTTCTTACTTTGTCGTCTTTATTAGGCACAGGTACTATATTAGCAACCCACGGTGGATAGCTAGTTACAGCAAGGAACCCGGCGTCCCATTGCTTTTGCACCTCTTCTTTGATCTTCATTGCCATGTTCGGGCGAGTACGGCGCAGTTTCTGCTTAACCGGTGGGCATTCTTCTCTTAAAGGCAGCTTGTGCACAACAATGTCGGTGTCCAACCCTGGCATATCTTGATAAGACCAAGCAAACACATCCACATACTCTTGAAGTAGGTCAATCAGTTGTCTCTTCACTGAGTCTTGTAAGCAGGCCCCGATTTTAACTTCTTTCACGTCTTCATCTTTACCAAGATTAATTGTTTCTACCTCCTCCTGATGAGGAGTGATAACCTTCTCCTCTTGTCTCAACAATCTGGCTAGCTCTTCAGGAAGCTCATATTCTTCTTCAACCCCTTCATCAGCTTGATTGATCGGATTGTCAAAGTCATACGAAGTCGTAGCCGTGCTGTTGTCGGTGCAGTCTAGAAGGCACTCTCTGCAAGGGTTCAGTTTGTTTATTTTAGTGATTTGATTTTAATCTTGTTTAGAAAAGTGAAATAAAGTTGTCATCTTGAAAACACTGCCATTTATTTTTTTGTACAAAAAGAAAAATGAAAAAACAGTGAGCGGAAAAGAAAAAGACTTTGTTTGCAAAAGATGTCTGATATTTCATTGATTAATCTTGTTGCACAAAAATTACAGATGGCCCGATTACAAAATGAGTCTTGTCATCTTGGGCAAGATGCAAGACTTTGATGCATGCTATAAAAATACAGGAAATAATAATTACTCTGCATGAGTAACTCTTATAATTTCCTGGGAAGACCAGTTTGAGATACTGCTCCCCGGGACCTTTGGACGGATCCAACTCTCTAGGTTGCAGTCGCTTTCATCCTCGTCTTCCAAATTGTTGACAGCATCAGGGGTGAGCATCTCCCCACTAACAAAGTTGGGCTCCTTAGCAGCCTCTGCTTGATCTTGTTGAGTTGGTTTGTAACCCAACTCGAACCTATCCTCTTTCTTCTCCACAGGTAACAACTTGCCCCAGCCTTGGGCAGTTCCTCCTTCAACAACCTTCCGGGCTTGTTGATAAGATGTTATTGAGGTTCCAGGTACAACAGAAGTTTCGTTTATGTTCAAGGACTCAAACCCTTGACTCATCGTTTCGTGGATCTCCCCATCCATCTCAATGTATTTGTAGGTAGCCAGGTGGCTAACAAAAATATCCTCCTCTCCACAGATAGTAATGACTTGGCCCTCCCACTCGAATTTTAACTTCTGGTGAAGGGTTGAGGTCACGGCGCCAGCGGCGTGAATCCATGGCCTTCCCAATAGACAGCTGTAGGCAGGCTGTATATCCATCACGTAGAAGGTCGTTTTGAAAGTTTGTGGGCCAATCGTTATAGGCAACTCAATCTCTCCCAGAACCGATCTTTTAGAACCATCAAAGGCTCTTACTACCAGGTTGCTGGGCCGTAATGCCAATCCGTCATACTCTAGCTTCACAAGGGATTTTTTAGGTAAGACATTGAGGGATGATCCCGTGTCTACCAGCACATGGGAAAGAACTGCACCTTTACATTCCATGGTAATGTGCAAAGCCTTGTTATGGTTGCGGCCTTCCGTAGTCAAATCAGTGTTGGTGAACCCTAGTCCATGACTAGCATTAACATTTCCAACCACAGCTTCCAACTGATTGACTGTGATCTCTTCTGGAACATAAGCTGCGTGCAGGACCTTGAGTAGTGCGTTCCGATGGGCCTCGGAGCACATGAGCAATGATAGGATTGAGATCTTGGAAGGCGTCTGGTGAAGATAATCCACTATTTTGTAATCACTTTTCTTGATGATTCTCATGAATTCATCAACTTCTTGATCAAAAGGTGTTTTTAAAGCTTCTTTAACAATCTGCTCTTCCTGCACCAAGCTCTTCCCTTTTTCCTTGGCAGCAGCTTCTGCTTCGGCAGTGGGTCTTTGAATTTGTGGAGCAAAGAGACGTCCGCTTCGAGTGAAGCCTCCGCCTCCTCCCACATTGTCTATTTGTGGTGCAGGGGTTGATGATTCAAGAGTGATTTTCTGTCCTCCGTAGTATAGATCAGAGTCGTAATGCCAGGGGATGGCATTACTGCTTTCATAAGGTACCGGCCCAGGCACCGTGATAGTGACTGGACTGATGGCAGCTGTAGAAGGGACTGTGATAGTCTGTGGATCATAGTATATTGTGACTGGTGCTCTGATGGGAGTGGCATTTTGTGAGTTGTAGGCAGAGTCATTTTCAGGATCATAATAAATTGTAACTGTTGAGACATTTGCTGCTGAAGTTGTAGGAGACATTGTTGGAAGGATGGGTGTTGTTGTTGTAGGAGGTTCTGAATGAAGTGGTGCTGAAGTCGTAGAAGGGATGTTTGCTGATATCTGGTCCGTTGAAGTAACAGATGAAGCATTTGTTGATGAGATTGAAGAGTTGCTTGGAACAATGGTTGTTGCATTTGTAGAAGACACGGGAATTGCTGCGGATGAGATTGCTGGATTGGTAGGAATTGACGTTGTGATTTGAAGCAGGCCACTTTGGATGAGACCATCTATGCCATCTCTCAAGTTATCACAACCATTCACTGAAATGTTGCAATAAGCACACCCAAGCTCACATCCCAGGAACATTTGACATTCAAGGAGTTGGGCTTTGATCTCTACCAACGGTGTCCGAATCTGACCCACACTGGTTATCAAGTAAGACGGCTTGTCTTCTTCAATAGCATTGATTCTGGGACCTCCGTGGTTTGGCATAGGGTTCTTATTAACATTTGGTGGTGGTGCAAAATTCAGAGCCTTAGAGTCTACCAAGTCTTGTACCTTCATGTGCAAGGCTCTGCACTTTTCTGTACTATGGCCAGGTGCATTTGAGTGAAAAGCACATCTGGCGTTGGAGTCGTAATTTCTGGGTAGACTGGTGGGATCTGGAGGTGACAACGTCCTTAGCTCAACCAGGTTGAGTTTCAGGAGTTGTGGCAGTAATGTGGCATATGGCATAGGGATCGGATCGATCACCCTATTGGCCTGAGAAGGTCTCTGTTGGAACGGTCTTTGCTGATTGTTGTTGTTGGTGTTGTTGTAGTTTCTCTGAGGAGGATACTGAGTTTGTTGCTGATAATTTTGTTGTTGTGGTTGATAAACTGGTTGTGGATGAATTGGAGCGGGAATGGTGACTGCTGCCACAGACCTATGCACATATTGGGGCCTGCCCCTGTTGGTATGGATAGCATTGGTCTCACCAGTTCTTCTTGGGCCCGCAAAAGGCTTCCTTGTATTACTGGATGAGCTGGCACCGTTGACAGAAATTTTGCCCATCTTTAACAGGCTCTCAATTCTCTCTCCAGCTATAACGACATCTGCAAAGCTGGTAGAAGATAAAGCAGCCAGCCTGTCAATGTATGTTCCTTGGAGGGTGTTCATAAACATATCTGCCATCTCCCTCTCTGACATAGGTGGCTGGACAGCAGCAGCAAGCTGTCTCCACCTCTGGGCGTACTCGCGGAAGCTTTCCCTAGATGATTGAGACATCCCCATCAGGAGGGTCCTATTGGATGCCATATCCAAATTATACTGGTATTGTCGGATGAAGGCCTCTGCCAAGTCCTTCCAACACCTGATGGTCGCTCTAGTCAGATGGGAGTACCATTCCCTTGACGCTCCAGTTAATCTATCCTCAAAATAAAACATCCATAGCTTCTCGTCCATGGTGTATGCCTTCAACCTCCCCAGAAAGGATTGTAAGTGGGTCCGTGGGCAGGAAGTCCCGTTGTATTTCTCAAAACAAGGAGGCTTAAACTTATGGGGAATCCTGACCCCGTCCACTAAGCCCATGTCCATAACATCAAAACCCAAAGAGTTTTGAGACTCCAAGGATCTTAATTTTTCAGCGATTTCATCCAGCCTTCTGTCATAGGCTTCTTCCCCAGCACCCATTACTGTGAACTGATCCTCCTGGGGGTCTTCTTGCAGCACTCTACCTGCAGTGGCAGTCCCTTGTACATTAGCAGGAATATTGATCTTTGGATGAAGGTGGGGTCCAAATACAGGGGGGTTGACATGAGGTTGGACCCTCTCATTATTTCTTGTCCCAGCAGTCCCTATATGGGGATCTTCTTGATTCTGCCTTTCCACCATTGCTCTCAATCTTTCTTGGCTCTGAGCCATGTTGTTCATAACTTCCATAAACTGCGTCATCTGAGTTCTCATTTCCAATCTTTCATTGGCCATTTGGTTTCTGACCTCTGCAAGGTCCTGTTGTACCTGGTCCATTTGTATGCCCGGAAGGTTGTTACGGGTTGGATATCGGTGTGGACGGTTGAGTGGAAATACCCGACGTCGAGCAATAGTTCCTGAGATCACAACAGAGTTAGCAACAATGAAAAAATAAACCTACAAAACAAACAAAGGGTTAGCATGCAATGCAGTATGCTTATTTGTTCCCAAGGTATCCGGCTTGGCACTTGGTTTTGACCCTTCCAGTCCCTCGAAGATACTGTTGATGTTGCTTGAGAAGAACTCAAAATGGAACAAACTGATATATTACAAAAAAGCAAATGATACATAGTTTGTCCTTTACAAAACATGCCCTCTGAGGGGTCGAAATACATCATAAGAAAATAGAAGTACATGAAATGAAAACAACAACAAGCAAAAGTCAGACACAAAGACCAAACTCATCCTCCTGAACTTCCTTGAGAAGTGCTTCAATCACAGGATCAGTTGGACGCTCCGTGAGATTCCTGATAAGGAGATTCCGGGTAGTTACAGCTGCAGTTAGCTTCTTGTGTTGATTCTGGTCCTTTGACCTCTTCACTCCAGCTCTGATCTTCAGTTCTGAGATCTCCCTCTGGGCTGCTGCCAGGGCTTCCTGCTGCTCTCTTACACTAGCTTCCAGCTGCTCGATCTTGTCCCGAGTCCTCTTATCTTCCAGAGTACGAGCTTCGGTGATCCTGACCCACCTAGCTTGACTCTCCTTCAGATACAAGTCTGTCCTGGCTTTCTGGAACTGGGCTTCCTTGCAGGCATTTTTCAAGATCTGTTCTCCAGCCCTGGACTTCTTGATGTAATCCTCAGACTTCTGAATTTTAGCCAGATGCTCCACCTTCAACTTTTCCAACCTTTCAATATCCAACCTACCATCACTCCTCTCCCAGAGGGTCTTCTGTAAAGCCTGGGTCAACTTCTCATTTCTCTCTTTCAAGCTCTCAAACTCCTCTAAGCTGACAGTGGCAGGAGGTGGTGCTGAGGATGGTCCAGGTATATCTTCCATGGTGAAGGGCATCCCAGAAAATTGAGCCCTGGCATGGGACCACGCATAGTATTGTGCTGATGCCACATTGTTGCACTTCCCCAGAATGGTTACTCCTTTAGTCTGAACATTGTCCCAGGCCCAGGCTGCCTGCCTGACAATAGCCAGATTGGGCTTGTTCTCACAGTAAAGAGTCTCAGCCAAGTCTTGTGCCTTAGGAGTGTGGACCAATGCATAGCCCAGTTGTCTTTTGAACAGTTGAGGGTTGTAATTAATGCAACCCTTAACTCCTATCAGGGGTACATTGGGAAACTGCCCACAGCTGGTAATGATATCCCTGCCCTTTGTGCTTTGAGTGCACCACCTGATATCAGCTGAAGTCAAAGCAGTGAGTCTTCTAGCCCAGTTTCTCTGCTGATGAGGATTCAAAAATGCATCTGTCTTGGGCAAATGCTTGAGAAGCCAAGTATGGAACAAAGGAGAACAACACCTAACTAATCTTCCCCTCTGCTTTTCATTCCTCTGGTGCACTGAATAGTAGAAATCCCCCAATAAAGTGGGCACTGGGTTCCTCAGGATGAAAAGATGGATTGCATTCTTGCTGATGAATCTAGGCTCATCTGCAAATAATATAATCCCATATATGCTCAGGGCCAATAAAGCACAGACTGCTTTCCACTCTCCCAAAGAAGCTTTCAGGGTAGCTTGAGAGATCAGGAAATCCAGATGCAGGCCAGAGATTCCAGCCTTAGTAGTCATATGCTTCCCAATCAGAACTGGTTCCAGATGCAATGCCTTTGCTATCTCCTCATTACCTGGGAAAGCCATCTCAGGGTTGAAGGGGACTCCACCCCTGATAGGTATACCAACCAATGATGAGTATTCCTCCAATAAAGGTCCCAACTGGAAATCCTGAAAAGTGAAACACCTCAGAGGGGGATCATAGAATTGCAGGCAAGTATGCATCAAGCTCCTCTGTGAAGGGTCCAAATCCATAACCACATCAAGTATGCTTCCTTAGTGTTCTCTGAAAAATGGTATATGGTCTGGAGTAATCAGGGTCTGAATCCTCCTGATGTCAGCTAGCTCAGGCTGAAAGAAGTGGTAGGAGATATTACTCTTTTTAGGTGCCATGTTGTTGAAGAAGAGTTGAGACAGGTGCTGATGATAACACTGAAAAATGGGCCACTGACTGGATGGTGCAGGTGACTGAAGCAAGTAGCTGATAACTGAAGTAGATGCTGATGAAGATAGGTCTATGCTAATGATGGGGTCAAAACCAAGCCAAAAATAAAGGATGGATACCCTGAAACATAAATAAGAAAATGTTAAAATGATGCAATGATGATGTATGCAAATGATATGCAAGGGTTTGTGACTGAGCTGGATCTGATCAAATGCTCTGATATAAGTCCAGGTATGTTCAAGAAATCCAGATGGAGGTCTATAAGTCCAGTAACCAAGGTGGGGGACTCAAATAAAGAGTCACATGTCCAGGGTTTAGAATCACAAGAACTGTTCCAACATGGAGTACTCTTAATCATACAAAATAACAGGGTATGCTGAGGTCAAGGGTACCTGCAAACCTGTAAACAGCCCAACCCCCTCACAGGTGGTGTTCTAAAACAAGGATCCTCAGACTTGGATCAGTTATGAGAAGTGTAAACACTTCTAACCCGGAGGTACAGTGTTTATAATAACCATAAAAGATCCTCCTCTAATTCACCTCAATTTCTGAAGTTCAATACTAATGGTCATCCAGACTTAGCAGGCTTCCCAGATAGCCCTAGCACTACAGGAAATCTGCAGCACAGAGTTCTCAAGAAGAAACCCATATCTGAACCGTGTTTCATATTCCCGCACCAGACCGAAATGGAATGGGAAAGAACATGAACCACTCTAGCCTAGGTGTCACTCAGGTCCCAGGTATAGGACCTCAACTCTCAATAGAACACCCACCCACCAAAGCACAAAACCAGATCCAGACAGCACAGTATGACAGTATGATATATGTAAAGCTGTAAAGAAAGCAGATAAACAACTGTACATAAACAAAATAAATATACAACACAAATAACACATAACACCCCAGTAAACACAAATCAAACAAGCGCTAGGAGGAACCCACAAAAAGAACCAGAAGCCCTGGTTACAGTATAAGGGTCCCCAGTAGAGTCGCCAAGCTGTCGGTCCCGATAGATGGGAAATGGCCCAAATAAAGGTACAGACGCGAACGGTCGGCGAAAGAGGGACAATGAGAACACACAGCAGTGAACTCACTGGAGAAGAAAAGAGTCGCCAGCTAGGCATTTTTATCCCGGAGGAAAGGCAATGCTGCATAGGCCTGGAAAGAGATGGATAAGACGGTTGCGAACCAGAGAGACTGAGAAAGGGGGTTGGTTACAACCTGGGAAGGTATTAGCACCCAGATTGTCCGTCGTACTCGACGGGATCCACGCTTAAAAGATTTGTGTTTTAGAGGGGTAGTGTCAGTGCAACCTGTGTATAAAAGAGGCTGGAAGAAAATGTACAGGTGTTAGTGTAAGAGAAGTGTAGTGTATAAATGTATAGTGTCAGTGTAAGAACAAGGATAAGATGCTCAAGATCATGAGGCTAAAAGGATAAAGCTGGAAAGAGGGGGAATATACAGAGACTTTTGTTCGATAACTGTTAAGTTATGCCTACGTATCCTCTCGTGCAATGAGGAAGTCAGAACACCGTAGTTCGACCCAAAGAGACTGAAAGATGAATTGACTTATGAACTGCTTACTTGTCTATGCTCAAGTGTATGACCTGTCTGGCTCAGGTGCAAACTGTCTTGCATTAGACGGAAGGAGCAAGTTCTCGTTTATGAGTGAAAGTGATGAGAAAAGAATCCCGAAGGAGACGATTATTGTTTGTTTTTGAGTTTTCAGTCTTTTATTGCTTTTGGAAATTTGTCATAAGTTAATGAGCTTAAGCCTAAACCAATGGGTTAGTAAACTCGTCACATCTTCCCTCTGATTAGGGGTAATGAGAATACCTTAAGTGTGAAGTCAGATTCTCACACTTAATCACCTTTGGTGTAGGATTAAGATCATTAACCTACTTGTGATTATTTAGATGTTTTTGGGGTTTTTGTTTAGTGTTAAGTAATGAGATTAAGCCATAATCAGGGATTAAACAGACTCATTACACCATCCTAATAGAAGGATAATAGATATGAATGTTTAAGCTGAGGAAAGCTCCTCAACTTAATCCATGATTAGGGATTAAACTCATGACAAAACAAGCCTTTATTAAGTGGATTTTATTTAATGATATGATGAAGAAGTGAATTTTAGGGTTTGTAAGACAACTTGAGGGGGACTTGTCCATTAACACTAGGGTTAGTCCTTCTTAACCAATTAAGGAAGAATTAGAACCCTAATGCAAGGCCCAAGTTACAAGTGTGATGTCTTGATGATTATTAAGTGGATTGATTAAGAGATTTAAACACATTAAGGGTTTAACACTTAGGATTAAAGTTATACACTCCATCCTAATAGAAGGATGCAGGCATAAGCTTAATCACAAAGCCTTAAAGCCTTTAGGGTTTAGTCCCTGATTATGAGATGAGAAGAGAAGACACAAAGAGACACAAAGGAAAAAAACTAAGAGGGGGACTAATCAAAATCCTAACCATTGTCATGCTTGGTTGTTCCTAAGGTTTGTGAGGTTAACAAGAGAAAACTTCAATGGAACCACCAGGAAACAGATGAAAGATCAGGAGAAGCAAAGTAACTTGCTTCATTCAAGAAGTCAAGTCACTTGAAGAAAGAAAGTGAGAAGGAGGAGAATGAACAAGCTCAAACTCAAACACATGACAAAATGCTGCAAGGATGCATGAAAGAGATGAAGAGAAGTTATGAGAAGTGAAGGCAAATTCACTTCTCAAAGTCACTTACCACCTGAAAAGTTAGAAAAGAAATGCAATGCAATGCAAAATGAGATGAAATGGCAGGATGTATATTAAATCCAGAAGCACATACATGATGTTAATGATGCTATGAGGTGCTACAAACATGAAACAACACATGGGGATAATCATACAAGCTTATGGATGCAAATGGAACAAGTTAAGAAGCATGAACATTCATGAAAAGTTATGAAATGCAAATGGCATACAACATGGAAAATGCAAGATGCAATGATCAAACATGCTTTCAATATGTCTTAAGATGTCAAATGAATCACAAGAATGCATAAAATGCTATGGCAAGTCAAGTTATGAATGCAAATGCAAGATGGATGCATATGGAAGCCCAAATTAGGGTTTATGATCAAAGCATCAAACACAAACCAAAATCAGAAGCAAACATCAATACAAAAAAATTGAAAACACACTCAAAGGATCCCTAATCCTATACTAACCCACTGCCCAAAGGAGAAGTCTCAACTCTTAACCTAGTTCAAGTTATGATTTTCCTAAGTTTTCTTGGGTTTTAGGGTTCCTTGACAAGAAAAATGCCAAACAAATGGAAAATGAAAGATCAAATCATGGCCATTTAATCTCACAAACTACATGATATGATAAACACAATGCAAAAAGAATCAAAGTCCAACTCTTTATGGTTAGGCAGAAGTGATTTTTGGAAGTTTGGATCAAAATAATGCATCAAAATGATTTTAATTCCATGAAAAATTCTCAAAATGCATCAAGATCAAAAAATAAATTTGGTTTGAGGGTTGGACAATGTTTCTAAATGTCTTTAAATGTTTCATGAATTTTTTGGTGATTTTTAAATACCTAAAAGTATTTTTAATAAATTAATTCTCATTAATTAATTAAAAATAAACTTTTAAATATTTAAAAATACTTTTTGAATGCTAAAAATAAAAATAAAAATATTTTTGTGTTCTGAAATTTAATAATAGCTTGCATAAAAAATTTCAGAATTTTTGAATAAATTTTACTATTTTAAAATAAATGGAGAAAGAAATATAAAATAAATGGAGTAAAAATAAAGAAAAAAGAAAAGTAAACGCAAAGGATGGCCAGGATGGATTCTGGGGATGAAGCTGTTGACTGCGCACGCTATCTGATGGCCCATATTCAAACTGAAATTAATTAAGTTTATGGATTAATTAATTAAGCTAATTGAGATTAGGGTTTCTGAAAGCACATCCTGGCCCTTGAACACGCGCGGGAGTAGACTTAGTCAACCCATCCAACGTCCAAGATTCAAACTTCATTAATTACAGGGATTAAACCCTAATTATTTTCAGGTGGCCGGAGAAGACCTCCGGTCGTCTTCTCCGGTGGGAACCCCACCTGAAAATTCCTAAAACCTTCAAAACGTAACTAAAATGAAATCTAAAAGGACAGAAATCCTTCCCAAACCTCACTGAATCAAAACCCCAAACCAAAACTTATTTATATTTCATCAGTCGCATGAATCGAACGAAAACATTTCTAGGTCAGAAAGTTTCAGAACATGATTAAACCCTCATTCCTTCACCATTTTCAAAACCAAAGACATCAGAACAATCAGTGAATCATGAAGAACAACTTAGGAACTAAAAAAATCGTTTCTGGAAAAAATGTTCATGAAGCTACCTGAGTTTGAAGCTTTTCAATCTGGCACTTTATGACCTTCCCTTCTGTGCAAAACCACTCCTGAGACCTCCCTGATGAAGCTTTGATGGTTGAAAAGAGTTTGTGTTGGCTGGTTTGAAAGCTTGAACAAGGTCTGTTCAAGCTCAGGTGAGAATCGTGTTTATGATTTAGGCAGCTTAGGGCAAGGATGAGGGGTGCTTTCTGACCAGGATGATGAGTTGAGTTGATCTATGAAGTTTGTTTAAGTGTTTGTGGCTTGTATGCTGAGTTTCGAAAGCTTTTGCTTTTGAGAGTGAAAATGAGAATGTGTTCTATGGCTGGCTTCAGGCTTGTTGGTTATGTGCTTTGGCTTGCAATTAGTTTGTATAAACAATGCTGATTGGTCAGAAGATGTGACATGCCCTTTTGTGATAGGTGTGGCTACTTTTGCAAATTGTCAACTTTGTGTAAGAGAAAGCATGGGTCATGTTCTAGCCAAGTACAAGGGGTGTGGGCTGCGCAGCATGGTGAGGGGAAAGGCTAGGGTTGATCAGCAAAGTAGCTAGCAAGTGGATGCAATGCCATCATGAGTTTTTGCAACTTGGTTTGTCTTTGGTTTTCCATGAAAAAGTCTTGCTCCAAAGGCCATAAACATGTGATATCTTGGCCCATTCTGATTTTTAAGACTTGTGTGATCATGTGGTGAAGTTTAGAAATGCATTTGGTAGCTTAATTGGCCTTGAGAAGTGAATTTGCAACTTTGCCTCTTTGGTGCATAACTTGAAATTTAGTGATTTTAGCCAACTTTGATGAACCATAACTTTTGATCCAAAATGAATTAGGTCATGTTCTTGTACTTTTTTAAAAGGGAAAGATCTAATATACAACTTTCATGACCAAAGTTTTTCCATTTGAAGCTCTTTTGGATCAAAAAGTAAGGGTTGAAAAAGTTGCATAAAATGACATTTTCATTAAAAGTCAAACTAGCCCAAAAAGTCAACTTTGCAAAAACTTGAGATTCTTGAATTTTGTGAACTTCCAACTTCTTCAATGATCAAATAAAGATCATATACAATCAAAATGATGAAGATCACCCCTTGGTTGGGTCATTGAGGGCCTCAGATGCCCTGATTTTGCACTGACTTGCTTGAAAAGTCAACTCTTGATCAGATGACTTCCCCATGGAATTTCTTCATGAAAATTGATATGCATACTCCCTATACCATATAGAGACCAATAGAAACAAGAATGACCAAAAAATTTGGAGTTATGGCCTCTGAAACCAAAACCCTAATTCTAGGTCATCTGTGCAGTCAAACCTGGCTCTGCTTCCATGCCATTCTCAGTTCTTGTGATTCTTTGACATTATTGACTTTGAGAGGATAGAATATGATACTTGAACACATGTGGACCCCTTATAAGTGATTGGTGGCCTTTGGAGTGGCTCAAAAAGCTCTTGGATTGCTCAGATCACAAACCCTAGATGCAGATGACCTAGAATCTATGCAGTGAATCAAAAATGGGATATGGGATGGTATGATTGTGTTTATGCATATGAGATGATCACAAGCCATGGTGTGAATGGGTGAGGGCAAATTTGGGGTGTTTACACCTATGCACATGAAAAGATCACAAGCCATGGTGAAATGAGTGAGGGCAAATTTGGGGTGTTTACAACAAGTGGTAGCTAGATTTTTGAAAAGAGACATCATCTGTCGATATGGAGTTCCCGAGCGAATCATTACTGATAATGGTTCCAATTTGAACAACAAGATGATGGTTGAGTTATGCCAGGACTTCAAAATTAAACATCACAACTCTTCTCCTTACAGGCCAAAGATGAATGGCGTTGTTGAGACAACTAACAAGAACATCAAGAAGATTGTGCAAAAGATGGTAGTCACCTACAAAGATTGGCATGAAATGCTACCATTTTCCTTACATGGGTACCGAACCTCTATCAGAACATCTACTAGGGCAACACCTTATCAGCTTGTGTACGATATGGAAGCTGTCCTACCTGTTGAAGTTGAACTACCCTCCTTACAGGTAATAATGGACGTGAAACTGGATGAAGCAGAATGGGCCCGATCTCGATACAATCAAATGAATCTAATTGAAGAGAAAATATTAGCAGCTATCTGTCATGTGAAGTTGTATCAAAAACGAATGAAGAAAGCCTTTGATCAGAAAGTCAGACCTCGGGAATACCAAGTGGGGGAGCTTGTTCTGAAAAGACTTCTTCCTCCTTATACAGACCACAGGGGAAAATGGACGCCAAATTACGAAGGCCCGTTCATAGTAAAGAAAGTTTTTTCTGGTGGGGCACTGATGCTCGCTACTATGGATGGCGAGGACTTCTTATCTCTTGTGAATTCATATGAAATTAAAAAATAATTCGCATAAAATGACCTGCTGGACATAAAAATAAAATGTAAGTCCAGGCAAAAATAGGGCATCCCGGCGAGTCAAAAACAGAATAAAAGACTCGGGCAAAAATAAGGGAAAATTGAAAAAAAATGTACACCCGCTGAGTTGAAAAGCCACATCGGACAGCTCAGGCGAAAATGGGTATCCCGGTGGATTGAAAACCCGAAAGGGCGATCCATGCAAAATCAGGGAATAAGCGAACAACTGCATTCTGAATTCATCTGTATCACTCACAACATGGCAAGCTTCGAAAGGACAAAGCGTCGGTCGAAATCAACCTTCTTCAGAAAAGCAAGATAAGAAGAACGTCAAGGTCATACAGGTCATAGCAAAGGAAGCTCATTGGAGCGTCAAATTCAAACATTGCCAACACTTTTTATTTTCTCAATTTGCAGCAATCTCCTCATTTCAGGGGATTCACTTCTTTGACTGTACTTGCCTATTCAGGGCACACAAATCAATAAAATCAAAATTTTCAGTCACACTTTGTTTTGTACATTTTTGTTTCGTTTGCAAAATGTCCAAAGTTCATAATACAACACTTGCATAAAACATATGAGCCATTTTAATAAATGCTTGCAGGAAATATGTTTCTTTCAGACAAATCTAATTCCTATGACGGAATCCGGTTGAGGATACCTCGGGACACTTGTGTGTTTCCTTTGTCTTAACAGGTTGCAGGTACTCAAGGCAGACAATCTTTCACAGCATGGGGCATATCAAGCATAGTATCCCCAACCAAGTCAGCAATCACCTCATCAACAGGGTTACTTGACAGAAGTATTCCCCGACGAAGTTGTTATCCCCTTGGAGGATCCATCAAGAAACTTACTAAATCCCCAGAATGTCGCCTAGACGAAGGAGTAACATCATATTACTTCCCAGAATTTATCTCCTCCCTAAGCGGGACCTCCCGAGCAATGCCTGATGGTTTTTTCCCCAGCAATGTGGTCAGGAACTTTCTATTCCCCATCAGAGTTGTCAGGGTTCTCTCATCCTTAGCAGAGTCGGTGGAATTCCTTTCACACAAAGTTGCCATTCTCTCCCCAGTAGAGCAATACATGAAATACTTCCCCAGCGGAGTTGCTGAAACTTCCTCATCCCCAACAGAGTTCTCCCTCCGGACAGATCAGCCAAGGGTCTCTTTCCCCAGTTGAGTTCTCCCCCCAGACAGATCACTCAGATATCTTTCTCCCTGCAGGATCCGAATCTCGGATCGGGTTTCTCATTTTCATAAATCATAACATTCGCATCATATTCACCAAAATAAGCTTAGCATTCTGTCTAATACGGAGCATTACGGCAAAAATTAAACATTTGCATGATCATGAGCCAGGTTCGAGCCGGTCACCTGCAAATACCATATTCACTTCACCAGCAATATATAAAACCTATCCCCCACAGACAAATCCAGAATACCTTCTGCACTCTCAAACACAAATGCCTGTTTATATTTATACATGCTCATTTTGACACTCGTCCGTGTCATCTTTCCCCAGTAAAGTTGCCATAAAACCTCCAGATTTCTCAAACACTTGTTCACACTCTTACATTTTCTTTGTTGACACTCACCCATGTCATGCTTCCCTGACAAGTCAAACACTCGTCCGTGTCCCTTGCTTAATCTTTTAGAACTTGTCCGTGTCTCACACATATATTCCCAACAGTTCATCTTCGATACTCGTTTGTATCTTATATATCACCCCTCAGCAGATTCAACACTCGTCTGTGTCCCATGCTTAATCTTTTGGCACTTGTCTGTGTCTCGCAAATATATTCCCAATAGTTCATCTTCGATACTCGTATGTATCTTGTATATCACCCCTCAGCAGATTCAACACTCGTCCGTGTTCCCTTACTTAACCGATTGATACTCGTCCGTATCATCATCCTTAAACATGTGTCAGCATTTGTTTCTACTGATACTCGTTCGTATCGTGGTCCTAAGGATGCTCGCCCGCATCTTTAGTCTATACACACTGTCAGACACTTATACCCTTTATTTTAAAGACGTGAGCACTCGTCTGTGTTTACCATTCCCCAGTAAGTCGCCAACAAAACAACTTTCTCTATCCGACATCCGTCCTATGTCATGATATTTTCGGCAGCCATCCCCTGCCAGGTGATCGTCCTTCACCTTTGGATGATCGTCCTTCATCCTTTCCCCAGTGGAATCCCCAATGTTGGAACCTTCTATCCAGCATTCGTCCTATGTCGTGATAAAGAGCAGCCGTCCCCTGCTAAGTGATCGTCCTTCACCTTTTGATAACCGTCCCTCATCATTTATCCGATGGCCGTCCCCATCGTTGACCCTATTTTATCCGGCATTCGTCCTATGTCGCGATAATCCCCGAGAGCAGTCGTACCCTGCTAGGTGATCTTCCTTCACCTCTTGATGATCGTCCTTCATCATGCATACCCGATAGTTGTCCCCATCGTTGACCTTTTCTATTCGACATTCGTCCTATGTCGAGGTAAAGATCACTCGTCCCCTGCTAGGTGATCGTCCTTCACCTTTGATGACCGTCCCTCATCAAATATTTCATTTATTCTTTAACCCGATGGTCGTCCTCGTCGTGGTCCCTTTTCCTTTTCCTAATGGCCTTCCTTCATCAGATTTACCCAATGGTCGTCCCCATCTGATATTTTCTTTTCAACCTGATGGTCGCCCCCGTCAGTACTTCCCTCATTCATTTGATCCCCATAAAATTTTATTTCCCTACTCGATGGCCGTCCCCGTCGCGGTTTCTTTATTTCCCAGCATGATGACTATCCCCGTCTTTGCTTTGCTTACAGTTTTACTCCCAACAGTCGTCCTCTGCTCGATGGTCGTCCCCCATCGCTTTCATTTTATACTCATACTATACTATCTTTTACAATTTATATCCCTTTTCTTCTTCTCCCCAGTGAGTGCAAATTTTGGACTGTCTTTGGTATTCAACCACAAGTTATCTTGTTTGTCTGTTAAGCCAGGCGCTTACATCCTGCACATCTAACTCATGCTTGAATAGGGGCAGCTGTAAACATCCCAAATTTTCCCTCACTTTTTTCTCACACCATGGCTTGTGATCTTTCATTTTTTTCATTAACATAAGCATATCATATCTCACTGCATAATTTCATTTCATCTGCATCTAGGGTTTGTGATCTGAGAAATCCAAGAAGTGATCTGAGCCATCCCAAAGGTCTTGAAGCTTGCCAAGAGGGTCCATGTGTGTTCCATGATCATAATATGCTCCCCAAAGTTCATAAAAGTCAAGATATCACAAAGAATGACAAAGGCATAAGGCAGACTGAAGATTTCCTGCACAGATGGCCTAAAATTAGGGTTTTGGTTTCAGAGGCCTTAATCCCAAATTGTTTTGGTCATTCTTGTTTCTAATGGTCTTAATTTGTTATAAGGATCATTTATACCAAATTTGATGAAGAAATTCACTGTGGAAGTCATCTGATCACTGGGTAACTTCTTGAGCAAGTAAAGTCAAAATCAGGGCATCTGAGGCCTCTATCAAGGGCACCAAAGGGTCATCATCATCATTTTGAGTCTCTATGATCTTTATTTTATCTTATAAGTGGTTGTAAGTTCACAAGATTGGAGAATTTTGAGCCAAATGCAAACTTGCTATTTTTGGAAATGACTTGTAATGGAAACTTTCCATTTTGGGAAAGATTTTCAACCTATTCTTTCATGACCAAAAATGCTTCAAATGAAAAATTAGTGGGAATGAAAGTTATAGATTATTTCTTCCCATTTTCAAAAAGTACAAGAACATGTCTTGATTCATCCTAGAACACAAGATATGCCCTTTCAAAGTTGGCAAAAATCCTATAATTTTCAAGTGTGCACCAAAGAGGGATTTTTGCAAATTCAAGTTTCAAGCCATTTCATGACCTCTAATTTACTCCTAAACATCATACAAACATAGTGCAATGCATTTGGACCATAATTGTGCCTAGCATCACAAGTTTCATTAAGCCATTTTCACAAAATCTTCAAAGTTGGAAATTTGCAAAAACCTATGGTATCTCTTCATCCAACTGATCCAGCTGCATAAAAATGATCCTAGGGCCATCCATGAATAAAGCTGAGGCCAGACACCCCTTGAAACAGCTTATGCCATGGCCCATGCTTGTGGTACAAAAATTTTAACTTTTTTGCAACTTGCCCAAACCAATCACACTATGCCACCACCAACCTTCAAACCAATCAAGACATCACATACAAGCATCATGGACCTTATTTCATATCACAAAAAACTTCCCTTCTTCGAATCTCTCAGCACAACCACTCAAACTCAAAATTTCTTTCACCATTCAACTCCACATAACCTAAGGATCATTTCCCACCCCTTGCCATGGCCTGAAACAAGTTCAAACCAAAACACGATTTCTGCATATTCAGAACTGAAACACTAAAACCAGCCACCATAAACTTGTTCTAAGCATCACAACATCCTCAGGGGGTCCATTGGAATTGATTTTCACCAAGGAGAGGTCCAGAAAGCTCAGATTGAGAAAGCTTCATCTTAGGTAACCATCAAGAACATTTTTTCCAAAAACTCTATTTTAAGTTCTTAGATGATTCTATATGTCTCTCTGATCATGGTGATGTGTTTAGTTTTCAAAATGGTTGAGTATCAAGCATGTATTTAGTTTCTGAAAGTTTTTGTGTATTTTTCCGTTTTGCTTCGATTCGTGATTTTGGTGGAACATAAATGAATTTTGATGATGGATTCTTGTTCTATGTTGTTTGATGATCATTTCTGGAGATTTTATTGAAGTTTCATAGCCTATGGAAGAAGTTAGGTTGAAGGGTTGGCCGGAGAAGATGACTGGAGCTTGCTCCAGTCATCTGAGGGGATTAGGGTTTGTTAATTAGGGTTTAGCCAGGTTTGAATGTCAGCCCTTGGATCCTTGCTTAGCGCATATGGATGGCTCAGATTGCTCCATTAAGATTTAATCCATAATTAATTAGTTAATTATGTTTAATTAATTAAAATTCCCTAGAATGAATCCCAGCCCTTGAAACGCACGCGCAGTCAACCAGTCTCTCTCATATTTGAATCTGGACCACTGGATCTTCATACTTTGCATTTTATTTAATTTTATTTCATTTATATTGCATTTTCTTGTTCATTTTATTAAAAATAGCAAAAAACATCACAAAATTCTCAAGCTTTGCATTTTTGTTTCAAATATTTTTCTTAACCTGAAAACATTTTTTATTTTAATTTTTGCATTAAAAAGGTATTTTTTAAAATATTTAAATGTTTTATTTAATTGATTAATTGATTTTAATTATTTAAATATGCATTTAGGTTTCTAAAAATCACCAAAAATTTCATGAATTATCCTGTAATACCTCAAAATTTGCCCTCTTATTTCCTCAACATTTTGCATAGCATTTTGCATACATAGATTCATAAAATAACCAAAAACATTGCATCATGTGTAGCATAGCCGAGGCAGGGGTATGTGATCAATGATTGGAGCAACTGCAGACATTACAAAAGCAATCAAAGGGTCACAAAGCTTCTAAACCTTATGAAAAGGGTTCACAACATCCCACAAGTCGTCACTTGAAGCCGCGAGCAATGGAAAATTTTGATTTGGTCAGAGGAGGAAAGCAGTGCAACATTTCCTGATGAAAAGGGCCAAATTATGGTTTTACTTCTACTGGGCTTCTGCATGAAGTTATGATTCAAAGAGGATTCCATTGTCTTGTATATGATGTCAAGTGCCTAGGGTTCAAATTTCGTCCACAAATTCATTTTGGAAGAGGTTCGACTAGCCAGATGACTGAAAATCGAGGAATCGGAGAAAAGGCAACCGAGCTAGGTAAAAAGGGGTCGACTCCTGACTTTCAAGATTGAAATCATGAAATTAGGGTATTAATGATCCTATGGTTCAAATTTGGTCAAGAGATGATGGAGGAATCATAAAAAAATCAAAGAAGAAAACCATTTGAAAAGTGGTTGGTTTCCCATTTCCCTCCACTTTTCCTTCCACTTTCTTTCCACACTTCCTTTCATTCCTTCCCTCTTGTTTTTCCATTTCAATTCCACTCCATTTCCCTTGGAAGCTTCTACCATGTTCTACCATCTTCTAGAGTGTTCCAAGAAATATTCCTTCTCCAACCCTAACCCTAACTAACTACCAAACCATAATTTTGGATCCCAAGCCTAATTTTTGGGCCCCAAACCTAAACCATATTTAATCCATTTTCATCCAAAACAAAGGGGTTTCTCTCACAATTTTCACACACACAAGTTTCCAAATTTTTTACTCTCTCACAATCACTTTTTCTCTCTCATTTTTCCCCCATTTTCCCTTTTTCACTAAAGCTTTTTTGAAGAAGCTCTTCAAGTTTCACATTGAAACTCGAAGATCTTGAAGCTTAGCCTCCAACCTCCATTGATTTGTGGATTATGGAAGAAGAAGCTACTGATTTTTGTGAGGATTTCGACTTATCGGAAGTGCACGCTGGTTCAAGCATCAAGAATGCATTTATTTTGCGGATTCACGGTTTTCTTGGTTTTCTCTTCGATCAAGCTCCGACCCTTGCAACATCCACCGAAGCACTTCTCCACTTCATAGGTTGGTGATCTAAATCACTTCTCCTTTAAGTTATTCTCTTCATCTCGCCATTTCGGCATTCTTTAATTGCTTTTCGTTTTGCTTGCGATCGATTACGTTTTTGCTATGTGTTGCTTGCAATTTATGATTTGTGATGGATTAGTTAAGGTGTAGGTAGATAGGTTCTAGCATGTGTAAATAAGCTCCAATTAAGTAGAAATTAGTGTTAACATGTTCCTAGGTATGTTGGAGATCATTAGAAGTGAGTTTGTGGCCAAAAGCACTTATTTCTTAACTTTTTTCACATTCTGGATCAGTGTTAACCGGTTAACCATTTGGTTAACCGGTTAACGCATGCATTTTAGCCACAAAACAGGGCAGTTTTAGGTCCTTTAACCGGTTAACCATTTGGTTAACCGGTTAACATTGTTAATTTTTGGATTTTTTGCTTATTTGATAGCTTAATCTTGCTTTCTAGTGCCTCTAATGTTCATACTTGTTTAGGTATTGATTTTAGGGAATTTTTGGGTCCATTTCCAGTAGCTCATTCCCCCATTTCGAGTCGTTTCGACGTGTTTCCGTTCATGTTGCGTATTATGTGTTTTTGTATTCCTTTGTGTATAGCTTGACTTCTTGCATTTGGTTGCCATGTTTATGCATCATTTGGCATGTGAATAATCATGTTGCATTCTGTTTTAACATATTTCACATTGCATTAAATCATTTTACATTTCATTGTATCAAGATATGTTGCATTTCACATAATCATGTATGTATGTGCATTTGGTTGCATTTGGTTGCATGCTTGATAATATCATTTACATCAATTCAATTCTGAATTTTGCATTGAGTTTGGTAATCTTGTTGAGCTATCATATTGCATATTCATAATCAATGATCATTATGTTCATATGCCATACTCATGTGCCACATTTTGTATTACTTGTAGCATAATCAACCATGTGATGCATTCTTGCATAATCCTTCAAAAATGTTCATGTTCTTTTATTTGTGTAGGTTGATTTAGGTTCAAATGCATGTTCATGATGAAGTTAGTACATGTTTCATTAAGTTTGTGCATTAAAAATGAAAATAACCAAATCTGGATTTTGCATTTCATAGCTAACTTTACATATAGGTGCTGTAAAATACTTGTTGTTTGTTATGCTTGCATGTTGTATTTGACCTTTTACACCTGCCTTTTCATGTTGCATGCTGGCTGTAAAAAATGGCATTGTGTTATGCATTGTTTTGATAGTTGTTTGTGTATTAGGGGCTGTAGTAGGTGCTGTATTTTTGTCTTAGCATATTTTTTAGTCTTTTAGAATTAAAATAGAATTTAGATTGAGTCCTAGAGTCATTAGGATTTAATTTGTGTATGTTTGCTTTATTATTTTTAATAAAATGCAACATTAATCTTTGTTTTGTATGGAGGGAAAGGTATGTTTCCTTACACCTTATCCTTTTATTTTTTATGCATTTCATCTATGCATTTAATTCCCTTTTCCTTCCATATTTGTGATTGGTAGGAACCCCTTTTGTTAGGATCAACTTATCTTCCTTAGGAAGTAAGTTTTATCATTCTTCTTCTTTCTTTTCCTTTTGTTTCTTTAGGATTAGAAAAGCCTCACTCACCATATGGACCACCATTTTAATAAATAACTTAGGGTTTTGTCTTAGTTTCCCTTAGTTTTTCCCTTTCCCCATTTGAGTCTTCTTTCTCATCTTCAAAAAAATCCAAAAAGACTTAATAAATGCATGAAAGGATCCCTTTTGTATTGCCTTATTCCATGGGGCACTTACATTCATTCCATCTTGGAGTGATGTAGGCTTGTGTAGCATGATGTACAAGTCTTATCAAGGGGTTGATTCACAAAGAAAACATAAAAGACACTTCTTCACAAAAACAAAAAAAGCATCTAATAAAGTTCAACAAGCTAGTGAACTTGAACCCTAATCCTTGGAAACAAGTCTTGGATAAATTCTCCTTGCTTGATGTTCTTGTTCTATTATTCCATCTTGGAATGTAGTAGCAAGTACACATTCTATGGAAAAGAGTTTGAATTCACTTCCTTGTTCCAAATTCATGCAAAACTCTTAAAAGGAAAAAACAAACAATAAGAGATTTTCCTGCGGAAATTCTCTTCTCATCTCATTCACTCTCATCGCGAACTCGCGACGACTTGTCTCACATGCAAGACAGTAAACGCACTCGTGCCAGACGAGCCTGCAACACCTGAGTATAGACATACGCAGTTCCAGCAATAAAAAATACAAACAAATAGTTCCCTCCTTAGTTAGGCAAACTACGTCGACTCTGATCCTCATTTTCCCGATGAGGTACGTAGGCAGCGGGATAGGGCCCGTTCGAGCGTATTCTTTATTTTCCCTACATTTTACCCATTCTTTCTTTTAGATCTCTTTTCCATTTCCCCTTTCCATTCTCATTCCAGTCAGTAGTTTTATTTCAGCATCACTTTATTTTTCTCACCCTTTGAAACAAAACAAGAAAGCGTGGATCCCGTCAGGTACGGAGGATGGTCTGGGGTGCTAATACCTTCTGAGGTCGTAACTGACTCCCGAAACCAGATCTTTGGTTCATAGGACCTTATCCTTTTCTTCTTCCTTAGGTTTGTGCAGCATTACCTTTCCCATTCATTCGGGATAAAAATGCACGGCTGGTGACTCTACCTTTTCCGCGCCACTTTCACGTTTGTACTAGGATGAAAATCCCGGGAGCGACAGCTGGCGACTCTGCTGGGGAACGAACACAGAATCTCTGGTTTCCCTCGTAGAGTCAATCCTAACGCCTGTTTTTTTTTTGTTTCTTTGGATGTTTATATGTGTGTTGTGTGTTGTTGTGTTTATTTACTGTTTTCATTTACGGTTTACTTTACAGCTTTATTTACTGCTTTCAGTATTTATTTTCCATGCATCATATTATACTTTACTGTCTGGCTGTGCTAGTTTTCATTTATTCTATGGGATGGGGTTACTGTGAGATGAGCTTGTAACCGGGGCTCGAGTGCACCCTAGGACTTAAAGTGGTTCCACTTTGGCTTCATAGCATCTTGCTAAGTTGGTATTAGTGAGTTCCACGCCTAGACTTGTGACCTTCTCGGGAATGTATTGATACCAGAATCTTTCTGGGTTATTACGCTACCTTGATAGTTATGTGTAGTCAAGGGACCGATCATTGAGAACCTTTGTGGAAACATCCCTCTCCAGTGATGACAGTGGCAGACCACATTTTTTTGGCAAATCCACTCGCATCCGAGGGCCCACTGGGAACTCGCATAGGATGGCCTGGTTCTCTCATAGGAATCCAGTTAAGGCAAACTGTTCGTATGATGATAGTATTGTACCCTTCGGGATGAATGTACTATTGTTTCTCGATTCAGTGCTTGAAGCTGAGGACTTATGAGGGATGCTTGTTTCCTTGGACTCAGCTGAGACCTCCCTGAGTAGTACATAATGCCAAACCAATTCCCTAATTTGGTAATGAACCATTTCTCGGAGATGGTGAACGTATTATTGATATTCGGCTTTGAGAGTCCGTGATGTTGACCCGAGTAGCACACCCGTGAGATTGGGAGGGGTTTACAGGTTTGCAGGAGCCCAAAACTTCAACATACCCATGTATGCCAGTACACTTCAGTGATATGATCTTGTTCTATTAATTATGAATTTTGAAGTCATGAACTCCTGATCAGAGATACTTGTGATGATGTTGTGGCCTTGCACAGACGCTTGATTACCTGATTCACTACACAGAAACGTCACTGATCACATGCCTTGCCTTGCATAACATCATAACATCATTAATCATTTGTGTTCTTTTTACTCTCAGGGTTCATTACCTCCTATTTTAGTCATATTTGCTGCTTCAACATGGAGGTTCTAAGGAAGAGAAATGTCCATTATACGTTCCCACATCCAGAGACAGATGGTATTCAGAAGTTAATTGGCTTTATGGGGGACAAAGTGCTTGATGATTTCAGAAAAGAGTTTGGAAAGATATTAGACTATGTGAATAAGCCAACCACTGATCAGAGGGATAGCTTGCATTCTCTACTACAGTTCTATGATCCACAGCTGAGGGTCTTTGTTTTCCCTGACTACATCTTGGCTCCCACATTAGAAGAGATATCCAGCGTCCTCAAAATCCCCATAAAAAATGGTGCTCCTTACTATGGCTTAGAGAAGATGCCTTCATCCAAAGATATAGTTGAGTCTTTTCTTCTAGATTTATCCAAAGTTAGCAGAGAAGTGGATTCCACCAAGGGTAAAGGACTTTTCTTAGATTTTCTTATCAAGGAAGCTCAGGACCTGGCCTCTGAGAACAAATGGGCTAAGTTCAGCACCTTGCTTGTTTTGATAGTGTATGGGACTAGTTTGTTTCCAGGAGAGAAGGGTTTAATTAACATGGAAGCTATCACTATATTTTCTAGAAGAAATCCAATACCCACTTTGCTAGGTGACTTTTACTACGGGGTTCACCATAGAAATGAAAAGAGGAAAGGACATGTAAATTGTTGTGCTCCCCTATTTGCTGATTGGTTTGTAAGGCAACTCCGTAAATCAGGATCTTTTCAGGATTTGAAATAATCTTGGAAATGGTCCAAAAGATTAATGGGCTTAACCTCAGCTGACATTGCATGGGGATGCAACAGAGATCTTGTGGGCAAAGAATAATTGGTCAGTTGTGGTAGCTTCCCAAGTGTGCCTCTGTTAGGAAGGAAAGGTGGGATCAGTTACAATCCTATTTTGTCCAGGAGGCAGTTTGGTTATCCATTAAGAGATGTGCCTTTGATTGAAGAGGCAAATGAATCTTTGTACTTTCTAGCAGAAGGAAATCTCAAGAAGAGCATGCTATTATCCCAAGCTTGGGAAGTTAGAGTGATGAAAGGGAAGAAAGACTTTGGAAGAGTGGATCCCAACACTTATGATCCTTTCGCCAGCTGGTTGGAGGATCGCGTGAAGACCCAGTTGCTCCCATTTTCTAGAGAAACACCTCTCTACCCTAAGGAGGTAGCACCCACAACTTCAGTGCCTCTTCAAGATTATCAAAAGTTGGAAGCCTTGGTTCAACAGCTCAGAGTGGAGAATCAAGAAGCCTACAATTCATGCCAGAAATTGAAGATGCAGAATAAAAAGTTAGAGGAAAGATCTCATAAAGCTGAAGAGATGGTCAGGCTCAAGCAGCAAGATTTTCAAGAGAGCGAGCTTTACTTCAAGAAAAGGGGATTAGCTGAAACTCGCAAGATGGCCCAGCGCTGGAAGGAGAGGAAGGATTTGAATGAAGCCAATGAAGCTGTCACCTTATGGCAAGAGAAGTGGGAAGATAATTTGAGGAGGCAGAAAGAGCTGGAAGTCAAGCACAAGCTAGAAGTCCAGAGTCTTCATGATTCTTTGGATGGACAGAGAGAGCTCCTTAAGAAAGCTTATCATCAAGAGAAAAGTCGTCTCCAAAATTTAGCAGAAAGCCAACAAGCATTAAAGGAAGCTCAGAAAGAAATAGAAGACTTGAAATTGAAACTTGATATGAAGAGAGCCAAGGTCAATTCTATTACAAGCCAAGAAAGTGAAAAGGTGTTCCTACAGCAAATCGAGGAATTGCATGCCTCCTTTGACCTTAGGGATATCCTAATTCAGAAGCTTGTACAGGAGCCTACGCATCTAGATATAGCTCAGATGTTGCAAAATATCAAGCGCCTCAGTTGGAGATTACAGGTTGTAGACTTTCCTAAGCTTTAGTTGTATGTGCATATGACTTGGATTACCCACAGGCTTGTTGTGGGAATCCCCTCTCTCTTGATGTACTTTTTCTTTCTTGACATATTGAATTGGTACCTTGTAAGGATCTTTGTTATTCCAATTGCCTTCCGATTTACTTAAAGTCTCTGGTTATATCTGGTGCATGGACACAAAGTAAATACCACCACTTCAAATTCAAATGTCACACAAGTTTTTCTTGCAAGGGATATTTTCTCAACACCAGAATGGGAAAGTAATTAAAGCCTTATGAATAAAAGGAACACATTGCATTGCATATGCATCATTTGCCTTTTTTCTTTGTTTTGCAGGTTTTCTATAGGTTGCTTAACTTATATGTGTTTCAGGCAAAGATTGCGAGAGCTGCCAAGACCCGACATCTTCGGCAGAATATCCCGCATCGCTACGCAACTCCCAACAACCAGAGGACAGTCATGGACGCTATGCAAACTGAGCTTAATGAGTTTCACACTAGAATGGGAGAATTCATGGTCATGATGCAAGGGATGGCTCAGGGGAAGCAAGAGTTAAGGAATGCAATTCAAGGGCTCAACCCTCCTCAGACTAATGTCCCTGTAACTACTCCTGATGTCCAAGTGACTCCACCAAACACCAACAATGGCCCAGGCGGACCTCAAGTTCCAGAACATGGAACAATAACTTTCATTACAGTACAAGACAGGCAGGAGGATCAGTTCTCTAATTTTAACAACAACATGGGGTTCGGCGGAGAAGGAAATCTTCAAGACTTCTTGATGCTTGCTGAGAAAGTCAAAGCCCTCGAGTGCAGAGACACTTTAGAGATAGACGTGTCTAACATGGGCCTAGTCCCCGGGGTGGTTATTCCTCACAAATTCAGACCACCAACTTTTGACAAGTATAACAGTAGCTCTTTCCCAAAGACTCACTTGCAGGCATTCTACCAAAAAATTGTTGCCCATACTAGGGATGAAAAGCTCTGGATGTACTACTTCCAGGATAGTCTCTCCGAAGGGATCCTTGGAATGGTATATGAAGCTAGAGAGAAGCTCTGTGAGAAGCTGGAAGGAATTGGGAGAAGCATTCCTCAAGCAGTATCATTATAATATCGACATGGCGCCCAGTCGCACTCAACTTCAAAGTTTGACTCAAAAGAACTCCGAGAGCTTCAAAGATTATGCCCAAAGGTGGCGCGAAGTGGCTGCTAGAGTGCAACCACCTTTGCTAGAGAGAGAAATGGTAGACCTGTTCCTGGATACCCTCCCTGGGCATTTCATGGAAAGGCTAGCTGGATGTTCCTCAAGTGGATTATCAGATATCATCTTGACTGGCGAGAGGATAGAAAATTGGATCAAGCAAGGGAAGATTCAGAATGAGGGCGCTTCGAGTTCTGGTGTCAAGAAGCTCTTCGTGAAGAGGAGAAAAGGAGAGACGGGGGCAGTGTACGCGCAGAGGGGAGGAAGTAACAGAGGTTTTTATCAGCAAGTGGCCCCTGTCACTATATCAGCTCAACCTATTCAATAGAAAGTCCAACAACCACAGCAACAACGCCAACAAGGGTATCAACAAAGAGCTCCTCGTCCATATTACCCCCATAAGACCAGAGAAAGACATTTTGAAACTCCACCGATGTCCTATTTGCAGCTTTGAAGAATCTCCTACAACTCCAGCTGGTTCAGCTCAGAACTTTGCAAACCCCAAAGCCGGGGAAACTCCCTGAGGGTTACGATACAAATGCTAGATGTGAATTTCATTCCGGAGCCCCCGGACATACCATGGAAAACTGCAGAGCTTTGAAGTATGCAGTCCAAGACCTGGTAGATTCCAAAGTAATCAACTATGCTCCTACTCCGAATGTAATTCAGAACCCCATGCCTCCTCACAGAGGTACGGTTGGGGCAGTTGATGAAGGGGAGAATCTAAACTTCGTGCGCGATGTCAACGACCTGCAGACTCCGTTGAGTGTTGTTAAAGTTTGCTTGTCACAAAAGGGTGTTCTTCCTGGGTGTGAAATTGATTGTCCAGGATGTGCTGAAGCTACAAATGGTTGTGAGCAGTTGAATGCAGGGATCCAGAGCATGATTAGTGAAGTGGTGTTGCAGTTTGACAAGGTTGGAAAGGAAAGCGAAGTCTCTACAGTAACCATCTTCTACGATCCATCTCAAGTTCCTCCACGGGCAAGAGTGGCACCGATAACCATCACCATTGCAGGGCCAGTAATGTATCAGAGTGATAAAGCCATTCACTAGAATTATGGTGGCGAGGTATACTATAACGGCCAGAAGCAAGAGTTGGCCACGTCTAGTACGACCCCAGCTCAAGTAGAAAACATTGGAGTAGGGGGCTTTACTAGAAGTGGAAGATTATTCGCGTCGGAAACACTAAGAAATAGTGTGATACCACCCAGAGACACCGCAGAAGCCCAGGCTAGAGCAAGAGGGAAGCAGCCAGTGGTTGTCAATGAGCCCACATCAGTAACTGATCCAGACATCACCTTTGATAAAGAAGCTGAAGAATTTCTGAGAATTATCAAAAAGAGAGACTACAAGATTGTGGACCATCTGCAGCAGACTTCGTCGAAGATTTCCATCTTGTCCTTGCTCATGTGTTCTGATTCCCATAGGAAGGCTCTCTTGAATATTCTGAACAAGGCGTATGTGCCTCAGGATATTTCAGTAAATTAGTTGGAAGCGGTGGTATCTAGTGTCAATGCCAGTCACGGATTGGGCTTTACAGACATGGATCTAACATCTGAAGGGCGTGCTCATAATCGGGCACTACATATCTCTTTAGAATGTAAAGGTACAGTACTTTATCACGTGTTGGTAGATACCAGATCGTCGTTGAATGTTCTTCACAAGAAAGCATTGATGAAGTTGGATTATGATGGAGTAGTTCTAAAGCCTAGCGACCTGGTAGTTAGAGCATTTGATGGGTCAAGGAGATCGGTGTTCGGGGAGGTGGAGTTACCAATTAAAGTAGGTCCACAAATCTTCAATACCACGTTTTACGTAATGGATATACAACCTTCATACAGTTGTTTGCTTGGAAGACCTTGGATACATTCAGCAGGAGCAGTATCGTCCACACTTCATCAAAAGCTAAAGTTCGTCTGGGAGGGTCAAATTATAACTGTCAGTGGGGAAGAAGACATTTTTGTTAGCCATCTGGCTTCATTCAAGTATGTGGAGATGGATGGCGAAATATTTGAAACTCCATGTTTGGCTTTTGAGCCCCTGAAAACTGAACAAGCGTCTGCAGTGGCAGCTTCTCCTGAAGAACCAAGGAAGGGGGTTTTCGTGGCCTCTTATAAGCAAGCTCTTGAGTTGCTAGAGTCAGGGGTGCGAGAAGGCTAGGGCAGTCAAGTAGAAGTGCCAGAAAATAAAAATATGTTCAGAATTGGTTACCATCCTGGGCAGTCATCGTCTGAACCGAATGCTAAAGGTTGTCAAAGCCCGATTACTTTCACGAGTGCAGGAGTGGTGGATTATGGAAACATCAGTGTTGTGCAGGATGACGCAGTTGATAGTGACTGTGACTTAGATGAGTGGATCAGGCCTGCTGTTCCAGGGACTCAACTTAGCAATTGGACATCAGAAAGGCTTATCTCAGTCACCTCTTTCGAAGAGTAATAATTTTTGTTTCTGTTTTTTCTGTATTCAAGCACTATGTCTTGCCCGGGGCATAGTAGCTTTTTGTAAGGGTTCTTTTGTTCCTAACACAATTCATAATCATAAATAAAGCTGGCGTTTCACATTAATCCATGTTGTTCTTTGTCTTTCATTTTTTGCTTTTGTTTTTCAAAAAGAAAGAAAAGTTTTAAAATGGCAATGTTTCTCATTTTCTCAAGTTTTTGCTAAAGCCTTGCATGAATCACCATTCATGCAGGTGCTCGTCACTGGATCTTATCAATGACGACCCTGTTATGGCTGAGTATGACTTTGACAATCCAATTTATCAAGCCGATGAGGAGGGTGAAGAGGATTGCGAACTACCTTAAGAATTGGCCAGACTGCTTAAACAGGAGGAGAAGATGATTCAGCCGCACGAAGAAGCTGTCGAGGTGATAAACCTGGGTACCGAAGAAGACAAGAAAGAAGTCAAGATCGGGGCCGCATTAGAAGAATCTGTCAAGACTCGTTTAATTGCTATGCTTCGAGAGTATGTTGATTTCTTTGCATGGTCCTACCAAGATATGCATGGTTTAGACACTGACATTGTGGTACACAAGTTATCTCTGAGAGAAGACTGCCCTCCAGTGAAGCAGAAGCTGAGGCGCACACGTCCTAATATGGCAATCAAGATAAAAGAAGTACAAAAGCAATTTGATGTTGGTTTCCTGGCCATGACCAGTTATCCTCCGTGGGTTGCCAACATTGTGTCGGTCCCTAAGAAAGACGGTAAAGTCAAGATGTCTGTGTAACACCCCAAATTTGCCCTCTTCTTTTTAAGCATCATCATCATATCATAATCATCATGAGCATATCATGTCTTTGGCATCTTTGCATGGAAAAGTAAAGCATAACATTCTCATGTTCTAGCATTAGGCATATGATCAACCATTGGTGGATTTTAGGTATTACAAGCTATATCAAGAGGCCAAGTGGACTTGTACAAGTCCCATTAAGAGTCTACATGACATTCACAAGTTCAAGATCCTTTACAAGAGCCCAGGAGGTTGGGAGATTATCAAAGAATCCAAGCTAGGGCAAGCTCCTACATAATGATTCCCAAATTAGGGTTTCACTTTCAAGCAGGAATTCTTTGTGACTTTGGCCATTTCACGTGGGCAAAGTCTTTCACATGATAAGAGGTTCCTATGGATTAAATTTGGTGAGAAAATTCCTTGTGGAAGGCAGTTATTTCATCAATTGCTTGCATAAGAAGAAATTGGTCAACTGTGAGAATTCAAGAGGTCCAACCCCATGTTTCAAGTCAAGGGATGTCCTTAAGACCTTAGAAGAAGTTTTTCAAAGTCAAGGATCAACAATCAAGGAGTTTTGAAGAACTTTCCATTTTTGGCAACTTTTGCCCTAATTTTCAAAGCCCTCTTTCATGATGAAAATGATCTCAAATGAATTTCCAACAAACATGAAAGTTGTAGGGTATGCTCTCCCATTTTCAAAAAGTACAAGAACTTGACCAATGCATTTATGGTTGAAAATTTATGAGCAAGGGAAGTTTGGCCATTTTTAGGGTTTTACATGAATTATCATTTTACACCAAGTTGTAAAAAGCATTGCAAGTCATTTCTAAGCTGATCAATGGGAAAAGTGAGACCATAATATCATAAGGCTTGGAATGAAACACATTTGGATCAAGAGAAATCAAAGAAATCGTGCATGGAATGTGAGATATTTCACAAATTGCAAAAATGCATGATCACAAGGAAAGCATGAACCGAACATCCAAGGGCCAGGATTAAATCATGGGTGAATGAGTAAATCAAAATGGATTAGCATGTGCAAAAAGTGGAGGGAGAGCACGAGCAAATCACCCCATCACACAACTTTTGCAATTTTGCAAAATCACTCTTCCCTCACTATCCTCACGTGCATTCTCTTCACAATTCAAAACACTGAAAGCATGCACCCTATATAAGATTTCTAGGGTTTCATTTCACCTCATATCCACACCATTTGCTCTCTTCAAAGTTTTTGCTCCATCTGCATTTTCCTTCGAATCTCACTATTATTCCCCTCAATCCAAAAACTAATCACATATTCATGGTCCTAGAGGTGTAAGGAGAAAGAATTCACCATCATCTGAGGCTGAAACCAAGGATCATACACCTTGCAAGTTTGGTGCAGTTGTGCTCGGGTTCTTAGATTTAGAGAGATTCAAGACCTCTCTTGCATTTATTTTGCAAGGAGGAGTCTAAAGGAGGAGATCTGCATCTTCTGGAAGCTCATCTCAAGCTAATTTGACTTCTGCAAGTTTCAGGTAAGCTCAAAATCCATGGATCTGGAAATGATTTTAGTCGTGTGCTCTATGATCTACTCATTTTGCTGATTACTCTGATCTATTTAGATTTGAAAATATATGATTATTGAGTGAGAAATGTGGATTTTCAGTTTGATGTTCAAAGATGTTTGTGTTCGATCCGTTTGATTCCTTGATCTAATGTGAAATCTAAGCTCATTTTTGAATTCAGCATGCTTGAATTGCTTGATCTGGAAAGTTTGATTCATTTATTTGACGTTTTGTGCTTGAGCTTGAGTTTTCCGGTGCCGGAGCTAGGGCTTCGGTCACCGGATTCAGGAAATGTTTGATTGGAGAAGATGATCTCACAGCCCTAGGATTTTTTATTTGTACGATCCATATCACGCCAGCACATTAAAAACACCAAATCCCTGGCACGTGATTTCATTTTATAATTTAATCTGAATTGAGCTTTATGTTACGCACCTCACCACAGCTATCATGCACACATGCACTGAACTCTTGGATGCTTGACCTAGTTTTAAGGTTTGACTTGATCTGATGCGTTGGTTGGATCCAATGGTTTCTTTATTTTCCTGATTTTCTTGAATTTCCACCATAATAATGTGTACATGCGTTGGATTCATTGGGCTCAGGTTGATATTCGCACCCCTCCCTCTCTCAGGCCCATTGATTTTGAACTGAGTCTCTTACTATATGCACCCCTGGCCCATTGGTTTCTTATTTTTATTTTTATTTTATTTCAGGTGGCTTTTTAATTAATTAAAATAGCTAGAGGTTCATAAAAATACCAAAAAAAATCATGAATGATATTTTGAGTTTTCTTTAATTTTTAATATTTTTATTTTCCATTTATTTTCATTTTCCACGCTGGAATTAATTGTTGCTTTTATTAATTGCTTTTATTTCATTTTAAGCACATGATGTCTTGTAGAATTTATATCTTGATCATTAATTTGAATTTTGAATTGATTCTTTTTGCTCTGGATTCACATTGAAGTGTAGTTTGTTGGTGATTTTTCTTCTGATTTTTAGAAATTCGCTTGACTATTTTTGGTCTTTATCTTGTGCATGAGGTTTCATAACCCTAATCCATGTTTAGGCACATATTTGACCTACTTAGCTTCTGTTTTTGATCCTATTCTTTTGACATGCTAATATTAGATGTTTGAAGAGTCTTTGTGCAAATTTGTGGAATTTTTGGATGAATGCTTGATTTGATTTGAATTTTACTCTTTGCTTATCTTCTTTTGCATCCTTTTTGGTCATATTTTTAGTCCTTAGATTGGGAGGGCACTTGTGCCAACTCCCTTAGGTTGTTTAGAGCCCATTTAGGATGAGGATACCCTTCTGGTCTTTGATTGATGTTTTTACTTTGAGAAATTTTGTGGTTGTTTGCCTTTGAAGTTCATTCACTTATGTACATGTTCACCTCACTTCTTGTGCTTATTTGTTTCTCATGTTGATAATGTTTAAGTTTGTATGCTTCAATTCTTAATCTCTTGTGATGCTTAGGCACATTCTTGACATGCTAGGGTTCTGGTCTTGAGGTGTGTGATGTTTGTGGGCTTTGTATGCTTGTTGTTATCTCATATTTGTTTGTTTTGTTATGGTAATTTGTAATGCTTTGTATTGAGTTGTTGGATCCCCTTCTCATATTTTATTTTTATGTTTGATCTTGGCACTTGTAATTGAAGTCTCTATTCAGGTTGCATTGTCTTGGTTTGATCTTATACTCATCTTGTGTTTCATTTGGTTTTATTTGCATGTTACTTGTTTATGCTTTTAACCATTTTAAGGGCTCTGGTAAGTGAGAGGTGTGGATGAGATTCACACATCTCCAACTCTTTTCTCTTCTCCTTTCATTATGCTTTCTTATTTGTGTTTGATGTGCTTAGGCCATCCTTTCTTTCTTCTTCCCTTCTTCTTTCTTCTCCTTCCTTCCTTGTCTCTTTCTTCATTAGGATAGTAAGCCCCACTAACCTTAGGAATCCCTTGCATGTTAACACTAGGATTTGTTAGTCCCCCGTTAGACTTTTACCTTTAAGATCTTTGTTTCTCTTCTCTTCTCATCTCAAAACAAAAACCTAAAAAACACTTAATAATGGTTGAGGTAGCCTTGTGTGTATGGACTTATTCCATGAAACACTTGTAGTTTTCCCATCTTGGGATAGTACAAGCTTGTTCATCATGATGCACAAGTCTAATCATGAGACTACATTCACAAAGAAAATCATAAAAAAGACTTCTTCACAAAAATTACAAAAACACTTAATAAATTCAACGAGTTAGTGAACTTAGGCCCTAATCTCTGGAACCAAGTTTTGGGGATCTTCTCCTTACTTGAGTGTGCTTGTTCTATTATTCCATCTTGGAATGTAGTAGCAAGTACACATTCCATGGAAAAGAGCTTGAGTTTACTTCCTTGTGCCACACCAATAAAAGCTCATAAAAAACACTGGACAAATAATAATCGTCTTTCCTTCGGGAATTCTTTTCTCATCTCCTTCGCTCCGTCCGCGAACTTGCTCCTACTTGTCATTTTGCAAGACGGTAACACACTCGTCGTCCGAGCCTGCAACACCTGAGCATTGACATAGGCAGTTCAAGCCTTAATTCACAAGCAACCTTTTCCACCCCTAGTTAGGGGAACTACGGCGACTCTGATCCTCATTGTCCAGATGAGGTACGTAGGCAGCGGGGTAGGGCCCATTCGAGCACAATATTTATTTTCCCTACATTTTTCCTTTTCATTTCTTTTTCAGTTCCCTTTTCTTTTCTTTTATCCAGTTCTGTTCATTTTCTTTTGCAGCAACTTTCATTTCTTCACACTTTGAAACAGATTTATTTGCAAGCGTGGATCCCGTCGGGTACGGCGGACGATCTGGGGTGCTAATACCTTCCCAGGTCGTAACCGACTCCCGAACTCAGTCTCTATGGTTCGCAGGACCCGTGTCCTTCCTTTTCTTTTCCTCTGGTTTGTGCAGCATTACCATTCCCGTTCCTTCGGGATAAAAATGCCTGTATGGCGACTCTACCTTCTTTCGCGCCACTTTCGCATTTGTACCAGGATGGAAATCCAGGGAGCGACAGCTGGCAACTCTGCTGGGGACCGAACCCAGAATCTCTGGTTCCCTTGAGAGTCTCTCCTAGCGCTTGTTTGTTTCTTTTTCTTTGGGTGTTGATTGTTTGCTGTTGTGTGTATATTTTTACTGTTGTTTATTTACAGCTTTATTTACAGTTTTCAGTATTTATTTTCCTGCATCATATATATATATATATATATATATATATATATATATATATATATATATATATATATATATACTGGACTGTCGGGACTGGATTTTTTGTTTGGTGGGACTTGGGTGGTACTGTTACTGTGAGTTGAGCTCATTACCAAGGCTCGAGTGCACCTTAGGACTTAGAGTGGTTCCACTTTTGCCTCATGAGATCTTGTCATGGGGGTAGTAGTGAGTTCCACACCCAGATTTGCGACTGTCTTGGAAATGTCTTGATTTGGGGATTTTCCTCTCTCATTTCATAACCTTGGTAGTTAAGTGCAACTGGGGACTGATCATTGAGAACCTTGTGGAAACATCCCTCTGTAGTGGTGACAGTGGCAGACCACATTGTGTGGCAAACCCACTCGCACCCGAGGGCCCACCTGGAGCTCACATAGGATGACCTTGTTTTTCTCGGACTCAGCTGAGGCCTCCCTGAGTAGTACATAATGCCAAACTGATTCCCTGATTTGGTCATGAGCCATTTCTCGGAAATGGTGAACGTATTATTTCTATTCGGCTTTGAGAGTCCGTGATGTTTGACTCGGAGCACACCCGTGAGATTGAGAGAGGTTTACAGGTTTGCAGGAACCCTTGACCTCTACATACCCTCATCATCAGTATGGTTTCTGTTATGATTTGGTCTCTATGGTTCTGAATTTCTTGATATGTTGGTTATGAGGGTTTCTATCAGATGGTTATGGCTCAGAGAATCTTGGGTTTCAGTCACTTGGGGTCCTAATATCCAGTATCCAGATGGTCCCAGATTGATCATATGCCTGCATTGCATTTGCATTGCATCATACTCGCATTAACTATTTGTGTTTCCATTTTCAGGTTTTGTTTAACACCCAGTTCTGGTAATTGTAAGCTTTCCAGATGGCAGAAGTTAAGAAGGTTACAAGAAAGAAAAATGTCCATTACACTTTCCTTCAACCAGAAGTCAAGAGTGTTCAGAGACTAGCAGGGTTGATGAATAATCAAGTTTTAAGGAACTTCAGAAAGAGGTATGGTCAAATTTTGAAATATGTGGATAAACCTACTGCATACCAGAAGGATAGCTTGCACACTTTGCTTCAATTCTATGATCCCTTGTTGCGGTGTTTTGTATTTCCAGATTACATCTTGGCTCCTACCTTGGAGGAGATTACTAGTATTTTGGGTATTCCTGTCAGAGATACTTTGCCTTATTATGGATTAGAAATAGTACTCAAGGAAGAAGACATATCCAGAGTCTGTCGTATACCAGTTGCTAAGGTCAAGAAAGCTTTGAAGGATAGTGAGGGCAGAGGACTTCCTTGGGATGTGCTTATACCATAAGCTGAAGAGTATGCCAAAGAGAGTAAGTGGGGAGATTTTAGTGTTATGGTGGCCCTGATGGTGTATGGATCTAGTCTTTTCCCGGGAGAAAAGGAGTTTGTGAATTTGGAGGTGATCTCCATTTTTGCTAAAGGTAACCCTGTACCAACCTTGTTGGGAGATTTCTACTACAATGTTCATTACCGGAATGAGAAAGGCAGAGGTGGATCAGTGGGTTGTTGTGCTCCATTATTTGCTGATTGGTTTGCTAAGAAATTACCCATGTCAGGCCCTTTCAAAGAAATGAGAGATGAATGGAGGTGGTCCAAGAGGCTAATGGGACTAACCTTTGAGGATATAGCTTGGGGTTATAACAAGGATTTATTGGGAAAAGATTTACTAGTTATTTGTGGAAGATTTGCCAATGTGCCCTTGCTAGGGAGAAAGGGGGTGATCAGTTACCATCCAGTTTTAGAAAGGAAACAATTTGGCTATCCTCTGAGGGATCCACCAAGTATAGAAGAATTAGATGAGTCTTTATACTTTTCTGTGGAGGGAAACAAAGAGTTAGTCATACAAGCATCTCAGGCTTGGGCTCACAGGGTGAAGAAAGGAAAGAAGGATTTTGGAAGGGTGGATCCCAAGACATATCCTCCTTTTGCTGCATGGTTGCAGAAGCGTGTAGAAGAGTTGCTCATGCCATTCTCAGTGGAAGCTCCATTGTATCCCAAAGAGGTACCATGTCAGAATACTGTTCCTCTAGAAGAATATAAGAAGTTGGAAGCTCAGTTGCACGAGGTCCGGATAGATAATGCTGAAATGGTTAACTTGTACCACCTTGCCAATCGTGCTAAGAATGAAGTAGAGGAGAAGCTACAGAGGATGCAGGTTACCTTAGAAGCTAAATAAAAGGAGTTTGCTGTAAGAGAAGCTCATTTTCAGAGGTTGGGTCTAATGGAATCAAAAAGAGAAGCAGAGCGTAAGAAGACTTTGAAGACTCTTAAAGAAGCTCGCCAGTCCATTGTTTGGTTACAGGGCCAAAGGGAATAGGAGCAGAAGAAGTACAAAGAAAAGGAAGAGTTCTTCGAGGTACATATGGCCTTCAAGAAGGAAGAAGTAGAACAAGTTCACAAAATATGAAGGGAGAAGACTCAACAATTGGCACAGAGCTATATGGCCTTGGAGGAGGCAATGAAGGAGATTGCAGAGCTTAAGCTGAGAGCAGGCGTGAAGAATAACCGGACAGAAGTGTTGGCTACAGAAGAAGAACCTGAGTCTTTCCTTTAGTCTAGGATTTTAGTTTATTGTTGTCCAGGCTACTTACAGGCTTGTTGTAGGAGTCTTGCTTTATCTTTTGTTCATGTATTGACTAGTGACCCTTCGGGGAATTTGTTTGTGCCCTAACTTTGGCTGCCAGTGGGTTATCTATGTTATGCAATATTAAATTCCAATTACCATTTCTGAGTACGCAAAGCTTATTTGTTTGAGACTGCTGGGATCTGGACACTCTTCAAAGGGAGAGTCTGGAAATTAATGCTCAAAGAGGCTATCTGGAGCAAATACCAGAACTGGGGCATATAAATGCCTGGACTTGGAAACATGAATAGTTACATTGCATGCATATAACGTGTTTGCTGTTTTGCAGGTAGTTCATCGGTTTTCTAACGTTTATGTCCTTTCAGGCACTATAGATCCTAGGAAGGTTCGAGAATAGCCAACGGTGCACAGATATCCTACAAGAGTAAACAGAGAGAGTAATGGATCAGATGCAAGCAGATCTGGCTAACTTAAGGACAAGAATGGATAACTTCATGACCCTCATGGCTGGGATGGGTCAAACTCAGGAGCGCTTGCGCGAGATGGTGGAAAATAATCAGGCTAGGAACAATGGGGCAGCAGATGGAGGTAATCGAAATGGGGCTGGTCTCTATATGATATAAGGATCCTACACACCAATTTTCATGAAGAAATTCAATGGGGAAGGCATCTGATCAATAGATGACTTCTTGAACAAGTCAATGCAAAACCAGGGCATCTAAGGCCCCCAATCATCCAACCAAAGGGTCTTCTTCATCATTTTAGGTGTATATGATCTTTATTTGATCTTAGAAGAGGTTAGAAGTTCACAAACTTGAAGAATTTCAAGTCATTTGCAAAGTTGCCATTTTGGGAAAGTGACTTGTAATGCAAACTTGCCATTTGGGGAAAGTTTTTCAACCTCCTCTTTTTGATTCAAAAAGGCTTCAAATGAAAAATTCTTGGTCATGAAAGTTGTAGATTGGATCATTCCCTTTTCAAAAATTACAAGAACTTGATCTAATTCATCATAGAACTCAAGTTATGGCCTTGCAAAGTTGGGAAAAATCACAAAATTTCACTTATGCACCAAAGAGGGAAACTTGCAAAAACTCTTGCCAAAGCATTTTGTGACTTCAAACACACTTCTAACCATTACACAAACATAGTACATGACGTATAATTCAGAATTTCCCAAAGAATTGCATCATTCTATGCCTTGAACATCAAGAAATTACAAAAGGGCCAAAGCTTCACATAATTGCAAAACATCACACAAACTTCATCCCACTTGCAGAATTGCCTCAAAGCCAGTTCCATGGACCTCCCTAAAGTCAGCTGCGCAGGACACCCCATTGTCCTTGGCCTGCCATGAGCCCATACCTCCAAAGACAACTTTGTGGACTTTATGCATTTTGCTCCATACCAATCACACTGCTCCACAACAACTCTCTGACCTATCAAGGATTGATATGTGGACCTCAAGCAACCCAACATAGAACATAACACAAGCTAAAACCTCCAAGAACTCAGCATTCACCAAAATCCTCTCTTATGCATTTCTCTTCTAAACACACAACTCAGCCAACAAATCTCTAAACTTTTTCCACCATTCAACTCCTCATTCATCACTGATCATTTTCCACCCTTCATTTTGCCTTAAAACACCCTGTATCAAAAACACGATTTTCACATTTCTTGAACTGAGTTTCAGCCAACTCTACATAGAGGCCATATAAACTCCCACCAAGCATTGCAAACTCTTCAGAAGGATCAAGGGAGGTGATTTGAAGCAAAGAAATGGCCAGAAAGTACCAAAGGTGAAAGCTCAAGTTCAGGTAAGCTCAAGAACTTTTTTTTCCAGAACCTTCAATTTAAGTTCCTAATTGATTCTATGTGCTTTCCTGATGATCATGATGTCTTTACTTTTGAAAATGATTGAGAAACAAGCATGTATGAAGCTTCTGAAACTTTTGATGTATTTTCCGTTTTGCTTCGATTCATGTTCTTGATGGTAAATAAATGATTTTTGTTGTGTGATTCTTGTTGGGAGTGATGTGAGGATCATTTCTGGAAAGTTTGAGGGTTTGGGGTTACGTATTAGGTGAGATAGCATGTTTGGCTAGCCGGAGAAGATGACCGGAACACTGTTCCGGTCACCTGAGAGTAATTAGGGCTCAGATTAGGGTTTTAATCATAATTAGTGAAGTTTGAATATCAGCCATTCAGATGCGCGCGCTGGTCAATTCCCGCACCCTAGGTTTAAATCCTGACCCTCAGATCAGTTGACTTTCATTAAAATTCATTTAATTTTCATTTTATTTGCATTTTCTTTATCATTTTATTAAAAATACCAAAACTTATCTAAAAAACTTATATTTTTTGCACCATGGTTCTAAATATTTTTCTCATCCAAAAAATAATTTTTATTTTATTTTTTGCATAAAATTTGTATTTTTAAAATATTTAAATGTTTATTTTAATTAATTAATGGAAATGAATTAATTAAAATACCATTTAAGTTTCTAAAAATCACCAAAAAAATCACATTGCATCTTGACACATTTAAAGACATTATCAAACCATTCATAAAAATTTATTTTTGGTTCTTGATCCATTTTGACATTTTTCTTTTGATTTAGGGTTCTTTAAAATCAATATTTTGACCCTAACTTAGAAAAATCTTTTATGCCTAATGTAACACGGTGGGAGAACTGACTTTAAGTAATGTTGCGGATAGCAAGAGTCGCCACCGACTTTTATTTTATCCATAAGGAAAGGGTATAAAAGAACAGGAAAGACCTTAGAGATATTTTTGGGTCCGGGGGGTAGGTTATGTAAAGGGAAGGTGTTAGCACCCTTTACATCCATGGTTATCCATGGGCTCTTAGTTACTTAGCTCACTTTAAATTGTTTTTTGAAGGTGTAGTGTGTGAATAGAAAAATTTTCAGAATAGTTGATAATAATCCATGTACGGATGTGTAAAAACTTGTTTGAAAATTTGTTTGAAATTTGTTTAAGTGTTTGAAAAGTTTGAATAGTGAGCAAGCAACTAAGAGGTATCTACCCTAATGTTTAAGGTCTTTCTTGTTCTTTTTTCTTTCCTTGGTAAGACTATCCCTACTATTAAGGAGTAGGTAGTCCTTACCTTGGATGTTAAGGGACATGAGAGGGACATTTTATTTTGTGAAGGCAACTGTGGGGTGTAATAAGCATACGGGAGGGACTATCATCATTTATTCGAAGGGACTCGATTCATAAAGGCAACCATGAGGGACTTGATGATTTTTCTTTTAGGGACTTGCTTTATACACCCCTACTTGACCATTATTCGTAGGCAACTTGAGGGATAACCTTAGAAAGTGAGACGGCGATTAAAAATCGACTTACGTGTGTGTGAGTGTTTATTTTAATTATCTTATATTTGCAAGTGATCTAGAATTAATTTTAAATTAAATACATATTTTTCACTCCCTAATTACTAACCATAATAATAATTAAATAATTAAACAATTTACATCCAGGAAACAATTACAAAATTATAATAATAAGCAAAATAAATAGCAAAATAAATAATAAATAAATAAGCAATAATAAAAAATAAGGGGTTAGTAAATAATAATAAATAAGATTAGAAAAATAATGATAATAAGCACAATTAAAATATAAATGGGTTAGTGATAATAATATAATAATAATAATAATTAGAAAAGTAAATAAGGTTAGAGAAATAATAAAAATATAAGATAAATAATAAATAATAGTGTAGTTAGTAACAATAATTAAAATAAAATAAGAATAAATAGCAAAATATTAGAATGACATGATAAACACAAATTTTAATTTTAATATATAATAAGAATAAAAATTTTGAATATAATATAATTATAAGTTTTAATTATTATAAAATTTTAATTATTTCTAAATATATCAACAATAATAAAAAAATATTTACATATTATGGAGAAAATAAATTTTAAACAATGATCATATTTACAAAATTTTTAAGAATTATAAGGAATATATATAATAATTACATTAAGAAAATAAATTTATTTAGAAGAAAATAGAATTAGGTTTTTAAAAAAAAAATAAATTAGGGTTTGTTTTCTTTTAGAAAATATTTTAGGGTTTTGAAAAATTAGGGTTTTATTTATAAATTAGGGTTTTATAGAATTAATCTAAACCTAATTATCTAATTTATTTACAAGCATATATACATAATATGAATATATTTACAAATAAAAAAAAACATTTTTATATTTGAGAAAATAAATTATAACATATTTTTTAGAACTCAAAGAAAATAATATAAGGTTATTTAGAAATTAAGTTTTTATAATAAACAAAAATATAATTAATTAAGAAAATAGAAAAGAAAAAAAAAGTGACAAAAGATTAGAACTTACCTTGGCTAAGTTTTGATCCCCTGTCCTCATGTTTGCCAGCCAAAAACACCTTCCACCAGGCCATCACGTGCACAGATGTGAGAATGAGGAGAACAGTTGGTTTTGTGCTTTGCCCTTGAAAATCCAGAAGAATAAATGAACAAAAAGGCCTGGGGTTGGATTCGTACCCAGAACCTTTGGGATGTATGCGCGCATGCTTGACCACCTGGCTGGGAGAGCCCTTCTGGTCATGGATTGACAACAACACATTATATATTATGCTGGCTTTTATCCTGAAAAATTAACAAAAAAACAATGGCACCAACCCAGTTTCGAACCCAGGTCCTTTCAACATACACATAACAAGCTTACCAACAGGGCACACACGCGCGTGTGATATTAAAACAGCAAAACAACAATAAAATAAATTAACACAATTTGAATTGTTGAAGGCGCGGGAACTGATCTTCTTCTTCCTTGAGACTTACGATTTTACCTGCGAATATTATTGCAAACTTTCCTGCGAAAACAACATTCCCAGCAAAACCTACAAACATCAATAACCATCGAAACAGTACAATTTCACAAAATTAAGACCAGCATCATGATCCAGGCATCCACACGATTAGTCCTATGTTTTTAGAATTGATTTATATTCACTAAATCAAAAGTCCCTAAACCTAGGTCAAAACCCTAATAATGGCATCTCACGAATTAGGTACTGGTTCTTGAGTTTTCCTGCCCAGAATCAAGCTACACAACATCATAAACAACATTAAGCAATCAAAATTCATTTAAATGCAGTGAATCATTAGAATCGAAAAAAAGTTTATTCAAGAACAACTTGGCTTCGGGTTGCTCATATATGCATGCTATAGATGCGTATGGGCATTGGTTTTGCATTATGGAAGATCAAGGAACATCTCTATGATCATAGTTTACCTTATAATGCCCTGTAACTAAAAATCCGAATCTCACTTTTTTGATGAATTTTTGAACAATGAACTTACACTTTTGGCTGCTGGATTTCGTGGCTTGAGGCTAGGGTTATGCTTAGTATATATGTGAGAATGATTTAGGTCAGAAACATGGATGGGTTGTGTGAAGATTTGGTCCAAAAAATATTGAAAAAGATCATGTTGTAAAATTCAAATATTTGATCATGAAGACTTGCTATCTTTGGAGATTTTTCATAATTTTTGTATCAATCACACTTAAATATGATTTAAGATTTTCTAGAAATAAAATTAAAATTTATTTTCATGATTTTATATTTTATTTGAATTTAAAATGACTTTTTAATATAAAAATCATAATAAATAAAAATAAAATAAATAAAATTATGAATAAATTAAATTAATTTCGTGCAAGCTATTATGAAATGGATTGGGTCACAATTTGGGCAGCCCATTTGGAAAGAAATGATTTTAAACCTCCATTTTCAACATAAACCATCACAAAATTTCCCAACTTTGCAAAGGCACATCTCCCTCAATTTTAAGGGTATGAGGGTGTTTTTGGACTTTTTGGAAAACTTGAAGAGTCCTCTAAACAACCCCATTGGTTTCAGGTCCATATCATTTGCCAATCTCAAGTTATGCCCTTTTGAAGCTGTTGACTTTTTGTTGACTTTTGAAATGACCTATAATGTCTTAGATCATATCTTTCAAATGAAGCATTTTTGGGCTTAACCTTCAACATCAAAGTTGTAGAGAATTAAATTTCCTTCAAAATGAGCTTTGGATGGAGACTTGGTGATGAAGTATGTGAAAGTTATGGCTGGTCAAAGTTCAGTTGACTTTTACTGAGGAAACCCTAATTTAGAAACTCCTGATTATTGATGATCTGGAATCTCCTTGATGAATCATGATAAACCCTTGATCAAATGATGAATTTTACTTCATATACTTGATGTTGGCAAAAAATCATGAAGTTTGACTTTGGTTTGACCACAGTTGACCTCAGTTTGACTTTTTAACTGCATTGACTGATTTTGACTTATCTGATCATCTGACTGAGCAAACTTTTGAGAAAAGTCTTGAAACTTGTCATGGGGGTTCTTACACACATATAAGATGTTATGAAGCTCACTTGAAGTCTTGGAAATCCATTTAGCCTGATTAAAGTCAAAACCCTAGTTTTGGATGCACTGCTTAGGAGGTGCATTGTCTGAGGGAATTGTCAACTTCTTTGACCAATTGTGAACTTTGTGAACCTTGTGAATGTTCATAAGATGTCTTGTGATACTCATGGGAGGTATTGTGAAGCTTGTGAACCTTGTGAACCTCATGAAGTGGCTTTGTAGACCTCATGAACCTCAAGAGAGCTTTGTAATCATTGTGAATCTTGTGAGCCTTGTGAACCTTCATAAAGTAACTTGTAGACTTCATGAACCTCATGAAAGGTCTTGAAGATGTTGAGAAGCTTGTGAACCTCATGAAGGGTATTGAAAGCATTGGAGAACTTGTGAACCTTGTGAACCTTCTTAGAACACAAAGTCTTGTATTGTGAGGGCAAATTTTGGGGTGCAACAGCTGCCCCTGTTCAATTTTCTGAAACCTGGGGGGTTAGATTGGTATATTTGCCAGTTGTGACCTGGAAGGTTGAAGGGGATTGAACACAAAAGCCCAAAAATTTGCACTCACCAGTGCATTAGAGTGATACAGATGACTAGTTGAATATGATTGAGTGGGCTTAAAGATGCCACTAGAGGAAAGCAGTCCAAAATATGGATGTATAATGAAAGCTGTCAGGAGTCTGGAGCAGTCCTGAGGTACTGATGATATGCTTTCAGGATACTGGAGTAATAATGATGTAACAGCATGTCTTCATGAGGATGGAGCAATCAATAATGATAACCCTAAAGCAGTCTTGAAGTAATAACATGATTTCAGGAGGATAGAGCAATGATAACTCTAAAGCAGTCTTGAAGTAATGATTCCAGGAGGATAGAGCCATCAACAATGATAACTCTAAAGCAGTCTTGAAATAAAAATATGCTTTCAGGAGGATAGAGCCATCAATAAATGATAACTCTAAAGCAGTCTTGAAGTAATGATTCCAGGAGGATAGAGCCATCAACAATGATAACTCTAAAGCAGTCTTGAAATAAAAATATGCTTTCAGGAGGATAGAGCCATCAATAAATGATAACTCTAAAGCAGTCTTGAAGTCACGAGAAGTTATCAGGAGGATAAAGTAACCCTGAGGTGACAATAAAGCAGTCCCAACGTAATAAGAAGCTTATCAGGAGGATAAAGTAACCCTGAGGTTACAATAAAGCAGTCCCAACGTAATAAGAAGCTTATCAGGAGGATAAAGTAACCCTGAGGTTACAATAAAGCAGTCCCAAAATAATAAGAAGCTCATCAGGAGGATAAAGTAACCCTGAGGTTACAATAAAGCAGTCCCAACGTAATAAGAAGCTTATCAGGAGGATAAAGTAACCCTGAGGTTACAATAAAGCAGTCCCAAAGATCATTTGTTTGTTGGATAATTAACCTGAAAACAAAGTAGCGTTCTGTATAATAGCATTAGTTTATGCTTTATGTATGCATGTATGATATAATGTACTCAAATAATGTACTATGTGCCTATGGATATATATGCTATGGTATGATGTAAATGATGTATGGAAGCGTCTGGATATCTTCGTAAAACAACTGCTGGCCAGGGAAAATAAATCCCGATTCGTTGTTGAAGAATATATAATCCTCCGTCTGCTGGGGATAACAGGGTATAGATAACTTCCCGTATGCTGGGGATAACCTTCCGTTGTTGGGGATGGCAAGGTATATATAACCTCCCGTCTGCTGGGGATGGCAAGGTATATATAACCTCCCGTCTGCTGGGGATGGCAAGGTATATATAACCTCCCGTCTGCTGGGGATAGTAAGGATAAGTATAACATCCCGTCTTCGTTCGTCGTACCCTTATTGGAAAGTAATTTCCCGTATATCCGTATGAGGATAAAAGAGATGGATATAAATTCCAAGGGAGATGAGACTTTATGAAGATGGATTTGTCCTACTGAGGGTTTTGTAACTGCCTTGTAAAGGTGAACCGGTGAAGCTTTGTTGAAATCCTCCCCTCGTTCGTCCTTAGTAAATACTATTACTGCATTTTCATGCATTTCTGGTAAACATCAATCATATTAAGCATTCATGCATTTTTGGTAAACATTAATCATATTCAAAGCATACATACATTCAAACACAACCAATGGACGTTTCGCTTATGTAAATAGGGTAAAAGTAAATCTGGATTCAAAAGATGGAATTTATTTATATCAAAAAGTGACCCATACACGGGTAAGTTTGTACACGGAGACATGAACCCTAGTAAGAGGATTTTGTCATAAATTTTTACAAAAGAGAATCAGCTATGTGGGAAATAATCCTATTGAGTTTCAATTCTACTATTTCCCTTCAAGTATCTCATCTTCTTGCTGTTGAGACGGAAACGATTGAATTGAGCTTTATCTGTTCGAGCTTGAATAAGTAGTACAACTGGTTGCAGTTTCATGAGTGATCCAAACGAGACATAGTCATACGCTTTAATCCCTAACTTTTGCCTGGATTGCCCTTTCAGGTTTTCAATCCACCGGGATACCCTTTTTTGCCCAAGCCGCCTTTTCAGGTTTTCGACTTGCCGGGTGTACATCTTTTTATATATATCCCTAATTTTTGCCCAAACCCTTTTGGTTTGCCGGGATGCCCTTATTTTTGCCTAGGCCTGTCAACCTAGCGGGTCTCTTTTTATGCGTAGTATTTTTTAACTATGTCTGCGTTCACAGGCTGTGGGAAGTCTTCACCATCCATAGTAGTCAGTATCATGGCACCTCCTGAGAACACTGTCTTGACTACAAATGGTCCTTCATATGTTGGAGTCCACTTCCCCCTAGGATCACCTTGTGGTAATATGATACGCTTGATTACCAAATCACCAGCCTGATATACCTTTGGCTTAACCTTCTTGTTAAAAGCTTTGATCATCCTTTTTTGGTACATCTGGCCATGACAAACTGCTGCTAACCTCTTCTCATCAATCAAATTTATCTGGTCCAGTCGAGTCTGAATCCATTCATCTTCATCCAAGCCTGCATCCTTCATAATTCTTAAGGAGGGAATCTGAACTTCAATGGGCAGAACTGCTTCCATACCATAGACTAAGGAGAATGGGGTTGCCCCTGTTGAGGTACGTATTGTGGTACGATAACCATGAAGAGAAAATGGTAACATCTCATGCCAATCCTTGTAAGTAACAGTCATCTTTTGTACAATCTTCTTAATGTTCTTATTAGCAGCTTCAACTGCCCCATTCATCTTCGGACGATACGGAGAAGAGTTGTGATGCTTAATCTTGAATTGCGTGCAGAGATCAGTAATCATAGTGTTGTTCAGATTAGAGCCATTGTCAGTGATAATCCTTTCAGGGATGCCATACCTACATATGAGATTATTCTTAATGAACCGAGCCACAACATTCTTAGTCACAGATGCAAATGAGGCTGCTTCTACCCACTTTGTAAAGTAATCAATAGCAACCAGGATGAAACGATGCCCATTAGAGGCAGTAGGCTTGATCTCACCAATCATATCAATGCCCCACATGGCAAAAGGCCATGGAGCAGTCAGCACATTCAATGGTGATGGAGGTACATGAACTTTATCAGCATAAATTTGACATTTGTGACACGTTCTGGAGTGTTGATAGCAATCAGCTTCCATGGTAGACCAATAGTAACCTGCTCTCAAAATCTTCTTTGCCATAGTATGACCACTAGAATGAGTGCCAAAGGTCCCATCATGCATCTCTTCCATAATTTCAGTTGCTTCCTTCTTATCCACACAACGAAGCATAGTTGAATCATGATTACGCTTGTACAGAATCCCATTACTCAAAAAGAACTTAGCAGCAAACCTCCTCAGGAACTTCCTATCTTTGACGGATGCCCCTTCAGGGAACTCCTGAGCTTCAAGATGTCTTTTCACTTCATAGAACCAAGGCTTCTCCTCTGCCCCTTCAGTGTCAATCTCATTGCAGTATGCAGGCTTCTCAAATCTATCAATAGTAATCTTGGGAGCTTCATCATCCCAGCTGATCTCAAACATAGATGCCATGGTGGCCAATGCATCTGCCAACTGATTCTCTCTTCGTGGAATATGTCCAAAGGTGATCTCTTTGAAATGTGGGATCAAAGACAACACATGTTCTCTGTAAGGAATGAGATTATCATGCTTGGTATCCCAATCCCCTTTAATCTGACTCACTACCAGGGCTGAATCTCCATACACATCAAGGAACTGAATCTTCATATCAATAGCAACTTTAATACCCATGATACATGCCTCATACTCAGCCATGTTATTGGTACAATAGAAACAAAGTCTGGCAGTAATCGGGGTATGACAACCTTCAGGGGAACTAATTACAACACCAACACCATTACCATGTGCATTAGAGGCACCATCAAAAACCATAGTCCATCGGGATCCTTGTTCAGGTCCGTCATATTGTCCAGGTTCTTTGGTAATAATCATAATGTCTTCATCAGGGAACTCAAAATTCATTGACTGGTAATCATCTACTGCTTGATGAGCCAAATGATCAGCAACAAAACTTCCCTTAATGGCCTTCTGAGTAGTATACTGTATATCATATTCTGTCAAGATCATTTGCCATCTTGCAATTCTTCCGGAGAGAGCAGGTTTCTCAAATATGTACTTGATTGGATCCATCTTCGAAATCAATAAGGTAGTATGGGTCAACATATACTGTCTTAGTCGGCGAGCAGCCCATGCCAAAGCGCAACAAGTTTTCTCGAGTAGTGAGTATCTTGTTTCACAGTCGGTAAACTTTTTGCTAAGGTAGTATATTGCCTGCTCTTTTCGACCAGACTCGTCATGTTGCCCCAAGACACACCCCATTGAGTTGTCTAACACTGTTAAGTACATAATCAAGGGTCTTCCATCAACTGGTGGCATCAAAATTGGTGGTTCCAGCAGGTATCTCTTGATTTCATCAAAGGCAGTTTGGCACTCATCATTCCATTCCATCACCTGATCTTTCTTCAACAGCTTGAAGATTGGCTCATAGATGGTAGTTAATTGGGAAATAAATCTTGCAATGTAGTTCAATCGTCCCAAGAAACCTCTAACCTTCTTCTCAGTACGGGGAGCTGGCATCTCTCGTATAGCTTTCACTTTTGCAGGATCCACTTCAATACCTTTTCCACTGACAATGAAACCCAGGAGCTTTCCGGATCTAACTCCAAAAGTACACTTGTTTGGATTCAATCTCAACTTGTATTTCTTCAACCTCTCAAACAACTTGTGCAGATGATCAAGATGTTGTTCTTCATTCTGAGACCTGGCTATCATATCATCTACATATACCTCTATCTCATGATGAATCATATCATGAAACAAAGCCACCATTGCACGCTGATATGTTGCCCCTGCATTCTTCAAACCAAATGGCATCACCTTATAGCAAAAAGTGCCCCACTGTGTCACAAATGTTGTCTTCTCCATATCTTCAGGTGCCATCTTGATTTGATTATAACCAGAGAAACCATCCATAAAAGAGAATACTTTATGCTGAGCAGTGTTGTCTACCAGAATATCAATATGAGGGAGTGGAAAGTCATCTTTAGGGCTAGCCTTGTTCAAATCTCTGTAGTCCACACACATACGTACCTTACCATCTTTCTTAGGAACTGGTACCACATTTGCAACCCACTGAGGATAAGAAGTTACTGCTAAGAACCCTGCATTGAACTGTTTCATTACCTCTGCTTTGATCTTTTCTGACATTTCAGGACGCATACGACGAACCTTCTGCTTCTTTGGACGACAATCTTCTTTCATTGGCAAACGGTGAACCACAATGTCTGTATCCAACCCTGGCATATCTTCATAAGACCAAGCAAAGATTTCCACATAGTCACGTAACATCTGGATCAACCTGCTCTTGACACTGTCCTCTAAATCAGCCCCTATCTTGACCTCTTTTCTGTTTTCTTCAGTTCCCAAATTCACAACTTCGACTGGCTCTTCATGTGGCTGTATAGATTTCTCTTCTTGTTGTAACAACCTAGCAAGCTCTACAGGTATTTCACAATCGTCCTCATTTCCGTCTTCAGTTTGATAGATCGGATTCTCAAAATTATAATTGGCAATAGTAGAACTGTTATCAACAGGATCCAGAGTGGATGAGGATCTGCATTTAGTGATGTGGGTGTGTGTAAGAACACATAGCAAAAATAAAAGAAAAGAAAGACGAGGAACACAATATTTACGAAAAAGAAACGTCCACTGATTTTATTGAATGAAGTACGCATATGAGATGACAGCCCGTAACAAGCACACCATTGTGCCCCGGGTAAGGCACATGGCTTAAAAGTTTTTATTGTTTAAGAAATTACAAATTTAAAACATAACACAGTAATAGTATTTACTCCTGACTAAAGGAGATAGGGATAACATCTTCAGCTTTCCAATTATTGAGTCCAGCACCCACAGTAGGAAAAATCCATGCATCCAAGTTGTAGTCTTCATCTTGATCTCCCACAACATTAATCTGGTCCTTCACAACCCCTTGATTAGTGACACGGGCGGCACGAGCACGACGAACAGCCTTCTGGGACTCTGCAGTGAAACCCAAACCAAACTTGTCAGACTTGTATGGAATATCAGGAAGCTGACCCCAAATAGTACAACCACCTTCATCCACCACAGCTCTAGCATCATTGAGGGAGGCCATTTCCATTGTTGGAGGTTTTTTGGTGACCATAGGAACTTTCTTCACAGCAGGAGGAGCTACACAATCATTAACAACCCAGGGAACCACTTCAAATGACTGACACGGAGTCTCAATGTATTCACCTTCCACTTCCAGATACTTGAAAGTGTTTACATGGCTGACAAAGTATTCTTCCTCTCCGAAGACAGTAACAACTTTTCCATTCACCGGATATCTCAACTTTTGGTGCAATGTAGAGGTCACAGCTCCTGCCCCATGGATCCAGGGACGACCAAGCAGACAAGAGTATGAAGGACGAATATCCATCACATAAAATGTAGCAGTAAATACCTGGGAACCAACTTGGATTGGAAGATCAATCTCTCCATGTACCACTCTTCTAGAACCATCAAAAGCCTTCACCACAATATTACTGGGCTTTAGCACAGCATCTTCAGGACTCAGCTTGTTCAAGACTTCCTTAGGCAACACATTCAAAGAGGAACCATTGTCTATCAGCACATGAGACAGGGTAGTGCCCCTGCATTCAATTGAAATATGCAAGGCCCTGTTATGATCCCTCTTGGCAGGGGTCAAGTCAGCATCAGAAAATCCTAACCCATTGTCATAGGTCAGGTGGGCAACACAGTTCTCAAATTGGTCAACAGAAATTGTACTGGGTACATGAGCCATCTTCAGAAACTTGATCAATGACTTGGCATGAGCCTCAGAACATAATAATAGGGAGAGCATAGAAATCTTTGAGGGGGTATGCCCTAACTGATCAACAATGTCATAATCACTCTTGCGAATGATTTTCAGTACTTCTTCCATCTGCTTAGAGAGATCATCAGCAGCTGGCACATTAGTAAATACAGGCTCAATAACAGGACCTTTGCCCCGAGCATCAGTGGTGGAAGTATCAGCAGGAGTAACTGCACTCTTAGAAGCAACTGGAGGAGAGAAGACTCTTCCACTACGAGTGATCTTGCTAGATCCAGCAATATTATCAATGTCACCAGGCACATCAGGTAAAGGCTCCTGCTAAACACCATGGATGTAAACGTCAGACCCATAGTGCCAAGGCACAGCTTTGTCAGATGTATAAGGAATAGGACCAGGAGTGGTAATGATCAGAGGAGCCACTCTGGCTTCAGCAACAACTTTCACAGGACCTTCAGCGGTAATCTTGATTGGGCCCTGATGAGTGATTTTAATGGGACCCTTTGAAGTGATTCTTACCGGTACTTTGTCAACCATATCAACCTCTTCAATCTTCTTACTCCGAGTCAGATGATCCACCATACTTTCTACAGATGCTGGTCTTCTTTCAAACACTATAGTATACTTATCCACGAGACGTTGAATGCCATCTCTGAAAATGAAGCAACTATCCGGCTTATAGGTACAATACAGACAATCTTCACGACAACCTGGAAAGATCCCAGCTTGTATTAACCTCTTTTTGATAACAGACAGTGGTGTGGTCAACTCCATTACTGAATAGACATGCAGGTCTTCATCAACGGCATTGACAGTCATCTCGTGATTTGGCATTGGAGCTGTAATCACTTTTGGAGCACCTGGTGGATCAAACTCAATTTCTCCAGCATCAATCATATCTTGAATTTTGTTCTTCAAGACCCAGCAGTTATTAGTATCATGTCCTGGACAGTTTGAATGATATGCACATCGTGCATTGGGATTGTACTTGGGAGAAGTAACATTGGGATTCTGAGGAGCCTCCCTTAGGGTAATAAGTTCAGCCTTCAACAAGTGTTGCAATGCCTGAGCCATTGACATGTTGATCTTCGTGAACTGTCTTCTAGCCCTCTGTTGGTTGCCCTGTGGCTGCTCTGTTGTTGTAGGAGTTGGATTTGAAATATGAACTACACTAACAGACTGATGCCTTCTGTTACGATCAGGTTGACCATAAACAGCATTGGATTCTTTCTTCCCAGTGGGAGGCTTCTTTGCAGCACCTGATGAAGAAGTGCCCACTTGGATCTTACCACTCTTGATACCATTTTCTACCCGCTCTCCTGTCATGATCAACTCAGTGAAGCCAGATGATGAGCTTCCAATGAGATGACTGTAAAACGGACCATTCAGCGTACACATGAACATATCAACCAGCTCCCTGTCAGTCAAAGGGGGTTGAACTCTTCCAGCTAAATCTCTCCACTTCTGAGCATACTCCTTAAAACTTTCTTTGGCACCCATAGACATGCTCTGAAGCTGCATGCGAGTGGGGGCTAAGTCGGCATTGTATTGATACTGCTTGTAGAAAGCTTCAGCAAGATCATTCCAGTCTCTGATGTTGACACTCTCCAACTGATAATACCATTCCAGCTGAGCTCCAGATAAGCTCTCTTGAAAAAAGTGGATCCACAACTTCTTGTCAGCAGTGTGGGGTTGAATTCTTCTGACATAAGACCTCAGATGCAGTTTGGGACAAGAGACCCCATCATAGACAACAAATGTTGGAACCTTGAAACCAATGGGTATCACAACCCCAGTTATCAGACTCAAATCCTCAAAATCCAGCCCAGATGATTTCTGCAACTCCATAGCATCCATCCTATCCACCAGCATCTTGAATTTGTCTTCATTAGACTCATGGCAGTAATTAGCCTCAGAATCAGAGTCCCCCATAGTGTTGTGGAGACTGCCTTTCTCTTGCTCAGATTCTTCAGATTCATAGTCTTCAACTGGTTCTTTGGTCTTGGCAAGACCTTTGAACCTTCTTCCCATGTTGATCAACCCGGCAGATCTTCTAGTCTTCTTAGTCTTCTTGGCCAGCAGCGCCTTCAAATCATCTTGCCCCTTGGACAGGTTCAAGATCAGCTCTTGGAACTGTGCATTCTGTGCCTGACGATCCTTAACTGATTGTTCAAGAGCCATTGCTGAAATAAACAGCGAGAAGATGAGAAACCTGTGCACAATTATAAACCTGTGATGCAATGAAATGATATGGGAATGCATATGCAATGTTTTCAAGGACCGCAGGATTTAAATTTGCTTAAACAAACAAGAAAGTAACTTTTTATTAGTAATAACTTGTTTTGCCTTTAAGGCTTACAAAAAATGAAAGTGAAATAAGTACAAAAGATGGGGTTTTAAGTCTCCCATGGACGTTTCCTCTTTGTGTTGAGGTATGAGTTGAGGTTTCGTTCCTCGTGAAGTTGCTTTGTTAGCTCTAGGATCCTTGCTTGGCTTGCTTTGTAATGAGCCTCGAAAGTATCCCTTTGCTCCTTCAGTTGAATCCATGATCTCTGCAAGTCTTCCATATCAGTAGGCATGTCTGGGTGAAGGATGGTATAAGCTGTGTCTCCTTCAACAACAGGTTCCATGGTAACTGGTAGGATGGCAGGATATGGCATCATGAGTGTCTGAGCACGAGATCGTACCCATCTGAGATAAGCCTCCATAGGAATAGTGTACTTAGGCTCCAGTGTCTTGCTGTCAACCCTGTTTACCTTTCCCCAAGCTCGTATGAATCTCTGACGGTAACCCTGAAGATCGTTGTCGTAATCAAATATAATGCCCTGAATCAACATGTCATGTGGACCATCGCTCCGGGCATAACCAAACTGTCGTAAAGCTAGAGAGGGGTTGTAGGTGATGCCTCCTCTTATGCCTAGAAGTGGCACATTAGGAAACTCCCCACAACGGTCAATGATGGTGACATTCTCCATAGATCTGGAGCACCAATGGATATCTGAGTGAGAAAGTGACATGATCCTCTTGGACCATCTGAACCCTTGCTCATTCTTCATTACTGAGCGAGGAAGGTGAGAAATAAACCACCTAGAAAGCAGAGGTATGCAGCACATCAAAGTTCCTCTTGCCCTTGTAGTACGGGTGTGAAGAGAATGCAGGATGTCTCCAAGCAATGTAGGCACTGGATTGTGACTCAGGAAAATGTTGATGGCATGAACGTCTATGAACTGATCTGGATTGGGGAACAATACTAAGCCATATATCAGCAAGGCTAAGATCTCCTCAAAAGCATCATAGCTCATGGCCTTCAAGAACATTTGAGCCTTATCCATTAGCACCTTGGCCAGAATACCCTTGACTCCACTTCTCGTCTCTAGAACAATGTCAGACTTCTTCAGATGTAGAGCTGCAGCAATGACCTCTGGTTTAAGCTCTTTCTCCAAGCCTGTGAAAGGTCTTTGATCAAGAATAGGTATACCCAGAAGTTTAGAGAACTCTTCCATTGTAGGAACCAGCTGGTAGTCAGGAAATGTAAAGCAATGGTGCTTAGGGTCAAAGAACTGAAACAGGACACTCATCATGTCTTCATTGAACCCTGAAGAAACTAGATCCAATAAGTGACCATGTCTCTTGATGAACTGGGAATGATCAGACACTTGAGAAACCAACTCTTTAAGCTTAGCAGGTATGCCCACAAAGTTGATCCTGATGGTGTTTCTACGAGTAGAAGCCATGACCTGCAACAAAGAACAAAGATAAATCCTTTGGTCCTTGAAATGGTTAGTGAAAATGATATGCTCATGATGTATGATGATGTCATGATGTTATGTTCAATCACAAACATGTGGCACACACAGACAAGTCACACCATAGCCCTAGGTTTAAAGGCTTGCATGAGGTTTAAGGTAAGTACCCTCCCCTGAAGTTAGTTGGTTCATCCTGTCCTACAAAAGTAACCGGGTTCTAAGGGATCTCAATATCATTGATCCTTCACAAGGGTGGTTGATCAGAAGGCAACTTACTTGCCAACCAAAACCTTCCAAGTTTAAGATCTCAATGAGCGTAGTATCGAGTGTCAACCAACTTCAGTCTGCACCAAAGCCGGTTACCTCACTACTTTCTAAAGGTCAAGATGAGTTAACTAGGGTTCTAAAAGTTAGTTAGTGTATTGACAACATATGGCAGCCTCATATTATCCTCAACTTGACTTAAGGAACATAAGCACCAACCAAGAAGTCACATTAACTATGGCCACCAGATCAACCATATCGGTATACGCCGTACAGTTTCCTTGGTCTATTTCCATTTACCTAAGGTACACTAGATCCGGGTTAGGACCTTTCACACATAAGAGCACCCCAACAAGTAATATAAAACAAACAAGGCAAACAATTTAAAGTGATCTTAATTCCTAAGGGTACCCCTCTTAAATAGATCCCCAGCAGAGTCGCCAGTTCTGTAACACGGTGGGAGAACTGACTTTAAGTAATGTTGCGGATAGCAAGAGTCGCCACCGACTTTTATTTTATCCATAAGGAAAGGGTATAAAAGAACAGGAAAGACCTTAGAGATATTTTTGGGTCCGGGGGGTAGGTTATGTAAAGGGAAGGTGTTAGCACCCTTTACATCCATGGTTATCCATGGGCTCTTAGTTACTTAGCTCACTTTAAATTGTTTTTTGAAGGTGTAGTGTGTGAATAGAAAAATTTTCAGAATAGTTGATAATAATCCATGTACGGATGTGTAAAAACTTGTTTGAAAATTTGTTTGAAATTTGTTTAAGTGTTTGAAAAGTTTGAATAGTGAGCAAGCAACTAAGAGGTATCTACCCTAATGTTTAAGGTCTTTCTTGTTCTTTTTTCTTTCCTTGGTAAGACTATCCCTACTATTAAGGAGTAGGTAGTCCTTACCTTGGATGTTAAGGGACATGAGAGGGACATTTTATTTTGTGAAGGCAACTGTGGGGTGTAATAAGCATACGGGAGGGACTATCATCATTTATTCGAAGGGACTCGATTCATAAAGGCAACCATGAGGGACTTGATGATTTTTCTTTTAGGGACTTGCTTTATACACCCCTACTTGACCATTATTCGTAGGCAACTTGAGGGATAACCTTAGAAAGTGAGACGGCGATTAAAAATCGACTTACGTGTGTGTGAGTGTTTATTTTAATTATCTTATATTTGCAAGTGATCTAGAATTAATTTTAAATTAAATACATATTTTTCACTCCCTAATTACTAACCATAATAATAATTAAATAATTAAACAATTTACATCCAGGAAACAATTACAAAATTATAATAATAAGCAAAATAAATAGCAAAATAAATAATAAATAAATAAGCAATAATAAAAAATAAGGGGTTAGTAAATAATAATAAATAAGATTAGAAAAATAATGATAATAAGCACAATTAAAATATAAATGGGTTAGTGATAATAATATAATAATAATAATAATTAGAAAAGTAAATAAGGTTAGAGAAATAATAAAAATATAAGATAAATAATAAATAATAGTGTAGTTAGTAACAATAATTAAAATAAAATAAGAATAAATAGCAAAATATTAGAATGACATGATAAACACAAATTTTAATTTTAATATATAATAAGAATAAAAATTTTGAATATAATATAATTATAAGTTTTAATTATTATAAAATTTTAATTATTTCTAAATATATCAACAATAATAAAAAAATATTTACATATTATGGAGAAAATAAATTTTAAACAATGATCATATTTACAAAATTTTTAAGAATTATAAGGAATATATATAATAATTACATTAAGAAAATAAATTTATTTAGAAGAAAATAGAATTAGGTTTTTAAAAAAAAAATAAATTAGGGTTTGTTTTCTTTTAGAAAATATTTTAGGGTTTTGAAAAATTAGGGTTTTATTTATAAATTAGGGTTTTATAGAATTAATCTAAACCTAATTATCTAATTTATTTACAAGCATATATACATAATATGAATATATTTACAAATAAAAAAAAACATTTTTATATTTGAGAAAATAAATTATAACATATTTTTTAGAACTCAAAGAAAATAATATAAGGTTATTTAGAAATTAAGTTTTTATAATAAACAAAAATATAATTAATTAAGAAAATAGAAAAGAAAAAAAAAGTGACAAAAGATTAGAACTTACCTTGGCTAAGTTTTGATCCCCTGTCCTCATGTTTGCCAGCCAAAAACACCTTCCACCAGGCCATCACGTGCACAGATGTGAGAATGAGGAGAACAGTTGGTTTTGTGCTTTGCCCTTGAAAATCCAGAAGAATAAATGAACAAAAAGGCCTGGGGTTGGATTCGTACCCAGAACCTTTGGGATGTATGCGCGCATGCTTGACCACCTGGCTGGGAGAGCCCTTCTGGTCATGGATTGACAACAACACATTATATATTATGCTGGCTTTTATCCTGAAAAATTAACAAAAAAACAATGGCACCAACCCAGTTTCGAACCCAGGTCCTTTCAACATACACATAACAAGCTTACCAACAGGGCACACACGCGCGTGTGATATTAAAACAGCAAAACAACAATAAAATAAATTAACACAATTTGAATTGTTGAAGGCGCGGGAACTGATCTTCTTCTTCCTTGAGACTTACGATTTTACCTGCGAATATTATTGCAAACTTTCCTGCGAAAACAACATTCCCAGCAAAACCTACAAACATCAATAACCATCGAAACAGTACAATTTCACAAAATTAAGACCAGCATCATGATCCAGGCATCCACACGATTAGTCCTATGTTTTTAGAATTGATTTATATTCACTAAATCAAAAGTCCCTAAACCTAGGTCAAAACCCTAATAATGGCATCTCACGAATTAGGTACTGGTTCTTGAGTTTTCCTGCCCAGAATCAAGCTACACAACATCATAAACAACATTAAGCAATCAAAATTCATTTAAATGCAGTGAATCATTAGAATCGAAAAAAAGTTTATTCAAGAACAACTTGGCTTCGGGTTGCTCATATATGCATGCTATAGATGCGTATGGGCATTGGTTTTGCATTATGGAAGATCAAGGAACATCTCTATGATCATAGTTTACCTTATAATGCCCTGTAACTAAAAATCCGAATCTCACTTTTTTGATGAATTTTTGAACAATGAACTTACACTTTTGGCTGCTGGATTTCGTGGCTTGAGGCTAGGGTTATGCTTAGTATATATGTGAGAATGATTTAGGTCAGAAACATGGATGGGTTGTGTGAAGATTTGGTCCAAAAAATATTGAAAAAGATCATGTTGTAAAATTCAAATATTTGATCATGAAGACTTGCTATCTTTGGAGATTTTTCATAATTTTTGTATCAATCACACTTAAATATGATTTAAGATTTTCTAGAAATAAAATTAAAATTTATTTTCATGATTTTATATTTTATTTGAATTTAAAATGACTTTTTAATATAAAAATCATAATAAATAAAAATAAAATAAATAAAATTATGAATAAATTAAATTAATTTCGTGCAAGCTATTATGAAATGGATTGGGTCACAATTTGGGCAGCCCATTTGGAAAGAAATGATTTTAAACCTCCATTTTCAACATAAACCATCACAAAATTTCCCAACTTTGCAAAGGCACATCTCCCTCAATTTTAAGGGTATGAGGGTGTTTTTGGACTTTTTGGAAAACTTGAAGAGTCCTCTAAACAACCCCATTGGTTTCAGGTCCATATCATTTGCCAATCTCAAGTTATGCCCTTTTGAAGCTGTTGACTTTTTGTTGACTTTTGAAATGACCTATAATGTCTTAGATCATATCTTTCAAATGAAGCATTTTTGGGCTTAACCTTCAACATCAAAGTTGTAGAGAATTAAATTTCCTTCAAAATGAGCTTTGGATGGAGACTTGGTGATGAAGTATGTGAAAGTTATGGCTGGTCAAAGTTCAGTTGACTTTTACTGAGGAAACCCTAATTTAGAAACTCCTGATTATTGATGATCTGGAATCTCCTTGATGAATCATGATAAACCCTTGATCAAATGATGAATTTTACTTCATATACTTGATGTTGGCAAAAAATCATGAAGTTTGACTTTGGTTTGACCACAGTTGACCTCAGTTTGACTTTTTAACTGCATTGACTGATTTTGACTTATCTGATCATCTGACTGAGCAAACTTTTGAGAAAAGTCTTGAAACTTGTCATGGGGGTTCTTACACACATATAAGATGTTATGAAGCTCACTTGAAGTCTTGGAAATCCATTTAGCCTGATTAAAGTCAAAACCCTAGTTTTGGATGCACTGCTTAGGAGGTGCATTGTCTGAGGGAATTGTCAACTTCTTTGACCAATTGTGAACTTTGTGAACCTTGTGAATGTTCATAAGATGTCTTGTGATACTCATGGGAGGTATTGTGAAGCTTGTGAACCTTGTGAACCTCATGAAGTGGCTTTGTAGACCTCATGAACCTCAAGAGAGCTTTGTAATCATTGTGAATCTTGTGAGCCTTGTGAACCTTCATAAAGTAACTTGTAGACTTCATGAACCTCATGAAAGGTCTTGAAGATGTTGAGAAGCTTGTGAACCTCATGAAGGGTATTGAAAGCATTGGAGAACTTGTGAACCTTGTGAACCTTCTTAGAACACAAAGTCTTGTATTGTGAGGGCAAATTTTGGGGTGCAACAGCTGCCCCTGTTCAATTTTCTGAAACCTGGGGGGTTAGATTGGTATATTTGCCAGTTGTGACCTGGAAGGTTGAAGGGGATTGAACACAAAAGCCCAAAAATTTGCACTCACCAGTGCATTAGAGTGATACAGATGACTAGTTGAATATGATTGAGTGGGCTTAAAGATGCCACTAGAGGAAAGCAGTCCAAAATATGGATGTATAATGAAAGCTGTCAGGAGTCTGGAGCAGTCCTGAGGTACTGATGATATGCTTTCAGGATACTGGAGTAATAATGATGTAACAGCATGTCTTCATGAGGATGGAGCAATCAATAATGATAACCCTAAAGCAGTCTTGAAGTAATAACATGATTTCAGGAGGATAGAGCAATGATAACTCTAAAGCAGTCTTGAAGTAATGATTCCAGGAGGATAGAGCCATCAACAATGATAACTCTAAAGCAGTCTTGAAATAAAAATATGCTTTCAGGAGGATAGAGCCATCAATAAATGATAACTCTAAAGCAGTCTTGAAGTAATGATTCCAGGAGGATAGAGCCATCAACAATGATAACTCTAAAGCAGTCTTGAAATAAAAATATGCTTTCAGGAGGATAGAGCCATCAATAAATGATAACTCTAAAGCAGTCTTGAAGTCACGAGAAGTTATCAGGAGGATAAAGTAACCCTGAGGTGACAATAAAGCAGTCCCAACGTAATAAGAAGCTTATCAGGAGGATAAAGTAACCCTGAGGTTACAATAAAGCAGTCCCAACGTAATAAGAAGCTTATCAGGAGGATAAAGTAACCCTGAGGTTACAATAAAGCAGTCCCAAAATAATAAGAAGCTCATCAGGAGGATAAAGTAACCCTGAGGTTACAATAAAGCAGTCCCAACGTAATAAGAAGCTTATCAGGAGGATAAAGTAACCCTGAGGTTACAATAAAGCAGTCCCAAAGATCATTTGTTTGTTGGATAATTAACCTGAAAACAAAGTAGCGTTCTGTATAATAGCATTAGTTTATGCTTTATGTATGCATGTATGATATAATGTACTCAAATAATGTACTATGTGCCTATGGATATATATGCTATGGTATGATGTAAATGATGTATGGAAGCGTCTGGATATCTTCGTAAAACAACTGCTGGCCAGGGAAAATAAATCCCGATTCGTTGTTGAAGAATATATAATCCTCCGTCTGCTGGGGATAACAGGGTATAGATAACTTCCCGTATGCTGGGGATAACCTTCCGTTGTTGGGGATGGCAAGGTATATATAACCTCCCGTCTGCTGGGGATGGCAAGGTATATATAACCTCCCGTCTGCTGGGGATGGCAAGGTATATATAACCTCCCGTCTGCTGGGGATAGTAAGGATAAGTATAACATCCCGTCTTCGTTCGTCGTACCCTTATTGGAAAGTAATTTCCCGTATATCCGTATGAGGATAAAAGAGATGGATATAAATTCCAAGGGAGATGAGACTTTATGAAGATGGATTTGTCCTACTGAGGGTTTTGTAACTGCCTTGTAAAGGTGAACCGGTGAAGCTTTGTTGAAATCCTCCCCTCGTTCGTCCTTAGTAAATACTATTACTGCATTTTCATGCATTTCTGGTAAACATCAATCATATTAAGCATTCATGCATTTTTGGTAAACATTAATCATATTCAAAGCATACATACATTCAAACACAACCAATGGACGTTTCGCTTATGTAAATAGGGTAAAAGTAAATCTGGATTCAAAAGATGGAATTTATTTATATCAAAAAGTGACCCATACACGGGTAAGTTTGTACACGGAGACATGAACCCTAGTAAGAGGATTTTGTCATAAATTTTTACAAAAGAGAATCAGCTATGTGGGAAATAATCCTATTGAGTTTCAATTCTACTATTTCCCTTCAAGTATCTCATCTTCTTGCTGTTGAGACGGAAACGATTGAATTGAGCTTTATCTGTTCGAGCTTGAATAAGTAGTACAACTGGTTGCAGTTTCATGAGTGATCCAAACGAGACATAGTCATACGCTTTAATCCCTAACTTTTGCCTGGATTGCCCTTTCAGGTTTTCAATCCACCGGGATACCCTTTTTTGCCCAAGCCGCCTTTTCAGGTTTTCGACTTGCCGGGTGTACATCTTTTTATATATATCCCTAATTTTTGCCCAAACCCTTTTGGTTTGCCGGGATGCCCTTATTTTTGCCTAGGCCTGTCAACCTAGCGGGTCTCTTTTTATGCGTAGTATTTTTTAACTATGTCTGCGTTCACAGGCTGTGGGAAGTCTTCACCATCCATAGTAGTCAGTATCATGGCACCTCCTGAGAACACTGTCTTGACTACAAATGGTCCTTCATATGTTGGAGTCCACTTCCCCCTAGGATCACCTTGTGGTAATATGATACGCTTGATTACCAAATCACCAGCCTGATATACCTTTGGCTTAACCTTCTTGTTAAAAGCTTTGATCATCCTTTTTTGGTACATCTGGCCATGACAAACTGCTGCTAACCTCTTCTCATCAATCAAATTTATCTGGTCCAGTCGAGTCTGAATCCATTCATCTTCATCCAAGCCTGCATCCTTCATAATTCTTAAGGAGGGAATCTGAACTTCAATGGGCAGAACTGCTTCCATACCATAGACTAAGGAGAATGGGGTTGCCCCTGTTGAGGTACGTATTGTGGTACGATAACCATGAAGAGAAAATGGTAACATCTCATGCCAATCCTTGTAAGTAACAGTCATCTTTTGTACAATCTTCTTAATGTTCTTATTAGCAGCTTCAACTGCCCCATTCATCTTCGGACGATACGGAGAAGAGTTGTGATGCTTAATCTTGAATTGCGTGCAGAGATCAGTAATCATAGTGTTGTTCAGATTAGAGCCATTGTCAGTGATAATCCTTTCAGGGATGCCATACCTACATATGAGATTATTCTTAATGAACCGAGCCACAACATTCTTAGTCACAGATGCAAATGAGGCTGCTTCTACCCACTTTGTAAAGTAATCAATAGCAACCAGGATGAAACGATGCCCATTAGAGGCAGTAGGCTTGATCTCACCAATCATATCAATGCCCCACATGGCAAAAGGCCATGGAGCAGTCAGCACATTCAATGGTGATGGAGGTACATGAACTTTATCAGCATAAATTTGACATTTGTGACACGTTCTGGAGTGTTGATAGCAATCAGCTTCCATGGTAGACCAATAGTAACCTGCTCTCAAAATCTTCTTTGCCATAGTATGACCACTAGAATGAGTGCCAAAGGTCCCATCATGCATCTCTTCCATAATTTCAGTTGCTTCCTTCTTATCCACACAACGAAGCATAGTTGAATCATGATTACGCTTGTACAGAATCCCATTACTCAAAAAGAACTTAGCAGCAAACCTCCTCAGGAACTTCCTATCTTTGACGGATGCCCCTTCAGGGAACTCCTGAGCTTCAAGATGTCTTTTCACTTCATAGAACCAAGGCTTCTCCTCTGCCCCTTCAGTGTCAATCTCATTGCAGTATGCAGGCTTCTCAAATCTATCAATAGTAATCTTGGGAGCTTCATCATCCCAGCTGATCTCAAACATAGATGCCATGGTGGCCAATGCATCTGCCAACTGATTCTCTCTTCGTGGAATATGTCCAAAGGTGATCTCTTTGAAATGTGGGATCAAAGACAACACATGTTCTCTGTAAGGAATGAGATTATCATGCTTGGTATCCCAATCCCCTTTAATCTGACTCACTACCAGGGCTGAATCTCCATACACATCAAGGAACTGAATCTTCATATCAATAGCAACTTTAATACCCATGATACATGCCTCATACTCAGCCATGTTATTGGTACAATAGAAACAAAGTCTGGCAGTAATCGGGGTATGACAACCTTCAGGGGAACTAATTACAACACCAACACCATTACCATGTGCATTAGAGGCACCATCAAAAACCATAGTCCATCGGGATCCTTGTTCAGGTCCGTCATATTGTCCAGGTTCTTTGGTAATAATCATAATGTCTTCATCAGGGAACTCAAAATTCATTGACTGGTAATCATCTACTGCTTGATGAGCCAAATGATCAGCAACAAAACTTCCCTTAATGGCCTTCTGAGTAGTATACTGTATATCATATTCTGTCAAGATCATTTGCCATCTTGCAATTCTTCCGGAGAGAGCAGGTTTCTCAAATATGTACTTGATTGGATCCATCTTCGAAATCAATAAGGTAGTATGGGTCAACATATACTGTCTTAGTCGGCGAGCAGCCCATGCCAAAGCGCAACAAGTTTTCTCGAGTAGTGAGTATCTTGTTTCACAGTCGGTAAACTTTTTGCTAAGGTAGTATATTGCCTGCTCTTTTCGACCAGACTCGTCATGTTGCCCCAAGACACACCCCATTGAGTTGTCTAACACTGTTAAGTACATAATCAAGGGTCTTCCATCAACTGGTGGCATCAAAATTGGTGGTTCCAGCAGGTATCTCTTGATTTCATCAAAGGCAGTTTGGCACTCATCATTCCATTCCATCACCTGATCTTTCTTCAACAGCTTGAAGATTGGCTCATAGATGGTAGTTAATTGGGAAATAAATCTTGCAATGTAGTTCAATCGTCCCAAGAAACCTCTAACCTTCTTCTCAGTACGGGGAGCTGGCATCTCTCGTATAGCTTTCACTTTTGCAGGATCCACTTCAATACCTTTTCCACTGACAATGAAACCCAGGAGCTTTCCGGATCTAACTCCAAAAGTACACTTGTTTGGATTCAATCTCAACTTGTATTTCTTCAACCTCTCAAACAACTTGTGCAGATGATCAAGATGTTGTTCTTCATTCTGAGACCTGGCTATCATATCATCTACATATACCTCTATCTCATGATGAATCATATCATGAAACAAAGCCACCATTGCACGCTGATATGTTGCCCCTGCATTCTTCAAACCAAATGGCATCACCTTATAGCAAAAAGTGCCCCACTGTGTCACAAATGTTGTCTTCTCCATATCTTCAGGTGCCATCTTGATTTGATTATAACCAGAGAAACCATCCATAAAAGAGAATACTTTATGCTGAGCAGTGTTGTCTACCAGAATATCAATATGAGGGAGTGGAAAGTCATCTTTAGGGCTAGCCTTGTTCAAATCTCTGTAGTCCACACACATACGTACCTTACCATCTTTCTTAGGAACTGGTACCACATTTGCAACCCACTGAGGATAAGAAGTTACTGCTAAGAACCCTGCATTGAACTGTTTCATTACCTCTGCTTTGATCTTTTCTGACATTTCAGGACGCATACGACGAACCTTCTGCTTCTTTGGACGACAATCTTCTTTCATTGGCAAACGGTGAACCACAATGTCTGTATCCAACCCTGGCATATCTTCATAAGACCAAGCAAAGATTTCCACATAGTCACGTAACATCTGGATCAACCTGCTCTTGACACTGTCCTCTAAATCAGCCCCTATCTTGACCTCTTTTCTGTTTTCTTCAGTTCCCAAATTCACAACTTCGACTGGCTCTTCATGTGGCTGTATAGATTTCTCTTCTTGTTGTAACAACCTAGCAAGCTCTACAGGTATTTCACAATCGTCCTCATTTCCGTCTTCAGTTTGATAGATCGGATTCTCAAAATTATAATTGGCAATAGTAGAACTGTTATCAACAGGATCCAGAGTGGATGAGGATCTGCATTTAGTGATGTGGGTGTGTGTAAGAACACATAGCAAAAATAAAAGAAAAGAAAGACGAGGAACACAATATTTACGAAAAAGAAACGTCCACTGATTTTATTGAATGAAGTACGCATATGAGATGACAGCCCGTAACAAGCACACCATTGTGCCCCGGGTAAGGCACATGGCTTAAAAGTTTTTATTGTTTAAGAAATTACAAATTTAAAACATAACACAGTAATAGTATTTACTCCTGACTAAAGGAGATAGGGATAACATCTTCAGCTTTCCAATTATTGAGTCCAGCACCCACAGTAGGAAAAATCCATGCATCCAAGTTGTAGTCTTCATCTTGATCTCCCACAACATTAATCTGGTCCTTCACAACCCCTTGATTAGTGACACGGGCGGCACGAGCACGACGAACAGCCTTCTGGGACTCTGCAGTGAAACCCAAACCAAACTTGTCAGACTTGTATGGAATATCAGGAAGCTGACCCCAAATAGTACAACCACCTTCATCCACCACAGCTCTAGCATCATTGAGGGAGGCCATTTCCATTGTTGGAGGTTTTTTGGTGACCATAGGAACTTTCTTCACAGCAGGAGGAGCTACACAATCATTAACAACCCAGGGAACCACTTCAAATGACTGACACGGAGTCTCAATGTATTCACCTTCCACTTCCAGATACTTGAAAGTGTTTACATGGCTGACAAAGTATTCTTCCTCTCCGAAGACAGTAACAACTTTTCCATTCACCGGATATCTCAACTTTTGGTGCAATGTAGAGGTCACAGCTCCTGCCCCATGGATCCAGGGACGACCAAGCAGACAAGAGTATGAAGGACGAATATCCATCACATAAAATGTAGCAGTAAATACCTGGGAACCAACTTGGATTGGAAGATCAATCTCTCCATGTACCACTCTTCTAGAACCATCAAAAGCCTTCACCACAATATTACTGGGCTTTAGCACAGCATCTTCAGGACTCAGCTTGTTCAAGACTTCCTTAGGCAACACATTCAAAGAGGAACCATTGTCTATCAGCACATGAGACAGGGTAGTGCCCCTGCATTCAATTGAAATATGCAAGGCCCTGTTATGATCCCTCTTGGCAGGGGTCAAGTCAGCATCAGAAAATCCTAACCCATTGTCATAGGTCAGGTGGGCAACACAGTTCTCAAATTGGTCAACAGAAATTGTACTGGGTACATGAGCCATCTTCAGAAACTTGATCAATGACTTGGCATGAGCCTCAGAACATAATAATAGGGAGAGCATAGAAATCTTTGAGGGGGTATGCCCTAACTGATCAACAATGTCATAATCACTCTTGCGAATGATTTTCAGTACTTCTTCCATCTGCTTAGAGAGATCATCAGCAGCTGGCACATTAGTAAATACAGGCTCAATAACAGGACCTTTGCCCCGAGCATCAGTGGTGGAAGTATCAGCAGGAGTAACTGCACTCTTAGAAGCAACTGGAGGAGAGAAGACTCTTCCACTACGAGTGATCTTGCTAGATCCAGCAATATTATCAATGTCACCAGGCACATCAGGTAAAGGCTCCTGCTAAACACCATGGATGTAAACGTCAGACCCATAGTGCCAAGGCACAGCTTTGTCAGATGTATAAGGAATAGGACCAGGAGTGGTAATGATCAGAGGAGCCACTCTGGCTTCAGCAACAACTTTCACAGGACCTTCAGCGGTAATCTTGATTGGGCCCTGATGAGTGATTTTAATGGGACCCTTTGAAGTGATTCTTACCGGTACTTTGTCAACCATATCAACCTCTTCAATCTTCTTACTCCGAGTCAGATGATCCACCATACTTTCTACAGATGCTGGTCTTCTTTCAAACACTATAGTATACTTATCCACGAGACGTTGAATGCCATCTCTGAAAATGAAGCAACTATCCGGCTTATAGGTACAATACAGACAATCTTCACGACAACCTGGAAAGATCCCAGCTTGTATTAACCTCTTTTTGATAACAGACAGTGGTGTGGTCAACTCCATTACTGAATAGACATGCAGGTCTTCATCAACGGCATTGACAGTCATCTCGTGATTTGGCATTGGAGCTGTAATCACTTTTGGAGCACCTGGTGGATCAAACTCAATTTCTCCAGCATCAATCATATCTTGAATTTTGTTCTTCAAGACCCAGCAGTTATTAGTATCATGTCCTGGACAGTTTGAATGATATGCACATCGTGCATTGGGATTGTACTTGGGAGAAGTAACATTGGGATTCTGAGGAGCCTCCCTTAGGGTAATAAGTTCAGCCTTCAACAAGTGTTGCAATGCCTGAGCCATTGACATGTTGATCTTCGTGAACTGTCTTCTAGCCCTCTGTTGGTTGCCCTGTGGCTGCTCTGTTGTTGTAGGAGTTGGATTTGAAATATGAACTACACTAACAGACTGATGCCTTCTGTTACGATCAGGTTGACCATAAACAGCATTGGATTCTTTCTTCCCAGTGGGAGGCTTCTTTGCAGCACCTGATGAAGAAGTGCCCACTTGGATCTTACCACTCTTGATACCATTTTCTACCCGCTCTCCTGTCATGATCAACTCAGTGAAGCCAGATGATGAGCTTCCAATGAGATGACTGTAAAACGGACCATTCAGCGTACACATGAACATATCAACCAGCTCCCTGTCAGTCAAAGGGGGTTGAACTCTTCCAGCTAAATCTCTCCACTTCTGAGCATACTCCTTAAAACTTTCTTTGGCACCCATAGACATGCTCTGAAGCTGCATGCGAGTGGGGGCTAAGTCGGCATTGTATTGATACTGCTTGTAGAAAGCTTCAGCAAGATCATTCCAGTCTCTGATGTTGACACTCTCCAACTGATAATACCATTCCAGCTGAGCTCCAGATAAGCTCTCTTGAAAAAAGTGGATCCACAACTTCTTGTCAGCAGTGTGGGGTTGAATTCTTCTGACATAAGACCTCAGATGCAGTTTGGGACAAGAGACCCCATCATAGACAACAAATGTTGGAACCTTGAAACCAATGGGTATCACAACCCCAGTTATCAGACTCAAATCCTCAAAATCCAGCCCAGATGATTTCTGCAACTCCATAGCATCCATCCTATCCACCAGCATCTTGAATTTGTCTTCATTAGACTCATGGCAGTAATTAGCCTCAGAATCAGAGTCCCCCATAGTGTTGTGGAGACTGCCTTTCTCTTGCTCAGATTCTTCAGATTCATAGTCTTCAACTGGTTCTTTGGTCTTGGCAAGACCTTTGAACCTTCTTCCCATGTTGATCAACCCGGCAGATCTTCTAGTCTTCTTAGTCTTCTTGGCCAGCAGCGCCTTCAAATCATCTTGCCCCTTGGACAGGTTCAAGATCAGCTCTTGGAACTGTGCATTCTGTGCCTGACGATCCTTAACTGATTGTTCAAGAGCCATTGCTGAAATAAACAGCGAGAAGATGAGAAACCTGTGCACAATTATAAACCTGTGATGCAATGAAATGATATGGGAATGCATATGCAATGTTTTCAAGGACCGCAGGATTTAAATTTGCTTAAACAAACAAGAAAGTAACTTTTTATTAGTAATAACTTGTTTTGCCTTTAAGGCTTACAAAAAATGAAAGTGAAATAAGTACAAAAGATGGGGTTTTAAGTCTCCCATGGACGTTTCCTCTTTGTGTTGAGGTATGAGTTGAGGTTTCGTTCCTCGTGAAGTTGCTTTGTTAGCTCTAGGATCCTTGCTTGGCTTGCTTTGTAATGAGCCTCGAAAGTATCCCTTTGCTCCTTCAGTTGAATCCATGATCTCTGCAAGTCTTCCATATCAGTAGGCATGTCTGGGTGAAGGATGGTATAAGCTGTGTCTCCTTCAACAACAGGTTCCATGGTAACTGGTAGGATGGCAGGATATGGCATCATGAGTGTCTGAGCACGAGATCGTACCCATCTGAGATAAGCCTCCATAGGAATAGTGTACTTAGGCTCCAGTGTCTTGCTGTCAACCCTGTTTACCTTTCCCCAAGCTCGTATGAATCTCTGACGGTAACCCTGAAGATCGTTGTCGTAATCAAATATAATGCCCTGAATCAACATGTCATGTGGACCATCGCTCCGGGCATAACCAAACTGTCGTAAAGCTAGAGAGGGGTTGTAGGTGATGCCTCCTCTTATGCCTAGAAGTGGCACATTAGGAAACTCCCCACAACGGTCAATGATGGTGACATTCTCCATAGATCTGGAGCACCAATGGATATCTGAGTGAGAAAGTGACATGATCCTCTTGGACCATCTGAACCCTTGCTCATTCTTCATTACTGAGCGAGGAAGGTGAGAAATAAACCACCTAGAAAGCAGAGGTATGCAGCACATCAAAGTTCCTCTTGCCCTTGTAGTACGGGTGTGAAGAGAATGCAGGATGTCTCCAAGCAATGTAGGCACTGGATTGTGACTCAGGAAAATGTTGATGGCATGAACGTCTATGAACTGATCTGGATTGGGGAACAATACTAAGCCATATATCAGCAAGGCTAAGATCTCCTCAAAAGCATCATAGCTCATGGCCTTCAAGAACATTTGAGCCTTATCCATTAGCACCTTGGCCAGAATACCCTTGACTCCACTTCTCGTCTCTAGAACAATGTCAGACTTCTTCAGATGTAGAGCTGCAGCAATGACCTCTGGTTTAAGCTCTTTCTCCAAGCCTGTGAAAGGTCTTTGATCAAGAATAGGTATACCCAGAAGTTTAGAGAACTCTTCCATTGTAGGAACCAGCTGGTAGTCAGGAAATGTAAAGCAATGGTGCTTAGGGTCAAAGAACTGAAACAGGACACTCATCATGTCTTCATTGAACCCTGAAGAAACTAGATCCAATAAGTGACCATGTCTCTTGATGAACTGGGAATGATCAGACACTTGAGAAACCAACTCTTTAAGCTTAGCAGGTATGCCCACAAAGTTGATCCTGATGGTGTTTCTACGAGTAGAAGCCATGACCTGCAACAAAGAACAAAGATAAATCCTTTGGTCCTTGAAATGGTTAGTGAAAATGATATGCTCATGATGTATGATGATGTCATGATGTTATGTTCAATCACAAACATGTGGCACACACAGACAAGTCACACCATAGCCCTAGGTTTAAAGGCTTGCATGAGGTTTAAGGTAAGTACCCTCCCCTGAAGTTAGTTGGTTCATCCTGTCCTACAAAAGTAACCGGGTTCTAAGGGATCTCAATATCATTGATCCTTCACAAGGGTGGTTGATCAGAAGGCAACTTACTTGCCAACCAAAACCTTCCAAGTTTAAGATCTCAATGAGCGTAGTATCGAGTGTCAACCAACTTCAGTCTGCACCAAAGCCGGTTACCTCACTACTTTCTAAAGGTCAAGATGAGTTAACTAGGGTTCTAAAAGTTAGTTAGTGTATTGACAACATATGGCAGCCTCATATTATCCTCAACTTGACTTAAGGAACATAAGCACCAACCAAGAAGTCACATTAACTATGGCCACCAGATCAACCATATCGGTATACGCCGTACAGTTTCCTTGGTCTATTTCCATTTACCTAAGGTACACTAGATCCGGGTTAGGACCTTTCACACATAAGAGCACCCCAACAAGTAATATAAAACAAACAAGGCAAACAATTTAAAGTGATCTTAATTCCTAAGGGTACCCCTCTTAAATAGATCCCCAGCAGAGTCGCCAGTTCTGTAACACGGTGGGAGAACTGACTTTAAGTAATGTTGCGGATAGCAAGAGTCGCCACCGACTTTTATTTTATCCATAAGGAAAGGGTATAAAAGAACAGGAAAGACCTTAGAGATATTTTTGGGTCCGGGGGGTAGGTTATGTAAAGGGAAGGTGTTAGCACCCTTTACATCCATGGTTATCCATGGGCTCTTAGTTACTTAGCTCACTTTAAATTGTTTTTTGAAGGTGTAGTGTGTGAATAGAAAAATTTTCAGAATAGTTGATAATAATCCATGTACGGATGTGTAAAAACTTGTTTGAAAATTTGTTTGAAATTTGTTTAAGTGTTTGAAAAGTTTGAATAGTGAGCAAGCAACTAAGAGGTATCTACCCTAATGTTTAAGGTCTTTCTTGTTCTTTTTTCTTTCCTTGGTAAGACTATCCCTACTATTAAGGAGTAGGTAGTCCTTACCTTGGATGTTAAGGGACATGAGAGGGACATTTTATTTTGTGAAGGCAACTGTGGGGTGTAATAAGCATACGGGAGGGACTATCATCATTTATTCGAAGGGACTCGATTCATAAAGGCAACCATGAGGGACTTGATGATTTTTCTTCTAGGGACTTGCTTTATACACCCCTACTTGACCATTATTCGTAGGCAACTTGAGGGATAACCTTAGAAAGTGAGACGGCGATTAAAAATCGACTTACGTGTGTGTGAGTGTTTATTTTAATTATCTTATATTTGCAAGTGATCTAGAATTAATTTTAAATAAAATACATATTTTTCACTCCCTAATTACTAACCATAATAATAATTAAATAATTAAACAATTTACATCCAGGAAACAATTACAAAATTATAATAATAAGCAAAATAAATAGCAAAATAAATAATAAATAAATAAGCAATAATAAAAAATAAGGGGTTAGTAAATAATAATAAATAAGATTAGCAAAATAATGATAATAAGCACAATTAAAATATAAATGGGTTAGTGATAATAATATAATAATAATAATAATTAGAAAAGTAAATAAGGTTAGAGAAATAATAAAAATATAAGATAAATAATAAATAATAGTGTAGTTAGTAACAATAATTAAAATAAAATAAGAATAAATAGCAAAATATTAGAATGACATGATAAACACAAATTTTAATTTTAATATATAATAAGAATAAAAATTTTGAATATAATATAATTATAAGTTTTAATTATTATAAAATTTTAATTATTTCTAAATATATCAACAATAATAAAAAAATATTTACATATTATGGAGAAAATAAATTTTAAACAATGATCATATTTACAAAATTTTTAAGAATTATAAGGAATATATATAATAATTACATTAAGAAAATAAATTTATTTAGAAGAAAATAGAATTAGGTTTTTTTAAAAAAATAAATTAGGGTTTGTTTTCTTTTAGAAAATATTTTAGGGTTTTGAAAAATTAGGGTTTTAGTTATAAATTAGGGTTTTATAGAATTAATCTAAACCTAATTATCTAATTTATTTACAAGCATATATACATAATATGAATATATTTACAAATAAAAAAAAAACATTTTTATATTTGAGAAAATAAATTATAACATATTTTTTAGAACTCAAAGAAAATAATATAAGGTTATTTAGAAATTAAGTTTTTATAATAAACAAAAATATAATTAATTAAGAAAATAGAAAAGAAAAAAAAAGTGACAAAAGATTAGAACTTACCTTGGCTAAGTTTTGATCCCCTGTCCTCATGTTTGCCAGCCAAAAACACCTTCCACCAGGCCATCACGTGCACAGATGTGAGAATGAGGAGAACAGTTGGTTTTGTGCTTTGCCCTTGAAAATCCAGAAGAATAAATGAACAAAAAGGCCTGGGGTTGGATTCGTACCCAGAACCTTTGGGATGTATGCGCGCATGCTTGACCACCTGGCTGGGAGAGCCCTTCTGGTCATGGATTGACAACAACACATTATATATTATGCTGGCTTTTATCCTGAAAAATTAACAAAAAAACAATGGCACCAACCCAGTTTCGAACCCAGGTCCTTTCAACATACACATAACAAGCTTACCAACAGGGCACACACGCGCGTGTGATATTAAAACAGCAAAACAACAATAAAATAAATTAACACAATTTGAATTGTTGAAGGCGCGGGAACTGATCTTCTTCTTCCTTGAGACTTACGATTTTACCTGCGAATATTATTGCAAACTTTCCTGCGAAAACAACATTCCCAGCAAAACCTACAAACATCAATAACCATCGAAACAGTACAATTTCACAAAATTAAGACCAGCATCATGATCCAGGCATCCACACGATTAGTCCTATGTTTTTAGAATTGATTTATATTCACTAAATCAAAAGTCCCTAAACCTAGGTCAAAACCCTAATAATGGCATCTCACGAATTAGGTACTGGTTCTTGAGTTTTCCTGCCCAGAATCAAGCTACACAACATCATAAACAACATTAAGCAATCAAAATTCATTTAAATGCAGTGAATCATTAGAATCGAAAAAAGTTTATTCAAGAACAACTTGGCTTCGGGTTGCTGATATATGCATGCTATAGATGCGTATGGGCATTGGTTTTGCATTATGGAAGATCAAGGAACATCTCTATGATCATAGTTTACCTTATAATGCCCTGTAACTAAAAATCCGAATCTCACTTTTTTGATGAATTTTTGAACAATGAACTTACACTTTTGGCTGCTGGATTTCGTGGCTTGAGGCTAGGGTTATGCTTAGTATATATGTGAGAATGATTTAGGTCAGAAACATGGATGGGTTGTGTGAAGATTTGGTCCAAAAAATATTGAAAAAGATCATGTTGTAAAATTCAAATATTTGATCATGAAGACTTGCTATCTTTGGAGATTTTTCATAATTTTTGTATCAATCACACTTAAATATGATTTAAGATTTTCTAGAAATAAAATTAAAATTTATTTTCATGATTTTATATTTTATTTGAATTTAAAATGACTTTTTAATATAAAAATCATAATAAATAAAAATAAAATAAATAAAATTATGAATAAATTAAATTAATTTCGTGCAAGCTATTATGAAATGGATTGGGTCACAATTTGGGCAGCCCATTTGGAAAGAAATGATTTTAAACCTCCATTTTCAACATAAACCATCACAAAATTTCCCAACTTTGCAAAGGCACATCTCCCTCAATTTTAAGGGTATGAGGGTGTTTTTGTACTTTTTGGAAAGCTTGAAGAGTCCTCTAAACAACCCCATTGGTTTCAGGTCCATATCATTTGCCAATCTCAAGTTATGCCCTTTTGAAGCTGTTGACTTTTTGTTGACTTTTGAAATGACCTATAATGTCTTAGATCATATCTTTCAAATGAAGCATTTTTGGGCTTAACCTTCAACATCAAAGCTGTAGAGAATTCAATTTCCTTCAAAATGAGCTTTGGATGGAGACTTGGTGATGAAGTATGTGAAAGTTATGGCTGGTCAAAGTTCAGTTGACTTTTACTGAGGAAACCCTAATTTAGAAACTCCTGATTATTGATGATCTGGAATCTCCTTGATGAATCATGATCAACCCTTGATCAAATGATGAATTTTACTTCATATACTTGATGTTGGCAAAAAATCATGAAGTTTGACTTTGGTTTGACCACAGTTGACCTCAGTTTGACTTTTTAACTGCATTGACTGATTTTGACTTATCTGATCATCTGACTGAGCAAACTTTTGAGAAAAGTCTTGAAACTTGTCATGGGGGTTCTTACACACATATAAGATGTTATGAAGCTCACTTTAAGTCTTGGAAATCCATTTAGCCTGATTAAAGTCAAAACCCTAGTTTTGGATGCACTGCTTAGGAGGTGCATTGTCTGAGGGAATTGTCAACTTCTTTGACCAATTGTGAACTTTGTGAACCTTGTGAATGTTCATAAGATGTCTTGTGATACTCATGGGAGGTATTGTGAAGCTTGTGAACCTTGTGAACCTCATGAAGTGGCTTTGTAGACCTCATGAACCTCAGGAGAGCTTTGTAATCATTGTGAATCTTGTGAGCCTTGTGAACCTTCATAAAGTAACTTGTAGACTTCATGAACCTCATGAAAGGGCTTGAAGATGTTGAGAAGCTTGTGAACCTCATGAAGGGTATTGAAAGCATTGGAGAACTTGTGAACCTTGTGAACCTTCTTAGAACACAAAGTCTTGTATTGTGAGGGCAAATTTTGGGGTGCAACACCTAACCATGAAGAGTTTGATAATGGTTCTTTTTGAATTGCATTCCACATATCATGTAGTTTATAGGATAAAATTGGCATGAATTTATCTTTCATTTTTTATTTGTTTTGCATTTTCCTTTGTGAGGTACCTTAAAACCCTAGCAAACTTAGAAAAATCATAAGTCCTTTAGGGTTTAGCTTCTGACCTTCCCCTTTGGGAAGTGAAATTTTATAGGTTTAGGGTACCTTTGATCCTATTTTCAATTTTTTATCTTGTCATTTGCTTCTGATTTTGAATTTTGCATTGCATCTTGTTCATGAACCCTAATTTGCATCTCCATTTGCATCCATCCTTCATATGCTTGCATACATGAACTTGCCATGACATTTTGTGCATCCCAATGACATGTAAGACATATTAGGGCATATTAGAATCATGTTTGATCATTGCATCATCCATTTGCCATGTTTTTGCTTTCATTTCATGTCATATGCATCCATGAACTTTCATGCCTCCTTCCATGTTTCATTTGCATCTTCATTGTTTGTATGATCATCCACATCTCATGACATCCATTTGTATTATCTCTTATAATCATTTACATCTTGATCATGCTTCTGGTTTTGGTTTTCATCATTGCATCCATCCCATTTCTTTTCATTTTATTTCTTTTGCTAACTTTTCAGGTGGTAAGTGCTTGAGAAGTGAATTTGCCTTCACTTCTCATAACCTCTTCTCGTCCCCCTTATGCATCTTTGCTGCATTTTTACTTGTGTATTAGAGTGATCTTGCTCATTCATGCTCCTTCTCCTCCTTCTTTCTTCAAGCAACTTGTCTTCTTAAGTGAAGCAAGTTGTCTTGCTTCTTGCTGTTTCTTTTTCATTTCATCTGTTTCTTCCTTGGTGGTTTCTCTGAAGATCTTCTTGCAAGTTTCATTAACCCTAGGAACACCCAAGAATGTTAACTATTAGGGTTTGATTAGTCCCCCATTAGTTTTACCTTTGTGTCATCCTTGAGTCTCCTCTTCTCATCTCATAATCAAGGACTAAACCCTTAAGGCTTTAAGACTTTGTGATTAGGGTTATGCCTGTATCCTTCTATTAGGATGGAGTGTATAACTTTAATCCTAAGTGTTAAACCCTTAATGTGTTTAAATCCTTTAATCAATCCATCTAATAATCACTAAGACATCAAGCTTGTAACTTGGGCCTTGCATTAGGGTTCTAATTCTTCCTTAATTGGTTAAGAAGGACTAACCCTAGTGTTAATGGACAAATCCCCCCCAAGTTGTCTTACAAACCATAAAATTCACTTCTTAATCTCATCATTAACTAAAATCCACTTTGATAAAGGCTTTGTTTTTGTCATGAGGTTAATCCCTAATCATGGATTAAGTTGGGGAGCCTTCCTCAGCTTAATTGTTCTCATCTATTATCCTTCTATTAGGATGGTGTAATGGGTCCATTAAATCTTTGATTATGGCTTAAACTCATTACTTGACACTAAACAAAAACTCCAAAAACATCTAAATAATCACAAGTAGGTTAATGATCTTAATCCTACATCATGGTAATTAAGTGTGAAGTGCTTACTTCATACTTAAGGTATTCTCATTACCCCTAATCAGAGGGAAGATGTGATGAGTTTATTAACCATTGGTTTAGGCTTAAGCTCATTCTCTTATGACAAACACAAAAAGCAATAAAAGATTGAAAACACAAAAAAAAAAAACAATAATCGTCTCCTCCGGGATTCTTTCCTCACCTCATTCACTGACAAACAAGAACTTGCTTCTTCCGTCTAATGCAAGACAGTTTGCACCTGAGCCAGACAGGTCATACACTTGAGCATAGGCAAGTAAGCAGTTCATCAGTCAATTTATCTTTCGGTCTCTTTGAGTCGAACTACGGTGTTCTGACTTCCTCATTGCACGTGAGGATACGTAGGCATAACTTCACAGTTATCGAACAAAAGTCTCTGTATATCCCCCCCTTTTTCCAGCATTATTCTTTGAGCCTCATAGTCTTGAGCTTCATACTCTTTTCTTACACCGACACTTATCTTGTTCACTTCACATTTCTTTTGCACTGACACTTGCATCCTTTTCCAACTTTTGCACACAAAATAGCACTAACACTACCCCTTTAAACACAATCTTTCACGCGTGGATCCCGTCGGATACGACAGACAATCTGGGTGCTAATACCTTCCCAGGTTATAACCAACCCCCTTTCTCAGTTTCTCTGGTTCGCGACTGTCTTATCCATATGTTCTTAGGTTTATGCAGCATTACCTTTCCTTCGGGATAAAAATGCCTAGCTGGCGACTCTTTTCTTTTCAGTTCACCCTTGTGTGTTCTCTCCTTTTCGCCGACCGTTCGCGTCTGTATCCTATTTGAGTTAGCCTCATTTAGCGGGAGCGACAACAGCGCAATAATTATAAGTAAAGACCCTATTAGCAGAGGCAAGCTCGTCCAGCTAACAGGGTGCTTGAAGCCATTCCAATGACTTACACGGCACTACTTCAAAGGTTGTTAGATTTGAACTTGGTTCAATTGAGGACTTTAGCACCACCTCCACCTGGAGAGCTTCCAGTGGGGTATGATGCTAACGCAAGATGCGCATTTCATTCAGGAGCTCCCGGGCACTCAATAGAGAAGTTCAGGGCGTTACAGCATAAGGTTCAAGACTTGATTGATTCAAAGGCGATTAACTTCGCACTGCCTCCTAATGTTACATCAAACCCCATTCCAAACCATGAGGGGCAAGGATAAATGATGTTGATGGTGGTTAGAGGTTAAGCTTGATTTTGAATGTAGAGGAAGTGAAGACTTCATTGCTGGTGGTGAAAGACAGATTGTTGAAAGGAAAAGTATTCCCAGGGTGTGGTTATGACTGTGAGGGGTGTTTGAGTTCAGTTAATGGCTGTGAAGACTTGAAGGATGGGTTGCAATATCTGATTGACGAGGGGTCGCTACAGTTCGATAGGGTTGATGATAGAAGCGATTGTGTGTCTACCATAACAATTTACTTTGATCCTGCTGAAGTTCCTGTCCGAAGGGAGCCCGTGACTATTTATGTTCCGGAAGTGAGTCCAGTGACCATTACTGTTCCAGGACCAGTTCCTTATGTTGATGACAAGGCCATCCCGTAGCACTATGGCTCGAATGTGTATGTAGAAGGTCAGAAGGTGGAAAGTAAAGCAGTGACAATTGACCCGATTGTGGTGAATGTCGGAGGAGTCGGTGGATTTACAAGAAGCGGACGTCTTTTTGCTCCTCAAGTTCTTAGAGGGGATCCTGAAGCCGAAGCTGCTGCAAAGGCTAAGGGTAAACAGATAGCGACCGAAGAAGTGATAACTCCTGCTTCCGGACAAGGCACTTTTGAAAAAGAAGTCGAAGAGTTTATGAGGATAATAAAGAAAAGCGACTATAAAGTAGTTGAACAGCTGAATCAAACTCTGTCCAAAATATCTATTTTTTCCTTGTTGATGTGTTCTCTAGCTCATAGGGAAGCTCTACTGAAAGTTTTACATATGGCATATGTACCACAGGAGATAACGGTTAACCAATTGGAAGCTGCGGTAGGTAGCGTAATCGCCAGCCATGGGTTGGATTTCACAGATAGAGATCTTACTTCTGAAGGCCGCAGTCACAACAAGGCCCCGCACATCACCATGTAGTGCAAAGGTGTTGTCTTGTCACATGTGTTGGTTGATACAGGCTTTTATCTTAATGTGCTCCCTAAGAAGGCCTTGATGAAGCTGAATATTGATGGCATTGTGTTAAGACCCTGTGATTTAATTTTAAAATCCTTTGATGGGTCCCAGAGGTCTGTGTTCGGGGAGGTTGAGCTACCTATGAAGATCGGGTCCCAAGTGTTCAAAAGCACATTCTATGTCATGGACATTCAACCCGCTTACAGTTACTTGCTGGGACGTCCCTGGATCCATGCTGCAGGCGCAGTGACATCCACGTTGCATCAGAAGCTAAAGTATGTGGTAGATGGCCAGGTGATCACTGTATGTGGAGAAGAAGATATTTTTGTGAGTCATTTGTCAACTTTTAAGTACGTGGAAATGGACGGGGAAATTCATGAAACATTATGTCAAGCTTTTGAAGCATTCAATGTTAGTACTTTGGCTCCAGCAGATCGGAACAACGAGAAGGAAGTGACTTCCATCTACTCCTACAAGCAAGCCAAAGAAGTGGTCCAATCTGGAAGTGCCCAGGGCTGAGGCAAGATGCTGGAGTTGGAAAAGAAGGATGACAAGTTTGGTCTCGGTTACCAGCCTGGTGGGTCCAACTGGCCTCAGGGTGGTAAGGCCATAACTTTCACAAGTGCCGGAATGCTCGATCGCAACAACATATGTGCAACAAGTGAAGAAGGGGACAATGACTGCGACTGGGATAGCTGGATTCACCCATGTGCACCCGGGGAGGAGCTCCGGAACTGGTCTGCCGAGGATTTCGTTCAAGTTACCTGGCAATCAAAGTAATTTACTTGTTTCTTTTTATCATGCTGCATGTCAATCCTGCACTCTGCCCAAGGTACACGGATCCATTTGTAGGGTGTAACACCCCAAATTTGCCCTCTCCTGTTTAGCATCATTATCATATCATAATCCTCATCAACATGACATGTCCTTAGCATATTGCATAGAAAAATGAAGCATGGCACTTGCATATTCCAGCATCAGGCATGTGATCAATCATCACGGAAATTCAAGGCTCACAAGGCAGGTTACAAGGTTGACATCAGGGTCAAAGCATTATAAAGGATGGAGGATCAAAATCAGATCAAAACAGTTGTCATCGGCTTATTCTTGAAGGTTCCCACCAAAAGGAGGGAAATTCAAAATTTACTGGCGTTAACCGGTTAACAGATTGGTTAACCGGTTAACGGCCACGAATTTTGAATTTCCAGCAGCAATTCAGCATGTGTGATTTTTGCTCCATTTTTCATTTTTCTGATTTTTATTCATTTTGAATTAATTGGAAATTAAAGAGAAAGATCTAGAGCCCTTGTCCAAGCCTAATCCCATTGCTACATCCTAATCACACTACCCAAACCATAATTTTGTATCCCAAGCCTAATTTTTGGGCCCTAAACCTAAACCATATTTAATCATTTCTCTCCAAACCAAAGGGACCTCTCCCTCATTTTTCACTCTCATTTTCTGAATTTTCACTCCTCTCACTCACAATTCTCTCACTTTTCTCTCTCAATTTTCCAAATCACTCAAAGTTCCTCTTTGAAGATCACATAACCTTACCTTGAGGTGTGTAGATCTTAGTACTAGACCTCCATCTATAACTTCATTACATCTTTTTGCTGGTTTTAGTGGTGATTCAGATCTGGTTTGGGATCTAGAAGTGCTTTTGGATCCAAAATTCTGCATCAAGAGCTTGTTCTTGCATTTATTTTGCACGGAGTGTGAAGCTTAACATCGGATCTTCAAAGTTTTGCGCGAGATCTATCATTTTCAGCTCAATCAACAACTACCAAAGCATACCTCAGCTTTGTAGGTTGGTTAAATTCAGATCTAGCTCTGTTTTTAGTTTATTTGCATGCTTGAGCTTTAGATCCACCACATGTTTGCACATTTGCTAGTGTTGCTTGATTGATTGATTGGTAACCGGATCTATGTATTAATGTTCATAAGCTTGATGATGCCATTTAATGTGAATTGATGCATTATCTTCATGTTCAAATGCTTGCTAGTCTGGTGTAAGATTGTTTAGAAAAGATTTTTGTAAGCTGATTTTCTGCATAATTGTTGTTGTTTTAACAGTGTTAACCGGTTAATGGATTGGTTAACCGGTTAACGCACTTGAATTGTGTTGTGTTTATGCATGTTTTGGCATGGTTAACCGGTTAACAGATTGGTTAACCGGTTAACACTGAAGCAGTAAGCCATTTTTGCCTTATTTCAAGCATGTTTGATCCCCTTACTTGTTTTAAATGCCATGGATCATTATATGATCATTGAATATGATTGTTTTGATTGATTTTCCTGCTGATTGATGCATGCTTCAATATTCTCGACACGTAAATGCTTGTATGTGCATTGTTTGGCATGATTGTTTGATCTTGATGGGGGTGAACTTTGAGCATGTCATTGCCATGATTTTATTAGTGAGCATGTGTTGGATTTTGGCTAACTTGCAGGGGCTCATGGTAAGATAAGTGTGGACATTCATCTACATTTCAATTCTTCATCATTCTCTCTTTTTAAGTGCTTTCTCCTTGTGTTTTGATGTGCCTTATGCCATCATGTATTTCATTTATTTTCTTCTTCCTCTAGGAGCAACTTATCTCCTTTAGAGGAGTAAGTTGCTTGCTAGCTCTTGCTTCCTCTTCTTCTTATTCCTCTTGGTTTCCTTCTTTTCTTCTTTAGGATAGTAAACCTCACTAACCGTGGGACCTCTTTGCATGACAACACTCAGGATTCATTAGTCCCCCATTACACTTTTGCCTTTGTGATCCTTGTGGTTTCTCTTCTCTTCTCATCTCAAAACCCTAAATAAGACACTTAATAAGGAATGAAGTGATACCTTGAGCAATAGACTTATCCAGTGAGACACTTGTAGTCTTCCCATCTTGGGATAGTACAAGCTTGTCTTGTGATGCACAAGTCTGATCAGGATATCATCTTCACCAAGAAAATCATAAAACACACTTCTTCATTGTAAATACAAAAACACTTAATAAATTCAATAAGTCAGTGAGCCTAAGCCCTAATCTCTGGATTCAAGTTTTGGGGATCTTCTCCTTACTTGAGTGTGCTTGTTCTATTATTCCATCTTGGAATGTAGTGACAAGTGCACATTCCATGGAAAAAAGCTTGAGTTCACTTCCTTGTGACACACTGTCGCTCTCACCAAATGACACCCGGGTCAGAAGGGGTACAGACGCGGACGATCGGCGAAAGGGAGAGAACACACAGGGGTGAACTCAAAAGACCAGAGTCGCCAGATAGGCATTTTTATCCCGAAGGAAAGGTAATGCTGCATAGACCTAAGAAAAAATATGGATAAGACGGTCGCGAACCAGAGAGACTGAGAAAGGGGGTTGGTTACAACCTGGGAAGGTATTAGCACCCAGATTGTCCGCCGTACTCGACGGGATCCACGCTTGAAAGTTTGTGTTTAAAGGGGTAGTGTCAGTGCAATTCTGTGTGTTAAAGCTGGAAAAAGAATGCAAGTGTCAGTGCAAAATAAGTGTGCAGTGAAATAAAAGAGTGTCAGTGTAAGAAAGGAATGTAAAGCTCAAGACTATGAGGCTCAAAGAATAATGCTGGAAGGAGGGGGAATATACAGAGACTTTTGTTCGATAACCGTTAAGTTATGCCTACGTATCCTCTCGTGCAATGAGGAAGTCAGAACACCGTAGTTCGATTCAAAGGGACTGGAAGATAAATTGACTTGTGAGCTGCTCACTTGTCTATGCTCAAGTGTATGACCCGTCTGGCTCAGGTGAAAACTGTCTTGCATGAGACGGAAGAAGCGAGTTCTCCTTTATGAGTGAATAAGATGAGAAAAGAATCCCGGAGGAGACGATTATTGTTTGTTTTTGTGTTTTCAGTCTTTTATTGCTTTTTGAATTTGTCATAAGAAAATGAGCTTAAGCCTAAACCAAGGGTTAGTAAACTCATCACATCCTCCCTCTGATTAGGGATAATTAGAATACCTTAAGTGTGAAGTAAACACCTCACACTTAATCACCATGATGTAGGATTAAGATCATTACCCTACTTGCATTTATTTAGATTTTTTTGTTGTTTTTGTTTAGTGTTAAGTAATGAGTTTAAGCCATAATCAGGGATTTAATGGACCCATTACACCATCCTAATAGAAGGATAATAGATGAGAACATTTAAGCTGAGGAAGGCTCCTCAACTTAATCCGTGATTAGGGATTAACCTCATGACAAAACAAAGCCTTTATTAAAGTGGATTTTAGTTAATGATAAGATTAAAAAGTGGATTTTATGGTTTGAGACAACTTGAGGAGGACTTGTCTATTAACACTAGGGTTAGTCCTTCTTAACCAGTTAAGGAAGAATTAGAACCCTAATGTAAGGCCCAAGTTACAAGCTTGATGTCTTAGTGATTATTAGATGAATTGATTAAAGGATTTAAACACATTAAGGGTTTAACACTTAGGATTAAAGTTATACACTCCATCCTAATAGAAGGATGCAGGCATAAGCTTAATCACAAAGTCTTAAAACCTTTAAGGTTTAGTCCTTGATTAAAAGATGAGAAGAGAAGACTCAAAGATGACACAAAGGTAAAACTAATGGGGGACTAATCAAACCCTAATTGTTGTCATGCTTGGTTATTCCTAGGGTTTATGAGGCTTGCAAAAGATCTTCAAGAGGAAAGCCACCAGGAAAGAAGCAGGTGAAAAGAGGAAGAAGTAGAGAGAAGCAAGACAACTTGCTTCACTTAAGAAGACAAGTTGATTGAAGAAATAAAGTGAAGATAGAACATGGGTAAACAAGCTCACTCTAATCCATAAATAAAATGCAGCAATGAATGCATAAAAGAGATGAGGAAAGTTTATGAGAAGTGAAGGCAAATTCACTTCTCAGGTACTTACCACCTGAAAAGTTAGCAAAAGAAATGAAATGAAGTGAACATGAAATGAATGCAATGATGCAAACCAAAACCAGAAGCATAGACATGGTGTCAATGATGCTAAGAGATAATGCAAACACATGTCAAGAGTTGTGGATGATCATACAAAGATGAGGATGCAAATGAAGTATGCTTTGAACCATGAAAGTTCATGAAAGTTTATGAAATGGAATGAATAAACAACATGGCAAATGAATGGATAAATGATCAAGCATGATTCTAATATGTCCTAATATGTCTTATATGTCAAGTTGATGCACAAAATGTCATGGCAAGTTCATGTATGCAAGCAAATGAGAGATGAATGCAAATGAAAGCCAAAATTAGGGTTTACATATAATATGCAAGGCAAAATTCAAAATCAGAAGCACATGACAAGAAAAAAAATTGAAAATGGGATCAAAGGAACCCAAACCCTATATAAGTTCACTGCCCAAAAGAGGGGACCTAACTTTTAACCTAATGGGGGTTATGATTTTCTCAAGTTGGCTAGGGTTTTAAGGCACCTCAAAAGGAAAAATGCACATCAAATTGAAAATGAAAGATAAATTCAAACCAATTTTACCCTAGAAACTACATGACATGAGGAATGCAATGCAAAAAGAACCAACATCAAACTCTTCATGGTTAGGCAGAATGAATTTTTCTAAGTTAGAACAAAAATAATGCCTTTTAAGAACTTTAATTCCAATGAAAAATGTTAAAATGGGTCAAGAACCAAAAAGAAATTTGTTTGAAGAGTTTGATAATGTTCCTAAATGTTTCAAAATGCAATGTGAATTTTTTTGTGATTTTTAGAAACCTAAATGCTATTTTAATTAATTAATTCTCATTAACTAATTAAAATAAACATTTAAATATTTTTAAAATACGAAAATTTTGCAAAAAATAAAATACAAATTATTTTCAGAATGAGAAAAATATTTTAAGTCAGCATGCAAAATATAAAAATTTTTGGATGTATTTTACTATTTTAAATAAAATGAGAAAAGAAATGATAAAAATAAAGAAATAAAAATGAATTGATATTGAAGTCAACGCATCCAATGGGCAGCATTCAAATCTGGGGTGGAGGGAAAGACCTGGCGCGCATCTGGACGGTCTATATTCAAACTAGATTATTTAACTTAAACCTGATTAATTAATCTAAATAATCAGGATTAAGAACTAATTGGGAGATCTTGGCCCTAAGTTCACGCGCGCTAAGCTTCATCCAACGCTCCACGTTCAAACTAACTTAATTACCTGGCTAAACCCTAATTAGGGTTAATGACTCTCAGACGGCCGGAACAGTGTTCCGGTCATCTTCTCCGACGAGTCCAAAACCTTATCTCTCTCTCAAGGCAACGAAAATGAAATCTCTCTGCCCAGAATCAAACCCCACTCATCACTGAATCAAAACCCCTAAACAAAAATCATTTCTTATTCACCAACAATGCAAATCGAAACAAAGTAATTTTAGGTCAGAAACTTTCAGACAACTCATACATACTCAATACTCCACCATTTTGAAAAGTAAACACATCAGAATCATCAGCACATCATAAGGATTCGATTTAGAGCTTAAAAACAAGGTTCTGAGAAAAAAGTTCTTGAGTCATACCTGAGATGGAACCTTCTGGTTCTGGGCTTCCTGGCCTTTCCTTTGCTGCAAGTCTACTTCTTTGGACCCCCTGATGATGAAGTGAAGCTTAGAAAGCTTTAAGAATGGCTGGTTTGAATGTTTCAATTCTGGTATAGCAGAAATGGAGGTTTGTGTGTGTGATGTTTTTGGCTGTTTTGAGGGTTGATTCTTGTTCTATGGATGATTTGTGATTTTTGGGTGAAAGAAAAATGGAAGTTTGATGGCTGGTTTGAGAGAATCGAAGAAGGGAAAGATTTTGCAAGTTTTGTGAAGGCTGGTTGTGTGTGTCTTCTAAGCTTATTTCCTCCTTGTTTTATGATCTTGAGGCAATCTATAAGCAATCCCAACAATCTAGGAGGGCAGGTATGCACTGTGGGAATGGTATGGGGTGATTGGCCAAAAAGTCAAAAATTGTGTACTATAGGTATGGGCCATGGCAGAGGAGATTTCTGTGTTTGGATTGCCTCAGCCAGCTTCAAGGAAGGCCCTTGGATGTTCTGATGTGATCTGAAATGGATGAAGGGTGAGATGTCACATGTTTTGCAATTTTCACAACTTGTTGTATTTTGAGATTTTGGTCATGGACATGTCTTATTCCTTGGGCAATATGCAGCAAAATGTACCACATGATGTTATTATGATACTTTGGGATTGATTAGAGACCAAACAAAAGCCTAAGAACCAATCTTGCAAGATTTCCCTCTTTGTAACTTTTGTGAAAAATGTCTTATGATACTTGAATCCAAGGCATGAAAGTGAGGAATTCTTTGGGCAAATCTGAATTATAGCCCATGAATTATGTTTGTATGATGTGTAGAAGTCCACTTGAAGTCATAAATATGCTTGGCATGAGAATTTGCAAGTTTCCCTCTTTGGTGTAAAAGTGAATTTTATGTGATTTTGTCCAACTTTGCAAGGCCATAACTTTTGATCTAAAATGAATTAGAATGAGTTCTTGTACTTTTTGAAAATGGGAGGATCCAATCTACAACTTTCATGACCAAAGATTTTTCATTTGAAGCATTTTTGAATCAAAAAGAGGAGGTTGAAAAACTTTCCCAAAATGGCAAGTTTACATTACAAGTCACTTTCCCAAAATGGCAACTTTACAAATGGCTTGAAATTCTTCAATTTTGTGAACTTCTAACTTCTTATAAGATCAAATAAAGATCATACACATTCAAAATGATAGAGAAAACCCCTTGGTTGGGTGATTGGGGGTCTCAGATGCCCTGATTTTGCACTAACTTGCTCAAGAAGTCATCTTTTGATCAGATGCCTTCCCCATTGAATTTCTTCATGAAAATTGGTATGCATGATCCTCATATCATATATAGACCAATAGAAACAAGAATGACCAAAAAATTTGGAGTTATGGCCTCTGAAACCAAAACACTAATTTTAAGTCATCTGTGCAGTCAAGCTTGGCTCTGCTTCCATGCCTTCCTCAGTTCTTGTGATTCTTTGACTTCCTTGACCTTGGGAGGATATAACATGATGATTGAACATACATGGGCCCTCTTGAGATGATTGAAGACCTTTGGAGTGGCTCATATGGCACTTGGATTGCTCAGATCACAAACCCTAGATGCAGATGACTTTGAACCAATGCAGTTAAGCAAAAATGTACTATGGGATGATATGATTGAACTTATGCAAATGAAAAGAATCACAAGCCATGGTGAAGTGAGTGAGGTCAAATTTGGGGTGTTTACAGCTGCCCCTATTCAAACATGACTTAGCTGTGCAGGATGTAAGCAGCGACTTAACAGGCAAACAAGATAACTTGTGGTTGAATACCAAAGACAATCCAAAATTTGCACTCACTGGGTGAAAAAGAAAAGGGATATAGATTGAAAAAGAATATAAAGTATGATTATAATGTGCGGGCGACGGAGGACGACCGTCGAGCAGAGGACGACTGCTGAGGATGAAGCAATGACGGGGACGACCGACATGCTGGGGAAATAAAGCGATCATGATGGGGACAGCCATCAAGCAACGAAACAAGACTTTCTGGGGATTAAAGGTAAATGATGGGGACAACCATCGGGTTGCAGAAATAGCTGATGAGGAACGGTCATCAAAGGTGAAGGACGATCACCTAGCAGGGGACGGCTGCTCTGTTGGGGGATAAGGATGAGGGACGGTCATCCAAGGTGAAGGACGATCACCTGGCAGGGTACGGCTGCCGAAAATATCACAACATAGGACGAATGCCGGATAGTAAAGGTCGACCATGGGGACGGCCATCAGATAAGCATGATGAAGGACGATCATCGAGAGGTGAAGGACGATCACCTGGCAGGGTACGGCTGCTCTCGGGGTTTATCACGACATAGGACGAATGTCAGATAACAAGATCAACGATGGGGACGGCCATCGGATAAAATGATGAAGGACGAGCATCAAAAAGGTGAAGGACGATCACCTAGCAGGGGACGACTGCTAAAATATCACGACATAGGACGAATGTCGGATAGAAAGGGGTTCTAATGAATAGAGACTCCACTGGGGATGATGAAGGACGATCATCAAAAAGGTGAAGGACGATCACCTGGCAGGGTACGGCTGCCGGAGGGTCATGACATAGGATGAATGTCAGATAGAAAAGGAATTTGCTTTTTGCTAGGGGTTTACTGGGGACTCTTCTGGGGAAGGGTAGACACAGACGAATGTCTAATTCCAAGAAAGAAAAGGCCTAAGTTCTCGACACGGGTGTATAGATTAAAGATGCGGGCGAGCATCCTTAAGACTACGATACAGACGAGTATCAGTAGAAATAAACGCTTGACGCATGTTCAGAGATGATGATACGGACGAGTACCAACTAGTTAACAAAGAAAACGGACGAGTGTCTACTCTGAGGGGGGTTTAAGTGGTGTATGCAAGATACGGACGGGTATCTGTATGAGTAAAAGTGATGAGTGAGACATAGATGAGTGTTCAACTTGCTGTGGAGAGCACGACACGGACGGGCGTCGGAAGAAGTGTATTATAAACAAGTATTTGGTTTCCAAAGTGTTTAGGTAACTATGCTAGGGGAGGTGACACGGAAGGGTGTCAGGGAATTCTATATGTATGTATTTGTCTGTAGAGAACGTTCGGGCGACTTTTACTGGGGAATGATGACACGGACGAGTGCAAAAAGGAGCATGTATCTACATCTGTGAGTGCAAAGAGGATGCTTTGGCTTTCTGCCGGGGAGTTTGAGAGGTATCTTGTATATTGTTGATGGAACGTCAATATTTTCAAGTGTTTGGTTCGACACATGGCTCATGATTATGCAATATGTTTGATTTTTACCGTAATGCTCCGTATTAGACGGAATGCTACGCTCTGGGGGAAATATGATGAGAATGTTATGATTATGCAAAGATACCGATCTGGGATTCGGATCCCGTTGTGGTGAAGATCTCTGGATGGTCTGCTTGGAGTGATATCCCAGCTGGGGATGAGATCATTGGTAGATCTGACATATGACTCTGTTTGAGGAAATAGATCACTGATAGATCTATCTTGGTAATGAGGGACCCAGCTGGGGTCCGCAGGAGCTTTCGTCACTTTGTTGAGAGATCTTCAGGCATTGCTCTTCTGGATAGAGGCTGGAGCTTTGCGGGGTGATGGTTCCCTGTCTAAAACTTGGCTGAGGAGGAATGATCATTGGGCGATCTTCCTAGAGATTTCTGTGATTCTGCTGAGGAAGATGATGTCTGGCAACTCAGCTAGGGAGAGGGCACCCTTGGTGCTATTTGGGGAGATGGGCTAAGCAAATAGTGATTTGGTAGCTTGCTGGGGAGAAGCCTTCGTGCCCCTGGTCGTATTTTGAACACCTACAATCCTGTATGGCAAAGAAACGTGTAAGTTCCCCGAGGTATCCCTTATTGGATTCCGTCATAAGAGTTTGGTCACTCCCGAGAGCAAATATATTTCCTGCAAGCATGTAATTTAGAAAAGCCGCATCTGTACTTATGCAATCATTATATTAAGGACATCAGACATTTTTTGCAAGTGAAAACAGAATGTACGAGACGAAACGTGTCTGAAAATCTAATTTTATTAATTTGTGTGCCCTGAATTGGCAAGATACAGTCAAAAGAAACAGATCCCCTGAAATGAGGAGATTGTTACAAAATTGAGAAACAAAAAGGTGCTGGCAACGCTGATGACACTTCAAGGAGCTTCCCTTTTGCTATGACTCGTATGACATTGACGTTCTTCTCATCTCGCTTTCTGAAGAAGGCTGATTCTGACCGAAGCTTGAACCTTTCGAAGCATGTCATGTTGCAAGTGATACAGACGAATTCAGAATGCAGTTGTTCGCTTATTCCCTCATTTTGCGTGGATCGCCCTTTCGGGTTTTCAATCCACCGGGATACCCATTTTTGCTTGAGCTGTCCAATGCGGCTTTTCAACTCAGCGGGTGTACATTTCTTATTTGTTTTTCCCTTATTTTTTCCCGAGTCTTTTATTCTGTTTTTGACTCGCCGGGATGCCCTATTTTTGCCTGGACTTTCATTCTGTTTTTATGTCCAGCGAGTCATTTTATGCGAAGTATTTTTTAACTGCATCTGAATTCACAGGGGACAGGAAATCTTCACCATCCATAGTACCGAGCATCAGTGCTCCACCAGAGAAAACTTTCTTTACTATGAACGAACCATCATAATTCGGAGTCCACTTGCCCCTGTGGTCCGTATGAGGAAGGAGGAGTCTTTTCAGCACAAGATCTCCTACTTGGTATTCCCGAAGCCTAACTTTCTGATCGAAGGCTTTCTTCATTCTTTTCTGATACAACTGCCCATGACAAATTGCAGCCAATCTCTTTACTTCGATCAGACTAAGTTGTTCGTACCGGGATCGGACCCATTCTGCTTCATTCAGCTTAACATCCATCAATACCCGTAAAGAGGGTAATTCAACTTCAACAGGTAGAACTGCCTCCATACCATACACAAGCTGATACAGTGTTGCCCCGGTGGATGTTCTGATTGAAGTTCGGTACCCATGTAAGGCAAATGGTAGCATTTCATGCCAATCCTTGTAGGTGACCACCATCTTCTGTACAATCTTCTTGATATTCTTGTTAGCTTCCTCTACAACGCCATTCATCTTTGGCCTATAAGGAGAAGAATTGTGGTGTTGGATCTTGAAGTCCCGGCATAGCTCTGCCATCATTTTATTGTTTAAGTTGGAACCATTATCAGTAATGATTCGCTCGGGCACTCCATACCAACAAATGATATCCCTCTTCAGGAATCGGGCTACCACTTGCTTGGTGACATTGGCATAAGAAACTGCTTCAACCCACTTGGTAAAATAGTCAATGGCTACCAGGATGAATCTGTGGCCATTTGAAGCAGTCGGTTCAATCTTGCCAATCATATCAATGCCCCACATGGCAAAGGGCCAGGGTGAAGACATCACATTCAAGGGATTGGGAGGCACATACACTTTATCCGCATAAATCTGGCATTTATGGCATTTTCTGGCATAGGCACAACAGTCTGCATCCATTGTGATCCAATAATAGCCTGATCTTAGCAATTTTTTAGCCATGACATGTCCTCCAGCATGGGTACCAAAGGATCCTTCGTGCACCTCGTGCATCAACAAGTCTGCTTCTGCTTTATCGACACATCTGAGAAGTACCATATCAAAGTTCCTCTTGTACAGGGAACCATCAGCATTCAGGAAGAAACTACCAGCCAGCCTTCTTAAAGTCTTCTTATCATTGGAAGATGCCCCAGGAGGGTATGTTTGATCCTCCAAGAAGCATTTGATATCATGGAACCAAGGCTTATCATCTTTGACAATATCTGCTGAAAATACATATGTTGGTCTGTCAAGTCTAGATACTGATATTCGAGGCACAAAGTTGGCAGCTTGAACTTTGATCATGGACGAAATGGTAGCCAGAGCATCTGCAAACTGATTCTCATCTCGAGGGATATACTCAAGCTTGACTGTTGTGAAGAAAGTCAGTAATCTCCTTGTATAGTCCCGGTAGGGTATCAGATGATCCTGGTAAGTGTGCCATTTGCCGTTGGTTTGATTAATTACCAAAGCTAAATCTTCGAACACAGTTAAAGTCTTGATCTTGAGGTCAATGGCTTCCTCAAGGCCCATAATACAGGCTTCGTATTCAGCTTCGTTGTTAGTGCAATTAAAGGTGAGTTTTGCCGAGAAAGGCATGTGAACTCCCTTAGGCGTAATGAGTACTGCACCAATACCACGACCATTCATATTAACAGCCCCATCAAACATCATAGTCCATTCTTCTTCTTGGTCAGGCCCTTCAGTGTGAATAGGCTCTTCATGAACTTTTGCTTTTATGAACATGATGTCTTCATCAGGGAAGTCAAATCTCATAGGCTGGTAATCATCAATGGGTTGCTCAGCAAGGTAATCAGACAATACACTGCCTTTGATGGATTTCTGAGATGTGTACTGAATGTCATATTCTGTAAGGATCATTTTCCATCTTGCAACCCGTCCGGTAAGTGCTGGCTTCTCAAAAATGTACTTAATTGGGTCCATTTTGGAGATCAACAAAGTGGTGTGGGTCAACATATACTGTCTCAGTCGACGAGCAGCCCACGCTAAAGCATAGCAAGTTTTCTCGAGCAGCGAATAACGTTGTTCACAGTCGGTAAACTTTTTGCTTAGGTAGTATATTGCATACTCTTTTCGACCAGACTCGTCATGCTGGCCCAGCACACACCCCATTGACTCTTCTAATACTGTCAAGTACATGATTAGAGGTCTTCCTTCAACTGGAGGCATAAGGATTGGAGGCTCTTGTAAGTATTCCTTGATTTTGTCAAAAGCCCTTTGGCAGTCTTCGTTCCACCTGACCGTTTGTTCTTTTCTTAACAGCTTGAATAAGGGTTCACAGGTTGCAGTAAGATGAGATATGAACCTTGAAATGTAGTTCAATCTACCTAGGAACCCCCAAACTTCTTTTTCAGTCTTCGGCGCAGGCATTTCTTGAATGGCTTTTACTTTATCAGGGTCAAATTCAATCCCTTTCTCACTTACAATAAATCCCAGCAGCTTACCGGATAACACCCCGAATGTGCATTTGTTAGGATTTAACTTCAACTGGTACTTCCTCAGACGCTTGAATAACTTCAATAGATTCACCAGGTGGTCTTCTTCTGTGAGGGACTTGGCAATCATGTCATCCACATAACATTCAATTTCTTTGTGGATCATGTCATGGAATAATGTTACCATAGCCCGTTGATAAGTGGCACCCGCATTCTTCAGTCCGAATGGCATCACCTTATAATAGAATGTGCCCCAGGGTGTGATGAAAGTTGTTTTTTCCATGTCTTCAGGTGACATCTTGATCTGATTATATCCTGAAAATCCATCCATGAAGGAGAACACCGAGAACTGAGCCGTATTATCAACCAATACATCAATGTGAGGTAATGGGAAGCCATCCTTCGGGCTGGCGCTGTTCAGATCCCGGTAATCCACACACATCCTCACCTTGCCATCCTTCTTAGGCACGGGTACAATATTAGAAACCCACGGCGGATAACTAGTCACAGCAAGGAAACCGGTGTCCCACTGCTTTTGTACCTCTTCTTTTATCTTCATTTCCATATTTGGGCGAGTACGGCGCAACTTCTGTTTTATCGGTGGGCAGTCTTCTTTCAGCGGTAGTTTGTGCATGACAATGTCGGTGTCCAACCCTAGCATATCCTGATAAGACCAAGCAAAAACATCCACATATTCTCGAAGCATGTCAATCATTTTCCCTTTCACTGAATCTTGTAAGCAGGCCCCGATCTTAACTTCTTTCAAGTCTTCTTCTGTACCAAGATTAACCGTTTCGACCTCCTCCTGATGAGGAGTGATAACCTTCTCCTCTTGTCTCAGCAACCTAGCTAGCTCTTCAGGTAGCTCATAATCTTCTTCAACCCCTTCATCAGCTTGATTGATTGGATTGTCAAAGTCATACGAAGTCATAGCAGTGTTGTTGTCGGTGCAGTCTGGAGGGCACTTTCTGCAAGGGTTTAGATTTGTTCATTTTAGTGATCAATTTTATCTTATTTTTAAAAAAGTGAAAATGAAATTATTATTTTGAAAAATATTGCCATTTTATTTTTGTACAAAAAATGAAAAATGAAAAACAGTGAGCGGAAAAGAAAAAACTCATTTGCAAAAGATGTCCTGATATTCATTAATTGATCTTTGCACAAAATACAAGATGGCCCGATTACAAAATGAGTCCTGACATCTTGGGCAAGATGCAGGACTTGATGCATGCTTTTTAAAATACAGGAAATAATAATTACTCTGCAGGAGTAACTCTTATAATTTCCTGGGAAGACTAGTTTGAGACATGGATCCCCGGGGTCCTTGGACGTATCCAGCTTTCCAGGTTGCGCTCGTCTTCTGACTCATCTTCCAAGCTATTCACAGCATCCGGGGAGAGCATCCCCCCACTAATAAACTTGGGCTCCTTTGCAGCCTCTGGTTGATCTTGTCGAGTTGGTTTGTAACCCAACCCTAATCGGTCCTCTTTCTTCTCCACGGGCAACAACTTGCCCCAGCCTTGGGCGGTACCTTCCTCAACAACCCTCCTGGCTTGCTGATATGATGTGATGGAAGTCCCAAGCACAGCAGATGTTTCATTAATATTAAGGGCCTCAAACCCTTGGCTCATGGTTTCGTGGATCTCCCCATCCATTTCAATATATTTGAAGGTAGCCAGCTGGCTAACAAAAATATCCTCTTCCCCACAAATGGTAATGACTTGGCCTTCCCACTCGAATTTTAACTTCTGGTGAAGGGTTGACGTCACGGCTCCAGCGGCGTGTATCCATGGTCTACCCAATAGACAGCTGTAGGCAGGCTGTATATCCATCACAAAGAAGGTCGTTTTGAAAACCTGTGGGCCAATCATTATAGGCAACTCTATCTCTCCCAGAACTGATCTTTTAGAACCGTCAAAGGCTCTTACTACCAAGTTACTCGGGCGTAGTGCCAATCCATCATACTCCAGCTTCACAAGGGCTTTCTTGGGTAGGACATTGAGGGATGACCCTGTGTCTACCAATACATGATAAAGAACTGCACCCTTACACTCCAAGGTAATGTGCAAAGCCTTGTTGTGGTTGTGACCTTCCGTTGTCAAATCAGTGTTGGTAAATCCTAGTCCATTATTGGCGTTGACATTTCCAACCACGGCTTCTAACTGATTGACGATAATCTCCTCCGGCACATAAGCTGCGTGCAGGACTTTCAATAGTGCGTTCCGATGATCCTCGGAGCACATTAGCAATGATAATATGGAGATCTTGGAAGGTGTTTGGTGAAGCTGGTCCACCACCTTGTAATCACTCTTCTTTATGATCCTCATGAATTCATCAACCTCTTGATCAAAAGGAGTCTTCAAAGCTTCTCTGACAACTGGTTCCTCTTGCACCATGCTCTTCCCTTTTGCCTTAGCAGCAGCTTCTGCTTCAGCAATGGGTCTTGGAATTTGTGAGGCAAAGAGACGTCCGCTTCTGGTGAAGCCTCCTCCTCCCCCCACATTGTCTATCTGAGGTGAAGAAGTTGATGATTCTAAAGTGATTTTCTGCCCCTCGCAGTACAGATCTGAGCCATAATGCCAAGGGATGGCACTATTGCTTTTGTAAGGAACTGGCCCAGGCACCGTGATAGTGATTGGACTGATAGCAGCTGCAGAAGGGACCACAATGGTGTGTGGATCATAGTATATGGTAACTGGTGCTCTGACAGGAGTAGCATTTTGTGCGTTGTTGGCAGGTACATTTGCAGGGTCATAGTACATGGTAACTGTTGAGACGTTTTCATCAATTGTTGTTGATGTTGTAGAAGGTACTGTTGACTGGATGGGTGTCGAAGTTGTAGTAGGAATGGTGACTGAACTCGCATCCGTTGAAGTGATTGATTGAGCAGTTGTTGGAGTTGTAGTAGAATCCGTTGGAACAATGGTTGCTGATGTTGTAGGAGTATCTGTGATTGTCGGTGAAGGAATTTTTGGATTTGTAGGCGCCGTTGTCGTAATATGAAGGATACCATCCTTAATAAGTCTATCTATGCCGTTTCTCAGCCTTTCACACCCATTAACTGCGATATTGCAATGCCCACAGCCAAGCTCACAACCAGGGAACATTTGGCATTCTAAAAGCTGAGCTTTGATTTCAACCAAAGGTGTTCGAATTTGTGCAACACTGGTGATCAAAGTGAAAGGTTTTCCCTCCTCAATAGCATTAATCCTAGGCCCGTTGTGACTAGGCATTGGATTTCTTGTGACATTCGGAGGAGGTGCAAAGTTGAGAGCTTTTGAGTCCACCAGGTCTTGGACTTTCATCTGTAAGGCCCTGCATTTTTCAGTATTATGCCCCGGTGCGTTTGAGTGGAATGCACACCTGGCATTGGCATCATAGTTCTTTGGCAAATTAAGAGGATCTGGAGGTGCCAATTTCCTTAACTCAACTAGGTTGAGCTTCAGGAGTTGTGGCATGAGTGCAGCATATGGCATTGGGATTGGGTCAATTACCCTGTTTGCTTGTGATGGTCTTTGTTGGAAAGGACGTTGTTGTTGGTTGTTATTGCTGTTATTGTAGGTTCTTTGTTGCGGATACTGAACTTGTTGTTGATATTTTGGTTGTTGTTGTTGAGGATATGCTGATTGTTGAGGAATCGGAGCTGGAATGGTAACAACTGCTACTGACCGGTGAACATACTGAGGTCTTCCCCTGCTTGTATGAATGGAATTGGTCTCACTGGCTCTTCTGGGTCCCAAAAAAGGCTTTCTGGGATTGCTGGATGAACTTGCACCACTGTCAGAGATTTTACCCATTTTTAAGAGGCTCTCAATCCTCTCACCAGCTATAACCACATCTGCAAAACTGGTAGAGGAGAAGGCAGCCAATCTATCAATATAGGTCCCTTGTAATGTATTCATGAACATGTCAGCCATTTCTCTCTCTGACATGGGTGGTTGGACAGCAGCAGCAAGCTGTCTCCACCTTTGGGCATATTCCCTGAAGCTCTCTCTAGAAGATTGAGACATTCCCATCAGAAGGGTCCTGTTGGGAGCCATGTCCAGGTTGTATTGATATTGACGGATGAAAGCCTCAGCCAAATCCTTCCAGCATCTTACGGTGGCTCTAGACAAGTGTGAATACCACTCCCTTGAAGCCCCAGTCAGACTATCTTCAAAGTAGAACATCCACAGCTTCTCATCCATAGTATAAGCTTTCAATCTCCCCAGGAAAGACTGCAAATGAGTGCATGGGCAGGAGGTACCATTGTACTTTTCAAAGCATGGGGGTTTGAACTAGTGGGGAATTCTCACCCCATCCACTAGCCCCATGTCCATCACATCGAAGCCCAAAGAATTCTGAGACTCCAAAGATCTCAACTTCTCAGCAATTTCATCCAATCTCCTGTCATATACTTCATCCCCAGCTCCCATAACAGTAAACTGTTCTTCTTGGGGATCTTCCTGCAAGATTCTTCCCCCAGTAGTATTACCTTGCACATCCCTCAGGATGTTAGCTTCTGGATCCAGCTGAGGTCCAAATACTGGCGGATCAATACGAGGCTGGCCCCATTCATTGTTACTAGTTCCTCCTGTCCCAAGAGGTGGTTCCTCAGGAGTTTGTCTTTCCACCAGCTCTCTTAACCTTTCTTGACTCTGGGCTAAGCCAGTCATCACAGCCATGAATTGAGACATCTGATTTCTCATCTCCACTCTCTCATTAGCCATCTGGTTTCTGACCTCAGTCAGATCCTGCTGTACTTGTTCCATTTGAATACCCGGAAGGTTGTTGCGAGTTGGGTACCGGTGCGCGCGGTTGACAGGGAACACTCGGCGACGAGCAATGTTTCCTGAGATCACAACAAAGTTAGAAACAATAATAACAAAACCTACAAAACAAAACAAAAGTTAGTATGCAATGCAGTATGCTTATTTGTTTTCCAAGGTATCCGGTTTGGTTCTTGGTTTTGACCTTTCCAGACCTCGAGGAAGATGCTTGATGTTGTTGAGAGAAAAGCCCAAAAATGGAAACAAACTGAAATATATTACAAATGGCGAACAATACATAGTCTGTTTTACAACATATGCCCATGGAGGGTCAAAATACATCAAAAAGAGAAAGTACATCAAATGGAAACAACAACAAACAAATAATCAGACATCCAGTCCAAATTCATCCTCTCTGACCTCCTTCAGGAGTGCCTCAGTCACTGGACCAGCTGGGTGCTCTGTAATAGTCCTAATGAGGAGGTTCCTGGTAGCAATGGCAGTGGTCAGCTTCTTGTGCCTGTCCTGGTCCTTTGATCTTTTCAATCCTGCTCTGAGCTTCAACTCTGAAATCTCCTTCTGGGCTGCCAACAAAGCTTCCTGCTGCTTCTTCTCATTGGCCTTTAGCTGTTCAATCTTAGCTTGAGTCTTCTGGTCTTCTTGTGTACGGGCTTCAGTGATCCTGACCCACCTAGCCTGACTCTCTTGCAGATAAAGCTCAGTCCTAGCCTTCTGAATCTTGGCTTCTTTACAGGCGTTCTTCAATATTTGTTCTCCAGCCCTTGCTTTCCTTATGTAATCCTCTGTCTTCTCGATTTTGGCAAGATGTTCCACCCTAAGCTTCTCCAATCTCTCAATGTCTAGACGACCATCACTCATTTCCCAAAGAGTCTTCTTTAAAGCTTGAGACAGGTTCTCATTCCTTTCCTTCAACTTCTCAAATTCTTCCAGGCTAACAGTTGCTGGTGGCTGTACTGTAGAGTGTCCAGGTATGTCCTCCAAGGTGAAAGGCATTCCAGTAATTTGAGCTCTAGTACGGGACCAGTCATAGTATTGAGCTAAAGCAACATTATTACACCTTCCAAGAATAGCCATCCCTTTCGTCTAAATGTTGTCCCAAGCCCAGGATGCTTGTCTGACAGCAGCTAAATTAGGTTTTACTTCACAATACAGGGTCTCAGCTAAATCTTGCACTCTGGGAGGGTGAACCAAAGCATAGCCCAGTTGTCTCTTAAATAGTAAAGGATTATAATTGATGCAACCCTTCACTCCTATCAGAGGTACATTTGGGTATTGTCCACAGCTGGTGATAATGTCTTTGCCCTTGGTGCTCTGGGTGCACCATCTAATATCATCTGAAGTCAAAGCAATGAGTCTCTTGGCCCAATTCTTCTGCTGGTAGGGATTCAGGAAGGCATCTGACTTAGGCAAGTGTCTGAGCAGCCAGGTGTAAAACAAAGGAGCACAACATCTCACCAACTTCCCCCTTTGTTTCTCATTCCTCTGATGAATGGAGTAGTAAAAGTCTCCCAGCAGTGTGGGTACTAGGTTCTTCAGAAGAAACAGATGAATGGCATTCTTACTGACAAATTTGGGCTCATCTGCAAACAGTATAGCCCCATATATGCTGAGGGCTAAAAGTGCACAGACTGCCTTCCATTCTCCCAATGAGGCCTTCAGGATGGCCTGAGAAATCAAGAAGTCTAAGTGCAAACCAGGGATCCCAGCTTTTGTTGTCATACTTTGCTCAATCAAGGCAGGCTCCAGGTGCAATGCTTTTGCTACCTCTTCATTGCTGGGAGCTGGCATTTCTGGGTTGAAGGGGATTCCACCCCTGATAGGTACTCCAATCAATGAAGAAAACTCTTCCAGTAGAGGCCCTAGCTGAAAGTCTGGAAATGTGAAACATCTCAATGGAGGATCATAAAACTGCAAGAAAGTGTGGATCATGCTCCTATGAGAAGGGTCAAGGTCCATAACCATATCCAGGATACCTCCATAGTGTTCTCTAAACAATGGGATGTGGTCAGGTGTGATAAGTGACTGGACCTGCCTGATGCCAGTCAACACAGGTTCAAAGAAATGGTAGGATATGTTGCTCTTCCTGGGAGTAGTCATGAATGCTGCTGAAGAAACTGAAGATTGGTACTGATGAAGATCACATACTGGTGCTGGAGGTGAGCCACTGACAGGCTGATGTTTGTGATGATGAAGATAGCTGAAGCAGATAACTGATGAAGCAGAGGTCTATGCAGAAGAAGGGGTCAAAACCAAACCAGATATGATGTGGATACCCTGAAAAACAAATAAACAAATGTTAAATGATGCAATGATGATGTATGCAAATGATATGCAAAGGTTTGCGATCAAGCCGGATCTGATTATCTGTCTTGAAATAAGTCCATATATGTTCAAAAGAAGGTCCAGATGGAGGTTCAAAAATCCAGTAACCAAGGTGGGGGACTCAAATAAAGAGTCACATGTCCAGGGTTAATCACAAGAACTGTCCAAAGTGGAGTACTCTTAAACAAAACAAAGATAGGGTATGTTGTGGCCAAGGGTACCTGCAAACCTGTAAACAGCCCAACCCTCCTCACATGTAGTGTTCTAGAACAAGGATCCTCAGACTTGGATCAGTTATGAGAAGTGTAAACACTTCTAACCCGGAGGTACAGCGTTTACAATAACCATAAAAGATCCTCCTCTAATTCACCTCAGTTTCTGAAGGTCATAATAAAGGTCATCCAGACTTAGCAGGCTTCCCAGATAGCCCTAGTACTACAGGAAATCTGTAGCGCAGAGTTCTCAAGAAGAAACCCACATCTGAACCGTGTTTCATATTCCCGCACCAGACCGAAATGGAATGGGAAAGAACATGAACCACTCTAGCCTAAGTGTCACTCAGGTCCCAGGTACAGGACCTCAAACTCTCAATGGAACCCCACCCATCAAAATAGAAACCAGATCCAGCAATGATAATGACAGTATGAAATATGAAAAACTGTAAAGAAAGCAATAAATAAAGTTGTACATAACGCAATAAATAAAGCAAATAAATAAACATAATTAGCACATAACACCCCAGTAAACACAAATCAAACAAGCGCTAGGAGGAACCCACAAAAAGAACCAGAAGCCCTGGTTACAGTATTAGGGTCCCTAGCAGAGTCGCCAAGCTGTCGCTCCCACCAAATGACACCCGGGTCAGAAGGGGTACAGACGCGAACGATCGGCGAAAGGGAGAGAACACACAGGGGTGAACTCAAAAGACAAGAGTCGCCAGCTAGGCATTTTTATCCCGAAGGAAAGGTAATGTTGCATAGACCTAATAAAAGATATGGATAAGACGGTCGCGAACCAGAGAGACTGAGAAAGGGGGTTGGTTACAACCTGGGAAGGTATTAGCACCCAGATTGTCCGCCGTACTCGACGGGATCCACGCTTGAAAGTTTGTGTTTAAAGGGGTAGTGTCAGTGCAATTCTGTGTGTTAAAGCTGGAAAAAGAATGCAAGTGTCAGTGCAAAATAAGTGTGCAGTGAAATAAAAGAGTGTCAGTGTAAGAAAGGAATGTAAAGCTCAAGACTATGAGGCTCAAAGAATAATGCTGGAAGGAGGGGGAATATACAGAGACTTTTGTTCGATAACCGTTAAGTTATGCCTACGTATCCTCTCGTGCAATGAGGAAGTCAGAACACCGTAGTTCGACTCAAAGGGACTGAAAGATAAATTGACTTGTGAACTGCTCACTTGTCTATGCTCAAGTGTATGACCCGTCTGGCTCAGGTGCAAACTTTCTTGCATGAGACGGAAGAAGCGAGTTCTCGTTTATGAGTGAATAAGATGAGAAAAGAATCCCGAAGGAGACGATTATTGTTTGTTTTTGTGTTTTCAGTCTTTTATTGCTTTTTGAATTTGTCATAAGAAAATGAGCTTAAGCCTAAACCAAGGGTTAGTAAACTCATCACATCCTCCCTCTGATTAGGGGTAATGAGAATACCTTAAGTGTGAAGTAAACACCTCACACTTAATCACCATGATGTAGGATTAAGATCATTACCCTACTTGCATTTATTTAGATGTTTTTGTTGTTTTTGTTTAGTGTTAAGTAATGAGTTTAAGCCATAATCAGGGATTTAATGGACCCATTACACCATCCTAATAGAAGGATAATAGATGAGAACATTTAAGCTGAGGAAGGCTCCTCAACTTAATCCATGATTATGGATTAACCTCATGACAAAACAAAGCCTTTATTAAAGTGGATTTTAGTTAATGATAAGATTAAGAAGTGGATTTTATGGTTTGAGACAACTTGAGGAGGACTTGTCCATTAACACTAGGGTTAGTCCTTCTTAACCAGTTAAGGAAGAATTAGAACCCTAATATAAGGCCCAAGTTACAAGCTTGATGTCTTAGTGATTATTAGATGAATTGATTAAAGGATTTAAACACATTAAGGTTTTAACACTTAGGATTAAAGTTATACACTCCATCCTAATAGAAGGATGCAAGCATAAGCTTAATCACAAAGTCTTAAAACCTTTAAGGTTTAGTCCTTGATTAAAAGATGAGAAGAGAAGACTCAGAGATGACACAAAGGTAAAACTAATGGGGGACTAATCAAACCCTAATTTTTGCCATGCTTGGGTATTCCTAGGGTTTATGAGGCTTGCAAAAGATCTTCAAGAGGAAATCCACCAGGAAAGAAGCAGGTGAAAGGAGGAAGAAGCAGAGAGAAGCAAGACAACTTGCTTCACTTAAGAAGACAAGTTGCTTGAAGAAAGAAAGTGAAGATAGAACATGAGTGAACAAGCTCACTCTAATCCATAAATAAAATGCAGCAATGAATGCATAAAAGAGATGAGGAAAGATTATGAGAAGTGAAGGCAAATTCACTTCTCAGGTACTTACCACCTGAAAAGTTAGCAAAAGAAATGAAATGAAGTGAACATGAAATGAATGCAATGATGCAAACCAAAACCAGAATCATAGACATGGTGTCAATGATGCTAAGAGATAATGCAAACACATGTCAAGAGTTGTGGATGATCATACAAAGATGAGGATGCAAATGAAGTATGCTTTGAACCATGAAAGTTCATGAAAGTTTATGAAATGGAATGAATGCACAACATGGCAAATGAATGGATAAATGATCAAGCATGATTCTAATATGTCCTAAGATGTCTTATATGTCAAGTTGATGCACAAAATGTCATGGAAAGTTCATGTATGCAAGCAAATGAGAGATGAATGCAAATGAAAGCCAAAATTAGGGTTTACATATAATATGCAAGGCAAAATTCAAAATCAGAAGCACATGACAAGACAAAAAATTGAAAATGGGATCAAAGGAACCCAAACCCTATATAAGTTCACTGCCCAAAGGAAGGGACCTAACTCTTAACCTAATGGGGGTTATGATTTTCTCAAGTTGGCTAGGGTTTTAAGGCACCTCAAAAGGAAAAATGCACATCAAATTGAAAATGAAAGAAAAATTCAAACCAATTTTACCCTAGAAACTACATGACATGAGGAATGCAATGCAAAAAGAACCAACATCAAACTCTTCATGGTTAGGCAGAATGAGTTTTTCTAAGTTAGAACAAAAATAATGCCTTTTAAAAACTTTAATTCCAATGAAAAATGTTAAAATGGGTCAAGAACCAAAAAGAAATTTGTTTGAAGAGTTTGATAATGTTCCTAAATGTTTCAAAATGCAATGTGAATTTTTTTGTGATTTTTAGAAACCTAAATGCTATTTTAATTAATTAATTCTCATTAACTAATTAAAATAAACATTTAAATATTTTTAAAATACGAAAATTATGCAAAAAATAAAATAAAAATTATTATCAGAACGAGAAAAATATTTTAAGTCAGCATGCAAAAAATAAAAATTTTTGGATGTATTTTACTATTTTAAATAAAATGAGAAAAGAAATGATAAAAATAAAGAAATAAAAATGAATTGATATTGAAGTCAACGCATCCAATGGGCAGCATTCAAATCTGGGGTGGAGGGAAAGACCTGGCGCACATCTTGACGGTCTATATTCAAACTAGATTATTTAACTTAAACCTGATTAATTAATCTAAATAATCAGGATTAAGGACTAATTGGGAGATCCTGGCCCTAGGTTCACGCGCGCTAAGCTTCATCCAACGCTCCACGTTCAAACTAACTTAATTACCTGGCTAAACCCTAATTAGGGTTAATGACTCTCAGACGGTCGGAACAGTGTTCCGGTCATCTTCTCCGACGAGTCCAAAACCTTATCTCTCTCTCCAAGCAACGAAAATGAAATCTCTCTGCCCAGAATCAAACCCCACTCATCACTGAATCAAAACCCCCAAACAAAAATCATTTCTTATTCACCAACAATGCAAATCGAAACAAAGTAATTTTAGGTCAGAAACTTTCAGACAACTCATACATACTCAATACTCCACCATTTTGAAAAGTAAACACATCAGAATCATCAGCACATCATAAGGATTCGATTTAGAACTTAAAAACAAGGTTCTGAGAAAAAAGTTCTTGAGCCATAACTGAGATGGGACCTTCTGGTTATGGGCTTCCTGGCCTTTCCTTTGCTGCAAGTCTACTTCTTTGGACCCCCTGATGATGAAGTGAAGCTTAGAAAGCTTTAAGAATGGCTGGTTTGAATGTTTCAGTTCTGGTATAGCAGAAATGGAGGTTTGTGTGTGTGATGTTTTTGGCTGTTTTGAGGGTTGATTCTTGTTCTATGGATGATTTGTGATTTGTTGGTGAAAGAAAAATGGAAGTTTGATGGCTGGTTTGAGAAAATCGAAGAAGGGAAAGATTTTGCAAGTTTTGTGAAGGCTGGTTGTGTGTGTCTTCTGAGCTTATGTCCTCCTTGTTTTATGATCTTGAGGCAATCTATAAGCAATCCCAACAATCTAGGAGGGCAGGTATGCACTGTGGGAATGGTACGGGGTGATTGGCCAAAAAGTCAAAAATTGTGTACTATAGGTATGGGCCATGGCAGAGGAGATTTCTGTGTTTGGATTGCCTCATCCAGCTTCAAGGAAGGCCCTTGGATGTTCTGATGTGATCTGAAATGGATGAAGGGTGAGATGTCACATGTTTTGCAATTTTCACAACTTGTTGTATTTTGAGATTTTGGTCATGGACATGTCTTATTCCTTGGGCAATATGCAGCAAAATGTACCACATGATGTTATTATGATACTTTGGGATTGATTAGAGACCAAACAAAAGCCTAAGAACCAATCTTGCAAGATTTCCCTCTTTGTAACTTTTGTGAAAAATGTCTTATGATACTTGAATCCAAGGCATGAAAGTGAGGAATTCATTGGGCAAATCTGAATCATGGCCCATGAATTATGTTTGTATGATTTGTAGAAGTCCACTTGAAGTCATAAAAATGCTTGGCATGAGAATTTGCAAGTTTCCCTCTTTGGTGTAAAAGTGAATTTTATGTGATTTTGTCCAACTTTGCAAGGCCATAACTTTTGATCTAAAATGAATTAGAATGAGTTCTTGTACTTTTTGAAAATGGGAGGATCCAATCTACAACTTTCATGACCAAATATTTTTCATTTGAAGCATTTTTGAATCAAAAAGAAGAGGTTGAAAAACTTTCCCAAAATGGCAAGTTTACATTACAAGTCCCTTTCCCAAAATGGCAACTTTACAAATGGCTTGAAATTCTTCAATTTTGTGAACTTCTAACTTTTTCTAAGATCAAATAAAGATCATACACATTCAAAATGATAGAGAAAACCCCTTGGTTGGGTGATTGGGGGTCTCAGATGCCCTGATTTTGCACTGACTTGCTCAAGAAGTCATCTTTTGATCAGATGCCTTCCCCATTGAATTTCTTCATGAAAATTGGTATGCATGATCCTCATATCATATATAGACCAATAGAAACAACAATGACCAAAAAATTTGGAGTTATGGCCTCTGAAACCAAAACCCTAATTTTAAGTCATCTGTGCAGTCAAGCTTGGCTCTGCTTCCATGCCTTCCTCAGTTCTTGTGATTCTTTGACTTCCTTGACCTTGGGAGGATATAACATGATGATTGAACATACATGGGCCCTCTTGAGATGATTGAAGACATTTGTAGTGGCTCAGATGGCACTTGGATTGCTCAGATCACAAACCCTAGATGCAGATGACTTTGAACCAATGCAGTGAAGCAAAAATGTACTATGGGATGATATGATTGAACTTATGCAAATGAAAAGAATCACAAGCCATGGTGAAGTGAGTGAGGGCAAATTTGGGGTGTTTACACACACTCCTAAAAGCTTCTAAAAAACACAAACAAACAATAATCGTCTCTCCTTCGGGAATTCTTTTCTCATCTCCTTCGCTCCGTCCGCGAACTTGCTCCTACTTGTCATTTTGCAAGACGGTAACGCACTCGTCGTCCGAGCCTGCAACACCTGAGCATTGACATAGGCAGTTCAAGCCTTAAGACACAAGCAATCTTTTCCACCCCTAGTTAGGGGAACTATGGTGACTCTGATCCTCATTGTCCAGATGAGGTACGTAGGCAGCGGGGTAGGGCCCGTTCGAGAACAATATTTATTTTCCCTACGTTTTTCCTTTTCATTTCTTTTTTTAGTTCCTTTTTCGTTCCTTTTCCAGTTCCAGTTCCTTTTCTTTTGCAGCAAATTTCATTTCTTCACCCTTTGAAACATTTTCTTTGCAAGCGTGGATCCCGTCGGGTACGGCGGACGATCTGGGTGCTAATACCTTCCCAGGTCGTAACCGAATCCCGAACTCAGTCTCTTTTGTTCGCAGGACCCGTGTCCTTCCTTTTCTTTTCTTCTGGTTTGTGCAGCATTACCATTCCCGTTCCTTCGGGATAAAAATGCCTGGCTGGCGACTCTATTCTTTTCCACGCCACTTTCGCATTTGTACAAGGATGGAAATCCGGGGAGCGACAGCTGGCGACTCTGCTGGGGACAGCCTAACCAGATTATCTCTGGTTCCCCTGAGAGTCTCTCCTAGTGCTTGCATGTTTCTCTTTCTTTGGGTATTGATTGTTTGATGTTGCGTGTTTACTTTACTGTTGTTTATTTACAGTCTCATTTACAGCTTTATTTACAGTTTTCAGTATTTATTTTCCGCATCATATATTATTACTGGACTGTCTGGACTAGATTTTTCTGTTTGGTGTGATTTGGGTGATACTATTTCTGAGAGATGAGCTCATTACCACGGCTCGAGTGCACCTTAGGACTTAGAGTGGTTCCACTTTGGCCTCACGAGATCTTGTCATGGGGGTAGTAGTGAGTTCCACGCCCAGATTTGCGACCGTCTTGGAAATGTCTTGATTTGGGGATCTTCCTCTTTCATTTCATAACCTTTACAGTTATGTGCAGCTGGGGACCGATCATTGAGAGCCTTGTGGAAACATCCCTCTTTAGTGGTGACAGTGGCAGACCACATTGTGTGGCAAACCCATTCGCATCCGAGGGCCCACCTGGGACTTGCATAGGATGACCTTGTCTTCCCGGACTCAGCTGAGTCCTCCCTGCATAGTATATAATGCCAAATCGATTCCCTGATTTGGTCATGTGCCATTTCTCAGAAATGGTGAAAGTATTATTGCTATTCGGCTTTGAGAGTTCGTGATGTTTAACCCGGAGCACACCAGTGAGATTGGGAGGGGTTTACAGGTTTGCAGGAACCCTTGGCCTCTACATACCCTCATTATCAGTGGTCATTGGTGAGATTTGGTCCTATGGTTCTGGTGTTCTGGTTTTCTTGGTACTATGGTTCTAAGAATTTCTATCAGAGAGTTGTGACTCAGAGGATTGGTTTACAGCTGATCAGAGGGTCCTTATGTCTAGTGTCCAGTATCCAGATGATCCCAGATTGATCATATGTCTACATTGCATTTGCATTTGCATCATTCTTGCATTAACTGTTTATGTTTCCATTTTTCAGGTTATTGTTCATAGCCAGCTCCCAGTTCTGGTAAATCTTATCTCCAGATGGAAGAAGTCAGAAAAATTACAAGGAAAAAGAATGTTCATTATACTTTTCTTCAACCTGAAGTCAGAAGTGTTCAGAAATTAGCAGGTTTGATGAATGACCAAGTCTTGGGAAATTTCAGAAAAAGATATGGCCAGATATTGAAGTATGTGGACAAACCAACTGCAGACCAGAAGGACAGTTTGCATACCTTACTTCGGTTTTATGATCCCCTGCTGCGGTGTTTCTTGTTTCCAGATTACATCTTGGCTCCTACCTTGGAGGAGATTTCCAGTATTTTGAATGTTCCAGTCAGAGATACCTTGCCTTTCTATGGGTCTGAGGTGGGGCTTAAGGAAGAGGACATAGCCAAAGTTTGTCGTTTACCAGCTGCTACAGTCCAGAAGGCTCTAAAGGATAGTGAAGGCAAAGGACTCCCTTGGAGTGTGCTCATACCAGAGGCTGAGGAATATGCTAAAGAGGGTAAATGGGGGGATTTCGGTGTTTTGCTGGCTTTGATGGTGTATGGGTCTAGCCTGTTCCCAAGAGAAAAAGAATTTGTAAGCTTGGAAGTGATCTCTATCTTTGCTAAAGGCAATCCTATGCCAACTCTGTTGGGAGATTTCTACTACAACGTTCATTACCGGAATGAGAAAGGTAGAGGTGGACCGGTGGGCTGTTGTGCTTCACTGTTTGCTGAGTGGTTTTCCAGACAATTGCCAAAATTAGGTGCTTTTAAGGAAATGAGGGATGAGTGGAGATGGTCTAGAAGGTTGATGGGGCTAACTGCTGAGGATATAGCCTGGGGATATGACAGAGATCTGCTGGGAAAAGAGTTGCTGGTCAGTTGTGGAAGATTTGCTGGAGTGCCTTTGCTAGGAAGGAAGGGTGTGATCAGTTATCATCCAACATTAGCCAGGAAGCAATTTGTTTTTCCTTTGAGAGATCCTCCAAATATGGAAAAGTTTGCCGAGTCTTTGTATTTTCCTGTGGAAGGAAACAAGGAGTTAGTTCTACAAGCATCTCAGGCTTGGGCTCACATGATAAGGAAGGGTAAGAAAGACTTTGGCAGAGTAGATCCCAAGACGTATCCTCCTTTTGCTACATGGTTGCAAAAACATGTAGAAGAAGTTTTCATTCCTTTCTTAGTAGAAGCTCCACTTTATCCCAAAGAAGTGCCAAGCCAAAGTACTATCTCCCTTGAAGAGTATAAGAAGTTGGAAGCTCAGCTGCATGAAGTTCGAGTAGAGAATGCTGAAATGGTTAGCTTGTACCATCTTGCCAACCTGGCCAAAAATGAAGCAGAGGGAAAGCTGCAGAAGATGCAAGCTTCCTGGGAAGCTAAAGAGAAAGACTTTGCTGGAAGGGAAGCTCACTTTCAAAGGTTGGGTATGATGGAAGCAAAAAGAGAAGCGGAACGCAAAAAGACTTTGAAGACTCTCAAGGAAGCTCGTCAGTCCATTGTTTGGTTGCAAGGCCAAAGGGAGGAAGAGCAAATAAATTTTAAAGAGAAAGAAGAGTTTTTCGAGTTGCAAATGGCCTTCAAGAAGGAAGAGGCAGAGCAAGTCCATAACATACGAAGGGAAAAGACTCAGCAGCTGGCACAAAGCCAGATAGCCTTGGAGGAGGCCCTGAAGGAGATTGAAGAGCTCAAGCTGAGAGCAGGTGTGAAGAAGAACAGAGCAGAGGTGGTTGCAGAGGAGCCTGGGTCTTCAGTGTAGTTTTTTTTGTTTGACTACCTACAGACTTGTTGTAGGAGTCTTACTTTATTCTCTTGTCTTTTGTAATGACTTGTAACCCTTCGGGGAATATTTTTGTTGGTACTCTAACTTTTGGCCGACAGTGGGTTGTCCATGATATACAGTGTTAATATGCAAATTATCATTTCTGAATATGCAAGGCTTGTTTGTCTTATACTGCTAATATCTGAACACTCTTCAAAAGAGAAAGTCTGAAAATTAATACTCAAAGTGGCTGTCTGGAGCAAATACCAGAACTGGGGCATGCAAATGCTTAAAACTTGGGAACATGAGCAGTTACATTGCATACATATAACGTGTTTGTTTGTTTTGCAGGTAGTGCTTCAGTTTCTAACGTTTATGTTGTTTCAGGCACTATAGCTCCCAGGAAAGTTCGAGAACAGCCAGTCATACACAGATATCCCACAAGAGTCAACAGAGAGAGAGTCATGGATCAAATGCAGGCTGATTTAGCTGACTTGAGACTGAGGATGGACAATTTTATGACCCTTATGGCAGGAATGGGTCAGAATCAGGAACGTCTGCGTGAGTTGGTTGAAAATAGTCAAGCCAGGAACAATGGTACTGCTGATGGAGGTAATCGTAACGGTGCGGGCGCCCATCAAGTTGAAATCCCTGTTGCACAGCCAGGGGTTACCATTATCAATGATGGACTGAACAATGTATAGATGGACGGTCAAGACGAACAGTTCACTCTGCTGGACGAAACTGAAGGCCAGGGGGCTGAAATGAACAGAAAATTTGAAGAGATGGCTGAATAGATCAAGGCTATTCAATCTCAGAGCTCTCTGGGGTTCGACATTAGAGACTTGGGCTTGGTTCCAGGGGTTAGAATCCCTTACAAGTTCAAGGTCCCGACTTTCGAGAAGTACAACGGCACAGCGTGTTCAAAGACTCATCTTCAGTCCTTTGTAGGAAGGATTGCTGCCCACACTGATGATGAAAAGTTATGGATGTACTATTTCCAGGACAGCTTGGTTGGGGCCTCCTTGGAATGGTATATGAAGCTAAGTAGAGTCAATATTAAGAGCTGGAAGGACCTGGCAGAGGCTTTCGTGAGGCAATACCAGTACAATTTGGACATGGCTCCAAATCGCACTCAACTGCAAAACATGTCTCAAACTGCTAAGGAGGGGTTTAAAGAGTATGCTCAAAGGTGGCGTCAGCTCGCTGCTAGAGTGCAACCACCATTGCTGGAGAATGAGATGGCTGATATGTTCATGGGGACATTGCAAGGGGTGTTTATCGAAAGATTGGCATCTTGTTCAGCTACCAAATTCAATGATATAGTAAGTGCTGGAGAGAGGGTCGAGACTTTGTTAAAGATGGGAAAGATTCAGGATACCAGTGCGAGCAGTTCTAGTGGAGTAAGAAAAGCTTTCAGTGGACCTCCGAGAAGAAGGGAAGGTGAAACCAATGTTGTGTTTGGCCGAGGACGGGGCCGAGGATATAGAAGATCATATGAGCAAGTGGCAGCTATCACTATCCCTTCCAGTCCTGTGCAGCAGGTACAGCCTCAACAACAACAACAACAACAACAACAACCACAACGTAACAACTATCAACAAAGACCTTATCAGCCAAGACAAGCTCGTCCGGCTAATAGGGTGCTTGAAGCAATTCCCATGACATATACTGCATTGCTACAGAGATTGCTGGACCTGAATTTGATACAACTAAGGACTTTGGCACCACCACCACCTGGAGAGGTTCTGGTGGGGTACGATGCCAATGCTAGATGCGTTTTCCATTCAGGGGCACCCGGACACTCAATTGAGAAGTGCAGGGCGCTACAGCACAAAGTTCAAGATTTGATCGACTCCAAGGCGATTAACTTCGCACCACCGCCGAATGTTACTTCAAACCCTATTCCGAACCACAGAGGGGCTATAATAAATGTTGTTGAGGGTGGTGAGAAGTTAAGTTTGATTCTGAGTATAGAAGAGGTGAAGACTCTGCTGTTGGTAGTGAAGGAGAGGCTGCTGAAAGGACAAGTGTTTTCGGGATGCAGTTCTGATTGTGAGGAGTGTGTGAATTCAGTAAATGGTTGTGAAGACCTGAAGATGGGGTTGCAGAATTTGATTGATGAAGGGTCATTGCAGTTTGACAAAGTTGATAAGGAAGTTGATGATGTGTCCACTATAACTATTTTCTATGATCCAGCTGAGATGCCTGCTAGAAGAGAACCTGTGACCATTTATGCTCCTGAAGTCAGCCCTGTAACTATTATTGTGCCTGGGCCTGTTCCTTATACAGATGATAAAGCCATTCCATGGCATTACAACTCAGATGTGCACGTGGAAGGATAGAAAGTGGAGAGTAAGTCTGTTGCTATTGACCCGACTGTAGTGAACGTCGGAGGGGTTGGAGGTTTTACGAGAAGTGGTCGTCTATTTTCTCCCCCAGTTCTGAGAGGAGATCCTGAGGCTGAGGCTTCGGCAAAGGCTAAAGGAAAGCAAACAACGATTGAAGAAACGACAACTCCTGCTGTTGGACAGGGTACCTTTGAGAAGGAGGTGGAGGAATTTATGCAGATAATCAAAAAGAGTGATTATAAGGTGGTCGAATAGTTGAACCAGACGCCGTCCAAAATATCAATTTTGTCTTTGCTGATGTGTTCTCCAGCATATAGAGAAGCCTTGCTGAAAGTGTTGCAGATGGCCTACGTTCCTCAAGAAATAACTGTTAATCAACTGGAAGCTGTAGTGGGCAGTGTGAATGCAAGCCACGGGCTGGGCTTTACAGATAGAGACCTTACGTCAGAGGGCCGTAACCATAACAAAGCACTGCATATTACTATGGAGTGTAAGGGTGTTGTGTTGTCGCATGTCCTGGTTGACACAGGCTCTTCTCTTAATATACTCCCGAAGAAAGCGTTGATGAAGCTGAACGTTGATGGTATCATCTTAAGACCCAGTGATTTGATAGTCAAAGCTTTTGATGGGTCCAGGAGGTCAGTGTTTGGAGAAGTTGAGTTACCCGTGAAAATAGGGTCTCAAGTATTCAAAAGCACCTTCTACGTCATGGACATTCAGCCCGCGTACAGTTGCCTACTAGGACGTCCATGGATTCATGCTGCCAGGGCTGTAACTTCCACTCTGCATCAAAAGCTCAATTACATGGTTGATGGTCAAGTAATCACGGTGTGCAGAGAGGAAGACATCTTTGTGAGCCACTTATCAACTTTCAAATATGTGGAGATGGACGGAGAGATCCATGAAACGCTGTGTCAGGCCTTCGAAGCGGTTAATGTCAGCATTTTGACTCCAATAGAGAAGAACAGCGAGAAAGAAGGTACCTCCATTCACTCCTACAAGCAAGTGAAGGAAGTAGTTTAGTCAGGAAGCGCCCAAGGCTGGGGCAAATTGCTGGAGTTAGAGAAGAAAGATGATAAGTTTGGTTTGGGTTATCTGCCTGGTGGGTCTAATTGGTCTTCAAGTGGTAAAGCTATCACTTTTACAAGCGCTGGGATGCTCGACCGCAACCATATCTATGTGACAAGCCATGAAGAGGGAGACAGTGATGGTGACTGGGACAACTGGATTCATCTGTGTGCGCCCGGAGAGGAGCTGAAGAACTGGTATGCTGAAGACATCGTCCAAGTTACCTGGCAACCAGAGTAATTTATTTGTTTCCTTTTCTTATCATGCTGTATTGTCAATCCTACACTCTGCCCAAGGTTCTAGGATCCATTGTTTGGGCCACCATGTTTGTTATGCACTCATTTTACCATGAAATAAAGGACATTTTCAGACAAATTGCGTTCTCTTTCCTTTGTTTTAAATTTTTCACAAAAAAAAAAAAATGGCAAGGTGTTTTTCCTTTTTGTTTTTGTGTTTGCGTCTCTTTTAAAAAATAAACAGATTCTGAAATAAGCACATCATCTGTGCAGTGTTGATCATCCGGATTCCATTGATAACATTCCTGCTATGGCCACGCATGGCTTTGACAATCCTACCTACCAAGATGATGAAGGGGTTGAGGAAGACTGTGAACTCCCTGAAGAATTGGTCAGATTGTTGAAACAAGAAGAACGAGTTATTCAGCCTCATCAGGAAGAAATTGAGATTATCAACATCGGCACTGAAGATGTGAAGAAAGAGATCAAGATTGGGGCCAGTCTGCAGGCCGAAGTAAAGAAGGAGTTGATTGGTATGTTGCGTGAATATGTGGATATCTTCGCCTGGTCGTATCAAGATATGCCAGGGTTGGATACCGACATTGTTGTGCATAAGCTACCATTGAGAGAGGACTGTCCTCCTGTGAAACAAAAGTTGAGAAGAACTCGTCCTGACATGGCGATGAAGATCAAGGAGGAAGTTCAGAAGCAATGGGATGTCGGATTCCTTGCTGTAACTAGTTACCCACCTTGGGTAGCTAACATTGTGCATGTACCAAAGAAGGACGGCAAGGTCCGGATGTGCATTGATTACCGGGATCTAAATAGGGATAACCCAAAAGATGACTTTCCATTACCTCACATTGATGTGTTGGTAGATAACACTGCTCAATTCTCGGTGTTTTCCTTCATGGATGGCTTCTCCGGATATAATCAGATCAAGATGGCACCGGAAGACATGGAGAAAACAACGTTCATTACCCCGTGGGGTACATTCTACTACAAGGTCATGCCTTTTGGTTTGAAGAACGCCGGTGCAACTTATCAGCGGGCTATGGTCACATTGTTCCACGACATGATACACAAGGAGATAGAATGTTATGTGGACGATATGATTGCTAAGTCCCGAGACGAAGAAGAGCATCTAGTCAACCTCAAGAAGCTGTTTGACAGACTGATAAAGTATAAGCTGAGGTTGAATCCAAACAAGTGTACTTTCGGAGTGCGTTCCGGGAAACTGCTGGGTTTTATTGTTAGTCAGAAAGGAATTGAGGTAGATCCTGCAAAAGTAAAAGCAATTCAAGATATGCCTGCAACGAAAATAGAAAAAGAAGTGTGCGGGTTCTTAGGGAGGTTGAACTACATTTCACGGTTCATATCTCATCTAACTGCCAGGTGTGAACCAATATTCAAACTGCTAAGAAAAGAGCAAACGGTTAGGTGGAATGAGGACTGCCAAAGAGCCTTTGATAAGATTAAAGAATATTTGCAGGAGCCTCCGATTCTAATGCCTCCAGTTCCAGGACGGCCGCTTATCATGTACTTGATTGTGCTAGAAGGGTCAATGGGGTGTGTTCTAGGCCAACATGACGAGTCTGGTCGAAAAGAGTACGCTATTTATTACCTTAGCAAAAAGTTTACCGACTGTGAATCCCGTTACTCACTGCTCGAGAAAACTTGTTGCGCTTTGGTATGGGCTGCTCGCCGACTGAGACAGTACATGTTGACTCATACCACACTGCTAAATTCCAAAATGGATCTTGTCAAGTATAATTTTGAAAAACTAGCGTTAACCGGAAGGGTTGCTAGGTGGAAAATGATCTTAACAGAATATGACATACAGTATACCTCTCAGAAAGCCATCAAGGGAAGTGTATTGTCAAATTACCTTGCACAGCAACCTCTTGAAGATGATTATCAGCCAATGAAGTTTGATTTCCCTGATGAGGACATCATGTACCTCAAAGCAAACGATTGCGAGGAACCACTTCAGGAGGAGGGGTCAGACCCTAAATCCAAATGGAAGTTGATGTTTGATGGGGAAATCAATATCAATGGACGTGGAGTTGGTGTTGTTCTTATTACTCCTGAAGGTGTTCACTTTCCCTTCGCTGTCAGAATTACGTTTGGCTGCACCAACAATGAAGCGGAATACGAGGTGTGCATAATGGGAATAGAGGAGGCTATTAATCTTTGGATTAAGACCCTCGATATATTCGGAGATTCAGCCCTCGTTATTAACCAGGTTACCGGCAAGTGGTATACGCATCAAGAACATCTAATTCATTACAGGGATTATGCCAGAAAAATGTTGACGTTCTTCATAACAGTTAAGCTTCAGTACATACCCCGTGATGAAAATCAATTTGCCGATGCATTGGCTACTATTTCTTCGTCCATCAAAGTCTTGTGTTGGAATTATGTGCCCAGAATTGACATTTACAGGCTTGACGCACCAGCTCATGCTTTCTCTGTGGACGTCGTGTCTGATGAGAAACCTTGGTACTTTGATATCAAGCTCTTCCTGGAAAAGCAAGAATACCCAGCTGGGGCATCCTCCAGTGACAAGAAGACTTTAAGGCGACTTGCTGCTAGCTTCTTTTTGAATACATATGGGGTTTTGTACAAGAGAAACTTTGACATGGTCTTGCTCAGATGCGTGGATAGACACAAAGCAAGCTTGTTAATGCAGGAAGTCCACGAAGGATCTTTCGGTACTCATGCAGGAGGGCATGCTATGGCAAAGAAATTATTAAGATCGGGGTATTATTGGATGAAAATGGATGCAGACTATTGTTCATACGCCCGTAAGTGCCACAAGTGCCAGATTTATGCAGACAAAGTGCATGTTCCTCCTAGCCCGCTCAACGTCATGTCATCTCCTTGGCCCTTTTCTATATGGGGCATTGATATGATCAGGAAGATAGAGCCTACTGCTTCAAATGGTCATCGCTTCATCCTGGTTGCGATTGATTACTTCACTAAGTGGGTCGAAGCAGCATCTTATGCTAATGTCACTCGTCAAGTGGTAGCCATATTTTTGAAAAGGGACATCATTTGAGAATACGGAGTGCCCGAAAGAATCATTACTGACAATGGTTCTAACTTAAACAATAAGATGATGGCAGAGTTGTGCCGGGACTTCAAGATCCAGCATCACAATTCTTCTCCTTACCGACCAAAGATGAATGGTGCGGTAGAGGCAGCAAATAAGAATATCAAGAAGATTGTGCAAAAGATGGTTGTCACTTACAAATATTGGCATGAGATGTTACCATTTGCGCTGCATGGGTACCGAACGTCAGTCAGGACGTCAACTGGGGCAACTCCCTTCTCATTGGTATATGGCATGGAGGCAGTTTTGCCTGTTGAAGTAGAGATTCCTTCATTGCATGTGATGATGGATGTGAAGCTTGATGAGGCTGAATGGGTGCGTGCTCGATATAATCAGCTGTGTCTAATTGAGGAAAAGAGATTAACGGCTATCTGTCATGGCGGGCTTTATCAGAGGAGAATGAAGCAAGCATTCGACCAACGAGTACGTACTCGGGAGTATCAAGTAGGAGAGCTTGTGCTCAAGAGGATCGTTCCTCCAGGTTCAGATCACAGGGGCAAGTGGACCCCAAACTACGAAGGACCATTCATAGTGAAGAAAGTGTTCTCAGGAGGAGCACTGATGCTCACCACTATGGATGGAGAAGATTTCCAATCCCCTGTTAACTCGGACGCAGTTAAAAAATACTTCGCATAAAAAGACCCGCTGGTGTAACACGGTGGGAGAACTGACTTTAGTTAAATGTTGCGGATAGCAAGAGTCGCCACCGACTTTTATTTTATCCAAAAGGAAAGGGCATAAAAGAACAGGAAAGACCTTAAAAAGATTTTGATTTCGGGGGGTAGGTTATATAAAGGGAAGGTGTTAGCACCCTTTATATCCATGGTTATCCATGGGCTCTTAGTTACTTAGCTCACTTTAAACTGTTTTGAGAAGTATAGTGTGTGATTAAAAATTTTCTTAAGCACTTTATAATGATCCTTGTATGGATATATATAAAGACTTTGTTTTGAAAATTTGTTTGAAATGTGAAGTGTAATGAAGTATTTTTGAATAAAAGTGAGCAAGTACTTAAGAGGAACCTACCCTAATTTAAATCTTTACTATTCTTAAATGTTCTTTCAATGGTAAGACTATCCTTATTATTAAGGAATAGGTAGTCATTACCTTGGATGTTATAAGGGACATATGAAGGGTCATCTGTGTTTAGGCAATTGTAAGGTGTCTTAGCAATACGAAGGGACTTATCATCTTTTATTTGAAGGGACAAGATCATTTCCCGTAGGCAACATCGAAGGGACTTGATCTTATAATCTTAAAAGGGACTTGATGATATTTCATGAGAAGGGACTTTGCTTTTTAGACACCTTACTTGACCTTTTTGATTTAGGCAACATGAGGGATAACCTTAGGAAGTGAGAGATGGCGATCAAAGATCGACTTACGTGTGTGCGTGTTCGTGTTCATATATTTATCTTATTAAATTAGTGATTCTAAATTAATTTTAAAGTACAAACATGTTATCACTCCCTATAGTTACTAACCATGGCAATATAAACATTTATAGATAATAATAAAATAAAGACGAAAATAAAACCTACGACTATTACAAGGCTTTCGCATTTACATAAATATAGAAACGATTAAATAATAAATATATAAATAAATAATAAAAAGGGTTAGTAATAAAACAATTATAAGAAGAAGAGGTTAGCACAAATATAAAAAATATATACAAGTGAAGATAATATTTTTAAATTAAATAAACATTTTTAAAGAATTTTTGAAAGAAAATAATATAATGAGAATAATAAGAAGAAATCATAGAATAAATATTTCCAAAGAAAACATTATTAATTATTTAATTAGATATTAGAAAAATTTAATTAATTTTAATATTTAAAATTGAATAAGAACTAGGGTTAGAGATTTAAAAATAAAATTAGGGTTTTAGAAATTAAGGTTAGAAATTTTAGAAAATAGAATTAGGCTTTATAATTTAAATTACAATATTAATTTGATTATTTACAAAAAATAAATATAATAATAATATATACATATTTTAATTTGAATATGAACTAGGATTAAAGTTTTTTTTTTTAGAAAATAAATTAGAGGTCCTTTAGAAAATATGAAGTTAATATATATATATATATATATATATATATATATATATATATATATATATATATATATATATATATATATATATATATATATATATATATATATATATATATATATATATATATATTTACATATTATTATCTAAACACATTTTTATTATAAAAAATATAATTAGAATTATTTATAAAATAAGATAATAAAACAGAATAATTAAAAAATGAAATCAAAAACTTACCTGGGGCAGGGATCGAACCCACGCCCTAGGCCTTTCCACCCTTGGACCAGCAAGGCTGCCACCAGGCCAGGTGCGTGCTGGTGATAATGTTTGGGTAGTAATCGTTTTATGCTTAACCTGCAAAATAAAAGGATTTTCAAGCAAAAAAAGAATAACCTGGGGATCGAACTCGCCCCCCCAAGCTTACCAACACAGAGTCTCAACCACTGGGACAAACGCGCGTTTGTGATAATAATATCAAACAAAATCCTAATAAAACAATTCAAATATTTGAAATCCTGATTCGCGCCAACTGCATCGTCTTCTTCCTCAGAATTTCACAGGTTTACCTGCGAAATTTGATGGGGATTTTCCTGCGATTTTCCTTGCCAATACAACTTGCGAATCTCAAACTCCATACAAACAGTAAAATTTCATGAAATTGATGATGCTATTGAATTCCTAATGACATATACGATTCTTCTATGTCTTTAAAACTCATTTATATTGGCTAAATGGTGAAACCCTAAACGAAGTCCGAAAACCCTAACAATGGCAAAGCTTCGATCCTGTATCAAAACTCAAATTAAACTGTCCAGAAACAATCATTAGCTTGTTACAAACACGAAACAATAATCAAATACAATTTATATTGCACGAATATATGAAAACGAGAAATTCATAAAAGTGTAAGAACTTTGATTCGGTTTGAGCAATTCATGGGGTTTGAGATGCATATGATTATTGCTACATGATCAATGATGATCATAGAGGCTAATGCAACCTTTAGAATGTCTTAAGATCCTCTCTAACTCCAAAACCGTATGTCACTTTTTCCTTGATATTTTGAAGTTGAAGAATATGTGTGGAGGCTGCAAAAATTCGTGCTTATGACTGTGATGTGTTCTATGTATATAGGTGAATGAAATTAGGTCAAGAAAAGTCATAGTTCTTTGGGCTTTTTGGATAGTTAGAGATTGAAAAAGATTTATCATTAAACTTGAATTTTTTTTGATCTAACATTTCTATATTGGTATGATCTGAAATATATTGGTACCAATCAAGTTTAAATGGATATTAAGACTTTCTAGAATCCAAATCTTTTCCAAATATATGACTTTCATATTTTATTTTAATTTAATTTGTATTTTAATGAATAAAATTCAAATAAATATTAAATAAAATATAATAAATCAAAAATGGTGTGGGTTGGGTCGTGCTTGGTGATATTGAAAAGATTGGATGGCAATTTGGTGGGCTCATTTAGCAAAAATTGGTTTTAAGGCCTTATTTGCCTCATAAACTCCCAAAATTTCCCAACTTTGCAAGGGCACAAATACTTCAATTTTAATGCTATGAAGGTATTCTTGGACATTTTGGAAAGCTTAAAGAGTACTCTAACCTACCTCTTTGGTCTCATGTCCATATCTTTTACCATTCTCAAGTTATGCTCTTTGGAAGTTGTTGACTTTTGAAAGGACCTATAATGTCTTAGCTCATACCTTCCAAATGAAGCATTTTTGGGCTTGGCTTGTGAGAAACAAAGTTGTATAGAATTCAATTTCCTTCAAAATGAGCTTTGGATGGAAAATTTTTGATGAAGCATGTGAAAGTTATGGCTGGTCAAAGTTTAGTTGACTTTTCCTATGAAAACCCTAATTTAGAAACTCCTGATTCTTGATGATCTAAAATCTCCTTGATGTATCATGATGAACCCTTGATCAAATGATGAATTTTACTTCATATACTTGATGGTGGCAAAAAATCATGAAGTTTGACTTTGGTTTGACCACAGTTGACCTCAGTTTGACTTTTTAACTGCTTTGACTGATTTTAACCTATCTGATCATCTGACTGGGAAAATCTTTTGGGAAAGTCTTGAAACTTGACATGGGGATTCTTGAACACATATAGGATGCTATGAAGCTCACTTGAAGCCTTGGAAGTCCATTTAGCCTGATGAAAGTCAAAACCCTAGTTTAGGATGCATTGCTTAGGAGGATGCATTGTCTGAGGGAATTGTCAAACTTTCTGACTAATTGTGAACCCTGTGAACTTTGTGAACCTCATGAGATGTCTTGTGAACCTCTTAGTACACAATGTCTTGTCTTGGGGAGGGCAAATTTTGGGGTGCAACAGCTGGACACAAAAACAGAATTAAAGTCCAGGCAAGAAAAGGGCATCCCGGCGAGCTAAAAACAGAATAAAAAGCTCGGGCAAAAGTTAGGGAAAATAAATATAAAAAAATGTACACCCGCTGAGTTGAAAAGCCACATCGGACAGCTCAGGCAAAAAAGGGTATCCCAGTGGATTGAAAACCCGAAAGGACGATCCACGCAAAACAAGGGAATAAGCGAACAACTGTGATCCGAGTAATCTGAACCAAATCATCGTTTCGTACAGCTTGACAACATCAGAAGGATAGGAATCAGTCCCCTTATCTTCTCAGAAAGCAAAGGCAAGAATGGAGAGTTTTGAAGACATGCTGGTCATAGCAGAAAGGGAACTCATTAGGATGTCGTGCCCATTGCCATTAGGATAGTTTATTTTCTCAATTTTATGGTAGCTACCTCTTTCCAGGTGGTTGCTTCCTGATGTAAAACTTTGCCCATTCAGAGGCCTTTCAATAAAAGAATATTCAGTCAAAAAGCTGTGTTGTGTTTATTTTTGTTTGCAAAATGTCCTGAATTTTTGGCAAAAATAGCATTGCATTTAAAACATGGTGATAATTTGAAAGAAAAATGACATTGCAGGGAAACATTTGAAATCTTCTTTAAGTGTCGGGTGATGGTGGATGAATAGTTCATACCATGCAAGTCCCCGGGGCACATATATGTTTTCTGTTGTTGTAGGTTTTGCAGGATGGCGTCACATTCTCCCAAGCAGAATTTTCCCCAACTAAGTCATGGCTGGTGGAATCCCCGAGCAGTTTATCTTCCCCAGTGGAGTATGCTCAGCAAGCAGTGGGAGGCCCATTCCCCACAGAGTTTATCTATCAAAACTCTTTTCACTAACAAAGGATATTTGAGGAAGTATCTCCCCAGCCGTGTTGGAAGATCGTCATTTCCCCACACTCGTATGTATTCATACGTTATTGCCGCTCGTCAGCATTTCTTAACACTCGTCTGTGTTATCACTTTGGTATTGCTCGTTTGCTTTCCCCAGCAGTTTCCCATGATCACTTTGTTGTTGCTCGTCTGCATTTTCCAACACTCGTCTGTGTTTAATCTTTGTGGTTGCTCATCTGCACTTTCCAACACTCGTCTGTGTTTGATATGTAATATTTGTGGTTGCTCGTCTGCATTTTCCAGCACTCGTCTGTTTTTATTATCTGTTTGGAGCTCGTCTGCATTGTTTGGATACTCGTCCGTATCATCCCGGTACTCGCCTGTATTGCTACTCCAAATACTCGTCTGTGTTGGATTTCTGGTATTCGTCTTTACCAGTGGCTGATATTCGTTTGTATCGTTGCTTGAAGCGCTCGTCTGTGTTTCTCAGATCATCGTCTGATATTCGGCACTCGTCTGTGTTTCTCAGATCATCGTCTGATATTCGGTACTCGTCGGTGTTCTCTTGATGATCGTCCAATACTTGTCTGTGTTGAACAGGTTTGAAGTCCTGACTGTGGGAATAAATGTCAAAATGGTTACCGGTACTGGCGTAACAGGATTATCCGAAGGAGATTCGTTTGTCTCAAGCACCACTTATTAAGGTTGCACCTGGCGTAACAGGTTTGCTCGAAGAAGGCTCGTCTGTCTTATACCATATATCTACGGATAATATATGAGGAGGGTTTGTCTACCTTGTTTATGCATGTCTATCCCACAGACTTAAGTGCATCACCGGTCCTGGCGTAACAGGTATATTCGAGGGAGATTCGTCTGTCTCAAGTCATATGTTTTTGCAAAGAATGTGAGGACTCGTATGTCCAGTTCCTGGCGTAACAGGATTGTTAGAAGAGGACTCATCTGTCAAAGTATTTTGATTCCAAATAACAGTTTCAAGGAGCTCGTCTGCTTTCTCCCCACTTCAGTCACCAAAGTGTCATTTGGTTGGGTTTATTTCCCAGTTTCTGCATTCTTCGTCAGAGTTCAAATTTCAGGTTTTCTTGGTATTCAACCATAGTTTATCTTGAACGGTCGATAGCCCGTACTACCGTCCGTTCAGATTAACAGTTGTTTGAATAGGGGAAACTGTAACACTCCAAAGTTGCCCTCTCCTGTTTAGCATCATCATCATATCATAATCCTCATCAGCATGACATGTCCTTAGCATATTGCATAGAAAAATGAAGCATGGCACTTGCATATTCCAGCATCAGGCATGTGATCAATCATCAGGGAAATTCAAGGCTCACAAGGCAGGTTACAAGGTTGACATCAGGGTCAAAGCATTATAAAGGATGGAGGATCAAAATCAGATCAAAATGGTTGGCATCGGCTTATTCTTGAAGGTTCCCACCAAAAGGAGGGAAATTCAAAATTTACTGGCGTTAACCGGTTAACGGCCACGAATTTTGAATTTCCAGCAGCAATTCAGCATGTGTGATTTTTGCTCCATATTTCATTTTTCTGATTTTTATTCATTTTGAATTAATTGGAAATTAAATAGAAGGATCTAGAGCCCTTTTCCAAGCCTAATCCCATTGCTACATCCTAATCACACTAACCAAACCATAATTTTGAATCCCAAGCCTAATTTTTGGGCCCCAAACCTAAACCATATTTAATCATTTCTCTCCAAACCAAAGGGTCCTCTCCCTCATTTTTCACTCTCATTTTCTGAATTTTCACTCCTCTCACTCACAATTCTCTCACTTTTCTCTCCCAATTTTCCAAATCACTCAAAGTTCCTCTTTGAAGATCACATAACATTGCCTTGAGGTGTGTAGATCTTGGAACTAGACCTCCATCCATAACTTCATTACATCTTTTTGCTAGTTTTAGTGGTGATTCAGATCTGGTTTGGGATCTAGAAGTGCTTTTGGATCCAAAATTCTGCATCAAGAGCTTGTTCTTGCATTTATTTTGCACGGAGTGTGAAGCTTAACATCGGATCTTCAAAGTTTTGCGCGAGATCTATCGTTTTCAGCTCAATCAACAACTACCAAAGCATACCTCAGCTTTGTAGGTTGGTTAAATTCAGATCTAGCTCTGTTTTTAGTTTATTTGCATGCTTGAGCTTTAGATCCACCACATGTTTGCACATTTGCTAGTGTTGCTTGATTGATTGATTGGTAACCGGATCTATGTATTAATGTTCATAAGCTTGATGATGCCATTTAATGTGAATTGATGCATTATCTTCATGTTCAAATGCTTGCTGGTCTGGTGTAAGATTGTTTGGAAAAGATTTTTGTAAGCTGATTTTCTGTATAATTGTTGATGTTTTAACAGCGTTAACCGGTTAACGGATTGGTTAACCGGTTAACGCACCTGAATTGTGTTGTGTTTATGCAAGTTTTGGCATGGTTAACCGGTTAACAGATTGGTTAACCGGTTAACATTGAAGCAGTAAGCCATTTTTGCCTTATTTCAAGCATGTTTGATCCCCTTACTTGTTTTAAATGCCATGGATCATTATATGATCATTGAATATGATTGTTTTGGTTGATTTTCCTGTTGATTGATGCGTGCTTCCATATTCTCGACACGTAAATGCTTGTATGTGCATTGTTTGGCATGATTGTTTGATCTTGATGGGGGTGAACTTTGAGCATGTCATTGCCATGATTTTATTAGTGAGCATGTGCTGGATTTTGGCTAACTTGTAGGGGCTCATGGTAAGATAAGTGTGGACATTCATCTACATTTCAATTTTTCATCATTCTCTCTTTTTAAGTGCTTTCTCCTTGTGTTTTGATGTGCCTTATGCCATCATGTATTTCATTTATTTTCTTCTTCCTCTAGGAGCAACTTATCTCCTTTAGAGGAGTAAGTTGCTTGCTAGCTCTTGCTTCCTCTTCTTCTTGTTCCTCTTGGTTTCTTTCTTTTCTTCTTTAGGATAGTAAACCTCACTAACCGTAGGACCTCTTTGCATGACAACACTCAAGATTCATTAGTCCCCCATTAGACTTTTGCCTTTGTGATCCTTGTGGTTTCTCTTCTCTTCTCATCTCAAAACCCTAAAGAAGACACTTAATAAGGAATGAAGTGATACCTTGAGCAATACCCTTATCCCATGAGACACTTGTAGTCTTCCCATCTTGGGATAGTACAAGCTTGTCTTGTGATGCACAAGTCTGATCAGGATATCATCTTCACCAAGAAAATCATAAAACACACTTCTTCATTGTAAATACAAAAACACTTAATAAATTCAATGAGTCAGTGAGCCTAAGCCCTAATCTCTGGATTCAAGTTTTGTGGATCTTCTCCTTACTTGAGTGTGCTTGTTCTATTATTCCATCTTGGAATGTAGTGACAAGTGCACATTCCATGGAAAAGAGCTTGAGTTCACTTCCTTGTGACACACTCCTAAAAGCTTCTGAAAAACACAAACAAACAATAATCGTCTCTCCTTAGGGAATTCTTTTCTCATCTCCTTCGCTCCGTCCGCGAACTTGCTCCTACTTGTCATTTTGCAAGACGGTAACGCACTCGTCGTCCGAGCCTGCAACACCTGAGCATTGACATAGGCAGTTCAAGCCTTAAGACACAAGCAATCTTTTCCACCCCTAGTTAGGGGAACTACGGCGACTCTGATCCTCATTGTCCAGATGAGGTACGTAGGCAGCGGGGTAGGGCCCGTTCGAGCACAATCTTTATTTTCCCTACATTTTTCCTTTTCATTTCTTTTTTCAGTTCCTTTTTCGTTCCTTTTCCAGTTCCAGTTCCTTTTCTTTTGCAGCAACTTTCATTTCTTCACCCTTTGAAACATTTTCTTTGCAAGCGTGGATCCCGTCGGGTACGGCGGACGATCTGGGTGCTAATACCTTCCCAGGTCGTAACCGACTCCCGAACTCAGTCTCTTTGGTTCGCATGACCCGTGTCCTTCCTTTTCTTTTATTCTGGTTTGTGCAGCATTACCATTCTTGTTCCTTCGGGATAAAAATGCCTGGCTGGCGACTCTATTCTTTTCTGAGCCACTTTCGCGTTTGTACCAGGATGGAAATCCGGGGAGCGACACCTGCTGCACAAAGCATTGTTCCTTTAGAAGATTATCAAAAGCTTGAAGCTCAGTTGAAAGGACTAAAGTTGGAACATGCAGAAATGATTAGCTTACACCATCAGTTGGCTCTCTCCAAGTTGACTTTAGAAGAGAAGTTGCACAAGGTGCAAGTAGACCAAGAAGCTAAGGACAAGGAGTTGGCAGAAAGAGAGGCTTACTTCCAAAGAAGGGGGTTTATGGACATCAAGAGGGAAGAACAGTTCAAGAAAAATAAGAAGCCTCTCAGGGATGCTTGATAATCTCTCACTTAGATACAGGGTCAGAGAGATCAGGACCAAGCAGAATACAGGAAGAAAGAGGAGATATTTGAGTTACATATTGCTTCTCAAAGAGAAGAGTTGGAGCAGACTTACAGAAGACAGCAAGAGGTGTTTCAGTAGATAAATGAGGCTCTTTTAGAGATAACAGACCTTAGGAGGATAACAGATGTGAAGAGAACTCGAGTAGAGCTGGAGCTTGCAGATGAAGGGCCAGAGTCTTCCTACAGCTTGGAGTTTTAGTTTGCCTTTCTTGTGTTTCTGATTACCTACAGGATTGTTGTAGGAATCTAAGTTGTTTGATGTACTTTGTGTTTTTGTATAACTTGAAACCCTATGGGAATGGTATTTGTGCCTTAGGGATTTTTGATTTATGCATTTTATATTGTTAGACTCTTTAAGCTTTGTGTTTTTCCAACTGGTTATGGATATGGTGTGAAAACATTGAAAGAGATATTCACAGAAGATTATTTCAAAGGCCATCTGGATTCTTCAATAAGATACCAGAACTGGGGCAAAATACCCTGATAATGAAAGCATGAAGATTGCATTACATGTAAAAGTGTTGTTGTTTTCAGGTACGGTCTTCGGGTTTCTAACGTCTCTTCTGATTTCAGGCACTATAGCTCCAAAGAAAGGTCCCAAGAAGATCCACAGATATCCAACAAAGGAGAATAGAGAAAGAGTGATGGATCAGATGCAGGCAGACTTGGCAGACTTACGTACAAGAATGGATAATTTCATGACCCTTATGGCTAGAATGGGTCAAACTCAGGAGCGCTTGTGCGAGCTGGTAGAAAATAATCAAGCTAGGGAAAATGGTCCAGTAGATGGAGGCAATCGCAATGGGGCTGGCGCCCGTCATGTTGAAATCCCTATGGTACAACCTGGAGTTACCATTATCAATGATGGAGTGAACAACCTTCAGATGGATGGACAGGATGAGCCGTTCACACTGTTAGATGAGGCTGAGGGACAAGGGGTTGAGATGAATCGTCACTTCGAAGAAATGGTTAAGCAAATTTGTTCTATCCAATCCCAAAACTCCTTGGGATTTGATATTACTGATTTGGGGCTAGTACCAGGGGTGAGGATTCCTTACAAGTTTAAGGCTCCAACGTTTGATAAGTACAACAGCACTGTATGCCCAAAAACCCATCTTCAATCTTTTGTTGGAAGAAATGCTGCCCACACAGATGACGAGAAGCTATGGATGTATTATTTCTAAGATAGTCTTGTTGTGGCGTCTTTGGAATGGTATATGAAGCTAATCAGAGTTACTGTCAGCAGTTGGAAAGATTTGGCAGAAGCATTTGTTAAGCAATACTAATATAATCTTGACATGGCTCCTAATCGCACGTAGTTGCAAAGCATGTCACAGAGTGCAAAAGAGAGTTTCAAAGAGTACGCTCAAAGGTGGCGCCAACTTGCAGCCCGGGTACAACCTCCACTGCTAGAGAATGAAATGGCTGACATGTTCATGGGGACTTTGCAAGGAGTGTTTATTGAGCATTTAGCGTCATGTTCGGAGACAAAATTCAATGATATTGTTATAGATGGGGAGAGGGTTGAAACCCTATTGAAGATGGGAAAAATCCAAGATAATGGAGCTGGAAGTTCTGCTGGAACGAGAAAGCCTTTTGTTGGCCCTCAAAGAAGAAGAGAGGGGGAGACTAATGTTGTCTATGGAAGAGGAAGGGGTCGTGGCTACAGAAACTCATATGACAAAGTGGCAGCTGTCACTATTCCTACCAATCTTACTCCTCAACCACAACAACAACACAACAATTATCAACAGAGGCCTTACTAACAACGTCAGCCTCGTCCTGCTGATCGTGTTTTCGAAGCTATTCCCATGACATATATAGCATTGTTGCAGAGGTTGATAAACTTGAATATGATATAACTAAGGATGTTGGCTCCACCACCACCAGGAGAGCTTCAACCAGGGTACGATGTTAATGTAAGATGTGTTTTCATTTAGGAGCTCCATGACATTCAATAGAGAAATGCAGGGCATTACACAACAAAGTTCAGGATCAGATAGATTCAAAGGCCATCAACTTCGTGCCACCCCCAAATGTTAATTCTATTCCTATCCCTAATCATGGAGGAGCTAGGATTAATGTTGTGGAAGGTGGATAACACTTGAATTTGATCATGGATATAAAGGAGGTGCAGACTTCTCTCTTGTTTGTGAAAGAAAGGTTGTTAAGAGGATATGAGTTTCCAGGATGTGACTTTGATTGTGAGGAATGTGATATGTTTGTGAATGGCTGTGAAAAGTTGAAAGCGGGGTTGCAAGATTTGATAAATAAAGGGACATTGCAGTTTGACAGAGTTAACAAAGTGACTGTGTTTCTACTATGACAATCTTCTATGATCCAGCTGATGTGCCAGCCCCAGTCCGGAGAGAGCCTGTTACAATCTATGTGCCACAGGAGTTCAGTCCTATTACAATTACAACACCTGGTCCCATACCTTATGATGATGACAAATTTGTGCCATGGCATTACGGGTCAGATGTGTATGTACAAGGACGAGAGATGGAGGATAAGCCCGTGACTATAAATCATGTTGTTTCTAGTGTTGGAGGCTTGGGTGGTTTCACTAGAAGTGGGCGATTGTTTGCTCCACGGACTCTCCGAAACAATGATGAAGCTGAAGCTGCTTCCAGAGCTAAGGGCAAGCAAGTAGCTAATGAGGAGGTGGTAACCCCGAATGCTGATCAGAATGTCTTTGAAAAAGAAGTTGAGGAGTTTATGAGGATAACAAAGAAGAGTGACTATAAGATAGTGGAGAAAATAAACCAAACGCCATCCAAGATTTCCATATTATCATTGCTGATGTGCTCGCAAGCACATAGAGAAGCTTTGTTGAAGGTGTTGCAATCTGCTTATGTGCCTCAAGAGATTACTGTTAACCAGTTGGAAGCTGTAGTGGCCAATGTAAACGCTAGCCATGGGCTAGGGTTTACTGACAGAGACCTTACAACTAAAGGAAGGAACCATAACAAAGCTTTACACATCACCATGGAGTGTAAAGGTGATGTTTTGTCACATGTTTTGGTTGACACAGGTTCTTCCCTAAACGTGCTGCCAAAGAAGGCTCTGATGAAGTTAGAGGTGGATGGTCTTATTCTACGGCATAATGATTTGGTGGTAAAGGCTTTTGATGGCTCTCGAAGGTTTGTTTTTGGGGAAGTAGAGTTACCAGTGAAGATTGGATCCTAGGTGTTTAAGTGTATCTTTTATGTGATGGACATTCAGCCGGCTTACAGCTGTTTGTTGGGACGTCCCTGGATTCATGTTGCTGGAGCTGTAATGTCTACTCTGCACCAGAAGCTAAAATATATGATGGACGGATAGGTAATGACTGTTTGTGGTGAGGAGGATATATTTGTTAGTCACCTGTCTACATTTAAGTATGTTGATATGGACGGCGAAATTCATGAAACTCTGTGCCAGGCGTTTGAAGCGGTAAATGTTAGTTCAGTGTCTCCCACTACCTTGTTTCAGGGAAATGAGAAGGAGGGAACTTCTATATCTTCATATAAGCAGACTAAGGAAGTGGTTCAGTCAGGCCAGGCCCAGGGCTGGGGCAGGTTGTTAGAGGTTGAGAATAAGAATGATAAGTTTGGCATCAAATACCAGCCATGGCAGGCTGGATGGTTTGAGGAAAGCAAGACAATAAGCTTAAAGAGTGTTGTGATGATTGACCCTAATCATGTGTGTGCCATGGATGAGGATGCTGACAGTGACTGTGATTTGGACAACTAGGTGCGCCCATGTGCTCTTGGGGAAGAATTACAGAACTGTTTTGCTGAAGAGATCATTCAAGTCACCGGTCCAATAGAGTAATTTTCTTTGTTTTCCTTTTATTCATATGCATATCAAGTCCTACACTCTGCCCAAGGTGTATGGACCCATTGTAGGGCCACCATTGCATGCTATGCAGTTAATTTTACCATGAATAAAGGACATTTTTATACTAACTGTGTTCCTTGTCTTTCTTTTTTTAAAATGTTTTAAAAAAAACATAAAAATGGCAATGTTTTGTTTTTTTTTTCTTTTTTCAAAAAGGTAGTATAATCTGAAATAAGCACATCCTTGTGTAGAGTCAATCATCCGGATTTCTCTGATAACTCTTCTGCTATGACCAAGTGTGAGTTTGATAATCCGGTCTACCATGCTGATGAAGGGGTTGAAGAAGACCGTGAACTCCCCGAGGAATTAGCCAGGTTGTTGAGACAAGAAGAAAGGGTTATTCAGCCTCATCAAGAAGCGCTTGAAGTCATCAACATTGGGTTTGAAGACGTAAAGAGGGAAATTAAGATTGGGGCCAGTCTGCAGGCCAAGGTAAAGGAAGAACTGATTGGCATGCTTCGAGAGTATGTAGATATCTTTGCTTGGTCATATCAAGAAATGCCAGGTTTGGATACCAACATCGTTGTGCATAAGCTGCCATTGAGGGAAGATTGCCCTCCTGTCAAACAAAAGCTTAGAAGAACCCATTCTGACATGGCTTTAAAAATCAAAGAAGAAGTTCATAAGCAATGGGATGTCGGTTTCCTTGTTGTGACTAGTTATCCACCTTGGGTAGCTAATATTGTACCTGTACCAAAGAAGGACGGCACGGTCCGGATGTGCGTTGATTACCGGGATTTAAATAGAGCAAGCCCAAAAGATGATTTCTCATTACCTCACATTGATGTATTGGTGGATAATACGGCTCAATTCTCGGTATTCTCCTTCATGGATGGCTTTTCCGGTTATAACCAGATCAAAATGGTGCCTGAAGACATGGAGAAGAAAAAGTTCACTACCTCTTAGGGGACATTCTGCTATAAGGTCATGCCCTTTGGCTTGAAGAACGCTGGGGCAACGTACCAACGAGCAATGGTGACTCTATTTCATGATATGATCCATAAGGAAATTGAGTGCAATGTGGATGATATGATAGCTAAGTCCCGTGATGAAGAAGAGCATTTGGTTAAGCTCAAGAAGTTGTTTGAAAGATTAAGAAAGTTTCGTTTGAGGTTAAATCCAAACAAGTGCACCTTCGGGGTGCGTTCTGGTAAACTGTTGGGTTTCATTGTTAGTCAAAGAGGAATTGAGGTAGATCCTGCAAAAGATAAAGCAATACAAGATATTCTTGCACCGCGAACTGAAAAAGAAGTGCATGGTTTCTTAGGGAGATTGAACTACATCGCTCGGTTCATATCTCGCCTAACAGCCACATGTGAACCAATATTCAAGCTATTGAGAAAAGAATAAATGGTCAGGTGGAATGAAGATTGTCAAAGAGCATTCGAAAAGATAAAAGAATACTTGCAGGAACCTCCAATTTTAATGCCTCCAGTTCTGGGAATGCCATTAATCATGTATTTAACTGTGTTACAAGGATCAATGGGATGTGTTCTAGGCCAACATAACGAGTCTGGTCGAAAAGAGAATGCAATATACTACCTTAGCAAAAAGTTTACCGACTGTGAATCCCGTTATTCATTGCTTGAGAAAACTTGCTAAGCTTTGGCATGGGCTGCTCGCCGACTGAGACAGTACATGTTGACTCACACGACCCTATTAATTTCAAAGATGGATCCTGTTAAATACATTTTTGAGAAACCAGCGTTAACCGGAAGGGTTGCTAGATGGAAGATGGTGCTTACAAAGTATGATATCCAATACACTTCTCAGAAAGCCATCAAGGGAAGTATACTTTCAGACTATCTTGCACAACAACCCCTTGGAGACGATTATCAGCCAATGAGATTTGATTTCCCTGATGAGGATATCATGTACCTCAAAGCAAAAGATTGCGAGGAACCACTTCTGGAGGAGGGGCCTGAAGCTGAATCCAAATGGAAGTTGATGTTTGATGGGGCCGTCAATATCAATGGGCGTGGAGTTGGTGTCGTTCTTATTACTCCCGAAGGTGTTCACTTTCCCTTCGTTGCCAGAAATACTTTTGGCTGCACCAACAATGAAGCGGAATACGAGGCATGCATCATGGGAATAGAGGAGGCTATTAATCTCAGGATTAAAACTCTTGATATATTCGGAGACTCCGCCCTCTTGATAAACCAGATTACCGGCAAGTGGTATACATATCAAGAACACTTAACTCCTTATATGGATTATGCCAGAAGACTGTTGATGTTCTTCACAAAGGTAAAGCTTTAGTATATACCACGAGATGAAAATCAATTCGTCAATGCATTGGCTACACTTTCTTCATCAATCAAAGTCTTATGTTGGAATTATGTCCCTAGAATTGAAATCTCTATGCTTGATGCACCATCATATGTATTTTCTGTAGATGCAATGCCTGATGTGAAACCTTGGTATCATGATATCAAACAGTTCCTGGAAAGCAAAGAGTATCCAACTGGGGAAACTTCCAATGACAAGAAGACCTTAAGGCGACTTGCTGCTAGTTTCTTCTTAAACTTTGATGGTGTTCTATACAAAAGAAACTTTGACACGGTCTTGCTCAGATGTGTGGACAAGCAAGAAGCAAACATGTTAATGCAGGAAGTCCACGAGGGATCTTTCGGTACCCATGCAGGAGGACATGCAATGGCCAAGAAATTGTTGAGGTCAGGGTATTATTGGCTAACAATGGATGCAGACTGTTGTTCATATGCTCATAAATGTCATAAATGCCAGATCTATGCAGACAAGGTGCATGTACCTCCAAGCCCGCTCAACGTCATGTCATCTCATTGGCCCTTTTCTATGTGGGGCATTGACATGATCGGAAAAATAGAGCCTACTGCTTCGAACGACCATCGTTTCATTTTGGTTGCAATAGACTATTTCACCAAATGGGTCGAAGCAGCGTCATATGCTAATGTTACTCGCCAAGTGGTGGCCAAATTTCTGAGAAGAGATATCATTTTCCGATATGGAATTCCCGAGCGAATTATTACTGACAATGGTTCCAATTTGAATAACAAGATGATGACATAACTATGCAGGGACTTCAAAATTCAACACCATAATTATTCTCCTTACCGACCAAAGATGAATGGTGCGGTTGAGGCATCAAACAAGAATATTAAGAAGATTGTGCAGAAGATGGTCGTCACTTATAAAGATTGGCATGAGATGTTACCATTTGCATTGCATGGGTACCGTACGTCAGTCAGGATGTCTACTAGGGCAACTTTGTTTTCCCTAGTATATGGTATGGAGGCAGTCTTACCGGTGGAGGTGGAAATTCCTTCTTTACATGTGATGATGGATGTCAAGCTCGACGAGGCTGAATGGGTGTGTGCCCGATATAACCAATTGTGTCTAATTGATGAAAAGAGATTAGCAGCTTTGTGTCATGGGTAGCTTTATCAGAGGAGAATGAAGTGAGATTTTGATCAGCGAGTACGCACTCGGGAGTACCAAGTGGATGAGCTGGTACTCAAAAGGATCATTCATCCAGGTTCAGATCACAGGGGAAAGTGGACACCGAATTATGAAGGCCCATTCATAGTAAAGAAAGTTTTCTCCGGTGGAGCACAGATGCTCACTACTATGGATGGTGAAGACTTCCAATCCCCCGTTAACTCGGATGCAGTTAAAAAATACTTCACATAAAAAGACCCGTTGGACACAAAAACAAAATTATAAGTCCAGGAAAAAAAGGGCATCTCGACGAGAAAAAAACAGAATAAAAAGCTCGGGCAAAAGTTAGGGAAATGAATTAAAAAATGTACACCCGCTGAGTTGAAAAGCCACATTGGACAGCTCAGGCAAGAAAGGGTATCCCCGGTGGATTGAAAACCTGAAAAGGGCGATCCACGCAAAATAAGGGAATAAGAGAATGACTACGATCTGGGTAATCTGTACCACATCATCGTCTCAATTAATCTGGAAATATCCAAAAGGGAGGAATCAACCTCATTTTCTTCTTCATAAGGCAAAGGCATGAATGGAAAGTCATGAAGATATACTGGTCATAGCAGAAAAGAAACTCATTGGAATGTCGTGTACATTGCCATTAGGATAGTCTCTTTTTCTCAATTTTATGGTGGCTACATATTTCCAGGTGGTTGCTTCCTGATGTAAACTCTCGCCTATTCAGAGGCTCATCAATAAAAGAATATTCAGTCAAAAATCCTAGTCTTTGTTTCTTGTTTTATTTACTTTGTTTAAGAAAGTGTCTTGAATTTTTGGTAAAAGAACATTGCATATAAACTTGTTGGCTCTATGAATGATGTACGAAAGGAAAACAGCTAAAAATACTTTGAACGACAAGTAACATGTGATGATTAACTCATGCTATGTAATTTCTTGGGGGCATATGTATGCACTTTTGTTGTTGCAGGTACAGAAAGTGAGTGTTTGGCCTCTCCACGACTGAGTGAGAGCAAATTACATCCCCAACAGAACTTCAAACTAATTGAACAATTATCTCCCCCAAGAGAAGTCAACAATGAAGTATTCCTATCAGGTATAAGATTGTTAGAATTCTATTCACAGCAGGATTGTGTGATCAAGCATTTTCCCAGCAAAGTCGGAAGATGATCTTTCCCCACAGAGTTTCAGGATTAGGGATTCACTCCCTATTCCGCAGGAAGTTGCCAATTTATTTTTGGCCTTTGTGACAACTCATCCAGTTGTTCTTTTCCTCAGCCATAGTCAAGCATTAGCAGAGCATCCTTATTTTTGTTCTTCAACAGAATATTCTATAGTTATCATTCTCCCCTATAGAGTTACCATTCTCATTGCAAATCATGTTTTTATTGATACTTGTCTGTATCACCCCTAACACTCGTATGTGTTAGATCTCCAGTTTTTAGCACTCGTCCGTGTTTGATATCTTTCTTATACTCGTTCGTATCGTTGTTAACACTCATCTGTGTTATCTTTTGGCAAACACTCGTCCGTGTTTGATATCTTTATGATACTCGTCTGTATCGTTGTTAACACTCGTCTGTGTTATCTTTTGGCAAACACTCGTCCGTGTTTGATATCTTTCTGATACTCGTCCGTATCGTTGTTAACACTTATATGTGTTATCTCTTGGAAAGCACTCGTTTGTGTTTGATAATTTTCTGATACTCGTCTGTATCAATGGCTGATACTCGTCCTTATCATTGCCTGAAGCACTCGTCCGTGTTTCTTTGATCATGGTCTGATACTCATTTGTATCTTTGACTTAGAGAATTCATCAGTGTTTCCTTGATGACCATCCAATAATCGTCCGTATTGAAGAGGTTTGAAATCCTGACGGTGGGATTAAACGTCAAAATGTTTACCGGTCCTGGCGTAACAGGTTATCCGAAGAAGACTCGTCCATCTTAAGAGCCCCATATCTCACATATCTAAGCAAGATTTGTGAAGAGGGTTCGTCTATCCTATTTGTGCATGTCTATCCCACAAGCTTAAGTGCATTACCGGTCCTAGCGTAACAGGTTATCCGAAGAAGACTCGTTCTTCTTAAGCACCATATATCTATGCAAGTTGTATGAAGAGGCTCGTCCGTCCTGGATTTTATTCACCTGGCATAACAGGTTTGTTATTTATCCACCTGGCGTAACGGGTTTGTTTGAAGGAAGCTCGTCTGCTCAGTTCGATGTTAAAGCTACACAAGGTTTTGGTATTGAATTACTTTTCATCCCAACAAGGGTTTCAAGCAGTTAATGGTGTGGATTGGGTTTATTTCCCATTCCCTTTCTTATTCTCCAACAGAGTGCAAAATTTTTGGTTCTTATGGGTATTCAATCATAGTTCATCTCGAACGGTCGAGAGCCTAGGCTTTCATCCTTTTCATATTAACAGATGTTTGAATAGGGGCAACTGTAACACCCCAAATTTTCCCTCTTCCTTTTATCAACATGTTCACATCATAATCATCATAAGCATATCATATCCTTAACATCTAGCATAAAAAAATGAAGCATAACATCCTCATGTTCTAGCATTGGGCATATCATCTTGGGATTTGAAGCTTTGCAAGCCAAAGTAAGAGGCCAAGTGACATTTCAAGAGTTCCACAAGATGTCCTCGTGTCATATATAAGCCCAGGGTCATTTACAAAAGTCAAGAAGGGTAGAAGATCATCAGAGGATCAAAGATGCAACCATCTCCTACACAGGTGATTTTGAATTAGGGTTTTGCTTTTGAGTAGGGATTTCTTGTACCTTTGACCAATTCTTGTGGTAAAAGTCTTTTATATGTAATTTGAAGCCTACGGATGGAATTTGGTGAGAAATTTCATTAAGGAAGTCAGTCAATTCATCAGTTACTTGTAAAGGAAGAAATTGGTCAAACTGGGTATCTGAAAAGTCAACTGTGGAAATTCAAGGGGTCTAATCCCATTTTTCAAGCTAAGGGATGTTCTTAAGGTCAAAGAATAGGTTTGATGGTCTCAAAGTTCAATAATCAAGAGGTTTTGCAAGGCTTTCCATTTTTGGCATATGGCATGTAATGAAAATGTCTAAATTTAGTAAGTTTTGCCCTAATTTTCAAGGCTTTCTTTCACAACCAAAATGACTCCAAATGGATTTTCTTTGAACATGAAAGTTGTAGGGTATGCTTTCCCATTTTCAAAAAGTACAAGAACATGTCCATAGCATTTATGGTTGAAAAGTTATGATCATGTGAAGTTTGGATATTTTTAGGTTTTACATGAATTACCATTTTCTACCAAGTTGCAAAATGCATTGTAATCCATTTCTAAGTTATCTTATGGGTCAATGTTGATCATAAACATGAAGAACAAAGCATGAGGAGTTTTTGGCCCAAGAGAAACCATAAAAATCGTGCATGAATAAAGAGATATTCCTTAAGTTGCAAAAATGCAAAATCACAAGTAAAGCATTATGCAAGCATCTAAGGGCCAGGATTGTTTCATTTTTGGATTAGTGGATCAAGAGTGATCAGCATGTGCAAAGGAAGGAGGGGGAGCATGAATAAATAGAAGGATCACACACTTCATACACAATTGCAAAATCATCCCATTCATACTCCTCTCACGTGCAATCTTGCTGCAACCCTAATCAGTGAAATTTGGCATCATATATAGGTGAACAAAGTCTTTGAATCACCAAAATTCATCACATTTTCATCACTCTCAAGTTTTTGCATCTCAAGATTTTTCCTTCGAATCACCTCACACACTTACTCATTGCCAAAAAAATCACATATTCTTCATCCATGAGAGCTCAGGATCAAAAATCCACCATCAATTCAAGTTGAATCTAAGGATTTCACAAGGTGCAGTTCAAGTGCAGTTGAGGTTGAAACTCAAGATCCAAGCAATTTCAGGAACTCCCTTGCATTTATTTTGCAATGAGAGGTTAAAGGAGGTAGATCTGCACCATCTGAAGGCTTCTTTCAAGTTATTTCGTGCACTGCAAATCTTAGGTGAGGTTCAAAATCATAGATCTAGATTTGTGTTTTCTTGTGTGGTATTTGATCTGTATGCTTCGCTGATGATGCTGATCTATTTATTTTTAAAAATGAGTGAGAATTGAGGTTGTATTGTTGAATTTCAGTTTGGTATATGAAAATTTTTTTGTTCGATCTGCTTTGCTTGTTGACCTAATGGAGATTTTGATGTCATATTTGGAATTAGCATGTGTTAATCAGTTGATCTAGAGATTATGTTGCATTTCTGTGTTTGTTTGTTCATACTCATGAGTTTTCCGGCGCCGGAGCTAGGGCTCCGGTCACCGGATTCTGGAATTATGTTTAAATTTTAAAATGAGGAAGATGACTTCCTAGCCCTACGATTGTTTGATCTGAACGCTTCTGATCTTGCCAACGCATTAAAAATACCATGTCCCTGGCACGTGATTTCGTTTTATAATTTAATCTGAAGTGAACTTTATGTTGCGCACCACATCATAACTATCATGTGCACACACGCATCTCTTTTGTTTTGGTTGACTGGCTAGTGATGTTGACTTGATCCCAGGCGTTGCTTTGATCCATTGGTTATTTATTTCCCTGAATTTTGTGAATATCCACCATAATTTTGTGAGAGACACGTTGAATCCTTTGGGCCTAAGCTGCTATGCGCACCTCCCTTTTTTTAGCCCAATAGTTTGAACTAGGTTTATTTGCTGAATACACCCCTTTGCTCTTTTGTTTATTTTTATTTTCTTTTATTAATTGTTTGGTTTTCAATTTTTAAAAATAGCTAGAGGTTCCTAAAAATTCACCAAAAATCCTTGAACATCAATTTTAATTTTATTTATTTTTGTATGTTTTTATTTTCCATTTATTTTTATTTTTCGTATTAGAATTAATTGTGTGGTTTATTTTCTTCTTTTTATTTCTTTGAATTCACATGTTGTTTTGTTTATTTACTATTTTGATCATGGATTTGAATTTTGACCTGTTTGTTTTTGCTATGGATTGATAACATAATGTAGTTTGATGATGTTTTATCTCATGAGTTTTAGGGATTTGTATGTGGATTTTTGTCAAGTTGCTTAGGAATGAAGTTTCAAAACCCTAATTCTTGTTTATGAAGTTCTTTGACCTAGTTTGCTTTTGATTTTGATCTTGTTCTTTTAGTATGATGTTATCACATGATTAAGGAACCCTTGTACTTAATTGTAGAATTTGTTAATGCACTTTTGATTTAATATGAGTTTTCTTGTTTTCTTGCCTTATTTTGCATCTTTTTTGGTCATATGTTTATTTCTTAGGCTAGGAGGGCACTTGTGCCAACTCCTATAGGGTGTTTAGAACTTTTTTTGTATGAGGATATGTCCCTGGTATTTGTATTTTACTTGTGCCTTGAGTTGGTTTGTGTTACTTGTCTTTGAAGTTTTATACACTTATGTACATGTTCACTTCACCACTTGTGCTTATGTGTTTCTCTTGTTGACAATGATTAAACTTGTTTGCTTCCTTTCTTGGTCTCTTGTGTTGCTTAGGCACATTCTTGGCATGTTAAGGTTCTGGTCTTGAGTGGTATGATGCTTGATTGTCTTGTATGTTAGGTGTTATTTCATGTATGCTTAGCCTTTCCATAACTAACTAGTGTTGCCTTGTAATGCTTTATTTTCTCTACTCTTTCCTTGGTATTGTTTGATGTATCTTATCATGTAATTGAGGTGAACCACTTATGGTTGTGATGTGTTGGTTGGATCTATTGTTTGTTCACATCTCTTTTGAATTCATTTGGTTTATCTTATCATGTGTGAATGATTCTAACCATTTCAGGGGCTCATGGTAAGTGAAGTGTGGATGATGTCCATATTTCAATTCTTTATCTCCTCTTGTTTTTTTTACTTTCTCACTTGTGTTTGTGATGTGCCTTATGACATCTTGTGATCAACTTCTTATCTTTCCCCTTTAGAAATAACTTATCTCCTTTAGAGGAGTAAGTTGTATTCTAACTCTTTCTTTCTCTTCTCCTATTCTTCTTTCTTTTCTTTCTTTCTTCTTCATTAGGCTAGAACTCAAGCCACACTAACTTAGGACTCCCATGCATGATAACATTTAGGGTTCTTAGTCTCCCATTAGTTTTTACCTTTGAGATCCTTTTGGTGCTCTCTCTTTCTTATCTTCAAACAAAAACCTAAAAAAACATCTAATAATAGTTGAGGTGACCTCTCCCTTTGTCACTCTCTCAGAGAAAAGATAAAAAATACTTCTTCACTTTAATCAACAAAAGCATTTAATAGTACAAACAAGTTAGTGAATTCAAATCCTAATCTTAGGAAACAAGTTTGAGGATATTCTTCATTCTTGGTGGACTTGTTACTCATTCTATTTTGGGATGTGGTAATAAGGACATGTTCCTTAGAAAAAGATTTGCCTTCACTTCCTTGTGCCACACTCATAAAAAACTCTAAAAAACACTGGACAAACAATAAACGTCTCTCCTTCGAGACTTCTTTTCTCATCACTTTCACTCTTTACTTGCGAACTTGCTCATACTTGTCACTTTGCAAGACGGTAACGCACCCGTCGTCTGAGCCTGCAAAACCTGAGCATTGACATAGGAAGTTTAATCCTTAATTCACAAGCAATCTTTCCACCCCTAGTTAGGGGAACTACGGCGACTCTGATCCTCATGTCCATATGAGGTACGTAGGAAGCGGGGTAGGGCCCATTCGAGTACTCTTTTATTTTCCCTACATTTTCCCCCCTTATTTTATTTCATCCAGATCCAGTCTCCTTTTCTTTGTAGCAGCTTTCATTTCTTCACCCTTTGAAATAGTTTCTTTTTTAGCGTGGATCCCGTCGGATACGGCGGACGATTTGTGGTGCTAATACTTTCCCAGGTGTAAACACCCCAAATTTTCCCTCACTCAATTCACACCATGGCTCGTGATTCTTTTCATTTGCATAGTTTCAATCATAGCATCTAATATTGCATTTTTGCTTCACTGCATTGGTTCAAATTCATCTGCATCTAGGGTTTGTGATCTGAGCAATCCAAGGGTCATCTGAGCCACTCCAAAGGCCTTCAATCATCTCAAGAGGGTCCATGTATGTTCAAGCATCATATTATATCCTCCCAAGGTCAAGGTGTCATACCCCAAATTTGTCCCACCTTTTTTTATTTCTCATACTAATTGTTTTGTTATGCTCTGAATGACCGTCTGGCCTCTGGCCATGATCTTCTAACCTGTAAACCAGGGAGAGATTGTTTGTGTTTTTGTTGGTGATTGTAGGCTCTTACAAGTGTGGAATTCAGATGGAAGTTAAAGAAAGAGGGGTTCTCATTCTTATGACTATGATGTGAGCATTCATTTTCAAGGTAATTTTGAAACCTGTTACAAGTCGCGCTTCAATGAATGTTTACACTCCAAGGTCGACTTTAAAGCCATGATGTGGTGAAGTGATACTAAGGTGAATTTGGTTCAAATTACACATTATACTTAGTTCCAAATAATTCAAAAGGAACAATATCAAAGGCTTAAATTGGATGAAATAAGTGTTAACTAAGTTCATGATTAATGGGTTGTTGGTTGTGAAAAATACAAGTGCAAGTTTGTTTGAACGATACGCCATTCCATGAATATGGTACAAAGAGTCATCATGTTGAAGAATAAAATCTAATGGAAATGCGGATATTTAAATTCAAAATCACATTTGATACAAAGTTCAAGTGTAGATGCACAAATGATTGCATTCAAAATCATGGAAGCTTCAAGTACAAGATGACCGTAAAGTAAAAATATTTCAGATACAAGATCCCAAATGAATAATTTTCTGAGTATCACAAAAACAATTACATTCCTTCATTGGTATTTTAAGATTATAGGTGTTCAAGAAGTGCATTGCTGGAAGATCTAATTGCTAAACAGTATAAATTTTCTAGTGGAGAACTAAAAAAGTGAATTATACATAAGTTCAGGAAGTGAAAATTCTTGCTCCAAAGGCCGAAAGCAACATCAAAATTCTATGCTCAGGTCATTTCATCTCCAAGTTGTTCCTTCATGATTATTTGTTTTATAACCTGATAACAAAAGAAGAGTTAAGCAAGTGAAGATTTCATATCATGTATCAAATGGAAATAATCTTCATTCACAAGAGGTTCAAACGTTTCACAATCTTACAGCAGAAAAAGTTTGAAGACCTTATCAAAACTCTCCCCATCTCAGAATAACCTTTATAGCAAAAGTGATATAGGCATACAGACTAACTTTGACACAAAAACTGCTAATCAGAAAAGCATGCGTACTTCCCTGTCTAGTCTGCTGGCTCAAAATTTCCTTACTAAAACTGAACATTTAACTGCTAGCATCCGACATGACATTGCTTTGCGCTATTTCACCTGCACAAAGTTGTAGGAGTGAGACTTTTAGTACATTGAGATTTGCACAATGTGCCAAAGATATCAAGAACAAAGCTGTTGTAAATGAAGTAATGCATGATGATGTGAACCAATTGCGAGAAGTAATATGCGAACTCAGGGATGAGCTGTCGTGTTAAAACAAATGGTAACAATCCTAGTGATGGCAGCAGAGGCCATTCAGCAGCTTTGATCCGAAGAAGTTCGAATTTATTGCAGCCTAGACTCCAATATCCGTTATCATTACCTCACATTGATGAAGATAGCGATGAGGAGATGGAGATTGATGAGGAAGGTGTTGAGGATCATGCTGGAGTTCTTTGCAATTCGAACAAAGGTTCTGCTGATAACCCTGTTAGCCTCGGTGTAGTTAATTGTGATACTGGCCCCGTCATCAAATCCCCAAATCTCAGCGTTTCCCCAACAATCAGCACCAGCCAAAAAGGACTATGCCAGCAGTGGCTACAAGTTAACTTAACCTGCATCAAGCACACAATCACAGCCGAGAATTCCGCATGATGATAAGAAACAGGATTCCTAAATAATAGAGTCAGGAAAGGTCCAAATAACAACAGGAAAGGTGTTTCTCTCAAAACTTTACCGCAATTCAAGACTAGCAGAGTTTCTTTCGCTGCAACCTGTAAATAATGTTTCCCAAGTCAGCCAAGTACTTCTTGCTTTCTTGCATCGAACCCTTGACCTTCCAAGTTTCCATCCCTTCAAGCCAAAATCCAAGGTTGCCATGCTCATCATCTTTGTGTCTTTAACCCTTTCCCATGCTTTAACTGATTCCAACCTTCAAGAAACCAAGCATCCTCATTAAACCGAAGGCAGCCATACAAAAGTCCAACTCTAATTTCCTCCAAGCCTATCTTATAACATCATTAAATCCATATTTAATTGACAACTTGTTTCTTCGAGCCGTGTTTCACACCTGCAAGAATAAAACAGAAAATTCAGCAAAGAATCAGTGGTTAAGAGAATCAAAGTTCAAATTCCAGGTCAATGTAGCAATGTTACTGATATATCTCATACAGCCCCATATCTTTAAACTCACCAGCCAAAAAGATCAAAAAACACATTGAAGATACAAACAAAAAGACCTATGGAATGTCCAAACTAAAGGTTAATGTTTATACCTTTGAGGGTGACCAATCCACAACCGTGACGAACCTGCAGGAAAATCAAGTCCTACATGAAATATATCATAAACCTGTCAGCAATACTGAGGTATTTGACGCAAGCAGTGGAAAGTGAATTCCTGCAACAAGAAGAAAAACAGACTCAGTAGTGAAAAAAGACAAACGCATTCAAGGCAGTTAAAACAATCAAAATTTACCACAGTCAAAACTCACAAATAAAATCAGCAGGGTCACAAGCTTTCAAGAATTTCACTACAGACAAATCTGTGACTCACCAATTAGAGGTCCCCACACAATCTCACGCAAGGAAATTCTCGTAACGGTATTTCACAGATCACCCCACATGATTCTTGTAAAAAAAACTCACACGTACAAAGCATACCTCATATCTCCATATAAAAGGCCAATCATTGGCACATAAAGGAGGACACAGCCACCACCTGAAAAAACCCTAAACCCTCAAAAACACAAAAAAATCAAGAGATGAGGTGAAGAGATCAAATCCGAAAATCACTCACCTTCAAAAAACCTCTCTGTGAGCCAATCTCCGCCGCTCACACTCAAATCACCACCACCATATTGAAATCTGAAAAAACCACCTTCGTCACCAAACCGCATCGAAGCCCTTTCCTTCCAAACTGCAACCGCAAACACCAGCCGAACCACTTACAACCATCAAGCTCACCATATCCGCCGCACTCCTTCCTTTTCAACACCGAACAACCATTCTGATAAAAAACCCAGCCACCGCATCAGACGAGACCAAGCCGCCGCGAAAGCCCCATTCGCGAAGCCGTGAGAAATGGAGCAGCCGAAGCAGAGATAGAGAGAACCGTCAACGACCACCATCACAAGCCGCCGTTGAATAGCGCGAAGACAGGTGAGAGAAGCCATCACCGAATCGAGAAGAAGCCGCGAACCATAACAAGCAAACCCATCGCCGCCGTCTTGAGATCGAGAGAGCCCGGGAGAGAGGCACTGCGAACCAGGAAACTTGAGGGCAAGAGTTAGATGAGCGGAAAAGCGGTCGATTCGTGATTGAATTTGAGGGTGAGTCCTTCTTTTTATTTACCGTGTTTGAGTTGAAGAAGAGGATTTTGTTTTTCCTCTTTCGTTTTTCCAGCTTTTATTAGCTATTACTATTGTGTTTTTATTTATGTTATTTTGTCTCTTAATTTTCTTAATTTAAATTTTTTTTTCTTATTAGGTTTTTTTTGTTATTATCTGAAGTGGATTAAGTCCATATGAACTTCTATCCATACACCCACATTATACTGACTGCATTATCTCATTATTTTATGTCATCCTATTTTCTATAATAGTTTCGTAGTAAGATGGGCCATGAACATCCATGGAGCCTATCCGACCTGCATACACACTGATTTCATTCATGTACCATCGTCACACGTTTTATATAAAATCCTCTTTTTATTTCTTTTATTTGGTTTCTTGGATTTTATAATTTCTTGTTTTATTATATGTTTTTTTTTTAAATAATGTTTATTTAATCATTTGCTATTTTGTTGTGTTAGGGCCGATGATATAGTAAAAGGCCGTTTTTCGCCCGATTACATTTAATCGGTGATGAGCGGTCAATATGAGGCCCTCCTTGTAATTAATTTTTCATTATTTCATTATTTCGATAAATAAATATCAATGTAATTTATTTCATATTCTTAAATTATTTATTTCATTTAATTATTTAATTCACTATTCATTATTTTATTTTAATTCTAGCAAATTCAATTTATTCATTTAATTCGCATTTTAAATTACGATTCGACTCCTCATAGAACGATTTCATTAAATCGGCTCTAAGGCAGTAAACGAACCAAATATCGTCGCGTCCCGAAAAAGGTCCAACGCCTTCAAATAGTTGCGTCCCGATCAAACAGGCCGAACGCCTTCGAATAGTTCAAACACACTGCACACACGCTTTCTCTTGGGCTAACTACAACGAGACCTCTTTATTTCTCGCAATCCCCTGTATTTATTTTGTATCCCTCCCCCATTAATTTGTACGCACTTTATATTTTGTATTTATTTTAATGCTGAATCCTTGTTCCAACGCCAAGCGATTGCACTTGCACACTCGCACTTTATTTTCCAGTTATTTTCGTTTATTAGGATCCACTCCACCTTTGCGAGCCGAGCGCTTCGTGCCTCGCTAACAAACCACAAAATAAACATCCACTTGCATTTACCTCTAAACTTCAAAAAAAACCAAAACGTTTCGATTAGATCCAAACCCTTGATCCAACGTCAAGCGGCTTTAGGAAATAAAAACACTTTAACAAAAACGAGAAGACTTGTACGACACGAGCCTTAAGTGGTAGAAAGGAGGATAACGAGCTCTCGTTACTCTCTCCGATTATTTCGACGCATGACACTCGTCTTGTCGGGCGAGATAAACTATCCATAGTCTTTAGTACATTCGACTCCTAAAACCTTTCATCGAAGAAAGGTAATAAAATCAACAACCATTACCCTTAGTAGGCCGAACTACGAGGCTCTGACTTTCCCATTGCACGCGGGAGTACGTAGGCACGAGGATCTCCATCCTTGCCGAGCACCTAGGTTCAATCTAACTTATAACTCAACTCATTTCCCTCTAGCAAGCAATTCGTTTAAGCACAGACATCATTTCGCGCGCGATAACTTAGATGGTTCCCATCGAGTACGATGGATGTAGGGGGTGCTAATACCTTCCCCCTGCATAACCGACTCCCGAACCCAGGCAATGGTTCCGTTGACCTTTGTCCTCATCCTTCTCTTCCCGGGTTGTATCTATATCTTCCCTTTCCCTCTTCGGGAATAAATAGAATTAGGTGGCGACTCTTCAGTCCGTCCGGCGCGCGGCTCTGTCCATTTCGGATCGCGTGAGGTCGTATTTTTCGGGGTACGACACAAGGAAGTTAAAAAATCACAAGAACTGAGAAAGGCATGGAAGCATAGCCAAGTTTAACTGCACAGATGACCTGGAATTAGGGTTTTGGTTTCAGAGGCCATAACTCCAATTTGTTTTTGGTCATTCTTGTTTCTATTGGTCTCTATATGATATGAGGATCATGCATACCAATTTTCATGAAGAAATTCAAAGGAGAAGGCATCTGATCAAAAGATGACTTCTTGAGCAAGTCAGTGCAAAATCAGGGCATCTGAGGCCCCATATCACCCAACCAAAGAGTTTTCTCCATCATTTTGAATGTGTATGATCTTTATTTGATCCTAGAAGAAGTTAGAAGTTCACAAAATTGAAGAATTTCAAGCCATTTGCAAAGTTGCCATTTTGGGAAAGTGACTTGTAATGTAAACTTGCCATTTTGGGAAAGTTTTTCAACCTCCTCTTTTTGATTCAAAAATGCTTCAAGTGAAAAATTCTTGGTCATGAAAGTTGTATATTGGATCCTCCCATTTTCAAAAAGTACAAGAACTTGATCTAATTCATCATAGAACAAAAGTTATGGCCTTGCAAAGTTGGACAAAATCACTAAATTTTCACTTTTGTGCCAAAGAGGAAACTTGCAAAAACACTTGCCAAAACCAAATGTGACTTCAAATCAACTTCTAACCATCACACAAACATCATACATGACTTAAACTTCATATTGGTCCAAAGATTTCTCAAGTTTCATGACTTAAACTTCAAGAATTTCAAAAGTGGCCAAAGTTGTTCACAATTGCAAAATGATCCAAATCCCTTCATCCACTTGCCACAGCTCACAAAATCTGATTTCATGACACTCCTTGATCCTTGCTACGCAGGACACCCCATTGTCCTTGGCCTTCCATGTGCCCATACCTCAAGTACACTAACTTTTGACATTTTGGCAACTTGCTCATACCAATCAACATAGGCCAACACCCACTCTCTGACCTATCACATTTCTTTATGTGGACCAAAACCAAGCAAAAGCACATAACAACACAGCCTGAAACTCCAAGAACTCAGCACACTCAAAAATCCCCAACTTGGCAAAAACCTTCGAATCTCTTGATTCAACCATCAAACCTTCAAATTTCTTTCACCATTCAACTCCATAAACCTCACTAATCATTTCCCACCTTTGATTTGGCCCCAAAACCTTCACAATCAAAAATACGATTTTCACATTTCACAAACTGAAGTTCTGCCATTTTCATTTTGAGGCCATATAAACTCCAGCTCAGCATCACAAACACTTGAGGAAGATCATTGGAGCTTGTTTGAAGCAAGGAACTGGCCAGAAAGCACCATTTTCGAAAGCTTCAGTTCAGGTATCATCAAGAACTTTTTTTCCAGAAACTTGATTTTAAGTTCTTAGATTGTTCTCCATGCTTCACTGATCACACTGCACCTTTTGGTTTTGAAAATGATTGAATATTAAGCATGTATGAAGCTTCTGAAATTTCTGTGATTTTTTCCGTTTTGCTTCGAATCTCTCTGATCATGTGAAATAAATCCTGTTTGATGATTGATTCTTGTTTAGAATAGGGTGGGGATCATTTCTGGAGAGTTAGAGAGCTTAGGGTTGTGTATTGAGTGAGATTTAAGAAGTGGATGGCCGGAGAAGATGACCGGAACACTGTTCCGGTCACCTGAAAGTAATTAGGGCATCAGATTAGGGTTTAATCATAATTAGCGTAGTTTGAATTCTGGCCCTTGGATGACGCGTGAAGTCAATTCCCTCCATCCTGAGTTTGAACCCGGGCCCTTGGATTGTTTGACTTTCTCATTTTCTCATTAAATTCATTTTTATTTCATTTGTTTTATATTTAATTTCTACGAATTTTTAAAAATAGTAAAATGCATCAAAAAATTCTGAAAATTTTTACCAAATCTTTTAATAATTTTCAGAACCCAAAAATATTTTTATTTTTATTTTTTGCATCAAAAATTATTTTTAAATCATTTAAATGATTATTTTTAATTAGTTAATGATGATTAATTAATTAATTAAAAATACATTTAGGTATTTAAAAATTCCAAAAAAATTCACATTGCATTTTAATACATTTAGAAACATTATCAAACTCTTCAAACAAATTTCTATTTGGTCCTTGACCTATTTTGACAATTTTCTTTGGAATTAAGGTTCTTAAAAGGCAATATTTTTGTCCTAACTTAGAAAAATTCATTCTGCCTAACCATGAAGAATTTGATGTTGGTTCTTTTTGCATTGCATTATTCATACCATGTAGTTTCTAGGGTAAAATTGGTTTGAATTTATCTTTCATTTTCAATTTGATGTGCATTTTTCCTTTTGAAGTGCCTTAAAACCCTAGCCAACTTGAGAAAATCATAACTCCCATTAGGTTAAGAGTTAGATCCCCTCCTTTGGGCAGTGAACTTATGTAGGGTTAGGGTTCCTTTGATCCCATTTTCAATTTTTTATCTTGTCATTTGCTTCTGATTTTGAATTTTGCTTTGTATCTTGTGCATAAACCCTAATTTTTGCCTTCATTTGCATTCATCTCTCATTTGCTTGCATACATGAGATTGCCATGACATTTTGTGCATTCACATGACTCCTAAGACATCTTAGGACACATTAGAATCATGTTTGATCATTGCATCATTCATTTTCCATGTTATACTTCCATTGCATTTCATAAACTTTCATGAACTTTCATGGTTCAAAACATGCTTCATTTGCATCCCCATCCTTGTATGATTATCCACAACCCTTGATATGTGTTTGCTTTATCTCTTAGCATCATTAACATCATGTTTGTGCTTCTGACTTTGGTTTGCATCATTGCATTCATTTCATGTTCACTTCATTTCATTTTCTTGTTGCTAACTTTTCAGGTGGTAAGTCATTGAGAAGTGAATTTGCCTTCACTTCTCATAATCTCTTATCATCTCTCTTATGCATCATTTCTGAATTTTACTTGTGTATTAGAGTGAGCTTGCTCGTTCATGTCTCTTTCTTCACCTTCTTTCTTCAAGCAACTTATCTTCTTAAGTGAAGTAAGTTGACTTGCTTCTTCTGCTTCTCTTCCTTCCATCTTTGCTTCTTCCTTGGTGGCTTTCCTTGAAGATCTTTTGCAAGCCTCACAAACCCTAGGAATACCCAAGCATGATCACAATTAGGGTTTGATTATTCCCCCATTAGTTTTATCTTTGTGTCATCTTTGTGTCTTATCTTCTCATCTCTTAATCAAGGACTAAACCCTAAAGGTTTTAAGGCTTTGTGATTAGGGTTATGCCTGTATCCTTCTATTAGGATGGAGTGTATAACTTTAATCCTAAGTGTTAAACCCTTAATGTGTTTAAATCCTTTAATCAATCCATCTAATAAATCACTAAGACATCAAGCTTGTAACTTGGGCCTTGCATTAGGGTTCTAATTCTTCCTTAATTGGTTAAGAAGGACTAACCCTAGTGTTAATGGACAAGTCCCCCTCAAGTTGTCTTACAAACCCTAAAACCCATTTCTTAATCTTATCATTAACTAAAATCCACTCAAATAAAGGCTTTGTTTTGTCATGAGGTTAATCCCTAATCATGGATTAAGTTGAGGAGCCTTCCTCATCTTAAATGTTCTCATCTATTATCCTTCTATTAGGATGGTGTAATGGGTCCATTAAATCCTTGATTATGGCTTAAACTCATTACTTAACACCAAACAAAAACAACAAAAACATCCAAATAAATACAAGTAGGTTAATGATCTTAATCCTACATCATGGTGACCAAGTGTGAGGTGCTTACTTCATACTTAAGGTATTCTCATTACCCCTAATCAGAGGGAAGATGTGATGAGTTTACTAACCCTTGGTTTAGGCATAAGCTCATTAACTTATGACAAACTCCAAAAAGCAATAAAAGATTGAAAAAACAACAAACAAACAATAATCGTCTCCTCTGGGATTCTTTTCTCACCTCATTCACTCACAAACGAGAACTTGCTTCTTCCGTCTAATGCAAGACAGTCTGCACCTGAGCCAGACAGGTCATACACTTGAGCACAGACAAGTAAGCAGTTCACAAGTCAATTTACCTTTTTAGTCTCTTTGAGTCGAACTACGGTGTTCTGACTTCCTCATTGCACGAGAGGATACGTAGGCATAACTTAACAGTTATCGAACAAAAGTCTCTGTATATTCCCCCTCCTTCCAGCATTATTCTTTAAGCCTCATAGTCTTGAGCTTTGCACTCTTGTTCTTACACTGACACATCACATATTTCACCTCACTTTCTTCTAGCACTGATACTTGCTTTCTTTCCAGCTTTGATACACAAATAGCACTGACACTACCCCTTTTAAACACAAATCTTTCAAGCGTGGATCCTGTCGAGTACGGCGGACAATCTGGGTGCTAATACCTTCCCAGGTTGTAACCAACCCCCTTTCTCAGTTTCTCTGGTTCGCAATCGTCTTATCCATATATTTCTAGGTTAATGCAGCATTACCTTTCCTTCGGGATAAAAATGCCTAGCTGGCGACTCTTTTCTTTTCAGTTCACCCTTGTGTGTTCTCTCCCTTCGCCGACAGTTCGCGTCTGTACCCCTCCTGACCTAGGTGTCATTTGGTGGGAGCGACAGCTTGGCGACTCTGCTGGGGAACCTTATACTGTAATCAGGGCTTCTGGTTCTTTTTGTGGGTTCCTCCTAGCGCTTGTTTGATTTGTGTTTACTGGGGTGTTATGTGCAATTTGTGCTTATTTGCTTGCTTTATTTATTGCTTTATGTATAGCTTTATTTACTGCTTTCTTTACAGTTTTACATATTTCATATTGTCATTATCATTGTTGGACCTGGCTTCTGTTTTGGTGGGTGGGGTTCCATTGAGAGTTTGAGGTCCTATACCTGGGACCTGAGTGACACCTAGGCTAGAGTGGTTCATGTTCTTTCCCATTCCATTTCGGTCTAGTGCGGGAATATGAAACACGGTTCATAAGTCTGGATGACCTTTATTATGACCTTCAGAAACTGAGGTGAATTAGAGGAGGATCTTTTATGGTTATTGTAAACACTGTACCTCCGGGTTAGAAGTGTTTACACTTCTCATAACTGATCCAAGTTTGAGGATCCTTGTTTTAGAACATTACCTGTGAGGGGGTTGGGTTGTTTACAGGTTTGCAGGTACCCTTGGCCACATCATACCCTGTTACTATTTTGTTTAAGAGTACCTCACTTTGGACAGTTCTTGTGATTAACCCGGGACATGTGACTCTTTATTTGAGTCCCCCACCTTGGTTACTGGATTTCTAAGCCTCCATCTAGACCTTTTTGTTGAACATGCATGGACTTATATCAAGACAGATAATCAGATCCAGCTTGATCACAAACCCTTGCATATCATTTGCATATATCATCATTGCATCATTTAACATTTGTTTATTTGTTTTTCAGGGTATCCACATCATATCTGGTTTGGTTTTGACCCCTTCTTCTGCATAGACCTTTGCTTCACCAGTTATCTGCTTCAGCTATCTTCATCATCACCAGCATCAGCCTGTCAGTGGCTCATTTCCAGCATCAGTCTGTGATCTTCATCAGTACTAATCTTCAGATCTTCAGCAGCATTCATGACTACTCCCAGGAAGAGCAACATATCCTACCATTTCTTTGAACCTGTGTTGACCGGCATCAGGCAGGTCCAGTCACTTATCACACCAGATCATATCCCACTGTTCAGGGAGCACTATGGAGGAATCTTAGATATGGTTATGGACCTTGACCCTTCTCAGAGAAGCATGATCCACACCTGCTTGCAGTTTTATGATCCTCCATTGAGATGCTTCACTTTTCCAGACTTCCAGCTAGGGCCTCTGCTGGAGGAATTTTCTTCATTGGTGGGGGTACCTATCAGGGGTGGAATCCCCTTCAACCCAGAAATGCCAGCTCCCAGCAATGAAGAAGTAGCAAAAGCACTGTACCTGGAGCCTGCTTTGATTGAGCAAAATATGACAACAAAGGTTGGGATCCCTGGTTTGCATTTGGATTTCTTGATTTCTCAGGCCATCCTGAAGGCCTCAATGGGGGAATGGAAGGCAGTCTGTGCATTGTTGGCCCTCAGCATATATGGGGCTATACTGTTTGCAGATGAGCCCAAATTTGTCAGCAAGAATGCCATCCATCTGTTTCTTCTGAGGAACCCAGTGCCTACACTGCTGGGAGACTTTTACTACTCCGTTCATCAGAGGAATGAGAAACAAAGGGGGAAGTTGGTGAGATGTTGTGCTCCTTTATTTTACACCTGGCTGCTCAAACACCTGTCTAAGTCAGATGCCTTCTTGAATCCTCACCAACAGAAGAATTGGGCCAAGAGGCTCATTGCCTTGACTTCAGATGATATCAGATGGTGCACCCAAAGCACCAAGGGCAAGGACATTATCACCAGGTGTGGACAATATCCAAATGTACCTCTGATTGGAGTAAAGGGTTGCATTAACTACAATCCTTTACTGTTTAAGAGACAACTGGGTTATGCTTTGGTTCACCCTCCCAGAGTGCAGGATTTAGCTGAGACCCTGTATTGTGAAGTAAAACCTAATTCAGCTACTGTCAGACAAGCATCCTGGGCTTGGGACAACACCCAGACAAAAGGTATGGCCATTCTTTGAAGGTGTAATAATGTTCCTCAGCTCAGTACTATGACTGGTCCCGTACTAGAGCCCAGATTACTAGAATGTCTTTCACCTTGGAAGACATACCTGGCCCATCTACAGTACAACCTGCAGCAACTGTCAGCCTAGAAGAATTTGAGAAGCTGAAGGAAAGAAATGAGAACCTATCTCAAGCTTTAAAGAAGACTCTTTGGGAAAGGAGTGATGGTCGTCTGGACATTGAGAGATTGGAGAAGCTCAGAGTGGAGCATCTTACCAAAATTGAGAAGACAGAGGACTACATCAGGAAAGCAAGAGCTGGGGAGCAAATATTGAAGAATGCTTGTAAAGAAGCCAAGATTCAGAAGGCTAGGACTGAGCTCTATCTGCAAGAGAGTCAAGCTAGGTGGGTCAGGATCACTGAATCCCGTTCACAAGAAGACCAGAAAACTCAAGCCAAGATTGAACAGTTAGAGGCCAATGAGAAGAAGCAGCAGGAAGCTTTGTTGGCAGCCCAGAAGGAGATTTCAGAGTTGAAACTTAGAGCAGGATTGAAGAGATCAAAGGACCAGGACAGGCACAAGAAGCTGACCACTGCCATTGCCACCAGGAACCTCCTCATTAGGACCATTACAAAGCACCCGGCTGGTCCAGTGACTGAGGCACTCCTGAAGGAGGTCAGAGAGGATGAATTTGGGCTGGATGTTTGATTCTCTGTTTGTTGTTGTTTCCATCTGATGTACTTTTTCTTTTTGATGTATTTTGACCCTCCATGGGCATATGTTGTAAAACAAGACTATGTATTGTTCATCATTTGTAATATATTAGTTTGCTTTCATGAGGTTTGTTTTCTCAGCAACATCAAACATCTTCCTCGAGGTCTGGAAAGGTCAAAACCAAGAACCAAACCGGATACCTTGGAAAACAAATAAGCATATTGCATTGCATACTAACTTTTATTTTGTTTTGTAGGTTTTATGATTTTTGTTTCTAACTTTGTTGTGATCTCAGGAAACATTGCTCGTCGCCGAGTGTTCCCTGTCAACCGCACGCACCGGTACCCGACTTGCAACAACCTTCCCGGTATTCAAATGGCACAAGTACAGCAGGATCTGACTGAGGTCAGACATCAGATGGCTAATGAGAGAGTGGAGATGAGAAATCAGATGTCTCAATTCATGGTTGTGATGACTGGCTTGGCCCAGAGTCAAGAAAGGTTAAGGGAGCTGGTGGAAAGACAAACTCCTGAGGAGCCTCACCTTGGAACAGGAGGAACTAGTAACAATGAACGGGGTCAGACTCGTATTGATCCACCAGTATTTGGACCTCATCTGGATCCATAAGCTAACATCCCGAGAAATGTGCAAGGTAATACTACTGGGGGGAGAATCTTGCAGGAGGATCCCCAAGAAGAGAAGTTTACTGTTATGGAAGCTGGGGATGAAGTATATGACAGGAGATTGGACGAAATTGCTGAGAAGTTGATATCTTTGGAGTCTCAGAATTTTTTGGGCTTCGATGTGATGGATATGGGACTGGTGGATGGGGTGAGAATTCCCCACAAATTTAAACCCCCATGCTTTGAAAAGTACAATGGTACCTCCTGCCCACTGTCGCTCCCAAAAGATGAGACTGAGCTCAAATGAGGTACAGACGCAAACGGTCGGTGAAAGGAGGGTGTGAGAACACACAGGAGTGAACTCACAGGAAAAGAAAGAGTCTCCAGCTAGGCATTTTTATCCCGGAGGAAAGGTAATGCTGCATAGACCTAGAAAAGATATGGATAAGACGGTTGCGAACCAGAGAGACTGAGAAAGGGGGTTGGTTACAACCTGGGAAGGTATTAGCACCCAGATTGTCCGTCGTACTCGACGGGATCCAAGCTTAAAAGATTTGTGCTTAAAGGGGTAGTGTCAGTGCAATTTGTGTATACAAGAGCTGGAAAGAGTGCAAGTGTCAGTATAAAAGAAGTGTGAAGTGTGTAAATGTACAGTGTCAGTGTAAGAACAGGAGTAAAGTGCTTAAGATCATGAGGTTAGAAGAATAATGCTGAAAGAGGGGGAATATACAGAGACTTTTGTTCGATAACTATTAAGTTATGCCTACGTATCCTCTCGTGCAATGAGGAAGTCAGAACACCGTAGTTCGACCCATAGAGACTGAAAGATAAATTGACTTGTGAACTGCTTGCTTGTCAATGCTCAAGTGTATGACTTGTCTGGCTCAAGTGCAAACTGTCTTGCATTAGACGGAAGAAGCAAGTTCTCGTTTGTGAGTGAATGAGGTGAGAAAAGAATCCCTGAGGAGACGATTATTGTTTGTTTTTTTGTTTTCAATCTTTTATTACTTTTTGGAGTTTTGTCATAAATTAATGAGCTTAAGCCTAAACCAATGGGTTAGTAAACTCATCACATCTTCCCTCTGATTAAGGGTAATGAGAATACCTTAAGTGTGAAGTCAGCTTCTCACACTTAATCACCTTTGATGCAGGATTAAGATCATTAACCTACTTGTGATTATTTAGATGCTTTTGTTGTTTTTGTTTAGTGTTAAGTAATGAGATTAAGCCATAATCAGGAATTAAACTGACTCATTACACCATCCTAATAGAAGGATAATAGATGAGAATGTTTAAGCCGAGGAAGAATCCTCAACTTAATCCATGATTAGGGATTAATCTCATGACAAAGCAAAGCCTTTATTAGATGGATTTTAGTTAATGATAAGATGAAGAAATGAGTTTTATGGTTTGTAAGACAACTTGAGGAGGACTTGTCCATTAACACTAGGGTTAGTCCTTCTTAACCAATTAAGGAAGAATTAGAACCCTAATGCAAGGCCCAAGTTACAAGTTTGATGTCTTGATGATTATTAAGTGAATTGATTAAAGGATTTAAACACATTAAGGGTTTAACACTTAGGATTAAAGTTATACACTCCATCCTAATAGAAGGATGCAGGCATAACCCTAATCACAAAGCCTTAAAGCCTTAGGGGTTTAGTCCCTGATTAAGACGTGAGAAGAGAAGACTCAATGAGACACAAAGGTAAAATCTAAATGGGGGGGACTAATCAAAACCCTAATTATTGTCATGCTTGGTTGTTCCTATGGTTTGTGAGGTTTACAAGAAATATCTTCAGAGGAACCACCAGGAAGCAGATGAAAGGAGCAAAGAGAAGCAAAGTAACTTGCTTCATTTAAGAAGGCAAGTCACTTGAGGAAAGAAAGTATGGAGAAGAAGAAAGAGCAAGCTCAATCTCAAACACAAGACAAAAGGCAACAAATGAAATATGAGAGAGATGAAAAGAGATTGTGAGAAGTGAAGGCAAATTCACTTCTCAAAGCAACTTACCACCTGAAAAGTTAATGAAAGAAATGAAATGCAATGCAAAATGAGGTGAAATGATATGATGCAAACCAAAACCAGAAGCATGAGTGTGATGTTAATGATGCTATGAGATGATACAAACATGAAACAAGGCATGAGGATTATCATACAAGCATATGGATGTAAATGAAGCATGCTTAGAAACATGAACATACATGAAAAGTTATGGAATGCAAATGACATACAACATGACAAATGAAAAATGAAATGATCAAACATGATTCTAATATGTCCTAAGATGTGTTATTAATCAAATGGATGCATAAAATGTCATGGAAAGTCATGGTATGCAAGCAAATGCAAGATGAATGCAAAAGGAAGCCCAAATTAGGGTTTTTGATCAAGGCACAAAACAAAAAACAAAACCAGAAGCAAACATCAAGATAAAAAATTGAAAATGCATCCAAGGGAACCCTAAACCTACACAAACTCACTGCCCAAAGGAGAGGATCCAATTCTTAACCTAGTGAAAGTTATGAATTTACTAAGGTTGCTAGGGTTTTAAGGTACCTTGTCAAGAAAAATGTCAAACAAATTGAAAATGCAAGATCAAATCATGCCAATTTAATCCTATAAACTACATGCTATACAAGATGCAATGCAAAAAGAATCAAATCCAACTCTCAAAGACTAGGCAGAAATGAATTTTCAAAGATTGGATCAAAATAATGCCTTGAAATGAAATTAATTCCATGGAAAATTGTCAAAAGACATCAAGATCAAAAAATAAATTTGGTTTGAAGGTTGGACAATGTTTCTAAATGATTTTAAATGTTTCATGAATTTTTTTGTGATTTTTAAATACCTAAAAGTATTTTTAATTAATTAATTATCATTAATTAATTAAAAAGAATCTTTTAAATGATTTAAAAATAATTTTTAATGCAAAAAATGAAAATGAAAATGTTTTTGGTTTCTGAAAATTAATAAAAGGTTGCATAAAAATTTTCAGAATTTTTCAATGATTTTTACTTTTTTAAAATAAATGAACAAAACAAATGGATTTAAATGAAAATAAAATTGAATTTAATGGGAAGTAAGCAAGATCAAGGGCCAGCGTTCAAACTGGATGCGCGGGAGTTGACTGCGCGCGTCATCCAGTGGCTGAGATTCAAACCAACCTAATTAAACTAATCTGAATTAATTAATTTAATTAAATGTGATTAGGGTTTTAATGTGAAATCTGGACCACTCATTCACGCGCCAGTCAGCCCTAGTCAACCCATCCAACGTACCAAATTCAAACTTCATTTAATTACACAGATTAAACCCTAATCACTTTCAGGTGGCCGGAGAAGACTTCCGGTCGTCTTCTCCGGCAAGACCCTCACCTGAAAGTTGCTAAATCTCTCCCTAGGCTATGAAAATGAACCCTAATCGCCCAGAAATCATCCCCATTCAACACTGAATCAAAACCCCCAAACAAAAATCATTTTTCATTCATCAATCATGTGAATCGAAGCAAAACATATTTAGGTCAGGAAAGTTTCAGAACACGATTACATGCTTATTTCTCAACCATTTCCAAAAGTAAAAACATCAGAGTGATCAGCAAAGCATGAGGAACAATTTAGAAACTTAAAAACTCATTTCTGGAAAAAAAAGTTCTTGAGATACCTGAGCTTTGAGCTTTCTCAGTTTGCAACTTTCTGACCTTCTTTCTTTGTGCAAACCACTCCTCTTAGGCCCCTGATGAAGTCTTGATACTTGGAAGAAGTTTGTGACGGCTAGTTTGGAAGATTACAGAAGTTCTATTCAAGGGGGGGGGTGATCGTGTTTCTGATTCAGGGAGTTTCAGGCTATGGTGATGGGTGGTTTTTGATCAGTGAAGCATGTTGAGTTTGTTTGTGAAGTTTGTTTGTGTGTTTGCAGCTTGTGGAGAGTGTTTCGAAGAGTTTTGCAAATGGGGTCGAAAATGAGAGAGTTGTGTTCTTGGTGCTTTCAGCCTTGTGTGTTGTGTGAAATGTCTTGCTTTTGGTTTGTATAAACAAATGGGATTGGTCAGATGAGTTGATGTGTGCTGTTGTGATTGGTATGGCTCAAGTTGCCAAAATGTCAAGTTTGTGTAAGAGAGGCATGGGCTACTAGCTAGCCAAGGACAAATGGGGTGTCCTGCGAAGCAAGAAGTGTGGAGAGCCCTAGGATTGATTATGAAGTCAGCAAGCAAGTGGATTCATACTTGAGTGAGTTTTTGCAACTTGCTTCACTTTGGTTTCTTTTGAAAATTCTTGCTCCATAAGTCATGAAAATGAGTGATCCCTTGGCCCATTCTGAATTTTAGATGTCACATGATCATGTTGTGAAGAAATGATACACATTTGAGGCCTTTAGAACACTTGATCAAACCATTTTGCAAAATACCTCTTTGGTAGAAAACTTCAAATTTTGTGATTTTAGCCAACTTTGACAAGCCATAACTTTTGATCCAAAATGAATTAGGTCAAGTTCTTGTACTTTTTGAAAAGGGAATGATCCATTCTACAACTTTCATGACCAAAGCTTTTCCATTTGAAGCATTTTTGAATCAAAAAGCAAGGGTTGAAAAAGTTTCCCAAAATGGCAATTTTCATTAAAAAGTCAACTTTCCCAAAAAGTCAACTTTGCAAATGACTTGAGATTCTTCAATTTTGTGAACTTCCAACATCTTATATGATCAAATAAAGATCATACACAATCAAAATGATGAAGAACACCCTTTGGTTGGGTCATTGGGGGCCTCAGATGCCCTGATTTTGCACTGACTTGCTTAGAAAGTCAACCCTTGATCAGATGACTTCCCCATTGAATTTCTTCATGAAAATTGATATGTATTCTCCCTATACCATATAGAGACCAATAGAAGCAAGAATGACCAAAAAAATTGGAGTTATGGCCTTTGAAACCAAAACCCTAATTCTGGGTCATCTGTGCAGTCAAACCTGGCTCTGCTTCCATGCCATTTTCAGTTCTTGTGATTCTTTGACATTCTTGACTTTGAGAGGATATAATATGATGCTTGAACATACATGGACCCCTTTGAAGTGATTGATGACCTTTGGAGTGGCTCAAGAAGCTCTTGGGTTGCTCAGATCACAAACCCTAGATGCAGATGACTTTGAACCAATGCAATGAATCAAAAACGTGGTATGAGATGTTATGATTGGATTTATGCATATGAGGAGATCACAAGCCATGGTGTGAATGGGTGAGGGAAAATTTGGGGTGTTTACAGCTGCCCCTATTCAAACATGAGTTAGCTGTGCAGGATGTAAGCGACGGCTTAATAGGCAAACAAGATAACTTGTGGTTGAATACCAAAGACAGTCCAAAATTTGCGCTCACAGAATGAAGAAGAAAAGGGATATAGATTGTAAAAGAAAATAAAGTATATTGTAAAGTGGGGGCGACGGAGGAAGACCGTCGAGCAGAGGACGACTGCTAGGGAAAGAGCAATGACGGGGACGGCCGACACGCTGGGAAAAGTGCGGGAAATAAAGCAATGACGGGGACGGCCGACATGCTGGGGATAAAAGGGATTATGATGGGGACGGCCATCGAGTAAAGCTATAAGATTTTCTGGGGATTAATGAAAAATGATGGGGACGGCCACCAAGTTCAAAAAGTAATGTAAACAACGATGGGGACGGCCATCGGGCAAAACTGATGAAGGACGTTCATCAGGAAAAAGAAAAGGGACCACGACGGGGATGGCCATCGGGTTAAAGAATAAATGAAATAATGATGAGGGACGGTCATCAAAGGTGAAGGACGATCACCTAGCAGGGGACGGCTTCTCTGAAAGGGGTAAGATGAGGGACAGTCATCTAAGGTGAAGGACGATCACCTGGCAGGGTACGGCTGCCGAAAATATCGCAACATAGGACGAATGCCGGATAAAAGGTCAACGATGGGGACGACCATCGGACGAGCATGATGAAGGACGATCATCAAGAGGTGAAGGATGATCACCTAGCAGGGGACGGCTGCTCTCAAGGTTTATCATGACATAGGACGAATGTCAGATAACAATATCAACGATGGGGACGGCCATCGGATAAAATGATGAAGGACGATCATCAAAAGGTGAAGGACGATCACCTAGCAGGGGACGGCTGCTAAATATCACGACATAGGACGAATGTCGGATAGAAAAGATCAACGATGGGGACGGCCATCGGATGAGCATGATGAAGGACGATCATCAAGAGGTGAAGGACGATCACCTAGCAGGGTACGGCTGCTCTCAAGGTTTATCATGACATCGGACGAATGTCAGATAGAAAAGAAATTTTGCTTTGCTGGCGATCTACTGGGGAATAGTAAACACGGACGAGTGTTTATATCCAAGAAACAAAAAGGTATATGTGTTTGGACGCTGTGTATAGATTAAAGATGCGGACGAGCATCCCTAAGACAACGATACGGACGAGTATCGGGTAGAAACAAATACTGACACGTGTTCAGAGATGATGATACGGACGAGTATCAACTGGTTAACAAGGAACACGGACGAGTGTTGAATCTGAGGGGACTTCTTTGGGGAATAGTAGACACAGACGAGTGTCTATATTCAAGAAGACAAAAGTGTTTGACACAGTGTATGGATTAAAGATGCGGATGAGCATCCTTAAGACTATGATATGGACGAGTATCAGGTAGAAACAAACGCTTGACGCATGTTCTGAGATGATGGTACGGACGAGTACCAACTGGTTAACAAAGAACATGGACCAGTGTCAAATCTGATATAAGTGATGTATACAAAATACGGACGAGTATCTGTATAGACGGGTATCTAACCTGTTGGGGAGAATGACACAGACGAGTGTCGAAAGGAGAAAAGTAATATACACAAGTATCTGATATACAAAGTGTTTAGGTTACTGTGCCGGGGAAGGTGAGATGGACGGATGTCAAGAAAATTCTATATATAAGTATATGTGAGTGCAAAGAGGATGCTTTGGCTTTCTGCTGGGGATATGACACGGACGGGTGCCACAAGGAGGTATTAGTTTTGTGAGAGAAATGTTTGGGCTCTCTGCCGGGGAATCTGGGGAGCATTTTGTATATTGTTGATGGATTGTCATTATTCACAAGTGCTTGATTCAGAACATGGCTTATGATTATGCAGTATGTTTGATTTTTTCCGTAATGCTCCGCTTTAGACGGAATGCTACGCTTTGTGGGGGCGAATATGATGCGAATGCCATGATTATGCAAGGATACCTTTCCGGGATTCGGATCCCGTTGCTGTGAAGATCTCTGGTCGATCTGTTTGAAATGGGCATCCCAGCTGGGGATGAGATCATTGGTAGATCTGATGAGATGTATCTGCTTGGGGGAATAGGTCACTGGTAGACCCATCCTTGGTAATGAGGGACCCAGCTGGGTTTTGTAGAAGCTTTCGTCACTCTGTTGTGATTCCTTCATGCGTTGCTCTTCTGGATAGAGGCTGAAACTCTGTGGGGAAGTGGTTCCCTGGCTTTTGTACTTGGCTGAGGAGGCAGAAAGATTGGCACCTCGGCTGGGAGAAGTAACAAGTGGCAACTCAGCTGGGGAGAAAACACCTTGAGTGAGTGTTGATTTGCTAGCTTGCTGGGATGAAGCTTACATGCCCCATGCTGCGCTTTTGACTACCTGCAATCCTGCAAAGACAGAGAGACGCACAAGTAATCCCGAGGTATCCTTTACTGGATCCCATCATGAGAGTTCAGACACTCCCAGGAATAAGTATATTTCCTGCAAGCACGCATTCTTTAGAAAAGAAACATCTGTGTTTATGCAATCAGTATCTTTAAAGACATCGGACATTTTGCAAATGAAAATAAAATGTACGAGACGAGACATGACTGAAAATCTGATTTTATTAATTTATGTGCCCTGAATTGGCAAGATACAGTCAAAGAAACATATCTCCTAAAATGAGGGGATTGTTACAAATTGAGAAACAAAATGCTGGCAATGTTGACGACGCTTCGAGGAGCTTCCCTTTTGCTATGACTCGTATGACATTTGACGTTCTTCTCGTCTTGCTTTCTGAAGGAGGCTGATTCTGATAGAAGCTTGATCCTTTCGAGGTTTATCAAGTTGTAGGTGATACAGACGAATTCAGAATGCAGTTGTTCGCTTATTCCCTTATTTTGCATGGATCGCCCTTTCGGGTTTTCAATCCATCGGGATACCCATTTTTGCCTGAGTCGTCCAATGCGGCTTTTCAACTCAGCGAGTGTACATTTTTTCTTATTTTTCCCTTATTTTTGCCTGAGTCTTTTATTCTGTTTTTGACTCGCCAGGATGCCCTGTTTTTGCCTGGACTTACATTCTGTTTTTATGTCCAGCGGGTCATTTTATGTGAAGTATTTTTTAACTGCATCTGAATTTACAGGGGACGGGAAGTCTTCACCATCCATGGTGCTGAGCATCAGAGCTCCACCTGAGAAAACTTTCTTTACTACGAATGGTCCTTCATAGTTCGGAGTCCACTTGCCCCTGTGGTCTGTATGAGGAGGGAGGATTCTCTTTAGCACAAGATCTCCTACTTGGTACTCTCGGGGCCTGACTTTCTGATCGAAGGCTCTCTTCATTCTTTTCTGATACAACTGCCCATGACAGATTGCAGCCAATCTTTTCTCTTCGATCAGACTTAGTTGCTCGTATTGGGATCGGACCCATTCTGCTTCGTTCAGCTTAACATCCATCAGTACCCGTAAGGAGGGTAATTCAACTTCAACAGGTAGGACTGCCTCCATACCATACACAAGCTGATACGGTGTTGCCCCAGTGGATGTTCTGATTGACGTGCGATACCCATGCAAGGCAAACGGTAGCATCTCATGCCAGTCTTTGTAGGTGACTACCATCTTCTGCACAATCTTCTTGATATTCTTATTAGCCGCCTCAACAGCGTCGTTCATCTTTGGCCTGTAAGGAGAAGAATTGTGGTGTTGGATCTTGAAGTCCCGACATAACTCGGCCATCATTTTGTTGTTTAAGTTGGAACCATTATCAGTAATGATTCGCTCGGGAACTCCGTATCGACAGATGATATCTCTCTTCATAAATCTGGCTACCACTTGTCTTGTAACGTTTTCATATGAAGCTGCTTCGACCCACTTGGTGAAATAGTCAATGGCAACCAGGATGAATCTGTGGCCATTTGAAGCAGTCGGTTCAATCTTGCCAATCATATCAATGCCCCACATAGCAAAGGGCCAGGGTGAAGACATCACATTCAAAGGATTGGGAGGCACATGCACCTTATCTGCATAAATCTGGCATTTATGGCATTTTCTAGCGTAGGCACAACAGTCGGCATCCATGGTGATCCAGTAATAGCCTGATCTTAGCAATTTCTTAGCCATTGCATGTCCTCCAGCATGGGTACCAAAGGATCCTTCGTGCACTTCATGCATTAACAAGTCTGCTTCTGTTCTATCAACGCATCTGAGGAGTACCATATCAAATTTTCTCTTGTACAGGGAACCATCGGTGTTCAGAAAGAAACTACCAGCAAGCCTTCTCAAAGTCTTCTTATCATTGGAAGATGCCCCAGGTGGGTATGTTTGATCCTCCAAGAAGCACTTAATGTCATGGAACCAAGGCTTATCATCTTTGACAACATCTGCTGAGAACACATATGCTGGTCTGTCGAGTCTGGACACTGAAATTTGAGGTACAAAGTTGGCAGCTTGCACTTTGATCATGGATGAAATGGTAGCCAGAGCATCTGCAAACTGATTCTTGTCCCGAGGGATATACTCAAGCTTGACCGTTGTGAAGAAAGTCAATAACCTCCTTGTATAATCCCTGTAAGGTACCAGATGATCCTGGTGCGTGTACCATTTGCCATTGGTTTGATTGATTACCAAAGCTGAATCTCCGAACACAGTCAAAGTCTTGATCCTGAGGTCAATGGCTTCTTCAAGACCCATAATACAGGCTTCGTATTCAGCTTCGTTGTTAGTGCAGTTGAAAATGAGTTTTGCCGAGAAAGGCATGTGAACTCCTTTAGGTGTAATGAGTACTGCACCAACACCATGACCATTCATATTAACAGCCCCATCAAACATCATAGTCCATCCTTCTTCTGGGTCAGGCCCTTCAGTGTGAACAGGCTCTTCATGATCTTTTGCTTTTATGAACATGATGTCTTCATCAGGAAAGTCAAATCTCATAGGCTGGTAATCATCAATAGGTTGCTCAGCAAGATATTCAGACAATACACTGCCCTTGATGGCTTTCTGAGATGTGTACTGGATGTCATATTCTGTGAGGATCATTTGCCATCTTGCAACCCGTCCGGTAAGTGCTGGCTTCTCAAAAATATACTTGACTGGGTCCATCTTTGAGATTAATAAGGTAGTGTGGGTTAACATATACTGTCTCAGTCGGCGAGCAGCCCACGCTAAAGCACAGCAAGTTTTCTCGAGCAGTGAATAACGTTGTTCACAGTCGGTAAACTTTTTGCTTAGGTAGTAAATTGCATACTCTTTTCGACCAGACTCGTCATGCTGGCCCAGCACACACCCCATTGACTCTTCTAATACTGTCAAGTACATTATCAGAGGTCTTCCTTCAACTGGAGGCATAAGGATTGGAGGTTCTTGTAAGTACTCCTTGATCTTGTTAAAAGCCCTCTGGCAGTCTTCGTTCCACCTGACCATCTGTTCTTTTCTCAATAGCTTGAACAAAGGTTCGCAAGTTGCTGTAAGGTGAGATATGAACCTTGAAATGTAGTTCAAACGACCTAAGAACCCTCGAACTTCTTTTTCTGACTTTGGTGCAGGCATTTCTTGAATAGCTTTGACTTTATCAGGGTCAACTTCAATCCCTTTCTCACTTACAATAAAACCCAGGAGCTTACCGGATCGCACCCCAAATGTGCATTTGTTGGGTTTTAACTTCAGCTGGTACTTCCTCAAGCGCTTAAATAGCTTCAGCAGGTTTACCAGGTGGTCTTCTTCTGTGAGGGACTTGGCAATCATGTCATCCACATAACATTCAATTTCTTTATGGATCATGTCATGGAATAATGTTACCATAGCCCGTTGATATGTAGCACCAGCATTCTTCAGTTCGAATGGCATCACCTTGTAACAGAACGTGCCCCAGGGTGTGATGAAGGTTGTCTTCTCCATGTCTTCAGGTGACATTTTGATCTGATTGTATCCTGAAAATCCTTCCATGAAGGAGAATACCGAGAACTGAGCCGTATTATCAACCAATACATCAATGTGAGGTAAAGGGAAGTCATCTTTTGGGCTGGCTCTGTTCAGATCCCGGTAGTCCACACACATCCTCACCTTGCCATCTTTCTTAGGCACAGGTACAATATTAGCAACCCACGGTGGATATCTAGTCACAGCAAGGAACCCGGCGTCCCACTGCTTTTGTACCTCTTCCTTGATTTTCATTGCCATGTCTGGGCGAGTACGGCGCAGTTTCTGTTTAACTGGCGGGCAATCTTCTCTTAAAGGAAGCTTGTGCATAACAATGTTGGTGTCCAACCCTGGCATATCCTGATAAGACCAAGCAAACACATCCACATATTCCTGAAGCAGGTCAATCAGTTGTCTCTCCACTGAGTCTTGTAAGCAGGCCCCGATTTTAACCTCTTTCACATCTTCTTCCGTACCAAGATTAACCGTTTCGACCTCCTCCTGATGAGGAGTGATAACCTTCTCCTCTTGCCTTAACAACCTGGCTAGCTCTTCAGGAAGCTCATAATCTTCTTCAACCCCTTCATCAGCTTGATTGATTGGATTGTCAAAGTCATACAGAGTCATAGCTGTACTGTTGTCGGTGCGGTCTGAAAGGCACTCTCTGCAAGGGTTCAGATTGTTCATTTTAGTGATTGATTTTAATCTTGTTTTAGAAAGAGTGAAATGAAGTTGTCATTTTGAAAACATTGCCATTTATTTTTTTTTGTACAAAAAGAAAAATGGAAAAACAGTGAGCGGAAAAGAAAAAGACTCATTTGCAAAAGATGTCTGATTATCATTGATTGATCTATTTGCACAAAATTACAGATGGCCCGATTACAAAATGATTCTTGTCATCTTGGGCAAGATGCAAGACTTGATGCATGCTTAAAAATACAGGAATTAATAATTACTCTGCAGGAGTAACTCTTATAATTTCCTGGGAAGACCAGTTTGAGATACTGCTCCCCGGGATCCTTGGACGTATCCAGCTCTCCAGGTTGCGGTCGCTTTCATCCTCGTCTTCCAAGTTGTTCACGGCATCTGGGGTGAGCATCCCCCCACTGACAAAATTGGGCTTCTCAGCAGCCTCTGCTTGATCTTGTTGAGTTGGTTTGTAACCCAACCCAAATCTATCCTCCTTCTTCTCTACGGGCAGCAACTTGCCCCAGCCTTGGGCAGTCCCCTCTTCAACAACCCTCTGGGCTTGCTGATAAGATGTCATTGAGGTTCCAGGTACAGCGGATGCTTCATTTATGTTCAAGGCCTCAAACCCTTGACTCATAGTTTCATGGATCTCCCCATCCATCTCAATGTATTTGTATGTAGCCAGATGGCTAACAAAGATATCTTCCTCTCCACAAATAGTAACGACTTGGCCCTCCCACTCGAATTTTAACTTCTGGTGAAGGGTTGACGTCACGGCGCCAGCGGCGTGTATCCATGGTCTACCCAATAGAAAGCTGTAGGCAGGCTGTATATCCATCACAAAGAATGTCGCTTTGAAAGTCTGTGGGCCAATCATTATAGGCAACTCAATCTCTCCCAGAACTGATCTCTTAGAACCGTCAAAGGCTCTCACTACCAAATTACTTGGGCGTAATGCCAATCCCTCATACTCCAGCTTCACAAGGGCTTTCTTAGGTAGGACATTGAGGGATGACCCTGTGTCCACCAATACATGAGAAAGAACTGCATCCTTACACTCCAAGGTAATGTGCAAAGCCTTGTTGTGGTTGCGACCTTCCGTCGTCAAATCAGTGTTGGTAAATCCTAGTCCATGACTAGCGTTGACATTTCCAACCACAGCCTCTAACTGATTGACGGTAATCTCCTCTGGCACATAAGCTGCGTGCAAGACTTTTAATAGTGCGTTCCGATGAGCCTCGGAGCACATTAGCAATGATAAAATGGAGATTTTGGAAGGTGTCTGGTGAAGCTGGTCCACTATCTTGTAATCACTTTTCTTGATGATTCTCATGAATTCATCAACCTCTTGATCAAAAGGGGTTTTTAAAGCTTCTTTAGAAACTTGTTCTTCTTGCACCATGCTCTTCCCTTTTTCCTTGGCAGCAGCTTCTGCTTCAGCAATGGGTCTAGGAATTTGCGGGGCAAAGAGACGTCCGCTTCGAGTGAAGCCTCCGCCTCCCCCCACATTGTCTATCTGTAGTGAAGAAGTTGATGATTCCAAAGTGATTTTCTGCCCTTCGCAGTATAGATCTGAGTCGTAATGCCAAGGGATGGCATTATTGCTTTCATAAGGGACTGGCCCAGGCACTGTGATAGTGACTGGACTGATAGCAGCTGCAGAAGGGACCATGATAGTGTGTGGATCATAGTATATTGTAACTGGTGCTCTGATAGGAGTGGCGTTTTGTGAGTTGTAGGCAGAATCATTTGCAGGATCATAATATATTGTAACCGTTGAGACACTTTCATTATTTGCTGTTGATGTTGTAGGAGGCACTGTTGACTGGATGGGTGTTGAAGTTGTAGAAGAGACGGATGTTGATATTTGGTTCGTTGAAGTAACAGGTGAAGCATTTGTTGATGAGATTGAAGAGTTGTTTGGAACAATTGTTGTTGCAGTTGTAGAAGACTCGGGAATTGTTGTTAAGGAGATTGCTGGATTTGGAGGCGTTGATGTTGTGATTTGAAGTAGGCCACTCTGGATGAGACCATTTATGCCGCTTCTCAGGTCATCACACCCATTTATCGAAATGTTTCAATAACCGCACCCGAGCTCACACCCGGGGAATATTTGACATTCAAGGAGTTGAGCTTTAATCTCTACTAGGGGTGTCCGTATCTGCCCCACACTGGTTATTAAGAAAGACAACTTATCTTCCTCAATAGCATTAATTCTGGGTCCTCCGTGGTTGGGCATAGGGTTCTTACTGACATTTGACGGGGGTGCAAAGTTTAGAGCTTTGGAATCCACTAGATCCTGTACTTTCATGTGCAAAGCTCTGCACTTCTCTGTACTGTGGCCAGGTGCATTGGAATGAAAAGCACATCTGGCGCTGGCGTCATAATTTCTGGGCAGACTGGCAGGATCTGGAGGTGCCAATGTCCTTAGCTCAACCAGGTTGAGTTTCAGGAGTTGTGGCAATAATGCGGCATAAGGCATAGGGATCGGATCAATCACCCTATTGGCCTGAGATGGTCTCTGTTGAAAAGGTCTTTGCTGATTGTTGTTGCTGGTGTTGTTGTTGTTATAATTTCTCTGAGGTGGATACTGAGCTTGTTGCTGGTAGTGGGGTTGTTGATGTGGTTGGTATGCTGGTTGTGGATGAATTGGAGCGGGAATGGTGACAGCTGCCACTGACCTATGAACATACTGGGGTCTGCCCCTGCTGGTATGGATAGCATTAGTCTCACCAGTTCTTCTTGGGCCCACAAAAGGCTTTCTGGGGTTGTTGGACGAGCTTGCTCCATTGTCGGAAATCTTCCCCATCTTTAGTAGGCTCTCAATTCTTTCTCCAGCTATGACTACATCCGCGAAGCTGGTGGAAGAAAAGGCAGCTAGCCTATCAATGTATGTCCCTTGGAGGGTGTTCATAAACATGTCGCCCATTTCCCTTTCCGACATGGGTGGTTGGACAGCAGCAGCAAGCTGTCTCCACCTCTGGGCGTACTCCCGGAAGCTTTCTCTGGATGACTAGGACATTCCCATCAGGAGGGTCCTGTTAGGAGTCATATCCAAATTGTACTGGTATTGTCTAATGAAGGCCTCAGCCAGGTCCTTCCAGCATCTGATGGTTGCTCTTGTCAAATGAGAGTACCATTCCCTCGAAGCTCCTGTTAAACTGTCTTCGAAATAAAACATCCACAGTTTTTCATCCATGGTGTATGCCTTCATCCTCCCCAAAAAGGATTGCAAATGGGTTCGTGGACAGGAGGTTCCGTTGTACTTCTCAAAGCACGGAGGTTTAAACTTGTGGGGAATCCTTACCCCGTACACTAAGCCCATGTCCATGACATCAAAACCCAAGGAGTTTTGAGACTCCAGGGATCTTAATTTCTCAGCAATTTCATCTAGCCTTCTGTCATAGGCTTCATCCCCAGCTCCCATCACAGTGAACTGATCTTCCTGGGGGTCTTCTTGTAGTACCCTACCTGTAGTAGCATTCCCTTGCACATTAGCAGGGATGTTGATCTCTGGGTGAAGATGAGGGCCATACACAGGTGGATTAACATGAGGCTGAACCCTATCATTGTTGCTCGTTCCACCAGTCCCTAGATGGGGGTCTTCCTGAGTCTGCCTTTCTACTAATGCCCTTAATCTTTCTTGGCTCTGTGCCAACCCATTCATCACCTCCATAAACTGGGTCATCTGATTTCTCATTTCCAGTCTCTCATTGGCCATTTGAGCCCTGACCTCTGTAAGGTCCTGTTGTACCTAGTCCATCTGTATACCCGGAAGGTTGTTGCGGGTAGGATATATGTGCGGACGGTTGAGTGGGAACACCCGACGGCGAGCAATAGTTCCTGAACCACAACAGAGTTAGTAACAAACAAAACAAAACCTACAAAACAAAACAGAAGGTTAGTATGCAATGCAGTATGCTTATTTGTTTCCAAGGTATCCGGCTTGGCATTTGGTTTTGACCTTTCCAGACCCTTGAGGAAGATGCTTTTGATGTTGCTTTGAGAGAGAGATTCAAATGAAACAAACTAATGGATATATTACAAAAAGTGAATGATACATAGTTCGTTTTTTTACAATACATGCCCCTGAGGGATCAAAATACAACATAAAAAGCAAAGTACATGAAATGAAAGCAACAACAAGCAAAAGTCAGACACCAAGACCAAACTCATCCTCCTGAACTTCCTTCAGGAGTGCTTCAGTTACCGGATCAGCTGGACGTTCTGTGAGATTCCTGATAAGGAGATTCCTGGTGGTGATAGCAGTGGTTAGCTTCTTGTGTCTGCCTTGGTCCTTTGACCTCTTCACACCAGCCCTAACCTTCAACTCTGAGATCTCCTTCTGGGCTGCTAGCAGGGCTTCCTGTTGCTTTTTGGCACTGGCCTCCAACTGCTCAATCTTGTCCTGAGTCCTCTTATCTTCCTGAGTACGAGCTTCGGTGATCCTGACCCACCTAGCTTGACTCTCTTTCAGATATAAATCAGTCCTGGCCTTCTGGAACTGAGCCTCCTTGCAGGCATTCTTCAAAATCTGCTCTCCAGCCCTTGACTTCTTGATGTAGTCTTCTGACTTCTCAATCCTGGCTAGATGCTCCACTTTAAGATTTTCCAACCTTTCGATGTCCAGACGACCATCACTCCTCTCCCAGAGGGTCTTCTGTAGAGCCTGAGTTAGATTCTCATTTCTCTCTTTCAGTTTCTCAAACTCTTCCAGGCTAACAGTGGCTGGAGGGGGTGATGTGGATGGTCCAGGTGCATCCTCAATGGTGAAGGGCATCCCAGAAATTTGAGCCCTGGCATGAGACCACTCATAGTACTGAGCTGAGGCCACATTGTTGCATCTCCCAAGAATGGCCATCCCTTTGGTCTGGACATTGTCCCAAGCCCAGGATGCTTGCCTGACAATAGCTAGATTAGGCTTAATCTCACAATAAAGGGTTTCAGCCAAGTCTTGTGCTCTAGGAGGGTGGACCAATGCATAGCCCAATTGTCTTTTGAATAGCAGAGGGTTGTAGTTGATGCAACCCTTTACTCCTATCAGAGGTACATTGGGGAACTGCCCACAACTAGTAATGATGTCCCTGCCCTTGGTGCTCTGAGTGCACCACCTGATGTCATCTGAGGTCAAAGCAACAAGTCTCCTAGCCCAATTCTTTTGTTGGTGAGGATTCAAGAATGCATCAGTCTTGGGCAAGTGTTTGAGCAGCCAGGTATGGAACAGGGGAGCAGAGCATCTCACCAATCTTCCTCTTTGCTTTTCATTCCTTTGATGAATAGAGTAGTAGAAATCTCCCAGTAAGATGGGCACTGGGTTCCTCAGAATGAAAAGGTGAATGGCATTATTGCTAATAAACTTAGGCTCGTCTGCAAAAAGTATAACCCCATATATGCTGAGGGCTAACAAAACACAGACTGCCTTCCATTCTCCCAAAGAGGCCTTCAGGATGGCCTGAGAAGTCAAGAAATCCAAATGTAGACCAGAGATTCCTGCCTTGGTTGTCATGTTCTGCTCAATCAGACAAGGTTCCAGATACAATGCCTTTGCCACTTCTTCATTATTGGGAAAAGCCATCTCAGGGTTGAAGGGGACACCACCCCTGACAGGTACACCAATCAGTGATGAATACTCTTCCAACAAGGGTCCCAACTGAAAATCCTGGAAGGTGAAGCATCTCAAAGGAGGATCATAGAACTGTAGACAAGTGTGAATCAAGCTCCTCTGAGAAGGGTCCAAATCCAAAACCACATCAAGGATGCCTCCATAATGTTCTCTGAATAGTGGTATATAGTCTGGAGTAATAAGGGCCTGGATCTTCCTGATGCCAGTCAGCTCAGGCTCAAAGAAATGGTATGAGATATTGCTCTTCTTGGGTGCCATGTTGCTGAAGAAGAGCTGAAACAGATGCTGATGATGATGACTGATACTAGAAGATGGGCCACTGATAAGCTGATGCAGGTGACTGAAGCAGGTAGCTGATGAATGTGGCTGAAGCAGATAGCTGGTGAACAGGGGTCTAATCAGATAAAGGGGTCAAAACCAAGCCAAAATATATGATGTGGATACCCTGAAAAAACAAATAAGAAAATGTTAAATGATGCAATAATAATGTATGCAAATGATATGCAAGGGTTTGTGATCAAGCTGGATCTGATTAACTGCCTTGATATAGGTCCATGTATGTTCAAGAAATCCAGATGGAGGTTCATAAGTCCAGTAACCAAGGTGGGGGACTCAAATAAAGAGTCACATGTCCAGGGTTAAAATCACAAGAACTGTCCCAAAATGGGGTACTCTTAATCAAAACAAAGTAACAGGGTATGCTGAGGTCAAGGGTACCTGCAAACCTGTAAACAGCCCAACCCCCTCACAGGTGGTGTTCTAAAACAAGGATCCTCAGACTTGGATCAGTTATGAGAAGTGTAAACACTTTTAACCCGGAGGTACAGTGTTTACAATAACCATAAAAGATCCTCCTCTAATTCACCTCAGTTTCTGAAGGTCAATACTAAAGGTCATCCAGACTTAGCAGGCTTCCCAGATAGCCCTAGCACAACAGGAAATCTGTAGCACAGAGTTCTCAAGAAGAAACCCATATCTGAACCGTGTTTCATATTCCCGCACCAGACTGAAATGGAATGGGAAAGAACATGAACCACTCTAGCCTAGGTGTCACTCAGGTCCCAGGTATAGGACCTTAACTCTCAATAGAACCCCACCCACCAAAGCAACAAAACCAGATCCATCCGAAACAGTATGACAGTATGATATATGTAAAGCTGTAAAGAAAGCAATAAAACAACTGCACATAAAGCAATAAACAAAATAAATATACAAACACAAATAGCACAGAACACCCCAGTAAACACAAATCAAACAAGAGCTAGGAGGAACCCACAAAAAGAACCAGAAGCCCTGGTTACAGTATAAGATTCCCCAGCAGAGTCGCCAAGCTGTCGCTCCCAAAAGATGAGACTGAGCTCAAATGAGGTACAGACACGAACGGTCGGCGAAAGGAGGGTGTGAGAACACACAGGAGTGAACTCACAGGAAAAGAAAGAGTCGCCAGCTAGGCATTTTTATCCCGGAGGAAAGGTAATGTTGCATAGACCTAGAAAAGATATGGATAAGACGGTTGCGAACCAGAGAGACTGAGAAAGGGGGTTGGTTACAACCTGGGAAGGTATTAGCACCCAGATTGTTCGTCGTACTCGACGGGATCCATGCTTAAAAGATTTGTGCTTAAAGGGGTAGTGTTAGTGCAATTTGTGTATACAAGAGCTGGAAAGAGTGCAAGTGTCAGTATAAAAGAAGTGTGAAGTGTGTAAATGTACAGTGTCAGTGTAAGAACAGGAGTAAAGTGCTCAAGATCATGAGGTTAGAAGAATAATGCTGAAAGAGGGGGAATATACAGAGACTTTTGTTCGATAACTATTAAGTTATGCCTATGTATCCTCTCGTGCAATGAGGAAGTCAGAACACCGTAGTTCGACCCAAAGAGACTGAAAGATAAATTGACTTGTGAACTGCTTGCTTGTCAATGCTCAAGTGTATGACCTGTCTGGCTCAGGTGCAAACTGTCTTGCATTAGACGGAAGAAGCAAGTTCTCGTTTGTGAGTGAATGAGGTGAGAAAAGAATCCCTGAGGAGACGATTATTGTTTGTTTTTTTGTTTTCAATCTTTTATTACTTTTTGGAGTTTTGTCATAAATTAATGAGCTTAAGCCTAAACCAATGGGTTAGTAAACTCATCACATCTTCCCTATGATTAAGGGTAATGAGAATACCTTAAGTGTGAAGTCAGCTTCTCACACTTAATCACCTTTGATGCAGGATTAAGATCATTAACCTACTTGTGATTATTTAGATGCTTTTGTTGTTTTTGTTTAGTGTTAATTAATGAGATTAAGCCATAATCAGGAATTAAACTGACTCATTACACCATCCTAATAGAAGGATAATAGATGAGAATGTTTAAGCTGAGGAAGACTCCTCAACTTAATCCATGATTAGGGATTAATCTCATGACAAAGCAAAGCCTTTATTAGATGGATTTTAGTTAATGATAAGATGAAGAAATGAGTTTTATGGTTTGTAAGACAACTTGAGGAGGACTTATCCATTAACACTAGGGTTAGTCCTTCTTAACCAATTAAGGAAGAATTAGAACCCTAATGCAAGGCCCAAGTTACAAGTTTGATGTCTTGATGATTATTAAGTGAATTGATTAAAGGATTTAAACACATTAAGGGTTTAACACTTAGGATTAAAGTTATACACTCCATCCTAATAGAAGGATGCAGGCATAACCCTAATCACAAAGCCTTAAAGCCTTAGGGGTTTAGTCCCTGATTAAGAGGTGAGAAGAGAAGACTCAATGTGACACAAAGGTAAAATCTAAATGGGGGGGACTAATCAAAACCCTAATTATTGTCATGCTTGGTTGTTCCTAAGGTTTGTGAGGTTTACAAGAAAGATCTTTAGAGGAACCACCAGGAAGCAGATGAAAGGAGCAAAGAGAAGCAAAGTAACTTGCTTCATTTAAGAAGACAAGTCACTTGAGGAAAGAAATTATGGAGAAGAAGAAAGAGAAAGCTCAATCTCAAACACAAGACAAAAGGCAACAAATGAAATATGAGAGAGATGAAAAGAGATTGTGAGAAGTGAAGGCAAATTCACTTCTCAAAGCAACTTACCACCTGAAAAGTTAATGAAAGAAATGCAATGCAATGCAAAATGAGGTGAATTGATATGATGCAAACCAAAACCAGAAGCATGAGTGTGATGTTAATGATGCTATGAGATGATACAAACATGAAACAAGGCATGAGGATGATCATACAAGCATATGGATGTAAATGAAGCATGCTTAGGAACATGAACATACATGAAAAGTTATGGAATGCAAATAACATACAACATGACAAATGAAAAATGCAATGATCAAACATGATTCTAATATGTCCTAAGATGTGTTATGAATCAAATGGATGCATAAAATGTCATGGCAATTCATGGTATGCAAGCAAATGCAAGATGAATGCAAAAGGAAGCCCAAATTAGGGTTTATGATCAAGGCACAAAACAAAAACCAAAACCAGAAGCAAACATCAAGATAAAAAATTGAAAATTCATCCAAGGGAACCCTAAACCTACACAAACTCACTGCCAAAAGGAGAGGATCCAATTCTTAACCTAGTGAAAGTTATGAATTTCCTAAGGTTGCTAGGGTTTTAAGGTACCTTGTCAAGAAAAATGTCAAACAAATTGAAAATGCAAGATCAAATCATGCCAATTTAATCCTATAAACTACATGCTATACAAGATTCAATGCAAAAAGAATCAAAGTCCAACTCTCAAAGACTAGGCAGAAATGAATTTTCAAAGATTGGATCAAAATAATGCCTTGAAATGAAATTAATTCCATGGAAAATTGTCAAAAGACATCAAGATCAAAAAAGAAATTTGGTTTGAAGGTTGGACAATGTTTCTAAATGATTTTAAATGTTTCATGAATTTTTTTGTGATTTTTAAATACCTAAAAGTATTTTTAATTAATTAATTCTCATTAATTAATTAAAAAGAATCTTTTAAATGATTTAAAAATAATTTTTAATGCAAAAAATAAAAATGAAAATGTTTTTGGTTTCTAAAAATTAATAAAAGGTTGCATAAAAATTTTCAGAATTTTTCAATGATTTTTACTATTTTAAAATAAATGAACAAAACAAATGGATTTAAATGAAAATAAAGTTGAATTTAATGGGAAGTAAGCAAGATCAAGGGCCAGCATTCAAACTGGATGCGCGGGAGTTGACTGCGCGCGTCATCCAGTGGCTGAGATTCAAACCAACCTAATTAAACTAATCTGAATTAATTAATTTAATTAAATGTGATTAGGGTTTTAATGTGAAATCTGGACCACTCATTCACGCGCCAGTCAACCCTAGTCAACCCATCCAACGTACCAAATTCAAACTTCATTTAATTACACAGATTAAACCCTAATCACTTTCAGGTGGCCGGAGAAGACTTCCGATCGTCTTCTCCGGCAAGACCCTCACCTGAAAGTTGCTAAATCTCTCCCTAGGCTATGAAAATGAACCCTAATCGCCCAGAAATCATCCCTATTCAACACTGAATCAAAACCCCCAAACAAAAATCATTTTTCATTCATCAATCATGTGAATCGAAGCAAAACATATTTAGGTCAGGAAAGTTTCAGAACACGATTACATGCTTATTTCTCAACCATTTCCAAAAGTAAAAACATCAGAGTGATCAGCAAAGCATGAGGAACAATTTAGAAACTTAAAAACTCATTTCTGGAAAAAAAGTTCTTGAGATACCTGAGCTTTGAGCTTTCTCAGTTTGCAACTTTCTGACCTTCTTTCTTTGTGCAAACCACTCCTCTTAGGCCCCTGATGAAGTCTTGATACTTGGAAGAAGTTTGTGACGGCTAGTTTGGAAGATTACAGAAGTTCTATTCAAGGGGGGGTGATCGTGTTTCTGATTCAGGGAGTTTCAGGCTATGGTGATGGGTGGTTTTTGATCAGTGAAGCATGCTGAGTTTGTTTGTGAAGTTTATTTGTGTGTTTGCAGCTTGTGGAGAGTGTTTCGAAGAGTTTTGCAAATGGGGTCGAAAATGAGAGAGTTGTGTTCTTGGTGCTTTCAGCCTTGTGTGTTGTGTGAAATGTCTTGCTTTTGGTTTGTATAAACAAATGGGATTGGTCAGATGAGTTGATGTGTGTTGTTGTGATTGGTATGGCTCAAGTTGCCAAAATGTCAAGTTTGTGTAAGAGAGGCATGGGCTACTAGCTAGCCAAGGACAAATGGGGTGTCCTGCGCAGCAAGAAGTGTGGAGAGCCCTAGGATTGATTATGAAGTCAGCAAGCAAGTGGATTCATACTTGAGTGAGTTTTTGCAACTTGCTTCACTTTGGTTTCTTTTGAAAATATTTGCTCCATAAGTCATGAAAATGAGTGATCCCTTGGCCCATTCTGAATTTTAGATGTCACATGATCATGTTGTGAAGAAATGATACACATTTGAGGCCTTTAGAACACTTGATCAAACCATTTTGCAAAATACCTCTTTGGTAGAAAACTTCAAATTTTGTGATTTTAGCCAACTTTGACAAGCCATAACTTTTGATCCAAAATGAATTAGGTCAAGTTCTTGTACTTTTTGAAAAGGGAATATTCCATTCTACAACTTTCATGACCAAAGTTTTTCCATTTGAAGCATTTTTGAATCAAAAAGCAAGTGTTGAAAAAGTTTCCCAAAATGGCAATTTTCATTAAAAAGTCAACTTTCCCAAAAAGTCAACTTTGCAAATGACTTGAGATTCTTCAATTTTGTGAACTTCCAACATCTTATATGATCAAATAAAGATCATACACAATCAAAATGATGAAGAACACCCTTTGGTTGGGTCATTGGGAGCCTCAGATGCCCTGATTTTGCACTGACTTGCTTAGAAAGTCAACCCTTTATCAGATGACTTCCCCATTGAATTTCTTCATGAAAATTGATATGTATGCTCCCTATACCATATAGAGACCAATAGAAGCAAGAATGACCAAAAAAATTGGAGTTATGGCATTTGAAACCAAAACCCTAATTCTGGGTCATCTGTGCAGTCAAACCTGGCTCTGCTTCCATGCCATTTTCAGTTCTTGTGATTCTTTGATATTCTTGACTTTGAGAGGATATAATATGATGCTTGAACATACATGGACCCCTTTAAAGTGATTGATGACCTTTGGAGTGGCTCAAGAAGCTCTTGGGTTGCTCAGATCACAAACCCTAGATGCAGATGACTTTGAACCAATGCAATGAATCAAAAACGTGGTATGAGATGTTATGATTGGATTTATGCATATGAGGAGATCACAAGCCATGGTGTGAATGGGTGAGGGCAAATTTGGGGTGTTTACAGCTGCCCCTATTCAAACATGAGTTAGCTGTGCAGGATGTAAGCGACGGCTTAATAGGCAAACAAGATAACTTGTGGTTGAATACCAAAGACAGTCCAAAATTTGCGCTCACAGAATGAAGAAGAAAAGAGATATAGATTGTAAAAGAAAATAAAGTATATTGTAAAGTGGGGGCGACGGAGGACGAACGTCGAGCAGAGGACGACTGCTGGGGAAAGAGCAATGACGGGGACGGCCGACACGCTGGGAAAAGTGCGAGAAATAAAGCAATGACGGGGACGGCCGACATGCTGGGGATAAAAGGGATTATGATGGGGACGGCCATCGAGTAAAGCTATAAGATTTTCTGGGGATTAATGAAAAATGATGGGGACGGCCACCAAGTTCAAAAAGTAATGTAAACAACGATGGGGACGGCCATCGGGCAAAATTGATGAAGGACGTTCATCAGGAAAAAGAAAAGGGACCACGACGGGGACGGCCATCGGGTTAAAGAATAAATGAAATAATGATGAGGGACGGTCATCAAAGGTGAAGGACGATCACCTAGCAGGGGACGGCTACTCTGAAAGGGGTAAGATGAGGGACAGTCATCTAAGGTGAAGGACGATCACCTGGCAGGGTACGGCTGCCGAAAATATTGCGACATAGGACGAATGCCGGATAAAAGGTCAACGATGGGGACGGCCATCGGACGAGCATGATGAAGGACGATCATCAAGAGGTGAAGGATAATCACCTAGCAGGGGACGGCTGCTCTCAAGGTTTATCATGACATAGGACGAATGTCAGATAACAATATCAACGGTGGGGACGGCCATCGGATAAAATGATGAAGGACGATCATCAAAAGGTGAAGGACGATCACCTAGTAGGGGACGGCTGCTAAATATCACGACATAGGACGAATGTCGGATAGAAAAGATCAACGATGGGGACGGCCATCGGATGAGCATGATGAAGGACGATCATCAAGAGGTGAAGGACGATCACCTAGCAGGGTACGGCTGCTCTCAAGGTTTATCATGACATCGGACGAATGTCAGATAGAAAAGAAATTTTGCTTTGCTGGCGATCTACTGGGGAATAGTAAACACGGACGAGTGTTTATATCCAAGAAACAAAAAGGTATAAGTGTTTGGACGTTGTGTATAGATTAAAGATGCGGACGAGCATCCCTAACTGCTCAATCGATCACTTCAACGGATACAAGTTCAGTCACCATTCCTGCTACAACTTCAACACCCATCCAGTCAACAATATCTTCTACAACATCAGCAACAATTGATGAAACTGTCTCAACGGTTACAATATACTACGATCCCGCAAATGTTCCTGCCAGCAACTCACAAAATGTTACTCCTGTCAGAGCACCAGTCACCATATAATATGATCCACACACCATTGTGGTCCCTTCTGCAGCTTCTATCAGTCCAGTCACTATCACAGTGCCTGGGCCGGTTCCTTACGAAAGCAATAATGTCATCCCTTGGCATTATGGCTCAGATCTATACTGCGAGGGGAAGAAAATCACTTTAGAATCATCAACTTCTTCGCCTCAGATTGACAATGTGGGGGGAGGCGGAGGCTTCACTAGAAGCGGACGTCTCTTTGCCTCGCAAATTCCAAGACCCATTGCCGAAGCGGAAGCTGCTGCTAAGGCAAAAGGGAAGAGCATGGTGCAAGAAGAACAAGTTGTCAAAGAAGCTTTAAAGACTCCTTTTGATCAAGAGGTTGATGAATTCATGAGAATCATAAAGAAAAGTGATTACAAGGTGGTAGACCAGCTTCACCAAACACCTTCCAAGATCTCCATATTATCATTGCTAATGTGCTCCGAGGCTCATCGGAACGCACTATTGAAAGTCCTGCACGCAGCTTACGTGCCGGAGGAGATTACCATCAATCAGTTAGAGGCTGTGGTTGGAAATGTCAACGCTAGTAATGGGCTAGGGTTTACGAACACTGATCTGACGACGGAAGGTCGCAATCATAACAAGGCTTTGCACATTACCTTGGAGTGTAAGGGTGCAGTTCTTTCTCACGTACTGGTGGACACAGGGCCATCCCTCAATGTCCTGCCCAAGAAAGCCCTTGTGAAGCTGGAGTATGATGGATTGCCACTACGCCCAAGTAACTTGGTAGTGAGAGCCTTTGACGGTTCTAAAAGATTAGTTCTAGGGGAGATAGAGTTGCCTATAATGATTGGCCCACAAGTTTTCAAAACGACCTTCTTTGTGATGGATATACAGCCTGCCTACAGCTGTCTATTGGGTAGACCATGGATACACGCCGCTGGCGCCGTGACATCAACCCTTCACCAGAAGTTAAAATTCGAGTGGGAAGGCCAAGTCATTACCATTTGTGGGGAGAAGGATATTTTTGTTAGCCAGCTGGCTACTTTCAAATACATTGAGATGGATGGGGAGATCCATGAAACCATGAGCCAAGGGTTTGAGGCCCTTAATATTAATGAAACATCTGTTGTGCTTGGGACCTCCATCACATCATATTAGCAAGCCCGGAAGGTTGTTGAGGAAGGTACCGCCCAAGGCTGGGGCAAGTTGCTGCCCATGGAGAAGAAAGAGGACCGATTCGGGTTGGGTTACAGACCAACTCGACAAGATCAATCAGAGGCTGCGAAGGAGCCCAAGTTTATTAGCGGGGGAATGCTCACCCCGGATGCTGTGAATAGCTTGGAAGATGAGTCAGAAGACGAGCGCAACCTGGAAAGCTGGATACGTCCAAGGACCCTGGGGAGCCATGTCTCAAACTGGTCTTCCTAGGAAATTATAAGGGTTACTCCTGCAGAGTAATTATTATTTCCTGTATTTTTAAGCATGCATCAAGTCCTGCATCTTGCCCAAGATGTCAGGACTCATTTTGTAATCGGGCCATCTTGTATTTTGTGCAAAGATCAATTAATGAATATCAGGTCATCTTTTGCAAATGAGTCTTTTTCTTTTCCGCTCACTGTTTTTCATTTTTCACTTTTTGTACAAAAATAAAATGGCAATGTTTTTCAAAATAATAACTTCATTTTCACCTTTTCTAAGCAAGATAAAACTGATCACTAAAATGAACAAATCTAAACACTTGCAGAGAGTGCCCTCCAGACTGCACCAACAACAACACTGCTATGACTTCGTATGACTTTGACAATCCAATCAATCAAGCTGATGAAGGGGTTGAAGAAGATTATGAGCTACCTGAAGAGCTAGCTAGGTTGTTGAGACAAGAGGAGAAGGTTATCACTCCTCATCAGGAGGAGGTCGAAACGGTTAATCTTGGTACAGAAGAAGACTTGAAAGAAGTCAAGATCGGGGCCTGCTTACAAGATTCAGTGAAAGAGCAACTGATTGACATGCTTTGGGAATATTTGGATGTTTTTGCTTGGTCTTATCAGGATATGCCAGGGTTGGACACCGACATTGTCATGCACAAGCTACCTCTGAAATAAGACTGCCCACCAGTGAAACAAAAGTTGCGCCGTACTCGCCCAGATATGGCGATGAAGATAAAAGAAGAGGTACAAAAGCAGTGGGACGCCGGTTTCCTTGCTGTGACTAGCTATCTGTCGTGGGTTGCTAATATTGTACCTGTACCTAAGAACGATGGAAAGGTGAGAATGTGTGTGGATTACCGAGATCTGAACAGAGCCATCCCGAAAGATGACTTCCCTTTACCTCACATTGATGTATTGGTTGATAATACGGCTCAGTTCTCGGTGTTCTCCTTTATGGATGGATTTTCAGGATACAATCAGATCAAAATGTCACCTGAAGACATGGAGAAGACAACTTTAATCACACCCTGGGGCACATTCTGTTATAGGGTGATGCCATTCGGACTGAAGAATGCTGGTGCCACTTATCAACGGGCTATGGTAACATTATTCCACGACATGATCCACAAAGAAATTGAATTTTATGTGGAAGACATGATTGCCAAGTCCCTCACAGAAGAAGATCACCTGGTGAATCTGTTGAATTTATTCAAGCGTCTAAGGAATTACCAATTGAAGTTAAACCCCAACAAATGCACATTCGGGGTGCGGTCCGGTAAGCTGCTGGGATTTATTGTAAGTGAGAAAGGGATTGAAGTTGATCCTGATAAAGTCAAAGCCATTCAAGAAATGCCTGCATCGAAGACTGAAAAAGAAGTTCGGGGCTTCCTAGGTAGATTGAACTACATCTCACGGTTCATATCTCATCTTACAGCAACCTGTGAGCCTTTGTTCAAGCTGTTAAGAAAAGAGCAAACAGTCAGGTGGAAAGAAGACTGCCAGAGGGCTTTTGACAAAATCAAGGAATATTTACAAGAGCCTTCGATCCTTATGCCTCCAGTTGAAGGGAGACCTCTAATCATGTACTTGACAGTATTAGAAGAGTCAATGGGGTGTGTGATGGGCCAGCATGACGAGTCTGGTCGAAAAGAGTATGCAATATACTACCTAAGCAAAAAGTTTACCGACTGTGAACAGCGTTATTCACTGCTCGAGAAAACTTGCTGTGCTTTAGCGTGGGCTGCTTGCCGACTGAGACAGTATATGTTGACCCACACTACCTTATTGATATCCAAGATGGACCCAGTTAAGTACATTTTTGAGAAGCTAGTACTTACCGGACGGGTTGCAAGATGGAAAATGATCCTCACAGAATATGATATTCAGTACACATCTCAAAACGCTATCAAAGGCAGTGTATTGTCTGATTATCTTGCTGAGCAACCCATTGAGGATTACCAGCCTATGAGATTTGACTTCCCTGATGAAGACATCATGTTCATAAAAACAAAAGATCATGAAGAGCCTGTTCACACTGAAGGGCCTGACCCAGAAGAAGAATGGACTATGATGTTCGATGGGGCTGTTAATATGACTGGTCGTGGTGTTGGTGCAGTACTCATTACACCTAAGGGAGTCCACATGCCTTTCTCGGCAAAACTCACCTTCAACTGCACTAAAAACGAAGCTGAATACGAAGCTTGTATTATGGGTCTTGAGGAAGCCATTGACCTCAGGATCAAGACTTTGACTGTGTTCGGAGATTCAGCTCTGGTAATTAATCAAACCAACGGCAAATGGTACACGCACCAAGATCATCTGATACCCTACCGGGATTATACAAGGAGGTTATTGACTTTCTTCACTACAGTTAAGCTTGAGTATATCCCTCGAGACGAAAATCAGTTTGCAGATGCTCTGGCTACCATTTCATCCATGATCAAAGTTCAAGCTGCCAACTTTGTGCCGCGAATTTCAGTATCCAGACTTGACAGACCGGCATATGTATTCTCAGTAGACCTTGCTAAAGATGACAAGCCTTGGTTCCATGACATTAAGTGCTTCTTGGAGGATCAAACATACCCACCCGGGGCATCATCCAATGACAAGAAGACATTAAGAAGGCTTGCTGGTAGTTTCTTTCTGAATACTGATGGCTCCCTGTATAAGAGAAACTTTGATATGGTACTTCTCAGATGCGTTGATAGGACAGAAGCAGACTTATTGATGCACGAGGTGCACGAAGGATCTTTTGGTACCCATGCTGGAGGGCATGCTATGGCTAAAAAGTTGTTGAGATCAGGCTATTACTGGATCACAATGGATGCAGACTGTTGTGCCTATGCCAGGAAATGCCATAAATGCCAGATTTATGCGGATAAAGTGCATGTACCTCCCAATCTTTTGAATGTGATGTCTTCACCCTGGCCCTTTGCCTTGTGGGGCATTGATATGATTGGCAAGATTGAACCGACTGCTTCGAATGGCCACAGATTCATCTTGGTAGCCATTGACTATTTTACCAAGTGGGTTGAAGCAGCTTCTTATGCAAATGTCACCAGGCAAGTGGTGGCTCGATTCCTGAAGAGAGACATCATCTGTCGGTATGGAGTGCCCGAGCGAATCATTACCGATAATGGTTCCAATTTGAACAATAAGATGATGACGGAGTTATGCCGGGACTTCAAAATCCAACACCACAATTCTTCTCCTTACAGGCCAAAGATGAATGGCGTTGTTGAGGCAGCTAACAAGAACATCAAGAAGATTGTACAGAAGATGGTGGTCACCTACAAAGACTGGCATGAAATGCTACCATTTGCCTTGCATGGGTACCGAATGTCAATCAGAACATCCACTGGGGCAACACCGCATCAGCTGGTGTATGGTATGGAGGCAGTCCTACTTGTTGAAGTTGAATTACCCTCCTTGCGGGTACTAATGGATGTTAAGCTAAATGAAGCAGAATGGGTCTGATCCCGGTACGAACAACTTAGTCTGATCGAAGAAAAGAGGTTGGCTGCAATCTGCCATGGGCAGCTGTATCAGAAAAGAATGAAGAAAGCCTTTGATCAGAAAGTCAGGCTTCGAGAGTATCATGTAGGAGATCTTGTGCTGAAAAGACTCCTTCCTCCTCATACAGACCACAGGGGCAAGTGGACTCCGAATTATGATGGTCTGTTCATAGTAAAGAAAGTTTTCTCTGGTGGAGCACTGATGCTCAGTACTATGGATGGTGAAGACTTCCTGTCCCCTGTGAATTCAGATGAAGTTAAAAAATACTTCACATAAAAATGACCCGCTGGACATAAAAACAGAATGTAAGTCCAGGCAAAAATAGGGCATCCGGCGAGTCAAAAACAGAATAAAAGACTCGGGCAAAAATAAGGGAAAATAAATGAAAAATGTACACCCGCTGAGTTGAAAAGCCGCATTGGACAGCTCAGGCAAAAATGGGTATCCCGGTGGATTGAAAACCCGAAAGGGCGATCCACACAAAATAAGGGAATAAGCGAACAACTGCATTCTGAATTCGTCCGTATCTCTCACAACACGGCAAACTTCGAAAGTATAAAGCATTGGTCAGAATCAACTTTCTTCAAAAAGCAAGATGAGAAGAACGTCAATGTCATACAAGTCATAGCAAAAGGGAAGCACTGAAGCGTCATCAACATTGCCAACATCTTTTTGTTTCTCAATTTTGTAACAATCTCCTCATTTCAGGGGATTTGTTTCTTTGACTGTACTTGCCAATTCAGGGCATATAAATCAATGAAATCAAATTTTCAGTCACGTTCGTCTCGTACCTTCTATTTTCTTTTGCAAAAAATGTCCGATATCCTTAAAATAATGATTGCATAAATACAAGTGCGTCTTTTCTAAAAATCACATGCTTACAGGAAATATATTTGTTCCCAGGGGTGTCTAAACTCCTATGATGGAATCCAGTAAGGGATGCCTCGGGATACTTGTACGTTTCTTTGTCATACAGGATTGCGGGTGTTCAAAGTACGACCGGGGGCATGAAAGCTCCTCCCCAGCAAGCTACCAAATCACTATTTGCTCAGACCATCTCCCAAAATAGCACCAGGGGTGCCCTCTCCCCAGCTGAGTTGCCAGGCATCATCTTCCTCAACAGGATCCCCCCACATAAATCTCTAGGGAGATCGTCCAGTGATCATTCCTCCTCAGCCAAGTGCCAGGCAGGAAACCATCTCCCCGCAGAGTTCCAGCCTCTATCCAGAAGAACAATGCCTGAAGATCTCACAACAAAGTGACGAAAGCTCCTACAGACCCCAGATGGGCTCCTCATCACCGAGAACAGATCTATCAATGACCTATTCCCCCAAGCAGAGTCATATATGTCAGATCTACCAACGATCTCATCCCCAGCTGGGATACCACTTCAAGCATATCAGCCAGAGACCTTCACCGCAACGGGATCCGAATCCCGGATCGGTATCTTTTGCACAATCATAGCATTCGCATCATATTTCCCCAGAGCGTAGCATTCCGTATGATACGGAGCATTACGGCAAAAATCAAACATATTGCATAATCATAATCCATATTTTGAATTAAACATCTGTATATACCAACATTCCATCAGCAATATACAAAATACCTCTCAAAGTCCCCAGCCGAAAGCCAAAGCGTCCCCTTTGCACTCACGGAAACATATGTGTACACTTCCCTGACACCCGTCCATGTCACCTTCCCCAGCATAGTTGCCTAAACACTTTGTGAACCAAATACTTGTTTATAATACACTTCTTCTGACACCCGTCTGTGTCATGCTCTCCCCAGCAAGTTGAACACTCGTATGTGTCTCGCTCATATGTTTACTTATTTCAGATACTCGTCCGTATCTTGTTTACACCACTTATCCTTCCCAAGATTCAACACTAGTCCATGTTCTTTGTTAACCAGTTGATACTCGTCCGTATCATCATCTTTGAACATGCGTCAGCATTTGTTTCTACCGATACTCGTCCGTATCACGGTCTTAAGGATGCTCGTCTGCATCTTTAATCTATACACAGCGTCAAACACTTATACCTTTTCTTTCTTGAAATTAGACACTCGTCTGTGTCTACCATTCCCCAGAAGAATTCCCGGCAAATCTTGATAAATTATCTCCTTTTATCTGACATTCGTCCTGTGTCATGATATTTCCGGCAGCCGTACCCTGCTAGGTGATCGTCCTTCACCTTTTTGATGATCGTCCTTCATCATCCCCAGCGGCGTCTCTATTCATTAGAACCCCTTCCTATCCGACACTCGTCCTATGTCGTGATACTTGAGCAGTCGTCCCCTGCTAGGTGATCGTCCTTCACCTTTTGATGATCGTCCTTCAGCATTTTATCTGATGGTCGTCCCCATCATTGATCTTGTTATCTGACATTCATCCTATGTCATGATAAACCCTGAGAGCAGCCGTACCTTGCTAGGTGATCGTCCTTCACCTCTTGATGATCGTCATTCATCATGCTTATCCGATGGTCGTCCCCATCGTCGATCTTTTTATCCGGCATTCGTCCTATGTCGTGATACTTGTGGCAGCCGTACCCTTCCAGGTGATCGTCTTTCACCTTAGATGATTGTCCCTCATCTTATCCCCAACAGAGCAGCCATCCCCTGCTAGGTGATCTTCCTTCACTTCTGATAACCGTCCCTCATCATTTATCCCTTTAACCTGAAGGTCGTCCCTATCATTGCTTTTACCTATAATCCCCAGAGAGCCTTATTTCATTAACCTGATGGTTGTCCCCATCATGATCCCTCTATTTCCCCAGCATGTCGGCCGTCCCCGTCATTGCTTCATCCCCAGCAGTCGTCCCCTGCTTGACGGTCGTCCTCCATCGCCCGCACTTTATAATCATACTTTATTTTCTTTTACAATCTATATCCCTTTTCTTCTTCATTCAGCGAGTGCAAATTTTGGACTGTCTTTGGTATTCAACCACAAGTTATCTTGTTTGCCTGTTAAGCCGCTGCTTACATCCTACACAGCTAACTCATGTTTGAATAGGGGCAGCTGTAAACACCCAAAATTTTCCCTCACTCAATTCACACCATGGCTTGTGATTCTTTTCATTTGCATAGTTTCAATCATAGCATCTAATATTGCATTTTTGCTTCACTGCATTGGTTCAAATTCATCTGCATCTAGGGTTTGTGATCTGAGCAATCCAAGGGTCATCTGAGCCACTCCAAAGGCCTTCAATCATCTCAAGAGGGTCCATGTATGTTCAAGCATCATATTATATCCTCCCAAGGTCAAGGAAGTTAAAAAATCACAAGAACTGAGAAAGGCATGGAAGTAGAGCCAAGTTTAACTGCACAGATGACCTGAAATTAGGGTTTTGGTTTCAGAGGCCATAAATCCAATTTTTTTGTCATTCTTGTTTCTATTGGTCTCTATATGATATGAGTATCATGCATACCAATTTTCATGAAGAAATTCAAAGGGGAAGGCATCTGATCAAAAGATGACTTCTTGAGCAAGTCAGTGCAAAATCAGGGCATCTGAGGCCCCCAATCACCCAACCAAAGAGTTTTCTCCATCATTTTGAATGTGTATGATCTTTATTTGATCCTAGAAGAAGTTAGAAGTTCACAAAATTGAAGAATTTCAAGCCATTTGCAAAGTTGCCATTTTGGGAAAGTGACTTGTAATGTAAACTTGCCATTTTGGGAAAGTTTTCCAACCTCCTCTTTTTGATTCAAAAATGCTTCAAGTGAAAAATTCTTGGTCATGAAAGTTGTAGATTGGATCCTCCCATTTTCAAAAAGTACAAGAACTTGATCTAATTCATCATAGAACAAAAGTTATGGCCTTGCAAAGTTGGACAAAATCACTAAATTTTCACTTTTGTGCCAAAGAGGTAACTTGCAAAAACACTTGCCAAAACCAAATGTGACTTCAAATCAACTTCTAACCATCACACAAACATCATACATGACTTAAACTTCATATTGGCCCAAATATTTCTCAAGTTTCATGACTTAAACTTCAAGAATTTCAAAAGGGGCCAAAGTTGTTCACAATGGCAAAATGATCCAAATCCCTTCATCCACTTGCCACAGCTCACAAAATCTGATTACATGACACTCCTTGATCCTTGCTGCGCAGGACACCCCATTGTCCTTGGCCTGCCATGTGCCCATACCTCAAGTACACTAACTTTTGACATTTTGGCAACTTGCCCATACCAATCAACATAGGCCAGCACCCACTCTCTGACCTATCACATTTCTTTATGTGGACCAAAACCAAGCAAAAGCACATAACAACACAGCCTGAAACTCCAAGAACTCAGCACACTCAAAAATCCCCAACTTGGCAAAAACCTTCTAATCTCTTGATTCAACCATCAAACCTTCAAATTTCTTTCACCATTCAACTCCATAAACCTCACTGATCATTTCCCACCTTTGATTTTGCCCCAAAACCTTCACAATCAAAAATACGATTTTCACATTTCACAAACTGAAGTTCTGCCATTTTCATTTTGAGGCCATATAAACTCCAGCTCAGCATCACAAACACTTGAGGAAGATCATTGGAGCTTGTTTGAAGCAAGGAACTGGCCAGAAAGCACCATTTTTGAAAGCTTCAGTTCAGGTATCTGTTCGCTGTGATTTCTGACGAACAACCTCTAGTTAACCAATTTCTTAGAAAACTGGGTTACTTGCAGGACCAACCAAACAAGTCCTAGGACACATGTGCAATTGGTTGTCGAATTACTCTTAGTGTTAATGATTTGTGATTTGTTTTGTCAATGATGTAAAAGTGTTGAATGTTTTGAATGCGAAAGTAAAATAAAGTGAAAGTTTGAACAAAAGTAAGAAAAATGACGAAAAGATATAAACTTTGCAGGAAAGTAAATAGACTGAAAGTAAAATAACTTGATGAAAAAAATCTAATAACTTAAATAACTTGAAAGAAAATGGTGTTCAACACATACATTGTTCCAAATATCAGACTCATTTCTCTCACACTGGGTACTTAGAGTATTTACATGATTTTTTTGTATAAGTTTTCACACACGCATTCTAAAAACAAACTATCCTATTTATATACAAACAAAATAACTGCCTAGAACGGGAAAATTCTAACTAAATGACAATTGTCAGCCTGCATGCAATTTTCTTTCCTGAAACTTCCACGTGTCCAACTGCCAACGGTTGCAAATTTTAATTTTGAATTCTTCCTTTTTGGTGACGAAGTGTTGCATCTCTACGTTTGTCGAAATGTCGAAGAAGAAGAAACTCTTCAAACCTCACAAACCAATGCTTCTGTCAAACACCTCTCTTTTGTTGAAGTGTCGAAAAATATATTTATCCTGTCCAATGTTAAACTATGAAAAGGTTTCCAAACTTTGTTTGCCATAGCATTATTGGTACTCTTGTCGAAATACTTGAGTATTTTAACCTTGTCAACATCTTCTGAACATCTTCACTTCTTCTTTCTCTTAACTGATGATTAGCCCTTTAGCAAAAAATGACTTTATATCTCAAATTCATGGTGTCGAAATTATGAGCCTACAAATTGCCCCCCAACAAAGATGTTTTCGACTAAACTTTAGAAAAAACATCTTTTGTTGTCGAAATGACTTCTGACAACCTGTCAGTCTCATTAATTGTAAAGTGATCTTGTTGAGTCCCAAGAAAACACCATGATTCCAACTTTCTGAAAAACGTCTCATCTAGCCCACGTTTATACACAACCTTCCATAACCCTATATCCTAGCTAATCATGGGTTCCCACCAACCGTCACTTTTGATCATCACCGTTGATCAAGAAGCACGTCTCCCATGACCAAATTGAAACGTATTTTTCTTTTCTTTTTATTAATTTTTTCATATTTTGTCATCTTCTATAAATACCATTTCCCAAACCTTTTGTCCTTTTTTACACTCTCAGACTCTTTCTTCTCCATCACAGGAAAATCTCCATTTAAACCCATTTAAACCTTCTGTTACTCCAGCTCTAATCTTTGCATAACAATGGCGCCCCCAAAGAATGTTGCTGACCGTAGTGCTAAGAAAGCAAAGAAGACTACTGATCTCCCTCCTGCTCACACACTGTCTGGACCAATGCAAGTGAATCAACAACAGTACATCCCAGAACCCCCAAATGAGAGGGAGAAAGCTAGCATCTACAGATCCCAGGTATTGATCCCTATTTTAATTTCTGGAGTTCACCATGCAATGTTAGGTCCAATCTCTGACCCCAACGCTGACCAAACCCGCTTAAAGGACTTTTATCCTTCTTACTCTGCTTCTAAACCCATAGGTGCAAATAAGAACCCTCAACCTGTCGAAACGTCCTCTAAAAAACCTGAAGTCCCATTAGCTTCGACAAACTTAGATTTGTCGTATTTAAATCAAACTAGGATCTTTAGGAGCCCTCCCTTAACAAAAGACCCTTCAGATTATCTAGCCTGGCTTAATAGAGTCGAAAAAGCTAAGGAAAAATTCTGGAAGAAGACAGGTATTTATGACCTGATTCAATTGTCGAAAGAAGGCCCACGCTACTGCCAGAATATGCTGCTGGCTTCTCTATATTTCTGGGACAGTACTTATAACAACTTCCACCTTACCTGTGGGATGGTTACCCCCACTCTTTTTGACATAGCAGCTATTACCGGCCTTAGTCCTATAGGCGAAATCTTTAATCCAGAGCACCTAAACAAAGATCCCATAGGATTCGACACCAAACACGCTGGCTACTCCTTATTTATTACACACTACCAAGGCAAAGATACTGAGGAAGTTTCCGACAGAGAACATGTAGCTTTCCTCACTTTGTGGTTAGCAAAGTTCGTCTTCTGCACCAGATCCCTCCAGGTTGCCAGAAGCTACATTACTATTGCCAACCAACTTCATGCTGGAGTTGCATTCTGTCTAAGTGAAATGCTTCTAGAAAATCTTTATGAGTCTCTAAGTGAGAGCGTAAGCAACCTGAAAACCATCAAGGAAAAAGGAACCATCAGCCTAACAGGCCCTTCTGGCTTTTACAACTATGGCTGAATGCCACCTTCGAAGCCTGCATCCCTATCAAGAGACCAGTTGACGAAGAGGAAGTGAAAGACAGGCGTGTCGAATGGCCCAGGCTAGTTCAACTAACACCCACTGACGAAGGAATAGGCCTTCGACAAGCCTTCACTAGCTACGTGATGATGTTCTCCAAACGTTACAAGTTTACTCCATCCATGGTACCCTTCGCCAAAAGGACTGTGGGTCCTAAATGGTTCACTAGGCAGCTCCCAGTAGAAAATCAAAAAGAAGAGGATTCCTACATATCCATCTGGGAAGCCTTCCTCATACCAAGACACCTTTTTTCCCATCACAGCCTCAATAACACCAAGGTTTCCCTCATTGTCTATCAACCTAACCTGGTGGCCAGACAATTTGGGTTAACCCAGACGAAAACAAAACCCATCTACCTCAAGAAAGGCTCCATTTTATTCTACAATTCATTTCATACCTTTGAAAAAAGTCTAGAATTGTATAACAAATTTTTCGACAAATCCTTGGAGGTCCACCCTACAATATTTCGACCAAACTACTTGTGCACTGAGGACTTCGACGTCTGGTGGAAGGAGTATTATCTTAACAAATTCTTTGATGTAACAACTTTCAACACACTCCTGACGAATGCCTTTGCTTTTGTGCAGGATAAAAAGAAGAAAGGCACGGATAAACATATCAAAGAAATTCAAAATTTTCAAAAATATTTTGAAACTATTTACAGGCCAAATGATCTTCGTCGAACCATAGGCGAAGCAGCAGTGACTTTAAAACAAAAATTTTCAGAAAAGTTGGATAAGTTGAGGGTGCCTTCATATATTCCATCACATGCACGTTACAACTTTGCTTATACCTCATTTCCTCCAAAGTTTCCCCCACTCCCTTCTGCAGAATTTGGGGTGGCCTTGTACCCTCCATTTCCAGATTGGTTTGTGTGTGGATCTCACTTAAAGCTGCTTCGTGAGTCTAGCAAAAAACTTGCTGAACGTGTGGTTCCGACGAAGTATTATTTGGGCAACTTCCCTGGGCACCTTCATGTTGGAATAGAACACGTTAGTGTGGAAGATCCTATTCTTGAAGGTGTCGAAGAAATTAAACTCTTCTTCTTATTTCTAACTCTTTATATGTTTTATATCCATGTTCATTCATTTCCTTTCCTTTCAGCTGTTAGAATAACTAACAAGAAAACTCCTGGTGAAGGGACCTCTTCCAAACAGGTCGAAAAATCACCCACAGCTGCTAAAAAGGTTTCGACAACTAAAGACATCCCACTTTTTCTTTTTGTATAAATTTCAATATTCTGAACCACTAAACACATTTCCTTTTTTGCACATCTCAGGTAACTTGCACACCAGCCACCAAAAGAAAACAAGAAGAAAAAGAGGTGAATGTCGAAGAATCTGAAGACGAATCTCCTGAGCCTCAACCTCTCAAAAGGAAAAAAGGCATGAGAATAAAGACAGTGGCATCCCAGAGATCCCTTGTCAACAGAAGAACTCCTCCCACCAGTCCAGTCACTAAACTCCCTTCAAGAAGTGAGAAAAGTGGGGATTCAGGCACTCATACTGAGATTCCTCAGGTATTTTTATTTTCGACTGACAATATTCGTAGTTCTAACTGTATTGTTCCTTCTTTCAACTTCCTTTTTCTGTTGACTTCAGGTTAACCTTGATGTCGAAGGAACTTCCAAAATCCAGGAAGAGATCATTCCTTCTGATTCTGAGAAGACTTTAGCTGAATGACTTCTGGAAGAAACTACTCCAGATGCTGGTGTTTATGGCCCTCAGACCTTCCGTGACTTCGACATCAGTGACCCCGAATCCTCCGACAACAATTCCCCTCTTCGTCCAGAATTTACTGTGGAAGAAAAAACTGCTCAAGATCAAGATGCTCAATTACAAGAACCAATTGATATAGCAGAGGCTGACAAAGAGGCTGTCGAAGAAGAAACAGATCTATCGAAGCATCCAGACACAAACTTGAACTCTGGAGGAAGTACCCAAGCTGTTCCTACCCCAGCAGAAACTCCAACAGAAACTCCTCTAAACACGAGTTCGACAAGCTTGCCTCATGAAGAAATTGAAAGCCTGAAAGTAAGAAAACCTCTGGAATATCTGAAAGCCTTACTCAGTTCCAGGTACAACTTTCAAGACTCTTCCCACAGCAGCTCAACAACTTCTGGGGCTACCTCTGAAATACAACCAATTAGTGTTGTCATGGCTGAGATTAAGGCAAAGATTCTTAGGGTAGAATTATTTGGAGTTCTGGCCGAAAACCCCTCTGCACAATATGACCTGAAGAAGCTTCTAAAACAAGCCAATCTCCTGGAGGCTTCGACTGAGGAGAGTCGTCTGGTAATGGACCTGATGTTTATGATTGATTCGGTGAGTGCTGACTTGGTTCGCCAAAAAGAGTTTTCTCAGAGCATCACAACTAAATCTGAAAAACAAGTCTCAGAATGGAATGTTGTAGCCTCTTCGACTGATAGAATCTCAGAGCTAAACAGGCTTTCTGAAGATTACTCCAAAGTCACTGCTGAGTGCGAAAGTAACATACAGGCCTATCAAGCTCAGATTGTCGAACTTCAGAAGAAGATCCTCCAAGAGAAGGAACGTCAAGCCAGCCTCCAACAGCCCAACCAAGAGGAAATTGACAAAGAGCTTCAGAAAGGACTTCAACATGCAGAAACAGCCCAACAACTCCACAGAGAAATTGACGAACTGACTGTTAGTAAAAGCCTCTGTGAACGTCGAATTCAACTTCAACAGAAGAAATTTGACGAACTCAAAGCCACTTTTCTTCAACAGTAGTTTGTAATAGAAATAGGGGATTTTATTTTTTCTAAGAATTTTTATATGTAATGTTACTCACGCCATCTGTTTGGCGAAGACAAGCTTTTTGCAATTTTTATTCCATTTCTATCTTTATTTCTTGCAATGTTGGCTTATATTTCTTCAAATATTTGCCATTTATTTTCAGTATTCTTTTATCTTTTTCCATTTCTTCGACTTCATATGCGCCATTTGAAAAAACTCTTACAATTTGGAAAGGTCCTTCCCATTTAGGAGACCATTTTCCCATCAATCTATCTTTCTTTTCCATGGGCAAAATTACTTTCCAAACCAAATCACCAACTAAAAAGGCTTTAAATTTTACTTTCTTATTGTAAAACTTTTCGACTCTTTCTTTCTGCCTTTTTATCAACTCTAAAGCACGTAACCTCTCCTCATCTAAATCAACTAACTCATCCATCATCATACTCCAATAAATCTCAGATGGAATTTCATGATGCCTTTGAATTCGTATTGATTGTAAATAGATTTCGACTGATAATACTGCATCATGCCCATAAGTTAATTTAAATGGGGTAGAATTAGTTGCCTCTTTAGGAGACGTTCGACAATCCCAAAGGATTTGATCCAGAGTCTTGTGCCAATTCCTAGGTTTTTTACCCACATGCTTTTTTATCAGATTTATCACAACTTTGTTGGCTGCTTCGACCTGTCCATTTTCTTGAGCATAATAAGGTGTCGAAGTTAGTAACTTAAAACCTGTCTCTTTTGCAAATGCCTGCACATTTCTTCCAGTAAACACAGATCCTTGATCAGTGGTTATAGTTTTTGGTATTCCAAACCTATAAATTATGTGCTTCTGGATGAATTCTATAACTGCTTCCTGATCTACATTCGTCAGTGGTATGGCTTCAATCCACTTAGTAAAATAGTCTACTCCAACCAAAATGTATTTTTGCCCTTTTGAAGAAGCTGGTCGAATTTCCCCAACCAAATCTAAAGCCCAACCTCTGAATGGCCAAGGCTTTATAATAGAGTGTAACTCATTTGCAGGCACATGAGGTATGCCTGCATGAATTTGGCATTCTTGACATCCCTTCGCAAATTCGACATAATCCTTTAACATTGTTGGCCAATACATCCCCTGTCAAAATAGTAACCATTTCATCTTGTGACCTGCCTGGTGTGCACCACATGCACCACTGTGCACGTTTGACAAGGCTATATAAGGTTCAGTCTCACCTAAGCATTTTAGTAAGACTCCTTCTGCAGTCTTTTTGAACAGCTCATTTCCAAGAAGTACATAGCTTAAAGCTCTATACTTTATCTTTCTTTCGACTGTCTGGTTTGGATTTTGTAAATAATCCTTAATAGGTTTTCTCCAATCTCCTACCTCTGGATCATACACATTAAGAATTTCAAAATTTTCTTCGTCACCATAACCCAGTCTTATGGTTTCCAAATCTGATGGGGACAATCTAGTGGATAATACTTTTCCTCTTACTTCGACAGCATTCTCCAAATTTTCTTTCGACACTTTATAGCCTGATGCCAGTTGAGCCAAGTCATTTGCTTCCTGATTTTCTAATCTAGGAATGTGTTTGAAGGCTGCACTGTCGAATTTCTTGAGGAGTCTATTGGCAATTACAAAGTACATGATCAAATTTTCTTTGACACACTTGTATTTTTTTGTCAATTGTTTTATTACCAACGCAGAGTCACCCATTATTTCGACCTTTGTTGCCCCCAATTCCAACAATATTTCAAGTCCAGCAATCAAAGCCTCATATTCTGCTTCATTATTTGAACGCAAGCCTTCTACTTTGTACTTGAACTTTGTTGGAATTTTATTGGGAGAAATGATCAACACCCCAACACCAGTTCCATTCTTGTGAATGGAACCGTCGAAGTATAATCTCCAAGGTTCTATTTCGACATATTTTATCTCACTTTCAATTATGGAATGGTCAGCTATAAAGTCAGCAACCACTTTTCCTTTGACAGCTTTTAGAGGCATATACTTTAAAGAATATTCAGTTAAAGCCAAGGCCCATTTTCCAATTCGACTATGTAGAATGGATTTAGACAACATGTGTTTTATTACGTCGAAATGAGAAGATATATATACATCAATGGGTTTTATATAATGCTTTAGCTTTGTACAAGAGAAATATACACATAAACACAGTTTCTCTATTATACTATATCTAGTTTCAGCATCATTTAAGACTCTGCTGAGATAATAGATGGCCCTTTCGACGCCATATTCATCTTCCTGGCAAAGCATGCTCCCCAATGTTCTGTCAGATGCTGAGATGTAAAGCCTCATGCTTCTTTTTCGACAAGGAGACATTAAAACTGGGGGACTGGCCAGATACTCTTTGATTTTGTTGAAAGCATCTTGTTGTTCTTGCCCCCAAGTGAAATCTTCCTTCTTCAGTCGAAGTAGAGGTGAGAAAGCTTGCGTTTTCCCACTAAGGTTGGAGATGAATCTTCTAAGAAAGTTAATTTTTCCTAGTAGAGACTGCAATTCCTTCTTTGTTGATGGCGCTTTCGCTTCCATTATGGCTTTGGCTTTGTTCTCATTAATTTCAATCCCTTTTTTGTGGACTACAAAACCTAAGAAATCACCCGCCTGCACACCAAAAGCACATTTAAGGGGATTCATTTTTTAAACCAAACTTCCTCATCCTTTCAAAGGATTGTCGAAGATGGTCTATATGGTTTGAGCCTGAGACAGATTTAATCACAATATCATCTATATAAATTTGCATAAATGTCTCAATGAAATCGTGAAAAATAGAATTCATTGCCCTTTGGTAAGTAGCTCCAGCATTTTTTAAACCAAAGGGCATGACTACCCACTCATACGTTCCTATTGCCCCTGGACAACGAAAAGCTGTTTTTGGAACATCTTCCTCAGCAATGAAAATCTGGTTATAGCCAGAATATCCATCAAGCATACTCAAATACTCATGGTCTGCTGCAGAATCTATAAGCATTTCTGCTACTGGCATAGGATATTCATCCTTAGGGGTAGCTGAGTTTAAATCTCTAAAATCAATGCACACCCTAAGTTTGCCATTTTTCTTAATCACGGGAACAATATTAGCAATCCATTCGACATACCTTGTTGTACGGATGAACTTGCATTTTAGAAGTCTTTCAACTTCCTCTTTAATTTTCGACAGGATTTCAGGTGCGAAGCGTCTGGGAGTTTGCTTTATTGGCTTTTTTCCTTCCAATATTGGCAACTTCAATTCGACCAAGTTTCTGTCTAAACCAGGCATTTCGTCATAATCCCATGCGAAGCAGTCTTTAAACTCATTCAGCAACTGGATTATTTCGACTCTGAACTGAGGATCCATCTTGGCACTGATGTAAGTTGGCCTTTTCTCTGCCCCCAGTCCTAGATTGATTTCTTCTAAGGGATCCTGTGCCACCATTTTCATATTGGTTGGGGCTGGATCCTTTTCAAACCCCAAGGGTTCGTCATCATAAATGGTGTCAAGCCTTTGATTCTGCCATTCGCCATTAGAGTTTCCTTCAATACTTTGTTTTGCACATTGTTCCTCAATATTTTCTTGAGGATGTTGTTCTTCGACAGCTTGTGCGTTGGCTCTAATAGCCATATTTTTTACTTCGGCCTCAAGGGCCGCTTTGAGTTGGTTTTCGGCCATATAAGCCGTAATCCTTTCTATTGTTGATGCTTCAGTCATTTTTACTGAATTCGCTTCCCCACCCAGTTGGATTGACATGGGTAGTCCCCCAAGTGTAATTTGTCTCTCCAATTATTTCTTTGTCCCACTGGAATCCATGCGTAGGGTGGAGGTACATGGAACAGTATGCGTTGTCAGAGGCTGTTAGGTCGAAACCCGCAGGATTGCAAGGTGCTATGTGAGCCAAGTTCTTGTCGAAGTTACGACTAGTTACATTGTTCACGTCAGCCATGAAGTAACTTTGATCAGCCTCTATGTTTTCGACAATCCCATCTGGCCTCCAAATTGCTATCCTCTGATGCATGGATGATGGTACAGCCCCAATCCCATGGATCCACTCTCTCCCCAACAACATATTGTAGTTTGCCTTTGATGCTATCACCACAAACATTGTAGGCCTGGTAATGGTTCCTACAGTCAGCTTTAATTGTATCACCCCCAACGTTGTTCCTACCTTACCTTCATAGTTGGACAACACCATGTTGTGAGGTTTGGTGTCTGAGTCATCTTTTCCAATCCTCTTTATCATATAATGAGGGATTAGGTTCACAGCTGCTCCTCTATCTATTAGAATCTTATTCACACCCACATTTTCTACCTTCCCTTTTATGAACAAAGGTTTTAAATGGGCCTTCATTGCATCATCGGGCTTTTCGAAGAACGCATTTTGCTCTTCGACACAGCCATTGTTTGTTATGTAGTAACATACAGGCTTAAGCCATATGTTGTCATCTGCCATATCATCCTCTTCGTCCTCCACTTCCATTATCCTGTCGTAATCTCTAGGCAACACCGAAACCACATTGCATGTTACGTCGAAGGACGCATCAGATTCTGACCTGAAGTCATCAGTAACTTCTTCGTCTTCTGGCACTTTGTTGTTTATTTTCTGCATCTCTGTTGTGTCACTAGATTTATTTTTCTGAGGGAATTCTTCTTTCGCCAGAGATTTTCCTTTGCTTATTGTCTGCACACACTTGCTTGACTCAGCTTTGCTCTCACCAATCCTTTTTTGTTCTACAGTTTCTTTTTCAACTCTCTTCTGCCTTTGAAACCTTCTCCATTGGGACCTGGACATAGGGTTCTTCCCCTTGTAGTTTTTAGAGACGTACTTTGGTTTTGCTTTTTCTACCTCCTTTTTTACTTCTATTGAGGCACCCCTATTCACTTCAAAACTTTTCCACCTCTTCTGACCTTGGGCATCCCTTATAGGCTGGACCCACTTGTCATCATTCGGCTTGTTGGATTGTTTATAGATGTTGTAATGCCTTTCTCCCATTCCTTGGTTATGATGCTCCCTTCTTCTTGGGTCAAACCTTTCATTTCTGACTGGTGGGACTGCTCCCCAGTTCCCTCTCTTTTTGGTCTTTTCTTCTGCTTCCAAGTTGTTGGCTGCTTTCCTGTCGAACACAGCACTGCACCTTGGACAAAGCATGACCTCCGCATTCTTTTTCTGGCACCTCTGGATGAATTCGACAAGACTTTCATCCTCTTTTGGATAAACCAACTTCTGATGCCCCTCTTGATGGTTCTTTTTGTTAGTATCTGATCGTATTTTCTGAGTGACTTCTACCACATGAATCTCTGCATTCTGCTCACTTGTAATCTTTGGTTTGTTCATTTTTTCGACTAGCATCATTTCCTCAGGGATATTCTCTTTTAACTGATTCATACTGCTTTTTGGATGTAAGCCTTTATGGATGTACTTGCAACATTGTGCAATTGGCTTTTCTTTTGGGTCTTCCGTTATTCTGTGCAGAATCCCATGAGGGGTGTGCTGCACAACACCTTCAGCAGAATCTTCTTCAATCTTGGTGGTGCTTCCGTTTATTGGTTCGACAATGTGGACATTGTCAGCAGTCTCTGTTTCCTTTTCATGACTAAGGCCTTCAGTGGCCTCTTTTTGGGTAATGAAGGCCTTGTTATCTGCCTCTTCATCATCATTTCTGAAAAAATCTCCCCATCCTGTGGGTTTGATTTTGCTGATGTCAGTTTTAGAGCTTGGTGGTGCGGAATACTTCACCATGAAGTCAAACTTTCCACTGGGCTCTCCTAGAGTGTCCCAGACCACTCCATTCTCAATGTCTCTGTTGTAGTTCTTTTTGTCGAAACTTTTACCAACCTTGACTGTGTTCTCTTCGTCGAAGCCTTCAGTAGCTTCAATTGCGTTTTTTCTGTCGAAGCCTTCAGTGGCTTTGACTTCTTCTTCCTCAACCTAGTCAGTGAGGTCATCAGCCTCTTCCACCACGTTTATATGGGTGTCGAAACCCTCAGCAGCCTCTATCATGGTGAAGTTGGTGTCGAAACCCTCAGCAGCCTCTATCATGGTGAAGTTGGTGTCGAAGCCCTCAGTAACTTCTAACATTTCAAAACTTTCCTCTGATATGACTTCCATTTCGACCACATTCACCATTTCTGGTTCAGCATAGTTGGCCTCCACAACCTGCATGGGATTGGAGTCAATCCTCATTTGTTGCTTAGCTTTGTCTCCAAACTTCAACCTTCCGTTCTGGATTGCATTCTGGACAAGATCCCTGAAAAGGTAACATTGAGAAGTTTTATGACCCAAAAAATTATGGTATTTACAAAAACTTCTCTTTTTTTGTTGGTCTACAGGAGGCTCTTTAGTGCCTGCTGGTTTTATCAATTGACCATCTTTAACCAGTAAGTCAAAAATTTCATCACACTTGGTGATGTCGAATGTGTAAGTTCTTTTAGGGAACCTATCATTCCTTTCAATTTCGACTGGATTCTTTCCATTCGACGGAGCTAAGACTTTACAGGAATATGGAGGGCCTTGTTTTAGTTCTGCCAGATCAATTTCTTGCTGGTCGAAGATGACTGATTCGTTTTCGTCATAATCTTCGTCCTGAACTATCCCTACATAGGCCACTCTTTCCTTCTTGTTTTTTTTTAATCTAAATTTCTCATTTTTTAGCCTTTCTATTTGCCTTACTCTATCTGCTAGTTGTGCCATGTCTCTCAAGTACTGGGTATCTAATTTTTTCCTTATGGAATAATCCAAACCCACTGCAGCCATTTCGACTAATTCTTGTTTCGGCACTTGTGTAAAACATCTAGCCTTTAACAATCTAAACTTATTCAAATAATCATCTATAGGTTCAGAGAATTTTCTTTTGACACTTGCTAATTCTTTCAAACTTATCTTAGTTTGCCCCATGTAGAATTGTTCGTGGAACAATCTTTCTAATTGGGTCCATGTGAATATTGAAATTGCGGGCAAAGAAGTAAACCAAGTGAAAGCATTTTTTGTCAAAGAACTTGGAAAATATTTCATTCTTAAGTTCTCATTATTTGCAATCTCTCCTGCTTCGATCAAATAACACGCTATGTGTTCTATGGTGGACTCACTAGTATCCCCTGAGAATTTGGTGAATTTGGGGACTTTCCACCTTGGTGGTAATTCTTGTTGCAAAACATATTCAGACAAGGGGGATGTGTAACTAGGCCTTTGTAATCCTACTTTTACTCCATTTTGCGCCATTATTCTCTCGACCATGGTTGCAATATTATTTTCGACAGGCAAATTGTTACAATGTATTCTCTACTGCAATATTTCATCAGCATTTTGGCCTCTTTGGACTATTATTCTCCTAGGTTCCTGTCGAACGGGGTTTTCTACATGAGGTTGTTCGACTACTACCTCTTGGCCCCTAGGATTTTCCTGAGGATTTCCTAATGGCCTTTGGTTTATAGTAAGTTCTTCTTCGACAGACCTATTGGCAGGATTTTGATTCAATTGCACTCTTTGCTGTGTTTGAGGGACTCCAAAAAAATTAGCAATGCGTGCCATTTGTTCTGCCAATATCTGGTTTGTTTGGGTAGTATTTTGTATTAAAGGATTAAACACTTCCCCCATCTGTTGTGTCAATGCCTGCACCATATCATGGTTACTTTCATCCATCTGTTGACGAATTACTTGCGCAGAATGGTTTGTCATAGTTGGCATACGGAATCCTGGTGGAACCTGATTTAATCTACTCCCATTTCCACCATATCCTGATCCTTGTAATGGCGAAGACATTTGAACCATAGCATCAGAGAATAATGGTGATGAATTATGTAAGTTTGTCATCATTGAAGTTGGCATTCCATATGGTTGTTCTCTCCCAGACATGGGCATGGAATAATTAATAAATGGCCTAAAGGTGTTTCCTCCAGGAGGAGGGGTTCCCATGGGCATTGAGTGCCCCATGGTGGAAGAACTAGGCGCATTTTGGGATCCTGAACCCGCTGGTATCGAATCCACTGATGGAGGCCTAATCTGTTCTAAAACAGGGCCAGAAACTGCTACTCCTTCTGACGAAGGGATAGGATTGGAAACTGGAATGGTTTCGTTAGGATTGTTTGAAGTATTTGGCAAGTTAGCCATCTTTCTTCCTCTTCTTCTTTTTTGTCTTTCTACGTCGGTTACGGCTAGTTTACCGCTCTTAAGAATCATACAACGCAGCAAGGAACTTTTCAACTAAGAGGATTCTCTGTTAATTCTTATTAATTGCACTAGTCCCACCGGGTGTGCCAATTTGTTCGCTGTGATTTCTAACGAACAACCTCTGGTTAACCAATTTCTTAGAAAACTGGGTTACTTGCAGGACCAACCAAACAAGTCCTAGGACACATGTGCAATTGGTTGTCGAATTACTCTTAGTGTTAATGATTTGTGATTTGTTTTGTCAATGATGTAAAAGTGTTGAATGTTTTGAATGCGAAAGTAAAATAAAGTGAAAGTTTAAACAAAAGTAAGAAAAATGACGAAAAGATATAAACTTTGCAGGAAAGTAAATAGACTGAAAGTAAAATAACTTGATGAAACAAAACTAATAACTTAAATAACTTGAAAGAAAATGGTGTTCAACACATACATTGTTCCAAATATCAGACTCATTTCTCTCACACTGGGTACTTAGAGTATTTACAGGATTTTTTTGTATAAGTTTTCACACACGCATTCTAAAAACAAACTATCCTATTTATATACAAACAAAATAACTGCCTAGAACGGGAAAATTCTAACTAAATGACAATTGTCAGCCTGCATGCAATTTTCTTTCCTGAAACTTCCACGTGTCCAACTGCCAACGGTTGCAACTTTTAATTTTGAATTCTTCCTTTTTGGTGACGAAGTGTTGCATCTCTACGTTTGTCGAAATGTCGAAGAAGAAGAAACTCTTCAAACCTCACAAACCAATGCTTCTGTCAAACACCTCTCTTTTGTCGAAGTGTCGAAAAATATATTTATCCTGTCCAATGTTAAACTATGAAAAGGTTTCCAAACTTTGTTTGCCATAGCATTATTGGTACTCTTGTCGAAATACTTGAGTATTTTAACCTTGTCAACATCTTCTGAACATCTTCACTTCGTCTTTCTCTTAACTGATGATTAGCCCTTTAGCAAAAAATGACTTTATATCTCAAATTCATGGTGTCGAAATTATGAGCCTACAGTATCATCAAGAACTTTTTTCCCAGAAACTTGATTTTAAGTTCTTAGATTGTTCTCCATGCTTCACTGATCACACTGCACCTTTTGGTTTTGAAAATGATTGAATATTAAGCATGTATGAAGCTTCTGAAATTTCTGTGATTTTTTCCGTTTTGCTTCGAATCTCTCTGATCATGTGAAATAAATCTTGTTTGATGATTGATTCTTGTTTAGAATGGGGTGGGGATCATTTCTGGAGAGTTAGAGAACTTAGGGTTGTGTATTGAGTGAGATTGAAGAAGTGGATGGCCGGAGAAGATGACCGGAACACTGTTCCGGTCACCTGAAAGTAATTAGGGTATCAGATTAGGGTTTAATCATAATTAGCGTAGTTTGAATTCTGGCCCTTGGATGACGCGCGAAGTCAATTCCCTCCATCCTGAGTTTGAACCTGGGCCCTTGGATTGTTTGACTTTCTCATTTTCTCATTAAATTCATTTTTATTTCATTTGTTTTATATTTAATTTCTACGAATTTTTAAAAATAGTAAAATGCATCAAAAAATTCTGAAAATTTTTACCAAATCTTTTAATAATTTTCAGAACCCAAAAATATTTTTATTTTTATTTTTTGCATCAAAAATTATTTTTAAATCATTTAAATGATTATTTTTAATTAGTTAATGATGATTAATTAATTAAAAATACATTTAGGTATTTAAAAATTCCAAACAAATTCACATTGCATTTTAATACATTTAGAAACATTATCAAACTCTTCAAACAAATTTATTTTTGGTCCTTGACCTATTTTGACATTTTTCTTTGGAATTAAGGTTCTTAAAAGGCAATATTTTTGTCCTAACTTAGAAAAATTCATTCAGCCTAACCATGAAGAGTTTGATGTTGGTTCTTTTTGCATTGTATTCTTCATACCATTTAGTTTCTAGGGTAAAATCAGTTTGAATTTATCTTTCATTTTCAATTTGATGTGCATTTTTCCTTTTGAAGTGCCTTAAAACCCTAGCCAACTTGAGAAAATCATAACTCCCATTAGGTTAAGAGTTAGATCCCCTCCTTTGGGCAGTGAACTTATGTAGGGTTAGGGTTCCTTTGATCCCATTTTCAATTTTTTATCTTGTCATTTGCTTCTGATTTTGAATTTTGCTTTGTATCTTGTGCATAAACCCTAATTTTTGCCTTCATTTGCATACATCTCCCATTTGCTTGCATACATGAGATTGCCATGACATTTTGTGAATTCACATGACTCCTAAGACATCTTAGGACACATTAGAATCATGTTTGATCATTGCATCATTCATTTGCCATGTTATACTTCCATTGCATTTCATAAACTTTCATGAACTTTCATGGTTCAAAACATGCTTCATTTGCATCCCCATCCTTGTATGATTATCCACAACCCATGATATGTGTTTGCTTTATCTCTTAGCATCATTAACATCATGTTTGTGCTTCTGACTTTGGTTTGCATCATTGCATTCATTTCATGTTCACTTCATTTCATTTTCTTGTTGCTAACTTTTCAGGTGGTAAGTCATTGAGAAGTGAATTTGCCTTCACTTCTCATAATCTCTTCTCATCTCTCTTATGCATCATTTTTGCATTTTACTTGTGTATTAGAGTGAGCTTGCTCATTCATGTCTCTTTCTTCACCTTCTTTCTTCAAGCAACTTATCTTCTTAAGTGAAGTAAGTTGACTTGCTTCTTCTGCTTATCTTCCTTCCATCTTTGCTTCTTCCTTGGTGGATTTCCTTGAAGATCTTTTGCAAGCCTCATAAACCCTAGGAATACCCAAGCATGATCACAATTAGGGTTTGATTAGTCCCCCATTAGTTTTATCTTTGTGTCATCTTTGTGTCTTCTCTTCTCATCTCTTAATCAAGGACTAAACCCTAAAGGTTTTAAGGCTTTATGATTAGGGTTATGCTTGTATCCTTCTATTAGGATGGAGTGTATAACTTTAATCCTAAGTGTTAAACCCTTAATGTGTTTAAATCCTTTAATCAATCCATCTAATAAATCACTAAGACATCAAGCTTGTAACTTGGGCCTTGCATTAGGATTCTAATTCTTCCTTAATTGGTTAAGAAGGACTAACCCTAGTGTTAATGGACAAGTCCCCCTCAAGTTGTCTTACAAACCCTAAAACCCATTTCTTAATCTTATCATTAACTAAAATCCACTCTAATAAAGGTTTTGTTTTGTCATGAGGTTAATCCCTAATCATGGATTAAGTTGAGGAGTCTTCCTCAGCTTAAATGTTCTCATCTATTATCCTTCTATTAGGATGGTGTAATGGGTCCATTAAATCCTTGATTATGGCTTAAACTCATTACTTAACACCAAACAAAAACAACAAAAACATCTAAATAAATACAAGTAGGTTAATGATATTAATCCTACATCATGGTGACCAAGTGTGAAGTGCTTACTTCATACTTAAGGTATTCTCATTACCCCTAATCAGAGGGAAGATGTGATGAGTTTACTAACCCTTGGTTTAGGCATAAGCTCATTAACTTATGACAAACTCCAAAAAGCAATAAAAGATTGAAAACACAACAAACAAACAATAATCGTCTCCTCCAGGATTCTTTTCTCACCTCATTCACTCACAAACGAGAACTTGCTTCTTCCGTCTAATGCAAGACAGTCTGCACCTGAGCCAGACAGGTCATACACTTGAGCACAGACAAGTAAGCAGTTCACAAGTCAATTTACCTTTCAGTCTCTTCGAGTCGAACTACGGTGTTCTGACTTCCTCATTGCACGAGAGGATACGTAGGCATAACTTAACAGTTATCGAACAAAAGTCTCTGTATATTCCCCCTCCTTCCAGCATTATTCTTTAAGCCTCATAGTCTTGAGCTTTGCACTCTTGTTCTTACACTGACACATCACATATTTCACATCACTTTCTTCTAGCACTGACACTTGCTTTCTTTCCAGCTTTGATACACAAATAGCACTGACACTACCCCTTTTAAACACAAATCTTTCAAGCGTGGATCCTGTCGAGTACGGCAGACAATCTGGGTGCTAATACCTTCCCAGGTTGTAACCAACCCCCTTTCTTAGTTTCTCTGGTTCGCAACCGTCTTATCCATATCTTTCTAGGTTTATGCAGCATTACCTTTCCTTCGGGATAAAAATGCCTAGCTGGCGACTCTTTTCTTTTCAGTTCACCCTTGTGTGTTCTCTCCCTTCGCCGACCGTTCGCGTCTGTACCCCTCCTGACCTAGGTGTCATTTGGTGGGAGCGACACCAGGTCGTAACCGACTCCCGAATCCAGTCTCTTTGGTTCGCAGGACTTGTGTCCTTCCTTTTCTTTCCTTCTGGTTTGTGCAGCATTACCATTCCTGTTCCTTCAAGATAAAAATGCCTGGCTGGAGACTCTACCTTTTCCGAGCCACTTTTGTGTTTGGGCTAAGCAAAGGACCTAACATTGCATGGCATGTGCCAGAAACAAGGATAGGAATTAATACCTAAGACATGTAGATATTGGCCTTCTCCTTCTCATTAGGAGGTTCTGAATGTACTGTTGATTCCCCACCATGTCTGGTCCGGTTAATCGGTGAGCGTAAGCGAGAAGCGTCAGACTTTTTTTCTTCTTGCTTGTAGTCACTTTGGATAAAGACATTGTTGAGAAAGTTGAGGTTTCTGAGAAATTTTAGAAAAGAATGGGGTTTTCTGCTCTAAAAGGTGATGAAGAAGAAGACTGTCTAAAAAATTTTGAAGCTAGTGATTCAGTGGTATTTATAAGAAAAAGTGAGGATTGAAATGGTTAAAATTTCTATTTCGTGGACTACATGGCAAAAAAGTTAGTGGGAGCGGTTTTAAAAAAGGAAAAGCTAATCATCCCCTTGTTTTTAGGAAATGATGGGCTAGTGTCTGGACGTGGGTTGAAATGTGGCGTTTCAGATCTTTTGTAATAATCAATTTGTTGGGATTTACAAAATCTATTCTTGGAAATGACAAAGCAATAAAGACCATGAAGTGTCAAAAATACTTATTTAAGAGCAAATGATTTTTTCTCCAAGAATTTGTCGAAAAACTCTTTGCTATGGGGCAATTTGTAGACAGTGATTTTCGATGATACCTATATAAAAAGAAAAATGTTGATGAAAGGGATATTTCGACGCGGACAACAAGAAATGACGTTTTTTACATCTTTTGACAAAGGAGAATAAAAGCTTATGTTTTGATAACATGACATGATTAGTCAGTCGAAGAAGTTTGTTTGTGATAGTTTCGACAGATGTTGAATAAAAGACATCAATTCAAATTGAAAGAAGAAATTCAAAGTGTAAAGTCGCAACATTTGGCAAAAGGACGCGTGGAAACATCCAGAGGAACGAAGGCATGCCGAAAGGCCAAGTGTTAAGTTATTAGAATTTTCCCGTTAGTGGCAGTTAGTTTAGTTTCTTATATATATAGGATAATTGTTGTTAGTTTGTGTGTGTGAAAATATTTGTACAAATTCCTATTGAACTCAAAGTACCCGCGTGAGAGAAAAGAGTGTGATTCTAGAAAATGTACGTGTGAAAAACACCATCTTTATTTTCTTTAAGTTTCAATAAATTCCAAGTTTATTTAATTCCTTTACCATTTCATAGTTTTAGTTAATTTATAAGTCCTTCGTTTCGACGCATTGCATTACTTGTTTTCAATTACTTTAAAACATTCCCAGAAGTTACTTCTTTAAATTATGTCAAGTTTATTCTACTCTTGTTTTTAGTCTTGTGAATCATACAAACGTACTCAAGAAAATTGAATGAAAGTGAAATCATTAAGAATGACACAACCAATACATTCGACAAGATAAAACACACACTTATGTCCTAGGATTTGTATGGTTGATCCTGCAAGTTAACTAATTTAAACATTGAATTAGAAACCAACGGTTGTTCGTCGAAAAACACCAGCGAACAACTAGATTATTTTTGGCGGGAAAATTGTTATAACGCATTTGCTGCACTATATTATCAGCATCCTAACCCCTTTGGACTAATATCCTCCTAGGCTCTTGCTGGGCAAGAATTTCTACACGAGGTTGTTCGACTATTTCCTCCTGATTCCTAAGGTTCGCTTGGGGAATGTCTGTAGGTCTTTGATTTATTGTGGGTTCTTCTTCGACACCTAACCCAGGGTTCTAAATTCTTTGTTCTGGTTGTCGAGTCTGAGGAACACCAAAGAAATCAGCAACGTGTATCATTTGTTGTGCCAGTAATTGGTTTGTCTGGGTGGTGTTCTGTTTTAAGGGATTGAACATTGTTCCCATTTGTTGTGTCAACATTTGGACCATGTCGTGATTGCTTTCGTCCATTTGTTGTCTAATTATCTGCACATAATTATTTGTGATTGCTGGCATATACATTTGGAATCCTGGTGGGGGATGATTCAATCTGCCTAAGTTTCCCCCAGATCCTGATCCTTGTAATGGTGAATACCTATTGACCAAGGAATCAGAATATAGTGAGGATGCGTTTTGCAAACTTGCCATCGTTGTAGTTGGCATTCCATAAGGTTGTTCCCTACCATATGGAGGCATTGTAAAATTCGTCACAAAAGGCCTATGGACACTCCCTATAGGAGGAGGTGTCCCTATGGGGCATTTGGTGGTCCATAGTGGAGAAACTGGGCGCATTTTGAGATGCTACAAATGCTGGTGTTGACCCTGATGACGAAGGTATGGCCTCTGATACAGAGATTGACCTCGTATTTCCTCTTGTCAAAGGGGTAGGGTTAAGCATCGTAGTGTTTTCGTTTTGACTATTTGGCAGATTCGCCATTTTTCTCATTTTTGTTCTCTTAGGTCTTTCTACGTCAGTTACGGCTAATTTATCGCTTCTTAGAATCATACAATGAAGTATAACCTTTTTTATTCAGAGTGATTATGATATTTTCTTAATTTCGCATGAAGGTCCCACTAGGCGTGCCAATTTGTTCACAATTGATTTTGGCGAACAACCTTTGGTTTCCAATTTAAGTTAAAATTGGTTTACTTGCAAGATCAACCATACAAATCCTAGGACATAAGCATAAAGTTTGTCGAAAAATATAACTTTAATACTATTTATGATTTTAGTTTTGTCAGGTTTTTATGTATGATTCTAATGGTGGACTACAAGGGTAAAATTATTGGCGAAAACGTAAAGAAAGTAGATTCTGACAATGCATAATGTAAATTTCAAAGTAAAGTTCTTAAAGGAAACATAAAAGTATGGAGAATTTAACAATGCAGAAAGTTAAATGGCGAAGAACAAGTAAATGACTTGCAAAGTGTAAATGAATGTTAAATAAATTAGAATTTTATTAAACTGGATAAAGTAAATTGGTGTTGCGCACATACATTTTCCAAAACAAGACTCTTTTCTCACACAGGTACTTTGAGTATTTTTACAGGAAGTTTGTACAAGATTCACACACACATTCATACAAGAAAACTACTTTATTTATACATAAATAAAATAACTGTCAACTAACGGACAAATCCTACAAATACGCCACTTGGCCTTCTGCATGTCATTTTTCACCAAACGCTTCCACGTGTCCTTCTGCCAAACGTGCCAACTTTTGAAATTTGAATGTTTTCTCCTACGTCGAAACGACGCATTTCTTCAAAGTTGTCGAATTTGTCGAAAATTACTAATTGATCCTGTCGAAACCATACCTTCTTCATCTGCCGAAAACGTCAGAAAACAATATCTTCACTTGCGTGGTCAAAAATTGATCCCTGAAACATCTTCTCATTTTTTAGTCGAAATATATCAATTTAGTCTTCATTTCATGACGTCGAAAATCCTTGTCTACAAACTGTTATGTCCTTTGGTTGCCTTACATGTTGTGCCCGGGTGACGAGTTGTATGACGATACTCGACTTCATTGATAACGGACTTAGTAATATGTACATCCAGGTAAGTATTGATTTCGGGTTGTGACAATCAATCGAACTTTCTTCCATTTTAGTAACTTGACTCATGTCTCAAGGGTCCGACTTCATAGCCCGACCTAGAATATATTTAGGTATGAACATGTACCTTAAAGGAGGGTGTCATTACGTGGATAATCCCCTCCCAAAAAATACACTAGGGTGCCATTGGGAAGACAATCCCTCTTTAAATTTATACAAGGGCACCTTCATGTGGTCAACCCCCTTTCCCATGCATACAGTCCTCATCTTTCCCATACATTCAGTCTGTGACTCAATTGTCAATGGCGCTTCCTTAGTTATTTAAAGGGCCCCCTTTCCCATGCATGCAGTCCTCGTCTTTCCCATACATACAATCTGTGATTCAATTGTCAATGGCGCTTCCTTAGTTATTTAAAGGGTGGCTCAATTGCCAATGACAATGACGCCCCCTATAATGGATTGAGCTACACCCCCTTTAAATTAATTAGGGATTGTGCTGCTATGTTTTCCCCCATGTTTTATTTTTTGAAAGTTAGATATTGTTTTTGTTTGAAACTTGGATTATTGTATTTGTTTAAACTTCCATTGCTTCTCTACACCATAGCAGAAAACAAAACATAGACAAGATGCCTCGTCATCTTTATTTACGGTCAACAAAAAGAGAAGTTAGTAGGACATACAAAACAAAAACGATAATCACAACTTTCAAAAAAGAGAATCGGTGGAGTAAATAAAGATTTCCTTATTCGTGTAAATTTACTTGGATTTATCAAAAAGTGAAAAAGATAAAGTAGAAACTATAAAGCACGTGACAACCGCAGTACTGCACTCATAATAATACTACTAGTGAGAAAAGATTCGAATTTCGAAGTTGGAGCCAAAGAGGTGGATTGGTCCTTATCACTATGACACTGTGGAATGTCGATAATAAGGTGACCCCTCTCGTGTCCTTTGATTTTAACACCATTGAAGTAAAGCTTATAGATTTGAGCTCTAAACATAAAGAACAGATACCAATCTAAATTTAAATCTTAGTACAAAGACACATTAAAATCACATAATAACCAACCTCACAACACAACCATGAACCATCTTCATACTAGTACTACTACACTACAGAAAGTAAGTTACAAAGACAAAAAAACATAGATTCTCTTGTCCTAATTTTATTATTTCCCTCAACCACAAAGCAGGAGCAAGGGTCACTGAACAATAACCCAACCTAGACACATTTTGTCATGAAAACTCTCAGTGGCAAAAGATAACCTTAAGCTCACGGGGAGAAGAACACTGATGAGTCAAAGAAGGAGTATCATGAGCGTAGGTAAAAGTCTCGGGACACGCATGCTTGAAGAAATTCGTATACACAGTAGGTTTACAACTTTGAGGGTTGTTAAAATTGTTCCTACAACAGAACTCATCTGTGTGAAAAGCTTCACAGCCACTCTTACACGCCACAACAGGACCGTGAACAGCAGGAACACGGTGCTGCAAAACATCAGGACACGTGGCAACGAGATTTGTTTTACAACCCACCACGGGGCACTGACCTTTACCCTCATGCGGTGTAACCGTCAGAGGGGTGTTGAAACCGTCGACGAGGCTGACGCTGTAAGAGGAGAAGTCGTTGTTGCCGTGGTGTACGTCGAACTGTACCAGTGTGGCGGGTAGTGAACCGCCTGCTCCGTTGCATTCGAGGCGGTTGGCGCAGTCGCCAGTGAGGCAGGTGAATTTGTTGTTAGAGGTGGAGCAGCCGGTTCTGGCCCAGGCACGGCCGGCCCAGTGGGTGTCTGGAACGTTGATGGAGCGGTGGGTGAAGGTGCGGAGCTCGAAGCCGCCGGAGGCGAGGTTGGGGTGGCCTTCGTTGGGAAGAATAGCTGGCCAGACAGTGTAGGGGCAGTTGTTAACAAAGGTGAAGAAAAGAGCGTGGGAGGATGAGAAAATGGTGAGGAAGAGGAAGGTTGAGATGAGAAGCGAATTGGTTAAGGAGGAAGAGGAAGAAAAAGAAGTCATTGTAACTGTTGTTACTGTGTTGTGAATATGTGAGTAAGCTTAGAATGTGTTGTGTTCTTATAGGCAGAAAGATGAAGAGGGAGAATGAACGGTGTGTGATGATGATTGATGAACGGCTAGTTTTATTTTTAACATGACTGGAATACCCTTTCTGTCGTTTTTGAAAATCAGGATTGTATTGATTTTTCAAAATTGGTAAAGGGTAAGATAGGTATAAATGGAGGGAACAGATATGGACTACTTTTTCTGTGCTATTTTGTCTTTTCATTGAATTCTGAAAAGGCAGTACGAAAGACTGGAACCAAGGACAGGACTAGTCGGTAATGAAGTTTCTATTTTTGACATTCGGTAGAAAAGTGACTAATGTGAAGCTCAATGGTGAAAACTAATTAGAAATTACTCGCTCGTCTATAATTATAAATTACTGATCTATTGTATAAAATTGGGGACAACTTTATTATCTATTACAAAAAATTGAATAATTTATTTGAATGTCATATTATTTTTTTATATTTAATTATTTATTTAATAGTTTAATTTTTGTATGTTTCTAATGTAATGTAGTATAATTTATTTTATGGGTAATTCTATCCAATTTTTTGAGGTGGTGTAGACAAAGATTTTCGACGCCATGAAAATGAAGATCAAAATAATATAATTCGACTAAGAAATGAAGTTGGAAAAAAATTGCTCAGAAAGGAATTTCGACAAAATTGGACAGAGAGATTGTTTTCGACAATTTAGACAAGGCTAGATGAAGGTAGTGTTTCGACACTTTCGACCAAGTCAATTGGAGAATGTCCTTCGACGTTTTCAACAAAGTTAGATGGCAAGGGTTGTTTTTCGACGAGTTCGACAACTTTGAAGGGATGCGTCGTTTCGACGCAAAGAAGATATTCAAATTTTAAAGATTAAGACGTTTGGCAGAAAGACACGTGGAAACGTTTGGTGGAAAGAAGACATGCCGAAGGCCAAGTGTCGTATTTGTAAGATTTGTTCGTTAGGGGCAGTTATTTAGTTTGTGTATAAATAGGGCAATTCTTGTCAGAATTGTGTGTGTGAAAATATTGTATAAATTCCTGTAATATACTCAAAGTAATCGTGAGAAAATAGTTTAATTTTTGGAAAAAAAATATATGTGTGAACACCAATTTTACATTTATCAAGTTTTATGAAAGTTTTAGTTCATTTATATTTCTGCATTCTGCAAGTTTATTTTCGTTTAGAAATCTTTTACCTTTTATCAGTTGTCATACCCCAAATTTATCCTACCTTTATTTTCTGTTTACCAATATATTCCAAAAATCCTAAAAACCGCACCATTTTATTTTACTGTCTAACCATTATTTCAAATATCCAAAAAATATGCATCATCTTATTTTTTGTCTAACCATATTCAAAAAATCCAAAAATAAGTCATTTATTTTCTTTTCTCAAAAACCTCCTTTTATTTTTATAGATTATTCTTTTCATTATCAAAAATACAAAAAAAATCTTTTTTTTTTTTACTTCTAATCCACTTTCATCTTCTTTCTTAAAAGTCCATTATTCACATAAACTTACAAAAAATCTCATTATCTATTTTTATTATTATCCCTCTTTTCTAAAATATCCACCTTAAACCATTTTCACTTTTATTATTATTACAAATCCCAAAATTAAAAAAAATATATATTTTTCCATATTTATTTGTTTATCACTATTTTCCATCATTATTATTATTACTATGTCTATTATTATTTTATCATAGTCATCATTTTCATATTTCTTATTATTATTATTATTATAGTTTTTTTATTATTAGTATTGTTTCTATTTTTTTATCAGTCCCAAACAAACTTTCCACTACCATTTCCACTCACTTTGCACCAGCATAACATAATTTTTGTTCCATTTCACAGCTCATTCTTATACCAAATCACAGCTCAAAATATCAGATTTTATTCCTTACTTTGTCCCCAATTCTTCCCATTTCACCCTCAACCTCAAACTCTATTTAAACAACCTCATTCTCATAATCAAAATAAGCTTGGAAAGCCACTCAAAATTTTGCATAAATAGATACACCAAGCTTCACTAAAAAAAGATCCAAAAAAACAAACAAAACCAAAAAAATAGTTCATACTAACATAAGCACCCATCATTCTTCAACGAACAGCAAATAAAAAAAAGAGCCCAACCTGGAAATGTAAACACAACGAAAAACCTCACTGATGCACATAACCGCATATAAACACCCCAAATTTGCCCTCACTAAGTTCACACCATGGCTTGTGATCTTTCATCTTTACATTAGTTCAATCATATCATCTCACATTGCATTTTTGTTTCACTGCATTAGTTCAAGTTCATCTGCATCTAGGGTTTGTGATCTGAGCAATCCAAGAATCCATCTGAGCCATTCCAAAGGCCTCAAAGTGTTCCAAGAGGTTCCATGTGTGGTCTATCATTATATTGTTCCTCTCAAAGTTCAAGGAAGTCAAGAAATCACAAGAACTGGAAAAGCATGGAAGCAAAGCTAGGGTTTCACTACACAGATGACCAAAATTAGGGTTTTGGTTTCATAGGCCATAACTCTAAAATTTTTGGTCATTCTTGTTTCTAATGGTCTCAATATGTTATAAGTATCATGTGTACCAAGTTTGATGAAGAAATTCATTGTGGAAGTCATTTGTTCACTAGGTAACTTCTTGAGCAAGTCAGAGCAAAATCAGGGCATCTGAGTCCCCCACCCATGGACCCAAAGTGGATTTTTCATCAAATTGAAGTTATATGGTCTTTATTTGATCATTGAAGTGCTTGGAGGTTCACAAAATTGAAGAAAAGTGAGCTAAACCAAAAGTTGCCAAAAATGGAAATGACTTGTAATGTAAACTTTCCATTTTGGGAAAGTTTTTCAACCTCCTCTTTCTCAATCAAAAATGCTTCAAATGAAAAATTGTTGGTCATGAAAGTTGTAGATTGGATCATTCCCTTTTCAAAAAGTATAAGAACAAGTCCTAATTCATTATGGAACTCAAGATATGGCTTGTCAAAGTTGGCAAAAATCACATAATTTTCAAGAATGCACCAAAGAGGGATTTTTGCAAAAACCTCTTGCCAAGGTATTTTGTGACTTCAAACACACTAATATGTACCATAACATCATAGTGCATTGCCTTAAGACCAGAATTGCCCAAGGAACCTTGTTATTTCATGTCTTGCATTTCAAGAATTTCAAAAGGGGCCAAACTTCATTGAATTTGCAAAATGATACATAACTTTGTTTCAACTTGCTGAATTGCCTCAAAACCATTTCCATGGAACTCCTTGATCCATGCTACGCATGGACAAGCCAAGAAGCCAGTTGCACCATTGCCCATACCTCAAGTACAAAACTTTTGACTTTTTGGCAAGAAGCCCATACCAATCAGCTGCAGCCACCACCCACTCTCTGGCCTATCACAGCATGTTATGTGGATCAAACCCAACCCATAACACACAAGATTGCAGCCTGAAACCTCAGAATCCTCAGCATACACAAAATCACTCCAACTTTCAAAATCCTTCGAATCTCTCAGCTCACATACTCAATCTTAAAACTTCTTTCACCATTCATCTCAGAATCATCAATAGACCACAAATCAACCATCAAACAAGCCTCAAAGCACCTTTAACCTGAAACACGATTCTTGGCCAGTTGAAGTGCAATCACACAAACCAGCCAAAAGAAACTCCTTCCAAGCATCAAAGCTTCATCTGGAGGTCAAGGGGAGTCATTTTGCACAAGAGAAGTGGCCAGAAAGCTCAGTTTGAGAAAGCTCAAGCTCAGGTAACTTCTTCAAACTTTTTTCCAGAAATGCTATTTTAAGTTCTTAGAATGATCTTCATGCTTTGCTGATCACCATGATGTGTTTACTTTTGAGAATGATTGAGAAATGAGCTTGTATGCATGTTCTGAAAGTTTTACCGTTTTTTGATTTTTCCTTCGAATCTTGTTTATGAGCTATTAGAAATTTGTTTTGAGGTTGGATTTGAGTTCAGGAGGATGAAAGGAGTTGATCTGGAGCTTTAGAGCTCCAGAAATGACCTAGAGGTGAGGTTTGGGGTTTGCTCAGGGAGAAGCTGGTCGGAGAAGATGACCAAAGGTCTTCTCCGGCCACCTGAAAGTCATTAAGTGACTAATTAGGGTTAGGGCAAATTTTGAATTATGGTCGTAGGATTTGATCTTCCCGCGTGTGATGGATGGTGTGGATCTTTTCATTAACTTAAATCCTGGATTAATTTATTAATTAATTAAGTTTAACTGAATTTAAATTCTGGACGTTGGATAACGCGCCAGGTCAAACCAAATCCCTCAGCTTTGAATCTAAACCCTTAGATCAGATTACTTTCCATTAATTTAGTTTTAATTTCATTTTTCTCATTTATTTTGCATAATTTATTATAAATAGCTAAAAAATCCTTAAAAAAAATGTTTTCTTCTGCATTTTGCATCCAAATAATTTTCTTCACCCAAAAATATTTTTATTTTTATTTTTTCATTAAAAAAAATCATTTTTAAAACATTTAAATGTTTATTTTAATTAATTAATGGAAATTAATTAATTAAAATATCATTTAGGTTTCTAAAATTCCCAAAAAAATTCACATTGCATCTTAGGACATTTAGAAACATTGTCATACCATCCATACAAATTTATTTTTGGTTTTGAACAATCTTTGATAATTTTCTTGAATTTAGGGTTCATAAAATTCTTATTTTTGAACCCTAACTTCAAGAATTCTTTTCTGCCTAACCATGAATGGTATGACATTGATTCTTTTTGCATTGTTCTTCATTTGACATGTAGTGTCTAGCATATTTTTGTCATAAATTTCTTTTGCATTTTTTCCCTTAAGGTGCCTTAAAACCCTAGATAACTTAGAAAATTCATAATTTTTATTAGGTTAAGAGTTAGGCCTCCTCCTTTGGGGTATGATATCATATGGGGTTAGGGTTCCTTTGTTTGCATTTTCAATTTTTTATCTTGTGATTTGCTTCTGTTTTTGACTTTTGCATCTCATGTTGCATTAAAACCCTAATTTCTCATATACATTTGCATACATCTTGCATATGCATTCAATCAAGAACTTGCCATGACATTTTATGCATTCACATGACTTTTAAGACATCCTAGGACACTTTAGAATCATGATTGATCATTTCTTCATCCATTTGACATGTTATGCATTCATTTCATTCCATGAACTTTCATGTGCTTTCATACTTCCTACATGCTTCATTTGCATTCTCATCTCTTGTATGATCATCCATTGCACTTGACATACATTTGCATCATCTCTTAGCATCATTTACATCATGAACATGCTTCTGGTTTTGGTTTGCATCCTTGCATTTGCTTCATTTTCATTTCATTTCATTCCTTTGTGCTAACATTTCAGGTGGTAAGTAATTTGAGAAGTGAATTTGCCTTCACTTCTCACTTCTCTTCTCATCTTTTTTATGCATCCTTGCTGCATTTTGTCTTTGCTTTAAAGTGAGCTTGCTCATTCATGTTATTCATTCACTTTATTTCTTCAAGTTAACTTATCTTCTTAAGTGAAGTAAGTTAACTTGTTTCTTCATCTTCTCCTCCTTTCATCTTGCTCCTCCTTGGTGGCTATTCTTGAAGATCTATTGTAAACCTCACAAACCATAGGAATACCCAAGCATGACAATAATTAGGGTTTTGATTAGTCCCCCCCTTAGTTTTACCTTTGTGTCTTCTTTTGTGTCACTCTTCTCATCTCATAATCAGAGACTAAACCTTTAAGGTTTCAAGGCTTTGTGATTAAGGGTATGCCTGCATCCTTCTCTTAGGATGGAGTGTATAACTTTAATCCTAAGTGTTAAACCTTAATGTATTTAAATCTCTTAATCAATCCATCTAATAATCATTAAGACAATAGCTTGTAACTTGAGCCTTGCATTAGGGTTCTAATTCTTCCTTAATTGGTTAAGAAGGATTAACCCTAGTGTTATTGGACAAGTCCCCCTCAAGTAGTCTTACCAACCATAAAATTCACTTCTTAATCTTACCATTAACTAAAATCCACTTTAATAAAGGTTTGTTTTGTCATGAGGTTAATCCCTAATCATGGATTAAGTTGAGGTATCTTCCTCAGCTTAAGTGTGCTCATCTATTATCCTTCTATTAGGATAGTGTAATGAGTTCACTAATCCTTGATTATGGCTTAAACTCATTACTTAACACTAAACAAAAACTCAAAAAACATCTAAATAATCACAAGTAGGTTAATGATCTTAATCCTACACCATCATGGTAATTAAGTTGAGGTGCTTACTTCATACTTAAGGTATTCTCATTATCCCTAATCAAAGGGAGGATATGATGAGTTTACTAACCCTTGGTTTAGGCTTAAGCTCATTAACCTATGACAAACACAAAAAGCAATAAAAGATTGAAAACAAAAAAACAAACAATAATCGTCTCCTTCGGGATTCTTTTCCCACCATCTTCACTCACAAATGAGAACTCGCTTCTTCCGTCTAATGCAAGACAGTTAGCACCTGAGCCAGACATGTCATACACTTGAGCATAGACAAGTAAGCAGTTCACAAGTCAATTCATATCTCAGCCTCTTTGAGTCGAACTACGGTGTTCTGACTTCCTCATTGCACAAGAGGATACGTAGGCATAACTTAACTGTTATCGAACAAAAGTCTCTGTCTCTTCCCCCCTCTTCCAGAATCATTCTTTTTAAGCCTCAAACCTGAGCATTTCACTTCACTCTTTTGCACTGGCACTTGTACATTCTTTTCCAGCTTTTGCACACAGATAGCACTGACACTACCCTTTTAAGCACGAATCTTTCAAGCGTGGATCCCGTCGAGTACGACGGACAGTCTGGGTGCTAATACCTTCCCAAGTTGTAACCAACCCCCTTTCTCAGTTTCTCTGGTTCGCAAACGTCTTATCCATATCTTTCCTAGGTTTATGCAGCATTACCTTTCCTTCGGGATAAAAATGCCTAGCTGGCGACTCTTTTCACTTCACTTCATTTCTCCTCTCGCCGACCGTTCGCGCTTGTACCGGGATGCAAATCTTCGGGAGCGACAGCTTGGCGACTTCACTGGGGACCCTTATATTGCAACCAGGGCTTCTGGTTCTTTTTATGGGTTCCTCCTAGCGCTTGTTTGATTTGTGTTTACAGGGGTGTTATGTGCTAATTGTGCTTTGTTTATTTGCTTTATTTATTGCTTTATGTACAACTTTATTTATTGCTTTCCTTTACAATTTTGTGCATATTCATACTGTCATTATCATTGCTGGATCTGCTTCTGTTTTGGTGGGTGGGGTTTCATTGAGTGATTAAGGTCCTATACCTGGGACCTGAGTGACACCTAGGCTAGAGTGGCTTCATATTCTTTCCCATTCCATTTCGGTCTGGTGCGGGAATATGAAACACGGTTCATACATGGGTTTCTTCTTGAGAACTCTGTACTACAGATTTCCTGTAGTGCTAGGGCTATTTGGCAAGCCTTCTAAGTCTGGATGACCTTTATATTGACCTTCAGAATCTGGGGTGAATTAGAGGAGGATTTTTTATGGTTATTGTAAACACTGTACCTCCGGGTTAGAAGTGTTTACACTTCTCATAACTGATCCAAGTCTAAGGATCCTTGTTCTAGAACATTACATGTGAGGGGGTTGGGTTGTTTACAGGTTTTGCAGGAACCCTTGGCCACATCATACCCTGTTACTGTATTGTTTTAAGAATGCATCACTTTGGACAGTTCTTGTGATTACCCCGGACTTGTGACTCTTTATTTGAGTCCCCCACCCTGGTTACTGGATTTCGGAGCCTCCATCCGGACCTTTGAACATACATGGACTTTTACCTAGGCAGATAAACAGATCCAGCTCTTGATCACCAACCCTTGCATATCATTTGCATACATCATTTCTGCATCATTTTAACATTTGCTTATTTGTTTTACAGGGTATCCACCTCCATATTTGGTTTGGTTTTGACCCCTTTTGTTGCTCAGACTGCTTCAAGCATCTCCTTCAGTTATCTTCTTCAGCTTCTCCATCAGTATGTCAGTGGTTCTTCTCTAGCATCTTCATCAGTCTGTCAGAGACTTACCTCCAGCTTCTCAGTCAGTGACCTTCATCAGCAGTTGTTCTTAGCCTCTTCATCAGCATCCAGCACTCATGGACACTTCAAGAAAGAGCAACATCACTTACCACGTCTTTGAGCCCACCTTGACTGGTATCAGGCAGGTCCAGTCCCTCATCACACCTGACCATATCCCACTGTTTAGAGAGCATTATGCGTGCATTTTGGACATGGTCATGGATCTTGATGCATCTCAGAGGAGCATGATCCATACATGCTTGCAGTTCTATGATCCTCCACTCAGGTGTTTCACATTTCCGGATTTCCAGTTGGGACCTCTGTTGGAAGAGTTTTCCTTGTTGATTGGAGTGCCTATCAGAAGAGGGATCCCTTTCAACCCAGAGATGACAGCTCCCAGAAATGAAGACATAGCCAGGGCATTGTATTTGGAGCCTTCCCTCATTGAGCAGAACATGACAACCAAGGTTGGAGTTCCAGACCTCCACCTAGACTTCTTGATATCCCAGGCTACCCTGCATGCTGCTATAGGAGAATGGAAGGTTGTCTGTGCACTTCTAGCCCTCAGTATATATGGGGTTATTTTGTTTGCAGATGAGCCCAAGTTTGTGAGTAAGAATGCCATCCACCTGTTCTTGTTGAGGAACCCAGTTCCTACACTGCTAGGAGACTTCTACTACTCAGTTCATCAGAGGAATGAAAAGCAAAGAGGGAAGTTGGTCAAATGTTGTGCTCCTCTTTATTACTCTTGGCTGCTCAGACACTTGCCAAAATCAGATGCCTTCTTGAACCCCCATTAGCAGAAGAACTGGGCTAAGAGGTTCATTGCCTTGACATCAGATGACATTAGATGGTGTACTCAGAGCACTAAAGGCAAGGACATTATTACCAGCTGTGGGCAATACCCTAATGTGCCTTTGATAGGAGTAAAGGGTTGCATCAACTACAACCCTTTACTGTTTAAGAGACAATTGGGATATGCTTTGGTTCATCCTCCCAGAGGACAAGATTTGGCTGAGACTCTTTACTGTGAGATCCAACCTAACTCTGCTGTTGTCAGGCAAGCTGCCTGGGCTTGGGACAACATTCAGACCAAAGGGACATCTATCCTTGGAAGGTGCAACAACATAGCTTCAACACAATATTCTGATTGGTCCCGTACCAGAGCTCAGATCACCAGGATGCCTTTTACCCTGGAAGATGTACCTGGACCTTCTACAGTGCAACCTGCAGCAACTGTCAGCCTGGACGAATTTGAAAAGCTGAAAAAGAGGAACACTCAGCTAGCTGAAGCCCTGAAGAAGACTCTCTGGGAGAGAAATGACAGTCGTCTAGATATTGAGAAATTTGAAAGGCTCAAGATTGAGCACTTGGCCAAAATAGAGAAGACAGATGACTACATTAGGAAGGCAAGAGCAGGGGAGTTGGTACTGAAGAATGCCTGCAAGGAGGCAAAGATTTAGAAGGCTAGGGCAGAGCATTATCTGGAGGAAAGCCAGGCTAGGTGGATCAGGATCACTGAAGCCCGTGCACAAGAAGACCAAAGGACTCAGGCTAAGATAGAGCATCTGAAGGCTAATGAGAAGAAGCATCAGGAGGCTTTGTTGGCAGCTCAGAAGGAGATATCTGAATTGAAACTCCGGGCGGGGTTGAAGAGGTCAAAGGATCAGGATAAGCATAAGAAGCTAACTAGTGCCATCACTACCAGGAACCTCCTCATCAGGACTATTACAGAGCACCCAGCAGGGCCAGTGACTGAGGCCCTCCTGAAGGAAGTCAGGGAGGATGATTTTGGATTGGATGTCTGATCTTTTTGCTTGTACTTTTCCTTTTGTTGTACTTTTCTTTTGTTGTATTTTGACCTACCATGGGCATGTATTGTAAACAAACTATGTATTTTTCACTCTTTATAATATATGTGGTTTGTATTATTATTTTGGTGGGCTTAATCAGTCAACATCATCAGCATTTCCTCGAGGTCTGGAAAGGTCAAAACCAAAGAACCAAACCGGATACCCTTGGAAGACAAATAAGCATATTGCATTGCATACTAACATTTTCTTTGTTTTGTAGGTCTTTTGTTTTTATTTGTTGTTTCTCACTTTGTTGTGGTTTCAGGAAACATTGCTCGCAGACGAGTGTTCCCTGTTAACAGAATACACTGGTACCCAATGCGAAACAACCTTCCGGGTCTCCAGATGGATCAAGTATAGCAAGACTTGAATGAAGTTAGGAACCAAATGGCTAATGAGAGGGTTTATATGAGGAATCAAATGACCCAATTTATGACTGTAATGATTGGCTTAGCTCAGAGTCAGGAAAGACTGAGGGAACTGGTTGAAAGACAAACTCCTGAAGAGCACCATCCAGGTACAGGAGGTACAAGTAACAATGATCATGGGCAACCTCGCATTAATCCACCAGAGTTTGGGCCTCATCTAAACCCAGATGGTAATGTCTTAAGGAATACTCAAGGTAACACTGCTGGAGGTAGGATCTTACAAGAGGATCCTCAAGAAGAGCAGTTCACAGTTGTTGGAGCTGGGGATGAAGTTTACGACCGAAGGCTGGATGAGATTGCTGAGAAACTAAGGTCTTTGGAATCCCAGAACTCCCTAGGCTTTGATGTAATGGACATGAGATTGGTGGATGGGGTGAGAATTCCTCACAAGTTCAAACCCCCGTGTTTTGAAAAGTATAATGGCACCTCCTGCCCACGCACCCACCTTCAATCATTCTTGGGAAGATTAAAAGCATACACCATGGACGAAAAGTTGTGGATGTTTTACTTCAAGGACAGTCTAATTGGGGCATCCCGAGAATGGTATTCCCATATGACTAGAGCCACATTAAGAAACTAGAAAGACTTGGCTGAAGCTTTCATCCGGCAGTATCAGTACAACTTGGACATGGCTCCAAACAGGACCCTCTTGATGGGGATGTCTCAATCTTCCCGTGAAAGCTTCAGGGAATATGCCCAAAGGTGGAGACAGCTTGCTGCTGCTGTTCAACCTCCCATGTCTGAAAGGGAAATGGCTGACATGTTCATGAACACTCTTCAAGGAACATATATTGACAGACTTGTTGCTTTCTCTTCCACCAGTTTTGCTGATGTAGTTATAGCTGGTGAGAGAATTGAGAGTCTTTTGAAGATGGGGAAGATCTCAGATAATGGTGCCAGTTCCAGCAATACAAGGAAACCATTTGCTGGGCCCCGTAGAGCAGGTGAGACTAACTCAGTTCATATGGGCAGAGGTAGGTCCCAGTACATGCCCAGGACAGTTGCTTCTGTTACTATCCCTACTCTATCTCCTCAGTATGTTCAACCACAACAACACTTTCCGCAACAACAACAATTTCCACAACAAAGATCATTCAACAACAACAACAATAATCAACAACAACGCCCGTTTCAACAACGACCATCTCAAGTCAACCGAGTAATTAATCCCATTCCTATGCCATATGTTGCACTATTGCCACAACTCCTGAAGCTCAATCTGGTTGAGTTGAGGACATTGGCTCCACCCGATCCTCAAAACCTGCCAAGGAACTATGATATTAATGGTAGGTGTGATTTCCATTCCAACGCACCTGGTCATTCTACTGAAAAGTGCAGAGCCTTGCATATGAAGGTTCAAGATCTAGTTGATTCAAAAGCCCTGAACTTTGCACCTCCTCCAAATGTGATGAAGAATCCTATGCCAAGCCACAGTAGCCCAAGGATTAATGCTGTTGAGGATGGTTCACCCAAGAGTTTAATAGAAGACATTGCATGTATTCAAACACCTCTGGCCGGGGTTAAAGCCCAGCTTTTAAAGTGCCAGGTGTTTCCAGGATGTGAGGCATGTTGCGAATCATGCAAACTTTCTGAGAACGGGCGTGCTAGCTTAAGGAAAGGCATCAATGACCCGATTAAGGAAGGAATTCTGCAGATCACAACCACAGCTACTACAACACCAACAACCATCTTGCCAAGAGAATCTTCTACAACACCAACAACCATTCTTCCAAGTTTTTCTTTTACAAATGCAACAACCACCTGTCCAAGTGTTTCTTCTACAACAACAACAACCATTGTTCCATCTGATTCTGCTACAATTTCAACAATCATTCCATCCATCACTTCCGCATACAGTAATTCATTTACACCATCTGCTACAACTTCAACAAACAACAATGATGTTTCTACTGTCACGATCTATTATGACCCGGCAGCGGTCCCAAGTTCCAACAACTTTCAGCAAAATCAACAACAGTCTCAATACAGCTTCAATTCACCTTCACCAAATCCCACCAGAGGACCTGTAACAATCTTCTATGATCAAAGTACCATTGTAGTCCCAACAACTGCAGCAGTAAGCCCAGTCACTATTACGGTGCCCGGGCCGATCCCATGTGACAAAGACAGTGCTATACCAATGCATTATGGTGTTGATATATACTGCAATGGAGAAAAAGTCCTTCTAGATTCTCTAGTTCTCACTCCTCAAGTGGATAATGTTGGGGGAGGCGGAGGCTTCACCCGAAGCGGACGTCTCTTTGCTTCACAAATCCCAAGAACCAATACTGAGGCAGAGGCTGTAGCCAAAGCTAAGGGGAAGAGTGTGATACCGGAGGAATCTGCACCCAAGGAAACTCATAAGTCATCCTTCGACCAAGATATGGATGAGTTTATGAGAATCATCAAAAGAAGTGACAATAAAGTTGTGGACCAGCTCCATCAAACTCCTTCAAAGATCTCAATCCTATCATTGATGTTGTGTTCCGAAGCCCATCGAGATGCACTTCTCAAAGTTCTGCATGCTGCATATGTGCCAGAAGAGATCACCGTCAATCAGCTGGAAACAGTGGTAGCAAATGTCAATACTAGCCATGGGCTAGGTTTTACTGATGTTGATTTGACATCTGAAGGACGTCTCCACAACAAGGCCTTACATATAACTCTGGAGTGCAAGGGAGCTATCTTATCTCATGTGCTGGTAGACACTGGGTCCTCACTTAATGTCTTACCCAAGAAAGCCCTTGTCAAGCTGGAGAATGATGGGATAGCTCTCAGGCCAAGTAATCTTGTTGTTCGGGCTTTTGATGGCTCTAAGAGATTTTTTCTGGGAGAGGTAGAATTACCAGTGATAATCGGTCCACAAGTCCTCAAGACAGTTTTCTACGTGATAGACATACAACCAGCATATAGTTGTTTGCTAGGTCGACCCTGGATTCACGCTGCAGGCGTAGTAACGTTGACTCTTCACCAGAAACTGAAGTACGAATGGGAAGGCCAGATTATCACAATCTGTGGGGAGGAGGATATCTTCGTCAGTCATCTAGCTACTTACAAGTATATCAAGATGGGCGGAGAAATCCATGAGACAATGAGCCAAGGGTTTGAGGCCCTATATGTTAATGAGGCTACTGGAGTTTTGGCTGCGTCCCAGGAGGACATATTGGGAACTTCAATCATCTCTTATCAACAGGCCCGGAAGGTTGTTGAGGAAGGTACTGCTCAAGGCTGGGGCAAGCTGCTGCCAGTGGAAAAGAAGGAAGATAAATTCGGGTTGGGTTACAGACCAATCCGAAAAGATCAATCAGAGGCTGCCAAGGAGCCCAAATTTGTCAGTGGGGGATGCTCCCCCCAGATGCCGTGAACAGTCTGGAAGATGAGGAATGCGACCGAAACTTGGAGAACTGGATACGTCCAAGGATCCCGGGGAACCAAGTCTCTAACTAGTCTTCCCAGGAAATTATAAGAGTTACTCCTGCAGAGTAATTATTATTTCCTGTCTTTTTAGCATGCATCAAGTCATGCACCTTGCCCAAGGTGTCAGGACCCATTTTGTAATAGGGCCAATTTGTATTTTGTGCAAACGATTAATCAATGGATATCAGGACATCTTTTGCAAACGAGTCTCTTTTTCGCTCACTGTCTTTTCATTTTTTATTTTTGTACAAAACAATAAAATGGCAATGTTTTCAAAATAAACAACTTCATTTTCACTTTTTCTAAACAAGATTAAAACTAATCACTAAAATGAACCAATCTCAACCCTTGCAGAAATAATCCTCCAGATTGCACCGACAACAACACTGCTATGACCTTGTATGACTTCGACAATCCAATTAATCAAGCTGATGAAGGGGTTGAAGAAGACTATGAGTTACCTGAAGCGTTAGCCAGGTTGTTGAGGCAAGAAGATAAAGTGATCACACCTCATCAGGAGGAGGTTGAAACAATTAATCTTGGTACCGAAGAAGACTTGAAAGAAGTGAAGATCGGGGCCAGTCTGCAAGATTCAGTGAAGGAACAACTTATTGACATGCTTCGAGAGTATGTTGACGTCTTTTCTTGGTCCTACCAAGACATGTCAGGTCTGGATACTGACATTGTTATGCACAAGCTGCCCTTGAAAGAAGATTGTCCTCCAGTGAAGCAGAAACTACGTCGTAGTCGTCCGGATATGGCCATGAAGATTAAAGAAGAGGTATAAAAACAATGGGACGCTGGTTTCCTTGCTGTGACTAGTTACCCGCCGTGGGTTGCTAATATTGTACCAGTGCCTAAGAAGGATGGAAAAGTAAGGATGTGTGTGGATTACCGGGATCTGAACAGAGCTATCCCTAAGGATGGCTTCCCTTTACCTCACATTGATGTATTGGTTGACAACACGGCTCAGTTCTTGGTATTCTCCTTCATGGATGGTTTTTCCGGGTATAATCAGATCAGGATGTCACCCGAAGACATGGAGAAGACTACCTTCATCACACCCTGGGGCACTTTCTGTTACAAGGTAATGCCTTTCGGATTGAAGAATGTCGGTGCTACTTACCAACGGGCTATGGTGACATTATTCCACGATATGATCCACAAAGAAATTGAATGCTACGTGGATGACATGATTGCCAAGTCCCTCACTGAAGAAGACCATCTGGTAAATCTGTTGAAATTGTTCAAGCATCTGAGAAAGTATCAGCTCAAGCTAAACCCCAATAAGTGCACATTCGGGGTACGTTCCGCTAAACTGTTGGGATTCATTGTAAGTGAAAAGGGAATTGAAGTTGATCCTGACAAAGTCAAAGCCATTCAGGAAATGCCTGCACCTAGGACTGAAAAGGAAGTTCGGGGTTTTTTAGGTAGATTGAACTACATATCAAGGTTCATATCTCATCTTACAGCAACCTGTGAGCCCCTGTTCAAATTGTTAAGAAAGGAACAAACGGTCAGGTGGAACGAAGATTGTCAGAAGGCTTTTGACAAAATCAAGGAGTACTTACAAGAACCTCCAATCCTTATGCCTCTAGTTGAAGGAAGACCTCTAATAATGTACCTGACAGTATTAGAAGGATCAATGGGGTGTGTGCTGGGCCAGCATGACGAGTCTGGTCGAAAAAAGTATGCAATATACTACCTAAGCAAAAAGTTTACCGACTGTGAACAACGTTATTCACTGCTCGAGAAAACTTTTTGTGCTTTAGCGTGGGCTGCTCGCCGACTAAGACAGTATATGTTGACCCACACTACCTTGTTGATCTCAAAGATGGACCTAGTCAAGTACATATTTGAGAAGCCAGTTGTAAACACCCCAAATTTGCCCTCACCCATTCACACCATGGCTTGTGATCATTTCATAAGCGTAAACTCAATCATACCATCTCATATCACATTTTTGATTCATTGCATTGGTTCAAAGTCATCTGCATCTAGGGTTTGTGATCTGAGCAATCCAAGAGCTTCTTGAGCCACTCCAAAGGTCACCTATAACTTCAAATAGGTCCATGTATGCTCAAGCATCATATTATCCCCTCTCAAAGTCAAGAATGTCAAAGAATCACAAGAACTGAGAGTGGCATGGAGGCAGAGCCAGGCTTGACTGCACAGTTGACCTAGAATTAGGGTTTTGGTTTCAGAGGCCATAACCCCAAATTTTTTGGTCATTCTTGTTTCTATTGGTCTCTATATGGTATAGGGAGTATGCATGTCAAGTTTCATGAAGAAATTCCATGGGGAAGTCATCTGATCAAGAGTTGACTTTTCAAGCAAGTCAGTGCAAAATCAGGGCATCTGAGGCCCTCAATGACCCAACCAAAGGGAATTCTTCATCATTTTGATTGTATATGATCTTTATTTGATCATGGAAGATGTTGGAAGTTTACAAAATTGAAGAATTTCAAAGCTTTTGCAAAGTTGACTTTTTGGGCAAGTTTGACTTTTAATGAAATTGCCATTTTAGTTTATTTCAAAGTTGACTTTTGCAAAGTTGACTTTTTGGGCAAGTTTGGATCATTCCCTTTTCAAAAAGTACAAGAACATGACCTAATTCATTTTGGATCAAAAGTTATGGCTTGTCAAAGTTGGCAAAAATCACAAAATTTCAAAGTTTCCACCAAAGAGGCAAAGTTGCAAATTCACTTCTCAAGGCAAATTTAGTCATCAAATGCACTTCAAAACTTCACCACATGATCATACAAGTCCTAAAAGTCAGATTGCACCCAAAGAATCACATGTTTTATGGCCCATGGACCAAGATATTTCACAAAGAGCAAAAGCAAGGCAAGTTGCAAAACTCATCATAAGCTACCATCCACTTGCTGGCTGACTTGCTGAACCATCCTAGGCCTTTCCCCACATCATGCTGCGCAGCACACCCTCCTTGTACTTGGCTAGAAAGTAGCCCATACCTCTCTTACACAACTTTGACATTTTGGCAAAAACACCCATACCAATCAATAAAGCACACATCACTTCATCTGACCAATGGCAATTGTTTATACAAAGAAAATGCAAGCCAAACATAACAAGAAGCAAGCCTGAAACACACCACAACTTAGCATTCTCATTTTCACTTTCATTTGCAAGAGCCTTCGAAAATCACAACACAAGCCACAAACACACAAACAAACTTCACCAACAATCTCACCATGCTTCACTGAACACAAACCAACCTTCAAAACAGCCTGAAAGCCATTGAATCAAAATCACGATTCCCACCTGCCATTGAACAGAACTCAAGCAAACTCTCAAACCAGCCATTGCAAACTTCAAACAAACATTGTAAGCTTCTCAGGGGGATCATTGGAGTGCATTTGAGCCAAGGAAACAGTCAGAAAGCTCCTGAATCAAAAGCTTCAGTTCAGGTATTCAACTCAAAACTTTTTTCCAGAAACGTGTTTTAAAGTTCTTAATAGCTTCTATGCACTCTCCTGATCATGAATATGTGCTTACTTTTGAAAATGGTTGAGAAACCAGGATGTATGCAATGTCTGAAACTTTTGCCCTAAAAAATGTTTGATTCAATTCTCTCTGATTTTGAATGATAAATGTTGTTTGATTGAGGGGTTTGATTCGTTTTTGAGTGGGGATGATTTCTGTTTAGTTAGATTTTGTTTTGGATACGTGTAGAGAGAGTTTGAGAATTGGGATGGCCGGAGAAGACGACCGGAACAGTGTTCCGGTCGCCTGAAAGTCATTAGGGCATAATTAATTAGGGCTAATCATAATTATGAGAGTTTGAATGTCAGCCGTTGGATATGGCGCCAGGTCAAACGCGCGCGCAGCCAGTTCAAACTTGGGCCTTTGGATCTGATTACTTTCCCATTTTTCAGTTTATTTCATTTTTATTTTTTCATTTAAATGCATTTGTTTTCTCATTTTATTTAAAATAGCAATACAATTTTAAAAATTCTGAAATTTTTTGTATAAACTTTTATTAATTTTCAGAAAACAAAAACATTTTCATTTTCATTTTTTGCATTAAAAAATATTTTTAAATCATTTAAAAGTTTATTTTTAATTAATTAATGAGAATTAATTAATTAAAAATACTTTTAGGTATTTAAAAATCACCAAAAAATTCATGAAACCTTCATAATCATTTAGAAACATTGTCCAACCCTCAAACCAAATTTCTTTTTTTGATCTTGATGTCTTTTGAGAATTTTTCATGGAATTAAAATCATTTCAAGGCATTATTTTGATCCAAACTTCAAAAAATCATTTCTGCCTAACCATTGAGAGTTGGACTTTGATTCTTTTTGCATTGCATTTTGCATAACATGTAGTTTGTGAGATTAAATTGGCATGATTTGATCTTTCATTTTCAATTTGTTTGGCATTTTTCTTGTTAAGGTACCCTAAAACCCTAGGAAACTTAGGAAATTCATAACTTCCATTAGGTTAAGAGTTAGAACCCCTCCTTTGGGCAGTGACTTTGTGTAGGGTTAAGGTTCCTTTGAATGCATTTTCAATTTTTTATCTTGATGTTTGCTTCTGACTTTGGTTTTTGTTTGATGCATGGATCATAAACCCTAATTTGGGCTTCCTTTTGCATCCATCTTGCATTTGCTTGCATAACATGACTTGCCATGACATTTTATGCATCCATTTGATCCATTGAACATCTTAAGACATGTTGGAAGCATGTTTGATCATTGCATCATGTATTTGCCATGTTGTATGTCATGTGCATTTCAAAACTTTTCATGTATGTTCATGGTTCTAAGCTTGCTCCATTTGCATCCATTTGTTCATATGATCATCCTCATGTCTTGATTCATGTTTGCATCATCTCATAGCATCATTATCATCTCATATTTGCTTCTGGTTTTGATTTGCATCATGCCATTTCATCTCATTTTGCATTGCATTGCATTTCCTCTCACTAACTTTTCAGGTGGTAAGCAACTTTGAGAAGTGAATTTGCCTTCACTTCTCACAATTTCTTTTCATCTTTTTCATGCATCCTTGCTGCATTTTGTTTTGTGTTTGAGATTGAGCTTGATCATTCTTCTTCTTCTCACTTTCTTTCTTCAAGTGACTTGACTTCTTGAATGAAGCAAGTTACTTTGCTTCTCCTGATCCTTTCATCTGCTTCCTGGTGGTTCCATTGAAGACTTTTCTTGTTAACCTCACAAACCTTAGGAACAACCAAGCATGACAATTATTAGGGTTTTGATTAGTCTCCCCACTTAGTTTTACCTTTGTGTCTCTTTGAGTCTTCTCTTCTCATCTCATAATCAGGGACTAAACCCTAAAGGCTTCAAGGCTTTGTGATTAAGCTTATGCCTGCATCCTTCTATTAGGATGGAGTGTATAACTTTAATCCTAAGTGTTAAACCCTTAATGTGTTTAAATCCTTTAATCAATTCACTTAATAATCATCAAGACATCAAGCTTGTAACTTGGGCCTTGCATTAGGGTTCTAATTCTTCCTTAATTGGTTAGTTCCCCAATGTACCCCTGATAGGAGTAAAGGGTTGCATCAACTACAACCCTCTGCTATTCAAAAGACAACTGGGCTATGCATTGGTCCACACTCCTAAAGCACAAGACTTGGCTGAGACTCTTTACTGTGAGATTAAGCCTAATCTGGCTATTGTCAGGCAAGCATCCTGGGCTTGGGACAATGTCCAGACTAAAGGGGTAACCATTCTTGGGAAATGCAACAATGTGGCCTCAGCACAGTACTACGAGTGGTCCCATGCCAGGGCTCAATTTTATGGGATGCCCTTCACCATGGAAGATATACCTGGACCATCCTCAGCACCACCTCCTGTCACTGTCAGTTTAGAGGAGTTTGAGAAACTAAAAGAGAGAAATGAGAAGCTGACTCAGGCTCTACAGAAGACCCTCTGGGAGAGGAGTAATGGTCGGCTGGACATCGAAAGGTTAGAAAAGCTGAAGGTGGAGCATCTGGCTAGGATTGAAAAGTCAGAGGACTACATCAAGAAGTCCAGGGCTGGAGAACAGATCTTGAAGAATGCCTGCAAGGAAGCTCAGTTCCAGAAGGCCAGGACTGATTTGTATCTGAAAGAGAGTCAAGCTAGGTGGGTCAGGATCACCGAAGCTCGTACTCTGGAAGATAAAAGGACTCAAGATAAGATTGAGCAGTTGGAGGCTAGTGCAAAAGAGCAACAGGAAGCCTTGCTAGCAGCCCAGAGAGAGATCTCAGAGTTGAAGATTAGAGCTGGTGTGAAGAGGTCAAAGGACCAAAGTCAACACAAGAAGCTAACTGCAGCTGTTACTACCAGGAATCTCCTTATCAGGAATCTCACAGAGCGTCCAACTGATCCTGTGACTGAAGCACTTCTCAAGGAAGTTCAGGAGGATGAGTTTGGTCTTGGTGTCTGACTTTTGTTTGTTGTTGCTTTCATTTTCATTGTACTTTTCCTTTTTTGTGTTGTATTTTGATCCCTCAGAGGGCATGTATTGTAAAAAACAAACTATGTATCATTTACTTTTTGTAATATATATATATCAATTTATTCGATCTGAGTTTCTTTCAAGCAACATCACAAGCATCTCCCTCAAGGGTCTGGAAAGGTCAAAACCAAGTGCCAAGCTGGATACCTTGGAAACAAATAAGCATACTGCATTGCATGCTAACCTTTGTTTGTTTTGTAGGTTTGTTTTGTTTTTGTTACTAACTCTGTTGTGACTTCAGGAACTATTGCTCGACGTCGGGTGTTCCCACTCAACCGTCCACACAGATATCCAACCCGTAACAACCTTCCGGGTATACAGATGTACCAGGTACAACAGGACCTTACAGAGGTCAGGAACCAAATGGCCAATGAGAGATTGGAAATGAGGAATCAGATGACACAAGTTATGGAGGTGATGAATGGATTGGCACAGAGCCAAGAGAGATTAAGAGCCTTGGTAGGGAGGCAGACTCAGGAAGATCCCCATCTAGGGACTGGTGGGACAAGCAACAACGAGAGGGTGCAACCTCATATCAACCCACCTGTATTCGGACCCCACCTTCATCCAGAGATCAACATCCCTGCTAATGTACAAGGAAATGCTACTACAGGTAGAGTGCTGCAAGAAGACCCCCAGGAAGATCAGTTCACAGTGATGGGAGCTGGGGATGAGGCCTATGACAGAAGGCTGGATGAAATTGCTGAAAAATTAAGGTCCTTGGAGTCTCAGAACTCTTTAGGTTTTGATGTAATGGACATGGACTTAGTGGACGAGGTCAGGATTCCCCACAAATTTAAACCACCGTGCTTTGAGAAGTACAACGGGACTTCCTGTCCACGGACCCACTTGCAATCCTTTCTGGGGAGGCTGAAGGCATACACCATGGATGAAAAGCTATGGATGTTTTATTTTGAGGATAGTTTAACAGGAGCTTCAAGGGAATGGTACTCTCATTTGACTAGAGCAACCATCAGGTGTTGGAAGGACTTGGCGGAGGCCTTTATTAGACAATACCAGTATAATTTGGATATGGCACCCAACAGGACCCTCCTGATGGGAATGTCACAGTCATCCTGGGAAAGCTTCCGGGAGTACGCCCAGAGGTGGAGACAGCTAGCTGCTGCTGTCCATCCACCCATGTCAGAGAGGGAGATGGCAGATATGTTTATGAACACCCTCCAAGGGACATACATTGATAGGCTAGCTTCCTTTTCTTCCACCAGCTTTGCGGATGTCGTTATAGCTGGAGAAAGAATTGAGAGCCTATTAAAGATGGGCAAAATTTCTGACAACGGTGCCAGCTCATCCAGCAACACAAGGAATCCTTTTGTGGGCCCAAGAAGAACTGGTGAGACCAATGCTATCCATGCCAGCAGAGGCAGACCCCAATATGTTCATAGGTCTGTGACAGCAGTCACCATTCCCGCTCCAATTCATCCACAACCAGCTTATCAACCACAACAACAAAATTATCAGCAACAAACTCAGTATCCTCCTCAGAGAAACTACAACAACACCAGCAACAACAATCAGCAAAGACCGTATCAACAGAGACCATCTCAGGACAATAGGGTGATCGATCCGATCCCTATGCCCTATGCCACGTTACTGCCACAACTCCTAAAACTCAACCTGGTTGAGCTAAGGACGTTGGCACCTCCAGATCCTGCCAGTCTACCCAGAAATTATGACGCTAGCGCCAGATGTGCTTTTCATTCGAATGCACCTGGCCATAGTACAGAGAAGTGCAAAGCTTTGCACATGAAGGTACATGACTTGGTAGATTCTAAGGCTCTAAACTTCGCACCACCACCAAATGTTAACAAGAACCCTATGCCAAACCATGGTGGCCCCAGAATCAATGCTATTGAAGAAGACAAGCCGTCTTACTTGATAACCAGTGTGGGTCAGATTCGGACACCCTTGGTAGAGATTAAAGCTCAACTCCTTGAATGTCAAATGTTCCCTGGATGCGAGCTAGGGTGTGCTTATTGCAACATTTCAGTGAATGGTTGTGATAACTTGAGAGATGGCATAGATGGTCTCATCCAGAGTGGCCTGCTTCAAATCACGACATCAATACCTACCAATCCAGCAATCTCCTAAACAACAGTTCCCGAGTCTTCTACAACTGCAACAACCATTGTTCCAAACAACTCTTCAGTTTCATCAACAAATGCTTCATCTGTTACTTCAACGGACCAAATATCAGCAAACATCCCTTCTACAACTTCAGCACCCCTTCATTCAGAATCTCCTACAACAACAACACCCATCCATTCAACAATGTCTCCTACAACATCAACAACAAACAATGAAGATGTCTCAACCGTTATAATTTATTATGATCCTGAAAATGATTCTGCCTACAACTCACAAAATGCCACTCCTATCAGAGCACCGGTTACGATATACTATGATCCACAGACTATCATGGTCCCTTCTGCAGCTGCAATCAGTCCAATCACTATCACAGTGCCTGGGCCAGTACCTTATGAAAGCAGTAATGCCATCCCTTGGCATTACGGCTCTGATCTATACTGCGAAGGACAGAAAATCACTCTCGAATCATCAACTTCTTCACCACAAATAGACAATGTGGGAGGAGGCGGAGGCTTCACTCGAAGCGGACGTCTCTTTGCCCCGCAAATTCAAAGACCCAGTGCCGAAGCAGAAGCTGCTGCCAAGGCAAAAGGGAAGAGCATGGTGCAAGAAGAGCAAATTGTTAAGGGAGCCTTGAAAACACCTTTTGATCAAGAAGTTGATGAATTCATGAGAATCATCAAGAAAAGTGATTACAAGATAGTGTACCAGCTTCACCAGACGCCTTCTAAGATCTCCATTTTATCACTGCTAATGTGCTCCGAGGCTCACCGGAACGCACTACTAAAAGTCCTGCACGCAGCTTATGTGCCGGAAGAGATCATAGTCAATCAGTTGGAAGCTATGGTTGGGAATGTTAATGCTAGTCATGGACTAGGATTTACCAACACTGATTTGACTACGGAAGGCCGCAATCATAACAAGGCTTTGCACATTACCATGGAGTGTAAGGGTGCAGTTCTTTCCCATGTGCTGGTAGACACAGGATCATCCCTCAATGTCTTACCTAAAAAAGCCCTTGTGAAGCTAGAGTATGAAGGATTGGCATTACGTCCCAGTAACTTGGTAGTAAGAGCCTTTGACGGTTCTAAGAGATCAGTTCTGGGAGAAATTGAGTTGCCTATAACGATTGGCCCACAAACTTTCAAAACGACCTTCTACGTGATGGACATTCAGCCTGCCTACAGCTGTTTGTTGGGTAGACCATGGATTCATGCCGCTGGCGCCGTGACCTCAACCCTTCACCAGAAGTTAAAATTCGAGTGGGAGGGCCAAGTCGTTACTATTTGTGGAGAGGAAGATATTTTTGTTAGCCATCTGGCTACATACAAATACATTGAGATGGATGGGGAGATCCATGAAACAATGAGTCAAGGGTTCGAGGCCTTGAACATAAATGAAACATCTGCTGTACCTGGAACCTCAATGACATCTTATCAACAAGCCCGGAAGGTTGTTGAAGAAGGGACTGCCCAAGGCTGGGGCAAGCTGTTACCTGTGGAGAAGAAAGAGGATAGATTTGGGTTGGGTTACAAACCAACTCAACAAGATCAAGCAGAGGCTGCTAAGGAGCCCAGCTTTGTTAGTGGGGGGATGCTCACCCCTGATGCTGTCAACAATTTGGAAGACGAGGATGAAAGCAACCGCAACCTGGAGAGTTGGATACGTCCAAAGATCCCGGGGAGCAGTATCTCAAACTGGTCTTCCCAGGAAATTATAAGAGTTACTCCTGCAGAGTAATTATTATTTCCTGTATATTTTAAGCATGCATCCAGTCTTGCATCTTGCCCAAGATGACAAGACTCATTTTGTAATCGGGCCATCTGTAATTTTTGTGCAACAAGATTAATCAATGAAATATCAGACATCTTTTGCAAATGAGTCTCTTTTTCTTTTCCGCTCACTGTTTTTCCATTTTTCTTTTTGTACAAAAATAAATGGCAGTGTTTTCAAAATGACCACTTTGTTTCACTTTTCTAAACAAGATTAAAATCAATCACTAAAATGAACAAACTGAACCCTTGCAGAGAGTGCCTTCCAGACTGCACCGACAACAACACGGCTATGACTTCGTATGACTTTGACAATCCAATCATTCAAGCTGATGAAGGGGTTGAAGAAGAGTATGAGCTTCCTGAAGAGCTGGCCAGGTTGTTGAGACAAGAGGAAAGAGTTATCACTCCTCATCAGGAGGAGGTAGAGACAATTAATCTTGGTACAGATGAAGACGTGAAGGAAGTTAAAATCGGGGCCTGCTTACAAGACTCAGTGAAGAGACAACTGATTGACCTGTTTCAAGAGCATGTGGACGTGTTTGCTTGGTCTTACCAGGATATGCCAGGGTTGGACACCGACATTATTGAGCACAAGCTGCCTTTAAAAGAAGACTGCCCACCGGTTAAACAGAAACTGCGCCGCACTCGCCCAGACATGGCAATGAAGATCAAAGAAGAGGTGCAAAAGCAATGGGACGCCGGATTCCTTGCTGTAACTAGCTATCCACCGTGGGTTGCTAATTTAGTTCCTGTGCCTAAGAAAGACGGCAAAGTAAGGATGTGTGTTGACTACCGGGATCTGAACAGAGCCAGCCCGAAAGATGATTTCCCATTACCTCACATTGATGTATTGGTTGATAATACGGCTCAGTTCTCGGTATTCTCCTTCATGGACGGATTTTCAGGATACAATCAGATCAAAATGTCACCTGAAGACACGGAGAAGACAACCTTCATCACACCCTGGGGTACGTTCTGTTACAAGGTAATGCCATTCGGACTGAAGAATGCTGGTACAACATATCAACGGGCTATGGTAACATTATTCCACGATATGATCCATAAAGAAATCGAATGTTATGTGGATGATATGATTGCCAAGTCCCTCACTGAAGAAGACCACCTGGTAAATCTGCTAAAGCTATTCAAGCGCCTGAGGAAGTACCAACTGAAGCTGAACCCCAACAAGTGCACGTTCGGGGTGCGATCTGGTAAGCTGCTGGGTTTTATTGTGAGCGAGAAAGGGATTGAAGTTGACCCTGATAAAGTCAAAGCCATTCAAGAAATGCCTGCACCGAAGTCTGAAAAAGAAGTTCGAGGGTTTCTAGGTAGATTGAACTACATCTCAAGGTTCATATCTCACCTTACAGCAACCTGTGAACCTTTGTTCAAATTGTTAAGAAAAGAACAGACGGTCAGGTGGAACGAAGACTGCCAAAAGGCTTTTGACAAGATCAAAGAATACTTGCAAGAACCTCCAATCCTTATGCCTCCAGTTGAAGGAAGACCTATGATCATGTACTTGACAGTATTAGAAGAGTCGATGGGGTGTGTGCTGGGCTAGCATGACGAGTCTGATCGAAATGAGTATGCAATATACTACCTAAGCAAAAAGTTTACCGACTGTGAACAACGTTATTCACTGCTCGAGAAAACTTGCTGTGCTTTAGCGTGGGCTGCTCGCCGACTGAGACAGTATATGTTGACCCACACTACCTTACTAATCTCAAAGATGGATCCAGTCAAGTACATTTTTGAGAAGCCAGCACTTACCGGACGGGTTGCAAGATGGCAAATGATCCTCACGGAATATGACATCCAGTACACCTCTCAGAAAGCCATCAAGGGCAGTGTATTGTCTGAATATCTTGCTGAGCAACCTATTGATGATTACCAGCCTATGAGATTTGACTTCCCTGATGAAGACATCATGTTCATAAAAGCAAAAGATCATGAAGAGCCTATTCACACTGAAGGGCCTGACCCGGAAGAAGAATGGACTATGATGTTTGATGGGGCTGTTAATATGAACGGTCGTGGTGTTGGTGCAGTACTCATTACACCTAAAGGAGTTCACATGCCTTTCTCGGCAAAGCTCACCTTTAACTGCACTAACAACGAAGCTGAATACGAAGCTTGCATTATGGGTCTTGAGGAGGCCATTGACCTCAGAATCAAGACATTGACTGTATTCGGAGATTCAGCTCTGGTAGTTAATCAGACCAACGGCAAATGGTACACACACCAGGATCGTCTGATACCTTACAGGGATTATACAAGGAGGTTATTAACTTTCTTTACAACAGTCAAGCTTGAGTTTATCCCTCGGGACGAGAATCAGTTTGCAGATGCTCTGGCTACCATTTCATCCATGATCAAAGTTCAAGCCGCCAACTTTGCACCTCAAATTTCAGTGTCCAGACTTGACAGACCAGCATATGTGTTCGCAGAAGATGTTGTCAAAGATGATAAGCCTTGGTTCCATGACATTAAGTGCTTCTTGGAGGATAAAACATACCCACCTGGGGCATCTTCCAATGATAAGAAGACTTTGAGAAGGCTTGCTGGTAGTTTCTTCCTGAACACTGATGGTTCCCTGTACAAGAGAAACTTTGATATGGTACTCCTCAGATGCGTCGACAGGACAGAAGCAGACTTGTTGATGCATGAAGTGCACGAAGGATCCTTTGGTACCCATGCGGGAGGGCATGCCATGGCTAAAAAGTTGCTAAGATCAGGTTATTACTGGATCACAATGGATGCAGACTGTTATGCATATGCCAGAAAATGCCATAAATGCCAGATTTATGCGGATAAGGTGCATGTGCCTCCCAATCCTTTAAATGTGATGTCTTCACCCTGGCCCTTTGCTATGTGGGGCATTGACATGATCGGCAAGATTGAGCCAACTGCTTCGAATGGCCACAGATTCATCCTGGTTGCTATTGACTATTTTACCAAGTGGGTCGAAGCAGCTTCCTATGCAAACGTTACAAGGCAAGTGGTAGCCAGATTTCTGAAGAGAGATATCATCTGTCGATACAGAGTTCCCGAGCGAATCATTACTGACAATGGTTCCAACTTGAATAACAAAATGATGGCAGAACTATGCCGGGACTTCAAGATCCAACATCACAATTCTTCTCCTTACAAGCCAAAGATGAATGGCGCTGTCGAGGCAGCTAATAAGAATATCAAGAAGATTGTGCAGAAGATGGTAGTCACCTACAAAGATTGGCATGAAATGCTACCGTTTGCCTTGCATGGGTACCGCACGTCAATCAGAACATCCACTGGGGCAACACCATATCAGCTTGTGTATGGTATGGAGGTAGTCCTACCTGTTGAAGTTGAATTACCCTCCCTACGGGTACTGATGGATGTTAAGTTGAACGAAGCCGAATGGGTCCGGTCCCGATACGAACAACTGAGTCTGATTGAAGAGAAAAGATTGGCTGCAATCTGTCATGTGCAGTTGTATCAGAAAAGAATGAAGAAAGCCTTCGATCAGAAAGTCAGGCACCGAGAGTACCAAGTAGGGGATCTTGTGCTGAAAAGAATCCTCCATCCGCATACAGACCACAGGGGCAAGTGGACTCCGAACTATGAAGGACCATTTGTAGTAAAGAAAGTTTTCTCGGGTGGAGCACTCATGCTCAGCACTATGGATGGTGAAGACTTCCCGTCCCCTGTGAATTCAGATGCAGTTAAAAAATACTTCGCATAAAAATGACGCGCTGGACACAAAAACAGAATGTAACTCCAGGCAAAAATAGGGCATCCCGGCGAGTCAGAAATAGAATAAAAGACTCGGGCAAAAGTAAGGGAAAACAAACAAAAAAAATGTACACCCGCTGAGTTGAAAAGCCGCATTGGACAACTCAGGCAAAAATGGGTATCCCGATGGATTGAAAACCCGAAAGGGCGATCCATGCAAAATAAGGGAATAAGCGAACAACTACATTCTGAATTCGCCTGTATCACCTACAACTTGGTAAGCTTCGAAAGGATCAAGCGTCTTTCAGAATCAGCCTTCTTCAGAAAGCAAGACGAGAAGAACGTCAAATGTCATACGAGTCATAGCAGAAGGGAAGCCCCTTGAAGCGTCGACAACATTGCCAGAATTTTGTTTCTCAATTTGTAACAATCTCCTCATTTCAGGGGATTTGTTTCTTTGACTGTATCCCGCCAGTTCAGGGCACATGAATTAATAAAATCAGATTTTCAGTCATGTTTTCGTCTTGAACATTTTATTTGCAAAAATGTCTGATGTCTTAAGAAAAACTGATTGCATGAATACAAATGCTTATCTTCAAAAATAATAATACGTGCTTGCAGGGAATATACTTACTCTCAGAAGTGTCTAACTCCTATGACGGAATCCAGTAAAGGATACCTCGGGATCACTTGCGCGCTTCCTTATCTTTGCAGGATTGCAGGTATCCAGAACGCAACTTGGGGCATGTAAGCCTCGTCCCGGCAAGATGGAAACACCCAGTCTTAGCACTCAAAAGTGTTTTCTCCCCAGCTGAGTTTCCACTTGCTCTTTCTCCCCAGCCGAGTTGCCAATCATTCTTCCTCAGCCAAATACAAAAGTCAGGGAACCATCTCCCCACAGAGTTTCAGCCTCTATCCAGAAGAGCAGCGCACGAAGGGATCACAATAGAGTGAAGAAAGCTTCTACAAACCCCAGCTGGGTCCCTCATTATCAGGATGGGTCTATTAGTGACCTATCTCCCCAAGCTAATGCATCTCATCAGATCTACCAATGATCTCATCCCCAGCTGGGATGTCCATTTCAACCAGATCGACCAGAGATCTTCACGGCAACGGGATCCAAATCCCGGTTTGGTATCTTTGCATAATCATGGCATTCGCATCATATTCACCCACAAAGCGTAGCATTCCGTCTAATACGGAGCATTACGGCAAAAATCCAACATATTGCATAATCATAAGCCATGTTCTGAATCAATACTTGTGAATAATAACAGTCCGTCAATATACAGAATACCCCTAGATTCCCCAGCGGAGACCTAAAGCTAAAGCAGTTGCCTTACATTCACAAACATCAGCATATACTCCTTTTGACACCCGTCCGTGTCATATCCCCAGCAGAAAGCCAAAGACGTTCCCTTTGCACTCACAGATACATATATACATTTCCTTGACATCCGTCCATGTCACTTTCCCCAGTACAGTAACATAAACACTTTGTATATCGGATATTTGTTTATACTATACTCTTCTCCTTTTGACACTCGTCCGTGTCACTCTCACCAGCAGATTGAACACCCATCTTTACTCATACTTATTTTAATTATACAGATACGTGTCCGTATCTTGTATACACCACTCATACTTATACAGATGCTCGTCCGTATCTTGTATATACTACTTAAATCCCCGCAGATTCAGCACTAGTCCATGTTCTTTGTTAACCAGTTGGTACTCGTCCGTACCATCATCTCAGAACATGCGTCAAGCGTTTGTTTCTACCTGATACTCGTCCGTATCATAGTCTCAAGGATGCTCGTCCGCATCTTTAATCCATACACTGTGTCAAACCTTCTTGTGTCTTCTTGAATATAGACACTCGTCTGTGTCTACTATTCCCCAGAAGATTCCTCTCAGATTCAACACTCATCCGTGTTCGTTGTTAACCAGTTGATACTCGTCCGTATCAACATCTCTGAACACGTGTCAGTATTTGTTTCTACTCGATACTCGTCCGTATCGTAGTCTTAAGGATGCTCGTCCGCATCTTTAATCTATACACAACATCAAAACACTTATACCTTTATTTCTTGGACGTAAACACTCGTCCGTGTTTACCATTACCCAGTAAATCGCCTGCAAAGCAATTTTCTTTTTTATCTGACATCCGTCCTATGTCATGATAAACTTTGAGAGCAGCCGTACCCTGCTAGGTGGTCGTCCTCCACCTCTTGATGATCGTCCTTCATCATGCTCATCCGATGGCCGTCCCCATCGTTGATTTTCTATCCGGCATTCGTCCTATGTCGTGATATTTAGCAGCCGTCCCCTGCTAGGTGGTCGTCCTCCACCTTTTGATGATCGTCCTTCATCATTTTATCCAATGGTCGTCCCCATTGTTGATTTTGGTTATCTGGCATTCGTCCTATGTCATGACAAACCTTGAGAGCAGCCGTACCCTGCTAGGTGGTCGTCCTCCACCTATTGATGGTCGTCCTCCATCATGCTCATCCGATGGCCGTCCCCATCGTTGACCTTTGTATCCGGCATTCGTCCTATGTCGCGATATTTTCGGCAGCCGTACCCTGCCAGGTGATCGTCCTTCACCTTAGATGACTGTCCCTCATCTTATACCCAACAGAGCAGCCGTCCCCTGCTAGGTGATCGTCCTTCACCTTTGATGACCGTCCCTCATTATCTGTTTATTTCATTTATTCTTTAACCCGATGGCCGTCCCCGTCGTGGTCCCTTTTCCTTTTCCTGATGATCGTCCTTCATCAGTTTAGCCCGATGGCGTCCCCATCGTTGGTTACTTTACTTTATGAACTTTATGGCCGTCCCCGTCATATTTCATTAATCCCCAGAGAATCTTACAGCTTTACTTGATGGCCGTCCCCATCATAATTCTTTCTATCCCCAGCATGTCGGCCGTCCCCGTCATTGCTTTATTTCTCGCACTTTTCCCAGCATGTCGGCCGTCCCCGTCATTGCTCTTTACCCAGCAGTCGTCCTCTGCTCGGCGGTCGTCCTCCGTCGCCCATACTTTACAATATACTTTATTTCTTTTACAATCTATATCCCTTTTCTTCTTCATTCTGTGAGCGCAAATTTTGGATTGTCTTTGGTATTCAACCACAAGTTATCTTGTTTGCCTGATAAGCCGTCGCTTACATCCTGCACAGCTAACTCATGTTTGAATAGGGGCAGCTGTAAACACCCCAAATTTGCCCTCACCCATTCACACCATGGCTTGTGATCATTTCATAAGCATAAACTCAATCATACCATCTCATATCACATTTTTGATTCATTGCATTGGTTCAAAGTCATCTGCATCTAGGGTTTGTGATCTGAGCAATACAAGAGCTTCTTGAGCCAGTCCAAAGGTCACCTATCACTTCAAAGAGGTCCATGTATGCTCAAGCATCATATTATCCCCTCTCAAAGTCAATAATGTCAAAGAATCACAAGAACTGAGAGTGGCATGGAGGCAGAGCCAGGCTTGACTGCACAGTTGACCTAGAATTAGGGTTTTGGTTTCAGAGGCCATAACCCCAAATTTTTTGTTCATTATTGTTTCTATTGGTCTCTATATGGTATAGGGAGTATGCATGTCAAGTTTCATGAAGAAATTCCATGGAGAAGTCATCTGATCAAGAGTTGACTTTTCAAGCAAGTCAGTGCAAAATCAGGGCATCTGAGGCCCTCAATGACCCAACCAAAGGGCATTCTTCATCATTTTGATTGTATATGATCTTTATTTGATCATGGAAGATGTTGGAAGTTTACAAAATTGAATAATTTCAAAGCTTTTGCAAAGTTGACTTTTTGGGCAAGTTTGACTTTTAATGAAATTGCCATTTTAGGCAACTTTTTCAACCTTTACTTTTTGATTCAAAAAAGCTTCAAATAGAAAAACTTTGGTCATGAAAGTTGTAGAATGGATCATTCCCTTTTCAAAAAGTACAAGAACATGACCTAATTCATTTTGGATCAAAAGTTATGGCTTGTCAAAGTTGGCAAAAATCACAAAATTTCAAAGTTTCCACCAAAGAGGCAAAGTTGCAAATTCACTTCTCAAGGCAAATTTAGTCATCAAATGCACTTCAAAACTTCACCACATGATCATACAAGTCCTAAAAGTCATATTGCACCCAAAGAATCACATGTTTTATGGCCCATGGACCAAGATATTTCACAAAGAGCAAAAGCAAGGCAAGTTGCAAAACTCATCATAAGCTACCATCCACTTGCTGGCTGACTTGCTGAACCATCCTAGGCCTTTCCCCACATCATGCTGCGCAGCACACCCTCCTTGTACTTGGCTAGAAAGTAGCCCATACCTCTCTTACACAACTTTGACATTTTGGCAAAAGCACCCATACCAATCAATAAAGCACACATCACTTCATCTGACCAATGGCAATTGTTTATACAAAGAAAATGCAAGCCAAACATAACAAGAAGCAAGCTTGAAACACACCACAACTTAGCATTCTCATTTTCACTTTCATTTGCAAGAGCCTTCGAAAATCACAACACAAGCCACAAACACACAAACAAACTTCACCAACAATCTCACCATGCTTCACTGAACACAAACCAACCTTCAAAACAGCCTGAAAGCCATTGAATCAAAATCACGATTCCCACCTGCCATTGAACAGAACTCAAGAAAACTCTCAAACCAGCCATTGCAAACTTCAAACAAACATTGTAAGCTTCTCAGGGGGATCATTGGAGTGCATTTGAGCCAAGGAAACAGCCAGAAAGCTCCTGAATCAAAAGCTTCAGTTCAGGTATTCAACTCAAAACTTTTTTCCAGAAACGTGTTTTTAAGTTCTTAATAGCTTCTATGCACTCTCCTGATCATGAATATGTGCTTACTTTTGAAAATGGTTGAGAAACCAGGATGTATGCAATGTCTGAAACTTTTGCCCTAAAAAATGTTTGATTCAATTCTCTCTGATTTTGAATGATAAATGTTGTTTGATTGAGGGGTTTGATTCGTTTTTGAGTGGGGATGATTTCTGTTTAGTTAGATTTTGTTTTGGATACGTGTAGAGAGAGTTTGAGAATTGGGATGGCCGGAGAAGACGACCGGAACAGTGTTCCGGTCGCCTGAAAGTCATTAGGGCATAATTAATTAGGGCTAATCATAATTATGAGAGTTTGAATGTCAGCCGTTGGATATGGCGCCAGGTCAAACGCGCGCGCAGCCAGTTCAAACTTGGGCCTTTGGATCTGATTACTTTCCCATTTTTCAGTTTATTTCATTTTTATTTTTTCATTTAAATGCATTTGTTTTCTCATTTTATTTAAAATAGCAATACAATTTTAAAAATTCTGAAATTTTTTGTATAAACTTTTATTAATTTTCAGAAAACAAAAACATTTTCATTTTCATTTTTTGCATTAAAAAATATTTTTAAATCATTTAAAAGTTTATTTTTAATTAATTAATGAGAATTAATTAATTAAAAATACTTTTAGGTATTTAAAAATCACCAAAAAATTCATGAAACCTTCATAATCATTTAGAAACATTGTCCAACCCTCAAACCAAATTTCTTTTTTTGATCTTGATGTCTTTTGAGAATTTTTCATGGAATTAAAATCATTTCAAGGCATTATTTTGATCCAAACTTCAAAAAATCATTTCTGCCTAACCATTGAGAGTTGGACTTTGATTCTTTTTGCATTGCATTTTGCATAACATGTAGTTTGTGAGATTAAATTGGCATGATTTGATCTTTCATTTTCAATTTGTTTGGCATTTTTCTTGTTAAGGTACCCTAAAACCCTAGGAAACTTAGGAAATTCATAACTTCCATTAGGTTAAGAGTTAGAACCCCTCCTTTGGGCAGTGACTTTGTGTAGGGTTAAGGTTCCTTTGAATGCATTTTCAATTTTTTATCTTGATGTTTGCTTCTGACTTTGGTTTTTGTTTGATGCATGGATCATAAACCCTAATTTGGGCTTCCTTTTGCATCCATCTTGCATTTGCTTGCATAACATGACTTGCCATGACATTTTATGCATCCATTTGATCCATTGAACATCTTAAGACATGTTGGAAGCATGTTTGATCATTTCATCATGTATTTGCCATGTTGTATGTCATGTGCATTTCAAAACTTTTCATGTATGTTCATGGTTCTAAGCTTGCTCCATTTGCATCCATTTGTTCATATGATCATCCTCATGTCTTGATTCATGTTTGCATCATATCATAGCATCATTATCATCTCATATTTGCTTCTGGTTTTGATTTGCATCATGCCATTTCATCTCATTTTGCATTGCATTGCATTTCCTCTCACTAACTTTTCAGGTGGTAAGCAACTTTGAGAAGTGAATTTGCCTTCACTTCTCACAATTTCTTTTCATCTTTTTCATGCATCCTTGCTGCATTTTGTTTTGTGTTTGAGATTGAGCTTGATCATTCTTCTTCTTCTCACTTTCTTTCTTCAAGTGACTTGACTTCTTGAATGAAGCAAGTTACTTTGCTTCTCCTGATCCTTTCATCTGCTTCCTGGTGGTTCCATTGAAGACTTTTCTTGTTAACCTCACAAACCTTAGGAACAACCAAGCATGACAATGATTAGGGTTTTGATTAGTCTCCCCACTTAGTTTTACCTTTGTGTCTCTTTGAGTCTTCTCTTCTCATCTCATAATCAGGGACTAAACCCTAAAGGCTTCAAGGCTTTGTGATTAAGCTTATGCCTGCATCCTTCTATTAGGATGGAGTGTATAACTTTAATCCTAAGTGTTAAACCCTTAATGTGTTTAAATCCTTTAATCAATTCACTTAATAATCATCAAGACATCAAGCTTGTAACTTGGGCCTTGCATTAGGGTTCTAATTCTTCCTTAATTGGTTAAGAAGGACTAACCCTAATGTTAATGGACAAGTCCCCCTCAAGTTGTCTTACAAACCCTAAAAATCACTTCTTCATCATATCATTAACTAAAATCCACTTAATAAAGGCTTTGTTTTGTCATGAAGTTAATCCCTAACCATGGATTAAGTTGAGGAGCTTTCCTCAGCTTAAACATTCTCATCTATTATCCTTCTATTAGGATGGTGTAATGAGTCTGTTTAATCCCTGATTATGGCTTAATCTCATTACTCAACACTAAACAAAAACACCAAAAACATCTAAATAACCACAAGTAGGTTAATGATCTTAATTCTACATCATGGTGGTTAAGTGTGAGAATCTGACTTCACACTTAATGTATTCTCATTACCCCTAATCAGAGGGAAGATGTGATGAGTTTACTAACCCATTGGTTTAGGCTTAAGCTCATTAACTTACGACAAACTTTCAAAAGCAATAAAAGACTGAAAACTCAAAAAACAAACAACAATCGTCTCCTTCGGGATTCTTTTCTCATCACCTTCACTCACAAACGAGAACTTGCTTCTTTCGTCTAATGCAAGACAGTTAGCACCTGAGCCAGACAGGTCATACACTTGAGCATAGGCAAGCAAGCAGTTCACAAGTCAATTCATCTTTCAGTCTCTTTGGGTCGAACTACGGTGTTCTGACTTCCTCATTGCACGAGAGGATACGTAGGCATAACTTAACAGTTATCGAACAAAAGTCTCTGTATATTCCCCCTCCTTTCAGTTTCATTCTTTTAAGCCTCATAATCTTGAGCATTTCATCTTTATTCCTACACTGACACTGTATATATCACACTTCACACTTCCTTTACACTGACACCTGTACATCTTTTTCCAGCTATTTTATACATAGATTGCACTGACACTACCCCTTTAAAACACAAATCTTTTAAGCGTGGATCCCGTCGAGTACGACGGACAATCTGGGTGCTAATACCTTCCCAGGTTGTAACCAACCCCCTTTCTCAGTCTCTCTGGTTCGCAACCGTCTTATCCCTATCTTTCTAGGTCTATGCAGCATTACCTTTCCTCCGGGATAAAAATGCCTAGCTGGCGACTCTTTTCATCCCCTGTGAGTTCACTCCTGTGTGTTCTCGCATCCCTCTTTCGCCGACCGTTCGCGTCTGTACCCCATTTGACCCGGCTTCATCTGGTGGGAGCGACACCAGTGCTTACCGGAAGGGTTGCAAGATGGCAAATGATTCTGACAGAGTATGAAATTCAGTACACATCTCAAAAGGCCATCAAGGGAAGTGTACTGTCTGACTATCTGGCTGAGCAACCCATTGATGATTACCAACCAATGAGATTTGACTTCCCTGATGAAGACATCATGTTCCTGAAAGCAAAAGATCATGAAGAGCCTGTTCACACTGAAGGGCCTGACCCAGAAGAAGAATGGACAATGATGTTTGATGGGGCTGGCAATATGAATGGTTGTGGAGTTGGTGTAGTGCTCATTACACCTAAGGGAGTTCATATGCCTTTCTCGGCAAAACTCACTTTTGCATGCACTAACAACGAAGCTGAATACGAAGCTTGTATCATGGGTCTTGAGGAAGCCATTGACCTCAGGATCAAGACTTTAACTGTATTCAGGGATTCAGCTTTGGTAATCAATCAGACCAACGACAAATGGTACACTCACCAAGAGCATCTGATTCCATACCGTGACTATACGAGGAGGTTATTGACTTTCTTTACAACAGTCAAACTTGAGTACATCCCTCGAGATGAAAATCAGTTCGCAGATGCTCTGGATACCATTTCCTCCATGATCAAGGTTCAAACTGCCAATTTTGTGCCTCGAATTTCAGTATCCAGACTTGACCGACCAGCATACGTATTCTCTGTGGACATCGCTAAAGATGACAAGCCTTGGTTCCATGATATCAAATGCTTCTTGGAGGATCAGACATACCCACCTGGGGCATCATCCAATGATAAGAAGATATTAAGAAGGCTGGCTGGTTGTTTCTTCCTGAATTCTGATGGTTCATTATACAAGAGAAACTTTGACATGGTTCTTCTCAGATGCGTTGATAAGAAAGAAGCAGACTTACTGATGCACGAGGTGCATGAAGGATCCTTTGGTACCCATGCTGGAAGACATGCAATGGCCAAGAAGTTGTTAAGATCAGGCTACTACTGGATCACAATGGATGCAAACTGCTGTGCTTATGCCAGAAAATGCCATAAATGCCAGATTTATGCAGATAAAGTGCATGTGCCTCCAAATCCTCTGAACGTGATGTCTTCACCTTGGCCCTTTGCCATGTGGGGCATTAACATGATTGGAAATATTGAGCCAACTGCTTCAAATGTCCACAGATTCATCCTGGTAGCCATTGATTATTTCACCAAGTGGGTTGAAGCAGCTTCATATGCAAATGTCACCAGACAAGTGGTAGCCAGATTCCTGAAAAGAGACATCATCTGTCGATACGGAGTACCCGAGCGAATCATTACTGATAATGGTTCCAACTTGAACAACAAAATGATGACAGAACTTTGTCGGGACTTCAAAATCCAACACCACAACTCTTCTCCTTACAGGCCAAAGATGAATGGCGCTGTTGAGGCGGCTAACAAAAAAATTAAGAAGATTGTGCAAAAGATGGTGGTCACTTACAAAGACTGGCATAAGATGCTACCATTCGCCTTGCATGGGTACCGAATGTCAATTCGAATGTCCACTGGGGCAACACCGTATCAACTTGTGTATGGTATGGAGGCAGTCCTACCTGTTGAAGTTGAATTACCCTCCTTACGGGTACTGATGGATGTCAAGTTGAATGAAGCAGAATGGGTCCGTTCTCGGTACAATCAACTGAATCTGATCAAAGAAAAGAGATTAGCTGCAATCTGTCATGGGCAGTTATATCAGAAAAGGATGAAGAAAGCCTTCGATCAGAAAGTCAGGCTTCGGGAATACCGAGTAGGAGATCTTGTGCTGAAAAGACTCCTTCCTCCTCATACAGACCACAGGGGCAAGTGGACTCCGAATTACGATGGTCCGTTCATAGTAAAGAAAGTTTTCTCCGGTGGAGCACTGATGCTCACTACTATGGATGGTGAATATTTCTCGTCCCCTGTGAATTCAGATGCAGTTAAAAAATACTTCGCATAAAAAGACCCGCTGGACATAACAACAGAATGTAAGTCCAGCCAAAAATAGGGCATCCCAGCGAGTCAAAAACAGAATAAAAGACTCGGGCAAAAATAAGGGAAAATAAAAAAAATGTAAAACCGCTGAGTTGAAAAGCCGTATTGGACAGCTCAAGAAAAAATGGGTATCCCGGTGGATTGAACCCGAAAGGGAGATCCACGCAAAATTAGGGAATAAGCGGACAACTGCATTTTGATTTCGTCTGTATCACTTACAAAGTGACAAGCTTCGAAAGGATAAAGCATCGGTCAGAATCAACCTTCTTCAGAAAGCAAGATGAGAAGAACGTCAAGGTCATACGGGTCATAGCAAAGGGAGCTCACCAGAGCATCGTCAACATTGCCACCACTTTTACTTTTCTCAATTTGTAACAATCTCCTCATTTCAGGGGATTTGTTTCTTTGATTGTATTTGCCAATTCAGGGCACTCAGATTAATAAAATCAGATTTTTAGTCACACTTTGTCTCGTACATTTTTTGTTTCGTTTGCAAAATGTCCAATATCCATGATATAATATTTGCATAAAACAGATGTGTCTTTCTAATTAAATGCTTGCAGGAAATGTATTTACTTTCAGGAATATCTAACTCCTATGACGAAATCTAGTAAGGGATACCTTGGGACACTCGTGCGTTTCTTTGTTTTAACAGGTTGCAGATATTCAAATACTCAACATGGGACATGCCAGGCATCACTTCCCCAGCACACCTCCTTCAAGTAGTATCTGGAATACTTTTCCCAACGGAGTTGCCAAAGCCTCCTCATCCCTAGCCGGGATCCCCACAGAAATCTCTAGGAAGATCGTTCAGTGATCTTTCCTTCCCCAACAGAGTGTCAAAGATGAAGGGAACCATCTCCCCACAGAGCTCCAGCCTCTCCCAAAAGAGCAATGTCTGAAATTCTCACACAACAAAGTGACAGAAGCTTCTCCATCCCCAGCTAGGTTCCTCAATACCAAGATAGGTCTATCAGTGATCTAAATCCCCAATAAGAACCATATGTTTTATTAGATCTACCAATGATCTCATCCCCAACTGGGATATCACTTCAGGAAGATCAGCCAGAGATCTTCACAACAGCGGGATCCGAATCCCGGATCGGTATCTTTTGCATAATCATAGCATTTGCATCATATTTCACCACAAAGTGTAGCATTCCATTTTAACACGGAGCATTACGGAAAAAATCAAATATATTGCATGATCACAAGTCAGGTTCGAACCAGTCACCTGTATATACCATTAGTACCTCATCAACAATATACAAAATACGTCCCTTGCAAATAAAAGCCAAAACGTCCCCTTTGCACTCTCAAATACAGATACATGCTCCTTTTGACACTCGTTTGTGCCATCATTCCCCAGTAAAGTCGCTATAACACTTTCTACCAGCAGATACTTGCCCACAATAGGTTCTTCTCGACACTCGTCCGTGTCATCTCATATTTCCCCAACAGAAAGCCAAAGAGTCCCCTTTGCACTCACATATACATGTCACATATATTCTTTCGACACCCGTCCGTGTCATATCATTCCCCTGCGGATAAACCACAAACAGATACCCATACACTCTCTCGACACTCGTCCGTGTCACCACTCCCCAGCAAGTTGAACACTCGTCCGTGTCTTGCTCATACTTCATGGTACTTGTTTTTACTTATATAGATACTCGTCCGTATCTTGTATACACACTTATTTCCCCTCAGATTCGACACTCGCCCGTGTTCTTTGTTAACCAGTTGGTATTCTTCTGTACCATCATCTCTGAACGTGCGTCAGCGTTTGTGTCTACTGATACTCGTCTGTATCACAATCTTAAGGATGCTCGTCCGTATCTTTAATCTATACACATCGTCAAAACACTTATACCTTTTATTTCTTGGATGTAAGCACTCATCCGTGTTTACCATTCCCCAGTAACCGTTCTCTTATCTGACATTCGTCCTATGTCATGATACTTTCGACAGCCGTACCCTGCCAGGTGATCGTCCTTCACCTTTGGATGACCGTCCCTCATCCTTTTCCCCAGCGGAGTCTCCATTATTGGAACCCTTTTCTATCTGACATTCGTCCTATGTCGTGATAAAGAGAAGCCGTCCCCTGCTAGATGATCGTCCTTCATCATTTTATCCGATGGCCGTCCCTATCATCGATCTTGTTATCTGAAATTCGTCCTATGTCATGATAAACCCTGAGAGCAGCCGTACCCTACTAGGTGATCGTCCTTCACCTCTTGATGATCGTCCTTCATCATGCTTATCCGATGGTCGTCCCCATCGTCGACCTTTTCTATCCGACATTCGTCCTATGTCGTGATAAAGAGTAGTCGTCCCCTGCTAGGTGATCGTCCTTCACCTTTGACGACCGTCCCTCATCATCATTTCATTTATTCTTTAACCCAATGGCCGTCCCCGCCGTGGTCCCTTTTCCTTTTCCTGATGATCGTCCTTCATCAGTTTAGCCCGATGGTCGTCCCCATCGTTGTTTACTTTACTTTGCAAACCCTGATGGATGTCCCCATCATTGCCTTTACTTCAATCCTTAGAGAACTTTGTTACTTTACTTGATGGCCGTCCCCATTGTGATCTCTTTATTTCCCCAGCATGTCGGCCGTCCCCGTCATCGCTTTATCCCCAGCAGTCGTCCTCTGCTCGATGGTCGTCCTCCATCGCCTTCATAATCATACTATACTACCTTTTACAATTTATATCCCTTTTCTTCTTCTCCTCAGTGAGTGCAAATTTTGGACTGTCTTTGGTATTCAACCACAAGTTATCTTGTTTGTCTGTTAAGCCAGGCGCTTACATCCTACACAGCTAACTCATGCTTGAATAGGGGAAGTTGTAAACATCCCAAATTTTCCCTCACTAAGTTCACACCATGTCTTGTGATCTTTCATCTTTACATTAGTTCAATCATATCATCTCACATTGCATTTTTGTTTCACTGCATTAGTTCAAGTTCATCTGCATCTAGGGTTTGTGATCTGAGCAATCCAAGAATCCATCTGAGTCATTCCAAAGGCCTAAAAGTGTTCCAAGAGGGTCCATGTGTGGTCTATCATCATATTGTGCCTCTCAAAGTTCAAGGAAGTCAAGAAATCACAAGAACTGGAAAAGCATGGAAGCAGAGTTAGGGTTTCACTTCACAGATGACCAAAATTAGGGTTTTGGTTTCAGAGGCCATAACTCTAAATTTTTTGGTCATTCTTGTTTCTAATGGTCTCAATATGTTATAAGGATCATGTGTACCAAGTTTGATGAAGAAATTCATTGTGGAAGTCATTTGTTCACTGGGTAACTTCTTGAACAAGTCAGAGCAAAATCAGGGCATCTGAATCCCCCACCCATGGACCCAAAGTAGATTTTTCATCAAATTTAAGTTATATTGTCTTTATTTGATCATTGGAGTGCTTGGAGGTTCACAAAATTGAAGAAAAACGAGCTAAACCAAAAGTTGCCAAAAATGGAAATGACTTGTAATGTAAACTTTCCATTTTGGGAAAGTTTTTCAACATCCTCTTTCTCAACCAAAAATGCCTCAAATGAAAAATTGTTGGTCATGAAAGTTGTAGATTGGATCATTCCCTTTTCAAAAAGTACAAGAACAAGTCCTAATTCATTATGGAACTCAAGATATGGCTTTTCAAAGTTGGCAAAAATCACATAATTTTCAAGAATGCACCAAAGAGGGATTTTTGCAAAAACCTCTTGCCAAGGCATTTTGTGATTCAAACACACTTCTATGTACCATAACATCATAGTGCATTGCCTTAACACCATAATTTCCCAAGGAACCTGGCTATTTCATGTCTTGCATTTCAAGAATTTCAAAAGGGGCCAAACTTCATAGAATTTGCAAAATGATACATAACTTTGTTTCAACTTGCTGAATTGCCTCAAAACCATTTCCATGGACCTCCATGATCCATGCTGCGCATGGACAAGCCAATAAGCCAGCTGCACCATTGCCCATACCTCAAGTACAAAACTTTTGACTTTTTGGCAAAAAGCCCATACCAATCAGCTGCAGCCACCACCCACTCTCTGGCCTATCACAGCATGTTATGTGGATCAAACCCAAGCCATAACACACAAGATTGCAGCCTGAAACCTCAGAATCCCCAGCATACACAAAATCACTCCAACTTGCAAAATCCTTCGAATCTCTCAGCTCACATACTCAATCTTAAAACTTCTTTCACCATTCATCTCAGAATCATCAATAGACCACAAATCAACCATCAAACAAGCCTCAAAGCACCTTTAACCTGAAACACGATTCTTGGCCAGTTGAAGTGCAATCACACAAACCAGCCAAAATAAACTCCTTCCAAGCATCAAAGCTTTATCAGGAGGTCAAAGGGAGCCATTTTGCACAAGAGAAGTGGCCAAAAAGCTCAGTTTGAGAAAGCTCAAGCTCAGGTAACTTCTTCAATCTTTTTTCCAGAAATGCTATTTTAAGTTTTTAGAATGATCTTCATGCTTTGCTGATCACCATGATGTGTTTACTTTTGAGAACGGTTGAGAAATGAGCTTGTATGCATGTTCTGAAAGTTTTACCATTTTTTATTTTCCCTTCGAATCTTGTTTATGAGCTATTAGAAATCTGTTTTGAGGTTGGATTTGAGTTCAGGAGGATGAAAGGAGTTGATCTGGAGCTTTAGAGTTCCAGAAATGATCTAGAGGTGAGGCTTGGGGTTTGCTCAGGGAGAAGCTGGTCGGAGAAGATGACCGGAGGTCTTCTCCGGCCACCTGAAAGTCATTAAGTGACTAATTAGGGTTAGGGAAATTTTTGAATTATGGCCGTAGGATTTGATCTTCCCGCGTGTGATGGATGGTGTGGATTTTTTTATTAACTTAAATCCTGGATTAATTTATTAATTAATTAAGTTTAACTGAATTTAAATTTTGGCCGTTGGATAACGCGCCAGGTCAAACCAAATCCCTCAGCTTTGAATCTAAACCCTTAGATCAGATCACTTTCCATTAATTCAATTTTAATTTCATTTTTCTCATTTATTTTGCACAATTTATTTTAAATAGCTAAAAAATCCTAAAAAAATGTTTTCTTCTGCATTTTGCATCCAAATAATTTTCTTCACCCAAAAATATTTTTATTTTTATTTTTTCATTAAAAAAATCATTTTTAAAACATTTAAATGTTTATTTTAATTAATTAAGGGAAATTAATTAATTAAAATATCATTTAGGTTTCTAAAAATCCCAAAAAAATTCACATTGCATCTTAGGACATTTAGAAACATTGGCATACCATCCATACAATTTTGTTTTTGGTTTTGAACAATCTTTGACAATTTTCTTGAATTTAGGGTTCATAAAATTCTTATTTTTGAACCCTAACTTCAAGAATTCTTTTCTGCCTAACCATGAATGGTATGACATTGATTCTGTTTGCATTGTTCTTCATTTGACATGTAGTGTCTAGCATATTTTTTTCATAAATTTCTTTTGCATTTTTGATTTGATTTGCATTTTTTCCCTTAAGGTGCCTTAAAACCCTAGATAACTTAGAAAATTCATAACTTTCATTAGGTTAAGAGTTAGGCCTCCTCCTTTGGGGTATGATATCATATGGGGTTAGGGTTCCTTTGTTTGCATTTTCAATTTTTTATCTTGTGATTTGCTTCTGTTTTTGACTTTTGCATCTCATGTTGCATTAAAACCCTAATTTCTCATATAAATTTGCATACATCTTGCATATGCATTCAATCAAGAACTTGCCATGACATTTTATGCATTCACATGACTTCTAAGACATCCTAGGACACTTTAGAATCATGCTTGATCATTTCTTCATCCATTTGACATGTTATGCATTCATTTCATTCCATGAACTTTCATGTGCTTTCATACTTCCTACATGCTTCATTTGCATTCTCATCTCTTGTATGATCGTCCATTGCACTTGACATACATTTGCATAATCTTTTAGCATCATTTAAATCATGAACATGCTTCTGGTTTTGGTTTTCATCCTTGCATTTTCTTCATTTTCATTTCATTTCATTCCTTTGTGCTAACATTTCAGGTGGTAAGTAATTTGAGAAGTGAATTTGCCTTCACTTCTCACTTCTCTTCTCATCTCTTTTATGCATCCTTGCTGCATTTTATCTTTGCTTTAGAGTGAGCTTTCTCATTCATGTTCTTCATTCACTTTCTTTCTTCAAGTTAACTTATCTTCTTAAGTGAAGTAAGTTAACTTGTTTCTTCTGCTTCTCCTCCTTTCATCTTGCTCCTCCTTGGTGGCTATTCTTGAAGATCTCTTGTAAACCTCACAAACCATAGGAATACCCAAGCATGCCAATAATTAGGGTTTTGATTAGTCCCCCCTTAGTTTTACCTTTGTGTCTTCTTTTGTGTCACTCTTCTCATCTCATAATCAGAGACTAAACCTTTAGGGTTTCAAGGCTTTATGATTAAGGGTATGCCTACATCCTTCTCTTAGGATGGAGTGTATAACTTTAATCCTAAGTGTTAAAACCTTAATGTGTTTAAATTTGTTAATCAATCCATCTAATGATCACTAAGACAATAGCTTGGAACTTGGGCCTTGCATTAGGGTTCTAATTCTTCCTTAATTGGTTAAGAAGGACTAACCCTAGTGTTAATGGACAAGTCCCCCTCAAGTTGTCTTACCAACCATAAAATTCACTTCTTAATCTTACCATTAACTAAAATCCACTTTAATAAAGGTGTGTTTTGTCATGAGGTTAATCCCTAATCATGGATTAAGTTTAGGTATCTTCCTCAGCTTACGTGTGCTTATCTATTATCCTTCTATTAGGATAGTGTAATGAGTTCACTAATCCTTGATTATGGCTTAAACTCATTACTTAACACTAAACAAAAACTCCAAAAACATCTAAATAATCATAAGTAGGTTAATGATCTTAATCCTACACCATCATGGTAATTAAGTTGAGGTGCTTACTTCATACTTAAGGTATTCTCATTATCCCTAATCAAAGGGAGGATATGATGAGTTTACTAATCCTTGGTTTAGGCTTAAGCTCATTAACCTATGACAAACACAAAAAACAATAAAAGATTGAAAACACAAAAACAAACAATAATCGTCTCCTTCGGGATTCTTTTCTCATCATCTTCACTCACAAACAAGAACTCGCTTCTTCCGTCTAATGCAAGACAGTTAGCACCTGAGCCAGACAGGTCATACACTTGAGCATAGAAAAGTAAGCAGTTCACAAGTCAATTCATCTCTCAGCCTCTTTGAGTCGAACTACGGTGTTCTGACTTCCTCATTGCACGAGAGGATACGTAGGCATAACTTAATTGTTATCGAACAAAAGTCTCTGTCTCTTCCCCCCTCTTCCAGCATCATTCTTTTTAAGCCTCATTCCTGAGCATTTCACTTCACTCTTTTGCACTAACACTTGTACATTCTTTTCCAGCTTTTGCACACAGATAGTACTGACACTACCCTTTTAAGCACGAATATTTCAAGCGTGGATCCCGTCGAGTACGACGAACAGTCTGGGTGCTAATACCTTCCCAGGTTGTAACCAACCCCCTTTCTCAGTTTCTCTGGTTCGCAACCGTCTTATCCATATCTTTCCTAGGTTTATGCAGCATTACCTTTCCTTCGGGATAAAAATGCCTAGCTGGCGACTCTTTTCACTTCACTTCATTTCTCCTCTCGCCGACCGTTCGCGCTTGTACCGGGATGCAAATCTTCGGGAGAGACACCGCACAACACAAACCATTTATCAACACCTTCATTCAAACCTCAAAACAACCATCGCTCAACCCAAAACCCACACAACCTTCAAAAATCAAGCACAGTGGACCTTCCAAAATGCAACCCAAACACATCTGAACCGAGAAATCGCCGCCGAGAGGACGAATCTGAAACCGCGAGTTTGAGTGAAAACCGGATCCGAAAACCAAACGAAATCAGAACCGCCACTGGTGACGCGAAAATCCACGAGTTTAGACCTCCTCCATCCAACGTCGAGTGAAGCCGTGTAAACTCGCAACCGCCAATCACCAATCGCAGAAACGCAGCGAACCCTTATCACCGCCGTTGAACCTTTCTGAGGGTGGGATTTATCATTATTTTTGGTTTGGCATCGTATATGTGGGTTGGGGAAGAATGAGTTGGATTTTGTTGACTTATTTTTGTTTTATTTATGTTTATATGCTCCTAAACCCATATTAAATCATTTATTATACACACACTATGCACTGACTTTGTTTATATGTTATTTATTTTATTTATTATTTTATTTTGTCATTAATTAGATTAGGTTAGATTTGTATGTTAGCTTTGTTGATAAGGTCCATATAATCTCAATAATCACACACCGCCGGTTACTACTACACGCCACCCTTTTTTTTTTTTTTTTTTAAGCTTTAATATTAGATTTATTGACATTTTTTTATCACTTGTTTTTAGTTTGATATTGTTTTATTATTTAGAAAATATAAAAATTCTAGTGAATAATTATTGGTTGTTCTCACCATTTTGTATCTCCTCCATCTTAATATATTTGGACCGATGATATATCAAAAGGCCGAATTGTGTCCGATCTCATTATCGGAAAATTCGGTCAATATGAGGCCAATTTAGTTCGATTTATTTTTGTTTACTATTTTATTTCAATTAATTATCTTTTTGCCAATTTATTTAGTTTATTTTATTTTATCGTTTTATGGTCGATGAACATCCAAATAGTCTTGAGATTCGTCGCAAGCCGACTCGACATCTCGACTAATGATGAGACCACTTTATTTAATTTATTTAATTTATTTTATTTTTCGCATTTCATTTCCATATCGACGCTCGACTCCTTATAGAACGGTTCTAAACTTTGAATCTGTTATAAGGAAGTCAACGAGCCACATTTCGCCGCACCCGATCAATAAAAGGTTCAACGCCTCTGAATAGTTTAGTACACTGCACACACGCTCCCTCTTGGGAAAACTACAATGATACCCTTTATTTCTTGCAATCCCGTGTAACTTACATGTATCCCTCTCCCATTATTGTGTACGCAATTTATTTTCCGCATTTTATCGATTTTATTTCCTTCGCGAACCCATGGTCCAACACCAAGCGGTTTCACTCACACACTCACACAATTCATTTGGTTATGGTTTCGCATTACTAGGAGCACCCCTAGGGACTAGGAATCGGATCCACCTAACCAACTCAAACAATAAACCTCCATTTGCATTTACCCGTAAGTCAACTGCTTCGCGCATCGCCATCAAACCGAATAACCAAAACGTTACTTTTAGAACCAAACCCTTGATCCAACATCAAGCGGTCATAGATTAATAAAACACCTAACAACTATCGAAACAAGGTGAAAAAGACAAGTGTTGGATCTCCGATGCTTTTCTTCAATTGTTTAAACACGAGACATCTGTTTCGGGTGTGAGCAATTGACACCTAATAAAATCAACAAACTAACCAACCTTAGAACCACGAACTATGAGGCTCTGACTTTCCCATTGCACAAGGGAATACGTAGGCACACGGATCTTACTCCTTCCCGAGCACCCTAGGACTCTAACCACCCATTTACCCTCTAATACTAACCCTAGTTTAGAATCGTATCGCATTTCATTTCCGCTTTTAATTCGAAGAAGATAAATGACATTCGTTAAAACATTCAATCACCAATCAAACTAAGAGGTTCCCATTGATTACAACAGACGTAAGGGGTGTTAATACCTTCCCCTTACGGAATCGACTCACGAACTCAAAATCTGGTTTCAAAGACCAAGCCCTATCCGTTTTCAAAGAGGTTTCTCGATATTTTCCTTTTCCTTAATTGGAATAAAATAAGTTCGGTGGCGACTCTGTTGATCATTTTAAATTTTTCCCGCGACACTTTCCTGTCGTGAGGTCGTATTTTTCGGGGTACGACACCAGTCAATTTACTTTATACTTTCCAGAGTTTCATTTCTTTTATGTTTTCGTGAAACACTTTTTACTTCTTCTTTTAATCATACAAACATATACAACTTTATAAAAGATTGAAATCATGAGATTGTTAAGATCACTATATTGTCGACCAAAACTCGCACCTATTTCCTAGGACTTGTATGGTTGGTCCTGCAAGTAAACTAATTTAAACATAGATTAGAAACCAGCGTTTGTTCGTATAATTCGACAACTAACAAATTGGCACGCCCAGTGGGACATTGGTGTGAAATTAAAAAATATCAATCACCCTGAATAAGAAGAAGGGTTATACTTCATTGTATGATTCTAAGAAGCAGTAAATTAGTCGTAATTGACGTAGAAAGACCTAAGAGAACAAGAGTGAGAAGAATGGTGAATCCTCCAAATAGTCAAAACGAAAACACTACGATGCTTAACCCTACTCCTTCGACTAGAGGAAATACGGGATCAATCTTTGTATCAGAGGTCATACCTTTGTCATCAGGGTCAACACCAGCATTTGCAGCATCTCAAAATGCGCCCAGTTTCTCCACCATGGGCCACCAAATGCCCATAGGGACACCTTCTCCTATAGGGAATGTTCATAGGCCTTTTGCGATGAATTTTACAATGCCTCCATATGGTAGGGAACAACCTTATGGAATGCCAACTACAACGATGGCAAGTTTGCAAAATACATCGTCACTATATTTTGATTCCTTGGTCAATAGGTCTTCACCATTACAAGGATCAGGATCTGGTGGAAACTTAGACAGGTTGAATCAGCCCCCACCAAGATTCTAGACTTATATGCCAGCAATCACAAATAATTATGCGTAGATAATTAGACAACAAATGGATGAAAGTAATCACGACATGGTCCAAATGTTGACACAACAGATGGGAACAATGTTCAATCCTTTAATACAAAATACCACCCAGACAAACCAATTACTGGCACAACAAATGATACATATTGTTGATTTCTTTGGTGTTCCTCAAACTCGACAACCAGAACAAATAGTGCAAAATCCAAGATTAGGTGTCGAAGAAGAACCCACAATAAATCAAAGGCCTGCAGACATTCCCCACGCAAACCTTAGAAATCAAGAGGAAGTAGTTGAATAGCCTCACATAGAAATTCATGTTCAACAAGAGCCTAGGAGGATATTAGTCCAGAGGGGTCAAGATGTTGATAATATAGTGCAGTAGATGCGTTATAATAATTTGCATACCGAAAATAACTTAGCAGCCATGGTCGAAAGGACAATGGCGCAAAATGGAGTCAATGTAGGATTACAAAGGCCTAGTTACATTTTTCCATTATCAGAATATATTTTGCAACAGGAATTACCCCCAAGGTGGAAAGTCCCCAAATTCACCAAATTCTCTGGAGACACTAGTGAATCTACCATAGAACATGTTGCCCGCTACCTGATCGAAGCGGGAGAAATAGCCCACAATGAAAATTTGAGAATAAAATATTTTCCAAGCTCTCTGACGAAAAATGCGTTTACTTGGTTTACATCCTTGCATGCAAGCTCAATATATACATGGACCCAATTAGAAAGATTGTTCCATGAACAGTTTTATATGGGACAAACCAAAATAAGTTTGAAGGAGATAGCTAGTGTGAAGAGGAAGTTCTTTGAACCAATAGATGATTACTTGAATAGGTTTAGATTACTAAAAGCAAGATGTTTCACCCAGGTGCCTGAACATGAACTAGTCGAAATGGCTGCAGGAGGGATAGATTATTCTATAAAGAAGAAATTAGACACCCAATATTTAAGAGATATGGCTCAATTAGCAGATAAGGTGAGACAAGTCAAAACACTAAAAGCTGAAAAATTCAGGGCAATTAAGAATAAGAAAGATAGAGTAGCTTATGTGGGAATATGCCAGGATGATGAAAATGACATAGTCGAACTAGTTAGTTCGGCGAACAACAAATTGACCTAGCAGAATTGAAACAAGGTCCACTATATTCCTGTAAAGTTTTAGTTCCGTCGAATGGAAAAAATCCAGTCGAATCTGAAAAGAATGACAAAATGCCTAAGAGAACTTATACATTCGGCGTAACCAAATGTGACGAAATCTTTGATAAATTAGTCGAAGAAGGTCATATGATAATACCACCAGGCACTAAAGTGTATCCTATAGAACAACAGAAAAAGAGAGGTTTTTGTAAGTACCATGGCTTTCTGGGTCATAAAACATCTCAATGCTTCCTTTTCAGGGATCTTGTACAGAATGCTATCCTTGACGGAAGGATGAAATTCGGTGACAGGCAGAAGCAACAAATGACAATTGATTCAAACCCTATGCAGAACATCGAAGCTCACTATGCTGAACCAGCTATCATCAACATGGTGGAGGTCGAAGAGGGTTCTGAGGATTGTTTCGAGATGGTAGAAGTCATTGAGGGTTTCGACACAAACATCAACATGGTGGAGATTGCTGATAATCTTGTAGACCATGACAAAGTCACTGAATGGAAAAGTGTTTAACACCTTTTGTGAAGGGAGATGCAATTGGTTGCGCCAACAAGGAGACAACTGAAGGCCTAGATGACACAAACAATGTCGAAATTGTTAAGGATGCAGGTGAAACCAAAGATGGCGAAATCACTGAAGATTCCATCTCAAAGAACATGAAGGCTACTGAAGGCCTCAATAACTCAAGCAAGGTCGAAGCCACTGAAGGTTACGAAGAAACCAGCAATGATGAAATCACTGAGGATTCCGTCGAAGAGGAAGTAGGGGCTGCTGAGAGCCTTAAGGTAACAAAAAATGCAATAGCGGATGATAGTGGGATCAACACTGAAAGGGAGACCACTGAGGGCGTTAGTATCGAAAAGAAGGCCACTGAAGACCTCATTGTTAACATTGAGACTTGTAAAAATGCTAACGAAATAAGGATGGATGAAGTTTCTGATAAGCCAACGTAGTATGGAATCTTGCGCAGAATGATGGAGGATCCCAGAGGAAAGTCAGTCGAAGGTTGCTGCCAAGATGTCTGTGAAAATTTATCCCCAGATGGAAAAGGTGATTCAACGAGAGAGATAGGCGAGACTGAGCAAGCACTCATCGAAAAGATGAACAAATTGAACATTGGTGGTGGAAAGGAAGTTGGTATTAACATTGTAGAAACATCACACAAAGGTCAAGCACATACCACTGAAGAGCGTCGTCGAGAGCAATACTAAAGACTGACGTATCCAAAAAAGGACGAAAGTTTAATAGAGTTCATCTAGAAATGCCAAAGAAAGAAGGATAAAGTAATGTTGTGCCCATGTTGTAGCGCTATCTTCGACAGAAAGGCAACCAACAACCTGGAGGTGATAGAGAAGTCCAAGAGGAAAGGGAATTGGGGGGCAATCCCAACTGCCAAAGTAAAGAGGTATAATCTAAGAAGAAGTGAACACCACCAACAAAGGATGAGAGGAAGAAATTATAGTTCGTTCAAGCCAACAAACAAAGCAGGTGACGACAGATGGGTACAACCCATCAGGGACGAAAGGATTGGGGAAGCTTTGACGTGCAAAGAGGCCCTTCAATGGAGGAAAGAAGCGAAGTCGAAAAACGCAAACCAAGAGCCTACCCATCAGAAAACTACAAGGGTAAAAATTCCATCACGAAGTCCCAATGGAGAAGATTCTAGAGGTAGACGATGGCAGAGAAGGAGTCTGCAAAAAGAAATATGGTCTAAAAGAATACCATTAGGAAAAATGAACCTGCAGCCAACAACAACATGCAAAGGGTAGACAGAAAGGAGTCTTCCCAGATCGACAATCTGAGAGACAGGGTCGAACAAATAAAAGCCAAAGAAAAAGCTCAAGAGGATGAGGAAATGACTGATGATTTCTAATCTGACTCAAAGGCATCTTTCGATGTTGTTTGCAACGTAGTCTCAGTATTACCCAGAGATTACGATAGAGTGATGGAAGTCGAAGATAAGGATGAAAGTATGGAGGAGGAACAAATGGTACATAGACCTATTTGCCACTATGTGATGAATAATGGTTGCGTAGAAGAGCAAAATGCGTTTTTCGAGAGGCCAGACGAATCAATGAAACGACATTTAAAGCCTTTATTCATAAAAGGAAAAGTGGAGAATGTTGGAATAAATAAGATACCGATGGATGGGGGAACAGCAGTTAACCTGATGCCCTATTTTATGTTAAAGAAAATTGGCAAGGATGATTCTGACGTCAAATCTCATAACATGGTATTGTCAAATTATGAGGGAAAAATTGGAACCACCATGGGTGTAATCCAGGTGGATTTAACTGTTGGAACAATAACAAGACCGACAATGTTCATGGTGATTACCTCAAAAGCAAACTATAATTTGCTTCTTAGGAGAGAATGGATACATGGTATAAGGGTTGTACCTTCATCAATGCACCGGCGAATAGCTATCTGGTGCACAGATGGTATAGTCAAAAACATAGAAGCATACCAGAGTTACTTCATGTATGAAGTAAACCATGTGGATCGTTTGAGTTTCGATAAGAATCTGACTCACATACCCCCATGTAGTCCAGTAGATTTCGACCTTAAAGCCACTTATAATGCTTACTGCTCAATGTATCTTCACCCAACATATGGTTTTTAGTGGGACAAAGAAGTGGTTGACGAATCAAATTATATATGGGGAACTGCCCATATAGAACCAACTGGGTGGGGAAGTGAATTCGACGGTAATGACTGAAGCATTAGCGCTTGAAAGATTTAAGGCTTACATAGCCGAAAATAAACTAAAAGCAGCATTAGAAGCTAAAATAAAATATATGGTTGTCAAAGCCAACCAAAAAGACTCAAAGGATCAAATTTCTCAGAAAAACGTTGAAGAAAATGGTGAAAGCAGTCAGATGGGCGAATGGCAACATCAAAAGCTTGACGCCATTTATGACGACGAACCTTTAGGGTTCGAAAAGGATAGTGTCGACCAACATGAAGATGGTAGCACAAGATTCATTAGAAGAAATAGATCTAGGACTAGGGGTAGCAAAAAGGCCAACTTACATAAGTGTCAAGATGGACCCACAGTTCAAAGTCGAAATAGTCCAATTGCTGCATAAATACAAAGACTGTTTTGCATGTGACTATGACGAAATGCCTGGTTTAGACAGAAGCTTGGTCGGATTGAAGTTGCCGATGTTGGAAGGGAAAAAACTAGTGAAGAAGCTGCCAAGACGCTTCGCACTAGAAATTCTGTCGAAAATAAAAGAAGAGGTCGAAAGACTTCTGAAATGCAAATTTATCCGCACAACCAGGTATGTTGATTGGATTGCAAATATAGTTCCTGTAATTAAGAAAAATGGCAATTTAAGGGTATGCATTGATTTTCGAGACTTAAATTCAGTCACCCCAAAAGACGAATACCATATGCCAGTAGCAGAAATGCTTATAGATTCGGCAGCAAGCCATGAGTACCTAAGCATGTTAGACGGATACTCTGGTTATAATCAAATTTTTATTGCCGAAAAAGATGTTCCTTAGACAACATTTCGTTTTCCTGGGGCAATTGGAACTTATGAATGGGTAGTAATGCCCTTTGGTCTTAAAAATGCTGGAGCTACTTATCAACGTGCTATGAATTCAAATTTCCATGATTTTATTGAAACTTTCATGCAGATTTACATTGATGATATCGTGATTAAGTCTATTTTAGGAAAGAGTCATATAGAACACCTTCGACAGTCCTTTGAAAGGATGAGGAAGTTTGGTTTAAAAATGAACCCCCTAAAGTGTGCTTTTGGCATGCAGGAGGGTGATTTCTTAGGCTTTGTGGTCCACAAGAAGGGATCGAAATAAATGAAAACAAAGCCAAGGCCATAATGGAGGTGAAAATGCCATCAACAAAGAAGGGATTGCAGTCTCTGCTAGGGAAAATCAACTTCCTTAGGAGATTTATCTCCAACCTTAGTGGAAAAATGCAGACCTTCTCACCTCTACTTTGACTGAAGAAGGAAGACTTTGCATGGGGGCAAGAATAACAGGTCGCGTTCGACAGAATCAAAGAATACCTGTCCAATCCTCATATTTTGATGTCTCTGTGTCGAAGGAAAAACATGAGGTTATATATTTCGGCGTCAGATAAAACACTAGGAAGCATGCTATGTCAAGAAGAAGAGAATGGCATCGAAAGGGCCATTTACTACCTCAGCAGAGTCCTGAACGATGTCGAAACTAGATATAGTGTTATAGAAAAATTATGTTTATGTGTATATTTTTCTTGTATGAAGTTAAAGTATTATATCAAACCTGTTGGTATATATATATATATATATATATATATATATATATATATATATATATATATATATATATATATATATATATATATATATATATTTCTTCCCATTTCGACGTAATAAAATATATGTTGTCTAAGTCTATTTTACATAGTAGAATTGGGAAGTGGGCCTTAGCATTAACCGAATATTCCCTGAAATACTTGCCTTTAAAGGCTGTAAAGGGACAAGTGGTTGCTGATTTCATAGCAGACCACTCAATAGACGAAAATGGAGTGGAATATGTTGAATTAGAATCATGGAAGCTATATTTCGACGGTTCCAGTCATAAGAATGGAACAAGTGTTGGAATATTGATAATTTCTCCTAACAAAATTCCAACAAAATTCAAGTACAGAGTCGAAGGGCTATGTTCTAATAGCGAAGCAAAATATGAAACTTTGATTGCTAAACTTGAAATCTTGTTGGAATTGGGGGCAACAAGAGTCGAAATCATGGGTGACTCTGAATTGGTAGTAAAACAATTAACCAAAGAATACAAATGTTTCAAATAGAATTTGATCATGTACTTCATAATAGCAAATAGACTCCTTAAAAGGTTCGACAACGTGGCCATCAAGCATGTACCCAGGTTGGAGAACCAAGAAGCAAACGACCTTGCTCAAATTGCATCTGGGTATAAGGTGTCGAAAGAGAATTTAGAAAAGGGTCATATCCACAAAGTTGTCTCCATCAGATTTGGAAATAATAAAGTTAGGATATGGTAACGAAGAAAATTTTGAATGTAGATGAATCAAGAGTCGAAGATTGGAGAAAACACATCAGGGATTATCTACAAGACCCAAATATGAAGGTCGAAAGAAAAGTTAAGTACAGAGCTTTGAGCTATGTACTTTTTGGAAATGAACTTTTCAAAAAGACTTCAGTGGGAGTTTTGTTGAAATGCTTGGGCGAAGAAGAAGCTTACACAACTTTGTCGAATGTACATAGTGGGGCTTGTGGTGCACATCAAGCAGGCCACAAAATGAAGTGGTTACTATTCCGAAAAGGAATGTATTGGCCAATAATGTTGAAAGATTGTGTCGACTCGCCAAGGGATGTCAAGAATGCCAATTGAACACAAGCATACCACACGTCCCTGCAAGTGAGTTGCATTCGATTGTGAAGCCTTGGCCATTCAGAGGTTGGGCTTTAGACCTAATTGGCGAAATTCAACCAGCTTCTTCAAAATGGCATAAGTACATCCTAGTTGGAATCGATTATTTTACCAAGTGGATCGAAGTTATACCATTAGTAAATGTGGATCAAGAAGCAGTGATCAAATTTATTCAAAAGTATATAATTTATAGATTTGGAATTCCAGAAATAATAACTACAGATCAAGGATTTGTATTCATTGGAAAAATATGCAATTATTTGCAAAAGAAGTAGGATTTAAACTCCTTACTTCGACACCTTACTATGCTCAGGAAAATGGTCAAGTTGAAGCAGCTAATAAAGTGGTGATTAATTTGATTAAAAAGCACGTGGGCAAGAAACCCATAAATTGGCATAAAACTTTGGATCAACCTTGATGGGCTTGTCGAACGTCTCCTAAAGAAGCTACAAACTCTACCCTATTTAGATTAACTTATGGCCATGATGCAGTTCTACCAGTCGAAATTTATTTACAATCGATTCGAATTCAGAGGCATCATGAAATCCCATCAAACGTATATTGGAATATGATGATGAATGAATTAGTTGATTTAGAGGAAGAGAGGTTGCGTGCACTGGATTTGGTGAAGAGGCAAAAGCAAAGAATCGAAAGGTTTTATAACAAGAAAGTAAAATGCAAAACATTTTTAGTTGGTGACTTAGTGTGGAAGGTGATCCTCCCCATGGACCGAAAAGATAAATTAATAGGAAAATGGTCTCCTAAGTGGGAGTGACCTTTCCAAGTTTTGAAATTTTTTTCGAATGGCGCATTTGAAATTGAAGAAATAGGAAAGGATATGAGAATCCTAAAGATAAATGGAAAGTATTTGAAAAAATACAAACCAACATTGCAAGAAGTCAAAATAAGCGCAAAACAACTTCACATAACATAAAATAATGGCGTTTCTTCGCCAAAAAAAATGGCATTAATGTCATTACAAAAGAAAATTATCATAAAGTTGCTAAGAGATAAATAAAGCAAAAAACTACTCCTATTACAATTGAATATTTCCAAAAGATTTCTTCAACTCATCAAACTTCTTCTTCTGAATTTGGAGTCAACGATCACAGAAGATCTTGTTTGTCGAAAGGGTTTCAATTTCTTGTGTAAGTAGTTGAGCCCTTTCAACATGATGAACCCCCACCTTTAACTCTTCGTCGATCTCCTTTTGATTGGGCTTCTGAAGAGTTTATTTGCGTTTCTTCTACTGGGAGATTTTCTTTTGAAGTTTAGCTATCTTCTTCTCCCATTTCTGAATATTGTTGTCACAATCGACAATTTCTTTGGCATAAGCCTCAGAAACATACTGCAGCTCTGTGATTTTGTTGGTCGAAGCAGTTGCAGCATCCCATTCAGCAAGTTGGGTTTCAGATTTTTTGGAGATTTGTTTTGCAAAGTCCTTGAGACGATTCAGGTTAGCACTCACCAAGTCAATCAGAGTAGTCAGGTCCATTACAAAGCTTCTCACTTCAGCAGGAGACTCCAAGACATTGACTTGTTTTAGGATCTTCTTTAAGTCGAAGCAGGCAGTCGAATTTTCATCTAAAACCTTGAACAAGTCCACATCAAGAATTTTCGTCTTGATCTCATCCATGGTAGTTTCTAAAGAATACGCGTTGGAAGTGGCTCCTGAAGTAGTCTAAGTACTTTGAGAGGAGTCTTGGAAGTTGAAACGGGCACTGAGTACAATTCCGAGATACTCCAGGGGCTTTTGCACTTTAAGATTTTCAATCTCTTCACGAGAAAGATTTGTCGAACTAGTTGATCATCCTTTATGTGAGTCAGGATTTGGTTGCCCTTGGTGTGAGCCAACATTTTCGTCCTTCGACTTGTCATCACCACCATCAGTTACTCCTTTTTTAACATTATCATCTTCGACCTCAGCATCAGCTTTTAGGTCTTCACTCTACTGGTGAGCATCTGTTTTTGGAGGAGGAGAAGGAGAGTGGTCGTTAGAATATTGAGGAGAATCAGGCGATGGTGGTTCTTCCGTCTCTGGTCCCTTTTTCAGATTTTATGGAGAAAAGGGTGGTGGACTAGCAGCTTGATGAGTTGGAGTATCTTGTTCTATTTTCTTCTTTTCAGGAATGTTGTCGAAATTGACCTGCGAATAGCCCAAAATTAAAAAAGAAAAATACAATAAGAAGATAAAGCTTAACAGCCGAAATAAGAAATTACATGAGGAATCTCAGTGTGAAAAGTGGAGTTCCCACTCTCTGCGTCCCTTATTTGCATGTTCGCAACTGGACTTGGTGGAGGAGTTTCTTTCTCTACTTTGGCTTTGGATTTTTGAGCAGGAGATTTTGTTTCTTTTTTGGGGGCTGACTTGGTTCTGGTGATTCATCACCAGATTCTTTGCTAGGAATCTTTTCTTCTGGTTGTTTTCTTTTGGGTGTAGGTGGTGGTTTTCGACTTACCTGGACATAGAAGTAAAGATAATTCAGTTTTAAAAGTGAAAAATAGGCTGATCAAAGAGAAGAGGATTGTACCTTTGTCGAAGTCTTCTTGGTGGTGACTGGTGGATCTTCTTGCATCATATCAGTAGTGCTTTTGACAACAGCTTTCTTGGGTTGGACTTTGGTGGCTAAGAAAACAAAATAGAGTCATAAATAAATACAAAAAAGAGACAAGATTAGAATATCGAAATAAAGAAAATATTTTCGCTAAAACACCTTCAAGAATGGGAGTTTCCACGTGAACATGTTCTATTCCAATATGAAGGTGTCCTTTGTAATTATCCAAAGTGAACTTAGTCGGAACCACCCGCTCAGCAGGTTTTTTCGATTGTTGTCGAAGGATTTTTAAAGAGTCCCCACAAATGTACTAATCTAGAAATGGAGGGCTCAACTCCACACCAAAGTCAGCAGAAGGAAGAGGGGAAAACCTTGGTGGATAAAGATTAAAAGCCATTTCATATCGTTGTTCTGGTCGAACATACGAAGGCAATTTCAACTTATCCAATCTTTCCGTCAACTTATGTTTTAAATTCTGTAACACCCAAATAATATATATCTAGAATAATATCATACATTGTTACTTTTTGATATTGACACCATCATAAATACCTACTGGTATGATTCACATTCTTGTCCAAATTCTAAAACTATACAAACTATGGCACAAGACATGGAAACCATACTAAAAGAATAAAAGCTAAGAATAATACAATATCCCTTATTGTACAAAGATACAAAAATACACAGCGGAAAACTAAAACTATGCTTCACTTGAAACATCCCGAGCCTAGCTCTACTTGTAAATCAAACTTGCAAAAGGAACCTGAAAAGCAACAACAATAGTGGGGTGAGATAACAACATCTCAGTGGGTTCCCTATCTTAGAGTTCTCTCAACTCTAATGGTTCTATCAAAACCTAACTCAAGTCTTTACAAAAGGAAAACGACCTTGAGTTCCCACGCCTCACTCTCGTTGGAACCATGTCCAAGAGTTCTACAAATCCTACTATCACTAGCTAGGATATTAGCTTTTACTTCTCATGGGACTCGTTATAACACCCATCTCAAGCCTAAGGTCACTTCTCCATAAGGATTTCAAAATGATATGGAATAACCAAAACAACTTTCTCAACACTTCACGTGGGACTCAATGTAATACCCACCTCAAGTATTCACTGACAAGGCTTCCCATGGGTTTCAGTGTAATACCCATCTCAAGCGACTACCAAAACGGATGCTTCCCGTGGGACTCAATGTAATACCCACCTAAAGACTTACACAATCAGATGCTTCCCGTGGGACTTAGTGTAATACCCACCTCAAGACTTACTCAATATGATGCTTCCCGTGGGACTCAGTGTAATACCCACCTCAAGACTTACTCAATCTGATGCTTCCTGTGGGACTCAGTGTAATACCCACCTCAAGACTTACTCAATCTGATGCTTCCAGTGGAACTCAGTGTAATACCCACCTCAAGACTTACTCAATGTTTCCCGTGGGACTCAGTGTAATACCCACCTCAAGCCTAACACAATACCGATGCTTCCCGTGGGACTCAGTATAATACCCACCTCAAGACTTACTCAAAGCTGACGGTACCTCAAGCCTTTACGGATGCTTCCCATGGGACTCAATGTAATACCCACCTCAAGATTTACTCAAGACTTTTCGGAGAATATCGCGTATAACGCATCAAGGATTCGCAATGACCTAGGATAAACCTAAGCACCTCACAAGTCATACCATCTAACAATTTCTAGTCTAATTATCATCATTAAACTAATCCAACAATGATCTCCTTGTCTCTATTCTCCATCAACTCTCATGATTTAATACGTTTTCCATAATTAACGCATATTCCACAATTTGACTAATACCATAATTCCTTACCTAACATAATTACGGTTAATTGGAAAAGTCGGGTAAAAGTCGGCTCAAAATAATATTTCTCGACATCATTAGATAGTTCATGTTTTTAGCTTCGAATCGATATGTGGAACACTAAAAACAGATACTCGGATCACAAGTTATAAATTAAAAACACAAAACAGAACTCCTAGGTCTCGCTGAGCGAGGGACAACTCGTTGAGCGAGGATCTTCCTACATTTCTCGCTGAGTGAGCTCCTGCTCACTGAGCGAGTTATACCAGATCAACAGTTCTTCTGGAGAATTTCATACGCTCGCTGAGCGAGCTCTGCGATTCCAGAATTTCAAGGCTTACGGGAAACATCATTTCCATTCCCAAATCAACTCAAACATCATCAACACAGAAGAATCGATCACCAAACATGTATGTGAACATATATTAATCATTATACTTCTATTTAATAGAGTTTTTAACCGTTAAATCTATCAATTCCTAAGATTTCTCCAAAACCCTAAAAACTATAAACTCAACCAAACTCAAAAGAAAAGTTTCTAACTAAGAACCCACCTTGCCAATGAAGAGGAGTTTGGTGAAGATGAAGATTTGGTGGAGGAATGGTGATGATCCAAGCATTTCCTCTCTTAGGGTTTTCTTCCTCTTCTTCTCTTCTCTTCTCCCTTTCTTTCTTTCCTTTTCCTTCTTTCTCTTTTCTTTCTCTTACCAACTTCCTTTCTCTTCTTTTCCTTTTATAATACATAACTTTATTCTCTTTCTTTTTAAAATAACCAAACAATGTATATTATACCAATATACGATAGTAAGTATACTAACGGGTCCAATTTGAGAATATTCAGAAAATATCTCTGAGTCAGATAATACTAATTTATCCTAATTAATATTATCCAGGGTGTTAATTAAATACGGGGTATTACATTCTCCCCCCTTGAATTGAAATTCGTCCTCGAATTTCCTTTACTCACTCCCACAGCAGTTTATAACATTGTCTTAGATTCATACTTATCCTTAACTCCATTACATATCCTGAAGTCCTCGTTTCACAATGAAACAAACTTCGCGTCCATGTTCACACACTTTTCCAATATCGGGTTAATTTCCAACTTACTACCTTCGCCATCTATCTATTGCTTTATACTTAAACACCCAGTCTCATCCTTCCGTCAAAGAAATAAGCCATGTTAAAACCTTCTATTGATTCTCAACACGAGATAAAATACTCTGGTTAACCTCAACAAGGTTCCATAAGGCATCTTGGTGAGATCCCTTCTTGTACAATTTCCAAACAAAAGCATCTTATTAAGATCCTCCAATCACTAACGCTATAACAACAACTGTCAAACGACTTCCTTTACCAATTCCACTTGGCCTTATATCAAAATGGTAACCATTTATATCGGACACTTCATTCTTTCGGTATCCCACCATAGACAACCCACTTAGAGATAAAATTCTCCTTTGATCCTCAACAATCTAACTGGATTCTTTCATCTGTCTCCCCCCACTATGCTTTCAAAGCCTAACAACGGAGATACCACAAATTATCAAACAATACTAATAATTTAATAGTTTGTGGAGAAAAATACTTATCCATCGGAGCTCTCACCAACCAATAGGATAAGAATTTTCAACATGCAACGATAGAACAATTCACTTGTCAACTACAAGTCCATGACATCGGTCCACACTCTCCAACGACTGAGATACCGAGGTTGTACTGCTGCAATCATAACCGATACAAATTCCAATCCCAATCTAAACGCAAAACAAAATATCCAATTAGGCTTAACCAATATGACCATGGTTACTATGGTTCATAACAATTCTCGTTACAAACTTTCCATTCACTCAAAATTTCTGCCAACATAAGATCTTCATCAATAAAACGCACTAACGCCATAGAGCTTACAACAACCATTGAGTCACCAACGCCAGACTCAAATCATCCCTTAGTACACTTGCATGTTTCCATAACGCTTGCCTTTGAAGATCCTATCCAACTTCCCGTTCAATCCATTTCTCTTAGGGGTTTTATTCCTTAAACGGTCCAATTTGCACGTATGACTTCAGAACATTCATGTCTCACTCTTACTCAGAAGATGACTTAACATCCTTATCTCTAGGTATGACTCAACTGCCCACAATTGGTATTACCTTTTCGGTTTTCTTGGCTTAATGTTAGGAATTAATGATACAAAACTGACCAACCGTTCTTCTCTTATCCATATAATAATTCAAATACCAAAACAAATCCGAAGAGATTGACACTTCATGATTCTCTTATAATCTTGCAACTCAAATTCTTCAATAGTCGTAACGGCGACACCAATTATCTAGATCATTTACCGTCCACCAAGACATGCTCAAAGGAAATTTCAACACTTCACCCACTGACATTTTGAATGGAAACCAAAACAGACTTACAATTTAGAAGGTACGATTCACTAAAGTCTCCCATAAAAGTCACGTGTCAATCGATTACCTATCCGAGGCTAAACGGTCGGACACAACTAAACTTGCTTCTCTTCATTAACAAATAATCCGACTCAAAGTTACTAATTCAGTCCACACCATCTTGCAAGATGATTCTCACTCTCGATGTTGAGACATGAGCACAGACGCTCGCCGTTCACAATTCGAGATAGCACAAACGGGCACAACGTGCAGATCACAACTCCAACAAGCAAATAAGTAGAACTATCATTCTGTCACAGTCACCATACAGACACACAATGGAATGGCTTAATTCCACTCGCACAATTACATTATCAACAAGGGTTTAGTCGCAAGCTAAAACTTAGTTTGTCCATGAACGAATCCAACACATAACTCTTATCGGGAAGAAAAACGAAACAATGAACGCCTCATCTCTAGTATATAACTCTGTCCTCTCTCTTTAATTCCTTTGTGAGAAGTAAAACAACAACAACCTTCTCTACCCCACTAGAGATAAATCCCAAATACTTTGATTATACCTTACACTTGAAAACTGAGGTAATGTACTCCTCTAACGAACTTTTGATGCCTCCACTCACATATAATATGGGGTTCCCTTACCCGTTACTAATTGTCTCATAGAATATTTCCATAGTTTTCTATTGATACTAATAACGCTTCAATCGGGTACCCAAAACAGTTGCATACATCTTAGAAAAATCCAGCTTTCAAAACTTGACAACAACGACCAGTCACTACCAGTAGAGTAAACGATTATTCCAACACAGAAGCAACTTCTGATCTTTATTGTTACCTAAGCCTCCCTGATCATTCCATTCGCAACCACAAGTTACAACCATCACCAACAGATGATTCTAACCGACTAAAACTAAAAGACAATAGCGGACGAGTTATGGTTAAAGGACTCGTCCTCATCAATCCAAGCAATAGGTTCCTGCAAACCAAATTATAAATTCATCTGATACATGAGCAAAAGTCCAGTGCAAGGTGATGACCATTTAACTCGACCTCCAAGACTTCTTTCTTTACATCAAAATCTTTGTTAACCAAGTCAACAATATCTCTAGGAAAATTCCTTCCATCCACCATTCTCGTAGACCAACAAGCATTCAAACGTTCACTTCTCCCAACAATTCATATAATACCGAATTAACAACTGTTTAAAGCAAGTCTCTGAATTCGTAGGCTTGCCTTATACTTATTCAATTCCATTTGTTGACAATCTTGTCCTGGGCGATACTAGTGGTGTCCATGGAGGTAATATTGATCGTAGAGCTCCATTTGGACATGTAGCATAGCAAGAAGCACGCACTCGCTTCAGATGAGCACAGACCATCCAATGCCTTCTCATATCGCGCGGTCAATGTCGTCTCCATACCGTATTAACTTCACGTTCTGCGGTAATCTTCTCGCACTCAAACACGAACCATCATACTAGAACTTCTTCCAAGTCCAATGTGTTTACTCTAAAATTTAATACAACTTCATCAAGTTCATACCTCATATATCTCATATCGCTAAAATAGAGCTTTTTCTATCCTTCGTCTGGGGCGTACATGTCTCACTTGAAACGTGTAGTCACATCCTTGTGTTCCTTTTCACGTTTCGCCACAATTTTAGGTTCCCAAAAGAAAATGAAAATTCTTAACTGGTAACTTCAATCCATCTGGGAGGTATTATCCGAATACATTCCTTGAGGTGCTCTCACTCATCTACGATGCCACCGCGTCCATAGAATTGAAACACTTACAAGAATTACTCATTCCTGAACTTACGCTACATATTCCACAAGCACTCTCTCTCTACGCGGAATGAGGCTTCTCAACACTCTTGACTATACCAGTGACTATTACTGATCCACCAACGACTTTACTCATTCCTTGATACACTGACCATTTATCCTGTGGATATCTTTACCCTTCAGACCCTATCCATCCCAAAGGATTCCCCAAACCACACATTTCTCTGCAATCCCACGTTACAGGAAGTAAAATTCTTAAGAAGACTCCAACCGAACTGACCAAATCTCTCCTCTACTATATCTTGGCTTGAGCCCACTCTCATAGCACATGTTGCAACGACACTTCGGAGTCCTAATGATCGCACAACCATGATTCTACCTATCACATACACAGCATTAGGCTGATCAGACCCAATACTACATAGTATGATATTAAGAATCATTTCGGAAAGACACACTTAAAAGGCATGAAAGATTTACTTATGATGTTTCAAGGCTAGGTCGAGGATACGACCTACTCTGATACCAACTGTAACACTCATATAATATATATCTAGAATAATATCATACAGTGTTAATTTTTGGTATTGACACCATCATAAATACCTACTAGTATGATTCACATTCTTGTCCAAATTCTAAAACTATACAAACTATGGCACAAGACATGGAAACCATACTAAAAGAATAAAAGATAAGCACAATAAAATATCCATTATTGTACGAAGATACAGAAATACACGGCGGAAGACTAAAACTATGCTTCACTTGAAACATCCCGAGCTTAACTCCACTTGTAAATCAAACTTGCAAAAGGAACCTGAAAAGCAACAACAATAGTGGTGTGAGATAACAACATCTCAGTGGGTTCCCTATCTTAGAGTTCTCTCGGCTCTAAGGGTTCTATCAAAACCTAACTCAAGTCTTTACAAAAGGAAAACGACCTTGAGTTCCCACGCCTCACTCTCGTTGGAACCACGTCCAAGAGTTCTACAAATCCTACTATCACTAGCTTGGATATTACCTTTTACTTCTCATGGGACTCGTTATAACACCCATCTCAAGCCTAAGGTCACTTCTCCATAAGGATTTCAAAATGAGATGGAATAACCAAAACAATGTTCTCGACACTTCACGTGGGACTCAATGTAATACCCACCTCAAGTATTCACTGACAAGGCTTCCCATGGGACTCAGTGTAATACCCATCTCAAGAGACTACCAAAACGGATACTTTCTGTGGGACTCAGTGTAATACCCACCTCAAGACTTACACAATCTGATGCTTCCTGTGGGATTCAGTGTAATACCCACCTCAAGACTTACTCAATCTGATGCTTCCCGTGGGACTCAGTGTAATACACACCTCAAGACTTACTTAATCTGATGCTTCACGTGGGACTCAGTGTAATACCCACCTCAAGACTTACTCAATGCTTCCCGTGGGACTCAGTGTAATACCCACCTCAAGCCTAACACAATACCGATGCTTCCTGTGGGACTCAGTGTAATACCCACCTCAAGACTTACTCGAAGTTGACGGTACCTCAAGCCTTTACGGATGCTTCCCGTGGGACTCAGTGTAATACCCACCTCAAGACTTACACAAGACTTTTCAGAGAATACCGCGTATAACGCGTCAAGGATTTGCAACGACCAAGGATGAACCTAAGCACCTCACAAGTCATACCATCTAACAATTTCTAGTCTAATTATCATCATTAAACTAATCCCACAATGAACTCCTTGTCTCTATTCTCCATCAACTCTCAATTATTTAATATGTTTTCCCCAATTAACGCATATTCCACAATTTGACTAATACCATAATTCCTTACCTAACATAATTATGGTTAATTGGAAAAGTCGGGTAAAAGTCAGCTCAAAATAATATTTCTCGACATCATTAGATAGTTCATGTTTTTAGCTTCGAATCGATATGTGGAACACTAAAACGGATACCTGGATCACAAGTTATGAATTAAAAACACAAAACAGAACTCCCAGGTCTCGCTGAGCGAGGATCTTCCTGCATTTCTCGCTGAGGGAGCTCCTGCTCGCTGAGCGAGCTATACCAGATCAACAGTTCTTCTGTAGAATTTCATACGCTCGCTGAGTGAGCTCTGCGATTCCAGAATTTCCAGGCTTACGGGAAACATCATTTCCATGCCCAAATCAACTCAAACATCATCAACATAAAAGAATCGATCACCAAACATGTATATGAACATATATTAATCATTATACTTCCATTTAATCGAGTTTTTAACCGTTAAATCTATCAATTCCTAAGATTTCTCCAAAACCCTAAAAACTATAAATTCAACCAAACTCAAAAGAAAAGTTTCTAACTAAGAACCCACCTTGCCAATGAAAAGGAGTTTGGTGAAAATGAAGATTTGATGGAGGAATGATGATGATCCAAGCATTTCCTCTCTTAGGGTTTTCTTCCTCTTCTTCTCTTCTCTTCTCCCTTTCTTTCTTTCCTTTTTCCTTCTTTCTATTTTATTTGTCTTACCAACTTTCTTTCTCTTCTTTTCCTTTTTTAATACATAACTTTATTCTCTTTCTTTTTAAAATAACCAAACAATGTATATTATACCAATATACGATAGTTAGTATACTAACGGGTCCAATTTGAGAATATTCAGAAAATATCTCTGAGTCAGATAATACTAATTTATCCTAATTAATATTATCCATTGTGTTAATTAAATACAGGGTATTACAAAGTCACTGTTGCTTCACCTGTGGTTCGACTAAGTTCCTTCGGCCTATAGATGGTTTCAAAATATTTTTGAAACTTTTGTATTTCTTTAATATGTTGTTCTTTACCTTTTTTCGTCTGATCCTGCACAAGAGTAAATGCATTTGTCAGGTGAGTTGATAATGCTTTTACATCATAGAATTTGGTGTGGTAGTATTCCCTCCACCAAACATCAAATTCATGGGTACAAAGAAAACAAGGTCGAAAAACCACTGGGAAGATATCAAGAGAATCATCGAAAAATTTCTTCGTCAATTTGAGGCTTTGTTCTTCAGAATGGTAGGAGTTGTAGAATAGGATGAAGCCTTTCTTTGAAAAGATGGATTTTGGTTTCGCATGGACCAATCCAAATTTTCTAGCAACTAAGTTGGGTTGATAAACAATTAGGACAATTTTGGTCTTTGTCACATTGTGGTGAGAGGGAAAGATCCTAGGGACCAGGAATGATTCCCAAATGTCGATAAATTTACTTTCATCTTTCTCCATCTCAAAAGAAGGTTGTATGGTGAACCATTCAGGACCAACTGCTCTATTGGCAAAAGGTGCCATGAAAGGAGTAAAATTATACCTCTTGGCAAACATCATGACGTAACTTGTGAAAGTCTGTCGAAGATTGAGCCCTTCATCAAATGGCGTTAGTTGTGCTAGTCTGGGCCATTCGACAGTCCTATTTTTTACTTCTTCTTCATCCACCACATTTTTGACAAGAATAGAGGTTTCAAAAGTGGCATTAAGCCACAATTGTAATAGCCAAAGGAGTCCTGATATGCTAAGTTTCCCTTTGTCGGTGGCAGTTTTTAGAAAGTCTACACTTTTGCTCAAAGACTCATACATGTTTGCCAGGATCATCTCACCCAGGCATAATCTGATTCCATCTTCAAGTTGATTAGCTATGGTGACGAATTTTTTCGCCACTTGTAAAGAGCGGGATCAAAAGACATACTTCGACAACCACATGGTTAAGAAGGTTATGTGCTCTTCTTTAGACACTGTATCAGTCGTCTTATCATGGTAGTGGTTGATGAAGACGAAGTAGGAGGCTTTGCTGGTGTCAAAACCAATGGATTCATGGTTTTCAACAGTAAGGTCGAAATTCTAACCTAGGGTACTAAGTCCACATATGGTTACTATGCCAAAAAGGGTTGGTGTGACCATTCCACAAAGGAGGTGGAAATTGTTATAAGTGATATCCCAGAAAAAGAGGGAAGCTAAAATCATGTTAGGGCAATAGCTAGGTCCTATTTTCGACATCTGGATTAAGTCGAATATCCCAACTTCTTTCTAAAAGGGTATCGTGATTTTTTCAATCTTTGCTAACTAAGCAAGATAGTCAGAGGGATCTTTCGCCATGGGAATGGTTCTAAAGATCCTAGCATTGTTTAGGTGGAGCAAATTCAGACCTTCATTAGTGGTTGAATTTGAACCTTTAGTTGGTTCTTCAGTTTGCTTGGGTTTAACCCCAACTCCTATGGGTTTTAGGCGTTGATACGAAGGGAAGTATTCTTTTAACCTATTTGGGTTAGTGTCTGGGTTTGGGAGAGGTCCTAAGATAGAATGACAAGTACCAGAAACCAGTATAGGAATTAATACCTGAGACTTGTAAATGCTAGCCTTTTCCTTTTCATTGGGAGGCTTTGGAATGTATTATTGATTTCCAACAATGTTAGGTTCGTTCATCCTGTGTGCGTATGGGATTCAAGTAAAGCTCTTGGTCTTTTTGCTGCTGGAAGTTTTGATGGAGGTCATTGTTGTCTTGAAAGAAGTTTTCTTTGCAGTTAGAATAATGTATTTTTGCTTGAAGAAAAAGAAGAAGATGGCGTAAAAAGTTTGAAAGAAGAAAGGGGTTGGTATTTATAGACAAAAAATAATTGAAACGGTTAAGTTTAGTTTGAATCATGGGCCACGTGGCGAAATTTTTCATGAAGAAAGTGGGGTTGATGGCAGTTGGAAACTCTATGATTTCTTAGCTTTTAGGGGATGATGGAGTAGTTGTCAGAAATGTGGGTTGAGTTGACATTTATGAGAAAATGATAATGGTGATATGGCATCGAAATAATTCTCGACAACAAATGACGTTTTCTCCAAAGTAGTCGATAAAACCTTTGCTGGGAGGCAATTTGTAGACAAGGATTTTCGACGCCATGAAAATGAAGATCAAAATGATATAATTCGACTAAGAAAGGAAGTTGGAACAAACATGCTCAGAAAGGAATTTTGATAAAACTGGATAGAGAGATTATTTTTTGACAATTTAGACAAGGCTAGATGAAGTTAGTGTTTTGACACTTTCGACCAAGTCAATTGGAAAATGTCCTTCGATGTTTTCGACATAGTCAGATGGCAAGGTTTTTTTTCGATGAGTTCGGCAACTTTGAAAGGATGCGTCATTTCGATGCAAAGAAGAGATTCAAATTTTAAATATTAAGACGTTTGGCATAAAGACACGTGGAAGCGTTTGGTGGAAAAAAGACATGTCGAAGGCCAAGTGTCGTAGTTGTAGGATTTGTCCGTTAGGGGCAGTTATTTAGTTTGTGTATAAATAAGGCAATTCTTGTCAGAATTGTGTGTGTGAAAATATTGTACAAATTCCTGTAATATACTCAAAGTAACCGTGTGAGAGAAAAGAGCTTAATTTTTGGAAAAATGTACGTGTGAACACCAATTTTACATTTATCAAGTTTTATGAAAGTTCAAATTCATTTATATTTCTGCATTCTGCAAGTTTATTTTCATTTAGAAGTTTTTTACCTTTTTCCAGTCAATTTACTTTATACTTTCCAGAGTTTCATTTCTTTTATGTTTTCGTCAAACACTTTTTACTTCTTCTTTTAATCATACAAACATATACAAAAGTTTATAAAAGATTGAAATCATGAGATTGTTAAGATCACTATATTGTCGACCAAAACTCGCACCTATGTCCTAGGACTTGTATGGTTGGTCGTGCAAGTAAACTAATTTTAACGTAAATTAGAAACCAGCGATTGTTCGTAAAATTCGACAGCGAACAGGTGGGTAGATAAGAATTCACCTATAAAATTTAGTTGAAGTATTTATCTTCATTGTCAAATTTATTTAATTGGACAAAATATTATCAAAATAAAAAATAATATTTTGATTCAAATATTTTTATATACGATAACAACTTTATTATTGGTTCAATATATTTATAAATAATATCAAAACAAAAATAATATTTATATATGAAAAAAATACATGGTTGATAAAAACATTTTAAGTTGTTACATGTTAAATTCAACTGAAATACAATCTGAGACCGAATATATTCCAAGTCCTAGGTACTTATATTACTTCTAAAGTTTCTGACTTATAAGCCCTGTTGTTTAGTTTTCTCGTGACTCTGAACGACCCTTCCCAGTTGGAAGCAAGTTTCCCTTTGTTCTTAGGGTCTGTAATTTTCTTCAGAACCAAGTCGCCCTCCTGAAATTCTCTTTGTCTGACTTTCAGGTTGTACCTTTTTGCCAATCTTTGTTTTGCAACTACCTCTTTGATCCGTGTTATTTCTCGGATCTCATCTATTTGATCTGCTGAGGCATTTAAGTTGTCCATATTGGCGGTTTCTTCAAAGTATTCCCTTCTTCAGGTGGGGGTGTTGATATCTATTGGAATCATTATGTCAACTCTATATACCATCCTAAAAGTAGTTTCTTTAATGGTTGAATGTGGGGTCATATGACAGGACCATAATATTTCTGGCAAGAGCTCGACCCACATGCCTTTTTCTTCCTCCAACTTCTTTTTTCTTCCTCCTACAATTATATTGTTACTCGTTTCTGCCTGATCGTTCGTTTGTGGGTATTCTACTGAAGTGAATCAATTCTCTATTCTGAAATCTTTACAAAAATCAATTACGGACGTACCAAGGAACTGAGTCCCATTGTTCGTGACTATAACTCCTGGTAGACCAAAGCGGTAAATGATGTTCTTCCAATAGATTTCTTTACCTTTTTAGTTGATATTCGTGCAACAACCTCTGTTTCTACCCATTTTATAAAGTAATCAACTGCCATGATAAGGAATTTGAGTTGGTCGGTAGCCAACAGGAACGGTCCCAGAATATCTACCCCCCACTGATGGAACAACTAAGGAGAGGAAATAAAATGGAGTGCTTCAACTGGAAAATACGTCCCCGTGGAGAATACTTGACACTTCTCACATCTGCTGATGAAAGATATATAGTCTTGAATCATTATGGGCCAATAGTACCCGACCCTTAAGATTTTTCCATCCAATGCTCTTGCTCCAATGTGACTACCACAAGCTCCTTCATGGACTTCCTCTATTACTAGTACGGATTCGGCTTCCGTTACGCACCTTAGCATGGGTGTTGAATGATCCATTTTGTACAAAATATCTACAATAATGGTAAACCGGGTTGATATTCTTTTAATTCTCCTAGCTTCATTGGTGTCCTCAGGAAATATGTCTTGGCTTAAATAAGCGATGATAGGTTTCATCCATCCTTGATCATCTTCCATCATGAATACTTCTTCTGTTTGAATATTAGGCGCCTCAAGGGTTCCCTGAATCACCGTTTTTCTTACACCTGAGCTTTTAGAACTGGTAAGACAAGCTAGCAAGTCATCCCATGTATTATCTTCCCTTGGGATATGCACCATTTCAAATTCGGAGAACGATCTGGATATAAGTGACACCTTCTAAAATTATTTTGTCAAAGCTGGATCCTTTGTTTGGAACTCGCCACTCATCTGCCCAACCACTAGTTTTGAATCAATTTTACTAGGAGGTGAGTTGCTCCTACTTCTTTTGCTAGACGCATTCCTGCAATCAAAGTTGTAACACCCAAAAATTTTCCCTCTCATTTCCATGTCATTTAGCATATCCTTTCATACATTGCATTGCATTTAGATCACATTTGCATCATAAACATACATGAACATACATCTCCATTTGAGATTTCATAGGTTGCGACTGACCTTTATTTCTTCATGCGGCACGTGCACAAGAATCTCAGAAGAAGCCAAAAGTTCTCAGTTGATTCAGAGGAGTTTAAGCAGAATATCAATTTTATGGTGCAGTTTGCAAAAGTTGTAACTTATGCTCGGAAGCTCATTTTGGCTTGAAACTCAATAGTTTAGACCATTTTGGTATTCTCTACAACTTTTGTGTTCGGCTCGGAGGCCAATTCATCAAGGAAAATGGCGGGAATTATTTGTTTCTGAAATTTCGGTTTTGCCGATTAACTGTGCTAGCGGTATTCAAGAGTTTATAACTTCTAATTGGGTCAACATGTTTGAGAGATTCATATGCCAAAAGTTTCGTCTTGATATCCTTTCCAACTTTTGGGTTTTGGCCGAGAACTAATTCTTTGAAGAAGATCTCCGAATGTGCGAGTTTTTAGAGTCGACATAATGAAAAACAGTGCTGAACCGGTGAGTTTTGAACACAAAAAAATTCATAACTCTTGGCTCGTTCATCAGATTGATGTTGTTTCGGTGCCTAAAATTTCGTTTAGATGTTATCTTCATTATGTGAATTCAGTTTGGGTTATGTCCGAGCGGAAGGATCCCGAAAATGCGAATTACCAGTAAGGTTCTTTGATGCAGTGCACTGTCTGTCAGATTTTGTAAAACTCATAACTCGGTCAATTTTCATCGGATTGCACCCGTTCTTGAAGAGTTGGTTCAAAAAATTTATCCTCTTCAAGTTCAAAGACAAACGTGAGTTCGAACGGTGCTCCAAAGATTATCGTTTTGGTTTATTTCACAAAACTAAAGTGTTGAACCGAAGAAAAAGGCTGAAAGTGGTTTCACGAGAAAATTCATATCTCCCTCGTCGTTTGACTGGTTGAGCTTACATTTTAACACCAGATCACTGACTCATAGATCTACAACTTTGCTGAAAATGTTGAGTCAAGATTATGCTCCGAAGAGGTTGACCTCGTCACATTTTTGCGTAGCGGACACCAAATAAGCCGAAAAAATAACTTATTCAGTGATGTCTTGCAGCTTAAACGTATCGATCGCACTCGATTTTGATCGTATGACGTCAGTTCTTTTTGCATTGCAACCTTGATTCAGAGGCGGGCGATGTTGTGGAAGGCTCAGAGTCGAAATTTCTTGCCGAAGATATTGTTATTTTCACTTAAGCCAAAATTCTACCTTTTGTCTTTCATTTTACACTCCACTATATATTCTTTTGACCCACAATTTGTCTCAACTTCAATCATAATTCACAAACACCAAAAAATATCACAAACTCTCTCTAAAGGATCAAAGTTCATTCTCTCAACTCTTTCTCAAGAACACAACAACAACTTTATCAAAAATCAAGAACACAACAATTACGATCAAGCTTCCGATAGCCGAGCCGCCACGAACCACCACCTCCGATCAACTTCAGCACCGTGCAACCATCATCTTCCGCCTCCGGCAGCCACGCGACCTCTCCTCCTCTCCTTCGTTTGCGATCGCGCTTCGTCGATTCTTCACTTAGTTAGCTTCTTAAACTTTAACTCATGAATAATTGTTGAATTGTTTCTTGAATTGAATTTTCAAGTTGAATTAATATTATGGAGATTATGTGCATTGATTCTTGATGTGGTTGTTGATTGATGCTTGATTAATTGATCCTAATAATTGTTGTGGTGCATAATTGGAAATGATTGTTAAAATTGACATAGAATAATCGGTGCATGTTAGGTGTTTGACAAAATTCTTAAGAGAGTTAATTATTGTGACTTCCTATTGATTGAAGTGATTGACTTTTGAATTCATGCTTGTTTCAATGTGCAAATCCGGAATAGGATATATTGATGTCTAATCGATGATGTTGTTCATGTATCGCGAGTCGAGAATATGTTTTGGTCATAACTTCCTAACCGTAACGCGTTTTCGCGAATGTGAATAGTGTAAATTGACTTTGTTGATTATTCCGGAGCCATTGGTAAACTTTTTAGTCGATTTAGGATAATTTTTTTTGGCTATTCGCTACTTCCAGCCGACGAAATCGGTCAAAAAGTACCACTTCCGAACGGAATTTTCAAAAAGCGATTGCATATTTGAATCCATTGGCACGTTTGCAAGTTACCATGCGATTTTCGTTCAATTCCGAGTCGGTGATTTTTGACGCGTTTTTTCGTTTTAAGGCTTTTTAAGTTCGGTTTGGTGCAATTTTGATGCATTGATCTTGTTTTGACTTGTACTTATGTTTGTTGATCATTTGCCATTCATTGCATGTAAATTTGTTCGATTCCGGTTTGAGTTTGCATGTTGTTTATGTTAGAGCATAAGTGCTGCCCCGTTTTGAAACATAAATTTCAATGCATGTCCATGACTCGTATATTCATCTTTCTACTTGATTTTGAGTTGTGAGACATAGGTGCAACTTCCGGTTGCACATCTTTTTGGTTTCTAATGCGTTTGTTGAGTTCATGCAAGGTTCTCGCAAAGATCTTAGCGACGGTCGTGTGGTTGGTATTCCACTTTATTTGTGGGATACCTTTGGATTCAAATGATATTTTGCACCGTTGTTTTTGTTTCGATTATGGTGGATCTTTACAAAGTAATTATGGAAGATAAGCATTTATTTTTCTTATGGGAGATTACAAGACCTTGCATGAAGTTTTTGGATTTCTTTTATATGAAGAATCGTCACTTCGATCAAGTAAGTAATCTCGATTCTCCACTTTAATGCACCATTCTAGTTGTATGCGGCTTAGGATCATGTAACTTAAGGTGCATATTGAGTTCTCCCATCTGAGGCACTGTATTTATTTGTGATTTATGTTGATATGTGTCGATTTCGGAGCTTAGGTAGTAGGTTACGAATTATAGAATTCGTTTCCTTTCGCTTTCCCTTAAAACACCGTTTTTTGTCCGTTTCGTCGCAATTATTAAAAATAGTTTTAAGTGTGATAAAATTCTGGAAAAATTCATGAGTGACCCTAATCCTCTTAATTAATTTTTTATAACTTTTGTTTCCAGGTTTGGTTGGGTTTAGTAATTAATTTGGATTTTTGATTACAAGTTGTCCCAAAATGCATTGTTTTAGTTAAAGGGACCAAAAACCATTTTTCCCATAGGTGTGAGACCTATTTTTTGTGTGTGATTAACCACTGGAATTTGTAATATTTTGATGCTACTTAGGAATTTTTTTCATAATTTTTAGTGCCATGTTTGATCCACTTTGTGGAGTTGTTTTTCGGCGATTATGCCTTGTTATCTCAATCGTTAAGTAATTATTTTGGCACTTTGGTGCATATTTTTGTGAAATACTTTTAGACCATGTTAGATACTGACTTCAACATTCCAGGGATTTAATTTCATAATTTTTCAAGCCTTTTTTCTATTTTTAATGTCACCTAGATTATAGGTCTGATTATGTGCTTATTTGTTCCATATCCTAGATGTTAGGAAGACATTCATGCAATTAGCTTGAGACACTTTTGGGTAACTTTTAGTAGTTAATTATAGGTCATTTATAGGTCCTTAATTCCAGTTATAGGTCACCTTTTGAACCATATTCATTTGATTTTTTTTGGTGTTTCAAAATGCATACTTATGTGAACTAATTTTGCTTGAAACTAATTTCTCTTCTCCTCTAAATATTAACATGATTTTATGTGGGAATAATTAATGCCAAGACATGAATTATAATTGCATCTCATATTTTTTATGCTACTGACCCATAATCATCCCATGCATATTCACATGTCATTCATCTTTAACTTGTATCATTTGTGATCTTATGCGATCTTTGCTCCATTTCTTCCCACATCTTCTCCTCCTTGCTCCTTAAGACTAAACCATTGCATCCATGATGGTATGCTCATTCATCTTCATACATAAGAATTATCTACTTACTTTGATACTCATTTCATGTATTGATCCATGCTTGTATGCCATATGCACTCATACTTCATCCATAAACTCTAACTTGCATTTAGGAGAACTTAGGTGAACTTCTTGTACATAGTTTGACATAGTTTGAACTTGTGAGGTATCCTAGCATCCTTAGGGACCTATAGCATGTAGCTACTGACTTTAGAAGTCATATAACCTTTAGGTACCTTCACCTTTAGACTTAGGTCTTATTTTGAATCCTAGTTTCGTCCTAGGACGTATGTAGTACTTAATCGCTTTTATGCTTTGTTTATGCTTTCAATATGCATTGTTAAGCTAACATTTGTTTTGTAGGGGGGAATATTGAGGTAAATATTACTTATTTCTCATCTCTTTATGCTTTCTAATTGTGTTTTCCTTAGCACTTTGTGCTTGCTTATAGGTTTTCCCCTTCTTTAGAAACAACTTACCTTCCTTAGGAAGTAAGTTGATTTCTAAGTTCTCTTTTCTTCTTTTCCTCTTTCCTCATTAGGATTAGAAACCACACAAACCATTAGGATTTCCTTTTGCATACAATAAACAACTTAGGGTGAGTTTTATTTCCCTTAGTTTTTTTTCCTTTTTCGACTTGAGTCCTTCTTTCTCATCTCATAAAGAAAATAATAAAATACCTAATAAAGGTTGAGTGTTCTCATACGATATGAGACTTTGTTGCGGAGTACTTATGCACGTCCCGTTTCGGGGCAAGGTGTAGGTTATCTACCACGATGGATAAGTCTTAGTATGAGAATGTTTCACAAACAATAAACTCAAAACACTTCTCATAAAAGACAATCAACCAAGACATCATGTCTTCTCTTCTCACCTCCCCTTTCTTTGCAGACGAATACAACTTGCCTCGACAGTTCAAACAGCGATACGGTAAACACCCTCGAGTCAGAGCCAGTAACACCTGAGCTAGAGCTATGGAAACATCATCTTAAAAAACACAAGCAAATTCCCGCCTTAGTAAGGCGAACTACGTCGACTCTGATCCTCATTTTTCCGATGAGGTACGTAGGCAGCGGGGTAAGGCCCGTTCGAGCACATTCTTTATTTTCCCTACATTTCCCTCTTTCGTTCCATTCTATTTTCCAATTCCCTTTCTCATTTCAATTCCATTCCAGTTAGCATATTATTTATTCAGCAGCATCTTATTTCTCACCCTTTGAAACAAACAAACAAGCATGGATCCCGTCGGGTACGGCGGACGGTCTGGGGTGCTAATACCTTCCCAGGTCATAACCGACTTCCGAACCCAGATCTTTGGTTTGCAAGGCCTCGTCCTTTTCTTCTTCCTCAGGTTTGTGCAGCATTACCTTTCCCATTCCTTCGGGATAAAAATGCATGGATGGCAACTCTACCTTTTCCGCTCCACTTTCGCGTTTGTAATAGGATGAAAATCCTGGGAGCGACAAAAGCCCCATACTCTGCTTGATTATTGTTGGCCTGAAAAATTGAAACACAATGAATATTCTAATGTTAATTCACCAGGGCCTTCCAATACTATGCCAACCCCACTTTCTTTGATATTAGAGGATCTGTCCACATGTAGAACTCATTCATCCTTAACATCGTCCACTGCTGGTGCACTTAATTCATCCACAAAATTGGCCAAAGCTTTAGATTTGATGTTTGTTCCGGGAACAAAGTTAATGTCGTATTCCGAGAACTTGTACTTCTTCTCCTGAGAACCCTACCAAGCTACCTTTGAAAGGTAGCAACTTAGCAGGATCCAACCCCATTCCAAGAAAAGCATTCCAATATAGTATATTTGTAGAGTTACTAGGATCTACCAGCACCCTCTTCACAATCCATTCTCCTATCAGTACTTTTATGATCATGAGATCATTTTTGTGTGATGATACATTTGTGGCATCTTGTTTGCAAAAATTTATCTCACGAGGGTCATTGTTGTCCATCCCCGAGAGTGTCCGGGCAATATGCATGACCATCCTGGCATATCTTTTCTTGGAAGAATGAGTTTCTCCTCCACCTGCAAATCCTCCAGCTATTGTGTTTAACGAATTGTAGGCGATACTTGTTGTCCCTAGGGAAGCCTTCCTCCCTGTGTAGGATTCTGCTAACGATGCTTCAACATATTTCTTTCGTCGGTACATATCCCTACTCGCAGACCAGAGTGGCTCTGGATCTGCGAAGTAGTTTTCGTTGTTGAACATGCTAAATTTAGTAAAGGGTGGTTTGGGAAAAGTTTTACCAGGCCCCACGGTGGGCGCCAAATGTTCTAGCCAAATTTGATTAGAACACCAAAGGTGCTAGCCCTGCTTCCTCTGAGCAAGGAGAGTTACGTCATCTATACTGTATCACATGTTTGGGGATTTGAGAGTTGTGATGCACAAGCAAGTCTCAAGAAGAATGGCTTGTTTATCCCTCAGGTGGGAGCCTCTTTATATAGTTTTTCATAATTAGGAAGGCTATTAAGCCAAAAGCTTCGGCCTTCTCATCGTTATCAGATCTTCAATGTGACTTATTACTTGCTTAAATGGCTGGATAACGGTTGACATTAAAGATTAAGACAATTACATCTTTTATACTACTTGGCGTGACATGCCCGGATGACGGATTAAAAAGATATACGATTTCGACCTCGTGAAAGGCGGGTTGGAAATGATAAATTGTCAGGGTATGATGCACCTCTTGGTGGTATCCTTCCTGAATCTGACTACACATCCCGACCATAATATTTTTTGGGTATGAACAATTACTATTAACAACTTCTACTCTCTTAATATCGAGAAAAGGAGAAAGTGGTAGAAAAACTTAATTTAAATTATTGGTGGTTTTTTTATAAAAAGATATATTATCCAATTTATTTTATAAATATATAAAAATTAGTTTTATTTATAACTAAATCTTTTGATTAATTACTCAATTTATTTAAGGATCCATTTTTATTATTTGTTTAGGGTCTCTAAAAAGTCAGGACCGACCCTGCATTATATATGTTGAAATAAATATTATTATGATAAATAGGATCAACTTTACTATTGAGTCATATATTGAATAATAGAAATTTATCGATCATTTTTTACAAATATGTGAAATAGAGAATTTATTTTAAAAAATTGAATAAATATTTAAAAATTGTATTCTAACTTATAACATAATTGTTTGATTTCTTAACAAAACTTAAACGATTAATTTATCTAATACAAATTTCAATAGTTTTTAATTTTGATTACATTATTCTTGATAGTATTATTTAATTTTCATTTTTTACATTTATTACTATTTCAACTTAAGTTTACTATTATTCAAAAGTTTTTTTTTCTTTTCAACTTTTCATTTCTTTTACAATATATATATATATATATATATATATATATATATATATATATATATATATATATATATATATATATATATATATATCCAAAACTATATTCCGTCCAAAACCGTACCCAGTGTAGACACGAATTTCTCACTAATTTATTTAATTGGATAGAAATTATCAATTCTGATTTAATGTCTATGAAATAAAAATTTTAATTTTTTTTAAATATGATATAAGTACTGTTCTGGACTAGGCCTCGAGGACACCGTTGGGCCATAGCCCAACATGCCAGGCAGATGCCCATCCAGTCGGCCAAGCCTTTTGCATCGTCGGACAGACTTACAACTACCCAAGCAGGTGTTTGGCGCGTCAGGCAAACACCCTATCCATTGTACTCGTCTCCCCATCAACTGCCAGGTCACCCAACTGTCCACCATTATCTCCTGAAAGATAGGGGCAGTTGGACCAAGGGCAAGACCATGTGCTAGGTCTTACACGCTCCTACGCGTACCTTGGCAGTTCTTCTTTGGGCCTAGCTAATCCAGCCCAAAGAAGAACCTTGGCCCAGCGTCGGGGGCTCACTATAAATACCCCTTTTCACTAAAGGGTCAGGTATTTAAAAACACTTTCTCTCTTACCATTTATGTATCGTATACTCACTTTGGCATCGGAGTGCCTTGTAGGTACACCCCCTCCTCACTTTGTTAACCATCACCTTGTTCGTGCTCGACCTCTGGAGGGCCCTTCTGATCGGGTACTTTGGTACTTGTCACATGGTGGGGGATGGACATCCTGGGGCCTTTCGTGACCGGTTCATATCAAAACAAATACCTCATCGTAGGGGTGGACTACTTTACAAAGTGGATCAAAGTAGAAGCCCTGGCCAAAATAACAGCACAAAACATTCTCTGGTTCTTCAAAAGAAATATCCTCGCACGCTTTGGCATACCCCAAGTCCTTATCACCGATAACGGGACACAATTCACGGACAAAAGATTCCAAACTTCGTTGTCGGTTTAGGCACAAAGCAGCACTTCACGTACGTCGAGCACCCTCAAACTAACAGCCAAGATGAGGCAGCCAACAGGGTAATCCTACGAGGATTGAAACATAGACTCGACGAAGCGAAAAAGGCATGGGTCGAGGAACTACACAGCGTCCTTTGGGCATATCTCACGACACCACATTCCACGACCGGGGAGACCCCGTTCAGGCTAACATACGGTACCGAGGCGGTCATCTCGTCGAGGAAATCCGCTATGAAGCAGTCATACGACAAGCTTCCCTTAAACAGAAAATAGTTTTACGCCACAACGCGAAAGTCATAAAAAGAGAATTGCAAGTGGGCAGTCTGATCCTCAGACGGAACCAGAAAAATCCACGGGAAGGCAAGTTGGCCGCTAACTGGGAAGGCTCGTACCGTGTCCGAGATAAGACGGGCAACGGGGCCTAGTACCTTGAAAACCTACAAGGTGAAGAACTTGCTCGACCGTGGAACGCAGAAAAACTTAAGCATTACTATAGCTAAAACAGCTAAGGAGGACGTGGGAGGTACGACCACAAACCTTCATCACCAATCGAAAGGGAGGATAACGCCCACATAAGGCGAGCACAATCCTCCCTGATGTTGGACATCTCGAACGAGCTCCAACATCGCAGTACCATGTCGGTAGGACACCCAGCTCGCGATGGAAAGCTCAATCCCCGAGATCAGGGTGTCCAATCGCGACCCTAGTCCCAATCCACGGCGGATGTAAAACCCGCCACCTCGCCGGTTCCCTAAACCGACGAGTCTAAATAGTCGAGCACAAAAGTTTAAAACAAATAACAGTTCAAACAAAAATTTATTCAAACAAAGGAAACACACAATAAAATGTCGAACAAAATATTATCTTTAAATCCGGCCAAAACTCGGCCATTCAAGTACATACAAAAGGGGCGCGCAGGCCATTACAACAAAATCGAAACAGGAACGCAGGCCAGAAATTCAAAGAACGGTAGATGACATCTTGAAGATGTGCAAACGTCCATCGGGTTATTGAAATGTAAAATTTAATTTTATGTTGAAATAATCAATTTAATGTTTATTTTATTTTATGAATGTTTAATTTGAATCCGACTTTGCTCTAATTATCATCCCTCCATTTATTCCATTTCATTTCATAGATGTGCAACATATATTAAAAATCAAATCTAACGGTTATAACTATGAAATAAAATAAAACATGGTCTTGGTTATTTATTATCCACCTATCAACATTAAAGAGTTAAAGATAAACTTTCTTTATTAGTTAATCGTTAGATTTTATTTTTAACACATGTTACAAATTTAAGAAATGATAAATTGAGGGATGGTAAATGGAACAAAGTCGGACTCGTTGAATTTATGGTTACTATGTTCATTTGTTGAATTTTTTCTGCCTCTAATTTTTTTCCGCACTTATACATAAGGAGAACTTCCGTAGTTTCATCTACGGAATTAATAAAAAAAAACTTAGAAAAAAGGTACTTCCTATATCTCGGAAAACATAAATGATATTTTAAGAAGTACACATAGTACCCTAGAAACCAAGGGATGGGATAAGAAATTCTCTTTTAACATATTATATATAGATTTTCACTACATGGGTATATGTTGTCTTTTTCTAACAAGAAAATCTTCATCCTAAGAAAGTAAGAATATGTTGAAGGAAAATTTTATTTTGCTAAGATGTGGAACTTAAATGAAAGAAGATATTTTGCATAATTAAATAACATATTCAATAAAATTGTCAACCCAAAAATGGTATAAACTGTTTGACATATACAAAACTTACTATAAACTACTACAAACAATTGTATGTGGTCCACTATCATGCAACAGGCTTCCGCTTTGAACGCTTACTTCTTCTTTCTCTAGAAAAACTTTGAACCTCTTTGCTAACTTTAGAAGTGTTCGACTCTTCGGTAACTTCTTGTTCCTGTATAAAGTTTTATTAGCTTGGGGTTCTTCGGTAGAGTAAACAATTTGTTACCACGAAACTTTTGTTGAATATTTACCTTGTTTTCTACATCTGAGTCATCATTGGAAGCAGAAGCAGACGCCAAAGGCTGAACTTCCTCTACTGGGAGTGCCTTGAGTAGCTTTTTCTTCTTCTCCTCTTCTTTTAACTGCCTAAACCTGTTGATCACCAATTTGTCACAAATATAAGAGGGATTGAAAGACCGAGGCTGCAACTTGTACCATAAGACACTGACCTTTCACCACCCTTTTCTGGCTTAGAAGCTAATCTCTTAGCTTGTCCTGCGGTAATAATTCCACCAGCATTTTCATTAACAGCGGGCTTTGCACCTCCTAGTTTGCGCAACCATACTTGTTGAGCTGTGCTAAGGACGTTATTTGTAAACCTAGCAAAAGGAATAGAAAATCAATCACCAACTAAATTGTTTCTTTTCTCAGCACACAAACAATGCTGTTTTAGCTGACATAATCAAGGAAATGGTTTCTGAAACAAAGTTAATTGTATGGATACAATAAGTAGATTTTCTGACCAAATTTGAAATGTTTATAGAATAGAAGATAAATATAATTGTAATCAATATTGAAACACAAGAATGTATGAAGTCGTGGCAAAAATATGAAAATTAAAAACGAGGAACTAAATAACTAGAGAGTCCATTGATAAAGTTGGTAAAATACTTACCAGTAAATTGTTAGTCCTGATGGGACAGATAATGAGAAGTAGCCGATCATGAGTGGGAGAAACTTGAAAACAAGAAGTGTATTCTTTTGATTAGGATCATTTGTCTGTAGGAAAAAAAAAGCAAGTTAGGACTGCCTCGTAAGAATAAAATTGAAAGGTTCTATAAAAAAAAAAGAATAAAATTGAAAGAGAAGGATAACCGACAAGCTCACCTGAGGGGGTTTCATGATTTCCATTGAAACATATTGAGAAACAATAAGAAGAATAGGTAAAACAAGATATGCTGCAGTGTCCTGCCAACCCAAAGGTGGATGGCCATCCTGCATAACAATTAACAGTTGCTGTTATGATATTGAATAACAAAAAAAGCGTAAAATCAACTTACAATGTTTATGGCCTATTTCCTCTTGATAAATGACTGCAGTAACAAAGCAATTTATATCTATAACATCATTATTACTCCATTTTGTGCATTCTTTTATGTTATCATGATTTATAAACTTCAGAGCATTATATTATGATTTATTAACAATAAATGTTATAATCCATGCGGATATAAAGAAGGAAGTGAAATCTAACACCCCCAACAACCAACAACCGTGGGAAAAAAAACATCAATCAAAGAGAAGAAATACTCTAGTCATCAAGACATAATGTTGTTTGCCAAGTTCCTACAACTAATAAACACCCAGCTCCATAAAATTGCAAACCAACTAATTGATGTAGTAACGGCCATTGTAACAAGTAAAATGATTTCTAGGGGAGTCTTTGGAAGAATATATTTAGGCATATCTTACTAGAATACTTTGATATATTAAGTAGTTTTCAACTAATTATTATAAGCTTTCTAAGATAGGCTATACAAGAACATATTTTCATAATGAAATACTCCCGCTTGTCCTTAATATAAGAAAAAGTTACTTTTTAGATTAAATGGAGAATCAATGTATTTAAACTATATGTAGTCCAGATACAATAGTTCTTCAATGAATCTAAAAAGTAATTTTTTCTTATATTAAAGACCAGAGGAAGTAGTTCATAAAGAACTTAAGTGTAACTTACTCTCATATCCACTTCCATGGTAGAGACAACTTATACATAGCTCAAATATGACAGATGTTTGCGAATAACTTAAGTGGCACATGGTACATGTTTTGGTGAAATAGCCAAATGCAAATAACTATTTCGCGTATGAGCAAAGTATAACTTACTTACCACAAACGGAAAAAGCCAAGAAATTCCAGATCCACTTTGTCTAGCTGCAATGCTAGTGGGGCCACCCAGAGAAGGGATCCATAAGAAACCTTCTGTTAACAGTCCCTTCAAATTAAAAGTTCTCAATAATTAGGGAAAATTATGTATTTGAAATTTGTCTATCAAAACCTCAAATTACAATAGTTTATTCCATTAATTACCTCATTTGCCACATTAGATAAAGCTTGGTATAAACCAATCCAGACTGGAATAGTAGCCAAAGTTGGTAAACAACCTATACCAAATGATGAAATCATCTTCTATAAGCACATCCAAGTTACAATTATGCAAGTGTTTTGGAATCATAATATCACATGTCAAAGCATTATTATACAGAACCAGTGTTGAGAAGAAAATGATAGATAAAAATGTACCTGCCAATGGGTTAACCCCAGCCTGGGTATATAGTCTTGAAGTCTCAAGTTGTATTCTTTCCTTGAAAATGAGAGCAATGAATTAAGTGTTTAGAAACGATCATGCTATTATTTTAAGATACAAATCAATATTTACTTGAGTAAATTGGATGCTTAATAAGTAATAAACAACAACACCCCTTACTTGATTGCCGGCATATCTTTCTTGAATGGCCTTAATTTTAGGTTGAAGGTTTTGCATAGCTAGTGTTGATTCAACCTACATGTACTAAATAAAGTCAGGACTTCATATAGTGAGATATAGTGTGTTGAATTTCATATCGCTGAAAAAAAATTCATTTATGGATTGTTTTTAATGTTCTGAAAAAAAGAGGTTACCATAACTTCAAGTTTTTAGTAAATTTTCTAAAAGAAATTGCTGTGATCTTTACTAACCTGTTGCTTTGTCAAGGGAAGTGTGGCAGCCTTAACAATAACAGTGAGTAATATGATAGCAAATCCATATGAGTAAGGCACATGCACGGCGGACAAACCATCCTTTAACACCTGAATACAAAACAAAAGAGTTGACATATAATCTAAAGCACAAGTACTTGAGTAACAAGAAGCAAAACATGTCTGAATAGAATCTCCAATCCTCCAAAAAAAAATTACAAAATCGTGTAGTGTTTGTTTGGTAGCTTTACTTTCCTTTTGTGGTTAAATTACATATTAACAGTAAAACAGAGCGGTATAAACTAGATATACATTCTAAACAAATAGCATTACTCTTTCCATCACCAAGTATATCTTTCCTTATAACAAAAAAACATAAAATATTTAATTTGTTTAATAGAATTAATAGCAGACAATAAATAGTAAGTTAATAATCTAAGTAGAACCGGACTTCAAAGTAGAAGTGTGTTAAGTATCTGATGAATGCCAGGTATCTGACATTGACACAACACTAAAACATATGGTTACATTCAATTATTAAATTTTATCAAATTATTAGAGTTTCTATGTGTTGGTGTTGAGATTTAGATTCTCTACCTTTGAACTGCAAAAGGTATGATAACTTTGGGCAAAATTGTGTAATAAAATGAGAGAGAAACTGATGTATAGAATGGACGGAGAATCATGAAAGAGACCAAATATAGAGAGATGGAGAGAAAGGTTAGAGTTCAGAGTTGATCCATAACAGTGAACACTTCCCCTACAAAATATCGTTCAAAATCAACTATTTAATCTTCTAAACATGATTTAATATTGTGGACTTCATCTCGGGATCCAGCTGCAATATTCTGGTTTGTGGTAATGTCCGCAACCGCATTACACCACAATTGTAAATAACATTATATCGAAATACAACATAGTGGCACAATGGCTACATCACACCGTACTAGACCGCAACAAACTACGTAGTGCTCATAAAAATTATCTTTCTAGCTTCCTTCTTTGTATCATAGATTTATGCGTACTTAGAGATATTTAAAGGGATGGATAGTTGATAAGGAGATGATAGATATGAGATTTTAAAGATGAAATGAGAGATAGGAGATAGAAGATGTATAAGATAACTAATAAATTATAATATTTATTCTAATAAAAAATATATTCACGCCGCAACAACTACAATATGCATCACAATTGCAGCGACTACATGTGCAACCGTAATTTAAAACCATACAATATGCATCACAATAGAATATGTATCTTAAGATATAAGCAACCTAAACTTCCCCAAGAATACAAGTTCCGTGAATTGGAAGGCTCTCAATCTTGACAAACGCAACTTATCCTAATATAGTAAGAGCTTCCTTTGATAGACTTATTCGAGCTTACATAGTGCATAAGCATTTATAAAACTGTTAGGGAGAGCTTTCAACATATTCATAAGCTGTTTTCATTTATTCATGTTAGATTATGAATACAGTTACACCTTATAGCTTATTAAAACAGTACAACTTAATTATAAAAATAGCTTATAAAATTAACTTGTTCACCCAAATATGACCTAAAAACTAAAGATAAACAGCACACGAGTTATGAAAATTACCTTGAGAACAAACTCCATTGCATCAGAAATAAATCCGAACCAACCTCCGCTCTTCTGCGGAGCAACATCAGTAGAACTAACAGCATCCGCCGCAACAGTAGCATCGGCGAGCGTGTAAAGTAAACCTTCGGCTCTAGCAAAGATTCCAGCGAAGTCAACAGAATGACTTACGGATTGAATCGGAGGGAGTTCGTGGAAACTGAATTGAACTTTGGTGAAAAGCCTGGTGCGATTAGGGGAGAAACTACGGTGAAGTGAGGGGAGTGGAGTTCCGAGGAATGATGGAGAAGAAATCAGTGTCTTCGCCATGGATGATGAGAAGGTTCGTGTGCGAGACGCTTCAGGCTTGAAGGCTTGAGGTTCTCGTCACAGAATAGAGATGAGAGGATATTCTTTTTTTTTCGAACTGTTGTTATTATTATCCAAATTCGTTTAATTTTTTGCGAGGCGGAGACAAGGTGCACGATATGGCTAGTGGTGGATTTTCAGCCAGCGATTGAGTGACACGTCATAAGATTATTACCGGTTATATGGCTCTTGCGTTGCAATTTTCTTAAGGTATTTATACGTTATATAATTTTTTTTTTAATGTTTTTCAACCGGTCAAAATTTATTATCCAATGTTACGTTATTTTATTATTTTATTTTAAAATAAATTAAAATTTTATCACAATTTATATTAAAGGTATAGATATTCAATTACTTATTATGAATATCTAAAAATTTGTCAATTTCTTTTATAGAAGTTGAAAAAGGAAAAGAAAACAAAGGAAGACATTATCTAGAAAATAAAATTTCACGGCATTAGTTAGTTGCGGAAGAGTGATTCTAATAGAGGGTTATGTAAAAGACTTAGTTAGCCACGAAAGAGTGATAATTCTAATAGAGGGTTATGTAAAAGACCAGTATATTATATTGTGTTAGATAGTAAATACAAGTATTTTTCTTTTTAAGAGTATGAATATTTGAACTCGTTATTTTCTATAGAGAAGTTCTCTAATATTGTAAAAAAAGAAACACATCATAGTGATATTAAAAATTGATAGACTTTGAGATAAGTTTGATAGTAGAGTTAGGCTCTGAATAACAAATAAGGACTTTGATGTCAAGTTTTCAAGTCATACGTGAATCATGATATAACGTCATTAACTCGGTATGAAGGATGTTAGAATAAACAATATTACTTGCAAAACCGTGAACATAGGCATCATCAGCATTTCGAATCAATTCATCAAAACCCGAGATGACATGATTATTGATATTGTTCCTTTTGAATTGACTTATTATGCAAAACAACATGGAGTATGTTCAATTTGTTTCTGGGCAGAAGAGACACGCATGGAACACAGTGTTCCAACACGTGTGGTGCAACATTTAGTCTCTAACAACAGACATATGTTATTGCATTATGGTTCAGATTTAATCCAAGATTTACTCTACAATGAAGATTTATATGAAAAGAGTTAATTTGGATATTATGGTGCAACACGTGGAACGCGATGTTTCAGCATGTGGGAGTGCAACATTTAGCTCTGGTCAACAAGCCATGATATATCTTGTTAGGTGCAAAATTTATGATTGAGATTCAATTAGATTTGTTGTAGATTGATTGATAATGTTTGTGTGATTTGTTTAACAATTGTTGAAGATCAAATCTGATTTAAATTTGAATATGAAATATGACAAATCATATCTTTTGTTGGAGAGATTTATGGATCAAACCAAGTCCAACTGATTCAACTATTACTATTTAAGGAGAAAAACCCATAATGCATTACTATTTAAGGAGACTCAAATCTCGTGTTTAGAAAGAGTTTTTGTACGCTAGATTAAGTTCTTTGAGAGTATGGATTTTAATTCTTTTTAATTCTTTTGATACACAGCATGATTAATTTTTGGCATCATGTTGTGTATGATTTGGATGATTCAATGTTGACTATGCTTAAGAATCCGACTTTTGTATGGTGAAACAGTGATACATCGATCATTCATAAGTTACACAAAAGTGATTGATCAATTTCACATAAGATGTGAATAATTCAGATGTAACAGTGGTATATTTAATATGTCTTTTATTTCATCGATTTGATTTGTGTGATGATTGTAATTCATGTGATTGGTCAATGTTCTTTTGCTTCGGAATCCGATGTTTGTACGGTGAAGCAATGATATTTTGATCAATTGTTTTGAATAATAAATCGTTACAATTTTGATAATATGAATGAGTTGTATTGGAGTTTTTGACGACACATGTTGTCAAGAGTTATTTTAAGGTTTGCAAAATTTTATATTATAATAATAATTATTATTATTATTATAAGTATTTTAATTTTATTTTATAATTTAATAAAAAACGTTGTTATTGTTATTATAAAATACATACACGTGTTGCCTATATCATAGAATAATTATAATAAAAGTTATTGTCGCGGTCGGCTTAAAAATTAAGAGTCGCCATCACATATTTATGTTAAAAATAGTGATAAACCTAAATTCCTAGCATGCATACATCTAGTACTCCGATCAATCTATTATATATTTAGTTGAACAATTTATTTACACATTTCAATGAAAATAGTCTAATGTTTATTATATATGTTTTTATTTAAGGTTCTTGTATGATAAAATCATGTGCGGGACGCAATTGTTAAACAAATTACGTTTCTTTGCTTCCACCCATGTCAATGCAACGATAATTGGTTTGAATTCAGTTTCAGTAAGAGACCACTTAATTGAGAGATTTACGGCGACCAATACAGAAACTTTGTTGTTTTACCGTATAATACTGAAAACAGGTAAGATTTTCATTCTAATCTTTGTATTTTTTGCATAGAAATTATTCATCTAAACTTTTGTTATATTTTACAATGAACACTAGTTGTTGGTTGCCATTAATCCTACAAAAGAAGTGGTCTATTATATGAATTCATTGGAGCATGATTGGTGAATATATCTGAGTATGAAGGAAGTGGTTGATACGTAAGTGAGATTGTTCAAAATATTCGTGTGTATTTGTATATTTAATTATTTCTGAGATTGTTCTAAATTTACGTTTTTGTTTTATAGATCTATACTAGTATACCGAGCACAAAGAGATGCTCGAGTAGCACGGGCTAAAGCAAGCATTATTCCATGGGTCCATGTGCAATTAGATTAATTTAATTTTCACAATGTTGCTTATTAGTGATGTTACTTGATAACACAAAACAACTATAATTCTTATTTGTTTGTTTATGTGTAGTGTCATCAACAGAAAAATGGCATAGACTAGGGGTATTATGTTTTGAGGTTTATGAGAGAAATCCTTCAATTGGATCAATTAGAGATTCCTATTCAGGTATGCATGGATTTATAACTTAGGATTTATTTTAATATTTATCAGATATGTCATAATTTATTATTTTAAACTAACTAATTCATATTTTGTTTTGTTATGTAGTACTTTGATGATTTCGCGTGTTCTCATTACATGTCCTCAAAAGTGGGTGAAATTATGGAGGAATTTTGCGAATATATGTCGCTCCCACCAAATGACACCTGGTCAGAAGGGGTACAGACGCGAACGGTCGGTGAAAGGGGAGAACACACAAGGGTGAACTCAGAAAGAAAAGAGTCGCCAGCTAGGCATTTTTATCCCGAAGGAAAGGTAATGCTGCATAAACCTGAGAAAAGATGGATAAGACGGTTGCGAACCAGAGAAATTGAGAAAGGGGGTTGGTTACAACCTGGGAAGGTATTAGCACCCAGATTGTCCGTCGTACTCGACGGGATCCATGCTTGAAAGATTTGTGTTTAAAAGGGGTAGTGTCAGTGCAATCTGTGTATCAAAGCTGGAAAGAATGCAAGTGTTAGTGTAAAATGAGTGTGAAGTGAAGTGTGCAAGTGCCAGTGTAAGAACCAGAATGAAATGCCCAAGACTATGAGGCTTAAAGGGTGATGCTGGAAGAATGGGGAATATACGGAGACTTTTGTTCGATAACTGTTAAGTTATGCCTACGTAGCCTCTCGTGCAATGAGGAAGTCAGAACACCGTAGTTCGACTCAAAGAGACTGAAAGATAAATTGACTTGTGAACTGCTTACTTATCTATGCTCAAGTGTATGACCTGTCTGGCTCAGGTGCAAACTGTCTTGCATTAGACGGAAGAAGCGAGTTCTCGTTTGTGAGTGAATGAGATGAGAAAAGAATCCCGGAGGAGACGATTATTGTTTGTTTTTGTGTTTTCAATCTTTTATTGCTTTTTGAAGTTTGTCATAAGTTAATGCGCTTAAGCCTAAACCAATGGATTAGTAAACTCATCACATCCTCCCTCTGATTAGGGGTAATGAGAATACCTTAAGTGTGAAGTAAACACCTCACTCTTAATCTCCCTGATGTAGGATTAAGATCATTAACCTACTTGTATTTATTTAGATGTTTTTTGGTGTTTTTGTTTAGTGTTAAGTAATGAGTTTAAGCCATAATCAGGGATTTAATGGACTCATTACACCATCCTAATAGAAGGATAATAGATGAGAACATTTAAGCTGAGAAAGACTCCTCAACTTAATCCATGATTAGGGATTAACCTCATGACAAAACAAAGCCTTTGTTAAATGGATTTTAATTAATGATAAGGTGAAGAAGTGAATTTTTTGGTTTGTAAGACAACTTGAGGGGGACTTGTCCATTAACACTAGGGTTAGTCCTTCTTAACCAATTAAGGAAGAATTAGAACCCTAATGCAAGGCCCAAGTTACAAGCTTGATGTCTTAGTGGTTATTAGATGGATTGATTAAAGGATTTAAACACATTAAGGGTTTAACACTTAGGATTAAAGTTATACACTCCATCCTAATAGAAGGATGCAAGCATAAGCTTAATCACAAAGCCTTAAAGCCTTTAGGGTTTAGTCCCTGATTATGAGATGAGAAGAGAAGACTCAAAGATGACACAAAGGTAAAACTAAATGGGGGACTAATCAAAACCTAATTATTATCATGTTTGGTCATTCCTAGGGTTAATGAGGTTTGCAAGAAGATCTTCAGAGAAACCACCAGGAAGGAAGAAGATGAAAGGAGCAAGAAGCAGAGAGAAGCAAGACAACTTGCTTCACTTAAGAAGACAAGTTGCTTGAAGAAAGAAAGTAAGATGAACATGAATGAGCAAGATCAATCCAATACACAAGATAAAAGGCAGCAAAGATGCAAGAGAGATGAGAAGAGATTGTGAGAAGTGAAGGCAAATTCACTTCTCAAAACAACTTACCACCTGAAAAGTTAGCCAAAAGAAATGAAATGCAATGCAAATGAGATGAAATGTCATGATGCAAACCAAAGTCATAAGCATTCACATGATGTTAATGATGCTAAGAGATGATACAAACATGAGGCAAGACATGAGAATGATCATACAAGGACATGGATGCAGATGATGGGCTAAAGACGTATCTAATTATGTGTCTAGCGGTATCTTAACTGCAAGTGCACAGCCTATCGAAGTAATATTTAAGATTATCGATCCACAGGGACTCTATGGTTACTTAGTGCTAGATGAACTTCTAGTTTAGCTAAGGTGAAGGGTTGTCACGATTTTTGTTGTTTTTAAAGATTAAAGGCGGAAATTAAATTTAAGTTTTAATAAAATATACTAAGGCGGTCGGTATGTAGTTATGCTAACTTAGGCGGGTTAATCTAACCTAGGCTTATAAAGGTGTTCACTTAATCTATTATGTAGAGGTTACCAGTTTAAATACCTTTAACTCACACTCTCGTGGTCTTATCTCAGATCTTACCCCTAAAGCCCTATGCCTGCTCTCGCTAGCCCATAAGTGTTTAGAGATAATTTTTGGAAACTTAGTAATTCTAATTTATTTTAAAGCGCTCTCGCTGTGTTTAATTTAAATGCCTAACTTTAGCTATCTGGTTAAAATCTCACACTCTCGTGGTCTTGACCTAACCTAATACTCTTTCCTTACTCTCGTAACGAAAAGGTCGATTTTAAATAAAAAGTATCAGCCAGAATGTTAAGCTATTAATTATTTTAAGCCTATGGTTAATTTTACCGATTAAGTTTGTTTTAATTACATACCGCCCTAAGATAATTAGCTACTCATTTTTGTTGAACCAGACAGAGGCAGAGAAACAGTAAACAAAATATTCATGGCAGAAAAATAAATAAATAACATAAATATTAAATTGCAAATAATAAAAACCTGGTTAACAATAAAATGGCAGACTCCTTCTTCCACAGACCGGAAAGCTCGGAGTATTTGGCGGAATCGAAAATAAAATAAAGATTATGAAGGCTTTGAACAAATAAATTTTTATAACAATTTCTTGATGTTGGAAATTGTTATAGGTTGGGTTTGGATACAATAAAAATAGAACAATGAAAATAATGCTGAAATAAAAATAAGGTTGTAAAATAATTCGGCAGAGCTTCCGCAAGAAATTGATAAAATAATGCTCTGTGTATTGTTCATAAAATTTAAGCTATTTATAGAACATTTAATGGGCTTGTGGGTGAACTTGTTTGATTGGGCCTCGTAGGAGCAGTTGAGAGAATGCAGGAACGTGGCTGGAAAATAGGCAGAACATGTGCACGTAACGTTGTGACAAAGTCTTAGTCAAATAGCCTCTTTTTCCCTTGTCACGGTCGTGACAAGGGCATCACGTCCGTGTCCCTTGAATTTTAAGTGTCACGGTCGTGACAAGGTCATCACGGTCGTGATTGCTTCTTTTGGGGTGTCACGGTCGTGACACCTAGGTGACGACCGTGACTGCTACAAATTATGCAGGTTTTTGCAGGTTTCTTCATTTCTTCATCTTTTTATGGTTGTTTTTGCTCCTTTTGCTCTTGACTCATGATTTAGATCTATATATGATGTACCTGAAAAATGGTAAGAAAAACTCGAGGAATCGGGTGTTAAAACGACGATTATGCGATAAAACGGTAATGAAACTTAGCAATATAATCGATACATTTTCTCGTTATCAGCAGATGAAGCATGCTTTGAACCATGAATGTACATGAAAAGTTATGAAATGCAATGGACATATAACATGGCAAATGAAAGATGCAATGATCAAACATGATTCTAATATGTCCTAAGATGTATTATGAATCATGTGGATACACAAAATGTCATGGCAAGTCATTGGATGCAAGCAAAATGAGAAATGGATGCAAAGGAAGGCACAAATTAGGGTTACATGCATCATTCAATGCAAAAATTCAAAACCAGAAGCAAATGACATGATAAAAAATTGAAAATTCAATCAAAGATACCCTAAACCTATACAAGCTCACTGCCCAAAGGAGGGGATCCAACTCTTAACCTAGTGAAAGTTATGAATTTTCTAAGTTGGCTAGGGTTTTAAGGTACCTCATCAAGAAAAACACCAAACAAATTGGAAATGCAAGATCAAATCAAACCAATTTTATCCTATAAACTACATGCCATGAAGGATGCAATGCAAGAAGAACCATCATCAAACTCTCAATGGTTAGGCAGAATGGATTTTTCAAAGTTTGCACAAAAATATTGCCTTAAAATGAATTTAATTCAAAAGAAAATGATCAAAATGCATCAAGATCAAAAAAGAAATTTGGTTTGAGGGTTTGATAATATTTCTAAATGTTTCTAAATGTAATGTGAATTTTTTGGTGATTTTTAAATACCTAAATGCATTTTTAATTAATTAATTTTCATTAACTAATTAAAAATAAACAATTAAATAATTTAAAAATAATTTTTAATGCAAAATATAAAAATAAAAATATTTTTGGGTTTTAAAAATTGATGAAATCTTTGACAAAAATTTTCATAATTTTTAAATGATTTTTGCTATTTTAAATAATTCGTATAAATAAATACACTGAAAATGAAAATAAAAATTAAAATAAATGAAAGTATGCACAATGAAGGGATCAGATTGAGTCTGGGCTAGGAGAGGTTGACTTGGCGCCACATCCAATGGCCCAAGTTCAAACCTGGCTAATTTTGTTTTAATATTAATTAATCCTAGGTTAACTTAATTAAACACTGATTAGGGCTTAATGACAAGATCCAGTCCACTCATTCACACGCGGGAAGGCAATCCAAGGGTCAATATTCAAAGTTCCTTAATTACACAATTAGGGCAAATGATTTTCAGGTGACCGGAACAGTGGTTCCGGTCATCTTCTCCGGCGAGCATAAACCCTAGATTTTGCTACAGGTTACCAATCATGAAATTTCTTCCACCAAAATGATCCTCTCATCAATCTAAACCTAACCCCTCACCCCAAATTCATTTATTTTCACTCATTAGCCTGAATCGAAGCAAAGTATGAAACACGGGCAAATATTCAGAGATGTCATACATGCTGGTTTCTTCACCATTTCAAAAACTAAACACATATTCATGATCAGGGGAAGACATAGCATCATAAAAGAACTTAAAAATCAACTTCTGGGAAAAATGTTCTTCATGTTACCTGAGATGAAGCTTCCCTGATTTTGAGCTTTCTGGCCTCAAGCTTTGTGCAATCCTTCTCCCTTGATCCTCCTGAGGATGGAATGGAACTTAGAAAGCTTGGTGAGTGGCTGGTTTGAGTGATTCAACTCTGTTGTAGCAGAAATGGGGGTCTCTATAGGTGATGATTCAGGCAGTTTCAGAGGGTGGATTCTGTTCTATGAATGATTTATGGTTTGTGGATGTAAAATTTTTGGATGTTTGAAGGCTGTGTTGAGTGATTCGAAGAGGGAAAGGTTTTGATAGTTTTTTGTGTATGCTGCAATGTGGGAGCTTCTTGCTTGTGTGTGGTGTGTTTAGGGTTGCTTGATGGCCACATATTTGACTCTGATTGGGCAGAGAGTTGGTGGTGGCACTGTGGGATTGGTATGGGCAAAATGCAAGAAAGTCAAGATTTTGTGTACTCTAAGCATGGCTCGGGTCAGAGGCAATCTTAGGGCTTGTCCTGCCTCAGCTTGAGTCAAGGAAGACCCTAGGATCAAGAGAAGACAGCTGGGTGCATTGGATCACAAGTTTGAAGTGTTTTTGCAATTTGGCAACTTGTTACATTTCATGATTTTTGGCCATGAACAAATGATAAGTCTTGCTGAATTTTTGGTGTGAGATGCCTCATGAGGTTAAGGCAATGTCTTGAGACCAGCTAGAGACCATCCAATCTTTTGAGAATCATTTTGCAAGAAATCCCTTTTTGCATTTTTATGAAAAATGGCTTATGGTTACTTGAAACCTAAGGCATAGAAATGGGAAATCCCTTGGGCCAAACTGATTTTTAGGTCATGCATTGTGTTTGTATGATAATTAGAGGTCACATTGAAGTCACATAAAGGCTTGTCATGAGGATTGGCAAGTTTTCCATTTTGTGCAAAAGTGAAATTTCAATGATTTTATCCAACTTTGCAAGGCCATAACTTTTGATCCAAAATGAATTAGAATGAGTTCTTGTACTTTTTGAAAAGGGAATGATCCATTCTACAACTTTCATGACCAAATTTTTCTCATTTGAAGCATTTTTGAATCAATTTGAGGAGGTTGAAAAGCTTTCCCAAAATGGCAAGTTTCCATTACAAGTCACTTTCCCAAAAAGGCAATTTTGCAAATGGCTTGAAATTCTTCAATTTTGTGAACTTCTAACATCTTCTATGATCAAATAAAGATCATAAATATTCAAAATGATGGAGAACACCCTTTGGTTGAGTCATTGGGGGCCTCAGATGCCCTGATTTTACACTGACTTGCTCAAGAAGTCATCTATTGATCAGATGCCTTCCCCATTGAATTTCTTCATGAAAATTGATATGCATGATCCCTATAACATATAGAGACCAATAGAATCAAGAATGACCAAAAAATTTGGAGTTATGGCCTTTGAAACCAAAACCCTAATTCTAGGTCATCTGTGCAGTTAAACTTGGCTCTGCCTCCATGCCTTTCTCAGTTCTTGTGATTCTTTAACTTTCTTGACTTTGTGGGAATATAATATGATGCTTGAACATACATGGACCCCTTTTAAATGATTGAAGACCTTTGAAGTGGCTCAAATAGCTCAGGGATGGCTCAGATCACAAACCCTAGATGCAGATGACTTGGAAGCAATGCAGTGAAGCAAAAATGCAATATGAGATGCTATGATTGAACTTATGCATATGAGAAGATCACAAGCCATGGTGTGAATGGGTGATGGCAAATTTGGGGTGTTTACAGCTGCCCCTATTCAAACATGAGTTAGCTGTGCAGGATGTAATTGACGGCTTAACAGGCAAACAAGATAACTTGTGGTTGAATACCAAAGACAGTCCAAAATTTGCACTCACAGAATGAAGAAGAAAAGGGATATAGATTGTAAAGGAAAATAAAGTATATTTATAAAGTGCGGGTGACGGATGACGACCGTCGAGCAGAGGACGACTGCTGGGGATGAAGCGATGCCGGGGACGACCGACATGCTAGGGAAGATCGGGAAATAAAGCAATGACGGGGACGGCCGACAAGCTGGGGATATAAGAGATTATGATGGGGACGACCATCAGGTAAAGCTATAAGACTCTCTGGGGATTATAGGTAAATGATGGGGACGACCATCGAGCTCAAGGCATAAATGAAATAAATGATGAGGTACGGTCATCAGGGGTGAAGGACGATCACCTAGCAGGGGACGGCTGCTCTGTTGGGGATAAGATGAGGGACGGTCATCTAAGGTGAAGGACGATCACCTGACAAGGTACGGTTGCCGAAAAGTATCACGACATAGGACGAATGCCAGATGAAAGGGTCGACGATGGGGATGGCCATCGGATAGGCATGATGAAGGACGATCATCAAGAGGTGAAGGACGATCACCTAGCAGGGTGCGGCTGCTCCCGGGGTTTATCATGACATAGGACGAATGTCAGATAAAAAGATCAACAATAGGGACGACCATCGGATAAAATGATGAAGGACGATCATCAAGAGGTGAAGGACGATCACCTAGCAGGGGACGGCTGCTGAAAATATCGCGACATAGGACGAATGTCGGATAGGAAGGGGTTCTAATGAATAAAGACTCCATTGGGGGTGATGAAGGACGATCATCAAAAAGGCGAAGGACGATCACCTGGCAGGGTACGACTGCCGAAAGGTATCATGACATAGGACGAATGTCAGGTAGAAGAGAAATTATTCACCGGGATTTGTTGGGACTCTTCTGGGGAACAGCAGACACAGACGGGTGTCTAAATTCAAGAAGACATAAGTGTTTGACACGGTGTATATATTAAAGATGCGGACGAGCATCCTTATGATACGGACGAGTATCAGTAAAAACAAACGCTTGACGTATGTTCAGAGGTGATGATACGGACGAGTATCAACTGGTTAACAAAGAACACGGACGAGTGTCGGATCTGAGGAGATTTAAGTGGTTTATACAAGATACGGACGAGTATCTGTATAAGTGAAAGGTATGAGTGAGACACAGACGAGTGCTCAACTTGCTGTGGAGAACACGACACGGACGGGTATCGGGGAGTTGTATATAAACAAGTATTTGATTTACAAAGTGCATGGGTAACTATGCTGGGGAGGGTGACACGAACGGGTATCGGGGAGTTGTATATGTATGTACACATATGTTGTGAGTGCAAAGGGGACACTTTGGCTTTCTACTGGGGATATGACATGGACGAGTGTCGGGAAGCAATGGTAATATATGAGTCGTCTGTTTGTAAAGAATGCTCGGGCGACTTTACCGGGGAGTGTTGACACGGACGAGTGCCAAAGGGAGTGTGTATCCGTATTTGTGAGTGTAAGGCAAATGCTTTGGCTCTCTGGCGGGGAATCGGGAAATATTCTGTATACCGTATTCACAAGTGTTCAGTTTGACACATGGCTTATGATTATGCAATATGTTTGATTTTTGCCGTAATGCTCCGTATTAGACGGAATTCTACGCTCTGTGGGAAATATGATGCGAATGCAATGATTATGCAAAGATACCGATCCGGGATTCGGATCCCGCTGCTGTGGAGATCTCTGGCTGATCGGCTTGAAGTGGATATCCCAGCTGGGGATAAGATCATTGGTAGATCTTACAAGATGTATTTGCATGGGGAAACAGATCACTAATAGACCCGTCTCAGTAATGGGGGACCCAGCTGGGGTTTGTAGAAGCTTTCTTCACTCTGTTGTGATTTCTTCACGCGTTGTTCTTCTGGATAAAGGCTGAAACTCTGTGGGGAGATAGTTCCCTGTCTAGCACTTGCTGGGGAAGAAGAAAGATCACTGAAAGATCTTCCTAGAGATTTCTATGGGGGATCATGCTGAGAATGATACTTGGCAACTCAGCTGGGGATATGAACACCTTCTGGTGCTGCTCTTTGAAGGAAATGTTGGAGAAGTGATGTCTGGCAGCTCTGATGGGGAGAAAGCATCTCTGGTGCTGTTTGGAAGGTGTGCTGAGGAAACAATGATTTGGCAACCTACCGGGGAGAAACTTTCATGCCCCATGCCGTGTTTCGAATACCTGCAATCCTGCATGACAAAGAAACATACAAGTTTCCCGAGGTATCCCTTACTGGATTCAGTCATAGGAGTTTAGACACTCCCGGGACTAAATATATTTCCTGCAAGCATGTAGTTTAGGAAGGAAGCATCTGTATTTATGCAATCAATATCTCAAGGACATCGGACATTTTGCAAATGGAAATAAAAATGTGTGAGACGAAACATGACTGAAAATCTGATTTTATTAATTCATGTGCCTTGAATTGGCAAGATACAGTCAGAGAAACAGATCCCCTGAAATGAGGAGATCGTTACAAATTGAAAAACAAAAAAGGTGTTGGCAATGTTGATGACGCTTCAAGGAGCTTCCCCTTTTGCTATGACTCGTATGACATTGACATTCTTCTTATCTTGCTTTCTGAAGAAGGCTGATTCTGACCGACGCTCGAACCTTTCGGAGCTTGCCAGGTTGTAAGTGATACAGATGAATTCAGAATGCAGTTGTTCGCTTGTTCCCTTGTTTTGCGTGGATCACCCTTTCGGGTTTTCAATCCGCCGGGATACCCATTTTTGCCTGAGTTGTCCAATGTGGCTTTTCAACTCAGCGGGTGTACACTTTTTTTTATATATTTATTTTCCTTTATTTTTGCCCGAGTCCTTTATTCTGTTTTTGACTCGCCGGGATGCCCTATTTTTGCCTGGACTTACATTCTGTTTTTATGTCCAGCGGGTCCTTTTATGCGAAGTATTTTTTAACTGCATCTGAATTCACAGGGGATAGGAAGTCTTCACCATCCATAGTACTGAGCATCAGTGCTCCACCGGAGAAAACTTTCTTTACTATGAATGGCCCTTCATAATTCGGAGTCCACTTGCCCCTGTGATCTGTGTGAGGAGGAAGGAGTCTTTTCAGCACAAGATCTCCTACTTGGTACTCTCGTAGTCTGACTTTCTGATCAAAGGCTTTCTTCATTCTTTTCTGATACAGCTGCCCATGACAGATTGCAGCCAATCTCTTCTCTTCGATCAAACTCAGTTGTTCGTATCGGGATCGGACCCATTCTGCTTCATTCAGTTTAACATCCATCAATACCCGCAGGGAGGGTAATTCAACTTCAACAGGTAGGACTGCCTCCATACCATACACAAGCTGATACGGTGTTGCCCCAGTGGATGTTCTGATTGACGTTCGGTACCCATGCAAGGCAAATGGTAGCATTTCATGCCAGTCTTTGTAGGTAACCACCATCTTCTGCACAATCTTCTTGATATTCTTGTTAGCCGCCTCTACAGCGCCATTCATCTTTGGCCTGTAAGGAGAAGAATTGTGGTGTTGGATCTTGAAGTCCCGACACAGTTCTGCCATCATTTTGTTGTTTAAATTGGAACCATTATCAGTAATGATTCGCTCGGGCACTCCATACCGACAGATGATGTCTCTCTTCAGAAATCGGGCTACCATTTTCCTTGTGACATTTGCATAAGAAGCTGCTTTGACCCACTTGGTAAAATAGTCAATAGCAACCAGGATGAATCTGTGGCCGTTCGAAGCAGTCGGTTCAATCTTTCCAATCATGTCGATGCCCCACATGGCAAAGGGCCAAGGTGAAGACATCACATTCAGAGGATTCGGAGGCACATGCACTTTATCCGCATAAATCTGGAATTTATGACATTTTCTGGCATAAGCACAACAGTCTGCATCCATTGTGATCCAGTAGTAGCCTGACCTCAACAATTTCTTAGCCATTGCATGCCCTCCTGCATGGGTACCAAAGGATCCTTCATGCACCTCGTGCATCAACAAGTCTGCTTCTGTCTTATCAACGCATCTGAGAAGTACCATATCAAAGTTTCTCTTGTACAAGGAACCATCAATATTCAGAAAGAAACTACCAACAAGCCTTATTAATGTCTTCTTATCATTGGGAGATGCTCCAGGTGGGTATGTTTGATCTTCCAAGAAGCATTTAATGTCATGGAACCAAGGCTTATCATCTTTGACAATATCTGCTGAGAATACATACGCTGGTCTGTCAAGTCTGGATACTGATATTCGAGGCACAAAGTTGCCAACTTGAACTTTGATCATGGATGAAATGGTAGCCAGAGCATCTGCAAACTGATTTTCATCTCGGGGGATATACTCAAGCCTGACTGTTGTGAAGAAAGTCAACAACCTCCTTGTATAATCCCGGTAAGGTATCAGATGATCTTGGTGGGTGTACCATTTGCCGTTGGTTTGATTGACTACCAGAGCTGAATCTCCGAACACAGTCAAAGTTTTGATCCTGAGGTCAATGGCTTCCTCAAGACCCATAATACAAGCTTCGTATTCAGCTTCGTTGTTAGTGCAGTTGAAGGTGAGGTTTGCCGAGAAAGGCATGTGAACTCCTTTATGTGTAATGAGTACTGCACCAACACCACGACCATTCATATTAACTGCCCCATCAAACATCATAGTCCATTCTTCTTCTGGGTCAGGCCCTTCGGTGTGAACAGGATCTTCATGATCTTTTGCTTTTATGAACATGATGTCCTCATCAGGGAAGTCAAATCTCATAGGTTGGTAATCATCAATGGGTTACTCAGCAAGATAGTCAGACAATACACTGCCCTTGATGGCCTTCTGAGATGTGTATTGAATGTCATATTCTGTAAGGATCATTTGCCATCTTGCAACCCGTCCGGTAAGTGCTGGCTTCTCAAATATGTACTTAACTGGATCCATCTTTGAAATCAACAAGGTAGTGTGAGTCAACATATACTGCCTTAGTCGGCGAGCAGCCCACGCTAAAGCACAACAAGTTTTCTCGAGCAGTGAATAACGTTGTTCACAGTCGGTAAACTTTTTGCTCAGGTAGTATATTGCATACTCTTTTCGACCAGACTCGTCATGCTGGCCCAACACACATCCCATTGACTCTTCTAATACTGTCAAGTACATGATTAGAGGTCTTCCCTCAACTGGTGGCATAAGGATAGGAGGCTCTTGTAAGTATTCCTTGATTTTGTCAAAAGCCTTTTGGCAGTCTTCGTTCCACCTGACCGTTTGTTCTTTTCTTAACAGCTTGAACAAAGGTTCACAGGTTGCTGTAAGGTGAGATATGAACCGTGAAATGTAATTCAATCTACCTAGAAACCCCCGAACTTCTTTTTCTGATTTTGGTGTAGGCATTTCTTGAATGGCTTTAATTTTATCAGGGTCAACTTCAATCCCTTTCTCACTTATAATAAATCCCAGCAGCTTACCAGATCGCACCCCGAATGTGCACTTGTTGGGATTCAACTTCAGTTGGTACTTCCTCAGACGTTTGAATAACTTCAACAGATTCACCAGGTGGTCTTCTTCTGTGAGGGACTTGGCAATCATGTCATCCACATAACATTCAATTTCTTTATGGATCATGTCATGGAATAATGTCACCATAGCCCGTTGATAAGTGGCACCAGCATTCTTCAGTCCGAAGGGCATCACCTTATAACAGAATGTGCCCCAGGGTGTGATAAAAGTTGTCTTCTCCATGTCTTCAGGTGACATCTTGATCTGATTGTATCCTGAAAATCCATCCATGAAGGAGAATACTGAGAACTGAGCCGTATTATCAACCAATACATCAATGTGAGGTAAAGCGAAGTCATCCTTCGGGCTGGCTCTGTTCAGATCCCGGTAGTCCACACACATTCTCACTTTGCCGTCTTTCTTAGGCACAGGTACAATATTAGCAACCCACGGCGGATAGCTAGTTACAGCAAGGAACCCGGCGTCCCACTGCTTTTGTACCTCTTCTTTAATCTTCATTGCCATATCTGGGCGAGTACGGCGCAGTTTCTGTTTCACTGGCGGGCAATCTTCTTTCAGTGGCAGCTTGTGCATGACAATGTCGGTGTCCAACCCTGGCATATCCTGATAAGACCAAGCAAAAACATCTACATATTCTCGAAGCATGGCAATCAGTTGCTCTTTCACTGAATCTTGTAAGCAGGCCCCGATCTTGACTTATTTCACCTCTTCTTCCGTACCAAGATTAACCGTTTCAATCTCCTCCTGATGAGGGGTGATAACCTTCTCCTCTTGCCTTAACAACCTAGCTAGCTCTTCAGGAAGCTCATAATCTTCTTCAACCCCTTCATCAACTTGATTGATTGGACTGTCAAAGTCATGCGAAGTCATAGCAGTGTTGTTGTCGGTGCAGCCTGAAAGGCACTCTCTGTAAGGGTTTAGATTGGTTTATTTTAGTGATCAATTTTAATCTTGTTTAGAAAAAGTGAAAAGAAGTTATCATTTTGGAAAACATCGCCATTTTATTTTTGTACAAAAAGAAAAATGGAAAATAGTGAGCGGAAAAGAAGAAAGACTCATTTGCAAAAGATGTCCGATATTCATTGATTGATCTGTTTGCACAAAATTACAAGATGGCCCGATTACAAAATGAGTCTTGACATCTTGGGCAAGATGCAAGACTTGATGCATGCTTAAAATACAGGAAATAATAATTACTCTGCAGGAGTAACCCTTATAATTTCCTGGGAAGACCAGTTAAGGACTTGGCTCCCCGGGGTCCTTGGACGTATCCAGCTCTCCAGGTTGCGGTCGCTTTCTTCCTCGTCTTCCACATTGTTCACAGCATCCGGGGTGAGCATTCCCCCGCTGACAAAGTTGGGCTTCTTGGCAGCCTCTGATTGATCTTGTTGAGTTGGTTTGTAACCCAACCCAAATCTGTCTTCCTTCTTTTCCACGGGCAGCAACTTGCCCCAGCCTTGGGCAGTACCCTCTTCAACAACCTTCCTGGCTTGCTGATATGACGTCATGGAGGTTCCCAGTACAGCAGATGCTTCGTTAATGTACAGGGCCTCAAACCCCTGGCTCATAGTTTCATGGATTTCTCCATCCATTTCTATGTACTTGTATGTAGCCAGATGGCTAACAAAGATGTCTTCTTCCCCACAGATGGTGATGATCTGGCCTTCCCACTCGAATTTCAGCTTCTGGTGAAGGGTAGACGTAACAACGCCAGCGGCATGGATCCAGGGTCTACCCAACAAACAGCTGTAGGCCGGCTGAATGTCCATCACATAGAAGGTAATTTTGAAGGTCTGCGGGCCAATCACCACAGGCAGATCAATCTCCCCAAGCACTGATCTTTTAGAGCCATCAAATGCTCTTACCACCAAATTACTCGGACGCAATGCTAAGCCATCATACTCCAGCTTCACCAAGGCTTTCTTTGGTAGAACATTGAGTGACGACCCAGTGTCCACCAGTACATGAGATAAAACAGCACCCTTGCACTCTAGGGTGATGTGTAAAGCCTTGTTGTGGTTACGTCCCTCAGTTGTTAAGTCAACATTGGTAAAGCCCAGTCCATGACTCGTATTGACATTTGCTACCACGGTTTCTAGCTGATTCACAGTGATCTCCTCTGGCACGTATGTCGCGTGCAGGACTTTCAGTAATGCATTCCTGTGAGCTTCGGAACACATCAACAGTGATAATATGGAGATCTTTGAGGGAGTTTAGTGAAGCTGATCCACCACCTTGTAATCACTCCTTTTTATGATTCTCATGAACTCGTCTACATCTTGTTCAAAAGATGTCTTCTGAGTTTCTTTGGCAGCCGGCTCTTCAAATACCACACTCTTTCCTTTTGCCTTGGCAGCAGCTTCGGCTTCAGCATTAGGCTTTTGAGTTTGTGAGGCAAAAAGGCGTCCGCTTCTGGTGAAGCCTCCGCCTCCCCCAACATTATCAATTTGTGGAGAAGAGGTTGAAGAATCCAAAGTGATTTTCTCCACGTTGTAGTAGAGATCAGATCCATAATGCCAAGGTATGGCATTACTACTTTCATAAGGAACGGGTCTAGGCACCGTAATGGTAACTGGACTGACTACTGCAGAGGAAGGTATTGAAATGGTGTGCGGATCGTAGTAAATGGTGACTGGTGACCTGGCAGGAGATGCCACTGTTTGTTGTTGAAAGTTGTTGTTTGGAGGAACATTTGATGGATCATAGTAGATGGTGACTGCTGAGATATCTTCATTAATTTCTGCTGGTGTTGTAGAAGGTTCGGATGAATAAATGGGTGCTGATGTTGTAGAAGGAATGGTTGATGACATTTGATTTGTTGAAGTGATGGACGGAGCCATTGCTGATGATATTGATGAATCGGTAGGAGTGATCGTTGCTGCAGTTGTAGGAGAATCAGGAATTGTTGTCAAAGGAATTGCTGGATTTGTAGGCGCCGTTGTCGAGATCTGAAGTATGCCATCTTTGATAAGGCCATCTATGCCGCTTCTCAAGTTATCACACCCGTTGACTGCAATGTTGCAATACCCACAACCGAGCTCACACCCGGGGAACATCTGGCACTCTAGAAGCTGAGCTTTAATTTCAACCAGAGGTGTTCGAATCTGTGCAACACTGGTGATCAAAGTAGAGTGCTTGCCTTCCTCAATGGCATTAATCCTTGGCCCACCATGGTTAGGCATAGGATTCTTGTTGACATTTGGAGGGGGTGCGAAGTTGAGGGCTTTAGAATCCACCAGATCTTGTACTTTCATTTGTAAAGCCCTGCACTTCTCAGTATTGTGGCCAGGTGCATTGGAATGGAAAGCACATCTGGCGTTGACATCATAATTCCTTGGAAGATTGGAGGGATCTGGTGGTGCCAATGTCCTTAATTCAACCAAGTTGAGTTTCAGGAGTTATGGCAATAAGGCAGCATAAGGCATAGGGATAGGGTCAATCACCCTATTTGCCTGCGACGGTCTTTGCTGAAAAGGTCTTTGTTGTTGATTGCTGTGTTATTGTTGTAGGTTCTTTGTGGCGGATACTGAACTTGCTGTTGATAATGTGGTTGTTGTGGTTGTTGATATGTTGGTTGCTGAGGGATCGGAGCTGGAATTGTGACAGCCGCTACGGATCTATGAACATACTGAGGTCTGCCCCTGCTGGCATGAATGGCATTTGTCTCACCGGTTCTTCTAGGTCCCACAAAAGGCTTCCTGGGATTACTGGACGAACTTGCACCATTATCAGAAATTTTGCCCATCTTCAAAAGGCTTTCAATCCTTTCCCCAGCTATGACTACGTCAGCAAAACTGGTGGAAGAAAAGGCAGCTAGCCTATCAATATATGTTCCTTGCAGAGTATTCATAAACATGTCGGCCATTTCTCTTTCCGACATGGGTGGTTGGACAACAGCAGCAAGCTGTATCCACCTTTGGGCATATTCCCGGAAGCTTTCTCTGGAGGACTGAGACATTCCCATCAGAAGGGTCCTGTTAGGGGCCATATCCAGGTTGTATTAGTACTGTCAGATGAAGGCTTCAGCTAGGTCCTTCCAGCATCTGATAGTAGCTCTGGTCAAGTGTGAATACCACTCTCTTGAAGCCCCAGTCAAACTGTCTTCAAAATAGAACATCCACAGCTTTTCATCCATGGTATATGCTTTAAGTCTCCCCAGGAAGGACTGTAAGTGAGTTCGTAGACAGGAAGTTCCATTGTACTTCTCGAAGCACGGGGGTTTGAACTTGTGGGGAATCCTTACCCCATCCACTAACCCCATATCCATTACATTGAAGCCTAAGGAATTTTGAGACTCAAGAGATTTCAACTTCTCAGCAATTTCATCAAACCTCCTATCATAGACTTCATCCCCAGCTCCCATTATAGTAAACTGCTCCTCTTGAGGATCTTCTTGCAAGATCCTGCCTGCAGCAGTGTTGCCCGGTACATTCCTTGGGATGTTGACTTCCGGATCTAGATGAGGTCCAAATACTAGTGGGTTAACATGAGGCTGACCTCCCTCATTATTACTAGTTCCTCCAGTTCCAGGATGTGGTTCCTCGGGAGTTTGTCTTTCTACCAATGCCCTTAACCTCTCTTGACTTTGGGCCAGGTTAGTCATCACAGTCATGAATTGGGCCATTTGGTTCCTCATCTCCACTCTTTCGTTAGCCATCTGAGTTCTGACCTCTGTCAGGTCCTGCTGTACTTGATCCATTTGGATACCAGGAAGGTTGTTGCGAGTAGGATACCGGTGCAGACGATTGAGAGGGAACACCCGGCGGCGAGCAATAATTCCTGAACCACAACAGAGTTAGTAACAAACCAATAACAAAAACCTATAAAACAAAACAAAAGTTAGTATGCAATGCAGTATGCTTATTTGTTTTCCAAGGTATCCGGCTTGGTTCTTGGTTTTGACCTTTCCAGACCCCGAGGAAGATGCTTTGATGTTGTTGAGAAAAAGAAACCCTACAATTGAAACAAACTAAAATATATTACACATGGTGAACCATACATAGTTTGTTTTACAACATATGCCCCTGAAGGGTCAAAATACAACACAAAAGAAAAGTACATCAAATGAAAACAACAACAATCAAAAGGTCAGACACCTAGTCCAAACTCATCCTCCTTAACCTCCTTCAGAAGTGCCTCAGTCACTGGGCCAGTTGGATGCTCTATAATGTTTCTGATGAGGAGGTTTCTGGTGGCAATGGCAGTGGTCAGCTTCTTGTGCCTGTCCTGGTCTTTTGACCTCTTCAAACCAGCCCTGAGCTTCAACTCTGAAATCTCTTTCTGGGCTGCCAGCAAAGCTTCCTGTTGCTTCTTTTCATTGGCCTCTAACTGCTCAATCCTGGCTTGAGTTCTCTGATCTTCTTGAGTACGGGCTTCAGTGATCCTGACCCACCTAGCCTGACTTTCTTGCAGATAGAGATCAGTCCTAGCCTTCTGAAACTTGGCCTCCTTGCAGGCATTCTTCAATATTTGTTCTCTAGCTCTTGCTTTCTTGATGTAGTCTTCTGTTTTCTCAATCTTGGCCAGATGCTCCACCTTAAGCTTCTCCAACCTCTCAATGTCCAGACGACCATCACTCCTTTCCCAAAGGGTCTTCTTCAGTGCTTGAGACAGATTCTCATTCCTTTCCTTCAGTTTCTCAAACTCTTCCAGGCTGACAGTGGCTGCTGGCTGTGTTGTGGATGGTCCAGGTATATCTTCAATGGTGACGGGCATTCCAGTAATCTGAGCCCTAGCATGAGACCAGTCATAGTACTGAGCTGAAGCAACATTATTACACCTCCCCAGAATAGCCATCCCTTTTGTCTGGATGTTGTCCCAAGCCCAGGATGCTTGTCTGACAGCAGCTAGATTAGGCTTTATCTCACAATACAGGGTCTCAGCTAAATATTGCACTCTAGGAGGGTGAATCAGAGCATAGCCTAGTTGTCTCTTAAACAACAAAGGATTGTAGTTGATGCAACCCTTCACTCCTATAAGAGGTACATTTGGGTATTGCCCACAGCTAGTGATGATGTCTTTGCCTTTGGTGCTCTGGGTGCACCATCTGATATCATCTGAAGACAAAGCAATAAGTCTTTTAGCCCAATTCTTCTGTTGGTGAGGATTCAAGAAGGCATCTGTCTTAGGTAAGTGTTTGAGCAGCCAAGTGTGAAACAAAGGAGCACAACATCTCACCAACTTCCCTCTTTGTTTCTCATTCCTCTGATGAATGGAGTAATAGAAATCTCCCAGCAATGTGGGTACTGGGTTCTTCAGAAGGAAAAGATGAATGGCATTCTTGCTGATAAATTTGGGCTCGTCTGCAAACAGTACAACCCCATATATGCTGAGAGCTAGTAATGCACAAACTGCCCGGCATTCTCCCAGATAGGCCTTCAGGATGGCCTGAGAAATCAAGAAGTCTAAGTGTAAACCAGGGATCCCAGCCTTTGTTGTCATATTATGCTCAATCAAAGTAGGCTCCAGGTACAGTGCTTTTGCCACTTCTCCATTGCTGGGAGAAGTCATCTCTGGGTTGAAGGGGACTCCACCCCTGACAGGTACCCCAATCAATGATGAAAACTCCTCCAAAAGAGGTCCTAGCTGAAAGTCTGGGAATGTGAAGCATCTCAAAGGAGGGTCATAAAACTGTAGGCAAGTGTGGATCATGCTCCTCTGAGAAGGATCCAGGTCCATAACCATGTCAAGGATACCTCCATAATGCTCTCTGAATAATGGGATGTGGTCTGGAGTGATAAGTGACTGGACCTGCCTGATACCAGTCAACACAGGCTCAAAGAAATGGTATGAAATGTTGCTTTTCCTGGGAGGAGCCATGACTGCTGATGAAGAGCTGAAGACAAGTGCTGATGAAAACCAAGACTGGTACTGGAGATGAGCCATTGATAAGCTGATAATGATGAAGGTAACTGAAGCAAACAACTGATGAAGATAGCTGAAGTAGATAACTGATGAAACAGAGGTCTATGCAGATGAAGGGGTCAAAACCAAGCCAGATACAATGTGGATACCCTGAAAAACAAATAAACAAATGTGAAATGATGCAATGATGATGTATGCAAATGATATGCAAGGGTTTGTGATCAAGCTGGATCTGATTACTGTCTTGGTATAAAGCCCATGTATGTTCAAGAAGTATAAAGCCCAGGTCCATAACCATGTCAAGGATACCTCCATAATGCTCTCTGAATAATGGGATGTGGTCTGGAGTGATAAGTGACTGGACCTGCCTGATACCAGTCAACACAGGCTCAAAGAAATGGTATGAAATGTTGCTTTTCCTGGGAGGAGCCATGACTGCTGATGAAGAGCTGAAGACAAGTGCTGATGAAAACCAAGACTGGTACTGGAGATGAGCCATTGATAAGCTGATAATGATGAAGGTAACTGAAGCAAACAACTGATGAAGATAGCTGAAGTAGATAACTGATGAAACAGAGGTCTATGCAGATGAAGGGGTCAAAACCAAGCCAGATACAATGTGGATACCCTGAAAAACAAATAAACAAATGTGAAATGATGCAATGATGATGTATGCAAATGATATGCAAGGGTTTGTGATCAAGCTGGATCTGATTACTGTCTTGGTATAAAGCCCATGTATGTTCAAGAAGTCTAGATGGAGGTTCAGAAATCCAGTAACCAAGGTGGGGGACTCAAATAAAGAGTCACATGTCCAGGGTTAAATCACAAGAACTGTCCAAAGTGAAGCATTCTCAAACAAAACAAGTATCAGGGTAGTAATGCACAAACTGCCCGGCATTCTCCCAGATAGGCCTTCAGGATGGCCTGAGAAATCAAGAAGTCTAAGTGTAAACCAGGGATCCCAGCCTTTGTTGTCATATTATGCTCAATCAAAGTAGGCTCCAGGTACAGTGCTTTTGCCACTTCTCCATTGCTGGGAGAAGTCATCTCTGGGTTGAAGGGGACTCCACCCCTGACAGGTACCCCAATCAATGATGAAAACTCCTCCAAAAGAGGTCCTAGCTGAAAGTCTGGGAATGTGAAGCATCTCAAAGGAGGGTCATAAAACTGTAGGCAAGTGTGGATCATGCTCCTCTGAGAAGGATCCAGGTCCATAACCATGTCAAGGATACCTCCATAATGCTCTCTGAATAATGGGATGTGGTCTGGAGTGATAAGTGACTGGACCTGCCTGATACCAGTCAACACAGGCTCAAAGAAATGGTATGAAATGTTGCTTTTCCTGGGAGGAGCCATGACTGCTGATGAAGAGCTGAAGACAAGTGCTGATGAAAACCAAGACTGGTACTGGAGATGAGCCATTGATAAGCTGATAATGATGAAGGTAACTGAAGCAAACAACTGATGAAGATAGCTGAAGTAGATAACTGATGAAACAGAGGTCTATGCAGATGAAGGGGTCAAAACCAAGCCAGATACAATGTGGATACCCTGAAAAACAAATAAACAAATGTGAAATGATGCAATGATGATGTATGCAAATGATATGCAAGGGTTTGTGATCAAGCTGGATCTGATTACTGTCTTGGTATAAAGCCCATGTATGTTCAAGAAGTCTAGATGGAGGTTCAGAAATCCAGTAACCAAGGTGGGGGACTCAAATAAAGAGTCACATGTCCAGGGTTAAATCACAAGAACTGTCCAAAGTGAAGCATTCTCAAACAAAACAAGTATCAGGGTATGATGTGGCCAATGGTACCTGCAAACCTGTAAACAACCCAACCCCCCTCACAGGTAGTGTTCTAAAACAAGGATCCTCAGACTTGGATCAGTTATGTGAAGTGTAAACACTTCTAACCCGGAGGTACAATGTTTACAATAACCATAAAATATCCTCCTCTAATTCACCTCAGCTTCTGAAGGTCATAATAAAGGTCATCCAGACTTAGCAGGCTTCCCAGATAGCCCTAGCACTACAGGAAATCTGTAGCACAGAGTTCTCAAGAAGAAACTCACATCTGAACCGTGTTTCATATTCCCGCACCAGACCGAAATGGAATGGGAAAGAACGTGAACCATTCTAGCCTAGGTGTCACTCAGGTCCCAGGTATAGGACCTTATACTCTCAATGAAACCCCACCCACCAAGACAGAAGAACAGATCCAGCAATGATAATGACAGTATGAAATATGAAAAACTATAAAGAAAGCAATAAATAAAGCTGTACATAAGGCAATAAATAAAGCAACTATATGACACAATTAGCACATAACACCCCAGTAAACACAAATCAAACAAGCGCTAGGAGGAACCCACAAAAAGAACCAGAAGCCCTGGTTACATTATAAGGTTCCCCAGCAGAGTCGCCAAGCTGTCGCTCCCACCAAATGACACCTGGTCAGAAGGGGTACAGACGCGAACGGTCGGCGAAAGGGGAGAACACACAAGGGTGAACTCAGAAAGAAAAGAGTCGCCAGCTAGGAATTTTTATCCCGAAGGAAAGGTAATGCTGCATAAACCTGATAAAAGATGGATAAGACGGTTGCGAACCAGAGAAACTGAGAAAGGGGGTTGGTTACAACCTGGGAAGGTATTAGCACCCAGATTGTCCGTCGTACTCGACGGGATCCACGCTTGAAAGATTTGTGTTTAAAAGGGGTAGTGTCAGTGCAATCTGTGTATCAAAGCTGGAAAGAATGCAAGTGTCAGTGTAAAATGAGTGTGAAGTGAAGTATGCAAGTGCCAGTGTAAGAACCAGAATGAAATGCCCAAGACTATGAGGCTTAAAGGGTGATGCTGGAAGAAGGGGGAATATACAGAGACTTTTGTTCGATAACTGTTAAGTTATGCCTACGTAGCCTCTCGTGCAATGAGGAAGTCAGAACACCGTAGTTCGACTCAAAGAGACTGAAAGATAAATTGACTTGTGAACTGCTTACTTATCTATGCTCAAGTGTATGACCTGTCTGGCTCAGGTGCAAACTGTCTTGCATTAGACGGAAGAAGCGAGTTCTCGTTTGTGAGTGAATGAGATGAGAAAAGAATCCCGGAGGAGACGATTATTGTTTATTTTTGTGTTTTCAATCTTTTATTGCTTTTTGAAGTTTGTCATAAGTTAATGAGCTTATGCCTAAACCAATGGATTAGTAAACTCATCACATCCTCCCTCTGATTAGGGGTAATGAGAATACCTTAAGTGTGAAGTAAACACCTCACTCTTAATCTCCCTGATGTAGGATTAAGATCATTAACCTACTTGTATTTATTTAGATGTTTTTTGGTGTTTTTGTTTAGTGTTAAGTAATGAGTTTAAGCCATAATCAGGGATTTAATGGACTCATTACACCATCCTAATAGAAGGATAATAGATGAGAACATTTAAGCTGAGAAAGACTCCTCAACTTAATCCATGATTAGGGATTAACCTCATGACAAAACAAAGCCTTTGTTAAATGGATTTTAATTAATGATAAGGTGAAGTAGTGAATTTTTTGGTTTGTAAGACAACTTGAGGGGGACTTGTCCATTAACACTAGGGTTAGTCCTTCTTAACCAATTAAGGAAGAATTAGAACCCTAATGCAAGGCCCAAGTTACAAGCTTGATGTATTAGTGGTTATTAGATGGATTGATTAAAGGATTTAAACACATTAAGGGTTTAACACTTAGGATTAAAGTTATACACTCCATCCTAATAGAAGGATGCAGGCATAATCTTAATCACAAAGCCTTAAAGCCTTTAGGGTTTAGTCCCTGATTATGAGATGAGAAGAGAAGACTCAAAGATGACACAAAGGTAAAACTAAATGGGGGACTAATCAAACCCTAATTATTATCATGTTTGGTCATTCCTAGGGTTAATGAGGTTTGCAAGAAGATCTTCAGAGAAACCACCAGGAAGGAAGCAGATGAAAGGAGCAAGAAGCAAAGAGAAGCAAGACAACTTGATTCACTTAAGAAGACAAGTTGCTTGAAGAAAGAAAGTAAGATGAACATGAATGAGCAAGCTTAATCCAATACACAAGATAAAAGGTAGAAAAGATGCAAGAGAGATGAGATGATATTGTGAGAAGTGAAGGCAAATTCACTTCTCAAAACAACTTACCACCTGAAAAGTTAGCCAAAAGAAATGAAATGCAATGCAAATGAGATGAAATGTCATGATGCAAACCAAAGTCAGAAGCATTCACATGATGTTAATGATGCTAAGAGATGATACAAACATGAGGCAAGACATGAGAATGATCATACAAGGACATGGATGCAGATGAAGCATGCTTTGAACCATGAATGTACATGAAAAGTTATGAAATGCAATGGACATATAACATGGCAAATGAAAGATGCAATGATCAAACATGATTCTAATATGTCCTAAGATGTATTATGAATCATGTGGATGCACAAAATGTCATGGCAAGTCATTGGATGCAAGCAAAATGAGAAATGGATGCAAAGGAAGGCACAAATTAGGGTTACATGCATCATTCAATGCAAAAATTCAAAACCAGAAGCAAATGACATGATAAAAAATTGAAAATGCAATCAAAGATACCCTAAACCTATAAAAGCTCACTGCCCAAAGGAGGGGATCCAACTCTTAACCTAGTGAAAGTTATGAATTTTCTAAGTTGGCTAGGGTTTTAAGGTACCTCATCAAGAAAAACACCAAACAAATTGGAAATGCAAGATCAAATCAAAACCAATTTTATCCTATAAACTACATGCCATGAAGGATGCAATGCAAGAAGAACCATCATCAAACTCTCAATGGTTAGGTAGAATGGATTTTTCAAAGTTTGCACAAAAATATTGCCTTAAAATGAATTTAATTCCAATGAAAATGATCAAAATGCATCAAGATCAAAAAAGAAATTTGGTTTGAGGGTTTGATAATGTTTCTAAATGTTTCTAAATGCAATGTGAAATTTTTGGTGATTTTTAAATACCTAAATGCATTTTTAATTAATTAATTTTCATTAACTAATTAAAAATAAACATTTAAATAATTTAAAAATAATTTTTAATGCAAAAAATAAAAATAAAAATAAAAATATTTTTGGGTTTTAAAAATTGATGAAATATTTGACAAAATTTTCATAATTTTTAAATGATTTTTGCTATTTTAAATAATTCGTATAAATAAATACACTGAAAATGAAAATAAAAATTAAAATAAATGAAAGTATGCACAATGAAGGGATCAGATTGAGTCTGGGCTAGGAGAGGTTGACTTGGCGCCACATCCAATGGCCCAAGTTCAAACCTGGCTAATTTTGTTTTAATATTAATTAATCCTAGGTTAACTTAATTAAACACTGATTAGGGCTTAATGACAAGATCCAGTCCACTCATTCACACGCGGGAAGGCAAATCCAAGGGTCAATATTCAAAGTTCCTTAATTACACAATTAGGGCAAATGATTTTCAGGTGACCGAAACAGTGGTTCCGGTCATCTTCTCCGGCGAGCATAAACCCTAGATTTTGCTACAGGTTACCAATCATGAAATTTCTTCCACCAAAATGAACCTCTCATCAATCTAAACCTAACCCCTCACCCCAAATTCATTTATTTTCACTCACAAGCCTGAATCGAAGCAAATTATAAAACACGGGCAAATATTCAGAGATGTCATACATGCTGGTTTCTTCACCATTTCAAAAACTAAACACATATTCATGATTAGGGGAAGACATAGCATCATAAAAGAACTTAAAAATCAACTTCTGGGAAAAATGTTCTTCATGTTACCTGAGATGAAGCTTCCCTGATTTTGAGCTTTCTGGCCTCAAGCTTTGTGCAATCCTTCTCCCTTGATCCTCCTGAGGATGGAATGGAACTTAGAAAGCTTGGTGAGTGGCTGGTTTGAGTGATTCAACTCTGGTGTAGCAGAAATGGGGGTCTCTATAGGTGATGATTCAGGCAGTTTCAGATGGTGGATTCTGTTCTATGAATGATTTATGGTTTGTGGATGTAAATTTTTTGGATGTTTGAAGGCTGTGTTGAGTGATTCGAAGAGGGAAAGGTTTTGATAGTTTTTTGTGTATGCTGCAATGTGGGAGCTTCTTGCTTGTGTGTGGTGTGTTTAGGGTTGCTTGATGGCCACATATTTGACTCTGATTGGGCAGAGAGTTGGTGGTGGCACTGTGGGATTGGTATGGGCAAAATGCAAGAAAGTCAAGATTTTGTGTACTCTAAGCATGGCTCGGGTCAGAGGCAATCTTAGGGCTTGTCCTGCCTCAGCTTGAGTCAAGGAAGACCCTAGGATCAAGAGAAGACAACTGGGTGCATTGGATCACAAGTTTGAAGTGTTTTTGCAATTTGGCAACTTGTTACATTTCATGATTTTTGGCCATGAACAAATGATAAGTCTTGCTGAATTTTTGGTGTGAGATGCCTCATGAGGTTAAGGCAATGTCTTGAGACCAGCTAGAGACCATCCAATCTTTTGAGAATCATTTTGCAAGAAATCCCTTTTTGCATTTTTATGAAAAATGGCTTATGGTTACTTGAAACCTAAGGCATAGAAATGGGAAATCCCTTGGGCCAAACTGATTTTTAGGTCATGCATTGTGTTTGTATGATAATTAGAGGTCACATTGAAGTCACATAAAGGCTTGTCATGAGGATTGGCAAGTTTTCCATTTTGTGCAAAAGTGAAATTTCAATGATTTTATCCAACTTTGCAAGGCCATAACTTTTGATCCAAAATTAATTAGAATGAGTTCTTGTACTTTTTGAAAAGGGAATGATCCATTCTACAACTTTCATGACCAAAGTTTTCTCATTTGAAGCATTTTTGAATCAATTTGAGGAGGTTGAAAAGCTTTCCCAAAATGGCAAGTTTCCATTACAAGTCACTTTCCCAAAAAGGCAATTTTGCAAATGGCTTGAAATTCTTCAATTTTGTGAACTTATAACATCTTCTATGATCAAATAAAGATCATACATATTCAAAATGATGGAGAACACCCTTTGGTTGAGTCATTGGGGGCCTCAGATGCCCTGATTTTACACTGACTTGCTCAAGAAGTCATCTATTGATCAGATGCCTTCCCCATTGAATTTCTTCATGAAAATTGATATGCATGATCCCTATAACATATAGAGACCAATAGAATCAAGAATGACCAAAAAATTTGGAGTTATGGCCTTTGAAACCAAAACCCTAATTCTAGGTCATCTGTGCAGTTAAACTTGGCTCTGCCTCCATGCCTTTCTCAGTTCTTGTGATTCTTTGACTTTCTTGACTTTGTGGGAATATAATATGATGCTTGAACATAAATGGACCCCTTTGAAATGATTGAATACCTTTGAAGTGGCTCAAATAGCTCAGGGATGGCTCAGATCACAAACCCTAGATGCAGATGACTTGGAAGCAATGCAGTGAAGCAAAAATGCAATATGAGATGCTATGATTGAACTTATGCATATGAGAAGATCACAAGCCATGGTGTGAATGGGTGAGGGCAAATTTGGGGTGTTTACAATATATTATTGAAAAAAGAATAGTTTAATTTAAGGTATAGGATTATGGGATTATGGGATTATGTGAATGTTATTGACTTGTGGTTTATGTAAATGAAATGACTTGAACTGTATAGTTTTGGATTGAAATGGTATTAGTGAAATGATATTAGTTTTTAGATGTAAATGACTTGAATTGTATAGTTTTTGATTGAAATGGTTTATAATGGTATTTGTGGTTTATACAAGTTTATTGAAATGTGAATTATACAGGTTTACTGAAATGGATTGAATTATACAGGTTCTGCATAAAAAAATGATTAAAATGAGATTTTTTTTAAATCATTAAAATTATAGGTATAGAAAAGATAACACTTTTAAGAAAAAGCGCTCTCTATAGTCCACAAAAGAAAGCACTTTCTATAAAAAAAGACGCTCTCTAAAGGTATAGAAAAAATTTCATTAAAATTATAGGTATACTTTAGAGAGCGCTTTCAAAAGAGATGTCTAAAGAGGGACAAAAGAAAGCGCTTTTTACTCGAAAAACACTCTCTAAAGGTATATAAAAAAATTTATTAAAATTTTATACATATACATTTGACAACGCTTTTAAAAGCGTTGTTTAAGGGCCCACTTTAGAGAGCGCTTTTTAAGGAAAAAGTGTTGCTAAAGTCCAACTTTAGAAAACACTTTTAAAGGTAAAGTGCTTTCTAAAGTAGGCCTTTAGCAGCGCTTTTTCCTTAAAAAAACGTTGTATTTTCTTATGACAACGTCACCTTAGACAACGCTTTAAAGTGTTGTTAAAGGTAAAAAAAAAGCGTTGTCTTAGTCCTTGTTTGGCATAGTGATCATGAAAGCAAAGTGACTGACCACACTAAAGTCTAGGGTGCCCTTGAGCCTTGGTATTGTGCTCATCTCACAATAACTCCCATCCAACCAAAGAAAACCAGACAATATAATAATGGTGCATGATAAATAAATACTGAAAGCAGTAAATAAAACTATAAAATAAAAACAGTAAACTAAATACACAACAAAAAACAGATAAACACCCAAAGAACAAAAACAGACAAGCACTAGGAATGACTCGCATAGGGAACCAGAGAAACTGGTTGGGAAATCCCCAGCAGAGTCGCCAGTTGTTGATCCCGGGATTTTCATCCTAGTACAAACGCAAAAGTGGCACGGAAAAGAAGAAGAGTCTCCAGCCAGGAATTTTTATCCCAAGGAAAGGGAAAGGTAATGTTGCACAAACCTAAGAGAAAGGAAAGAATGAGGTCTTGCGAACCAGAGAGAATGGGTAAGGGATTCAGTTACATGAATGGGAGGTATTAGCACCCATTCACGTTCGTCGTATCCGACGGGATCCACACCGGCTTGAACTATTTCAAAGGGTAATAATAAACTACTGCTGAATTCGAATGAAAGAAGGAATAGTAAAAATGTAGGGAAAAGAAAGAATGTGCTCGAATGGGCCATACTCTACTACCTACGTATCTCATCGGGAATGAGAATCAGAGTCAACGTAGTTCCCCTAACTAGGGAGGAAATTTGTTTATTTATGTTTTTTATGATTGATCTGCTTATGCATATGCTCAGGTGTTACAGGCTCGCCTTGAAAGAGTGCGTTTACCGTCTTGAAAAAGACAAGTCGAAGCGAGTTCCTTTGTTAAGAGTGAGGAGATGAGAAGAGATTTCTCGCAGGAAAGATGCTCATTGTTGGTTTGAATGCTTTTAGAAGCTTTTTATTTATATTTACAGGAGAAAATGTATTCAAGTCCCTTTCCATGGAGTATGTACTTCTTACATCACTCCAAGATGGAATGAGGAAGAAGTACACCCAAGTAAGGAGAGGATCCCTAAGACTTGGTTCCAAAGATTAGGGCTTAAGTACACAAGCCCATTGTACTTATTAAGTGTTTTTTTTTTGTATTTTTAAGAAGAATAAGTGTTTTTTAAGCTTTTCTTTATGATAATGACTTCAAGTTTAAACTTGTACATCATGCTAGACAAGTTCACATTACCTCAAGATGGGATAAATGCAAATGCCCCATGGAATAAGGCTATGACACAAGAAGTCACTTCAACCTTTATTAGGTATTTTTGAGTTGTTTTGAGGTGAAAGAGTGTAACACCCATATAATATATACCTAGAATAATATCATACAGAGTTAATTTTTGGTACTAACACCATCATAAATACCTAATAGTATAATTCACATTCTTGTCCAATACTAAAAACAATACAAACTATGGCACAAGACATGGAAATCATACTAAAATAAAAACTAAGAATAATACAATATACATTATTGTACAAAGATAAAGAAATACACAATGGAAGACTAATTATATGATTCACTTGAAACATCTCGAGCATAGCTCAACTTGTAAATCAAACCTGCAAAAGTAACCTAAAAAGCAACAACAATAGTGGGGTGAGATAACAACATCTCAGTAGGTTCCCTATCTTAGATTCCTCTCGGCTCTACAAGGTTCTATCAAACCTAACTCAAGTCGGGGGAAAAGGAATACGACCTTGAGTTCACACATATCACCCTATGAGACATTAACACAAGTTAACAACTCATAATCTCACACTCATTTGGGACCATGTCCAAGAGTCCTATAAATCCTATTGTCACTAGTTAGGATATTACCTTTTTACTTCCCATGGGACTTGATATGACACCCATCTCAAGCCTAAGGTCACTTCTCTATAAGGAAACAAAACAAGATGGAATATCCATATAACATTCTCGAAACTTCACGTGGGACTCAATGTAATACCCACCTCAAGTGTAAACCATGCTTCCCGTGGGACTCAGTGTAATACCCACCTCAAGACTTATCGTTTGCTTCCCATGGGACTCAGTGTAATATCCACCTCAAGACTTATCATTTGCTTCCCGTGGGACTCAATGTAATACCCACCTCAAGACTTATTGTTTGCTTCCCGTGGGACTTAGTGTAATACCCACCTCAAGACTTATCGTTTGCTTCCCGTGGGACTCAATGTAATACTCACCTCAAGACTTACCATTAGTATAATGAAATACATGCTAAGAGAACATACTTAGTGTCGCTCCCCCAAAAAGACACCGGGTCAGATAGGGTACAGATGCGAACGGTTGGCGAAAGGAGGAAATGAAGGTGAGAATGAATAGAGTCGCCAGCTAGGCATTTTTATCCCGAAGGAAAGGTAATGCTGCATAAACCTAGAAAGATATGGATAAGACGGTTGCGAACCAGAGAAACTGAGAAAGGGGGTTGGTTACAACCTGGGAAGGTATTAGCACCCAGATTATCCGTCGTACTCGACGGGATCCACGCTCAAAAGATTGTGTTTAAAGGGGTAGGTGTATGTGCTATCTGTGTGCAAAAGCTGGAAAAGAATATACAAGTGTCAGTGCAGAAGGAAGTGAAGTGCTCAGGAACTGAGGCTTGGAAAGAATGCTGAGAGAGGGGGGAGACAAAGAGACTTTTGTTCGATAAAAGTTAAGTTATGCCTACGTATCCTCGCGTGCAATGAGGAAGTCAGAACACCGTAGTTCGACTCAAAGAGACTAAAAATAAATTGACTATGAACTGCTTACTTGCCCATGCTTAAGTGTATGACTTGTCTGGCTCGAGTGCTAACTGTCTTGCATTAGACGGAAGAAACAAGTTCTCGTTTGTGGATGAGTATGATGAGAAAAGAATCCCGAAGGAGACGATTATTGTTTTTTTTTGTGTTTTTAGTTTTTTATTGTTTTTGGTGTTTTGCATAAGTTAATGAGCTTAAGTCTAAACCAAGGGCTTGTAAACTCATTATATCCTCCCTGATTAGGGATAATGAGCATACTTAAGTATGAGATAAGCATCTCAACTTACTTACCATGATGATGTAGGATTAATATCATTAACCTACTTGTGATTAATTAGATGTTTTTTGGATTTTTGTTTAATGTTAAGTAATGAGTTTAATCTCTAATCACAGATTAGTGGGCTCATTACACCATCCTAATAGAAGGATAATAGATGAGAACACTTAAGCTGAGGAGGATACCTCAACTTAATCCATGGTTAGGGATTAAATTAATTATATAACAAACCTTTATTAAGTGGATTTTAATTAAAGGATGAGATTAAGAAATGGATTTTAAGTTTGTAAGACATCTTGAGGGGGACTTGTCCATTAAACACTAAGGTTAGTCCTTCTTAACCATAAGGAAGAATTAGAACCCTAATGTAAGGCCTGTAAACACCCCAAATTTGCCCTCACTCTTTTCACCATGGCTTGTGATCTTTTCATTTTCATAGATTCAATCATAGCATCTCATATTGCATTTTTGCTTCACTGCATTGATTCAAAATCACCTGCATCTAGGGTTTGTGATCAGATGAATCCAAGGGGGGCTTCTGAGCCACTCGAAAGGGCTTCAATCATTTCAAAAGGGCCCATGTATGTTCAATCATCATATTACATCCTCCCAAGATTAAGAAAGTCAAAAATCACAAGAACTGAGGAAGGCATGGAAGCAGAGCCAAGCTTAACTACACAAATGACCTAAAATTAGGGTTTTGGTTTCAGAGGACATAACTCCAAATTTTTTGGTCATTCTTGTTTCTATTGGTATCTATATGTTATGAGGATCATACATACCAATTTTCATGAAGAAATTCAATGGGGAAGGCATATGATCAAAAGATGACTTCTTGAGCAAGTCAGTGCAAAATCAGGGCATCTGAGACCCCCAATCATCCAACCAAAGGGTATTCTCCATCATTTTGAATGTGTATGTTCTTTATTAGATCTTGGAAGAAGTTAGAAGTTCACAAAATTGAAGAATTTCAAGCCATTTGCAAAGTTGCCATTTTGGGAAAGTGACTTGTAATGTAAACTTGCCATTTTGGGAAAGTTTTTCAACCTCTTCTTTTTGATTCAAAAATGATTAAAATGAAAAATTCTTGGTCATGAAAGTTGTAGATTGGATCCTCCCATTTTCAAAAAGTACAAGAACTTGATCTAATTCATTTTAGAACAAAAGTTATGGCCTTGCAAAGTTGGATAAAATCACTTAATTTTCACTTTTGTGCCAAAGAGGAAACTTGCAAAAACGCTTGCCAAAACCAAATGTGACCTCAAATCAACTTCTAACCATCATACAAACATCACACATGACTTAAACTTCAGATTGGCCCAAGGATTTCTCAAGTTTCATGACTTAAACTTCAAGAATTTCAAAAGGGGCCAAAATTGGACAAAGTTGCAAACTGATCCAAATCCCTTCATCCACTTGCCACATCTCACAAAATTTGATTTCATGACACTCCTTGATCCTTGCTGCGCAGGACACCCCATTGTCCTTGGCCTGCCATGTGCCCATACCTCAAGTACACCAACTTTTGACATTTTGGCAACTTGCCCATACCAATCAACATAGGCCAGCACCCACTCTCTGACCTATCACACTTCTTTATGTGGATCAAAACCAAGCAAAAGCACAACACAACACAGCCTGAAACTCCAAGAACTCAGCACACTCCAAAATCCCAAAATTTGCAAAAGCCTTCGAATCTCTTGATTCAACCATCAAACCTTCAAGTTTCTTTCACCATTCAACTCACCATGATCCACTGATCACTTCCCACCTTTCATTTGGCCCTAAAACCTTCACAATCAAAAATACGATTTTCACATTCCACAAACTGAACTTCTGCCATTTTCATTTTGAGGCCATATAAACTCCAACCAAGCATCACAAACACTTGAGGAGGATCATTGGAGTTGGATTGAAGCAAGGAATTGGCCAGAAAGTACCATTTTCGAAAGCTTCAGTTCAGGTAACCTCAAGAACAAATTTTCCAGTAATGTGTTTTTAAGTTTCTAATTGATTTTCCATGATTCACTGATGATCCTGATATGTTTAGTTTTGGAAATGGTCAAGTATTAAGCATGTATTGAACCTCGGAAATTTTCTGCGTATTTTCCGTTTGGCTTTGATTCTTGATCTTGAGTAAAAATAAATGAGTTTTAGGGCTGGATTCATGTTTAGGGTTGTTAGATGTTTGATTCTGGAGAGTTAGAGAGCTTAGGATTGCGTATGGAGTGAGATAGCACATTTGGCTGGCCGGAGAAGATGACCGGAACACTGTTCCGGTCACCTGAAAGTAATTAGGGCATCATATTAGGGTTTAATCATAATTAGTGAAGTTTGAATGTGGGTCGTCCATTAGCGCGCGAAGTCAATTCCCTCCCTTTTCCTTTTGAACCTCAGCCACTGGATCTGATTACTTTCATTAATTCGTATTTTAAATTCATTTTAATTGCATTTTCTTTATCATTTTATTAAAAATAGTAAAATACATCAAAAAATTCTGAAAAGTTTTATCAAATCTTTTAATAATTTTCAGAACTCAAAAATATTTTTATTTTTATTTTTTGCATCAAAAATTATTTTTAAATCATTTAAATGATTATTTTTAATTAGTTAATGAGAATTAATTAATTAAAAATACATTTAGGTATTTAAAAATTCCAAAAAAATTCACATTGCATTTTAATACATTTAGGAACATTATCAAACTTTCCAAACAAATTTCTTTTTGGTTCTTGACCTATGTTGACATTTTTCTTTGGAATTAAAATTCTTAAAAGTCAATATTTTTTCCCTAACTTGGAAAATTCTTTTCTGCCTAACCATGAGGAGTTTGATGTTGGTTCTTTTTGCATTGCATCCTTCATACCATGTAGTTTCTAGGGTAAAATTGGTTTGAATTTATCTTTCATTTTCAATTTGATGTGCATTTTTCCTTTTGAGGTGACTTAAAACCCTAGCTAATTTGAGAAAATCATAACTTTCCTTTGGTTAAGATTTAGGTCTCCTCCTTTGGGAAGTGAACTTGTGTAGGGTTAGGGTTCCTTTGATCCCATTTTCAATTTTTTATCATGTCATTTGCTTCTGGTTTTGAATTTTGTATTGCATGTTATGTATAAACCCTAATTTTTGCCTTTATTTGCATTCATCTCTCATATGCTTGCATACATGAACTTGCCATGACATTTTGTGCATTCACATGACTTCTAAGACATCTTAGGACATATTAGAATCATTTTTGATCATTGTATCATCCATTTTCCATGTTATGCATCCATTGCATTTCATAAACTTTCATGAACTTCCATGCTTCTTACTTGTCCCATTTGCATCCTCATCTCTTGTATGATCATCCACACTTCATGACATACATTTGCATCATCCCTTTGAATCATTTACATCATGTTTATGCTTCTGGTTTTGGTTTTCATCATTGCATCTTTCTCATTTTTTATTTCATTTCATTTCCTTTCACTAACTTTTCAGGTGGTAAGTTACTTTGAGAAGTGAATTTGCCTTCACTTCTCATAATCTCTTCTCATCTTTTATGTACCATTGCTGCATTTTGTATTTGTATTAGAGTGAGCTTGCTCATTCATGCTCCCTCCTCACTTTCTTTCTTCAAGCAACTTATCTTCTTAATTGAAGTAAGTTGTCTTGCTTCTTTCTGTTTCTCCTCCTTTCACCTACTTCTTCCTTGGTGGCTCTCCTTTAAGATCTCTTGCAAGCCTCATAAACCCTTGGAATACCCAAGCATGATAACAATTAGGGTTTGATTAGTCCCCCCATTAGTTTTACCTTTGTGTCATCTTTGAGTCTTCTTTTCTCTTAATCAAGGACTAAACCTTAAAGGTTTTAAGGCTTTGTGATTAAGCTTATGCCTGTATCCTTCTATTAGGATGGAGTGTATAACTTTAATCCTAAGTGTTAAACCCTTAATGTGTTTAAATCCTTTAATCAAATCATCTAATAATCACTAAGACATCAAGCTTGTAACTTGGGCCTTGCATTAGGGTTCTAATTCTTCCTTAATTGGTTAAGAAGGACTAACCCTAGTGTTAATGAACAAGTCCCTCTCAAGTTGTCTTACAAACCATAAAATCCTTTTCTTAATCTTACCATTAACTAAAATCCACTTTAATAAAGGCTTTGTTTTGTCATGAGGTTAATCCCTAATCATGGATTAAGTTGGGGTATCTTCCTCAGCTTAAATGTTCTCATCTATTATCCTTCTATTAGGATAGTGTAATGGGTCCATTAAATCTTTGATTATGGCTTAAACTCATTACTTAACACTAAACACAAAAACTCCAAAAAACATCTAAATAATTACAAGTAGGTTAATGATCTTAATCCTACATCATGGTGATTAAGTGTGGGGTGTTTACTTCATACTTAAGGTATTCTCATTACCCCTAATCAGAGGGAGGATGTGATAAGTTTACTAACCCTTGGTTTAGGCTTAAGCTCATTATCTTATGACAAATACCAAAAAGCAATAAAAGATTGAAAACACAAAAATAAACAATAATCGTCTCCTCCGGGATTCTTTTCTCATCATCTTCACTCACAAACGAGAACTCGCTTCTTCCGTCTAATGCAAGACAGTTTGCACCTGAGCCAGACAGGTCATACACTTGAGCATAGACAAGTAAGCAGTTCACAAGTCAATTTATCTTTCAGTCTCTTTGAGTCGAACTACGGTGTTCTGACTTCCTCATTGCACGAGAGGATACGTAGGCATAACTTAACAGTTATCGAACAAAAGTCTCTGTATATTCCCCCTCTTCTAGTATTATTCTTTAAGCCTCATAGTCTTGAGCTTCATACTATTTCCTTACACTGAAACTCCTCTTGTTCACTTCACATTTCTTTTACACTGACACTTGCATTCTTTTCCAGCTTTTGTACACAAAATAGCACTGAGACTACCCCTTTAAAACACAAATCTTTCAAGCGTGGATCCCGTCGAGTACGACGGACAATCTGGGTGCTAATACCTTCCCAGGTTGTAACCAACCCCCTTTCTCAGTTTCTCTGGTTCGCAGCCGTCTTATCCATATCTTTCTAGGTTTATGTAGCATTACCTTTCCTTTGGGATAAAAATGCCTAGCTGGCGACTCTTTTCTTTTCAGTTCACCCTTGTGTGTTCTCTCCTTTCGCCGACCGTTCGCGTCTGTACCCCATCTGACTTAGCCTCATTTGGTGGGAGCGACAGCTTGGAGACTCTGCTGGGGACCCTTATACTGTAACCAGGGCTTCTGGTTCTTTTTGTGGGTTCCTCCTAGCGCTTGTTTGATTTGTGTTTACTGGGGTGTTATGTGCTAATTGTGTTTATTTATTTGCTTTATTTACTGCTTTATGTACATCTTTATTTATTGCTTTCCTTTACAGTTTTTCATATTTCATACTGTCATTATCATTGCTGGACCTGGCTTCTGTTTTGGTGGGTGGGGTTCCATTGAGAGTTTAAGGTCCTATACCAGGGACCTGAGAGACACCTAGGCTAGAGTGGTTCATGTTCTTTCCCATTCCATTTCGGTCTGGTGCGGGAATATGAAACACGGTTCAGATGTGGGTTTCTTCTTGAGAACTCTGTGCTACAGATTTCCTGTAGTGCTAGGGCTATCTAGGAAGCCTGCTAAGTCTGGATGACCTTTATTATGACCTTCAGAAGCTGAGGTGAATTAGAGGAGGATCTTTTATGGTTATTGTAAACATTGTACCTCCGGGTTAGAAGGGTTTACACTTCTCATAACTGATCCAAGTCTGAGGATCCTTGTTTTAGAACATTACCTGTGAGGGGGGTTGGGCTGTTTACAGGTTTGGAGGTACCCTTGGCCACATCATACCATGTTACTATAATGTTTAAGAGTACCTCATTTTGGACAGTTCTTGTGATTAACCCTGGACATGTGACTCTTTATTTGAGTCCCCCACCTTGGTTACTGGATTTCTAAGCCTTCATCTGGACTTTTTGAACATACATGGGCCTTATATCAAGACAGATAATCAGATCCAGCTTGATCACAAACCCTTGCATATCATTTGCATATATCATCATTGCATCATTTAACATTTGTTTATTTGTTTTTCAGGGTATTCACATCATATCTGGTTTGGTTTTGACCCCTTCTTCTGTATAGACCTCTGCTTCATCAGTTATCTGCTTCAGCTATCTTCATCATCACCAGCATCAGCCTGTGATCTTCACCAGCATTTGTCTCCAGTTTCTTCAGCAGCACTCATGACTACTCCCAGGAAGAGCCACATATCCTACCACTTCTTTGAACTTGTGTTGACTGGTATCAGGAAGGTCCAGTCACTTATTACACCTGACCACATCCCATTGTTTAGAGAGCATTATGGAGGTATCCTGGATATGGTTATGGACCTTGACCCTTCTCAAAGGAGCATGATCCACACATGCTTGCAGTTCTATGACCCTCCTTTCAGATACTTCACCTTCCCAGACTTTCAGCTAGGGCGTTTGCTGGAAGAGTTTTCCTCATTGATTGGAGTACCTATCAGGGGTGGAATCCCTTTCAACCCAGAAATGACTTTTCCCAGAAATGAAGAGGTAGCAAAGGCACTATACCTGGCGCCTGCTTTGATTGAGCAAAGTATGACAACAAAAGCTGGGATCCCTGGTTTGCACTTGGACTTTTTGATTTCTCAGGCCATCTTGAAGGCCTCATTGGGGGAGTGGAGGGCAGTTTGTGCACTGTTAGCCCTCAGCATATATGGGGCTATACTGTTTGCAGATGAGCCCAAATTTGTCAGCAAGAATGCCATCCATCTGTTTCTCCTGAAGAACCCAGTACCCACACTACTGGGAGACTTTTATTATCCCATCCATCAGAGGAATGAGAAACAAAGGGGGAAGTTGGTAAGATATTGTGCTCCTTTGTTTTACACCTGGCTGCTCAAACACCTACCTAAGTCATATGCCTTCTTGAATCCTCACCAACAGAAGAATTGGGCCAAGAGGCTCATTGCTTTGACTTCAGATGATATTAGATGGTGCACCCAGAGCACCAAAGGCAAGGACATTATCACCAGCTGTGGACAATACCCAAATGTGCCTCTGATAGGAGTAAAGGGTTGCATCAACTACAATCCTTTACTGTTTAAGAGACAACTGGGCTATGCTTTGGTTCACCCTCCCAGAGTACAAGATTTAGCTGAGACCCTGTATTGTGAAGTAAAACCTAATTCAGCTGCTGTCAGGCAAGCATCCTGGGCTTGGGACAACATTCAGACAAAAGGGATGGCTATTCTTGGAAGGTGTAATAATGTTGCTTTAGCCCAATACTATGACTGGTCCCGTACTAGAGCTCAGATTACTGGAATGCCTTTCACCTTGGAAGACATACCTGGACCATCTACAGTACAGCCAGCAGCAACTGTCAGCCTGGAAGAATTTGAGAAGCTAAAGGAAAGAAATGAGAATCTATCTCAAGCTTTGAAGAAGACTCTTTGGGAAAGGAGTGATGGTCGTCTGGACATTGAGAGATTGGAGAAGATCAGGGTGGAGCATCTTGCCAAAATTGAGAAGACAGAGGACTACATCAGGAAAGCAAGAGCTGGGGAACAAATATTGAAGAATGCCTGTAAAGAGGCCAAAATTCAGAAGGCTAGGACTGAGCTCTATCTGCAAGAGAGTCAGGCTAGGTGGGTCAGGATCACTGAGGCCCGTACACAGGAAGACCAGAAAACTCAAGCCAAGATAGAACAGCTAGAGGCCAATGAGAAGAAGCAGCAGGAAGCTTTGCTGGCAGCACAGAAGGAGATTTCAGAGTTGAAAATCAGAGCAGGGTTGAAAAGATCAAAGGACCAGGACAGGCATAAGAAGCTGACCACTGCCATTGCTACTAGGAACCTCCTCATTAGGACCATTACAGAGCACCCAGCTGGTCCAGTGACTGAGGCACTCCTGAAGGAGGTCAAGGAGGATGAGTTTGGATTGGATGTCTGATTCTTTGTTTGTTGTTATTTCCATTTGATGTACTTTTCCTTTATTGTATTTTGACCCTCCATTGGCATGTGTTGTAAAACAGACTATGTATTGTTCATCATTTGTAATATATTAGTTTGTTTTCATTGGGCTTCTTTTCTCAGCAACATCAATCATCTTCCTCGAGGTCCGGAAAGGTCAAAACCAAGAACCAAACCGGATACCTTGGAAAACAAATAAGCATACTGCATTGCATACTAACTTTTGTTTTGTTTTGTAGGTTTTATTATTTTTGTCTCTAACTTTGTTGTGATCTCAGGAAACATTGCTCGTCGCCGAGTGTTCCCTGTCAACCGCGCGCACCGGTACCCGACTTGCAACAACCTTCCCGGTATTCAAATGGAACAAGTACAGCAGGATCTGACTGAGGTCAGAAATCAGATGGCTAATGAGAGAGTGGAAATGAGAAATCAGATGTCTCAATTCATGGCTGTAATGACTGGCTTAGCCCAGAGTCAGGAAAGATTAAGAGAGCTGGTGGAAAGACAAACTCATGAGGAGCCACATCTTGGAACAGGAGGAACTAGTAACAATGAACGGGGTCAGCCTCATATTGATCCACCAATATTTGGACCTCATCTGGATCCAGAAGTTAACATCCCGAGAAATGTGCCAGGTAATACTGCTGGGGGAAGAATCCTGCAAGAGGATCCCCAGGAAGAGCAATTTACTGTTATGGGGGCTGGAGATGAAGTATATGACAGGAGATTGGACGAAATTGTTGAGAAGTTGAGATCTTTGGAGTCACAGAATTCTTTGGGCTTCGATGTGATGGATATGGGACTGGTGGATGGGGTGAGAATTCCCCACAAATTTAAACCCCCATGCTTTGAAAAGTACAATGGCACCTTCTGCCCACGAACTCACTTGCAATCTTTCCTGGGAAGACTTAAAGCTTATACTATGGATGAGAAGCTGTGGATGTTCTACTTTGAAGACAGTCTGACTGGGGCTTCAAGAGAGTGGTATTCACATTTGTCTAGGACCACTGTCAGATGCTGGAAGGATTTAGCAGAAGCTTTCATCAGGAAATATCAGTATAATCTGGACATGGCTCCTAACAGGACCCTTCTGATGGGAATGTCTCAATCTTCCCGAGAAAGCTTCAGGGAATATGCCCAAAGGTGGAGACAGCTTGCTGCTGCTGTCCAACCACCCATGTCAGAAAGGGAAATGGATGACATGTTCATGAATACATTGCAAGGGACCTATATTGATAGATTGGCTGCTTTTTCCTCTACCAGTTTTGCTGATGTGGTCATAGCCGGTGAAAGAATTGAAAGCCTTTTAAAGATGGGCAAAATCTCCGATAGTGGTGCAAGTTCATCCAGTAATCCCAGAAAGCCTTTTGTGGGACCCCGAAGAGCCGGTGAGACCAATTCCATTCATGCAAGCAGGGGCAGACCTCAGTATGTTCACCGGTCAGTAGCAGCTGTTACCATTCCAGCTCCGATTCCTCAACAATCAGCATATCCTCAACAACAACCACAATATCAACAACAAGTTCAGTATCCGCAACAGAGAACCTACAACAACAGCAACAACAACCAACAACAACGTCCTTTCCAGCAAAGACCATCACAAGCAAACAAGGTAATTGACCCAATTCCCATGCCATATGCTGCACTCTTGCCACAACTCCTGAAGCTCAACCTAGTTGAATTAAGGACATTGGCACCTCCAGATCCCACCAATATGCCAAAGAACTATTATGCCAATGCCAGGTGTGCATTCCACTCAAACGCACCGGGGAATAATACTGAAAAATGCAGGGCCTTATAGATGAAAGTCCAAGACCTGGTGGACTCAAAAGCTCTCAACTTTGCACCTCCCCCAAATGTTACAAGGAATCCAATGCCCAGTCACAACGGGCCTAGGATTAATGCTATTGAGGAAGGCAAACTATCCACCTTAATCACCAGTGTTGCACAAATTCAAACACCTTTGGTCGAAATCAAAGCTCAGCTTTTAGAATGCCAAGTGTTCCCTGGGCGTGAGCTCGGCTGTGGGTATTGCAATATCGCAGTCAATGGGTGTGAAAGGCTGAGAGACGGCATATATGGTCTTATTAAGGATGGTATTCTTCAGATTACGACAACATCGCCTACAAATCCAACAATTCCTTCATCAACAGTCACATATACTCCTACAACGACAACACCCATTATTCCATCAGTTCCTGCTACAATCCAAACACCTCCGACAACATCAGCAACAATTAATGAAAGTGTCTCAACGGTTACAATATACTACGATCCTGCAAATGTTCCTACCAACAGTTCACAACAAAATGTTACTCCTGTCAGAGCACCAGTTACCATATACTATGACCCACACACCATTGTGGTCCCCTCTACAGCTGCTATCAGTCCGGTCACTATCACAGTGCCTGGGCCAGTTCCTTACGAAAGCAATAATGCCATCCCTTGGCATTATGGCTAAGATCTGTATTGCGAGGGGCAGAAAATCACTTTGGAATCATCAACTTCTTCACCTCAGATAGACAATGTGGGGGGAGGCGGAGGCTTCACTAGGAGCGGACGTCTCTTTGCCTCACAAATTCCAAGACCCATTGCCGAAGCAGAAGCTGCTGCTAAGGCAAAAGGGAAGAGCATGGTGCAAGAAGAACTAGTTGCTAGAGAAGCTTTGAAGACTCCTTTTGATCAAGAGGTTGATGAATTCATGAGAATCATAAAAAAAGTGATTACAAGGTGGTAGACCAGCTTCACCAAACGCCTTCCAAAATATCCATATTATCATTGCTAATGTGCTCCGAGGCTCATCGGAACACACTATTAAAAGTCATGCATGCAGCTTATATGCCGGAGGAGATTACCATTAATCAGTTAGAGGTTGTGGTTGGAAATGTCAACGCTAGTAATGGGCTAGGATTTACCAACACTGATTTGACAACGGAAGGTCGCAATCACAACAAGGCTTTGCATATTACCTTGGAGTGTAAGGGTGCAGTTCTTTCTCACGTACTAGTGGACACAGGGTCATCCCTCAATGTCCTGCCCAAGAAAGCCCTTGTGAAGCTGGAATATGATGGATTGGCACTACGCCCAAGTAATTTGGTAGTAAGAGCCTTTGATGGTTCTAAAAGATCAGTTCTGGGAGAGATAGAGTTACCAATAATGATTGGCCCACAGGTTTTCAAAACGACCTTCTTTGTGATGGATATACAGCCTGCCTACAGCTGTCTATTGGGTAGACCATGGATACACGCCGCTGGCGCCGTGACGTCAACCCTTCACCAGAAGTTAAAATTCGAGTGGGAAGGCCAAGTCATTACTATTTGTGGGGAGGAGGATATTTTTGTTAGCCAGCTGGCTACTTTCAAGTACATTGAGATGGATGGGGAGATCCATGAAACCATGAGCCAAGGGTTTGAGGCCCTTAATATTAATGAAACATCTGCTGTGCTTGGGACCTCCATCACATCATATCAACAAGCCCGAAAGGTTGTTGAGGAGGGTACCGCTCAAGGCTGGGGCAAGCTGCTGCCAATAGAAAAGAAAGAAGACCGATTCGGGTTGGGTTACAGACCAACTCGACAGGATCAATCAGAGGCTGCAAAGGAGCCCAAGTTTGTCAGCGGGGGAATTCTCACCCTGGATGCTGTGAATAGCTTGGAAGTTGAGTTGGGAGACGAGCGCAACCTGGAGAGCTGGATACGTCCAAAGACCCCGGGGAGCCATGTCTCAAACTGGTCTTCCCAGGAAATTATAAGGGTTACTCCTACAGAGTAATTATTATTTCCTGTATTTTGAAGCATGCATCAAGTCCTGCATCTTGCCCAAGATGTCAGGACTCATTTTGTAATCGGGCCATCTTGTATTTTGTGCAAAGATCAATTAATGAATATCAGGACATCTTTTGCAAATGAGTCTTTTCTTTTCCGCTCACTGTTTTTCATTTTTCACTTTTTGTACAAAAATAAAATGGCAATGTTTTTCAAAATAAATAACTTCATCTTCACTTTTTCTAAATAAAATAAAACTGATCACTAAAATGAACAAATCTAAACCCTTGCAGAAAGTGCCCTCCAAACTGCACCGACAACAACACTGCTATGACTTCGTATGACTTTGACAATCCAATCAATCAAGCTGATGAAGGGGTTGAAGAAGATTATGAGCGTCCTGAAGAGCTAGCCAGGTTGATAAGGCAAGAGGAGAAGGTTATCACTCCTCATCAGGAGGAGGTTGAGACGGTTAATCTTGGTACAGAAGAAGACTTGAAAGAAGTTAAGATCGGGGCCTGCCTGCAAGATTCAGTAAAAGAGTAACTGATTAACATGCTTCGGGAATATGTGGATGTTTTTGCTTGGTCTTATCAGGATATGCCAGGGTTGGACACCGACATTGTCATGCACAAGCTACCTCTGAAAGAAGACTGCCCACCAGTAAAACAGAAGCTGCGCCGTACTCGCCCAGATATGGCCATGAAGATAAAAGAAGAGGTACAAAAACAGTGGGACGCCGGTTTCCTTGCTGTGACTATCTATCCGTCGTGGGTTGCTAATATTGTACCTGTGCCTAAGAAAGATGGCAATGTGAGAATGTGTGTGGATTACCGGGATCTGAACAGAGCCAGCCCAAAAGACGACTTCCCTTTACCTCACATTGATGTATTGGTCGACAATACGGCTCAGTTCTCGGTGTTTTCCTTCATGGATGGATTTTCAGGATACAATCAGATCAAAATGTCGCCTGAAGACATGGAGAAAACAACTTTCATCACACCCTGGGGCACGTTCAGTTATAAGGTGATGCCATTCGGACTGAAGAATGCGGGTGCCACTTATCAACGGGCTATGGTAACATTATTCCATGACATGATCCACAAAGAAATTGAATGTTATGTGGATGACATGATTGCCAAGTCCCTCACATAAGAAGACCACCTGGTAAATCTGTTGAAGTTATTCAAGCATCTGAGGAAGTACCAATTGAAGTTAAACCCCAACAAATGCACATTCGGGGTGCGATCCGGTAAGCTGCTGGGATTTATTGTAAGTGAGAAAGGGATTGAAGTTGACCCTGACAAAGTCAAAGCCATTCAAGAAATGCCTGTACCGAAGACTGAAAAAGAAGTTCGGGGGTTCTTAGGCAGATTGAACTACATTTCAAGGTTCATATCTCACCTTACTGCAACCTGTGAACCCTTGTTCAAGTTGTTAAGAAAAGAACAAACGGTCAGGTGGAACGAAGACTGCCAGAGGGCTTTTGACAAAATCCAGGAATACTTACAAGAGCCTCTAATCCTTATGCCTCCAGTGGAAGGAAGACCTCTAATCATGTACTTGACAGTATTAGAAGAGTCAATGAGGTGTGTGCTGGGCCAGCATGATGAGTCTGGTCGAAAAGAGTATGCAATATACTACCTAAGCAAAAAGTTTACCGACTGTGAACAACGTTATTCACTGCTCGAGAAAACTTGCTGTGCTTTAGCGTGGGCTGCTCACCGACTGAGACAGTATATGTTAACCCACACTACTTTATTGATCTCAAAGATGGACCCAGTCAAGTATATATTCGAGAAGCCAACACTTACCGGACGGGTTGCAAGATGGCAAATGATCCTCACGGAATATGACATTCAATACACATCTCAAAAATCCATCAAAGGAAGTGTATTGTCTGATTATCTCGCTGAGCAACCCATTGATGATTACCAGCCTATGAGATTTAACTTCCCTGATGAAGACATCATGTTCATAAAAGCAAAAGATCATGAAGAGCCTATTCACACTGAAGGGCCTGACCCGGAAGAAGAATGGACTATGATGTTTGACGGGGCTGTTAATATGAATGGTCGTGGCATTGGTGCAGTACTCATTACACCTAAGGGAGTTCACATGCCTTTCTCGGCAAAACTCACCTTTAACTGCACTAACAACGAAGCTGAATACGAAGCTTGTATTATAGGTCTTGAGGAAGCCATTGAACTCAGGATAAAGACATTGACTGTGTTCGGAGCTTCTGCTCTGGTAATTAATCAAACCAACGGCAAATGGTACACCTACCAAGATCATCTGATACCTTATCAGGATTATACAAGGAGGTTGTTGACCTTCTTCACAACAGTCAAACTTGAATATATCCCTCGAGATGAAAATCAGTTCGCAGATGCTCTGGCTACCATTTCATCCATGATCAAAGTTCAAGCTGCCAACTTTGTGCCCCGGATTTCAGTGTCCAGACTTGACAGACCGGCATACGTGTTCTCAGCAGATGTTGTCAAAGACGACAAGCCTTGGTTCCATGACATTAAGTGCTTCTTGGAGGGTCAAACATACCCACCTGGGGCATCATCCAATGATAAGAAGACATTGAGAAGGCTGGCTGGTAGTTTCTTCTTGAATACTGATGGTTCCCTGTATAAGAGAAACTTTGATATGGTACTTCTCAGATGTGTTGATAAGGCAGAAGCAGACTTGTTGATGCACGAGGTACACGAAGGATCCTTTGGTACCCATGCTGGAGGGCATGCTATGGCTAAAAAGTTGCTAAGGTCAGGCTATTACTGGATTACAATGGACGCAGACTGTTGTGCGTATGCCAGAAAATGCCATAAATGCCAGATCTATGCGGATAAAGTGCATGTGCCTCCGAATCCTCTGAATGTGATGTCTTCACCCTGGCCATTTGCCATGTGGGGCATTGATATGATTGGCAAGATTGAACCGACTGCTTCAAATGGCCACAGATTCATCTTGGTAGCCATTGACTATTTTACCAAGTGGGTCGAAGCGGTTTCTTATGCAAATGTTACAAGGCAAGTAGTAGCCCGATTCCTGAAGAGGGACATCATCTGTCGGTATGGAGTTCCCGAACGAATCATTACTGATAATGGTTCCAACTTAAACAACAAAATGATGGCAGAACTGTGCCGGGACTTCAAGATCCAACACCATAACTCTTCTCCTTACAGGCCAAAGATGAATGGCGCTGTAGAGGCAGCTAATAAGAATATCAAGAAGATTGTGCAGAATATGGTGGTTACCTACAAAGACTGGCATGAAATGCTACCATTTTCTTTACATGGGTACCGAACGTCAATCAGAACATCCACTGGGGCAACACCGTATCAACTTGTGTATGGTATGGAGGCAGTCCTACCTGTTGAAGTTGAATTACCCTCCTTGCGGGTACTAATGGATGTCAAACTAAACAAGGCAGAATGGGTCCGATCCCGATAATAACTGAATCTGATTGAAGAGAAGAGATTAGCTGCAATCTGTCATGGGCAGCTGTATCAGAAAAGAATGAAGAAAGCCTTCGATCAAAAAGTCAGGCTTCGAGAATACCAAGTAGGGGATCTTGTGCTAAAAAGACTCCTCCCTCCTCATACAGACCACAGGGGCAAGTGGACTCCGAATTATGACGGTCCGTTCATAGTAAAAAAGGTTTTCTCTGTTGGAGCGCTGATGCTCAGTACTATGGATGGTGAAGACCTCCTGTCCCCTGTGAATTCAAATGCAGTTAAAAAATACTTCGCATAAAAAATGACCCGCTGGACATAAAAATAGAATAAAAGACTCGGGCAAAAATAAAGGAAAAAAAAAATGTACACCCGCTGAGTTGAAAAGCCACATTGGACAACTCAGGCAAAAATGGGTATCCCGGTGGATTGAAAACTCGAAAGGGCGATCCACGCAAAATAAGGGAATAAGCGAACAATTGCATTCTGAATTCGTCTGTATCACTTACAACACGACAAGCTTCGAAAGGTTAAAGCCTCGGTCAGAATCAACCTTCTTCAAAAAGCAAGATGAGAAGAACACCAATGTCATACAAGTCATAGCAAAAGGGAAGCATTGAAGCGTCATCAACATTGCCACCATCTTTTTGTTTCTCAATTTGTAACAATCTCCTCATTTCAGGGGATCTGTTTCTTTGACTGTATTTGCCAATTCAGGGCACGCAAATTAATAAAATCAGATTTTTAGTCACGTTTCGTCTCGTACCTTCTATTTTCCTTTGCAAAAAAAATGTCCGATATCCTTAATATAATGATTGCATAAATACAGATGCGTCTTTTCTAAAGTTATATGCTTATTGGGAATATACTTACTCCCGGGAGTGTCTAAACTCCTATAACGGAATCCAATAAAGGATACCTCGGGGTACTTGTGCGTTTCTTTGTCGTAACAGGATTGCAGGTATTCAGAACACAACATGGGGCATGAGATTTTCTCCCCAACAAGTTGCCAAATCATTACTTCCTCGACATGTCTTCCAAACAGTATCATAAGGGGCTCATTTCCCCAACTGAATTCAACATCCTCAAACAGGACTCCCCACAGGAATCTCTAGGAAGATCGTCCAGTGATCATTCCTCCCCAGTCAAGTGTCAGACAGGGAACCATCTCCCCACGAAGTTCCAATCTCTATCCAGAAGAGCAATGCCTGAAGATCTCACAACAAAGTGGCGAAAGCTCCCGCAGACCCCAGCTGGGCTCCTCATCACCAAGGATAAGTCTATCAGTGACCTGTTCCTCAAAGCAGAGTCATATATATCAGATCTACCAACAATCTCACCCCCAGCTGGGATATTTCCTTCAAGCAGATCAGCCAGAGATCTTCACCACAGCGGGATCCGTATCCCGGATCGGTATCTTTTGCATAATCATAGCATTCGCATCATATTTCCCTAGAGCGTAGCATTCCGTCTGATACGGAGCATTACGACAAAAATCAAGCATATATCATAATCATAAGCCATTTATCGAACCAAACACTCGTAAATACTGACATTCTATCAACAATATACAAAATACTTCCCAAATTCCCCGACAGAAAGCCAAAGCATCCTCTTTGCACTCACAAATACAAACACATGCTCCTTTTTGCACTCGTCTGTGTCATCATTCCCCAGTAAAGTCGCCCGAACGTTCTCTATAGACAGATACATATATGTACACTTCCCTGACACCCGTCCGTGTCACCTTCCCCCAGCATAGTTGCCTAAACACTTTGTAAACCAAATACTTGTTTATAATACACGTCTTCCGATACTCGTCCGTGTCGTGCTCTCCCCAGCAAGTTGAACACTCGTATGTGTCTCACTCATGTTTACTTATTTCAGATACTCGCCCGTATCTTGTTTACACCACTTGTCCTTCTCAGATTCAACACTCGTCCGTGTTCTTTGTTAACCAGTTGATACTCGTCCGTATCATCATCTCTGAGCATGCGTCAGCATTTGTTTCTACTGATACTCGTCTGTATCATAGTCTTAAGGATGCTCGGCCGCATCTTTAGTCTATACACCGTGTCAGACACTTATACCTTTTCTTTCTTGAAATTAGACACTTGTCTGTGTCTACCATTCCCCAGAAGAACTCCCGGCAAATCTTGATAAATTATCTCCTTTTATCTGACATTCGTCCTGTGTCATGATATTTCCGGCAGGCGTGCCCTGCCAGGTGATCGTCTTTCACCTTCTTGATGATCGTCCTTCATCGTCCCCAGCGGAGTCTCTATTCATTAGAACCCCTTCCTATCCGACATTCGTCCTATGTCGTGATACTTGAGCAGCCGTCCCCTGCTAGGTGATCGTCCTTCACCTTTTGATGATCGTCCTTCATCATTTTATCCGATGGTCGTCCCCATCATTGATCCTGTTATCTGACATTCGTCCTATGTCATGATAAACCCTGAGAGCAGCCGTACCCTGCTAGGTGATCGTCCTTCACCTCTTGATGATCGTCCTTCATCATGCTTATCCGATGGCCGTCCCCATCGTCGACCTTTTCTATCCGGCATTCGTCCTATGTCGTGATACTTGTGACAGCCGTACCCTGCCAGGTGATCGCCATTCACCTTAGATGACCGTCCCTCATCTTATCCCCAACAGAGCAGCCGTCCCCTGCTAGGTGATCGTCCTTCACCTTTGATGACCGTCCCTCATCATTCAAACCTGATGGCCGTCCCCATCATTTCCTCTACCTTTAATCCCCGGAGAATCTTATTTCTTTGCCTGGTGGCCGTCCCCATCATGATCTCTCTATTTCCCCAGCATGTCGGTCGTCCCCGTCATTACTTCACCCCCAGCAGTCGTCCTCTGCTCGACGGTCGTCCTCTGTCGCCCGCACTTTATAAATCATACTATACTTTCTTTTACAATCTATATCCCTTTTCTTCTTCATTTCAGTGAGTGCAAATTTCGGACTATCTTTGGTATTCAACAACAAGTTATCTTGTTTGCCTGTTAAGCCGTCGCTCACATCCTACACAGCTAACTCATGTTTGAATAGGGGCAGCTGTAAACACCCCAAATTTTCCCTCACTCTTTTCACCATGTCTTGTGATCTTTTCATTTGCATAGATTCAATCATAGCATCTCATATTGCATTTTTGCTTCACTGCATTGATTCAAAATCACCTGCATCTAGGGTTTGTGATCAGATGAATCCAAGGGGGGCTTCTGAGCCACTCCAAAGGGCTTCAATCATTTAAAAAGGTCCCATGTATGTTCAATCATCATATTACATCCTCCCAAGATCAAGAAAGTCAAAAACCACAAGAACTGAGGAAGGCATGGAAGCAGAGCCAAACTTAACTGCACAAATGACCTAAAATTAGGGTTTTGGTTTCAGAGGCCATAACTCCAAATTTTTTGGTCATTCTTGTTTCTATTGGTCTCTATATGTTATGAGAATCATACATACCAATTTTCATGAAGAAATTCAATGGGGAAGGCATATGATCAAAAGATGACTTCTTGAGCAAGTCAGTGCAAAATCAGGGCATCTGAGACCCCCAATAATCCAACCAAAGGGTATTCTCCATCATTTTGAATGTGTATGAACTTTATTTGATCTTGGAAGAAGTTATAAGTTCACAAAATTGAAGAATTTCAAGCCATTTGCAAAGTTGCCATTTTGGGAAAGTGACTTGTAATGTAAACTTGCCATTTTGGGAAAGTTTTTCAACCTCTTCTTTTTTATTCAAAAATGCTTCAAATGAAAAATTCTTTGTCATGAAAGTTGTAGATTGGATCCTCCCATTTTCAAAAAGTACAAGAACTTGATCTAATTCATTTTAGAACAAAAGTTATGGCCTTGCAAAGTTGGATAAAATCACTTAATTTTCACTTTTGTGCCAAAGAGGAAACTCTCAAAAACACTTGCCAAAACCAAATGTGACCTCAAATCAACTTCTAACCATCATACAAACATCACACATGACTTAAAATTCAGATTGGCCCAAGGATTTCTCAAGTTTCATGACTTAAACTTCAAGAATTTCAAAAGGGGCCAAAATTGGACAAAGTTGCAAACTGATCCAAATCCCTTCATCCACTTGCCACAGCTCACAAAATTTGATTTCATGACACTCCTTGATCCTTGCTGCGCAGGACACCCCATTGTCCTTGGCCTGCCATGTGCCCATACCTCAAGTACACCAACTTTTGACATTTTGGCAACTTGCCCATACCAATCAACATAGGCCAGCACCCACTCCCTGACCTATCACACTTCTTTATGTGGATCAAAACCAAGCAAAATCACAACACAACACAGCCTGAAACTCCAAGAACTCAGCACACTCCAAAATCCCAAAATTTGCAAAAGCCTTCGAATCTCTTGATTCAACCATCAAACCTTCAAGTTTCTTTCACCATTCAACTCACCATGATCCACTAATCACTTCCCACCTTTCATTTGGCCCTAAAACCTTCACAATCAAAAATACGATTTTCACATTCCACAAACTGAACTTCTGCCATTTTCATTTTGAGGCCATATAAACTCCAACCAAGCATCACAAACACTTGAGGAGGATCATTGGAGTTGGATTGAAGCAAGGAACTGGCCAGAAAGTACCATTTTCGAAAGCTTCAGTTCAGGTAACCTCAAGAACAAATTTTCCATAAATGTGTTTTTAAGTTTCTAATTGATTCTCCATGATTCACTAATGATCCTGATATGTTTAATTTTGGAAATGGTCAAGTATTAAGCATGTATTGAACCTCTGAAATTTTCTGCGTATTTTCTGTTTGGCTTCGATTCTTGATCTTGAGTAAAAATAAATGAGTTTTAGGGCTGGATTCATGTTTAGGGTTGTTAGATGTTTGATTCTGGAGAGTTAGAGAGCTTAGGATTGCGTATGGAGTGAGATAGCACATTTGGCTGGCCGGAGAAGATGACCGGAACACTGTTCCGGTCACCTGAAAGTAATTAGGGCATCAGATTAGGGTTTAATCATAATTAGTGAAGTTTGAATGTGGTCCGTCCATTAGCGCGCGAAGTCAATTCCCTCCCTTTTCCTTTTGAACCTCAGCCACTGGATCTGATTACTTTCATTAATTCGTATTTTAAATTCATTTTAATTGCATTTTCTTTATCATTTTATTAAAAATAGTAAAATACATCAAAAAATTCTGAAATTTTTTATCAAATCTTTTAATAATTTTCAGAACCCAAAAATATTTTTATTTTTATTTTTTGCATCAAAAATTATTTTTAAATCATTTAAATGATTATTTTTAATTAGTTAATGAGAATTAATTAATTAAAAATACATTTAGGTATTTATAAATTCCAAAAAAATTCACATTGCATTTTAATACATTTAGGAACATTATCAAACTCTCCAAACAAATTTCTTTTTGGTTCTTGACCTATGTTGACATTTTTCTTTGGAATTAAAAATCTTAAAAGTCAATATTTTTGCCCTAACTTGGAAAATTCTTTTCTGCCTAACCATGAGGAGTTTGATGTTGGTTCTTTTTGAATTACATCCTTCATACCATGTAGTTTATAGGGTAAAATTGGTTTGAATTTATCGTTTATTTTCAATTTGATGTGCATTTTTCCTTTTGAGGTGCCTTAAAACCCTAGCTAATTTGAGAAAATCATAACTTCCCTTAGGTTAAGATTTAGGTCTCCTCCTTTGGGCAGTGAACTTATGTAGGGTTAGGGTTCCTTTGATCCCATTTTCAATTTTTTATCATGTCATTTGCTTCTGGTTTTGAATTTTGTATTGCATGTTATGTATAAACCCTAATTTTTGCCTTTATTTGCATTCATCTCTCATATGCTTACATACATGAACTTGCCATGACATTTTGTGCATTCACATGACTTCTAAGACATCTTAGGACACATTAGAATCATTTTTGATCATTGTATCATCCATTTTCCATGTTATGCATCCATTGCATTTCATAAATTTCATTAACATCCATGCTTCTTACTTGTCCCATTTGCATCCTCATCTCTTGTATGATCGTCCACACTTCATGACATACATTTTCATCATCCCTTTGCATCATTTACATCATGTTTATGCTTCTGGTTTTGGTTTGCATCATTGCATCTTTCTCATTTTTTATTTCATTTCATTTCCTTTCACTAACTTTTCAGGTGGTAAGTTACTTTGAGAAGTGAATTTGCCTTCACTTCTCATAATCTCTTCTCATCTTTTATGTACCATTGCTGCATTTTGTATTTGTATTAGAGTGAGCTTGCTCATTCATGCTCCCTCCTCACTTTCTTTCTTCAATAAACTTATCTTCTTAATTGAAGTAAGTTGTCTTGCTTCTTTCTGTTTCTCCTCCTTTCATCTGCTTCTTCCTTGGTGGCTCTCCTTGAAGATCTCTTGCAAGCCTCATAAACCCTTGGAATACCCAAGAATGATAACAATTAGGGTTTGATTAGTCCCCCATTAGTTTTATCTTTGTGTCATCTTTGAGTCTTCTCTTCTCTTAATCAAGGACTAAACCTTAAAGGTTTTAAGGCTTTGTGATTAAGCTTATGCCTGTATCCTTCTATTAGGATGGAGTGTATAACTTTAATCCTAAGTGTTAAAACCTTAATGTGTTTAAATCCTTTAATCAAATCATCTAATAATCACTAAGACATCAAGCTTGTAACTTGGGCCTTGCATTAGGGTTCTAATTCTTCCTTAATTGGTTAAGAAGGACTAACCCTAGTGTTAATGGACAAGTCCCTCTCAAGTTGTCTTACAAACCATAAAATCCTTTTCTTAATATTACCATTAACTAAAATCCACTTTAATAAAGGCTTTGTTTTGTCATGAGGTTAATCCCTAATCTTGTATTAAGTTGGGGTATCTTCCACAGCTTAAATGTTCTCATCTATTATCCTTCTATTAGGATAGTGTAATGGGTCCATTAAATCTTTGATTATGGCTTAAACTCATTACTTAACACTAAACACAAAAACTCCAAAAAACATCTAAATAATTACAAGTAGGTTAATGATCTTAATCCTACATCATGGTGATTAAGTGTGGGGTGTTTACTTCATACTTAAGGTATTCTCATTACCCCTAATCAGAGGGAGGATGTGATAAGTTTACTAACCCTTGGTTTAGGCTTAAGCTCATTATCTTATGACAAATACCAAAAAGCAATAAAAGATTGAAAACACAAAAACAAACAATAATCGTCTCCTCCGGAATTCTTTTCTCATCATCTTCACTCACAAACGAGAACTCGCTTCTTCCGTCTAATGCAAGACAATTTGCACCTGAGCCAGACAGGTCATACACTTGAGCATAGACAAGTAAGCAGTTCACAAGTCAATTTATCTTTCAGTCTCTTTGAGTCGAACTACGGTGTTCTGACTTCCTCATTGCACGAGAGGATACGTAGGCATAACTTAATAGTTATCGAACAAAAGTCTCTGTATATTCCCCTCTTCTAGTATTATTCTTTAAGCCTCATAATCTTGAGCTTCATACTATTTCCTTACACTGACACTCCTCTTGTTCACTTCACATTTCTTTTACACTGACACTTGCATTCTTTTCCAGCTTTTGTACACAAAATAACACTGAGACTACCCCTTTAAAACACAAATCTTTCAAGCGTGAATCCCGTCGAGTACGACGGACAATCTGGGTGCTAATACCTTCCCAGGTTGTAACCAACCCCCTTTCTCTGTTTCTCTGGTTCGCAGCCGTCTTATCCATATCTTTCTAGGTTTATGCAGCATTACCTTTCCTTCGGGATAAAAATGCCTAGCTGGCGACTCTTTTCTTTTCAGTTCACCCTTGTATGTTTTCTCCTTTCGCCGACCGTTCGCGTCTGTACCCCATCTGACTTAGCCTCATTTGGTGGGAGCGACAAGGCCCAAGTTACAAGATGAAGTTTTGATGATTATTAATGTGTTTTGATTAAGAGGTTTAAACAAATTAAAGGTTTAACACTTAGGATTAAGGTTATACACTCCATCCTAAGAGAAGGATGCATGCATAACCCTAATTCCAAAGTCCTAAAACTTTAAGAGTTTAGTCTCTGACTATTGAGATGAGAAGAGAGACTCAAAGGTAAAAGCTAAGGGGGACTAATATCAACCCTAATTATTATCATGCTTGGATGTTCCTATGGTTTGTGAGGCTTTAAGAGAGATCTTCAAGGAAGCCAGCAATGGAAGAAGCAGATGAAAGGAGGATGAAGCAGAAGAATAAGTTACTTACTTCATTGAAGAAGATAAGTGACTTAAAGAAATAAAGTGAGAGAAATGGAACACAAGTGAACAAGTTCACTTAAGAGACAAGTAAAATGCATATGAAAGAGATGAAAATAAGTGAGAAGTGAAGGCAAATCCACTTCTCAAAGTAACTTACCACCTGAAAATGTTAGCATGAATGCATAAAGTACAAAGCATAAAGAAATGAAGTGAAATGAGATGAAATGACCAAAGTCAGAAGTGTTTATGCAATGTTAATGTCATGTGAGTTGATGCAAAGTCATGCAAAGTGTATATGTATGATCATACAAGAATGAGATGTCATGTAAGCAGGCTTTGAGGTTTGAAAACACATGAAAGTTAATGAAATGAAATGAATGCAAATCATGGTAAATGAATGAAGAAATGATCAAGCATGGTTCTAACATGTCCTAAGATGTCTAAGATGACTTATGAATGCAAACAATGTCATGGAAAGTTCATGTATTGATGCATATGCAAGGTGAATGCAAGTAAACATGAGAAATTAGGGTTACATGGAAGTATGAGATGTAAATGACCAAAACAGAAGCATATGACATGATAAAAATTTGAAATCAAACTCAAACAAACCCTAATCCCATACTAGGTCACACCCCAAAAGAGAAGGTCAGAAGCCTAATCAATCAAAAGTTATGAATTTCCTAAGTTTTCTAGGGTTTTTGGGTGATTCAAAGGGAAAAATGCAAATCAAATTGAAAATGCAAGATAAATTCATGAAGAAAATTTCCTATAAACTACATGCAATATGTAACACAATGCAAAAAGAATCATCTTCAAACTCTTCTTGGTTAGGCAGAAATGATTTTATAAAGTTAGGGTTCAAAAATATGATTTTAATGACCCTTAATTCAAAGAAAACTCTCAAATTATGATCAAACCTAGAAAGAAATTTATGTTAAGAGTTTGAAAATGTTTCTAAATGCATTGGGATGTTTCATGATTTTTTTGGTGATTTTTAGAAACCTAAATGTATTTTTAATTAATTAAAAGACTTTAATTAATTAAAAATATCATTTAAATATTTTAAAAATGCTTTTTTAATGCAAAAAATAAAATAAAAATCATTTTTGGAATGAGAAAAATATTTAAAGTCAGAATGCAAAAGGAAATATTTTTGGGATGCTTTTTGGTATTTTAAATTAAATATGCAAGAAAGTGCAATCAAAATGAAATAAAAATAACAAAAACGAGAAGTATGTTGATCCAAGGGGTGAGATTTGAACTGGAAAGGGAGGGAATTGACTGCGCGCGCAGATCAATGGCCCATATTCAAACTGGCTAATTAACTGATTTAATTAATTAATTAAAATTAGGGTTTTAAGTGAAATGATCCTGGCCACAGAAACACGCGCTAATCCTGATCCTACGGCCCACATTCAAACTGGGGAGATTAGCCCTAATCCTAACCCTAATCACTTTCAGGTGACCGGAGCAAGCTCCGGTCATCTTCTCCGGCCATACCAAAATGCTAACTCACTCACTAGGCTAACCTAACCCCTCTAAAGCTCCAGAATTAATCCCCTAACATCCCTAAGCAAGAATCCATCATCAAAACACATTTATCATTCATCAAAAACAAGATTCGAAGCAAATCGTGAAAATGAACAAAACTTTCAGAAGTTCAATACATACTCATTTCTCAATCATTTTCAAAACAAATCATATCAGGATGATCAGTGAAGCATGAGGAATCATTTAGAAACTTAAATAACAAGTTCTGGAAAAAAAGTTCATGAAGCTACCTGAGTTGAAGCTTTGTGTTCTTGAGCTTTCTAGCCTCCCTCTTGGTTCAAATCCACCCCAATGATCTTCCTGATGATGAAGATGAGCTTAGAACAAGCTTGTGATGGCTGTTTTGAGGTGTTTGGTTCTGAGGATGCAGAAATCGCATTTCTGATTTAGTGGATTTTAGGCTATGGTGAAGGGTGCTTTGTGATCCTTAGATTATGTGGAGATGATTGGTGAAAGAAAATTGAAGTTTCAGTGGTTGGTTTTTTAGTTTCGAAGAAGGGAAGTTTTTGACAAATTTTGTGGATTCTGAGTTCTTGGATGATTCAGCTGCTTGTCTGTTATGAAATGTGTTCCATAATGTTTGCTTTAGCCAATGGAAATGCTCAGAAAGTTGTTGTGGCACAGGTTGATTGGTATGGGGTGATTTGCAAAAAGTCAAGATTTGTGTACTTGAGGTATGGGCCATGGCGGGTCTGGTTTCTTGGGGTGTCTGGCCTCAGTAAGTTTCATGGAGAGCCATGGAATGGTTTTGATGCAGCTGGCACAAGTGGATGAGAGAATCCAATGCATTTTGCAATTCTTGAGAGTTTTGGCCCTTTTGTGATTTCTTGAAGTTCAAGTCATGAAGGTAATGAAAAATTGGGCCAATTCTGATGTTTAGAGGTTGTCTTGACATGTTGTGAAGTATTTGTGCCTATTAGAAGTCATTAGAATTCTTGAACATGCCAATTTGCAAAATCCCTCTTTGACATGAAACTTGAAATTTTAGGATTTTTGCCAACTTTGAAAGGCCATATCTTGAGTTCTAGGATGAATCAATACATGTTCTTGTACTTTTTGAAAAGGTAAAGATCCAATCTACAACTTTCATGACCAAAATTTTTTCATTTGAAGCAATTTTGGTTAAGAAAGAGGAGGTTGAAAAACTTTCCCAAAATGGAAAGTTTGCATTTCAAGTCATTTCCATTTTTGGCAAGTTTGCAAATGGCTCAAAATTCTTGAATCTTGTGAACTTCCAACCTCTTCTAAGATCAAATAAAGATCATAGAACTTCAATTTGATAAAAATAACCCCTTTGTTCCATTGTTGGGGGCCTTAGATGCCCTGATTTTGACTTAACTTGCTCAAGAAGTTACCCAGTGAACATATGACTTCCACAATGAATTTCTTCATCAAACTTGGTACACATGATCCTTATAACATCTTAAGAACATTAGAAACAATAATGGCCCAAAAATTTGGAGTTAAGGCCTCTGAAACCAAAACCTTAATTTTGGTCATCTGTGCAGTGAAAACCCTAGCTCTGCTTCCATGCCTTGGCAGTTCTTGTGATTTCTTGACTTCCATGAACCTTGAGGAGCATAATATGATGATAAAACACACATGGACCCTCTTGGAAAGCTTTGAGGCCTTTGGGATGGCTCATATGGATCCTTGGATTGCTCAGATCACAAACCCTAGATGCAGATGAAAATGGAACTATGCAGTGAGACAAATATGCAATATGAGATAGTATGCCTATGTTAATGCAAACATGAGAGATCACAAGCCATGGTGTGATAAAGAGTGAGGGAAAATTTGGGGTGTTTACAACTGCCATTATTCAAACATAAGTTAGCTGTGCAGGATGTAAGCGCCTGGCTTAACAGACAAACAGGATAACTTGTGGTTGAATACCAAAGACAATCCAAAATTTGCACTCGCTGAATAGAAGAAGAAAAGGGATATAAATTGTAAAAGGTGGTATAGTATGATTATCAAATGAGGGCGATGAAGGACAACCATCGAGCAGAGGACGACTGCTGGGGATAAAGCGGTAAGTAAAGCAATGACGGGGACGGCCGACAAACTGGGGAAATAAAGGGATCATGATGGGTACGACCATCAGGTTTGAAAAGTATAATAAACAACGATGGGGACGGCCATCAGTTTAAAGAATAAATGAAATAATGATGAGGGACGGTCATCAAAGGTGAAGGACAATCACCTAGCAGGGGATGGCTGCTCTTTATCACGACATAGGACGAATGTCGGATAGAAAAGGTCGACGATGGGGACGACCATAGGATAAAATGATGAGGGACGGTCATCAAAAAGGTGAAGGACGATCACCTAGCAGGGTACGGCTGCTCTCGGGGTTTATCACGACATAGGACGAATGTCAGATAACAAGATCAATGATGGGGACGACCATCAGATAAAATGATGAAGGACGATCATCAAGAGGTGAAGGAAGATCACTTGGCAGGGGACGACTGCTAAAAAAGTATCAGGACATAGGACGAATGCTGGATAGAAGGTTCCAATAATGGAAACTCCACTGGGGAGAAGGATGAAGGACGATCATCCGAAGGTGAAGGACGATCACCTGGCAGGGGACGGCTGCCGAAAATATCACGACATAGGACGAATGTCGGATAGGAGAAAGTTGTTTTGTTGATGACTTACTGGGGGATGGTAAACACGAACGAGTGATTACGCTTTCAAAAATAAAGGGTATAAGTGTTTGACGGTGTGTATAGATTAAAGATGCGGACGAGCATCCTTAGGACCATGATACAGACGAGTATCGGTAGAAACAAACGCTGACGCATGTTCAGAGATGATGATACAGACAAGTATCAACTGGTTAACAAAGAACACGAACGAGTGTCAGATCTGTTTGAGGAGTGATATAAATACAAGATACGAACGAGTATCAGAGACTTCTATATAAGTATGAATGAGTATTGGTTTTATTGGCGAAGTATGAGCAAGACACGGACGAGTGTCAAATATGTACTATATAAACAGGCATCGGTTTCGAGAATGCAAAGGATATGCTTTGGCTTTCTTGTAGGGATAGGAGGACACGGACGGATGTCAAAAGAGTGTGTATAAATAAGTATCTATTTGCAGAAGGTGTTCTGGCAACCTTGTTGGGGAAGTATGACACAGACGAGTGTCAAAAGGAATATGTAGGTATCTGTAATTGAGAGTGCAAAGGGGAAGCTTTGGCTTTTATTTGCAGGGGATGTGTTTTGTATATTGCTGATGAAATACTGATGATATTTGCAGGTGACTGGCTCAAATTTGGCTTGTGATCGTGAAAATGTTTGATTTTTGCGTAATGCTCCGTATTAGACGGAATGATACGCTTATTTGGTGAATATGATGCAAATGCTATGATTATGCAAGGGAGGAACCGATCCGGGATTCGGATCCCGCTGGGATAAATATCTCTGGCTGATCTGTTTGGAGGGACAACCCAGTTAGGGAGAAGGAAACCTTCGTCACTTTATTGTGTAAGAGTTTCAGGCATTGCTCCTCTGGGGAGAGGATGGAAACTTCTGTGGGGAGATAATTCTTTTATCCTTGTGGAGGATGGAAGATCTGGCACTCTGGTGGGGACCTTGGCTGGGGAAGCTCTTGTTGAATGAACTTATGCTGTGGATGAGGAGGCTTTTTTGACGACTTCGCTGGGGAAAAGCAGTTCGGATATTGCTTGAGAGATCCCGCTTAGGGAAGTATCATGTTGGCATGCCCCATGTTGCGTATTGAATACCTGCAATCTGTTAAGACAAAAGAAACACACAAGTATCCCGAGGTATCCCTTACCGGATTCCGTCATAGGAGTTAGGCTTTCCTGAGAGTAAATATATTTCCTGCCAGCATTTATTAAAAATGGCTCATTTGTTTTATGCAAGTATTGTATCATGAATATTGGACATTTTGTAAACGAACAAAAATGCACAAAACGAGATATGACTGAAAATTCTGATTTTATTAATCTGGGTGCCCTGAATTGGCAAATACAGTCAAAGAAACAAATCCCTTGTAATGAGGAGATTGCTATAAATTGGGAAAAGTAAAAGTGTTGGCAATCTTGACGACGACGCTCCAGTGAGCTTCCTTTGCTATGACCTGTATGACCTTGACGTTCTTCTCATCTTGCTTTCTGAAGAAGGTTGATTCTGATTGATGCTTTATCCTTTCGAAGCTCGCCATGTTGTGAGTGATACAGACGAATTCAGAATGCAATTGTTCGCTTATTCCCTGACTTTGCGTGGATCGCCCTTTCGGGTTTTCAATCCACCGGGATACCCCTTTTTGCCTGAGCTGTCCAATGCGGCTTTTCAACTCAGCGGGTGTACACATTTTTTTTTATTTTCCCTTATTTTTGCCCGAGTCTTTTTATTCTGTTTTTGACTCGCCGGGATGCCCTATTTTTGCCTGGACTTACATTTTGTTTTTATGTCCAGCGGGTCATTTTATGCGAAGTATTTTTTAACTACATCTGAATTCACAAGGGACAATAAATCTTCACCATCCATAGTAGTGAACATCAATGCTCCACCAGAGAAAACCTTCTTTACTATGAATGGACCATCGTAGTTTGGAGTCCATTTGCCCCTGTGGTCTGTATGAGGAGGAAGGATTCTTTTCAGCACAAGATCTCCTACTTGGTATTCCCGAAGCCTGACTTTCTGATCGAAGGATTTCATCATCCTTTTCTGATATAACTTCCCATGACAGATTGCAGATAATCTCTTTTCTTCGATAAGATTCAGTTGATTGTACCGAGATCGGACCCATTCTGCTTCATTCAGCTTTACATCCATCAGTACCCGTAAGGAGGGTAGCTCAACTTGAACAGGTAGGACTGCCTCCATACTGTCGCTCCCAAAGATTTGCATCCCGGTACAAGCGCGAACGGTCGGCGAAAAGAACAATGAGAACACACAGCAGTGAACTCACTGGAAAAGAAAAGAGTTGCCAGCTAGGCATTTTTATCCCGGAGGAAAGGCAATGCTGCATAGACCTAGAAAAGATGGATAAGACGGTCGCGAACCAGAGAGACTGAGAAAGGGGGTTGGTTACAACCTGGGAAGGTATTAGCACCCAGATTGTCCGCCGTACTCGACGGGATCCACGCTTAAAAGATTTGTGTTTTAAAGGGGTAGTGTCAGTGTAATTTGTGTATAAAATAGTTGGAAAAGGATGTACAGGTGTCAGTGTAAAAGCAGTGTGAAGTGTGCAAAAGAAGTGTCAGTGTAAGAACAAGAATAAGATGCTCAAGATCATGAGGCTAAGAGAATGATGCTGGAAAGAGGGGGAATATACAGAGACTTTTGTTCGATAACTGTTAAGTTATGCCTACGTATCCTCTCGTGCAATGAGGAAGTCAGAACACCGTAGTTCGACCCAAAGAGACTGAAAGATGAATTGACTTGTGAACTGCTTACTTGCCTATGCTCAAGTGTATGATCTGTCTGGCACAGATGCAAACTGTCTTGCATTAGACGGAAGAAGCAAGTTCTCATTTGTGAGTGAATGAGATGAGAAAAGAATCCCGAAGGAGACGATTTTTGTTTGTTTTTGTGTTTTCAGTCTTTTATTGCTTTTGAAAGTTTGTCATAAATTAATGAGCTTAAGCCTAAACCAATGGATTAAGTAAACTCATCACATCTTCCCTCTGATTAGGGGCAATGAGAATACCTTAAGTGTGAAGTCAGCTTCTCACACTTAATCACCATGATGTAGTATTAAGATCATTAACCTACTTGTGATTATTTAGATGTTTTTGGTGTTTTTGTTTAGTGTTGAGTAATGAGATTAAGCCATAATCAGGGATTAAACAGACTCATTACACCATCCTAATAGAAGGATAATAGATGAGAGTGTTTAAGCTGAGGAAAGCTCCTCAACTTAATCCATGATTAGGGATTAAACCCATGACAAAACAAAGCCTTTATTAGATGGATTTTAATTAGTGGTATGATGAAGAAATGATTTTTTATGATTTGTAAGACAACTTGAGGGGGACTTGTCCATTAACACTAGGGTTAGTCCTTCTTAACCAATTAAGGAAGAATTAGAACCCTAATGCAAGGCCCAAGTTACAAGCTTGATGTCTTGATGATTATTAGATGAATTGATTAAAGGATTTAAACACATTAAGGGTTTAACACTTAGGATTAAAGTTATACACTCCATCCTAATAGAAGGATGCAGGCATAAGCTTAATCACAAAGCCTTAAAGCCTTTATGGTTTAGTCCCTGATTGTGAGGTGAGAAGAGAAGACTCAATGAGACACAAAGGTAAAACTAAGTGGGGGACTAATCAAAACCCTAATTACTGTCATGCTTGGTAGTTCCTAAGGTTTGTGAGGTTTACAAGAAAGATCTTCAGAGGAACCACCAGGAAGCAGATGAAAGGATCAAGAGAAGCAAAACAGCTTGCTTCATTTAAGAAGGAAAGTCACTTGAAGAAAGAAAGTGAGAAGAAGAAGAATGAGCAAGCTCAAACTCAAACACATAACAAAATGCAGCATGGATGCATAAAAGGGATGAAGAGAAGTTATGAGAAGTGAAGGCAAATTCACTTCTCAAAGTCACTTACCACCTGAAAAGTTAGAAAAGAAATGCAATGCAATGCAAAATGGGATGGAATGGCATGATGAGAAGCAAAACCAGGAGCATATACATGATGTGAATGATGCTATGAGATGCTGCAAACATGGAACAACACATGGGGATGATCATACAAGCTTATGGATGCAAATGAAACAAATTAAGGAGCATAAATACACATGAAAAGTTATGAAATGCAAATGGCATACAACATGGGAAATGCAAGATGCAATGATCAAACATGCTTTCAATATGTCTTATGATGTCAAATGGATCACAAGAATGCATAAAAATGCTATGGCAAGTCATGTTATGCAAGCAAATGTAAAATGGATGCATATGGAAGCCCAAATTAGGGTTTATGATCAAAGCAACAAACACAAACCAAAATCAGAAGCAAACATTAATACAAAAAATTGAAAATGCACTCAAAGGATCCCTAAACCTATACTAACTCACTGCCCAAAGGAGAAGTTCCAACTCTTAACCTAATTCAAGTTATGATTTTCCTAAGTTATCTAGGGTTTTAGGGTTCCTTAACAAGAAAAATGCCAAACAAATGGAAAATGAAAGATCAAATCATGGCCATTTAATCTCACAAACTACATGATATGCTAAACACAATGCAAAAAGAATCAAAGTCCAACTCATCATGGTTAGGCAGAAGTGATTTTTTTGAAGTTTGGATCAAAATAATGCATCAAAATGATTTTAATTCCATGAAGAATTCTCAAAATGCATCAAGATCAAAAAATAAATTTGGTTTGAGGTTTGGACAATGTTTCTAAATGTTTTTAAATGTTTCATGAATTTTTTGGTGATTTTTAAATACCTAAAAGTATTTTTAATAAATTAATTCTCATTAATTAATTAAAAACAAACTTTTAAATATTTAAAAATACTTTTTAAATGCAAAAAATTAAAATAAAAATATTTTTGTGTTCTGAAATTAAATAATGACTTGTATAAAAAATTTCAGAATTTTTGAAAAGGTTTTACTATTTTTAAATAAATGTACAAAACAATATAATTAAATGAAAATAAAAATGAATTTAAACTGAAATAAAGAAAAGTCAACAGATCCAAGGGCCCTCATTTAAACTCACACGCGCGCGCATTGACTTGGCGCCATATCCAAGGGCCAGCATTCAAACTCACTAACCCTAATTAATTAGCCCTAATCAGCCCTTAATGACTTTCAGGTGACCGGAACAGTGTTCCGGTCATCTTCTCCGATCACCCAAAATCACAAACTCCCTCTACACGCATCTAAAACAAATTCTAATTAAACAGAAATGATCCCCACTCAAAAACGAATCAAAACCCCCATTCAAACAACATTTATCCTTCCTAAACAAAGAGAATCGAATCAATCTAGTTCTAGGGCAAAAAGTTTCAGAGACTGCATACATACTCATCTCTTCACCATTTTCAAAACCAACAACATATTCATGATCAGGGAAGCATGCAGAAGCTAATAAGAACTTAAAAAATCATTTCTGGAAAAAAAGTTCTTGAACTACCTGAGTTTTGAAGCTTTCAGTTTGCAGCTTTCTGGCTTCTTTCCTTTGTGCAATCCACTCCTATGACCTCCCTTATGAACTCTGGATGTTTAGAGAAGGTTTGTGCTGGCTGGTTTGAGAGTTTGAACAGGTTCTGTTCAAGCTCAGGTGAGAATCGTGCTCTTGATTCTTTGAGCTTCAGGTTGATTTTGGGGGTGCTTTGTGATCAGGGTGATGTGTTGAGAAGGTCTGTGAAGTTTGTTTAAGTGTTTGTGGCTTGTATGAAGAATTTCGAAAGCTTTTGCTCTAAGGGTGGAAAGTGAGAATGCTGAGGTCTTGTTTGTTTCAGGCTTGTTGGTTATTGTGTTTGGCTTGCATTTGATTTGTATAAACTAATCCTATTGGTCAGAAGATGTGACATGTCCTTTTGTGATAGGTATGGTAGCTTTTGCAATTTTGTCAACTTTGTGTAAGAGAAGCATGGGTCATGTTTCAGCCAAGTACAAGGGGTGTGGGCTGCGCAGCAAGGTGAGGGAGAAAGGCTAGGATTGATCAGCAGGCTAGGCAACAAGTGGGTGAGATGTTATGATGGATTTTGCAACTTGGTTCTCTTTGGTTCTCATGAAAAGATCTTGTTCCAAAAACCATACAAACATGTAATTCTTTGGTCCAATCTGAACTTTAGATGCCACATTGTCATGTTATGTGAATTAGAAGTCCATTTGATAGCCTTAGAACACTTGATCAAGTCATTTTGCAAAATACCTCTTTGGTAGAAACTTTGAAATTTTGTGATTTTTGCCAACTTTGACAAGCCATAACTTTTGATCCAAAATGAATTAGGTCATGTTCTTGTACTTTTTGAAAAGGGAAAGATCTGATCTACAACTTTCATGACCAAAGTTTTTCCATTTGAAGCTTTTTGGGACCAAAAAGTAAGGGTTGAAAAAGTTGCATAAAATGACATTTTCATTAAAAGTCAAACTTGCCCAAAAAGTCAACTTTGCAAAAGACTTGAAATTCTTGAATTTTGTAAACTTCCAACTTCTTCCATGATCAAATAAAGATCATATACAATCAAAATGATGAAGAATGCCCTTTGATTGGGTCATTGGGGGTATCAGATGCCCTGGTTTTGCACTGACTTGCTTGAAAAGTCAACCCTTGATCAGATGACTTCCCCATGGAATTTCTTCATGAAAATTGATATGCATACTCCCTATACCATATAGAGACCAATAGAAACAAGAATGACCAAAAAAATTGGAGTTATGGCCTTTGAAACCAAAACCCTAATTTTAGGTCATTTGTGCAGTCAAGCCTGGCTCTGCTTCCACACCAATCCCAGTTCTTGTTATTCTTTGACATTATTGACTTTGAGAGGATATAATATGATACTTGAACACACATAGCCCCCTTTGAAGTGATTGATGACCTTTGGAGTGGCTCAAGAAGCTCTTGGATTGCTCAGATCACAAACCCTAGGTGCATATGACTTAGAACCAATGCAATGACTCAAAAATGTGGTATGAGATGGTATGATTGTGTTTATGCATATGAAATGATCACAAGCCAAAGTGTGAATGGGTGAGGGAAAATTTGGGGTGTTTACACATACCATACAAAAGCTAATAAGGTGTTTTCCTCAGTGGACGTTCTGATTGAGGTTCGATACCCATGCAAAGCAAATGGTAGCATCTCATGCCAGTCTTTGTAAGTAACCACCATCTTCTGCACAATCTTCTTGATGCTTATGTTCGCTGCCTCAACAACGTCATTCATCTTTGGCCTGTAAGGAGAAGAGTTGTGATGTTGGATATTGAAGTCCCGACACAGTTTTGCCATCATCTTGTTGTTGAGATTAGAACCATTATCAGTAATGATCCGCTCGGGTACTCCATATCGACAGATGATATCTATTTTTAGAAATCTGGCTACCACTTGTCTGGTGACGTTTGCATACGAAGCTGCTTCAACCCATTTGGTGAAGTAATCAATGGCTACTAGGATGAATCGGTGGCCATTTGAAGCAGTTGGTTCAATCTTTCCAATCATGTCAATGCCCCACATGGCAAAGGGCCAAGGTGAAGACATCACATTCAAAGTATTTGGAGGCACATGCACTTTATCTACGTAGATCTGGCATTTGTGGCATTTTCTGGCATAGGCACAACAGTCTGCATCTATTGTGATCCAGTAGTAACCTGATCTTAATAATTTCTTAGCCATTGCATGTCCTCCAGCATGGGTACCGAAAGATCCTTCATGCACCTCGTGCATCAGCAAGTCTGCTTCTTTCTTATCAACACATCTGAGTAGTACCATGTCAAAGTTTCGCTTGTATAATGAACCATCAACATTAAGGAAGAAGCTACCGGCCAGCGTTCTTAATGTCTTCTTATCATTGGATTATGCCCCAGGTGGGTATGTTTGATCCTCTAAGAAGCATTTGATATCATGGAACTAAGGCTTGACATCTTTAGCAATGTCTACAAAGAATACGTATGCGGGTCGTTCTAATTTGGATACCGAAATCCGAGGCACATAATTGGCAGTCTGAACCTTGATCATGGAGGAAATGGTAGCTAAAGCATCTGCAAACTGATTTTCGTCTCGAGGGATATACTCAAGTTTGACTGTTGTGAAGAAAGTCAATAATTTCCTCGTGTAGTCATGGTATGGAATCAGATGCTCTTGGTGAGTGTACCATTTTCCGTTGGTCTAATTGACTACCAAAGCTGAATCTCCGAAAACATTCAAAGTCTTGATCCTGAGGTCAATGGCTTCCTCAAGACCCATGATACATGCTTCGTATTCTACTTCGATGTTAGTGAAGGCAAAGGTGAGTTTTACCGAGAAAGGCATATGAACTCCTTTAGGTGTAATGAGAATTGAACAAACTCTATGACCATTCATATTGACAGCCCCATCAAACATCATTGTCCATTCCTCTTCTAGATCAGGCCCTTCAGTGTGAACAGGCTCTTCATGGTCTTTTGCTTTTAAGTACATGATGTCTTCATTAGGGAAGTAAAATATCATGGGCTGGTAATCATCAATGGGTTGCTCAGCCAGATAGTCAGACAGTACACTGCCTTTGATGGCCTTTTGAGATGTATACTGAATGTCATACTCTGTCAGAATCATTTGCCATCTTGCAACCCTTCCGGTAAGTGCTGACTTCTCAAATATGTACTTGACGGGGTCCATTTTTGAGATCAACAAGGTAGTGTGAGTCAACATATACTGCCTTAGTCGGCGAGCAGCCCACGCTAAAGCACATCAAGTTTTCTCGAGCAGTGAATAACGTTGTTCACAGTCGGTAAACTTTTTGCTTAGGTAGTATATTGCATACTCTTTTCGACCAGACTTGTCATGCTGGCCCAACACACACCCATTGATCCTTCTAATACTATCAGGTACATTATCAGAGTTTTTCCTTCAACTGGAGGCATAAGAATTGGAGGTTCTTATAGGTACTCCTTGATCTTGTCAAAAGCCTTCTGACAATCGTCGTTCCACCTGACTGTCTGTTCCTTTCTTAACAGTTTGAACAGGGGCTCACAGGTTTCAGTGAGGTGAGATATGAACCTTGATATGTAGTTCAATCTACCCAAGAACACCCAAACTTCCTTTTCAGTCCTTGGTGCAGGCATCTCCTGAATGGCTTTGACTTTGTCAGGATCAACTTCAATTCCCTTTTCACCTATGATAAGTCCCAGCAACTTACCAGAACGTACCCCGAATGTGCATTTGTTGGGGTTTAGCTTCAGCTGATACTTTCTCAGACGCTTGAACAACTACAGCAGATTTACCAGATGGTCTTCTTCGGTGAGGGACTTGGCAATCATGTTATCCACGTAGCACTCAATATATTTGTGGATCATGTCGTGGAATAATGTTACCATAGCCCGTTGATAAGTCGCACCAGCATTCTTCAGTCCAAAAGGCATTACCTTGTAACAAAATATGCCCCAAGGTGTGATGAAGGTCGTTTTCTCCATGTCTTCGGGTGACATCTTGATCTGATTATACCCGGAAAAACCATCCATAAAAGAAAATACCGAGAACTGAGTTGTGTTGTCAACCAATACATCAATGTGAGGTAATGGGAAATCATCCTTCGGACTAGCTCTGTTCAGATCCCGGTAATCCACACACATAAGTACTTTGCCATCCTTCTTAGGCACTGGTACAATGTTAGCAACCCATGGCGGGTAACTAGTCACAACAAGGAAACCGGCATCCCACTGTTTTTGTACTTCTTCCTTAATCTTCATGTCCATATCCGGGCAAGTACGACGTAGTTTTTGCTTCACTGGAGGGCAATCTTCTTTCAAAGGTAGCTTGTGCATAACAATATCCGTATCTAGACCTGGCATGTCTTGATAGGACCAAGCAAAGACATCGACGTATTCTCGAAGCATGTCAATAAGTTGTTCCTTTACTGAAGCTTGCAGGCTGGCCCCGATCTTTACTTCTTTCAAATCCTCTTCGGTACCAAGATTAATTGTCTCAACCTCCTCCTGATGAGAAGTAATCACTTTCTCTTCTTGTCTCAACAACCTGGCTAACTCTTCAGGTAACTCATAGTCTTCTTCAACCCCTTCATCAGCTTGATTAATTGGATTGTCGAAGTCATACGAGGTCATAACAGTGCTGTTGTCGGTGTAATCTGGAGGGTAATCTCTGCAAGGGTTGAGATTTGTTCGTTTTAGTGATCAATTTTAATCTTGTTTAGAAAAGGTGTAAATGAAATTAGTATTTTGAAAACATTGCCATTTTATTGTTTTGTACAAAAGTGAAAAATGAAAAGACAGTGAGCGAAAAAAAGACTTGTTTGCAAAAGATGTCCGATATTAATTGATAATCCATTTGCACAAAATTACAATATGGCCCTATTACAAAATGAGTCCTGACACCTTGGGCAAGATGCAGGACTTGATGAATGCTGAAAAAAGCAGGAAATAATAATTACTCTGCAGGAGTAACCCTTATAATTTCATGGGAAGACCAGTTAAGGACTTGGTGACCCGGGATCCTTGGACGTATCCAGCTCTCCAGGTTGAGGTCGCTTTCCGCCTCGTCTTCCACGTTATTAACAGCATCTGGGGTGAGCATCCCCCCACTGACGAACTTGGGCTTTTTAGCAGCCTCTTCTTGATCTTGTCGGTATAGTTTGTAACCTAAACCGAATCTGTCCTCCTTCTTCTCCACCGGTAGCAGCTTGCCCCAGCCTTGAGCCTTTCCATCTTCAATAACCTTCCGGGCTTGCTGATAGGAGACAATTGAAGTACCCATCTTATCCTCCTAGGATGCAGCAAATACTTCAGTCATCGCCTCATTGACATTCAGTGCTACGAACCCTTGGCTCATGGTTTCATGGATTTCACCATCCATCTCAATGTATTTGTATGTAGCCAGATAGCTAACAAAGATGTCCTCTTCACCACAGATGGTGATACTTTGTCCTTCCCACTCATATTCCAATTTCTAGTGAAGGGTCGACGTAACTGCGCCAACGGCGTGAATCCATGGTCAACCCAACAAACAGCTGTAGGCCGGCTGAATGTCCATCACATAGAAAGTAGTCTGAAAGACCTGCGGGCCGATTATCACAGGCAGCTCCACCTCTCCAAGAACAGACCTCTTGGAGCCATCAAAAGCCCTGACCACCAGATTGCTTGGTCGGAGAGCTATTCCATCATATTCGAGCTTGACAAGAGCCTTCTTCGGCAAGACATTGAGTGAAGACCCAGTGTCAACAAGAACATGAGAGAGCACAACTCCTTTACACTCTAGGGTGATGTGTAAACCTTTGTTGTGGTGACGTCCTTCCGTTGTCAAGTCAGCATTGGTGAAACCTAGCCCATGGCTAGTATTAACATTAGACACTACTATCTCAAGCTGATTCATTGTGATCTCCTCCGGCACGTAGGCAGCGTGCAAGACTTTGAGTAGTGCATCCCGATGAGCTTCGGAACACAACAACAGGGATAAGATGGAGATCTTAGAAGGAGTCTAGTGGAGTTGATCCACAACTTTGTAGTCACTTCTTTTAATTATCCTCATAAATTCATCCACATCCTGATCAAAGGATGATTTATGAGTCTCTTTTGGTGCAGGTTCTTCAGGTGCCACATTTTTCCCTTTGGCTTTGGCAGCAGCCTTTTCCTCAGTACTAGTTCTTGGAGCTTGTGAAGCAAAGAGGCGTCCGCTTCGGGTGAAGCCTCTACCTCCCCCGACATTATCCACTTGTGAGGTAGGAACTAAAGAATCAAGAAGGACTTTTTCTCCGTTGCAGTAAAGGTCTGCACCATAATGCCATGGTACATCATTGTCTTTAACATATGGAATGGGCCCTGGCACCGTGAAGGTGACTGGGCTAACTGCAGCAGAGGTTGGAACCGTTATTGTATGTGGATCATAGAAATTGGTGATAGGACTTCTGATGGATGTTGGTGGTGATTGGTTGAAGCTTGATTGTTGTTGAAACTGTTGCTGAGATTGTTGCTAATAATTGTTGGAATCCGGGACAGTTGTAGGGTCATAATAGATAGTGACTGTGGAGACGTCGTTGTTGGTGGTTGATGTAGTTGTAGAAGTAGATGGGATGGAACTGTTGTTTGTTGAAGTGATGGAAGAGGTGGTTGCTGATTTTGTAGACGAGTCTGTAGGAACAATTGTCTTTGCAGTTGTAGGAGGATCATTTGTTGTTGAAAAAGGAGTTGCTGGTGTTGTAGAAGCGATTGTGGTTATTTGCAGAATGCCTTCTTTAATCAAGCCATTGACGCCATTCCTCAAGCTTGCACACCCATTCTCGGAAACCTCACAAGATTCACAACAGGCCTCATAGCCTGGAAACACCTGGCATTTTAAAAGCTAAGCTTTAACCTCTGCCAGAGGTGTCTGAATACTTGCAATATCTTCAATCAAACTCATGGGTGAGCCTTCCTATATTGCATTAATCCTTGGCCCACCATGGTTGGGCATATGATTCTTTGTGACATTGGGAGGTGGTGCAAAATTCAGGGCCTTTGAATCTACCAGATCCTGGACCTTCATATGCAGAGCCCTGCACTTTTCCGTGGAGTAACCAGGTGCATTAGAATGAAAAGCGCACCTGGCGTTAACGTCGTAATTTCTCGGACGGTTTTGAGGATCTGGTGGAGCCAATGTCCTTAACTCGACAAGATTGAGCTTTAGGAGTTGTGGCAGCAATGTGGCATATGGCATTGAAATAGGGTCAATCACCCTGTTGATCTGGGATGGCCGCTGCTGAAAAGGGCGTTGCTGTTGGTTGTTGTTATTGTTATTGTAGGATCTTTGTTGAGGAAACTGTGGCTGTTGAGGAAAGTGTTATGGTTGTTGAGTATACTGAGGAGGTGGAGCAGGAATAGTGACGGCAGCAACTGATCTTGGCAGATATTGGGGTCTCCCCCTTCCCATATGTACAAAATTTGTTTCACCAGATCTGAGGGGCCCTGCAAATGGCTTCCTTGCACTGCTTGAACTGGAATCGTTGTCGGAAATCTTTCCCATTTTCAGTAAGCTCTCAATTCTTTCCCCAACTATAACCACGTCTGCAAAGCTGGTGGAAGAAAATGCAGCCAACCTGTCAATATAAGTACCCTGGAGAGTGTTCATGAACATATCTGCCATCTCCTTTTCTGACATCGGGGGTTGAATGGAAGCAGCTAATTGCCTCCACCTTTGGGTGTACTGTCTAAAGCTTTCTCGGGAAGACTGCGACATTCCCATCAGAAGGGTTCTGTTTGGAGCCATGTCCAGATTATACTGATATTGACGAATGAAAGCTTCTGCCAAGTCTTTCCAATTCCTTATTGTGTCTCTGGTCAAATGAGAATACCATTCCCGGGATGCCCTTGTCAAGCTATCCTCAAAGTAAAACATCCACAGCTTCTCATCCATGGTGTATGCTTTCAATCTCCCCAGGAAAGATTGAAGATGGGTACGTGGGCAGGATGTGCCATTGTATCTTTCAAAACAGGGAGGTTTGAACTTGTGAGGAATTCTAACCCCCTCCACTAATCCCATATCCATGACATCAAAACCCAGAGAGTTTTAGAATTCAAGAGACCTTAGCTTTTTCGCTATTTCATCTAACCGACGATCATAAACTTCGTCTCCAGCCCCAACCACAGTAAACTGTTCTTCCCGAGGGTCTTCCTGTAAGGCCCTCCCTCCAGTGTTACCTTGGGTGTTTCTTATAGCATTGATGTCTTGGTTCAGATGAGGTCTAAACTCAAGGGGATCAGTACGAGGCTGTACGTGATCGTTGTTGCTGGTACCCCCTGTATCTGGGTGGTTTTCCTCGGGAGTTTGCCGCTCGACTAACTCTCTCAGTCTCTCCTGGCTCTGAGCCAAACCAGTCATTACTGCCATGAATTGATTCATTTGGGCCCTCATCTCTGTCCTTTCATTGGCCATTTGGGTCCTCACATTAGTCAAGTTTTGTTGAACCTGATCCATTTGTAATCCCGGAAGATTTTTTCTTGTCGGATACCGGTGCACTCTATTGACGGGGAACACTCTTCTACGAGCAATGGTTCCTGAAACCACAACAAAGTGAAAAACAACAACAAAAACAAAACCTACAAAACAAAGAAATGATGTTAGTATGCAATGCAGGATGCCTATTTGTCTTCCAAGGGTATCCAGTTTGGTTCTTTGGCTTTGACCCTTCCAGACCTCGGGGAATGATGATGTTGCAGAGAGATAAAGCCCATGAAGTAAAACAAACCATATATTACAAAAATGTGAAGATACATAGTTTGATTACAACAAAGTTTCCATGGGGGGTTAAGATACAACAATAAAATCAATAGTACAAACAAAAGGAGGTACAAATACAAAGAAATCAAACATCCAGTCCATAATCATCCTCTCTGACTTCTTTCAGGAGAGCCTCAGTCACTAGACCTACTGGGTGCTCTGTAATGGTCCTGATGAGGAGGTTCCTGGTGGCAATGGCACTGGTCAACTTCTTATGCTTATCCTGATCCTTTGACCTCTTCAACCCTGCCCGGAGTTTCAACTCAGAGATCTCCTTCTGTGCTGCTAACAAAGTTGCCTGATTCTTCTTCTCACTAGCCTCCAACTGCTCTATCCTAGCTTGGGTTATCTGATCTTCCTGTACACGAGCCTCAGTGATCCTGATCCACCTAGCCTGACTCTCCTCTAAGTAATGCTCAGCTCTGGCCTTCTGAATCTTAGCTTCCTTGCAAGCATTCTTCAGCACTAGCTCCCCTGCTCTAGCCTTTCTGATGTAGTCAGCTGTCTTCTCAATCTTGGTCAAGTGCTCAATCCAGAGCTTCTCTAACCTTTCATTATCTAGACGACTGTCATTCCTCTCCTAGAGGGTCTTCTTCAAGGCTTCAGAGAGTTGAGTATTTCTTTCCTTTAATTTCTCAAACTCCTCCAGGCTGACAGTAGTTGCAGGCTCCACTGCTGATGGACCAGGTACATCCTCTAAGGTGAATGGCATACGGGTGATCTGTCCCCTGACACGAGACCAGTCAAGATACTGAGCTGAGGCTATATTGTTTCACTTTCCAAGAATAGCTGTCCCCTTAGTCTGAATGTTGTCCCAGGCCCAGGCTGCCTGTCTGACAATGGCAAGGTTGTGCTGGATATCACAATAGAGGGTTTCTGTCAATTTATGCCCTCTTGGGGGATGTACCAAAGCATACCCTAATTGCCTCTTGAAAAGCAAAGGGTTGTAGTTGATGCAAGCTTTTACTCCTATCAAAGGTACATTGGGATATTGCCCACAGCTGGTAATAATATATTTACCCTTGGTGCTCTGAGTACACCATCTGATGTCTTATGATGTAAGGGAAATCCCCTCTTAGCCCAGTTCTTTGGTTGATGAGGATTCAAGAAAGTGTCTGATTTCGGCAAGTGCCTTAACAACCAACAGTAGAAGAGGGGCGCACAACATCTGACCAATCTTCCCCTTTGCTTCTCATTCCTTTGATGTACTGAGTAGTAAAAGTCTCCAAGCAAGGTAGGGACTGGATTCCTCAACTAGAAGAGGTGAATAGCATTCTTGCTTACAAATTTTGGCTCGTCTGCAAACAAGATAACTCCATATATGCTAAGGGCTAGGAGAGCACAAAAATTTTCCCACTTCCCTGCTGCAGCATGCAGGGTGGCCTGAGTAACCAAGAAATCCAAGTGAAGGCCTGAGATTCTAGCCTTAGTGGTCATGCTTTGGTAAATGAGGGTAGGCTCCAAGTGTAAAGTCTTAGCTATATCTTCATTCTTGGTAGCAACCATATCAGGGTTGAAAGGAATCCCTCTCCTGATAGGGACACCTAACAACATGGAGAACTCTTCCATCAATGGTCCTAGCTGAAAATCTGGGAAAGTGAAGCATTTGAGAGGAGGGTCATAGAACTGTAGACATGTGTGAATCATGCTCCTCTGGGATGCATCCAGGTCCATGATCATGTCCATAATGCCACCATAATGCTCCTTGAATAGAGGGACATGATCAGGAGTGATGAGAGACCGCATATGCCTGATGCCTGTCAAAGTGGGCTCAAAGAAGTGGTATGTGATGTTGCTCTTCCTGGAAGTGTCCATGTTGACAAATGGATGCTGGTAAAGAAGACTGAGGAGAAGTACTGGTGATGGTAACTGCTGAAAACTGATGAGGATAACTGGAGAAGGTACTGAAGAAGAGTCTTTGATGAAGACAACTGATGAAGAGAACTGGAAAGAATCTCTGGTGAAGATGCTGGTGAAGGAGACTGATGCAGATAGCTGAAGGAATCTGAGCAGCAGAACAGGTCAAAACTAAACCAAAGATAAGATGTGGATACCCTGTAAAACAAATAAACAAATGTTAAATGATGTAGAATGATATATGCAGAATGATATGCAAAGGGTTTGTGATCAAGTGTTGGATCTATTATCTGCCTTGATAGGGTCCATGTGTGTTCATAAGTCCGGATGGAGGCTTAGAAAACCAGTAACCAGGTGGGGGACTCAAATAAAGAGTCACAAGTCCAGGGTTTCACAAGAAATGTCCAAAACGATACAACCTTAACAAAACTAGTAACAAGGTATGATGAGGCCAAGGGTTCCTGCAAACCTGTAAGCATCCCATCCCCCTCACATGTATTGTTCTAGAACAAGGATCCTCGGACTTGGATCAGTTATGAGAAGTGTAAACACCTCTAACTCGGAGGTACGGTGTTTACAATAATCATAAAGTTTCCTCCTCTAATTCACCTCAGATGCTGAAGGTCATAAAAGGTCATCCAGACTTAGCAGGGTTCCCAGATAGCCCTAGTACTACAGGAAATCCGTAGCACAGAGTTCTCAAGAAGAAACCCATGTTTGAACCGTGTTTCATATTCCCGCACCAGACCGAAATGGAATGGGAAAGAATATGAAGCCACTCTATCCTATGTGTCACTCAGGTCCCTGGTATGGAACCTTAATCACTCAAAACCCTCTCACTAAAGGAAACAACGGATCTAACATAGATGATGATAATAGTATGAAATGCATAAAACTGTAAATGAAAGCAATAAATAAAGCTGTACAAAAAGCAATAAATAAAGCAATAAACAATAAGAACAAGTAGCACATATAACCCCCATAAACACAAATCAAACAAGCGTTAGGAGAAACCCACAAAAAGAACCAGAAGCCCTGGTTACAAGATAACGGTCCCCAGTAGAGTCGCCAAGCTGTCGCTCCCCCGAAAAGACACCGGGTCAGATAGGGTACAGACGCGAACGGTCGGCGAAAGGAGGAAATGAAGGTGAGAATGAATAGAGTCGCCAGCTAGGTATTTTTATCCCGAAGGAAAGGTAATGCTACATAAACCTATAAAGAGATGGATAAGACGGTTGCGAACCAGAGAAAGGGGGTTGTTTACAACCTGGGAAGGTATTAACACCCAGATTGTCTATCTTACTTGACGGGATCCACGCTCAAAAGATTGTGTTTAAAGGGGTAGGTGTATGTGCTATCTGTATGCAAAAGCTAGAAAAGAATATACAAGTGTCAGTGCAGAAGGAAGTGTGTCGCTCCCACCAAATGACACCTAGTTAGACGGGGTACAGACGCGAACGGTCGGCGAAAGGGAAAGAATGAAAAGAGTCGCCAGCTAGGCATTTTTATCCCGAAGGAAAGGTAATGCTGCATAAACCTAGAAAGATATGGATAAGACGGTCGCGAACCAGAGAAACTGAGAAAGGGGATTGGTTACAACCTGGGAAGGTATTAGCACCCAGATTGTCCGTCGTACTCGACGGGATCCACGCTTAAAAGATTTGTGTTTTAAAGGAGTAGTGTCTGTGCTATTCTGTGTACAAAAAGCTGGAAAAGAATGCAAGTGTCAGTGCAAAAGAAATGTGAAATGAAATGAAAGAGTGTCAGTGTAAGAAAAGAATATGAAGCTCTATACTATGAGGCTTAGATAATAATGCTGGAAGGAGGGGGAATATACAGAGACTTTTGTTCGATAACTGTTAAGTTTTGCCTACGTATCCTCTCGTGCAATGAGGAAGTCAGAACACCGTAGTTCGACTCAAAGAGACTGAAAGGTGAATTGACTGATGAACTGCTTGCTTGTCTATGCTCAAGTGTATGACTTGTCTGGCTCAAGTGCAAACTGTCTTGCATTAGACGGAAGAAGAAAGTTCTCGTTTGTGAGTGAATGAGGTGAGAAAAGAATCCCAGAGGAGACGATTATTGTTTGTTTTTGGTGATTTCAGTCTTTTATTGCTTTTTATGTTTGTCATAAGTTAATGAGCTTAAGCCTAAACCAAGGGTTAGTAGACTCATCACATCCTCCCTCTGATTAGGGGTAATGAGAATACCTTAAGTATGAAGTAAGCACCTCACACTTAATCACCATGATGTAGGATTAAGATCATTAACCTACCTTCAATTATTTAGATGTTTTTTTTGTTTTTGTTTAGTGTTTAAGTAATGAGATTAAGCCATAATCAAGGATTTAATGGACCCATTACACCATCCTAATAGAAGGATAATAGATGAGAACATTTAAGCTGAGGAAGATACCTCAACTTAATCCATGATTAGGGATTAACCTCATGACAAAACAAAGCCTTTATTAGAGTGGATTTTAGTTAATGGTAAGATTAAGAAGTGGATTTTATGGTTTGTAAGACAACTTGAGGAGGACTTGTCCATTAGTACTAGGGTTAGTCCTTCTTAACCAATTAAGGAAGAATTAGAACCCTAATGCAAGGCCCAAGTTACAAGTTTCATGTCTTGATGATTATTAAGTGGATTGATTAAAGGATGTAAACACATTTAAGGTTTAACACTTAGGATTAAAGTTATACACTCCATCCTAAGAGAAGGATGCAGGCATAATCTTAATCACAAAGCCTTAAAACCTTAATGGTTTAGTCCTTGATTATGAGATGAGAAGAGAAGACACAAGGATGACACAAAGGTAAATCTAAATGGGGGACTAATCAAACCCTAATTGTGATCATGCATGGGTATTCCTAGGGTTTATGAGGCTTGCAAAATATCTTCAAGAAGAGCCACCAAGGAAGAAGCAGATGAAAGGAGGAGAAGCAGAAAGAAGCAAGACAACTTACTTCACTTAAAAAGATAAGTTGCTTGAAGAAAGATGCAATGATGCAAATCAAAACCAGAAGCATGATCAATATGTAAATGATGCCAAGAGATGATGCAAATGGATGTCATGAGATGTGGATGATTATACAAGAGATGAGAATGCAAGTGAGACAAGTAAGAAGCACGAAAGTTCATGAAAACTTATGAAATGTAATGGATACAAAATATGGCAAATGGATGATGCAATGATCAAACATGTTTCTAAGGTGTCCTAAGATGTCTTAGAAGTCATGTGAATGCATAAAATGTCATGGCAAGTTCATGTATGCAAGCATATGAAAGATGAATGCTAATGAAGGCAAAAATTAGGGTTTATACATAACATGCAATACAAAATTCAAAACCAGAAGCAAATGACATGATAAAAAATTGATAATGGGATCAAAGGAATCCTAACCCTACACAAGTTCACTGTCCAAAGGGGGAGACCTAACTCTTAACCTAATGGAAGTTATGATTTTCTCAAGTTTGCTAGGGTTTTAAGGCACTTCAAAAGGAAAAATGCACAACAAATTGAAAATGAAAGATAAATTCAAACCAATTTTATCCTAGAAACCACATGATATGAGGAATGCAATTCAAAAAGAACCATCATCAAACTCTTCAAGGTTAGACAGAATGAATTTTTCCAAGTTAGGACAAAAATATTGCCTTTTAAGAACTTTAATTCCAAAGAAAAATGTCAAAATATGTCAAGAACAAAAAAGAAATTTGTATGAAGAGGTTGATAATGTTTCTAAATGTATCAAGATGCAATTTGATTTTTTTGGTGATTTTTAGAAACTTAAATGCTATCTTAATTAATTAATTCTCATTAACTAATTAAAATCAACATTTAAATATTTTTAAAATACGAAAATTATGCAAAAAATAAAATAAAAATCAATTTCAGAATGAGAAAAATATTTTATGCCATGGTGCAAAAGATGAGATTTTTTAGAAATGTTTTACTATTTTAAATAAAATGTGTAAGAAAAATGAATTAAAATAAAAATAAAATTGAATTAAAAGGAAAGTAATTAGATCCAAAGGCTGTGGTTCAAACCAGGGAGGCGGGAGTTGACTTGGCGCGGGTTTGGAAGGCTAGGATTGGTTCTCATTAAATTCAAACTAATCCTAATTAATTATCCTAATTAATTGAGATTAGGGTTAAATGACAGATCCTGGCCATTGAGGACGCGCGTGAAAATAAATCCAACGCACCAAATTCAAACTGAGCTAAACACGTGATTAAGCCCTAATTGAACCCTAATCCTTTTCAGGTGACCGGAACAGTGTTCCGGTCATCTTCTCCGGTGAACCCAAACCCTAGATTCTTCCCTAAGCCTCTATTCCTCAAATTTCTTGCTAAAAAATGATCCCCCAACCATCTTAAACCTAAACCCTCAATCAAAAAACATTTATTTCACCTCATGAACAAGAATCGAACCAAAACGTGAAACATGCAGAAATTTCAGAGCTCACATACATGGTGGTTTCTCAACCATTTTCAATAATAATCATATCCCCATGACCAGGGGAACTCAAGGAATCATAAAAGAACTTAAAAACAAGCTTCTGAGAAAAAAGTTTATGAGCTATACCTGAGGTTGAACTTTCTGGTTCTGAGGTTTCTGGCCTTTCCTTTGCTGCAAGTCCACCTCTTTGAACCCCCTGATGATGAAATGAAGCTTAGAATGAGTTTGTATGGCCTGGTTTGAAGGTTTTGGTTCTGGTGTAGCAGATTTGGAGAGTTGAGTATGTGGTGTTTCAGGCTGTTTCAGTGCTTGGTTCTTGATCCATGGGTGATATATGACTTATTGTGAAGAAATATTTGAGGTTTGATGGCTGTATCAAGAATTTCGAAGAGATGAAGAAAAAGGCAGTTTTTTGTGTATCCTTGCTTATGGGAGGATGCTGGCTTGTATGTGTGTGTCTTTCAAGTCCTTGAGGTCCACATATTAAGTTCTGATTGGGCAGAGGGTTGGTAATGTCACAGTTTGATTGGTATGGGCAAAATGAAAAAAGTCATGTCTTTGTGTACTTGAGGTATGGCTCGGGTCAGAGGGAGATTAGGGGCATGGCTGGGCTCAGCAGGGATCAAGGAAGGCCCTTAGATTGCTTTTGTGCAGCTGTAATGGCTAGGGCAAGTGGTAGCATGGCTCTTGCAACTTTTCCCTCTTTGGAAATCTTTGTGAATCAAGGCAAAGAAACCTATAAACTCTTGGGCAAATTGCATCCAAATGGGCCATATGAAGTTGTCATGATGTTTAGAGGTCACTTAACAACTAATTTAAACACTAGAAATCCTTTTTGCAAAAATTCCATTCTTGAAGATTCATGAGAAATGCCTTATGGTGACTTGTAATTCAAGGCATGAAACATGGGAAATCTCTTGGAAAATTCTGAATTTTTGACCATGTATGATGCTTGTGCAATGTTTAGAAGTTAATTAGATATCACATTTGGCTTTGGCAAGTGTTTTTGCAAGTTTCCTCTTTGGCACAAAAGTGAAAATTAAGTGATTTTTCCCAACTTTGCAAAGCCATAACTTTAGTTCTAGGATGAATTAGATCAAGTTCTCGTACTTTTTGAAAATGGGAGGATCCAATCTACAACTTTCATGACCAAGAACTTTTCATTTGAAGCATTTTTGGATCAAAAAGAGGAGGTTGAAAAACTTTCCCAAAATGGCAAATTTGCATTACAAGTCACTTTCCCAAAATGGCAACTTTGCAAATGGTTTGAAATTTTTCAATTTTGTGAACTTTTAACATCTTCTATGATCAAATAAAGATCATACACATCCAAAATGATGGAGAAGACCCTTTGGTTTGATGATTGGGGGCCTCAGATGCCCTGATTTTGCACTGACTTGCTCCATAAGTCATCTATTGATCATATGCCTTCCCCATTGAATTTCTTCATAAAAATTGGTATGTATGATCCTTATATCATATAGAGACCAATAGAAACAAGAATGACCAAAAAATTTGGAGTTATGGCCTCTGAAACCAAAACCCTAATTTTAGGTCATCTGTGCAGTTAAGCTTGGCTCTGCTTCCATGCCTTCCTCAGTTCTTGTGATTCTTTGACTTCCTTGATCTTGGAAGGATATAGTATGATGCTTGAACATATATGGACCCTCTTGAGATGATTGAAGACCTTTGGAGTGGCTCAGATGACACTTGGATTGCTCAGATCACAAACCCTAGATGCAGATGACTTAGAACCAATGCAGTGTAGCAAATATGTAACATGAGATGATATGATTGAACTTATGCAAATGAAAAGAATCACAAGCCATGGTGAAATGAGTGAGGGCAAATTTGGGGTGTTTACAACTGCCCCTATTCAAACATGAGTTAACTGTGCAGGATGTAAGCGACGGCTTAACAGGCAAACAGGATAACTTGTGGTTGAATACCAAAGACAGTCCAAAATTTGCACTCACTGGTTATGGAGAAGAAAAGGGATATAGATTGTAAGAGAATATAAAGTATGTTTTAAAAAGTGCAGGCGACGGAGGATGACCGTCGAGCAGAGGACGACTGCTGGGGATGAAGTAATGGCGGGGACGACCAACATGCCGGGGAAATAGAGGGATCATGATGGGGACGACCATTAGGCAAAGGGATAAGACTCTCTGGGGTAAAGGAAATGGCAATGATGGGGACGACCATCAGGTTGAGGAAATAAATGATGAGGGACAGTCATCAAAGGTGAAGGACGATCAACTAGCAGGGGACGGCTGCTCCGTTGGGGGTAAGATGCGGGACAGTCATCTAAGGTGAAGGACGATCACCTGGCAGGGTACGGCTGCCGGAAGTATCACGACATAGGACGAATGCAGGATAGAAAACGTTGACGATGGAGACGGCCATCGGATAAGCATGATGAAGGACGATCATCAAGAGGTGAAGGACGATCACCTAACAGGGTACGGCTGCTCTCGGGGTTTATCATGACATAGGACGAATGTCAGATAATAAGATCAACGATGGGGAAGACCATCGGATAAAATGATGAAGGACGATCATCAGGATGGTGAAAGACGATCACCTAGCAGGGGACGGCTGCTAAAATATCACGACATAGGACGAATTCCGGACATAAAAGGGTTCCAATAATGGAGACTCTACTGAGGGAATGATGAGGGACGGTCATCTAAAAAAAATGGTGAAGGACGATCACCTGGCAGGGTACGGCTGCCGAAAGGGTATCGTGACATAGGACGAATGTCAGACAGAAATAAAATAATTGATTTGGGATTTTCTGGGGACTCTTCTGGGGACTGGTAGACACAGACGAATGTCTAAATTCAAGAAGATATAGGTGTTTGACGCTGTGTACGGATTAAAGATGCGGACGAGCATCCTTAGGACCATGATATAGACGAGTATCAGTAGAAACAAACGCTGATGTACGTTCAGAGATGGTGATACGGACGAGTATCAACTAGTTTGATCAAAGAATACGGACGAATGTCGACTCTGAGGGAAAAAGGTGTGTATGCAAGATACAGACGAGTATCTTTTATGAGTGAAAAGTATGAGACACAGGTGAATGTTCAACTTGCAGAGAGAATATGATACAGACGAGTATCGAGTGAGTATACAAACTTGTGTTAGAGAGTGCAAAGGGGACGCTTTGGCTTTCTGTCGGGGAATTTGGGAGGTATTTTGTATACTTGTTAATGGAGTTTTGGTATATACAGATGTTTGATTCAGGGCATGGTTTATGATTATGCAATATGTTTGATTTTTTCCGTAATGCTCTGTATTAGACGGAATGCTACGCTCTGGGGGGAGATATGATGCGGATGCTATGATTGTGCAAAGGTACCGATCCGGGATTCGGATCCCGTTGCGGTGAAGATCTCTGGCTGATATGCTTGAAGTGGTATCCCAGCTGGGGATGAGATCATTGGTAGATCTGATATATATGAATCTGTATGGGGAAATAGGTCACCGATAGACCTATCTTGGTAATGAGGGGCCCAACTGGGGTCTGTAGTGCTTTCGTCACATCGTTGTGAAATCTTCAACATTGCTTTTCTGGATAGAGGCTGAGACTCTGCGGGGAGATGGTTTCCTGTCCAACACTTGGCCGGGGAGGAATGATCACTGAACGATCTTCCTAAAGTTCTGTAAGGATTCTGCTGGGGAGAAGTATCTCTGGTGCTGTTTGGAAGATGTGATGAGTAAGTAATGATTTGGCAGTCCGCTGGGGAGAAGCCTTAACGCCCCATGTTGTGCTTTGAACACCTACAATCCTGTTATGATAAAGAAACGTACAAGTATCCCGAGGTATCCCTTACTGGACTCCATCATAAGAGTTTAGACACTCCCGGGAGTCAATATATATTTCCTGTAAGCATGTAAATTTAGAAAAGACACATCTGTATTCATGCAATCAATATTTTAAGGACATCGGACATTTTGCAAATAAAAATAACATGTACAAGATGAAACGTGACTGAAAATTTGATTTTATTGATTTGTATGCCCTGAATCGGCAAGTACAGTCAAAGAAACAAATCCCCTGAAATGAGGAGATCGTTACAAAATTGAGAAACAAAAAGGTGCTGGCCATGTTGACGACGCTTCAATGCTTCCCCTTGCTATGACTTGTATGACATTGATGTTCTTCTCATCTTGCTTTTTGAAGAAGGCTGATTCTGACCGATGCTTTAACCTTTCGAAGCTTGCCGTGTGGTGGGTGATACAGACGAATTCAGAATGCAGTTGTTCGCTTATTCCCTTATTTTGCGTGGATCGCCCTTTCGGGTTTTCAATCCACCGGGATACCCATTTTTGCCTGAGCTGTCCAATGCGGCTTTTCAACTCAATGGGTGTACCTTTTTCTTATTTATTTTCCCTTATTTTTTCCCGAGTCTTTTATTCTATTTTTGACTCGCCGGGATGCCCTATTTTTGCCTGGATTTACATTCTGTTTTTATGTCTAGTGGGTCATTTTATGCGAAGTATTTTTTAACTGCATCTGAATTCACAGGGGATAAGAAATCTTCACCATCCATAGTAGTGAGCATCAGTGCTCCACCAGAGAAAACTTTCTTCACTATGAAAGGAACATCATAATTCAGAGTCCACTTGCCCCGGTGGTCTGTATGAGGAGGAAGGAGTCTTTTCAACACAAGATCTCCTACTTGGTATTCCTGAAGCCTGACTTTCTGATCGAAGGCTTTCTTCATTCTCTTCTGATACAACTGCCCATGACAGATTGCAGCTAATCTCTTTTCTTCGATCAGACTCAACTGTTCGTATCAGGATCGGACCCATTCTGCTTCATTCAGCTTGGCATCCATGAGTACCCGTAGGGAGGGTAGTTCAACTTCAACAGGTAGGACTGCCTCCATACCATACACAAGCTGATACGGTGTTGCCCCAGTGGATGTTCTGATTGACGTACGGTACCCATGCAAGGCAAATGGTAGCATTTCATGCCAGTCTTTGTAGGTGACCACCATCTTCTGCACAATCTTCTTGATATTCTTGTTAGCTGCCTCTACAGCGCCATTCATCTTTGGCATGTAGGGAGAAGAATTGTGGTGTTGGATCTTGAAATCCCGGCACAGTTCTGCCATCATTTTGTTGTTTAAGTTGGAACCATTATCAGTAATGATTCGTTCGGGCACTCCATACCGACAGATGATGTCTCTCTTCAGGAATCGGGCTACCACGTGTCTGGTGACATTCGCATACGAAGCTGCCTCAACCCATTTGGTGAAATAATCAATGGCTACCAGGATGAATTTGTGGCCGTTTGAAGTAGTTGGTTCAATCTTGCCAATCATATCGATGCCCTACATGGCAAAGGGCCAGGGTGAAGACATCACATTCAGGGGATTTGGAGGCACATGCACTTTATCCGCGTAAATCTGGCATTTATGGCATTTCCTGGCATAAGCACAATAGTCTGCGTCCATTGTGATCCAGTAGTAACCTGATATTAACAACTTTTTAGCCATAGCATGCCCTCCAGCATGGGTACCAAAAGATCCTTCGTGCACCTCGTGCATCAACAGGTCTGCCTCTGTCTTATCAACACATCTGAGAAGTACCATATCAAAATTTCTCTTGTACAAGGAACCGTCAGCATTCAGGAAGAAACTACAAGCTAGCCTTCTTAATGTCTTCTTATCATTGGAAGATGCCCCAGGTGGGTATGTCTGATCCTCTAAGAAGCATTTGATATCATGGAACCAAGGCTTGTCATCTTTAGCAAGGTCTACTGAGAATACGTATGCTGGTCTGTCAAGTCTGGATACTGATATTCGAGGCACAAAGTTGGCAGCTTGAACTTTGATCATGGATGAAATGGTAGCCAGAGCATCTGCAAACTGATTTTCATCTCGAGGGATATACTCAAGTTTGACTGTTGTGAAGAAAGTCAACAACCTCCTTGTATAATCCCGATAAGGTATCAGATGATCTTGGTGGGTGTACCATTTGCCGTTGGTTTGATTAATTACCAGAGTTGAATCTCCGAACACAATCAAAGTCTTGATCCTGAGGTCAATGGCCTCCTCAAGACCCATAATACAAGCTTCGTATTCAACTTCGTTGTTAGTGCAGTTAAAGGTGAGTTTTGACGAGAAAGGCATGTGAACCCCCTTAGGTGTAATGAGTACCGCACCAACACCACGACCATTCATATTAACAGCCCCATCAAACATCATAGTCCATTCTTCTTCCGGGTCAGGCCCTTCAGTGTGAATAGGCTCTTCATGATCTTTTGCTTTTATGAACATGATGTCTTCATCGGGGAAGTCAAATCTCATAGGCTGGTAATCATCAATGGGTTGCTCAGCGAGATAATCAGACAATACACTGCCTTTGATTGCCTTTTGAGATGTGTACTGAATGTCATACTCTGTGAGGATCATTTTCCATCTTGCAACCCGTCCGGTAAGCGCTGGCTTCTCGAAAATGTACTTGACTGGGTCCATCTTGGATATCAATAAGGTAGTGTGGGCCAACATATACTGTCTCAGTCGGCGAGCAGCCCACGCTAAAGCACATCAAGTTTTCTCGAGCAGTGAATAACGTTGTTCACAGTCGGTAAACTTTTTGCTCAGGTAGTAAATTGCATACTCTTTTCGACCAGACTCGTCATGCTGGCCCAACACACACCCCATTGACTCTTCTAATACTGTCAAGTACATGATTAGAGGTCTTCCTTCAACTGGAGGCATAAGGATAAGAGGCTCTTGTAAGTATTCCTTGATTTTGTCAAAAGCCCTCTGGCAGTCTTCGTTCCACCTGACCGTTTGTTCTTTTCTTAACAATTTGAATAAAGGTTCACAGGTTGCTGTAAGATGAGATATGAACCTTGAAATGTATTTCAATCTACCTAGGAACCCCCGAACTTCTTTTTCAGTCTTCAGTGCAGGCATTTCTTGAATGGCTTTGACTTTGTCAGGGTCAACTTCAATTCCTTTCTCGCTTACAATAAATCCTAACAGCTTACCGGATCGCACCCCGAATGTGCATTTGTTGGGGTTTAACTTCAATTGGTACTTCCTCAGACGCTTGAATAGCTTCAACAGATTCACCAGGTGGTCTTCTTCTGTGAGGGACTTGGTAATCATGTCATCCACATAACATTCAATTTCCTTGTGGATCATGTCGTGGAATAATGTTACCATAGCCCGTTGATAAGTGGCACCAACATTCTTCAGTCCGAATGGCATCACCTTATAACAGAATGTTCCCCAGGGTGTAATGAAAGTTGTCTTCTCCATGTCTTCAGGTGACATTTTGATCTGATTGTATCCTGAAAATCCATCCATGAAGGAGAACACCGAGAACTGAGCCGTATTGTCGACCAATACATCAATGTGAGGTAAAGGGAAGTCATCTTTCAGGCTGGCTCTGTTCAGATCCCGGTAATCCACACACATTCTCACCTTGCCATCTTTCTTAGGCACAGGTACAATATTAGCAACCCACAGCGGATAGCTAGTCACAGCATGGAAACCAGCGTCCCACTGTTTTTGTACCTCTTCTTTTATCTTCATTGCCATATCTGGGCGAGTACGGCGCAACTTCTGTTTTACTGGTGGGCAGTCTTCTTTCAGAGGCAGCTTGTGCATGACAATGTCGGTGTCCAACCCTGGCATATCCTGATAAGACCAAGCAAAAACATCCACATATTCCCGAAGCATATCAATCAGCTGCTTTTTTACTGAATCTTGCAGGCAGGCCCCGATATTAACTTCTTTCAAATCTTCTTCTGTACCCAGATTAACTGTCTCAACCTCCTCCTGATGAGGAGTGATAACCTTCTCCTCTTGTCTTAACAACCTGGCTAATTCTTCAGGTAGCTCATAATCTTCTTCAACCCCTTCATCGGCTTGATTAATCGGATTGTCAAAGTCATACGAAGTCATAGCGGTGTTGTTGTCGGTGCAGTCTGGAGGGCACTCTCTGCAAGGGTTTAGATTTGTTCGTTTTAGTGATCAGTTTTATCTTATTTAGAAAAAGTGAAAATGAATTTATTTATTTTGAAAATCATTGCCATTTTATTTTTGTACAAAAAATGAAAAATGAAAAACAGTGAACGGAAAAGAAAAGACTCATTTGCAAAAGATGTCCTGATATTCATTAATTGATCTTTGCACAAAATACAAGATGGCCCGATTACAAAATGAGTCCTGACATCTTGGCAAGATGCAGGACTTGATGCATGCTTCAAAATACAGGAAATAATAATTACTCTGCAGGAGTAACCCTTATAATTTCCTGGGAAGACCAGTTTGAGACATGGCTCCCCGGGATCCTTGGATGTATACAGCTTTCCAGGTTGTGCTCGTCTTCTGACTCAACTTCCAAACTATTCACAGCATCCGGGGTGAGCATTCCCCCGCTGACAAACTTGGGCTCCTTTGCAGCCTCTGATTAATCTTGTCGAGTTGGTCTGTAACCCAACCCGAATCGGTCCTCCTTCTTTTCCACGGGCAGCAGCTTGCCCCTGCCTTGGGCAGTACCTTCCTCAACAACCTTCCGGGCCTGCTGATATGACGTGATGGAGGTCCCAAGCACAACAGATGTTTCATTAATATTAAGGGCCTCAAACCCTTGGCTCATGGTTTCATGGATCTCCCCATCCATTTCAATGTATTTGAAAGTAGCCAGCTGGCTAACAAAGATATCCTCCTCCCCACAAATGGTAATGACTTGGCCTTCCCACTCGAATTTTAACTTTTGGTGAAGGGTTGACGTCACGGCGCCAGCGGCGTGTATCCACGGTCTACCCAATAGACAGCTGTAGGCATGCTATATATCCATCACAAAGAAGGTCGTTTTGAAAACCTGTGGGCCAATCATTATTGGTAATTCTATCTCTCCCAGAACTGATCTTTTAGAACCGTCAAAGGCTCTCACTACCAAGTTACTTGGGCGTAGTGCCAATCCATCATACTCCAGCTTCACAAGGGCTTTCTTGGGCAGGACATTGAGGGATGACCCTGTGTCCACCAGTACGTGAGAAAGAACTGCACCCTTACACTCCAAGGTAATGTGCAAAGCCTTGTTGTGATTGCGACCTTCCGTTGTTAGATCAGTGTTGGTAAATCATAGTCCATTACTAGCGTTAACATTTCCAACCACAGCCTCTAACTGATTGACAGTAATCTCCTCCGGCATATAAGCTGCGTGCAGGACTTTTAATAGTGCGTTCCAATGAGCCTTGGAGCACATTAGCAACGATAGTATGGAGATTTTGGAAGGTGTTTGGTGAAGCTGGTCTACCACCTTGTAATCACTTTTCTTTATCATTCTCATGAATTCATCAACTTCTTCATCAAAAGGAGTCTTCAAAGCTTCTTTGGCAACTGTTTCTTCTTGCACCAGGCTCTTCCCTTTTGCCTTAGCAGCAGCTTCTGCTTCGGCAATGGGTCTTGGAATTTGCGAGGCAAAGAGACGTCCGCTCCTAGTGAAGCCTCCGCCTCCCCCCACATTGTCTATCTGAGGCGAAGAAGTTGATGATTCTTAAGTGATTTTCTGCCCCTCGCAGTACAGATCTGAGCCATAATGCCAAGGGATGGCATTACTGCTTTCGTAAGGAACTGGCCCAGGCACGGTGATAGTGACGGGACTGATAGCTGCTGCATAGGGGACCACAATGGTGTGTGGATCATAGTATATGGTAACCGGTGCTCTGACAGGAGTAGCATTTTGTTGTGAGTTGTTGGTAGGAACATTTGCGGGATCATAGTATATTGTAACCGTTGATACACTTTCATTAATTTCTGCTGATGTTATAGAAGTTACTGTTGATTGGATGGATGTTGAAGTTGTAGCAGGAATGGTGACTGAACTTGTATCCGTTGAAGTGATTGATTGAGTAGTTGTTGGAGTTGTAGTAGAATCTGTTGGAACAATGGTTGCTGACGTTGTAGGAGTATCTGTGATTGTTGGTGAAGGAATTGTTGGAGTTATAGTTGCTGTTGTTGTAATTTGAAGGATACCATCCTTAATAAGACCATCTATGCCGTTTCTCAGCCTTTCACACCCATTGACAGCAATATTGCAGTATCCACATCCAAGTTCACATCCGGGGAACACTTGGCATTCTAACAGCTGAGCTTTAATTTCAACCAGAGGTGTTCAGATCTGTGCAACACTGGTGATTAAGGTGGATGGTTTGCCTTCCTCAATAGCATTAATCCTAGGCCCGTTGTGACTAGGCATTGGATTCCTTGTGACATTCGGAGGAGGTGCAAAGTTGAGAGCTTTTGAGTCCACCAGGTCTTGGACTTTCATCTGTAAGGCCCTGCATTTTTCAGTGTTATGCCCTGGTGCGTTTGAGTGGAATGCACACCTGGCATTGGCATCATAGTTCTTTGGCAAATTAAGAGGATCTGGAGGTGCCAATGTCCTCAACTCAACTAGGTTGAGCTACAGGAGTTGTGGCAAGAGTGCAGCATACGGCATTGGGATTGGGTCAATTACCCTGTTTGCTTGTGATGGCCTTTGCTGGAAAGGACGCTGTTGTTGGTTGTTATTGCTATTGTTGTAGGTTCTCTGTTGCGGATAATGAACTTGTTGTTGATACTGTGGTTGTTGTTGTTGAGGATATGCTGTTTGTTGAGGAATCAGAGCTAGAATGGTAACTGCTGCTACTGACCGGTGAACATATTGAGACCTACCCCTGCATGCATGAATGGAATTTCTTTCACCGGCCCTTCGGGGTCCCACAAAAGGCTCTCTGGGATTACTGGATGAACTTGCACCACTGTCGGAAATTTTGCCCATCTTTAAAAGGCTTTCAATCCTCTCACCAGCTATGACCACATCAGCAAAGCTGGTAGAGGAAAAAGCAGCTAGTCTATCAATATAGGTCCCTTGCAATGTATTCATGAACAGGTCAACCATTTCCCTCTCTGACATGGGTGGTTGGACAGCAGCAGCAAGCTGTCTCCACCTTTGGGCATATTCCCTGAAACTCTCTCTAGAAGACTGAGACATTCCCATCAGAAGGGTCCTGTTAGGAGCCATGTCCAGATTGTATTGATATTGACGGATGAAAGCCTCAGCCAAATCCTTCCAGCATCTTATGGTGGCTCTAGACAAGTGTGAATACCACTCTCTTGAATCCCCAGTCAGACTGTCTTCAAAGTAGAACATCCACAACTTTTCATCCATAGTATAAGCTTTAAGCCTTCCCAGGAAAGACTGCAGATGAGTGCGAGGACAGGAGGTACCATTGTACTTTTCAAAGCATGGGGGTTTGAATTTGTGGGGAATTCTCACCCCATCCACTATCCCCATGTCCATCACATCGAAGCCCAAAGAATTCTGAGACTCCAAAGATCTTAACTTCTCAGCAATCGCGTCCAATCTCCGGTCATATACTTCATCTCCAGCCCCCATAATAGTAAACTGTTCTTCTTGGGGATCCTCTTGCAAGATTCTCCCCCCAGAAGTATTACCTTGCACATTTCTCGGGATGTTAACTTCTGGATCCAGATGGGGTCCAAATACTGGTGGGTCAATACTGCTAGTTCCTCCTGTTCCAAGATGTGGCTCCTCAGGAGTTTGTCTTTCCACCAGCTCTCTTAACCTTTCCTGACTCTGGGCTAAGCCAGTCATCACTGCCATGAACTGAGACATCTGATTTCTCATCTCTACTCTCTCATTGGCCATCTGATTTCTGACCTCAGTCAGATCCTGCTGTACTTGTTCCATTTGAATACCGGGAAGGTTGTTACGAGTCAGGTACCGGTGCGTGCGGTTGACAGGGAACACTCGGCGACGAGCAATGTTTCCTGAAGTCACAACAAAGTTAGAAACAAAATAATAAATAAAACCTACAAAATAAGAAAAAAGTTAGTATGCAATGCATTATGCTTATTTGTTTTCCAAGGTATCCGGTTTGGTTATTGGTTTTGACCTTTCCAGACCTCGAGGAAGATGCTTGATGTTGTTGAGAGAAAACCCAAAATGAAAACAAACTAAAATATATTACAAATGGTGAACAATACATAGTCTGTTTTACAATACATGCCCATGGAGGGTCAAAATACAATAAAAGGAAAAGTACATCAAATGGAAACAACAACAAACAAAGAATCAGACATCCAGTCCAAACTCATCCTCTCTGACCTCCTTCAGGAGTGCCTCAGTTACTGGGCTAGCTGGGTGCTCTGTAATGGCCCTAATGAGGAGGTTCCGGGTAGCAATGGCAGTGGTCAGCTTCTTATGCCTGTCCTGGTCCTTTGATCTCTTCAATCCTGCTCTGAGCCTTAACTCTGAAATCTCCTTCTGGGCTGCCAACAAAGCTTCCTGCTGCTTCTTCTCATTGGCCTCTAGCTGTTCAATCTTGGCTTGAGTCTTCTGATCTTCTTGTGTACGGGCCTCATTGATTCTGACCCACCTAGCCTGACTCTCTTGCAGATAGAGCTCAGTCCTAGCCTTCTGAATTTTGGCCTCTTTACAGGCATTCTTCAATATTTGTTCCCCAGCTCTCTTTCCTGATGTAGTCCTCTGTCTTCTCAATTTTGGCAAGATGTTCCACCCTGAGCTTCTCCAATCTCTCAATGTCCAGACGACCATCACTCCTTTCCCAAAGAGTCTTCTTCAAAGCTTGAGATAAGTTCTCATTCCTTTCTTTTAGCTTCTCAAATTCTTCTAGGCTGACAGTTGCTGCAGGTTGTACTGTAGATGGTCCAAGTATGTCCTCCAAGATGAAAGGCATTCTAGTAATCTGGGCTCTAGTACGGGACCGGTCATAGTACTGAGCTGAAGCAACATTATTACACCTTCCAAGGATAGCTACCCCCTTTGTCTGGATGTTGTCCCAAGCCCAGGATGCTTGCCTGACAATGGCTGAATTAGGTTTCACTTCACAATACAGGGTCTCAGCTAAATCTTGCCCTCTGGGAGGGTGAACCAAAGCATAGCCCAATTGTCTCTTAAACAGCAAAGGATTGTAGTTGATGCAACCCTTTACTCCTATCAGAGGCACAGCTGGTGATAATGTCCTTGCCTTTGGTGCTCTGGGTGCACCATCTAATATCATCTGAAGTCAAGGCAATGAGCCTCTTGGCCCAATTCTTCTGTTGGTGTGGGTTCAGGAAGGCATCTGTCTTAGGCAGGTGTCTGAGCAGCCAGGTGTAAAACAAAGGAGCACAACATCTTACTAACTTCCCGCTTTGTTTCTCATTTCTCTGGTGAATGAAGTAGTAAAAGTCTCCCAGCAGTGTAGGCACTGGATTCTTCAGAAGAAACAGATGGATGGCATTCTTGCTGACAAATTTAGGCTCATCTGCAAACAATATAACCCCATATATGCTGAGGGCTAACAGTGCACAGACTGCCCTCCACTCTCCCAAAGAAGCCTTCAGGATGGCATGAGAAATCAAGAAGTCCAAATGCAAACCAGGGATCCCAGCTTTTGTTGTCATACTTTGTTCAATCAAGGCAGACTCCAGGTACAGTGCTTTTGATATCTCTTCATTTCTGGGAGCAGTCATCTCTGGGTTGAAAGGGATTCCACCCCTGATAGGTACTCCAATCAATGAAGAAAACTCTTCCAGTAGAGGCCTTAACTGAAAGTCTGGGAATGTGAAGCATCTCAAAGGAGGGTCATAAAACTGCAAGCATGTGTGGATCATGCTTCTCTGAGAAGGGTCAAGGTCCATAACCATATCCAGGATACCTCCATGGTGCTCTCTAAACAGCGGGATGTGGTCAGGTGTGATAAGTGACTGGGCCTGCCTGATACCAGTCAACACAGGCTCAAAAAAGTGGTAGGATATGTTGCTCTTCCTGGGAGCAGTCATGAGTGCTGCTGAAGGAGCTAAAGATTGGTACTGATGAAAATCACAGACTGATGCTGGAAATGAGCCACTGACAGGCTGATGCTGGTGAGGATGGAGATAGCTGAAGCAGATAACTGATGAAGACAACTGAAGCAGAGGTCTATGTAGAAGAAGGGGTCAAAACCAAACCAGATATGATATGGATACCCTGAAAAGCAAATAAACAAATGTTAAATGATGCAATGATGATATATGCAAATGATATGCAAGGGTTTGTGATCAAGCTGGATCTGATTATCTGTCTTGATATAAGGCCCATGTATGTTCAAAAAGTCCAGATGGAGGCTTAGAAATCCAGTAACCAAGGTGGAGGACTTAAATAAAGAGTCACACGTCCAGGGTTAATCACAAGAACTGTCCAAAATGAGGTACTCTTAAACATTATAGTAACATGGTATGATGTGGTCAAGGGTTCCTGCAAACCTGTAAACAACCCAACTCCCTCACAGGTAATGTTCTAAAACAAGGATCCTCAGTCTTGGATCAGTTATGAGAAGTGTAAACACTTCTAACCCGGAGGTACAATGTTTACAATAACCATAAAAGATCCTCCTCTAAATCATCTCAGCTTCTGAAGGTCATAATAAAGGTCATCCAGACTTAGCAGGCTTCCCAGATAGCCCTAGCACTACAGGAAATCTGTAGCACAGAGTTTTTAAGAAGAAACCCACATCTGAACCGTGTTTCATATTCCCGCACCAGACCGAAATGGAATGGGAAAGAACATGAACCACTCTAGCCTAGGTGTCTCTCAGGTCCCAAGTATAAGACCTTAAACTCTCAATGGAACCCCACCCACCAAAACAGAAACCAGATACAGCAATGATAATGACAATATGAAATATGTATAAGACTGTAAAAGAAAGCAATAAATAAAGCTGTACATAAAGCAATGAATGAAGCAAAATAAATAAACACAATTAGCACATAACACCCCAGTAAACACAAATCAAACAAGCGCTAGGAGGAACCCACAAAAAGAACCAAAAGCCCTGGTTGTAATATAAGGGTCCCCAGCAGAGTCGCCAAGCTGTCGCTCCCACCAAATGACACCTGGTCAGACGGGGTACAGACGCGAACGGTCGGCGAAAGGGAAAGAATGAAAAGAGTCGCCAGCTAGGCATTTTTCCCCGAAGGAAAGGTAATGTTGCATAAACCTATAAAGATATGGATAAGACGGTCGCGAACCAGAGAAACTGAGAAAGGGGGTTGGTTACAACCTGGGAAGGTATTAGCACCCAGATTGTCCGTCGTACTCGACGAGATCCATGCTTAAAAGATTTGTGTTTTAAAGGAGTAGTGTCTGTGCTATTCTGTGTACAAAAAGCTGGAAAAGATTGCAAGTGTCATTGCAAAAGAAGTGTGAAATGAAATGAAAGAGTGTCAGTGTAGGAAAAGAATATGAAGCTCTATACTATGAGGCTTAGAGAATAATGCTGGAAGGAGGGGGAATATACATAGATTTTTGTTCGATAACTGTTAAGTTATGCCTACGTATCCTCTCGTGCAATGAGGAAGTCAGAACACCGTAGTTCGACTCAAAGAGACTGAAAGGTGAATTGACTGATGAACTGCTTGCTTGTCTATGCTCAAGTGTATAACTTGTCTGGCTCAAGTGCAAACTGTCTTGCATTAGACGGAAGAAGCAAGTTCTCGTTTGTGAGTGAATGAGGTGAGAAAAGAATCCCGGAGGAGACAATTATTGTTTGTTTTTGGTGATTTTAGTCTTTTATTGATTTTTATGTTTGTCATAAGTTAATGAGCTTAAGCCTAAACCAAGGGTTAGTAGACTCATCACATCCTCCCTCTGATTAGGGGTAATGAGAATACCTTAAGTATGAAGTAAGCACCTCACACTTAATCACCATGATGTAGGATTAAGATCATTAACCTACTTGCAATTATTTAGATGTTTTTGTTGTTTTTGTTTAGTGTTTAAGTAATGAGATTAAGCCATAATCAAGGATTTAATGGACCCATTACACCATCCTAATAGAAGGATAATAGATGAGAACATTTAAGCTGAGGAAGATACCTCAACTTAATCCATGATTAGGGATTAACCTCATGACAAAACAAAGCCTTTATTAGAGTGGATTTTAGTTAATGGTAAGATTAAGAAGTGGATTTTATGGTTTGTAAGACAACTTGAGGGGGACTTGTCCATTAACACTAGGGTTAGTCCTTCTTAACCAATTAAGGAAGAATTAGAACCCTAATGCAAGGCCCAAGTTACAAGTTTGATGTCTTGATGATTATTAAGTGGATTGATTAAAGGATGTAAACACATTTAAGGTTTAACACTTAGGATTAAAGTTATACACTCCATACTAAGAGAAGGATGCATGCATAATCTTAATCACAAAGCCTTAAAACCTTAATGGTTTAGTCCTTGATTATGAGATGAGAAGAGAAGACACAAGGATGACACAAAGGTAAAACTAAATGGGGGACTAATCAAACCCTAATTGTGATCATTCATGGGTATTCCTAGGGTTTATGAGGCTTGCAAAAGATCTTCAAGAAGAGCCACCAAGGAAGAAGCAGATGAAAGGAGGAGAAGCAGAAAGAAGCAAGACAACTTACTTCACTTAAGAAGATAAGTTACTTGAAGAAAGAAAGTGAGGAGGGAACATGAATGAGCAAGCTCACTCTAAAACAAAAGTAAAATGCAGCAATGATGCATAAAAGAGATGAGAAGAGATTATGAGAAGTGAAGGCAAATTCACCTCTCAAACACTTACCACCTGGAAAGTTAGCAACAAGAAATGAGTTGAAATGAAAATGAGAAAGATGCAATGATGCAAATCAAAACCAGAAGCATGATCAATATGTAAATGATGCCAAGAGATGATGAAAATGGATGTCATGAGATGTGGATGATTATACAAGAGATGAGAATGCAAGTGAGACAAGTAAGAAGCATGAAAGTTCATGAAAACTTATGAAATGTAATGGATACAAAATATGGAAAATGGATGATGCAATGATCAAACATGATTCTAAGGTGTCCTAAGATGTCTTAGAAGTCATGTGAATGCATCAAAATTCATGGAAAGTTCATGTATGCAAGCATATGAAAGATGAATGCTAATGAAGGCAAAAATTAGGGTTTATACATAACATGCAATACAAAATTCAAAACCAGAAGCAAATGACATGATAAAAAATTGAAAATTGGATCAAAGGAATCCTAACCCTACACAAGTTCACTTTCCAAAGGGGGAGACCTAACTCTTAACCTAATGGAAGTTATGATTTTCTCAAGTTTGCTAGGGTTTTAAGGCACTTCAAAAGGAAAAATGCACAAAAAATTGAAAATGAAAGATAAATTCAAACCAATTTTATCCTAGAAACTACAGGATATTAGGAATGCAATGCAAAAAGAACCATCATCAAACTCTTCAAGGTTAGGCAGAATGAATTTTTCCAAGTTAGGACAAAAATATTGCCTTTTAAGAACTTTAATTCCAAAGAAAAATGTCAAAATAGGTCAAGAACCAAAAAGAAATTTGTATGAAGAGCTTCATAATGTTTCTAAATGTATCAAGATGCAATGTGATTTTTTTGGTGATTTTTAGAAACTTAAATGATATTTTAATTAATTAATTCTCATTAACTAATTAAAATAAACATTTAAATATTTTTAAAATACGAAAATTATGCAAAAAATAAAATAAAAATCAATTTCAGAATGAGAAAAATATTTTATGCCATGGTGCAAAAGATGAGATTTTTTAGAAATGTTTTACTATTTTAAATAAAATATGTAAGAAAAATGAATTAAAATAAAAATAAAATTGAATTAAAAGGAAAGTAATTAGATCCAAAGGTTGTGGTTCAAACCAGGGAGGCGGGAGTTGACTTGGCGCGGGTTTGGAAGGCTAGGATTGGTTCTGATTAAATTCAAACTAATCCTAATTAATTATCCTAATTAATTGAGATTAGGGTTAAATGACAGATCCTGGCCATTGAGGATGCAAGTGAAAACAAATCCAACGCACCAAATTCAAACTGAGCTAAACACGTGATTAAGGCCTAATTGAACCCTAATCCTTTTCAGGTGACCGAAACAGTGTTCCGGTCATCTTCTCCGGTGAACCCAAACCCTAGATTCTTCCCTAAGCCTCTATTCCTCAAATTTCTTGCTAAAAAATGATCCCCCAACCATCTTAAACCTAAACCCTCAATCAAAAAACATTTATTTCACCTCATGAACAAGAATCGAACCAAAACGTGAAACATGCAGAAATTTCAGAGCTCACATACATGGTGGTTTCTCAACCATTTTCAATAATAATCATATCCCCATGACCAGGGGAACTCAAGGAATCATAAAATAACTTAAAAACAAGCTTCTGAGAAAAACGTTCATGAGCTATACCTGAGGTTGAACTTTCTGGTTCTGAGGTTTCTGGCCTTTCCTTTGCTGCAAGTCCACCTCTTTGAACCCCCTGATGATGAAATGAAGCTTAGAATGAGTTTTTATGGCCTGGTTTGAAGGTTTTGGTTCTGGTGTAGTAGATTTGGAGAGTTGAGTATGTGGTATTTCAGGCTGTTTCAGTGCTTGGTTCTTGATCCATGGGTGATATATGACTTATTGGTGAAGAAATATTTGAGGTTTGATGGCTGTATCAAGAATTTCGAAGAGATGAAGAAAAAGGCAGTTTTTTGTGTATCCTTGCTTATGGGAGGATGCTGGCTTGTATGTGTGTGTCTTTCAAGTCCTTGAGGTCCACATATTAAGTTCGGATTGGGTAGAGGGTTGGTAATGTCACAGTTTGATTGGTATGGGCAAAATGCAAAAAGTCATGTCTTTGTGTACTTGAGGTATGGCTCGGGTCAGAGGGAGATTAGGGGCATGGATGGGCTCAGCATGGATCAAGGAAGGCCCTTAGATTGCTTTTGTGCAGCTGTAATGGCTAGGGCAAGTGGTAGCATGGCTCTTGCAACTTTTCCCTCTTTGGAAATCTTTGTGAATCAAGGCAAAGAAACCTATAAACTCTTGGTCAAATTGCAGCCAAATGGGCCATATGAAGTTGTCATGATGTTTAGAGGTCACTTAACAACTAATTTAAACACTAGAAATCCTTTTTGCAAAAATTCCATTCTTGAAGATTCATGAGAAATGCCTTATGGTGACTTGTAATTCAAGGCATGAAACATGGGAAATCTCTTGGGCAATTCTGAATTTTGGACCATGTATGATGCTTGTGCAATGTTTAGAAGTTAATTAGAGATCACATTTGGCTTTGGCAAGTGTTTTTGCAAGTTTCCTCTTTGGCACAAAAGTGAAAATTAAGTGATTTTCCCAACTTTGCAAAGCCATAACTTCAGTTTTAGGATGAATTAGATCAAGTTCTGGTACTTTTTGAAAATGGGAGGAACCAATCTACAACTTTCATGACCAAGAATTTTTCATTTGAAGCATTTTTGAATAAAAAAGAGGAGGTTGAAAAACTTTCCCAAAATGGCAAATTTGCATTACAAGTCACTTTCCCAAAATGGCAACTTTGCAAATGGTTTGAAATTCTTCAATTTTGTGAACTTTTAACATCTTCTATAATCAAATAAAGATCATACACATCCAAAATGATGTAGAAGACCCTTTGGTTGGATGATTGGGGGCCTCAGATGCCCTGATTTTGCACTGACTTGCTCCAGAAGTCATCTATTGATCAGATGCCTTCCCCATTGAATTTATTCATAAAAATTGGTATGAATGATCCTTATATCATATAGAGACCAATAGAAACAAGAATGAGCAAAAAATTTGGAGTTATGGCCTCTGAAACCAAAACCCTAATTTTAGGTCATCTGTGTAGTTAAGCTTGGCTCTGCTTCCATGCCTTCCTCAGTTCTTGTGATTCTTTGACTTCCTTGATCTTGGGAGGATATAGTATGATGCTTTAACATATATGGACCCTCTTGAGATGATTGAAGACCTTTGGAGTGGCTCAGATGGCACTTGGAATGCTCAGATCACAAACCCTAGATGTAGATGACTTAGAACCAATGCAGTGAAGCAAATATGTAACATGAGATGATATGATTGAACTTATGCAAATGAAAAGAATCACAAGCCATGGTGAAATGAGTGAGGGCAAATTTGGGGTGTTTACAAAGTGAAATGCTTAGGAACTGAGGCTTGGAAAGAATGCTGAGAGAGGGGGGAGACAAAGAGACTTTTGTTCGATAACAATTAAGTTATGCCTACGTATCCTCGCGTGCAATGAGGAAGTCAGAACACTGTAGTTCGACTCAAAGAGACTGAAAATAAATTGACTATGAACTGCTTACTTGCTTATGCTCAAGTGTATGACTCGTTTGACTCGAGTGCTAACTGTCTTGCATTAGACGGAAGAAGCAAGTTCTCGTTTGTGGATGAGTATGATGAGAAAAGAATCCCGAAGGAGACGATTATTGTTTGTTTTTGTGTTTTCAGTTTTTTATTGTTTTTGGTGTTTTGCATAAGTTAATGAGCTTAAGCCTAAATCAAGGGCTTGTAAGCTCATTATATCCTCCCTGATTAGGGATAATGAGCATACTTAAGTTTGAGATAAGCATCTCAACTTACTTACCATGATGATGTAGGATTAAGATCATTAACCTACTTGTGATTAATTAGATGTTTTTTGGATTTTTGTTTAATGTTAAGTAATGAGTTTAATCTCTAATCACAAATTAGTGGGCTCATTACACCATCCTAATAGAAGGATAATATATGAGAACACTTAAGCTGAGGAGGATACCTCAACTTAATCCATGGTTAGGGATTAAATTCATTAGATAACAAACCTTTATTAAGTGGATTTTAATTAAAGGATGGGATTAAGAAATGGATTTTAAGTTTGTAAGACATCTTGAGGGGGACTTGTCCATTAAACACTAGGGTTAGTCCTTCTTAACCATAAGGAAGAATTAGAACCCTAATGTAAGGCCCAAGTTACAAAATGAAGTCTTGATGATTATTAATGTGTTTTGATTAAGAGGTTTAAAAAAAATTAAAGGTTTAACACTTAGGATTAAGGTTATACACTCCATCCTAAGAGAAGGATGCAGGCATAACCCTAATTCCAAAGTCCTAAAAATTTAAGAGTTTAGTCTCCGACTATTGAGATGAGAAGAGAGACTCAAGGAGACTCAAAGGTAAAAGCTAAGGGGGACTAATATCAACCCTAATTATTATCATTCTTGGATGTTCCTATGGTTTGTGAAGCTTTAAGAGAGATCTTCAAGGAAGCCACCAATGGAAGAAGCAGATGAAAGAAGGATGAAGCAGAAGAATAAGTTACTTACTTCATTGAAGAAGGTAAATGAATTAAAGAAAGAAAGTGAGAGAAATGGAACACAAGTGAACAAGTTCACTTAAGAGACAAGTAAAATGCATATGAAAGAGATGAAAAGAAGTGAGAAGTGAATGCAAATCCACTTCTCAAAGTAACTTACCACCTGAAAATGTTAGCATGAATGCATAAAGTACAAAGCATAAAGAAATGAAGTGAAATGAGATGAAATGACCAAAGTCAGAAGTTTTTATGCAATGTTAATGCCATGTGTGTCGCTCCCACCTGATGACACCTGGGTCATAAGGGGTACAGACGCGAACGGTCGGCGAAAGAGAGAACACGAAATGAAGGTGAAAAGAGTCGCCAACTAGGCATTTTATCCCGAAGGAAAGGTAATGCTGCATAGACCTATGAAAAGATGGATAAAACGGTTGCGAACTAGAGAAACTGAGAAAGGGGGTTGGTTACAACCTGGGAAGGTATTAGCACCCAGATTGTCCGTCGTACTCGACGGGATCCACGCTTGAAATTTTTTCTTAAAGGGGTAGTGTCAGTGCTATTTTGTGTGCAAAAGCTGGAAAAGAATGCAAGTGTCACTGCAGAAGAAATGTGAAGTGAAATAAAAGAGTGTCAGTGTAAGGAAAGAATGTGAAGCCCAAGACTATGAGGCTTAAAGAATAATGCTGGAAGAGGGAGGAATATACAGAGAATTTTGTTCGATAACTGTTGAGTTATGCCTACGTATCCTCTCGTGCAATGAGGAAGTCAGAACACCGTAGTTCGACTCAAAGAGACTGAAAGGTAAATTGACTGATGAACTTCTTACTTGTCCATGCTCAAGTGTATGACCTATCTGGCTCAGGTGCAAACTGTCTTGCATTAGACGGAAGAAACAAGTTCTCGTTTGTGAGTGAATGGGGTGAGAAAAGAATCCCGGAGGAGACGATTATTGTTTATTTTTGATGTTTTCAGTCTTTTATTGCTTTTGGATATTTGTCATAAGAAAATGAGCTTAAGCCTAAACCAAGGGTTTAGTAAACTCATCAAATCTTCCCTCTGATTAGGGGTAATGAGAATATCTTAAGCATGAAGTAAGCACCTCACATTTAATCACCATGATGTAGGATTAAGATCATTAACCTACTTGTATTTATTTAGATGTTTTTGTTGTTTTTGTTTAATGTTGAGTAATGAGTTTAAGCCATAATCAAAGATTTAATGGACCCATTACACCATCCTAATAGAAGGATAATAGACGAGAACATTTAAGCTGAGGAAGGCTCCTCAACTAAATCCATGATTAGGGATTAACCTCATGACAAAACAAAGCCTTTATCAAAGTGTATTTTAGTTAATGTTAAGATTAAGAAATGAATTTTATGGTTTTTAAGACAACTTGAGGGGGACTTGTCCATTAACACTAGGGTTAGTCCTTCTTAACTAATTAAGGAAGAATTAGAACCCTAATGCAAGGCCCAAGTTACAAGCTTGATGTCTTAGTGATTATTAGGTGAATTTATTAGAGGATTTAAACACATTAAGGGTTTAACACTTAGGATTAAATTTATACACTCCATCCTAATAGAAGGATGCAGGCATAAGCTTAATCACAAAGCCTTAAAACCTTTAAGGTTTAGTCCTTGATTAAAATGTGAGATGAGGATACACAAAGATGACACAGAGGTAAAAATAATGGGGGGACTAATCAAACCCTAATTGTGATCATGCTTGGGTGTTCCTAGGGTTTATGAAGCTTGCAAGAAGATCTTCAAGAGGGCCACCAAGGAAGAAGCAGATGAAAGGAGAAGAAGCAACAAAAAGCAAGACAACTTACTTCACTTAAGAAGATAAGTTGCTTGAAGAAAGAAAGAGGAGAAAGAGCATGAATGAGAAAGATCACTCTAATTCACAAGTAAAAAATGCAGCAATGATGCATAAAAGGGATGAGAAGAGGTTATGAGAAGTGAAGGCAAATTCACTTCTCAAACACTTACCACCTGAAAAGTTAGCAGAAGGAAATGAAATGAAAGGAAAATGAGATGAAATGCAAAGATGAAAACCAAAGTCAGAAGCATAATCATGATGAAAATGATGCTATAAGATGGTATGAGAGCATGTCAAGAGATGAGGATGATCATACAAGTAATGAAGATGCAAATGAGACATGAAAAGAAGCATGAAAGTTCATGAAAACTTATGAAATGCAATGGATGTATAACATGGTAAATGGATGATGCAATGATCAAACATGATTTCAATATGTCCTAATATATCTTATATGTCATGTGGAATTACAAAATGTCATGGCAAGTTTATGTTTGCAAGCATATGAGGAATGAATGCAAATGAAGGCAAAGATTAGGGTTTATGCACAAGATGCAATGCAAAATTCAAAATCAGAAGCAAAACATGAGATACAAAATTAAAAATGGGATCAAAGGTACCCTAAACCTATATAAGTTCACTGCCCAAAGGGGAAGGTCAGAAGCTAAAACCTAAAGGACTTATGATTTTCCTAAATTTCTAGGGTTTAAAGGGTGATCCTAAAGGGAAAATGCCAAACAAATTGAAAATGCAAGATAAAAATGAAACAAAAATGTTTTTAGAAGCTTTAAAGTATATAGAACACAATGCAAAAAGAACCATTCACAAACTCAACTTGGATCAAAAGTTATGAATTTTTGAAGTTAGGGTTAAAAATATTCAAATTAAAGAACCCTAATTCCAATGAAAATTGTCAAAGTATGATCAAAACCAAAAAAAATTTTGTCTTGTGAGTTTGTAAATGCTTCTAAATGTTTTAAAATGCTCTCTGATTTTTTTTGTGATTTTTAAATACCTAAATATATTTTTATTTAATTAATTTCCATTAACTAATTAAAAATAAACATTTAAATGATTTAAAATTAATTTTTAATGCAAAAAATAAAAATAAAATATTTTTGGATTCTGAAAATTAATAAAAGATTTAATAAAATTTTTCAGAATTTTTGAAGTCTTTTTACTATTTTTTATAAAATGTACAAATAAAATAGAAAGAAAATGAAATAAAACAAAATAAAAGGAAAACTAATCTGATCCAATGATCCAGATTCAAAGCTGCGAGTTTGAGATTGACTGCGCGCGCAATCCTAAGGTTATGGTTCAATCTGGCATTTTTTTTAAAATTAAACCTAATTAATTAATATTAATTATGAGATTAGGGTTTAATGAGATCATCCAGGCCATTGGTTCACACGCGGGAAGCTTCATCCTACGCTCCAGGTTCAAACTCACCCCTAAACCCTAATTAAGCATTAATGACTTTCAGGTGGCCGGAAATGACCTCCGGTCATCTTCTCCGGCCACACCCTTCCCTGAGAATTTCAATCTTACTCCCCAGGCCATTTCTGGAGCTCTAAAGCTCCAGATTTGTTCCTCTCACTCCCTTAAACCTAAATCCACCCTCAAATGGAATTTATTTCCACCCATTAACATGATTCGAAGCTAAGAACAAAATATGCAAAACTTTCAGACAAGCAATACATCCTCATTTCTTCATCATTTTCAATAATTTCAAGTTCATTACGCTCAGGGGATCAAACTCAACCAATTAAGAACTTAAAATAAAGGTTCTGGAAAAATGTTTTCACATGGCTACCTGAGATGAAGCTTTCAACCCTAGAGCTTTCAGGCTGCTTTATTGCTTCCAAATGCCTCCAATGGACTCCCTGAAGAAGCTTTGATGCTTGGTTGGAGTGTTTTGAGGCTAATTTGTGAGTTTGATACAGTTCAGTTCAATGGGGGAGGAAAATCGTGTTTTTGATATGGCTGCTTTTAGGGCAAGATGATGGGTGGGAAATGATCAGGGGTTGATGGTGAGTTGTTCTATGAAGTTTGTTTGGATGTTTGTAGCTTGTGTGATGAGTTTCAAATGAAAATGCAAAGAGGGAGGTTTTGGTGAATGCTGAGTTGTGGGAGGATTCAGGTTATGTTGTTGTATGAAATGGCTTGCTTGAGGTCCACATAACATGTTCTGATTGGGTAGAGAGTTGTTGTGGAGCAGTGTGATTGGTATGGCTCATTTTGCAAAAAGTCAAGAAAGTTGTACTTGGAGGTATGGGCTCATGGCAGGCTGAGGACAAGGGGGTGTCTGGCGCAACTTGATTCATGGGCAGCAATGGAATTCAGATTGAGGCAAAATATCAAGTGGAATGAAGTTTGTGGGTGGTTTTGCAATTTGTGAAGGTTTTGGCCCTTTTTGAAATACTTGATGATCAAAGCATGAAACTTGAGATTTCTTTGGGCAATTCTGAATTATAGGTCATGTATGATGTTTGTGTAATGGTTTGAAGTCAATTAGAGGTCACAAATTGGTTTGACATGAGGTTTTGCAAGTTTCCCTCTTTGGTACATAAGTGAAATTTTGTGATTTTTTCCAACTTTGCAAAGCCATAACTAGAGTTCTATAATGAATTAGATCAAGTTCTTGTACTTTTTGAAAAGGGAATGATCCAATCTAAAATTTTAATGACCAAGAATTTTTCATTTGAAGCATTTTTGAATCAAAAAGAGGAGGTTTGAAAAGCTTTCCCAAAATGGCAAGTTTGCATTATAAGTCACTTTCCCAAAATGGCAACTTTGCAAATGACTTGAAATTCTTCAATTTTGTGAACTTATAACTTCTTCTAAGATCAAATAAAGATCATATACACCCAAAATGATGGAGAAGACCCTTTGGTTGGATGATTGGGGGCCTCAGATGCCCTGATTTTGCACTGACTTGTTCAAGAAGTCATCTATTGATCAGATGCCTTCCTCATTGAATTTCTTCATGAAAATTGGTATGCATGATCCTTATATCATATAGAGACCAATAGAAACAAGAATGACCAAAAAATTTGGAATTATGGCCTCTGAAACCAAAACCCTAATTTTAGGTCATCTGTGCAGTTAAGCTTGGCTTTGCTTCCATGCCTTTCTCAGTTCTTGTGATTTTCTGACTTCCTTGATCTTGGGAGGATATAATATAATGCTTGAACATACATGGACCCTCTTGATATGATTGAAGACCTCTGGGGTGGCTCAAATGGCTCAGGGATGGCTCAGATCACAAACCCTAGATGCATATGACTTTGAACCAATGCAGTGAAGCAAAATTGTAATATGAGATGATATGTTTGAACTTATGCAAATGAAAAGAATCACAAGCCATGGTGAAATGAGTGAGGGAAAATTTGGGGTGTTTACAACTGCCCCTATTCAAACACGAGTTAGCTGTGTAGGATGTAAGCGCCTGACTTAACAGACAAACAAGATAACTTGTGGTTGCATACCAAAGACAGTCCAAGATTTGCACTCACTAAATGAAGAAGAAAAGGGGTATAGACTGTAAAAGGAAGTAAAGTATGATTATAAAGTGCGGGCGACGGAGGACGACCGTCGAGCAGGGGACGATTGCTGGGGATGAAGCAATGACGGGGACGACCGACATGCTGGTAAATAGAAGGATCATGATGGGGACGGCCAACATGCTGGGGAAATAGAAGGATCATGATGGGGATGGCCATCAGGTTCTGTAAAGTAAAAGGTAACCAACGATGGGGTACGACCACCGGGTTAATGAAATCAAAGGCGAAGGACGATCACCTAGCAGGGTACGGCTGCTCTGTTGGGGATAAGATGAGGGACGGTCATCTAAGGTGAAGGACGATCACCTGGTAAAGTATGGTTGCCGAAGGTACCATGACATAGGACGAATGCCGGGTAGAAAAGGTCGACGATGGGGACGGCCATCGGATAAGCATGATGAAGGACGATCATCAAGAGGTGAAGGACGATCACCTAGCAGGGTACGACTACTCTCGGGGTTTATCATGATATAGGACGAATGTCAGATAGCAAGATCAACGATGGGGACGGCCATCGGATAAAATGATGAAGGACGATCATCAAGAGGTGAAGGACGATCACCTAGCAGGGTACGGCTGCTAAAGATATCACGACATAGGACGAATGTCGGATAGGGAAGGGTTCCAATAATGGAGACTCTACTGGGGATGATGAAGGACGATCATCAAAATGTTGAAGGACGATCACCTAGCAGGGTACGGCTGCCGAAAGTATCATGACATAGGACGAATGTCAGACAGAAAGGAAATAATTTGTTGGGATTTGCTGGGGACTCTTCTGGGGAATGGTAGACACAGACGAGTGTCTAGATTCAAGAAAAAGGCATAAGTGTTTGACATTGTGTATGGATTAAAAATGCGGACGAGCATCCTTAAAACCACGATACGGACAAGTATCGGTAGAAACAAACGCTGACGCATGTTTAGAGATGATGGTACGGACGAGTACCAACTGGTTAACAAAGAACACGGACGAGTGTTGAATCTGAGGAGAGATACGTGGTGTATACAAGATACGGACAAGTATCTGTATGAGTAAAAAGTATGAGTGAGACACAGACGAGTGCTCAACTTGCTGGCGATAGTATGATACAGACGAGTATCATAAGAGGAAGTGTGCAAGTTATGAGTGTAAAAGATATTCTGAAGATCTGTGGGGATAAGATGACACAGACGGGTGTCAGAAGAAGTGTGTTATAAACAAGTGTTTGATTTACAATGAGTGTTTAGGCAAACATGTTGGGAAATGGTGACACAGACGAGTGTCCAAAGAGTGTATAGATATTTGTTTGTGGTTTATCTGTAGGGGAGTGATACGACACGGACGAGTATCGGAAAAAGTATATATGTGTATTAGCGAGTGCAAAGGGGATGCTTTGGCTTTCTGCTGCTACTGTGAGCCTTTGTATATACATATTGCTGATGGAATGTTGGTATATACAAATGTTTAATTCAAATCATGGCTTATGATTATGCAATATGTTTGATTTTTGCCGTAATGCTCCGTATTAGACGGAATGCTACGCTCTGGGGGAAAATATGATGCGAATGCTATGATTATGCAAAGACACCGATCCGGGATTCAGATCCTGTTGCGGTGAAGATCTCTGGCTGATCTGCTTTGAAAGAACATCCCAGCTGGGGGAAAAGATCATTGGTAGATCTGATGAGGTGTATGACTCTTCTTGGGGAAATAGGTCACTGATAGACCTATCTTTGATGATGAGGGGCCCAGCTGGGGCTGTGGAAGCTTCCGTCACTTCGTTGTGAAATCTTCAAGACATTGCTCTTCTGGATAGAGGCTGGAGCTCTGCGGGGAGATAGTTCCCTGTCTAGTACTTGGCTGGGGAGAAATGATCATTGAACGATCTTCCTAGAGATTTATGTGGGGGATCCTGCTGAGGATGATGAACTCAGTTGGGGAAATGAGCCCCTTCTGATGATGTTTTTAGAGAGAGTGCTAGAGAAGCGGTGTCCAACAACTCTTGATGGGGAGAGAGCACCTCTGATGTTGTTTGGAAGACGTGTCGAGGTGATAATGATTTGACAGCTTGCTGGGGAGAAGCTTCCATGCTCTGTGTTGCGCTTTGAATACCTGCAATCTTGTTATGACAAAGAAACGTACAAGTACCCCGAGGTATCCCTTACTGGATTCCATCGTAGGAGTTTAGACACTCCCGGGAGGAAATATATTTCCTGTAAGCATGTAATTTAAAAAAGACGCATATGTATTCATGCAATCAATATCTTAAGGACATCGGACATTTTGCAAATGAAAATAAATTGTACGAGACAAAATATGACTGAAAATCTGATTTCATTAATTTGTGTGCCCTGAATTGGCAAGTACAGTCAAAGAAACAAATCCCCTAAAATGAGGAGATTGTTACAAATTGAGAAACAAAAAGGTGTTGGCAATGTTGATGACGCTTCATTGTGCTTCCCTTCTGCTATGACCCGTATGACATTGACATTCTTCTCATCTTGCTTTTGAAGAAGGTTGATTATGACCAATGCTTTAACCTTTCGAAGTTTACCATGTTGTAAGTGATACAGACGAATTCAGAATGCAGTTGTTCGCTTATTCCCTTATTTTGCATGGATCGCCCTTTCGGGTTTTCAATCCACCGGGATACCCATTTTTGCCTGAGCTGTCCAATGCGGCTTTTCAACTCAGCGGGTGTACATTTTTTTAAAATTATTTTCCCTAATTTTTACCCGAGTCTTTTATTCTGTTTTTGACTCGCCGGGATGCCCTATTTTTGCCTGGACTTACATTCTGTTTTTATGTCCAGCGGGTCATTTTATGCGAAGTATTTTTTAACTGCATCTGAATTCACAGGGGACAGGAAATCTTCACCATCCATAGTACTGAGCATCAGTGCTCCACCAGAGAAGACTTTCTTTACTATGAACGGACCATCGTAATTCGGAGTCCACTTGCCCCTGTGGTCTGTATGAGGAGGAAGGAGCCTTTTTAGCACAAGATCTCCTACTTGGTATTCTCGAAGCCTGACTTTCTGATCGAAGGCTTTCTTCATTCTCTTATGATATAACTGCCCATGACAGATTGCAGCTAATCTCTTTTCTTCGATCAGACTCAGTTGTTCGTATCGGGATCGGACCCATTCTGCTTCATTCAGTTTGACATCCATTATCACTCGCAAGGAGGGTAATTCAACTTCAACAGGTAGGATTGCCTCCATACCATAAACAAGCTGATACGGTGTTTCCCCAGTGGATGTTCTGATTGATGTACGGTACCCATGCAAGGCAAATGGTAGCATTTCATGCCAGTCTTTGTATGTGATCACCATCTTCTGCACAATCTTCTTGATATTCTTATTAGCTGCCTCAACAGCGCCATTCATCTTTGGCCTGTAAGGAGAAGAATTGTGGTGTTGGATTTTGAAGTCCTGGCATAGCTCTGCCATCATTTTGTTGTTTAAGTTGGAACCATTATCAGTAATGATTTGCTCGGGCACTCCATACCGACAGATGATGTCTCTCTTCAGGAATCGGGCTACCACTTGCCTTGTGACATTTTCATATGAAGCTGCTTCAACCCACTTGGTGAAATAGTTAATAGCGACCAGGATGAATCTGTGGCCATTTGAAGCAGTCAGTTCAATCTTGCCAATCATATCAATGCCCCACATGGAAAAAGGCCAGGGTGAAGACATCACATTCAAAGGATTCGGAGGCACATGCACTTTGTCTGCATAAATCTGGCATCTATGGCATTTCCTGGCATACGCACAACAGTCTGCATCCATTGTGATCCAATAATATCCTGATCTCAACAACTTTTTAGCCATAGCATGCCCTCCAGCATGGGTACAAAAAGATCCTTCGTGTACCTCGTGCATCAGCAAGTCTGCTTCTGTCTTATCAACACACCTGAGAAGTACCATATCAAAGTTTCTCTTGTACAAGGAACCATCGGCATTCAGGAAGAAACTACCAGCTAGCCTTCTTAATGTCTTCTTGTCATTGGAAGATGCCCCAGGTGGGTATATTTGATCCTCCAAGAAGCACTTGATGTCATGGAACCAAGGCTTATCATCTTTAGCAAGGTCTGCTGAGAATACGTATGCTGGTCTTTCAAGTCTGGATACTGAAATTCGGGGCACAAAGTTGGCAGTTTGAACTTTGATCATGGATGAAATGGTAGCCAGAGCGTCTGCAAACTGATTTTCGTCTCGAGGGATATACTCAAGCTTGACTGTTGTGAAGAATGTGAGTAATCTCCTCGTATAATCCTGGTAGGGTATCAGATGCTCCTGGTGAGTGTACCATTTGCTATTGGTTTGATTAATTACCAGAGATGAATCTCCGAACACAGTCAAAGTCTTGATCCTGAGGTCAATGGCTTCCTCAAGACCCATGATACAAGCTTTGTATTCAGCTTCGTTGTTAGTGCAGTTAAAGGTGAGTTTTGCCGAGAAAGGCATGTGAACTCCCTTAGGTGTAATGAGTACTGCTCCAACACCACGACCATTCATATTAACAACCCCATCGAACATCATAGTCAATTCTTCTTCTGGGTCAGGCCCTTCAGTGTGAATAGGCTCTTCATGATCTTTTGCTTTTATGAACATGATGTCTTCATCAGGGAAGTCAAATCTCATATGCTGGTAATCATCAATGGGTTGCTCAACAAGATAATCAAACAATACACTGCCTTTGATGGATTTCTGAGATGTGTACTGAATGTCATATTCTGTGAGAATCATTTGCCATCTTGCAACCCGTCCGGTAAGTGTTGGCTTCTCAAAAATGTACTTGACTGGATCCATCTTTGAGATTAATAAGGTAGTGTGGGTCAACATATACTGCCTTAGTCGGCGAGCAGCCCACGCTAAAGCATAACAAGTTTTCTCGAGCAGTGAATAACGTTGTTCACAGTCGGTAAAGTTTTTGCTTAGGTAGTATATTGCATACTCTTTTCGACCAGACTCGTCATGCTGGCCCAACACACACCCCATTGACTCTTCTAATACTGTCAAGTACATTATTAGAGGTCTTCCTTCAAATGGAGGCATAAGGATCAGAGGCTCTTGTAAGTATTCCTTGATTTTGTCAAAAGCCCTTTGGCAGTCTTCATTCCACCTGACCGTTTGTTCTTTTCTTAACAACTTGAACAAGGGTTCACAGGTTGCTGTAAGGTGAGATATGAACCTTGAAATGTAGTTCAATCTACCTAGAAACCCTCGAACTTCTTTCTCAGTCTTCGGTGCAGGCATTTCTTGAATGGCTTTAACTTTATCAGGGTCAACTTCAATCCCTTTCTCACTTACAATAAATCCCAGCAGCTTACCGGATCGCACCCCGAATGTGCATTTGTTGGGGTTTAACTTTAATTGGTACTTCCTCAAATGCTTGAACAGTTTCAACAGATTCACCAGGTGGTCTTCTTCTGTGAGGGACTTGGCAATCATGTCATCCACATAACATTCAATTTTCTTGTGGATCATGTCATGGAATAATGTTACCATAGCCCGTTGATAAGTGGCACCAGCATTCTTCAGTCCGAATGGCATCACCTTATAACATAATGTGCCCTAGGGTGTGATGAAGGTTGTCTTCTCCATGTCTTCAGGTGACATTTAGATCTGATTATATCCTGAAAATCCATCCATGAAGGTGAATATCGAGAACTAAGCCGTATTGTCGACCAATACATCAATGTGAGGTAATGGGGAGTCATCTTTCGGGCTGGCTCTGTTCAGGTCCCGGTAATCCACACACATCCTCACCTTGCCATCCTTCTTAGGCACATGTACAATGTTAGAAACCCACGGCGGGTAACTAGTCACAGCAAGGAAACCGGCGTCCCACTGTTTTTGTACCTCTTCTTTTATCTTCATGGCCATATCAGGACGAGTACGGCGCAACTTCTATTTTACTGGCGGACAGTCTTCTTTCAGAGGCAGCTTGTGCATAACAATGTCGGTGTCCAACCATGGCATATCCTGATAAGACCAAGCAAAAACATCCACATACTCCCGAAGCATGTCAACAAGTTGCTTTTTCACTGAATCTTGCAGACAGACCCCGATCTTAACTTCTTTCAGCTCTTCTTCTGTACCAAGATTAACCGTTTCAACTTCCTCCTGATGAAGAGTTATAGCCTTCTCCTCTTGTCTCAACAACCTGGCTAACTCCTCAGGTAGCTCATAATCTTCTTCGACCCCTTCATCAGCTTGATTAATCGGATTGTCAAAGTCATACGAAGTCATAGCAGTGTTGTTGTCGGTGCAGTCTGGAGGTTATTCTCTGCAATGGTTTAGATTTGTTTATTTTAGTGATCAGTTTTATCTTGTTTAGAAAAAGTGAAAATGAAGTTATTATTTTGAAAAACATTGCCATTTTATTTTTGTACAAAAAATGAAAAATGAAAAACAGTGAGCGGAAAAGAAAAGACTCATTTGCAAAAGATGTCCTGATATTCATTAATTGATCATTTGCACAAAATACAAGATGGCCCGATTAGAAAATGAGCCCTGACATCTTAGGCAAGATGCAGGACTTGATGCATGCTTAAAGACAGGAAATAATAATTACTCTGCCGGAGTAACTCTTATAATTTCCTGGGAAGACCAGTTTGAGACATGGTTCCCCGGGATCCTTTGACGTATCCAACCCTCCAGGTTGTGCTCGTCTTCTGACTCATCTTCCAAACTATTCACAGCATCTGGGGTGAGCATCCCCCCACTGACAAACTTGGGCTCCATTGCAGCCTCTGGTTGATCTTGTCGAGTTGGTCTGTAACCCAACCCGAATCGGTCTTCTTTCTTTTCAACTGGCAGCAGCTTACCCCAGCCTTGAGCGGTACCTTCCTCAACAACCTTCCGGGCTTGTTGATATGATGTGATGGAAGTCCCAGATACAGCAGATGCTTCATTAATATTAAGGGCTTCAAACCCTTGACTCATGGTCTCATGGATCTCCCCATCCATTTCAATGTATTTGAAAGTAGCCAGCTGGCTAACGAAGATATCCTCTTCCCCACAAATGGTAATGACTTGGCCCTCCCACTCAAATTTTAACTTCTGGTGAAGGGTTGACGTCACGGCGCCAGCAGCGTGTATCCATGGTCTACCCAATAGACAGCTGTAGGCAGGCTGTATATCCATCACAAAGAAGGTTGTTTTGAAAACCTGTGGGCCAATCATTATTGGCAACTCTATCTCTCCCAGAACTGATCTTTTAGAACCGTCAAAGGCTCTCACTACCAAGTTGCTTGGGCGTAGTGCCAATCCATCATGTTCCAGCTTCACAAGGGCTTTCTTGGGTAGGACATTGAGTGATGACCCTGTGTCTACCAATATGTGAGAAAGAACTGCACCCTTACACTCCAAGGTAATGTGCAAAGCCTTGTTGTGATTGTGACCTTCCGTTGTCAGACCAGCGTTAGTAAATCCTAGTCCATGACTAGCATTGACATTTCCAACCACAGCCTCAAACTGATTGACAGTAATCTCCTCCGGTACATAAGCTGCATGCAGGACTTTTAATAGTGCGTTCCGATGAGCCTCGGAGCACATTAGCAATGATAGTATGGAGATTTTGGAAGGTGTTTGGTGAAGCTGGTCCACCACCTTATAATCACTCTTCTTGATTATCCGCATGAATTCATCAACCTCTTGATCAAAAGGAGTCTTCAAAGATTCTTTAGCAACTGATTCTTCTTGCACCACGTACTTCCCTTTTGCCTTATCAGCAGCTTCTGCTTCAGCAATGGGTCTTGGTATTTGCGAGGCAAAGAGACGTCCGCTTCTAGTGAAGCCTCCGCCTCCTCCCACATTGTCTATCTGAGGTGAAGAAGTTGATGACTCTAAAGTGATTTTCTGCCCCTCGCAGTATAGATCTGAGCCATAATGCCAAGGGATGGCATTATTGCTTTCGTAAGGAACTGGCCCAGGCACTGTGATAGTGACTGGACTAATAGCAGCTGCAGAGGGGACCACAATGGTGTGTGGCTCATAATATATGGTAACTGGAGCTCTGACAGGAGTAGCATTTTGTTGTGAGTTGTTGGAAGGAACATTTGCGGGATCGTAGTATATCGTAACCGTTGAGACACTTTCATTAACTGTTGCTAATGTTGTAGACGGTACTGTTGACTGGACGGGTGTTGAAGTTGTAGCAGGAACTATGACTGAACCTATATCCGTTGAAGTGATTGATTGAATATTTGTTGGAGTTGTAGCAGAATCTGTTGGAACAATGGTTGCTGACGTTGTAGGAGTATCTGGGATTGTTGATGAAGGAATTGTTGGAGTTGTAGTCGCTGTTGTCGTAATCTGAAGAATGCCATCTCTAATGAGGTTGTCTATGCCGTTTCTCAGTCTCTCACATCCATTAACGGCAATGTTGCAATATCCACAGCCGACTTCACATCCGGGGAACACTTGGCTTTCTAACAACTGAGCTTTGATTTCAACCAAGGGTGTTCGGATTTGTGCAACACTGTTAATTAATGTGGATGGTTTGCCCTCCTCAATAGCATTAATCCTAGGCCCATTGTGACTAGGCATTGGATTTCTTGTAACGTTCGGAGGAGGTGCAAAATTGAGAGCTTTTGAGTCCACCAAATCCTGGACTTTCATCTGTAGGGCCCTGCATTTTTCAGTATTATGCTCCGGTGCGTTTGAGTGGAATGCACACCTGGCATTTGCATCATAGTTCTTTGGCATATTTAGAGGATCCGGAGGGGCCAACGTCCTTAACTCAACCAGGTTGAGCTTTAGGAGTTGTGGCAAGAGTGCAGCATACGACATTGGGATTGGGTCAATTACCCTGTTTGCTTGTGATGGCCTCTGTTGAAAGGGACGTTGTTGTTGGTTGCTATTGCTGTTGTTGTACGACCTTTGTTGCGGATAATGAGCTTGTTGTTGATACTGTGGTTATTGTTGCTGAGGATATGATGCTTGTTGTGGAATTGGAGCTGGGATGGTAACAGCTGCTACTGACCGTGAGCATATTGAGGCCTGCCCCTGCTTGTATGAATGGAATTTGTTTCACCTGCCCTTCGGGGTCCCGCAAAAGGTTTTCTGGGATTGCTGGAGGAACTTGCACCACTGTCGGAGATTTTGCCCATCTTTAAGAGACTTTCAATCCTCTCACCAGCTATGACCACATCAGCAAAACTGGTAGAGGAGAAAGCAGCCAGCCTATCAATATAAGTCCCTTGCAATGTGTTCATGAACATGTCAGCCATTTCCCTTTCTGACATGGGTGGTTGGACAGCAGCAGCAAGCTGTCTCCACCTTTGAGCATAGTCCCGGAAGCTCTCTCTAGAAGACTGAGACATGCCCATCAGAAGAGTTCTATTATGAGCCATGTCCAGGTTGTACTGATATTGCCGGATGAAAGCCTCGGCCAAATCCTTCCAACATCTTATGGTGGCCCTAGACAAATGCGAATACCATTCTCTTGAAGCTCCAGTCAGACTGTCCTCAAAGTAGAACATCCATAACTTTTCATCCATGGTATAAGCTTTGAGCCTTCCCAAGAAAGACTGCAGATGAGTACGAGGACAGGAGGTACCATTGTACTTTTCAAAGCATGGGTGTTTAAATTTGTGGGGAATTCTCACCCTATCCACTAGTCCCATATCCATCAAGTCGAACCCCAAAGAATTCTGAGATTCCAAAGATCTTAACTTTTCAGCAATCTCGTCCAATCTTCTGTCATATACCTCATCTCCTGCCCCTATAACAGTAAACTGTTCTCCCTGGGGATCCTCCTGCAGGATTTGGCCCCCAACAATATTACCTTGGCCATTCCTCGGGATGTTAACTTCTGGATTCAGATGAGGTCCATACTCCGGTGGGTCAATACGAGGCTGCCCCCGTTCATTGTTGCTAGTTCCCCCTGTTCCCAGATGAGGCTCTTCAGGAGTTTGTCTTTCCACCAACTCTCTTAACCTTTCTTGACTCTGGGCCAAGCCAGTCATCACTGCCATAAACTAAGACATCTGATTTCTCATCTCCACTCTCTCATTGGCCATCTGATTTCTGACCTCAGTCAGATCCTGCTGTACTTGTTCCATTTGAATGTCGGGAAGGTTGTTACGAGTCGGGTACCGGTGCGTGCGGTTGACAGGGAACACTCGGCGACGAGCGATGTTTCCTGAGATCACAACAAAGTTAGAAACAAAAATAATAACAAAACCTACAAAACAAAAACAAAGTTAGTATGCAATGCAGTATGCTTATTTGTTTTCCAAGGTATCCGGTTTGGTTCTTGGTTTTGACCTTTCCAGACCTCGAGGAAGATGCTTGATGTTGTTGAGAAAAAGCCCAAATGAAAAACAAACTAAAATATATTACAAATGGTGAACAATACATAGTTTGTTTTACAATACATGCCCATGGAGGGTCAAAATACAACAAAAGGAAAAGTACATCAAATGGAAACAAACAACAAGAAAAGCATCAGACATCCAGTCTAAACTCATCTTCTCTGACCTCCTTCAGGAGTGCCTCAGTCACTAGACCAGCTGGGTGCTCTGTAATGGTCCTAATGAGGAGGTTCCTAGTAGCAATGGCAGTAGTCAACTTCTTATGCCTGTCCTGGTCCTTTGATCTCTTCAATCCTGCTCTGAGCTTTAACTCTAATATCTCTTTTTGTGCAGCCAACAGGGCTTCCTGCTGCTTCTTCTCATTGGCCTCTAGCTGTTTAATCTTGGCTTAAGTCTTCTGGTCTTCTTGTGTACGGGCTTCGGTGATCCAGACCCACCTAGCCTGACTCTCTTGCAGATAGTGTTCAGCCCTAGCTTTCTGAATCTTGGCCTCCTTGCAGGCATTCTTCAATATCTGTTCCCCAGCTCTTGCTTTCCTTATGTAGTATTCTGTCTTTTCAATTTTGGCAAGGTGCTCAACCCTAAGCTTCTCCAATCTCTCAATGTCCAGACGACCATCACTTCTTTCCCAAATGGTCTTCTTCAAGGCCTGGGATAGCTGCTCATTCCTTTCTTTCAACTTTTCAAATTCCTCCAGGCTAACTGTTGCTGCAGGCTGTACTGTGGATGGCCCAGGTATGTCTTCCAAGGTGAAAGGCATTCTGGTAATCTGAGCTCTAGTACGGGACCAGTCTGAGTACCAAGCTGAGGCAACATTGTTACATCTTCCAATAATAGCTACTCCTTTTGTCTGGATGTTGTCCCAAGCCTAGGATGCTTGTCTGACAACAGCTGAATTAGGTTGTACTTCACAATATAAGGTCTCAGCTAAATCCTGTCCTCTGGGAGGATGAACCAAGGAATATCCCAATTGTCTCTTAAACAGTAAATGATTGTAGTTGATGCAACCATTCACTCCTATCAGAGGCAAATTTGGGTATTGTCCACAGCTGGTGATAATGTCCTTTCCCTTGGTGCTCTGGGTGCACCATCTGATATCATCTGAAGTCAAGGCAATGAACCTCTTGGCCCAATTATTCTGCTGGTGGGGATTCAAGAAAGTATCTGACTTAGGCAGGTGTCTGAGAAGCCAGGTGTAAAACAAAGGAGCACAACATCTCACCAACTTCCCCCTCTGTTTCTCATTCCTCTGATGAATGGATTAGTAAAAATCTCCTAGCAGTGTGGGTACTGGGTTTTTCAGGAGAAATAGATGGATGGCATTCTTGCTAACAAATTTAGGCTCATCTGCAAACAGTATAGCCCCATATATACTGAGGGCTAACAGTGCACAGACTGCCCTCCACTCTCCCAATTGTCGCTCCCACCAAATGACACCCGGTCAGAAGGGGTACAGACGCGAACGGTCGGCGAAAGAGAGAAATGAATAGAGTCGCCAGCTAGGCATTTTTATCCCGAAGGAAAGGTAATGCTGCATAGACCTAGAAAAATATGGATAAGACGGTTGCGAACCAGAGAGACTGAGAAAGGGGGTTGGTTACAACCTGGGAAGGTATTAGCACCCAGATTGTCCGTCGTACTCGACGGGGTCCACGCTTAAAAGATTTGTGTTTCAAAGGGGTAGTGTCAGTGCTATTTGTGTATCAAAGCTGGAAAGAATGCAAGTGTCAGTGTAAGAAGAATGTGAAGTGAAATATGTGAAGTGTCAGTGTAAGAACAAGAGTGCAATGCCCAAGATAATGAGGCTAAAAGAATAGTGCTGGAGGAGGGGGAATATACAGAGACTTTTGTTCGATAACTGTTAAGTTATGCCTACGTATCCTCTCGTGCAATGAGGAAGTCAGAACACCGTAGTTCGACTCAAAGAGACTGAAAGATAAATTGACTTGTGAACTGCTTACTTGTCTATGCTCAAGTGTATGACCTGTCTGGCTCAGGTGCAAACTGTCTTGCATTAGACGGAAGAAGCGAGTTCTCGTTTGTGAGTGAATGAGTTGAGAAAAGAATCCCGGAAGAGACGATTATTGTTTGTTTTTGTGTTTTTCAATCTTTTATTGCTTTTTGGAGTTTGTCATAGGAAAATGAGCTTAAACCTAAACCAAGGGTTAGTAAACTCATCACATCCTCCCTCTGATTAGGGGTAATGAGAATACCTTAAGCATGAGGTAAACACCTCACACTTAATCACCCTGATGTAGGATTAAGATCATTAACCTACTTGCATTTATTTAGATGTTTTTGTTGTTTTTGTTTAGTGTTAAGTAATGAGTTTAAGCCATAATCAAGGATTTAATGGACTCATTACACCATCCTAATAGAAGGATAATAGATGAGAACATTTAAGCTGAGGAAAGCTCCTCAACTTAATCCATGATTAGGGATTAACCTCATGACAAAATAGAGCCTTTGTTAAATGGATTTTAATTAATGATAAGGTGAAGAAGTGATTTTTAAGGTTTGTAAGACAACTTGAGGGTGACTTGTCCATTAACACTAGGGTTAGTCCTTCTTAACCAATTAAGGAAGAATTAGAACCCTAATGCAAGGCCCAAGTTACAAGTTAATGTCTTGATGATTATTAAGTGGATTGATTAAAGGATTTAAACACATTAAGGGTTTAACACTTAGGATTAAAGTTATACACTCCATCCTAATAGAAGGATGCAAGCATAAGCTTAATCACAAAGCCTTAAAACCTTTAGGGTTTAGTCCTTGATTATGAGGTGAGGAGAGAAGACTCAAAGATGACACAAAGGCAAAACTAAGTGGGGGACTAATCAAGCCCTAATTGTTATCATACTTGGAGATCCTAGGGTTCATGAGGCTTAAGAGAGAAAGATCTTCAAAGGCCACCAAGGAGGAGCAAGATGAAAGGAGGAGAAGCAGAGAGAAGCAAGACAACTTGCTCCACTTAAGAAGACAAGTTGCTTGAAGAAAGAAAGTAAGATGAACATGAATGAGCAAGCTCACTCAAATACACAAGATAAAATGCAGTAATGATACACAAGAGGGATGAAAAGAGATTGTGAGAAGTGAAGGCAAATTCACTTCTCAAAACAACTTACCACCTGAAAAGTTAGCAAAAGAAATGAAATGCAATGCAAATGAGATGAAATGTCATGATGCAAACCAAATTCAGAAGCATATTCATACTGTTAATGATGCTAAGAGATGATGCAAACACATGTCAAGAGTTGTGGATGATCATACAAGGATGAGGATGCAAAGGAAGCATGCTTTGAACCATAGAAATTCATGAATGTTTATGAAATGAAATGAACATATAACATGGCAAAGGAATGATGCAATGATCAATCATGATTCTAGTATGTCCTAAGATGTCTTATGAATCATGTGGATGTACAAAATGTCATGGCAAGTTCTTAAATGCAAGCAAATGAGAAATGGATGCAAAGGAAGGCAAGAATTAGGGTTTACACACAACATGCAAAGCAAAATCCAAAACCAGAAGCAAATGACATGATAAAAAATTGAAAATGGGATCAAAGGAACCCTAACCCTACACAAGTTCACTGCCCAAAGGAGGGGACCTAACTCTTAACCTAGTGAAAGTTATGAATTTCCTAAGTTGGCTAGGGTTTTGGGGTGTCTCACAATGAAAAATGCAAAACAAATTGAAAATGGAAGATCAAATCAAACCAATTTTATCCTATAAACTACACGCCATGAAGGATGCAATGCAAGAAGAACCATCATCAAACTCTCAAAGGTTAGGCAGAATGGATTTTTCAAAGTTTGCACAAAAATATTGCCTTAAAATGAATTTAATTCCATGGTAAATTGTCAAAATGCATCAAGAACAAAAAATAAATTTGGTTTGAGAGTTTGATAATGTTCCTAAATGTTTTGAAATGTAATGTGAATTTTTTGTGATTTTTAAATACCTAAATGTATTTTTAATTAATTAATTTTCATTAACTAATTAAAAATAAACATTTAAATGATTTAAAAATAATTTTTAATGCAAAAAATAAAAATAAAAATATTTTTGGGTTCTGAAAATTAATAAAATGTTTGACAAAAATTTTCAGAATTTTAAAAAGTATTTTGCTATTTTAAATAATTCGTACAAATTAAATACAAAATAAATGAATAAAAAATGAAAATATGAGAAGTATGCAAGATCCATGGCTGAGATTCAAACTTGGGGGTCAATGGTTGACTGCGCGCGCTGGTTGAGGGTCAGGATCTCTTCTGGCTTAATTAACTTAAATGTGATTTATTAAATTAATAAAAACAGATTAGGGTTTAATGAAATGATCTAGGCCATTCAAACACGCGGGAGTCAACAAAAGTCAGACAAATCCATGACTAAGATTCAAACTGAGCCCTAAACGTAATTAATACATTAATGACTTTCAGGTGGCCGGAAATGACCTCCGGTCATCTTCTCCGGCCACAACCCTCCCTGAAAATTGCTAACTTCTTCCCTAGGCTTCTAAAACTCAATTTCTCTGCCCAGAAATGATCCCCATACATCATACATCAAGAATCAACACACAAACAACATTTAAAACATTCCAAAAGAGAGAATCGAATCGAAACAGTTCTAGGTCACAAAATTTCAGAACACGAATACATACTCATTTCTCAACCATTTTCAAAACAAAACACATCCACATGATCAGTGAAGCATAGAGAATCATTTAGGAACTTAAAAACATGTTTCTGGAAAAAAAGTTCTTGAGCTCACCTGAACTGGAGCTTTGATCTTTGGAACTTTCTGGCTGCCTCTTTGATCCAAAACGCCTCTAATGAACCTCCTGAGAAGCTTGCAATGCTTGGTTGGAGTTTAGTGTGGCTGATTTAAGAGTTTGATGAAGTTCTGTTCAAGGGAAGTGAGAAATCGTATTCTTGCCTGGGGTGGTTTCAGGGACAAATGAGGATTGGGAAATGATCAGAGGAACATGGTGAGTGGTTTTGTGAAGTTTGTTTTGATGTTTGAAGGCTGTGTTTTGAGATTCAAAGCAAAATGCATAAGAGGTCAGTTTTGGGAACTATGGCTTGTGGGATGTTTCAGGCTGTGTTGTGTTATGTGTTGGGTTGCTTTTGGTACACATATCAATCCTTGATAGGTCAGAGAGTTGTTGTGGAGCAGTGTGATTGGTATGGAGCAAAATGCATAAAGTCAACTTTTTGTGTAAGAGAGGTATGGGTCAATTCTGTCAAGGTACAAGGCATGGCTTGGCTGCAGCTTGAATCAAGGAGAACCATGGAAACAAAATTGAGGCAATGCAGCAAGTGGATTAGGGTTTATGTGAGGTTTTGCAACTTTTGCAAAGTTTGGGCCTTTTGTGATTACTTGAAGCATAAGTCATGAAAATGGGAGGTTCTTTGGTGCATTCTGATTTTTAGGTCATGCATTGTGTTTGTACAAAGGTTATAAGTCACATTGAAGTCACATTTTGCCTTGGCAAGAGGTTTTGCAACTTTGCATCTTTGGTACAAAACTTGAAATTATGTGATTTTGTCCAACTTTGACAAGCCATAACTTTTGATCCAAAATGAATTAGAATGAGTTCTTGTACTTTTTGAAAAGGGAATGATCCATTCTACAACTTTCATGACCAAAGTTTTCTCATTTGAAGCATTTTTGAATCAATTTGAGGAGGTTGAAAAACTTTCCCAAAATAGCAAGTTTACATTACAAGTCACTTTCCCAAAAAGGCAATTTTGCAAATGGCTTGAAATTATTTAATTTTGTGAACTTCTAACATCTTCTATGATCAAATAAAGATCATATACATTCAAAATGATGAAGAACACCTTTTGGTTGGGTCACTGGGGGCCTCAGATGCCCTGATTTTGCACTGACTTGCTCAAGAAGTCAACTCTTGATCAGATGCCTTCCCCATGGAATTTCTTCATGAAAATTGATATGCATGATACTCATAACATATAGAGACCAATAGAAACAAGAATGACCAAAAATATTGGAGTTATGGCCTCTGAAACCAAAACCCTAATTCTAGGTCATCTGTGCAGTTAAACCTGGCCCTGCTTCCATGCCTTTCTCAGTTCTTGTGATTCTTTGACTTTCTTGACTTGGTGAGGATATGATATGATGTTTGAACATACATGGACCCCTTTGAAGTGATTGAAAACCTTTGGAAAGGCCCAAGTGGCTCTGGGATGGCTCAGATCACAAACCCTAGATGCAGATGACTTAGAAACAATGCAGTGAGGCAAATATGCAATATGAGATGTTATGATTGAACTTATGCATATGAAAAGATCACAAGACTTGGTGTGAATGGGTGAGGGCAAATTTAGGGTGTTTACAGCTGCCCCTATTCAAACATGAGTTAGGTGTGCAGGATGTAAGCAACGACTTAATAGGCAAACGAGATAACTTGTGGTTGAATACCAAAGACAGTCCAAAATTTGCACTCACAGAATGAAGAAGAAAAGGGATATAGATTGTAAAAGAAAAATAAAGTATATTTATAAGGTGCGGGCGACAGAGGACGACCGTCGGGCAAAGGACGACTGCCGGGGATAAAGCAGTGACGGGGACGACCGACATGCTGGGGAAGATGCGGGAAACAAAGCAATGACGGGGATGACCAACAAGCTGGGGATATAAGAGATTATGATGGGGACGGCCATTAAAACAAACAAAAAAAATTCAAGGTACATGATGGGGACGGCCATCGGGTTGAAGAAATAAATGATGCGGAAAGGTCATCAAAGGTGAAGGACGATCACCTAGCAGGGGACGGGTGCTCTGTTGGGGATAAGATGAGGGACGATCATCTAAGGTGAAGGACGATCACCTGGCAAGGTACGGTTGCCAAAAAGTATCACGACATAGGACGAATGCCGGATAAAAAGGTCGACGATGGGGACGACCATCGGATAAGCATGATGAAGGACGATCATCAAGAGGTGAAGGACGATCACCTAGCAGGGTACGGCTGCTCTGAGGGTATCATGACATAGGACGAATGTCAGATAACAAAATCAACGATGGGGACGGCCATCGGATAAAATGATGAAGGACGATCATCAGGAGGTGAAGGACGATCACCTAGCAGGGGACGGCTGCTATGACATAGGACGAATGTCGGATAGGAAGGGGTTCTAATGAATAGAGACTCCACTGGGGGTGATGAAGGACGATCATAAAAAAGGTGAAGGACGATCACCTAGCAGGGTACGGCTGCCAAAAGGCATCATGACATAGGACGAATGTCAGATAGAAAGGAAATAATTTAGTAAAGTTTGATGGGGACTCTTCTAGGTAATAGTAGACACAGACGAGTGTCTAAATTCAAGAAAATAAGTGTTTGACACGGTGTATAGATCAAAGATGCGGACGAGCATCTTTAAGACTATGATACGGATGAGTATCGGTAGAAACAAATGTTTGACGCATGTTCAGAGATGATGATACGGACGAGTATCAACTGGTTAACAAGGAACACAGACGAGTGTTGATTCTGAGAGAATTCAGGTGGCATATGTAAGATACGGACGAGTATCTGTATGAGTAACAAGTGATGAGTGAGACACAGACGAGTATTTAACTTGCTAGGGAAAGCATGACACAGACGAGTGCCAGGAAAAGCGTATTATAAACAAGTATTTGGTTTGCAAAATGTTCAGGCCACTGTGCTGGGGAAAGTGACACGGACGAGTGTCACGGAATCGTATATATATATGTACACATATGTTGCGAGTGCAAAGGGGACGCTTTGGCTTTCCGCTGGGGATATGACACAGACGAGTGTCGGGAAGAATGCTCGGGCGACTTTACTGGGGAATGATGACACGGACGAGTGCCAAAAGGAGTGTGCATCTGTAAGGGAAATGTTTTGGCCCTCTGGTGAGGAATTGGGGAAATATTCTGTATACTGTCTGATGGGTTGTCAGTATTTACAAGTGTTCAATTCGACTCATGGCTTGTGATTCTGCAATATGTTTGATTTTTGCCGTAATGCTCCGTATTAGACGGAATGCTACGCTCTGTGGGGAAAATATGATGCAAATGCTATGATTATGCAAAGATACCGATCCGGGATTCGGATCCCGCTGCTGTGGAGATCTCTGGCTGATCTGTTTGAAGTGGATTTCCCAGATGGGAATAAAATCATTGATAGATCTGTCATATATGATTCTGCGTGGGGAAATAGGTCACTGATAGACCTATCTTGGTGATGAGGGACCCAGCTAGGGTTTGTAGAAGCTTTCGTCACTCTGTTGTGAGATCTTCAAGCATTGCTTCTCTGGATAGAGGCTGAAACTCTGTGGGGAGATGGTTCCCGGTCTTTTGCACTTGGCTGAGGAGGAATGATGACTGGCAACTCAGCTGGGGAGAAAGCACCTCCGGTGCTAATCAGGAGATAGACTGAGTAGATAATAGTTAGGCAGCTTGTTGGGGAGAAGCCTTCATGCCCCATTGTACGCTCTGAACACCTGCAATCCTGTAAAGACAAAGAAACGTACAAGCATCCCGAGATATCCCTTACTGGATTCCGTCATAGGAGTTTAGACACTCCCGGGAGCAAATATATTTCCCGCAAGCATGTAATTTAGAAAAGACGCATCTGTACTTATGCAATCAACATTATAAGGACATCGGACATTTTTGCAAATGAAAATAAAATGTACGAGACGGAACATGACTAAAAATCTGATTTTATTGGTTTGTGCGCCTTGAATTGGCAAGATACATTCAAAGAAACAGATCCCCTGAAATGAGGAGATTGTTACAAAATTGAGAAACAAAAAGGTGCTGGCAACGCTGATGACGCTTCAAGGAGCTTCCCTTTTGCTATGACTCGTATGACATTGACGCTCTTCTCATCTTGCTTTCTGAAGAAAGCTGATTCTGACCGAAGCTTGAACTTTTCGGAGCTTACCATGTTGTAAGTGATACAGATGAATTCAGAATGCAGTTGTTCGCTTATTCCCTCATTTGGCGTGGATCGCCCTTTCGGGTTTTCAATCCACCGGGAAACCCTTTTTTTGCTTGAGTTGTCCAATGCGGCTTTTCAACTCAGCGGGTGTACATATTTTTTATTTATTTTCCCTTATTTTTGCCCGAGCCTTTTATTTTGTTTTCGAATCGCCGGGATGCCCTTTTTTTGCCTGGACTTACATTCTGTTTTTATGTCCAGCGGGTCATTTTCATGCGAAGTATTTTTTAACTGCATCTGAATTCACAGGGGACATGAAATCTTCACCATCCATAGTACTGAGCATCAGTGCTCCACCAGAGAAAACTTTCTTTACTACGAATGGCCCTTCATAGTTCAGAGTCCACTTGCCCCTGTGGTCTATATGAGGAGGGAGGAGTCTTTTCAGTACAAGATCTCCTACTTGGTACTCTCGGAGCCTGACTTTCTGATCGAAGGCTTTCTTCATTCTTTTCTGATATAACTGCCCATGACAGATTGCATCTAATCTCTTTTCTTCGATCAGACTTAGTTGTTCGTATCGGGATCGGACCCATTCTGCTTCGTTTAATTTGACATCCATCAGTACCCGCAGGGAGGGTAATTCAACTTCAACAGGTAGGACTGCATCCATACCGTAAACAAGCTGATACGACGTTACCCCAGTGGATGTTCTGATTGACGTTCGATACCCATGCAAGGAAAACGGTAACATTTCATGCCAATCTTTGTAGGTAACCACCATCTTCTGCACAATTTTCTTGATATTCTTATTAGCTGCCTCGACAGCGCCATTCATCTTTGGCCTGTAAGGAGAAGAATTGTGATGTTGGATCTTGAAGTCCCGACATAGTTATGCCATCATTTTTTTATTCAAGTTGGAACCATTATCAGTAATGATTCGCTCGGGCACTCCATACCGACAGATGATATCTCTCTTCAGAAATCGGGCTACCACTTGCCTCGTAACATTTGCATAAGAAGTCGCTTCAACCCACTTGGTAAAATAGTCAATAGCAACCAAGATGAATCTGTGGCCATTTGAAGCAGTCGGTTCAATCTTGCCAATCATATCAATGCCCCACATGGCAAAGGGCCAGGGTGAAGACATCACATTCAGAGGATTTGGAGGCACATGCACTTTATCCGCATAAATCTGGCATTTATGACATTTTCTGGCATAAGCACAACAGTCTGCGTCCATTGTGATCCAGTAATAGCCTGATCTTAACAACTTCTTAGCCATTGCATGCTCTCCTGCATGGGTACCAAAGGACCCTTCGTGCACCTCGTGCATCAACAAGTCTGCCTCTGTCCTATCAACGCATCTGAGGAGTACCATATCAAAGTTTCTCTTGTATAAGGAACCATCAGCATTCAGGAAGAAACTACCAGCTAGCCTTCTTAATGTTTTCTTATCATTGGAAGATGCCCCAGGTGGGTATGTCTGATCCTCCAAGAAGCACTTAATGTCATGGAACCAAGGCTTATCACCTTTAACAACTTCTGCTGAGAACACGTATGCTGGTCGGTCAAGTCTGGATACTGAAATCCGAGGCACAAAATTTGCGGCTTGAACTTTGATCATGGATGAAATGGTAGCTAGAGCATCTGCAAACTGGTTTTCGTCTCGAGGGATATACTAAAGCTTGATTGTTGTGAAGAAAGTCAATAATCTCCTTGTATAATCCCGATAAGGTATCAGATGATCTTGGTGGGTGTACCATTTGTCGTTGGTTTGATTAATTACCAGAGCTGAATCTCCGAATGCCGTCAAAGTCTTGATCCTGAGGTCAATGGCTTCCTCAAGACCCATAATGCAAGCTTCGTATTCATCTTCGTTGTTAGTGCAGTTGAAGGTGAGTTTTGCCGAGAAAGGCATGTGGACTCCCTTAGGTGTAATGAGTACTGCACCAACACCACGACCATTCATATTAACAGCCCCATCAAACATCATAGTCCATTCTTCCTCTGGGTCAGGCCCTTCAGTGTGAATAGGCTCTTCATGATCTTTTGCTTTTATGAACATGATGTCTTCATCAGGGAAGTCAAATCTCATAGGCTGGTAATCATCAATGGGTTGCTCTGCAAGATAATCAGACAATACACTTCCCTTGATGGCCTTTTGAGAGGTGTACTGAATATCATATTCTGTGAGAATCATTTGCCATCTCGCAACCCGTCCGGTAAGTGCTGGCTTCTCAAATATGTACTTAACAGGGTCCGTCTTTGAGATCAATAAGGTAGTGTGGGTCAACATATACTGTCTTAGTCGGCGAGCAGCCCACGCTAAAGCACAACAAGTTTTCTCGAGCAGTGAATAACGTTGTTCACAGTCGGTAAACTTTTTGCTTAGGTAGTATATTGCGTACTCTTTTGGACCAGACTCGTCATGCTGGCCCAGCACACACCCCATTGACTCTTCTAATACTGTCAATTACATGATTAGAGGTCTTCCTTCAACTGGAGGCATAAGGATAGGAGGCTCCTGTAAGTATTCCTTGATTTTGTCAAAAGCCCTCTGGCAATCTTCGTTCCACCTGACCGTTTGTTCTTTTCTTAGCAGCTTGAACAAGGTTTCACAGGTTGCTGTAAGGTGAGATATAAACCGTGAAATGTAGTTTAATCTACCTAGGAACCCCCGAACTTCTTTTTCAGTTTTCGGTGCAGGCATTTCTTGAATGGCTTTCACTTTTTCAGGGTCAACTTCAATCCCTTTTTCACTTACAATAAATCCCAGCAGCTTACTGGATCGCACCCCGAATGTGCATTTGTTGGGGTTCAACTTCAGTTGGTACTTCCTCAGACGCTTGAATAACTTCAACAGATTTACCAGGTGATCTTCTTCTGTGAGGGACTTGGCAATCATGTCATCCACATAACATTCAATTTCTTTGTGGATCATGTCATGGAATAATGTTACCATAGCCCGTTGATAAGTTGCACCTGCATTCTTCAGTCCGAATGGCATCACCTTATAACAGAACGTGCCCCAAGGTGTGATGAAAGTTGTCTTCTCCATGTCTTCAGGTGACATTTTGATCTGATTGTATCCTGAAAATCCATCCATGAAGGAGAACACCGAGAACTGAGCCGTATTATCAACCAATACATCAATGTGAGGTAAAGGGAAGTCATCTTTCGGGATGGCTCTGTTCAGGTCCCGGTAATCCACACACATTCTCACCTTGCCATCATTCTTAGGCACTGGTACAATATTAGCAACCCATGGCGGGTAGCTAGTCACAGCAAGGAAACCGGCGTCCCACTGTTTTTGTACTTCTTCCTTTATCTTCATTGCCATATTTGGGCGAGTACGGCGCAGTTTCTGTTTCACTGGTGGGCAGTCTTCTTTTAAAGGCAGTTTGTGCATGACAATGTCGGTGTCCAACCCTGGCATATCCTGATAAGACCAAGCAAAGACATCCACATATTCCTGGAGCATGTCAATTAGTTGCTCTTTTACTGAATCTTGCAAGCAGGCCCCGATCTTGACTTCTTTCACTTCTTCTTCTGTACCGAGATTAACCGTTTCAACCTCCTCCTGATGAGGAGTGATAACCTTCTCCTCTTGTCTTAACAACCTGGCTAGCTCTTCAGGTAGCTCATAATCTTCTTCAACCCCTTCATCGGCTTGATTGATTGGATTGTCAAAGTCATATGAAGTCATAGCAGTGCTGTTGTCGGTGCAATCTGGAGGACACTTTCTGCAAGGGTTTAGATTGTTTATTTTAGTGATCAATTTTAATCTTGTTTTAGGAAAAAGTGAAATGAAGTTATCATTTTGAAAAACATTGCCATTTTATTTTTGTACAAAAAGAAAAATGAAAACAGTGAGCGGAAAAGGAAAAGACTCATTTGCAAAAGATGTCCGATATTCATTGATTGATCTGTTTGCACAAAAATTACAAGATGGCCCGATTACAAAATGAGTCTTGACATCTTGGGCAAGATGCAAGACTTGATGCATGCTTAAAATACAGGAAATAATAATTACTCTGCAGGAGTAACCCTTATAATTTCCTGGGAAGACCAGTTTGAGACATGGCTCCCCGGGGTCCTTGGACGTATCCAGCTCTCCAGGTTGCGCTCATCTTCCGACTCATCTTCCAAGTTGTTCATAGCATCCGGGGTGAGCATCCCCTCGCTGACAAAATTGGGCTCTTTAGCAGCCTTTGATTGATCTTTTTGAGTTGGTTTGTAACCCAACCCAAATCTGTCTTCTTTCTTTTCCACGGGCAGCAGCTTGCCCCAGCCTTGGGCAATACCCTCTTCAATAACCTTCCTGGCTTGCTGATAAGATGTCATGGAAGTTCCCAGTACAGCAGATGCTTCATTAATGTTCAAGGCCTCAAACCCCTGGCTCATAGTTTCATGGATCTCCCCATCCATTTCTATGTACTTGTACGTAGCCAGATGGCTAACAAAGATGTCTTCTTCCCCACAGATGGTGATGATCTGGCCTTCCCACTCAAATATGCAATATGAGATGTTATGATTGAACTTATGCATATGAAAAGATCACAAGACATGGTGTGAATGGGTGAGGGCAAATTTAGGGTGTTTACAGCTGCCCCTATTCAAACATGAGTTAGGTGTGCAGGATGTAAGCAAGGACTTAACAGACAAACAAGATAACTTGTGGTTGAATACCAAAGACAGTCCAAAATTTGCACTCACAGAATGAAGAAGAAAAGGGATATAGATTGTAAAAGAAAAATAAAGTATATTTATAAGGTGCGGGCGACGGAGGACGACCGTCGGGCAAAGGACGACTGCCGGGGATAAAGCAGTGACGGGGACGACCGACATGCTGGGGAAGATGCGGGAAACAAAGCAATGACAGGGACGGCCAACAAGCTGGGGATATAAGAGATTATGATGGGGACGGCCATTAAAACAAACAAAAAAAATTCAAGGTACATGATGGGGACGGCCATCGGGTTGAAGAAATAAATGATGCGGAAAGGTCATCAAAGGTGAAGGACGATCACCTAGCAGGGGACGGGTGCTCTGTTGGGGATAAGATGAGGGACGATCATCTAAGGTGAAGGACAATCACCTGGCAAGGTACGGTTGCCAAAAAGTATCACGACATAGGACGAATGCCGGATAAAAAGGTCGACGATGGGGACGACCATCGGATAAGCATGATGAAGGACGATCATCAAGAGGTGAAGGACGATCACCTAGCAGGGTACGGCTGCTCTGAGGGTATCATGACATAGGACGAATGTCAGATAACAAAATCAACGATGGGGACGGCCATCGGATAAAATGATGAAGGACGATCATCAGGAGGTGAAGGACGATCACCTAGCAGGGGACGGCTGCTACGACATAGGACGAATTTCAGATAGGAAGGGGTTCTAATGAATAGAGACTCAACTGGGGGTGATGAAGGACGATCATAAAAAAGGTGAAGGACGATCACCTAGCAGGGTACGGCTGCCGAAAGGCATCATGACATAGGACGAATGTCAGATAGAAAGGAAATAATTTAGTAAAGTTTGATGGGGACTCTTCTAGGTAATAGTAGACACAGACGAGTGTCTAAATTCAAGAAAATAAGTGTTTGACACGGTGTATAGATCAAAGATGCGGACGAGCATCTTTAAGACTATGATACGGACGAGTATCGGTAGAAACAAATGTTTGACGCATGTTCAGAGATGATGATACGGACGAGTATCAACTGGTTAACAAGGAACACGGACGAGTGTTGATTCTGAGAGAATTCAGGTGGCATATGTAAGATACGGACAAGTATCTGTATGAGTAACAAGTGATGAGTGAGACACAGACGAGTATTTAACTTGCTAGGGAAAGCATGACACGGACGAGTGCCAGGAAAAGCGTATTATAAACAAGTATTTGGTTTGCAAAATGTTCAGGCCACTGTGCTGGGGAAAGTGACACGGACGAGTGTCACAGAATCGTATATATATATATGTACACATATGTTGCGAGTGCAAAGGGGACGCTTTGGCTTTCCGCTGGGGATATGACACAGACGAGTGTCGGGAAGAATGCTCGGGCGAGTTTACTGGGGAATGATGACACGGACGAGTGCCAAAAGGAGTGTGCATCTGTAAGGGAAATGTTTTGGCCCTCTGGTGAGGAATTGGGGAAATATTCTGTATACTGTCTGATGGGTTGTCAGTATTTACAAGTGTTCAATTCGACTCATGGCTTGTGATTATGCAATATGTTTGATTTTTGCCGTAATGCTCCGTATTAGACGGAATGCTACGCTCTGTGGGGAAAATATGATGCAAATGCTATGATTATGCAAAGATACCGATCCGGGATTCGGATCCCGCTGCTGTGGAGATCTCTGGCTGATCTGTTTGAAGTGGATTTCCCAGCTGGGAATAAAATCATTGATAGATCTGTCATATATGACTCTGCGTGGGGAAATAGGTCAGTGATAGACCTATCTTAGTGATGAGGGACCCAACTAGGGTTTGTAGAAGCTTTCGTCACTCTGTTGTGAGATCTTCAAGCATTGCTTCTCTGGATAGAGGCTGAAACTCTGTGTGGAGATGGTTCCCGGTCTTTTGCACTTGGCTGAGGAGGAATGATGACTGGCAACTCAGCTGGGGAGAAAGCACCTCCGGTGCTAATCAGGAGATAGACTGAGTAGATAATAGTTAGGCAGCTTGCTGGGGAGAAGCCTTCATGCCCCATGGTACGCTCTGAACACCTGCAATCCTGTAAAGACAAAGAAACGTACAAGCATCCCGATATATCCCTTACTGGATTCCGTCATAGGAGTTTAGACACTCCCGGGAGCAAATATATTTCCCGCAAGCATGTAATTTAGAAAAGACGCATCTGTACTTATGCAATCAACATTATAAGGACATCGAACATTTTTGCAAATGAAAATAAAATGTACGAGACGGAACATGACTGAAAATCTGATTTTATTGGTTTGTGCGCCTTGAATTGGCAAGATACATTCAAAGAAACAGATCCCCTGAAATGAGGAGATTGTTACAAAATTGAGAAACAAAAAGGTGCTGGCAACGCTGATGACACTTCAAGGAGCTTCCCTTTTTCTATGACTCGTATGACATTGACGCTATTCTCATCTTGCTTTCTGAAGAAAGCTGATTCTGACCGAAGCTTGAACTTTTCGGAGCTTACCATGTTGTAAGTGATACAGATGAATTACGAATGCAGTTGTTCGCTTATTCCCTCATTTGGCGTGGATCGCCCTTTCGGGTTTTCAATCCACCGGGATACCCTTTTTTTGCCTGAGTTGTCCAATGCGGCTTTTCAACTCAGCGGGTGTACATATTTTTTATTTATTTTCCCTTATTTTTTCCCGAGTCTTTTATTTTGTTTTCGACTCGCCGGGATGCCCTTTTTTTGCCTGGACTTACATTCTGTTTTTATATCCAGCGGGTCATTTTCATGCGAAGTATTTTTTAACTGCATCTGAATTCACAGGGGACAGGAAGTCTTCACCATCCATAGTACTGAGCATCAGTGCTCCACCAGAGAAAACTTTCTTTACTACGAATGGCCCTTCATAGTTCGGAGTCCACTTGCCCCTGTGGTCTATATGAGGAGGGAGGAGTCTTTTCAGAACAAGATCTCCTACTTGGTACTCTCGGAGCCTGACTTTCTGATCGAAGGCTTTCTTCATTCTTTTCTGATATAACTGCCCATGAGAGATTGCATCTAATCTCTTTTCTTCGATCAGACTTAGTTGTTCGTATCGGGATCGGACCCATTCTGCTTCGTTCAATTTGACATCCATCAGTACCCGCAGGGAGGGTAATTCAACTTCAACAGGTAAGACTGCCTCCATACCGTAAACAAGCTGATACGACGTTGCCCCAGTGGATGTTCTGATTGACGTTAGGTACCCATGCAAGGAAAACGGTAACATTTCATGCCAGTCTTTGTAGGTAACCACCATCTTCTGCACAATTTTCTTGATATTCTTATTAGCTGCCTCGACAGCGCCATTCATCTTTGGCCTGTAAGGAGAAGAATTGTGATGTTGGATCTTGAAGTCCCGACATAGTTATGCCATCATTTTTTTATTCAAGTTGGAACCATTATCAGTAATGATTCGCTCGGGCACTCCATACCGACAGATGATATCTCTCTTCAGAAATCGGGCTACCACTTGCCTCGTAACATTTGCATAAGAAATCGCTTCAACCCACTTGGTAAAATAGTCAATAGCAACCAGGATGAATCTGTGGCCATTTGAAGCAGTCGGTTCAATCTTGCCAATCATATCAATGCCCCACATGGCAAAGGGCCAGGGTGAAGACATCACATTCAGAGGATTTGGAGGCACATGCACTTTATCCGCATAAATCTGGCATTTATGACATTTTCTGGCATAAGCACAACAGTCTGCGTCCATTGTGATCCAGTAATAGCCTGATCTTAACAACTTCTTAGCCATTGCATGCCCTCCTGCATGGGTACCAAAGGACCCTTCGTGCACCTCGTGCATCAACAAGTCTGCCTCTGTCCTATCAACGCATCTGAGGAGTACCATATTGTAAACACCCCAAATTTGCCCTCACCCATTCACACCATGGCTTGTGATCATTTCATATGCATAAACACAATCATATCATCTCATATCTCATTTTTTGATCCACTGCATAGCTTTCAAGGCATCTGCACCTAGGGTTTGTGATCTGGGCAATCCCAAAGCATCTTGAGCCATTCCAAAGGCAACCAATCAATTCAAAGTGGTCCATGTGTGTTATTATATCATATTTCATCTCCTCAAAGTCAAAATTGCAGAGGAATCACAAGAACTAGGGTTTGAGTGGATGCAGAGCCAGGTTGAACTGCACAGTTGACTGAAAATTAGGGTTTTGGTTTCAGAGGCCATAACTCCAAATTTTTTGGTCATTCTTGTTTTCATTGATCTCAATATGGTATAGGGAGTATACATATCAATTTTCATGAAGAAATTCCATGGGGAAGTCATCTGATCAAGAGTTGACTTTTCAGACAAGTCAGTGTAAAATCAGGGCATCTGAGGCCCCCAATGACCCAACCAATGGGTGATCTTCATCATTTTGAGTGTATATGATCTTTATTTGATCATGGAAGAAGGTTGAAGTTCATAGAAATCAAGAATTTAGGGTTTTTGCAAATGTTGACTTTTTGGGCATAGTTGACTTTTCAAGAATGCATCATTTTAGGTCATTTTTCAAGCTTTGATTCTTAATCCAAAAATGCTTCAAATGGAAAAACTTTGGTCATGAAAGTTGTAGATCTCATCTTTCCCTTTTCAAAAAGTACAAGAACATGATCAAACTCTTCTTGGATCAAAAGTTATGGCAATGCAAAGTTGGCTAAAATCATTGATTTTCAAGGCATGCCCTAAGTGAGAATTTTGCAAAGTCTTGTACCAATGCATATTGTGACCTCTAATTCATTTCAAACCATTGCATAAACATTCTCTAAGTCCCAAAATCAGATTTGAACCAAAGGAATCACATGTTTGTATGGCCTTTGGAGCAAAATCTTTCCATGTGAACAAAGGAAGCCAAGTTGCAAAAACTCATGATCACTTCCATCCACTTGCTGCCTAGCCTGCTGACCACTCCTAGCCTTTCTCCCTCACCTTGCTGCGCAGCCCACACCTCTTGTACTTGGCTGAAACATGACCCATGCCTCTCTTACAAGAAGTTGACATTTTGGCAAAAGTAGCCACACCTATCACAGCAGGCCAAGTCACATCAACTGACCAATAGGCTTTGTTTATGTGGATCAAATGCTGGCCATAACACACTTCAAGCAAGGCTGAAACATACACATTCATCACATTGACAAAAACACCTCATCTTGCATATTCCTTCGAATTTGTTTTCTCAGCTTGCAAACATAAAAACCATTTCCATAGACCAAATCACCATGCTTCATTGACTCAAAACCCAAGAGAACCAGGCCTGAAACAAGCCATAACTCCATTTCACCATTTTCACTCCATAAAGCAAAAACTTTCGAATCTGCTTCTACAAGCCAAGAACACTCAAACAAACTCCACACATCAACTCACCTTGCTCCACTGACCAGAAACCACCCCCTACTTTGGCCTGAAACCCTCCATAACTCAAATACGATTTTCACATGCCCTTGGTCAGAACTTCTGCAAACTCACTCAAGAGGCTGTTTAAACTCCAACCAAGCATCCAAAGCTTCAAGAGGGGATCATTGGGACCTGTTTGAGCCAAAGAACCATCCAGAAAGCTCCTGAATCAAAAGTTCAATCTCAGGTGACTCCATGAACTTTTTTTCCAGAACTTGCCTTTTAAGTTTCTAAATGGTAAAGCATGCTTCACTGGTCACATTGAACTTGTTACTTTTGAAAAAGAGTGAGAAATGAGCCTGTATGATGTTTCTGAAATTTTTGCCGTTTTGAATGTTTGATTCGAATCTTGTTTGTGTGTTGAAATAAATGATGTTTGTTGCTGGAATCTTGTTTAGAATGAGCTAAGGTTTGATTCTGGAGATTTTGGCATGATTTCATGGCCTATTGAGAGAGATAGAGAAATGGTGTAGCCGGAGAAGACGACCGGAACAGTGTTCCGGTCGCCTGAGAGTAATTAGGGTTTGATTAATTAGGGCTAAGTGTAATTAAGTCAGTTTGAATGTGAGCCGTTCATTCCCGCGCCAAGTCAATTCCCGCCCTGGCAACTTTGAATCTCACGCGTTGGATTTGAATACTTTTCATTAAATCAGATTTAATTCATTTATTTTCTTTTATTTTTCTTTTGTTTTGCATAATTATTTAAAAATAGCAAAAATATCTTAAAAATTATGAAACTTTTTCTTTAAAGTTTAATTAATTTTTAAGACCCAAAAATATTTTTTATTTTATTTTTATCATTAAAAAAAAGTATTTTTAAATATTTAAAAGATTATTTTTAATTGATTAATGGGAATTAATTAATTAAAAATACTTTTAGGTATTTAAAAATTACAAAAAAAATTCATGAAATGTTCTAAGACATTTAGAAACATTGTCCAACCTTTAAACCAAATTTCTTTTTTGATCTTGATGCATTTTAAGAATTTTTCATTGAATTAAATCATTTTTTATGCATTATTTTGATCATGGATTCAAAAATTCATTTCTGCCTATTGGTGAAGGTTGAGACATTGATTCTTTTTGTTTTGTCTTGTGTTTGGCATGTAGTTTCTAGGGTAAAAAGGCCATGATTTGTTCTTGCATTTTCAAATTGTTTGGCATTTGTTTTGTTGAGAACCCTAAAAAACCCTAATAACTTAGAAAATTCATATCTTGAGTTTGGTTGAGAGTTGAGAGCTCCCCTTTGGGCAGTGGTTCATTATAGGTCTAGGTTTTCTTTGGGTGCCATTTTCCATTTTTACTTTAGGTTTTTGCTTCTGTTTTTGGTTTGTGTTTGATGTTTGATCCATAAACCCTAATTTGGGCTTTCTTTTGCATCCTTCTTGCATTCTCTTGCATAACATGACTTGTCTTTGCATTTTGTGCATTCTTGTGATTCATTTGACATCTTAAGACATGTAGGAAACATGTTTGATCATTGCATCTCATATTTGCCATGTCATTTGTCTTGTGTGATTCATAGCTTTTCATGCTTGTTCATGCTCCTTAGCTTGCATCATTTGCATTCATGATCTTGTATGAACATCCCCATTGCCTTGCCTCATGTTTGCAGCACCTCATAACATCATAATCATCATCAACATGCTTCTGGTTTTGCTTTGCATCATATCATTTCATCTCATCTTGCATTGCATTGCATTTTCTTTCTAACATTGCAGGTGGTAAGTAAACTTGAGAAGTGGATTTTCCTTCACTTCTCATACCTTTTCTTTTCATCTCTCTTGCATCCATTGCTGCATTTCTATTTTGTTTGAGATTGAGCTTGCTCATTCTTCTCCTTTCTACTTTCTTTCTTCAAGTGACTTGACTTCTTGAATGAAGCAAGTCACTTTGCTTCTCTTAATCTTGTTCATCTGCTTCCTGGTGGTTCCTCTGAAGATTGTTCTTGTAAACCTCACAAACCTTAGGATCAACCAAGCATGACAATGAATTAGGGTTTTGATTAGTCCCCTCATAGTTTTACCTTTGTGTCTCTCTTTGAGTCTCCTCTTCTCACCTCATAATCAGGGACTAAACCCTAAAGGCTTTAAGACTTTGTGATTAAGCTTATGCCTGCATCCTTCTCTTAGGATGGAGTGTATAACTTTAATCCTAAGTCTTGAACCCTTAAGGTGTTTAAATCTCTTAATCAATTCATCTAATAATCATCAAGACATCACACTTGTAACTTGGGCCTTGCATTAGGGTTCTAATTCTTCCTTAATTGGTTAAGAAGGACTAACCCTAGTGTTAATGGACAAGTCCCCCTCAAGTTGTCTTACAAATCATAAAAAACACTTCATCATCATACCATTAATCTAAATAAAATCCACTTAATAAAGGCTTGTTTTGTCATGGGTTTAATCCCTAATCATGGATTAAGTTGAGGAGTCTTCCTCAGCTTAAACATTCTCATCTATTATCCTTCTTTTAGGATGGTGTAATGGGTCTGTTTAATCTTTGATTATGGCTTAACCTCATTACTCGACACTAAACAAAAATCACAAAAACATCTAAATAATCACAAGTAGGTTAATGATCTTAATCCTACATCAAAAGGTGATTAAGTGTGAGAATCTGACTTCACACTTAAGGTATTCTCATTACCCCTAATCAGAGGGAAGATGTGATGAGTTTACTAAATCCATTGGTTTAGGCTTAAGCTCATTTTCTTATGACAAAAATCCAAAAAGAAATAAAAGACTGAAAACTCAAAAACAAACAATAATCGTCTCCTTCGGGATTCTTTTCTCATCACACTCATTCACAAACGAGAACTCGCTTCTTCCGTCTAATGCAAGACAGTTTGCACCTGAGCCAGACAGGTCATACACTTGAGCATAGACAAGCAAGCAGTCCACAAGTCAATTCATCTTTCAGTCTCTTTGGGTCGAACTACGGTGTTCTGACTTCCTCATTGCACGAGAGGATACGTAGGCATAACTTAACGGTTATCGAACAAAAGTCTCTGTACATCCCCCCTCTTTCCAGCTTTATTCTCTTAGCCTCATATTCTTGAGCACTTCATTCTTGTTCTCACACAGACACATCATTTATACACTTCACACCTTTTTTTAGCACTGACACCTGTACATTCTTTTCCAGCTATTTTACACACAAATTGCACTGACACTACCCCTTTAAAACACAAATCTTTTAAGCGTGGATCCCGTCGAGTACGGCGGACAATCTGGGTGCTAATACCTTCCCAGGTTGTAACCAACCCCCTTTCTCAGTCTCTCTGGTTCGCAACCGTCTTATCCATATCTTTCTAGGTCTATGCAGCATTGCCTTTCCTCCGGGATAAAAATGCCTAGCTGGCGACTCTATTCATTCTCCAGTGAGTTCACGGCTGTGTGTTCTCACTGTTCCCTTCGCCGACTGTTCGCGTCTGTACCCTCATATGATCCATTTTCACTTGTCGGGAGCGACAGCTTGGCGACTCTGCTGGGGACCCTTATACTGCAACCAGGGCTTCTGGTTCTTTTTGTAGGTTCCTCCTAGCGCTTGATTGATTTGTGTTTACTGGGGTGTTATGTGCTTGTATGTGCTTGTATTTATTTTTGTTTATTGCTTTATGTACAGTTGATTTATTGCTTTCTTTATAGCTTTATATTTTTCATACTGTCATACTGTGCTGGCTGGATCTGGTTTTTCTTTGGTGGGTGGGTATTTCATTGAGAGTTAAGGTCCTATACCTGGGACCTGAGTGACACCTAGGCTAGAGTGAATCATATTCTTTCCCATTCCATTTCGGTCTGGTGCGGGAATATGAAACACGGTTCAGATATGGGTTTCTTCTTGAGAACTCTGTGTTGCAGATTTCCTGCAATGCTAGGGCTATCTGGGAAGCCTGCTAAGTCTGGATGACCTTTTAGTATTGACCTTCAGAAACTGAGGTGAATTAGAGGAGGAACTTTTATGGTTATTGTAAACACTGTACCTCCGGGTTAGAAGTGTTTACACTTCTCATAACTGATCCAAGTCTGAGGATCCTTGTTTTAGAACACCACCTGTGAGGGGGTTGGGCTGTTTACAGGTTTGCAGGTACCTTGACCTCAGAATACCCTGTTACTTTGACTTTGTTAAGAATGCTCCATGTTGGATAGTTCTTGTGATTCTGAACCCTGGACTTGTGGCTCTTTATTTGAGTCCCCCACCCTGGTTACTGGATTTTTAGACCTCCATCTGGAATTCTTGAACACACATGGATCTATATCAAGGCAGTTAATCAGATCCAGCTCAGTCACAAACCCTTGCATTTCATTTGCATACATACTCATTGCATCATATTAACATTTGCTTATTTGTGTTTCAGGGTATCCACCTTCATCTGGTTTTGGTTTTGACCCCATCTGCATCATTGACCTATCTCCACCAGCACTTGCTTCAGTTTGTCAGCCTTACTTCAGTTACTTGCACTAGCCAGCCAGTGGCCCACTCCTCAGCATTTTCATCAGCACTTATTCTACTCAGTCTCCAGTACTCATGGCTCCAAAGAAAAGCAACATCACCTATCATTTCTTCCAACCAGACTTATCAGACATCAGGAGGATCCAAACCCTGATCACTCCGGATCACATACCCTTGTTCAGGGAGAGTTATGGAGATATACTGGACATGGTTATGGATCTGGACCCATCTCAGAGGAGCCTGATCCACACCTGTATTCAGTTTTATGACCCCCCATTGAGATGTTTCACCTTTCAAGACTTTCAGTTGGGTCCTCTTTTGGAAGAATACTCATCTTTGGTTGGTTTGCCCATCAAAAGAGAAATCCCATTCAACCCTGAAATGGTCTTTCCTAGCAATGGAGAGGTAGCAAAAGCTTTGCACCTGGAGCCTGTTTTGATTGAACAGCATATGACCTCTAAAGCTGGAATCCCTGGTTTTCATCTTGACTTCCTGATTTCTCAAGCTAGTCTGAAGGCCTCCTCGGGGGAGTGGAAAGCTGTTTGTGCTCTATTGGCCTTGAGTGTATATGGAATTGTATTGTTTGCAGATGAGCCTCGATTCATTAGCAAGAATGCAATCCACTTGTTCATCCTGAAGAACCCTGTGCCAACTTTACTGGGTGATCTCTATTACTCAGTACATCAGAGAAATGAGAAGCAGAGGGGAAGATTAGTGAGGATTTGTGCTCCATTATTCCATGCTTGGCTTCTCAGGCATCTACCCAGGACAGATGCATTTCTAAATCCTCATCAGCAAAGCAACTGGGCTAAGAGGCTCACTACTCTCACTTCAGCAGATATCAGATGGTGTACTCAGAGCACCAAGGGCAGAGACGTAATCACAAGCTGTGGACACTTTCCCAATGTGCCTTTAATAGGGGTTAAGGGAAGTATCAATTATAACCCTTTGCTGTTCAAGAGGCAATTAGGCTACGCACTGGTTCATACTCCTAGGGAACAAGATTTGGTGGAGACCCTCTACTGTGAGAACAAGATTAGTTTGACTGTTGTTAGGCAGGCTGCCTGGGCCTGGGATCATGTTCAAACCAAGGGAATCACCATTCTGGGGAAGTGCAATAATGTGGCATCAGTCCAATATTATGAGTGGTCCCATGCTAGGGCCCAATTCTCTGGATTGCCCTTCACCATAGAAGACATGCCTGAGTCATCTTCAGCACCACCCCCTGCCACTATCAGTTTGGAAGAGTTTGAGAGCTTGAAAGAAAGAAATGAGAAGCTAACCCAAGCCTTGCAGAAGACCCTCCGGGAGAGGAGTGAAGGTGTGAGGGAAATTGAGAGATTGGAGAAATTGAGGGTAGAACACTTGACTAAGATTGAGAAGTCTGGGGAGTATATCAACAAGTCTAAAGCTGGTGAGCAGATTCTAAAGAATGCTTGTAAAGAAGCCCAGTTCCAAAGAGCAAGAACAGACTTGTATTTGAAAGAGAGTCAGGCCAGGTGGGTCCGGATCACTGAGGCCCGTACTCTAGAAGACAAGAGAGCTCAGGACAAGATGGAGCAGATGGAAAAAGCCCTGGCAGCAGCCCAGGAGGAAATATCAGAGCTGAAAATCAAAGCAGGAGTAAAGAGGTCTAAGGACCAAAGTCAGAGCAGGAAGTTGACTGCAGCTGTTACAACAAGAAACCTTCTCATCAGAAGTCTTACGGAGCATCCGGCTGATCCTGTGACCGAAGCACTTCTAAAGGAAGTTCGTGAGGATGAGTTTGGCCTTGGAGTTTGATCATTTGCTTGTTGTTGTTCCTTTTCCATGTACTTTTGCTTTTTGTGATGTATTTTGGCCCCTTTGTGGGTTTGTGTTGTAAAATGAACAAATTGTATTATTTCACCTTTGTAATATATTTGTTGGTTCACTTCAAAAGCAACTTCAACAGCATCATCTTCAAGGGTCGGGAAGGGTCAAAACTGAAGGCCAAACCGGATACCTTGATAGCAAATAAGCATAACTGCATTGCATGCTAACCCTTTTGTTTGTTTTGTAGGTTTTTGTTTTGTTGTTGCTAACCTCTGTTGTGAATCTCAGGAATTATTGCTCGCCGCCGGGTATTCCCCCTCAACAGGCCACACAGGTATCCAACTAGAAACAACCTTCCGGGAATTCAGATGGATCAGATGCAGCAGGACCTTACGGAGGTCAGAAACCAGATGGCCAACGAAAGGTTGGAGATGAGAACTCAGATAACACAATTCATGGAAGTGATGAACAATTTAGCTCAAAGCCAGGAGAGGCTCAGAGTTTTGGTAGAAGGAAGGAATCAAGAGGAGCCCCATGTGGGAACTGCTGGCACAAGTAACAACGAGAGGGTCCAACCTCATGTCAATCCCCCAGTTTTTGGACCCCATCTCCATCCAGAGGCCAACATCCCAGTCAACATTCAAGGGACAGCCACAGCAGCCAGAGTACTTCAAGAAGATCCTCAGGAGGACCAGTATACAGTAATGGGTGCCGGAGAGGAAACATATGATAGACGATTGGAAGAAATAGCTGAGAAGTTGAGGTCCTTAGAATCTCAAAATTCTTTGGGTTTCGACGTCATGGACATGGGTTTGGTAGACGGGGTCAGGATCCCCCATAAGTTCAAGCCTCCTTGTTTCGAAAAGTATAATGGGACTTCATGCCCCCGGACTCATTTGCAATCATTTCTGGGAAGGCTGAAGGCCTATACAATGGATGAGAAACTTTGGATGTTTTACTTCGAAGATAGCTTGACTGGAGCTTCTAGGGAATGGTATTCCCATCTGACAAGAGCAACAATTAGATGCTGGAAGGACCTGGCAGAGGCCTTCATCAGACAGTATCAGTATAATCTAGATATGGCACCCAACAGGACCCTCCTAATGGGAATGTCACAGTCTTCGAGGGAGAGTTTCCGAGAGTATGCCCAAAGGTGGAGGCAACTGGCTGCTGCTGTTCAACCACCAATATCTGAGAGAGAAATGGCAGACATGTTTATGAACACTCTCCAGGGAACGTATATTGACAGGTTGGCTGCTTTCTCTTCCACCAGCTTCGCAGATGTCGTCATAGCTGGGGAGAGAATTGAAAGCCTGTTAAAAATGGGAAAGATCTCAGACAACGGTGCAAGCTCGTCCAGTAGTACAAGAAAGCCTTTTGCAGGACCGAGAAGAACTGGCGAGACCAATACCATTCACACCAACAGGGGTAGGCCCCAATATGTTCAAAGGTCAATAGCAGCAGTCACTATCCCTGCTCCAGCACATCCTCAGCCAGTCTATCAACCTCCGCAACAAAACTTCCAACAACAACCTCAGTATCATCAGAATCAGTATCCTCCAAGGAACTTCAACAACAACTCCAACAACAACAATCAACAGAGGCCATTCCAACAAAGGCCATCCCAAGCTAACAGAGTGATCGACCCGATCCCAATGCCGTATGCTGCCTTGCTGCCACAACTTCTGAAACTCAACCTGGTTGAGCTAAGAACGTTGGCACCTCCGGATCCCAACAGTCTACCAAGGAACTATGACTCCAATGCTAGGTGTGCTTTTCATTCAAACGCACCTGGTCACAGTACAGAAAAATGCAGAGCTCTGCATATGAAGGTACAAGACTTGGTAGACTCCAAGGCTCTGAACTTTGCACCTCCGCCCAATGTCAATAAAAACCCTATGCCAAACCATGGTGGTCCCCGAATTAACGCTATTGAAGAAGACCAACCGTCTTATTTGATAACCAGTGTGGATCAGATCCGGACGCCATTGGTGGAGATCAAAGCTCAACTCCGTGAAAACCAAATATTTCCGGGGTGTGAACTAGGGTGCCCCTATTGCAATATTTCATGGAATGGGTGTGAGGACCTAAGGAATGGCATTGACAGCCTTATTCAGAGTGGCTTGCTACAGATCACTACATCATTTCCGACAAATCCGGCAACTTCATCAACAACGGTTTCAGACCCTCCTACAACTGCAGCAACTATTGTTCCCAACAATTCATCAGCACCATCAACAAGTACTTCATCTGTCCTCCCAAATGATCAGTTTTCAACAGTTTCTCCTGCTACAACTTCAGCTTCATTCCATTTCGACTCTCCATCAACAACAACAACAGTCCTTCCAACAGAACCTCCTACAACACCAGCAATCAATCATGAAGATGTCTCCACTGTTACCATATTCTACGATCCTGAAAATAATTCCGCCTACCATTCAGAAGGTGCTGCTCCCGCCAGAGCACCAGTTATAATCTTTTATGATCTACAAACAATTACAGTCCCTTCAGCAGCAGCAATCAGTCCAGTCACTGTCACGGTGCCTGGACCAATACCATATGAAAGCAATAAGGCCATCCCTTGGCACTATGGCTCTGACGTGTACTGTGAAGGAAAAAGAATCACTCTGGAAACATCAACACCTGCACCACAAGTAGATAATGTGGGGGGAGGCGGAGGCTTCACTCGAAGCGGACGTCTCTTTGCTTCACAAGTTCAAAGACCTACAGCCGAAGCAGAAGCTGCTGCCAAGGCAAAAGGAAAGAGCCCGGTGCAGGGAGATCCAGCTGCCAAAGAAGCCCTGAAGACTCCATTTGATCAGGAAGTTGATGAGTTTATGCGGATCATCAAAAAGAGTGATTATAAAGTTGTGGATCAGCTTCACCAGACGCCATCCAAAATCTCCATCCTCTCACTGCTTATGTGCTCCGAAGCCCATCGGAATGCACTACTTAAAGTCCTGCACGCAGCTTACGTGCCTGAGGAGATTACTGTCAACCAATTGGAAACCGTGGTTGGTAATGTTACTGCTAGCAATGGGCTAGGGTTTACCAATTCTGACTTGACAGCGGATGGCCGCAACCACAACAAAGCCTTGCACATAACCATGGAATGCAAAGGAGCTGTCCTTTCTCATGTGCTGGTGGACACAGGTTCTTCCCTGAATGTCTTACCGAAGAAGGCTCTGGTGAAGTTAGAATATGATGGATTGGCATTGAGACCCAGCAACCTGGTAGTAAGAGCCTTTGATGGTTCGAAGAGATCGGTTCTGGGAGAGATTGAGCTGCCTGTGACAATTGGCCCACAGACTTTTAAAACTATCTTTTATGTGATGGACATTCAGCCCGCCTACAGCTGTTTGTTGGGTAGACCCTGGATTCACGCCGCCGGCGCAATAACGTCTACCCTTCACCAAAAGTTAAAATTTGAGTGGGAAGGTCAAGTTGTCACAATCTGTGGGGAAGAGGACATTTTTGTCAGCCACCTGGCAACCTATAAGTACATTGAAATGGATGGAGAGATCCATGAAACAATGAGCCAGGGGTTTGAAGCTTTGAATGTGAACGAGGCATCTGCTGTATCTGTTACTCCAATGTCATCATACCAACAAGCCCGGAAGGTTGTTGAAGAAGGAACTGCCCTAGGCTGGGGCAAGGTTTTAGCTGTGGAGGAGAAGAAGGACAAGTTTGGGTTGGGTTACAGACCAACTCAACATCAAGCAAAGGCTGCTGCAGAGCCTGGTTTTGTCAGTGGGGGGATGCTTACCCCCGATGCTATCAACTGTTTGGAAGACGAGCTGGAAGAGGAGCGCAATCTGGAGAATTGGATTCGTCCGAAGATCCCGGGGAGCAGTGTCTCGAACTGGTCTTCCCAGGAAATTATAAGAGTTACTCATGCAGAGTAATTATTATTTCCTGTATTTTTTATAGCATGCATCAAAGTCTTGCATCTTGCCCAAGATGACAAGACTCATTTTGTAACCAGGGCCATCTGTACTTTTTTGCAAACAAGATTAAATTAATGAAATATCAGACATCTTTTTGCAAACGAGTCCTTTTCTTTTATGCTCACTGTGTTTCCATTTTTCTTTTTGTACAAAAATAAGTGGCGGTGTTTTCAAAATGATAACTTCATGTCACTTTTTTCTAAAGCAAGATTAAAATCAATCACTAAAATGAACAAACTTAACCCTTGCAGAGAGTGCCTTCCTGACTGCACCGACAACAGCACGGCTATGACATCGTATGACTTTGACAATCCAATCAATCAAGCTGATGAAGGGGTTGATGAAGAATATGAGCTTCCTGAAGAGCTAGCCAGGTTGTTAAGACAGGAGGAAAAGGTTATTACTCCTCACCAGGAGGAGATTGAAGTGATTAATCTTGGTACGGACGAAGACGTGAAAGAGGTTAAAATCGGGGCCTGCCTGCAAGACTCAGTGAAGAGACAACTGATAGATCTGCTTCAAGAGTATGTTGATGTGTTTGCTTGGTCGTATCAAGATATGCCAGGGTTGGATACCGACATTGTTGTGCACAAGCTTCCTCTGAGGGAAGAATGCCCGCCAGTTAAACAGAAGTTGCGCCGAACTCGCCCAGACATGGCTATGAAAATCAAAGAAGAGGTACAAAAGCAATGGGACGCCGGGTTCCTTGCTGTGACTAGCTACCCGCCGTGGGTTGCTAACATAGTACCTGTGCCTAAGAAGGATGGCAAAGTAAGAATGTGTGTTGACTACCGGGATCTGAACAGAGCCAGCCCAAAAGATGACTTCCCGCTACCTCACATTGATGTATTGGTGGATAACACGGCTCAGTTCTCGGTATTCTCCTTCATGGATGGATTTTCAGGATATAATCAGATCAAGATGTCACCTGAAGACATGGAGAAGACAACATTCATCACACCTTGGGGCACGTTCTGTTACAAAGTGATGCCATTCGGACTGAAGAATGCTGGTGCCACATATCAACGGGCTATGGTGACATTATTCCATGATATGATCCACAAAGAAATAGAATGTTATGTGGATGATATGATCGCCAAGTCCCTTACAGAGGAAGATCACCTGGTGAATCTGCTCAAGTTATTCAAGCGTCTGAGGAAATACCAACTGAAGCTGAACCCCAACAAATGCACATTCGGGGTGAGATCTGGTAAGCTGCTGGGCTTCATTGTAAGCGAGAAAGGGATTGAAGTTGACCCTGATAAAGTCAAAGCTATTCAAGAGATGCCTGCACCGAAAACTGAGAAAGAAGTCCGAGGGTTCTTAGGTCGATTGAACTACATTTCAAGGTTCATATCTCACCTTAAAGCAACCTGTGAACCCTTGTTCAAGCTGCTAAGAAAGGAGCAAACGGTCAGGTGGAACGAAGATTGCCAGAAGGCTTTTGACAAGATCAAGGAATATCTGCAAGAACCTCCAATCCTTATGCCTCCAGTTGAAGGAAGACCTCTGATTATGTACTTAACAGTATTAGAAGAGTCAATGGGGTGTGTGCTGGGCCAGCATGACGAGTCTGGTCGAAAAGAGTATGCAATATACTACCTAAGCAAAAAGTTTACCGACTGTGAACAACGTTATTCACTGCTCGAGAAAACTTGTTGTGCTTTAGCGTGGGCTGCTCGCCGACTGAGACAGTATATGTTGACCCACACTACTTTGTTGATCTCTAAGATGGACCCAGTTAAGTACATATTTGAGAAGCCAGCTCTTACCGGACGGGTTGCAAGATGGCAGATGATTCTCACAGAATACGACATACAGTACACATCTCAGAAAGCCATCAAGGGCAGTGTACTATCTGAATATCTGGCTGAGCAACCTATTGATGACTACCAGCCTATGAGGTTTGACTTCCCTGATGAAGACATCATGTTCATTAAAGCAAAAGATCGTGAAGAGCCTGTTCACACTGAAGGGCCCGACCCGGAAGAAGAATGGACTATGATGTTTGACGGGGCTGTTAACATGAATGGTCGCGGTGTTGGTGCAGTACTCATTACACCCAAAGGAGTTCACATGCCTTTCTCGGCAAAACTCACTTTCAACTGCACTAACAACGAAGCTGAATACGAAGCTTGCATTATGGGTCTTGAGGAAGCCATTGACCTCAGGATCAAGACATTGACCGTATTCGGAGATTCAGCTTTGGTAGTCAATCAAACCAACGGGAAATGGTACACCCACCAAGATCATCTGATACCTTACAGGGATTATACGAGAAGGTTACTGACTTTCTTTACAACAGTCAAGCTTGAGTATATCCCTCGGGACGAGAATCAGTTTGCAGATGCTCTTGCCACCATTTCATCCATGATCAAAGTTCAAGCTGCTAACTTTGTACCTCAGATTTCAGTGTCAAGACTTGATAGACCAGCATATGTATTTGCAGCAGATGTTGTAAAAGATGATAAGCCTTGGTTCCACGACATTAAGTGCTTCTTGGAGGATCAAACATACCCGCCTGGGGCGTCTTCCAATGATAAGAAGACTTTGAGAAGGCTTGCTGGTAGTTTCTTTCTGAACACTGATGGGTCTTTATACAAAAGGAACTTTGATATGGTACTCCTCCGATGTGTTGACAAGACGGAAGCAGATTTGTTGATGCATGAAGTGCACGAAGGGTCTTTTGGTACCCATGCTGGAGGGCATGCCATGGCTAAGAAGTTGTTAAGATCAGGCTATTACTGGATCACAATGGATGCAGACTGTTGTGCCTATGCCAGGAAATGTCACAAATGCCAGATCTATGCAGATAAAGTGCATGTGCCTCCCAACCCTTTGAACATCATGTCTTCACCCTGGCCCTTTGCTATGTGGGGCATTGACATGATTGGCAAGATTGAACCAACTGCTTCCAATGGTCACAGATTCATCCTGGTCGCCATTGACTATTTCACCAAGTGGGTTGAAGCAGCCTCATATGCAAATGTCACAAGGCAAGTGGTAGCCAGATTCCTGAAGAGAGATATCATCTGTCGGTATGGAGTGCCCGAGCGAATCATTACTGATAATGGTTCCAACTTGAACAACAAAATGATGGCAGAGCTATGCCGGGACTTCAAGATCCAACATCACAATTCTTCTCCTTACAGGCCAAAGATGAATGGCGCTGTTGAGGCAGCAAATAAGAATATCAAGAAGATTGTGCAGAAGATGGTAGTCACATACAAAGACTGGCATGAAATGCTACCGTTTGCCTTGCATGGGTACCGCACGTCAATCAGAACGTCCACTGGGGCAACACCGTATCAGCTTGTATATGGTATGGAAGCAGTCCTACCTGTTGAAGTTGAATTACCCTCTCTACGGGTATTGATGGATGTTAAACTGAGTGAAGCAGAATGGGTTCGGTCCCGATACGAACAACTGAGTCTGATCGAAGAGAAGAGATTGGCTGCAATCTGCCATGGGCAGTTATATCAGAAGAGAATGAAGAGAGCCTTCGATCAGAAAGTCAGGCACCGAGAGTACCAAATGGGAGATCTTGTGCTGAAAAGAATCCTCCCTCCTCATACAGACCACAGGGGCAAATGGACTCCAAATTATGAAGGACCGTTCATTGTAAAGAAAGTTTTCTCCGGTGGAGCACTGATGCTCAGCACCATGGATGGTGAAGATTTCCCATCCCCTGTGAATTCAGATGCAGTTAAAAAATACTTCGCATAAAATGACCCGCTGGACATAAAAACAGAATGTAATTCCAGGCAAAATAGGGCATCCCGGCGAGTCAAAAACAGAATAAAAGACTCGGGCAAAAGTAAGGGAAAATAAACAAAAAATGTACACCCGCTGAGTTGAAAAGCCGCATTGGACAGCTCAGGCAAAAATGGGTATCCCGATGGATTGAAAACCCGAAAGGGCGATCCATGCAAAATAAGGGAATAAGCGAACAACTGCATTCTGAGTTCGTCTGTATCACCCACGACTTGATAAGCTCCAAAGGATCAAGCTTCAATCAGAATCAACTCTCTCCAGAAAGCAAGACGAGAAGAACGTCATTGTCATACGAGTCATAGCAGGAGAGGAAGCTCCTCAAAGCGTCGTCAACATCGCCAGCACTTTATTTCTCAATTTGTAACAATCTCCTCATTTCAGGAGATATGTTTCTTTGACTGTATCTTTGCCAATTCAGGGCACATGAATTAATAAAATCAGATTTTCAGTCATGTTTCGTTTTTACATTTACGTTTTGCAAGGAGTTGTCTGATATCTCTAAAAATATAATTGCATAAGTACAGATGCCTTTCTCTAAAAATAAAAAAAAAAACACATGCTTACAGGGAATGTGATTATTCTCGAAAGTACTTAACTCCTATGACGGAATCCAGTAAGGGATACCTCGGGACCTTTTGTAGGTTTCCTTACCTTTGCAGGTTTGCAGGTATCCAGAGCGCAACTTGGGGCATGTAAGGTACATCCCAGCAAGCTGGCAAATCTACAAAAGATATCAGCATCCGAGATGCTCTATCCCCAGCTGAGTTGCTCCCCATTGCCTTCCCCAGCAAAGTTGCCAAGTCGACATACACTCAATCTCAGCATCTGAAATGCCCTATCCCCAGCTGAGTTGCCTCTTATTGCTCTCCCCAGCTGAGTTGCCAACAAGCATTCTCCCCAGCCGAGTTGCCATTCATCCTCAGCTGAATACAGAAGTCAGGGAACCATCTTCCCACAGAGTTCCAGCCTCTATCCAGAAGAGTAATGCGTGAAGATCACAACAGAGTGAAGAAAGCTTCTACAAACCCCAGCTGGTTCTCTCATTTATAAGGATATGTCAATCAGTGACATATATCCCCGAGCAGATGCATCATTAGATCTACCAGTGATCTCATACCCAGCTGGGATGTCCATTTCAAGCAGATCATCCAGAGATCTTCGCAGCAATGGGATCCGAATCCCGGATCTGTGCCCCTTTGCATAATCATGGCATCCGCATCATATTCACCCCCCAGAGAGTAGCATTCCGTCTAATACGGAGCATTACGGCAAAAATCAAACACATAGCATAATCATAAGCCATGTTCTGAATTAACACTTGTGAATAACAACCGTTCATCGCCACTGTACAGAAATCCCCATCAGAGTCCCAGCAAAAGCAGCTGCCCTTTCAAATCACAAACACCAGTATATACACCTTTTGGCACCCGTCCGTGTCATCTTTCCCCAGTAAAGTCGCCTGAACACCCTTTACAAACAAATCACCCTCATTACAGATACGTCCTGACACCCGTCCGTGTCATATCCCAGCAGAAAGCCAAAGAGGTCCTCTTTGCACCCACATGTACTTGTATATACACCCTTTTTGACACCCGTCCGTGTCATACCCCCAGCGCAGTCGCCTAGACTTTGTATAGCAGATACTTGTTAATATTATACTTTTCTCTCTTGACACTCGTCCGTGTCACTCTCCCCAGCAGTTAAAACACTCATCTATACAATACAATACTCACTACTCATGGTACGCTTATACAGATACTCGTCCGTATCTTGTATACGTCATCACTCATATCCCCACAGATTCGACAGTAGTCCTTGTTCTTTGCTGACCAGTTGGTACTCGTCCGTACCATCATCTCAGAACATTGCGTCTAGTGTTTGTTTCTACATGATATTCGTCCGTATCATAGTCTTAAGGATGCTCGTCCGCATCTTTAATCTATACACAATACCAAAATACCCTTTGTTTCTTGGATGTGAACACTCGTCCGTGTTTACTATTCCCCGGTAGATTGCAAACAAATTTTCCTTTTTATCTGACGCTCGTCCTGTGTCATGATAAACCCGAGAGCAGCCGTACCCTGCTGAGTGGTCGTCCTCCACTTCTTGATGGTCGTCCTCCATCATGCTCATCCGATGGCCGTCCCCATCGTTGATTTTAGCAGCCGTCCCCTGCTAGGTGGTCGTCCTCCACCCCTTTGATGATCGTCTTTCATCATTCTATCCAATGGCCGTCCCCATTGTCGAGTTTGGTTATCTGGCATTCGTCCTATGTCATGAGAAACCTCAAGAGCAGCCGTACCCTGCTGAGTGGTCGTCCTCCACTTCTTGATGGTCGTCCTCTATCTTGCTCGTCCGATGGCCGTCCCCATCGTTGACCTTTTCTATCCGATGGCCGTCCCCATCGTTGATATTTTCGGCAGCCGTACCCTGCCAGGTGGTCGTCCTCCACCTTTGATGGCCGTCCCCATCATATTTCTTTTATTCCCAACAGAGCAGCCGTCCCCTGCTAGGTGATCGTCCTTCACCTTTGATGGCCGTACCCCATCATCTGTTTATTTCATTTATTCTTTAACCCGATGGCCGTCCCCATTGTGGTCCCTTTTCCTTTTAGCCCGATGGCCGTCCCCATCGTTGGTTACTTTACCTTTATGAACTTGATGGCCGTCCCCGTCATGTTTCATTAATCCTCAGAAATTTTACAGTTTTATCGTGATGGCCGTCCCCATCATGATTTTATTTTCCCCAGCTAGTCGGCCGTCCCCGTCTTAGCTCTACCTTTTATCCCCAGCATGTCGGCCGTCCCCGTCATTGCTTTATTTTCATACACTTTCCCCAGCATATCGGCCGTCCCCGTCATCGCTCTTTACCCAGCAGTCGTCCTCTGCTCGACGGTCGTCCTCCGTCGCCTACACTTTACAATATACTTTATTTTGCTTTTACAATCTATATCCCTTTTCTTCTTCATTTTGTGAGTGCAAATTTTGGATTGTCTTTGGTATTCAACCACAAGTTATCTTGTTTGCCTGTTAAGCCGTCGCTTACATCCTGCACAGCTAACTCATGTTTGAATAGGGGCAGCTGTAAACACCCCAAATTTGCCCTCACCCATTCACACCATGGCTTGTGATCATTTCATATGCATAAACACAATCATATCATCTCATATCTCATTTTTTGATCCACTGCATAGCTTTCAAGGCATCTGCACCTAGGGTTTGTGATCTGGGCAATCCCAAAGCATCTTGAGCCATTCCAAAGGCAACCAATCAATTCAAAGTGGTCCATGTGTGTTCTTATATCATATTTCATCTCCTCAAAGTCAAAATTGCAGAGGAATCACAAGAACTAGGGTTTGAGTGGATGCAGAGCCAGGTTGAACTGCACAGTTGACTGAAAATTAGGGTTTTGGTTTCAGAGGCCATAACTCCAAATTTTTTGGTCATTCTTGTTTTCATTGATCTCAATATGGTATAGGGAGTATACATATCAATTTTCATGAAGAAATTCCATGGGGAAGTCATCTGATCAAGAGTTGACTTTTCAGACAAGTCAGTGTAAAATCAGGGCATCTGAGGCCCCCAATGACCCAACCAATGGGTGATCTTCATCATTTTGAGTGTATATGATCTTTATTTGATCATGGAAGAAGGTTGAAGTTCATAGAAATCAAGAATTTAGGGTTTTTGCAAATGTTGACTTTTTGGGCATAGTTGACTTTTCAAGAATGCATCATTTTAGGTCATTTTTCAAGCTTTGATTCTTAATCCAAAAATGCTTCAAATGGAAAAACTTTGGTCATGAAAATTGTAGATCTCATCTTTCCCTTTTCAAAAAGTACAAGAACATGATCAAACTCTTCTTGGATCAAAAGTTATGGCAATGCAAAGTTGGCTAAAATCATTGATTTTCAAGGCATGCCCTAAGTGAGAATTTTGCAAAGTCTTGTACCAATGCATATTGTGACCTCTAATTCATTTCAAACCATTGCATAAACATTCTCTAAGTCCCAAAATCAGATTTGAACCAAAGGAATCACATGTTTGTATGGCCTTTGGAGCAAAATCTTTCCATGTGAACAAAGGAAGCCAAGTTGCAAAAACTCATGATCACTTCCATCCACTTGCTGCCTAGCCTGCTGACCACTCCTAGCCTTTCTCCCTCACCTTGCTGCGCAGCCCACACCTCTTGTACTTGGCTGAAACATGACCCATGCCTCTCTTACAAGAAGTTGACATTTTGGCAAAAGTAGCCACACCTATCACAGCAGGCCAAGTCACATCAACTGACCAATAGGCTTTGTTTATGTGGATCAAATGCTGGCCATAACACACTTCAAGCAAGGCTGAAACATACACATTCATCACATTGACAAAAACACCTCATCTTGCATATTCCTTCGAATTTGTTTTCTCAGCTTGCAAACATAAAAACCATTTCCATAGACCAAATCACCATGCTTCATTGACTCAAAACCCAAGAGAACCAGGCCTGAAACAAGCCATAACTCCTTTTCACCATTTTCACTCCATAAAGCAAAAACTTTCGAATCTGCTTCTACAAGCCAAGAACACTCAAACAAACTCCACACATCAACTCACATTGCTCCACTGACCAGAAACCACCCCCTACTTTGGCCTGAAACCCTCCATAACTCAAATACGATTTTCACATGCCCTTGGTCAGAACTTCTGCAAACTCACTCAAGAGGCTGTTTAAACTCCAACCAAGCATCCAAAGCTTCAAGAGGGGATCATTGGGACCTGTTTGAGCCAAAGAACCATCCAGAAAGCTCCTGAATCAAAAGTTCAATCTCAGGTGACTCCATGAACTTTTTTTCCAGAACTTGCCTTTTAAGTTTCTAAATGGTAAAGCATGCTTCACTGGTCACATTGAACTTGTTACTTTTGAAAAAGAGTGAGAAATGAGCCTGTATGATGTTTCTGAAATTTTTGCCGTTTTGAATGTTTGATTCGAATCTTGTTTGTGTGTTGAAATAAATGATGTTTGTTGCTGGAATCTTGTTTAGAATGAGCTAAGGTTTGATTCTGGAGATTTTGGCATGATTTCATGGCCTATTGAGAGAGATAGAGAAATGGTGTAGCCGGAGAAGACGACCGGAACAGTGTTCCGGTCGCCTGAGAGTAATTAGGGTTTGATTAATTAGGGCTAAGTGTAATTAAGTCAGTTTGAATGTGAGCCGTTCATTCCCGCGCCAAGTCAATTCCCGCCCTGGCAACTTTGAATCTCACGCGTTGGATTTGAATACTTTTCATTAAATCAGATTTAATTCATTTATTTTCTTTTATTTTTCTTTTGTTTTGCATAATTATTTAAAAATAGCAAAAATATCTTAAAAATTATGAAACTTTTTCTTTAAAGTTTAATTAATTTTTAAGACCCAAAAATATTTTTTATTTTATTTTTATCATTAAAAAAAAGTATTTTTAAATATTTAAAAGATTATTTTTAATTGATTAATGGGAATTAATTAATTAAAAATACTTTTAGGTATTTAAAAATTACAAAAAAATTCATGAAATGTTCTAAGACATTTAGAAACATTGTCCAACCTTTAAACCAAATTTCTTTTTTGATCTTGATGCATTTTAAGAATTTTTCATTGAATTAAATCATTTTTTATGCATTATTTTGATCATGGATTCAAAAATTCATTTCTGCCTATTGGTGAAGGTTGAGACATTGATTCTTTTTGTTTTGTCTTGTGTTTGGCATGTAGTTTCTAGGGTAAAAAGGCCATGATTTGTTATTGCATTTTCAAATTGTTTGGCATTTGTTTTGTTGAGAACCCTAAAAAACCCTAATAACTTAGAAAATTCATATCTTGAGTTTGGTTGAGAGTTGAGAGCTCCCCTTTGGGCAGTGGTTCATTATAGGTCTAGGTTTTCTTTGGGTGCCATTTTCCATTTTTACTTTAGGGTTTTGCTTCTGTTTTTGGTTTGTGTTTGATGTTTGATCCATAAACCCTAATTTGGGCTTTCTTTTGCATCCTTCTTGCATTCTCTTGCATAACATGACTTGTCTTTGCATTTTGTGCATTCTTGTGATTCATTTGACATCTTAAGACATGTAGGAAACATGTTTGATCATTGCATCTCATATTTGCCATGTCATTTGTCTTGTGTGATTCATAGCTTTTCATGCTTGTTCATGCTCCTTAGCTTGCATCATTTGCATTCATGATCTTGTATGAACATCCCCATTGCCTTGCCTCATGTTTGCAGCACCTCATAACATCATAATCATCATCAACATGCTTCTGGTTTTGCTTTGCATCATATCATTTCATCTCATCTTGCATTGCATTGCATTTTCTTTCTAACATTGCAGGTGGTAAGTAAACTTGAGAAGTGGATTTGCCTTCACTTCTCATACCTTTTCTTTTCATCTCTCTTGCATCCATTGCTGCATTTCTATTTTGTTTGAGATTGAGCTTGCTCATTCTTCTCCTTTCTACTTTCTTTCTTCAAGTGACTTGACTTCTTGAATGAAGCAAGTCACTTTGCTTCTCTTAATCTTGTTCATCTGCTTCCTGGTGGTTCCTCTGAAGATTGTTCTTGTAAACCTCACAAACCTTAGGATCAACCAAGCATGACAATGAATTAGGGTTTTGATTAGTCCCCTCATAGTTTTACCTTTGTGTCTCTCTTTGAGTCTCCTCTTCTCACCTCATAATCAGGGACTAAACCCTAAAGGCTTTAAGACTTTGTGATTAAGCTTATGCCTGCATCCTTCTCTTAGGATGGAGTGTATAACTTTAATCCTAAGTCTTGAACCCTTAAGGTGTTTAAATCTCTTAATCAATTCATCTAATAATCATCAAGACATCACACTTGTAACTTGGGCCTTGCATTAGGGTTCTAATTCTTCCTTAATTGGTTAAGAAGGACTAACCCTAGTGTTAATGGACAAGTCCCCCTCAAGTTGTCTTACAAATCATAAAAAACACTTCATCATCATACCATTAATCTAAATAAAATCCACTTAATAAAGGCTTGTTTTGTCATGGGTTTAATCCCTAATCATGGATTAAGTTGAGGAGTCTTCCTCAGCTTAAACATTCTCATCTATTATCCTTCTTTTAGGATGGTGTAATGGGTCTGTTTAATCTTTGATTATGGCTTAACCTCATTACTCGACACTAAACAAAAATCACAAAAACATCTAAATAATCACAAGTAGGTTAATGATCTTAATCCTACATCAAAAGGTGATTAAGTGTGAGAATCTGACTTCACACTTAAGGTATTCTCATTACCCCTAATCAGAGGGAAGATGTGATGAGTTTACTAAATCCATTGGTTTAGGCTTAAGCTCATTTTCTTATGACAAAAATCCAAAAAGAAATAAAAGACTGAAAACTCAAAAACAAACAATAATCGTCTCCTTCGGGATTCTTTTCTCATCACACTCATTCACAAACGAGAACTCGCTTCTTCCGTCTAATGCAAGACAGTTTGCACCTGAGCCAGACAGGTCATACACTTGAGCATAGACAAGCAAGCAGTCCACAAGTCAATTCATCTTTCAGTCTCTTTGGGTCGAACTACGGTGTTCTGACTTCCTCATTGCACGAGAGGATACGTAGGCATAACTTAACGGTTATCGAACAAAAGTCTCTGTACATCCCCCCTCTTTCCAGCTTTATTCTCTTAGCCTCATATTCTTGAGCACTTCATTCTTGTTCTCACACAGACACATCATTTATACACTTCACACCTTTTTTTAGCACTGACACCTGTACATTCTTTTCCAGCTATTTTACACACAAATTGCACTGACACTACCCCTTTAAAACACAAATCTTTTAAGCGTGGATCCCGTCGAGTACGGCGGACAATCTGGGTGCTAATACCTTCCCAGGTTGTAACCAACCCCCTTTCTCAGTCTCTCTGGTTCGCAACCGTCTTATCCATATCTTTCTAGGTCTATGCAGCATTGCCTTTCCTCCGGGATAAAAATGCCTAGCTGGCGACTCTATTCATTCTCCAGTGAGTTCACGGCTGTGTGTTCTCACTGTTCCCTTCGCCGACCGTTCGCGTCTGTACCCTCATATGATCCATTTTCATTTGTCGGGAGCGACACATATCAAAGTTTCTCTTGTATAAGGAACCATCAGCATTCAGGAAGAAACTACCAGCTAGCCTTCTTAATGTTTTCTTATCATTGGAAGATGCCCCAGGTGGGTATGTCTGATCCTCCAAGAAGCACTTAATGTCATGGAACCAAGGCTTATCACCTTTAACAACTTCTGCTGAGAACACGTATGCTGGTCGGTCAAGTCTGGATACTGAAATCCGAGGCACAAAATTGGCGGCTTGAACTTTGATCATGGATGAAATGGTAGCTAGAGCATCTGCAAACTGGTTTTCATCTTGAGGGATATACTAAAGCTTGACTGTTGTGAAGAAAGTCAATAATCTCCTTGTATAATCCCGATAAGGTATCAGATGATCTTGGTGGGTGTACCATTTGTCGTTGGTTTGATTAATTACCAGAGTTGAATCTCCGAATGCCGTCAAAGTCTTGATCCTGAGGTCAATGGCTTCCTCAAGACCCATAATGCAAGCTTCGTATTCAGCTTCGTTGTTAGTGCAGTTGAAGGTGAGATTTGCCGAGAAAGGCATGTGGACTCCCTTAGGTGTAATGAGTACTGCACCAACACCACGACCATTCATATTAACAGCCCCATCAAACATCATAGTCCATTCTTCCTCTGGGTCAGGCCCTTCAGTGTGAATAGACTCTTCATGATCTTTTGCTTTTATGAACATGATGTCTTCATCAGGGAAGTCAAATCTCATAGGCTGGTAATCATCAATGGGTTGCTCTGCAAGATAATCAGACAATACACTGCCCTTGATGGCCTTTTGAGAGGTGTACTGAATATCATATTCTGTGAGAATCATTTGCCATCTCGCAACCCGTCCGGTAAGTACTGGCTTCTCAAATATGTACTTAACAGGGTCCATCTTTGAGATCAATAAGGTAGTGTGGGTCAACATATACTGTCTTAGTCGGCGAGCAGCCCACGCTAAAGCACAACAAGTTTTCTCGAGCAGTGAATAACGTTGTTCACAGTCGGTAAACTTTTTGCTTAGGTAGTATATTGCGTACTCTTTTCGACCAGACTCGTCATGCTGGCCCAGCACACACCCCATTGACTCTTCTAATACTGTCAAGTACATGATTAGAGGTATTCCTTCAACTGGAGGCATAAGGATATGAGGCTCCTGTAAGTATTCCTTGATTTTGTCAAAAGCCCTCTGGCAATCTTCGTTCCACCTGACCGTTTGTTCTTTTCTTAGCAGCTTGAACAAGGTTTCACAGGTTGCTGTAAGGTGAGATATAAACCGTGAAATGTAGTTTAATCTACCTAGGAACCCCCGAACTTCTTTTTCAGTTTTCGGTGCAGGCATTTCTTGAATGGATTTAACTTTTTCAGGGTCAACTTCAATCCCTTTTTCACTTACAATAAATCCCAGCAGCTTACCGGATCCCACCCCGAATGTGCATTTGTTGGGGTTCAACTTCAGTTGGTACTTCCTCAGACGCTTGAATAACTTCAACAGATTTACCAGGTGATCTTCTTCTGTGAGGGACTTGGCAATCATGTCATCCACATAACATTCAATTTCTTTGTGGATCATGTCATGGAATAATGTTACCATATCCCGTTGATAAGTTGCACCTGCATTCTTCAGTCCGAATGGCATCACCTTATAACAGAACGTGCCCCAAGGTGTGATGAAAGTTGTCTTCTCCATGTCTTCAGGTGACATTTTGATCTGATTGTATCCTGAAAATCCGTCCATGAAGGAGAACATCGAGAACTAAGCCGTATTATCAACCAATACATTAATGTGAGGTAAAGGGAAGTCATCTTTCGGGATGGCTCTGTTCAGGTCCCGGTAATCCACACACATTCTCACCTTGCCATCTTTCTTAGGCACTGGTAAAATATTAGCAACTCATGGCGGGTAACTAGTCACAGCAAGGAAACCGGCGTCCCACTGTTTTTGTACTTCTTCCTTTATCTTCATTGCCATATCTGGGCGAGTACGGCGCAGTTTGTGCATGACAATGTCGGTGTCCTGATAAGACCAAGCAAAGACATCCACATATTCCCGGAGCATGTCAATTAGTTGCTCTTTTACTGAATCTTGCAAGCAGGCCCCGATCTTGACTTCTTTCACTTCTTCTTCTGTACCGAGATTAACCGTTTCAACCTCCTCCTGATGAGGAGTGATAACCTTCTCCTCTTGTCTTAACAACCTGGCTAGCTCTTCAGGTAGCTCATAATCTTCTTCAACCCCTTCATCGGCTTGATTGATTGGATTGTCAAAGTCATATGAAGTCATAACAGTGCTGTTGTCGGTGCAATCTGGAGGGCACTTTCTGCAAGGGTTTAAATTGTTTATTTTAGTGATCAATTTTAATCTTGTTTTAGGAAAAAGTGAAATGAAGTTATCATTTTGAAAAACATTGCCATTTTATTTTTGTACAAAAAGAAAAATGAAAACAGTGAGCGGAAAAGGAAAAGACTCATTTGCAAAAGATGTCCGATATTCATTGATTGATCTGTTTGCACAAAAATTACAAGATGGCCCGATTACAAAATGAGTCTTGACATCTTGGGCAAGATGCAAGACTTGATGCATGCTTAAAATACAGGAAATAATAATTACTCTGCAGGAGTAACCCTTATAATTTCCTGGGAAGACCAGTTTGAGACATGGCTCCCCGGGGTCCTTGGACGTATCCAACTCTCCAGGTTGCGCTCATCTTCCGACTCATCTTCCAAGTTGTTCACAGCATCCGGGGTGAGCATCCCCTCGCTGACAAAATTGGGCTCTTTAGCAGCCTCTGATTGATCTTGTTGAGTTGGTTTGTAACCCAACCCAAATCTGTCTTCTTTCTTTTCCACGGGCAGCAGCTTGCCCCAGCCTTGGGTAGTACCCTCTTCAACAACCTTCCTGGCTTGCTGATAAGATGTCATGGAAGTTCCCAGTACAGCAGATGCTTCATTAATGTTCAAGGCCTCAAACCCCTGGCTCATAGTTTCATGGATCTCCCCATCCATTTCTATGTACTTGTACTTAGCCAGATGGCTAACAAAGATGTCTTCTTCCCCACAGATGGTGATGATCTGGCCTTCCCACTCGAATTTCAGCTTCTGGTGAAGGGTAGACGTAACAGCGCCAACGGCATGGATCCAGGGTCTACCCAACAAACAACTGTAGGCTGGCTGAATGTCCATCACATAGAAGGTAATTTTAAAAGTCTGTGGGCCAATCATCACAGGAAAATCAATCTCCCCAAGCACTGATCTTTTAGAGCCATCAAATGCTCTCACCACCAAATTACTTGGACGCAATGCCAAGCCATCGTACTCCAGCTTCACTAAGGCTTTCTTTGGTAGGACATTAAGTGATGACCCAGTGTCCACCAGTACATGAGATAAAACAGAACCCTTGCACTCTAGGGGGATATGTAAAGCCTTGTTGTGGTTACGTCCCTCAGTTGTTAAGTCAGCATTAGTAAAACCCAGTCCATGACTGGTGTTGACATTTGCTACCACAGTTTCTAGCTGATTAACGGTAATCTCCTCTGGCACGTATGCTGCGTGCAGGAATTTCAGTAATGCATTCCTGTGAGCTTCAGAACACATCAATAGGGATAATATGGAGATCTTTGAGGGAGTTTGGTGAAGCTGATCCACCACCTTGTAATCACTTCTCTTTATGATTCTCATAAACTCGTCTACATCTTGTTCAAAAGATGTCTTCTGAGTTTCTTTTATAGCTGGCTCTTCAACCACCACACTCTTTCCTTTTGCTTTGGCGGCAGCTTCTGCTTCAACATTAGGTCTCTGAGTTTGTGATGCAAAAAGGCGTCCGCTTCTGGTGAAGCCTCCGCCTCCCCCGACATTATCAATTTGTGGAGAAGAGGTTGAAGAATCCAAGGTGATTTTCTCCCCGTTGCAGTAAAGATCAGAGCCATAATGCCAAGGTATGGCATTACTGCTTTCATATGGAACTGGTCCAGGCACCGTAATGGTAACTGGACTGACTGCTGCAGAGGAGGGTATTGTGATGGTGTGTGGATCGTAGTAAATTGTGACTGGTGGCCTGGCAGGGAGTGCCACTGTTTGTTGCTGAAAGTTGCTATTTGGAGGAACAATTGATGGATCATAGTAGATGGTGACTGCTGAGATATCTTCATTAATTTCTGCTGGTGTTGTAGAGGATTCTGTTGAATAAATGGATGTTGATGTTGTAGAAGAAAGAGTCGTTGACATTTTATTTGTTGAAGTGATGGACGGAGCCATTGTTGATGATATTGACGAATCGGTAGTAATGATTGTTGCTGCTGTTGTAGGAGAGTCAGGAATTGTTGTCAAAGGAATTGCTGGATTTGTAGGCACCGTTGTTGAGATCTGAAGGATTCCATCCTTGATAAGACCATCTATGCCGCTTCTCAAATTATCACACCCATTGACTGCAATGTTGCAATACCCACAACCGAGCTCACACCCGGGAAACACCTGGCACTCTAGAAGCTGAGCTTTAATTTCGACCAAAGGTGTTCGAATTTGTGCAACACTGGTGATCAAGACAGATGGCTTGTCTTCCTCAATGGCATTAATCCTTGGCCCTCCATGATTAGGCAAGGATTTTTGTTGACATTTGGAGGGGGTGCAAAGTTGAGGGCTTTGGAATCCACCAGATCTTGGACTTTCATTTGCAAGGCCCTTCATTTCTCAGTATTGTGGCCAGGTGCATTGGAGTGGAAAGCACATCTGGCGTTGACATCATAATTCCTTGGGAGATTGGAGGGATCTGGTGGTGCCAATGTCCTTAACTCAACTAAGTTGAGCTTCAGGAGTTGTGGCAATAAGGCAGCATAAGGCATAGGGATATGATCAATCACCCTATTTGCCTGTGATGGTCTTTGTTGAAAGGGTCTTTGTTGTTGACTGCTGTTGTTGTTGTTGTTGTAGGTTCTCTGTTGCGGGTACTGAACTTGCTGTTGATAATGTGGTTGTTGTTGTGGTTGATATGCTGGTTGCTGAGGGATCGGAGCTGGGATTGTGACAGCTGCTACTGATCTATGAACATACTGAGGTCTGCCCCTGCTGGCATGAATGGCATTTGTCTCACCGGTTCTTCGAGGTCCCACAAAAGGCTTCCTGGGATTACTGGATGAGCTTGCACCATTATCAGAAATCTTGCCCATTTTTAATAGACTCTCAATTCTTTCACCGGCTATAACTACGTCAGCAAAACTGGTGGAAGAAAAGGCAGCTAGCCTATCAATATATGTTCCTTGCAGAGTATTCATGAACATGTCGGCCATTTCTCTTTCCGACATGGGTGGTTGGACAGCAGCAGCAAGCTGTCTCCACCTCTGGGCATATTCCCTGAAGCTTTCTCTAGAGGATTGAGACATTCCCATCAGAAGGGTCCTGTTAGGGGCCATGTCCAGATTGTATTGGTACTGCCTAATGAAAGCTTCAGCTAGGTCCTTCCAGCATCTGATTGTAGCTCTGGTCAAGTGTGAATACCACTCTCTTGAAGCTCCAGTCAAACTGTCTTCGAAGTAGAACATCCACAGCTTCTCATCCATAGTATATGCTTTAAGTCTTCCCAGGAAGGACTGCAGGTGAGTTCGTGGACAGGAAGTTCCATTGTATTTCTCAAAGCACGGGGGTTTGAATTTGTGGGGAATTCTCACCCCATCCACTAGCCCCATGTCCATTACATCAAAACCCAAGGAGTTTTGAGACTCCAAAGATCTCAATTTCTCAGCAATTTCATCAAACCTCTTATCATAGACTTCATCTCCAGCTCCCATTACAGTAAACTGCTCTTCTTGAGGATCTTCTTGCAAGATCCTGCCTGCAGCAGCGTTGCCCTGCACATTCCTTGGGATGTTGGCCTCCGGATCCAGATGAGGTCCAAATACTGGTGGGTTAACATGAGGCTGACCTCCTTCATTGTTGCTGGTTCCTCCAGTGCCAGGATGAGGTTCCTCGGGAGTTTGTCTTTCTACCAATGCCCTTAACCTCTCTTGGCTCTGAGCCAAACCAGTCATCACAGTCATGAATTGGGCCATTTGGTTTCTCATCTCCACTCTTTCATTATCCATATGAGTTCTGACCTCAGTCAGATCTTGCTGTACTTGGTCCATTTGGATACCAGGAAGGTTGTTGCGAGTAGGGTACCGGTGCATACGGTTGAGAGGGAACACCCGACGGCGAGCAATATTTCTTGAGATCACAACAGAGTTAGAAACAAATAACAAAACCCTACAAAACAAAACAAGGTTAGTATGCAATGCAGTATGCTTATTTGTTTTCCAAGGTATCCGGTTTGTCTCTTGGTTTTGACCTTTCCAGACCCCGAGGAAGATGCTTTTGATTTTGCTGAGAAAAGAAACTCCAAAATGGAAACAAACTAAAGTATATTACAAATACTGAATAATACATAGTTTGTTTTTTACAACACATGCCTTTGGAGGTCCAAAATACAAAAAGAGAAAAGTACATCAAATGGAAATGAACAACAAGCAAAGAAGTCAAACATCTAGTCCAAACTCATCCTCTTTAACCTCCTTCAGAAGTGCATCAGTCACTGGACCGGCTGGATGCTCTGTGATGTTTCTGATGAGGAGGTTTCTGGTGGCAATGGCAGTGGTCAGCTTCTTGTGCCTGTCCTGGTCCTTTGATCTCTTCAACCCAGCCCTAAGCTTCAACTCTGAAATATCCTTCTGGGCTGCTAACAAAGCTTCATGTTGCTTCTTTTCATTGGCCTATAACTGCTCAATCCTGGCTTGAGTCCTCTTATCCTCTTGTATCCGGGCTTCAATGATCCTGACCCACCTAGCCTGACTTTCCTGCAGATAAAGCTCAGTCCTAGCCTGCTGGAACTTGGCTTCTTTACAGGCATTCTTCAATATTTGCTCCCCAGCCCTAGCTTTCTTGATGTAGTCTTCTGTTTTCTCAATCTTGGCCAGATGCTCCACCTTAAGCTTCTCCAACCTCTCAATGTCCAGACGACCATCACTCCTTTCCCAAAGGGTCTTCTTCAGAGCTTGAGACAGATTCTCATTCCTTTCCTTCAACTTCTCAAATTCTTCTAGGCTGACAGTTGCTGGAGGTGGTACTGTAGAGGGTCCAGGTGTGTCCTCAATGGTGAAAGGCATTCCAGTGGTTTGAGCTCTAGTTCGGGACCAATCATAGTATTGAGATGAAGCAACATTATTACACCTCCCTAGAATAGCCATCCCTTTTGTATGGATGTTGTCCCAATCCCAGGATGCTTGTTTGACTGCAGCTAGATTAGGTTTTATCTCACAATACAGGGTCTCAGCTAAATCTTGCACCCTAGGAGGGTGAACCAAAGCATAGCCTAGTTGTCTCTTGAACAGCAAAGGATTGTAGTTGATACAACCCTTTACTCCTATCAAAGGTACATTTGGGTACTGCCCACAGCTAGTGATGATGTTCTTGCCTTTGGTGCTCTGGGTACACCACCTGATGTCATCTGAAGACAAAGCAATAAGTCTCTTAGCCCAATTCTTCTGTTGGTGGGGATTCAGGAAGGCATCTGTCTTAGGTAAGTGTCTGAGTAGCCAGGTGTGAAACAAAGGTGCACAACATCTCACTAATTTCCCCCTCTGTTTCTCATTCCTCTGATGAATGGAGTAATAGAAATCTCCCAGCAATGTGGGTACTGGGTTCCTCAGAAGGAAAAGATGAATGGCATTCTTGCTGATAAATTTGGGCTCATCTGCAAACAGTACAACCCCGTATATGTTGAGAGCTAGTAATGCACAAACTGCCCTCCATTCTCCCAAAGAGGCCTTCAGGATGGCCTGAGAAATCACGAAGTCTAAGTGTAAACCAGGGATCCCAGCCTTTGTTGTCATATTCTGCTCAATCAAAGTAGGCTCCAGGTACAGTGCTTTTGCCACTTCTCCATTGCTGGGAGAAGTCATCTCTGGGTTGAAGGGGACTCCACCCCTGACAGGTACTCCAATCAATGATGAAAAATCCTCCAACAGAGGTCCTAGGTGAAAGTCTGGGAATGTGAAGCATCTCAAAGGAGGGTCATAAAACTGTAGGAAAGTGTGGATCATGCTCCTCTGAGAAGGATCCAGGTCCATAACCATGTCAAGGATACCTCCATAATACTCTCTGAATAATGGGATGTGGTCTGGAGTGATAAGTGACTGGACCTGCCTGATACCAGTCAACACAGGCTCAAAGAAATGGTATGAAATGTTGCTTTTCCTGGGAGGAGCCATGACTGCTGATGAAGAGCTGAAGACAAGTGCTGATGAAAATCAAGACTGGTACTGGAGATGAGCCACTGATAAGCTGATAATTATGAAGGTAACTGAAGCAAACAACTGATGAAGATAGCTGAAGTAGATAACTGATGAAACAGAGGTCTATGCAGATGAAGGGGTCAAAACCAAGCCAGATACAATGTGGATACCCTGAAAAACAAATAAACAAATGTTAAATGATGCAATGATGATGTATGCAAATGATATGCAAAGGTTTGTGATCAAGCTGGATCTGATTACTGTCTTGGTATAAAGCCCATGTATGTTCAAGAAGTCCAGATGGAGGTTCAGAAATCCAGTAACTAAGGTGGGGGACTCAAATAAAGAGCCACATGTCCAGGGTTAATCACAAGAACTGTCCCAAGATGGAGTATTCTTAATCCAAACAAAGTATCAGGGTATGATGTGGCCAATGGTACCTGCAAACCTGTAAACAGCCCAACCCCCTCATAGGTAGTGTTCTAAAACAAGGATCCTCAGACTTGGATCAGTTATGGGAAGTGTAAACACTTCTAACCCGGAGGTACAATGTTTACAGTAACCATAAAGGATCCTCCTCTAATTCACCTCAGTTTCTGAAGGTCATAATAAAGGTCATCCAGACTTGGCAGGCTTCCCAGATAGCCCTAGCACTACAGGAAATCTGTAGCACAGAGTTCTCAAGAAGAAACCCACATCTGAACTGTGTTTCATATTCCCGCACCAGACCGAAATGGAATGGGAAAGAACATGAACCACTCTATCCTAGGTGTCACTCAGGTCCCAAGTATAGGACCTTAAACTCTCAATGAAACCCCACCCACCAAGACAGAAGAACAGATCCAGCAATGATAATGACAGTATGATGCATAAAACTGTAAAGAAAGCAATAAACAAAACTGTACATAAAGCAATAAACACAATTAGCACATAACACACCAGTAAACACAAGTCAAGCAAGCGCTAGGAGGAACCCACAAAAAGAACCAGAAGCCCTGGTTACAGTATAAGGTTCCCCAACAGAGTCGCTAAGCTGTCGCTCCCACCAAATGACACCCGGTCAGAAGGGGTACAGACGCGAACGGTCGGCGAAAGAGAGAAATGAATAGAGTCGCCAGCTAGGCATTTTTATCCCGAAGGAAAGGTAATGCTGCATAGACCTAGAAAAATATGGATAAGACGGTTGCGAACCAGAGAGACTGAGAAAAGGGGTTGGTTACAACCTGGGAAGGTATTAGCACCCAGATTGTCCGTCGTACTCGACGGGATCCACGCTTAAAAGATTTGTGTTTCAAAGGGGTAGTGTCAGTGCTATTTGTGTATCAAAGCTGGAAAGAATGCAAGTGTCAGTGTAAGAAGAATGTGAAGTGAAATATGTGAAGTGTCAGTGTAAGAACAAGAGTGACATGCCCAAGATAATGAGGCTAAAAGAATAGTGCTGGAGGAGGGGGAATATACAGAGACTTTTGTTCGATAATTGTTAAGTTATGCCTACGTATCCTCTCGTGCAATGAGGAAGTCAGAACACCGTAGTTCGACTCAAAGAGACTGAAAGATAAATTGACTTGTGAACTGCTTACTTATCTATGCTCAAGTGTATGACCTGTCTGGCTCAGGTGCAAACTGTCTTGCATTAGACGGAAGAAGAGAGTTCTCGTTTGTGAGTGAATGAGATGAGAAAAGAATCCCGGAAGAGACGATTATTGTTTGTTTTTGTGTTTTTCAATCTTTTATTGCTTTTTGGAGTTTGTCATAGGAAAATGAGCTTAAGCCTAAACCAAGGGTTAGTAAACTCATCACATCCTCCCTCTGATTAGGGGTAATGAGAATACCTTAAGCATGAGGTAAACACCTCACACTTAATCACCCTGATGTAGGATTAAGATCATTAACCTACTTGCATTTATTTAAATGTTTTTGTTGTTTTTGTTTAGTGTTAAGTAATGAGTTTAAGCCATAATCAAGGATTTAATGGACTCATTACACCATCCTAATAGAAGGATAATAGATGAGAACATTTAAGCTGAGGAAAGCTCCTCAACTTAATCCATGATTAGGGATTAACCTCATGACAAAATAGAGCCTTTGTTAAATGGATTTTAATTAATGATAAGGTGAAGAAGTGATTTTTAAGGTTTGTAAGACAACTTGAGGGGGACTTGTCCATTAACACTAGGGTTAGTCCTTCTTAACCAATTAAGGAAGAATTAGAACCCTAATGCAAGGCCCAAGTTACAAGTTAATGTCTTGATGATTATTAAGTGGATTGATTAAAGGATTTAAACACATTAAGGGTTTAACACTTAGGATTAAAGTTATACACTCCATCCTAATAGAAGGATGCAGGCATAAGCTTAATCACAAAGCCTTAAAACCTTTAGGGTTTAGTCCTTGATTATGAGGTGAGGAGAGAAGACTCAAAGATGACACAAAGGCAAAACTAAGTGGGGGACTAATCAAGCCCTAATTGTTATCATACTTGGAGATCCTAGGGTTCATGAGGCTTAAGAGAGAAAGATCTTCAAAGGCCACCAAGGAGGAGCAAGATGAAAGGAGGAGAAGCAGAGAGAAGCAAGACAACTTGCTCCACTTAAGAAGACAAGTTGCTTGAAGAAAGAAAGTAAGATGAACATGAATGAGCAAGCTCACTCAAATACACAAGATAAAATGCAGTAATGATACACAAGAGGGATGACAAGAGATTGTGAGAAGTGAAGGCAAATTCACTTCTCAAAACAACTTACCACCTGAAAAGTTAGCAAAAGAAATGAAATGCAATGCAAATGAGATGAAATGTCATGATGCAAACCAAAGTCAGAAGCATATTCATACTGTTAATGATGCTAAGAGATGATGCAAACACATGTCAAGAGTTGTGGATGATCATACAAGGATGAGGATGCAAAGGAAGCATGCTTTGAACCATAGAAATTCATGAATGTTTATGAAATGAAATGAACATATAACATGGCAAAGGAATGATGCAATGATCAATCATGATTCTAGTATGTCCTAATATGTCTTATGAATCATGTGGATGTACAAAATGTCATGGCAAGTTCTTAAATGCAAGCAAATGAGAAATGGATGCAAAGGAAGGCAAGAATTAGGGTTTACACACAACATGCAAAGCAAAATCCAAAACCAGAAGCAAATGACATGATAAAAATTTGAAAATGGGATCAAAGGAACCCTAACCCTACACAAGTTCACTGCCCAAAGGAGGGGACCTAACTCTTAACCTAGTGAAAGTTATGAATTTCCTAAGTTGGCTAGGGTTTTGGGGTGTCTCACAATGAAAAATGCAAAACAAATTGAAAATGGAAGAACAAATCAAACCAATTTTATCCTATAAACTACACGCCATGAAGGATGCAATGCAAGAAGAACCATCATCAAACTCTCAAAGGTTAGGCATAATGGATTTTTCAAAGTTTGCACAAAAATATTGCCTTAAAATGAATTTAATTCCATGGTAAATTGTCAAAATGCATAAAAGAACAAAAAATAAATTTGGTTTGAGAGTTTGATAATGTTCCTAAATGTTTTGAAATGTAATGTGAATTTTTTGTGATTTTTAAATACCTAAATGTATTTTTAATTAATTAATTTTCATTAACTAATTAAAAATAAACATTTAAATGATTTAAAAATAATTTTTAATGCAAAAAATAAAAATAAAAATATTTTTGGGTTCTGAAAATTAATAAAATGTTTGACAAAAATTTTCAGAATTTTAAAATGTATTTTGCTATTTTAAATAATTCGTACAAATTAAATACAAAATAAATGAATAAAAAATGAAAATATGAGAAGTATGCAAGATCCATGGCTGAGATTCAAACTTGGGGGTCAATGGTTGACTGCGCGCGCTGGTTGAGGGTCAGGATCTCTTCTGGCTTAATTAACTTAAATGTGATTTATTAAATTAATAAAAACAGATTAGGGTTTAATGAAATGATCTAGGCCATTCAAACACGCGGGAGTCAACAAAAGTCAGACAAATCCATGGCTAAGATTCAAACTGAGCCCTAAACGTAATTAATACATTAATGACTTTCAAGTGGCCGGAAATGACCTCCGGTCATCTTCTCCGGCCACAACCCTCCCTGAAAATTGCTAACTTCTTCCCTAGGCTTCTAAAACTCAATTTCTCTGCCCAGAAATGATCCCCATACATCATACATCAAGAATCAACACACAAACAACATTTAAAACATTCCAAAAGAGAGAATCGAATCGAAACAGTTCTAGGTCACAAAATTTCAGAACACGAATACATACTCATTTCTCAACCATTTTCAAAAAAAACACATCCACATGATCAGTGAAGCATAGAGAATCATCTAGGAACTTAAAAACATGTTTCTGGAAAAAAAAGTTCTTGAGATCACCTGAACTGGAGCTTTGATCTTTGGAACTTTCTGGCTGCCTCTTTGATCCAAAACGCCTCTAATGAACCTCCTGAGAAGCTTGCAATGCTTGGTTGGAGTTTAGTGTGGATGATTTAAGAGTTTGATGAAGTTCTGTTCAAGGGAAGTGAGAAATCGTATTCTTGCCTGGGGTGGTTTCAGGGACAAATGAGGATTGGGAAATGATCAGAGGAACATGGTGAGTGGTTTTGTGAAGTTTGTTTTGATGTTTGAAGGCTGTGTTTTGAGATTCGAAGAAAAATGCATAAGAGGTCAGTTTTGGGAACTATGGCTTGTGGGATGTTTCAGGCTGTGTTGTGTTATGTGTTGGGTTGCTTTTGGTACACATATCAATCCTTGATAGGTCAGAGAGTTGTTGTGGAGCAGTGTGATTGGTATGGAGCAAAATGCATAAAGTCAACTTTTTGTGTAAGAGAGGTATGGGTCAATTCTGTCAAGGTACAAGGCATGGCTTGGCTGCAGCTTGAATCAAGGAGAACCATGGAAACGAAATTGAGGCAATGCAGCAAGTGGATTAGGGTTTATGTGAGGTTTTGCAACTTTTGCAAAGTTTGGCCCTTTTGTGATTACTTGAAGCATAAGTCATGAAAATGGGAGGTTCTTTGGTGCATTCTGATTTTTAGGTCATGCATTGTGTTTGTACAAAGGTTAGAAGTCACATTGAAGTCACATTTTGCCTTGGCAAGAGGTTTTGCAACTTTGCATCTTTGGTACAAAACTTGAAATTATGTGATTTTGTCCAACTTTGACAAGCCATAACTTTTGATCCAAAATGAATTAGAATGAGTTCTTGTACTTTTTGAAAAGGGAATGATCCATTCTACAACTTTCATGACCAAAGTTTTCTCATTTGAAGCATTTTTGAATCAGTTTGAGGAGGTTGAAAAACTTTCCCAAAATAGCAAGTTTATTTTACAAGTCACTTTCCCAAAAAGGCAATTTTGCAAATGGCTTGAAATTCTTCAATTTTGTGAACTTATAACATCTTCTATGATCAAATAAAGATCATATACATTCAAAATGATGAAGAACACCTATTGTTTGGGTCACTGGGGGCCTTAGATGCCCTGATTTTGCACTGACTTGCTCAAGAAGTCAACTCTTGATCAGATGCCTTCCCCATGGAATTTCTTCATGAAAATTGATATGCATGATCCTCATAACATATAGAGACCAATATAAATAAGAATGACCAAAAATATTGGAGTTATGACCTCTGAAACCAAAACCCTAATTCTAGGTCATCTGTGCAGTTAAACCTGGCCCTGCTTCCATGCCTTTCTCAGTTCATGTGGTTCTTTGACTTTCTTGACTTGGTGAGGATATGATATGATGTTTAAACATACATGGACCCCTTTGAAGTGATTGAAAACCTTTGGAAAGGCCCAAGTGGCTCTGGGATGGCTCAGATCACAAACCCTAGATGCAGATGACTTAGAAACAATGCAGTGAGGCAAATATGCAATATGAGATGTTATGATTGAACTTATGCATATGAAAAGATCACAAGCCATGGTGTGAATGGGTGAGGGAAAATTTGGGTTGTTTACACCAATGAAGCCTTCAGGATGGCCTGAGAAATCAAGAAGTCCAAATGCAAACCAGGAATCCCAGCTTTTGTTGTCATACTTTGCTCAATAAGGGCAGGCTCCAAGTACAGTGCCCTTTCTATCTCTTCATTTTTGGGAGCAGTCATCTCTGGGTTGAAAGGGATTCCACCTCTGATAGGTAATCCAATCAATGAAGAAAATTCTTCCAGCAGAGGTCCTAACTGGAAGTCTGGAAAGGTAAAACATCTCAATGGAGGGTCATAAAACTGCAAGCATGTGTGGATCATGCTCCTCTGAGAAGGGTCAAGGTCCATAACCATGTCCAGGATACCTCTATAGTGTTCCCTAAACAGTGGGATATGGTCAGGTGTGATAAGTGACTGGACCTGCCTGATACCAGTCAAAACAGGCTTAAAAAAGTGGTAGGATATGTTGCTCTTCCTGGGAGTAGTCATGAGTGTTGCTGAAGAAGCTGTAGACAAATGCTGATGAAGATCACAAACTGAGAAGCTGGAAGTAAGTCTCTGACAGACTGATGCTGGTGAGGATGAAGATAACTGAAGCAGATGCTGAAGAAGACAGCTGAAGCAGAGGTCTATGCAGAAGAAGGGGTCAAAACCAAAACCAAGATATAATGAGGTGGATACCCTGAAAAAGCAAATAAACAAATGTTAAATGATGCAATGATGATATATGCAAATGATATGCAAGGGTTTGTAATCAAGCTGGATCTGATTATCTGTCTTGATATAAGGCCCATGTATGTTCAAAAAGTCCAGATGGAGGCTCAGAAATCCAGTAACTAGGGTGGGAGACTCAAATAAAGAGTCACATGTCCAGGGTTAATCACAAGAACTGTCCAAAGTGAAGTATTCTTAAACAATACAGTAACAGGGTATGATGTGGCTAAGGGTTCCTGCAAACCTGTAAACAACCCAACCCCCTCACATGTAATGCTCTAGAACAAGGATCCTTAGACTTGGATCAGTTATGAGAAGTGTAAACACTTCTAACACGGAGGTATAGTGTTTACAATAACCATAAAAGGTCCTCCTCTAATTCACCTCAGCTTCTGAAGGTCAAAATAAAGGTCATCCAGACTTAGCAGGCTTCCCAGATAGCCCTAGCACTACAGGAAATCTGTAGCACAGAGTTCTCAAGAAGAAACCCACATCTGAACCGTGTTTCATATTCCCGCACCAGACCTAAATGGAATGGGAAAGAACATGAACCACTCTAGCCTAGGTGTCACTCAGGTCCCAGGTATAGGACCTTAAGCTCTCAATGGAACCCCACCCACCAAAATAGAAAACCAGATCTAGCAAATGACAGTATGAAGTATGCAAAACTGTATAGAAAGCAATAAATAAAGCTGTACATAAAGCAGTAAATAAAGCAAAATAAATAAACACACATAGCACATAACACCCCAGTAAACACAAATCAAACAAGTGCTAGGAGGAACCCACAAAAAGAACCAGAAACCCTGGTTGCAGTATAAGGGTCCCCAACAGAGTCGCCAAGCTGTCGCTCCCACCTGATGACACCGGGTCAGAAGGGGTACAGACGCGAACGGTCGGCGAAAGAGAGAACACGAAATGAAGGTGAAAAGAGTCTCCAGCTAGGCATTTTTATCCCGAAGGAAAGGTAATGCTGCATAGACCTAAGAAAAGATGGATAAGACGGTTGCGAACCAGAGAAACTAAGAAAGGGGGTTGGTTACAACCTGGGAAGGTATTAGCACCCAGATTGTCCGTCGTACTTGAAGGGATCCACGCTTGAAAGTTTGTGCTTAAAGGGGTAGTGTCAGTGCTATTTTATGTGCAAAAGCTGGAAAAGAATGCAAGTGTCAGTGCAGAAGAAATGTGAAGTGAAATAAAAGAGTGTCAGTGTAAGGAAAGAATGTGAAGCCCAAGACTATGAGGCTTAAAGAATAATGCTGGAAGAGGGGGGAATATACAGAGACTTTTGTTCGATAACTGTTAAGTTATGCCTACGTATCCTCTCGTGCAATGTGGAAGTCAGAACACCGTAGTTCGACTCAAAGAGATTGAAAGGTAAATTGACTGATGAACTGCTTACTTGTCCATGCTCAAGTGTATGACCTGTCTGGCTCAGGTGCAAACTGTCTTGCATTAGACGGAAGAAACAAGTTCTCATTTGTGAGTTAATGGGGTGAGAAAAGAATCTCGGAGGAGACGATTATTGTTTGCTTTTGATGTTTTCAGTCTTTTATTGCTTTTGGATATTTGTCATAAGAAAATGAGATTAAGCCTAAACCAAGGGTTTAGTAAACTCATCACATCTTCCCTCTGATTAGGGGTAATGAGAATATCTTAAGCATGAAGTAATCACCTCACACTTAATAACCATGATGTAGGATTAAGATCATTAACCTACTTGTATTTATTTAGATGTTTTTGTTGTTTTTGTTTAGTGTTGAGTAATGAGTTTAAGCCATAATCAAAGATTTAATGGACCCATTACACCATCCTAATAGAAGGATAATAGATGAGAACATTTAAGCTGAGGAAGGCTCCTCAACTTAATCCATGATTAGGGAATAAACACATGACAAAAAAAGCCTTTATTAAAGTGGATTTTAGTTAATGGTAAGATTAAGAAATTAATTTTATGGTTTGTAAGACAACTTGAGGGGGACTTGTCCATTAACACTAGGGTTAGTCCTTCTTAACCAATTAAGGAAGAATTAGAACCCTAATGCAAGGCCCAAGTTACAAGCTTGATGTCTTAGTGATTATTAGGTGAATTGATTAGAGGATTTAAACACATTAAGGGTTTAACACTTAGTATTAAAGTTATACACTCCATCCTAATAGAAGGATGCAGACATAAGCTTAATCACAAAGCCTTAAAACCTTTAAGGTTTAGTCCTTGATTAAAAGGTGAGATGAGGAGACACAAAGATGACACAAAGGTAAAACTAATGGGGGGACTAATCAAACCCTAATTGTGATCATGCTTGGGTGTTCCTAGGGTTTATGAAGCTTGCAAGAAGATCTTCAAGAGGGCCACCAAGGAAGAAGCAGATGAAAGGAGAAGAAGCAACAAGAAGCAAGACAACTTACTTCACTTAAGAAGATAAGTTGCTTGAAGAAAGAAAGAGGAGAAAGAGCATGAATGAGCAAGCTCACTCTAATTCACAAGTAAAAAATGCAGCAATGATGCATAAAAGGGATGAGAAGAGGTTATGAGAAGTGAAGGCAAATTCACTTCTCAAACACTTATCACCTGAAAAGTTAGCAGAAGGAAATGAAATGAAAGGAAAATGAGATGAAATGCAAAGATGAAAACCAAAGTCAGAAGCCTAATCATGATGCAAATGATGCTATGAGATGGTATGCGAGCATGTCAAGAGATGATGATGATCATATAAGTAATGAAGATGCAAATGAGACATGAAAAGAAGCATGAAAGTTCATGAAAACTTATGAAATGCAATGGATGTATAACATGGTAAATGGATGATGCAATGATCAAACATGATTTCAATATGTCCTAAGATATCTTATATGTCATGTGGAATCACAAAATGTCATGGCAAGTTTATGTTTGCAAGCATATGAGGAATGAATGCAAATGAAGGCAAAGATTAGGGTTTATGCACAAGATGCAATGCAAAATTCAAAATCAGAAGCAAAACATGAGATAAAAAATTGAAAATGGGATCAAAGGTACCCTAAACCTATACAAGTTCACTGCCCAAAGGGGAAGGTCAGAAGCTAAACCCTAAAGGACTTATGATTTTCCTAAATTTCTAGGGTTTAAAGGGTGATCCTAAAGGGAAAATTCCAAAAAAATTGAAAATGTAAGATAAAAATGAAACAAAAATGTTTTTAGAAGCTTTAAAGTATATAGAACACAATGCAAAAAGAACCATTCACAAACTCAACTTGGATCAAAAGTTATGAACTTTTGAAGTTAGGGTTAAAAATATTCAAATTAAAGAACCCTAATTCCAATGAAAATTGTCAAAGTATGATCAAAACCAAAAAAAATTTTGTCTTGTGAGTTTGTAAATGCATCTAAATGTTTTAAAATGCTCTCTTAATTTTTTTGTGATATTTAAATACCTAAATGTATTTTTAATTAATTAATTTCCATTAACTAATTAAAAATAAACATTTAAATGATTTAAAAATAATTTTTAATGCAAACAATAAAAATAAAATATTTTTGGGTTCTGAAAATTAATAAAAGATTTAATAAAAATTTTCAGAATTTTTGAAGTCTTTTTACTATTTTTTATAAAATGTACAAATAAAATAGAAAGAAAATGAAATAAAACAAAATAAAAGGAAAAGTAATCTGATCCAATGATCCAGATTCTAAGCTGGGAGTTTGAGATTGACTGCGCGTGCAATCCTAAGATTATGGTTCAATCTGGCATTTTTTTAAAATTAAACCTAATTAATTAATATTAATTATGAGATTAGGGTTTAATGAGATCATCCAGGCCATTGGTTCACACGCGGGAAGCTTCATCCTACGCTCCAGGTTCAAACTCACCCCTAATCCCTAATTAAGCATTAATGACTTTCAGGTGGCCGGAAATGACCTCCGGTCATCTTCTCCGGCCACACCCTTCCCTGAGAATTTCAATCTTACTCCCCAGGCCATTTCTGGAGCTCTAAAGCTCCAGATTTGTTCCTCTCACTCCCCTAAACCTAAATCCACCCTAAAATGGAATTTATTTCCAGCCATTAACATGATTCGAAGCTAAGAACAAAATATGCAAAACTTTCAGACAAGCAATACATCCTTATTTCTTCATCATTTTCAATAATTTCAAGTTCATTACGCTCAGGGGATCAAACTCAACCAATTAAGAACTTAAAATAAAGGTTCTGGAAAAAAAATTTCACATGGCTACCTGAGATGAAGCTTTCAACCCTAGAGCTTTCAGGCTGCTTTCTTGCTTCCAAATGCCTCCAATGGACTCCCTGAAGAAGCTTTGATGCTTGGTTGAAGTGTTTTGAGGCTAATTTGTGAGTTTGATACAGTTCAGTTCAATGGGGGAGGAAAATCATGTTTTTGATATGGCTGCTTTTAGGGCAAGATGATGGGTGGGAAATGATCAGGGGTTGATGGTGAGTTGTTCTATGAAGTTTGTTTGGATGTTTGTAGCTTGTGTGATGAGTTTTGAATGAAAATGCAAAGAGGGAGGTTTTGGTGAATGCTGAGTTGTGGGAGGATTCAGGTTATGTTGTTGTATGAAATGGCTTGCTTGAGGTCCACATAACATGTTCTGATTGGGCAGAGAGTTGTTGTGGAGCAGTGTGATTGGTATGGCTCATTTTGCAAAAAAGTCAAGAAAGTTTTACTTAGAGGTATGGGCTCATGGCAGGCTGAGGACAAGGGGGTGTCTGGCGCAACTTGATTCATGGGCAGCCATGGAATTCAGATTGAGGCAAAATATCAAGTGGAATGAAGTTTGTGGGTGGTTTTGCAATTTGTGAAGGTTTTGGCCCTTTTTGAAATATTTGATGATCAAAGCATGAAACTTGAGATTTCTTTGGGCAATTCTGAATTATAGGTCATGTATGATGTTTGTGTAATGGTTTGAAGTCAATTAGAGGTCACAAATTGGTTTGACATGAGTTTTTGCAAGTTTCCCTCTTTGGTACATAAGTGAAATTTTGTGATTTTTCCCAACTTTGCAAAGCCATAACTAGAGTTCTATAATGAATTAGATTAAGTTCTTGTACTTTTTGAAAAGGGAATGATCCAATCTACAACTTTCATTACCAAGAATTTTTCATTTGAAGCATTTTTGAATCAAAAAGAGGAGGTTTGAAAAGCTTTCCCAAAATGACAAGTTTGCATTATAAGTCACTTTCCCAAAATGGCAACTTTGCAAATGACTTGAAATTCTTCAATTTTGTGAACTTCTAACTTCTTCTAAGATAAAATAAAGATCATATACACCCAAAATGATGGAGAAGACCCTTTGGTTGGATGATTGGGGGCCTCAGATGCCCTGATTTTGCACTGACTTGTTCAAGAAGTCATATATTGATCAGATGCCTTCCCCATTGAATTTCTTCATGAAAATTGGTATGCATGATCCTTATATCATATAGAGACCAATAGAAACAAGAATGACCAAAAAATTTGGAATTATGGCCTCTAAAACCAAAACCCTAATTTTAGGTCATCTGTGCAGTTAAGCTTGGCTCTGCTTCCATGCCTTTCTCAGTTCTTGTGATTTTATGACTTCCTTGATCTTGGGAGGATATAATATGATGCTTGAACATACATGGACCCTCTTGAGATGATTTAAGACCTCTGGGGTGGCTCAAATGGCTCAGGGATGGCTCAGATCACAAACCCTAGATGCATATGACTTTGAACCAATGCAGTGAAGCAAAAATGTAATATGAGATGATATGTTTGAACTTATGCAAATGAAAAGAATCATAAGCCATGGTGAAATGAGTGAGGGCAAATTTGGGGTGTTTACAATGTGAGATTATGCAAAGGCATGCAAAGTGTATATGTATGATCATACAAGAATGAGATGTCATGTAAGCATGCTTTGAGGTTTGAAAACACATGAAAGTTAATGAAATGAAATGAATGAAAATCATGGAAAATGAATGAAGAAATGATCAAGCATGGTTCTAAAATGTTCTAAGATGTCTAATATGACTTATGAATGCAAGAAATGTCATGGCAAGTTCATGTATTGATGCATATGCAAGGTGAACGCAAGTAAACATGAGAAATTAGGGTTACATGGAAGCATGAGATGTAAATGACCAAAACAGAAGCATATGACATGATAAAAATTTGAAATTAAACTCAAACAAACCCTAATCCCATACTTGGTCACACCCCAAAGGAGAAGGTCAGAAGCCTAATCAATCAAAAGTTATGAATTTCCTAAGTTTTCTAGGGTTTTTGGGTGATTCAAAGGGAAAAATGCAAATCAAATTGAAAATGCAAGATAAATTCATGAAGAAAATGTCCTATAAACTACATGAAATATGTAACACAATGCAAAAAGAATCATCTTCAAACTCTTCTTGGTTAGGCAGAAATGATTTTATAAAGTTAGGGTTCAAAAATATGATTTTAATGACCCTTAATTCAAAGAAAATTCTCAAATTATGATCAAACCTAAAAAGAATTTTGTGTGAAGAGTTTGAAAATGTTTCTAAATGCATTGGGATAATTCATGATTTTTTTGGTGATTTTTAGAAACCTAAATGTATTTTTAATTAATTAAAAGACTTTAATTAATTAAAAATATCATTTAAATATTTTAAAAATGCTTTTTTAATGCAAAAAATAAAATAAAAATCATTTTTGGAATGAGAAAAATATTTAAAGTCAGAATGCAAAAGGAGATATTTTTGGGATGCTTTTTGGTATTTTAAATTAAATATGCAAGAAAATGCAATCAAAATGAAATAAAAATAACAAAAATGAGAAGTATGTTGATCCAAGGGGTGAGATTTGAAGTGGAAAGGGAGGGAATTGACTGCGCGTGCAAATCAATGACCCATATTCAAACTGGCTAATTAACTGATTTAATTAATGAATTAAAATTAGGGTTTTAAGTGAAATGATCCTGGCCACAGAAACACGCGCTAATCCTGATCCTACGACCCACATTCAAACTGGGGAGATTAGCCCTAATCCTAACCCTAATCACTTTCAGGTGACCGAAGCAAGCTTCGGTCATCTTCTCCGGCCATACCAAAATGCTAACTCACTCCCTAGGCTAACCCAACCCCTCTAAAGCTCCAGAATCAATCCCCTAACATCCTTAAGCAAGAATCCATCATCAAAACACATTTATCATTCATCAAAAACAAGATTCTAAGCAAATCGTGAAAATGAACAAAACTTTCAGAAGTTCAATACATACTATTTCTCAATCATTTTCAAAACAAATCATATCAGGATGATCAGTGAAGCATGAGGAATCATTTAGAAACTTAAATAACAAGTTCTGGAAAAAAAGTTCATGAAGCTACCTGAGTTGAAGCTTTGTGTTCTTGAGCTTTCTGGCCTCCCTGTTGGTTCAAATCCACCCCAATGATCTTCCTGATGATGAAGATGAGCTTAGAGCAAGCTTGTGATGGCTGTTTTGAGGTGTTTGGTTCTGAGGATGCATAAATCGTATTTCTGATTTAGTGGCTTTTAGGCTATGGTGAAGGGTGTTTTGTGATCCTTAGATTATATGGAGATGATTGGTGAAAGAAAATTGAAGTTTCAGTGGTTGGTTTTTGAGTTTCGAAGAAGGGAAGTTTTTGACAAATTTTGTGGATTCTGAGTTCTTGGATGATTCAACTGCTTGTCTGTTATGAAATGTGTTCCATAATGTTTGCTTTAGCAAATGGAAATGCTCAGAAAGTTGTTGTGGCACAGGTTGATTTGTATGGGGTGATTTGCAAAAAAGTCAAGATTTGTGTACTTGAGGTAAGGGCCATGGCAGGTCTGATTTCTTGGGGGTGTCTGGCCTCAGCAAGTTTCATGGAGAGCCATGGAATGGTTTTGATGCAGCTGGCACAAGTGGATGAGAGAATCCAATGCATTTTGCAATTCTTGAGAGTTTTGGCCCTTTTGTGATTTCTTGAAGTTCAAGTCATGAAAGTAATGAAAACTTGGGCCAATTCTGATGTTTAGAGGTTTTCTTGACATGTTGTGAAGTATTTGTGCCTATTATAAGTCATTAGAATGCTTGAACATGCCAATTTGCAAAATCCCTCTTTGACATGAAACTTGAAATTTTAGGATTTTTGCCAACTTTGAAAGGCCATATCTTGAGTTCTAGGATGAATCAAGACATGTTCTTGTACTTTTTGAAAAGGGAAAGATCCAATCTACAACTTTCATGACCAAGAATTTTTCATTTGAAGCATTTTTGGTTAAGAAAGAGGAGGTTGAAAAACTTTCCCAAAATGGAAAGTTTGCATTTCAAGTCATTTCCATTTTTGGCAAGTTTGCAAATGGCTCAAAATTATTCAATCTTGTGAAATTCCAACCTCTTCTAAGATCAAATAAAGATCATAGAACTTCAATTTGATAAAAATAACCCCTTGGTTCCATTGTTGGGGGCCTCAGATGCCCTGATTTTGACTTAACTTGCTCAAGAAGTTACCCAGTGAACATATGACTTCCACAATGAATTTCTTCATCAAACTTGGTACACATGATCCTTATAACATCTTAAGAACATTATAAACAATAATGGCCCAAAAATTTGGAGTTAAGGCCTCTGAAACCAAAACCCTAATTTTGGTCATATGTGTAGTGAAAACCCTAGCTCTGCTTCTATGCCTTGGCAGTTCTTGTGATTTCTTGACTTCCATGAACCTTGAGGAGCATAATATGATGATATAACACACATGGACCCTCTTGGAAAGCTTTGAGGCCTTTGGGATGGCTCAAATGGATCCTTGGATTGCTCAGATCACAAACCCTAGATGCAGATGAAAATGGAACTATGCAGTGAGACAAATATGCAATATGAGATAGTATGCCTATGTTAATGCAAACATGGGAGATCATAAGCCATGGTGTGATAAAGAGTGAGGGAAAATTTGGGGTGTTTACACTTAGACATCAATCGTACGACAATACCATCTAAACATTTATAGTTACATTATTATGCCATACTATTGGTTTATGGTAAGGTTTCCTCACTCTTTCTCCATTCTTGATGCTTTTAAAATATATGGTTCGCGATCACATAATCTAACTCTTTAATTTAATTATCACAATTAAACTAATCTCACCATGATCTCATTGTATCTACTCTCAATCAATCTTCATGATTAGGCATACTTCACGCAATCGATTAATACCCCAATTCCTTAACTTTAAATAATTACGGTTAAATAGAAAAGTCGGGTAAAAGTTGGGTGAAAATAATATTTTTCGGCATCATGTGAAAGTACATAATTTTAGCTTTCCAACGGTATAAAGAACGCTTAAATCGGATAACCGAGTAAAAAGTTATGAATTTTCAAAGTTTGGAAAAATAAACATTTTCTCACACGCTTACAGCGTTAACGGGTTAACCAATTCCGTTAACCAGTTAACCAGACCAAAACAGTGGCAGTAGTGCATTTTCAAAAACGTTAACCGGTTAACCAATTCTGTTAACCGGTTAACCGAACTCAGACAACAGCAGTAATGCGTTTTAACATAGCAGAACCTCCAAAAATCATCTCAAACCAATTCCAAACATTACCAATCATCCAAAAAATATTACATTAAGGTTTCTACATCTAGAGGCAACATTTTAATACCCATATACAAAAGATATACATAAAGCATATTTTTCATATATAAATATTTAAAATTTGGTACTGAAATACAAATAAGTTCTAAGCAACACATTGTATAAGTATAGCCACTACAACATAAGGTACTAAAACAAGGCTATAAAATAATAAAAGATGTTCAAACTACAAAAATCTAAGAACTAGATCCTAAGATCTTAAAATCCACAGTGGAAGACAAGGCCGTAAACTAGTAAAGATAATCAAGTCGCCTTATCTTTACCCTTAACGGAACCTGAAGTACCTGATATAACAACATCAACATGGGGTGAGATAAACATCTCAGAGAGTTCCCTATCTTAGAGTTATCTCGGCTCTAAGGGTCAAACCTAATAATTCCACGAATACGAAAGACTCCTCTCAAAAGTAATCAAGCAGAAACAGAACATTCAAACAACGCTTCGTATAACACTTCCCGTGGGACTCAATGAAACACCCACCTCAAGTATGAACCACTAGACTTCTCATGGGACTCAATGAAATACCCATCTCAAGCCACTCGAATACTTCCCGTGGGACTCAATGTAATATCCACCTCAAGCTAACACTCGCTTCCCGTGGGACTCAATGTAATACCCACCTCAAGCTAACATTCGCTTCCCGTGGGACTCAATGTAATACCCACCTCAAGCTTTACGAGGGATTTGATCAGATACGATTCTCAATTATTAATAGTCTACGGGAATCCTAGGTACCTCACAAGTCTTACCATTTCATTTCTTTAAGCTCGCACTTTTCATAATTTCGCATTTTTACGGTTAAATCAGAAAATCAGGAAAAAGTCGGGTAAAAATAATATTCTTCGACATCATAAGAAAATACATAATTTTAGCTTGACAACGGTATGTGGAACGTTAAAAACGGATACCCGAGTCAAAAGTTATGAATTAAATACCAAATTGAAACCTACAGGTCTCGCTGAACGAGCCCTCAGTTTGCTGAGCGAAAAAACTTCTGGAACTCTCGCTGAGCGAGAAACTGCTCGCTGAGCGAGCTCTGCGATTTCAGAAAATTCCAGGCTTACGGGAGATAACTTTTCCAAGCCAAACTCAACCCCAAACATCAACCAATACAGAAAAACATATCCAAAACATGTTCATAGACATAATGTGAGTATCATAGTTAAGTTTTAATCGAGTCTTAACCGTTAAACTTTCAATTTCTTAGATTTTTTCAATAAAACCCTAAACCACAAAATCTCTAAATCTCAACTAAAATCAAAGATAAAAGCTTCTAACTAAGAACCCACCTCGGGAGATGAAGATTGGCGGAAAGATTTAGTCGATTCGACAGACGGATGGTGAAGTAAGATGAATTTGAAGCCTTGGGGTTTTTCCTCCTTTTCTTCTCTTCTCTCTCTTTTCTTCCTTCTTCTTTCTATTCTTTTTCATTACTAACTTATTCTTCTTCTTATTTCCTTTCTATTAACAATTATAAAAACATATATTTTACCATAGTGTCCAAAATTAGAGAGTAACCAAAAATGTCTCTTAATCCGATATTTTATAAAACCTCTGAGTCAGCTAACATAAATTAATAAAATAATATCCTGTTGATTACTCTATTTAGTTCCGTTAAAATTTCTTAGAGTAATCCGGAATAATATTATTACCAATTAATATTATTCAGAGCATTAAATAAAATACAAGGTATTACATCATCCCCCTTAAATAAAATTTGTCCACGAATTTAAAGGATTACCTGAACAAGTGAGGATATGATTCCCGCATCTCTGATTCCAACTCCCACGTAGCATCACCCGGATGCGTCTCATCTCATTGCACTTTAACAAGTGGTATCTCTTTATTCCTTAACACCTTGGTTTCTCTCCCAACAATACTGCTCAGTTGGGGTTCAAAAGTCAAATCCGCTTCTATCTCTATAGAATCCGGTAGAATAGGCTGAAGAGGATCGGGAGCGAACCTACGAATTTGAGATACATGAAAAACATCATGCATTTCAGATAGAGAGGGCGGTAAGGCTAAACGGTAATCAACGTAACCAATCCTTTCTATGATCTGATACGGTCCCACATATCTCGGACTTAACTTATGCGACTTAAACGGTCCTTTCAACCTCAATCTCGGAGTGACTTTCAAGTATACATGATCACCTTCATCAAATTCCAAAGGCCTCATTCAATTTTCAACATAGCTCTTCTGACGATCTTGGGCTTGTTTACTCTTTTCTCGAATCATACGAATCGTTTTCGTAGTCTCTTGAATAACTTCCGGTCCCAAAATTCTATCTTCACCCAGTTCCGACTAGCACAACGGTGTTTTACACTTTCTTCCGTACAAAGCCTCATACGGAGCCATTCCGATGCACGCATGGTAACTGTTATTGTACGAAAATTCGATCAACGACAAAAGTTCTTTCCAATTTCCTTTACTTTCCAAAACACATGCTCTTAACATATCTTCCATCATTTGAATCGTACGTTCCGTCTGACCATCCGTTTGAGGATGATTAGAAGTACTCAAACGCAAATTCGTACCCATGGCTTGTTGGAACACCTTCCAAAACCTCGAAGTGAACTTCAGATCTCTATCCGATACAATATTAGATGGGACACCATGCAATCTCACAATTTTAGCAATAAATAACCTTGCAAGATGACTTGCCTTAAACGTAGTCTTCACGGCTAAGAAATGCGCATATTTCGTTAGTCGGTCCACAATCACCCAAACAGAGTCATAGCCACCTTGAGTACTCGGTAAACCTACAGCAAAGTCCATAGAGATACTATTCCATTTCCAAATTAGGATGTCTAAAGGTTGTAACAATCCGCTCGGTCGTTGGTGTTCAATCTTCACTTGCTGACACACCGCACATTCAGACACAAATACCTCAATGTCCTTTTTCATTTCGGACCACCAATACTCTCTCTTCAAGTCTTGATACATCTTTGAAGAACCCGAATGTATCGTAAAAGAACCTTTATGTGCTTCTTCCAGAATCTTTCTCTTTAACACATCATCATTCGGAATGCAAATTATTTGGTTGAATAGGATGATCCCATATAACGCTCTTACGAAACCCGGTTGAAGTAATAATCCTTGCAACTTCTCATCTAAAAATTGCGCTTGTTGAATATCATTCCTCAAAGTAGAATTAATATTCAAGTTTCCCATGTTTACAGCATTCGGAGTCCAAACAAACTGAAGATTAAAATCTTGAAACTTTTCCAACAATGCATGCTCCAACACCATCAATCCGACACTATGAATCACTTTTCTACTTAAAGCATCTGCCACTTTATTTGCTTTTCCTGGATGATACTTCAACTCAAGGTCATAATCCTTTAAATACCCCATTCATCTCCTTTGTCTCATATTCAGTTCCTTTTGATCAAAGAGGTACTTCAAACTCTTATAATCACTAAACATCTCAAAACGCACACCATACAAATAGTGCCGCCACACTTTCAAGGTAACCAGCACAGCCGCTAATTCCAAATCATGAGTAGGATAATTCTTCTCATGAACTATCAATTGTCTAGAAGCATAAGCTACCACCTGACCTTCTTTCATGAGAACACCTCCTAATCCCATCTTCAAAGCATCACATAACACTTCATAAGATTTGTTAGGATCGAGAATAATCAAAACTTGAGCAGTTGTCAATTTCTCCTTCAACCGCACGAAACTTTGCTCACAACTAAAATCCCATTCGTAAGTGAAGTCCTTCCTAGTGAGTTTAGTTAACGGCAATGCCATATGAGAAAAACCTTAAGAAACCTTATGTAGTAACCTGCCAAACCTAAGAAGTTCCTCACTTCTGAAACATTCTTTGGTCTCTCCCAATTAATTACAGCTTCTATCTTCAATGGATCCACTGCTACACCTCCCTGTGATATAACATGTCCAAGGAACTTGACTTCTAACATCCAGAACTCACACTTACTAAACTTAGCAAAAAGTTGTTTCTCTTGCAGTATCGATAGGACAATCCTTAGATGCTCTCTGTGCTCTTACGGGGAATGAGAATAGATAAGAATGTCATCGATAAATATCACCACAAATTGTTCCAAATAATTTTGAAATATCCTATTCATGTAGTCCATAAAAATAGCTGGAGCATTTGTCACACCGAAAGGCATCACTAAGAATTCGTAATGACTATAACGGGTTCTGAACGCAGTCTTTGGAACATCAGAACTATTCACACGAATCTGGTGATAGCCTGATCTCAGATCAATCTTAGAGAACACGCAGGCTACTTTCAATTGATCTAGAAGATCGTCTATCCTCGGTAAGAGGTATTTATTCTTGATTGTAACCTTGTTCAACTTACGATAATCAATGTACAACCGCATACCACCATCTTTCTTCTTTACCAATAGCACAGGAGCTCCCCACAGTGAAACACTAGGCCTTACAAAATGCTTTGCCATCAAATCCTCCAATTGATCCTTCAACTCTTTCAACTCGAGCGGAGCCATCCGATAAGGGGAAACGGATATAGGAGCCGTTCCTGGTATCAGGTCGACTGAGAACTCAACTTCCCTCACCGGAGGTAAGGAAGTGACATCTTCAGGAAAAACACCAGGAAATTCACAAACTATCGGAATGTTCAAAACTTGCTGGCCATTACTCTCCTCTTTAGTAAGGACAAGCAAAACAAAATTCTTTTGTTCAAACAGAAAATTTACCATTCCAACCATACCTTCTAAGATTGTTGTTAAAACATCCTTCTGACGCGCTTCAACGGATGGAATAAGGATCAACTTTTCTTCACATCCAATAAACACGGAATTGGCAGACAACTAGTCCAATCCCAGGATAACATCAATTTTCTTAAGAGGCAAACAAATAAGGTCAATCTAAAAGATCCTACCATCCACGGAAAACATACAATTCTCGCACTTAAGGGGCATCTTGACAGTTTCATCCATAGCGGTAGTAACCACCATTGGAGGAGACAAGGGATTTACCCGTAACCCAAATCGTTTCACACAACTAGTAGATATAAAAGAATGCGTGGCTCTATAATTAAATAAAACAAGACAAGGATGATTGTTAATAATACAATCACCTGCAATCAAGGAATTGTCGCCCTTCGTCTTCCTAGCGTCCATAGTATAAACTCTCGCTTGCACTTGGTCCTTCTTCTGGGGACAGTCTCTAACAAAATGTCCTTCTCTCTGGCAAAGGAAACAAATCACGGCTCCCAGATTGCATCTTCCAAAATGATTCTTATGGCATCGGGAGCAAGGAGGAAGAGCACTGGACCTAGAACTCGACACATGTTTCCCCTTGAAGGGTCGAGGCCTCGTTCTAAAAGATTGACTAGCTCTCCCCCGATCTCCTTGAACCGTCCTCCCAACACTAGCTTTTGTTTGCACTTTCATCAAACTATGTTCTACAACATAACATTGTCTCAACATCTCGGAGTAGGTAGTGAACTCCCTTTGAGAGACACTATGCGAGATTTCAGCCTTTAATCCAAACAAGAACTGGTCAATTTTCCACCTTTCATCAGGGGCATACATAGCTTGCCTAGAGTAGACTACCATGTTCTCAAACTTCTCAACATAACTAGCCACAATCATGCTCCCTTGCCTCAATTGTTGAAATTCGAACTCCTTTTGTGTCCTCAAGGAACTCGGGAAATACTTATCCATAAAAAATTTCTTAAATTGTTGCCACACTCTCGGAACCCCTTGTACCATCATCAAATTGGAAGCGTTCTCTCACCACCTAGCAGCAGGACCCTTTAGTAAATGTGACACGAAGTTCACTTTGTCTTCTTCACTACAAATCACAATCTGGAATATCCTCTCCATTCCAGTCACCCATTCATGAGCCTTAACCGGGTCCAATCCTCCATGAAACTCCTGAGGGTTCATGCGGAAGAAGTCTCTAAATGTCCCACCCACAGCTTCAGGAGCAAACACGTGAGGGTGAAGCCCCCCACTCATCTGATGCATCATTTCTTGCATGAACTGGTGTTGTTGTTGTTGCATCTGCTGCATAAATTGGAACATAGGAGCATTCAAATCACCACCTTCTTGATCTCTACCGGGAGGAGTGACACTGGGTCGAGCACGACTTCCACGTCTACCAGCCATATTCCTAAATGTCATCAAAACAAGATTAAGTTGATCAGGCTCAATACCATAAACATAACATTTAGTTCCACCGCAAGTTAATGTGTATGAACGGAAGGAAACACTTATAATATTTCAAGGCTAGGTCGAGGATACGACCTGCTGTGATACCAACTGTAATACCCATATACAAAAGACATACATAAAGCATATTTTTCATATATAAATATTTAAAATTTGGTACTGAAATACAAATACGTTCTAAGCAACACATTGTATAAGTATAACCACTACAACATAAGGTACTAAAACAAGGCTATAAAATAATACAAGATGTTCAAACTACAAAAGTCTAAGAACTAGATCCGAAGATCTCAAAATCCACAGCGGAAGACAAGGCCATCAACTAGTAAAGATAATCAAGTTGCCTTATCTTTACCCTTAACGGAACCTGAAGTACCTGAAATAACAACATCAACATGGAGTGATATAAACATCTCAGTGAGTTCCCTATCTTAGAGTTCTCTCGGATCTAAGGGTCAAACCTAATAATTCCACGAATACGGAAGACTCCTCTCAAAAGTAATCAAGCCGAAACGGAACATTCAAACAACGCTTCGTACAACACTTCCTGTGGGACTCAGTGAAACACCCACCTCAAGTATGAACCACTAGACTTCTCATGGGACTCAATGAAATACCCATCTCAAGACACTCGAATACTTCCCGTGGGACTTAATGTAATACCCACTTCAAGCTAACACTCGCTTCCCATGGGACTCAATGTAATACCCACCTCAAGCTAACACTCGCTTCTCGTGGGACTCAATGTAATACCCACCTCAAACTTTACGGGGGATTCGATCAAATACGATTCTCAATTCTTACTAGTCTACGGGAATCCTAGGTACCTCACAAGTCTTACCATTTCATTTCTTTAAGCTCACATTTTTCATAATTTTGCATTTTTACGGTTAAATCGAAAAATCGGGAAAAAGTCGGGTAAAAATAATATTCTTCGACATCATAAGAAAATACATAATTTTAGCTTCATAACGGTATGTGGAACATAAAAAAAAGATATCTGGATCAAAATTTATGAATTAAATAACAAATTGAAACCTACAGGTCTCGCTGAGCGAGCCCTCAGTTCGCTGAGCGAAAAAACTTCTGGAACTCTTGCTGAGCGTGAAACTGCTCGCTGAGGGAGCTCTGCGATTTCAAAAAATTCCAGGCTTACGGGAGACAACTTCTCCAAGTCAAACTCAACCCCAAACATCAACCAATACAGATAAACATATCCAAAACATGTTCATAGACATAATGTGAGTATCATAGTTAAGTTTTAATCGAGTCTTAATCGTTAAACTTTCAATTTCTTAGATTTTTCCAATAAAACCCTAAACCACAAAATCTCTAAAACTTAACCAAAATCAAAGATAAAAGCTTCTAACTAAGAACCCATCTCGAGAGATGAAGATTGGCGGAAAGATTGAGTCGATTCGACGGACGGATGGTGAAGTAAGATGAATTTGAAGCCTTGGGGTTTTTCCTCCTTTTCTTCTCTTCTCTCTCTTTTCTTCCTTCTTCTTTCTATTAATTTTCCTCACTAACTTCTTCTTCTTCTTATTTCCATTCTATTAACAATTATAAAAACATATATTTTATCATCGTGTCCAAAATGAGATAGTATCCAAAAATGTCTCTTAATCCGATATTTTATAAAACCTCTTAGACAGCTAACATAAATTCATAAAATAATACCCTGTTGATTACTCTATTTAGTTCTATAAAATTTCTTAGAGTAATCCGGAATAATATTATTACCAATTAATATTATTCAGAGCATTAAATAAAATACGGGGTATTACAAACATATTCGAGCATTTATATTGATTTCTAACCGTTTAATTTACCAATTTTAGGATTTTTCATAAAATCGACCTAGAACTCATAAACCCTAAAATCTCTACCAAACCAAAAGTAAAAGTTTCTGGCTATGAACCCACCTTGTCAATGAAGAGGAGGTTGGTGAAGATGAAGATTCGATGAAGAAATGGTGATGATTCTTGACCTTGAAGCTTTTAGGTTTTCCTCTTCTTCCTTTCCTACATTTCTCTTCTCTTCTCTTTCTCTCCTTTTTCTTCCTTTCTTCTTACTAACTATCTTTTCCTTTCTTTTTCCTTTTTATATCACATAACTTGTTTTTCTTATTAACCAAACAAATTATATCTACTAGTTAGTAATATTAACGGGTCCAATTTGAGAGTATTCAAAAATGTCTCTGAGCTGAAAATATTTAATAAAGCTTCTGACTCAGATGATACTTATTAATCCTAATTAATATTATTCAGAGAATTTAATTAAATACGGGGTATTACATCCTCCCCTCCTTGAATTGAAATTCGTCCTCAAATTTCCTTTACACATCCTCAACGACAGTTTACAAATTTGTCTTAGATCCACACTTATCCTTAATTCTCTCACATAACCTGACATACTCAAATTCCAATTTTACTTCGCGGCTTAAAATCCTCGTTTCACAACAAAATCGAACTTTTGCGTCTTTACTCGTACACATGTTTCCAACATCGGGTTAACCTCTAACTCACTATTTCGCAATTTATTTGTTGCTTCATACCGAAACACTTAGTCTCATTCCTCCTTCAGAGAAACATGCCATGCTAATTCCTTCCTTTGAGTCACAACAAAAAATATAACACTTTGTCTTGATTTCGGAACATTCAACACTTGACAAATTTCTACAAGGTGTCTTGGAAAAATCTTAACCACATACAATTTTCCAACAAAAATCTTATTACAATTCTTCAATCACTAAAGCCATTTCATAAATTGTTAAATGACTTCATTACGAATTCCACTTGATCTTATATCAATACTGTAACCATTAATATCGAACACTTATAAATAAATCCCTTTAAATTCTCATATTTGACATAACTCTTTTATCTGACTCTCCTTCCACTATGCTTCAAAAGCATAACAGTGGAGGTACCACGAATTCTCAAGCAATACCAAGTATTGATAGTCATCGAAGAAAAAACTTATCCATCGGAGCTCCCATCAACCAATAGAGTAATAACTTGCAAACATGCAACGATAGAACAACTCACTTGTCTACTATATAATAATGACATCAGACCAAGGTTCTTTAGCGACAAAGATACAAGGTTGTACTGCTGCAATCACAACCAATACCATTCCAATTCCATTCTAAACTCGAAACAATTCATCCAATTAAGCTTAACCAATCTGACCATGGTTACTATGCTCCATATCAATTCTCTTTACAAATTTCCATTCAGTCAAGTTTTTTGTTGACACAAGGCTCCATCAATAATAACGCAGTAACGCCACAGAATATACAATAACCAGTGAGTCATCAATAGCAAATCCAAATCATCCTTAGTACACTTACGAATTTCCATAATTTGGTGCTAAGAATTAAAGATCCAAAAATTGACTAATTCCTCATCTCTTATCCATACAAGAATTCAAGTACCAAAACATTTCCAGAGAGATCAACACTTCATGATCCTTGTATAGCTTCACAACTTAATTCCTCAATGGTCGCAACGACGATACACCCAATATCCGGATCATTCACTGTTTACCAAACATGCTCAAAGGAAAGTCTAACACTTTATCCACTGACGCTTGAAACGGAAACTAAAACGGACTTACAGTTCAGAAGTATGATTCACTAAAATATTCCACAAAATTCACGTGTTAATCGATTACCTATCCGAGGCTAAACGGTCGAACACAACTAAACTTGCTTATCTTGCTAACAAATAATCCGACTCAGAATTATCAATCTAGTCCATACTAACTTGCAATAAGATTCTCACTTGCGGTTTCTAAACACGTGCAACAATCGTCCATCGTTCATAACTAAAGGTAACACAAACGGGTACGACATGCATATCACAACTCCAACAAGCAACAAAGCAGAAATACCATTATGTTACGGTTACATCAGAAATACTCGAAGGAATAGTCCGATCCCACTCTTACAACGAAGCTAGCAGGATACGACAAGGACAACATCAAAGGGTTTTAGCTACAAGTTAATTCTTGGTTCGTTCGTAAACAAAATCCAACACACAATCCTTATCGGTAAAACGAAGGAAAATAAAGGACATCTTATTTCTAGTACACAACCTTGTCCTCTCTCTCTCTCTCTAATTCCTTGCAAGCATTAGTATCAACAATAACATTCTTAATCTCGCTAGGGCATAATTCAAACACTTTGATTATTCACAACACAAAGGTTTCCCCTTTTTCACTTGAAGACTAAGGAAACGCACTCTTCTGAAGAACCTTACTGTCTATGCTTACATATTAATCGGGGATTCTCTAATCCGCTGCTAAATGTAACACCCCAATTTTGCCCTCTTCTGTTTTAGCATCATCATCATATCATATTCATCATAAGCATGTCATATCCTTAGCATGTTTCATAGAAAAAGGAAGCATAACACTCACATGTTCTAGCATAAGGCATATGATCAATCATTCGAGAACTTTGAAGCACTGCAAGTCAAAATCAAGAGCATGGTGACCTGGCAAGAAGCTCACATGATCATTTTGTACAAGCTTTGTATCATCTTCAAGACCCTAAAAAAGGATGAGGGTCAAAATCAGGTCAAAGCGGTTGGCGCCAGCTTATTTTTGAAGGTTCCCACCAAAAGGAGGGAAATTCAAATTTTTCCCGCGTTAACCGGTTAACGCATATGGTTAACCGGTTAACGGCTGCGAAATTTGAATTTTTCCAGCAAGTTCAGCATGTGTGTTTTTGGCTCCATTTTCCAATTTTCTGATTTTCATTCATTTGAATTAATTTGAATTTTGGAGAAGGATCTAGAGCATTTATCCAAGCCTAATTCCAATGCTAAATCCTAATCAGTTTCTAAGCAAATGCCAAGCCATAATTTTGGATCCCAAACCAAAATTTTGGGCCCCAAACCTAAACATTATTTATTCCATTTCCCTCCAAAACAAGAGGACTCTCCCTCATTTTTTCACTCTTCATTCTGAATTTTCACTCTCTTCTCTCACAATTCTCTCATTTTCTCTCCACATTTTCCAAATTCACTAAGAGTTCCTCTTTGGAGATCACATAACTTTGCATTAAAGTGTGTAGATCTTGGAACTAGACCTCCATCCACAACTTCTTTGCATCATTTTGCTGGTTGATCACTTGGTTCAGATCTGGTTTGGCAATTAGAAGTACTTGTGGAGTCCAAATTCTACATCAAGAGCTTGTTCTTGCATTTATTTTGCACAGAGAGTGAAGCTTAGCATCGGATCTTCAAAGTTTTCTGTGAAATCTCTCATTTCCAACTCAAACATCATTTACCAAAGCACACCTCAGCTTTGTAGGTTGGTTAATTTCAGATCTAGCTCTGTATTTTAGCTTATTTGCATGCTTGTACTTTAGATCTACCATATGCTTGTGTATTTGTTTGGCTTGAATGAATTGTTTGGTTGATTTGTAATCGGATCCGAATGTTATTGTTCATGAGCTTAATGATATGGATTAATGTGAATCGATCTAATTTTCCATGTATAATTGATTGCTGGTCTGGTGCAAGATTATGTAAATAAGCTGGTTTGAGCTGTTGTTTTCTGCAGGATTTGTTGCTATTTTAACAGTGTTAACCGGTTAACGCATATGGTTAACCGGTTAACGCACCTGTTTTATGCGTATTTTGTGCAGGTTTGAGCTGGTTAACCGGTTAACGCATTTGGTTAACCAGTTAACACTGAAGCAGAATGACTTTTTGGGGCTGTTTTGAGCTTGTTTGATCCCCTTGCTTATTTTAATTTCCATGGATCATTGTATGATTATTTAACATGCTATTTTAGGGTGATTTGCTTGCTGATTAATGTATGCTTTCATGTTTTCGACGCGTAAGTCATATGTTTGCAATGATTGGCATGTTGTTGGTCCTTGTTTTCTAGAACATTTGAGCATGTTAATTCCATGATTGTGTTGGTCAATTTGCTGGATTTTTGCTAACATTTCAGGGGCTCATGGTAAGAGAAGTTTGGATGTTTATCCATATTTCAATTCTTCATCTTTCCTCTTTCACTTTGCTTTTGCTTTTTGAGTTGTGATGTGCTTTGTGCCATCATGTGGTTCTCTTTCCCCTCTCTAGTTTTCTTCTCCTTTTCTTCTTTCTCCTCTTTCTATTCTTATCTCTTCATCCTTTAGGATAGTAAACCTCACTAACCTAGGATTTCCCATGCATGATAACATTAAGAGTAGTCTTTCCCTATTAGATTTTTCCTTTGAGATCCTTTTGGTGCTCTCCCTCTTCTCATCTTCAAACTTAACTTCAAATCACTTTAATAAATGACGAGTCTTCTCATGTGATAGGTGTGCCTCTTGCGTATTCTATTTCGGGATGATGTAAGAAGTACACATCCCACTGAGTAAGACTTAGGTACACTTACCTATGCAAACTTCAAAGCAGAAAACTCATAAAAAACACGGGACAAATAATAAGCGTCTCTCCTTAGGAACTTCTCTTCTCATCACTGTAAACACCTAAAATTTTTACTCACTCATTTCACCATGGCTTGTGGTTCTCTTCATTTGCATAAGTTCAATCATATCATCTCATATTACATTTTTGCTTCACTGCATTGGTTCAAAGTCATCTGCATCTAGGGTTTGTGATCTGAGCAATCCAAAGGTCATCTGAGCCACTCCAAAGAACTTCAATAATCTCAAGAGGGTCCATGTATGTTAAATCATCATATTCTATCCTCCAAAGATCAAGGAAGTCAAAGAATCACAAGAACTGAGAAAGGCATGGAAGCAGAGCCAAGCTTAACTGCACAGATGACCTGAAATTAGGGTTTTGGTTTCAGAGGCCATAACCTTAAATTTTTGGTCATTCTTGTTTCTATGGGTCTCTATATGTTATAAGGATCATACATACCAATTTTCTTGAAGAAATTCAAAGGGGAAGGCATCTGATCACAAGATGACTTCTTGGGCAAGTCAGTGCAAAATCAGGGCATCTGAGGCCCCCAATCACCCAACCAAAGGGTATTCTCCATCATTTTGAATGTGTATCATCTTTATTTGATCTTAGAAGATGTTAGAAGTTCAAAAAATTGAAGAATTTCAAGCCATTTGCAAAGTTGCCTTTTTGGGAAAGTGACTTGTAATGCAAACTTGCCATTTTGGGAAAGTTTTTCAACCTCCTCTTTTTGATTTAAAAATGCTTCAAATGAAAAATCTTTGGTCATGAAAGTTGTAGATTGGATCCTCCCATTTTCAAAAAGCACAAGAACTCATTCTAATTCATTTTAGATCAAAAGTTATGGCCTTGCAAAGTTGGACAAAATCACTAAATTTCACTTTTTATGCCAAAGAGGGATTTTTGCAAAACCTCATACCAAAGCCAAATGTGACCTCAAATCAACTTCTAATCATCACACAAACATAATTCATGGTCCATAATTCAGATTTTCCCAAAGAATTTCTCACTTTCATGCCTTGGATTACAAGTTACATAAGGCATTTTCTCATGAATCTCCAAAATTGGAATTTTTGCAAAAGGGACTTTTTATGATTGGTTTGATTGTTAAGTGATCTCAATACATCATAGTAACTTCATATGGTCCATTTTGCTGCAAATTGGCCAAGAACTCATAAGTTTCCTTGCCTTGGTTTACAAGAAATTTCAAAGAGGGAATTATGCAAGAACATTGAAAACTCTTGATCAAGACCATCCAGCTCACAAAATCAGATCCAAAGGCCTTCCTTGACTCAAGCTGAAGCAGGACAAGCCCTAAGATCTCCTCTGCCATGGCCCATACATATGGTACACAAAATCTTGACTTTTTGCATTTTTGCCCATGCCAATCAAACTGTGCCACTACCAACTCTCTGCCCAATCAGAGCCTCATATGTGGACCTCAAGCATTCCAAAACACAACACACACATGCCTGCAACCTCCCACAATCCAGCATTCCCAAAAACTGTCAAAAAACTTCTCCTCTTCGAAACTCTTCCCACAACCACAAAACCTCCATTTTCTCTTCACTAATCAATCACATACCATCCATAGAGCAAGAATCAACCCTTAAAACAGCCAAAAACATCACATACTCAACTCTCTAAATCTGCTATATCAGAACCAAGACCTTCAAACCAAGCCATATAAACTCATTCTAAGCTTCATTTCATCATCAGGAGGTTCAAAGAGGTGGATTTGCAGCAAAGGAAAGGTCAGAACTCCCAGAACCAGAAAGTTCCATCTCAGGTAACATGATGAACTTTTTTCCAGAAGCTAGCTTTTAAGTTCTTTTATAGTTCTATATGCTCCCCTGATCATGGGGATGTGGTTATTTTTAAAAATGGTTGAGAAACCACCATGTATGTGAACTCTGAAACTTTTGCCCGTTCTTACATTTTTCTTCGATTCATGTTCATGGTGTGAAATAAATGAGTTTTGTTTGGGGGTTTAGGTTTAGAATGATTGGGGGATCATTTTTGTGCAAGAAATTTGAAGTTTGATGACCTGAGAGAGAAGCTAGGGTTTAGACTCGTCGGAGAAGACGACCGGAAAACTGTTCCGATAGCCTGAGGGTGATTAAACCCTAATCCCATTAATTAGGCAACTTTAAATGTTGGCCTTTAGATGAGATTTCCCGCGTGCGTGTGAACGGCCCAGATCCTTTGATTTAGCCCTAATCCAGTCATTAACATTAATTAATTAGGATTTAAATTTGAATTTGCCAGAATCAATCCTAGCCACTGAAACGCGCGCCAGTCAACTCCCTCCAAAAATCTTTGAATACAGACCTTTAGATGCGCATACTTTCATTAATTCTGATTTTTATTTCATTTAAATTCATTTATTTTGCATAATTTATTTAAAATACCTAAAAATTCCTAAAAATATTTTCCTTTTGCATTTTTATTTCAAATATTTTTCTCAACCAGAAAATAATTTTTATTTTATTTTTTGCATTAAAAATTATTTTTAAATTATTTAAATGATTATTTTTAATTAGTTAATGAGAATTAATTAATTAAAAATACATTTAGGTATTTAAAAATCACAAAAAAATTCACATTGCATCTTAATACATTTAGAAACATTATCAAACTCTTCAAACAAATTTCTTTTTGGTTCTTGACCTATTTTGACATTTTTTCTTGGAATTAAAATTCTTAAAAGGCAATATTTTTGTTCTAACTTAGAAAATTTCATTCTGCCTAACCATGAAGAGTTTGATGTTGGTTCTTTTTGCATTGCATCCCTCATGTCATGTAGTTTCTAGGGTAAATTTGGTTTGAATTTATCTTTCATTTTCAATTTGATGTGCATTTTTCCTTTTGAGGTATCCCAAAACCCTAGCAAACTTGAGAAAATCATAACCCCCATTAAGTTAAGAGTTAGGTCCCCTCCTTTGGGCAGTGAACTTGTGTAGGGTTAGGGTTCCTTTGATTCCATTTTAAATTTTTTATCTCATGCTTTGCTTCTGATTTTGAAGTTTTGCCTTGCATATTGTATGTAAACCCTAATTCTTGCCTCCATTTGCATCCATATCTCATATGCTTGCATTCATGAACTTACCATGGCATTTTGTGCATCAACATGACATATGAGACATCTTAGGGCATATTGGAATCATGTTTGGTCATTGCATCTTCCATTTGCCATGCTTTTGCTTTCATTTGATGTCATATGTTTTCATGAACTTTCATGGTTCAAAACATGCTTCATTTGCATCCTCATCCTTGTATGATCATCCACAACTCTTGACATGTGTTTGCATCATCTCTTAGCATCATTGACATCATGTTCATACTTCTGGTTTTGACTTTCATCTTTGCATTCATTTCATTTTCATTTCATTTCATTTCTTTTGCTAACTTTTCAGGTGGTAAGTTGTTTTGAGAAGTGAATTTGCCTTCACTTCTCACAATCTCTTATCATCTCTTTTATGCCTTCTTTGCTGCATTTTGTATGTGTATTAGAGTGAGCTTTCTCATTCATGCTCTTTCTCACTTTCTCTCTTCAAGCAACTTGTCTTCTTAAGTGAAGCAAGTTGTCTAGTTTCTTTCTGCTCCTCCTTTCTTCTCCTCCTTTCATCTTGTTCTTCCTTGGTGGCCTTTGAAGATCTCTTTCTTTCTTAAACCTCACAAACCCTAGGATTTCCAAGCATGATAACAATTAGGGTTTGATTAGTCCCCCCATTAGTTTTACCTTTGTGTCATCTTTTGAGTCTTCACTTCTCATCTCATAATCAGGGACTAAACCTTAAAGGTTTTAAGGCTTTGTGATTTAGCTTATGCCTGCATCCTTCTATTAGGATGGAGTGTATAACTTTAATCCTAAGTGTTAAACCCTTAATGTGTTTAAATCCTTTAATCAATCCATCTTAATAATCACTAAGACATCAAGCTTGTAACTTGGGCCTTGCATTAGGGTTCAAATACTTCCTTAACTGGTTAAGAAGGACTAACCCTAGTGTTAATGGACAAGTCCTCCTCAAGTTGTCTTACAAACCATAAAATCCATTTCTTAATCTCACCATTAACTAAAATCCATTTAATAAAGGCTTTGTTTTGTCATGAGGTTAATCCCTAATCATGGATTAAGTTGAGGAGCCTTCCTTATCTTAAATGTTCTCATCTATTATCCTTCTATTAGGATGGTGTAATGGGTCCTTTAAATCTTTGATTATGGCTTAAACTCACTACTTAACACTAAACAAAAACACAAAAACATCTAAATAATTACAAGTAGGTTAATGATCTTAATCCTACATCATGGTGATTAAGTGTGAGGTGCTTACTTCATACTTAAGGTATTCTCATTACCCCTAATCAGAGGGAGGATGTGATGAGTTTACTAACCCATTGGTTTTGGCTTAAGCTCATTAACTTATGACAAACTTCAAAAAGCAATAAAAGATTGAAATCACCAAAAACAAACAATAATCGTCTCCTCCGGGATTCTTTCCTCACCTAATTCACTCACAAACGAGAACTTGCTTCTTCCGTCTAATGAAAGACAGTTTGCACCTGAGCAAGACAAGTCATACATTTGAGCATAGACAAGTAAGCAGTTCACAAGTCAATTTATCTTTCAGTCTCTTTGAGTCGAACTATGGTGTTCTGACTTCCTCATTGCACGAGAGGATACGTAGGCATAACTTAACAGTTATCGAACAAAAGTCTCTGTACATCCCCCTTTTTTCCAAGCATTATTCTTTAAGCCTCATAGTCTTGAGCTTCACATTCTTTTCTTACACTGACACTCTATATATTACACTTCACTTTCTTCCAGCACTGAAACTTGCATTCTTTCCAGCTTTGATACACAAATTGCACTGACAGTACCCCTTTAAAACACAAATCTTTCAAGCATGGATCCCGTCGAGTACGGCAGGCAATCTGGGTGCTAATACCTTCCCAGGTTGTAACCAACCCCCTTTCTCAGTTTCTCTGGTTCGCGACCGTCTTGTCCATATCTTTTCTTAGGTTTATGCAGCATTACCTTTCCTTCGGGATAAAAATGCCTAGCTGGCGACTCTTTTCTTTCTGAGTTCACCCTTGTGTGTTCTTCTCTCTTTCGCCGACCGTTCGCGTCTGCACCCCATTTGACTTAGCCTCATTTGGTGGGAGCAACAGCTTGGCGACTCTGCTGGGGATCTTATTTTGCAACCAGGGCTTCTGGTTCTTTTTGTGGGTTCCTCCTAGCGCTTGTTTGATTTGTGTTTATTTGGGTGTTATGTGCTATGTGTGCTTATTTATTTTGCTTTATTTATTGCTTTATGTACAACTTTATTTATTTGCTTTCTTTACAGTCTTGTGCATATTTCATACTGTCATTTGCTGGATCTAGTTTGCTGTTTTGGTGGGTGGGGTTCCATTGAGAGTTTAAGGTCCTATACCTGGGACCTGAGTGACACCTAGGCTAGAGTGGTTCATGTTCTTTCCCATTCCATTTCGGTCTGGTGCGGGAATATGAAACACGGTTCAGATGTGGGTTTCTTCTTGAGAACTCTGTGCTACAGATTTCCTGTAGTGCTAGGGCTATCTGGGAAGCCTGCTAAGTCTGGATGACCTTTATTATGACCTTCAGAAACTGAGGTGAATTAGAGGATGATCTTTTATGGGTATTGTAAACATTGTACCTCCGGGTTGGAAGTGTTTACACTTCTCATAACTGATCCAAGTCTGAGGATCCTTGTTCTAGAACACTATCTATGAGGGGGTTGGGCTGTTTACAGGTTTGCAGGTACCCTTGGCCACATCATACCATGTTACTGCATTATTTAAGAATGCTCCACTTTGGCCAGTTCTTGTCATTAACCCTGGACATGTGACTCTTTGTTTGAGTCCCCCACCCTGGTTACTGGATTTTTGAACCTCCATCTGGACCTTCTTTTAAACATACATGGGCTTATATCAAGACAGTTAATCAGATCCAGCTTGATCACAAACCCTTGCATATCATTCACATATATCATCATTGCATCATTTAACATTTGTTTATTTGTTTTTCAGGGTATCCACATTATATCTGGTTTGGTTTTGACCCCTTCTTCTGCATAGACCTCTGCTTCATCAGTTATCTGCTTCAGCTATCTTCATCATCACCAGCATCATCCTGTCAGTGGCTCACTTCCAGTATCAGTCTGTGATCTTCATCAGCTCCTATCTTCATCTTCTTCAGTAGTATTCATGACTACTCCCAAGAAGAGCAACATATCCTACCACTTCTTTGAGCCTGTGTTGACTAGCATCAGGCAGGTCCAGTCACTCATCACACCTGACCATATTCCACTGTTTAGAGAGCATTATGGAGGTATCCTGGATATGGTTATGGACCTTGACCCTTCTCAGAGAAGCATGATCCACACCTGCTTGCAGTTTTATGATCCTCCATTGAGATGTTTCACCTTTCCAGACTTCCAGCTAGGACCTCTACTGGAAGAGTTCTCTTCATTGATTAGAGTACCTATCAGAGGTGGAATCCCCTTCAACCCAGAAATGATTTTCCCCAGGAATGAAGAGATAGCAAAAGCACTGTACCTGGAGCCTGCCTTGATTGAGCAAAATATGACAACAAAAGATGGTATCCCTGGCTTATATTTGTACTTCTTGATTTCTCAGGCCATCCTAAAGGCCTCATTGGGAGAGTGGAGGGCAGTCTGTGCACTGTTAGCCCTCAGCATATATGGGGTTATACTATTTGCAGATGAGCCCAAATTTGTCAGCAAAAATGCCATCCATTTGTTTCTTCTGAAGAACCCAGTGCCCACATTGCTAGGAGACTTTTACTACTCCATTCATTAGAGGAATGAGAAACAAAGGGGGAAGTTGGTGAGATGTTATGCTCCTTTGTTTCACACATGGCTGCTCAGACACCTACCTAAGTCAGATGCCTTCCTGAATCCTCACCAACAGAAGAATTGGGCCAAGAGACTCATTGCTTTGACTTCAGATGATATTAGATGGTGCACCCAGAGCACCAAGGGCAAGGACATTATCACCAGCTATGGACAATACCCAAATGTGCCTCTGATAGGAGTAAAGGGTTGCATCAACTACAATCCTTTACTGTTTAAGAGACAACTAGGCTATGCTTTGGTTAACCCTCCCAGAGTGCAAGATTTAGCTGAGACCCTGTATTGTGAAGTAAAACCTAATTTAGCTGCTGTCAGACAAGCATCCTGGGCTTGGGACAACATTCAGACAAAAGGGATGGCTATTCTTGGAAGGTGTAATAATGTTGCTTCAGCTCAATACTATGACTGGTCCCGTACTAGAGCTCAGATTACTGGAATGCCTTTCACCTTGGAAGACATGCCTGGACCATCTACAGTACAGCCAACAACAACTGTCAGCCTGGAAGAATTTGAGAAGCTAAAGGAAAGAAATGAGAACCTGTCTCAAGCTTTGAAGAAGACTCTTTGGGAAAGGAGTGATGGTCGTCTGGACATTGAGAGATTGGAGAAGCTTAGGGTGGAGCATCTTGCCAAAATTGAGAAGACAGAGGACTATATCAGGAAGGCAAAGGCCGAGGGGAACAAATATTGAAGAATGCCTGTAAAGAAGCCAAGTTTCAGAAGGCTAGGACTGAGCTCTATCTGCAAGAGAGTCAGGCTAGGTGGGTCAGAATCACTGAAGCCCGTACACAGGAAGACCAGAAGACTCAAGCCAGGATTGAACAATTAGAGGCCAATGAGAAGAAGCAGCAGGAAGCTTTGTTGGCAGCCCAGAAGGAGATTTCAGAGTTGAAGCTCAGAGCAGGATTGAAGAGATCAAAGGACCAAGACAGGCATAAAAAGCTGACCACTGCCATTGCCACAAGGAACCTCCTCATTAGGGCCATTACAGAGCACCCAGCTGGTCCAGTGACTAAGGCACTTCTGAAGGAGGTCAGAGAGGATGAGTTTGGACTGGATGTTTGATTATTTGTTTGTTGTTGTTTCCATTTGATGTACTTTTCCTTTTATTGTATTTTGACCCTCCATGGGCATGTGTTGTAAAACAGACTATGTATTGTTCACCATTTGTAATATATTTTAGTTTGTTTCCATTTGGGCTTTTCTCAGCAACATCAAACATCTTCCTCAAGGTCTGGAAAGGTCAAAACCAAGAACCAAACCGGATACCTTGGAAAACAAATAAGCATACTGCATTGCATACTAACTTTTGTTTTGTTTGTAGGTTTTATTATTATTGTTTCTAACTTTGTTGTGACCTCAGGAAACATTGCTCGTCGTCGAGTGTTCCCTGTCAACCGCGCACACCGGTACCCGAATCGTAACAACCTTCTCGATATTCAAATGGAACAAGTACAACAGGATCTGACTGAGGTCATAAATTAGATGGCTAATGAGAGAGTAGAGATGAGAAACCAGATGTCTCAATTCATGGCAGTAATGACTGGCTTAGCCCAGAGTCAAGAAAGGTTAAGAGAGCTGGTGGAAAGACAAACTCCTGAAGAGCCTCACCTTGGAACAGGAGGAACTAGTAACAATGAACGGGGCCAGCCTCGTATTGATCCACCAGTATTTGGACCTCATCTGGATCCAGAAGCTAAAATCCCGAGAAATGTGCAAGGTAATACTGCTGGAGGGAGAATCTTGCAAAAGGATCCCCAAGAAGAGCATTTTACTGTTATGGGAGCTGGAGATGAAGTTTATGATAGGAGATTAGATGAGATTGCTGAGAAGTTGAGATCTCTGGAGTCTCAAAATTCTTTGGGCTTCGATGTGATGGACATGGGGCTAGTGGATGGGGTGAGAATTCCCCACAAATTCAAACCCCCATGCTTTGAGAAGTACAATGGTACTTCCTGTCCTTGCACTCACCTGCAGTCTTTCCTGGGAAGACTCAAAGCTTATACTATGGATGAGAAGCTGTGGATGTTCTACTTTGAAGACAGCCTGACTGGGGCTTCAAGGGAGTGGTATTCACACTTGTCTAGAGCCACCATAAGATGCTGGAAGGATTTGGATGAGGCTTTCATCCGACAATATCAATACAATCTGGACATGGCTCCCAACAGGACTCTTCTAATGGGCATGTCTCAGTCTTCTAGAGAGAGCTTCCGGGAGTATGCTCAAAGGTGGAGACAGCTTGCTGCTGCTGTCCAACCACCCATGTCAGAAAGGGAAATGGCTGACATGTTCATGAACACGTTGCAAGGGACCTATATTGATAGATTGGCTGCTTTTTCCTCTACCAGTTTTGCTGATGTGGTCATAGCTGGTGAAAGGATTGAAAGCCTCTTAAAGATGGGTAAAATCTCCGACAGTGGTGCAAGTTCATCCAGTAATCCCAGGAAGCCTTTTGTGGGACCCCGAAGAGCCGGTGAGACCAATTCCATTCATGCAAGCAGGGGCAGGCCTCAGTATGTTCATCGGTCAGTGGCAGCTGTTACTATTCCAGCTCCAATTCCTCAACAATCAACATATCCTCAACAACAACAACCACAGTATCAACAACAACCACAGTATCAACAACAAGTGCAGTATCCGCAACAGAGAACCTACAACAACAACAACAACAACCAACAACAGCGTCCTTTCCAGCAAATACCATCACAGGCAAACAGGGTAATTGACCCAATCCCAATGCCATATGCTGCACTCTTGCCACAACTCCTGAAGCTCAACCTAGTTGAGTTAAGGACATTGGCACCTCCGGATCCTCTTAATTTGCCAAAGAACTATGATGCCAATGCCAGGTGCGCATTCCACTCAAACACACCAGGGCAAAATACTGAAAAATGCAGGGCCTTACAGATGAAAGTCCAAGACCTGGTAGACTCAAAAGCTCTCAACTTTGCACCTCCTCCGAATGTCACAAGGAATCCAATGCCTAGTCACAACGGGCCTAGGATCAATGCTATTGAGGAGGGAAAACCATCTGTTGGTGTAAGCCCTAGAGGCCAATACTTTTTGGTACTTGTATCGGATTATTCGTTTAATAATAAAAGGCATTTCTTTATTATGTTTGTCTTCAGAATAATAAAGTCCCTAGAATAGTTAGTCTGTTTAATGAAATGTTAAGTGTGACTTAATCATGAGATCCCATTAAACATAAAGACATTATTCTTAAAATATCCGTAGTCAAGCTTTATTGCAAAGTGGGATAACATTAAAGCATTGAGACTATTATGAAGATAGACTGATGATCACATCTCATGGATCATGGGTAAAGAGTTATCAAGTCTTGACATAGGTATAAATATTAGGAGTAATATTTATACCGGATTGACCCGCTATGAGAATACTACATAGTATGTTATGCAAAGTGTCATAAGTTATTCTCATGGTGATAATGGTGTATTACCACCCTTCGACCTGAAACCACTATGGACCCTAGATGTAGAGTCGGGTGCTTTATTGCTGATCAAACATTATCCGTAACTGGATGATCATAAAGACAGTTGATGGGCACTCCACGAAGCATGCTGAGGGACATGAGTGTCCTAGATGGAATTTGCCAATCCTGCATAACAGGAGAAATGTCTAAGGGCCCAATATTGAACTGGACAAGGATGACACAGTGTATGCCTTGTGTTCAATATAGACATAGGGGCAAAAGGGTAATTGTACAAACATATATTATCACGAAAAAGGTTTTGTCAGATCACATGACATTTTCGTGACTTGGGTAGCAGTGATGTGTTGCTAGATACCGCTCACTGTTTATTATGTTAAATATATATAATTTAATATAATTACCAACGTTACGAAATCCTACAGGGTCACACACATAAGGACAGTTTGATGAGAGATAGAGAAATCAAAGGAACACCGTAAGGTACGGTGCACTTAAGTGAAAATAGAAATTCGGATAATATAATAATAATTATTGTTATTTTATAATGGTTATAAAATAATAATAAAAGAAATATATTTATTATAATAATAGTTATTATAATAATATATATAATATTATTATGGATCATGTGAATTGGGCTTTTAGCCCGCAGCCCACAAGAGAGTCTATAAAAGGAACCCTTGTGATGAAGCTTTCACTTGATGCAATTTCGTTTTTGATTCTCTTTTCTCACTCAAATAATTCCGTTCGTAAGCAGCTAGCACTGTGACCGGAAGCTGTTCGTGTGGACTGAGTAGAGGCGTTGTACTTCATCAACGCTTGTGATCGCTGCATCAAAGATCTGAATCGCCACAAAGAGGTAACGATTCTATCACTGACCATGCTCATTCGTAAGGATCACTAAAGGAAAATTTTGTTTTCCGCTGCGTTTTGATCGCAATTTTCCTTCAGTGGTATCAGAGCCACTTACGAAACCATGGATCTGATAGCTGTTAAATTTCCGTCTTTTCTGTATTTGATTCGATTAAAACACAGAATGAATTTAACAATAAACGATTAATTAAATTTGGCATCTGTTGTGTACGATTTGGATGATTGATGTTGATTATGCTTCAGAAACCGACATTAGTATGGTGAAGTTGTGCGATACATTGATCATCCATAGGTTACACAATTAGATCGATCACTTTTATATAAGATATAAGAAATTCTGATGCAAAGATGGTATATGGGATATACTGTTTTTGATTTCATCCATTCAATCACATAAGGATTGTAATTCTTTTGAAAGATCATCATTTTCATTCGCTTCGGAATCCGACGTTAGTATGGTGAAGCAATGACATGTTGATCTATCATATTGAGTTATCAATCGAGTTGTGTTTGACGGCATGAAATTGTTGCATTAGGATTAATGGCAGTACAAGTGTTGTATTGCCGCAGACTTTTCCGGTTGGGGTTGTAAATGCACAAAAGTTGTGCAGGAAACGACATGAAATATAATGAAGTGTTCATAAAATTTTTCGCCGGGGCGCTGCCCCTGACGACCCCGCAAGGAGGCGCTGCCCCCTTGAACCCCGTCCGCTGAACGGTCAGCGGAACCACCGTCCGCTGACCGGGCAGCGGAAACCCCGGCTAAGTCTGCAAAGTGTGATCAATCAGCCGAAATTTAATTTAGTTTATTTAATTATCGGAATTTTAAACTAATAATAAAAGTGTGTTTATTATTATTTATTTGTGGTGATCAGTTATGGCCTTAGTTTATCCTTTATTATTGTTTTGGGATTTTTAAATACGGCCTGCGTGTCGTGCCTCTCTCTCAATCTCTTTATGTAACTTCTTTTCTCATCTCACTCCCTCGTATGTAAAACGAGTTTTCTTATATGTAATGTAATATTATGTTATGAATAAAAAGGAAGTATTCAATATTAAAGGAGGACAACCTTGGAGATCATGCTTGGAGAAGCTTAGATCGTTATTAGGTTAGCTTAGGTTCTCTCATTGGCTTGAGAGAACAATTGCGTTAGGGGCCATAATTGTATCTTTTTTATATGTATGTTGATGCATGTAATTGTATGTTGATGCATGTGAGAGACGTTTTGCATGTTAAGCCGGTGAGATCAAACTAATAACAAAATCCCTCAAAATTAAATATTAAGTTTATGCTTTCCAATTTTTAGCACTCATCAAGACTAGTATCGAGCATTGTAGGTTTCGCCTACGCGAGGTGCATGTTCTATATTAGTAAGGTGTGATGGGATAATTGTAATATCCAATTGCTAAAACAATGGGTCAAACTTAACTAAACAAATTATAATAAGATTATACATGTTTAGAAGCAAGAATTGGGAATGATTCATGTGATGGATCAGAATAAGGAGTTATTCACCCAATTGAAAATATTCGAGAGTTGTATGAGATACAATTGGAAGGAGTTCCTACTTAAATAACTTAGTTTTGTGTAATCAGCCTAACGCTGACTTAAAACAAAGTGAAACATGGATCTCGACCCACTAGAAAGTCTTCCAACGGGATTTTCCGAATCAAATGATGAGGGTCATTTGTTTTGAATAAAATAGTGGGAGCATATTTGATTAAAGGCCTAATTAAATATGTTGTTTTAATGATACTTATATTTTCATATTTCTCTTGTAGATTACCATGACAACAAACACATCGAACAATATTTTGCGATCCATCCTAGATAAGGAAAAATTGTCTGGGACAAATTTCCTGGATTGGCACCGTAATCTGAGGATTGTCCTCAAGCACGATAAGAAGCTGTATGTCTTGGAGACACCAGTTCCTGAGGAGGAACCTCCTAGTTCTGCATCAAAGGCAGAAAGAGATGCTTATAAGAAGCATTTCGATGATGCCAATGAAACCGCTTGCCTCATGCTTGCTACCATGAACTCTGAGTTGCAAAAGCAACATGAGAACATGTCTGCGTTCGATATGATCGGACATCTGAAAATGCTTTATCAAGAGCAAGCAAGAAATGAGAGGTTTCAGGTTTCAAAGTCCCTTTTTAACAGCAAGTTAGCTGAGGGAGCCCCTGTAAGTCCCCATGTACTCAAGATGATTGGGTATGTGGAGAATCTTGACAGATTAGGGTTTCCCCTTGGAAAAGAACTTGCGATTGATCTGATCTTGCAATCGTTGCCAGAGAGCTTCAGTCAGTTTGTCCTGAATTTCAATATGAATGACTTGGACAAAAGTCTTCCAGAACTGCTAGGCATGTTGAGAACTGCTGAGCAGAATATGAAGACAAAAGGGAAATCTATTCTGATGGTCAGTAATGGAAAGAAACAGAACAAGAGGCCCATCAAACAGGGTGGTAGAGGGAAAGGCAAGGAAGTTGCCAAACCCAAACCCACTCCTCCTGTTTTGAAGCCTAGTGGAGGAATAGCAAAGGAGGGCACTTGCTTCCATTACGGTAAGACCGGACATTGGAAGAGAAATTGCCCAAAGTACCTGGAAGATAAGAAAAATGGAGTAGAGACTTCAAATTCAGGTATTTTTGTTATTGAAATTAATTTATCTACTTCTGCATCATGGGTATTAGATACTGGATGCGGTTCTCACATTTGTACTAATGTGCAGGGGCTAAAAAGGAGTAGAGATTTGGCAAAAGGTGAAGTTGACCTACGAGTTGGCAATGGAGCAAAGGTTGCTGCTTTAGCTGTAGGAACTTATGTTTTAACTTTACCTAGTGGTTTAATAATTCAGTTAGAGAACTGTTATTATGTACCTGCAATTAGCAGGAATATTATTTCCGTTTCTTGTTTGGACAAGTTTGGTTTTTCATTCATAATAAAGAACAATTGTTGCTCAATTTATTTGAATGATATATTCTATGCTACTGCAAAAATGAATAATGGACTATATGTCCTTGATCTTGAAATGCCAATTTATAACATTAATACTAAAAGGTTGAAACCTAATGAGTTGAATCCAACTTACCTTTGGCACTGTCGATTAGGCCACATAAATGAGAAACGCATTTCCAAACTCCATAAAGATGGACTCTTGGACTCTTTTGATTATGAATCATATGAGACATGCAGATCTTGTTTAATTGGAAAGATGACAAAGTCCCCATTCACAGGAAAAGGTGAAAGGGCTAATGATCTTTTGGCACTCATACATACTGATGTATGTGGACCACTGAACATACCAGCCAGAGGAGGTTTTCAGTACTTCATCACTTTCACTGATGACTTCAGTAGATACGGATATGTGTATTTAATGAAACACAAATCTGAGTCCTTTGAAAAGTTCAAGGAATTCAAGAATGAAGTACAAAACCAACTAGGGAAGAATATTAAAGTTCTTCGATCAGATCGAGGCGGTGAATATTTAAGCCTAGAATTTGATGACCATCTAAAAGAGTATGGGATTCTATCCCAACTTACTCCTCCTGGAACACCACAATGGAATGGTGTATCTGAGAGAAGAAATCGAACCTTGTTAGACATGGTCCGATCCATGATGAGTCACGCCGATCTTCCAAACTCCTTTTGGGGACATGCATTATTAACAGCAGCTTACACACTTAACCGTGTTCCATCCAAAAAGGTTGATAAGACACCATATGAGATATGGAGTGGTAAGAAACCACATATGTCTTACATGAAGATTTGGGGTTGCGAAGTTTACGTCAAACGACAAATTTCAACCAAGCTTGAGCCCAAATCTGACAAATGCTTATTTGTGGGGTATCCTAAAGAAACAAGAGGATATTACTTCTACAATCCTTCTGAGGGCAAAGTGTTTGTCGCTCGAACTGGAGTCTTTCTGGAAAGGGATTTTATTTCCAAAGGAAACAGTGGGAGGAAAATAGAGCTTGAAGAAATTCAAGAATCACAAAACATTGAAACACCTATGGAGGAACTAGAGCAGGAAACACAAGTAGTTGTGGAAGAGCAACCTGCTCAAGTAGAACAAGACCAGCGTAGGTCAAGCAGGACACGTCACCAACCTGAGAGATATGGATATCTCATAAGTGATCAGGGTGATGTATTACTCATGGATCAAGATGAGCCTGCGACCTACAAAGAGGCCATAACTGGTCCTGAGTCTGAGAAGTGGCTAGAAGCCATGAAATCTGAAATGGATTCCATGTACACAAACCAGGTTTGGACCTTGGTAGAACCTCCTATAGGAGTTAACCCTATAGGATGCAAGTGGGTCTTCAAGAAGAAGACTGACATGGATGGTAAGGTACATACCTATAAAGCAAGACTGGTTGCAAAAGGCTATAAACAAATTCATGGGGTTGACTATGATGAAACCTTTTCACCAGTTGCAATGCTTAAATCTGTTCGGATTTTACTTGCCATCGCTGCATATCATGATTATGAAATATGGCAGATGGATGTCAAAACTGCTTTCCTTAATGGGAATCTTCTTGAGGATGTGTACATGACACAACCTGAAGGATTTGACATACCACAAGATGCCCAAAAGATATGCAAGTTACAGCGATCAATCTATGGATTGAAGCAAGCTTCCAGAAGCTGGAATCTTCGTTTTGATGAAACCGTAAAACAATATGGATTCATCAAAAATGAAGATGAACCTTGTGTCTACAAGAAGGTTAGTGGGAGCATGATCGTGTTTCTGGTATTATATGTAGATGACATATTACTCATTGGAAACGATGTCCCTACCTTGCAACAAGTGAAGACTTGGTTAGGGAATTGTTTTTCTATGAAAGACCTAGGTGAAGCAGCCTATATATTAGGAATTAGGATCTATAGAGATAGATCACAAAAACTGCTTGGCCTAAGTCAGAGTACATACATAGATAAAGTGTTGAGACGCTTTAATATGCATGATTCCAAGAAAGGATTCATACCTATGCAACATGGTCTGTGTTTATCAAAAACACAATCCCCTTCAACTAAGGAAGAAAGGGATCGCATGAATAAGATTCCATATGCATCTGCAATAGGATCTATCATGTATGCCATGTTATGTACTCGACCAGATGTCTCGTATGCATTAAGTGCAACGAGTAGGTACCAATCTGATCCCGGTGATGCTCACTGGGTAGCTGTCAAGAATATCCTTAAGTACTTGAGAAGGACTAAGGATTCATTCTTGATATATGGAGGTCAGGAAGAGCTTGATGTAATTGGTTACACTGATGCTAGCTTCCAGACAGATAAGGATGATTTTAGATCACAATCTGGTTATGTGTTCTGTCTCAATGGTGGCGCTGTGAGCTGGAAAAGTTCAAAGCAGGAAACAGTTGCTGATTCTACAACTGAGGCCGAGTATATTGCTGCCTCAAATGCAGCAAAGGAAGCTGTTTGGATCAAGAAGTTCATTAGTGAACTTGGCATAGTCCCTAGCATTGTGGATCCCATTGGTTTATATTGTGATAACAATGGTGCTATCGCACAAGCTAAGGAGCCTAGATCTCACCAACGATCCAAACACATACTTAGGCGTTATCACCTCATTCGAGAGATAATCGATCGGGGAGATGTGAAGATATGCAGAGTACCTACACTTGATAATATCGCTGACCCATTAACAAAGCCTCTTGCGCAACAGAAGCATGATGGTCATACTAGATCTATGGGTATTAAGGGTATGCCTAATTGGCTCTAGTGCTAGTGGGAGATTGTTGGTGTAAGCCCTAGAGGCCAATACTTTTTGGTACTTGTATCGGATTATTCGTTTAATAATAAAAGGCATTTCTTTATTATGTTTGTCTTCAGAATAATAAAGTCCCTAGAATAGTTAGTCTGTTTAATGAAATGTTAAGTGTGACTTAATCATGAGATCCCATTAAACATAAAGACATTATTCTTAAAATATCCGTAGTCAAGCTTTATTGCAAAGTGGGATAACATTAAAGCATTGAGACTATTATGAAGATAGACTGATGATCACATCTCATGGATCATGGGTAAAGAGTTATCAAGTCTTGACATAGGTATAAATATTAGGAGTAATATTTATACCGGATTGACCCGCTATGAGAATACTACATAGTATGTTATGCAAAGTGTCATAAGTTATTCTCATGGTGATAATGGTGTATTACCACCCTTCGACCTGAAACCACTATGGACCCTAGATGTAGAGTCGGGTGCTTTATTGCTGATCAAACATTATCCGTAACTGGATGATCATAAAGACAGTTGATGGGCACTCCACGAAGCATGCTGAGGGACATGAGTGTCCTAGATGGAATTTGCCAATCCTGCATAACAGGAGAAATGTCTAAGGGCCCAATATTGAACTGGACAAGGATGACACAGTGTATGCCTTGTGTTCAATATAGACATAGGGGCAAAAGGGTAATTGTACAAACATATATTATCACGAAAAAGGTTTTGTCAGATCACATGACATTTTCGTGACTTGGGTAGCAGTGATGTGTTGCTAGATACCGCTCACTGTTTATTATGTTAAATATATATAATTTAATATAATTACCAACGTTACGAAATCCTACAGGGTCACACACATAAGGACAGTTTGATGAGAGATAGAGAAATCAAAGGAACACCGTAAGGTACGGTGCACTTAAGTGAAAATAGAAATTCGGATAATATAATAATAATTATTGTTATTTTATAATGGTTATAAAATAATAATAAAAGAAATATATTTATTATAATAATAGTTATTATAATAATATATATAATATTATTATGGATCATGTGAATTGGGCTTTTAGCCCGCAGCCCACAAGAGAGTCTATAAAAGGAACCCTTGTGATGAAGCTTTCACTTGATGCAATTTCGTTTTTGATTCTCTTTTCTCACTCAAATAATTCCGTTCGTAAGCAGCTAGCACTGTGACCGGAAGCTGTTCGTGTGGACTGAGTAGAGGCGTTGTACTTCATCAACGCTTGTGATCGCTGCATCAAAGATCTGAATCGCCACAAAGAGGTAACGATTCTATCACTGACCATGCTCATTCGTAAGGATCACTAAAGGAAAATTTTGTTTTCCGCTGCGTTTTGATCGCAATTTTCCTTCACCATCCACCTTAATCACCAGTGTTGCATAGATTCGAACACCTTTGGTTGAAATCAAAGCTTAGCTCTTGGAATGCCAAGTGTTCCCTGGGTGTGAGCTCGGCTGTGGGTATTGCAATATCGCATTCAATGGGTGTGAAAGGCTGAGAGACGGCATAGATGGTCTTATTAAGGATGGTATTCTTCAGATTACTACAACAGCGACTACAACTCCAACAGTTCCTTCATCAACAATCACAGATACTCCTACAACGTCAGCAACCATTGTTCCAACGGACTCTACTACAACTCCAACAACTGCTCAATCAATCATTTCAACGGATACAAGTTCAGTCACCATTTCTTCTACAACGACAACACCCATTATTCCATCAGTTCCTGCTACAACTCCAGTACCTTCTACAACATCAGCAACAATTGATGAAAGCATCTCAACAGTTACTATATACTACGATCCTGCCAATATTCCTGCCAACAACTTACAAAATGTCACCCCTGCCAGAGCACAAGTCACCATATACTATGATCCACACACCATTGTGGTCCCCTCTGCAGCTGCTATCAGTCCAGTCACTATCACGGTGCCTGGGCCAGTTCCTTACGAAAGCAACAATGCCATCCCTTGGCATTATGGCTCAGATATGTACTGCGAGGGGCAGAAAATGAATTTGGAATCATCAAATTCTTCACCTCAGATTGACAATGTGGGGGGAGGCAGAGGCTTCACCAGAAGCGGACGTCTCTTTGCTTCACAAATTCCAAGACCCACTGCTGAAGCAGAAGCTGCTGCTAAGGCAAAAGGGAAGAGCATGGTGCAAGAAGAACAAGTTGTCAAAGAAGCTTTGAAGACTCCTTTTGATCAAGAGGTTGAAGAATTCATAAGGATCATAAAGAAAAGTGATTACAAGGTGGTAGACCAGCTTCACAAAACACCTTCCAAGATCTCCATACTATCATTGCTAATGTGCTCAGAGGCTCATCGGAACGCACTATTGAAAGTCCTGCACGCAGCTTACGTGCCGGAGGAGATTACCGTTAATCAGTTAGAGGCTGTGGTTGGAAATGTCAACTCTAGTAATGGGCTAGGGTTTACCAACACTGATTTGACAACGGAAGGTCGCAATCACAACAAGGCTTTGCACATTACCTTGGAGTGTAAGGGTGCAGTTCTCTCTCATGTATTGGTGGACACAGGGTCATCCCTCAATGTCCTGCCCAAGAAAGCCCTCGTGAAGCTGGAGTATGATGGATTGGCACTACGCCCAAGTAACTTGGTAGTGAGAGCCTTTGACGGTTCTAAAAGATCAGTTCTGGGAGAAATAGAATTACCAATAATGATTGGCCCACAGGTTTTCAAAACGACCTTCTTTGTGATGGATATACAGCCTGCCTACAGCTGTCTATTAGGTAGACCATGGATACACGCCGCCGGCGCCGTGACGTCAACCCTTCACCAGAAGTTAAAATTCGAGTGGGAAGGCCAAGTCATTACTATTTGTGGGGAAGAGGATATTTTTGTCAGCCAGCTGGCCACCTTCAAATACATTGAAATGGATAGGGAGATCCATGAAACCATGAGCCAAGGGTTTGAGGCCCTTAATATTAATGAAACATCTGCTGTACTTGGGACCTCCATCACATCATATCAGCAAGCCCGGAAGGTTGTTGAAGAAGGTACCGCCCAAGGCTGGGGCAAGCTGTTACCCGTGGAGAAGAAAGAAGACCGATTCGGTTTGGGTTACAAACCAACCCGGCAAGATCAATCAGAGGCTGCAAAGGAGTCCAAGTTTGTTAGTGGGGGGATTCTCACCCCGGATGCTGTGAATAGCTTGGAAGATGAGTCAGAAGACGAGCGCAACCTGGAAAGCTGGATACGTCCAAGGACCCCGGGGAGCCATGTTTCAAACTGGTCTACCTAGGAAATTATAAGGGTTACTCCTGCAGAGTAATTATTATTTCCTGTTTTTAAAGCATGCATCAAGTCCTGCATCTTGCCCAAGATGTCAGGACTCATTTTGTAATCGGGCCATCTTGTATTTTGTGCAAAGATCAATTAATGAATATCAGGACATCTTTTGCAAATGAGTCTTTTCTTTTCCGCTCACTGTCTTTCATTTTTCATTTTTTGTACAAAAATAAAATGGCAATGCTTTTCAAAATAAATAACTTCATTTTTCACTTTTTTCTAAATAAGATAAAACTGATCACTAAAACGAACAAATCTAAACCCTTGCAGAAAGTGCCCTCCAGACTGCACCGACAACAACACTGCTATGACCTCATATGACTTTGACGATCCAGTCAATCAAGATGATGAAGGGGTTGAAGAAGATTATGAGCTACCTGAAGAGCTAGCCAGGTTGTTAAGGCAATAGGAGAAGGTTATCACTCCTCATCAGGAGGAGGTTGAGACAGTTAATCTTGGTACAGAAGAAGACTTGAAAGAAGTTAAGATCGGGGCCTGCCTGCAAAATTCAGTGAAAGAGCAACTGATTGACATGCTTTGGGAGTATGTGGATGTTTTTGCTTGGTCTTATCAGGATATGCCAGGGTTGGACACCGACATTGTCATGCTCAAGCTACCTCTGAAAGAAGACTGCCCACCAGTAAAACAGAAGTTGCGCCGTACTCGCCCAGATATGGCAATGAAGATAAAAGAAGAGGTACAAAAGCAGTGGGACGCCGGTTTCCTTGCTGTGACTAGTTATCCGCCGTGGGTTGCTAATATTGTACCCGTGCCTAAGAAGGATGGCAAGGTGAGGATGTATCTGGATTACCGGGATCTGAACAGAGCCAGCCCGAAAGATGACTTCCCTTTACCTCACATTGATGTATTGGTCGACAATACGGCTCAGTTCTCGGTATTCTCCTTCATGGATGGATTTTCAGGATATAATCAGATCAAAATGTCACCTGAAGACATGGAGAAGACAACTTTCATCACACCCTGGGGCACATTCTGTTATAAGGTGATGCCATTCGGACTGAAGAATGCTGGTGCCACTTATCAACGGGCTATGGTAACATTATTCCATGACATGATCCACAAAGAAATTTAATGTTATGTGGATGACATGATTGCCAAGTCCCTCACAGAAGAAGACCACCTGGTAAATCTGTTGAAGCTATTCAAGCGTCTGAGGAATTACCAATTGAAGTTAAACCCCAACAAATGCACGTTCGGGGTGCAATCCGGTAAGTTGCTGGGATTTATTGTAAGTGAGAAAGGGATTGAAGTTGACCCTGATAAAGTCAAAGCCATTCAAGAAATGCCTGCGCCGAAGACTGAAAAAGAAGTGCGGGGGTTTCTAGGTAGATTGAACTACATTTCACGGTTCATATCTCACCTTACGGTAACCTGTGAACCTTTGTTCAAGCTGTTAAGAAAAGAACAAACAGTCAGGTGGAACGAAGACTGTCGGAGGGCTTTTGACAAAATCAAGGAATATTTACAAGAGCCACCGATCCTTATGCCTCCAGTTGAAGGAAGACCTCTTATCATGTATTTGACAGTATTAGAAGAGTCAATGGGATGTGTGCTGGGCCAGCATGACGAGTCTGGTTGAAAAGAGTATGCAATATACTACCTAAGCAAAAAGTTTACCGACTGTGAACAACGTTATTCACTGCTCGAGAAAACTTGTTGTGCTTTAGCATGGGCTGCTCGCCGACTGAGGCAGTATATGTTGACCCACACTACTTTATTGATCTCAAAGATGGACCCAGTCAAGTACATTTTTGAGAAGCCAACACTTACCGGACGGGTTGCAAAATGGCAAATGATTCTCACAGAGTATGACATTCAGTACACATCTCAAAAAGCCATCAAAGGCAGTGTATTGTCTGATTATCTAGCTGAGCAACCCATTGGTGATTACCAGCCTATGAGATTTGACTTCCCCGATGAAGACATCATGTACTTGAAAGCAAAAGATCACGAAGAGCCTGTTCACACTGAAGGGCCTGACCCGGAAGAAGAGTGGACTATGATGTTTGATGGGGCTGTTAATATGAATGGTCGTGGTGTTGGTGCAGTACTCATCACACCTAAAGGAGTTCACATGCCTTTCTCGGCAAAACTCACCTTTAACTGCACTAACAACAAAGCTGAATACGAAGCTTGCATTATGGGCCTTGAGGAAGCCATTGACCTCAGGATCAAGACTTTGACTGTGTTCGGAGATTCAGCTCTGGTAATTAATCAAACCAATGGCAAATGGTACACTCACCAGGATCATCTGATACCTTACCGGGATTATACAAGGAGGTTATTGACTTTCTTCACAACAGTCAAGCTTGAGTATATCCCCCAAGATGAAAATCAATTTGCAGATGCCCTGGCTACCATTTCATCCATGATCAAAGTTCAAGCTGCCAACTTCGTGCCTCGGATTTCAGTGTCCAGACTTGACAGACCAGCGTATGTATTTTCAGCAGATGATTGTCAAAGATGATAAGCCTTGGTTCCATGATATCAAATGCTTCTTGGAGGATCAAACATACCCATCCGGGGCATCTTCCAATGATAAGAAGACATTAAGAAGGCTAGCTGGTAGTTTCTTCCTGAATACTGATGGTTCCTTGTATAAGAGAAACTTTGATATGGTACTTCTCAGATGTGTTGATAAGGCAGAAGCAGACTTGTTGATGCACGAGGTGCATGAAGGATCTTTTGGTACCCATGCTGGAGGGCATGCTATGGCTAAAACGTTGCTAAGATCAGGCTATTACTGGATCACAATGGATGCAGACTGTTGTGCTTATGCAAGGAAATGCCATAAATGCCAGATTTATGCAGATAAAGTGCATGTGCCTCCGAATCCTTTGAATGTGATGTCTTCACCCTGGCCCTTTGCCATGTGGGGCATTGATATGATTGGCAAGATTGAACCGACTGCTTCAAATGGCCACAGATTCATCCTGGTAGCCATTGACTATTTTACCAAGTGGGTCGAAGCAGCTTCTTATGCAAATGTTACAAGGCAAGTGGTAGCTAGATTCCTGGAAAGAGATATCATCTGTCGATATGGAGTGCCCGAGCGAATCATTACTGATAATGGTTCCAACTTGAACAACAAAATGATGGCAGAACTATGCCGGGACTTCAAGATCCAACACCACAACTCTTCTCCTTACAGGCCAAAGATGAATGGCGTTGTGGAGGAAGCTAACAAGAATATCAAGAAGATTGTGCAAAAGATGGTGATCACCTACAAAGATTGGCATGAGATACTACCATTTTCTTTGCATGGGTACCGTACGTCAATCAGAACATCCACTGGGGCAACACCGTATCAGCTTGTGTATGGTATGGAGGCAGTCCTACCGGTTGAAGTTGAATTACCCTCCCTGCGGGTACTCATGGATGTCAAGCTGAATGAGGCAGAATGGGTCCGATCCCGATACGAACAACTGAGTCTGATTGAAGAAAAGAGATTAGCTGCAATTTGTCATGGGCAGCTGTATCAGAAAAGAATGAAGAAAGCCTTTGATCAGAAAGTCAGGCTTCGAGAATACCAAGTAGGAGATCTTGTGCTGAAAAGACTCCTTCCTCCTCATACAGATCACAGGGGCAAGTGGACTCCAAATTATGATGGTCCGTTCATAGTAAAGAAAGTTTTCTCTGGTGGAGCGCTGATGCTCAGTACTATGGATGATGAAGACTTCCTGTCCCCCATGAATTCAGATGCAGTTAAAAAATACTTCGCATAAAATGACCCGCTGGACATAAAAACAGAATGTAAGTCCAGGAAAAAATAGGGCATCCCGGCGAGTCAAAAACAGAATAAAAGACTCGGGCAAAAATAAGGGAAAAATAAAAAAAAATGTACACCCGCTGAGTTGAAAAGCCGCATTGGACAACTCAGGCAAAAATGGGTATCCCGGTGGATTGAAAACCCGAAAGGGCGACCCACGCAAAATAAGGGAATAAGTGAACAACTGCATTCTGCATTCATCTGTATCACTTGCAACATGGCAAGCCTCTAAAGGTTAAAGCATCGGTCAGAATCAGCCTTCTTCAAGAAAGTAGGATGAGAAGTACGTCAACGTCATACGAGTCATAGCAAAAGGGAAGCTCCTTGAAGCATCATCAACATTGCCAGCATCTTTTTTTGTTTCTCAATTTGTAACAATCTCCTCATTTCAGGGGATCTGTTTCTTTGACTGTATCTTGCCAATTCAGGGCACACAAATTAATAAAATCAGATTTTCAGACACGTTTCGTCTCGTACATTCTGTTTTTATTTGCAAAAATGTTCGATGTCCTTAATATAATGATTGCATAAATACAGATGCATCTTTCCTAAAAAATACATGCTTACAGGAAATATATTAACTCCAAGGAGTGTCTAAACTCCTATGATAGGATCCAGTAAGGGATACCTCGGGGTACTTGTGCGTTTCTTTGTCTTAACAGGCTTGCAGGTGTTCAAAACACAACGTGGGGCATGAAAGCTTCTCCCCAGCAGGCTATCAAATCACTATTTACTCAGCCCATCCCCCATCTAGCACCAGGGATGCTTTCTCCCCAACTGAATTCATCATCCTCAACAGGATCCCCCACAGAAATCTCTAGGAAGATCGTCCAGTGATCATTCCTCCCCAGCCAAGTGTCAGGCAGGGAACCATCTCCCCGCGGAGTTCCAGCCACTATCCAGAAGAGCGATGCCTGAAGATCTCACAACAAAGTGACGAAAGCTCCCGCAGACCCCAGCTGGGTTCCTCTTTACCAATATGGGCTTATCAGGAATCTATTCCCCAAGCAGAGTCATATATATCAGATCTACCAATGATCTCATCCCCAGCTGGGATATCGCTTCAAACAGATCGGCCGGAGATCTTCACCGCAACGGGATCCGAATCCCGGATCGGTATCTTTGCATAATCATAGCATTCACATCATATTTCCCCCAGAGCGTAGCATTCCGTCTAATACGAAGCATTACGGCAAAAATCAAACATATTGCATAATCATGAGCCATGTTTTGTAAACACTGACATTCCATCAAACAATATACAAAATACTTCCCACATTCCCCAGCGGAAAGCCAAAACGTCCTCTTTGCACTCACAAAAACAGATACATGCTCCTTTTGGGACTCGTCCGTGTCATCATTCCCCAGTAAAGTAGCCCGAGCGTTCTTTACAGACAGATACATATATATATATACACTTCCCTGAGACCCGTCTGTGTCACCTTCTCCAGCATAGTTGCCTAAACACTTTGTAAACTGTAACACCCCAAATTTGCCCTCTCATTTTCATATCATTAGCATATCATTTTCATATTTCGTACCGCATCATTAACATAGAAAGATGACGCATAACATTCATTGTTGAAGCATATCATGGATCATGGCAGTGATTTCGGTTCCGGGCAGCTATTCAGTTCGAGATCCGATTTAGATGGACGTTTGACCCATTCTTGGTCAAACTATCAAAGGATTGCTTCATTTTCAAGTCATTTGTGCTTGTGGTTTTTCTTCAGGTGACGTTTTTCAAAGTCAAGTGGTGTTATGTGTAAAGGTCATCAGTTTGTCGAGAAGTGGTTCGTGTGATGGTTTTGGATTCAAAAATTCAGTCTTATCATGATTCTAGATTCAGTTGTATGCATCTACGAATTTATCTTCTCGGAGACTTAATTTAGATGAATTGGATATGAGTAGATTCATTTGATCAGAGATTCAGAGATAATTAAGTTGGTGGCCGTATTTCAGATTCAAGTTGCTCAGCGGTGCATAATTGGTTTTAATCAGTGAGTTTTGGTGGAAGCATCATAAGTTTGGTTTGGGTTAAGAAAATCAAAGTTCCATGGTGGAGTGATAGTCGGATCATTTCTCCTCTTCCTTATTCATGTTCTGTCCATTTGTACACATTTTTCTCGATTATCCGACACCCATTTCCATGATCCATTTTTGATTAAAATCACTTCCAATTATTATCCTATACAATCCATTTTCAATTTTCAATTTTTATTTTGTTCTCTTTTTTCATCCAATATTACTAAGTTTTGTTTTAATTCATATTATAACTTTAGAAATTTCTATATACATCACCTTTTCTACATTGTCCAATAATCATTATTTTTCTTTATCCTTTAGTGTCTTTTTTATTTTTTCTCATCATTTTAAAAGTCCAATTATATTTTTTTCTTCTAAGTCTAAAACCACCAACAAGAAGTACCATGTGACTCCTAATATCATGCATATACACAGCCAATAACCAAGATGCCAATATCAGTTCCAACTTGTGCACCATATCACACGGAAAAGGCCTTGCCCAAAACGCATACAGTTTAACTCCAAAATGCACGCAATGTCACACAAAAAAATATCCCCAACAAGCAGAGGTGAGCACGTGCATATCCCATATCAAAAGCGCATTGAAAAATACTCACACCAAGCTCATGAGCAAGAAAAAGAAAAACGTAACAGAAAGCAAGAAAAAGGGAAGTAACAGAATGGGAAAAAGGAAGAATAACAGAAATTTCATGAAAACTTTATCATCACTCATTTTGCTCTTCATCACCAATAACCTAAAGCCAGAGTCTCATCAATCAAGACACCAAAAGCATTTTTCGTGATTCATTCATCAACCATAATAGAACTCATCACTCACACGCCATAACGAATTCACTTTGTTTTTCATTCATCACCAATAACCGCTTCGGTCTTCATCACACACAAAAAAACAGAATCATCATCATCGATTCTCTGCACATCAATGGCGTCTTCTTCATCAACAAACAAAAACAGAATAAAAGCTAACTCTCCATCACCACACAAATAACACGAACAGAGTTCAACGCCTGGCATCATCGAGAACGGATCCCTTTTCATCATCGAGAATGCCGTTTCAATACTCCCCACCTTGAGAAACCATATCAGTAAATCTTCGTATTCGTTCTTCTGAAAAAACTGCTCCAATCTTCGTCGACTCATGAATCGAATTTGTTATCAACTCCGTCGACAACAGAACTGAATCACGGACTTCGTTACACCATCAATTTCGGCTCATTGAGTTTCAATCTTCATTGCTATCACCATCATTGGCAGCCTCCTCATTGCTACATATCCAAAGTCGTCATCATCACCGTTCGTGTTCATCATCAAGAACCAGACGCAGAAGACTCTCACAGTGTTGGAGTTTGCTCGCCATCATTGAAGAAGCACCGGACTGTCTCCGGTAGGTAATGTTACCGAACTCGTTGATCGCGTTGTTGTTTCTTTGTTTGATGTTGATGTTGCTTTCGTTCTCTTTATTTGTTCGAGCATTATTGAATATTGATGATGGATCCGAGTTGAGGAGGGAGGAGGCATGTTGTTGTTGTTTTCGTCGATAGAAGAGGAGGAAGACGACCGGTGAGGCTTCGGCGACGCAAGGTTGAGGGAGAAGGGTGTCGGCGGCGCTAGGTCAAGTTGATGAAGGGGATGTGAGTGAGAGAAGCACAACGGCGGCCGAAAAAGAAGGACAACGGCGAGAACAGGCTTGGACGGCGGAGGCTAGGTCAAGCGAAAGAGGAAGAAGATGAACAGTGTGAGTGACGCTGGGAGAGAGAGGAGATTTCGTTAGGTTTTGTGTGGTTTTTTCTCTTTTTTATTGTTGATTGTTATTATGTATGCTTAGAATTGTTTTGAGATTTAGTGAAAGAAACCAAGAAGATAGGATAAGATTTCAAGGATTTTTGTGGTCTCCTGTCCATACCGGCGGTGACACTTGTCACCGTCCGGTAGGGCCCTATGTTTCACTTCCGCGCATGCATATCCACCATAGCACATGTGCACTAGCGCCAGACTGGGTCTTAGAAGTTGTTATTCGCACCTCTCCCTAACCTGGGCCCATTCCAATTACACGCACAACCCATACTAATTGCACCCCCTTCAATTTATTTCAATTTCCTTTTCTTCATTTAATTTCTTGTTTAATTCAGTTCCATTTTAATTCATATAAAATAGATTCTATCATCCAAAAATTATCAAATAAATCATGAATATTCCTTTATGTTTCTAGTTTTTTACCACATTTTTATTTTATTTTTTTCATTGATTAGCGTGCCAGAAATAATTCACCAATGTGCATAGCTTCATTTGCTTCATTTCTTGACCAGTCTGTCTTGTCTATTTTCTATAGCTTTCAATATTTGGAGTTTTGATCCCATTCTTTTTGCATTGTGTTCCTAAGATCTTTTAGTTTTCATGTGATTTTTCTATGAATTTTAAGGAAATTATTTCTTGAGTTTTGGTCTGATATCTTGTGATGTAAGTTTTCTGTCCTAACTTGTGTTCTTGCCTTCATTTGACCTAGTTCCTTTCTGAATTTTGCAAGTCCTTTTGGCAAGTTGATATAATGTGTTTCATGATCATTTGGTTTCAGTTGTAGAATTTTTAGATGGCTGGTTGATTATTTGTGGATTTTTGTTCTCACCTTGTCCCGTTTTGCCTCGTTTGGTTCTTAAGATTTCTTATAGGCCTAGAAGGGCACTTGTGCCAACTTATTCTTCTCATTTGGGGTTACTTTGGGGTGTGGGTACCTTACAGGTCCTATGATAGGTCTTGTTTCTTTTGATTTTTTGAGTTTTCTTCTTATTCAAGTCATTTGTTTCTTTAAGTGTTTAAATTCCATATTTTGTTTCCGTTGCTTCTATTTTGACATTGTTTGGTATTGTGTGACTTCTATCTTCATCTTGCTGTCCTCTTAGGCCATTCTTCATATCATTTTGATTCTGGTTTCGAACTTTGTGTTTGTATTTTGTGTGTTTTGCATTACATCTTTCATAAGTGCGCATTTGTTTCCATATGTATTCATGTTGCCTCATTTTAAGTCATAAGTCTCTCATCTTCATTTCTTTGAGTTGAATTGGAATTAGGCATTTATTCATTTCATTTCACTTCTTATTGTTGGATGATGTCATGTTAATTTACTCATTTTTGTTTCATTTGTGCATACTAACCTTGCAGGGGCTGTGGTAAGTGTGAGATATGGGAATTGAGTTCCACATCTCTAGTTCTTACCTCTTCCTTTTATGTTTATGTGAACTAACCCTTTGTTGTTGGGCTTAGGCCTTTCTCATCCCTTCTTCTATCTTTTTCTTCGCTTCTTCATTAGGGTTGAAACCTCACTAACCCTTAGGACGTCCATGCATGTTAACACTTAGGATTGCTTTAGTCCCCTTTAGAATTTTTTCCTTTGAGATCCTTTGGTGCTCTCTCTTCTCATCTTCAAACTTAATTCTAATTCACTTAATAAAGGTTGAGTACTTTCATGTGACATGAGACTTTGCTATGAGATGCTTGCATGCGTTCCATTTCGGGGCGAGGTGTGAGTCATCACTCGTGGTGGATAGGTATTGACATGAGTACTTCACAAAGAAAAGCTAAAAAACACTTCTTAACCAAGAAACCACAAAAACACTTAATAATGGTAATAGGTCAGTGTGCTCAAGCCTTCACTTGTGGGACTAGCTTTGGGGATTTCCTCCATAGATAGGTGTGCCTCTTGCGCATTCCATTTCGGGATGATGTGAGACGTACACATCCCATTGAGTAAGACTTAGGTACACTTACCTATGCAAACCTTCACTCATAAAAGTTTCTAAAAAACAACCAAACAAACAATAAGTGTCTTTCCTTCGGGAATTCTTTTCTAATCTCATTCGCTCCGTACGCAAACTTGCTCCTACTTGTCATTTTGCAAGACGGTTACGCACTCGTCGTCCGAGTCTGCAACACCTGAGCAATGGCATAGGCAGCTCAAGCCTTAATTCACAAGCAACTTCCTTTGGTACCCCTAGTTAGGGGAACTACGGCGTCTCTGATCCTCATTATCCTGATGAGGTACGTAGGCAGCGGGGTAGGGCCCGTTCGAGCACAATCTTTATTTTCCCTACATTTTTCTCTTTCAGTTCCTTTCTCAGTTTCATTTCCAGTTCCAGTTTCTTTTCATTTTTATTTCTTTTGCATCATTCTTTATTTCTCACCCTTTGAAACAGTTTCTTTTGCAAGCGTGGATCCCGTCGGGTACGGCGGACGATCTGGGTGCTAATACCTTCCCAGGTCGTAACCGACTCCCGAGCCCAGTCTCTTTGGTTCGCAGGACCTTGTCCTTTCCTTCTTTCTCAGGTTTGTGCAACATTACCTTTCCCATTCCTTTGGGATAAAAATGTCTGGCTGGCGACTCTAACCTTTCCGCGCCACTTTCGCGTTTGTACCATGATGGAAATCCGGGGAGCGACATAAACTAAATACTCATTTATAATACACTTCTTCCGACACCCGTACGTGTCGTGTTCTCCACAGCAAGTTGGACACTCGTCTATGTCTCACTCATCACTTTTACTCATACAGATACTCGTCTGTATCTTGTATACACCACTTAAATCCCCTCAGAGTCGACACTCGTCCGTGTTCTTTGTTAACTAGTTGGTACTCGTCCGTATCATCATCTCTGAACATGCGTCAAGCGTTTGTTTCTACTAATACTCGTCCGTATCATAGTCTTAAGGATGCTCGTCCGCATCTTTAATCTATACACCGTGTCAGACACTTATGTCTTTGCCTCCTTGAAATTAGACACTCGTCTGTGTCTACCATTCCCCAGAAGAATTCCCGGCAAATCTTGATAAACTATTTCCTTTCTGACATTCGTCCTATGTCATGATATTTCCGGCAGCCGTACCCTGCCAGATGATCGTCCTTCACCTTTTTGATGATCGTCCTTCATCCTCCTGTAAACACCCCAAATTTTCCCTCACCCATTCACACCATGGCTTGTGATCTTTTCATATGCATAAGTTCAACAATATCATTCTCATATTGCATTTTTGCTTCACTGCATTGATTCTAAGTCATCTGCATCTAGGGTTTGTGACTTTAGCTATCCCTGAGCCACTTGAACCATTCCAAAGATCATCAATCACTTCAAATGGGTCCATGTATGTGCTAGCATCATATTATATCCCCACAAAGTCAAGAAAGTCAAAGAATCACAAGAACTGAGAAAGGCATGGAAGCAGAGCCAAGTTTAACTGCACAGATGACCTAAAATTAGGGTTTTGGTTTCAGAGGCCATAACTCCAAATTTTTTGGTCATTCTTGATTCCATTGGTCTCTATATGTTATAGGGATCATGCATATCAATTTTCATGAAGAAATTCCATGGGGAAGGCATCTGATCAAGAGTTGACTTCTTGAGCAAGTCAGTGCAAAATCAGGGCATCTGAGGCCCCCAATGACCCAACCAAGGGGTGTTCTTCATCATTTTGAATGTGTATGATCTTTATTTGATCATAGAAGATGTTAGAAGTTCACAAAATTGAAGAATTTCAAGCCATTTGCAAAGTTGCCATTTTGGGAAAATGACTTGTAATGGAAACTTGCCATTTTGGGAAAGTTTTTCAACCCTTTCTTTTTGATTCAAAAATTCTTCAAATGAGAAAACTTTGGTCATGAAAGTTGTAGAATGGATCATTCCCTTTTCAAAAAGTACAAGAACTCATTCTAATTAATTTTTGGATCAAAAGTTATGGCTTTGCAAAGTTGGATAAAATCATTGAAATTTCACTTTTGATCAAAATGGAAAACTTGCATATTCTCATGGCAAGCCTTTATGTGACTTCAATGTGACCGCTAATCCTCATACAAACATAATGCATGACTTAAAAATCAGTTTGGCCCAAGGGATTTCCCATTTCTATGCCTTGATTTTCAAGTAACCATAAGCCATTCTTCATAAAAGTGCAAAGAGGGATTTCTTGCAAAATGATTCTTAAAGGGATTGTATGACCTCTAGCTGGTCTCAAGACATTGCCATGACCTAATGAAGCATCTTACACCAAGAATTCAGCAAGACTTGTCACATGTACATGGCCAAAAATCATGAAATGTAACAAGTTGTCAAGTTGCAAAAACCCTTCCAACTTATGATCCAAATGATGCAGTCCTTCATGAATCATTCAAGGGCCATCCTTGACTCAAGCTGAGGCAGGACAAGCCTCAAGATTGCCTCTGACCCGTGCCATGCTTAGGGTACACCATATCTTGACTTTCTTGCATTTTTCCCATACCAATCCCACAGTGCCACACCAACTCTCTGCCCAACCAGAGTATGATATGTGGACATCAAGCAATCAAAGAACACACCATACACAAGCTGAATCCTCCCACATTGCAGCATATACAAAATCTGTCAAAAACCTTTCCCTCTTCGAAACACTCAACACAACCATTAAACTTCAATAATTCCTTCACCAATCAACCACACACAAACCATAGAACAAATCCCACCCCTCACAATGGTCTGAAACACAACACACAAGAACCTCATTTCCTGCCATATCAGAACTGAACCTCTCAAACTAGCCACTTTCAACCCCATTCAAGCATTCCATTAGCCTCAGGAGGTTCAAAGGAGATCATTTGCACAAGAGGGAGGCTCTGAAAGCTCACTTTCGAAGGTCTCCAGCTCAGGTATAACCTAAGAACTTTTTTCTCAGAACTTCATTTTCTTGTTACAAAATGAATCTACATGCTGCACTGATCATCTAGATGTGTTTAGAATTGAAAATAAGTAAGAGATGACCATTTCATGTTGTTCTGAAAGTTTGCCCGTGTTTTATATTTTCCTTCGATTCAGGCTTGTGAGTGAAAATAAATGGATTTGAGATGAGGGGTTAGGTTTAGATTGATGAGAGGCTTGTTTTGGTGGAAGAAATTTCATGTTTAGTGACCTGTAGAAGATTCTAGGGTTCATGCTCGCCGGAGAAGATGACCGGAACCACTGTTCCGGTCACCTGAGGATCATTAGCCCTAATTGTATCATTAATGGGAGTTTGAATTTGGGCCGTAGATGAGGTAGACTGGGGTTGACTCCCGCGCGTGTGTGTGGTCAGGATCTTGCCATTAAACCCTAATCCCTGATTAATTAATTAAATTCAGTTTAATTAATTATAAAACTTAATTTAGCCAGTTTGAATCTGGGCCTTTGGATCTGGCGCGCAGTCAACCAGTCCAAACCCAGATTCAATCTCATCCTTCCATTGCGTTTACTTTTATAAAATTCAATTTTTATTCATTTATTTTGCATTTAATTTGTACATTTTATTTAAAATAGCAAAAACCATTTAAAAATTATGAAAATTTTTGTCAAACATTTCATTAATTTTTAAAACCCAAAAATATTTTTATTTTTATTTTTTGCACTGAAAATTATTTTTAAATCATTTAAATGTTTATTTTTAATTAATTAATGAAAATTAATTAATTAAAAATACATTTAAGTATTTAAAAATCATAAAAAAATCCACATTGCACTTAGAAACATTTAGAAACATTGTCCAACTCTCCAACCAAATTTCTTTTTTGTTCTTAATTCCTTTTGATCATTTTCATTGGAATTAATTTCATTTTTAGGCAATATTTTGGTTCAAACTTTGAAAAACCCCTTCTGCCTAACCATTGAGAGTTGTATGATTATTCTTTTTGCATTACACTCTTCATAGCATGTAGTTTATAGGATAAATTTGGTTTGATTTGATCTTGCATTTTCAATTTGTTTAGCATTTTTCTTGATGAGGTACCCCAAAACCCTAGTAATCTTAGGAAATTCATAACTTTCACTAGGTTAAGAGTTGGATCCCCTCCTTTGGGAAGTGAGCTTGTATAGGTTTAGGGTATCTTTGATTGCATTTTCAAATTTTTATCATGTCATTTGCTTCTGGTTTTGGATTTTTGCTTTGTATGATGCATGAAACCCTAATTTGTACCTTCCTTTGCATCCATCTTTCATTTGCTTGCATCCAATAACTTGCCATGGCATTTTGTGCATCCACATGATTCATAATACATCTTAGGACATATTAGAATCATGTTTGATCATTGCATCTTTCATTTGCCATGTTATATGTTCATATCATTTCATAAACTTTCATGAACTTCCATGGTTCAATGCATGCTTCATTTGCATCCTTATGCTTGCTTGATCATTCTCATGTCTTGCCTCATGTTTGTATTATCTCTTAGCATCATTCACATCATGTAAATGCTTCTGACTTTGGTTTGCATCATGACATTTCATCTCATTTGCATTGCATTTCATTTCTTTTGGCTAACTTTTCAGGTGGTAAGTTATTTTGAGAAGTGGATTTTCCTTCACTTCTCACAATCTCTTCTCATCTCTCTTGCATCTTTGCTGCATTTCATCTTGTGTATTGGGTTGAGCTTGCTCACTCATGATCATCTCTTACTTTCTTTCTTCAAGCAACTTGTCTTCTTAAGTGAAGCAAGTTGTTTTGCTTCTTATTGATTCTTCCTCCTTTGATCTGCTTCCTTACTGGTGGTTTCTCTGAAGATGTTCTTGCAAGCCTCATTAACCCTAGGAACAACCAAGCATGATAACAATTAGGGTTTAATTAGTCCCCCTTTAGTTTTACCTTTTTGTCATCTTTGAGTCTTCTCTTCTCATCTCATAATCAAGGACTAAACCTTAAAGGTTTTAAGGCTTTGTGATTAAGCTTATGCCTGCATCCTTCTATTAGGATGGAGTGTATAACTTTAATCCTAAGTGTTAAACCCTTAATGTGTTTAAATCCTTTAATCAATCCATCTAATAATCACTAAGACATCAAGCTTGTAACTTGGGCCTTGCATTAGGGTTCTAATTCTTCCTTAATGGGTTAAGAAGGACTAACCCTAGTGTTAATGGACAAGTCCCCCTCAAGTTGTCTTACAAACCCTAAAAATCATTTATTAATCTTATCATTGACTAAAATCCACTTTAATAAAGGTTTTGTTTTGTCATGAGGTTAATCCCTAATCATGGATTAAGTTGAGGAGTCTTTCTCAGCTTAAATGTTCTCATCTATTATCCTTCTACTAGGATGGTGTAATGAGTCCATTAAATCCCTGATTATGGCTTAAACTCATTACTTAACACTAAACAAAAACAACAAAAACATCTAAATAAATACAAATAGGTTATTGATCTTAATCCTATACCGTGGCGATTAAGTGTGAATTGCTTACTTCATACTTAAGGTATTCTCATTACCCCTAATCAAAGGAAGGATGTGATGAGTTTACTAACCCATTGGTTTAGGCCTAAGCTCATTAACTTATGACAAATCCCAAAAATCAATAAAAGATTGAAAACCAAAAAAAACAAACAATAATCGTCTCCTCCGGGATTCTTTTTCACATCTCATTCACTCTTAACCGAGAACTTGCTTCTTCTGTCTAATGCAAGACAGTTTGCACCTGAGCCAGACAGGTCATACACTTAAGCATAGACAAGTGAGCAGCTCACAAGTCAATTTATCTTTCAGTCTCTTTGGGTCGAACTACGGTGTTCTAACTTCCTCATTGTACGAGAGGATACATAGACATAACTTAACAGTTATCGAACAAAAGTCCATGTATATTCCCTCCTCTTTCAGCACTATTCTTTAAGCCTCATAGTCTTGAGCTTCATACTCTTTCCTTACACTGACACTCTTTTATTCACTTCATACTTCTTTTCAGCACTGACACTTGTATCCTTTTTCCAGCTTTTACACACAAAATAGCACTGACACTACCCCTTTAAGCACAAATCTTCCAAGCGTTGATCCCGTCGAGTACGACGGACAATCTGGGTGCTAATACCTTCCCAGGTTGTAACCAACCCCCTTTCTCAGTCTCTCTGGTTCGCAACCGTCTTATCCATATCTTTCTAGGTCTATGCAGCATTACCTCTCCTCCGGGATAAAAATGCCTAGCTGGCGACTCTTGTCTTTCTGAGTTCACCCCTGTGTGTTCTCTCCTCTTTCGCCGACCGTTCGCGTCTGTACCCCTCTTGACCAGGTGTCATTTGGTGGGAGCGACAGCTTGGAGACTCTGCTGGGGATCCTTATACTGTAACCAGGGCTTTTGGTTCTTTCTGTGGGTTCCTCCTAGCGCTTGTTTGATTTGTGTTTACTGGGGTGTTATGTGCTAATTGTGTTTATTTATTTGCTTTATTGCTTTATGTACAGTTATTTATTGCTTTCTTTACAACTTTATACATCATACTGTCATACTGTCACCTTGCAGGATCTGGTTTTTGTTTTGGTGGGTGGGGTTCTGCTGAGAGTTTAAGGTCCTATACCTGGGACCTGAGTGACACCTAGGCTAGAGTGGTTCATGTTCTTTCCCATTCCATTTCAGTCTGGTGCGGGAATATGAAACACGGTTCAGATGTGGGTTTCCTCTTGAGAACTCTGTGCTACAGATTTCCTGTAGTGCTAGGGCTATCTAGGAAGCCTGCTAAGTCTGGATGACCTTTTATTATGACCTTCAGAAACTGAGGTGAATTAGAGGAGGATCTTTTATGGTTATTGTAAACACTGTATCTCCGGGTTGGAAGTGTTTACACTTCTCATAACTGATCCAAGTCTGAGGATCCTTATTTTAGAACATTACCTATGAGGGGGTTGGGCTGTTTACAGGTTTGTAGGTACCCTTGGCCACATCACACCCTATTATTTGTTTTGATTAAGAGTACCTCATTTTGGACAGTTCTTGTGATTTAACCCTGGACATGTGACTCTTTATTTGAGTCCCCCACCTTGGTTACTGGATTTCTGAACCTCCATCTGGACTTCATGAACATACATGGGCCTTATATATCAGGATAATTAATCAGATCCAGCTTGATCACAAACCCTTGCATATCATTTGCATACATCATCATTGCATCAGTTGACATTTGTTTATTTGTTTTTCAGGGTATCCACATTATATCTGGCTTGGTTTTGACCCCTTCATCTGCATAGACCTCTGTTTCATCAGCTATCTGCTTCAGCTATTCTCTCCAGTTGTTTGCTTCAGCCATCTTCATCATCATCAGCATCAGCCTATCAGTGGCCCATCTCCAGTACCAGTTTTTGATCTTCATCAGCACTTGTCTTCAGTTCTTCAGCAGCAGTCATGGCACCCAGGAAGAGCAACATTTCATACCATTTCTTCGAGCCTGTGCTCACTGGCATCAGGCAGGTCCAGGAACTTATTACTCCAGACCACATCCCATTATTCAGAGAGCATTATGGAGGCATCCTTGATATGGTTATGGACCTGGACCCTTCTCAGAGGAGTATGATTCACACCTGCCTACAGTTTTATGACCCTCCTTTGAGATGCTTTACTTTCCAGAACTTTCAGTTGGGACCTCTACTGGAGGAATTCTCATCATTGATTGGAGTACCTATCAGGGGTGGTGTCCCCTTCAACCCAGAGATGACTTCTCCCAGCAATGGAGAAGTGGCAAAAGCACTGTACCTAGAGCCTATATTGATTGAGCAGAACATGACAACAAAGGCTGGGATCCCTGGTTTGCACTTAGACTTTCTGACTTCTCAGGCCATCCTGAAGGCCTCCTTGGGAGAATGGAGGGCATTTTGTGCATTGTTAGCCCTCAGTATATATGGGGTTATACTATTTGCAGATGAGCCCAAGTTTATCAGCAAGAATGCCATTCATCTTTTCCTCCTGAGAAACCCAGTACCCACCTTGCTGGGAGATTTCTATTATTCCATTCATCAGAGGAATGAGAAGCAAAGAGGAAAGTTGGTGAGATGCTGTGCTCCTCTATTTCACACCTGGCTGCTCAAACACATACCCAGGACTGATGCCTTCCTGAATCCTCACCAACAGAAGAATTGGGCTAAGAGACTTATTGCTTTGACTTCAGATGACATCAGATGGTGCACCCAGAGCACCAAAGGCAGGGATATAATTACTAGCTGTGGGCAGTACCCCAATGTACCTCTAATAGGAGTGAAGGGTTTCATCAACTACAATCCTTTGCTGCTTAAGAGACAGCTGGGCTATGCTTTGGTCCACCCTCCTAGAGTGCAAGACTTGGCTGAAACCCTGTATTGTGAGATAAAGTCTAATCTAGCTGTTGTCAGACAAGCATCCTGGGCTTGGGACAACATCCAGAAAAAGGGGATGGCTATTCTTGGGAGATGCAATAATATGGCTTCAGCTCAGTATTATGAATGGTTTCATGCTAGAGCCCAGATTTCTGGGATGCCTTTCACCATTGAAGACATACCTGGACCATCCACAGCACAGCCACCAGCCACTGTCAGCCTGGAAGAACTTGAGAAGCTGAAGGAAAGAAATGAGAATCTGTCTCAAGCTCTGAAGAAGACCCTCTGGGAGAGGAGTGATGGTCGTCTAGACATTGAGAGGTTGAAAAAGCTTAAGGTGGAGCATCTAGCCAAGATTGAGAAAGCAGAGGACTACATCAAGAAATCAAAAGCTGGGAAGAAAATATTGAAGAATGCCTGTAAAGAGGCCCAGTTTCAGAAGGCTAGGACTGATCTCTATCTACAAGAAAGTCAAGCTAGGTGGGTCAGGATCACTGAAGCTCGTACTCAAGAAGATAAGAAAACTCAGGCCAAGATTGAGCAGTTGGAGGCCAATGAAAAGAAACAACGGGAAGCCTTGCTGGCAGCCCAGAAGGAGATTTCAGAGTTGAAGCTTAGGGCTGGATTGAAGAGGTCCAAGGATCAGGATAGGCACAAGAAGCTGACCACTGCTATTGCTACCAGAAACCTCCTCATCAGGAACATCACAGAGCATCCAGCTGGCCCAGTGACTGAAGCACTTTTGAAGGAGGTTAAGGAGGATGAGTTCGGATTAGATGTTTGACTTCTTTGCTTGTTGTTATTTCATTTGATGTACTTTTCCTTTTATGTTGTATTTTGACCCTTCAGGGGAATATGTTGTAAAAACAAACTATGTATGATCCACCATTTGTAATATATTTGTTAGTTTATTTCAATGAGTTTCTTTTCTCAAGCAACATCAAAAGCATCTTTCTCGGGGTCTGGAAAGGTCAAAACCAAGAGCCAAGCCGGATACCTTGGAAAACAAATAAGCATACTGCATTGCATACTAATCTTTGTTTTGTTTTGTAGGTTTTGTTATTTTGTTTGTTACTAACTCTGTTGTGGCTCAGGAATTATTGCTCGCCGTCGGGTGTTCCCTCTCAACCGTCCGCACCGGTATCCTACTCGCAACAACCTTCCTGGTATCCAAATGGATCAAGTACAGCAGGACCTGACAGAGGTCAGAACTCAGATGGCTAACGAAAGAGTGGAGATGAGAAACCAAATGGCCCAATGCATGACTGTGATGACTAACCTGGCTCAAAGTCAAGAGAGGTTAAGGGCATTGGTAGAAAGACAGACCCCCGAAGAGCATCATCCTGGCACTGGAGGAACCAACAACAATGAGGGAGGTCAGCCTCATGTTAACCCACCAGTATTTGGACCTCATCTAGATCCAGAGGCCAACATCCCAAGGAATGTATAGGGCAATACTGCTGCAGGCAGGATCTTGCAAGAAGATCCTCAAGAGGAGCAGTTTACTGTAATGGGAGCTGGAGATGAAGTTTATGATAGGAGGTTTGATGAAATTGCTGAGAAGTTGAGATCTCTGGAGTCTCAAAATTCCTTAGGTTTCGATGTTATGGATATGGGGTTAGTGGATGGGGTAAGGATTCCCCACAAGTTTAAACCCCCGTGCTTCGAGAAGTACAATGGAACTTCCTGCTCACGAACTCACTTACAGTCCTTCCTGGGTAGACTTAAGGCATACACCATGGATGAAAAACTGTGGATGTTTTATTTTGAAGATAGTTTGACTGGAGCTTCAAGAGAGTGGTATTCACACTTGACCAGAGCTACTATCAGATGCTGGAAGGACTTAGCTGAAGCTTTCATCAGACATACCAATACAATCTGGATATGGCTCCTAACAGAACCCTTTTGATGGGAATGTCTCAATCCTCCAGGGAAAGCTTCAGGGAATATGCCCAAAGGTGGAGACAACTTGCTGCTGCTGTCCAGCCACCCATGTCGGAAAGAGAAATGGCCGACATGTTCATGAATACTCTGCAAGGAACATATATTGATAGGCTAGTTGCCTTTTCTTCCACCAGTTTCGCTGACGTAGTCATAGCTGGGGAAAGGATTGAAAGCCTTCTGAAGATGGGTAAGATTTCTGATAATGGTGCAAGCTCGTCCGGTAATCCCAGGAAGCCTTTTGTGGGGCCTAGAAGAACCGGTGAAACAAATGCCATTCATGCCAACAAGGGCAGACCTCAGTATGTCCACAGATCAGTAGCAGCTGTCACAATTCCAGCTCCAATTCCTCAGCAACCGGCATATCAACCACAACAACAACCACATTATCAACAACAAGTTCAGTATCCGCCACAAAGAACCTACAACAACAACAACAGCAATCAACAACAAAGACCTTTTTAGCAAAGACCATCACAGGAAAATAGGGTGATTGACCCTATCCCTATGCCTTATGCTGCCTTATTGCCACAACTCCTGAAACTCAACTTGGTTGAATTAAGGACATTGGCACCACCAGATCCCTCCAACCTTCCAAGAAATTATGATGCCAACGCCAGGTGTGCTTTCCACTCCAATGCATCTGGCCACAATACTGAGAAATGTAGGGCTTTACAAATGAAAGTACAAGATCCGGTGGATTCCAAAGCCCTCAACTTTGCACCTCCTCCAAGTGTCGCCAAGAATCCCATGCCCAATCATGGAGGGCCAAGAATTAATGCCATTGAGGAAGACAAGCCATCTTTCTTGATAACCAGTGTTGGACAGATTCGGACACCTCTGGTCGAAATTAAAGCTCAGCTTCTAGAGTGCCAGATGTTCCCGGGGTGTGAGCTCGGATGTGGGTATTGCAACATTGCAGTCAACGGGTGTGATAATTTGAGAAGCGGCATAGATGGTCTTATCAAAAGTGGTATACTTCAGATCACAACAACGGCGCCTACAAATCCAGCAATTCCTTTGACAACAATTTCTGAGTCTCCTACAACTGCAGCAACAATCATTCCGACCGATTCATCAATATCATCAACAATGGCTCCACCCATCATTTCAGCAAATCAAATGTCAACAACCCTCGCTTTTACAACATCAGCATCCATTTATTCGGCAGAATCTTCTACAACGCCAGCAGAAATTAATGAAGATATCTCAGCAGTCACCATCTACTATGATCCATCAAATGTTCCTCCAAACAACAACTTTCAGCAACAAACAGTGGCACCTCCTGCCAGGTCACCAGTCACCATTTACTACGATCCACACACCATTTCAATACCCTCCTCTACTGCAGTCAGTCCAGTTACCATCACGGTGCCTGGACCAGTTCCATATGAAAGCAGTAATGCCATACCTTGGCATTATGGCTCTGATCTTTATTGCAACGGGGATAAAATCACTTTGGATTCTTCAACCTCTTCTCCACAGATTGATAATGTTGGAGGAGGCGGAGGCTTCACCAGAAGCGGACGCCTTTTTGCCTCACAAACTTAGAGACCTAATGCTGAAGCAGAAGCCGTTGCCAAAGCAAAGGGAAAGAGTGTGGTACTTGAAGAGCCGGCTGTCAAAGAAACTCAGAAGACATCTTTTGAACAAGATGTAGACGAGTTTATGAGAATCATAAAGAGAAGTGATTACAAGGTGGTGGATCAGCTTCACCAAACTCCCTCAAAAATCTCCATATTATCACTGTTGATGTGTTCTGAAGCTCACCAGAATGCATTATTGAAAGTCTTGCACGCAACATACGTGCCAGAGGAGATCACTGTTAATCAGCTAGAAACTGTGGTGGCAAATGTCAACACCAGTCATGGACTAGGTTTTACCAATGCTGACTTAACAACTGAGGGACGTAACCACAACAAGGCTTTACATATCACCCTGGAATGCAAGGGTGCTGTTCTATCTCATGTGCTGGTGGACACTGGGTCATCGCTCAATGTTCTACCAAAGAAGGCCTTAGTGAAGCTGGAGTATGATGGCTTGGCATTACGTCCGAGTAACTTGGTGGTGAGAGCTTTTGATGGCTCTAAAAGATCAGTGCTTGGGGAGATTGATCTTCCTGTGATGATTGGCCCGCAGACCTTCAAAATTACCTTCTATGTGATGGACATTCAGCCAGCCTATAGCTGTTTGTTGGGTAGACCTTGGATCTATGCCGCTGGCGCTGTTACGTCTACCCTTCACCAGAAGCTGAAATTCGAGTAGGAGGGCCAAATCATCACTATCTACGGGGAAGAGGACATCTTTGTTAGCCATCTGGCTACGTACAAGTACATTGAAATGGATGGAGAAATCCATGAAACCATGAGCCAGGGGTTTGAGGCCCTGAACATTAATGAAGCATCTGTTGTACTGGGAACCTCCATAACGTCTTATCAACAAGCCAGGAAGGTTGTTGAAGAGGGTACTGCCCAAGGCTGGGGCAAGCTGCTGCCCGTGGAAAAGAAGGAAGACAGATTTGGGTTGGGTTACAAACCAACTCAACAAGATCAATCAGAGGCTGCTAAAGAGCCCAACTTTGTCAGCGGGGGGGATGCTCACCCTGAATGTTGTGAACAACTTGGAAGATGAGTCGGAAGATGAGCGCAACCTGGAGAGCTGGATACGTCCAAGGACCCCGGGGAGCCATATCTCAAACTGGTCTTCCCAGGAAATTATAAGGGTTACTCCTGCAGAGTAATTATTATTTCCTGTATTTTTAAGCATGCATCAAGTCTTGCATCTTGCCCAAGATGTCAAGACTCATTTTGTAATCGGGCCATCTTGTAATTTTGTGCAAATAGATCAATCAATGAATATCGGACATCTTTTGCAAATGAGTCTTTTCCTTTTCCGCTCACTGTTTTTCATTTTTCTTTTTGTACAAAAATAAAATGGCAATGTTTTCCAAAATGATAACTTCATTTCACTTTTTTCTAAAACAAGATTAAAATCGAACACTAAAATGAACAATCTAAACCCTTGCAGAGAGTGCCTTTCAGAATGCACCGACAACAACACAGCTATGACTCTGTATGACTTTGACAATCCAATCAATCAAGCTGATGAAGGGGTTGAAGAAGATTATGAGCTTCCTGAAGAGCTAGCCAGGTTGTTAAGGCAAGAGGAGAGGGTTATCACCCCTCATCAGGAGGAGGTTGAAACGGTTAATCTTGGTACGGAAGAAGATGTGAAAGAGGTTAAAATCGGGGCCTGCTTACAAGATTCAGTAAAAGAGCAACTGATTGATATGCTTCGGGAGTATGTGGATGTCTTTGCTTGGTCTTATCAGGATATGCCAGGGTTGCATACCGACATTGTCATGCACAAGCTGCCACTAAAAGAAGACTGCCCACCAGTAAAACAGAAGTTGCGCCGTACTCGCCCAGATATGGCAATGAAGTTAAAAGAAGAGGTACAAAAGCAGTGGGACGCCGGTTTCCTTGCTGTGACTAGCTATCCGCCGTGGGTTGCTAATATTGTACCTGTGCCTAAGAAAGACGGCAAGGTAAGGATGTGTGTGGACTACCGGGATTTGAACAGAGCCAGCCCGAAAGATGACTTCCCTTTACCTCACATTGATGTATTGGTTGATAATACGGCTCAGTTCTCGGTATTCTCCTTCATGGATGGATTCTCGGGATACAATCAGATCAAGATGTCACCTGAAGACATGGAGAAGACAACTTTCATCACACCCTGGGGCACATTCTGTTATAAGGTGATGCCATTAGGACTGAAGAATGCTGGTGCAACTTATCAACGGGCTATGGTAACATTATTCCATGACATGATCCACAAAGAAATTGAATGTTATGTGGATGACATTATTGCCAAATCCCTCACAGAAGAAGAACACCTGGTAAATCTGTTGAAGCTATTCAAGCGTTTGAGAAAGTACCAACTGAAGCTAAACCCCAACAAATGCACATTTGGGGTGCGATCCGGTAAGCTGCTGGGATTTATTGTAAGTGAGAAAGGGATTGAAGTTGACCCTGACAAAGTCAAAGCCATTTAGGAAATGCCTGCACCAAAGACTGAGAAAGAAGTTAGGGGGTTTCTAGGTAGGTTGAACTACATTTCGCGGTTCATATCTCACCTTACAGCAACCTGTGAACCTTTATTCAAGATGTTAAGAAAAGAACGAACGGTCAGGTGGAACGAAGACTGCCAGAGGGCTTTTGACAAAATCAAGGAATATTTACAGGAGCCTCCAATCCTTATGCCTCCAGTCGAAGGAAGACCTCTAATAATGTACTTGACAGTATTAGAAGAGTCAATGGGGTGTGTGCTGGGCCATCATGACGAGTCTAGTCGAAAAGAGTATGCAATATACTACCTAAGCAAAAAGTTTACCGACTGTGAACAACGTTATTCACTGCTTGAGAAAACTTGTTGTGCTTTAGCGTGGGCTGCTCGCCGACTAAGGCAGTATATGTTGACCCACACTACTTTATTGATCTCAAAGATGGACCCAGTTAAGTACATATTTGAGAAGCCAGCACTTACCGAACGTGTTGCAAGATGGCAAATGATTCTCACAGAATATGACATCCAGTACACCTCTCAGAAAGCCATCAAGGGCAGTGTATTGTCTGATTATTTTGCTGAGCAACCCATTGACGATTACCAGCCTATGAGATTTGACTTCCCTGATGAAGACATCATGTTCATAAAAACAAAAGATCATGAAGAGCCTGTTCACACTGAAGGGCCTGACCCGGAAGAAGAATGGACTATGATGTTTGATGGTGCTGTTAATATGAATGGTCGCGGTGTTGGTGCAGTGCTCATTACACCCAAGGGAGTTCACATGCCTTTCTCGGCAAAACTCACCTTTAACTGTACTAACAACGAAGCCGAATACGAAGCTTGTATTATGGGTCTTGAAGAAGCCATTGACCTCAGGATCAAGACTTTGACTGTATTCGGAGATTCAGCTCTGGTAATTAATCAAACCAACGGCAAATGGTACGCTCACCAAGACCATCTGATACCTTACAGGGATTATACAAGAAGGTTATTGACTTTCTTCACAACGGTCAAGCTTGAGTATACCCCTCGAGACGAAAATCAGTTTGCAGATGCTCTGGCCACCATTTCATCCATGATCAAAGTTCAAGCTGCCAACTTTGTGCCTCGGATATCAGTGTCCAAACTTGACAGACCAGCATACGTGTTCTCAGTAGATGTTGCCAAAGATGATAAGCCTTGGTTCCATGACATTAAGTGTTTCTTGGAGGATCAGACATACCCACCTGGGGCATCTTCCAATGATAAGAAGACTTTAAGAAGGCTAGCTGGTAGTTTCTTCTTGAATACCGACGGTTCCCTGTATAAGAGAAACTTTGATATGGTACTCCTCAGATGCGTTGATAGAACAGAAGCAGACTTATTAATGCACGAGGTGCACGAAGGATCCTTTGGTACCCATGCAGGAGGGCATGCCATGGCTAAAAAGTTGCTGAGATCAGGCTATTACTGGATCACAATGGATGCAGACTGTTGTGCTTATGCCAGAATGTGCCATAAATGCCAGATCTATGCGGATAAAGTGCATGTGCCACCAAATCCTTTGAATGTGATGTCTTCACCCTGGCCCTTTGCTATGTGGGGCATTGATATGATTGGCAAGATTGAACCGACTGCTTCAAATGGCCACAGATTCATCCTGGTTGCTATTGACTATTTTACCAAGTGGGTTGAAGCGGCTTCTTATGCGAATGTTACAAGGCAAGTGGTAGCCCGATTTTTGAAAAGAGATATCATCTGTCGGTATGGAGTGCCCGAGCGGATCATTACTGATAATGGTTCCAACTTAAACAACAAAATGATGGCAGAACTGTGTCGGGATTTCAAGATCCAACACCATAATTCTTCTCCTTATAGGCCAAAAATGAATGGCGCTGTTGAGGCAGCTAACAAGAATATCAAGAAGATTGTGCAGAAGATGGTAGTTACCTACAAAGACTGGCATGAAATGCTACCATTTGCCTTGCATGGGTACCGAACGTCAATCAGGACATCCACTGGGGCAACACCGTATCAGCTTGTTTATGGTATGGAAGCAGTCCTACCTGTTGAAGTTGAATTACCCTCCCTGCGGGTATTGATGGATGTTAAGCTGAATGAAGTAGAATGGGTCCGGTCCCGATACGAACAGCTGAGTCTGATTGAAGAGAAGAGATTAGCTGCAATTTGTCATGGGCAGTTATATCAGAAAAGAATGAAGAAAGCCTTCGATCAGAAAGTCAGGTTTCGAGAGTACCAAGTAGGAGATCTTGTGGTGAAAAGACACCTTCCTCCTCATACGGACCACAGGAGCAAGTGGACTCCGAACTATGAAGGGCCATTCGTAGTAAAGAAAGTTTTCTCCGGTGGAGCACTCATGCTCAGTACTATGGATGGTGATGATTTCCTGTCCCCTGTGAATTCAGATGCAGTTAAAAAATACTTCGCATAAAAAGACCCGCTGGACATAAAAACAGAATGTAAGTCCAGGCAAAAATATGGCATCCCGACGAGTCAAAAACAGAATAAAAGACTCGGGAAAAAATAAGGGAAAATAAACAAAAAAATGTACACCCGCTGAGTTGAAAAGCCGCATTGGACAACTCAGGCAAAAATGGGTATCCCGGTGGATTGAAAACCCGAAAGGGCGATCCACGCAAAATAAGGGAATAAGCGAACGACTGCATTTTGAATTCATCTGTATCACTTACAACCCGGCAAGCTCCGAAAGTTTCAAGCGACAGTCAGAATCAACCTTCTTCAGAAAGCAAGATGAGAAGAACGTCAATGTCATACGAGTCATAGCAAAAGGGGAAGCTCCTCGAAGCGTCATCAGCATTGCCAGTATCTTTCGTTTATCAATTTGTAACGATCCCCTCATTTCAGAGGATCCGTTTCTTTGACTGTATTCTTGCCAATTCAGGGCACACGAATTAATAAAATCAGATTTTCAGTCATGTTCCGTCTCATACATTTTATTTTTTTCATTTGCAAAATGTCCGATTTTCCTTGAGATATAGATTGCATAAATACAGATGCTTCTCTTCTAAAAAGCACATGCTTGCAGGAAATATATATGTTTACTCCCGGGAGTGTCTAAACTCCTATAATGGAATCCAGTAAGTGATACCTCGGGATTACTTGTGCGTTTCTCTGTCTTTTCAGGATTGTAGGTGTCCAAAGCGCAACATGGGGCATGAAAGCTTCTCCCTAGTAGGCTTCCAAATCATTGTTTCCTCAACACACCTTCCAAACTGCACTGGAAATGTTTTCTACCCATCAGAGTTGCCAGGCTTCACTTCTCCAGCACTTCCTTCAGAGCACCACCAGAAGGTATTCATATCCCCAGCTGAGTTGTCAAGTATCGTCCTCAGCAGGATCCCCGCAAAAATCTCTAAAAAGATCTTTCAGTGATCTTTCTTCTTCCCCAGCCAAATGCTAGACAGAGAACTACTTCCCCACATAGTCTCAACCTCTATCCAGCAAAGCAATGCCTGAAGATCTCACAATAGGGTGACGAAAGCTTCTACAAAGCCTAGCTGGGTCCCTCATCACCAAGGATAGGTCTATCAGTGACTTACTTCCCCAAGCAGAATCATATATCAGATCTATCAATGATCCTCCATCCCCAGCTGGGATGTCTACTTCAAGCAGATCAGCCAGAGATTTCCACAACAACGGGATCCGAATTCCGGATCGGTATCTTTTGCATAATCATAGCATTCGCATCATATTTCCCCCACAGAGCGTAGAATTCCGTCTAATACGGAGCATTATGGCAAAAATCAAACATATTGCATGATCATAAGCCATGTGTAAACTCAAATACTTGTAAATTTTGACAATCCATCAAAGATGCAGAAGACTTGTAAATTTTTACAAACAGGAACTTATATATTACAGATACTTCTCAACGCTCGTCCGTGTCATATCCCCAGCAGAAAGCCAAATCATCCCCTTTGCACTCACAGATTCATATGTATATACAAATTCCTTGACACCCGTCCGTGTCACCTTCCCCAGCATAGTTACTTGAATACTTGTTTATAATACACTTTTTCTGACACCCGTCCGTGTCATCTTATCCCCATAGATCTTCAGAACATCTCTTACATTTATACAACTTACACACTTCCCTTTATGATACTCGTCCGTATCATATTCTCCCCAGCAAGTTGAATACTCGTCCGTGTCTCACTCGTCACTTTTCGCTCTTACAGATACTCGTCCGTATCTTATCGTACCACTTATATCCCCTCAGATTCGACACTCGTCTGTGTTCTTTGTTAACCAGTTGGTACTCGTCCGTATCATCATCTCTGAACATGCGTCAAGCGTTTGTTTCTACTGATACTCGTCCGTATCATAAGGATGCTCGTCCGCATCTTTAATCTATACACCGTATCAAACACTTATGTCTTCTTGAATTTAGACACCCGTTTGTGTCTACTGTTCCCCAGAAGAGACCCAGCAAATCCCAGTGATTTTATTTCCTTACTATCTGACATTCGTCCTATGTCGTGATGTTTTTAGCAGCCGTCCCCTGCTAGGTGATCGTCCTTCACCTCCTGATGACCGTCCTTCATCATTTTATCCGATGGCTGTCCCCATCGTTGATCTTGTTATCTGACATTCGTCCTATGTCATGATAAACTCCGAGAGCAGCCGTACCCTGCTAGGTGATCGTCCTTCACCTCCTGATGATCGTCCTTCATCATACTTGTCCGATGGCCGTCCCCATCGTCGACCTTTCCTATCCGGAATTCGTCCTATGTCGCGATACTTTCGGCAGCCGTACCCTGCCCGGTGATCGTCCTTCACCGATAGATGACCGTCCCTCATCTTATCCCCAACAGAGCAGCCGTCCCCTGCTAGGTGATCGTCCTTCACCTCTGATGACCGTACCTCATCACTCATTTCATTTATGCCTTGAACTTGATGGTCGTCCCCATCATTTACCTATAATCCCCCAGAGAGTTCCATAGCTTTACCTGATGGGCATCCCCGTCATAATCTCTTATATCCCCAGCTTGTCGCCCGTCCCCGTCATTGCTTTATTTCCTGCATTTTCCCCAGCATGTCGGTCGTCCCCGTCATTGCTTCATCCCCAGCAGTCGTCCTCTGCTTGACGGTCGTCCTCCGTCGCCCGCACTTTATAATTATATTTTATTTTCTTTTACAATCTATATCCCTTTTCTTCTTCATTCTGTGAGTGCAAATTTTGGATTGTCATTGGTATTCAACCACAAGTTATCTTGTTTGCCTGTTAAGTCGTTGCTTACATCCTGCACAGCTAACTCATGCTTGAATAGGGGCAGCTGTAAACACCCCAAATTTTCCCTCACCCATTCACACCATGGCTTGTGATCTTTTCATATGCATAAGTTCAACAATATCATTCTCATATTGCATTTTTGCTTCACTGCATTGATTCTAAGTCATCTGCATCTAGGGTTTGTGACTTGAGCTATCCCTGAGCCACTTGAACCATTCCAAAGATCATCAATCACTTCAAATGGGTCCATGTATGTGCTAGCATCATATTATATCCCCACAAAGTCAAGAAAGTCAAAGAATCACAAGAACTGAGAAAGGCATGGAAGCAGAGCTAGGTTTAACTGCACAGATGACCTAAAATTAGGGTTTTGGTTTCAGAGGCCATAACTCCAAATATTTTTGTCATTCTTGATTCCATTGGTCTCTATATGTTATAGGGATCATGCATATCAATTTTCATGAAGAAATTCCATGGGGAAGGCATCTGATCAAGAGTTGACTTCTTGAGCAAGTCAGTGCAAAATCAGGGCATCTGAGGCCCCCAATGACCCAACCAATGGGTGTTCTTCATCATTTTGAATGTGTATGATCTTTATTTGATCATAGAAGATGTTAGAAGTTCACAAAATTGAAGAATTTCAAGCCATTTGCAAAGTTGCCATTTTGGGAAAATGACTTGTAATGGAAACTTGCCATTTTGGGAAAAATTTTCAACCCTTTCTTTTTGATTCAAAAATTCTTCAAATGAGAAAACTTTGGTCATGAAAGTTGTAGAATGGATCATTCCCTTTTAAAAAAGTACAAGAACTCATTCTAATTAATTTTTGGATCAAAAGTTATGGCTTTGCAAAGTTGGATAAAATCATTGAAATTTCACTTTTGCACAAAATGGAAAACTTGCAAATTCTCATGGCAAGCCTTTATGTGACTTCAATGTGACCTCTAATCCTCATACAAACACAATGCATGACTTAAAAATCAGTTTGGCCCAAGGGATTTCCCATTTCTATGCCTTGATTTTCAAGTAACCATAAGCCATTCTTCATAAAAGTGCAAAGAGGGATTTCTTGCAAAATGATTCTCAAAGGGATTGTATGACCTCTAGCTGGTCTCAAGACATTGCCATGACCTAATGAAGCATCTCACACCAAGAATTCAGCAAGACTTGTCACATGTACATGGCCAAAAATCATGAAATGTAACAAGTTGTCAAGTTGCAAAAACCCTTCCAACTTATGATCCAAATGATGCAGTCCTTCATGAATCATCCAAGGGCCATCCTTGACTCAAGCTGAGGCAGGACAAGCCTCAAGATTGCCTCTGACCCGTGCCATGCTTAGGGTACACCATATCTTGACTTTCTTGAATTTTGCCCATACCAATCCCACAGTGCCACACCAACTCTCTGCCCAACCAGAGTATGATATGTGGACATCAAGCAATCAAAGAACACACCATACACAAGCCGAATCCTCCCACATTGCAGCATATACAAAATCTGTCAAAAACCTTTCCCTCTTCGAAACACTCAACACAGCCATCAAACTTCAATAATTCCTTCACCAATCAACCATACACAACCCATAGAACAAATCCCACCCCTCACAATGGTCTGAAACACAACACACAAGAACCTCATTTCCTGCCATATCAGAACTGAACCTCTCAAACTAGCCACTTTCAACCCCATTCAAGCATTCCATTAGCCTCAGGAGGTTCAAAGGAGATCATTTGCACAAGAGGGAGGCTCTGAAAGCTCACTTTCGAAGGTCTCCAGCTCAGGTATAACCTAAGAACTTTTTTCTCAGAACTTCATTTTCTTGTTACAAAATGAATCTACATGCTGCACTGATCATCTAGATGTGTTTAGAATTGAAAATAAGTAAGAGATGACCATTTCATGTTGTTCTGAAAGTTTGCCCGTGTTTTATATTTTCCTTCGATTCAGGCTTGTGAGTGAAAATAAATGGATTTGAGATGAGGGGTTAGGTTTAGATTGATGAGAGGCTTGTTTTGGTGGAAGAAATTTCATGTTTAGTGACCTGTAGAAGATTCTAGGGTTCATGCTCGCCGGAGAAGATGACCGGAACCACTGTTCCGGTCACCTGAGGATCATTAGCCCTAATTGTGTCATTAATGGGAGTTTGAATTTGGGCCTTAGATGAGGTAGACTGGGGTTGACTCCCGCGCGTGTGTGTGGTCAGGATCTTGCCATTAAACCCTAATCCCTGATTAATTAATTAAATTCAGTTTAATTAATTATAAAACTTAATTTAGCCAGTTTGAATCTGGGCCTTTGGATTTGGCGCGCAGTCAACCAGTCCAAACCCAGATTCAATCTCATCCTTCCATTGCGTTTACTTTTATAAAATTCAATTTTTATTCATTTATTTTGCATTTAATTTGTACATTTTATTTAAAATAGCAAAAACCATTTAAAAATTATGAAAATTTTTGTCAAACATTTCATTAATTTTTAAAACCCAAAAATATTTTTATTTTTATTTTTTGCACTGAAAATTATTTTTAAATCATTTAAATGTTTATTTTTAATTAATTAATGAAAATTAATTAATTAAAAATACATTTAAGTATTTAAAAATCATAAAAAAATCCACATTGCACTTAGAAACATTTAGAAACATTGTCCAACTCTCAAACCAAATTTCTTTTTTGTTCTTGATGCCTTTTGATCATTTTCATTGGAATTAATTTCATTTTTAGGCAATATTTTGGTTCAAACTTTGAAAAACCCCTTTTGCCTAACCATTGAGAGTTGGATGATGATTCTTTTTGCATTACACTCTTCATAGCATGTAGTTTATAGGATAAATTTGGTTTGATTTGATATTGCATTTTCATTTTGTTTAGCATTTTTCTTGATGAGGTACCCCAAAACCATAGTAATCTTAGGAAATTCATAACTTTCACTAGGTTAAGAGTTGGATCCCCTCTTTTGGGCAGTGAGCTTGTATAGGTTTAGGGTATCTTTGATTGCATTTTCAAATTTTTATCATGTCATTTGCTTCTGGTTTTGGATTTTTGCTTTGTATGATGCATGAAACCCTAATTTGTACCTTCCTTTGCATCCATCTTTCATTTGCTTGCATCCAATAACTTGCCATGACATTTTGTGCATCCACATGATTCATAATACATCTTAGGACATATTAGAATCATGTTTGATCATTGCATCTTTCATTTTCCATGTTATATGTTCATATCATTTCATAAACTTTCATGAACTTCCATGGTTCAATGCATGCTTCATTTGCATCCTTATGCTTGCTTGATCATTCTCATGTCTTGCCTCATGTTTGTATCATCTCTTAGCATCATTCACATCATGTAAATGCTTCTGACTTTGGTTTGCATCATGACATTTCATCTCATTTGCATTGCATTTCATTTCTTTTGGCTAACTTTTCAGGTGGTAAGTTGTTTTGAGAAGTGGATTTGCCTTCACTTCTCACAATCTCTTCTCATCTCTCTTGCATCTTTGCTGCATTTCATCTTGTGTATTGGGTTGAGCTTGCTCACTCATGATCATCTCTTACTTTCTTTCTTCAAGCAACTTGTCTTCTTAAGTGAAGCAAGTTGTTTTGGTTCTTATTGATTCTTCCTCCTTTGATCTGCTTCCTTACTGGTGGTTTCTCTGAAGATGTTCTTGCAAGCCTCATTAACCCTAGGAACAACCAAGCATGATAACAATTAGGGTTTAATTAGTCCCCCTTTAGTTTTACCTTTGTGTCATCTTTGATTCTTCTCTTCTCATCTCATAATCAAGGACTAAACCTTAAAGGTTTTAAGGCTTTGTGATTAAGCTTATGCCTGCATCCTTCTATTAGGATGGAGTGTATAACTTTAATCCTAAGTGTTAAACCCTTAATGTGTTTAAATCCTTTAATCAATCCATCTAATAATCACTAAGACATCAAGCTTGTAACTTGGGCCTTGCATTAGGGTTCTAATTCTTCCTTAATGGGTTAAGAAGGACTAACCCTAGTGTTAATGGACAAGTCCCCCTCAAGTTGTCTTACAAACCCTAAAAATCATTTCTTAATCTTATCATTGACTAAAATCCACTTTAATAAAGGTTTTGTTTTGTCATGAGGTTAATCCCTAATCATGGATTAAGTTGAGGAGTCTTTCTCAGCTTAAATGTTCTCATCTATTATCCTTCTATTAGGATGGTGTAATGAGTCCATTAAATCCTTGATTATGGCTTAAACTCATTACTTAACACTAAACAAAAACAACAAAAACATCTAAATAAATACAAGTAGGTTATTGATCTTAATCCTATACCGTGGCAATTAAGTGTGAAGTGCTTACTTCATACTTAAGGTATTCTCATTACCCCTAATCAAAGGGAGGATGTGATGAGTTTACTAACCCATTGGTTTAGGCCTAAGCTCATTAACTTATGACAAATCCCAAAAATCAATAAAAGATTGAAAACCAAAAAAAAAACAATAATCGTCTCCTCCGGGATTCTTTTTCTCATCTCATTCACTCTTAACCGAGAACTTGTTTCTTCCGTCTAATGCAAGCCAGTTTGCACCTGAGCCAGACAGGTCATACACTTGAGCATAGACAAGTGAGAAGCTCACAAGTCAATTTATCTTTCAGTCTCTTTGGGTCGAACTACGGTGTTCTGACTTCCTCATTGCACGAGAGGATACGTAGGCATAACTTAACAGTTATCGAACAAAAGTCTCTGTATATTCCCTCCTCTTTCAGCACTATTCTTTAAGCCTCATAGTCTTGAGCTTCATAGTCTTTCCTTACACTGACACTCTTTTATTCACTTCACACTTCTTTTCAGCACTGACACTTGTATCCTTTTTCCAGCTTTTACACACAAAATAGCACTGACACTACCCCTTTAAGCACAAATCTTCCAAGCGTGGATCCCGTCGAGTACGACGGACAATCTGGGTGCTAATACCTTCCCAGGTTGTAACCAACCCCCTTTCTCAGTCTCTCTGGTTTGCAACCGTCTTATCCATATCTTTCTAGGTCTATGCAGCATTACCTCTCCTCCGGGATAAAAATGCCTAGCTTGCGACTCTTGTCTTTCTGAGTTCACCCCTATGTGTTCTCTCCTCTTTCGCCGACCGTTCGCATCTGTACCCCTCTTGACCAGGTGTCATTTGATGGGAGCGACACCTCCCTAGCGTAGTCTCTATTCATTAGAACCCCTTTCTATCCGACATTCGTCCTATGTCGTGATACGTGAGCAGCCGTCACCTGCTAGGTGATCGTCCTTCACCTCTTGATGATCGTCCTTGATCATTTTATCCGATGGCCGTCCCCATCGTTGATCTTGTTATCCGACATTCGTCCTATGTTGTGATAGAATCTCGAGAGCAGTCGTACCCTGCTAGGTGATCGTCCTTCACCTCTTGATGATCGTCCTTCATCAATACTTATCCGATGGTCGTCCCTATCGTCGACCTTTTAGTCCGACCTTCGTCCTATGTCGTGACTTTCGGCAGCCGTACCCTGCCAGGTGATCGTCCTTCACCTTGGATGACCGTCCCTCATCCTTATCCCCGACGAAGCAGCCGTCCCCTGCTAGGTGATCGTCCTTCACCTTTGATGACCGTTCCTCATCATTTATTTCTTCAACCCGATGGTTGTCCCCATCATTTACCTTCAATCCCCAGAGAGTCTTATTACTTTACTTGATGGTCGTCCCCATCATGATACCTTTGTTTCCCCAGCATGTCGGCCGTCCCCGTCGTCGTTTTTTTCCCAACAGTCGTCCTCTGCTCGACGGTCGTCCTCCGTCGCCCGCACTTTATAATCATACTTTACTTCCTTTTGCAATCTATATCCCTTTTCTTCTTCATTCAGTGAGTGCAAATTTTGGACTGTCTTTGGTATTCAACCACAAGTTATCTTGTTTGCCTGTTAAGCCGCTGCTTACATCCGGCACAGCTAACTCATGTTTGAATAGGGGTAGCTGTAAATACCCCAAATTTGCCCTCACTCATTTTACCATGGCTTGTGATTCTTTTCATTTGCATAAGTTCAATCATACCATCTCATATTGCATTTTTGCTTCACTGCATTGGTTCAAAGTCATCTGCATCTAGGGTTTGTGATCTGAGCAATCCATGAGCTATTTGAGCCACTCCAAAGGTCATCAATCATCTCAAGAGGGTCCATGTATGTTCAATCATCATATTCTATCCTCCAAATATCAAGGAAGTCAAAAATCACAAGAACTGAGAAAGGCATGGAAGCATAGCCAAGCTTAACTGCACAGATGACCTAAAATTAGGGTTTTGGTTTCAGAGGCCATAACTCCAAATTTTTTGGTCATTCGTGTTTCTATTAGTCTCTATATGTTATAAGGATCATACATACCAATTTTCATGAAGAAATTCAATGGGGAAGGCATCTGATCACAAGATGACTTCTTGAGCAAGTCAGTGCAAAATCAGGGCATCTGAGGCCCCCAATCATCCAACCAAAGGGTCTTCTCCATCATTTTGGGTGTATATGATCTTTATTTGATCTTAGAAGAAGTTAGAAGTTCACAAAATTGAAGAATTTCAAGCCATTTGCAAAGTTACCATTTTGGGAAAGTGACTTGTAATGTAAACTTGCCATTTTGGGAAAGTTTTTCAACCTCCTCTTTTTGATTCAAAAATGCTTCAAATGAAAAATCTTTGGTCATGAAAGTTGTAGATTGGATCCTCCCATTTTCAAAAAGTACAAGAACTCATTCTAATTCATTTTAGAACAAAAGTTATGGCCTTGCAAAGTTGGGAAAAATCATGAAATTTCACTTATGCACCAAAGAGGGAAACTTGCAAAAACCCTTGCCAAACCAATTTGTTACTTCAAAGTGACTTCTAAGCATTACATAAACATAACACATGACCTAAAACTCAGAATGGCCCAAATAATCACTCATTTTCATGCCTTGATCATTGAGAAATCCAAAAGGGGCCAAAACTCCATGAAATTGCAAAACCCCCCATAAACTTCAATCCACTTGCTGATTTGCCTCAATCTCATTTCCATGGTTATCCTTGAATCAAGCTGCAGCAGACATGCCTTTGTCCTAGGCCTAAAACAGCCCATACCTCAAAGGACACATAGCCTTGACTTTTTGCAAAACAAGCCATACCAATCAGCATAGCCCACACCAACTCCACAGGCCTATCACATCTTGATACATGGACCAAACACAAGCCATTTGACATAAGAAGCAAGCCTGAAACCACAGCATCACCATAGTTCACAAAAACCACCCTCTTTGCATTTTCATTCGAAACTGATCACATAAGCCACAAACCTTAAAACAAACTTCATAGAACAACTCACCGTGATCCACTGATCATTTCCCAACCATCACCTTGCCCTGAAACCCTTCATATCAAAAATACGATTTTCTTCCCTCATTGAACTGAACTGTATCAAACTCACAAATTAGCCTCAAAACACTCCAACCAAGCATTAAAGCTTCTTCAAGGAGTTCATTGGAGGCATTTGGAAGCAGGAAAGCAGCCTGAAAGCTCTGGGGTTGAAAGCTTCATCTCAGGTAGCCATGTGAAAACATTTTTCCAGAACCTTTATTTTAAGTTCTTAATAGGTTGTGTTTGATCCCCTGGGTGTAATGAACTTGAAATTATTGAAAATGATGAAGAAATGAGGGTGTGTTTCTTGTCTGAAAGTTTTGCATATTTTGTTCTTTGCTTCGAATCACGTTTATGGCTGGAAATAAACTCCATTTGAGGATGGATTTAGGTTTAGGGGAGTGAGAGGAACAAATCTGGAGCTTTAGAGCAACAGAAATGACCAAGGGAGTGAGTTGAGATTTTTCAGGGAGGGATGTCACCGGAGAAGACGACCGGAGTTCTTCTCTGGTGACCTGAGAGTCATTAAATGTTAATTAGGGTTTAGTGGTAAGTTTGAACCTGGAGCGTACGATCTGGCTTCCCGCGCGTGAACCAATGGACCAGATTGCTCATTAAACCCTAATTCTATTTTAATCAGGATTAATTAATTAATTAATTGAGATTTATTCAGTTTGAATTGCAGCCCTCAGATCACGCGCCAAGTCAATTCCCGCGCCCAAGGTTCAAATCCCAGCCTTTGGATCAGTTGACTTTCCATTTAATTTGATTTTTATTTCATTTTCATTGCATTTTCTTTCTCATTTATTTTAAAATATCAAAACACATCACAAAAATTTTATTTTTTGCATGCTGACTTAAAATATTTTTCTCTTTCTGAAAATAATTTTATTTTTATTTTTTGCATAATTTTCGTATTTTAAAAATATTTAAATGTTTATTTTAATTAGTTAATGAGAATTAATTAATTAAAATAGCATTTAGGTTTCTAAAAATCACAAAAAAATTCACATTGTATTTTGATACATTTAGAAACATTATCAAACTCTTCAAATAAATTTATTTTTGGTTCTTGACATATTTTGACATTTTTCATTGGAATTAAAGTTCTTAAAAGGCAATATTTTTGTCCTAACTTAGAAAAATTCATTGGCATTGCATTCTTCATATCATGTAGTTTCTAGGGTAAAATTGGCATGAATTTATCTTTCATTTTCAATTTGTTTTGCATTTTTCCTTTTGTAGTGCCTTAAAACCCTAGCCAACTTGAGAAAATTATAACTTGTTTAGGGTTAAGAGTTAGGTCTCCCCCTTTGGGCAGTGAACTTGTATAGGTTTAGGGTGCCTTTGATCCCATTTTCAATTTTTTTTATCTTGTCATTTGCTTCTGATTTTGAATTTTGCTTTGTGTCTTGTGGATAAACCCTAATTTTTGCCTTCATTTGCATTCATCTCCCATTTGCTTGCATACATGAACTTGCCATGACATTTTGTGCATTCACATGACTTCTAAGACATATTAGGACACATTAAAATCATGTTTGATCATTTCATCTTTCATTTGCCATGTTGTGCATTCATTCCATTTCATAAACTTTCATGAACTTTCATGGTTTAAAACATGCTTCATTTGCATCCTCATCCTTGTATGATCATCCACAACTCTTGACATGTGTTTGAATTATCTCTTAGCATCATTGACATCATGTTTATGCTTCTGGTTTTGGTTTGCATCATTGCATTCATTTCATGTTCACTTCATTTCATTTCTTTTGCTAACTTTTCAGGTGGTAAGTACTTGAGAAGTGAATTTGCCTTCACTTCTCATAATCTTTTCTCATCTCTCTTATGCATTCATTGCTGCATTTTATTTGTGGATTAGAGTGAGCTTTCTCATTCATGTTCTCTCCTCACTTTCTTTCTTCAAGCAACTTGTCTTCTTAAGTGAAGCAAGTTGTCTTGCTTCTCTCTGCTTATCCTTTTCTTCCATCCTGCTTCTTCCTTGGTGGCTTTTCTCTTGAAGATCTTTTGCAAGCCTCATAAACCCTAGGAACATCCAAGTATGATCACAATTAGGTTTTGATTAGTCCCCCCATTAGTTTTACCTTTGTGTCATCTTTGAGTTCTCTCTTCTCATCTCAATAATCAGAGACTAAACTCTTAAAGTTTTAGGACTTTGGAATTAGGGTTATGCATGTATCCTTCTATTAGGATGGAGTGTATAACTTTAATCCTAAGTGTTAAACCTTTAATTTGTTTAAACCTCTTAATCAAAACATCTTAATAATCACTAATACTTCATCTTGTAACTTGGGCCTTACATTAGGGTTCTAATTCTTCCTTTATGGTTAAGAAGGACTAACCCTAGTGTTTAATGGATAAGTCCCCCTCAAGTTGTCTTGCAAACTTAAAACTCACTTCTTAATCTCATCCCTTAATTAAATCCACTTAATAAAGGCTTTGTTATATAATGAATTTAATCCATAACCATGGATTAAGTTGAGGTATCTTCCACAGCTTAAGTGTTCTCATCTATTATCCTTCTATTAGGATGGTGTAATGAGCCCACTAATCTGTGATTAGAGATTAAACTCATTACATAACACTAAACAAAAACCCAAAAAACATCTAAATAATCACAAGTAGGTTAATGATCTTAATCCTACATCATCATGGTAATTAAGTTGATATGCTTATCTCATACTTAAGTATGCTCATTATCCCTAATCAGGGAGGATATAATGAGTTTACAAGCCCTTGATTTAGGCTTAAGCTCATTAACTTATGCAAAACAACAAAAACAATAACAAAACTGAAAACACAAAAAACAAACAATAATCGTCTCCTTCGGGATTCTTTTCTCATCACACTCATTCACAAATGAGAACTTGCTTCTTCAGTCTAATGCAAGACAATTAGCACTCGAGCCAGACGAGTCATACACTTGAGCATAGGCAAGCAAGTAGTTCACAGTCAATTTTATCTTTCAGTCTCTTTGAGTCGAACTACGGTGTTCTGACTTCCTCATTGCACGAGAGGATACGTAGGCATAACTTAACAGTTATCGAACAAAAGTCTCTGTGTATCCCCCCCTCTTCCAGCATTATTCTTTAAGCCTCATAGTCTTGAGCTTCATATTATTTCCTTACACTGACACTCTTTTATTTCAATTCACATTTCTTTTGCACTGACACTTGCATTCTTTTCCAGCTTTTGCACACAAAATAGCACTGACATCACCCCTTTAAAACACAAATCTTTCATGCGTGGATCCCGTCGAGTACGGCGGACAATCTGGGTGCTAATACCTTCCCAGGTTGTAACCAACCCCCTTTCTCAGTTTCTCTGGTTCGCGACCGTCTTATCCATCTTTTCTTAGGTCTATGCAGCATTACCTTTCCTTCGGGATAAAAATGCCTAGCTGGCGACTCTTTTCTTTTCAGTTCACCCCTGTGTGTTCTCTCCCTTCGCCGACCGTTCGCGTCTGTACCCCATTTGACTTAGCCTCATTTGGTGGGAGCGACAGTAGGCAACGGGGTAGGACCCGTTCGAGCACAATCTTTATTTTCCCTACATTTGTTTCCTTTTCATTTCTTTTTCAGTTCCCTTTTCTTTCCCTTTTCCAGTTCAGTTCATTTTCTTTGCAGCAACTTTCATTTCTTCACCCCTTTGAAATAGTTTCTTTGCAAGCGTGGATCCCGTCGGGTACGGCGGACGATCTGGGGTGCTAATACCTTCCCAGGTCGTAACCGACTCCCGAATCCAGTTTCTTTGGTTCGCATGACCCGTGTCCTTCCTTTTTTTTTTCTTTTGGTTTGTGCAGCATTACCATTCCCGTTCCTTCGAGATAAAAATGCCTGGCTGGCGACTCTACCTCTTTCCGCTCCACTTTCGCGTTTGTACCAGGATGGAAATCCGGGGAGCGACACTAAATCATTGCATAAGATGTTTCCACAGCTACCCATCAATACCAAGAATGCTTCGATCGGCCACTCAAGTCCAAAAGTATGCATCTTAAAAAAATCTAATTTTCAAAACTTAACAACGTTAATCAGTCACCACCAGGAGAGTAACCGATTACTCAATAGAGAAGCAACTTTCGATCTTCATTGCTACCTAAGCCTCTCAACTCATTCCAATCACAACCAAAAGTTACAACCATCACCAACAGATGATTCCAACCGACTAAAGCTGAAAGAAAACAGCGGACGAGTTACGGTTAAAGGACTCGTCGTCATCAATCCAAGAAATAGGTTGCTGCAAACCAGATTACAAATTCAATTGATACATGAGCAAAAGTCTAGTGCAAGGTGATGACCATTTAACTCGACCTCCACAATTTCTTTCTTTACATCAAAAAATTTCTTAACCAAGTCAACAATATCCCTAGGAAATTCCTTCCATCCACCACTCTCGTAGATCAACAAATGTTCAGGACGTTCACTTCTTAAAATTCATATAATACCGAATTAACGATTGTCCAAACTAAGTCTCTGAATCTGTAGGCTTGCCTTATCCTTATTCAATCTCATTCGTTGACAATCTTGTCCTTGGCGATACTAGTGGTGTCCATGGAGGTAACACTGATCATAGAGCTCCATTTGGACATGTAGCATATCAAGAATCAAGCACTCGCTTCAGATGAGCATAGAACATCCAATGCCTTCTCATATTGCGCGATCAATGTCGTCTCCATACCGTATTAACTTCACGCTCTGCGGTAATCTTCTCTCACTCAAATACAAGCCATCATACTAGAACTTCTTACAAATCCAATGTGTTTACTCTAACACTTAACACAACTTCATCAAGTCCATACCTCATATATCTCATATCGCTAAATAGAGCTTTTTCTTTCCTTCTTCCGGGGTATACTTGTCTCGCTTGAAATGTGTAATCACATCCTCGTGTTTCTTTCCACATTTTGCCACCACTTTAGGTTCCCAAAAGAAAATGAACATTCTTTACTCGTAACTCTTATCCATATAAAAGGTATTATCCGAATACATTCCTTGAAGTACCCTCGCTCATCCAAGATGCCACTACGATCTTAGGTCCGAAACACTAACAATTAACTCATTCCTGAACCTTAAGTCACACGTTCCATAAAACATCTTCTCTTCCTGTGAAATGAAACTCCTCAACACTATTGTCCATACCAGTGACCAACATTGATCCACCAGTGACTTTACTTATTTCGTGGGACACTGACCACTCATCCTGTAGATACTTGTATCTTTCAAACACTATCCATTCCAAAGGATTTCTCAAACAACATACTACTCTGCAACTCCATGTTACAGGAAGTAGAACTCTTATGAATACTCCAGTTGAGCTGACCAAAGCTCCCTCTGCTAATTCTTGGCTTGATCCCACCCTCAAAGCACAAGTTGCAACGACACTACAAAATCCTCATGGTCGCACAACCATGATCCTAACTACCACATACATAGCACTAGGTTGATCAGAACCATTACTACATAGTATGATATTAAGAATCATACCGGCCAGACACACTTAAAAGGCATGAAAGATTTACTTATGATGTTTCAAGGCTAGGTCGAGGATACGACCTTCTCTGATACCAACTGTAACACCCATATAATATATACCTAGAATAATATCATACGGAGTTAATTTTTGGTACTGACACCATCATAAATACCTACTAGTATAATTCACATTCTTGTCTAATACTAAAAACAATACAAACTATGGAACAAGACATGGAAATCATACTAAAATAAAAACTAAGAATAATACAATATCCATTATTGTACAAAGATAAAGAAATACACAACGAAAGACTAATTCTATGCTTCACTTGAAACATCCCGAGCATAGCTCAACTTGTAAATCAAACCTGCAAAAGTAACCTGAAAAGCAACAACAATAGTGGGGTGAGATAACAACATCTTAGTGGGTTCCCTATCTTAGAGTCCTCTCGGCTCTACAAGGTTCTATCAAACCTAACTCAAGTCGGGGGAAAAGGAATACGACCTTGAGTTCACACATCTCACCCTATGAGACATTAACACAAGTTAACAACTCACAATCTCACACTCATTTGGGACCACGTCCAAGAGTCCTATAAATCATACTATCACTAGTTAGGATATTACCTTTTTACTTCCCATGGGACTTGGTATGACACCCATCTCAAGCCTAAGGTCATTTCTCTATAAGGAAATAAAACAAGATGGAATATCCATATAACATTCTCGAAAATTCACATGGGACTCAATGTAATACCCACCTCAAGTGTAAACCATGCTTCCCGTGGGACTCAATGTAATACCCACCTCAAGACTTATCATTTGCTTCCCGTGGGATTCAGTGTAATATCCACCTCAAGACTTATCGTTTGCTTCCTGTGGGACTCAGTGTAATACCCACCTCAAGACTTATCGTTTGCTTCCCGTGGGACTCAGTGTAATACCCACCTCAAGACTTATCGTTTGCTTCCCGTGGGACTTAGTGTAATATCCACTTCAAGAATTACCATTAGTACAATGAAATACATGCTAAGAGAACATACTTAGACATCAATCGTACGACAATACCATCTAACAATTTCTAGTTACATTACTAGGCCATACTATTGGTTTATGGTAAGTTTTCCTCACTCTTTCTCCATTCTTGATGCTTTTAAAATATATGATTTGTGATCACATAATCTAAATCTTTAATTTAATTATCACAATTAAACTAATCTTAACATGATCTCATTGTCTCTACTCTCAATCAATCCTCATGATTAGACATACTTCACGCAATCGATTAATACCCCAATTCCTTAACTTTACATAATTACGGTTAAACGGAAAAGTCGGGTAAAAGTCAAGTTAAAATAATATTTTTCGGCATCATGTGAAAGTACATAATTTTAGCTTTCCAACGGCATAAAGAACGCTTAAATTGGATAACCGAGTAAAAAGTTATGAATTTTCAAAGTTTGGAAAAATAAACATTTTCTCACACACTTACAATGTTAACAGGTTAACCAATTCTGTTAACCGGTTAACTAGACTAAAACAGTGGCAGTAGTGCATTTTCAAACGCTTTAATCGGTTAACCAATTCCGTTAACCGGTTAACCGAACCCAGACAGCAGCAGTAACACGTTTTAACATAGAAGAACCTCCAAAAATCATCTCAAACCAATTCCAAACATTACCTATCATCCAAACAATATTACATAAGGTTCCTACACCTAGAGGCAACATATTCAGGCATTTATATCAATTTCTAACCGTTTAATTTACCGATTTTAGGATTTTTCATAAAATTGACCTAGAACTCATAAACCCTAAAAATCTACCAAACCAAAAGTAAAAGTTTCTAGCTATAAACCCACCTTGTCAATGAAGAGGAGGTTGGTGAAGATGAAGATTCGATGAAGAAATGGTGATGATTCCTGACCTTGAAGCTTTTAGGTTTTCCTCTTCTTCCTTTCCTCCATTTCTCTTATCTTCTCTTTCTCTCATTTTTCTTCCTTTCTTCTTACTAACTTTCTTTTCCTTTCTTTTTCCTTTTTATATCACATAACTTGTTTTTCTTATTAACCAAACAAATTATATCTATCAATTAGTAATATTAACGGGTCCAATTTGAGAGTATTAAAAAATGTCTCTGAGCTAAAAATATTTAATAAAGCTTCTGACTCAGATGATACTAATTAATCCTAATTAATATTATTTAGAGCATTTAATTAAATACAGGGTATTACAGAGAGAAAATACTCAAGTTGAGAAAGGCAAAAACACTAAGGGAAACTAAAACTCACCCTATGTTATGTAATGGAGATCCTAAGGTTAGCGAGGTTTGAAGAACTCTAAACCTAGAAGAAGAGAGAAGAAGAACAAGTTCTAACTCACTTCAAGGATTGAAGATGAGATTAGAACTAAAAGGGATGAAAGGAAAGTGAAATGTCAAAGAAGCATAATGTCGCTCCCGAAGATTTGCATCCTGGTACAAGCGCGAACGGTCGGCGAAGGGAACAGTGAGAACACACAGCCGTGAACTCACTGGAGATGAAAAGAGTCGCCAGCTAGGCATTTTTATCCCGGAGGAAAGGCAATGCTGCATAGACCTGGAAAGATATGGATAAGACGGTTGCGAACCAGAGAGACTGAGAAAGGGGGTTGGTTACAACCTGGGAAGGTATTAGCACCCAGATTGTCCGTCGTACTCGACGGGATCCACGCTTAAAAGATTTGTGTTTTAAAGGGGTAGTGTCAGTGCAATCTGTGTATAAAGAGCTGGAAAGCAATATGTAAAGTGTATAAGTGGTGTGAAGTATGAAAGTGTCAGTGTAAAGACAAGAATAAGATGCTCATGATAATGAGGCTCAAAGAATAATGCTGGAAGGAGGGGGAATATACAGAGACTTTTGTTCGATAACTGTTAAGTTATGCCTACGTATCCTCTCGTGCAATGAGGAAGTCAGAACACCGTAGTTCGACCCAAAGAGACTGAAAGATGAATTGACTTGTGAACTGCTTGCTTGTCTATGCTCAAGTGTATGACCTGTCTGGCTCAGGTGCAAACTGTCTTGCATTAGACGGAAGAAGCAAGTTCCCGTTTGTGAGTGAAGGTGATGAGAAAAGAATCCCGGAGGAGACGATTATTGTTTGTTTTTGTGTTTTCAGTCTTTTATTGCTTTTGAAAGTTTGTCATAAGTTAATGAGCTTAAGCCTAAACCAATGGATTTAGTAAACTCATCACATCTTCCCTCTGATTAGGGGTAATGAGAATACCTTAAGTGTGAAGTCAGATTCTCACACTTAATCACCTTTTGATGTAGGATTAAGATCATTAACCTACTGTAAACACCCCAAATTTGCCCTCACTCATTCACACCATGGCTTGTGATCATTCTCATATGCATAAACACAATCATATCACCTCACATCTCATTTTTGATTCACTGCATAGCTTTCAAGGCATCTGCACATAGGGTTTGTGATCTGAGCAATCCCAAAGCATCTTGAGCCATTCCAAAGGCAACCAATCAACTCAAAGGGGTCCATGTGTGTTCTTATATCATATTTCATCTCCTCAAAGTCAAAATTGCAGAAGAATCACAAGAGCTAGGGTTTGAGTGGATGCAGAGCCAGGTTGAACTACACAGTTGACTGAAAATTAGGGTTTTGGTTTCAGAGGCCATAACTCCAAATTTTTTGGTCATTCTTGTTTTCATTGATCTCTATATGGTATAGGGAGTATGCATATCAATTTTCATGAAGAAATTCCATGGGGAAGTCATCTGATCAAGAGTTGACTTTTCAGACAAGTTAGTGCAAAATCAGGGCATCTGAGGCCCCCAATGACCCAACCAATGGGTGATCTTCATCATTTTGAGTGTATATGATCTTTATTTGATCATGGAAGAAGGTTGAAGTTCATAGAAATCAAGAATTTAGGGTTTTTGCAAAGGTTGACTTTTTGGGCATAGTTGACTTTTCAAGAATGCATCATTTTAGGTCAATTTTCAAGCTTTGATTCTTGGTCCAAAAAGGCTTCAAATGGAAAAAATTTGGTCATGAAAGTTGTAGATCTCATCTTTCCCTTTCCAAAAAGTACAAGAACATGACCAAACTCTTCTTGGATCAAAAGTTATGGTGTTGAAAAGTTGGCAAAAATCATTGATTTTCAAGTTATGCACTAAATGGAAATTTTGCAAAGTCATGAACCAATGCATTATGTGACTTCTAATTCATCTCAAACCAGCACACAAACTTTCTCTAAGCCACAAAATCAGATTTGAACCAAGATCACATGTGCTTAGTTCATGTAACAAGGCATTTTTCATGAAAATCCATAAAGTAACCAAGTTGCAAAACTCATGATCATGCTTCACCAACTTGCTGCATTGGTCCTTGAATCAAGCCAGCCTCACACACTCACCATGCTGCGCCAGCCCTAGCCCTTGTACTTGCCTAGTATCAAGCCCATGCTTCTCTTACAAGATTTTTGACTTTTGGCAAAAGCAAACTTACCAATCACAAAAGCACAAGTCACATCCTCTGACCAATCAGATTTGTTTATGTTATCCCTTTGCAAGCTAAAGACATCACTAAGCAAGGCTGAAACATATACATTCATCACATACACAAAAACTCACCATCTTGCAACTTGCTTCGAATTCCTCTCCACAGCCACTAAACATTCAAGCCAACTTCACCAATCATCTCACCTTGCTCCATAGACCTCAAACCACCCAAAGCACAAGCCTAAAACAGCCAGATTACTCCATAGCCATTTCTCACTCCATTTTGCAGTTTCATTCGAAACTCTCATCCTAGCTCACAAACACACAAACGAACACCACAAACCTTCTCCATTCATCATCAGGACCTCAAACCTTCATTCACCATGACCTGAAAGTGCCAGAATCTCCATTGCCATTTTTGACTGAACTGAAACAGGAGCTTTCGAAACTCATCATCAAGCCAACTTAAACTCCATTTGAGCATTCAAACATCATCAAGAGGTTCTAAGGAGTAGATTGCACAAGGAGAGGTGGCCAGAAAGTTCCTAAACTGAAAGCTTTGAATCTCAGGTAGCCTGAAATTTATTTTTCCAGAAGTTGCTTTTCTTGTTACAAACTTGTTCTACTAGCTTCACTGATCATTCTGGTACCATTGGTTTTGAAAATGGTTGTGATTTGAGCATTTAATTTGTTTCTGAAGCTTGCGTGACCTAGAACTTTCTTTCTTCGATTCAGCTTGTTTAGGAAATATAAATTTGTTTTGAGAGAGGGGTTTGATTCGTGAGAGTGTAAGGATCATTTCCCAGTTTCTATTTTTCATTTTTGATGCGTTTTTAGGAAGTTTGAAGTTTTCAGGGGAGGAGGTCACCGGAGAAGACGACCGGAGCTCGTCTCCGGTGACCTGAAAGTGATTAGTCATTAATTTAGGGTTAGGGCAAAGTTTGCATTGAGACCCTTGGATCTGGCTTCCCGCGCGCGTGTGTGTGGTCTAGATTGCATCATTAATTCATAATCAGGATTAATTAAATTAATTAATTGAGTTTTAGAAGTTTGAATGTGAGCCTTAGATCTGCGCGCCAAGTCAATGGTCCATTCCCCAGAATCAATCTCATCCTTCCATTCTGTTTACTTTTTATTTTATTTAATTTTATTCATTTTTCTTTCATTTAAATTGCATAATTAATTTAAAATAGCAAAAAATCCTTAAAAATTATGAAACTTTTTCCTTAAAGTTTTAATAATTTTTTAAGACCCAAAAATATTTTTATTTTATTTTTTATCATTAAAAAAGTATTTTTAAATGTTTAAAAGATTATTTTTAATTGATTAATGAGAATTAATTAATTAAAAATACTTTTAGGTATTTAAAAATTACAAAAAAATTCATGACATGTTCTAAGACATTTAGAAACATTGTCCAACCTTCAAACCAAATTTCTTTTTTGATCTTGATGCATTTTAAGAATTTTTCATTGAATTAAATCATATTTTGTGCATTATTTTGATCATAAGTTCAAAAATTCATTTCTGCCTATTGGTGAAGGTTGAGACATTGATTCTTTTTGCTTTGTCTTGTGTTTGGAATGTAGTTTCTAGGGTAAAAAGGCCATGAATTGTTCTTGCATTTTCAAATTGTTTGGCATTTGTTTTGTTAAGAACCCTAAAAAACCCTAATAACTTGCAAAATTCATATCTTGAGTTTGGTTGAGAGTTGAGAGCTCCCCTTTGGGCAGTGGCTTGTTATAGGCCTAGGGTTTCTTTGAGTGCCATTTTCCATTTTTACTTTAGGGTTTTGCTTCTGTTTTTGGTCTGTGTTTGATGTTTGATCCATAAACCCTAATTTGGGCTTTCATTTGCATCCCTCTTGCATTTCCTTGCATAACATGACTTGTCTTTGCATTTTGTGCATTCTTATGATTCATTTGACATCTTAAGACATTTAGAAAGCATGTTTGGTCATTGCATTGCATATTTGCCATGTCATTTGTCTTGTATGATTCATAACTTTTCATGTTTGTTCATGCTCCTTAGCTTGCATCATTTGCATTCATGATCTTGTATGAACATCCCCATTGTCTTGCCTCATGTTTGCAGCACCTCATAACATCATAATCATCATCAACATGCTTCTGGTTTTGCTTAGCATCATGCCATTTCATGTCATCTAACATTGCATTGCATTTCTTTCTAACATTTCAGGTGGTAAGTAAACTTGGGAAGTGAATTTGCCTTCACTTCTCATAACTTTTCTTTTCATCTCTCTTGCATCCATTGCTGCATTCTTCTATGTGTTTGAGATTGAGCTTGCTCATTCTTCTTCCTCCCACTTTCTTTCTTCAAGTGACTTGACTTCTTGAATGAAGCAAGTCACTTTGCTTCTCTTGATCCTGTTCATCTGCTTCCTGGTGGTTCTTCTGAAGATTGTTCTTGGAAACCTCACAAACCTTAGGATCAACCAAGCATGACAATGAATTAGGGTTTTGATTAGTATCCCCTCATAGTTTTACCTTTGTGTCTCTCTTTGAGTCTTCTCTTCTCATCTCATAATCAGGGACTAAACCCTAAAGGCTTTAAGACTTTGTGATTAAGCTTATGCCTGCATCCTTCTCTTAGGATGGAGTGTATAACTTTAATCCTAAGTCTTGAACCCTTAAGGTGTTTAAATCTCTTAATCAATTCATCTAATAAATATCAAGACATCACACTTGTAACTTGGGCCTTGCATTAGGGTTCTAATTCTTCCTTAAGTGGTTAAGAAGGACTAACCCTAGTGTTAATGGACAAGTCCCCCTCAAGTTGTCTTACAAACCATAAAATTCACTTCATCATCATACCATTAACTAAAATCCACTTAATAAAGGCTTGTTTTGTCATGGGTTTAATCCCTAATCATGGATTAAGTTGAGGAGTCTTCCTCAGCTTAAACATTCTCATCTATTATCCTTCTTTTAGGATGGTGTAATGAGTCTGTTTAATCCTTGATTATGGCTTAACCTCATTACTCAACACTAAACAAAAAAAACACCAAAAACATCTAAATAATCACAAGTAGGTTAATGATCTTAATCCTACACCGAAGGTGATTAAGTGTGAGAATCTGACTTCACACTTAAGGTATTCTCATTACCCCTAATCAGAGGGAAGATGTGATGAGTTTACTAAATCCATTGGTTTAGACTTAAGCTCATTATCTTATGACAAATCTTCAAAAAGCAATAAAAGACTGAAAACACCAAAAACAAACAATAATCGTCTCCTCCGGGATTCTTTTCTCATCACACTCACTCACAACCGAGAACTTGCTTCTTCCGTCTAATGCAAGACAGTTTGCACCTGGGCCAGACAGGTCATACACTTGAGCATAGGAAAGTAAGCAGTTCACAAGTCAATTCACCTTTCAGTCTCTTTGGGTCGAACTACGGTGTTCTGACTTCCTCATTGCACGAGAGGATACGTAGGCATAACTTAACAGTTATCGAACAAAAGTCTCTGTATATTCCCCCTCTTTCTAGCTTTATTCCTTAGCCTCATTATCATGAGCATTTCATTCCTGGTCTCACACTGACACTGTACATTTATACACATCACATTTCTTTACACTGACACCTGTACATTCTTTTCCAGCTATTTTATACACAGATTGCACTGACACTACCCCTTTAAAACACAAATCTTTTAAGCGTGGATCCCGTCGAGTACGACGGACAATCTGGGTGCTAATACCTTCCCAGGTTGTAACCAACCCCCTTTCTCAGTCTCTCTGGTTCGCAACCGTCTTATCCATCTTTTTCTAGGCCTATGCAGCATTGCCTTTCCTCCGGGATAAAAATGCCTAGCTGGCGACTCTTTTCATCTCCAGTGAGTTCACGGCTGTGTGTTCTCATTGTCCCTCTCGCCGACCGTTCGCGTCTGTACCTTCATATGATCCATTTTCATTTGTCGGGAGCGACAGCTTGGCGACTCTGCTGGGGACGCTTAGACTGCAACCAGGGCTTCTGGTTCTTTTTGTGGGTTCCTCCTAGCGCTTGATTGACTTGTGTTTACTAGGGTGTTATGTGCTTGTTTGTGCTTGTATTTATTTTTGTTTATTGCTTTATGTACAGTTGCTTTACTGCTTTCTTTACTGCATTTATATATCATATTGTCATTGTTGCTGGCTGGATCTGGTTTCTTGTTTTGGTGGGTGGGTGATTCATTGAGAGTTAAGGTCCTATACCTGGGACCTGAGTGACACCTAGGCTAGAGTGAATCATATTCTTTCCCATTCCATTTCGGTCTGGTGCGGGAATATGAAACACGGTTCAGATATGGGTTTCTTCTTGAGAACTCTGTGTTGCAGATTTCCTGCAATGCTAGGGCTATCTGGGAAGCCTGCTAAGTCTGGATGACCTTTTAGTATTGACCTTCAGAAACTGAGGTGAATTAGAGGAGGAATTGTTATGGTTGTTGTAAACACTGTACCTCCGGGTTAGAAGTGTTTACACTTCTCATAACTAATCCAAGTCTGAGGATCCTTGTTCTAGATCATCACCTGTGAGGGGGTTGGGCTGTTTACAGGTTTGCAGGTACCTTGACCTCAGAATACCCTGTTACTTTGACTTTGTTAAGAATACTCCATGTTGGACAGTTCTTGTGATTCTAAAACCCTGGACATGTGGCTCTTTATTTGAGTCCCCCACCTTGGTTACTGGATTTATAGACCTCCATCTGGAATTCTTGAACACACATGGATCTATACTAAGGCAGTTAATCAGATCCAGCTCAGTCACAAACCCTTGCATTTCATTTGCATGCATACTCATTGCATCATATTAACATTTGCTTATTTGTGTTTCAGGGTATCCATATTCATCTGGTTTTGGTTTTGACCCCATCTGCAGTTTTGACCTATCTCCACCAGCACTTGCTTCAGTTTGTCAGCCATATACTTCAGTTATTAGCACTAGCCAGCCAGTGGCCCACTCCTCAGCATCTTCATCAGCACTTATTCTACTCAGTCCTCAGCATCATGGCTCCAAAGAAAAGCAACATCACCTATCATTTCTTCCAACCAGACTTATCAGACATCAGGAGGATCCAAACCCTGATCACTCCAGATCACATGCCTTTGTTCAGGGAGCATTATGGGGGTATACTCGACTTGGTCATGGATCTGGACCCTTCACAGAGGAGCCTCATCCACACCTGCATTCAGTTCTATGACCCCCCATTGAGATGTTTCACCTTTCAAGACTTTCAGTTGGGACCCCTATTAGAAGAATACTCATCTTTGATTGGTTTGCCTATCAAGAGGGAAATCCCTTTCAACCCTGAAATGGTCTTTCCAAGCAATGGAGAGGTAGCAAAAGCTTTGTATCTGGAGCCTGTTTTGATTGAACAGCATATGACCTCTAAAGCTGGAACCCCTGGATTTCATCTGGACTTCCTGATTTCTCAAGCTAGTCTGAAGGCCTCTTTGGGGGAGTGGAAAGCTGTCTGTGCTCTGTTGGCCTTAAGTGTATATGGAATTGTGCTGTTTGCAGATGAGCCCCGTTTCATTAGCAAGAATGCAATCCACTTGTTCATCCTGAAGAACCCTGTGCCAACTTTACTGGGTGATCTCTATTACTCAGTACATCAGAGAAATGAGAAGCAGAGGGGAAGATTAGTGAGGATTTGTGCTCCATTATTCCATGCTTGGCTTCTCAGGCATCTACCCAGGACAGATGCATTTCTAAATCCTCATCAGCAAAGCAACTGGGCTAAAAGACTCACTGTCCTAACTTCAGCAGACATCAGATGGTGTACTCAGAGCACCAAAGGCAGAGATATAATCACCAGCTGTGGGCACTTTCCCAATGTGCCCTTAATAGGAGTTAAGGGAAGTATCAACTACAACCCTCTGCTGTTCAGGAGACAATTGGGCTATGCACTGGTTCATACTCCTAGGGAACAAGATTTGGTGGAGACCCTCTACTGTGAGAACAAGTTTAGTTTGACTGTTGTTAGGCAGGCTGCCTGGGCCTGGGATCATGTTCAAACCAAGGGAATCACCATTCTGGGGAAGTGCAATAGTGTGGCATCAGTCCAATATTATGAGTGGTCCCATGCCAGGGCCCAATTCTCTGGAATGCCCTTTACCATAGAAGACATGCCTGAGTCATCTTCAGCACCGCCCCCTGCCACTATCAGTTTGGAAGAGTTTGAAAGCTTGAAAGAAAGGAATGATAAGTTAACCCAAGCCTTGCAGAAGACCCTCCGGGAGAGGAGTGAAGGTGTGAGGGAGATTGAAAGATTGGAGAAGTTAAGAGTGGAACACATGACTAAAATTGAGAAGTCTGGAGATTATATCAACAAGTCCAAAGCTGGTGAACAGATTCTGAAGAATGCTTGTAAAGAAGCCCAGTTCCAAAGAGCAAGAACAGACTTGTATTTGAAAGAGAGTCAGGCCAGGTGGGTCCGGATCACTGAGGCCCGTACTCTAGAAGACAAGAGAGCTCAAGACAAGATGGAACAGATGGAAAAAGCCCTGGCAACAGCCCAGAAGGAAATATCAGAGCTGAAAATCAAAGCAGGAGTGAAGAGGTCTAAGGACCAAAGTCAGAACAGGAAGTTGACTGCAGCTGTTGCAACAAGAAACCTTCTCATCAGAAGTCTCACGGAGCATCCGGCTGATCCTGTGACCGAAGCACTTCTCAAGGAAGTTCGTGAGGATGAGTTTGGCCTTGGAGTTTGATCATTTGCTTGTTGTTGTTCCTTTTCCATGTACTTTTGCTTTTTGTGATGTATTCTGACCCCTTTGAGGGCTTGTGTTGTAAAATGAACAAGTTGTATCATTTCACCTTTGTAATATATTTGTGTTAGTTTCTATCTGGGTTCACATCAAAAGCAACTTCAACAGCATCACCTTCAAGGGTCTGGAAGGGTCAAAACTGAAAACCAAACCGGATACCTTGATAGCAAATAAGCATAACTGCATTGCATGCTAACCCTTTTGTTTGTTTTGTAGGTTTTGTTTTGTTGTTGCTAACCTCTGTTGTGATGTTCAGGAATTATTGCTCGCCGCCGGGTATTTCCTCTCAACAGGCCTCACAGGTACCCAACTAGAAACAACCTTCCGGGAATTCAGATGGATCAGATGCAGCAGGACCTTACGGAGGTCAGAAACCAGATGGCCAACGAAAGGTTGGAGATGAGAACTCAGATAACACAATTCATGGAAGTGATGAACAATTTAGCTCAAAGCCAGGAGAGGCTCAGAGTTTTGGTAGAAGGAAGGAATCAAGAGGAGCCCCATGTGGGAACTGCTGGCACAAGTAACAACGAGAGGGTCCAACCTCATGTCAATCCCCCAGTTTTTGGACCCCATCTCCATCCAGAGGCCAACATCCCAGTCAACATTCAGGGGACAGCCACAGCAGCCAGAGTACTTCAAGAAGATCCTCAGGAGGACCAGTATACAGTAATGGGTGCCGGAGAGGAAACTTATGATAGACGGTTGGAAGAAATAGCTGAGAAGTTGAGATCACTGGAGTCTCAAAATTCTTTGGGTTTCGACGTCATGGACATGGGGCTGGTAGACGGGGTCAGGATCCCCCACAAGTTCAAGCCTCCTTGTTTTTAAAAGTATAATGGGACTTCATGCCCCCGGACTCATTTGCAATCATTTCTGGGAAGGCTGAAAGCCTATACAATGGATGAGAAATTGTGGATGTTCTATTTTGAAGATAGCTTGACTGGAGCTTCGAGGGAGTGGTATTCCCATCTGACAAGAGCAACAATTAGATGCTGGAAGGACCTGGCAGAGGCCTTCATCAGACAGTATCAGTATAATCTAGACATGGCACCCAACAGGACTCTCCTGATGGGAATGTCACAGTCTTCGAGGGAGAGTTTCCGAGAATATGCCCAGAGATGGAGGCAATTGGCTGCTGCCGTTCAACCACCAATGTCTGAGAGAGAAATGGCAGACATGTTTATGAACACTCTCCAGGGAACGTATATTGACAGGTTGGCTGCTTTCTCCTCCACTAGCTTCGCAGGTGTTGTCATAGCTGGGGAGAGAATTGAAAGCCTGTTAAAAATGGGAAAGATCTCAGACAACGGTGCAAGCTCGTCCAGTAGTGCAAGAAAGCCTTTTGCAGGCCCGAGAAGAACTGGCGAGACCAATGCCATCCATTCAAGCAGGGGTAGGCCCCAATATGCTCAAAGGTCAATAGCAGCAGTCACAATCCCTGCTCCAGCTCATCCTCAGCCAGTCTATCAACCTCCTCAACAAAACTTCCAACAACAACCTCGGTATCAGCAGAATCAGTATCCTCCAAGGAACTTCAACAACAACTCCAACAACAACAATCAACAGAGGCCATTCCAACAAAGGCCATCTCAAGCTAACCGAGTGATCGACCCGATCCCAATGCCGTATGCCGCCTTGCTGCCACAACTTCTGAAACTCAACCTAGTTGAGCTAAGAACGTTGGCACCTCCGGATCCCAACAGTCTACCAAGAAACTATGACTCCAATGCTAGGTGTGCTTTCCATTCAAACGCACCTGGTCACAGTACAGAAAAATGCAGGGCTCTGCATATGAAGGTACAAGACTTGGTAGACTCCAAGGCTCTGAATTTTGCACCGCCGCCCAATGTCAATAAAAACCCAATGCCAAACCATGGTGGTCCTCGAATTAATGCTATTGAAGAAGACCAACCGTCTTATTTAATAACCAGTGTGGATCAGATCAGGACACCATTGGTGGAAATCAAAGCTCAACTCCGAGAAAACCAGATATTTCCGGGGTGTGAACTAGGGTGTCCCTATTGCAATATTTCATGGAATGGGTGTGAAGATTTAAGGAATGGCATTAACAGCCTTATTCAGAGTGGCTTGCTACAGATCACTACATCATTCCCGACAAATCCGGCAACTTCATCAACAACGGTTTCAGAACCTCCTACAACTGCAGCAACTATTGTACCCGACAATTCATCAGCAACATCAACCAGTACTTCATCTGTCCTCCCAAATGATCAGTTTTCAACAGTTTCTCCTGCTACAACTTCAGCTTCATTCCATTTCGAATCTCCATCAACAACAACAACAGTTCTTCCAACAGAACCTCCTACAACACCAGCAATCAATCATGAAGATGTCTCTACTGTTACCATATTCTATGATCCTGAAAATAATTCCGCCTACCATTCAGAAGGTGCTGCTCCCACCAGAGCACCAGTTACAATCTTCTATGATCCACACACAATTACAGTCCCTTCAGCAGCAGCAATCAGTCCAGTCACTGTCACGGTGCCTGGACCAGTACCATATGAAAGCAATAGGGCCATCCCTTGGCACTATGGCTCTGACGTGTATTGCGAAGGAAAAAGAATCACTCTGGAAACATCAACACCTGCACCACAAGTAGATAATGTGGGGGGAGGCGGAGGCTTCACTCGAAGCGGACGTCTCTTTGCTTCACAAGTTCAAAGACCTACTGCCGAAGCAGAAGCTGCTGCCAAGGCAAAAGGAAAAGGCCCGGTGCAGGAAGATCCAGCTGCCAAAGAAGCCCTGAAAACTCCATTTGACCAGGAAGTTGATGAGTTTATGCGGATCATCAAAAGGAGTGATTATAAAATTGTGGATCAGCTTCACCAGACGCCATCCAAAATCTCTATCCTCTCACTGCTTATGTGCTCCGAAGCCCATCGGAATGCACTACTTAAAGTCCTGCACGTAGCTTACGTGCCTGAGGAGATTACTGTCAACCAATTGGAAACCGTGGTTGGAAATGTTACTGCTAGCAATAGGCTAGGGTTTACCAATTCTGACTTGACAGCGGATGGCTGCAACCACAACAAAGCCTTGCACATAACCCTGGAATGAAAAGGAGCTGTCCTTTCTCATGTGCTGGTGGACACAGGTTCTTCCCTGAATGTCTTACCAAAGAAGGCTCTGGTGAAGCTTGAATATGATGGACTGGCATTGAGACCCAGCAACCTGGTGGTAAGAGCCTTTGATGGTTCTAAGAGATCGGTTCTGGGAGAGATTGAGCTGCCTGTGACAATTGGCCCGCAGACCTTTAAAACTATCTTTTATGTGATGGACATTCAGCCCGCCTACAGCTGTTTGTTAGGTAGACCCTGGATTCACGCCGCCGGCGCAATAACGTCTACCCTTCACCAAAAGTTAAAATTTGAGTGGGAAGGTCAAGTTGTCACAATCTGTGGGGAAGAGGATATTTTTGTTAGCCATCTGGCTACCTACAAGTACATTGAGATGGATGGAGAGATCCATGAAACAATGAGCCAAGGTTTTGAAGCCTTTAACGTCAATGAAGCATCTGCTGTATCTGGTACCCCAATGTCGTCTTACCAACAAGCCCGGAAGGTTGTTGAAGAAGGAACTGCCCTAGGCTGGGGCAAGGTTTTAGCTGTGGAGGAGAAGAAGGACAAGTTTGGGTTGGGTTACAGACCAACTCAACATCAAGCAAAGGCTACTGCAGAGCCAGGTTTTGTCAGTGGGGGGATGCTTACCCCCGATGCTATCAACTGTTTGGAAGACGAGCTGGAAGAGGAGCGCAATCTGGAGAATTGGATTCGTCCGAAGATCCCGGGGAGCAGTGTCTCGAACTGGTCTTCCCAGGAAATTATAAGAGTTACTCGTGCAGAGTAATTATTATTTCCTGTATTTTTTATAGCATGCATCAAAGTCTTGCATCTTGCCCAAGATGACAAGACTCATTTTGTAATCAGGGCCATCTGTACTTTTGTGCAAACAAGATTAAATTAATGAAATATCAGACATCTTTTTGCAAACAAGTTTTTTTTTCTTTTCTGCTCACTGTTTTTCCATTTTTCTTTTTGTACAAAAATAAATGGCGGTGTTTTCAAAATGATAACTTCATTTCACTTTTTTCTAAAGCAAGATTAAAATCAATCACTAAAATGAACAAACTGAACCCTTGCAGAGAGTGCCTTCCAGACAGCACCGACAACAGCACGGCTATGACTTCGTACGACTTTGACAATCCGATCAATCAAGCTGATGAAGGGGTTGAAGAAGAGTATGAGCTTCCTGAAGAGTTAGCCAGGTTGTTGAGACAAGAGGAAAAGGTCATTACTCCTCACCAGGAGGAGATTGAAGTGATTAATCTTGGTACAGACGAAGACGTGAAGGAAGTTAAAATCGGGGCCTGCCTGCAAGACCCAGTGAAGAGACAACTGATAGATCTGCTTCAAGAGTATGTTGATGTGTTTGCTTGGTCGTATCAAGATATGCCAGGGTTGGATACCGATATTGTTGTGCACAAGCTGCCTTTGAGGGAAGAATGCCCACCAGTGAAACAGAAGCTGCGCCGAACTCGCCCAGACATGGCTATGAAAATCAAAGAAGAGGTACAAAAGCAATGGGACGCCGGGTTCCTTGCTGTGACTAGCTATCCGCCGTGGGTTGCTAACATAGTACCTGTGCCTAAGAAGGACGGCAAAGTAAGAATGTGTGTTGATTACCGGGATCTGAACAGAGCCAGCCCGAAAGATGACTTCCCATTACCTCACATTGACGTATTGGTGGATAACACGGCTCAGTTCTCGGTATTCTCCTTCATGGATGGATTTTCAGGATATAATCAGATCAAGATGTCACCTGAAGACATGGAGAAGACAACATTCATCACACCTTGGGGCACGTTCTGTTACAAAGTGATGCCATTCGGACTGAAGAATGCTGGTGCAACATACCAACGGGCTATGGTGACATTATTCCACGATATGATCCACAAGGAAATCGAGTGTTATGTGGATGATATGATTGCCAAGTCCCTTACAGAAGAAGATCACCTGGTGAATCTGCTGAAGTTGTTCAAGCGTCTGAGGAAATACCAACTGAAGCTGAACCCCAACAAATGCACATTCGGGGTGCGATCCGGTAAGCTGCTGGGCTTTATTGTAAGTGAGAAAGGGATTGAGGTTGACCCTGATAAGGTCAAGGCTATTCAAGAGATGCCTGCACCGAAGACTGAGAAAGAAGTTCGAGGGTTCTTAGGTCGATTGAACTACATTTCAAGGTTCATATCTCACCTTACAGCAACCTGTGAACCCTTGTTCAAGCTGTTAAGAAAAGAACAAACGGTCAGGTGGAACGAAGATTGCCAGAAGGCTTTTGACAAGATCAAGGAGTATTTACAAGAACCTCCAATTCTCATGCCTCCAGTTGAAGGAAGACCTCTGATAATGTACTTGACAGTATTAGAAGAGTCGATGGGGTGTGTGCTGGGCCAGCATGACGAGTCTGGTCGAAAAGAGTATGCAATATACTACCTAAGCAAAAAGTTTACCGACTGTGAACAACGTTATTCACTGCTCGAGAAAACTTGTTGTGCTTTAGCGTGGGCTGCTCGCCGACTGAGACAGTATATGTTGACCCACACTACCTTATTAATCTCAAAAATGGATCCAGTCAAGTACATATTTGAGAAGCCAGCTCTTACCGGACGGGTTGCAAGATGGCAGATGATTCTCACAGAATACGACATACAGTACACATCTCAGAAAGCCATCAAGGGCAGTGTACTATCTGAATATCTTGCTGAGCAACCCATTGATGACTACCAGCCTATGAGGTTTGACTTCCCTGATGAAGACATCATGTTCATTAAAGCAAAAGATCATGAAGAGCCTGTTCACACTGAAGGGCCCGACCCGGAAGAAGAATGGACTATGATGTTTGATGGGGCTGTTAACATGAATGGCCGTGGTGTTGGTGCAGTACTCATTACACCAAAAGGAGTTCACATGCCTTTCTCGGCAAAACTCACTTTCAACTGCACTAACAACGAAGCTGAATACGAAGCTTGCATTATGGGTCTTGAGGAAGCCATTGACCTCAGGATCAAAACATTGACCGTATTCGGAGATTCAGCTTTGGTAGTCAATCAAACCAACGGGAAATGGTACACCCACCAAGATCATCTGATACCTTACAGGGATTATACAAGGAGGTTACTGACTTTCTTCACAACAGTCAAGCTTGAGTATATCCCTCGGGACGAGAATCAATTTGCAGATGCTCTTGCTACCATTTCATCCATGATCAAAGTTCAAACGGCTAACTTTGTACCCCAGATTTCAGTGTCTAGACTTGATAGACCAGCATATGTATTTGCAGCGGATGTTGTAAAAGATGATAAGCCTTGGTTCCATGACATTAAGTGCTTCTTGGAGGATCAAACATACCCACCTGGGGCATCTTCCAATGATAAGAAGACCTTGAGAAGGCTTGCTGGAAGTTTCTTTCTGAACACTGATGGGTCTTTATACAAAAGGAACTTTGATATGGTACTCCTCCGATGTGTTGACAAGACGGAAGCAGATTTGTTGATGCACGAAGTGCATGAAGGCTCTTTTGGTACCCATGCTGGAGGACATGCAATGGCTAAAAAGTTGTTAAGATCAGGCTATTATTGGATCACAATGGATGCAGACTGTTGTGCTTACGCCAGAAAATGCCATAAATGCCAGATCTATGCAGATAAGGTGCATGTGCCTCCTAATCCTTTGAACATCATGTCTTCACCATGGCCCTTTGCCATGTGGGGCATTGATATGATTGGCAAGATTGAGCTGACTGCTTCAAACGGCCACAGATTCATCCTGGTCGCCATTGACTATTTCACCAAGTGGGTTGAAGCAGCCTCATATGCTAATGTTACAAGGCAAGTGGTAGCCAGATTTCTGAAGAGAGATATCATCTGTCGGTATGGAGTGCCCGAGCGAATCATTACTGATAATGGTTCCAACTTGAACAACAAAATGATGGCAGAGCTGTGCCGGGACTTCAAGATCCAACATCACAATTCTTCTCCTTACAGGCCAAAGATGAATGGCGCTGTTGAGGCGGCAAATAAGAATATCAAGAAGATTGTGCAGAAGATGGTAGTCACATACAAAGACTGGCATGAAATGCTACCGTTTGCCTTGCATGGGTACCGCACATCAATCAGAACATCCACTGGGGCAACACCGTATCAGCTTGTATATGGTATGGAAGCAGTCCTACCTGTTGAAGTTGAATTACCCTCTCTACGGGTATTGATGGATGTTAAACTGAGTGAAGCAGAATGGGTTCGGTCCCGATACGAACAACTGAGTCTGATCGAAGAGAAAAGATTGGCTGCAATCTGCCATGGGCAGTTATATCAGAAGAGAATGAAGAAAGCCTTCGATCAGAAAGTCAGGCACCGAGAATACCAAGTAGGGGATCTTGTGTTGAAAAGAATCCTCCCTCCTCATACAGACCACAGGGGCAAATGGACTCCAAATTATGAAGGACCATTCGTTGTAAAGAAAGTTTTCTCTGGTGGAGCGCTGATGCTCAGCACCATGGATGGTGAAGATTTCCCGTCCCCTGTGAATTCAGATGCAGTTAAAAAATACTTCGCATAAAATGACCCGCTGGACATAAAAACAGAATGTAAGTCCAGGCAAAAATAGGGCATCCCGGCGAGTCAAAAAACAGAATAAAAGACTCGGGCAAAAATAAGGGAAAATAAACAAAAAATGTACACCCGCTGAGTTGAAAAAGCCGCATTGGACAGCTCAGGCAAAAATGGGTATCCCGATGGATTGAAAACCCGAAAGGGCGATCCATGCAAAACAAGGGAATAAGCGAACAACTGCATTCTGAATTCGTCTGTATCACCTACAACTTGGTAAGCTTCAAAGGATCAAGCTTCAATCAGAATCAACTCTCTCCAGAAAGCGAGACGAGAAGAACGTCATTGTCATACGAGTCATAGCAGAAGAGGAAGCTCCTTGAAAGCGTCGTCAACATCGCCAGCATTTTGTTTCTCAATTTGTAACAATCTCTTCATTCCAGGAGATATGTTCTTTGACTGTATCTTGCCAATTCAGGGCACATGAATTAATAAAATCAGATTTTCAGTCATGTTTCGTCTTTTACATTTATGTTTTGCAAAGAGTCGTCTGATATCTCTAAAAATACAATTGCATAAGTACAGATGCCTTTCTCTAAAAATGAAAACACATGCTTACAGGGAATCTGATTATTCTCGAAAGTACTTAACTCCTATGACGGAATCCAGTAAGGGATACCTCGGGACCTTTTGTACGTTTCCTTACCTTTGCAGGATTGCAGGTATCCAGAACGCAACCTGGGGCATGCAAGTTACGTCTTAGCAAGTTGCTGAATCATTATCAACTCGGTCTATCTTCCACGTGGCACTGGAAGGTGCCCACTTCCCCAGCAAAGTTGCCAAATCGACATGCACTCAATCTCAGCATCTGAAATGCCCTATCCCCAGCTGAGTTGCCTCTTATTGCTCTCCCCAGCTGAGTTGCCTCTCACAATTCCCAGCCGAGTTGCCATTCTTCCTCAGCAGAATGCAGAAATCAGGGAATCATATCCCCACAGAATCTTCAGCCTCTATCCAGAAGAGCAAGGCATGAAGAGATCACAACAGAGTACAGGAAGCTTCTACAAACCCCAGTTGGGTCCCATATTATAAGGATATGTCAATCAGTGACATATATCCCCAAGCAGATGCATCATTAGATCTACCAGTGATCTCATACCCAGCTTGGATGTCCATTTCAAGCAGATCATCCAGAGATCTTCGCAGCAATGGGATCCGAATCCCGGATCCGTGCCCCTTTGCATAATCATGGCATTTGCATCATACTATCCCCCAGAGCGTAGCATTCCGTCTAATACGGAGCATTACGGCAAAAATCAAATGCATAGCATAATCATAAGTCATGTCGTGAATTGGACACTTGTGAATAATAAACCGTTCATCACCATTATACAGAAAAATCCCCATCAGAGTCCCAGCAAAAGCAGCTGCCCTTTCAAATCACAAACACCAGTATATACACCTTTTGGCACCCGTCCGTGTCATCTTTCCCCAGTAAAGTCGCCTGAACACCCTTTACAAACAAATCACCCTCATTACAGATACGTCCTGACACCCGTCCGTGTCATATCCCAGCAGAAAGCCAAAGACATCCTCTTTGCACTCACATGTACTTGTATATACACCCTTTTTGACACCCGTCCGTGTCATATCCCCAGCGCAGTCGCCTAGACTTTGTATAGCAGATACTTGTTAATATTATACTTTTCTCTCTTGACACTCGTCCGTGTCACTCTCCCCAGCAGTTAAAACACTCATCTATACAATACAATACTCACTACTCATGGTACGCTTATACAGATACTCGTCCGTATTTTGTATACATCATCACTCATATCCCCACAGATTCGACAGTAGTCCTTGTTCTTTGTTAACCAGTTGGTACTCGTCCGTACCATCATCTCAGAACATTGCGTCTAGTGTTTGTTTCTACATGGTACTCGTCCGTATCATAGTCTTAAGGATGCTCGTCCGCATCTTTAATCCATACACTGTGTCAAACACTTATGTCTTCTTGAATATAGATACTCGTCTGTGTCTATTATTCCCCAGAAGAATCCTTTCAGAATCAACACTCGTCCGTGTTCCTTGTTAACCAGTTGATACTCGTCCGTATCATCATCTCTGAACATGTGTCAGTTTGTTTCTACATGATACTCGTCCGTATCATAGTCTTAAGGATGCTCGTCCGCATCTTTAATCTATACACAATACCAAACACTTATACCTTTTGCTTCTCGGATGTAAACGCTCGTCCGTGTTTACTATCTCCCTAGTAGATCGCCAACAAAACAATTTTCTTTTTATCTAACACTCGTCCTGTGTTATGATACCTTTGAGAGCAGCCGTACCCTGCTAAGTGGTCGTCCTCCACTTCTTGATGGTCGTCCTCCATCATGCTCATCCGATGGCCGTCCCCATCGTTGTTTTTAGCAGCCGTCCCCTGCTAGGTGGTCGTCCTCCACCTTTTGATGATCGTCCTTCATCAACTTTATCCAATGGCCGTCCCCATTGTTGATTTTGGTTATCTGACATTCGTCCTATGTCATGACAAACCTCGAGAGCAGCCGTCCCCTGCTGAGTGGTCGTCCTCCACTTCTTGATGGTCGTCCTCCATCTTGCTCGTCCGATGGCCGTCCCCATCGTTGACCTTTTCTACCCGATGGCCGTCCCCATCGTTGATATTTTCGGCAGCCGTACCCTGCCAGGTGGTCGTCCTCCACCTTTGATGGCCGTCCCCATCATTTTTCTTTTATACCCAACAGAGCAGCCGTCCCCTGCTAGGTGATCGTCCTTCACCTTTGATGGCCGTACCCCATCATCTGTTTATTTCATTCATTCTTTAACCCGATGGCCGTCCCCGTCGTGGTCCCTTTTCCTTTTTTTAACCCGATGGCCGTCCCCATCGTTGGTTACTTTACCTTTATGAACTTGATGGCCGTCCCCGTCATGTTTCATTAATCCTCAGAAATTTTACAGTTTTATCGTGATGGCCGTCCCCATCATGATTTTATTTTCCCCAGCTAGTCGGCCGTCCCCGTCTTAGCTTTACCTTTTATCCCCAGCATGTCGGCCGTCCCCGTCATTGCTTTATTTTCCTGCACTTTCCCCAGCATGTCGGCCGTCCCCGTCATTGCTCCTTACCCAGCAGTCATCCTCTGCTCGACGGTCGTCCTCCGTCGCCCATACTTTACAATATACTTTGTTTTGCTTTTACAATCTATATCCCTTTTCTTCTTCATTCTGTGAGTGCAAATTTTGGACTGTCTTTGGTATTCAACCACAAGTTATCTCGTTTGCCTGTTAAGCCGTCGCTTACACCCTGCACAGCTAACTCATGTTTGAATAGGGGCAGCTGTAAACACCCCAAATTTGCCCTCACTCATTCACACCATGGCTTGTGATCATTCTCATATGCATAAACACAATCATATCACCTCACATCTCATTTTTGATTCACTGCATAGCTTTCAAGGCATCTGCACATAGGGTTTGTGATCTGAGCAATCCCAAAGCATCTTGAGCCATTCCAAAGGCAACCAATCAACTCAAAGGGGTCCATGTGTGTTCTTATATCATATTTCATCTCCTCAAAGTCAAAATTGCAGAAGAATCACAAGAGCTAGGGTTTGAGTGGATGCAGAGCCAGGTTGAACTACACAGTTGACTGAAAATTAGGGTTTTGGTTTCAGAGGCCATAACTCCAAATTTTTTGGTCATTCTTGTTTTCATTGATCTCTATATGGTATAGGGAGTATGCATATCAATTTTCATGAAGAAATTCCATGGGGAAGTCATCTGATCAAGAGTTGACTTTTCAGACAAGTCAGTGCAAAATCAGGGCATCTGAGGCCCCCAATGACCCAACCAATGGGTGATCTTCATCATTTTGAGTGTATATGATCTTTATTTGATCATGGAAGAAGGTTGAAGTTCATAGAAATCAAGAATTTAGGGTTTTTGCAAAGGTTGACTTTTTGGGCATAGTTGACTTTTCAAGAATGCATCATTTTAGGTCAATTTTCAAGCTTTGATTCTTGGTCCAAAAAGGCTTCAAATGGAAAAACTTTGGTCATGAAAGTTGTAGATCTCATCTTTCCCTTTCCAAAAAGTACAAGAACATGACCAAACTCTTCTTGGATCAAAAGTTATGGTGTTGAAAAGTTGGCAAAAATCATTGATTTTCAAGTTATGCACTAAATGGAAATTTTGCAAAGTCATGAACCAATGCATTATGTGACTTCTAATTCATCTCAAACCAGCACACAAACTTTCTCTAAGCCACAAAATCAGATTTGAACCAAGATCACATGTGCTTAGTTCATGTAACAAGGCATTTTTCATGAAAATCCATAAAGTAACCAAGTTGCAAAACTCATGATCATGCTTCACCAACTTGCTGCATTGGTCCTTGAATCAAGCCAGCCTCACACACTCACCATGCTGCGCCAGCCCTAGCCCTTGTACTTGCCTAGTATCAAGCCCATGCTTCTCTTACAAGATTTTTGACTTTTGGCAAAAGCAAACTTACCAATCACAAAAGCACAAGTCACATCCTCTGACCAATCAGATTTGTTTATGTTATCCCTTTGCAAGCTAAAGACATCACTAAGCAAGGCTGAAACATATACATTCATCACATACACAAAAACTCACCATCTTGCAACTTGCTTCGAATTCCTCTCCACAGCCACTAAACATTCAAGCCAACTTCACCAATCATCTCACCTTGCTCCATAGACCTCAAACCACCCAAAGCACAAGCCTAAAACAGCCAGATTACTCCATAGCCATTTCTCACTCCATTTTGCAGTTTCATTCGAAACTCTCATCCTAGCTCACAAACACACAAACAAACACCACAAACCTTCTCCATTCATCATCAGGACCTCAAACCTTCATTCACCATGACCTGAAAGTGCCAGAATCTCCATTGCCATTTTTGACTGAACTGAAACAGGAGCTTTCGAAACTCATCATCAAGCCAACTTAAACTCCATTTGAGCATTCAAACATCATCAAGAGGTTCTAAGGAGTAGATTGCACAAGGAGAGGTGGCCAGAAAGTTCCTAAACTGAAAGCTTTGAATCTCAGGTAGCCTGAAATTTATTTTTCCAGAAGTTGCTTTTCTTGTTACAAACTTGTTCTACTAGCTTCACTGATCATTCTGGTACCATTGGTTTTGAAAATGGTTGTGATTTGAGCATTTAATTTGTTTCTGAAGCTTGCGTGACCTAGAACTTTCTTTCTTCGATTCAGCTTGTTTAGGAAATATAAATTTGTTTTGAGAGAGGGGTTTGATTCGTGAGAGTGTAAGGATCATTTCCCAGTTTCTATTTTTCATTTTTGATGCGTTTTTAGGAAGTTTGAAGTTTTCAGGGGAGGAGGTCACCGGAGAAGACGACCGGAGCTCGTCTCCGGTGACCTGAAAGTGATTAGTCATTAATTTAGGGTTAGGGCAAAGTTTGCATTGAGACCCTTGGATCTGGCTTCCCGCGCGCGTGTGTGTGGTCTAGATTGCATCATTAATTCATAATCAGGATTAATTAAATTAATTAATTGAGTTTTAGAAGTTTGAATGTGAGCCTTAGATCTGCGCGCCAAGTCAATGGTCCATTCCCCAGAATCAATCTCATCCTTCCATTCTGTTTACTTTTTATTTTATTTAATTTTATTCATTTTTCTTTCATTTAAATTGCATAATTAATTTAAAATAGCAAAAAATCCTTAAAAATTATGAAACTTTTTCCTTAAAGTTTTAATAATTTTTTAAGACCCAAAAATATTTTTATTTTATTTTTTATCATTAAAAAAGTATTTTTAAATGTTTAAAAGATTATTTTTAATTGATTAATGAGAATTAATTAATTAAAAATACTTTTAGGTATTTAAAAATTACAAAAAAATTCATGACATGTTCTAAGACATTTAGAAACATTGTCCAACCTTCAAACCAAATTTCTTTTTTGATCTTGATGCATTTTAAGAATTTTTCATTGAATTAAATCATATTTTGTGCATTATTTTGATCATAAGTTCAAAAATTCATTTCTGCCTATTGGTGAAGGTTGAGACATTGATTCTTTTTGCTTTGTCTTGTGTTTGGCATGTAGTTTCTAGGGTAAAAAGGCCATGAATTGTTCTTGCATTTTCAAATTGTTTGGCATTTGTTTTGTTAAGAACCCTAAAAAACCCTAATAACTTGCAAAATTCATATCTTGAGTTTGGTTGAGAGTTGAGAGCTCCCCTTTGGGCAGTGGCTTGTTATAGGCCTAGGGTTTCTTTGAGTGCCATTTTCCATTTTTACTTTAGGGTTTTGCTTCTGTTTTTGGTTTGTGTTTGATGTTTGATCCATAAACCCTAATTTGGGCTTTCATTTGCATCCCTCTTGCATTTCCTTGCATAACATGACTTGTCTTTGCATTTTGTGCATTCTTATGATTCATTTGACATCTTAAGACATTTAGAAAGCATGTTTGGTCATTGCATTGCATATTTGCCATGTCATTTGTCTTGTATGATTCATAACTTTTCATGTTTGTTCATGCTCCTTAGCTTGCATCATTTGCATTCATGATCTTGTATGAACATCCCCATTGTCTTGCCTCATGTTTGCAGCACCTCATAACATCATAATCATCATCAACATGCTTATGGTTTTGCTTAGCATCATGCCATTTCATGTCATCTAACATTGCATTGCATTTCTTTCTAACATTTCAGGTGGTAAGTAAACTTGGGAAGTGAATTTGCCTTCACTTCTCATAACTTTTCTTTTCATCTCTCTTGCATCCATTGCTGCATTCTTCTATGTGTTTGAGATTGAGCTTGCTCATTCTTCTTCCTCCCACTTTCTTTCTTCAAGTGACTTGACTTCTTGAATGAAGCAAGTCACTTTGCTTCTCTTGATCCTGTTCATCTGCTTCCTGGTGGTTCTTCTGAAGATTGTTCTTGGAAACCTCACAAACCTTAGGATCAACCAAGCATGACAATGAATTAGGGTTTTTATTAGTATCCCCTCATAGTTTTACCTTTGTGTCTCTCTTTGAGTCTTCTCTTCTCATCTCATAATCAGGGACTAAACCCTAAAGGCTTTAAGACTTTGTGATTAAGCTTATGCCTGCATCCTTCTCTTAGGATGGAGTGTATAACTTTAATCCTAAGTCTTGAACCCTTAAGGTGTTTAAATCTCTTAATCAATTCATCTAATAAATATCAAGACATCACACTTGTAACTTGGGCCTTGCATTAGGGTTCTAATTCTTCCTTAAGTGGTTAAGAAGGACTAACCCTAGTGTTAATGGACAAGTCCCCCTCAAGTTGACTTACAAACCATAAAATTCACTTCATCATCATACCATTAACTAAAATCCACTTAATAAAGGCTTGTTTTGTCATGGGTTTAATCCCTAATCATGGATTAAGTTGAGGAGTCTTCCTCAGCTTAAACATTCTCATCTATTATCCTTCTTTTAGGATGGTGTAATGAGTCTGTTTAATCCTTGATTATGGCTTAACCTCATTACTCAACACTAAACAAAAAAAACACCAAAAACATCTAAATAATCACAAGTAGGTTAATGATCTTAATCCTACACCGAAGGTGATTAAGTGTGAGAATATGACTTCACACTTAAGGTATTCTCATTACCCCTAATCAGAGGGAAGATGTGATGAGTTTACTAAATCCATTGGTTTAGACTTAAGCTCATTATCTTATGACAAATCTTCAAAAAGCAATAAAAGACTGAAAACACCAAAAACAAACAATAATCGTCTCCTCCGGGATTCTTTTCTCATCACACTCACTCACAACCGAGAACTTGCTTCTTCCGTCTAATGCAAGACAGTTTGCACCTGGGCCAGACAGGTCATACACTTGAGCATAGGCAAGTAAGCAGTTCACAAGTCAATTCACCTTTCAGTCTCTTTGGGTCGAACTACGGTGTTCTGACTTCCTCATTGCACGAGAGGATACGTAGGCATAACTTAACAGTTATCGAACAAAAGTCTCTGTATATTCCCCCTCTTTCTAGCTTTATTCCTTAGCCTCATTATCATGAGCATTTCATTCCTAGTCTCACACTGACACTGTACATTTATACACATCACATTTCTTTACACTGACACCTGTACATTCTTTTCCAGCTATTTTATACACAGATTGCACTGACACTACCCCTTTAAAACACAAATCTTTTAAGCGTGGATCCCGTCGAGTACGACGGACAATCTGGGTGCTAATACCTTCCCAGGTTGTAACCAACCCCCTTTCTCAGTCTCTCTGGTTCGCAACCGTCTTATCCATCTTTTTCTAGGCCTATGCAGCATTGCCTTTCCTCCGGGATAAAAATGCCTAGCTGGCGACTCTTTTCATCTCCAGTGAGTTCACGGCTGTGTGTTCTCATTGTCCCTCTCGCCGACCGTTCGCGTCTGTACCGTCATATGATCCATTTTCATTTGTCGGGAGCGACACCTACTTGTGATTATTTAGATGTTTTTGGAGTTTTTGTTTAGTGTTGAGTAATGAGGTTAATCCATAATCAGGGATTAAACAGACTCATTACACCATCCTAAAAGAAGGATGATAGATGAGAATGTTTAAGCTGAGGAAAGCTCCTCAACTTAATCCATGATTAGGGATTAAACCCATGACAAAACAAGCCTTTGATTAAGTGGATTTTATTTAATGGTATGATGATGAAGTGAATTTTATTGTTTGTAAGACAACTTGAGGGGGACTTGTCCATTAACACTAGGGTTAGTCCTTCTTAACCACTTAAGGAAGAATTAGAACCCTAATGCAAGGCCCAAGTTACAAGTGTGATGTCTTGATGATTATTAAGTGAATTGATTAAGAGATTTAAACACATTAAGGGTTTAACACTTAGGATTAAAGTTATACACTCCATCCTAAGAGAAGGATGCAGGCATCAGCTTAATCACAAAGCCTTAAAGCCTTTAGGGTTTAGTCTCTGATTATGAGGTGAGAAGAGAAGACTCAAAGAGAGACACAAAGGTAAAACTATGGGGGGGACTAATCAAAACCCTAATTCATTTTCATGCTTGGATGATCCTAAGGTTTGTGAGGTTTACAAGAACAATCTTCAAAGAGAACCACCATGATGCAGATGAAAGGATCAAGAGAAACAAAGTCACTTGCTTCATTCAAGAAGTCAAGTCACTTGAAGAAAGAAAGTGGGAGGAACAAGAATGAGCAAGCTCAAACTCAAACACACATAAAAATGCAGCAATGGATGCAAGAGAGATGAAAAGAGAAGTTATGAGAAGTGAAGGCAAATCCACTTCTCAAGTTTACTTACCACCTGAAATGTTAGAAAGAAAATGCAAAAACAATGCAAGATGAGATGAAATGGCATGATGCTAAGCAAACCCAGAAGCATGCACATGATGTTAATGATGCTATGAGATGCTGCAAACATGAGGCAAGGCATGGGGATGATCATACAAGATTATGAATGCAAATGATGCAAGTTAAGGAGCATGAACAAGCATGAAATGTTATGAAGCATACAAGACAAATGACATGGCAAATATGAGATGCAATGATCAAAGATGCTTTCTATATGTCTTAAGATGTCAAATGAATCACAAGAATGCACAAAATGCAATGACAAGTCAAGTTATGCAAGGAAATGCAAGGAGGATGCAAAAGAAAGCCCAAATTAGGGTTCATGGATCAAACATCAAACAAAAACCCAAAACAGAAGCAAACCCTAAGATAAAAAATGGAAAAAGCCACCCAAAGAAACCCTAAACCTATAATGAACCACTGCCCAAAGGGGAATTCTCAACTCTCAACCAATCTTGAGTTATGAATTTTCTAAGTTAATAGGGTTTTTTAGGGTTCTTAACAACATAAATGCCAAACAAATAGAAGATGCAAGATCAAATCATGGCCATTTTACCCTATAAACTACATGCTAAACATAAAACAATGCAAGAAAAATCAATGTCTCAACCTTCTCCAATAGGCAGAAATGAATTTTTAAACTTATGATCAAAATAATGCATAGAAAATGATTTAATTCAATGAAAAATTCTTAAAATGCATCAAGATCAAAAAAGAAATTTGGTTTGAAGGTTGGACAATGTTTCTAAATGTCTTAGAACATTTCATGAATTTTTTTGTAATTTTTAAATACCTAAAAGTATTTTTAATAAATTAATTTTCATTAACCAATTAAAAATAATCTTTTAAATATTTAAAAATGCTTTTTTAATGCAAAAATGAAAATAAAAATATTTTTTGTGTCATAAAAATTATTGAAACTCTAAAGAAAAAGTTTCATAATTTTTAAGAATTTTTAACTATTTTAAATTAAATATGCAAGTTAATTGAAAAGAAATGAATAAAAATTAAATAAAACTGAAAGTAATCAGAATGGAGGGATGAGATGCGCCCAGGGTTTGAATCTGTTGACCAGCGCGCAAATGAAGGGTCCAGATGACTCCTGAGTTAATTAGTTTAATTATAATTAATTAAGACTAATGAAAAAGATTAGGGCATAATGATTAGATCTGGGCCATCCATTCGCGCGGCAAGTCAAACAAGTCAGACCATCCAACGCTCAATATTCAAACTAACATTAATGACCTGAGATTAGGGTTTAATCACTCAGGCGGCCGGAGAAGACTTCCGGTCGTCTTCTCCGGCCAGCATCTCACCGGGAAACTCACCAACTCCCCCAAAACGTAACAAAAACAAAATCTATGAATTGGGAAATGATCTCCAACCTCTCACGAATCAAACCCCTCTCTCAAAACAAATTTATATTTCCTAAATAAGCTGAATCGAAGGAAACAAGTTCTAGGGCACGCAAGCTTCAGAGACAAATTAAACTCTCAAATCTAAGCCATTTTCAAAACCAATGATACCAGGATGATCAGTGAAGCAAATAGAACAAGTTTGTAACAAGAAAAATGATTTATGGAAAAATAATTTTCGAGCTACCTGAGATTTGGAGCTTTCAGTTTGAGGACTTTCTGGCCACTTCTCTTTGTGCAATCCACTCCTTAGGACCTCTTGAAGATGTTTGAGTGCCTTAGAACAATTTATGCTGGCTGGATAGTGAGATTCGACAGCTTCTGCTCAAGCTTGGTCAGAAATGGCAATGGTGAAATAGAGAGCTTCAGGTCATGATGAATGGTTGTTTGTGATCCTGAGGATGAATGGAGAAGGTCTGGAGTGTTTGTTTTGGTGTTTGAGAGCTGTGGTGAGAGATTCGAATGAATCTGCAGCTTGAGGGGAGAAATGGCAATGGAGTGTTCTTGCTGTTTCAGGCTTGGTTCTTGGTTGCTGGGTGGTCTATGGAGCAAGGTGAGATGATTGGTGAAGAGGGTTTGAATGTTTGCAAGCTGTGGAGAGGAATTCGAAGGCTTATGCAATGTGGGGTGATTTTGTGAATGTTGTGAATGTGTGAGCTTCAGCCTTGCTTGATGTGTGTTATGGCTTGCAAATTGTCCACATAACTCTCTCTCATTGGTCAGTTGATTGGACATGTGCTTTATTGATTGGTAAGTTGCCTTTTGCAAAAAGTCAAAAATTGTGTAAGAGAGGTATGGTGAAGTGCTAGCTTGGTACAAAGCCTAGGGGCTGCGCAGCATGGGATGGTGAGTGAGCTAGCAAGGTCAGCATCCAAGGTCACAAGTTGTAGGAAGCATGATGAGTGGTTTTGCAAGTTGTTGCACTTTGGTTCACATGTGAGAAATTCTTGTTACACAAACCAAACCATGGGGAAACTTGGTCCAATTCTGATTTTTAAGGCTCATAGAATGTTTGTGTGCTGGTTTGGAATGGATTAGAGGTCACATAATGCATTGGTTCATGACTTTGCAAAATTTCCATTTGAAGCATGCCTTGAAAAACAATGATTTTTGCCAACTTTGCCTTGCCATAACTTTTGATCCAAGAAGAGTTTGATCATGTTCTTGTACTTTTTGAAAAGGGAAAGATGAGATCTACAACTTTCATGACCAAAGTTTTTCCATTTGAAGCATTTTTGGATCAAGAATCAAAGCTTGAAAAATGGCCTAAAATGATGCATTCTTGAAAAGTCAACTATGCCCAAAAAGTCAACATTTGCAAAAACCCTAAATTCTTGATTTTTATGAACTTAAACCTTCTTCCATGATCAAATAAAGATCATATACACTCAAAATGATGAAGATCACCCATTGGTAGGGTCATTGGGGGCCTCAGATGCCTTGATTTTGCACTGACTTGTCTGAAAAGTCAACTCTTGATCAGATGACTTCCCAATGGAATTTCTTCATGAAAATTGATATGCATACTCCCTATACCATATAGAGATCAATGGAAACAAGAATGACCAAAAATTTTGGTGTTATGGCCTCTGAACCCAAAACCCTAATTTTCAGTCAATTGTGCAGTCTAGCCTGGCTCTGCATCCACTCAAACCCTAGTTCCTGTGATTCCTGTGCAATTTTGACTTTGAGGAGATGGAATATGATATAAATACACACATGGACCCCTTTGAGTTGATTGGTAGCCTTTGAAATGGCTCAAGATGCTTTGGGATTGCTCAGATCACAAACCCTAGGTGCAGATGCCTTAGAAACTATGCAGTGAAACAAAAGTGAGACATGAGATGATATGTTTGTGTTTATGCATATGAGGATGACCACAAGCCATGGTGTGAATGAGTGAGGGCAAATTTGGGGTGTTTACAGCTGCCCCTATTCAAACATGAGTTAGCTGTGCAGGTTGTAAGCAACGGCTTAACAGGCAAGCGAGATAACTTGTGGTTGAATATCAAAGACAGTCCAAAATTTGCACTCACAGAAATGAAGAAGAAAAGGGATATAGATTGTAAAAGGAAAATAAAGTATATTGTAAAGTGTAGGCGACGGAGGACGACCGTCGAGCAGAGGACGACTGCTGGGTAAAGAGCAATGACGGGGACGGCCGACATGCTGGGGAGGTGAGGAAAATAAAGCAATGACGGGGACGGCCGACATGCTGGGGATAAAAGGTAGAGCTAAGACGGGGACGGCCGACTAGCTGGGAAAATAAGATATCATGATGGGGACGGCCATCAAGATAAAGCTGTAAAATTCTCTGGGGGTTAATGAAACATGACGGGGACGGCCGTCAAGTTAATAAAGGTAACCAACGATGGGGACGGCCATCGGGCTAAAAAGGAAAAGGGACCACGACGGGGACGGCCATCGGGTTAAAGAATAAATGAAATAAACAGATGATGGGGTACGGCCATCAAAGGTGAAGGACGATCACCTAGCAGGGGACGGCTGCTCTGTTGGGAATAAAAGAAATATGATGGGGACGGCCATCAAAGGTGGAGGACGACCACCTGGCAGGGTACGGCTGCCGAAAATATCAACGATGGGGACGGCCATCGGATAGAAAAGGTCAACGATGGGGACGGCCATCGGACGAGCATGATGGAGGACGACCATCAAGAAGTGGAGGACGACCACTCAGCAGGGTACGGCTGCTCTCAAGGTTTATCATGACATAGGACGAATGTCAGATAACCAAAATCAACAATGGGGACGGCCATTGGATAAAGTGATGAAGGACGATCATCAAAAGGTGGAGGATGACCACCTAGCAGGGGACGGCTGCTAAAATCAACGATGGGGACGGCCATCGGATGAGCATGATGGAGGACGACCATCAAGAAGTGGAGGACGACCACTCAGCAGGGTACGGCTGCTCTCAAAGGTATCATAACACGGGACGAGTGTTAGATAAAAAGAACATTTGTTGGTGATCTACTGGGGATAATGTAAACACGGACGAGCGTTTACATCCAAGAAACAAAAGGTATAAGTGTTTGGTATTGTGTATAGATTAAAGATGCGGACGAGCATCCTTAAGACTTATGATACGGACGAGTATCATGTAGAAACAAACTGACACATGTTCAGAGATGATGATACGGACGAGTATCAACTGGTTAACAAGGAACACGGACGAGTGTTGCATCCGAAAGGACTCTTCTGGGGAAAAGTAGATACGAACGAGTATCTATATCCAAGAAGACATAAGTGTTTGACACGGTGTATGGATTAAAGATGCGGACGAGCATCCCTAAGACTATGATACAGACGAGTATCATGTAGAAACAAACACTAGAGGCAATGTTCTGAGATGATGGTACAGACGAGTACCAACTGGTTAACAAAGAACAAGGACTACTGTCGAATCTGTGGGGATAGGAGTGATGATGTATACAAGATACGGACGAGTATCTGTATAAGTGTACCAATGAGTAGTGAGTATGGTATTGTATAGATGAGTGTTTTAACTGCTGGGGAGAGTGACACGGACGGGTGTCAAAAGAGAAAAGTATAATATTGACAAGTATCTGATATACAAAGTCTAGACGACTGCGCTGGGGAAATGACACGGACGGGTGTCAGGAAAGTGTATATATAAGTATGTGTGAGTGCAAAGAGGATGTCTTTGGCTTTTTGCTGGTGATTTGACACGGACGGGTGTCCGGACGTATCTGTAATACGGGTGATCTTGTTCGTAAAGATGTTCAGGCGACCTTACTGGGGAAAGATGGCACGGACGGGTGCCAAAAGGAGTATATACTGGTGTTTGTGATTGTGAGGCAGCTGCTCTTGCCGGGGACTCTGGTGGGGATTTTTCCGTACATTGATGAACTGTCATTATTCACAAGTGTTAGTTTAAAACATGGCTTGTGATTATGCTATATGTTTGATTTTTGCCGTAATGCTCCGTATTAAAACGGAATGCTACGCTTTGTGGGTGAATATGATGCGAATGCTATGATTATGCAAAGATACCAAACCGGGATCCGGGTCCCGTTGCTGCGAAGATCTTTGATCGATCCGTTTGAAGTAGGCATCCCAGCTGGGGATGAGATCATTGGTAGATCTAATAAGATGATATTTGCTTGGGGATATAGGTCACCGATTGACATATCCTTTGAAATGAGAGACCCAGCTGGGGTTTGTAGAAGCTTTCTTCACTCTGTTGTGATCTTCTATGCGCTGCTCTTCTGGATAGAGGCTGGAGCTCTGTGGGGAGATGATTCCCTGACTCCTGTATCTTACTGAGGAAGAATGATTGGTACTATGGCTGGGGAGAATTGTTGGTAACTCAGCTGGGGAGAGCAATGGGAAGCAACTCAGCTGGGGATAGAGCACTTCAGATGCTGAGATTGAGTGTATGTTGATTTGGCAACTTTGCTGGGGAAGTGGGCACTCTCCAGTGCCATGTGGAAGATAGACCGAGTTGATAACGATTCGCCATCTTGCTAAGACGTAACTTGCATGCCCCAGGTTGCGTTCTGGATACCTGCAATCCTGCAAAGATAAGGAAACGCGCAAATGGTCCCGAGGTATCCTTTACCGGGTTCCGTCATAGGAGTTAAGTACTTTCGAGAATAATCACATTCCCTGTAAGCATGTGTTTTTATTTTTAGAGAAAGGCATCTGTACTTATGCAATTGTATTTTTAGAGATATCAGACAACTCTTTGCAAAACATAAATGTAAAAACGAAACATGACCGAAAATCTGATTTTATTAATTCCTGTGCCCTGAATTGGCAAGATACAGTCAAAGAAACAAATCTCCTGAAATGAGGAGATTGTTACAAATTGAGAAATAAAGTGCTGGCGGTGTTGACGACGCTTTCAAGGAGTTTCCTCTTCTGCTATGACTCGTATGACAATGACGTTCTTCTCGTCTTGCTTTCTGGAGAGAGTTGATTCTGATTGAAGCTTGATCCTTTGGAGCTTACCAAGTTGTAGATAATACAGACGAATTCAGAATGCAGTTGTTCGCTTATTCCCTTGTTTTGCATGGATCGCCCTTTCGGGTTTTCAATCCATCGGGATACCCATTTTTGCCTGAGTTGTCCAATGCGGCTTTTCAACTCAGCGGGTGTACATTTTTTGTTTATTTTCCCTTACTTTTGCCCGAGTCTTTTATTCTGTTTTTGACTCGCCGGGATGCCCTATTTTTGCCTGGACTTACATTCTGTTTTTATGTCCAGCGGGTCATTTTATGCGAAGTATTTTTTAACTGCATCTGAATTCACAGGGGATGGGAAATCTTCACCATCCATGGTGCTGAGCATCAGTGCTCCACCAGAGAAAACTTTCTTTACCACGAATGGTCCTTCATAATTCGGAGTCCATTTGCCCCTGTGGTCCGTATGAGGAGGGAGGATTCTTTTCAACACAAGATCCCCTACTTGGTACTCTCGGTGCCTGACTTTCTGATCGAAGGCCCTCTTCATTCTCTTCTGATATAACTGCCCATGGCAGATTGCAGCCAATCTTTTCTCTTCGATCAGACCTAGTTGTTCGAATCGGGACCGAACCCATTCTGCTTCACTCAGTTTAACATCCATTAATACCCGTAACGAGGGTAGTTCAACTTCAACAGGTAGGACCGCTTCCATACCATATACAAGCTGATAAGGTGTTGCCCCAGTGGACGTTCTGATTGACGTGCGGTACCCATGCAAGGCAAACGGTAGCATTTCATGCCAGTCTTTGTAGGTGATTACCATCTTCTGCACAATCTTCTTGATATTCTTGTTAGCTGCCTCAACAGCGCCATTCATCTTTGGCCTGTAAGGAGAAGAATTGTGATGTTGGATCTTGAAGTCCCGGCACAGCTCTGCCATCATTTTGTTGTTTAAATTGGAACCATTATCAGTAATGATTCGCTCGGGCACTCCATACCGACAGATGATGTCTCTCTTCAGGAATCGGGCTACCACTTGCCTAGTAACATTTGCATATGAGGCTGCTTCAACCCACTTGGTGAAATAGTCAATGGCGACCAGGATGAATCTGTGGCCGTTTGAAGCAGTTGGCTCAATCTTGCCGATCATATCAATGCCCCACATAGCAAAGGGCCATGGTGAAGACATGATGTTCAAAGGATTGGGAGGTACATGCACCTTGTCTGCGTAGATCTGGCATTTGTGGCATTTTCTGGCGTAAGCGCAACAGTCTGCATCCATTGTGATCCAGTAACATCCTGATCTTAATAGCTTTTTAGCCATGGCATGCCCTCCGGCATGAGTACCAAAAGATCCTTCGTGCACTTCATGCATCAACAAATCTGCTTCCGTCTTGTCAACACATCTGAGGAGTACCATGTCAAAGTTCCTTTTGTATAAAGACCCATCAGTGTTCAGAAAGAAACTACCAGCAAGCCTTCTCAAAGTCTTCTTATCATTGGAAGATTCCCCAGGTGGGTATGTCTGATCCTCCAAGAAGCACTTAATGTCATGGAACCAAGGCTTATCATCTTTTACAACATCCGCTGCAAATACATATGCTGGTCTGTTGAGTCTGGACACTGAAATCTGAGGTATAAAGTTAGCGGCTTGAACTTTGATCATGGATGAAATGGTAGCAAGAGCATCCGCAAACTGATTCTCGTCCCGAGGGATATACTCAAGCTTGACTGTTGTGAAGAAAGTCATAACCTCCTTGTATAATCCCTGTAAGGTATCAGATGATCTTGGTGGGTGTACCATTTCCCGTTGGTTTGATTGACTACCAAAGCTGAATCTCCGAATACGGTCAATGTCTTGATCCTGAGGTCAATGGCTTCCTCAAGACCCATAATGCAAGCTTCGTATTCAGCTTCGTTGTTAGTGCAGTTGAAAGTGAGTTTTGCCGAGAAAGGCATGTGAACTCCTTTAGGTGTAATGAGTACTGCACCAACACCACGACCATTCATGTTAACAGCCCCATCAAACATCATAGTCCATTCTTCTTCCGGGTCAGGCCCTTCAGTGTGAATAGGCTCTTCGTGATCTTTTGCTTTAATGAACAAGATGTCCTCATCAGGGAAGTCAAACCTCATAGGCTGGTAGTCATCAATGGGTTGCTCAGCAAGATATTCAGATAGTACACTGCCCTTGATGGCTTTCTGAGATGTGTACTGTATGTCGTATTCTGTGAGAATCATCTGCCATCTTGCAACCCGTCCGGTAAGAGCTGGCTTCTCGAAAATGTACTTAACTGGATCCATTTTTGAGATTAACAAGGTAGTGTGGGTCAGCATATACTGTCTCAGTCGGCGAGCAGCCCACGCTAAAGCACAGCAAGTTTTCTCGAGCAGTGAATAACGTTGTTCACAGTCGGTAAACTTTTTGCTTAGGTAGTATATTGCATACTCTTTTCGACCAGACTCGTCATGCTGGCCCAGCACACACCCCATTGACTCTTCTAACACTGTCAAGTACATAATCAGAGGTCTTCCTTCTACTGGAGGCATGAGGATTGGAGGTTCTTGCAGATATTCCTTGATCTTGTCAAAAGCCTTCTGGCAATCTCCGTTCCACCTGACCGTTTGTTCCTTTCTCAGCAGCTTGAACAAGGGTTCACAGGTTGCTGTGAGGTGAGATATGAACCGTGAAATATAGTTCAATCGACCTAAGAACCCTCGGACTTCCTTTTCTGTCTTCGGTGCAGGCATCTCTTGAATGGCTTTGACTTTATCAGGGTCGACTTCAATCCCTTTCTCGCTTACAATAAAGCCCAGCAGCTTACCGGATCGCACCCCGAATGTGCATTTGTTGGGGTTCAGCTTTAGTTGGTACTTCCTCAGGCGCTTGAACAACTTCAGCAGATTTACCAGGTGATCTTCCTCTGTAAGGGACTTGGCGATCATATCATCCACATAACATTCTATTTCTTTGTGGATCATATCGTGGAATAATGTCACCATAGCCCGTTGATATGTTGCACCAGCATTCTTCAGTCCGAATGGCATCACTTTGTAACAGAACGTGCCCCAAGGTGTAATGAATGTTGTCTTCTCCATGTCTTCAGGTGACATCTTGATCTGATTATATCCTGAAAATCCATCCATGAAGGAGAATACCGAGAACTGAGCCGTGTTATCCACCAATACATCAATGTGAGGTAATGGGAAGTCATCCTTCGGGCTGGCTCTGTTCAGATCCCGGTAGTCAACACACATTCTTACTTTGCCGTCCTTCTTAGGCACAGGTACTATGTTAGCAACCCACGGCGGATAGCTAGTCACAGCAAGGAACCCGGCGTCCCATTGCTTTTGTACCTCTTCCTTGATTTTCATAGCCATGTCTGGGCGAGTTCGGCGCAACTTCTGTTTAACTGGTGGGCATTCTTCCCTCAGAGGCAGCTTGTGCACAACAATGTCGGTATCCAACCCTGGCATATCTTGATACGACCAAGCAAACACATCAACATACTCCTGAAGCAGATCTACCAGTTGCCTCTTCACTGAGTCTTGCAGGCAGGCCCCGATTTTAACTTCTTTCACGTCTTCGTCAGTACCAAGATTAATCACTTCAATCTCCTCCTGATGAGGAGCAATAACCTTTTCCTCCTGTCTCAACAACCTGGCTAGCTCTTCAGGAAGCTCATATTCTTCATCAACCCCTTCATCAGCTTGATTGATCGGATTGTCAAAGTCATACGATGTCATAGCCGTGCTGTTGTCGGTGCTGTCTGGAAGGCACTCTCTGCAAGGGTTAAGTTTGTTTATTTTAGTGATTGATTTTAATCTTGCCTTAGAAAAAAGTGAAATGAAGTTATCATTTTGAATACACCGCCATTTATTTTTGTACAAAAAGAAAAATGGAAAAACAGTGAGCAGAAAAGAAAAGACTCGTTTGCAAAAAGATGTCTGATATTTCATTAATTTAATCTTGTTTGCACAAAAGTACAGATGGCCCTGGTTACAAAATGAGCCTTGTCATCTTGGGCAAGATGCAAGACTTTGATGCATGCTATAAAAATACAGGAAATAATAATTACTCTGCATGAGTAACTCTTATAATTTCCTGGGAAGACCAGTTCGAGACACTGCTCCCCGGGATCTTTGGACGAATCCAATTCTCCAGATTGCGCTCCTCTTCCAGCTCATCTTCCAGACAGTTGATAGCATCGGGGGTGAGCATCCTCCCACTGACAAAACCTGGCTTCTCGACAGCCTTTGCTTGATGTTGAGTTGGTCTGTAACCCAACCCAAATTTGTCCTTCTTCTCCTCCACAGCTAAGACCTTGCCCCAGCCTAGGGCAGTTCCTTCCTCAACAACCTTCCGGGCTTGTTGGTAAGATGACATGGAGATCCCTGACACAGCAGATGCTTCATTGACATTCAAGGCTTCAAAACCTTGGCTCATTGTTTCATGGATCTCCCCATCCATCTCAATGTATTTATACGTAGCCAGATGGCTAACGAAAATATCCTCTTCCCCACAGATTGTGACAACTTGACCTTCCCACTCAAATTTTAACTTTTGGTGAAGGGTAGACGTTACTGCGCCGGCGGCGTGAATCCAGGGCCTACCCAACAAACAGCTGTAGGCGGGCTGAATGTCCATCACATAAAAGATAGTTTTAAAGGTCTGTGGGCCAATTGTCACAGGCAGCTCAATCTCTCCCAGAACCGATCTCTTCGAACCATCAAAGGCTCTTACCACCAGGTTGCTGGGTCTCAATGCCAATCCATCATATTCTAACTTCACCAGAGCCTTCTTTGGTAAGACATTCAGGGAAGAACCTGTGTCCACCAGCACATGAGAAAGGACAGCTCCTTTGCATTCCATGGTTATATGCAAGGCTTTGTTGTGGTTGCGGCCATCCGCTGTCAAGTCAGAATTGGTAAACCCTAGCCCATTGCTAGCAGTAACATTTCCAACCACGGTTTCCAATTGGTTGACAGTAATCTCCTCAGGCACGTAAGCTGCGTGCAAGACTTTAAGTAGTGCATTCCGATGGGCTTCGGAGCACATAAGCAGTGAGAGGATAGAGATTTTGGATGGCGTCTGGTGAAGCTGATCCACAATTTTATAATCACTCTTTTTGATGATTCGCATAAACTCATCAACTTCCTGATCAAATGGAGTTTTCAGGGCTTCTTTGGCAACTTGGTCTTCCTGCACCGGGCCTTTTCCTTTTGCCTTGGCAGCAGCTTCTGCTTCGGCAGTAGGTCTTTGAACTTGTGAAGCAAAGAGACGTCCGCTTCGAGTGAAGCCTCCGCCTCCCCCCACATTATCTACTTGTGGTGCAGGTGTTGATGTTTCAAGAGTGATTCTTTTTCCTTCGCAGTACACGTCAGAGCCATAGTGCCAAGGGATGGCCCTATTGCTTTCATATGGTACTGGTCCAGGCACCGTGACAGTGACCGGACTGATTGCTGCTGCTGAAGGGACTGTTATTGTTTGTGGATCATAAAAGATTGTAACTGGTGCTCTGGCGGGAGCAGCACCTTCTGAATGGTAGGCAGAATTATTTTCAGGATCGTAGAATATGGTGACGGTAGAGACATCTTCATGATTGATTGCTGGTGTTGTAGGAGGTACTGTTGGAAGGACTGTTGTTGTTGCTGACGGAGATTCGAAATGGAATGAAGCTGAAGTTGTAGCAGGAGAAACTGTTGAAAACTGATCATTTGGGAGGACAGATGAAGTACTGGTTGATGTTGCTGGAGGATTGTCGGGAACAATAGTTGCTGCATTTGTAGGAGGTTCTGGAACCGTTGCTGATGGAGTTGTTGGGTTTGTCGGGAATTATGTACTGATCTGTAGCAGGCCACTCTGAATAAGGCTGTCAATGCCATTCCTCAGGTCCTCGCACCCATTCCATGAAATATTGCAATAGGGACACCCTAGTTCACATCCCGGAAATATTTGGTTTTCACGGAGTTGAGCTTTGATTTCCACCAATGGTGTCCTGATCTGATCCACACTGGTTATTAAATAAGACGGTTGGTCTTCTTCAATAGCGTTAATTCGGGGACCACCATGGTTTGGCATTGGGTTTTTATTGACATTGGGCGGAGGTGCAAAATTCAGAGCCTTGGAGTCTACCAAGTCTTGTACCTTCATATGCAGAGCCCTGCATTTTTCTGTACTATGACCAGGCGCGTTTGAGTGGAAAGCACACCTAGCATTGGAGTCATAGTTTCTTGGTAGACTGTTGGGGTCCGGAGGTGCCAACGTTCTTAGCTCAACTAGGTTGAGTTTCAGAAGTTGTGGCAGCAAAGCAGCATACGGCATTGGGATCGGGTCGATCACTCGGTTAGCTTGGGATGGCCTTTGTTGGAATGGCCTCTGTTGATTGTTGTTGTTGTTGTTGTTGCTGTTGTAGTTTCTTGGAGGGTACTGATTCTGATGATACTGAGGTTGTTGTTGGAAGTTTTGTTGAGGAGGTTGATAGACTGGCTGAGGATGAGCTGGAGCAGGGATAGTGACTGCTGCTATTGACCTCTGAGCATATTGGGGCCTACCCCTGTTGGTGTGGATGGCATTGGTCTCGCCAGTTCTTCTCGGGCCTGCAAAAGGCTTTCTTGTACTATTGGACGAGCTTGCACCGTTGTCTGAGATCTTTCCCATTTTTAACAGGCTTTCAATTCTCTCCCCGGCTATAACAACATCTGCAAAGCTGGTAGATGAGAAGGCAGCCAACCTGTCAATATACGTTCCCTGAAGGGTGTTCATGAACATATCTGCCATTTCCCGTTCAGACATAGGTGGTTGAACAGCAGCAGCCAGTTGCCTCCATCTCTGGGCATATTCCCGGAAACTTTCCCTTGACGACTGTGACATTCCCATTAGGAGAGTCCTGTTGGGTGCCATGTCTAAGTTGTATTGATACTGTCGGATGAAGGCCTCTGCCAGGTCCTTCCAGCATCTCACAGTTGCTCTTGTCAGATGGGAATACCATTCCCTAGAAGCTCCAGTCAAGCTATCTTCGAAGTAGAACATCCAAAGTTTCTCATCCATTGTATAGGCCTTCAGCCTTCCCAGAAATGATTGCAAATGAGTCCGGGGGCATGAAGTCCCATTATACTTTTCGAAACAAGGAGGCTTGAACTTATGGGGGATCCTGACCCCGTCTACCAAACCCATGTCCATGACGTCGAAACCCAAAGAATTTTGAGATTCTAAGGACCTCAACTTCTCAGCTATTTCTTCCAATCGTCTATCATAAGTTTCCTCTCCAGCACCCATTACTGTAAATTGGTCCTCCTGAGGATCTTCTTGAAGTACTCTCCCTGCTGTGGCAGTCCCTTGTATATTTGCAGGAATATTAACTTCAGGATGTAGATGTGGGCCAAACACAGGGGGGTTAACATGTGGTTGCACCCTTTCATTGTTACTTGTGCCAGCAGTCCCCACATGGGGCTCCTCTTGATTCCTCCCTTCTACCAAAGCCCTGAGCCTCTCCTGGCTTTGAGCTAAATTGTTCATCACTTCCATGAATTGTGTTATCTGAGTTCTCATCTCCAACCTTTCGTTGGCCATCTGGTTTCTGACCTCCGTGAGGTCTTGCTGCATCTGATCCATCTGGATTCCCGGAAGGTTGTTTCTAGTTGGGTACCTGTGTGGCCTGTTGAGAGGAAATACCCGGCGGCGAGCAATAATTCCTGAACATCACAACAGAGGTTAGCAACAACAAAACAAAAACCTACAAAACCAACAAAAGGGTTAGCATGCAATGCAGTTATGCTTATTTGTTCTCAAGGTATCCGGTTTGGCCTTCAGTTTTGACCCTTCCAGACCCTTGAAGATGCTGCTGTTGAAGTTGCTTTTGATGTGAACCCAGATAGAAACCAACACAAATATATTACAAAGGTGAAGTAATACAATTTGTTCATTTTACAACACAAGCCCTCAAAGGGGTCAAAATACATCACAAAAAGCAAAAGTACATGGAAAAGGAACAACAACAAGCAAATGATCAAACTCCAAGGCCAAACTCATCCTCACGAACTTCCTTAAGAAGTGCTTCGGTCACAGGATCAGCCGGACGCTCCGTGAGATTTCTGATGAGAAGGTTTCTTGTTGCAACAGCTGTAGTCAACTTCCTGTTCTGACTTTGGTCCTTAGACCTCTTCACTCCAGCTCTGATTTCTAGCTCTGATATTTCCTTCTGGGCTGCTGCCAGGGCTTTTTCCATCTGCTCCATCTTGTCCTGAACTCTCTTGTCTTCTAGAGTACGGGCCTCAGTGATCCGGACCCACCTGGCCTGACTCTCTTTCAAATACAAGTCTGTCCTTGCTCTCTGGAACTGGGCTTCTTTACAAGCATTCTTCAGAATCTGTTCACCAGCTTTAGACTTGTTGATATAATCTCCAGACTTCTCGATCTTAGTCAAGTGTTCCACTTTCAATTTCTCCAATCTCTCAATCTCCCTCACACCTTCACTCCTCTCCCGGAGGGTCTTCTGCAAAGCCTGGGTTAGCTTCCCATTTCTTTCCTTCAAGCTCTCAAACTCCTCCAAACTGATAGTGGCAGGGGGTGGTGCTGAAGATGACTCAGGCATGTCTTCTATGGTAAAGGGCATTCCAGAGAATTGGGCCCTAGCATGGGACCACTCATAATATTGGACTGATGCCACATTATTGCACTTCCCCAGAATGGTGATTCCCTTGGTTTGAACATGATCCCAGGCCCAGGCAGCCTGCCTAACAACAGCCAAACTAATCTTGTTCTCACAGTAGAGGGTCTCAACCAAGTCTTGTTCCCTAGGAGTATGAACCAGTGCATAGCCTAATTGCCTTCTGAACAGCAGAGGGTTATAATTGATACTTCCCTTAACTCCTATTAAGGGCACATTGGGAAAGTGCCCACAGCTGGTGATTATATCTCTGCCCTTGGTGCTCTGAGTACACCATCTGATGTCTGCTGAAGTGAGAGTAGTGAGCCTCTTAGCCCAGTTGCTTTGCTGATGAGGATTTAGAAATGCATCTGTCCTGGGTAGATGCCTGAGAAGCCAAGCATGAAATAATGGAGCACAACACCTCACTAGCCTCCCCCTCTGCTTCTCATTCTTCTGATGTACTGAGTAATAGAGATCACCCAGTAAAGTTGGCACTGGGTTCTTCAGGATGAACAAATGGATTGCATTCTTGCTGATGAATCGAGGCTCATCTGCAAACAACACAATTCCATATACACTTAAGGCCAACAAAGCACAAACAGCTTTCCACTCCCCCAAGGAGGCCTTCAGACTAGCTTGAGAAATTAAGAAGTCCAGATGAAATCCAGGGATCCCAGCTTTAGAGGTCATGTGTTGCTCAACCAAAACAAGCTCCAGATGCAAAGCTTTTGCCACCTCTCCATTGCCTGGGAAAGCCATCTCAGGATTGAAAGGGATTTCTCTCCTGATAGGCAAACCAATCAATGATGAGTATTCTTCCAAAAGAGGACCCAACTGAAAGTCTTGAAAGGTGAAACATCTCAATGGGGGGTCATAGAACTGAATACAGGTATGGATCAGGCTTCTCTGAGATGGGTCCAGATCCATGACCAAGTCAAGTATATCCCCATAATGCTCCCTGAACAAGGGCATGTGATCTGGAGTGATCAGGGTTTGGATCCTCCTGATGTCTGATAAGTCTGGTTGGAAGAAATGATAAGTGATGTTGCTTTTCTTTGGAGCCATAAGTGCTGAAGACTGAGTAGGGTGCTGATGAAGATGCTGAGGAGTGGGCCACTGACTGGCTAGTGCAAGTAACTGAAGTATATGTCTGACAAGCTGAAGCAAATGCTGGTGGAGACAGGTCAAAACTGCAGATGGGGTCAAAACCAAAACCAGATGAAAAATGGATACCCTGAAACGCAAATAAGCACATGTTAATATGATGCAATGAGTATGTATGCAAATGAAATGCAAGGGTTTGTGACTGAGCTGGATCTGATTAACTGCCTTGGTATAGATCCGTGTGTGTTCAAGAAACCCAGGTGGAGGTCTATAAATCCAGTAACCAGGGTGGGGGACTCAAATAAAGAGCCACATGTCCAGGGTTTCAGAATCACAAGAACTGTCCAACATGGAGTACACTTAACAAAGTCAAAGTAACAGGGTATTCTGAGGTCAAGGTACCTGCAAACCTGTAAACAGCCCAACCCCCTCACAGGTGGTGTTCTAAAACAAGGATCCTCAGACTTGGATCAGTTATGAGAAGTGTAAACACTTCTAACCCGGAGGTACAGTGTTTACAATAACCATAACAATTCCTCCTCTAATTCACCTCAGTTTCTGAAGGTCAATACTAAAAGGTCATCCAGACTTAGCAGGCTTCCCAGATAGCCCTAGCATTGCAGGAAATCTGCAACACAGAGTTCTCAAGAAGAAACCCATATCTGAACCGTGTTTCATATTCCCGCACCAGACCGAAATGGAATGGGAAAGAATATGATTCACTCTAGCCTAGGTGTCACTCAGGTCCCAGGTATAGGACCTTAACTCTCAATGGGACACCCACCCACCAAAACAAGAAACCAGATCCAGCCAGCAACAATGATAGTATGATATATACAAATGCAATAAAGAAAGCAGTAAAGTAACTGTACATAAAGCAAGCACAAATAAGCACATAACACCCCAGTAAACACAAATCAAACAAGCGCTAGGAGGAACCCACAAAAAGAACCAGAAGCCCTGGTTGCAATATAAGATTCCCCAGTAGAGTCGCCAAGCTGTCGCTCCCGAAGATTTGCATCCTGGTACAAGCGCGAACGGTCGGCGAAGGGAACAGTGAGAACACACAGCCGTGAACTCACTGGAGATGAAAAGAGTCGCCAGCTAGGCATTTTTATCCCGGAGGAAAGGCAATGCTGCATAGACCTGGAAAGATATGGATAAGACGGTTGCGAACCAGAGAGACTGAGAAAGGGGGTTGGTTACAACCTGGGAAGGTATTAGCACCCAGATTGTCCGTCGTACTCGACGGGATCCACGCTTAAAAGATTTGTGTTTTAAAGGGGTAGTGTCAGTGCAATCTGTGTATAAAGAGCTGGAAAGCAATATGTAAAGTGTATAAGTGGTGTGAAGTATGAAAGTGTCAGTGTAAAGACAAGAATAAGATGCTCATGATAATGAGGCTCAAAGAATAATGCTGGAAGGAGGGGGAATATACAGAGACTTTTGTTCGATAACTGTTAAGTTATGCCTACGTATCCTCTCGTGCAATGAGGAAGTCATAACACCGTAGTTCGACCCAAAGAGACTGAAAGATGAATTGACTTGTGAACTGCTTGCTTGTCTATGCTCAAGTGTATGACCTGTCTGGCTCAGGTGCAAACTGTCTTGCATTAGACGGAAGAAGCAAGTTCCCGTTTGTGAGTGAAGGTGATGAGAAAAGAATCCCGGAGGAGACGATTATTGTTTGTTTTTGTGTTTTCAGTCTTTTATTGCTTTTGAAAGTTTGTCATAAGTTAATGAGCTTAAGCCTAAACCAATGGATTTAGTAAACTCATCACATCTTCCCTCTGATTAGGGGTAATGAGAATACCTTAAGTGTGAAGTCAGATTCTCACACTTAATCACCTTTTGATGTAGGATTAAGATCATTAACCTACTTGTGATTATTTAGATGTTTTTGGAGTTTTTGTTTAGTGTTGAGTAATGAGGTTAAGCCATAATCAGGGATTAAACAGACTCATTACACCATCCTAAAAGAAGGATGATAGATGAGAATGTTTAAGCTGAGGAAAGCTCCTCAACTTAATCCATGATTAGGGATTAAACCCATGACAAAACAAGCCTTTGATTAAGTGGATTTTATTTAATGGTATGATGATGAAGTGAATTTTATTGTTTGTAAGACAACTTGAGGTGGACTTGTCCATTAACACTAGGGTTAGTCCTTCTTAACCACTTAAGGAAGAATTAGAACCCTAATGCAAGGCCCAAGTTACAAGTGTGATGTCTTGATGATTATTAAGTGAATTGATTAAGAGATTTAAACACATTAAGGGTTTAACACTTAGGATTAAAGTTATACACTCCATCCTAAGAGAAGGATGCAGGCATCAGCTTAATCACAAAGCCTTAAAGCCTTTAGGGTTTAGTCTCTGATTATGAGGTGAGAAGAGAAGACTCAAAGAGAGACACAAAGGTAAAACTATGGGGGGGACTAATCAAAACCCTAATTCATTGTCATGCTTGGATGATCCTAAGGTTTGTGAGGTTTACAAGAACAATCTTCAAAGAGAACCACCAGGATGCAGATGAAAGGATCAAGAGAAACAAAGTCACTTGCTTCATTCAAGAAGTCAAGTCACTTGAAGAAAGAAAGTGGGAGGAACAAGAATGAGCAAGCTCAAACTCAAACACACATAAAAATGCAGCAATGGATGCAAGAGAGATGAAAAGAGAAGTTATGAGAAGTGAAGGCAAATCCACTTCTCAAGTTTACTTACCACCTGAAATGTTAGAAAGAAAATGCAAAAACAATGCAAGATGAGATGAAATGGCATGATGCTAAGCAAACCCAGAAGCATGCACATGATGTTAATGATGCTATGAGATGCTGCAAACATGAGGCAAGGCATGGGGATGATCATACAAGATTATGAATGCAAATGATGCAAGTTAAGGAGCATGAACAAGCATGAAATGTTATGAAGCATACAAGACAAATGACATGGCAAATATGAGATGCAATGATCAAAGATGCTTTCTATATGTCTTAAGATGTCAAATGAATCACAAGAATGCACAAAATGCAATGACAAGTCAAGTTATGCAAGGAAATGCAAGGAGGATGCAAAAGAAAGCCCAAATTAGGGTTCATGGATCAAACATCAAACAAAAACCCAAAACAGAAGCAAACCCTAAGATAAAAAATGGAAAAAGCCACCCAAAGAAACCCTAAACCTATAATGAACCACTGCCCAAAGGGGAACTCTCAACTCTCAACCAATCTTGAGTTATGAATTTTCTAAGTTAATAGGGTTTTTTAGGGTTCTTAACAACATAAATGCCAAACAAATAGAAGATGCAAGATCAAATCATGGCCATTTTACCCTATAAACTACATGCTAAACATAAAACAATGCAAGAAAAATCAATGTCTCAACCTTCTCCAATAGGCAGAAATGAATTTTTAAACTTATGATCAAAATAATGCATAGAAAATGATTTAATTCAATGAAAAATTCTTAAAATGCATCAAGATCAAAAAAGAAATTTGGTTTGAAGGTTGGACAATGTTTCTAAATGTCTTAGAACATTTCATGAATTTTTTTGTAATTTTTAAATACCTAAAAGTATTTTTAATAAATTAATTTTCATTAACCAATTAAAAATAATCTTTTAAATATTTAAAAATGCTTTTTTAATGCAAAAATGAAAATAAAAATATTTTTTGTGTCATAAAAATTATTGAAACTCTAAAGAAAAAGTTTCATAATTTTTAAGAATTTTTAACTATTTTAAATTAAATATGCAAGTTAATTGAAAAGAAATGAATAAAAATTAAATAAAACTGAAAGTAATCAGAATGGAGGGATGAGATGCGCCCAGGGTTTGAATCTGTTGACCAGCGCGCAAATGAAGGGTCCAGATGACTCCTGAGTTAATTAGTTTAATTATAATTAATTAAGACTAATGAAAAAGATTAGGGCATAATGATTAGATCTGGGCCATCCATTCGCGCGGCAAGTCAAACAAGTCAGACCATCCAACGCTCAATATTCAAACTAACATTAATGACCTGAGATTAGGGTTTAATCACTCAGGCGGCCGGAGAAGACTTCCGGTCGTCTTCTCCGGCCAGCATCTCACCGGGAAACTCACCAACTCCCCCAAAACGTAACAAAAACAAAATCTATGAATTGGGAAATGATCTCCAACCTCTCACGAATCAAACCCCTCTCTCAAAACAAATTTATATTTCCTAAATAAGCTGAATCGAAGGAAACAAGTTCTAGGGCACGCAAGCTTCAGAGACAAATTAAACTCTCAAATCTAAGCCATTTTCAAAACCAATGATACCAGGATGATCAGTGAAGCAAATAGAACAAGTTTGTAACAAGAAAAATGATTTATGGAAAAATAATTTTCGAGCTACCTGAGATTTGGAGCTTTCAGTTTGAGGACTTTCTGGCCACTTCTCTTTGTGCAATCCACTCCTTAGGACCTCTTGAAGATGTTTGAGTGCCTTAGAACAATTTATGCTGGCTGGATAGTGAGATTCGACAGCTTCTGCTCAAGCTTGGTCAGAAATGGCAATGGTGAAATAGAGAGCTTCAGGTCATGATGAATGGTTGTTTGTGATCCTGAGGATGAATGGAGAAGGTCTGGAGTGTTTGTTTTGGTGTTTGAGAGCTGTGGTGAGAGATTCGAATGAATCTGCAGCTTGAGGGGAGAAATGGCAATGGAGTGTTCTTGCTGTTTCAGGCTTGGTTCTTGGTTGCTGGGTGGTCTATGGAGCAAGGTGAGATGATTGGTGAAGAGGGTTTGAATGTTTGCAAGCTGTGGAGAGGAATTCGAAGGCTTATGCAATGTGGGGTGATTTTGTGAATGTTGTGAATGTGTGAGCTTCAGCCTTGCTTGATGTGTGTTATGGCTTGCAAATTGTCCACATAACTCTCTCTCATTGGTCAGTTGATTGGACATGTGCTTTATTGATTGGTAAGTTGCCTTTTGCAAAAAGTCAAAAATTGTGTAAGAGAGGTATGGTGAAGTGCTAGCTTGGTACAAAGCCTAGGGGCTGCGCAGCATGGGATGGTGAGTGAGCTAGCAAGGTCAGCATCCAAGGTCACAAGTTGTAGGAAGCATGATGAGTGGTTTTGCAAGTTGTTGCACTTTGGTTCACATGTGAGAAATTCTTGTTACACAAACCAAACCATGGGGAAACTTGGTCCAATTCTGATTTTTAAGGCTCATAGAATGTTTGTGTGCTGGTTTGGAATGGATTAGAGGTCACATAATGCATTGGTTCATGACTTTGCAAAATTTCCATTTGAAGCATGCCTTGAAAAACAATGATTTTTGCCAACTTTGCCTTGCCATAACTTTTGATCCAAGAAGAGTTTGATCATGTTATTGTACTTTTTGAAAAGGGAAAGATGAGATCTACAACTTTCATGACCAAAGTTTTTCCATTTGAAGCATTTTTGGATCAAGAATCAAAGCTTGAAAAATGGCCTAAAATGATGCATTCTTGAAAAGTCAACTATGCCCAAAAAGTCAACATTTGCAAAAACCCTAAATTCTTGATTTTTATGAACTTCAACCTTCTTCCATGATCAAATAAAGATCATATACACTCAAAATGATGAAGATCACCCATTGGTAGGGTCATTGGGGGCCTCAGATGCCTTGATTTTGCACTGACTTGTCTGAAAAGTCAACTCTTGATCAGATGACTTCCCAATGGAATTTCTTCATGAAAATTGATATGCATACTCCCTATACCATATAGAGATCAATGGAAACAAGAATGACCAAAATTTTTGGTGTTATGGCCTCTGAACCCAAAACCCTAATTTTCAGTCAATTGTGCAGTCTAGCCTGGCTCTGCATCCACTCAAACCCTAGTTCCTGTGATTCCTGTGCAATTTTGACTTTGAGGAGATGGAATATGATATAAATACACACATGGACCCCTTTGAGTTGATTGGTAGCCTTTGAAATGGCTCAAGATGCTTTGGGATTGCTCAGATCACAAACCCTAGGTGCAGATGCCTTAGAAACTATGCAGTGAAACAAAAGTGAGACATGAGATGATATGTTTGTGTTTATGCATATGAGGATGACCACAAGCCATGGTGTGAATGAGTGAGGGCAAATTTGGTGTGTTTACACATAAGGATGCTTGTCGCAATCACACAAGAGAAAGCTTAAAATAGGAAGGAAGAATGTAGAATATGGATGCACATCCATATTCTTCATACTTAACATTATCCTCTGAAAAGGTTAGAAAAATCCATGATTTATGAAATCAAAAAGGATAAAAAAGAATACAATTAAGTACCAAACATCTCCTAAAGTGATTAGGATTCAAACTAGACTCAAACCTAAAGCTAAGGGTACCTAGAGGCTAGATAAATTCCAAAGTCAGCAGCTACAACAACGCTTCAGCACACAAATAGCTATCACATGAAAATGACATACAAACAACTTATTATAGCTACCTAACAGCATGACAACATTGTCGCTCCCCCGAAAAGACACCAGGGTCCCAGGGTGCAGACGCGAACGGTCGGCGAAAAGAGAAAATGAAAATGAATTGAATAGAGTCGCCAGCTAGACATTTTTATCCCGAAGGAAAGGTAATGCTGCATAAACCTAGAAAAAGATGGATAAGACAGTTGTGAACCAGAGAAACTGAGAAAGGGGGTTGGTTACAACCTAGGAAGGTATTAGCACCCAGATTGTCCATCGTACTCGACGGGATCCACGCTTAAAAGATTGTGTTTAAAAGGGGTAAGTGTATGTGCCATTTGTATGTAAAAGCTAGGGAAAGATAGTACAAGTGTCAGTGCAAAAAGGTGAATTTCTCAGGAACTGAGGCTTAGAAAAGAATGCTGAAAGGGGGGAAGACAAAGAGACTTTTGTTCGATGACTGTTAAGTTATGCCTACGTATCCTCTCGTGCAATGAGGAAGTCAGAACATCGTAGTTTGACTCAAAGAGACTAAAGATAAATTGACTGTGAACTGCTTACTTGCCTATGCTCAAGTGTATGACTCGTCTGACTCGAGTGCTAACTGTCTTGCATTAGACGGAAGAAGCAAGTTCTCGCTTGTGAATGATTGAGATGAGAAAAGAATCCCAAAGGAGACGATTATTGTTTGTTTTTGATGTTTTCAGTTTTTTTTATTGTTTTTGGTGTTTTGCATAGGATTATGAGCTTAAGCCTAAATCAAGGGTTTGTAAACTCATTTTATCCTCCCTGATTAGAGATAATGAGCCTACTTAAGTATGAGATAAGCATCTCAACTTAATTACCAAGATGATGAAGGATTAAGATCATTAACCTACTTGTGATTATTTAGATGTTTTTATGTTTTTGTTTAGTGTTAAGTAATGATTTTAATCTCTAATCACATATTAGTGAACTCAATACACCATCCTAATAGAAGGATAATAGATGAGAACACTTAAGCTTAGGAAGATACCTCAACTTAATACATGGTTAGAGACTAAATTAATTATATAACAAACCTTTATTAAGTGAATTTTAATTAAAGGATGAGATTAAGAAGTGGATTTTAAGTTTGTAAGACAACTTGAGAGGGACTTGTCCATTAAACACTAGGGTTAGTCCCTTTTAACCATAAGGAAGAGATAGAACCCTAATGTAAGGCCCAAGTTACAAGATAAATTCTTGGTGATTATTAATGTGATTTGATTAAGAGGTTTAAACAAATTAAAGGTTTAACAATTAGGATTAAAGTTATACACTCCATCCTAAGAGAAGGATGCAGGTATAACCCTAATTCCAAAGTCCTAAAACTTTAAGAGTTTAGTCTCTGATTATTGAGATGAGAAGAGAGACTCAAGGAGACTCAAAGGTAAAAGACTAAGGGGGACTATACACAACCCTAAAAGTTATGATGATTTGGATATCCTATGGTTTGTTAGGTGTCGCTCCCGAAGATTTACATCCCGGTACAAGCGTGAACGGTTGGCGAAAGGAGAAAATGAAGGTGAAATGAAAAGAGTCGCCAGCTAGGCATTTTTATCCCGAAGGAAAGGTAATGCTGCATAAACCTAGAAAGATATGGATAAGACGGTTGCGAACCAGAGAAATTGAGAAAGGGGGTTGGTTACAACCTGGGAAGGTATTAGCACCCAGATTGTCCGTCGTACTCGACGGGATCCACGCTTAAAAGATTGTGTTTAAAGGGGTAGGTGTATGTGCTATCTGTGTGCAAAAGCTGGAAAAGAATATACAAGTGTCAGTGCAAGAAGGAGTGAAATGCTCAGGAACTGAGGCTTATAAAGAATGCTGAAAGAGGGGGAAGACACAAAGACTTTTATTCGATAACAATTAAGTTATGCCTACGTATCCTCTCGTGCAATGAGGAAGTCAGAACACCGTAGTTCGACTCAAAGAGACTGAAAGATAAATCGACTGGTGAACTGCTTACTTGTCTATGCTCAAGTGTATGACTCGTCTGGCTCGAGTGCTAACTGTCTTGCATTAGACGGAAGAAGCAAGTTCTCGTTTATGAATGAATGTGATGAGAAAAGAATCCCGAAGGAGATGCTTATTGTTTGTTTTTTGTTTTCAGTCTTTTATAGTTTTTGTTGTTTTTTGCATAAGTTAATGAGCTTAAGCCTAAATCAAAGGTTGTAAACTCATTATATCCACCATGATTAGGGATAATGAGAATACTTTAAGTATGCGATAAGCATCTCAACTTAATTGCCATGATGATGTAGGATTAAGATCATTAACCTACTTGTGATTATTTAGATGTTTTTGGTTTTTTTGTTTAGTGTTAAGTAATGAGTTTAAGCCATAATCAAGGATTAATGAACCCATTACACCATCCTAATAGAAGGATAATAGATGAGCACACTTAAGCTGAGGAAGATACCTCAACTTAATCCATGATTAGGGATTAAAATCCTTATATGACAAGCCTTTATTAAAGTGGATTTTAATTAAGAGTGAGATAAAGAAGTGAGTTTTATGGTTTGTAAGACAACATGAGGGGGACTTGTCCATTAAACACTAGGGTTAGTCCTTCTTAACCATAAAGGAAGAATTAGAACCCTAATGTAAGGCCCAAGTTACAAGTTAATGTCTTAGTGATTATTAGATGGATTGATTAAGATATTTAAACAAATTAAGGGTTTAACACTTAGGATTAAAGTTATACACTCCATCCTAAGAGAAGGATGAAGGCATAACCCTAATTCCAAAGTCCTAAATCCTTAAAGGTTTAGTCTCTAATGATGAGATGAGAAGAGAGACACAAAGAAGACTCAAAGGTAAAAGCTAAGGGGGAATAATCATGACCCTAATTATTATCATGCTTGGATGTTCTTATGGTTTGTAAGGCTTGAGAAAGGTCTTCAAGGAAGCCACCAATGGAAGAAGCAGAAGAAAGGAGGAAGAACAGAAGAAATAAGTTACTTACTTCATTGAAGAAGACAAGTAACTTAAAGAAAGAAAGTGAGAGATGAATACAAGTGAGCAAGCCCACTCAAAGACAATAAAAAATGCAGGAAAGATGCAAATGAAAAAGATGAAGAGAAATGAGAAGTGATGGCAAATCCACTTCTCAAATTAACTTACCACCTGAAAATGTTAGCACAAGATGCATAAGGAAAGAAATGAGATGGAATGATGCATATGCAAAGGAAACGACCAAAATCAGAAGCATACACATGATGCAAATGATATTATGACATGATGCAAAAGAATACAAAGTTCAATGAATGGTCATACAAAGATGAGATGCAAATGGGAGCATGCTTTGAAGTTTGAAAGTTCATGAAAGTTAATGAAAGGAAATGAATGCAAATCATGGAAAATGAATGAAGAAATGATCAAGCATGATTCTAACATGTCCTAAGATGTCTAAGATGACATATGAATATATGAAATGTCATGGAAAGTTCATGTATGGATGCATATGGAAGATGAATGCAAGTGAAGATGCAAAATTAGGGTTTTAAGGCAACATGAGATGCATATGACCAAAACAGAAGCAAATTACATGATAAAAAATTGAAATTTCACTTAAAGGAACCCTAAACCTATACTAGGTTACCATCCAAAGGGGGAGGTCAGAAGCTAAACCTATAGGGAGTTATAAATTTCCTAAGTTTCTAGGGTTTTTTGGGTGATATTTAATGTAAAATGCCAAACAAATTGAAAATGAAAGATAAATCCATGCCAAAAATATCCTAGAAACTACATGATATGCACAAAGCAATGCAAAAAGAATCATCTTCAAACTCTTCTTGGTTAGGCAGAAAAGATTTTTCCAAGTTAGGGTTCAAGAATAGGATTTAAATGACCCTTAATTCGAATGAAATTTGCAAATTATCATCAAACCTAAAAATAAATTTGTGTGAAGAGTTTGAAAATGTTTCTAAATGCAAGAGGATGATTCATGATTTTTTTGGTGATTTTTAGAAACTTAAATGGTATTTTATTTAATTAAATTCAATTAATTAATTAATTAAAATAAACATTTAAATATTTTAAAAAATACAATTTTTATGCAAAAAATAAAATAAAAATCATTTTCTGGTTAAGAAAAATATTTGGAATAAAAATGCAAAAGGAAATATTTTTGGGATTATTCTAAGTATTTTAAAATAAATGTGCAAGAAAATGCAATTAAAATGAAATAAAAATGAAATAAAATGAAAGTATGCTGATCTGATGGCTGAGATTCAAACTGGGAAAGGAACCATTGACTGCGTGCGCTAATGGGTGGCTGGGATTGAATCTGGAATTTTTAAATTAAACCTAATTAATTAAATTAAATAATCTGATTAGGTTTTTAATGAACTAATCCTGGCCCTTCATTCACGCGCTAAACCTAATCTTACGGCCCACATTCAAACTGAGCCTTAAACCCTAATTAAGAACCCTGATGACTTTCCGGTGACCGGAGCAAGCTCCGGTCAACTTCTCCGGTGACCCCAAATCCCCAACTTCTTCCCTAGGCCAAATTAAGAGCTCTAAATCTCCAGATCAACTCTCCTAATCATTCTAAGCAAGAATCAATCATCAAACAACATTTATATTGCATCAAACATGAGATTCAAATCAAAACATAAAAACTGCAAATGTTTCAGAAGCACGATACAAGCTCAAATCTCAACCATTTTCAAAAGTAAAAGGTGCAGTGTGATCAGTGAAGCATGAAGAACATTTCTATAACAAGAAATACAAGTTCTGGAAAATTTGTTCTTGATGATACCTGAGCTTGAGCTTTCTCAATCTGAGCTATTTGGGCCTCTTCTTGGTGCCAATCAACTCCAATGGACCTCTTGAGGATGCTTTGATTCTTGAAATGAATTTATTTGGGCTGTTTTGAAGTTTCAGTTTTGAAATGTGAGAAATCGTGTTTTGGCTTTGTGATGTTTCAAGCTATAATTGAGGGTGGGAAGTGTTCTGTGAGTGATGTTGAGTTGAATGGTGAAGTTTGTTTGAAGTTTTGATGGTTGGTTTGAAAGTTTCGAAGAGAGGAAGTTTCTTGAGGATTTTTGCAATCTGAATGTGTGGGATGATTCAGGGCAATGTGTTATGTATTATGGCTTGCATAAAGTCCACATATCATGTCTTGATAGGTCAAAAGAGTTGGTGTGGGCTATGCTGATTGGTATGGGTGATTTTGCAAAAAGTCAAGTTTGGTTGTACTTGAGGTATGGGTCATGGCAGGCCTGGTTGCAAGGGGTTTCTGGCCTCAGCTGAGTTCAAGTAGGTCCATAGAAACTGATTTGGGGTGCTGATGCAAGTGTATGGGAAGATTCATGCCATTTTGCAAATTTGAAGAACTTTGGCCCTTTTGGAATTTCTTGAAGTTCAAGGCATGAAAGTGTATGAATCTTGGGCCAATTCTGATCAAAATGAGTTTCACTATGATGGTATGATGTTTAGAGATGCATTAGAGGTCATGAAATGGCTTGGCAAGTGGTTTTGCAAAAATCTCTCTTTGGTGTATTCTTGAAAATTATAGGATTTTTGCCAACTTTGAAAGATCATAACTTGAGTTCTATAATGAATTAGAACATGTTCTTCTACTTTTTGAAAAGGGAAAGACCTAATCTACAACTTTCATGACCAACAATTTTTCATTTGAAGCATTTTTGATCCAGAAAGAGGAGGTTGAAAAACTTTCCCAAAATGGAAAGTTTCCATTACAAGTCATTTCCATTTTTGGCAACATCTGGTTTAGCTCAAATTTCTTCAATTTTGTGAACATCCAAGCACTTCAATGATCAAATAAAGATCATATAACTTTAATTCGATAAAAATACCCCTTTGGTTCCATTGTTGGGGGCCTTAGATGCCCTGATTTTGCTCTGACTTGCTCAAGAAGTTACCTAGTGAACAGATTACTTCCACAATGAATTTATTCATCAAACTTGGTACACATGATACTTATAACATCTTAAGAACATTAGAAACAAGAATGGCCCAAAAATTTGGAGTTGAGGCCTCTGAAACCAAAACCCTAGTTTTGGTCATCTGTGCAGTGAAAACCATAGCTCTGCTTCCATGCTTTCCCAGTTCTTGTGATTTCTTGACTTCCTTGTGTCGCTCCCAGGATTTCCATCCTGGTACAAACGCGAAAGTGGCGCGGAAAGAGGTAGAGTTGCCAGCTAGGTATTTTTATCCCGAAGGAACGGGAATGGTAATGCTGCACAAACCAGAAGAAAAGAAGAGGAAGGACACGGGTCCTGCGAACCAAAGAGACTGAGCTCGGGAGTCGGTTACGACCTGGGAAGGTATTAGCACCCAGATTGTCCGCCGTACCCGACGGGATCCACGCTTGCAAAGAAATATGTTTCAAAGGGTGAAGAAATGAAAGCTGCTGCAAAGAAAATGAACTGAATTGGATACAAAGAAAACAAGAGGAAACTGAACAAGAAATGAAAAGGAAAAAATGATGGGAAAATAAAGATTGTGCTCGAGCGGGCCATACCCCGCTGCTTACGTACCTCATTTGGACAATGAGGATCAGAGTCGCCGTAGTTACCCTAACTAGGGGTGGAAAGGATTTCTTGTGTATTAAGGCTTGAACTGCCTATGTCAATACTCATGTGTTGCAGGCTCGGACGACGAGTGCGTAACCGTCTTGCAAAATAACAAGTAGGAGCAAGTTCGTACGATGAGAGTGAAGGTGATGAGAACAGAAGTTCTGAAGGAGAGACGCTTATTGTTTGTTTGTGTTTTTTAGAAGCTTTTTATGAGTGTGTCACAAGGAAGTGAACTCAAGCTCCTTTCCATGGAATGTGTACTTGCTACTACATTCCAAGATGGAATAATAGAACAAGCACACTCAAGTAAGGAGAAGATCCCCAAAACATGATTCCAGAGATTAGGGCCTAAGCTCAATAACTCATTGAATTTATTAAGTGTTTTTTTGTATTTTTGAAGAAGTGTATTTTATGATTTTCTTGATGAAGATTGTCTCATGATCAGACTTGTGCATCATGATGAACAAGCTTGTACTATCCCAAGATGGGAAAACTACAAGTGTTTCATGGAATAAGGCTATTGCACAGGAGATCACTTCAATCTTTATTAAGTGTCTTTTAGGTTTTGTTTTGAGATGAGAAGAGAAGAGAACCAAAGATCTTAAAGGTAAAAGTCTAATGGGGGACTAACACCTAATTGTTATCATGCATAGAAAATCCTAGGTTAGTGAGGTTTACTACCCTAAAGAAGGAAGAAATAAGAAGAGAAAGAGGAACAATAAGAAAAGGAGAAGAAGAAAGGATGGCCTAAGCCCCTCAAACACAAATAAGAGAATATCATGGAAAGAGAAGATATGAGAATTGGAGATGTGGGACTCACATCCACACCTCTCACTTACCAGAGCCCCTGGAATGGTTAATAACATAAGAAAATATCATGACAAAAGCAAATAAGAACAAATGAAACACAAAATGGGCATAAGATCAAACCAAAGCAACACAACCAGAATTGGAATCTCAATTACAAGTGTCAAATTCAAACACACAACACAAGAATGAGAAATGGACTACACAGTTCAACATAAAGCAATACAGATTATCATGACAAAACAAAACAAACATGAGATAACACAAAGCAAACAAAGCAAACAAACATCACAAAGACCAGAACCCTAACATGTCAAGAATGTGCCTAAGAATCACAAGAAATTAAGAATAGAAGCAAACAAGTTTAAACATTAGCAACATGGGAAACAAAGAAGCATGAGAAGTGAGGTGAACATGTACAAAAATGAATGAACTTCAAAGGTAAGCAACCACAAAATTTCTCAAAGTACACACACCATACAAAGACCAGAAGGGTATCCTCATCCTAAATAGGCTCTAAACAACCTAAGGGAGTTGGCACAAGTGCCCTCCCAACCTAAGGACTAAACATATGACCAAAACGGATGCAAAAGAAGATAAGCAAAGAACAAAAATTCAAATCAAATCAAGCAATCATCCAAAAAATCCACAAATTTGCACAAAGACTCTTCAAACATCTAATATTAGCATGCCAAAAGAAAAGGATCAAAATCAGAGGCTAAGTAGGTCAAATATGTGCCTAAACATGGATGAGGGTTATGAAACTTCATGCACAAGTTAAGGATCAAGAATAATCAAGCAAACTTCTAAAAATCAGAAGAAAAATCATCAACAAACTACATTTCAATGTGAATCCAGAGCAAAAAGAAACAATTCAAAATTTAAATTAATGATCAAGATATAAATTCTATAAGACAACATGATTTAAAAGTGAATAAAAAACAAATAATAAAGGAAGAAAATAATTCCAGCGTGGAAATTGAAAATAAATGGAAAATAAAAATATCAAAAATTAAAGGAAACTCAAGATATCACTCATGAATTTTTTTGGAATTTTTAAGAACATATAACTATTTTAATTAATTACAAATCAAACTGAAATAAAAATAAAATAACAAAATGAAAAAACAAGGCAAGTGGTGCAATTAGTGAGAAACTCAGTTCAAAAACCTTGGGCCTGAGAGAGGGAGGGGTGCGAATAGCACCCTGAGCCCAGTGAATCCAACGCATGAGCATACTATTGTGGTGGAAATTCAGGAAAATCAGGAAAATAAACAAGCCATTGGATCAAATGAACGCTTCAGATCTATGTCAGTGATCACATTAAGTCAACATATCAACAACCACAACATGCGTGTACACACTAATTACCATGGGTGCAAAACAAAATGATTTATTCAGATTTAAATTATAAAGTGAAGTCACGTGCAAAGGAGAGGGGTTTTTAATGTGCTGGCCTGACACTATCCGTTCAGATCAAATATCCTAGGGTTCAAACATCATCTTCTTCATTTCTTCCTTTCCAGAATCCAGTGACCGGAGCCCTAGCTCCGGCACCGGAAAACTTAATCTCAAGAACAAAACACCATGAACAGAGCTACAAACCTCTAGATCAATCAATTAGAACACGCTGATCTCAAATATGCATTCAAAATTTTCATTAGATCCAAGAATCAAACAAATCTAACACAATCAGTTATATGCATCAAACTTCAGATCAACATAATACACTCAATATTCACTCATTTTCAAATCTAAACATCATAGAATCATCATCACAACAAACAAAACACAATGCAAGCATCTAATTTCAAATCCAGATCTCAAAATTCCAGAGCATACCTGAACTCGAAAATCCTTCAAAACACCAAAAGAAGATCCCTCCAGCTGCAGATCTACTCCTTTTAACTTCTTATTGCAAAATAAATGCAAAAGAAGCCTTGAATTCTCCTAGATCTTGAGATTCAACCCCTACTGCTCTTGAATGGCACTTGGTGAAAACCTTACTCTCTGCTTGAATCAATGGTAGGAGAGTGTTCCTTATACTTCAGGGATCAAGATTATGTGGTTTGTTTTGACAATGTGTGAATGTATGAGGAGATTCGAAGGGAAGAGCTCAAATGCAAGAAGAATGGAAATGGTGAAATGAGAGAGAGTTGGCTACCAAATTCATGTGTGTTACCTTTATATCATGCCCTTAGAATATTGATTAGGGTTTTGGATCAAATGGAAGCATGTAGAGTGTGATGGGAGTGAAAATGCAATTTGGCAAGAAAAGTGTGATACCCTCATTCATGCGTGCAAAGCCTGGCCCATGTACACACATTGAATTTCTATGATGCCCTCATCACCCTTGGATTAAACTTGTAGTTTAAAATTGAGTGAATCATGTCCTTTGGATGAAGTTGCACAAATTGCATTTTGTGAAATACACACTCATCAAACCACAAATTTCCTTGCCTTTTGGAACAAAAGTAGCTCTCATGCATTGCCTTTGAATACTATGATCATAAATGACTCATAAAATGGCTTGAAAATTAATTACATGTCCATTTGCAACTTGGTGGAAAGTGACATTTCATGTGAAATCCTAAAAACAAGTGATCTTTCGAAGGCCATAACTTTTGATCCATGAAGGCTATGAAAATGAACTTTAACTTTCTGAAAATGGGAGAACCTACCCTACAACTTTCATGTTTATTGGAAATTCAAATGAGATCATTTTCACCATGAAAGAAGCCTTTGAAAATTAGGGCAAAAGTTGCCAAAAATGGAAAGTTTCAAAACAAACCATATGCCAAAAATGGAAAGTTCTTCAAAACCCTTTGATTCTTGATCCTTGACTTTGCCAAATATCTTATAAGGTCTTAAGGGCATCCCTTGACTTAAAACATGAGGTTGGACCCTTTGAAATTTCACAGTTGACCTTTAAAATGCATAGTTGACCAATTTCTTCTTATGCAAGCAACTGATGAAATAGCTGCCTTCCACAAGGAATTTTCTTACCAAATTTCATCCATAGGAACCTCTTATCATATGAGAGACTTTTCCTAGATGAAATGGCCAAAGTCACAAAGGATTCATGCTTGAAGGTGAAACCCTAATTTGAGAACCATTGTGTAGGAGCTTGCCCTAGCTCGAACTTCTTTGATGATCCCTCAACCTTCTGGGCTCTTGTAAAGGATCATGAACTTGTGAATATCATGTAGAATCTTCATGAGACTTGGACAAGTCCTCTTGGCCTCTTACTATAGCTTGTGATGCCTCAAATCCACCCATAGTTGATCATATGCCTAATGCTAGAACATGAGAATGTTATGTTTCATTTTTCTATGCAAAGATGCCAAGGACATGACATGCTTGTGATGATTATGATATGATGATGATGCTTAAAAAGAAGAGGGCAAATTTGGGGTGTTACAGCTGCCCCTATTCAAGCAACTGTTAATCTGAAAAGGATGATAGCACGGGCTATCGACCGTTCAAGATGAACTGTGGTTGAATACCAAGAAAACCTGAAATTTGCACTCTGCCGGAGAATAAAAGAAATGGGAAATAAACCCAACCAAGGAAAGAAAGTAACCCAAAATTCTGTGTAAGTTGCAGTAAAACGGAGCAGACGAGCTCTCTCCAAACTAAATTGTTACACCAGATGGAGAGATAACTTGGAAAAACGAGTCTTCTTCAGGAAAACTGTTACGCCAGGACCAGTAAACATTTTGACGTTTAATTCCACCGTCAGGACTTCAAACCTCTTCAACATGTCCGAATGTTGGATAAGATCAAGCGATCTGCTAAGGAAATGGCATCGAGTGATCCATAACCAAGAACATGAGCACGACTCAAACAACGAGAAGTAATATCAAGCGATTTACGACTCAAACCACGAGGAGTAACATCAAGCGATTTACAACTCGGACAAGATCAAGTGATCTGCTAAGGAAGTGGTATCAAGCGATCCATAACCAAGAACATGAGCACGACTCAAACAACGAGGAGTAATATCAAGCGATTTACAACTCGGATAAGATCAAGCGATTTGCTAAGGAAATGGTATCGAATGATCCATAACCAGGAAACGAGAACATAATATCAAGCGATTTACGACTCAAACATGTCTTTTGGTACGACGCCAGGCGACTACTGGCTTGCCACAGCGACGGTGAACTTTAACAGCGTTGCAATATCGATCGATTTGCAAACCAAACAAGATCGAGCGATCTGATAGGAGAATGGTATCAAGCGATCCATCCACAATAAGTCCGTTGACACGGGACAACGCAATCAATACAAGATTAGTTGATTTGAGAAGAGAGTAACAACTCTGCAAGGGAGAATACCATTTGTAACTCCGCTGGGTATGAGAACATTCTGACTAACGTTCTGCTTAGGAAATGACCAAGATATCCTGGAAATACTTGGTTGAGATGTAAATAAAAGTCTGCATTACTTTGTCACATTGGCCAAAAATAAATTGGCGACCTCACTAGGGATATTTCAATGATAACGATCTTCTGACACGGCTGGGGAGATGCTTGGTCAAATAACCTTTGCTAGGGAAAGAGTTATGACAGTTATAAACTCTGTGGGGAATTGGGTGTTCAGCTGCTTGCTAGGAATAACCCACTATGATATAAAGACTCGTCTCGGAGTTGAGAACTGTTCAACTGGCTTTGAAGTTCTGCTGGGGATACCACCCTACTCTGACTCAGTTGGGGGAAAGTCCATCTTAGACTTTACTGGGGATGCTAGGGATCACCCTCTACTGGAGATAGGAGTTGTAAAGCATCTCTCACTGGGGAGAAGAAACTGCTTGGGGAATATGTTCTAGTGACATCATCCTCCCTGTACTTTATGATTGTTCAAGTATCAATTCCAGAGGATTTTACAGAAGACATGGCGTCCGCAATGCCTTGGCGTCTTCAAACTCTTGGGGAGATTCGTTGAATCTTGAGATAACTTCCCCATACCTTCTGGTCTACAAAGGAAATTAATCGAAGGGGACTCACGCACAATCTTACATCATCGTTAGATATTCTTCCCAATTATCCTACATCAAGGATAAATTGAACAAACACTTGCAGAGACTGACTTCATCTGCTCTTGAGAGTGACCTGCCCCAGTATGAGCCCTAAAATTATTTCTTCAGACTAACCATGCTCTGATAATTTCCCCTAGCTTGGCTGAATTGTGAGAGATTTGTTCGATGTGATTGCCCTTCAGAAGTTGCAGACTCCTCCACCTGGCAAGATTTAAGTTTCTGACCTGAAATTCCCCATGTGAACCTCTTTGATGCCAAACAAATGTATGCAAGCAGAAAATGTTTTATTCTGAGAATGATTATTTCGATGCGACACACATGTTAATCTTGAAGCTTTTATTGAAAAAATGTCGTTTGTGAACGAATCACTGGTTAAGATATGACATGATTTTTTTTTATGAAAGAAAACATGCATATGCAACACCAACAAAGGTCTTCTAGCATAACTTGTAGGAGTCGGGAACGCTATCTCATGGTGGCACGCTCTCGGATTAACCCTGTTTCAATTAGGACTTTTGAGGGTTGTATCGTGGCTTGGTTCACGGTTATAGAAACAAAGATATATGCTCAAAGCTTATTTGTGCCCACCCCTCTTCGTGATGTCCTTCAATCCTATGTTCAACTAGCTTTCACAAGCGCTCACCTTTCCTAAGGGTTTTGAGATGGTTGAGGAACCAATACTAATAACTATTTACGCACCACTGAGGTTATTGTTGGGAGTCAATCACCCTTATTATCCTTTGTGTCTGTATCATACGACTTGTTTTTTTTGTTTGAGGATCTTTCTTGTGTAATCCTTTTCGTCTTTTCGCTTTCATCATTTTTTGTTTATCCCTAAATTTTGTCTGGACTGATCCTTTTGAATCTTTTGCAATTGGAGTCCAGTGGGATGCCCTAATTTTTGCCTAAGTCGCTTGTTTTCAAGTTTCGACTTAGCGGGCTATTTATTTCTCTTTTCTCTTCTTTTTTGTCCGAACAAATCGTGTGACACACGTTTGTCTTGATTGTTTTGTAAGGGTTGTGACTATCTCACTTTTTGGTCGCTGATGGATAACCGTTGTGGTTTCTGGTCTTTAGACCTCTTGATTGGTATACCCATTGTGGTTTCTGGTATTTGGACCTCTTGATGTGCTGGAAGGAAAGGTAATGGGTCCTCAAATACACCTTGTAAACACCCCAAATTTTCCCTCACTAAGTTCACACCATGGCTTGTGATCTTTCATCTTTGCATTAGTTTAAGCATATCATCTCATATTGCATTTTTGTTTCATCTGCATAGTTCAAGTTCATCTGCATCTAGGGTTTGTGATCTGAGCAATCCAAGGTTCATCTGAGCCACTCCAAATGCTTCCGATCATTCCAAGAGGGTCCATGTATGTTCAATCATCATATTATATCCTTAAAAGATCAAGGAAGTCAAGAAATCACAGGAGCTTGGAAAGCATGGAAGCAGAGATAGGGTTTCACTACACAGATGACCTGAAATTAGGGTTTTGGTTTCAGAGGCCGTAACTCCAAATTTTTTGGTAATTCTTGTTTCTAATGTTCTTAATATGTTATAAGGGTCATGTGTACCAAGTTTGATGAAGAAATTCATTGTGGAAGCCATCTGTTCATTGGGTAACTTCTTGAGCAAGTCAGAGCAAAATCAGGGCATCTGAGGCCCCCAACAATGGAACCAAAGTGGATTTTTCATCACATTGAAGTTATATGATCTTTATTTGATCATTAAAGTGCTTGTAAGTTCACAAAATTAAAGAAAATTGAGCTAAACCAAAAGTTGCCAAAAATGGAAATGACTTGTAATGTAAACTTTCCATTTTGGGAAAGTTTTTCAACCTCCTCTTTCTCAACCAAAAATGCTTCAAATGAAAAATTGTTGGTCATGAAAGTTGTAGATTGGATCATTCCCTTTTCAAAAAGTACAAGAACAAGTTCTAATTCATTATGGAACTCAAGTTATGATCTTTCAAAGTTGGCAAAAATCACATAATTTTCAAGAATACACCAAAGAGGATTTTTTGCAAAACCACTTGCCAAGCAATTTTGTGACTTCTAATACACTTCTAAGCATCATACCAACATAGTACATTGCCTAAAGATCATAATTGCCCAAAGAACCATTCTATTTCATGTCTTGCACTTCAAGAATTTCAAAAGGGGCCAAACTTTCTCAAATTTGCAAAAGAGCATAGAACCTTTCACAAACTTGCTGCATCACCAGAAAACCAATTCTATGGCTCTCCTTGATCAAAGCTGAGGCTAGACATGCCCTTGTACCACCTCTGAACCAGCCCATACCTCAAGGACAAGCTTTGTTGACTTTTTTGCAAGAAGCTCATACCAATCACCATAGGCCACAACCACTTCTCTGACCTATCACAACTTGTTATGTGGATCAAACCCAGGCCATAACACACAACAAGCCAGCCTGAAACCTCAGATTGCCCAAGTTTCCAAAATCACTCCATTTTGCAAAAGCATTCGAAACTCTCTGCTCACACACTCAAACTTCAAACTCTTTTCACCAAACAACTCAGCAACACAAGAGGATCATTTCCCACCCTTCATTGCAACCAAAAACACCCCACAACCAAAACACGATTTCTGACCAGCAAGAGTTCAAGCTCTCATTTCATCCATTATAAACCTCCTCCAAGCATCAAAGCATCATCAAGAGGATGATTGGAGTCGTTGTGAACCAAAGAGGAGGCCAAACAGCTCAGTTTGAGAAAGCTTCACTTCAGGTAACCTCAAGAACAAATTTTCCAGAAATGAAATTTTAAGTTCTTAGATTTTTCCTTATGCTTTGCTGATGATCCTGATGTATTTAGTTTTGAAAATGATCAAGTATTGAGCATGTATTGAACCTCTGAAATATTTGCGTATTTTTCCATTTTCCTTTGATTCATGATCTTGAGTGAAAATAAATGATTTTTGTTAGCTGAATCTTGTTTAGAGTTGTTAGTTGAGTGTTTCTGGAGAGTTAGGGGGTCTGGGGTGGCCTAAGGTGAAAGTTAGGGTGGAGAGCTGGCTGGAGAAGATGACCGAAGGTCTTCTCCGGCCACCTGAAAGTCATTAAGAGGTTAATTAGGGTTAGGGCAGAGTTTGAATGTGAGCCATTGGATCTTGCGTACCCGCATGTTTGAATGGCTGAGATGAAGTCATTAAACCCTAATTCACTTAATTAATTTAATTAATTAAAATTAAATCGGATTGAACCATAGCCCTTGGATAGAGCGCGTAGTTAACCAAAATCTTCCCAGTTTGTATCCTGACCTTCAGATTAGATTACATTCATTTAATTCAGTTTTTATTTCATTTTTTATCATTTGTTTTGCATAATTAATTTAAAATAGTTAGAAAATTCCAAAAAATATTTTCTTCTGCATTTTTAATTCAAATATTTTTCTCAACCAGAAAACATTTTTATTTTTGTTTTTTGCATTAAAAAACCATTTTAAAAATATTTAAATGTTTATTTTAATTAATTAATGGAAATTAATTAATTAAAATATCATTTAGGTTTCTGAAAATTCCAAAAAAATTTACATTGCATCTTAGGACATTTAGAAACATTGTCAAACCATTCATACAAATTTCTTTTTGGTTTTGATTCAATCTTGACAATTTTCTTGAATTTAGCGTTCATAAAAATCCTATTTTTGAACCCTAACTTCAAGAGTTCTTTTCTGCCTAACCATGAAGGGTATGACATTGATTCTTTTGCATTGATCTTCATATATCATGTAGTGTCTAGCATATTTTTTTCACAAATTTATCTTGCATTTTTTATTTGATTTGCATTTTTCCTCTTAAGGTACCTTAAAACCCTAGATAACTTAGAAAAATCACAACTTTCTTTAGGTTAAGAGTTAGGTCTCCTCCTTTGGGGTATGATATCATATGGGGTTAGGGTTCCTTTGAGTTCATTTGCAATTTTTTATCTTATGATTTGCTTCTGTTTTTGACTTTTGCATCTCATGTTGCATTAAAACCCTAATTTCTCATGTTCATTTGCATACATCTTGCATATGCATCCATTCATGAACTTGCCATGACATTTCATACATTCACATGACTTCTAAGACATCATAGGACACATTAAAATCATGCTTGATCATTTCATCATTCATTTTCCATGATATGCATTCATTTCATTCCATGAACTTTCATGTGTTTTCATGCTGCCTACATGCTTCATTTGCATTCTCATCTCTTGTATGATCATTCATAACACTTGACATGTATTTGCCTCATCTCATAACATCATTTTCATCATGAACATGCTTCTGGTTTTGGTTTGCACCCTTGTATATGTTTCATTTTCACTTCACTCCTTTCTTTATGCTAACCATTTCAGGTGGTAAGTAATTTGAGAAGTGAATTTGCCTTCACTTCTCATTTCTCTTCTCATTCTTCTTATGCATCATTGCTGCATTTTTCTTTGCTTTAGAGTGGGTTTGCTTATTCATGTTCATCATTCACTTTCTTTCTCCAAGTTACTTATCTTCTTCAGTGAAGTAAGTAACTTGTTTCTTCTGCTTCTCCTCCTTTCATCTGCTTCTTCCATTGGTGGCTTCCCTGAAGATCTCTTGCAAGCTTTACAAACCATAGGAACACCCAAGCATGACAATAATTAGGGTTTTGATTAGTCCCCTTTATCTTTTACCTTTGTGTCTTCTTTGTGACTCTCTTCTCATCTCATAATTAGAAACTAAACCTTTAAGGCTTTAGGACTTTGGAATTAGGGTAATGCCTGCATCCTTCTCTTATGATGGAGTGTATAACTTTAATCCTAAGTGTTAAACCCTTAATTTGTTTAAAATTCTTAATCAATCCATCTTAATAATCACTAATACAATAGCTTGTAACTTGGGTGCATTAATCCTTCTATTAGGATGGTGTAATGGGTTCATTAATCCTTGATTATGGCTTAAACTCATTACTTAACACTAAACAAAAACATCAAAAACATATAAATAATCACAAGTAGGTTAATGATCTTAATCCTACATCATGGTAATTAAGTTTGAGATGTTTATCTCATACTTAAGGTATTCTCATTATCCCTAATCAAAGGGAGGATATGATGAGTTTACTAACCCTTGGTTTAGGCTTAAGCTCATTAACTTATGAAAAACACAAAAAAGCAATAAAAGACTGAAAACAACAAACAATAATTGTCTCCTTCTGGATTCTTTTCTCATCATCTTCAATCACAAACAAGAACTCGCTTCTTCCGTCTAATGCAAGACAGTCAGCACTCGAGCCAGACGAGTCATACACTTGAGCATAGACAAGCAGGCAGTTCATCAGTCAATTTATCTTTCAGTCTCTTTGAGTCAAACTACGGTGTTCTGACATCCTCATTGCACGAGAGGATACGTAGGCATAACTTAACTGTTATCGAACAAAAGTCTTTGTGTCTTCCCCCCTCTTTTAGTATTCTCTTTTAAGCCTCAGTTCCTAAGCATTTCATTTCTTGCACTAACACTTGTACATTCTTTTCCAGCTTTTGCACATAGATAGCACAGACACCACCCCTTTAAACACAAACTTTCAAGCGTGGATCCCGTTGAGTACAACGGACAATTTGGGTGCTAATACCTTCCCAGGTTGTAACCAACCCCCTTTCTCAGTTTCTCTGGTTCACGACCGTCTTATCCATCTTCTTCTAGGTTTATGCAGCAACTCTATTCATCTTCATTTCATTTCTCCTCTCTCCGACCGTTCGCGCTTGTACCGGGATGCAAATCTTCGGGAGTGACACACCTCCTTGCTAAAGTCTGAATGCTCGGTCCAACCAGATGACACCTACCCTGCCCCAGGTTAAATGTGAGGGTTCGTTCTTCTTTTTTTTTCTCATGTGAATAGAAACTCCTAGTTCAAGGCTCAAAGGGGTTAACGAGGGTCTATCTCCCTTATGTCTCCGGTGTTTAGGATTTGAAACAAAGCCTGTACATCGTCAACAGGGTTTTACTCAAGAGCACACAAATGAAGATTTTTGCGTTTTCACTTCGTCATCCTCCATCACAGAGTTTAAGAACAACAGTTGGTATTGCAATGCACACACAAAATTATGAGTAAAAATACGAATGAATTACTTCAAGAGAAACATGTGCATTTCATTAATTAACATTCAAGAACAAACAAAATTCATGCATGCATACAAATGTTCAAACAAACATATAAGAGCTACACATGAAAATGTAGTAAAGAAACAAAGCAATGCCATTGTTGAGGAGACTTGACTCCGTCTGGATCTGTCAATCTTGAATACTTTCAGTAGTCAGCAGCTTTCTCTGATAAGATCTACAGTCTTCAATCAAATGACCACGTGCCCCGGACCATAATTCATTCTCAATTATTAGGACCTTAAGATTTCGACGTTCAAACATTCACACGAGACGTCTGAAGAAAAGAGTGACACTGAAATGAAGTTGTCACCTAAGTTTGCTCGGAAAGACCTGACGATCTTCTGCCTACGTATCTCCATTGACCAAAGACCAATGAAGAATCAGAGCGACGTAGTTATCCTCAATAGGGATGAAAATGCAATGAAGAAAACAAATGATTGCCATTACTGATACTCCTGGCTTTGTTTCTTTAATTCTTCTCTGACACACTCTGACCAAGACAAAACCCATGCTTCACCTGTACGGAGCGAAATTGATAGCCTTCGAATCAATCAAATCTTGTACCTTGCGGTAAATAGCTTTACATCCATCAATGTGGTGTCCTGGGGCCCCGGAATGGAAATCACAATGGGCATTGGCATCCCATCCCTCTGGCAATGGATAAGGAGGCGGGGACAACTTGCGAAGCTCGATCAGTTTCAACTGAAGCAGATGCTGAAGTACATCAGTATAAGACATTGGTAAAGGGTCAAGAACTAATTCTCTCCTTTGCTGACGCTGACCCTGTTGAGGGTTCCTTTGTCTTGTCTGACGCCTTAGATGATTATTCGGGTTCATAGCCACAGAAGCTACTTGCTGATGACATGGATGGTATCCTCTACCTTTTCCATGTTGATGAGATGTTGCTCCAACTTCCCCTTCATTCTTGCTCTGACCATTGGTGAAGGGCTTCTTGGTACCTGAACCTGACGCACTATAATCTTGAATCTTCCCGAGCTTTAGTAAACTTTCAACTCGCTCACCGGCGATCACAATATCAGCAAATCCAGTAGATGGACAAGCAGCTAGACGGTCCAGAAACACACCTTGCAAAGTGCCCATGAATATGTCAACCATCTCCCTCTCCAGCAATGGAGGTTGCACCCGGGCGGCCATCTCTCGCCATCTCTGAGCATATTGTTTGAAACTTTCAGACTTCTTCTGAGAAAGACTCTGGAGTTAAATGCGGTTAGGCGCCATGTCAAGATTAAACTGATATTTCTTCACAAAAGCTTCGGCCAAGTCCTTCCAGCTTCGGACAACATTCTTGTTCAGACCCATGTACCAATCCAAAGATGCCCCAGATAGACTATCTTGAAAGTAAAACATCCACAACTTCTCATCATCCGTGTGAGCAGAAATCTTCCCGAAGTAAGACTGGATGTGAGTTTTCGGACAAGTATTACCTTTGTACTTCTCAAAAACAAGAGGCTTGAATTTGTGAGGAACTTTCACTCCAGGAACTAACTCCAAATTCACAACATCAAAACCTAAAGAGTTCTAAGACTTAATGGCCTTTATCTTCTCATCAAGCTCGTCGAAACGATGATCCACATCAGCATTAGGTTGATCCATCTCATCATCAATCAAAGTGAACTGATCTTCCTGTCCGTCCACATAGCCAACATTACGGTCACTATCTCCGCCCGGAGCTCTATTATCATTTCTCTGATTGCCATCTTCAAGAATCTCATTCTCTAGCCGCTCGACCCTCAACCTTAGTTTCTTTTTCCTCTGGGACATCCCCATCATCAGGGTCATGAACTGCTCCATACGAGCCTTCAATTCTACGAGCTCAACTTGTACCTGATATGTCATTCCGGTTCTGCTTTACCAACATTGTTTCCTGTAATGGAATAAAGATGAGAAACTGCCAGGGTACCTGAAAAACAAAGATAGAATGATATAATATGCAAAATGTTATGCTATGCAAATGCTCAGAAACAAAGCCACTGAGAGAACACTCTCAAAAGAACTCTGCCAACAAGACCCGGTATAAGAACCATCCTGCGACCAAGTGTCATTGCATGAATAAGAAAGCCACTGCTTCAGAAATCCAAACACATAACATAGAAAAGCCCGCAAGAGCAAAGTCATACAAGGTACTGAAAACCAACACGAATAAGTACACCAACAAGGATTCCCTCAACAAGCCTGAGGGTAACCAGATACATGAAAAAGCTAAAGCCTATAAGCATCAATTCTAGTCCAGAGGTCTCTGCCTCCCTAGCTGACCATCTGGTGTGATGACCTTCAAGTCAATCAAATCTTGAAAATTCCATTTTAAAGCCCTGCATTCTTCTGTTGCATGCCCTAGGGAACTTGAGTGAAATTCGCAACGCGCATTTTCATCGTATCCTTTTGGAATATTTCCTGCTGGTGGTGCCAAAGTCCGCAACTAGATTAAACCCAACCTCAGCAGTTGCTGCAACATGGCAGTGTAGGATATGAAGATGGGATCAAGAACACGATCAACTTGTAAAACTCTATGTGGATAATTCGTTGTGGTTGAGCAGTCTGTTGCTGATGCTGTTTCGGACGCCTAGCAGGCAACTGCACTTTCTTACCCTGATTTGGACAAGGAACCAAATAAGATCGTTGTTGTAGCCTCTTAGAAGATTCAGCTTGAGTGGTAACTCCAGAAGAATGAAACTTGGCCACCTCTTCAGTGTTCACCTGTGACACCTTCAACTTATTTGGCTTGAAGTTAATTACCCCGTCATCAACCAAATCTTGCACCTGATGCATGAATGCCCTGCAATCATTGATGTCATGTCCTTGAGCTCTAGAGTGAAAGACACAGTAGGCATAGGGATTCCAACCTTGGGGAAATTCACCAGTAGAAGGAGATAACTCACGACATTCAATCAATCCCATTTGGAGCAACTGTGGGCACAACTTAGCATAAGACATGGGCACAGGATCAATAACTCTTTCTTGATTCTGTCGAGAACGGGTTGCCACCATTGGAGGAGATACACCTGACATCTGCTGAAATCCTTCTTTAGGAAACTGAGGTGTAGGAGCTGAGGAAGTTCCTTGATACGGGAAGAAAGTGCTCACTTCTTTGGCCGTAACTGGCATAGGACCATTCATCTCATTTGAATCAGGCAAGGAAAGATTAATCTCTGCTCTGGGCTCTTCTTGACGACCCAGTGGTGACTGCTGGTGAGGAAGCTCAAACTATGGAGAGAGTCCTCCTGACAACTCTTGGTTAAGTGGAAATCCCAAAGAGATGGGAGAAATAAGACCTTCTGGTGGAGAAACGGACGCCTGACCATTTTCTTTCTTCAGCAAGGCATTCATGATCTCTGTCATCAGCTTCATTTGGGTTTTCATCATGTCAAACTCTTCCTTCAAGAATCTCTGGCCCTGTGACAAAGATTGTATCTCTGCCTGGAATTGCCCCATCTGGGCCTTCATCTCAGCTACCTCCGCCCGGAGTTGTTCAAAGTTCCTGTTCTGGGAATCCTGACTCAAGTTGGCCATTTTGTCAAGAGATCTGATTAAGATAATAACTTGTCCTTGAAATCTTATTGCAACGAAAGTGCCTGAAACAGAAAAGACATTAGGAACCTGTGGTTATACCTGCAAAACAAGAAGAACGGTGATATGTATGCAATGCAATTGTTTATGCTTTCAATCTCAAGGTCATTCGTGCCCCGATTCCGGTATTTAGCAAAGAAACCCAGATGGCTTCCGACCTTAAGAAGACCTTTGCATAGAAATCAAATTTGGATAACCGTAACGGCCCTGTTGCACCCCAAAATTTGCCCTCCCCTAGTCAAGGCATTGTGTACCAAGGATCCTCTCAAGGTTCACAAGGTTCACAATTAGTCAGAAAGTTTGACAATTCCCTCAGACAAAGCATCCTCCTAAGAAATGTATCCTAAACTAGGGTTTTGAATTTCATCGGGCTAAATGGACTTCCAAGGTTTCAAGTGAGCTTCATAGCATCCTATATGTCTTCAAGAATCCCTATTTCAAGTTTCAAGGCTCTCCCAAAAGGTTATCCCAGTCAAATGATCAAATAGGCTAAAATCAGTCAAAGTAGTTAAAAAGTCAAACTGAGGTCAACTGTGGTCAAACCAAAGTCAAACTTCATGATTTTTTTGCCAAAATCAAGTTTATGAAGTAAAATTCATCATTTGATCAAGGGTTGATCATGATTCATCAAGGAGATTTCAGATCATCAAGAATCAGGAGTTTCTAAATTAGGGTTTTCATAGGAAAAGTCAACTGAACTTTGACCAGCTATAACTTTCACATGCTTCATCAAAAATTTCCCATTCAAAGCTCATTTTGAAGGAAATTGAATTCTCTACAACTTTGTGTCTCACAAGCCAAGCCTAAAAATGCTTCATTTGGAAGGTATGAGCTAAGACATTATAGGTCATTTCAAAAGTCAACAAAAAGTCAACATCTTCCAAAGGGCATAATTTGAAAATGGTAAAAGATATGGACATGAGACTAAAGAGGTTTGTTAGAGGACTCTTTAAGCTTTCAAAAATGTCCAAGAACAGCTCCATAGCCTTAAAATTGAGGGAGTTGTGTCTTTGCAAAGTTGGGAAATATTTTGGAGGTTTGTGAAGCAAATGAAGTCTTAAAACCAAATTTTGCCAAACGGGCCTACCAAATTCCAATCCAATCTCAAGGATAAGGTCATACACGACCCTTTGACTATTTTTCCATATTTTTATGTTTTATATTTTATTATTTTGGATTTTATTTAATAAAATTCAATTTTAATGAAAATAAAATATAAAAAGTCAATCTAAAAATCTGATTTTTGTTCTAGAATGATTGAAATATCATTTAAAGATGATTGAGAGGATCAAATTTCGTGTAAAGTCTCTAAGGCATGAAAATATTTGATTTTTCTCACTTTTGGAATCATATCTTTCTTCAATCTCAAGCTATCCAAAAGCCCAAAGAAAGAACATATTTTTTGACCTAAATCACTTCTATTATAAGTATGCAACACAAGACAAGCATAAGGGGAGGAAAAATAGGATTCAAAGATCACTCACCAACTTCAAATTTCTCACAAAAAATTCAAATTCGGATTGGCTAATTTTGTTGCTTTGCAGGTGATCCAGCAAATTCTTTCTGGACCATCACTGAACCTCTTTGCATCATTTTCATCATCAAAATCGTGCCATAATGAGCTAACTGAATCATTTTTTTCCTTCATATTCATGTTTTCGATTCTCTTAATCAAAGCAGTTTCAATTGTTTTTTCTTGTGTAGTATGATTTATAATGAAGCCAAGATCGTTTCTGGGCAATTAGAATTGAGTTTTAATGCAGGATACGATGAACACCATGTTTAGGGTTCATGAACTTCCAAATTGGGGATGATGATCAAAACGTGATTTCAGTTGGAATTGAGTAGATAATTGGATCTAGCATGCTTTGCTTGATTGATTGGCATCATTAGAATGAATTTATTCATCGAATAATGTTATTTTTGAACTGCAGGACCTCTAGTGACGCGTGAAAACCGTCACTAAAAGTTATAGTGACGGAAGAGCTGTAGGTAAAACCTAATACGACGGCCAGAGGAAGAAGAAGGTCTTGGCGCGCGTTTCTAATATTTTAAATTCGTTTTATTTTATAATTTTTGTTTTCAGTTTCTTTGTCACACGCAGGTGCGTGTCCCAGTGGCCAGAACTATGCTTGTAGACCTGGGGGGAGCGAGTTCGATTCCCAGCTTCCCCCCCCCCTTATTTTGGGCAATTTTCTTCCTTTCTTTTTCTTTTAATTTATTTGTTTTTATTATTATTAATTCTAATTAATCCTAATTAACTAATTAATTAACCTACTAACTATTTTAACTTTTAAACAATTTCATAAATATCTTTTTAATCCTTTTCTTTAAATAAATTTTTTTTACAACAAAAATTTAGTTGTTAAGTTTTTTTTATTAATTTTGTAATTAATTTAATAACTAGGGTTTAATCGATTTTAATTTTAATTCTGATTTTTCTAACCCTAATTTTTAACATAACCCTAATATTTCTTTCCTAACCCTAATTTAATTTATTTTCATTTATTTTGTTTTATCACTTAAATAATTTTATTTTATTTATTTATTTAGCCTTATTTAAATTATTAGAAAATTGTATAGGCTTAATATCCTTGTAATTTACTTTTCTGTCTGATTATTTTTGTAACTGCCCATAAGCCATGTAATAGCGTAGATTTTATATTTCCGTATTTTATTTATTTTATTGTAATTGCTATGGTTAGTAATTTTAGGGTGTGTATAACCTAAATGTAATTAAAATTAATTTAGAAAATTTAAAAAGATAAATATTTGAACATGAACACTCACACACGTAAGTCGATCTTTGATCGCCCTCTTGCACTTTCTAGGGTTACCTCTCATGTTGCCTATCTCAAAAGGTCAGGTAAGGTGTCTTAAGCAAAGTCCCTTCACAAATATCATCAAGTCCCTTTAGTTTATAAGATCAAGTCCCTTCGAGGTTGCCTACGATAAATGATCTTGTCCCTTCGAATAAAAGATGATAAGTCCCTACGAATTGCTAAAGACACCTTACAATTGCCTATATTTAGATGTCCCTACACATGTCCCTTATAACATCCAAGGTAATGACTACCTATTACTTAATAATAGGGATAGTCTTACCATTGAAAGAACAAAAGAACAGTAAAGATTCAATATAAGGTAGGTTCCTCTTAGTTACTTGCTCACGCCTTTCAAAATACTCTTCACACCACACTTTTCAAACAAATTTTCAAAAAAAAAACAAGTCTTTATATACATCCATACGAGGATCATTACAAAGTACTTAGAAAGTTTCTAATCACACACTACACCTTTTCAAAACAATTTAAAGTGAACTAAGTAACTAAGAGCCCATGGATAACCATGGTTATAAAGGGTGCTAGCACCTTCCCTTTGTATAACCTACCCCCCGAACCCAAAATCTTTTTAAGGTCTTTCCTGTTCTTTTATGTCCTTTCCTTTTGGATAAAATAAAAGTCGGTGGCGACTCTTGCTATCCGCAACATTTATAGAAAGTCAGTTCTCCCACCGTGTTACAGAACTGGCGACTCTGCTGGGGACTTAATAAAAGAGGGGTACCCTTAGGAATTAGATCACTTTAAATTGTTTGCTTTGTTTGATTTACTTTACCTGTTGGGCTCTTATGTGTGAAAGATTCTAACCCAGATCTAGTGTACCTTAGGTAAATGGAAATAGACCAAGGAAACTGTACGGCGTATACCGATATGGTTTATCTGGTGGCCATAGTTAGTGTGACTTCTTGGTTGGTGCTTATGTTCCTCAAGCAAGTTGAGGATAATATGAGGCTGCCATATGTTGTCAATACACTAACTAACTTTTAGAACCTTAGTCATCCCATCTTGGCCTTTAGAAAAGTAGTGAGATAACCGGCTTTGGTGAAGACTGAAGTTGGTTGATACTCGATGCTACACTCATTAATATCCTAAACTTGGAGGGTTTTGGTTGGCAAGTAAGTTGCCTACTGAACAACCACCCTTGTGAAGGATCAATGATATTGAGATCCCTTAGAACCTGGTTACTTTATAGGACAAGATGAACCATCTAAACTTCAGGGGAGGTGTCACACCCCAAATTTTACCCCTAACTGCTCGCATCATACATTCATCGCATTTAGCAGGGAAATTCCAATTTATTTTCTGTTGCTTTCTTCTCATTTTCTAGTTATTTTATGATTTTAATTCTTAATTTCTTTTCACTTATAAGCTTCCATTTTAATTTACTTTCTATTTCTCATTTATAACTTTTTAATTCATTTTTGTGTTTTTAATTTTAATTTCTATTTTCGTTTTCTATTTTCAAGTTCCTATTTTAAAATTTTATTTCAATTTCTACCTCTAATTTTTTAGTTCATTTTCAAATTTTTTCTAAAAAAACTTATTTGTTACTTCTATTCATTTTCAAGTTCTCATTTCTAAATTAATTTTCATTTCATTTTCAAGTTTTTATTTTTGAATTTATTTTCTATTCTCAAATTTTTAATTTTATTTCATTTTCAAGTTGTTATTTCTAAATTTAATGTCAATTTCTATTTGTAATTTTCAATTCATGTATTTATTTTATAAACTCCAAATTTATTTCTTAAGTTCTAAGTTATTTTTAATTCCAAGTTTAATTATTATTTTCTAAGTTATTTTCAATTTTAAGTTTAATTCCTATTTTTTTTAATTCACTTCTAATTCAAGTTTATATTTAATTTCTAATTTAAAGTTCTCATTTCAAATATTAAGCTTCAATTTCAAATTATAATCACATTTCAAATATCCAACTTTATTCCAAATAATATTGTTATGTTACAACCACACAAAAAAATTGTACAACAAAGCCACCCACAAAAGCACAAAAATTCAGCAAGCATGCAGCCACCAACAGCCTCTGCTCCACTTCCTCCACTACAACCAAAATCCAGACTTTGTCTCTTTTCCTCCAACCCTTCACCTACAAGTAACAAGGACAAAAACAGCCATAAAATCACCCACAGAATAGCCATAAACACAACACAATTCAGCCTCAAAATCACACAAAAACAGTCCCAAAAACAACTCAGAACACACACTGTTACATCCAAAATCACAACACAAAACAGCCATAAAACAAACACTGTTACAGCCATAAACACAACAAAAAAACAGCCATTAAAATCTCACAAAAACAACCTAAAACAACACAAAATCAGCAGCAAAACTACAAACAAAATTCAGCCATCAAAAAATACAAAAATCAGCAGCAAAGCTACAAACAAAATTCAGCCATCAAAAAATACAAGAATCAGCCACTGTTACACAAAAAAATCAGCCACAAAAAGTAACCCAAAAGCACACAACAGCAAGGGGTAGAGAAGAAGCTGCACGGAAGAAGAATAGAAGAAGGAGGAAGTATACAAGTGGAGCTTACCGTCGTGGATTTCTTCACCCCGATAACTTTCGGGTCGGTAATATCTCTTTCTCCTTCATCTTTTTTCAGCTTTGTTCGTCTTGTTTGATCCCTCTCATGGCCATGTTTGTGTTAGGCTAGCTAGTTTCCTTTTCTTTTTCAATTTCATTTCATTGCTCCTCATACTGCATACAAACCAAGTTTCAAAAATTAAAAAAAATAACATCAAACAAAATCATCCACAAAGAAAAGCCAAAACCAGCACTGCATAAACCGTTTGAACCCTTAAAACCAGCCCCAAAAACAGCCAAGACAGACCATCCAAAACCGTTTCTGCTAACAGACCTGCAAAACAAACCACACAAATAATACCGAATCATTCTGAAATTTTGAAACAGAAGCCAATCCAACCTCACAAACCTCAAACCAGAGCTGGAAACTCATCCCTGCATCCTCAAACCAGAACCGGAAATTCATCCCAGAATCTCATTTCTCTTCACCGTGAAAACTGAACCGCGACAACCTTCACACGCTTCAAACAGCCACAAACCCTTCCCTCTCTATCCAAACACATCCTGTATCTTACCTATCACCTGCACAATAACAACAGCAATATCAAAATGGCAAAACTGTTACACCAGAAGCAAAAAAAGGTTTGTGGCCCGTGTTAGAGAGAGAGAGTGTAAGTTCAGATCCAATCTTTGGTTGGGTGAATGAAGTGTAAGTGATTGAATTGAAATTCTAATTTGAGACCCACCTCTTTAGTTTTGTTCTCAAGATGGTTGCAAGAATCCCACCAAAATTGAGGAAAACTTTAACTGCTCTCAATCTTGTTCTCATAAGAGAAACACTAAACAAGGTGGATCAATGTATGGCTCGGCTGCAAGAATTATAGTACACTGTAACTGGTGGAAACAAGGTAGTTTCAGGGGCCAATCTAAGCCCTCGTAGCATCAGAGGTTATCTCAGAACTAGAACTAGTCTCAGGCGCAAGCAAGAATCACCCGGGATCAAGAATAGTTCCACAAGGAAATCTCCTGTGGGAAAGTTTCCTTCAACACCCGAAACAGCCGCAGAACCATCAAACCTCCTTCACTTAGCTGTACACCCAACTCCCCACAACAGCTCTAAGTCATTTCCTCCAGCCATACACCTTGCCAAACACACAAACCGATTTCAAAAAAAAGGCAAACACAGTGAGATTGAGATAGGTCTGAAAACTATCACCTTAAAGTAAAATTGAGAAACATTACCGTGAGATACACAAACCAAACCGGCCAGCTCCCTTCAACCCCCCTCGCTCATAACCGTAAGCCATCTTCCATCTTGAATCGAAAAAGCCAGCCGTGAACCCTTCTTCAACCCTTCAATCCTTCAACCACAGCAAATCCAAACAGAAACAGAACAAAAGAAGAAGATTGAAATCAAAACAAAGTGAAAGGAAGAAACCGAAAACCAACTTACAGCCAGCCCACGAACTTTCTCAAACTTTTCCTCACAACAGCGACAAACCGACATACTCACTATCCAAAACCGCCGGTATACATTAACCTTGAACCATCGAACAAAAGCAGAACCGATTGAAGAAACCGTGAGAAAGAAACCCACCTTCAACCATGAATCCGCCGTGCAATCTTGAAACTGATGCAGAACCACACAAACCTTAACTACCGCGTGCATCAGAGATAGAGTGAAACTGAGTTGAAAAATCCGTAAAACCATGAACTCAACGCACAAAACCTGTCACCTTCATAAACTCCCTGCCAGCACCAAACTCTCGACCTGCTCCCTCCACTGACTTCACCACTTCCGTCATTCAAACAGAAAATCATTCATCAATAAACAACCTTACCACCACCATCATAAATCCAAAAACACAGAAACCAAAACTTCCTCCAACCACTACCGAAACCATTCAAGTTGAAAATCAGAGAAACAATTTGTGAAACCACCGTACCAAATCTGGACGCAAAACCGCAACATCGTAATACCTTGAATCCAAATCACAGAACATGTTGAGAGAAAGCTTTGGGACAGCTTTGGGACTTGAGGCGAAAGCGATTGCGAGTGAGAGCCGAGTCCGCGAGAGAAGAGAGCGAGAGCCTTCACAAAACTCAACCATGGTGAGAAAATCATTAATCTTCGAAACAGTTCAACTTCAAATCTGAAATCGAATCAAAAATGTCCATGAATAAACTAAACTTTTTTTGAGATGAATCCTTCAAGCACCACCGTGAGCACGCCACCGCGTCAACTCGCCACCGTCATTCTTCCGAATCGCACAAACACACATAGTCACCGCGAATTGAAACCAGGGCGATTGAGAGTTTGAGAGAGAGACCATGAACCCTCACCACAAACCAAAACTGTGAGAGTGAGCCGCGAAGCACCGAATCCGAGGGAGAGATGGGAGAGTGACGAACACGAGTGGGAGGAGCTTCACAACCCGGAAATCGTGAGAGAGGAGAGAGCGCAGCCGCACACACTTAGGGTTTTTTCCTTGTTTTTTTTCATAAAGCCAAACCGGGTCGGAATTGACCCATCCGCCCCTATAAAACCTGACCCGACCCAGGAGGTCCTGCGCCCCAATGGGCCTGTACTGTCTTCCACCCCTTATCTTTTGCTCTTTTGCTGTTTTATGTTTGATTTTTTTTAAAAAGTTTTTATTTCAATTTAATTATTTCTCTTTTGTTTCATTTATTCCTATTTCTAAAAAAGGATTATAATATATAAACACAAAAAAAAACCTTTTATTTCTATTTAACTTTTATTTTGAGAATATTATTAATTTAATTTTAATTTCCAACCATTAATTTTTCGTAAAAATATATATCTATAAAAAAAAAAAATATTGTATTTTCTTAACCCTCATTTAACTTTAACTAATCTATTTAGGTCTTAGTTTTCTACTTAGTCATTTTTCTAATATAAAAAAAATCTAAAAGAAACATGTTTTGAATTAATTTTCGTTTTAAATCGTCGTTTAGGTTGTATCATTAAGCGTGGCCCATTAGTGTGATAGTTTGAATCTAGGTCTATTTCTTTCTGTTTGAGAGTACGTTTGATCTTTCATTATATTGGTTGTATGTCGTGGATTGCATTGATTTTTAATAAGACCATATACCTGTTAAGATAAAACTGAAAGCGCACATTAATTTTCAAGATAATAAATCCTTGGTCCAACGCCAAGTGAACTTCACATACACTTCACTCACACACGTAAGTCGGTCGTTTACGATCGCCATCTGCACGTTCCTTACACTTCACAGCTTTTCAACTTAAGCAAATTGACGCACCACGCTTGTCTTCCACCCTTGCATTCTCGATCCATATATCGAGTCATAGCCCGGTTACTAAGCCTTTTACCTTGCATTTCCATTTACTTTATCCAATTTATTTTTGCAAGTTGCAACCTATGCCTTAGACTTAGGATCTTGCACCCTCATTTATTTTCTTTCTGTTTTCGCATTTAAATCCAAAAGGGAAAGAACTCCTGCAGTTGACTCAATGTCATAGGAAGTTTAGCCATCCCTAGTTCTTTTTTTAACCTTAACCATTAGGACTTTTTATTTTACAACTTTTTGTGACTTTGTTAAGTCACGTGAGTGTTTGCCATAACACTTACTTTCCCCCGGGAACCTTGAGCGTAACCAAGTGTTCGTTAATCCTTAGGAGAACTACGAGTGCTCTGATTCTATACCCGATACGTAGGCATCGATGCGATGTTGTGCGAGCACCATTAGAAATAAAAGCCTTAGGTTCCCTTAATTTTAGCAAGCAATAAATAACAATAACACAAATATTAACAAGAGGTTCCCGTAGGATACTGCGGATGCTTAGGATGCTAACACCTTCCCTAGGTATAATCAACCCCCGAACCTAGTTTCTCCTCATTTAGGGTTTTTACGATCTTTTTCCCTTTTCCCTTTGGATTAAATTAAAGTCGGTGGTGAACATAAATGTTTTGCGATTCAAGCTCACTTAATAGCTTGGTATCCGATTCTCACCGCAACAGAAATGGCGACTCTGCTGGGGACTCTATTTTTGCGGGTTAAGCCCACCTTGTATATTTGTATATTTGTTGTTGTATTGCTTGTTATTATTTGGGATTTTTGTTGGGTGTTCCATGTGTGGTGAGATAAGTCCTAACCCGGACTTTAGTGCAAGATAAGATAGGACGGTGGTATATTCAAGAAGGCTTGTAGGGAGTTGAGTCCCGACCAAGTTGACTTGAGACACCACCACTCAGCGGAGGCCTCCTCAGATGTAGTTTTGTTGATCGAGTTCAGTCGTGAAAGCATTACTATATTCGACCTGAGAGCCATTAATGCTGAGGACCGTAGAACATTTACCCCCACTTGGAATTTTTAGGGATGTAGTGCGATGACTATGAGGGTGCAAATCCGAAATAGTTGATACGCGATACTACACTCGGATGAGACTCTCTTGAGAATATTATTGATTACCAAGTTGAGTTGGGAAGTCGGTAATATCCGAAAGATGGGACAATGATTCTGGGAACTTTTAGAACCCGTTGTACAGGTACAAATAAACTCATAGTACATACCTTTTTGGGAGGGTTGAACCTTCGACCTCATGCAAGCTTTGAACCTAAGCCTTGTTTGTGTTTGTGTATTCATTGCATTCATGCATCATGAAGCATCATTTTACCAATTTATTCAAGGAACTCAGAAACTCTATCTTTGCAAATATCGTAGGTATCATCATGGACTTTGGAAGAAGAAAAACTGTCAAGTACACATTCAAAACTCCCAAACTCGAAGACCTAAGGAAATTAAGAGATTTGGTTTTGGATCAAGAAGCCTTCATGGAGAAGCATAGGAGACTTTTAGCCTTACTTAAGACTGAGTGGGATGGAAGGTTGCTCTCTGTGATGCTCCAGTTTTATGATCCTCTCTACCATTGTTTTACGTTCCCTGATTACCAATTGGCGCCTACTTTGGAAGAGTATTCATTTCTGGTGGGATCACGTGTTAAGGATGAGTTTCCATTCCCTGTTCTAGAGAAGGACCCTGAAGAAGCAGAGATTGCAAAGGCGACATATTTGAGTGTTCCTGAGGTCAAGGCAAATATGACCTATAAAGGAAAGATTTTTGGATTCCCTACAAAGTTTTTGGTAGAAAAAGCCAAGAATTTTGTTAGTGTGAAGGATATGAAAGCTTTTGAGGCGACCTTTATTCTGCTAATATATGGAGTGTTGCTTTTCCCAAACTTTGAAGACTTTGTCGACCTGAACGCCATCAAGATATTTCTGAAGAAGAACCCGGTCCCTACTTTTCTCGGAGACACGTACCATTCCATCCATCTGAGGAATCTCCATAAGGGAGGGATGATTACTTGTTGTGCATCATTGTTGTACGAGTGGTTTATTTCGCACTTGCCTAAGTCAGCTTCATTTTGGAACCTTAAGGATGGTTTGTGGTGGTCACAAAGGATCATGTCTCTTACCCACTCTGACATTAGTTGGTACAATCGTGCTTATGATGGAGTATTGATTATTGATAGCTGTGGTGATTTTGCTAATGTGCCTCTTCTTGGCACTAAGGGAGGAATCAGCTATAATCCAGTTTTGGCTCGCCGCCAACTCGGATATCCGTTGAAGGACAAACCTAAGAGTGTTGAAGTGGAAGGAATTTTCTTTAAGGATGACGAAGAACCAGAGCTCGAGAAACAGATTATGCAAGCTTGGAAGTACATCCATAGGAAGGGGAGGAGTAGCTTGGGAAAGCCGAATTGTGTTTCTATGGAACCCTATCTCCAATGGGTACGAGATAGGGCAATCAGTCTGAAGATGCCTTACCCTCGCCAGGATCCTATGACCTTCAAGAAACCCATTCTAATCTTTATGGATGATGCAGAGAAGCTGAAGATTGATTTGGAGAAAGAGATTCGAGAGAAGAATGCATGGAAGAATCGACATCAGATTATCAGTAGTGAGAATGAAGAACTTAGAAGACAACTGAAGATGAAGGAAGAAGAAGAGCTCTCCAACAAGAAAAGGAAAGCGCAAGAGGATTTATTTCCCTCCAGCACTCAAGGGGACACTTCTTGGAAGTCGATCGTGGATCAACTTATGCTTGAAAGGGCTCAGATGAAGGCACAAATCGAGAAGCTCAACTTGAGGCTTTTAGGAGAATCTCCTTAGGACTTTGTCTTTGTTAAGCTATGTTTGGATTTTTTGAAGATGTACTCAAGACTTTGTATCACTTTTTTGAATTTAATGAAATCATATCCTTTTATGTGTTCCTTGGTATTTGCAAGTTGTTTCTTAAGTTCCTTGAATAAAATTTAATTTTCGCATTGCACTCATACATTTGGCATTTCATTTGCATTTTTTCATACGAAACTCATTCCCGTCATCTGCTCTCAATTCAGCTTTCACACTGAGGCTCTCACGCAAATACTACACTCGAGCTCAAGCCAGAAAGAGGATGGCTGAAAGAGACCTAGAGATGGACAGAGTTAACGAGGAGCTTACAGATATTCGTGGAAATATGGGTCAGATGATGGAAATGTTGCAGGTTATTCGAGCAAAGATGGATACCCAGCAGACTGTAGTGTCAGAAATTGTTACTGCAACGACTGAGCCTCCGTCATCAGTCACTACTGCTGTGACCTTGCCTCCTTTTGGGCTTCCTCATGGTTTCGTTCCTCCTCCTCATGGTTTTGCTTCTCAAAGTTTTATTCCTTCTTCCCAAGGACTTTCTACTCAGGGTTTCTTCCCCCCTTCTCAAGGTTTTGCTTCGCAAAGTTTCATTCCCTCTTCTCAAGGACTGGCTACTCATGGATTCATCCCTCCTTCTCAAGGTTTTGCTTCTCAAAGTTTTATTCCTTCTTCCCAAGGATTTGCTGCTCAGGGTTTCTTCCCTCCGTCCCAAGGTTTAGCTTCTCAAAGTTTCGTACCTCCTTCTCAGGGCATGGCCTTTCCTTCCCAAGGTTTTGTGCCTCCTCCTCATGGATTTGCTGCTCAACAGACTATTCCGGTGACTAATGAAGAGAACCATGCAGTTGCTAATTTTACACCAGACATTGTGCACACCCGTGCCCAACCATACTTTAATGACCATCAGGCGTATGAAGCGCTAGATATGTCTGAAAATGGAGACGAGAAACATGAGAAGATGCAAGAGAATTTTGATACCCTTGAAAAAAGGTTAAGAGCAATTGAAGGTGACCAGATCTTTGGGGCCGCTGCTAGAGAGATGTGTCTGGTGTCTGGATTGGTAATACCTCCAAAGTTCAAGATACCCACTTTTGATATGTATGAGGGTGCAACTTGTCCTAAGAACCATCTCTTGATGTACTATCGAAGAATGGCAGCGCAGGTGGACAATGATAAATTAATGATCCACTGCTTCCAAGACAGTCTGAAGGGAATATCCTCCAAATGGTATCTAACGCTAGACCAGTCGAAGATTCGCAGTTTCCAAGACTTGGCAGATGCTTTCATCCAACAGTACAAATACAATATGGACCTTGCTCCCGATAGGAGGCAACTGTTGAGTATGTCACAAAAAGATTCTGAATCATTTAAAGAGTATGCTCAGAGGTGGAGAGGGACCGCTTCTCAAGTAGAGCCCCCATTGACTGAAAGAGAATTAGCTGACTAGTTTGTTGACACTGTGCGACCAGAATTCTATGAGAGAATGGTGGGGAGCATAACTGCTAGCTTCTATGACCTTGTAGCCGTGGGAATCAAAGTTGAACTTGGTCTAAAAAGTGGAAAGATGAGTGGTGCATCTGGCAGTTCCAGCACTGGTAGTGGAAGTAATGTCAAGAAATTTACCAGTAATTTCCACAAGAAGAAAGAGGTTGAGACAAATGCAATAATGACAGGTCAAAGAAGAAATCCGCTTTGGCAGAGACCTCCACCTATGGCTCAACAGCAGTATGCTCATCCACCACAGTATACCCAACATCCTTATGTAGTGGCGGTTCAACCATCATTTAATCCACAAGTCCCCATGTATCGGCCAACTCAAGCAGTACCGATGTATCAGCAAGCGGCTCCAGTGGTTCCACCTTATCAACCAATGCTCAACAATCCAGGCTATCAACAAGCGCCCAACGCTTCAGCCTACCAGCAGAGGACTCCAGCTCCTCATCCGAATCCCAACTTTCAGAATAGAAGACCAGGAGGAAGGCCTCCTAATCCTCGAATCCCTATGACTTATACTGAATTATACCCTTCACTGCTGAAGAAAGGTTTGGTTACTCCAAGGCCTTTGGGTCCTCCACAAAATCCGCTCCCACCAAATTACAACTCAAATGCCCACTGTTTATTCCATGAAGGTGCCCCGGGGCACGATTTGGAGGGTTGTTATGCTTTGAAATACATCGTGAAAGATTTGATGGAGAAGAACATTCTGTCATTTGGGAATACTGGTCCGAATGTCAAAGATAATCCTTTACCCAAGCATGGGTCCATAAATGCCATTGTTGACGAGTCTGACGAAGGTTTGATTTTCAACGCCATAGAGATCAAGACCCCGCTTAGAGACTTCCATGCGAAGTTAGTAGAAGTGGGTATGTTGAAGAACTGTCATAAGAATTGTGAAGCTTGTGCGAATAACCCAAAGGGATGTGAATTGGTCTTAAAAGATGTTCAAGATTTGATTAATCTGGGTGTTTTACAAGTAAGCGGTCGTGTGAAGAAGAATGAAGTGGCAGTGATTGAACCCATTTTCAACTTGCCTGAATCTGATTCCACCTTGGTGCCAGTGTTCAACCTGCCTGAGTCCTCAAGAGTTCAACCCATCTTTAATATGCCAGAGCCTGTGATACCCATTTTCAATATACCTGAGCCAAGGTTTGAACAAAGGAGTAACCATTTCCTTTATGAAGACGCTAAAGCAGTTCCATGGAAGTATGATACAGGGAAAGTTCATCAGAAGATTGATAAAGCTAGCCAGAAAGAGAGTTCAAAAGTTGCCAGTGCTGGCATAGCGGGTGCAGGTCGTTTAACTCGCAGTGGTCGTGTTTATACTCAGCAAGCCAATGCGGTTCCGCCTAAAGAAGTCATTCCAGCTGTTGCCAACCAGGATAAAGGGGTAGTCTTGGGAGAAGAAGATGCAGAATTTCTCCGAATCATTAAGAAGGGTGATTATAAGGTTATTGATCAGCTACATCAAACGCCTTCAAAAATATCTATCCTATCACTTCTTATGCATTCGTCGGCCCATCGGAGTGCTCTCCAGAAATTACTAGCCCAAGCCCATGTTACACATGATATAACAGTGAATCAGTTTGATGGAGTTATTGCCAATATCACTGCATGTAACAATCTCAGCTTCAGTATGGAGGATCTTCCAAAGGAAGGCTTGGACCATAACCATGCTCTCCACATATCTGTAAAATGTCAAGAGGATACTATAGCAAGAGTTCTTGTGGATACAGGATCTTCATTGAATGTTTTGCCGAAAAGAACGCTTGCCAAGTTATCTTATCAAGGGGCAAAAATGATGCCCAGTGCACTGATTGTGAAAGCTTTTGATGGGTCAAGCAGGACTGTTATTGGAGAAGTAGACTTACCGATCTTGATTGGGCCACAGGTGTTCAAAATCACTTTCCAGGTTATGGACATTAACCCCAATTACAGTTGCTTGCTCGGAAGACCTTGGATCCATGCCGCTGGGGCAGTCACTTCTACCCTACATCAGAAGATGAAGTTTGTGGTCGATAATAAGCTGGTAACCGTGTCTGGGGAAGAAGATCTCATGGTTAGCAACCTTTCATCCTTTAGCTATATTGAGGCTGATGAAGATGCTTTGGAAACTTCTTTCCAAGCTCTTGAGATAGCCAATGCTGTCCTTTTGGAAGTAGAGGAACCAAAAGGGAAGGGTATCCCATCTTTTGCATCGCTGAATAGTACCATTTCCACCATTGAAGAGAGAAGCTATGAAGGTTGGGGTGACGTCATTGAAGTCAAACAGAAGCTAGATCGTTGCGGGTTGGGTTACAAACTAACTCATGTGAAGGAATGAGCGTCAACCTCCGTTAAAGGACGTCCAAAGACCATTCAAGAAGTGTTTTCCAGTGCTGGTTATCAGGTCAATGAAATTGATGGAGTTTCTGAAGATGAAGATGTGAATCATTTGGTGTATCAGTGTGAGGAAGCCTTGGACAATTGGGAGGCAGTCGAGATCCCAGAGTTTTTTCCATTGTCAAAAATAAGCGAAAACCCTGTTGAATCCAATGACTCTACATTCTCTCCTAACTTTGATTCGCCCATCTACCAAGCGGAAGACGAAAGTGAGGAAGATTGTGACATTCCCGAAGAACTGGCAAGATTAGTTGAGTATGAGCACACAGAGCTCCAGCCACATAAGGAGCAGGTAGAGACCATCAACCTTGGCACTGATGAAGACAAGAAGGAAGTCAAGATTGGTACAACACTTGGGGCAGATGTCAGAGAAAGGTTGGTCAAGCTTCTCAAAGAATATGCGGATGTGTTTGCATGGTCATATCAGGATATGCCCGGCTTAGACACAGACATAGTGGTCCACAAGTTACCTCTTCGACCAGATTGTCCTCCAGTAAAGCAAAAGCTCCGAAGAACAAGACCGGACATGGCTCTGAAGATTCGAGAAGAGGTCAAAAGGCAGTTTGATGCGGGATTCCTCGCAGTTGCGAAGTACCCTGAGTGGGTAGCTAATATTGTGCCAGTCCCTAAAAAGGATGGCAAAGTCAGGATGTATGTGGACTATAGGGATTTGAACAAAGCCAGTCCGAAGGACGATTTCCCTCTTCCGCATATTGATACTTTGGTTGACAACACTGCTAAATTTGCTATTTTCTCCTTCATGGATGGGTTTTCAGGATACAACCAGATCAAGATGGATCCTGATGATATGGAAAAGACTACATTCATCACACCATGGGGCACTTATTGTTACAAGGTTATACCATTTGGTCTCAGAAATGCAGGAGCCACTTATCAGAGGGCAATGGTCACCCTTTTCCATGATATGATGCATAAAGAGATAGAAGTTTATGTGGATGATATGATTGCCAAATCACAGAGTGAGGAGGATCATTTGAATCATCTCCTGAAGTTATTTGAGCGCCTCAGAAAGTTCCAACTGCGTCTGAATCCAGATAAGTGTACTTTTGGTGTCCGATCAGGGAAGTTACTTGGTTTTATCGTTAGTCAGCAAGGAATTGAAGTAGATCCAGATAAGGTCAGAGCAATTCAAGAGATGCCAGCTCCAAAAACAGAAAAGCAAGTCAGAGGCTTCCTTGGAAGATTGAACTACATCTCCAGATTTATCTCCAACAAGACTGCTACTTGTGAGCCTTTATTCAAGTTACTCCGGAAGAATCAAGCAATTGAGTGGAGTCCTGATTGTCAACTGGCTTTTGAGAAGATTAAGGTTTATCTACAAGAACCTCCTATCTTGATCCCACCTACTCCAGGAAAGCCTCTTTTCATGTACCTGACTGTGCTCGAGGGATCTATGGGTTGCGTATTAGGCCAACAAGGTGAGACTAGTCGTAAGGAGCACGCCATTTATTACTTAAGCAAGAAGTTCACAAACTGTGAGAGCAGATATTCACTCTTAGAGAAGACTTGTTGTGCCTTGGCATGGGCTGCTAGACGCCTCAGGCAGTATATGATTTGTCACACTACTTTGTTGATCTCAAAAATGGATCCAATAAAGTACATCTTTGAGAAGCCTGCTTTGACTGGAAGACTCGCCCGTTGGCACATGTTGTTATCCGAATATGATATCCAGTATGTAACCCAGAAGTCTATTAAAGGCAGTGTTCTATCTGAATACCTTGCTGATCATCCTGTCGAAGACTATGAACCTTTGAAATTCGATTTCCCGGACGAAGACATTATGCTGATAAAGGACTGTGAAGTTCCAGGTCCAGATGAGGGTCCCGAGCCAGGGTCCCGTTGGAAGATGATGTTTGATGGTTCCTCTAACTACATGGGGCATGGTGTGGGGGTTGTCTTGATGAACCCCGATGGTGGTTATACTCCCTTCACGGCTAGATTGTGTTTTGAATGTACAAACAACATTGCAGAGTACGAAGCATGTGTTTTAGGTATCGAAGCTGCAATCGATACCAGAATCAAGATCCTTGAAGTGTATGGAGACTCAGCTTTGGTAATCTACCAAGTTAAAGGCGAATGGGAGACCCGTGATGAGAAGTTGATCCCATACCGTGCCCATATTGTGGAATTGATCAAATACTTTGATGAAGTCACTTTTTATCATGTTCCGAGGGCAGAAAAACAAATTGCAGATGCCTTGGCAATGTTGGCCTCTATGTTTCAAGTTAGATTTCTTAATGAAGCTCCACTCATTACAATCGAGCAAAGAACTGCACCAGCCTACTGTCTACTGGTCGAAGAAGAAACTGATGAGAAACCGTGGTTCTACGACATCAAGAACTATTTGCAGAATCAGGAGTACCCAGCTGACGCAACAAATCTAGACAAGAAGACTTTAAGAAGATTGGCGTCCAAGTTTTTCCTCAGCAACAATGTGCTTTACAAGAGAAATCATGATATGGTTCTGCTCAGATGTGTGGACAAGCGCAAAGCAGACTTATTGATTAGGGAAATCCATGAAGGATCATTTGGAACACATGCCAATGGACATGCCATGTCCAGGAAGATTTTGAGAGCTGGATACTTCTGGTTGACCATGGAATCAGACTGTTTCAAATATGCCAGGAAGTGTCATAAATGCCAGATTTATGCCGACAAGGTGCACGTACCTCTAACACTTTTGAATGTTCTGTCATCGCCTTGGCCTTTCTCAATGTGGGGCATTGACATGATAGGGGCAATTGAGCCTAAAGCTTCCAATGGTCATCGGTTTATCTTGGTCGCAATCGACTACTTCACCAAATGGGTAGAAGCAGCTTCCTACGCCAATGTGACAAAGCAAGTGGTTGCCCGTTTCATCAAGAACCAAATTATCTGCCGTTATGGAATCCCAAGCCGAATCATAACAGATAATGGGACCAATTTTAACAACAAAACAATGAAAGAGTTGTGTGAGACGTTCAGGATTGAGCATCATAACTCTTCTCCGTATCGTCCGAAGATGAATGGAGCTGTTGAAGCTGCAAACAAGAACATCAAAAAGATTCTGCAGAAGATGGTAAAAACTTACAAAGATTGGCACGAGATGTTACCATATGCTTTACACGGATACAGAACATTCGTTCGCACTTCAACAGGGGCAACCCCTTTCTCTCTGGTATATGGGATGGATGCAGTTCTCCCTATTGAAGTAGAGATACCATCTTTGAGAATCTTGATGGAAACCAAACTGGAGGAAGCTGAGTGGGTCCAGAACAGGTTTGACCAACTGAACCTCATTGATGAGAAGAGAATGACCGCCATGTGTCATGGCCAGTTGTACCAGAAGCGCATCAAGAGAGCATTTGACAAGAAAGTCCGTCTCCGAGAATTCAAAGAAGGAGATCTTGTACTCAAGAAAATCTTGCCAGTCCACAACGACATGCGTGGAAAATGGAGTCCTAACTATGAAGGCCCATATGTTGTGAAGGTGGCATTCTCCGGAGGTTCCTTAATCCTTACAACTATGGATGGTGAACAGCTGAAACACCCGGTGAATTCTGATGCAGTCAAAAAATATTATGCCTAAATAAAACCTGATAGGTCGAAAACCAGAAATGGCGACCTAGGAAAAAATGGGTATCCCGGTGGATCAAAACCTATGAAGGAGATCCAGGCAAAAGTTAGGGATAAAAATGAAAAAATAAGAGCTCGCTAAGTTGAAAAACCGAAAGGGCGGCTTAGGCAAAAAGAGCGTCCCGGTGGATTGAAAACCCGAAAGGGCGATCCAGGCAAAAGTTAGGGACAAAGGCATTTGACTGTGTCAGATGGTGTTTACCATTACTGAAGAATCATACATGAAGATCGATCCAATTGCTCTCGTCGGAAGCAAGGTGTCGGGCAGTCTTAGTTATTAGGGATTGTAGTGGTCGTTGGATTCAATGTAGACCTTTCCCCATTGCCATTTTCAAATTGTAATTTCCCATGGAGTTTTTGCCATTAGCAAGCTACCATTCTTGAATAAAATACGAACTTTGCCTATGAATTTTGTTGTTCAGCTCCTTATTTTCTTTTGTTATGCAAAATGCCATCACTTGATTACAATTTAACTCTGAAAATGACAAGTTTTTTTAAGAAAATGTTTTTGAAAACATACTGAAAAACTTTCAAGTTTCTTTGACTTTGGGAAAATTGAAAAAAAAAACTTCTGCTTCCCCAAGAAGTCCTGGTTTGCAACAACACTTTTATACTATTATTTCAGAAATCCCCATAGAAGTTCAAAACTGATAACATTCTTGGATGGATCTTTGGGCCAAACATGATTTCCAGAATTCGAAGACATCTCCTCAGTGTTTTTCATATCGATCATCTAAGTATTGGTGTTGAGAGCCTACTCCTCTTTGAGTCTTGTCAGAACTCTCTGTCTCTTAGAGTCAACATTTGCATATCATGATCATTCGCATCATGCTCAATCATGCGCATTTGACATTAGCATTTGTCTTTCCCCAGTTGTCGTCTGTCTAACTCCAAGTCCAGATATCATTAGTGTTCAATTTGAAAATTCATTGTTGTTGGTGCCCGAAGTTTGGTTTACCAATGTTTTTGTCCCCAGTAATTGCTGGTGTCCCCCGTGGAATTCTAATTGTGATTGGTATTTGTCTTTATGACCACCAATATCTCCTTGAAGTCCAATTGTCATTGGCACAAATCTTTTAAGTAGATCCTGAAACCTTTTGCTTAAAATCCAAGTCCATTTGATTTTGACACATACTTGTACCTTTCTCCTGATGGTTCCTGAAGGAATTTCCAGAGGTTGGGTGTTTTATCTTATTTGAAGACTCCAACATATTTTGTTGTTACTTTTTTGCGTTAGCCGGTCGCTTAGAGTCGTTGATCTATCTTTGGGTGATTTTCATTCTATTCCCAGTGTTAGTTGGTCGCATAGAGCCACTACCAAATCAATGTGATTTCCTTCCTTATCCTCGGTGTCGGCAGTTACATTTGAACCTGCTAATTTACCATTTTGAATACTTTAACTACTTTGTCTTTATCATTCTTAGTGTCAACCGGTTTTTTAACTTGTTGCGCATTCACTTTGAGTGTATCTTGGCTTTCTTTTGTAGTGTCAATAGTGTCGCTCCCGATAAAATGGGACTGGGCCCAAATAAAGGTACAGACGCGAACGGTCGGCGAGAGGGACAATGAGAACACACAGCCGTGAACTCACTGGAGAATGAATAGAGTCTCCAGCTAGGCATTTTTATCCCGGAGGAAAGGTAATGCTGCATAGACCTAGAAAGATACGGATAAGACGGTTGCGAACCAGAGAGACTGAGAAAGGGGGGTTGGTTACAACCTGGGAAGGTATTAGCACCCAGATTGTCCGTCGTACTCGACGGGATCCACGCTTAAAAGATTTGTGTTATAAAGGGGTAGTGTCAGTGCAATCTGTGTATAAAATAGCTGGAAAGAATGTACATGTGTCAGTGTAAAAGAGTGTGAAGTGTAACATGTATAAATGATGTGTCAGTGTAAGGAAAAGAGTATGCTCAAGATCATGAGGCTTAAGAGAATGAAACTGAAAGGAGGGGGAATATACAGAGACTTTTGTTCGATAACTGTTAAGTTATGCCTACGTATCCTCTCGTGCAATGAGGAAGTCAGAACACCGTAGTTCGACCCAAAGAGACTGGAAGGTGAATTGACTTGTGAACTGCTTGCTTGTCAATGCTCAAGTGTATGACCTGTCTGGCTCAGGGGCAAACTGTCTTGCATTAGACGGAAGAAGCAAGTTCCCGTTTATGAGTGCAGGTGATGAGAAAAGAATCCCGGAGGAGACGATTATTGTTTGTTTTTTGTGTTTTCAGTCTTTTATTGCTTTTGAAAGTTTGTCATAAGTTAATGAGCTTAAGCCTAAACCAACGGGTTAGTAAACTCATCACATCTTCCCTCTGATTAGGGGTAATGAGAATACCTTAAGTGTGAAGTCAGATTCTCACACTTAATCACCTTTGATGCAGGATTAAGATCATTGACCTACTTGTGATTATTTAGATGTTTTTGGTGTTTTTGTTTAGTGTTAAGTAATGAGATTAAGCCATAATCAGGGATTAAACAGACTCATTACACCATCCTAAAAGAAGGATGATAGATGAGAATGTTTAAGCTGAGGAAAGCTCCTCAACTTAATCCATGATTAGGGATTAAACTCATGACAAAACAAAGCCTTTATTAAGTGGATTTTAGTTAATGATATGATGATGAAATGATTTTTATGGTTTGTGAGACAACTTGAGGGGGACTTGTCCATTAACACTAGGGTTAGTCCTTCTTAACCATTTAAGGAAGAATTAGAACCCTAATGCAAGGCCCAAGTTACAAGTGTGATGTCTTGATAATTATTAGGTGAATTGATTAAGAGATTTAAACACATTAAGGGTTCAAGACTTAGGATTAAAGTTATACACTCCATCCTAAGAGAAGGATGCAGGCATGAGCTTAGTCACAAAGCCTTAAAGCCTTTAGGGTTTAGTCCCTGATTATGAGATGAGAAGAGAAGACTCAAAGAGAGACACAAAGGTAAAACTATGAGGGGATACTAATCAAAACCCTAACTCATTGTCATGCTTGGTTGGTCCTAAGGTTTGTGAGGTTTTCAAGAACAATCTTCAAAGGAGCCACCAGGAAGCAGATGAACAGGAGCAAGAGAAGCAAAGTGACTTGCTTTATTCAAGAAGTCAAGTCACTTGAAGAAAGAAAGTGGGAGGAAGAAGAATGAGCAAGCTCAAACTCAAACACAAACATAAATGCAGCAATGGATGCAAGAGAGATGAAAAGAAAAGTTATGAGAAGTGAAGGCAAATTCACTTCCCAAGTTACTTACCACCTGAAATGTTAGAAGGAAATGCAATGCAATGCTAGATGACATGAAATGGCATGATGCTAGACCAAACCAGAAGCATGTAGATGATGATAATGATGCTATGGGATGCTGCAAGCATGAGGCAAGGCATGGAGATGTTCATACAAGATTATGAATGCAAATGATACAAGCTAAGGAGCATGAACAAGCATGGAAAGTTATGAATCATACAAGACAAATGACATGGCAAATATGCAATGCAATGATCAAACATGCTTTCTATATGTCTTAAGATGTCAAATGGATCACAAGAATGCACAAAATGCAAAGACAAGTCATGTTATGCAAGGAAATGCAAGAAGGATGCAAGAGAAATCCCAAATTAGGGTTTATGAATCAAACATCAAACAAAAACTCAAAACAGAAGCAAACCCTAAGATAAAAAATGGAAAATGCTACCCAAAGAAACCCTAAACCTATAATGAACCACTGTCCAAAGGGGAACTCTCAACTCTCAACCAAACTCAAGTTATGATTTTTACAAGTTATTAGGATTTTTTAGGGTTCTTAACAAAAAAATGCCAAACAACTTGAAAATGCAAGATCAAATCATGGCCATTTTACCCTAGAAACTACATGCTAAACATAAAACAATGCAAGAAGAATCAATGTCTCAACCTTCTCCAATAGGCAGAAATGAATTTTTGAATCCATGATCAAAATAATGCAAAAAATATGATTTAATTCAATGAAAAATTCTTAAAATGCATCAAGATCAAAAAAGAAATTTGGTTTGAAGGTTGGACAATGTTTCTAAATGTCTTAGAACATTTCATGAATTTTTTTGTAATTTTTAAATACCTAAAAGTATTTTTAATTAATTAATTCCCATTAATCAATTAAAAATAATCTTTTAAATATTTAAAAATACTTTTTTAATGATGAAAAATAAAATAAAAATATTTTTGTGTCATAAAAATTATTAAAACTCAGAGGAAAAAGTTTCATAATTTTTATGTATTTTTTGCTATTTTAAAATAATTGTACAAGTTTAATGAAATAAAATGAATTAAAAATCAAATAAAAAAGAAAGTCAAAGGAAAGGATGGCTGAGATTGATTCTGAGTTTGAAAGTGTTGACTGGCGCGTGAATGAAGGGTGTGGATTGCACCTGGCTTAATTAATTTAATTACGAATTAATTAAAGCTAATGAGAGAGATTAGGGCAAATGAAACGATCTGGGCCATCCAAAAGAGAGGGAAGTCAACAGGTCAACGCACATCCATGGCTCAAATTCAAACTGGAGTTAATGACCTGAGATTAGGGTTTAATGACTCAGGTGGCCGGAGAAGACTTCCGGTCGTCTTCTCCGGCCAGCACCTCACCGGGAAACTCACCAACTCCCTCAAAACGTAACAGAAACAAAATCTATGAATTGGGAAATGATCTCCAACCTCTCACGAATCAAACCCCTCTCTCAAAACAAATTTATTCTTCCTAAACAAGCTGAATCGAAGAGAACAAGTTCTAGGGCACGCAAGCTTCAGAGACAAATTAAATACTCAAAACAAAGTCATTTCAAAAACTAAGAACATCAGGATGATCAGTGAATCACATAGAACAAGTTTGTAACAAGAAAAATGATTTCTGGAAAAATAATTTTCGAGCTACCTGAGATTTGGAGCTTTCAACTTGAGGACTTTCTGGCCACTTCTTTCAGTGCAAACCACTCCACTTGATCCCCAGAAGATGTTTGAATGCTCAAAAGAAGTTTGAGCTGGCTGGATAGTGAGATTCGAAAGCTCCTGCTCAAGCTTGGTCAGAAATGGCAATGGAGTTTCTGGAGGTTTCAGGCCATTGTGAATGATGGTTTGTGATCCTGAGGATGAATGGAGAAGGTCTGGAGTGTTTGTTGGTGTGTTTGTGGTTTCTGGAAGGAGATTCGATTGAAACTGCAAAATGAAGTGAGAAATGGCAGTGAGATGTTCAGGCTGTTTCAGGCTTGTGTTCTTGGTGCTGGGTGGTCTATGGAGCAAGGTGAGTTGAATGGTGAAGAGGGTTTGAATGTTTGCAAGCTGTGTAGGCAGATTCGAAGCAACTTGCAATTGGGAGTGTTTTTGTGAATGTCATGAATGAGAGAGCTTCAGCCTTGCCTAGTACATGAAATGGCTTGCAAATTGTCCACATAACTCTCTCTCATTGGTCAGTTGATTGGACATGTGCTTTATTGATTGGTAAGTTGCCTTTTGCAAAAAGTCAAAAATTGTGTAAGAGAGGTATGGTGAAGTGCTAGCTTGGTACAAAGCCTAGGGGCTGCGCAGCATGGTGTGTGTATGAAGCTAGCTTGGTTCAGCAGCCAATGCCTCAAGTTGGTGAGATGTGATCATGAGTTTTGCAACTTGTGGCCTTTTTGAAATCTCATGAAAAATGCCTTGTTACATGAACTAAACACATGTGATCTTTGGTTCAAATCTGATTTTTTTAAGGCTTAGAGAATGTTTATGTGCTGGTTTGATACCAATTAGAAGTTGCAATTTGACTTAGCACATGATTTTGCAATTTTCACACTTAGGGCATGCCTTGAAAATAAGTGATTTTTGCCAACTTTGCATTGCCATAACTTTTGATCCAAGAGGAGTTTGATCATGTTCTTGTACTTTTTGAAAAGGGAAAGATGAGATCTACAACTTTCATGACCAAAGTTTTTCCATTTGAAGCATTTTTGGATCAATAATCAAAGCTTGAAAAATGACATAAAATGAAGCATTCTTGAAAAGTCAACTATGCCCAAAAAGTCAACATTTGCAAAAACCCTAAATTCTTGATTTCTATGAACTTCAACCTTCTTCCATGATCAAATAAAGATCATATACACTCAAAATGATGAAGATCACCCATTGGTTGGGTCATTGGGGGCCTCAGATGCCCTGATTTTACACTGACTTGTCTGAAAAGTCAACCCTTGATCAGATGACTTCCCCATGGAATTTCTTCATGAAAATTGATATGCATACTCCCTATACCATATAGAGACCAATGGAAACAAGAATGACCAAAAATTTTGGGGTTATGGCCTCTGAGGCCAAAACCCTAATTTTCAGTCAACTGTGCAGTCTAACCTGGCCCTGCATCCACTCAAACCCTAGTTCTTGTGATTCCTCTGCATTTTTGACTTTGAGGAGATGAAATATGATATAAGAACACACATGGACCCCTCTGAGTTGATTGGTGGCCTTTGGAATGGCTCAAGAAGCTTTGGGATTGCTCAGATCACAAACCCTAGGTGCAGATGCTTTAGAAACTGTGCAGTGAATCAAAAATGAGATGTGAGATGATATGATTGTATTTATGCATATGAGGATGATCACAAGCCATGGTGTGAATGGGTGAGGGCAAATTTGGGGTGTTTACAGCTGCCCCTATTCAAGCATGAGTTAGCTGTGCAGGTTGTAAGCGACGGCTTAACAGGCAAACAAGATAACTTGTGGTTGAATACCAAAGACAGTCCAAAATTTGCACTCACAGAAATGAAGAAGAAAAGGGATGTAGATTGTAAAAGCAAATAAAGTATATTGTAAAGTGTGGGCGACGGAGGACGACCGTCGAGCAGAGGACGACTGCTGGGTAAAGAGCAATGACGGGGACGGCCGACATGCTGGGAAAAGCGTGGGAAATAAAGCAATGACGGGGACGGCCGACATGCTGGGGATAAAAGATAAAGCAAAGACGGGGACGGCCGACTAGCTGGGGAAACATAAGAAATCATGATGGGGACGGCCATCAAGATAAAGCTGTAAGCTTCTCTGGGAATTAACGAAACATGACGGGGACGGCCATCAAGTTCATAAAGCAAAGTAACCAACGATGGGGACGGCCATCGGGTTAAAAGGAAAAGGGACCACGACGGGGACGGCCATCGGGTTAAAGAATAAATGAAATAAACAGATGATGGGGTACGGCCTTCAAAGGTGAAGGACGATCACCTAGCAGGGGACGGCTGCTCTGTTGGGGATAAAAGAAATATGATGGGGACGGCCATCAAAGGTGGAGGACGACCACCTGGCAGGGTACGGCTGCCGAAGATATCAACGATGGGGACGGCCATCGGATAGAAAAGGTCAACGATGGGGACGGCCATCGGACGAGCATGATGGAGGACGACCATCAAGAAGTGGAGGACGACCACTCAGCAGGGGACGGCTGCTCTCGAGGTTTGTCATGACATAGGACGAATGTCAGATAACCAAAATCAACAATGGGGACGGCCATTGGATAAAGTTGATGAAGGACGATCATCAAGAGGTGGAGGACGACTGCCTAGCAGGGGACGGCTGCTAAATATCAACGATGGGGACGGCCATCGGATGAGCATGATGGAGGACGACCATCAAGAAGTGGAGGACGACCACTTAGCAGGGTACGGCTGCTCTCAAAGGTATCATGACACAGGACGGGTGTTAGATAAAAAAGAAGATTGTTGGCGATCTACTGGGGATATAGTAAACACGGACGAGTATTTACAACCAAGAAGAGAAAGTACAAGTGTTTGGTATTTGTCGCTCCCGACAAATGAAAATGGATCAGATGAAGGTACAGACGCGAACGGTCGGCGAAGGGAACAGTGAGAACACACAGCCGTGAACTCACTGGAGATGAATAGAGTCGCCAGCTAGGCATTTTTATCCCGGAGGAAAGGCAATGCTGCATAGACCTAGAAAAAGATGGATAAGACGGTTTGCGAACCAGAGAGACTGAGAAAGGGGGTTGGTTACAACCTGGGAAGGTATTAGCACCCATATTGTCCGTCGTACTCGACGGGATCCACGCTTAAAAGATTTGTGTTTTAAAGGGGTAGTGTCAGTGCAATTTGTGTGTAAAATAGCTGGAAAAGAATGTACAGGTGTCAGTGCTAAAAAAAAGTGTGAAGTGTATAAATGATGTGTCTGTGTAAGAATGAGAATGAATTGCTCATGACCATGAGGCTTAAAGAATGAAGCTAGAAAGAGGGGAATATACAGAGACTTTTGTTCGATAACTGTTAAGTTATGCCTACGTATCCTCTCGTGCAATGAGGAAGTCAGAACACCGTAGTTCGACCCAAAGAGACTGAAAGGTGAATTGACTTGTGAACTGCTTACTTGCCTATGCTCAAGTGTATGACCTGTCTGGCCCAGGTGCAAACTGTCTTGCATTAGACGGAAGAAGCAAGTTCTCGGTTGTGAGTGAGTGTGATGAGAAAAGAATCCCGGAGGAGACGATTATTGTTTGTTTTTGGTGTTTTCAGTCTTTTATTGCTTTTTGAAGATTTGTCATAAGATAATGAGCTTAAGTCTAAACCAATGGATTTAGTAAACTCATCACATCTTCCCTCTGATTAGGGGTAATGAGAATACCTTAAGTGTGAAGTCAGATTCTCACACTTAATCACCTTCGGTGTAGGATTAAGATCATTAACCTACTTGTGATTATTTAGATGTTTTTGTGGTTTTTGTTTAGTGTTGAGTAATGAGGTTAAGCCATAATCAAGGATTAAACAGACTCATTACACCATCCTAAAAGAAGGATAATAGATGAGAATGTTTAGGCTGAGGAAGACTCCTCAACTTAATCCATGATTAGGGATTAAACCCATGACAAAACAAGCCTTTATTAAGTGGATTTTAGTTAATGGTATGATGATGAAGTGAATTTTATGGTTTGTAAGACAACTTGAGGGGGACTTGTCCATTAACACTAGGGTTAGTCCTTCTTAACCACTTAAGGAAGAATTAGAACCCTAATGCAAGGCCCAAGTTACAAGTGTGATGTCTTGATATTTATTAGATGAATTGATTAAGAGATTTAAACACCTTAAGGGTTCAAGACTTAGGATTAAAGTTATACACTCCATCCTAAGAGAAGGATGCAGGCATAAGCTTAATCACAAAGTCTTAAAGCCTTTAGGGTTTAGTCCCTGATTATGAGATGAGAAGAGAAGACTCAAAGAGAGACACAAAGGTAAAACTATGAGGGGATACTAATCAAAACCCTAATTCATTGTCATGCTTGGTTGATCCTAAGGTTTGTGAGGTTTTCAAGAGAAATCTTCAGAGGAGCCACCAGGAAGCAGATGAACAGGATCAAGAGAAGCAAAGTGACTTGCTTCATTCAAGAAGTCAAGTCACTTGAAGAAAGAAAGTGGGATGAAGAAGAATGAGCAAACTCAATCTCAAACACAAATAAAAATGCAGCAATGGATGCAAGAGAGATGAAAAGAAGAGGTATGAGAAGTGAAGGCAAATCCACTTCTCAAGTTTACTTACCACCTGCAATGTTAGAAAGAAAATGCAATGCAATGCAAGATGAGATGAAATGATATGATGCTAAGCAAAACCAAAAGCATGTTGATGATGATTATGATGTTATGAGGTGCTGCAAACATGAGGCAAGACAATGGGGATGTTCATACAAGATCATGAATGCAAATGATGCAAGTTAAGGAGCATGAATGAGCATGGAAAGTTATGAAACATACAAGACAAATGACATGGCAAATATGTAATGCAATGATCAAATATGCTTCCTACATGTCTTGATATGTCAAATGAATCACAAGAATGCACAAAATGCAAAGACAAGTCATGTTATGCAAGAGAATGCAAGAAGGATGCAAAAGAAAGCCCAAATTAGGGTTCATGGATCAAACATCAAACAAAAACCCAAAACAGAAGCAAAACCCTAAAGTAAAAATGGAAAATGGTACCCAAAGAAACCCTAGACCTATAATGAACCACTGCCCAAAGGGGAGCTCTCAACTCTCAACCAAACTCAAGATATGATTTTTGCAAGTTATTAGGGTTTTTTAGGGTTCTTAACAAAGTAAATGCCAAACAATTTGAAAATGCAAGAACAATTCATGGCCTTTTTATCCTTGAAAATACATGCTAAACACAAAACAATGCAAGAAGAATCAATGTCTCAACCTTCTCCAATAGGCAGAAATGATTTTTTGAACTTATGATCAAAATAATGCACAAAATATGATTTAATTCAATGAAAAATTCTCAAAATGCATCAAGATCAAAAAAGAAATTTGGTTTGAAGGTTGGACAATGTTTCTAAATGTCTTAGAACATTTCATGAATTTTTTGGTGATTTTTAAATACCTAAAAGTATTTTTAATAAATTAATTTCCATTAATCAATTAAAAATAATCTTTTAAATATTTAAAAATACTTTTTTAATGCTAAAAATGAAAATAAAAATATTTTTGGGTTTTAAAAATTAGTGAAATATTTGACAAAAAATTTCATAATTTTTAAATGGTCTTTGCTATTTTAAATAAAATGTAAAAGATAAATCAATTTAAATGAAATAAAATATAAAATAAATGAAAGTATGCAAAAGGGAGGGCCAGGATTTGATCTGGGCTTGGACTGGTTGACTGCGCGCCAGATCCAAGGGCCCAGATTCAAATCTGGCTAATTTGTTTTATGAATTAATTAAACATGATTTGAATTAATTAAAAAGGGATTAGGGTTTTAATGACACATCCTGGCCACACATTTGCGCGCAAGTCAACCAAAGTCAGCTGATCTAACGCACAGGATTCAAACCTCATTTAATCACTCAGATTAGGGCTAATGACTCTCAGGCTGCCGGAGAAGACTTCCGGTCGTCTTGTCCGGCGAGCCAGAACCCTAGGTTTTTCTACAGGTCACCAATCAACAAATTTCTTCCACCAAAATGATCTTCTCCTCAATCTAAACCCAACCCCTCTCCCAAAACTCATTTATTTTCACTCATAAGCTTGAATCGAAGCAAAACACAAAATACGGGCAAATGTTCAGAGATACCATACATGCTGGTTTCTTCACTATTTCAAAAAATAAACACATATCCATGATCAGGAGAAGACATAGCATCATAAAAGAACTTAAAAATCAGTTTCTGGGAGAAATGTTCTTCATGTTACCTGAGATGAAGCTTCTCTGTTTATGAGCTTTCTGGGCTTTTCTTTTGCGCAAGCTTGCTTCCTTGAACCTCCTGAGGATGGAATGGAGCTTAGAAAGCTTGTGGAGTGGCTGGTTTGAAAGATTCAGCTCTGGTGTAGCAGAAATGGGGATCCTTGTATGTGATGTTTTAGGCTGCTTTGAGGGGTGGCTTTTGTTCTAGGGACAATTTGTGACTTATTGGTGAAAGATAAGATGAAGTTTGATGGCTGTGTGTGAAGATTCGCAGAGGAGAAGCTTTGGTCAGATTTCTTGGATGCTGGATTGTGGGAGGTTTCTGCCTTGTGAATGGTGTGTTTTATGATCCATACATTATCCCTAATCTATTGGAACCAGTCAGAAGACTTGACATGCACTGTGGGAAAAGTATGGAGCAATTGGCCAAAAAGTCAAAAGTTGTTGTACTTGCAGCATGGGCTATGGCAGCAGCTATGTTAGGGCATGTCTTGCTTCAGCTTGAGTCAGGGACAACCCTTGGATGGCTTGAGAATGTCTGCAGCATGTGGATGACAAGCTATGCTAGCTTTTGCAACTTGACAACTTGTGTTTTCTCATGAGTTTATGCTAAGTACATGTGAATCTTCTTGCTGAATTTTGTAGCATAACACTTCTTTTAGTCATGGCAATGTTTAAGAGTCAGCTAGAGACCACATAATTCCTTGGAAAATGACTATGCCAAAAATCCAACTTTGCACTTGTAATGGAAAATGTCTTATGGATTTCTTGAAAATCAAGGCAAACAAAGAAGAATCCCTTGGGCCAATTCTGTTTTTTAGGGCATATGTGATCATGTGATGAAGTTTTGAAGTCACTTTGAAGTCACTAGAATGCTTGATACATGAATTTGCAAGTTTTCCATTTAGTGCATAACTTGAAATTTAGTGATTTTTGCCAACTTTAACAAACCATAACTTTTGATCCAAGATGAATTAGATCATGTTCTTGTACTTTTTGGAAAGGGAAAGATGAGATCTACAACTTTCATGACCAAAGTTTTTCCATTTGAAGCATTTTTGGATCCAAAATCATGGCTTGAAAAATGACCTAAAATGATGCATTCTTGAAAAGTCAACTATGCCCAAAAAGTCAACATTTGCAAAAACCCTAAATTCTTGATTTCTATGAACTTCAACCTTCTTCCATGATCAAATAAAGATCATATACACTCAAAATGATGAAGATCACCCATTGGTTGGGTCATTGGGGGTCTCAGATGCCCTGATTTTACACTGACTTGTCTGAAAAGTCAACCCTTGATCAGATGACTTCCCCATGGAATTTCTTCATGAAAATTGATATGTATACTCCCTATACCATATAGAGATCAATGAAAACAAGAATGACCAAAAAATTTGGAGTTATGGCCTCTGAAACCAAAACCCTAATTTTCAGTCAACTGTGCAGTTCAACCTGGCTCTGCATCCACTCAAACCCTAGCTCTTGTGATTCCTCTGCATTTTTGACTTTGAGGAGATAGAATATGATGTATGAACACACATAGACCCCTTTTGAGTTGATTGGTAGCCTTTGGAGTGGCCCAAGAAGCTTTGGGATTGCTCAGATCACAAACCCTAGGTGCAGATGCCTTGAAAGCTATGCAGTGGATCAAAAATGAGATGTGAAATGATATGACTGTGTTTATGCATATGAGAATGATCACAAGCCATGGTGTGAATGGGTGAGGGCAAATTTGGGGTGTTTACAGCTGCCCCTATTCAAACATGAGTTAGCTGTGCAAGGTGTAAGCGACGGCTTAACAGGCAAACAAGATAACTTGTGGTTGAATACCAAAGACAGTCCAAAATTTGCACTCACAGAATGAAGAAGAAAAGGGATATAGATGTAAAAGCAAAACAAAGTATATTGTAAGGTATGGGCGACGGAGGACGACCGTCGAGCAGAGGACGACTGCTGGGTAAGGAGCAATGACGGGGACGGCCGACATGCTGGGGAAAGTGCAGGAAAATAAAGCAATGACGGGGACGGCCGACATGCTGGGGATAAAAGGTAAAGCTAAGACGGGGGCGGCCGACTAGCTGGGGAAAATAAAATCATGATGGGGACGGCCATCAAGATAAAGCTGTAAAATTTCTCTGGGAATCAAATGAAACATGACGGGGACGGCCATCAAGTTCATAAAGTAGGTAAAATAACCAACGATGGGGACGGCCATCGGGCTAAAAAGGAAAAGGGACCACGACGGAGACGGCCATCGGGTTAAAGAATGAATGAAATAAACAGATGATGGGGTACGGCCATCAAAGGTGAAGGACGATCACCTAGCAGGGGACGGCTGCTCTGTTGGGTATAAAAGAAAAATGATGGGGACGGCCATCAAAGGTGGAGGACGACCACCTGGCAGGGTACGGCTGCCGAAAATATCAATGATGGGGACGGCCATCGGATAGAAAAGGTCAACGATGGGGACGGCCATCGGACGAGCATGATGGAGGACGACCATCAAGAAGTGGAGGACGACCACTCAGCAGGGGACGGCTGCTCTCAGGGTTTATCATGACATGGGACGAATGTCAGATAACCAAAATCAACAATGGGGACGGCCATTGGATAAAATGATGAAGGACGATCATCAAGAGGTGGAGGACGACCACCTAGCAGGGGACGGCTGCTAAAATCAACGATGGGGATGGCCATCGGATGAGCATGATGGAGGACGACCATCAAGAAGTGGAGGACGACCACTCAGCAGGGTACGGCTGCTCTCAGAGTTATCATAACACAGGACGAGTGTTAAATAAAAAGGAAATTTGTTGGTGATCTACTGGGGATAATGTAAACACGGACGAGCGTTTACACCCAAGAAACAAAAGGTATAAGTGTTTGGGTATTGTGTATAGATTAAAGATGCGGACGAGCATCCTTAAGACTATGATACGGACGAGTATCATGTAGAAACAAACTGACACATGTTCAGAGATGATGATACGAACGAGTATCAACTGGTTAACAAAGAACACGGACGAGTGTTGCATCTGAAAGAATTTTTCTGGGGAATAATAGACACGGACGAGTATCTATATTCAAGAAGACACAAGGTGTTTGACACAGTGTATGGATTAAAGATGCGGACGAGCATCCTTAAGACTATGACACGGACGAGTATCATGTAGAAACAATCACTAGACGCAATGTTCTGAGATGATGGTACGGACGAGTACCAACTGGTTAACAAAGAACAAGGACTACTGTCGAATCTGTGGGGATATGAGTGATGATGTATACAAGATACGGACGAGTATCTGTATAAGCGTACCATGAGTAGTGAGTATTGTATTGTATAGATGAGTGTTTATCTGCTGGGGAGAGTGACACGGACGAGTGTCAAGAGAGAAAAGTATAATATTAACAAGTGTCTGCTATACAAAGTCTAGGCGACTGCGCTGGGGATATGACACGGACGGGTGTCAAAAAGGGTGTATATACAAGTACATGTGAGTGCAAAGAGGATGTCTTTGGCTTTCTGCTGGTGATACGACACGGACGGGTGTCAGGACGTATCTGTAATACGGGTGATCTTGTTCGTAAAGAGTGTTCAAGCGACTTTACTGGGGAAAGATGACACGGACGGGTGCCAAAAGGTGTATATACCGGTGTTTGTGATTTGTGAGGCAACTGCTTTTGCTGGGACTCTGATGGGGATTTTTGTACAGTGATGATGAACAGTTCATTATTCACAAGTGTTAATTCATAACATGGCTTATGATTATGCTATGCGTTTGATTTTTGCCGTAATGCTCCGTATTAGACGGAATGCTACGCTCTGGGGGGTGAATATGATGCGGATGCCATGATTATGCAAAGGGGCACAGATCCGGGATTCGGATCCCATTGCTGCGAAGATCTCTGGTCGATCTGCTTGAAATGGACATCCCAGCTGGGTATGAGATCACTGGTAGATCTAATGATGTATCTGTTTGGGGATATAGGTCGCTGATTGACATAACCTTGTAAATGAGGGACCCAGCTGGGGTTTGTAGAAGCTTTCTTCACTCTGTTGTGACTTCTTCGTGCGTTGCTCTTCTGAATAGAGGCTGGGGATTCTGTGGGGAGATGATTCCCTGATTTCTGCATTCTGCTGAGGAAGAATGGCAACTCGGCTGGGGAAGTGAGAGGCAACTCAGCTGGGGAGAGCAACAAGAGGCAACTCAGCTGGGGATATAGCATTTCCGATGCTGAGATTGAGTGCATGTCGATTTGGCAACTTTGCTGGGGAAGTGGGCACCTTCCAGTGCCACGTGGAAGATAGACCGAGTTGATAACGATTCGCCATCTTGCTAAGACGTAACTTGCATGCCCCAGGTTGCGTTCTGGATACCTGCAAACCTGCAAAGGTAAGGAAACGTACAAAAGGTCCCGAGGTATCCCTTACCGGATTCCATCATAGGAGATAAGTACTTTCGAGAGTAAGTATATTCCCTGTAAGCATGTGTTTTTATTTTTAGAGAAAGGCATCTGTACTTATGCAATTGTATTTTTAGAGATATCAGACAACTCTTTGCAAAACATAAATGTAAAAACGAAACATGACTGAAAAATCTGATTTTATTAATTCATGTGCCCTGAATTGGCAAGATACAGTCAAGGAAACATATCTCCTGAAATGAAGAGACTGTTACAAATTGAGAAACAAAATGCTGGCGGTGTTGACGAGGCTTTCAAGGAACTTCCTCTTCTGCTATGACTCGTATGACAATGACGTTCTTCTCGTCTTGCTTTCTGAAGAAAGTTGATTCTGATTGAAGCTTGATTCCGTCGAAGCTTACCAGGTTGTAGATAATACAGACGAATTCAGAGTGCAGTTGTTCGCTTATTCCCTTATTTTGCATGGATCGCCCTTTCGGGTTTTCAATCCATCGGGATACCCATTTTTGCCTGAGTTGTCCAATGCGGCTTTTCAACTCAGCGGGTGTACATTTTTATTTATTTCCCTTACTTTTGCCCGAGTCTTTTATTCTGTTTTTGACTCGCCGGGATGCCCTATTTTTGCCTGGACTTACATTCTGTTTTTATGTCCAGCGGGTCATTTTATGCGAAGTATTTTTTAACTGCATCTGAATTCACAGGGGATGGGAAATCTTCACCATCCATGGTGCTGAGCATCAGTGCTCCACCAGAGAAAACTTTCTTTACAATAAATGGTCCTTCATAATTTGGAGTCCATTTGCCCCTGTGGTCTGTATGAGGAGGGAGGATTCTTTTCAACACAAGATCCCCTACTTGGTACTCTCGGTGCCTGACTTTCTGATCGAAGGCTTTCTTCATTCTCTTCTGATATAACTGCCCATGGCAGATTGCAGCCAATCTTTTCTCTTCGATCAGACTCAGTTGTTCGTATCGGGACCGTACCCATTCTGCTTCACTCAGTTTAACATCCATTAACACCCGCAGAGAGGGTAGTTCAACTTCAACAGGTAGGACCGCTTCCATACCATATACAAGCTGATAAGGTGTTGCCCCAGTGGATGTTCTGATTGACGTGCGGTACCCATGCAAGGCAAACGGTAGCATTTCATGCCAGTCCTTGTATGTGACTACCATCTTCTGCACAATCTTCTTGATATTCTTATTTGCTGCCTCAACAGCGCCGTTCATCTTTGGCCTGTAAGGAGAAGAATTGTGATGTTGGATCTTGAAGTCCCGGCACAGCTCTGCCATCATTTTGTTGTTTAAATTGGAACCATTATCAGTAATGATTCGCTCGGGCACTCCATACCGACAGATGATATCTCTCTTCAGAAATCTGGCTACCACTTGTCTTGTAACATTTGCATATGAGGCTGCTTCAACCCACTTGGTAAAATAGTCAATGGCGACCAGGATGAATCTGTGACCATTTGAAGCAGTCGGCTCAATCTTGCCAATCATATCAATACCCCACATAGCAAAGGGCCATGGTGAAGACATGATGTTCAAAGGATTGGGAGGCACATGCACCTTATCTGCATAGATCTGGCATTTATGGCATTTTCTGGCGTAAGCACAACAGTCTGCATCCATTGTGATCCAATAATAGCCTGATCTTAACAACTTCTTAGCCATGGCATGTCCTCCTGCATGGGTACCAAAAGATCCTTCGTGCACTTCATGCATCAACAAATCTGCTTCCGTCCTGTCAACACATCTGAGGAGTACCATGTCAAAGTTCCTCTTGTACAAAGACCCATCAGCGTTCAGAAAGAAACTACCAGCAAGCCTTCTCAAAGTCTTCTTATCATTGGAAGGTGCCCCAGGTGGGTATGTTTGATCCTCCAAGAAGCACTTAATGTCGTGGAACCAAGGCTTATCATCTTTTACAACATCCGCTACAAATACATATGCTGGTCTATCGAGTCTAGACACTAAAATCTGAGGTACAAAGTTGGCCGCTTGAACTTTGATCATGGATGAAATGGTAGCAAGAGCATCTGCAAACTGATTCTCGTCCCGAGGGATATACTCAAGCTTGACTGTTGTGAAGAAAGTCAATAACCTTCTTGTATAATCCCTGTAAGGTATCAGATGATCCTGGTGGGTGTACCATTTCCCGTTGGTTTGATTGACTACCAAAGCTGAATCTCCGAATACGGTCAATGTCTTGATCCTGAGGTCAATGGCTTCCTCAAGACCCATAATGCAAGCTTCGTATTCAGCTTCGTTGTTAGTGCAGTTGAAAGTGAGTTTTGCCGAGAAAGGCATGTGAACTCCTTTAGGTGTAATGAGTACTGCACCAACACCACGACCATTCATATTAACAGCCCCGTCAAACATCATAGTCCATTCTTCCTCCGGGTCAGGCCCTTCGGTGTGAATAGGCTCCTCGTGATCTTTTGCTTTAATGAACATGATGTCTTCATCAGGGAAGTCAAACCTCATAGGCTGGTAGTCATCAATGGGTTGCTCAGCAAGATATTCAGATAGTACACTGCCCTTGATGGCTTTCTGAGATGTGTACTGTATGTCGTATTCTGTGAGAATCATCTGCCATCTTGCAACCCGTCCGGTAAGAGCTGGCTTCTCAAATATGTACTTGACTGGATCCATTTTTGAGATTAATAAGGTAGTGTGGGTCAACATATACTGTCTCAGTCGGCGAGCAGCCCACGCTAAAGCACAGCAAGTTTTCTCGAGCAGTGAATAACGTTGTTCACAGTCGGTGAACTTTTTGCTTAGGTAGTATATTGCATACTCTTTTCGACCAGACTCGTCATGCTGGCCCAGCACACACCCCATCGACTCTTCTAATACTGTCAAGTACATTATCAGAGGTCTTCCTTCAACTGGAGGCATAAGGATTGGAGGTTCTTGTAAATACTCCTTGATCTTGTCAAAAGCCTTCTGGCAGTCTTCGTTCCACCTGACCGTTTGTTCCTTTCTTAACAGCTTGAACAAGGGTTCACAGGTTGCTGTAAGGTGGGATATGAACCGTGAGATGTAGTTCAATCGACCTAAGAACCCTCGAACTTCTTTTTCTGTCTTCGGTGCAGGCATCTCTTGAATAGCTTTGACTTTATCAGGGTCAACTTCAATCCCTTTCTCACTTACAATAAATCCCAGCAGCTTACCGGATCGCACCCCGAATGTGCATTTGTTGGGGTTCAGCTTCAATTGGTATTTCCTCAGACGCTTGAATAACTTGAGCAGATTTACCAGGTGATCTTCCTCTGTAAGGGACTTGGCGATCATATCATCCACGTAACATTCTATTTCTTTGTGGATCATATCGTGGAATAATGTCACCATAGCCCGTTGGTATGTTGCACCAGCATTCTTCAGTCCAAATGGCATCACTTTGTAACAGAACGTGCCCCAAGGTGTAATGAATGTTGTCTTCTCCATGTCTTCAGGTGACATTTTGATCTGATTGTATCCTGAAAATCCGTCCATGAAGGAGAATACCGAGAACTGATCCGTGTTATCCACCAATACATCAATGTGAGGTAATGGGAAGTCATCTTTCGGGCTGGCTCTGTTCAGATCCCGGTAGTCAACACACATTCTTACTTTGCCATCCTTCTTAGGCACAGGTACTATATTAGCAACCCACGGTGGATAGCTAGTCACAGCAAGGAACCCGGCGTCCCATTGCTTTTGTACCTCCTCCTTGATTTTCATAGCCATGTCTGGGCGAGTTCGGCGCAGCTTCTGTTTAACTGGTGGGCATTCTTCTCTCAAAGGCAGCTTGTGCACAACGATGTCGGTATCCAACCCTGGCATATCTTGATACGACCAAGCAAACACATCAACATACTCTTGAAGCAGATCTATCAGTTGTCTCTTCACTGAGTCTTGCAGGCAGGCCCCGATTTTAACCTCTTTCACGTCTTCGTCTGTACCAAGATTAATCACTTCAATTTCCTCCTGATGAGGAGTAATGACCTTTTCCTCTTGTCTTAACAACCTGGCTAGCTCTTCAGGAAGCTCATATTCTTCACCAACCCCTTCATCAGCTTGATTGATTGGATTGTCAAAGTCATACGATGTCATAGCCGTGCTGTTGTCGGTGCTGTCAGGAAGGCACTCTCTGCAAGGGTTAAGTTGTTCATTTTAGTGATTGATTTTAATCTTGCTTTAGAAAAAGTGAAATGAAGTTATCATTTTGAAAACACCGCCATTTATTTTTGTACAAAAAGAAAAATGGAAAAACAGTGAGCAGAAAAGAAAAAGACTTGTTTGCAAAAAGACGTCTGATATTTCATTAACTTAATCTTGTTTGCACAAAAGTACAGATGGCCCTGGTTACAAAATGAGTCTTGTCATCTTGGGCAAGATGCAAGACTTTGATGCATGCTATAAAAAATACAGGAAATAATAATTACTCTGCACGAGTAACTCTTATAATTTCCTGGGAAGACCAGTTCGAGACACTGCTCCCCGGGATCTTCGGACGAATCCAATTCTCCAGATTGCGCTCCTCTTCCAGCTCGTCTTCCAAACAGTTGATAGCATCGGGGGTAAGCATCCCCCCACTGACAAAACCTGGCTCTGCAGTAGCCTTTGCTTGATGTTGAGTTGGTCTGTAACCCAACCCAAACTTGTCCTTCTTCTCCTCCACAGCTAAGACCTTGCCCCAGCCTAGGGCAGTTCCTTCTTCAACAACCTTCCGGGCTTGTTGGTAAGATGACATGGAGATTCCAGATACAGCAGATGCTTCATTCACATTCAAGGCTTCAAAACCTTGGCTCATTGTTTCATGGATCTCTCCATCCATTTCAATGTATTTATAGGTTGCCAGGTGGCTGACAAAAATGTCCTCTTCCCCACAGATTGTGACAACTTGACCTTCCCACTCAAATTTTAACTTTTGGTGAAGGGTAGACATTATTGCGCCGGCGGCGTGAATCCAGGGTCTACCCAACAAACAGCTGTAGGCGGGCTGAATGTCCATCACATAAAAGATAGTTTTAAAGGTCTGTGGGCCAATTGTCACAGGCAGCTCAATCTCTCCCAGAACCGATCTCTTAGAACCATCAAAGGCTCTTACTACCAGGTTGCTGGGTCTCAATGCCAATCCATCATATTCAAGCTTCACCAGAGCCTTCTTTGGTAAGACATTCAGGGAAGAACCTGTGTCCACCAGCACATGAGAAAGGACAGCTCCTTTGCATTCCAGGGTTATGTGCAAGGCTTTGTTGTGGTTGCGGCCATCCGCTATCAAGTCAGAATTGGTAAACCCTAGCCCATTGCTAGCAGTAACATTTCCAACCACGGTTTCCAATTGGTTGACAGTAATCTCCTCAGGCACGTAAGCTGCGTGCAGGACTTTAAGTAGTGCATTCCGATGGGCTTCGGAGCACATAAGCAGTGAGAGGATGGAGATTTTGGATGGCGTCTGGTGAAGCTGATCCACAATTTTATAATCACTCTTTTTGATGATTCGCATAAACTCATCAACTTCCTGATCAAATGGAGTTTTCAGGGCTTCTTTGGCAGCTGGATCTTCCTGCACCGGGCCTTTTCCTTTTGCCTTGGCAGCAGCTTCTGCTTCGGCAGTAGGTCTTTGAACTTGTGAAGCAAAGAGACGTCCGCTTCGAGTGAAGCCTCCGCCTCCCCCCACATTATCTATTTGTGGTGCAGGTGCTATTGTTTCAAGAGTGATTCTTTTCCCTTCACAGTACACGTCAGAGCCATAGTGCCAAGGGATGGCCCTATTGCTTTCATATGGTACTGGTCCAGGCACCGTGACAGTGACCGGACTGATTGCTGCTGCTGAAGGGACTGTAATTGTTTGTGGATCATAAAAGATTGTAACTGGTGCTCTGGCGGGAGAAGCACCTTCTGAATGGTAGGCAGAATTATTTTCAGGATCGTAGAATATGGTGACGGTAGAGACATCTTCATGATTGATTGCTGGTGTTGTAGGAGGTATTGTTGGAAGGACTGATGTTGTTGTTGTTGATGGAGAGTCGAAATGGAATGAAGCTGAAGTTGTAGCATGAGAAACTGTTGGAAACTGATCATTTGAGAAGACAGGTGGAGTACTTGTTGATGTTGCTGATGAATTGTCGGGAACAATAGTCGTTGCACTTGTAGGAGGTTCTGAAACCGTTGTTGATGAAGTTGCCGGATTTGTCGGAAATGATGTAGTGATCTGTAGCAGGCCACTCTGAATAAGGCTGTCAATGCAATTCCTTAAATCTTCACACCCATTCCATGAAATATTGCAATAGGGGCACCCTAGTTCACACCCCGGAAATATCTGGTTTTCACGGAGTTGAGCTTTGATTTCCACCAATGGTGTCCTGATCTGATCCACACTAGTTATTAAATAAGACGGTTGGTCTTCTTCAATAGCATTAATTCGGGGACCACCATGGTTTGGCATAGGGTTTTTATTGACATTGGGCGGAGGTGCAAAATTCAGAGCCTTGGAGTCTACCAAGTCTTGTACCTTCATATGCAGAGCCCTGCATTTTTCTGTACTGTGACCAGGTGCGTTTGAATGAAAAGCACACTTAGCATTGGAGTCATAGTTCCTTGGTAGACTGTTGGGATCCGGAGGTGCCAACGTTCTTAGCTCAACCAGGTTGAGTTTCAGAAGTTGTGGCAGCAAGGCAGCATACGGCATTGGGATCGGGTCGATCACTCTGTTAGCTTGAGAGGGCCTCTGTTGGAATGGCCTCTGTTGATTGTTGTTGTTGGAGTTGTTGTTGAAGTTCCTTGGAGGATACTGATTCTGCTGATACTGAGGTTGTTGTTGGAAGTTTTGTTGAGGAGGTTGATAGACTGGCTGTGGATGAATTGGAGCAGGGATAGTGACTGCTGCTATTGACCTCTGAGCATATTGGGGCCTACCCCTGTTGGTGTGGATGGCATTGGTCTCGCCAGTTCTTCTCGGGCCTGCAAAAGGCTTTCTTGTACTACTGGACGAGCTTGCACCGTTGTCTGAGATCTTACCCATCTTTAACAGGCTTTCAATTCTCTCCCCAGCTATGACAACATCTGCGAAGCTGGTGGAAGAGAAAGCAGCCAACCTGTCAATATACGTTCCCTGAAGAGTGTTCATAAACATGTCTGCCATTTCTCTCTCAGACATTGGTGGTTGAACAGCAGCAGCCAGTTGCCTCCACCTTTGGGCATACTCTCGGAAACTCTCCCTCGAAGACTGTGACATTCCCATTAGGAGGGTCCTGTTGGGTGCCATATCTAGATTATACTGATACTGTCTGATGAAGGCTTCTGCCAGGTCCTTCCAGCATCTGATAGTTGCCCTTGTCAAGTGAGAGTACCATTCTCTTGATGCTCCAGTCAAGCTATCTTCGAAGTAGAACATCCAGAGTTTCTCATCCATTGTATAGGCCTTCAGCCTTCCCAGAAATGATTGCAAATGAGTCCGGGGGCATGAAGTCCCATTATACTTTTCGAAACAAGGAGGCTTGAACTTATGGGGGATCCTGACCCCGTCTACCAGCCCCATGTCCATGACGTCGAAACCCAAGGAATTTTGAGATTCTAAGGACCTCAACTTATCAGCTATCTCTTCCAATCGTCTATCATATGTTTCCTCTCCGGCACCCATTACTGTATACTGGTCCTCCTGAGGATCTTCTTGAAGTACTCTGGCTGCAGTGGCTGTCCCTTGAATGTTGACTGGGATGTTGGCCTCTGGATGGAGATGGGGTCCAAAAACTGGGGGATTGACATGAGGTTGGACCCTCTCGTTGTTACTTGTGCCAGCAGTTCCCACATGGGGCTCCTCTTGATTCCTTCCTTCTACCAAAACTCTGAGCCTCTCCTGGCTTTGAGCTAAATTGTTCATCACTTCCATGAATTGTGTTATCTGAGTTCTCATCTCCAACCTTTCGTTGGCCATCTGGTTTCTGACCTCCGTAAGGTCCTGCTGCATCTGATCCATCTGAATTCCCGGAAGGTTGTTTCTAGTTGGGTACCTGTGAGGCCTGTTGAGAGGAAATACCCGGCGGCGAGCAATAATTCCTGAATATCTAAACAGAGGTTAGCAACAACAAAAACCTACAAAACAAACAAAAGGGTTAGCATGCAATGCAGTTATGCTTATTTGTTCTCAAGGTATCCGGTTTGGCCTTCAGTTTTGACCCTTCCAGACCCTTGAAGATGATGCTGTTGAAGTTGCTTTTGAAGTGAACCAACAAATATATTACAAAGGTGAAATAATACAAATTGTTCAAATTACAACACAAGCCCTCAAAGGGGTCAAAATACATCACAAAAAAGCAAAAGTACATGGAAAAGGAACAACAACAAGCAAATGATCAAACTCCAAGGCCAAACTCATCCTCACGAACTTCCTTGAGAAGTGCTTCGGTCACAGGATCAGCCGGCTGCTCCGTGAGACTTCTGATGAGAAGGTTTCTTGTTGCAACAGCTGCAGTCAACTTCTTGTTCTGACTTTGGTCCTTAGACCTCTTCACTCCTGCTTTGATTTTCAGCTCTGATATTTCCTCCTGGGCTGCTGCCAGGGCTTTTTCCATCTGCTCCATCTTGTCTTGAGCTCTCTTGTCTTCTAGAGTACGGGCCTCAGTGATCCGGACCCACCTGGCCTGACTCTCTTTCAAATACAAGTCTGTTCTTGCTCTTTGGAACTGGGCTTCTTTACAAGCATTCTTCAGAATCTGTTCACCAGCTTTGGATTTGTTGATATACTCCCCAGACTTCTCAATCTTAGTCAAGTGTTCTACCCTCAATTTCTCCAATCTTTCAATCTCCCTCACACCTTCACTCCTCTCCCGGAGGGTCTTCTGCAAGGCTTGAGTTAACTTCTCATTTCTTTCCTTCAAGCTTTCAAACTCTTCCAAACTGATAGTGGCAGGGGGTGGTGCTGAAGATGACTCAGGCATGTCTTCTATGGTGAAGGGCAATCCAGAGAATTGGGCCCTAGCATGGGACCACTCATAATATTGGACTGATGCCACATTATTGCACCTCCCCAGAATGGTGATTCCCTTGGTTTGAACATGATCCCAGGCCCAGGCAGCCTGCCTAACAACAGTCAAACTAATCTTGTTCTCACAGTAGAGGGTCTCCACCAAATCTTGTTCCCTAGGAGTATGAACCAGTGCATAGCCTAATTGCCTCTTGAACAGCAGGGGGTTGTAATTGATACTTCCCTTAACTCCTATTAAAGGCACATTGGGAAAGTGCCCACAGCTGGTGATTATATCTCTGCCCTTGGTGCTCTGAGTACACCATCTGATGTCTGCTGAAGTGAGAGTAGTGAGCCTCTTAGCCCAGTTGCTTTGCTGATGAGGATTTAGAAATGCATCTGTCCTGGGTAGATGCCTGAGAAGCCAAGCATGGAATAATGGAGCACAAATCCTTACTAATCTTCCCCTCTGCTTCTCATTTCTCTGATGTACTGAGTAATAGAGATCACCCAGTAAAGTTGGCACAGGGTTCTTCAGGATGAACAAGTGGATTGCATTCTTGCTGATGAAACGGGGCTCATCTGCAAACAACACAATTCCATATACACTTAAAGCCAACAAAGCACAAACAGCTTTCCACTCCCCCAAGGAGGCCTTCAAACTAGCTTGAGAAATTAAGAAGTCCAGATGAAACCCAGGGATCCCAGCTTTAGAGGTCATATGCTGTTCAATCAAAACAGGCTCCAGGTGCAAAGCCTTTTCTACCTCTCCATTGCTTGGGAAAGCCATCTCAGGATTGAAAGGGATTTCTCTCCTGATAGGTAGACCAACCAAAGATGAGTATTCTTCCAGAAGAGGACCCAACTGAAAGTCTTGAAAGGTGAAACATCTCAATGGGGGGTCATAGAACTGAATACAGGTATGGATCAGGCTTCTCTGAGATGGGTCCAGATCCATGACCAAGTCAAGTATATCCCCATAATGCTCCCTGAACAAAGGAATGTGATCTGGGGTGATCAGGGTTTGGATTCTCCTGATGTCTGATATGTCTGGTTGGAAGAAATGATAGGTGATGTTGCTTTTCTTTGGAGCCATGATGTTGAGACTGAGTAGGATAAGTGCTGATGAAGATGCTGAGGAGTGGGCCACTGGCTGGCTAGTGCAAGTAACTGAAGTATATGGCTGACAAACTGATGCAAGTGCTGGTGGAGATAGGTCAAAATTGCAGATGGGGTCAAAACCAAAACCAGATGGAGGTGGATACCCTGAAACACAAATAAGCAAATGTTAATATGATGCAATGAGTATGTATGCAAATGATATGCAAGGGTCTGTGACTGAGCTGGATCTGATTAACTGCCTTGGTATAGATCCGTGTGTGTTCAAGAAACCCAGGTGGAGGTCTATAAATCCAGTAACCAGGGTGGGGGACTCAAATAAAGAGCCACATGTCCAGGGTTTCAGAATCACAAGAACTGTCCAACATGGAGCATTCTTAACAAAGTCAAAGTAACAGGGTATTCTGAGGTCAAGGTACCTGCAAACCTGTAAACAGCCCAACCCCCTCACAGGTGGTGATCTAGAACAAGGATCCTCAGACTTGGATCAGTTATGAGAAGTGTAAACACTTCTAACCCGGAGGTACAGTGTTTACAATAGCCATAAAAGTTCCTCCTCTAATTCTCCTCAGTTTCTGAAGGTCAATACTAAAGGTCATCCAGACTTAGCAGGCTTCCCAGATAGCCCTAGCATTGCAGGAAATCTGCAACACAGAGTTCTCAAGAAGAAACCCATATCTGAACCGTGTTTCATATTCCCGCACCAGACCGAGATGGAATGGGAAAGAATATGAACCACTCTAGCCTAGGTGTCACTCAGGTCCCAGGTATAGGACCTTAACTCTCAATGAAACACCCACCCACCAAAGCAAAACCAGATCCAGCCAGCAGCATGACAGTATGATATATACAAAAGCAATAAAGAAAGCAGTAAAGCAACTGTACATAAGCAATAAACAAAACAAATATACAATCACAGATAGCACATAACACCCCAGTAAACACAAATCAATCAAGCGCTAGGAGGAACCCACAAAAAGAACCAGAAGCCCTGGTTGCAATATAAGGCATCCCCAGCAGAGTCGCCAAGCTGTCGCTCCCGACAAATGAAAATGGATCAGATGAAGGTACAGACGCGAACGGTCGGCGAAGGGAACAGTGAGAACACACAGCCGTGAACTCACTGGAGATGAATAGAGTCGCCAGCTAGGCATTTTTATCCCGGAGGAAAGGCAATGCTGCATAGACCTAGAAAAAGATGGATAAGACGGTTTGCGAACCAGAGAGACTGAGAAAGGGGGTTGGTTACAACCTGGGAAGGTATTATCACCCAGATTGTCCGTCGTACTCGACGGGATCCACGCTTAAAAGATTTGTGTTTTAAAGGGGTAGTGTCAGTGCAATTTGTGTGTAAAATAGCTGGAAAAGAATGTACAGGTGTCAGTGCTAAAAAAAAGTGTGAAGTGTATAAATGATGTGTCTGTGTAAGAATGAGAATGAATTGCTCATGACCATGAGGCTTAAAGAATGAAGCTAGAAAGAGGGGAATATACAGAGACTTTTGTTCGATAACTGTTAAGTTATGCCTACGTATCCTCTCGTGCAATGAGGAAGTCAGAACACCGTAGTTCGACCCAAAGAGACTGAAAGGTGAATTGACTTGTGAACTGCTTACTTGCCTATGCTCAAGTGTATGACCTGTCTGGCCCAGGTGCAAACTGTCTTGCATTAGACGGAAGAAGCAAGTTCTCGGTTGTGAGTGAGTGTGATGAGAAAAGAATCCCAGAGGAGACGATTATTGTTTGTTTTTGGTGTTTTCAGTCTTTTATTGCTTTTTGAAGATTTGTCATAAGATAATGAGCTTAAGTCTAAACCAATGGATTTAGTAAACTCATCACATCTTCCCTCTGATTAGGGGTAATGAGAATACCTTAAGTGTGAAGTCAGATTCTCACACTTAATCACCTTCGGTGTAGGATTAAGATCATTAACCTACTTGTGATTATTTATATGTTTTTGTGGTTTTTGTTTAGTGTTGAGTAATGAGGTTAAGCCATAATCAAGGATTAAACAGACTCATTACACCATCCTAAAAGAAGGATAATAGATGAGAATGTTTAGGCTGAGGAAGACTCCTCAACTTAATCCATGATTAGGGATTAAACCCATGACAAAACAAGCCTTTATTAAGTGGATTTTAGTTAATGGTATGATGATGAAGTGAATTTTATGGTTTGTAAGACAACTTGAGGGGGACTTGTCCATTAACACTAGGGTTAGTCCTTCTTAACCACTTAAGGAAGAATTAGAACCCTAATGCAAGGCCCAAGTTACAAGTGTGATGTCTTGATATTTATTAGATGAATTGATTAAGAGATTTAAACACCTTAAGGGTTCAAGACTTAGGATTAAAGTTATACACTCCATCCTAAGAGAAGGATGCAGGCATAAGCTTAATCACAAAGTCTTAAAGCCTTTAGGGTTTAGTCCCTGATTATGAGATGAGAAGAGAAGACTCAAAGAGAGACACAAAGGTAAAACTATGAGGGGATACTAATCAAAACCCTAATTCATTGTCATGCTTGGTTGATCCTAAGGTTTGTGAGGTTTTCAAGAGAAATCTTCAGAGGAGCCACCAGGAAGCAGATGAACAGGATCAAGAGAAGCAAAGTGACTTGCTTCATTCAAGAAGTCAAGTCACTTGAAGAAAGAAAGTGGGATGAAGAAGAATGAGCAAACTCAATCTCAAACACAAATAAAAATTCAGCAATGGATGCAAGAGAGATGAAAAGAAGAGGTATGAGAAGTGAAGGCAAATCCACTTCTCAAGTTTACTTACCACCTGCAATGTTAGAAAGAAAATGCAATGCAATGCAAGATGAGATGAAATGATATGATGCTAAGCAAAACCAAAAGCATGTTGATGATGATTATGATGTTATGAGGTGCTGCAAACATGAGGCAAGACAATGGGGATGTTCATACAAGATCATGAATGCAAATGATGCAAGTTAAGGAGCATGAATGAGCATGGAAAGTTATGAAACATACAAGACAAATGACATGGCAAATATGTAATGCAATGATCAAATATGCTTCCTACATGTCTTGATATGTCAAATGAATCACAAGAATGCACAAAATGCAAAGACAAGTCATGTTATGCAAGAGAATGCAAGAAGGATGCAAAAGAAAGCCCAAATTAGGGTTCATGGATCAAACATCAAACAAAAACCCAAAACAGAAGCAAAACCCTAAAGTAAAAATGGAAAATGGTACCCAAAGAAACCCTAGACCTATAATGAACCACTGCCCAAAGGGGAGCTCTCAACTCTCAACCAAACTCAAGATATGATTTTTGCAAGTTATTAGGGTTTTTTAGGGTTCTTAACAAAGTAAATGCCAAACAATTTGAAAATGCAAGAACAATTCATGTCCTTTTTATCCTTGAAAATACATGCTAAACACAAAACAATGCAAGAAGAATCAATGTCTCAACCTTCTCCAATAGGCAGAAATGATTTTTTGAACTTATGATCAAAATAATGCACAAAATATGATTTAATTCAATGAAAAATTCTCAAAATGCATCAAGATCAAAAAAGAAATTTGGTTTGAAGGTTGGACAATGTTTCTAAATGTCTTAGAACATTTCATGAATTTTTTGGTGATTTTTAAATACCTAAAAGTATTTTTAATAAATTAATTTCCATTAATCAATTAAAAATAATCTTTTAAATATTTAAAAATACTTTTTTAATGCTAAAAATGAAAATAAAAATATTTTTGGGTTTTAAAAATTAGTGAAATATTTGACAAAAAATTTCATAATTTTTAAATGGTCTTTGCTATTTTAAATAAAATGTAAAAGATAAATCAATTTAAATGAAATAAAATATAAAATAAATGAAAGTATGCAAAAGGGAGGGCCAGGATTTGATCTGGGCTTGGACTGGTTGACTGCGCGCCAGATCCAAGGGCCCAGATTCAAATCTGGCTAATTTGTTTTATGAATTAATTAAACAGGATTTGAATTAATTAAAAAGGGATTAGGGTTTTAATGACACATCCTGGCCACACATTTGCGCGCAAGTCAACCAAAGTCAGCTGATCTAACGCACAGGATTCAAACCTCATTTAATCACTCAGATTAGGGCTAATGACTCTCAGGCTGCCGGAGAAGACTTCCGGTCGTCTTCTCCGGCGAGCCAGAACCCTAGGTTTTTCTACAGGTCACCAATCAACAAATTTCTTCCACCAAAATGATCTTCTCCTCAATCTAAACCCAACCCCTCTCCCAAAACTCATTTATTTTCACTCATAAGCTTGAATCGAAGCAAAACACAAAATACGGGCAAATGTTCAGAGATACCATACATGCTGGTTTCTTCACTATTTCAAAAAATAAACACATATCCATGATCAGGAGAAGACATAGCATCATAAAAGAACTTAAAAATCAGTTTCTGGGAGAAATGTTCTTCATGTTACCTGAGATGAAGCTTCTCTGTTTATGAGCTTTCTGGGCTTTTCTTTTGCGCAAGCTTGCTTCCTTGAACCTCCTGAGGATGGAATGGAGCTTAGAAAGCTTGTGGAGTGGCTGGTTTGAAAGATTCAGCTCTGGTGTAGCAGAAATGGGGATCCTTGTATGTGATGTTTCAGGCTGCTTTGAGGGGTGGCTTTTGTTCTAGGGACAATTTGTGACTTATTGGTGAAAGAAAAGATGAAGTTTGATGGCTGTGTGTGAAGATTCGAAGAGGAGAAGTTTTGGTCAGATTTCTTGGATGCTGGATTGTGGGAGGTTTCTGCCTTGTGAATGGTGTGTTTTATGATCCATACATTATCCCTAATCTATTGGAACCAGTCAGAAGACTTGACATGCACTGTGGGAAAAGTATGGAGCAATTGGCCAAAAAGTCAAAAGTTGTTGTACTTGTAGCATGGGCTATGGCAGCAGCTATGTTAGGGCATGTCTTGCTTCAGCTTGAGTCAGGGACAACCCTTGGATGGCTTGAGAATGTCTGCAGCATGTGGATGACAAGCTATGCTAGCTTTTGCAACTTGACAACTTGTGTTTTCTCATGAGTTTATGCTAAGTACATGTGAATCTTCTTGCTGAATTTTGTAGCATAACACTTCTTTTAGTCATGGCAATGTTTAAGAGTCAGCTAGAGACCACATAATTCCTTGGAAAATGACTATGCCAAAAATCCAACTTTGCACTTGTAATGGAAAATGTCTTATGGATTTCTTGAAAATCAAGGCAAACAAAGAAGAATCCCTTGGGCCAATTCTGTTTTTTAGGGCATATGTGATCATGTGATGAAGTTTTGAAGTCACTTTGAAGTCACTAGAATGCTTGATACATGAATTTGCAAGTTTTCCATTTAGTGCATAACTTGAAATTTAGTGATTTTTGCCAACTTTAACAAACCATAACTTTTGATCCAAGATGAATTAGATCATGTTCTTGTACTTTTTGGAAAGGGAAAGATGAGATCTACAACTTTCATGACCAAAGTTTTTCCATTTGAAGCATTTTTGGATCCAAAATCATGGCTTGAAAAATGACCTAAAATGATGCATTCTTGAAAAGTCAACTATGCCCAAAAAGTCAACATTTGCAAAAACCCTAAATTCTTGATTTCTATGAACTTCAACCTTCTTCCATGATCAAATAAAGATCATATACACTCAAAATGATGAAGATCACCCATTGGTTGGGTCATTGGGGGTCTCAGATGCCCTGATTTTACACTGACTTGTCTGAAAAGTCAACCCTTGATCAGATGACTTCCCCATGGAATTTCTTCATGAAAATTGATATGTATACTCCCTATACCATATAGAGATCAATGAAAACAAGAATGACCAAAAAATTTGGAGTTATGGCCTCTGAAACCAAAACCCTAATTTTCAGTCAACTGTGCAGTTCAACCTGGCTCTGCATCCACTCAAACCCTAGCTCTTGTGATTCCTCTGCATTTTTGACTTTGAGGAGATAGAATATGATGTATGAACACACATAGACCCCTTTTGAGTTGATTGGTAGCCTTTGGAGTGGCCCAAGAAGCTTTGGGATTGCTCAGATCACAAACCCTAGGTGCAGATGCCTTGAAAGCTATGCAGTGGATCAAAAATGAGATGTGAAATGATATGACTGTGTTTATGCATATGAGAATGATCACAAGCCATGGTGTGAATGGGTGAGGGCAAATTTGGGGTGTTTACAGTATTGTGTATAGATTAAAGATGCGGACAAGCATCCTTAAGGCTATGATACGGACGAGTATCATGTAGAAACAAACTGACACATGTTTAGAGATGATGATACGGACGAGTATCAACTGGTTAACACGGACGAGTGTTGCATCTGAAAGAGTCCTTCTGGGGAATAGCAGACACAGACGAGTATCTGTATTTGAGAAGACAAGAGTGTTTGGCACGGTGTATGGATTAAAGATGCGGACGAGCATCCCTAAGACTATGATACGAACGTGTATCATGTGGAAACAAACACTAGACGCAATGTTCTGAGATGATGGTACGGACGAGTACCAACTGGTTAACAAAGAACAAGGACTACTGTCGAATCTGTGGGGATATGAGTGATGATGTATACAAGATACGGACGAGTATCTGTATAAGTGTACCATGAGTAGTGAGTGTTGTATTGTATAGATGAGTGTTTTAACTGCTGGGGAGAGTGACACGGACGGGTGTCAAAAGAGAAAAGTATAATATTAACAAGTGTATGGGTGATGAAGGTGTAAGCGACTGTGCTGGGGATATGACACGGACGGGTGTCAAGAAAATGTATATATAAGTATATGTGTGGGTGCAAAGAGGATGTCTTTGGCTTTCTGCTGAGATATGACACGGACGGGTGTCATGATGTATCTGTAATACGGGTGATCTTGTTTGTAAAGAGTGTTCTGGCGACTTTACTGGGGAATGATGACACGGACAGGTGTCAAAATGAGTATATACTGGTGTTTAGGTTGGAGAGGCAACTGCTTTTGCTGGGACCCTGGTGGGGATTTTTTGTGTATTGTATTCTGTATGCCGACAGATTGTCAATATTTACAAGTGTTCAACTCACAACATGACTTATGATTATGCTATGCATTTGATTTTTGCCGTAATGCTCCGTATTAGACGGAATGCTACGCTCTGAGGGGATAATATGATGTGAATGCTATGATTATGCAAAGGAGCAAAGATCCGGGATTCGGATCCCGTCGCTGCGAAGATCTCTGGCTGATCTGCTTGAAACGGACATCCCAGCTGGGGATGAGATCACTGGTAGATCTAATGATGTATCTGTTCGGGGATATAGGTCACTGATTGACATATCCTTACAATACGGGACCCAGCTGGGGTTTGTAGAAGCTTTCTCCCTCTCTGTTGTGACTTCTTCGTGCGTTGCTCTTCTGAATAGAGGCTGGGGATTCTGCGGGGAGATGATTCCCTGATTCTTGCATCTTGCTGAGGAATAGAGGTTGGTGCTTCAACTGGGGAATGCTGTTGGTAACTCAGCTGGGGAGAGCAATGAGAAACAACTCAGCTGGGGATAGTAATGAGAGGCAACTCGGCTGGGGAGAAAACATCCTGAGTGTTAAGCCTGTTTGTTGATTTGGCAACTTTGCTGGGGAAATGGGCACTCTCCATTGCCACGTGGAAGATAGACCGAGTTGATAACGATTCGCCAACTTGCTGAGGCGTAACCTGCATGCCCCAGGTTGCGTTCTGGATACCTGCAATCCTGCAGCGGTAAGGAAACGTACAAAAGGTCCCGAGGTATCCCTTACTGGATTCCGTCATAGGAGTTAAGTACTTTTGAGAATAATCACATTCCCTGTAAGCATGTGTTTTTATTTTTTAGAGAGAGGCATCTGTACTTATGCAATCGTATTTTTAGATATATCAGACAATTCTTTGCAAAACATAAGAGTAAAAAAAACGAAACACGACTGAAAAATCTGATTTTATTAATTCAAATGCCCCGAATTGGCAAGATACAGTCAAAGAAACACATCTCCTGAAACGAGGAGATTGTTACAAATTGAGAAATAAAGTGCTGGCGATGCTGACGACGCTTTCAAGGAGCTTACTCTTCTGCTATGACTCGTATGACAATGACGTTCTTCTCGTCTTGCTTTCTGAAGAAAGTTGATTCTGATTGAAGCTTGATTCCGTCGAAGCTTTCTAAGTTGTAAGCGATACAGACGAATTCAGAATGCAGTTGTTCGCTTATTCCCTTATTTTGCATGGATTGCCCTTTCGGGTTTTCAATCCATCGGGATACCCATTTTTGCCTGAGTTGTCCAATGCGGCTTTTCAACTCAGCGGGTGTACATTTTTTCATTTATTTCCCTTATTTTTGCCCGAGTCTTTTATTCTGTTTTTGACTCGCCGGGATGCCCTATTTTTGCCTGGACTCACATTCTGTTTTTATGTCCAGCGGGTCATTTTATGCGAAGTATTTTTTAACTGCATCTGAATTCACAGGGGATGGGAAGTCTTCGCCATCCATGGTGCTGAGCATCAGCGCTCCACCAGAGAAAACTTTCTTTACAACGAATGGTCCTTCATAATTTGGAGTCCATTTGCCCCTGTGGTCTGTATGAGGAGGGAGGATTCTTTTCAGCACAAGATCCCCTACTTGGTACTCTCGGTGCCTGACTTTCTGATCGAAGGCTTTCTTCATTCTCTTTTGATATAACTGCCCATGGCAGATTGCAGCCAATCTTTTCTCTTCGATCAGACTCAGTTGTTCGTATCGGGCCCGAACCCATTCTGCTTCACTCAGTTTAACATCCATCAATACCCGTAAGGAGGGTAATTCAACTTCAACAGGTAGGACTGCTTCCATACCATACACAAGCTGATACGGCGTTGCCCCAGTGGACGTTCTGATTGATGTGCGGTACCCATGCAAGGCAAATGGTAGCATTTCGTGCCAGTCTTTGTATGTGATCACCATCTTCTGCACAATCTTCTTAATATTCTTATTAGCTGCCTCAACAGCGCCATTCATCTTTGGCCTGTAAGGAGAAGAATTGTGATGCTGGATCTTGAAGTCCCGGCACAGCTCAGCCATCATTTTGTTGTTTAAGTTGGAACCATTATCAGTAATGATTCGCTCGGGAACTCCATATCGACAGATGATATCTCTCTTCAGAAATCTGGCTACCACTTGTCTTGTGACATTTGCATATGAGGCTGCTTCAACCCACTTGGTGAAATAGTCAATGGCGACCAGGATGAATCTGTGACCATTCGAAGCAGTTGGCTCAATCTTGCCAATCATATCAATGCCCCACATAGCAAAGGGCCATGGTGAAGACATGATGTTCAAAGGATTGGGAGGCACATGCACCTTATCTGCATAGATCTGGCATTTATGACATTTTCTGGCGTACGCACAACAGTCTGCATCCATTGTGATCCAGTAATAGCCTGATCTTAACAACTTTTTAGCCATGGCATGCCCTCCGGCATGGGTACCAAAAGATCCTTCGTGCACTTCATGCATCAACAAATCCGCTTCCGTCTTGTCAACACATCTGAGGAGTACCATGTCAAAGTTCCTCTTATATAAAGATCCATCAGCGTTCAGAAAGAAACTTCCAGCAAGCCTTCTCAAAGTCTTCTTATCATTGGAAGATGCCCCAGGTGGGTATGTTTGATCCTCCAAGAAGCACTTAATGTCATGGAACCAAGGCTTATCATCTTTGACAACATCTGCTGCAAATACATATGCTGGTCTATCGAGTCTTGATACTGAAATCTGGGGTACAAAGTTAGCAGCTTGAACTTTGATCATAGACAAAATGGTAGCAAGAGCATCTGCAAACTGATTCTCGTCCCGAGGGATATACTCAAGCTTGACTGTTGTGAAGAAAGTCAATAACCTTCTCGTATAATCCCTGTAAGGTATCAGATGATCTTGATGGGTATACCATTTTCCGTTGGTTTGATTGACTACCAAAGCTGAATCTCCGAATACGGTCAATGTCTTAATCCTGAGGTCAATGGCTTCCTCAAGACCCATAATGCAAGCTTCGTATTCAGCTTCGTTGTTAGTGCAGTTAAAGGTGAGTTTTGCCGAGAAAGGCATGTGAACTCCTTTAGGTGAAATGAGTACTGCACCAACACCACGACCGTTCATGTTAACAGCCCCATCAAACATCATAGTCCATTCTTCCTCCGGGTCAGGCCCTTCGGTGTGAATAGGCTCCTCGTGATCTTTTGCTTTAATGAACATGATGTCTTCATCAGGGAAGTCAAACCTCATAGGCTGGTAGTCATCAATGGGTTGCTCAGCAAGATATTCAGATAGTACACTGCCTTTGATGGCTTTCTGAGATGTGTACTGTATGTCGTATTCTGTGAGAATCATCTGCCATCTTGCAACCCGTCCGGTAAGAGCCGGCTTCTCGAAAATGTACTTAACTGGATCCATTTTTGAGATTAATAAGGTAGTGTGGGTCAACATATACTGCCTCAGTCGGCGAGCAGCCCACGCTAAAGCACAGCAAGTTTTCTCGAGCAGTGAATAACGTTGTTCACAGTCGGTAAACTTTTTGCTCAGGTAGTATATTGCATACTCTTTTCGACCAGACTCGTCATGCTGGCCCAGCACACACCCCATTGACTCTTCTAATACTGTCAAGTACATAATCAGAGGTCTTCCTTCGACTGGAGGCATGAGGATTGGAGGTTCTTGTAGATATTCCTTGATCTTGTCAAAAGCCTTCTGGCAATCTTCGTTCCACCTGACCGTTTGTTCTTTTCTTAACAGTTTGAACAAGGGTTCACAGGTTGCTGTAAGGTGAGATATGAACCGTGAAATGTAGTTCAATCGACCTAAGAACCCTCGAACTTCCTTCTCAGTTTTCGGTGCAGGCATTTCTTGAATAGCTTTGACTTTATCAGGGTCCACTTCAATCCCTTTCTCGCTTACAATAAAGCCCAGCAGCTTACCGGATCGCACCCCGAATGTGCATTTGTTGGGGTTCAGCTTTAGTTGGTATTTCCTCAGACGCTTGAACAACTTGAGCAGATTTACCAGGTGATCTTCCTCTGTAAGGGACTTGGCGATCATATCATCCACATAACATTCTATTTCCTTGTGGATCATATCGTGGAACAATGTCACCATAGCCCGTTGATATGTTGCACCAGCATTCTTCAGTCCGAATGGCATCACCTTGTAACAGAACGTGCCCCAAGGTGTAATGAATGTTGTCTTCTCCATGTCTTCAGGTGACATCTTGATCTGATTATATCCTGAAAATCCATCCATGAAGGAGAATACCGAGAACTGAGCCGTGTTATCCACCAATACATCAATGTGAGGTAATGGGAAGTCGTCCTTCGGGCTGGCTCTGTTCAGGTCCCGGTAATCAACACACATTCTAACTTTGCCATCTTTCTTAGGCACAGGTACTATGTTAGCAACCCACTGCGGATAGCTAGTCACAGCAAGGAACCCGGCGTCCCATTGCTTTTGTACCTCTTCCTTGATTTTCATAGCCATGTCTGGGCGAGTTCGGCGCAGCTTCTGTTTAACTGGTGGGCATTCTTCTCTCAAAGGCAGCTTGTGCACAACTATGTCGGTATCCAACCCTGGCATGTCTTGGTAGGACCAAGCAAACACATCAACATACTCTTGAAGCAGATCTATCAGTTGTCTCTTCACTGAGTCTTGCAGGCAGGCCCCGATTTTAACCTCTTTCACGTCTTCGTCCGTACCAAGATTAATCACTTCAATCTCCTCCTGGTGAGGAGTAATAACCTTTGCCTCTTGTTTCAACAACCTGGCTAGCTCTTCAGGAAGCTCATATTCTTCATCAACCCCTTCATCAGCTTGATTGATTGGATTGTCAAAGTCATACGATGTCATAGCCGTGCTGTTGTCGGTGCTGTCAGGAAGGCACTCTCTGCAAGGGTTAAGTTTGTTCATTTTAGTGATTGATTTTAATCTTGCTTTAGAAAAAGTGAAATGAAGTTATCATTTTGAAAACACCGCCATTTATTTTTGTACAAAAAGAAAAATGGAAAAACAGTGAGCAGAAAAGAAAAAAGACTCGTTTGCAAAAAGATGTCTGATATTTCATTAATTTAATCTTGTTTGCACAAAAGTACAGATGGCCCTGATTACAAAATGAGTCTTGTCATCTTGGGCAAGATGCAAGACTTTGATGCATGCTTATAAAAATACAGGAAATAATAATTACTCTGCATGAGTAACTCTTATAATTTCCTGGGAAGACCAGTTCGAGACACTGCTCCCCGGGATCTTTGGACGAATCCAATTCTCCAGATTGCGCTCCTCTTCCAGCTCGTCTTCCAAACAGTTGATAGCATCAGGGGTAAGCATCCCCCCACTGACAAAACCAGGCTCTGCAGCAGCCTTTGCTTGATGTTGAGTTGGTCTGTAACCCAACCCAAATTTGTCCTTCTTCTCCTCCACAGCTAAGACCTTGCCCCAGCCTAGGGCAGTTCCTTCCTCAACAACCTTCCGGGCTTGTTGGTATGATGACATTGGAGTACCAGATACAGCAGATGCTTCATTCACATTCAAAGCTTCAAACCCCTGGCTCATTGTTTCATGGATCTCTCCATCCATTTCAATGTACTTATAGGTTGCCAGGTGGCTGACAAAAATGTCCTCCTCTCCACAGATTGTGACAACTTGGCCTTCCCACTCAAATTTTAACTTTTGGTGAAGGGTAGACGTTATTGCGCCGGCGGCGTGAATCCAGGGTCTACCCAACAAACAGCTGTAGGCGGGCTGAATGTCCGTCACATAAAAGATAGTTTTAAAAGTCTGTGGGCCAATTGTCACAGGCAGCTCAATCTCTCCCAGAACCGATCTCTTCGAACCATCAAAGGCTCTCACCACCAGGTTGCTGGGTCTCAATGCCAATCCATCATATTCTAACTTCACCAGAGCCTTCTTTGGTAAGACATTCAGGGAAGAACCTGTATCCACCAGCACATGAGAAAGGACAGCTCCTTTGCATTCCATGGTTATGTGCAAGGCTTTGTTGTGATTGCGGCCATCTGCTGTCAAGTCAGAATTGGTAAACCCTAGCCCATTGCTAGCAGTAACATTTCCAACCACGGTTTCCAACTGGTTGACAGTAATCTCTTCAGGCACGTAAGCTGCGTGCAAGACCTTGAGTAGTGCATTCCGATGGGCTTCGGAGCACATAAGCAGTGAGAGGATAGAGATTTTGGATGGCGTCTGGTGAAGTTGATCCACAATTTTGTAATCACTCTTTTTGATGATTCTCATAAACTCATCAACTTCTTGATCGAACGGTGTCTTCAAGGCTTCTTTAACAGTTTGATCTTCCTGCACAGGGCTCTTTCCTTTTGCCTTGGCAGCAGCTTCTGCTTCGGCAGTAGGTCTTTGAACTTGTGAGGCGAAGAGACGTCCGCTTCGAGTGAAGCCTCCGCCTCCCCCCACATTATCTACTTGTGGTGCAGGTATTGATGTTTCAAGAGTGATTCTTTTTCCTTCGCAGTACACGTCAGAGCCATAGTGCCAAGGGATGGCCCTATTGCTTTCATATGGTACTGGTCCAGGCATCGTGACAGTGACTGGACTGATTGCTGCTGCTGAAGGGACTGTAATTGTCTGTGGATCATAAAAGATTGTAACTGGCGCTCTGGCGGGAGCAGCACCTTCTGAATGGTAGGCGGAATTATTTTCAGGATCGTAGAATATGGTAACAATGGAGACATCTTCATGATTGGTTGCTGGCGTTGTAGGAGGTGTTGTTGGAAGGACTGATGTTGTTGTTGATGGAGATTCGAAATGGAATGAAGCTGAAGTCGTAGCAGGAGAAACTGTTGAAAAATGATCATTTGGGAAGACAGATGAAGTACTGGTTGATGTTGCTGGTGAATTATCGGGAACAATAGTTGCTGCGGTTGTAGGAGGTTCTGAAACCGTTGTTGATGAAGTTGTCGGATTTGTCGGAAATGATGTAGTGATCTGCATCAAGCCACTCTGAATAAGGCTGTCAATGCCATTCCTCAGGTCCTCGCACCCATTCCATGAAATATTGCAATAGGGACACCCTAGTTCACACCCCGGAAATATTTGGCTTTCACGGAGTTGAGCTTTGATTTCCACCAATGGCGTCCTGATCTGATCCACACTGGTTATCAAATAAGACGGTTGGTCTTCTTCAATAGCGTTAATTCGAGGACCACCATGGTTTGGCATTGGGTTTTTATTGACATTGGGCGGCGGTGCAAAATTCAGAGCCTTGGAGTCTACCAAGTCTTGTACCTTCATATGCAGAGCCCTGCATTTTTCTGTACTGTGACCAGGTGCGTTGGAATGAAAAGCACACCTAGCATTAGAGTCATAGTTTCTTGGTAGACTGTTGGGATCCGGAGGTGCCAACGTTCTTAGCTCAACTAGGTTGAGTTTCAGAAGTTGTGGCAGCAAGGCAGCATACGGCATTGGGATCGGGTTGATCACTCTGTTAGCTTGGGATGGCCTCTGTTGGAATGGCCTCTGTTGATTGTTGTTGTTGGAGTTGTTGTTGTTGTAGTTTCTTGAAGGATACTGATTCTGATGATACTGAGGTTGTTGTTGGAAGTTTTGTTGCGGAGGTTGATAGACTGGCTGAGGATGTGCTGGAGCAGGGATAGTGACTGCTGCTATTGTCCTTTGAGCATATTGGGGCCTACCCCTGTTGGTGTGAATGGCATTGGTCTCGCCAGTTCTTCTCGGGCCTGCAAAAGGCTTTCTTGTACTACTGGACGAGCTTGCACCGTTATCAGAGATCTTACCCATTTTTAACAGGCTTTCAATTCTTTCACCAGCTATAACAACATCTGCGAAGCTAGTGGAAGAGAAAGCAGCCAACCTGTCAATATACGTTCCCTGGAGAGTGTTCATAAACATGTCTGCCATTTCTCTCTCAGACATTGGTGGTTGAACGGCAGCAGCCAATTGCCTCCATCTCTGGGCATATTCCCGGAAACTTTCCCTTAACGACTGTGACATTCCCATTAGGAGAGTCCTGTTGGGTGCCATGTCTAAGTTGTATTGATACTGTCGGATGAAGGCCTCTGCCAGGTCCTTCCAGCATCTCACAGTTGCCCTTGTCAAATGGGAATACCATTCCCTTGATGCTCCAGTCAAGCTATCTTCGAAGTAGAACATCCAAAGTTTCTCATCCATTGTATAGGCCTTCAGCCTTCCCAGAAATGATTGCAAATGAGTCCGGGGGCATGAAGTCCCATTATACTTTTCGAAACAAGGAGGCTTGAACTTATGGGGGATCCTGACCCCGTCTACCAAACCCATGTCCATGACGTCGAAGCCCAAAGAATTTTGAGATTCTAAGGACCTCAACTTCTCAGCTATTTCCTCCAATCGTCTATCATAAGTTTCCTCTCCAGCACCCATTACTGTAAATTGGTCCTCCTGAGGATCTTCTTGAAGTACTCTGGCTGCAGTGGCTGTCCCTTGAATGTTTGCAGGAATGTTAATCTCAGGATGTAGATGTGGGCCAAACACAGGAGGGTTAACATGGGGTTGCACTCGTTCATTGTTACTTGTGCCAGCAGTCCCCACATGGGGCTCATCTTGATTCCTTCCTTCTACCAAAGCTCTGAGCCTCTCCTGGCTTTGAGCTAAGTTGTTCATCACTTCCATGAACTGTGTTATTTGGGTTCTCATCTCCAACCTTTCGTTGGCCATCTGGTTTCTGACCTCCGTAAGGTCCTGCTGCATCTGATCCATCTGAATTCCCGGAAGGTTGTTTCTAGTTGGGTACCTGTGTGGCCTGTTGAGAGGAAATACCCGGCGGCGAGCAATAATTCCTGAGATTCACAACAAAGGTTAGCAACAACAAAGCAAAAACCTACAAAACAAACAAAAGGGTTAGCATGCAATGCAGTTATGCTTATTTGCTCTCAAGGTATCCGGTTTGGCATTCAGTTTTGACCCTTCCAGACCCTTGAAGATGATGCTGTTGAAGTTGCTTTTGAAGTGAACCCAGATAGGAACCAACACAAATATATTACATAAGATGAAATAATACAACTTGTTCTTTTTACAACACAAGCCCTTAAAGGGGTCAAAATACATCACAAAAAGCAAAAGTACATGAAAAGGAATAACAACAAGCAAATGATCAAACCCCAAGGCCAAACTCATCCTCACGAACTTCCTTAAGAAGTGCTTCGGTCACAGGATCAGCCGGACGCTCCGTGAGACTTCTGATGAGAAGGTTTCTTGTTGCAACAGCTGCAGTCAATTTCTTATTCTGACTTTGGTCCTTAGACCTCTTCACTCCAGCTCTGATTTCTAGCTCTGATATTTCCTTTTGGGCTGCTGCCAGGGCTTTTTCCATCTGCTCCATCTTGTCCTGAACTCTCTTGTCTTCTAGAGTACGGGCCTCAGTGATCCGGACCCACCTGGCCTGACTCTCTTTCAGGTACAAGTCTGTTCTTGCTCTCTGGAACTGGGCTTCTTTACAAGCATTCTTCAGAATCTGCTCACCAGCCTTAGACTTGTTGATATAATCTCCAGACTTCTCAATTTTAGTCAAGTGTTCCACCCTCAACTTCTCCAATCTTTCAATCTCCCTCACACCTTCACTCCTCTCCCGGAGGGTCTTCTGCAAAGCCTGGGTTAGCTTCTCATTTCTCTCCTTCAAGCTCTCAAACTCCTCCAGACTGATAGTGGCAGGGGGTGGTGCTGAAGATGACTCAGGCATGTCTTCTATGGTAAAGGGCATTCCAGAGAATTGGGCCCTAGCATGGGACCACTCATAATATTGTGCTGATGCCACATTATTGCACTTACCCAGAATGGTGATTCCCTTGGTTTGAACATGATCCCAGGCCCAGGCAGCCTGCCTAACAATTACCAGACTAATCTTGTTCTCACAGTAGAGGGTCTCAACCATGTCTTGCTCCCTGGGAGTATGGACCAGTGCATAGCCTAATTGCCTCCTGAACAGCAGAGGGTTGTAATTGATACTTCCCTTGACCCCTATTAAAGGCACATTGGGAAAGTGCCCACAGCTGGCGATGATATCTCTGCCCTTGGTGCTCTGAGTACACCATCTGATATCTGCTGAAGTGAGAGTAGTGAGCCTCTTAGCCCAGTTGCTTTGCTGATGAGGATTTAGGAATGCATCTGTCCTGGGTAGATGCTTAAGAAGCCAAGCATGAAATAACGGAGCACAAATCCTCACTAATCTTCCCCTCTGCTTCTCATTCCTCTGATGTACTGAGTAATAGAGATCACCCAACAAGGTTGGCACTGGGTTCTTCAGGATGAACAAATGGATTGCATTCTTGCTAATGAATCGGGGCTCATCTGCAAACAACACAATTCCATACACACTTAAGGCCAACAAAGCACAAACAGCTCTCCAATCCCCCAAGGAGGCCTTCAGACTAGCTTGAGAGATTAAGAAGTCCAGATGAAAACCAGGGATCCCAGCTTTAGAGGTCATATGCTGTTCAATCAAAACAGGCTCCAGGTGCAAAGCTTTTGCTACTTCTCCATTAGCAGGAAAGACCATCTCAGGGTTGAAAGGAATTTCTCTCCTGATAGGCATACCAACTAATGAGGAGTACTCTTCCAATAAGGGGCCCAATTGAAAGTCTTGAAAAGTAAAACATCTCAGTGGAGGATCATAAAACTGAATGCAGGTGTGGATGAGGCTCCTCTGTGAAGGGTCCAGATCCATAACCATGTCCAGTATATCTCCATAACTCTCCCTGAACAAGGGTATGTGATCTGGAGTGATCAGGGTTTGGATCCTCCTGATGTCTGATAAGTCTGGTTGGAAGAAATGATAGGTGATGTTGCTTTTCTTTGGAGCCATGATGCTGAGACTGAGTAGAATAAGTGTTGATGAAGAGGTTGAGAAGTGGGCCACTGGCTGGCTAGTGCAAGTAACTGAAGTATATGGCTGACAGGCTGAAGCAAGTGCTGGTGGAGATAGGTCAATGATGCAGATGGGGTCAAAACCAAAACCGGATGAAGGTGGATACCCTGAAACACAAATAAGCAAATGTTAATATGATGCAATGAGTATGTATGCAGATGATATGCAAGGGTTTGTGACTGAGCTGGATCTGATTAACTGCCTTGGTATAGATCCATGTGTGTTCAAGAATTCCAGATGGAGGTCTAAAAATCCAGTAACCAGGGTGGGGGACTCAAATAAAGAGCCACAAGTCCAAGGTTTTAGAATCACAAGAACTGTCCAACATGGAGTATTCTTAACAAAGTCAAAGTAACAGAGTATTCTGAGGTCAAGGTACCTGCAAACCTGTAAACAGCCCAACCCCCTCACAGGTGATGATCTAGAACAAGGATCCTCAGACTTGGACCAGTTATGAGAAGTGTAAACACTTCTAACCCAGAGGTACAGTGTTTACAATAACCATAACAATTCCTCCTCTAATTCACCTCAGTTTCTGAAGGTCAATACTAAAAGGTCATCCAGACTTAGCAGGCTTCCCAGATAGCCCTAGCATTGCAGGAAATCTGCAACACAGAGTTCTCAAGAAGAAACCCATATCTGAACCGTGTTTCATATTCCCGCACCAGACCGAAATGGAATGGGAAAGAATATGATTCACTCTAGCCTAGGTGTCACTCAGGTCCCAGGTATAGGACCTTAACTCTCAATGAAACACCCACCCACCAAAACAAAAAACCAAATCCAGCCAGCAACAATGACAGTATGATATATATATAAATGCAATAAAGAAAGCAGTAAAGTAACTGTACATAAAGCAATAAACAAAAATAAATACAAGCACAAACAAGCACATAACACCCCAGTAAACACAAATCAAACAAGCGCTAGGAGGAACCCACAAAAAGAACCAGAAGCCCTGGTTGCAGTATAAGTATCCCCAGCAGAGTCGCCAAGCTGTCGCTCCCGATAAAATGGGACTGGGCCCAAATAAAGGTACAGACGCGAATGGTCGGCGAGAGGGACAATGAGAACACACAGCCGTGAACTCACTGGAGAATGAATAGAGTCGCCAGCTAGGCATTTTTATCCCGGAGGAAAGGTAATGCTGCATAGACCTAGAAAGATACGGATAAGACGGTTGCGAACCAGAGAGACTGAGAAAGGGGGGTTGGTTACAACCTGGGAAGGTATTAGCACCCAGATTGTCCGTCGTACTCGACGGGATCCACGCTTAAAAGATTTGTGTTATAAAGGGGTAGTGTCAGTGCAATCTGTGTATAAAATAGCTGGAAAGAATGTACAGGTGTCAGTGTAAAAGAGTGTGAAGTGTAACATGTATAAATGATGTGTCAGTGTAAGGAAAAGAGTATGCTCAAGATCATGAGGCTTAAGAGAATGAAACTGAAAGGAGGGGGAATATACAGAGACTTTTGTTCGATAACTGTTAAGTTATGCCTACGTATCCTCTCGTGCAATGAGGAAGTCAGAACACCGTAGTTCGACCCAAAGAGACTGGAAGGTGAATTGACTTGTGAACTGCTTGCTTGTCAATGCTCAAGTGTATGACCTGTCTGGCTCAGGGGCAAACTGTCTTGCATTAGACGGAAGAAGCAAGTTCCCGTTTATGAGTGCAGGTGATGAGAAAAGAATCCCGGAGGAGACGATTATTGTTTGTTTTTTGTGTTTTCAGTCTTTTATTGCTTTTGAAAGTTTGTCATAAGTTAATGAGCTTAAGCCTAAACCAACGGGTTAGTAAACTCATCACATCTTCCCTCTGATTAGGGGTAATGAGAATACCTTAAGTGTGAAGTCAGATTCTCACACTTAATCACCTTTGATGCAGGATTAAGATCATTGACCTACTTGTGATTATTTAGATGTTTTTGGTGTTTTTGTTTAGTGTTAAGTAATGAGATTAAGCCATAATCAGGGATTAAACAGACTCATTACACCATCCTAAAAGAAGGATGATAGATGAGAATGTTTAAGCTGAGGAAAGCTCCTCAACTTAATCCATGATTAGGGATTAAACTCATGACAAAACAAAGCCTTTATTAAGTGGATTTTAGTTAATGATATGATGATGAAATGATTTTTATGGTTTGTGAGACAACTTGAGGGGGACTTGTCCATTAACACTAGGGTTAGTCCTTCTTAACCATTTAAGGAAGAATTAGAACCCTAATGCAAGGCCCAAGTTACAAGTGTGATGTCTTGATAATTATTAGGTGAATTGATTAAGAGATTTAAACACATTAAGGGTTCAAGACATAGGATTAAAGTTATACACTCCATCCTAAGAGAAGGATGCAGGCATGAGCTTAGTCACAAAGCCTTAAAGCCTTTAGGGTTTAGTCCCTGATTATGAGATGAGAAGAGAAGACTCAAAGAGAGACACAAAGGTAAAACTATGAGGGGATACTAATCAAAACCCTAACTCATTGTCATGCTTGGTTGGTCCTAAGGTTTGTGAGGTTTTCAAGAACAATCTTCAAAGGAGCCACCAGGAAGCAGATGAACAGGAGCAAGAGAAGCAAAGTGACTTGCTTTATTCAAGAAGTCAAGTCACTTGAAGAAAGAAAGTGGGAGGAAGAAGAATGAGCAAGCTCAAACTCAAACACAAACATAAATGCAGCAATGGATGCAAGAGAGATGAAAAGAAAAGTTATGAGAAGTGAAGGCAAATTCACTTCCCAAGTTACTTACCACCTGAAATGTTAGAAGGAAATGCAATGCAATGCTAGATGACATGAAATGGCATGATGCTAGACCAAACCAGAAGCATGTAGATGATGATAATGATGCTATGGGATGCTGCAAGCATGAGGCAAGGCATGGAGATGTTCATACAAGATTATGAATGCAAATGATACAAGCTAAGGAGCATGAACAAGCATGGAAAGTTATGAATCATACAAGACAAATGACATGGCAAATATGCAATGCAATGATCAAACATGCTTTCTATATGTCTTAAGATGTCAAATGGATCACAAGAATGCACAAAATGCAAAGACAAGTCATGTTATGCAAGGAAATGCAAGAAGGATGCAAGAGAAATCCCAAATTAGGGTTTATGAATCAAACATCAAACAAAAACTCAAAACAGAAGCAAACCCTAAGATAAAAAATGGAAAATGCTACCCAAAGAAACCCTAAACCTATAATGAACCATTGTCCAAAGGGGAACTCTCAACTCTCAACCAAACTCAAGTTATGATTTTTACAAGTTATTAGGATTTTTTAGGGTTCTTACCAAAAAAATGCCAAACAACTTGAAAATGCAAGATCAAATCATGGCCATTTTACCCTAGAAACTACATGCTAAACATAAAACAATGCAAGAAGAATCAATGTCTCAACCTTCTCCAATAGGCAGAAATGAATTTTTGAATCCATGATCAAAATAATGCACAAAATATGATTTAATTCAATGAAAAATTCTTAAAATGCATCAAGATCAAAAAAGAAATTTGGTTTGAAGGTTGGACAATGTTTCTAAATGTCTTAGAACATTTCATGAATTTGTTTGTAATTTTTAAATACCTAAAAGTATTTTTAATTAATTAATTCCCATTAATCAATTAAAAATAATCTTTTAAATATTTAAAAATACTTTTTTAATGATGAAAAATAAAATAAAAATATTTTTGTGTCATAAAAATTATTAAAACTCAGAGGAAAAAGTTTCATAATTTTTATGTATTTTTTGCTATTTTAAAATAATTGTACAAGTTTAATGAAATAAAATGAATTAAAAATCAAATAAAAAAGAAAGTCAAAGGAAAGGATGGCTGAGATTGATTCTGAGTTTGAAAGTGTTGACTGGCGCGTGAATGAAGGGTGTGGATTGCACCTGGCTTAATTAATTTAATTACGAATTAATTAAAGCTAATGAGAGAGATTAGGGCAAATGAAACGATCTGGGCCATCCAAAAGAGAGGGAAGTCAACAGGTCAACGCACATCCATGGCTCAAATTCAAACTGGAGTTAATGACCTGAGATTAGGGTTTAATGACTCAGGTGGCCGGAGAAGACTTCCGGTCGTCTTCTCCGGCCAGCACCTCACCGGGAAACTCACCAACTCCCTCAAAACGTAACAGAAACAAAATCTATGAATTGGGAAATGATCTCCAACCTCTCACGAATCAAACCCCTCTCTCAAAACAAATTTATTCTTCCTAAACAAGCTGAATCGAAGAGAACAAGTTCTAGGGCACGCAAGCTTCAGAGACAAATTAAATACTCAAAACAAAGTCATTTCAAAAACTAAGAACATCAGGATGATCAGTGAATCACATAGAACAAGTTTGTAACAAGAAAAATGATTTCTGGAAAAATAATTTTCGAGCTACCTGAGATTTGGAGCTTTCAACTTGAGGACTTTCTGGCCACTTCTTTCAGTGCAAACCACTCCACTTGATCCCCAGAAGTTGTTTGAATGCTCAAAAGAAGTTTGAGCTGGCTGGATAGTGAGATTCGAAAGCTCCTGCTCAAGCTTGGTCAGAAATGGCAATGGAGTTTCTGGAGGTTTCAGGCCATTGTGAATGATGGTTTGTGATCCTGAGGATGAATGGAGAAGGTCTGGAGTGTTTGTTGGTGTGTTTGTGGTTTGTGGAAGGAGATTCGATTGAAACTGCAAAATGAAGTGAGAAATGGCAGTGAGATGTTCAGGCTGTTTCAGGCTTGTGTTCTTGGTGCTGGGTGGTCTATGGAGCAAGGTGAGTTGAATGGTGAAGAGGGTTTGAATGTTTGCAAGCTGTGTAGGCAGATTCGAAGCAACTTGCAATTGGGAGTGTTTTTGTGAATGTCATGAATGAGAGAGCTTCAGCCTTGCCTAGTACATGAAATGGCTTGCAAATTGTCCACATAACTCTCTCTCATTGGTCAGTTGATTGGACATGTGCTTTATTGATTGGTAAGTTGCCTTTTGCAAAAAGTCAAAAATTGTGTAAGAGAGGTATGGTGAAGTGCTAGCTTGGTACAAAGCCTAGGGGCTGCGCAGCATGGTGTGTGTATGAAGCTAGCTTGGTTCAGCAGCCAATGCCTCAAGTTGGTGAGATGTGATCATGAGTTTTGCAACTTGTGGCCTTTTTGAAATCTCATGAAAAATGCCTTGTTACTGTAAACACCCCAAATTTACCCTCACTCATTCACACCATGGCTTGTGATCATATCATATGCATAAACACAATCATATCAACTCATATCTCATTTTTTGTTTCACTGCATAGTTTTTAAGGCATCTGCACTTAGGGTTTGTGATCTGAGCAATCCCAGAGCTTCTTGGGCCACTCCAAAGGCCACCAATCACTTCAAAGGGATCCATATGTGTTCTTGTATCATATTCCATCCTCTCAAAGTCAAGATTTCACAAGAATCACAAGAACTAGGGTTTGAGTGGATGCAGAGCCAGGTTTGACTGCACAGTTGACCTAAAATTAGGGTTTTGGTTTCAGAGGCCATAACTCCAATTTTTTTGGTGATTCTTGTTTCCATTGATCTCTATATGGTATAGGGAGTATGCATATCAATTTTCATGAAGAAATTCCATGGGGAAGTCATCTGATCAAGAGTTGACTTTTCAGACAAGTCAGTGCAAAATCAGGGCATCTGAGGCCCCCAATGACCCAACCAGTGGGTGATCTTCATCATTTTGAGTGTATATGATCTTTATTTGATCATGGAAGAAGGTTGAAGTTCATAAAATCAAGAATTTAGGGTTTTTGCAAATGTTGACTTTTTGGGCATAGTTGACTTTTCAAGAATGCATCATTTTAGGTCATTTTTCAAGCCATGATTCTTGATCCAAAAGTGCTTCAAATGGAAAAACTTTGGTCATGAAAGTTGTAGATCTCATCTTTCCCTTTTCAAAAAGTACAAGAACATGATCAAACTCTTCTTGGATCAAAAGTTATGGCAATGCAAAGTTAGCAAAAATCACTTATTTTCAAGATATGCACCAAGTGTGAAAATTGCAAAATCATGTGCTAAGTCAAATTGAAACTTCTAATTCATTTCAAACCAGCACATAAACATTCTCTAAGGCCTAAAAATCAGATTTGAACCAAAGATCACATGTGTTTAGTTCATGTAACAAGGCATTTTTCATGAGATTTCAAAAAGGCCACAAGTTGCAAAACTCATGATCACATCTCACCAACTTGAGGCATTGGCTGCTGAACCAAGCTAGCTTCATACACACACCATGCTGCGCAGCCCCTAGGCTTTGTACCAAGCTAGCACTTCACCATACCTCTCTTACACAATTTTTGACTTTTTGCAAAAGGCAACTTACCAATCAATAAAGCACATGTCCAATCAACTGACCAATGAGAGAGAGTTATGTGGACAATTTGCAAGCCATTTCATGTACAAGGCAAGGCTGAAACATACACATTCAACACATTCACAAAAACACTCCCAATTGCAAGTTGCTTCGAATCTGCCTACACAGCTTGCAAACATTCAAACCCTCTTCACCATTCAACTCACCTTGCTCCATAGACCACCCAGCACCAAGAACACAAGCCTGAAACAGCCTGAACATCTCACTGCCATTTCTCACTTCATTTTGCAGTTTCAATCGAATCTCCTTCCTCAAACCACAAACACACCAACAAACACTCCAGACCTACTCCATTCATCCTCAGGATCACAAACCATCATTCACAATGGCCTGAAACCTCCAGAAACTCCATTGCCATTTCTGACTGAGCTGAAGCAGGAGCTTTCGAAACTCACTATCCAGCCAACTTAAATTCTCTTTGAGCATTCAAACATCTTCTGGGGACCAAGTGGAGTAGTTTGCACTGAAGGAAGTGGCCAGAAAGTCCTCAAACTGAAAGCTTCGAATCTCAGGTAGCCTGAAATTTATTTTTCCAGAAATTGTTTTTCTTGTTACAAACTTGTTCTATGTGCTTCACTGATCATCCTGATGTTCTTAGTTTTTGAAATGGCTTTGTTTTGAGTATTTAATTTGTCTCTGAAGCTTGCGTGCCCTAGAACTTGTTCTCTTCGATTCAGCTTGTTTAGGAAGAATAAATTTGTTTTGAGAGAGGGGTTTGATTCGTGAGAGGTTGGAGATCATTTCCCAATTCATAGATTTTGTTTTTGTTACGTTTTGAGGGAGTTGGTGAGTTTCCCGGTGAGGTGCTGGCCGGAGAAGACGACCGGAAGTCTTCTCCGGCCACCTGAGTCATTAAACCCTAATCTCAGGTCATTAACTCTAGTTTGAATTTGAGCCATGGATGTGCGTTGACCTGTTGACTTCCCTCTCTTTTGGATGGCCCAGATCGTTTCATTTGCCCTAATCTCTCTCATTAGCTTTAATTAATTCGTAATTAAATTAATTAAGTCAGGTGCAATCCACACCCTCCATTCACGCGCCAGTCAACGCATTCAAATCCTGGATCCATCTCAGCCTTCCATTTGGTTTACTTTTCATTTTATTTGTTTTTAATTCATTTTTATTTCAATTAACTTGTACAATTATTTTAAAATAGCAAAAAATACATAAAAATTATGAAACTTTTTCCTCTGAGTTTTATTAATTTTTATGACACAAAAACATTTTTATTTTATTTTTTATCATTAAAAAAGTATTTTTAAATATTTAAAAGATTATTTTTAATTGATTAATGGGAATTAATTAATTAAAAATACTTTTAGGTATTTAAAAATTACAAAAAAATTCATGAAATGTTCTAAGACATTTAGAAACATTGTCCAACCTTCAAACCAAATTTCTTTTTTGATCTTGATGCATTTTAAGGATTTTTCATTGAATTAAATCATATTTTGTGCATTATTTTGAGCATGGATTCAAAAATTCATTTCTGCCTATTGGAGAAGGTTTGGACATTGATTCTTTTTGCTTTGTTTTGTGTTTGGCATGTAGTTTCTAGGGTAAAATGGTCATGATTTAATCTTGCATTTTCCAATTGTTTGGCATTTCTTTTGTTAAGAACCCTAAAAAACCCTAATAACTTGTAAAAATCATATCTTGAGTTTGGTTGAGAGTTGAGAGCTCCCCTTTGGGCAGTGGTTCATTATAGGTTTAGGGTTTCTTTGGGTAGTATTTTCCATTTTTTATCTTAAGGTTTGCTTCTGTTTTGGGTTTTTGTTTGATGTTTGATTCATGAACCCTAATTTGGGATTTCTCTTGCATCCTTCTTGCATTCTCTTGCATAACATGACTTGTCTTTGCATTTTATACATTCTTGTGTTTCATTTGACATCTTAAGACATGTAGAAAGCATGTTTGACCATTGCATTACATGTTTGCCATGTCATTTGTCTTGTATGATTCATAACTTTCCATGCTTGTTCATGCTCCTTAACTTGCATCATTTGCATTCATAAACTTGTATGAACATCTCCATGTGCTGCCTCATGCTTGTAGCATCTCATAACATCATTATCATCATCAACATGCTTCTGGTTTGGTTTTTCATCATACCATTCCATTTCATTTAGCATTGCATTGCATTTCTTTCTAACATTTCAGGTGGTAAGTAAACTTGGGAAGTGAATTTGCCTTCACTTCTCATAACTTTTCTTTTCATCTCTCTTGCATCCTTTGCTGCATTTATGTTTGTGTTTGAGTTTGAGCTTGCTCATTCTTGTTCCTCCCACTTTCTTTCTTCAAGTGACTTGACTTCTTGAATGAAGCAAGTCACTTTGCTTCTCTTGATCTTGTTCATCTGCTTCCTGGTGGCTCCTTTGAAGACTCTTCTTGCAAACCTCACAAACCTTAGGATCAACCAAGCATGATAATGAATTAGGATTTTGATTAGTCCCCCCATAGTTTTACCTTTGTGTCTCTCTTTGAGTCCTCTCTTCTCACCTCATAATCAGAGACTAAACCATAAAGGCTCTAAGACTTTGTGATTAGGGTTATGCCTGCATCCTTCTCTTAGGATGGAGTGTATAACTTTAATCCTAAGTATTAAACCCTTAGTGTGTTTAAATCTCTTAATTAATCCACTTAATAATCATCAAGACACACTTGTAACTTGGGCCTTGCATTAGGGTTCTAATTCTTCCTTAATTGGTTAAGAAGGACTAACCCTAGTGTTAATGGACAAGTCCTCCTCAAGTTGTCTTACAAATCATAAAAAACACTTCATCATCATATCATTAAATAAAATCCACTTAATCAAAGGCTTGTTTTGTCATGGGTTTAATCCCTAATCATGGATTAAGTTGAGGAGCTTTCTTCAGCTTAAACATTCTCACCTGTCATCCTTCTTTTAGGATGGTGTAATGAGTCTGTTTAATCCTTGATTATGGCTTAACCTCATTACTCAACACTAAACAAAAACAACAAAAACATCTAAATAATCACAAGTAGGTTAATGATCTTAATCCTGCATCGAAGGTGGTTAAGTGTGAGAATCTGACTTCACACTTAAGGTATTCTCATTACCCCTAATCCTCCGGGATTCTTTTCTCATCATCTTCACTCATAAACGGGAACCTGCTCATTCCGTCTAATGCAAGACAGTTCGCACCTGAGCCAGACAGGTCATACACTTGAGCATAGGCAAGTAAGCAGTTCACAAGTCAATTCATCTTTCAGTCTCTTTGGGTCGAACTACGGTGTTCTGACTTCCTCATTGCACGAGAGGATACGTAGGCATAACTTAACAGTTATCGAACAAAAGTCTCTGTATATTCCCCCTCCTTCCAGCTTCATTCTTTAGCCTCATGATCTTGAGCATTTCACTCCTTTCTTACACTGACACTTTCATACTTCATATCACTTATACACTATACACTGACACCTGTACATCTTTTCCAGTTCTTTTACACACAGATTGCACTGACACTACCCCTTTAAAACACAAATCTTTCAAGCGTGGATCCCGTCGAGTACGACGGACAATCTGGGTGCTAATACCTTCCCAGGTTGTAACCAACCCCCTTTCTCAGTCTCTCTGGTTCGCAACCGTCTTGTCCATTCTTTTTCTAGGTCTATGCAGCATTGCCTTTCCTCCGGGATAAAAATGCCTAGCTGGCGACTCTTTTCATCTCCAGTGAGTTCACGGCTGTGTGTTCTCACTGTTCCTTTCGCCGACCGTTCGCGCTTGTACCAGGATGCAAATCTTTGGGAGCGACAGTTACATGAACTAAACACATGTGATCTTTGGTTCAAATCTGATTTTTTTAAGGCTTAGAGAATGTTTATGTGCTGGTTTGATACCAATTAGAAGTTGCAATTTGACTTAGCACATGATTTTGCAATTTTCACACTTAGGGCATGCCTTGAAAATAAGTGATTTTTGCCAACTTTGCATTGCCATAACTTTTGATCCAAGAGGAGTTTGATCATGTTCTTGTACTTTTTGAAAAGGGAAAGATGAGATCTACAACTTTCATGACCAAAGTTTTTCCATTTGAAGCATTTTTGGATCAATAATCAAAGCTTGAAAAATGACATAAAATGAAGCATTCTTGAAAAGTCAACTATGCCCAAAAAGTCAACATTTGCAAAAACCCTAAATTCTTGATTTCTATGAACTTCAACCTTCTTCCATGATCAAATAAAGATCATATACACTCAAAATGATGAAGATCACCCATTGGTTGGGTCATTGGGGGCCTCAGATGCCCTGATTTTACACTGACTTGTCTGAAAAGTCAACATTTGATCAGATGACTTCCCCATGGAATTTCTTCATGAAAATTGATATGCATACTCCCTATACCATATAGAGACCAATGGAAACAAGAATGACCAAAAATTTTGGGGTTATGGCCTCTGAGGCCAAAACCCTAATTTTCAGTCAACTGTGCAGTCTAACCTGGCCCTGCATCCACTCAAACCCTAGTTCTTGTGATTCCTCTGCATTTTTGACTTTGAGGTGATGAAATATGATATAAGAACACACATGGACCCCTCTGAGTTGATTGGTGGCCTTTGGAATGGCTCAAGAAGCTTTGGGATTGCTCAGATCACAAACCCTAGGTGCAGATGCTTTAGAAACTGTGCAGTGAATCAAAAATGAGATGTGAGATGATATGATTGTATTTATGCATATGAGGATGATCACAAGCCATGGTGTGAATGGGTGAGGGCAAATTTCGGGTGTTTACAAATAGGTTTCGAACCTATTGTGCTTCCACTTCGAGTATTTTTGTTGTTATTCATGGTGTCAGTTGGTCGCATCGAGCCGCTGCGCTTTCACCTTGAATAAGCTTTTTTTCATTCTCAGTGACAGTTGGTCGCATCGAGCCGCTGTGCATTCACTTTGAATATTTTTGTTGATGACAGTTGGTCGCATCGAGCCGCTGCGCATTCACCTTGAATAAGCTTGTTGTCATTCCCAGTGACAGTTGGTCGCATCGAGCCGCTGCACATTCACTTTGAATTTTGTGTCATTTCATTTCCAGTGTCAGTTGGTCGCATCGAGCCGCTGCGCATTTACTTTGAATTTTGTGTCATTTCTATTCCAGTGACAGTTGGTCGCATCGAGCCGCTGCACATTCCCTTTGAATGATTATTTCGTTGTATTCTTAGTGTCAGTTGGTCGCATCGAGCCGCTGCGCATTCACTTTGAATTTTGTGTCATTTCTATTCCAGTGACAGTTGGTCGCATCGAGCCGCTGCACATTCCCTTTTAATGATTATTTCGTTGTATTCTTAGTGTCAGTTGGTCGCATCGAGCCGCTGCGCATTCACTTTGAATTTTGTGTCATTTCTATTCCAGTGACAGTTGGTCGCATCGAGCCGCTGCACATTCCCTTTGAATGATTATTTCGTTGTATTCTTAGTGTCAGTTGGTCGCATCGAGCCGTTGCGCATTCACTTTGAATATTACGTTTATCGTTCCAGTCAGTTGGTCGCGCAGAGCCGCTGCACATTCACTTTGAATGTTTATTTTGTTGTATTCTTAGTGTCAGTTGGTCGCATCGAGCCGCTACGCATCCACTTCGAATATGTTGTTTTTTCTTCTCACAGTCAATTGGTTGCATAGAGCCGTTGATCTACCACTTCGATTTATTTCCTTGTTTTGTTTGTATTCTTGGCGTCAGTTGGTCGCGTCGTGCCACTGTGCAGTCACTTTGAATTTTATTTTGTTTCGTCTTTGTTCGTTGATCCAACGCTTTGGATTTCCTTTTGTTCCCGTCTTTTTTTATTCTTAGTGTCAACAGTTACACTTGAACCTGTTGATTTATCACTTTGAATACTTCCCGTTTTCGCTTCTTTATCCCCAGTGTTTGTCATCCCCAGTGAGTCTTGGCTTGTGGTCGTCGATATATCTCATTCTAATCATTCATACCATAATCATTATTCATTGCATAATTGTTACAGAGTTAGATAGTTTGTTAGTCCAGCATAACATTGCATTTAGGGGCAAAATTTCCGGTTATTTATATATTTAAATACCTTTCACCCTGATCGCCTGAGTGTCCTCCGTCATTCATGCCATCTGGTAAAGTTATTTAAATAGGGGCAACTGTCACACCCCAAATTTTACCCCTAACTGCTCGCATCATACATTCATCGCATTTAGCAGGGAAATTCCAATTTATTTTCTGTTGCTTTCTTCTCATTTTCTAGTTATTTTATGATTTTAATTCATAATTTCTTTTCACGTATAAGCTTCCATTTTAATTTACTTTCTATTTCTCATTTATAACTTTTTAATTCATTTTTGTGTTTTTAATTTTAATTTCTATTTTCGTTTTCTATTTTCAAGTTCCTATTTTAAAATTTTATTTCAATTTCTACCTCTAATTTTTTAGTTCATTTTCAAATTTTTTCTAAAAAAACTTATTTGTTACTTCTATTCATTTTCAAGTTCTCATTTCTAAATTAATTTTCATTTCATTTTCAAGTTTTTATTTTTGAATTTATTTTCTATTCTCAAATTTTTAATTTTATTTCATTTTCAAGTTGTTATTTCTAAATTTAATGTCAATTTCTATTTGTAATTTTCAATTCATGTATTTATTTTATAAACTCCAAATTTATTTCTTAAGTTCTAAGTTATTTTTAATTCCAAGTTTAATTATTATTTTCTAAGTTATTTTCAATTTTAAGTTTAATTCCTATTTTTTTTAATTCACTTCTAATTCAAGTTTATATTTAATTTCTAATTTAAAGTTCTCATTTCAAATATTAAGCTTCAATTTCAAATTATAATCACATTTCAAATATCCAACTTTATTCCAAATAATATTGTTATGTTACAACCACACAAAAAAATTGTACAACAAATCCACCCACAAAAGCACAAAAATTCAGCAAGCATGCAGCCACCAACAGCCTCTGCTCCACTTCCTCCACTACAACCAAAATCCAGACTTTGTCTCTTTTCCTCCAACCCTTCACCTACAAGCAACAAGGACAAAAACAGCCATAAAATCACCCACAGAACAGCCATAAACACAACACAATTCAGCCTCAAAATCACACAAAAACAGTCCTAAAAACAACTCAGAACACGCACTTTTACATCCAAAATCACAACACAAAACAGCCATAAAACAAACACTGTTACAGCCATAAACACAACAAAAAAACAGCCATTAAAATCTCACAAAAACAACCCAAAACAACACAAAATCAGCAGCAAAACTACAAACAAAATTCAGCCATCAAAAAATACAAAAATCAGCAGCAAAGCTACAAACAAAATTCAGCCATCAAAAAATACAAGAATCAGCCACTGTTACACAAAAAAATCAGCCACAAAAAGTAACCTAAAAGCACACAACAGCAAGGGGTAGAGAAGAAGCTGCACGGAAGAAGAATAGAAGAAGGAGGAAGTATACAAGTGGAGCTTACCGTCGTGGATTTCTTCACCCCGATAACTTTCGGGTCGGTAATATCTCTTTCTCCTTCATCTTTTTTCAGCTTTGTTCGTCTTGTTTGATCCCTCTCATGGCCATGTTTGTGTTAGGCTAGCTAGTTTCCTTTTCTTTTTCAATTTCATTTCATTGCTCCTCATACTGCATACAAACCAAGTTTCAAAAATTAAAAAAAATAACATCAAACAAAATCATCCACAAAGAAAAGCCAAAACCAGCACTGCATAAACCGTTTGAACCCTTAAAACCAGCCCCAAAAACAGCCAAGACAGACCATCCAAAACCGTTTCTGCTAACAGACCTGCAAAACAAACCACACAAATAATACCGAATCATTCTGAAATTTTGAAACAGAAGCCAATCCAACCTCACAAACCTCAAACCAGAGCTGGAAACTCATCCCTGCATCCTCAAACCAGAACCGGAAATTCATCCCAGAATCTCATTTCTCTTCACCGTGAAAACTGAACCGCGGCAACCTTCACACGCTTCAAACAGCCACAAACCCTTCCCTCTCTATCCAAACACATCCTGTATCTTACCTATCACCTGCACAATAACAACAGCAATATCAAAATGGCAAAACTGTTACACCAGAAGCAAAAAAAGGTTTGTGGCCCGTGTTAGAGAGAGAGAGTGTAAGTTCAGATCCAATCTTTGGTTGGGTGAATGAAGTGTAAGTGATTGAATTGAAATTCTAATTTGAGACCCACCTCTTTAGTTTTGTTCTCAAGATTGTTGCAAGAATCCCACCAAAACTGAGGAAAACTTTAGCTGCTCTCAATCCTGTTCTCATAAGAGAAACACTAAACAAGGTGGATCAATGTATGGCTCGGCTGCAAGAATTATAGTACACTGTAACTGGTGGAAACAAGGTGGTTTCAGGGGCTAATCTAAGCCCTCGTAGCATCAGAGGTTATCTCAGAACTAGAACTAGTCTCAGGCGCAAGCAAGAATCACTCGGGATCAAGAATAGTTCCACAAGGAAATCTCATGTGGGAAAGTTTCCTTCAACACCCGAAACAGCCGCAGAACCATCAAACCTCCTTCACTTAGCTGTACACCCAACTCCTCACAACAGCTCTAAGTCATTTCCTCCAGCCATACACCTTGCCAAACACACAAACCGATTTCAAAAAAAAGGCAAACACAGTGAGATTGAGATAGGTCTGAAAACTATCACCTTAAAGTAAAATTGAGAAACATTACCGTGAGATACACAAACCAAACCGGCCAGCTCCCTTCAACCCCCCTCGCTCATAACCGTAAGCCATCTTCCATCTTGAATCGAAAAAGCCAGCCGTGAACCCTTCTTCAACCCTTCAATCCTTCAACCACAACAAATCCAAACAGAAACAGAACAAAAGAAGAAGATTGAAATCAAAACAAAGTGAAAGGAAGAAACCGAAAACCAACTTACAGCCAGCCCACGAACTTTCTCAAACTTTTCCTCACAACAGCGACAAACCGACATACTCACTATCCAAAACCGCCGGTATACATTAACCTTGAACCATCGAACAAAAGCAGAACCGATTGAAGAAACCGTGAGAAAGAAACCCACCTTCAACCATGAATCCGCCGTGCAATCTTGAAACTAATGCAGAACCACACAAACCTTAACTACCGCGTGCATGAGAGATAGAGTGAAACTGAGTTGAAAAATCCGTAAAACCATGAACTCAACGCACAAAACCTGTCACCTTCATAAACTCCCTGCCAGCACCAAACTCTAGACCTACTCCCTCCACTGACTTCACCACTTCCGTCATTCAAACACAGAAAATCATTCATCAATAAACAACCTTACCACCACCATCATAAATCCAAAAACACAGAAACCAAAACTTCCTCCAACCACTACCGAAACCATTCAAGTTGAAAATCAGAGAAACAATTTGTGAAACCACCGTACCAAATATGGACGCAAAACCGCAACATCGTAATACCTTGAATCCAAATCACAGAACATGTTGAGAGAAAGCTTTGGGACAGCTTTGGGACTTGAGGCGAAAGCGATTGCGAGTGAGAGCCGAGTCCGCGAGAGAAGAGAGCGAGAGCCTTCACAAAACTCAACCATGGTGAGAAAATCATTAATCTTCGAAACAGTTCAACTTCAAATCTGAAATCGAATCAAAAATGTCCATGAATAAACTAAACTTTTTTTGAGATGAATCCTTCAAGCACCACCGTGAGCACGCCACCGCGTCAACTCGCCACCGTCATTCTTCCGAATCGCACAAACACACATAGTCACCGCGAATTGAAACCAGGGCGATTGAGAGTTTGAGAGAGAGACCATGAACCCTCACCACAAACCAAAATTGTGAGAGTGAGCCGCGAAGCACCGAATCCGAGGGAGAGATGGGAGAGTGACGAACACGAGTGGGAGGAGCTTCACAACCCGGAAATCGTGAGAGAGGAGAGAGCGTAGCCGCACACACTTAGGGTTTTTTCCTTGTTTTTTTTCATAAAGCCAAACCGGGTCGGAATTGACCCATCCGCCCCTATAAAACCTGACCCGACCCAGGAGGTCCTGCGCCCCAATGGGCCTGTACTGTCTTCCACCCCTTATCTTTTGCTCTTTTGCTGTTTTATGTTTGATTTTTTTTAAAAAGTTTTTATTTCAATTTAATTATTTCTCTTTTGTTTCATTTATTCCTATTTCTAAAAAAGGATTATAATATATAAACACAAAAAAAAAACCTTTTATTTCTATTTAACTTTTATTTTGAGAATATTATTAATTTAATTTTAATTTCCAACCATTAATTTTTCGTAAAACTATATATCTATAAAAAAAAAAAAATATTGTATTTTCTTAACCCTCATTTAACTTTAACTAATCTATTTAGGTCTTAGTTTTCTACTTAGTCATTTTTCTAATATAAAAAAAATCTAAAAGAAACATGTTTTGAATTAATTTTCGTTTTAAATCGTCGTTTAGGTTGTATCATTAAGCGTGGCCCATTAGTGTGATAGTTTGAATCTAGGTCTATTTCTTTCTGTTTGAGAGTACGTTTGATCTTTCATTATATTGGTTGTATGTCGTGGATTGCATTGATTTTTAATAAGACCATATACCTGTTAAGATAAAACTGAAAGCGCACATTAATTTTCAAGATAATAAATCCTTGGTCCAACGCCAAGTGAACTTCACATACACTTCACTCACACACGTAAGTCGGTTGTTTACGATCGCCATCTGCACGTTCCTTACACTTCACAGCTTTTCAACTTAAGCAAATTGACGCACCACGCTTGTCTTCCACACTTGCATTCTCGATCCATATATCGAGTCATAGCCCGGTTACTAAGCCTTTTACCTTGCATTTCCATTTACTTTTTCCAATTTATTTTTGCAAGTTGCAACCTATGCCTTAGACTTAGGAGCTTGCACCCTCATTTATTTTCTTTCTGTTTTCGCATTTAAATCCAAAAGGGAAAGAACTCCTGCAGTTGACTCAATGTCATAGGAAGTTTAGCCATCCCTAGTTCTTTTTTTAACCTTAACCATTAGGACTTTTTATTTTACAACTTTTTGTGACTTTGTTAAGTCACATGAGTGTTTGCCATAACACTTACTTTCCCCCGCGAACCTTGAGCGTAACCAAGTGTTCGTTAATCCTTAGGAGAACTACGAGTGCTCTGATTCTATACACGATACGTAGGCATCGATGCGATGTTGTGCGAGCACCATTAGAAATAAAAGCCTTAGGTTCCCTTAATTTTAGCAAGCAATAAATAACATTAACACAAATATTAACAAGAGGTTCCCGTAGGATACTGCGGATGCTTAGGATGCTAACACCTTCCCTAGGTATAATCAACCCCCGAACCTAGTTTCTCCTCATTTAGGGTTTTTACGATCTTTTTCCCTTTTCCCTTTGGATTAAATTAAAGTCGGTGGTGAACATAAATGTTTTGCGATTCAAGCTCACTTAATAGCTTGGTATCCGATTCTCACCGCAACAGGAGGGTACTTACCTTTAAACCTCATGCAAGCCTTCAAACCTAGGGCTATTGTGTGACTTTCTTGTGTGTGCCACATGTTTGTGTTTGAGCATAACATCATAGCATCATAAGCATAACATTTTCACTAACATTTCAAGGACCAAAGGACTTATCTTTGTTCTTTGTTGCAGGTCATGGCTTCTGCTCGTAGGAATACTATACGGATCAACTTTGTAGGGATACCTCCTAAGCTTAAGGAATTGGTCTCTCAAGTTTCTAAAAACTTCCAATTCTTCAAGAGGCATGGTCACCTACTGGATCTAGTCACTTCAGGGTTCAATGAAGACATGATGAGTGTTCTGTTTCAGTTCTTTGATCCTAAACATCATTGCTTCATATTCCCCGATTATCAGCTGGTTCCTACAATGGAAGAGTTCTCCAAGCTTCTGGGTATACCTATCCTGGATCAGAAACCCTTCACAGGCTTAGAGAAGGAGCCTAAACCTGAAGTCATTGCTGCCGCCCTACATTTGAAGAAATCAGACATTGTTTTAGAAACAAGAAGTGGAGTTAAGGGTATCCTTGCTAAGGTATTGATGGAGAAAGCTCAAGTGTTCCTGAAGGCTATGAGTTATGATGCTTTTGAGGAGATCTTAGCCCTATTGATCTATGGCTTAGTATTGTTCCCCAATTCAGACCAGTTCATAGACGTACACGCCATCAACATATTTCTGACTCACAATCCAGTGCCTACATTACTTGGAGATATCTTACATTCTCTCCATACTCATACTACGAAGACATGAGGAACTTTGATGTGTTGTATACCTCTATTGTATAGGTGGTTTAATTCTCACCTTCCTCGATCAGTGATGAATAATGAACAAGGGTTCAGGTGGTCCAAGAGGATTATGTCACTTTCTCATTCAGATATTCATTGGTGCTCTAGATCTATGGAGAATGTTACTATCATTGACCGTTGTGGGGAGTTACCTAATGTGCCACTCCTTGGCATAAGAGGGGGAATTACTTACAACCCTTCTTTAGCTCTACGTCAGTTTGGTTACGCTCAGAGAGATGGTCCTCATGATATGCTTATTCAGGGTATTGTGTTCGACTACGACAACGATCTGCAAGGTTACCGTCAAAGGTTTATACGAGCATGGGGTAAAGTGAACAAGGTTGACAGCAAGACTCTGGAACCAAATTACACTATCCCTATGGAACCTTATCTCAGATGGGTGAGATCTCGTGCTCAGACCCTTATGATGCCATATCCTGCTATCCTGCCAGTTACCATGGAGCCTGTTGCTGAAGGAGATACTTCTTATATCATTCTTCATCCAGATATGCCCACTGACATGGAGGAGTTATAAAGGTCCTGGATCCAGTTGAAGGAGCAAAGGGATACTTTTGAGACTCATTTCAAAGCTAGTCAAGAAAGAATCCTGGAGTTAACAAAACAACTTCACGAGGAGCGGAATCTCAACTCATACCTCAACACAAAGAGGAAACGTCCATGGGAGACTTAAAACCCCATCTTTGTATTCATTTCATTTTTGTTGTAAGCCCAAGGGGAAAACAAGTTTATTGATTACTAATAAAAGTTTACTTTTTGGTTGTTTAAACAAATTTAAATCCCGCGGTCCTTGAAAACATTGCATATGCATTTACATACCATGTCATTGCATCACAGGTTTCTTATGAACAGGCATCTTATCTTCTCGCTGTTTATTTCAGCAGAAATGGCTCTTGAACAGACTGTCAATGATCTCCAGGCTCAGAATGCACAATTCCAAGAGTTGATTCTAAACTTGTCTAAAGGGCAAGAGGAGTTGAAGACACTGCTGGCTAAGAAGAAGAAGAAGACCAGGAAATCAGGAGGCCTTATCAATCTGGGAAGAAGGTTCAGAGGTCCTATCAAGACAAAGGAACAGATTGAGGATTCTAAGTCTGAGAATTCTGAGAAAGAGGGAGGTAGTCTCCACGATACTGTTGCAGATTCTGATTCTGAGGCAAATTATTATCATGATCCTGCTAGTGAGGAGAAGTACAAGATGTTGGTAGACAGAATGAATGCCATGGAATTGCAAAAATCTTCTGGGCTTGATTTTGAAGATCTGAGTTTAGTATCTGGAGTGGTTATACCTATTGATTTCAAGGTTCCTGTTTTTGTAGTATATGATGGTGTCTCATGTCCCAAGCTGCATTTAAGATCCTATGTCTGGAGGATTCAACCACATACTGCTGATAAGAAGTTATGGATTCACTTCTTCCAAGAGAGCTTGTATGGAGCTCAGTTGGAATGGTACTATCAATTGGAAAGTGTTAATATTCGTGATTGGAATGATCTTGCTAAGGCCTTTTATAGGCAATACCAATATAATGCTGATTTAGCACCAACTCGCATGCAACTGCAAAGCATGTGTATGGGTGCTAAAGAAAGTTTCAAGGAGTATGCCCAGAAATGGAGATACCCGGCTGGCAGAGTTCAACCTCCTCTGACTGACAGGGAGCTGGTGGATATGTTTATGTGTACGCTGAATGGTCCTTTCTATAGTCACCTCATTGGAAGCTCATCATCTGGTTTCACCGAGCTGATAATGACTGGAGAACGTGTGGAAAGTGGTATAAGAAGTGGTAAGATACAGGTAGGTGCCTCTTCATCAAGCACTGCTAAGAAGCCCCCTAGTGGAAAGAAGGAGTCTAATGTTGTGTATGGTCAACATAGTCGTAACAGGAGTCACCAATCTGTGGGAGCAGTTCATATTTCCAATCCTACTCCTGCAGCACCAGAGCCACAACAAAACAATCAACAGAAGCCTAAAATACAATTCACCAAGATCAACATGTCACTGGCCCAAGCTTTGCAACACATGTTGAAAGGGGAACTCATTACTTTGAGGGATCCTCCTCAGAATCCTAATACATCCTCTCCTCGATAAAATCCTAATGCCAGATGTGCTTATCATTCTAATAGTCCGGGACATGACACCAACAACTGCTGGGTGTTGAAAAACAAGATTCAAGACATGATTGAAGCTGGGGAAATTGAATTTGACCCTCCTGGGACCCCAAATGTGATCACTGCTCCTATGCCCAATCATGAGAAGACTGTTAATGTTGTGGATGAAGTTTCCTATGTTTCCTCAGTAGAAGATGTGACTACTCCATTATCCATTATCAAGAAGAAGGTGATGCAGGCTGGGTTCTTTCCAGGTTGCAATGAAGACTGTTTTTACTGTGCCTATAAACCCGATAGTTGCTGGAAGCTGAAGGATGGCATTCAACGCCTCAAGGACAATTACACTATATTGTTTGAGAAGACTCCTTCTGTTGAAAGTATGTGTGAACATTTGACTCGAAGTATGAAGCTTGAAGATGTAGCCATGGTTGATAAAGTGCCAGTGAAGATTACCTCCAAAGGCCCTGTCAGGATCACCTCTAAAGGTCCTATCAGGATTACTGCTGAAGGCCTTGTGAAGACTGTTGCTGAAGTTAGGGTGGATCCCATGATTATTACCACTCATGGCCCTGTTCCTTATACTTCTGATAAACCTATACCCTGGAGTTATGGTTCCGATGTTTACATCCATGGTGTCAAACAAGAACCTCTGGCTGATGCACCTGTTACTGATGATAATCTTGATGTTGATAATATTGCTGGATCTAGTAAGATCACCAGAAGTGGAAGATTTTTCTCTCCTCAGGCTACCTCCAAAAGTGCAGTTACTCCAACTACTACCTCGACCTCTGAGCCAAATACTGATACTCGAGGCAAACGTCCTGTAATTGAACCTGTGCAAGCTGAAGCACCAACTGCTGAAAATCTTTCTAAATAGATGGAATAAGTGTTGAAGATCATCTGCAAGAGTGATTATAATATTGTTGACCAGTTGGGGCATACTCCCTCCAAAATCTCCATGTTATCTTTGTTTCTATGTTTTGAGGCCCATGCTAAAGCCTTAATTAAGTTCCTGAAGACTGCTCATGTGCCAAATGAGATCTCTATGGATCAATTTGAGAATTGTGTGGCACATCTGACTTGTAATAATGGACTGGGATTTTCTGATGCTGATCTGACTCCTGCAAAGAGAAATCATAACAGGGCTCTGCATATCTCCATTGAATGTAAAGGCACTACCTTGTCTCATGTGCTGGTGGACAATGGTTCTTCATTAAATGTGCTCCCTAAAGAGGTTCTGGACAAGCTCAGTCCTGAAGATGTTGTGTTAAGATCAAGTGATGTAGTAGTGAGGGCCTTTGATGGCTCAAGAAGAGTGGTACATGGAGAAGTAAACCTCTTGATCAAAGTAGGCTCTCAAGTCCTCAACTCTACTTTCTATGTGATGGATATTCGTCCCGCGCATTCTTGTTTTCTTGGGCGCCCTTGGATCCATGGGGAAGGTGCTGTGACTTCCACCTTGCATCAGAAGTTGAAATATCCGGTGAAGAACAAAATTGTCACTGTCTATGGTGAAGAAGAGTACATGGTTAGCCATGTGAATACTTTCAAGTATGTAGAAATGGAGGGTGAAATGGTGGAAACTCCGTGTCAAACATTTGAAGTTGTTCCCTACTCTGATCTTGTTCCTCAATCTGTTCCTGCTTCTGAAAGAGTTCCTAATATACCTCCTGCAATGGCCTCCCTCAAGGATGCTAAGGATGTGGTTGCAAAAGGTGTTTCTATTATTTGGGGTCAGCTTCCCAACATCCCTTACAAATCTGATAGGTTTGGGTTGGGTTTCACTACAGAATCTCAGAAGGCTGTTCGTCGTGCTCGTGCTGTTCGTATCACTAATCAAGGGGTCATAAGAGATCAAATCAATGTTGTGGGTGACTATAGTGAAGACAACAACCTGGATTATTGGATCTTTCCTACCATGGGTGATGGGCTCAACAATTGGAAGACTGAAGACGTTATTCCTATCTCCTTTAGTTAGGAGTAAATACTATACTGTGTTTTTATTTTTAAGTTTTTAATTTCGAACAATTAAACTTGTAAGCCTTGTGTCTTAACCGGGGCACAATGGTATGCTTATTTCGGGATGTCATTTCATTTGCATACTTCATTCAATAAAAATCAATGGATGTTTCATTTTCGTAAATATTGTGCTCCTTGTCTTTCTTCTATTTTTTTATTTTTGTTTTATCAGCTATGTGTTCTTACACACACCCACATCACTAAAATGCAGATCCTTATCCACTCTGGATCCTATTGATAACAGTTCTACTATTGCCAATTATAATTTCGAGAAATCGATCTATCAAGTTGAAGATGGAAAAGAGGAAGATTGTGAAGTACCTGTAGAGCTTGCTAGGTTATTATAACAAGAAGAGAAAGTTATACAGTCACATGAAGAGCCAATCGAAGTTGTGAATCTGGGAACTGAAGAAAGCAGGAAAGAGGTCAAGATAGGAGCTGAACTAGAAGATGGTGTTAAGATCAGACTAATTCAGATGTTACGTGACTATGTGGAAATCTTTGCTTGGTCTTATGAAGATATGCCAGGGTTGGATACTGACATTGTGGTTCACCGCTTACCGGTAAAAGAAGATTGTCGTCCAAAGAAACAAAAGGTTCGTCGCATGCGTCCCGAAATGTCAGAAAAGATTAAAGCAGAGGTGATGAAACAATTTGATGCATGGTTCTTAGTTGTGACTTCTTATCCTCAATGGGTTGCAAACGTGGTACCGGTACCTAAGAAGGATGGTAAGGTACGTATGTTTGTAGACTACCGAGATCTGAATAAGGCCATTGTCGCTCCCGATAAGTGGGACAAGGCCCAGATAAAGGTACAGACGCGAACGGTCGGCGAAGGGGACAATGAGAACACACAGCCGTGAACTCACTGGAGATGAATAGAGTCGCCAGCTAGGCATTTTTATCCCGGAGGAAAGGCAATGCTGCATAGACCTAGAAAGAGATGGATAAGACGGTCGCGAACCAGAGAGACTGAGAAAGGGGGTTGGTTACAACCTGGGAAGGTATTAGCACCCAGATTGTCCGTCGTACTCGACGGGATCCACGCTTAAAAGATTTGTGTTTTAAAGGGGTAGTGTCAGTGCAATCTGTGTATGAAATAGCTGGAAGAGATGTACAGGTGTCAGTGTAAAAGAGAGTGAAGTGCATAAATGAAGTGTCAGTGTAAGAAGTGAATGGAATGCTCAAGATCATGAGGCTTAGAAGAATAAGGCTAGAAAGAGGGGGAATATACAGAGACTTTTGTTCGATAACTGTTAAGTTATGCCTACGTATCCTCTCGTGCAATGAGGAAGTCAGAACACCGTAGTTCGACCCAAAGAGACTGAAAGGTGAATTGACTTGTGAACTGCTTGCTTGTCAATGCTCAAGTGTATGATCTGTCTGGCACAGATGCTAACTGTCTTGCATTAGACGGAAGAAGCAAGTTCTCGTTTGTGAGTGAATGAGATGAGAAAAGAATCCCGGAGGAGACGATTATTGTTTGTTTTTGTGTTTTCAGTCTTTTATTGCTTTTGAAAGTTTGTCATAAGTTGATGAGCTTAAGCCTAAACCAATGGATTTAGTAAACTCATCACATCTTCCCTCTGATTAGGGGTAATGAGAATACCTTAAGTGTGAAGTCAGCTTCTCACACTTAATCACCTTTGGTATAGGATTAAGATCATTAACCTACTTGTGATTATTTAGATGTTTTTGTTGTTTTTGTTTAGTGTTAAGTAATGAGGTTAAGCCATAATCAGGGATTAAACAGACTCATTACACCATCCTAATAGAAGGATAATAGATGAGAATGTCTAAGCTGAGGAAAGCTCCTCAACTTAATCCATGATTAGGGATTAAACTCATGACAAAACAAAGCCTTTATTGAGTGGATTTTAGTTGATGGTAAGATGGAGAAGTGGATTTTAGGGTTTGTAAGACAACTTGAGGGGGACTTGTCCATTAACACTAGGGTTAGTCCTTCTTAACCAATTAAGGAAGAATTAGAACCTTAATGCAAGGCCCAAGTTACAAGCTTGGTGTCTTGATGATTATTAAGTGGATTGATTAAAGGAGTTAAACACATTAAGGGTTTAACACTGAGGATTAAAGTTATACACCCCATCCTAATAGAAGGATGCATGCATAAGCTTAATCGCAAAGCCTTAAAGCCTTTAGGGTTTAGTTCCTGATTATGAGGTGAGAAGGGAAGACTCAATGAGACACAAAGGTAAAAGCTAAGTGGGGGACTAATTAAGCCCTAATTGTTATCATATTTGGAGATCCTAGGGTTTGTGGGGCTTAAGAGAGAAAGAATCTTCAAAGGCCACCAAGGATGAATCAGATGAAAGGATCCAGAAGCAAAGAGAAGCAAAACAACTTGCTTCACCTAAGAAGTCAAGTTGCTTGAAGGAAGAAGGTAAAATAAACAGGGAGGAGCAAGCTCACTCCAATACACATACAAAAAATGCAACAATGATGCACAAAGGAGATGAAAAGAAAATGCGAGAAGTGAAGGCAAATTCACTTCTCGGAGTACTTACCACCTGAAAAGTTAGCACGAGAGAAAGAAATAAAGTGAAAGTGAAATTAATACTAGGATGCAAGCCGAAAATAGAAACATGTTCATGATACAAGGAGAGTTACAAGATGATATGAATGATCGTACACGTGAAAACGAACGGAAGATAACTAACTAAATTGAAATGGGACTAACTAATGGAAAGGATTAACAAATTAACTAAAATAACTTCACCTTATATAACTACCTAATAAAAATGCTTTCTCTTTTTTTTATATTTTTATATATAATTTGACCTAATTTAAATTAACAAAACAACTAAAATAAACTAATTACTATGAATGTTTTTTTTTTAGAATATTATTTTAAAAAAAAAAGAAGCAAGTAAAAAATATTAAAAGAAATTGAAGTATGTATTATTAAAAAAAAGGGGGGGGGGCTGTTAAAACTTAATAAGCACAACACAGAAAAAATAACAAAACGCAAGCTGAGAACCCAACAGATGAGGCCCAAAAGGGCGCTGGGTCTGGGTGAACGCCGGTCGGGTCAAGCTGACCCGAACCCGGCCCGGTTGCCCTCTAAAAAGGGAAAACAATTAGGGTTTTCAACACAGCCCCCTTTCGCTCCCCTTCTACTTCCGGCATTCAAACGCAGAGAGAAAAAGCTATGGTGACTGGCCGTTCATCTCTCCGTATCGCCCTAACCCCCTCAGTTCAAATCAGTTCATATCAACGAAATATAGTTCAACCAGAAGCGACGAAATGAGGACAAGACGGAGTTACCTCAAAACCCTATATTCAAAAACCTAAACCCCTCGGTTCTAATCAATTCAAAACAACGGTATATAGTTCAATCAGAGGCAACGAAATGAGAATAAGATGGTGCTACCTCAACGTGGTTCGACTCTGTTTCAAGGTGGAGTTCTTTCTTTCTCTCAACTATGATCTTCTTCTTCTGTTTCTGGATCTTTTGATTTTCTTCTGATAAAAACAATCTAGGGTTTTCTCTGTGTGAAATTTGTATTATGCAGTAGGGTTTTCTTCTTGTGTGTGTTTTTGATGCCGCTGTGAATGATTAGATTTTGATTCATGAATTCGTCCTGGTTTTATAGTGAGAATTAGGGTTTTTGGTCCTCTTGTTGACTGCAATTTGTTATTGAAGCTGATGCTTGATCACTCGCTATCTGCAGGTTTTATTTTGCTGGTGTAGGAAAGCAATTCAGAGTTGCAGGTTGTGGCTCAGAGACACAGGCTCTATTTTGGTGCTCATTGTCTTCTTATGGGGAGAGAGTAAGAAGGTGTACCCTGCTGCAGAGGTAAACTGACTATTTCCATGAAACTTAGTCCTGCAGTTTGTCATTTCTGATCCTTTTGCCTATTTTGATCACTGCATCTTTTGTTTTTTTCATGACTGACTCGAGGGAGTGGCCCTAGAAGACCTGGTTCAAGGCGTTGCTTCATCTAAGGAGGTATACCTCATAGTTACTTTTTGCACCCGTTTTTTGTATCAAAGCTTTTGTCATGCTTGTGAGACTGAATTCTGCATCTTTTGCCTTGCTTTTGTCTGTTTGCACCTTATACTATTTGACTTAGTGTCCCTGGTTTGAGGTGGACTGAATCAGTTGGATTTGGATGGAATTGAGTTTTTCCTGTTTTGCTAAGTATTTGTCTGTTGGTAGAATAGAATAATGGTAGTTCCTCTGCTTGAAGTTTGACCTTTTTTACTGTGGTAAAACATTAATCATTCGGCACAAGGCCTTTATTTTTACTGATGCACAATATTGTCCTTTCACAGCTCGTCTGTTTAAGTTTCTGAACATGTTTGTTGGTGAATACTCATGACAGGTTGGCAAGGATATTCGATGGGGTCGTCTTGGGAGAAGGAATAGAACAAACTTGAAGGGCAAGTAACTTATAATCCCTTGCTTTGTATTTGCTTAACTTTCTTACCAATACTCATCTTTGGCATCCAATGCATTTTCTAGTATCAGGCCTGCCAACTTACGACCATCAACTAGTTCTTCTTCATTCGCTAACTCTTGAGAAAGAGAGGCCAAGAAGCCAGGGAGGTTTTGCTCTTGAAATTGTCGCAGACTTTCTTCAGCATGCTTCCGTAATTCAGACATAAGTCACACCCAGTTTTTGTGGCTTTCAATGTCAACAGCAACAATAACCAAAGGAAACAAAGCCTCGGCTGGTGGTTGTGAGGATTGACCGATAGATTCTGAGATGATGTCCCTATGAGACACTCCGGTGTTGCCTGGTTCATTTTGCTGCAGTCCCTGGTCACACGATGGGCAGCCTCAGGCACAAACTCAAGTATCAAGTTTAACATAGAGCTCAGGCTTCACAGCTACAGCATTGGAGTAGTTCAAAAGGCACATTGCTTGTAATTCCCTGTTCTGGTTCATTCTGCATTTGCTTGATTTATGGTTGTTTCATGTTTGGAAAAAATCCAAATGTTCTGACTTGTTTTTATTCTTGATTAGGTGTCCCGTGATGACGTGCGGTACGACTGTTGTCGTGAAGCTGAATGGAGGAGCTGGATGTCTGATGAAGCGTCCAACAGCTAGAACAAAGGTTATGCAAAGCCCCTATATGCTGAACTTGCTGAGTGTGTCACCAAGAATACCCTGTGGTGGTGTTTCCTCAGATATTATGATTGCCATAGGTCCTGTCACACCTCCAGAAAATCTACTTATATTTGGTGGATTAACATCTTTAAAGGCCCACCACTCAAACTGCTCACGATTCAAAACGAGATCAGCATTAACAGCACCATCCTCCTCCAAAGGTCTAACATTGCCTGAACCAGTGACACGGAAGTATCTTGGATAAACATTATAAATTCTAAAGTTGTTCGCAGAGCCGTTAAGAACTTTTTGCACATCAGACTGCATTGGGAGATATTGAGGATCAATGGCCTTTTAAAGTACCCAGCTTGAAAAAAATTTCCATGTCGGTATGCCATTCAAGGGACTGAATCAATCTAGTCTGGACAACAAGTGGAACAAGCCATAATGTACTAGCATCAGCTTGACAACATATCAACTGTATCATTCTTATTATACGTTTCACACAAAGTAGTTTGGTATAAATTCAACTTTCCACTCACTGTCTTGATATCAACTTGAAAGCTAGCATCTTCAATGGGGTTTGCTTTCACTTTGCATTTAAGTGCCTTATAATTCCTTTTGAATTTCTTCTGAATACTCACTCTTTTTGGTATGAATCCCTCTCATTTCTTTGACGTTTTTAACAGGATCAAGATGAACTTCCAAAGCCATATTTACGTCACGGATTGCTGCATTCGGTTTCTTCATTCTGATGTAAATACTAGTTTGGATTGCTGCATTTTGGTATGTCCTCATTCACTTTCACTAAAAATCACATTCAAAAAGCAATAACAATGTTGCCAAGAAGTAGAACTCTTCCAAGCAGAATCTACCAAGGAGTTGTAAGAGCAGTTTTAATCTCTCTTTTTTTTTGTATATGTTTGATATAACATATTCAATTTTCTATTACAGCTAGAAGAGAGGAAAGATATCAGACACTACATAGAGCTGGAACCACTGCCTAAAATCAGAACCGAGACTAAACCAATCACCATTCAGTCCAAGTGCTTCGATGACGATGGTCGTGTAAAGAGAACAGGTTCAGAATTTAGACTATCTTTCACATTTTGTCTAAATCTCGTAGTAGCGAGTCTGATACCTATTGAATCAATTGTTGTATTGTATTGCAGGAACATTTTGGACAGCATCTGCACATATCATCACTGCTGTGATAGGCTCGGGAGTTCTTTCGTTGTCATGGGCAATGGCTCAGCTTGGTTGCAGGAACATTTGTGATGTGCACATGATGGAGCTGGCCCGGGCCTGTATGCGGTGTGACGATGCGGTACTTATCAAACTGAAGCTGTTGTGAATTCACGTTGCTAAGTAAATTCCATATTTTCACTGCAGCAATCAAAATGCTTGTGCTGAATTGGAATTTCAACTGGTGTCTTGTGCAGGTCATCTTGAAAAGTCATCCGAGCAAGAGAACTTGACTGCAGAGCTTGGGAGGTGCTGACATTTGTTGTGGGTATGGCTGGCATCAGTCCCAGACTGTTATTGCCGCAGCCTTGGTTCATCACCATCATCGCCTGATTCGACATTCCAGGAACTTTCCATCCTCAATGTCAAAAATCATCACTGCTCTTCGTAGGATTGGACTTGGAATTATCCTTTTAATTTGCACTTCCGTAAGCTTGTAACAAATAGAATCAGAATTTGTAACATGAACAAATATTAATTTTAATTTGCACTGCCATGAGTTTGTAACAAATAGGATCAGAATTTGTAACATGAACAAATATCGGGATAGCAATGGATGTTTGAAGTGTAAATAGGACTTTTTGGAGCATGGCCTTGAGCCTTCAACAATTAACACAAAATGTTATGCATTTATATTCTTCAGTCTTGTTGTCTTTGGTTTTCATTTCCATTTATTTTGACAATGCACCAATCAAGATTTCAATATCTTGCAAAACTTGGAAAATATCAACATTAACATGCTTGAAAACAATGCACCTTGACTAACACATAGCAACATAAAATGAACCATAACTCCAAACATATGTGCATCCAAATCCAACTTAATCCAAATCCAACATACTCCCAATCACACATAACACCACAAAAGGCCCATGAAATGCCGTTTGAATCTGAGTCCAATACGATACCATGAAATTCCTTTCCTCCTTTCCCTTTTTGAAATCAAAGAATCAATTCCAACGAGCCATCCTCCTTAGGTTTGAAACCAATGAATCAAAGAAACCATACTTGTCATTTTTCTTAACAAAAAATGCAATAAGTTAACCCACGGCCTATTAAATTAAATATTCAAAATAACTCAAAACCACTTTGAAATTTTAGTGACGCTTAAACATCAATGAAACTCCAATTGATTGGAATGTTTCGCGGGAAACGTATTTGTAAGGTCTTTGATGAGTAAGAATAACTGGTGTGGCTCAGGCCTATGGATCAGACCTTGGGGAATTGCAACAAGTAGAGGCATAGCCACATGGGCTTTTGCAAATTGGTACAAGCTTGCCCCCTTTGTGATCCCTTGAGGCACGAGTCGTGAAACCTGGAGATTCTTTGGTGCATTCAGAATTTAAGGCCCTGATTCATGTTTGCGTGATGATTGGAAGTCGCACTGGAGTCACACAAAAGCTTGCCATGAGAATTTACAAGTTCTCCAATTCAAGGCAATTTTGCAAAGTGCCTCAAAATTCTCAGTCTTGTGAACTTCTGGCATCCTTTATGACTAAATAAAGATCATACGCAATCAGAAATGACGAAGAACACCCTTTGGTCGGGTCAACGGGAGCCTCAGACATCCTGGTTTTGTATTGACTTGTTCCAGAAGTCGTCCCTTGATCAGATATCCTCCCCATGGAATTTCTTCATGAAACTTGATATGCGCGAACCTCATAACCTGGCCCTGTTTCCATGCCATTTTTCAGTTCTTGCGTTTCTTTGGCATTTTTGACTTTGAGGGCATACAATATGATGCTTGAACATTGAAGACCTTTGGAGTGGCTCTTGAAGCTTCTGGATTGCTCGGATCGCAAACCCTATATGCAGATGACTTTGAACCAATGCAGTGAATCAAAAATGCGGTATGAGATGCCATGATTGAGATTATGTATATGAAATGATCACAAGCCATGGTGTGAATGGGTGAGGGAAAATTTGGGGTGTTTACAGCTGCCCCTATTCAAACATGAGTTAGCTGTGCAGGTTGTAAGCAACGGCTTAACAGGCAAACAAGATAACTTGTGGTTGAATACCAAAGACAGTCCAAAATTTGCACTCACAGAATGAAGAAGAAAAGGGGTATAGATTGTGAAGGAAAATAAAGTATATTGTAAAGTGCGGGCGACGGAGGACGACCGTCGAGCAGAGGACGACTGCTGGGTAAAGGGCAATGACGGGGACGGCCGACATGCCGGGAAGAAGTGCGGGAAATAAAGCAATGGCGGGGACGGCCGACATGCTGGGGATAAAAGGTAAAGCTAAGACGGGGACGGCCGACTAGCTGGGAAAAATGAGATGTTACGATGGGGACGGCCGTCAAGATAAAGTTGTAAGATTCTCTGGGAATAGTGAAACATGACGGGGACGGCCATCAAGTTTATAAAGTAAAGTAAACAACGATGGGGACGGCCATCGGGCTAAAAAGAAAAGGGACCACGACGGGGACGGCCATCGGGTTAAAGAATGAATGAAATAAACAGATGATGGGGTACGGCCATCAAAGGTGAAGGACGATCACCTAGCAGGGGACGGCTGCTCTGTTGGGTATAAGATGAGGGACGGTCATCTAAGGTGGAGGACGACCACCTGGCAGGGTACGGCTGCCGAAAACATCGCGACATAGGACGAATGCCGGATAAAAGGTCAGCGATGGGGACGGCCATCGGACGAGCATGATGGAGGACGACCATCAAGAGGTGGAGGACGACCACCCAGCAGGGGACGGCTGCTCTCAAGGTTTGTCATGACATAGGACGAATGCCAGATAACCAAAATCAACAATGGGGACGGCCATTGGATAAAGTGATGAAGGACGATCATCAAAAGGTGGAGGACGACCACCTAGCAGGGGACGGCTGCTAAATATCAACGATGGGGACGGCCATCGGATGAGCATGATGGAGGACAACCATCAAGAGGTGGAGGACGACCACCTAGCAGGGTACGGCTGCTCTCAAAGTTTATCATGACATAGGACGAATGTCAGATAAGAAGAAAATTCACTTTGTTGGTGATCTACTGGGGATATAGTGAACACGGACGAGTGTCTACAACCAAGAAAAGAACGTATAAGTGTTTAGATGCTGTGTATAGGTTAAAGATGCGGACGAGCATCCTTAAGACTATGATACGGACGAGTATCATGTAGAAACAAACTGACACATGTTCAGAGATGATGATACGGACGAGTATCAGCGGGTTAACAGAGAACACGGACGAGTGTTGAATCTGAGAGGACTCTTCTAGGGAATAGTAGACACAGACGAGTATTTATATTCAAGAAGGCACAAGTTTTTGACACGGTGTATGGATTAAAGATGCGGACGAGCATCCTTAAGACTATGATACGGACGAGTATCATGTAGAAACAAGCACTAGACGCAATGTTCTGAGATGATGGTACGGACGAGCACCAACTGGTTAACAAAGAACAAGGACCACTGTCGAATATGTGGGGATATAGATGGTGTAGTGAGTATGAGTATTGTATAGATGAGCGTTTAAACTGCTGGGGAGAGTGACACGGACGAGTGTCAAGAGAAAAGTGTAATAATATCAACAAGTATATGGGTCGTAAAAGTGTAAGTGACTGCGCTGGGGGATATGACACGGACGGGTGTCAAGAAAGTGTATATATAAGTATATGTGAGTGCAAAGATGATGTCTTTGGCTTTCTGCTGGTGATCTGACACGGATAGGTGTCAGGTAGTATCTGTAATACGGGTGATTTGTTTGTAAAGTGTATTCAGGCAACCTTACTGGGGAGAGATGACACGGACGGGTGTCCAAAAGGTGTATATACTGGTGTTTGGGAATTGTGAGGCAACTGCTTTTGCTGGGACTCTGGGAGTTTTTTTTTGTATATATTTTGCATGCCGACAGATCGTCATTATTTACAAGTGTTAATTCAGAACATGGCTTATGATTATGCTATGCGTTTGATTTTTGCCGTAATGCTCCGTATTAGACGGAATGCTACGCTCTGAGGGTATAATATGATGCGAATGCTATGATTATGCAAAGGGGCAAAGATCCGGGATTCGGATCCCGTTGCTGCGAAGATCTCTGGCTGATCTGCTTGAAGTGAACATCCCAGCTGGGGATGAGATCATTGGTAGATCTAATGATGTATCTGCTTGGGGATACATGTCACCGGTTGACGTATCCTTATAATGGGACCCAGCTGGGGTTTGTAGAAGCTTTCTCCCTCTCTGTTGTGACTTCTTCGTGCGTTGCTCTTCTGGATAGAGGCTGAAGATTCTGTGGGGAGATGATTCCCTGACTCCTGTACTCAACTGAGGATGAAATGGCAGCTCGGCTGGGGAATTATGAGAGGCAAATCAGCTGGGGAGAGCAACAAGAGGCCACTCGGCTGGGGATAGAGCATTTCGGATGCCGAGATTGAGTGTATGTTGATTTGGCAACTTTGCTGGGGAAGTGGGCACCCTCCAGTGCCACGTGGAAGATAGACCGAGTTGATAATGATTCGCCCGCTTGCTGAAACGTAACTTGCATGCCCCAAGTTGCGTTCTGGATACCTGCAATCCTGCAAAGATAAGGAAACGCACAAAAGGTCCCGAGGTATCCTCTACTGGATTCCGTCATAGGAGTTAAGTACTTTCGTGAGTAATTACATTCCCTGCAAGCATGTGCTTTTATTCTTTTGAGAAAAACATCTGTACTTATGCAATTATATTTTTAGAGACATCAGACAATTCTTTTGCAAATAAAAAATGTACAAAACGAAACATGACCGAAAAAATCTGATTTTATTAATTCGTGTGCCCTGAATTGGCAAGATACAGTCAAGGAAACATATCTCCTGAAAGGAGGAGGCTGTTACAAATTGAGAAACAAAATGCTGGCGATGTTGACGACGCTTTCAAAGAGCTTCCTCTTCTGCTATGACTCGTATGACAATGACGTTCTTCTCGTCTTGCTTTCTGAAGGAGGCTGATTCTGATCGAAGCTTGATCCTTTTGGAGCTTTCCAAGTTGTAGGTGATACAGACGAATTCAGAATGCAGTTGTTCGCTTATTCCCTTATTTTGCACGGATCGCCCTTTCGGGTTTTCAATCCATCGGGATACCCATTTTTGCCTGAGTTGTCCAATGCGGCTTTTCAACTCAGCGGGTGTACATTTTTTATTTATTTCCCTTATTTTTGCCCGAGTCTTTTATTCTGTTTTTTGACTCGCCGGGATGCCCTATTTTTGCCTGGACTTACATTCTGTTTTTATGTCCAGCGGGTCATTTTTATGCGAAGTATTTTTTAACTGCATCTGAATTCACAGGGGACGGGAAGTCTTCACCATCCATGGTGCTGAGCATCAGTGCTCCACCAGAGAAAACTTTCTTTACCACGAATGGCCCTTCATAATTTGGAGTCCATTTGCCCCTGTGGTCTGTATGAGGAGGGAGGATTCTTTTCAGTACAAGATCTCCCACTTGGTACTCTCGGTGCCTGACTTTCTGATCGAAGGCCTTCTTCATTCTCTTCTGATATAACTGCCCATGACAGATTGCAGCCAATCTTTTCTCTTCAATCAGACTCAGTTGCTCGTATCGGGACCTAACCCAATCTGCTTCGTTCAGTTTAACATCCATCAATACCCGTAGAGAGGGTAATTCAACTTCAACAGGTAGGACTGCCTCCATACCATACACAAGCTGATACGGTGTTGCCCCAGTGGATGTTCTGATTGACGTACGGTACCCATGCAAGGCAAACGGCAGCATTTCATGCCAATCTTTGTAGGTGACTACCATCTTCTGCACAATCTTCTTAATATTCTTGTTTGCTGCCTCAACAGCGCCATTCATCTTTGGCCTGTAAGGAGAAGAATTGTGATGTTGGATTTTGAAGTCCCGGCATAACTCAGCCATCATTTTATTGTTTAGATTGGAACCATTATCAGTAATGATTCGTTCGGGGACTCCGTATCGACAGATGATATCTCTCTTCAGAAATCTGGCTACCACTTGTCTTGTAACATTGGTATAGGAAGCTGCTTCGACCCACTTGGTGAAATAATCAATGGCAACCAGGATGAATCTGTGGCCATTTGAAGCGGTTGGCTCAATCTTGCCAATCATATCAATTCCCCACATGGCAAAGGGCCATGGTGAAGACATGATGTTCAAAGGGTTGGGAGGCACATGCATCTTATCTGCGTAGATCTGGCATTTATGACATTTTCTGGCGTAAGCACAACAGTCTGCATCCATCGTGATCCAGTAATAACCCAATCTTAACAACTTCTTAGCCATGGCATGCCCTCCGGCATGGGTACCAAAGGATCCTTCATGCACTTCATGCATCAACAAATCTGCTTCCGTCTTATCAACACATCTGAGGAGTACCATATCAAAGTTCCTTTTGTATAAAGACCTATCAGTGTTCAGAAAGAAACTACCGGCAAGCCTTCTCAAGGTCTTCTTATCATTGGAAGATGCCCCAGGTGGGTATGTTTGATCCTCCAAGAAGCATTTAATGTCATGGAACCAAGGCTTATCGTCTTTTACAACATCTGCTGCAAATACATATGCTGGTCTATCAAGTCTGGATACTGGAATCTGAGGTACGAAGTTAGCAGCCTGAACTTTGATCATGGATGAAATGGTAGCAAGGGCATCTGCGAATTGATTCTCGTCCCGAGGGATATACTCAAGCTTGACTGTTGTGAAGAAAGTCAATAACCTCCTCGTATAATCCCTGTAAGGTATCAGATGATCCTGGTGTGTATACCATTTTCCGTTGGTTTGATTAACTACCAGAGCTGAATCTCCGAATACGGTCAATGTTTTGATCCTGAGGTCAATGGCTTCCTTAAGACCCATAATGCAAGCTTCGTATTCAGCTTCGTTGTTAGTGCAGTCGAAAGTGAGTTTTGCCGAGAAAGGCATGTGAACTCCTTTGGGTGTAATGAGTACTGCACCAACACCGCGACCATTCATATTAACAGCCCCGTCAAACATCATAGTCCATTCTTCTTCCGGGTCGGGCCCTTCAGTGTGAACAGGCTCTTCATGATCTTTTGCTTTCAGGAACATGATGTCTTCATCAGGGAAGTCAAATCTCATAGGCTGGTAGTCATCAATAGGTTGCTCAGCAAGATATTCAGACAATACACTGCCCTTGATGGCTTTCTGAGATGTGTACTGAATGTCATATTCCGTGAGAATCATTTGCCATCTCGCAACCCGTCCGGTAAGAGCTGGCTTCTCGAAAATGTACTTAACTGGGTCCATCTTTGAGATTAATAAGGTAGTATGGGTCAACATATACTGTCTCAGTCGGCGAGCAGCCCACGCTAAAGCACAGCAAGTTTTCTCGAGCAGTGAATAACGTTGTTCACAGTCAGTAAACTTTTTGCTTAGGTAGTATATTGCATACTCTTTTCGACCAGACTCGTCATGCTGGCCCAGTACACACCCCATTGACTCTTCTAATACTGTCAAGTACATAATCAGAGGTCTTCCTTCTACTAGAGGCATGAGGATTGGAGGTTCTTGCAGATATTCCTTGATCTTGTCAAAAGCCTTCTGGCAATCTTCGTTCCACCTGACCGTTTGTTCTTTTCTTAACAGCTTGAACAAGGGTTCACAAGTTGCTGTGAGGTGAGATATGAACCGCGAAATGTAGTTCAATCGACCTAAGAACCCTCGAACTTCTTTCTCAGTTTTCGGCGCAGGCATTTCTTGGATGGCTTTGACTTTATCAGGGTCAACTTCAATCCCTTTCTCGCTTACAATAAAGCCCAGCAGCTTACCGGATCGCACCCCGAATGTGCATTTGTTGGGGTTCAGCTTTAGTTGGTATTTCCTCAGACGCTTGAACAGCTTTAGCAAATTCACCAGGTGATCTTCTTCAGTAAGGGACTTGGCAATCATGTCATCCACGTAACATTCTATTTCTTTATGGATCATATCGTGGAATAATGTCACCATAGCCCGTTGATATGTTGCACCAGCATTCTTCAACCCGAATGGCATCACTTTGTAACAGAACGTACCCCAGGGTGTGATGAATGTTGTCTTCTCCATGTCTTCAGGTGACATTTTAATCTGATTGTATCCTGAAAATCCGTCCATGAAGGAGAATACCGAGAACTGAGCCGTGTTATCCACCAATACATCAATGTGAGGTAATGGGAAGTCATCTTTCGGGCTGGCTCTGTTCAGATCCCGGTAGTCAACACACATTCTTACTTTGCCGTCCTTCTTAGGTACAGGTACTATATTAGCAACCCACGGCGGGTAGCTAGTTACAGCAAGGAACCCGGCGTCCCACTGCTTTTGTACCTCTTCCTTGATTTTCATAGCCATGTCTGGGCGAGTTCGGCGCAGTTTCTGTTTAACTGGTGGGCATTCTTCCCTCAAAGGCAGCTTATGCACAACAATGTCGGTATCCAACCCTGGCATATCTTGATATGACCAAGCAAACACATCAACATACTCTTGAAGCAGATCTATCAGTTGTCTCTTCACTGAGTCTTGCAGGCAGGCCCCGATTTTAACTTCCTTCACGTCTTCGTCTGTACCAAGATTAATCACTTCAATCTCCTCCTGATGAGGAGTAATAACCTTTTCCTCCTGTCTCAACAACCTGGCTAGCTCTTCAGGAAGTTCATATTCTTCATCAACCCCTTCATCAGCTTGATTGATCGGATTGTCAAAGTCATACGATGTCATAGCCGTGCTGTTGTCGGTGCTGTCAGGAAGGCACTCTCTGCAAGGGTTAAGTTGGTTCATTTTAGTGATTGATTTTAATCTTGCTTTAGAAAAAGTGAAATGAAGTTATCATTTTGAAAACACCGCCATTTATTTTTTGTACAAAAAGAAAAATGGAAAAACAGTGAGCAGAAAAGAAAAAGACTCATTTGCAAAAAGATGTCTGATATTTCATTAATTAATCTTGTTTGCACAAAAAGTACAGATGGCCCGATTACAAAATGAGTCTTGTCATCTTGGGCAAGATGCAAGACTTTGATGCATGCAATAAAAATACAGGAAATAATAATTACTCTGCTCGAGTAACTCTTATAACTTCCTGGGAAGACCAGTTCGAGATACTGCTCCCCGGGATCTTCGGACGAATCCAATTCTCCAGATTGCGCTCCTCTTCCAGCTCGTCTTCCAGACAGTTGATAGCATCGGGGGTAAGCATCCCCCCACTGACAAAACCAGGCTTCTCAGCAGCCTTTGCTTGATGTTGAGTTGGTCTGTAACCCAACCCAAATTTGTCTTTCTTCTCCTCCACAGCTAAAACCTTGCCCCAGCCTAGGGCAGTTCCTTCCTCAACAACCTTCCGGGCTTGTTGGTATGATGACATGGAGATCCCAGATACAGCAGATGCTTCATTCACATTCAAGGCTTCAAATCCTTGGCTCATTGTTTCATGGATCTCCCCATCCATCTCAATGTATTTATAAGTAGCCAGATGGCTAACGAATATATCCTCCTCCCCGCAGATTGTGACAACTTGGCCTTCCCACTCAAATTTTAACTTTTGGTGAAGGGTAGACGTTATTGCGCCGGCGGCGTGAATCCAGGGTCTACCCAACAAACAGCTGTAGGCGGGCTGAATGTCCATCACATAAAAGATAGTTTTAAAGGTCTGTGGGCCAATTGTCACAGGCAGCTCAATCTCTCCCAGAACCGATCTCTTCGAACCATCAAAGGCTCTTACCACTAGGTTGCTGGGTCTCAATGCCAATCCATCATATTCTAACTTCACCAGAGCCTTCTTTGGTAAGACATTCAGGGAAGAACCTGTGTCCACCAGCACATGAGAAAGGACAGCTCCTTTGCATTCCATGGTTATGTGCAAGGCTTTGTTGTGGTCGCGGCCATCCGCTGTCAAGTCAGTGTTGGTGAACCCTAGCCCATTGCTAGCAGTAACATTTCCAACCACGGTTTCCAACTGGTTGACAGTAATCTCTTCAGGCATGTAAGCTGCGTGCAAGACTTTAAGTAGTGCATTCCGATGGGCTTCGGAGCACATAAGCAGTGAGAGGATAGAGATTTTGGATGGCGTCTGGTGAAGCTGATCCACAATTTTATAATCACTCTTTTTGATGATTCGCATAAACTCATCAACTTCCTGATCGAACGGAGACTTCAGGGTTTCTTTGGCAGCTTGATCTTCCTGCACCGGGCTTTTTCCTTTCACCTTGGCAGCAGCTTCTGCTTCGGCAGTAGGTCTTTGAATCGGTGGAGCAAAGAGACGTCCGCTTCGAGTGAAGCCTCCGCCTCCCCCCACATTATCTACTTGTGGTGCAGGTGTTGATGTTTCAAGAGTGATTCTTTTCCCTTCACAGTACACGTCAGAGCCATAGTGCCAAGGGATGGCCCTATTGCCTTCGTATGGTACGGGTCCAGGCACCGTGACAGTGACTGGACTGATTGCTGCTGCTGAAGGGACTGTAATCGTTTGTGGATCATAAAAGATTGTAACTGGTGCTCTAACGGGAGCAGCACCTTCTGAATGGTAGGCGGAGTTATTTTCAGGATCATAGAATATGGTAACAGTGGAGACATCTTCATGATTGATTGCTGGTGTTGTAGGAGATAACGGTGGCAGAATGGATGTTGTCGTTGTAGGAGTCTCGAAGTGGAGTGAAGCTGAAGTTGTAGAAGAAAAATTTGTTGTAAACTGATCAGTTGAGATGATGGATGGAGTACTTGTTGATGAAACCGAAGAATTGTCAGGAACAATAGTTGCTGCAGTTGTAGGAGGTTCTGAAACCGTTGCTGATGAAATTGCTGGATCTGCGGGAAATGATGTAGTAATCTGAAGTTGGCCACCCTGAATGAGGCTGTCTATACCATTCCTCAAATTATCGCACCCATTTACAGAGATATTGCAGTAAGCACAACCCAAATCACATCCTGGGAACATCTGACATTCCAAGAGCTGGGCCTTGATTTCTACCAATGGTGTCCTGATCTGTCCCACACTGGTTATTAAATAAGACGGCTTGTCTTCTTCAATAGCGTTAATCCGGGGACCACCATGGTTCGGCATCGGGTTTTTATTGACATTGGGCGGCGGCGCAAAATTCAGAGCCTTGGAGTCTACCAAGTCTTGTACCTTCATATGCAGAGCCCTGCATTTTTCTGTACTGTGACCAGGTGCGTTGGAATGAAAAGCACACCTAGCATTGGAGTCATAGTTTCTTGGTAGACTGTTGGGATCCGGAGGCGCCAGCGTTCTTAGCTCAACTAGGTTGAGTTTCAGAAGTTGTGGCAATAAGGCAGCATATGGCATTGGGATCGGATCGATCACTCTGTTAGCTTGAGATGGCCTTTGTTGGTATGGCCTTTGCTGGTTGTTGTTGTTGGTGTTGCTGTTGTTGTAATTCCTTGGGGGATACTGATTCTGCTGATGATACTGAGGTTGTTGTTGGAAGTTTTGTTGCGGAGGTTGATGGACTGGCTGTGGATGAATTGGAGCAGGGATAGTGACTGCTGCTATTGACCTCTGAGCATATTGGGGCCTACCCCTGTTGGTGTGAATGGCATTGGTCTCGCCAGTTCTTCGTGGGCCTGCAAAAGGCTTTCTTGTACTACTGGACGAGCTTGCACCGTTGTCTGAGATCTTTCCCATTTTTAACAGGCTTTCAATTCTCTCCCCAGCTATGACAACATCTGCGAAGCTAGTGGAAGAGAAAGCAGCCAACCTGTCAATATACGTTCCCTAGAGAGTGTTCATAAACATGTCTGCCATTTCTCTCTCAGACATAGGTGGCTGGACAGCAGCAGCAAGCTGTCTCCATCTTTGAGCATATTCTCTGAAGCTCTCCCTAGATGACTGTGACATTCCCATTAGGAGGGTCCTGTTGGGTGCCATATCTAGATTATACTGATACTGTCTGATGAAGGCCTCTGCCAGGTCCTTCCAGCATCTAATTGTTGCTCTTGTCAGATGGGAATACCACTCCCTCGAAGCTCCAGTCAAGCTATCTTCAAAATAGAACATCCACAATTTCTCATCCATTGTATAGGCCTTCAGCCTTCCCAGAAATGATTGCAAATGAGTCCGGGGGCATGAAGTCCCATTATACTTTTCGAAACAAGGTGGCTTGAACTTATGGGGGATCCTGACCCCTTCTACCAAACCCATGTCCATGACGTCGAAACCCAAAGAATTTTGAGACTCCAGTGATCTCAACTTCTCAGCTATTTCATCCAACCGTCTATCGTATGCTTCTTCTCCGGCACCCATTACTGTATACTGGTCCTCCTGAGGATCTTCTTGAAGTACTCTGGCTGCTGTGGCTGTCCCTTGTATATTGACAGGGATGTTGGCCTCTGGATGGAGATGGGGTCCAAAAACTGGGGGATTGACATGAGGTTGGACCCTCTCGTTGTTACTTGTGCCAGCAGTTCCCACATGGGGCTCCTCTTGATTCCTTCCTTCTACCAAAACTCTGAGCCTCTCCTGACTTTGAGCTAAATTGTTCATTACTTCCATGAACTGTGTTATCTGGGTTCTCATCTCCAGCCTTTCGTTGGCCATCTGGTTTCTGACCTCCGTAAGGTCTTGCTGCATCTGATCCATCTGAATTCCCGGAAGGTTGTTTCTAGTTGGGTACCTGTGTGGCCTGTTGAGGGGAAATACCCGGCGGCGAGCAATAGTTCCTGCTCATCACAACAGAGTTAGCAATCAACAAAAACAAAACCTACAAAACAAACAAAAGGGTTAGCATGCAATGCAGTATGCTTATTTGTTCTCAAGGTATCCGGCTTGGTATTCAGTTTTGACCCTTCCAGACCCTTGAAGATGTTGTTGATGTTGCTTTCGAAGTAAACTCGGATGGAACAAAATAACACAAATATATTACAGAAGGTGAAATAATACAACTTGTTCATTTTACAACACAAGCCCTTAAAGGGGTCAAAATACATTACAAAAAGATAAAAGTACATGGAAAGCAAACAACAACAAGCAAATGGTCAAACACCAAGTCCAAACTCATCCTCACGAACTTCCTTGAGAAGTGCTTCGGTCACAGGATCAGCCGGACGCTCCGTAAGGTTCCTGATGAGAAGGTTCCTTGTAGCAATAGCTGCAGTCAGCTTCTTGTGCTGACTTTGGTCCTTTGACCTCTTTACTCCAGCTCTGATCTTTAGCTCTGATATCTCCCTCTGGGCTGCTGCCAGGGCTTCCTCCATCTGTTCCATCTTGTCTTGAACTCTCTTGTCCTCCAGAGTACGAGCATCGGTGATCCTGACCCACCTAGTCTGACTCTCCTTCAGATACAAGTCTGTCCTAGATTTCTGGTACTGGGCTTCTTTGCAAGCATTCTTCAGGATTTGTTCTCCAGCCCTAGACTTCTTGATGTAATCTTCAGACCTCTCAATCTTAGCCAGATGCTCTTTCTTCAGTTTCTCCAATCTTTCAATATCCAATCTCCCATCACTCCTCTCATAGAGGGTCTTCTGCAAAGCTTGAGTCAACTTCTCATTTCTCTCCTTTAACTTCTCAAACTCCTCCAGGCTGACAGTTGCTGGAGGTGGTGCTGTGGAAGGTTCAGGCACATCTTCAATAGTAAAGGGCATCCCGGAGAATTGAGCCCTAGCATAGGACCAATCACAGTATTGTGCTGATGCCACATTGTTACATTTTCCCAAGATGGTTATCCCCTTAGTTTGAACATTATCCCAGGCCCAGGCTGCCTGCCTAACAATTGCCAAACTAATCTTGTTCTCACAGTAAAGGGTCTCCACCAAGTCTTGTGCCTTAGGAGTGTGGATCAGTGCGTAGCCCAGTTGTCTTTTAAACAGCAGAGGGTTGTAATTGATACTACCCTTAACTCCTACTAGGGGCACATTGGGAAAATGCCCACAGCTGGTGATGATATCCCTGCCTTTTGTGCTCTGAGTGCACCATCTGATATCAGCTGAAGTGAGAGTAGTAAGCCTTCCAGCCCAGTTTCTCTGTTGATGAGGGTTCAGAAATGCATCTGTCCTGGGTAAGTGCCTGAGAAGCCAAGTATGGAACAACGGAGCACAACACCTCACTAGTCTTCCCCTCTGCTTCTCATTCCTCTGATGCACTGAATAGTAGAGATCACCCAATAATGTTGGCACTGGGTTCTTCAAGATGAACAAGTGAATTGCATTCTTACTAATGAATCGAGGCTCATCTGCAAACAATACAATTCCATATATACTCAGGGCCAACAAAGCACAGACAGTTTTCCACTCCCCCAGGGAGGCCTTCAGACTAGCTTGAGAAATTAGGAAATCCAGATGGAAACCAGAGATTCCAGCTTTAGATGTCATATGCTGCCCAATCAAGACTGATTCTAGGTGCAATGCTTTGGCTATCCCTTCATTACTTGGAAAAGCCATCTCAGGGTTGAAAGGGATTTCTCTCCTGATAGGTATGCCAACTAATGATGAGTATTCTTCCAACAAGGGCCCCATCTGAAAATCCTGGAAAGTAAAGCATCTCAGTGGGGGATCATAAAACTGAAGGCAGGTGTGGATGAGACTTCTCTGTGATGGGTCCAGATCCATGACCAAGTCAAGTATATCTCCATGGTATTCCCTGAACAATGGTACATGATCTGGAGTGATCAGGGTTTGGATCCTCCTGATGTCTGATAAATCTGGCTGGAAGAAGTGGTAAGTGCTGTTGCTTTTCTTTGGAGCCATGATGCTGAGGACTGAGTAGGATAAGTGCTGATGAAGATGCTGAGGAGTGGGCCACTGGCTGGCTAGTGCTAGTAACTGAAGTATATGGCTGACAAACTGAAGCAAGTGCTGGTGGAGATAGGTCAAAACTGCAGATGGGGTCAAAACCAAAACCAGATGGAGGTGGATACCCTGAAACACAAATAAGCAAATGTTAATATGATGCAATGAGTATGTATGCAAATGATATGCAAGGGTCTGTGACTGAGCTGGATCTGATTAACTGCCTTGGTATAGATCCATGTGTGTTCAAGAATTCCAGATGGAGGTCTAAAAGAAATCCAGTAACCAAGGTAAGGGGGACTCAAATAAAGAGCCACATGTCCAGGGTTTAGAATCACAAGAACTATCCAACATGGAGCACTCTTAACAAAGTCAAAGTAACAGGGTATTCTGAGGTCAAGGTACCTGCAAACCTGTAAACAGCCCAACCCCCTCACAGGTGGTGATCTAGAACAAGGATCCTCAGACTTGGATCAGTTATGAGAAGTGTAAACACTTCTAACCCGGAGGTACAGTGTTTACAATAACCATAACAATTCCTCCTCTAATTCACCTCAGCTTCTGAAGGTCAATACTAAAAGGTCATCCAGACTTAGCAGGCTTCCCAGATAGCCCTAGCATTGCAGGAAATCCGCAACACAGAGTTCTCAAGAAGAAACCCACATCTGAACCGTGTTTCATATTCCCGCACCAGACCGAAATGGAATGGGAAAGAATATGATTCACTCTAGCCTAGGTGTCACTCAGGTCCCAGGTATAGGACCTTAACTCTCAATGAATCACCCACCCACCAAAGCAAATAACCAGATCCAGCCAGCAGCACAGTAAGACAGTATGATATAATGCAAAGCTATAAAGGAAGCAGTAAAGCAACTGTACATAAAGCAAAAATAAATACAAATATACAAACACAAATAAGCACATAACACCCCAATAAACACAAATCAATCAAGCGCTAGGAGGAACCCACAAAAAGAACCAGAAGCCCTGGTTGCAGTATAAGGATCCCCAGCAGAGTCGCCACGCTGTCGCTCCCGATAAGTGGGACAAGGCCCAGATAAAGGTACAGACGCGAACGGTCGGCGAAGGGGACAATGAGAACACACAGCCGTGAACTCACTGGAGATGAATAGAGTCGCCAGCTAGGCATTTTTATCCCGGAGGAAAGGCAATGCTGCATAGACCTAGAAAGAGATGGATAAGACGGTCGCGAACCAGAGAGACTGAGAAAGGGGGTTGGTTACAACCTGGGAAGGTATTAGCACCCAGATTGTCCGTCGTACTCGACGGGATCCACGCTTAAAAGATTTGTGTTTTAAAGGGGTAGTGTCAGTGCAATCTGTGTATGAAATAGCTGGAAGAGATGTACAGGTGTCAGTGTAAAAGAGAGTGAAGTGCATAAATGAAGTGTCAGTGTAAGAAGTGAATGGAATGCTCAAGATCATGAGGCTTAGAAGAATAAGGCTAGAAAGAGGGGGAATATACAGAGACTTTTGTTCGATAACTGTTAAGTTATGCCTACGTATCCTCTCGTGCAATGAGGAAGTCAGAACACCGTAGTTCGACCCAAAGAGACTGAAAGGTGAATTGACTTGTGAACTGCTTGCTTGTCAATGCTCAAGTGTATGATCTGTCTGGCACAGATGCTAACTGTCTTGCATTAGACGGAAGAAGCAAGTTCTCGTTTGTGAGTGAATGAGATGAGAAAAGAATCCCGGAGGAGACGATTATTGTTTGTTTTTGTGTTTTCAGTCTTTTATTGCTTTTGAAAGTTTGTCATAAGTTGATGAGCTTAAGCCTAAACCAATGGATTTAGTAAACTCATCACATCTTCCCTCTGATTAGGGGTAATGAGAATACCTTAAGTGTGAAGTCAGCTTCTCACACTTAATCACCTTTGGTATAGGATTAAGATCATTAACCTACTTGTGATTATTTAGATGTTTTTGTTGTTTTTGTTTAGTGTTAAGTAATGAGGTTAAGCCATAATCAGGGATTAAACAGACTCATTACACCATCCTAATAGAAGGATAATAGATGAGAATGTCTAAGCTGAGGAAAGCTCCTCAACTTAATCCATGATTAGGGATTAAACTCATGACAAAACAAAGCCTTTATTGAGTGGATTTTAGTTGATGGTAAGATGGAGAAGTGGATTTTAGGGTTTGTAAGACAACTTGAGGGGGACTTGTCCATTAACACTAGGGTTAGTCCTTCTTAACCAATTAAGGAAGAATTAGAACCTTAATGCAAGGCCCAAGTTACAAGCTTGGTGTCTTGATGATTATTAAGTGGATTGATTAAAGGAGTTAAACACATTAAGGGTTTAACACTGAGGATTAAAGTTATACACCCCATCCTAATAGAAGGATGCATGCATAAGCTTAATCGCAAAGCCTTAAAGCCTTTAGGGTTTAGTTCCTGATTATGAGGTGAGAAGGGAAGACTCAATGAGACACAAAGGTAAAAGCTAAGTGGGGGACTAATCAAGCCCTAATTGTTATCATATTTGGAGATCCTAGGGTTTGTGGGGCTTAAGAGAGAAAGAATCTTCAAAGGCCACCAAGGATGAATCAGATGAAAGGATCCAGAAGCAAAGAGAAGCAAAACAACTTGCTTCACCTAAGAAGTCAAGTTGCTTGAAGGAAGAAGGTAAAATAAACAGGGAGGAGCAAGCTCACTCCAATACACATACAAAAAATGCAACAATGATGCACAAAGGAGATGAAAAGAAAATGCGAGAAGTGAAGGCAAATTCACTTCTCGGAGTACTTACCACCTGAAAAGTTAGCACGAGAGAAAGAAATAAAGTGAAAGTGAAATTAATACTAGGATGCAAGCCGAAAATAGAAACATGTTCATGATACAAGGAGAGTTACAAGATGATATGAATGATCGTACACGTGAAAACGAACGGAAGATAACTAACTAAATTGAAATGGGACTAACTAATGGAAAGGATTAACAAATTAACTAAAATAACTTCACCTTATATAACTACCTAATAAAAATGCTTTCTCTTTTTTTTTTATATTTTTATATATAATTTGACCTAATTTAAATTAACAAAACAACTAAAATAAACTAATTACTATGAATGTTTTTTTTTTTAGAATATTATTTTAAAAAAAAAAGAAGCAAGTAAAAAATATTAAAAGAAATTGAAGTATGTATTATTAAAAAAAAGGGGGGGGGGGGCTGTTAAAACTTAATAAGCACAACACAGAAAAAATAACAAAACGCAAGCTGAGAACCCAACAGATGAGGCCCAAAAGGGCGCTGGGTCTGGGTGAACGCCGGTCGGGTCAAGCTGACCCGAACCCGGCCCGGTTGCCCTCTAAAAAGGGAAAACAATTAGGGTTTTCAACACAGCCCCCTTTCGCTCCCCTTCTACTTCCGGCATTCAAACGCAGAGAGAAAAAGCTATGGTGACTGGCCGTTCATCTCTCCGTATCGCCCTAACCCCCTCAGTTCAAATCAGTTCATATCAACGAAATATAGTTCAACCAGAAGCGACGAAATGAGGACAAGACGGAGTTACCTCAAAACCCTATATTCAAAAACCTAAACCCCTCGGTTCTAATCAATTCAAAACAACGGTATATAGTTCAATCAGAGGCAACGAAATGAGAATAAGATGGTGCTACCTCAACGTGGTTTGACTCTGTTTCAAGGTGGAGTTCTTTCATTCTCTCAACTATGATCTTCTTCTTCTGTTTCTGGATCTTTTGATTTTCTTCTGATAAAAACAATCTAGGGTTTTCTCTGTGTGAAATTTGTATTATGCAGTAGGGTTTTCTTCTTGTGTGTGTTTTTGATGCCGCTGTGAATGATTAGATTTTGATTCATGAATTCGTCCTGGTTTTATAGTGAGAATTAGGGTTTTTGGTCCTCTTGTTGACTGCAATTTGTTATTGAAGCTGATGCTTGATCACTCGCTATCTGCAGGTTTTATTTTGCTGGTGTAGGAAAGCAATTCAGAGTTGCAGGTTGTGGCTCAGAGACACAGGCTCTATTTTGGTGCTCATTGTCTTCTTATGGGGAGAGAGTAAGAAGGTGTACCCTGCTGCAGAGGTAAACTGACTATTTCCATGAAACTTAGTCCTGCAGTTTGTCATTTCTGATCCTTTTGCCTATTTTGATCACTGCATCTTTTGTTTTTTTCATGACTGACTCGAGGGAGTGGCCCTAGAAGACCTGGTTCAAGGCGTTGCTTCATCTAAGGAGGTATACCTCATAGTTACTTTTTGCACCCGTTTTTTGTATCAAAGCTTTTGTCATGCTTGTGAGACTGAATTCTGCATCTTTTGCCTTGCTTTTGTCTGTTTGCACCTTATACTATTTGACTTAGTGTCCCTGGTTTGAGGTGGACTGAATCAGTTGGATTTGGATGGAATTGAGTTTTTCCTGTTTTGCTAAGTATTTGTCTGTTGGTAGAATAGAATAATGGTAGTTCCTCTGCTTGAAGTTTGACCTTTTTTACTGTGGTAAAACATTAATCATTCGGCACAAGGCCTTTATTTTTACTGATGCACAATATTGTCCTTTCACAGCTCGTCTGTTTAAGTTTCTGAACATGTTTGTTGGTGAATACTCATGACAGGTTGGCAAGGATATTCGATGGGGTCGTCTTGGGAGAAGGAATAGAACAAACTTGAAGGGCAAGTAACTTATAATCCCTTGCTTTGTATTTGCTTAACTTTCTTACCAATACTCATCTTTGGCATCCAATGCATTTTCTAGTATCAGGCCTGCCAACTTACGACCATCAACTAGTTCTTCTTCATTCGCTAACTCTTGAGAAAGAGAGGCCAAGAAGCCAGGGAGGTTTTGCTCTTGAAATTGTCGCAGACTTTCTTCAGCATGCTTCCGTAATTCAGACATAAGTCACACCCAGTTTTTGTGGCTTTCAATGTCAACAGCAACAATAACCAAAGGAAACAAAGCCTCGGCTGGTGGTTGTGAGGATTGACCGATAGATTCTGAGATGATGTCCCTATGAGACACTCCGGCGTTGCCTGGTTCATTTTGCTGCAGTCCCTGGTCACACGATGGGCAGCCTCAGGCACAAACTCAAGTATCAAGTTTAACATAGAGCTCAAGCTTCACAGCTACAGCATTGGAGTAGTTCAAAAGGCACATTGCTTGTAATTCCCTGTTCTGGTTCATTCTGCATTTGCTTGATTTATGGTTGTTTCATGTTTGGAAAAAATCCAAATGTTCTGACTTGTTTTTATTCTTGATTAGGTGTCCCGTGATGACGTGCGGTACGACTGTTGTCGTGAAGCTGAATGGAGGAGCTGGATGTCTGATGAAGCGTCCAACAGCTAGAACAAAGGTTATGCAAAGCCCCTATATGCTGAACTTGCTGAGTGTGTCACCAAGAATACCCTGTGGTGGTGTTTCCTCAGATATTATGATTGCCATAGGTCCTGTCACACCTCCAGAAAATCTACTTATAGTTGGTGGATTAACATCTTTAAAGGCCCACCACTCAAACTGCTCACGATTCAAAACGAGATCAGCATTAACAGCACCATCCTCCTCCAAAGGTCTAACATTGCCTGAACCAGTGACACGGAAGTATCTTGGATAAACATTATAAATTCTAAAGCTGTTCGCAGAGCCGTTAAGAACTTTTTGCACATCAGACTGCATTGGGAGATATTGAGGATCAATGGCCTTTTAAAGTACCCAGCTTGAAAAAAATTTCCATGTCGGTATGCCATTCAAGGGACTGAATCAATCTAGTCTGGACAACAAGTGGAACAAGCCATAATGTACTAGCATCAGCTTGACAACATATCAACTGTATCATTCTTATTATACGTTTCACACAAAGTAGTTTAGTATAAATTCAACTTTCCACTCACTGTCTTGATATCAACTTGAAAGCTAGCATCTTCAATGGGGTTTGCTTTCACTTTGCATTTAAGTGCCTTATAATTCCTTTTGAATTTCTTCTGAATACTCACTCTTTTTGGTATGAATCCCTCTCATTTCTTTGACGTTTTTAACAGGATCAAGATGAACTTCCAAAGCCATATTTACGTCACGGATTGCTGCATTCGGTTTCTTCATTCTGATGTAAATACTAGTTTGGATTGCTGCATTTTGGTATGTCCTCATTCACTTTCACTAAAAATCACATTCAAAAAGCAATAACAATGTTGCCAAGAAGTAGAACTCTTCCAAGCAGAATCTACCAAGGAGTTGTAAGAGCAGTTTTAATCTCTCTTTTTTTTTGTATATGTTTGATATAACATATTCAATTTTCTATTACAGCTAGAAGAGAGGAAAGATATCAGACACTACATAGAGCTGGAACCACTGCCTAAAATCAGAACCGAGACTAAACCAATCACCATTCAGTCCAAGTGCTTCGATGACGATGGTCGTGTAAAGAGAACAGGTTCAGAATTTAGACTATCTTTCACATTTTGTCTAAATCTCGTAGTAGCGAGTCTGATACCTATTGAATCAATTGTTGTATTGTATTGCAGGAACATTTTGGACAGCATCCGCACATATCATCACTGCTGTGATAGGCTCGGGAGTTCTTTCGTTGTCATGGGCAATGGCTCAGCTTGGTTGCAGGAACATTTGTGATGTGCACATGATGGAGCTGGCCCGGGCCTGTATGCGGTGTGACGATGCGGTACTTATCAAACTGAAGCTGTTGTGAATTCACGTTGCTAAGTAAATTCCATATTTTCACTGCAGCAATCAAAATGCTTGTGCTGAATTGGAATTTCAACTGGTGTCTTGTGCAGGTCATCTTGAAAAGTCATCCGAGCAAGAGAACTTGACTGCAGAGCTTGGGAGGTGCTGACATTTGTTGTGGGTATGGCTGGCATCAGTCCCAGACTGTTATTGCCGCAGCCTTGGTTCATCACCATCATCGCCTGATTCGACATTCCAGGAACTTTCCATCCTCAATGTCAAAAATCATCACTGCTCTTCGTAGGATTGGACTTGGAATTATCCTTTTAATTTGCACTTCCGTAAGCTTGTAACAAATAGAATCAGAATTTGTAACATGAACAAATATTAATTTTAATTTGCACTGCCATGAGTTTGTAACAAATAGGATCAGAATTTGTAACATGAACAAATATCGGGATAGCAATGGATGTTTGAAGTGTAAATAGGACTTTTTGGAGCATGGCCTTGAGCCTTCAACAATTAACACAAAATGTTATGCATTTATATTCTTCAGTCTTGTTGTCTTTGGTTTTCATTTCCATTTATTTTGACAATGCACCAATCAAGATTTCAATATCTTGCAAAACTTGGAAAATATCAACATTAACATGCTTGAAAACAATGCACCTTGACTAACACATAGCAACATAAAATGAACCATAACTCCAAACATATGTGCATCCAAATCCAACTTAATCCAAATCCAACATACTCCCAATCACACATAACACCACAAAAGGCCCATGAAATGCCGTTTGAATCTGAGTCCAATACGATACCATGAAATTCCTTTCCTCCTTTCCCTTTTTGAAATCAAAGAATCAATTCCAACGAGCCATCCTCCTTAGGTTTGAAACCAATGAATCAAAGAAACCATACTTGTCATTTTTCTTAACAAAAAATGCAATAAGTTAACCCACGGCCTATTAAATTAAATATTCAAAATAACTCAAAACCACTTTGAAATTTTAGTGACGCTTAAACATCAATGAAACTCCAATTGATTGGAATGTTTCGCGGGAAACGTATTTGTAAGGTCTTTGATGAGTAAGAATAACTGGTGTGGCTCAGGCCTATGGATCAGACCTTGGGGAATTGCAACAAGTAGAGGCATAGCCACATGGGCTTTTGCAAATTGGTACAAGCTTGCCCCCTTTGTGATCCCTTGAGGCACGAGTCGTGAAACCTGGAGATTCTTTGGTGCATTCAGAATTTAAGGCCCTGATTCATGTTTGCGTGATGATTGGAAGTCGCACTGGAGTCACACAAAAGCTTGCCATGAGAATTTACAAGTTCTCCAATTCAAGGCAATTTTACAAAGTGCCTCAAAATTCTCAGTCTTGTGAACTTCTGGCATCCTTTATGACCAAATAAAGATCATACGCAATCAGAAATGACGAAGAACACCCTTTGGTCGGGTCAACGGGAGCCTCAGACATCCTGGTTTTGTATTGACTTGTTCCAGAAGTCGTCCCTTGATCAGATATCCTCCCCATGGAATTTCTTCATGAAACTTGATATACGCGAACCTCATAACCTGGCCCTGTTTCCATGCCATTTTTCAGTTCTTGCGTTTCTTTGGCATTTTTGACTTTGAGGGCATACAATATGATGCTTGAACATTGAAGACCTTTGGAGTGGCTCTTGAAGCTTCTGGATTGCTCGGATCGCAAACCCTATATGCAGATGACTTTGAACCAATGCAGTGAATCAAAAATGCGGTATGAGATGCCATGATTGAGATTATGTATATGAAATGATCACAAGCCATGGTGTGAATGGGTGAGGGAAAATTTGGGGTGTTTACAGCCATCCCTAAAGATGACTTTCCACTTCCTCATATTGATGTTCTGGTAGACAATACTGCTCAGCATAAGGTATTCTCTTTCATGGATGGTTTCTCTGGTTACAATCAAATCAAGATGGCACCCGAAGATATGGAGAAGACTACGTTTGTTACATAGTGGGGAACCTTTTGTTATAAAGTGATGCAATTTGGTTTGAAGAATGCCGGGGCAACATATCAGCGTGCTATGGTGGCTTTGTTTCACGATATGATTCATCATGAGATAGAGGTATATGTGGATGATATGATAGCCAGGTCCCAAAATGAAGAGCAACACCTTGACCATCTACATAAATTGTTTGAGAGGTTGAAGAAGTATAAACTGAGATTGAATCCAAACAAGTGTACTTTTGGAGTTAGGTCTTGTAAACTCCTGGGTTTCATTGTCAGTGGAAAAGGTATTGAAGTGGACCCTGCAAAAGTGAAAGCTATACAAGAAATGCCAGCTCCCCGTACTGAAAAGGAGGTTAGAGGTTTCTTGGGACGACTGAATTACATCGCAAGGTTTATATCCCAGCTAACTACTACTTGTGAGCCAATCTTCAAGTTGTTGAAGAAAGACCAGGTAATGGAATGGAATGACGAGTGCCAGACAACCTTTGATGAAATCAAGAGATATCTTCTAGAACCTCCAATTTTGATGCCATCAGTTGATGAAAGACCCTTGATTATGTACTTAACAATGTTAGACAGCTCAATGGGGTGTGTGGTGGGGCAACATGATGAGTCTAGTCGAAAAGAGCAGGCAATATACTACCTTAGCAAAAAGTTTACCGACTGTGAAATAAGATACTCACTGCTCGAGAAAACTTGTTGCGCTTTGGCATGGGCTGCTCGTCGACTAAGACAGTATATGTTGACTCATACTACCTTGTTGATTTCAAAGATGGATCCAATCAAGTACATATTCGAGAAACCTGCTCTCTCCGGACGCATAGCAAGATGCCAAATGATTTTAATATAATATGAGATATAGTATACTACTCAGAAGGCCATTAAGGGTAGTGTAGTAGCTGATCATTTGGCTCATCAAGAAGTGGATGATTATCAATCAATGAGTTTTGAATTCCCTGATGAAGACATTATGATTATTACCAAAGAACCTGGACAATATGACAGACCTGAACAAGGATCCCGATGGACTATGGTTTTTGATGGAGCTTCTAATGCGCTTGGTAACGGTGTTGGTATTGTGATCATTTCCCCTGAAGGTTATCATACCCCAATCACTGCAAGACTTTGTTTCTATTGTACCAATAACATGGCTGAATATGAGGCATGTATCATGGGTATCAAAGCTGCTATTGAGATGAAAATTCAGTTCCTAGACGTATATGGAGATTCAGCACTGGTAGTTAGTCAGATTAAAGGAGATTGGGATACCAAGCATGAAAATCTTATTCCTTACAAAGAGCATGTGTTGTCCTTGATCCCATATTTTGAAGAGATTACCTTTGGACATATTCCCCGAGGAGAGAATCAGTTGGCAGATGCACTAGCCACCATGGCATCTATGTTTGAGATTAGCTGGGATGATGAAGCTCCCAAGATTACTATTGACAGATTTGAGAAGCCTGCATACTGCAATAAGATTGACACTGAAGGAGGAGAGGAAAAGCCTTAGTTCTATGAAGTGAAAAGATATCTTGAAACTCAGGAGTTCCCTGGAGGGGCATCTGTCAAAGATAAGAAGTTTCTGAGGAGGTTTTCTGCTAAGTTCTTCTTGAGTAATGGAATTTTGTACAAGCGCAATCATGATTCGACTTTGCTTCGTTGTGTGGATAAGAAGGAAGCAACAGAGATTATGGAAGACATGCATGATGGGATTTTTGGCACTCATTCTAGTGGTCATACCATGGCAAAGAAGATATTGAGAGCAGGTTACTATTGGTCTACCATGGAAGCTGACTGCTATCAACATTCCAAAACATGTCACAAGTGTCAGATTTATGCTGATAAGGTGCATATACCTCCAGCTACGTTAAATGTGTTGACTGCTCCTTGGCCTTTTGCCATGTGGGGCATAGATATGATTGGTGATATCAAGCCTACTGCTTCTAATGGGCATCGTTTCATCCTGGTTGCTATTGATTACTTTACAAAGTGGGTGGAGGCAGCCTCATTTGCATCTGTTACCAAGAATGTTGTGGCTCGATTCATTAAGAATAATCTCATATGTAGGTATGGCATCCTTGAAAGGATTATCACAGATAATGGTTCTAATCTGAACAACACCATGATCACTGATCTCTGCACGCAGTTCAAAATTAAGCATCACAATTATTCTCCATACTGTCCAAAAATGAATGGGGCAGGAGAAGCTGCTAATAAGAACATCAAGAAGATTCTACAGAAGATGACTGTTACTGAAATTCTGGGATCAGGTACGTGATGTCGAATGAGATGTTTAAACACTTGAAGACTTGAACAAAACTTAAAGTGCAGGAAAATTAAACAACACAGGAAATTGTTAACCCAGTTCAGTGTATAACCACACTTACATCTGGGGGCTACCAAGCTAGGAAGGAAATCCAATATAAGTAATATTAATTCTAGACTTAAACCACTCAGTTTAATCTTTCACTTAATATCTACCCAAAGCAATTTCTACCTAAGACACAACTTAGATATGAGTACCAACTCACTCCCCCTCAATCACACAGTGATATGTTTACAAGTTTAATAAAATTGAAGTCATACTTCAAACAAAATAGCTTGATCTTACTTCACAGTTTCAATCAAGACACAATACACTTTTGCTTAAAAGCTCATAAAGTGATACACATATACAACATGCTATTAAAACACAAACACCCTATTTAGTCTTCTTAATTTCGTGCTCTATTCTAAGAGTTTCTGTTGCTTAAATAGATGCTTGGATTTTTGGGCTTTATGTAGGTTATCCAGTCCTGATACACATGCTGCCATCACCTTGAATTAGGGTTTGTTACTTCCTTGATTCTAGGTGAGTCAGTTCTTCTGTTTATACTGAAATCATATAACCAATCTCCCTACAGATGCGCCTTCTTCTGTTTTATCCATTCATAATTAATTCCAGATAAATTCCCTGAATTTACTCAGTTCTGTTAAGCTTTAATTAATTCTGGTAGCAGGTTTGAGATGTCACAACATCTGGTGTGACATCCCGAAAACTGAACTTACTTCATTAATTGATACAATGTCACAACATCTGGTGTGACATTCTGAATTATGTTCATTTACTTATACTCTGTTTGATAATGTCACAACATCTGATGTGACATCCTGAACTAAGTTCAACACTTCTTGTTGGTCAAAAATTCTGCCAATTCTAAACATCTACAAACTCCCCCTTTGGATAATATTTGGCTAACATAATCTTCTGGTTTATCAGAGTGCAGCAGAGTTTCTTTTATCAGAGTACAGCAGTTCTTTTCTATTGAGTCATGTGTGAGTTTACTCCCCCTCAAACCTATATGTGTTCTGACTTGTTTCAACAGAAATTTTTCATTAAAAACAACTTAGTTCAGAAGCAAACAAAACATTTTTCATTAATCAGTAAGCTGCAGCAGACATTGTTGTTGTTGTTCAGTTCTCTTCTCCCCCTTGTTAGACATAAATTGGGGCCAAATTTTACAAAGACAGAGAGAATTACAAAATTACTAATTCAAAATACAATGTTGAAGCAGACAGTACACATTCCTCACATACATTTTTCACTCAGAATCTTCATATTCAGTGTCTTCTTCTTCTTCAGATTCATCATTAGAGTCAGCAGCCTTCTGAGCACTTTCTTCCATTTCCAGCCTTTGAATAATCTCCTCAAGCTTCTGCTTCCTGGCATCCAGTTCTTTGCATGTGTTCTTCAGCTCAGCAATCAAAGCAACTTTGGATATAGGAGACTTTGCCTTTGAAGGTCCAGCAGATGTCCCAGAGGGAGCTTCTACATCAGCTGCATGATGACTTAAGAACATCTTGTAGTGGAAGGCCAGAGGACTCTCTCTTTTGCAGATTGAATCCTTTTCAGTGAGGATACCAGGATACTGGCTGAGGATTATTCCACACAACAAAGATGGAAAGGCAATAGGCAGCTTTGTTGCTGATGTCCCAGCATGCTTCAATGTTTGATCAAAAATGTAAGCCCCAAAGTCCAGCTTTGTTTGGGTGCCCACAACATATATGAATCTGCCCAATCCAGTTGCTATTGAGGAGGTATGGTTGGTAGGGACCCAGTTTGCAGTGCCAATCCTATGCAGCATTGCATACTTCCTTGTTAGCAAGCTAACAGAAAGTTTTCCCTTGACTGGCCAAGCTTTGACTTGATTGGCAGTAATGACCTTGCACACCTGGTTGTCAGTCTTCCCCAGCTCATTAGGTCCATCAGATTCTCTCCCTAGGTAGTGGTTGATAACCCTAGGAGAGAATTCCACACATCTCCCTCTTACATACACCTTTCTGAATTCATCTGACTCACCATCAACACAGTCCTCTTGAAGGTTGACAATAAATTCCTTGACTAGCAGCTCATAGCAAGGTGAAAAGTTTGACACTGTTTTGAATAAGCCAGCAGAAGAAATTAGGTCAATTACCTCAGTGCACTCAAGTGCATTGCTGCCCAGCTCTCTTTCAAGTGCTACCCTTCTTTGGTATACAAATTTCCATCTGCTCACACTTGACACATGATGGAATGAAACATTATCCAGAGGAGCTTCTGGAAGAGCAGAGGTGGACCTTGAAGGTGCTGGTTTCTTCTTTGGTTGGGATGTTGGGACATCCTCTTCAACATCTGAATCTGGTGGAGTGACAACTTTCCTCTTTTGTGTATTCACCTTGCTCCATTGTTTGGTAGGACCAAAAGCAACTTTAGCTTTGTCCTTCTTTGGTGTAGGTTGTTTCTTTTTAGGAGTTGCATGTCCTGCAGTCTTCTTTTCCTTCCTAGTCCTAAGCCTTTTGGCTATGCTAGGGTCCACAAAGGCAATGATTTCTGTGTCAGAATCAGGCTCTATGTCTACAACAGGAGGAGGTTGAGCAGTCTCCTTTTCAGCAGGTGGATCAACAGAGGCTTGATCATCAGTGGAGGCCTTGTGCTGGTCCTCAGATGTTTCATCATCATCATCATCAGTGGAGGCCTTATGCTGGTCCTCAGATGTTTCAACATCTATTGGGACATCCTTTTGAGCAGGAGTGTCCTCTTCAGCTTTATTACTCTGTTCTTCTCGTGGAGCTGACATGGTGTTCAGAGGAATAGATATTCCACTCACAACTCTTTGCTCAGACAGAATCCTGTTCACAAGATCCTTAATTGAAGCATCCACATACTCAGAGGCTTTGGGATTGGTGTTTGAGGATGAAGGCTTCCCTTTGACTTTGCTGAATACAGGTTCCTTTGCCCTTATCACATTAGGAGTTCTAGGCTTTTGAGCAAGAGGAACACTTCCTCTGATTTCGTCTATGGGAGTTGAATCCATAGGTACCACAGAGATGGGGGTTGCATGCACCACATCTTCTTGGTTGAGGATTTCATCAGAGAGATTAGGGTTTTGATGTTGAGACATTTTCGAATGTGGTGGAGGAAGAGGTTAGGATTGATTGAGTTTGATGAGCTTTGAAAATCAGCTATAGCATGCAATTTTTTTTGAGAGGATGATGAGAAGATGAATAGCTGAGAGCAAGCTGGAACTTTTATAAGAGCCGTTACTTGGAGAATTTTAAGGAGTGGAATACACAGAGTTCTTGACCAGACTGGTGTTGCCATCTGGTGATCATGCCACACGATGTCATAGGACATGTTGACACTTCTCCATAACTGCTATATTTCACATAAACAGATTCCCAATTTACCCCTTAGGTTTTCAAATTGGGTAGCATCCAAAGCTTTAGTAAATATATCAGCCAATTGCAGATCTGTGGCTACATGTTCCAATGAGATCACCTTCTCTTCCACAAGATCTCTGATGAAATGATGCCTTATATCAATATGCTTGGTCCTGCTATGTTGGATAGGATTCTTTGATATGTTAATAGCACTTAAGTTGTCACAGTACAATGTCATGACATCTTGTGGGACATTGTATTCAGTGAGCATTTGCTTCATCCAAACCAACTGTGAACAACTGCTACCAACTGCAATATATTCAGCTTCAGCAGTGGATAAGGATACACAATTTTGTTTCTTACTGAACCAAGAAATCAAATTGTTTCCTAGGAAGAAGCATCCTCCTGATGTGCTCTTTCTATAATCAGCACTTCCAGCCCAATCAGCATCATAGAAGCCAGTGAGAATTGGTTCACATCCATGGGAGTACATTATGCCATAGTCACAAGTACCATTGACATATTTCAGAATTCTCTTGACCTGGTTTAGATGGCAAACTTTTGGATCAGCTTGATATCTTGCACATACACCTACTGCAAAGGCTATATCTGGTCTGCTAACAGTCAGATATAATAAGCTTCCAATCATACTTCTGTATAGGCTTTGGTCCACCTTCTCACCCTTGTCATCCTTTGTCAGCTTTAAATGAGTGGGGGCAGGTGTTCTTTTATGACTTGCACTATCCATCCCAAACTTCTTCACAGTGTTCTTGACATACTTGTTTTGGGATATGAACATTGAGTCTTCCATCTGCTTGATTTGCAGTCCAAGAAAGTAGGTTAGTTATCCTACTAGGCTCATCTCAAATTCAGATTCCATTTGAGTGACAAAATGTTTAACCATCCTGTCTGACATCCCACCAAAGACAATGTCATCAACATATATTTGAGAAATCATGACATTTCCTTCCCCATCCTTCACAAATAAGGTTTTGTCTATTCCACCTTTTCTGTATCCTTGTTTTGTGAGAAAAGTGGTCAGCCTTTCATACCATGCTCTTGGGGCTTGCTTCAGTCCATAAAGAGCCTTCCTTAGTTTGTACACATGGTTTGGACAGCTTGGATCAACAAATCCCTTAGGCTGTTCTACATATACCTCTTCATTAAGATATCCATTTAGAAAGGCACTTTTCACATCCATTTGAAATAGCTTGAACTTCAGAATACAAGCAATTCCTAAAAGTAGTCTAATTGATTCAAGCCTTGCTACTGGTGCAAAGGTTTCATCAAAGTCTACTCCCTCAATTTGTGTGTATCCTTGAGCTACAAGTCTAGCTTTGTTCTTTGTAACAACTCCCTGTTCATTTGACTTGTTCTTATACACCCATTTAGTGCCAATCACATTTATGTCATCAGGTCTAGGAACAAGATCCCACACTTCATTCCTTGTGAACTGACCTAATTCTTCTTGCATAGCACAAATCCAATACTCATCATTTAGAGCTTCCTTGATGTTTTTAGGTTCTATTTTTGAAACAAAACAAGAACCTAAAATCACCTCTCTTGATCTAGTGCTTACACCTCTGTTGGGATCACCAATTATTAAATCTTTGGGATGATCCTTCTGGATTCTGATGGAGGGAGGTTTGTTGGATTGTTCTGTCCTTGCTTCAGTTTTAGTGAAGTCAGGATGATCACTCTTTATTTCAGCTTCAGTCTGACTGTCAGCAGATGTTCCAACATCATCTGTAACATCTGCAGGGGCATCATCAATTATCACATTTATGGACTCCATGATAACCTTGGTTCTAGAGTTAAATACTCTATAGGCTCTGCTATTTATAGAGTATCCAAGGAAAATCCCTTCATCACTTTTAGGATCCATTTTTCTTCTTTGCTCCCTATCAGCCAGAATATAACAATTACTTCCAAACACATGGAAGTACTTAACTGTGGGTTTCCTGCCCTTCCAGACTTCATAGATTGTGGACAAGGTTCCTTTCCTTAGAGTGACTCTATTATGAATGTAACAAGCTGTGTTCATAGCTTCATCCCAGAAGTACAATGGTAACTTTTTAGCATGGATCATAGCTCTTGCTGATTCTTGGATAGTTTTGTTCTTCCTCTCAACAATCCCATTCTGTTGAGGGGTGATAGGTGAAGAGTATTCATGATTGATCCCTTCTGAAGAACATAAATCTGAGAATTTTTTATTCTCAAACTCCTTTCCATGGTCACTTCTTATTCTGACCACACAGCTTGCTTTTTCTCTTTGTATTCTTTGGCACAAATCTTTGAATACATCAAATACATCAGACTTTTCTTTGATAAAATTTATCCATGTATATCTTGAAAAGTCATCAACCACCACATAGGCATACCTCTTTCCACCAAGGCTCTCAACCTGCATTGGTCCCATAAGATCCATATGCAATAATTCCAAAACTTTGGAAGTTGTCAGATGTTGGAGCTTTGGATGGGACATCTTGGTTTGCTTGCCTATTTGACATTCACCACATACTTTGCCATCATCAATCTTCAGTTTAGGAATACCTCTCACAGCTTCCATAGATATAATTTTCTTTAGACCTCTGAAATGAAGATGACCCAGTCTTTGGTGCCATAGCTTCACTTCTTCTTCTTTGGCTAAAGAGCAAGTTGAAGTGAGACTGAAGTCTTGAGGTCCCCACATATAACAGTTGTCTTTAGATCTGGCTCCTCTCATGATAACCTTCTATTCTTTATTAGACACTATGTATTCAGTTTTGGTAAAGTTTACACTGTAACCTTGATCACATAATTGACTTATGCTGATCAAGTTAGCAGTCAATCCTTTTACCAGCAGCACATCATCTAGTCTTGGTACATCTGGACAGTCCAAGGTCCCAACTCCCTTGATTTCTCCTTTAGCTCCATCTCCAAAGGTTACATATCTGGATGAATGTGACTTTAAGTCTACCAGCAAATTCTTCAATCCAGTCATGTGCCTTGAGCATCCACTGTCAAAGTACCAGTCTTCTTTAGCTGATACTCTTAGAGATGTATGAGCTATATATGCAACACCCTTCTTTGACCATTTTTGCTTGTAGTGAGGTTTCCTTTGATGCCTCTGCCCTGTGTATTGTTCATTTTTAGAGCTCCAAGGTTGTTTGTTGAACTTGTTCTTGGACATATAGCTTTGATCAGCATGGAGACTACCTTTAGGTACCCATACTTTTTTGATGACCTCTGTCTTCTGTTTAGGGGGTTGCTGATATCTTTGATTTTGATGTCCATGCAGCACTTTCTTTGTAACCTCTATCTTCTACTTAGGGGGTTGCTGATACATCTGATTTGGATATCCATGCAGCTTGTAGCAATGAGGTTTGATATGACCAAACCTTCCACAATGATGACATCTCCATCTTTGATACTTCTTTTTCATCATGTTTTTTTCATGATGATGGGACTTCTGTTGGAACATTATATTTGACTTTATGTTCTTTTCATGATGTTGGAGCATCTGTTGGGACATCTTGTTTGACTTTATGGAATTTGAAGTAGTTTTGCTGGTGCTAGCCTCAACCTTTTGAGCTTTGTTAAATCCCATTCCAGTTCTATCCCCTGAATGCTTATTGTTGTTGAGAATAACATCCAGTGTGTTTGAGCTACTGTTCAGCATTCTAACAGATTTGGACATATGTTCCAACTTGGAGTTGAGAAGGCTTACTTCACTTTTCAAAGTGTCAATTATCTCTAGATCACTTGTTTTTTCAGCCTTTAGTGCCTCAATATGCTTCTTCTGCTTTATACTCTCCATGCATATTTCAGTGCTCCTTTTAACCAGCATCTTGTATGATTCTTCTAGCTCTTCAAAAGTCAGCTCCTCATCACTAGATCCACTTTCAGAATCACATACTCCAGCTAGAGCAGTGATGTGCTTTGTTGATTCTTCTTCTGAATCACATCCTGAGTCTTCATCAGACCAGGTCACAGAAAGACCTTTCTTCTGCTTCTTTAGATAAGTAGGGCATTCATTTCTGATGTGTCCATATCCTTCACATCCATGACATTTAATCCCTTTATCTTGATTGGTCTTTTCATCATAATTTGACCTTCTATTAGCATCATAAGGTCTTTTATTCTCAGAAGAGTTTGAGTATCTTCCACTTGGTCTGGACTTGCCATCCATCTTTCTGAGAATCTTGTTGAATTGTCTTCCAAGCATAGCAATGGTTTCTGATAAATTTTCTTCAGGGTCTGCTTCATTATTTTCTTCTTCTTTATCAGTATTTGACATCAAGGCTATGCTTTTGTTCTTCTTTACAATTGTGTCATTCATTCCCATCTCAAATGTTTGAAGAGAACCAATGAGCTCTTCAACCTTCATTGTGCATATGTCTTGAGCTTCTTCTATTGCTGTGACCTTCATGTCAAATCTTTTTGGTAAAGATCTGAGAATCTTTCTTACCAGCTTTTCATCAGTCATCTTTTCTCCCAAAGCACCAGAAGTATTGGCTATTTCCAAGATGTTCATGTAGAACTCATGAATTGTCTCATCTTCCTTCATTCTCAAGCTTTCAAACTTGGTAGTGAGAAGTTGAAGTCTCGACATCTTCACCTTTGATGTTCCTTCATGAGTTGTTTTGAGAGTGTCCTAAACATCTTTGGCCAGCTCACAGTGATGCACAAGTCTGAATATGTTCCTATCAATGCCATTGAATAAAGCATTTAAGGCCTTGGAATTGCCAAGTGCTGAATCTTCTTCCTCCTTGCTCCATTCTTCTTCAGGTTTCAACACTTTTGCTCCATCTTTGTTGTCTTGGATAGGGTACTCCCATCCTTTGTTGACTGCTTTCCAGGCCCTATTGTCAAGTGATCTTAAGAATGCTACCATTCTTGGCTTCCAGTAGTCATAATTGGATCCATCCAATATAGGTGGTCTATTTATAGATCCTACATCTCTGTCCATGTTTCCAGAACTTGCAGTCCCTAGATCTCACCCAGTTAAACAGGCAGGGTGCCTGCTCTGATGCCAATTGAAATTCTGGGATCAGGTACGTGATGTCGAATGAGATGTTTAAACACTTGAAGACTTGAACAAAACTTAAAGTGCAGGAAAATTAAACAACACAGGAAATTGTTAACCCAGTTCAGTGTATAACCACACTTACATCTGGGGGCTACCAAGCCAGGAAGGAAATCCAATATAAGTAATATTAATTCTAGACTTAAACCACTCAGTTTAATCTTTCACTTAATATCTACCCAAAGAAATTTCTACCTAAGACACAACTTAGATATGAGTACCAACTCACTCCCCCTCAATCACACAGTGATATGTTTACAAGTTTAATTAAATTGAAGTCATACTTCAAACAAAACAGCTTGATCTTACTTCACAGTTTCAATCAAGACACAATACACTTTTGCTTAAAAGTTCATAAAGTGATACACATATACAACCTGCTATTAAAACACAAACACCCTATTTAGTCTTATTAATTTCGTGCTCTATTCTAAGAGTTTCTGTTGCCTAAATAGATGCTTGGATTTTTGGGCTTTCTGTATGTTATCCAGTCCTGATACGCATGCTGCCATCACCTTGAATTAGGGTTTGTTACTTCCTTGATTCTAGGTGAGTCAGTTCTTCTGTTTATACTGAAATCATATAACCAATCTCCCTACAGATGCACCTTCTTCTGTTTTATCCATTCATAATTAATTCCAGATAAATTCCCTGAATTTACTCAGTTCTGTTAAGCTTTAATTAATTCTGGTAGCAGGTTTGAGATGTCACAACATCTGGTGTGACATCCTGAAAACTGAACTTACTTCATTAACTGATAAAATGTCACAACATCTGGTGTGACATCCTGAATTAAGTTCATTTACTTATACTCTGTTTGATAATGTCACAACATCTGATGTGACATCCTGAACTAAGTTCAACACTTCTTGTTGGTCAAAAATTCTGCCAATTCTAAACATCTACAATTACTTACAAGGATTGGCACGAGATGTTACCATTTGCTCTTCATGGTTATCGTACTACAATACGTACTTCAACAGTGTAAACACCCCAAATTTTCCCTCACCCATTCACACCATGGCTTGTGATCATTTCATATGCATAAACACAATCATATCACCTCATATCTCATTTTTGATTCACTGCATAGATTCAAAGTCATCTGCACCTAGGGTTTGTGATCTGAGCAATCCAAGAGCCTCCTGAGCCACTCCAAAGGCCATCAATCACTTCAAAGGGGTCCATGTGTGTTTTTATATCATATTACATCCTCTCAAAGTCAAAAATGCAAAAGGATCACAAGAACTGAGATTGGTATGGAAGCAGAGCCAAGTTTGACTGCACAGTTGACCTAAAATTAGGGTTTTGGTTTCAGAGGCCATAACTCCAAATTTTTTGGTCATTCTTGTTTCCATTGGTCTCTATATGGTATAGGGAGTATGCATATCAAGTTTCATGAAGAAATTCCATGGGGAAGTCATCTGATCAAGAGTTGACTTTTCAGACAAGTCAGTGCAAAATCAGGGCATCTGAGGCCCCCAATGACCCAACCAATGGGCATTCTTCATCATTTTGAGTGTATTTGATCTTTATTTGATCATGGAAGAGGGTTGGAGTTCACAAAATCAAGAATTTGAAGTTTTTTTGCAAAGTTGACTTTTTTGGGCATAGTTGACTTTTCAAGAATATGTCATTTTATGTCATTTTTCAAGCCTTGATTCTTGATCCAAAAATGCTTCAAATGAGAAAACCTTGGTCATGAAAGTTGTAGAATACATTTTTCCCTTTTCAAAAAGTATAAGAACATGATCTAATTCTTCTTGGATCAAAAGTTATGGTGTGACAAAGTTGGCCAAAATCACTAATTTTCAAGACATGCCTCAAATGAGAAATTTGCAAAATCATGAACCAAGGCCATTTGTAACTTCTAGTTCACTTCAAACCAATGTACAAACATCACATGAGTTCTAAAAATCAGAATTGGACCAAAGTTTCTCATGATCATGGTTTGTATAACAAGACTTTTTCATGAAGTTCCAAAAGTAACCAAGTTGCAAAACCATCATGATGCTTCTTACCACTTGCTGCATTGGCCTTTGAACCACTCTAGCCTCCCATACACACCATGCTGCGCCAGCCCTAGCCATTGTACCAAGCTAGAACTCAAGCCATACTTCTCTTACAAAAAAGTTGACTTTTGGCAAAAGCAAACATCCCAATCACAGCAGGCCATGTCACATCCTCTGGCCAATTGGGATTGTTTATACTATCCTTTAGCAAGCTAAACATAAGAGGAAGCCAAGCTGAAACAGACCATAGCATCACATACACAAAAACACTCCATTTTGCATTTTCCTTCGAATCTGTCTCCACAGGTCTCAAACACTAAAACAAATCCCACTACTCATCTCACCATGTATTATGGATCACAAACCAACAAGATTCAAGCCTGAAACCAGCATGAACTGAGCTTCACCATTTCTCATCCTCAAAACCAGAACTCTTCGAATCCCTTTATCCAACCATCAAACACACCATTTTTCTTCACCAACAAGTCAAGCACACCTAAAGGAGCAAGAATCCACCATTGGAGTGGCCTGAAACCTCCCTATTCCTGACTGTGTTATCTGCTACACCAGAAGTATTCCTCTCAAATCAGCCATCCACAAGAGCTTTGAGGTGTCCCATTGAGCTCAGGAGAGTCAAAGAGGTCCATTTGCACACAAAGAAGGCCCTGGAAGCTCAATATTGAAGCTTTCCAGCTCAGGTATGAACATGAACACTTTCTCCCAAAGCTTGCATTTTAAGTTATAATATGATTGCTTATGTCTTGCTGATCATGGGGATGTTCTCAGAATTGGAAATGAGTGAGAGATGATCATTTTATGCTTCTCTGAAATTTCACCCGTGGATTTTGTTTTCTTCGATTTGCATGATTCTTGAGGTTTAAATGATGTTCGAGGGTGGATTCGTATCCTAGGATGTTAGAGGATCCTTTAGGTGTGTTTAATTTGTTGAGTGGTCGCCTGAATCATGTTTTAGGGTTTTGGGGTCGCCGGGGAAGATGACCGGAGCTTCTCTCCGGTCACCTGAATGTGGTTAGCCCTAATCTCAGGCCATTAGTGCCATTTGAATGTGAAGCGTAGGATTGCTTTGACCCGTTGACCTGCCGCGCGAATGAATGGCCCTGATCCTCTTGCTTTGCCCTAATCCACTTAGTTAGTTTAATTAATCCATAATTAAATTAATTAACTCAGATGCAATCCCAGCCGTCCAGATGCGCGCTGGTCAACATATTCAAATCCAGAATGAATCTCAGCCTCTCCTTCTGTTTACTTCTCCATTTATTTGTTTTTATTTCATTTCTTTTCATTTTATTTGCATAATTTATTAAAAATAGTAAAAATTGTCTAAAAATTATGAAACTTTTTCTCAAGAGTTTTATTAATTTTTAGGACACAAAAATATTTTTATTTTCATTTTTAGTATTTAAAAAGTATTTTTAAATATTTAAAAGATTATTTTTAATTGATTAATGGAAATTAATTTATTAAAAATACTTTTAGGTATTTAAAAATCATCAAAAAATTAATGAAATGTTCTAAGACATTTAGAAACATTGTCCAACCTTCAAACCAAATTTCTTTTTTGATCTTGATGCATTTTGAGAATTTTTCATTGAATTAAAATCATTTTTGTGCATTAATTTGATCCATAGTTCAAAAAATCATTTCTTCCTATTCATGAGGAGTTGGACATTGATTCTTCTTGCATTGCATTGTGTTTAGCATGTAGTTTTTGAGATAAAAAGGCCATGATTTGATCTTTCATTTTCATTTTTGTTTGGCATTTCTTTTGTTTGGGAACCCTAAAAACCCTAAAAAACTTGTGAAAATCATAACTTAAGATTGGTTAAGAGTTGAGACCTCTCCTTTGGGCAGTGGTTTAGTATGGGATTAGGGGGTCCTTTGTGTGGCATTTTCCATTTTTTATCTTAGGGTTTGCTTCTGGTTTTGGTTTGTGTTTGATGTTTGATTCATAAACCCTAATTTGGGCTTCCATATGCATCCATCTTGCATTCTCTTGCATACCATGACTTGCCATGACATTCCATGCTTCCATGTGATTCATTTGACATCATAAGACATATTGAAAGCATGTTTGATCATTGCATCTTGTATTTGCCATGTTGTATGCCACGTGCACTTCATAACTTTTCATGTATGTTCTTGGTTCTTAACTTGCTTCATTTGCAGTCATAAGCTTGTATGATCATCCACATGTGTTGCTTCTGGTTTGTAGCATCTCATAGCATCATTAGCATCATGTATATGCTTCTGGTTTTGTTTCTCATCATGTCATCTCATCCCATTTTGCATTGCATTGCATTCCTTTTCTAACCTTTCAGGTGGTAAGTGGCTTTGAGAAGTGAATTTGCCTTCACTTCTCATAACTTTCCTTTTCATCTCTCTTGCATCCATTGCTGAATTTTTATATGTGTTTGAGTTTGAGCTTGCTCATTCCTCTTCTTCTTACTTTCTTTCTTCAAGTGACTTGACTTCTTGAATGAAGCAAGTTGCTTTGCTTCTCTTGATCCTTTCATCTGCTTCCTGGTGGTTCCATTGAAGATCTTCTCTTGAAAACCTCACAAACCTTAGGGACAACCAAGCATGACAATGATTAGGGTTTTGATTAGTACCCCTTCATAGTTTTACCTTTGTGTCTCTCTTGAGTCTTCTCTTCTCATCTCATAATCAGGGACTAAACCCTAAAGGCTTTAAGGCTTTGTGATTAAGCTTATACCTGCATCCTTCTCTTAGGATGGGGTGTATAACTTTAATCCTAAGTGTTAAACCCTTAATGTGTTTAAATCTCTTAATCAATTCACTTAATAATCATCAAGACATCACACTTCTAACTTGGGCCTTGCATTAGGGTTCTAATTCTTCCTTAATTGGTTAAGAAGGACTAACCCTAGTGTTAATGGACAAGTCCCCCTCAAGTTGTCTTACAAATCATAAAATTCACTTCATCATCATACCATTAAATAAAATCCACTTAACCAAAGGCTTGTTTTGTCATGAGCTTAATCTCTAGTCATGGATTAAGTTGAAGAGCTTTCCTCAGCTTAAACATTCTCATCTATTATCCTTCTATTAGGATGGTGTAATGAGTCTGTTTAATCCCTGATTATGGCTTAATCTCATTCCTTAACACTAAACAAAAACAACAAAAACATCTAAATAATCACAAGTAGGTTAATGATCTTAATCCTACACCAAAGGTGATTAAGTGTGAGAATCTGACTTCACACTTAAGGTATTCTCATTACCCCTAATCAGAGGGAAGATGTGATGAGTTTACTAACCCATTGGTTTAGGCTTAAGCTCATTAACTTATGACAAATTCTCAAAAAGCAATAAAAGACTGAAAACTCAAAAAAACAAACAATAATCGTCTCCTCCGGGATTCTTTTCTCACCTCATTCACTCATAAACGAGAGCTCGCTTCTTCCGTCTAATGCAAGACAGTTTGCACCTGAGCCAGACAGGTCATACACTTGAGCATAGACAAGTAAGCAGTTCACAAGTCAATTCATCTTTCAGTCTCTTTGGGTCGAACTACGGTGTTCTGACTTCCTCATTGCACGAGAGGATACGTAGGCATAACTTAACGGTTATCGAACAAAAGTCTCTGTATATTCCCCCCTCCTTCCAGCCTCATTCTTTTAGCCTCATGATCTTGAGCATTTCACTCCCGTTCCTACACTGACACATCATTATACACTTCACTTCTTTTACACTGACACCTGTACATCTTTTCCAGCTCTTTTATACACAAATTGCACTGACACTACCCCTTTAAAACACAAATCTTCTAAGCGTGGATCCCGTCGAGTACGACGGACAATCTGGGTGCTAATACCTTCCCAGGTTGTAACCAACCCCCTTTCTCAGTCTCTCTGGTTCGCAACCGTCTTATCCATCTCTTTCTAGGTCTATGCAGCATTGCCTTTCCTCCGGGATAAAAATGCCTAGCTGGCGACTCTATTCATCTCCAGTGAGTTCACGTCTGTGTGTTCTCACTGTCTCCCTCGCCGACCGTTCGCGTCTGTACCTTTATCTGGGCCTGTCCCATTTATCGGGAGCGACAGCTTGGCAACTCTGCTGGGGAACCTTATACTGCAACCAGGGCTTCTGGTTCTTTTTGTGGGTTCCTCCTAGCGCTTGTTTGATTTGTGTTTACTGGGGTGTTATGTGCTTATTTGTGTTTGTATATTGGTATTTATTTTTGCTTTATGTACAGTTTTGTTTATTGCTTTCTTTATAGCTTTATGCATATATTATCATATTGTCATACTGTGCTGCTGGCTGGATCTGTTGTTTGCTTTGGTGGGTGGGTGTTCTATTGAGAGTTAAGGTCCTATACCTGGGACCTGAGCGACACCTAGGCTAGAGTGGTTCATATTCTTTCCCATTCCATCTCGGTCTGGTGCGGGAATATGAAACACGGTTCAGATATGGGTTTCCTCTTGAGAACTCTGTGTTGCAGATTTCCTGCAATGCTAGGGCTATCTGGGAAGCCTGCTAAGTCTGGATGACCTTTTAGTATTGACCTTCAGAAACTGAGGTGAATTAGAGGAGGAACTTTTATGGTTATTGTAAACACTGTACCTCCGGGTTAGAAGTGTTTACACTTCTCATAACTGATCCAAGTCTGAGGATCCTTGTTTTAGAACACCACCTGTGAGGGGGTTGGGCTGTTTACAGGTTTGCAGGTACCTTGACCTCAGAATACCCTTGTTACTTTGACTTGATTAAGAATACTCCATGTTGGAATAGTTCTTGTTATTCTAAAACCCTGGACATGTGGCTCTTTATTTGAGTCCCCCACCTTGGTTACTGGATTTATAGACCTCCATCTGGAATTCTTGAACATAATTGGACCTATATCAAGGCATTTGATCAGATCCAGCTCAGTCACAAACCCTTGCATATCATTTACATACATAATCATCGCATCATATTGACATTTGCTTATTTGTGTTTCAGGGTATCCATTTTCATTTGGCCTAGTTTTGACCCTATCTTCAGTACTGACCCATCTTCATCAGCATCTGCTTCAGCTATCACCTGCACCAGCCAATCAGTGGCTCATTCTTCAGTGTAATTATCAGCACCTGTCTTTACTCAGTCTCAGCATCATGGCTCCTAAAAAGAGCAACATCACCTATCACTTCTTCCAGCCAGAGCTATCTGACATTAGGAGGATTCAGACCCTGATCACTCCAGATCACATACCATTGTTCAGGGAACATTATGGAGATATACTTGATATGGTTATGGATCTGGACCCTTCACAGAGAAGCCTGATCCACACTTGCATTCAGTTCTATGATCCCCCACTGAGATGTTTTACTTTCCAGGACTTTCAGCTAGGCCCTCTATTAGAAGAATACTCATCATTGGTTGGTATGCCTATCAGGGGTGGAATCCCTTTCAACCCTGGGATGGTCTTTCCTGGTAATGGAGAAGTAGAAAAGGCTTTGCATCTGGAACCTGTCCTGATTGAGCAGCATATGACTTCTAAAGCTGGAATTCCTGGATTCCATCTGGATTTCTTGGTCTCTCAAGCTACCCTGAAAGCTTCTTTAAGAGAGTGGAAAGCTGTCTGTGCTTTACTGGCCTTGAGTATATATGGAATTGTGTTGTTTGCAGATGAGCCCAGATTCATTAGCAAGAATGCAATCCATTTGTTCATTATAAGGAACCCAGTGCCAACCTTGTTAGGGGATCTCTACTACTCAGTGCATCAGAGGAATGAAAAGCAGAGGGGAAGATTAGTGAGGTGTTGTGCTCCATTGTTTCATACTTGGCTTCTCAGGCATCTACCCAGGACAGATGCATTTTTGAATCCTCATCAGCAGAAAAACTGGGCTAAGAGACTCACTGCTCTAACTTCAGCCGATATCAGATGGTGCACCCAAAGCACCAAAGGCAGGGATATCATCACCAGCTGTGGGCACTTTCCCAATGTGCCCCTAATAGGAGTTAAGGGTAGTATCAATTACAACCCTCTGCTGTTCAAAAGACAACTGGGCTATGCACTGGTCCACACTCCTAAGGCACAGGACTTGGTGGAGACTCTTTATTGCGAAAACAAGCCTAATCTGGCTATTGTTAGACAGGCTGCCTGGGCCTGGGACAATGTTCAAACCAAGGGAATAACCATTCTGGGGAAGTGCAACAATGTGGCATCAGCACAATATTATGATTGGTCCCATGCCAGGGCTCAATTCTCTGGGATGCCCTTTACCATAGAAGATATGCCTGAAACATCTTCAGCACCACCCCCTGCCACTGTCAGTTTGGAGGAGTTTGAGAGCTTGAAAGAAAGAAATGAGAAGTTAACTCAGGCTTTGCAGAAGACCCTCCGGGAGAGGAGTGATGGTAGGATAGAGATTGAGAGGTTGGAGAAGTTGAGAGTGGAGCATCTGGCTAAGATTGAGAAGTCTGGGGATTATATCAAGAAGTCCAAAGCTGGAGAACAAATTATGAAGAATGCTTGCAAAGAAGCCCAGTTCCAGAGAGCAAGGACAGACTTGTATTTGAAGGAGAGTCAGGCCCGGTGGGTCAGGATCACCGAGGCTCGTACTCTGGAGGATAAGAGGGTTCAAGACAAGATGGAGCAACTGGAAGCTAGTGCAAAAGAGCAACAGGAAGCCCTGACAGCAGCCCAGAGGGAGATATCAGAGCTGAAGATCAAAGCTGGAGTGAAGAGGTCAAAGGACCAAGGTCAGCACGAGAAGCTAACAGCAGCTGTTACGACCCGGAATCTCCTCATCAGGAATCTCACGGAGCGCCCGGCTGATCCTGTGACCGAAGCACTTCTCAAGGAAGTTCGTGAGGATGAGTTTGGTCTTGGTGTTTGACCATTTGTTGGTTGTTGTTTTCATTCCATGTACTTTTACTTTCCTGTAATGTATTTTGACCCCTCAGAGGGCTTGTATTTGTAAACAGACGATGTACCATTTTGCTTTTGTAATATATGTACTAGTTTGTTCCATCCGAGTTTCACTTCGAAAGCAACATCAACAGCATCTTCGAGGGTCTGGAAGGGTCAAAACTGAATGCCAAGCCGGATACTTTGAAAACAAATAAGCATACTGCATTGCATGCTAACCCTTTTGTTTGTTTTGTAGGTTTTTGTTTTATTGTCACTAACTCTGTTGTGATGTTCAGGAACTATTGCTCGGCGCCGAGTATTCCCCCTCAATCGTCCGCACCGTTATCCAACCCGTAACAACCTTCCGGGCATTCAAATGGATCAGATGCAGTAGGACCTTACTGAGGTCAGAAACCAGATGGCGAATGAAAGGCTAGAAATGAGGAATCAAATGACTCAGTTTATGGAAGTGATGAACAACATGGCTCAGAGCCAAGAAAGATTGAGGGCCATGGTGGAAAGGCAAAATCAAGAAGATCCGCATATAGGGACTGCCGGCACCAGCAACAATGAAAGGGTCCAACCTCATGTTAACCCCCCTGTATTTGGCCCCCACCTCCATCCTGAGGTCAACATCCCTGCAAATGTTCAAGGAACTGCCACTGCAGCCAGGGTACTTCAAGAAGACCCCCAAGAGGATCAATTCACAGTAATGGGTGCTGGGGAAGAAGCCTATGATAGAAGGCTGGATGAGATAGCTGAGAAATTGAGGTCCTTAGAATCTCAAAATTCTCTGGGTTTCGATGTCATGGACATGGGCTTGGTAGACGGGGTCAGGATCCCCCATAAGTTTAAGCCTCCTTGTTTTGAAAAGTATAATGGGACTTCCTGTCCTCGAACCCATCTACAATCATTTCTGGGAAGGCTGAAGGCCTATACTATGGATGAGAAGCTCTGGATGTTCTATTTTGAAGATAGCTTGACAGGGGCTTCAAGAGAATGGTACTCTCACCTGACAAGGGCAACTATTAGATGCTGGAAGGACCTGGCAGAGGCTTTCATCAGACAGTATCAGTACAATTTAGATATGGCACCCAACAGGACCCTCCTAATGGGAATGTCACAGTCGTCAAGGGAAAGTTTCCGAGAATATGCCCAGAGATGGAGGCAATTGGCTGCCGCTGTTCAGCCCCCTATGTCTGAGAGGGAAATGGCAGATATGTTTATGAACACCCTTCAGGGGACTTACATTGACAGGCTGGCTGCTTTCTCTTCCACTAGCTTTGCAGATGTTGTCATAGCCGGGGAGAGGATTGAAAGCCTATTGAAGATGGGTAAGATATCTGACAATGGTGCCAGCTCGTCCAGTAGTACAAGAAAGCCTTTTGCAGGCCCAAGAAGAACTGGCGAGACCAATGTCATCCACACCAACAGGGGCAGGCCCCAATATGTTCACAGATCAGTGGCGGCAGTCACCATTCCCGCTCCAGCTCATCCTCAACCAGTTTATCAACCTCCGCAACAAAACTATCAACAACAACCTCAGTACCATCAACAGAATCAGTATCCTCCGAGAAATTACAACAACAGCAACACCAACAACAATAACCAGCAAAGGCCATTCCAACAGAGGCCATCTCAAGCTAATAGGGTGATCGATCCGATCCCTATGCCATATGCTACATTGCTGCCACAACTCCTGAAACTCAACCTAGTTGAGCTAAGGACGCTGGCACCTCCAGATCCCAACAGTCTACCCAAGAATTATGATTCCAACGCCAGATGTGCCTTCCATTCAAATGCACCTGGCCACAGTACAGAAAAGTGCAGAGCTCTGCACATGAAGGTACAAGACCTGGTAGACTCAAAAGCTCTGAATTTCGCGCCACCACCCAATGTCAACAAAAATCCTATGCCAAACCACGGTGGTCCCAGAATTAACGCTATTGAAGAAGACAAGCCGTCTTATTTAATAACCAGTGTGGGTCAGATCCGGACACCGTTGGTGGAAATCAAGGCTCAACTCCTCGAATGTCAAGTGTTCCCGGGGTGTGAGTTAGGGTGTGCTTACTGCAATATTTCGGTCAATGGGTGCGATAACCTGAGGAATGGCATAGACGGTCTCATTCAGAGTGGCCAACTTCAGATCACCACATCATTTCCTACTAATCCAGCAATCTCACCAGCAACAGTTCCAGCAACTCCTACAACTGCAACAACCATTGTTCCTGACAATTCTTCGGTTTCATCAACAAGTACTTCATCTATCATCTCAACTGATCAGTTATCAACAAATTTTTCTTCTACAACTCCAGCACCACTCCATTTTGAAACTCCTACAACAACAGCATCCATCCTTCCAACAATGTCTCCTACAACACCAGCAACAAATCATGAAGATGTCTCAACTGTCACAATTTTCTACGATCCAGAAAGCAATTCTGCCTACAACTCAGAAAGTGTTGCTCCCATCAGAGCACCAGTCACAATTTATTATGATCCACAGACTATCACAATTCCTTCCTCGGCTGCAATCAGTCCAGTCACTATCACGGTGCCTGGACCAGTACCTTACGGAAGTAGTAATGCCATCCCCTGGCATTACGGCTCTGACCTGTACTGCGAAGGACAAAAAATCACTTTTGAATCATCGACCCCTGCACCACAAATAGACAATGTGGGAGGAGGCGGAGGCTTCACTCGAAGCGGACGTCTTTTTGCTCCACAAACTCAGAGACCCACTGCCGAAGCAGAAGCTGCTGCCAAGGCAAAAGGGAAAAGCTTGGTGCAGGAAGACCAAGCTATTAAAGAAGCTTTGAAAACACCATTCGATCAAGAGGTTGATGAGTTCATGCGAATCATCAAAAAGAGTGATTATAAAGTAGTGGATCAGCTTCATCAAACGCCTTCCAAGATCTCAATCCTATCATTGCTTATGTGCTCCGAAGCCCATCGGAACGCACTACTCAAAGTCTTGCACGCAGCTTATGTGCCTGAAGAGATCACCGTCAATCAGTTGGAAGCTGTAGTTGGAAGTGTTAATGCTAGTCATGGACTAGGGTTCACCAATACTGATTTGACAACGGAAGGCCGCAACCATAACAAAGCCTTGCACATAACCATGGAATGCAAAGGTGCTGTCCTTTCCCATGTGCTGGTAGACACGGGGTCATCCCTCAATGTCTTACCTAAAAAGGCCTTGGTGAAGCTAGAATATGACGGATTGGCGTTAAGACCCAGCAACCTGGTGGTGAGAGCCTTTGATGGTTCAAAGAGATCGGTTCTGGGAGAGATCGAGTTGCCCATAACGATTGGCCCGCAGACCTTCAAAACGACCTTCTACGTGATGGATATACAGCCTGCCTATAGCTGTCTATTGGGTAGGCCATGGATTCACGCCGCTGGCGCCGTGACCTCTACCCTTCACCAGAAGTTAAATTATGAGTGGGAGGGTCAAATCGTTACAATCTGTGGAGAAGAGGATATTTTTGTCAGTCACCTGGCTACCTATAAGTATATTGAGATGGATGGGGAGATCCAGGAAACAATGAGCCAGGGGTTTGAAGCTTTGAACGTCAATGAAACATCTGTTGTGCCTGGTACTTCAATATCGTCATACCAACAAGCCCGGAAGGTTGTTGAGGGAGGAAACGCCCAAGGCTGGGGCAAACTTTTATCGGTGGAGAGGAAAGAGGACAAATTTGGGTTGGGTTACAAACCAACTCAACAAGATCAAGCAGAGGCTGCGAAAGAGCCCAACTTTGTGAGTGGGGGGATGCTCACCCCTGATGCTATCAACTGTCTGGAAGACGAGCTGGAAGAAGAACGCAACCTGGAAAGCTGGATTCGTCCAAAGATCCCGGGGAGCAGTATCTCAAACTGGTCTTCCCAGGAAATTATAAGAGTTACTCATGCAGAGTAATTATTATTTCCTGCATTTTTATAGCATGCATCAAAGTCTTGCATCTTGCCCAAGATGGCAAGACTCATTTTGTAATCGGGCCATCTGTGCTTTTTGTGCAACAAGATTAATCAATGAAATATCAGACATCTTTTTGCAAATGAGTCTTTTTTCTTTTCCGCTCACTGTTTTTCCATTTTTCTTTTTGTACAAAAAATAAATGGCAGTGTTTTCAAAATGACAACTTTATTTCACTTTTCTAAAACAAGACTAAAATAAAATCACTAAAATGAACAACTGAACCCTTGCAGAGAGTGCCTTTCAGACAGCACCGACAACAGCACGGCTATGACTTTGTATGACTTTGACAATCCAATCAATCAAGCCGATGAAGGGGTTGATGAAGAATATGAGCTTCCTGAAGAGCTAGCCAGATTGTTGAGACAAGAGGAAAAGGTTATTACTCCTCACCAGGAGGAGGTTGAAGTGATCAATCTTGGTACAGATGAAGACGTGAAAGAGGTTAAAATAGGGGCCTGCCTGCAAGACTCAGTGAAGAGACAACTAATTGACCTGCTTCAAGAGTATGTGGACGTGTTTGCTTGGTCTTACCAAGATATGCCAGGGTTGGATACCGATATTGTCGTGCACAAGCTGCCTTTGAGAGAAGAATGCCCGCCAGTTAAACAGAAACTGCGCCGTACTCGCCCAGACATGGCTATGAAAATCAAGGAGGAGGTACAAAAGCAATGGGACGCCGGGTTCCTTGCTGTAACTAGTTATCCACCGTGGGTTGCTAATATAGTACCTGTGCCTAAGAAAGACGGCAAAGTAAGGATGTGTGTTGACTACCGGGATCTGAACAGAGCCAGCCCGAAAGATGATTTCCCATTACCTCACATTGATGTATTGGTGGATAATACGGCTCAGTTCTCGGTATTCTCCTTCATGGACGGATTCTCAGGATACAATCAGATTAAAATGTCACCTGAAGACATGGAGAAGACAACTTTCATCACACCCTGGGGCACGTTCTGCTACAAGGTAATGCCATTCGGATTGAAGAATGCTGGTGCAACATATCAACGGGCTATGGTAACATTGTTCCACGATATGATCCATAAGGAAATCGAGTGTTACATGGATGACATGATTGCTAAGTCCCTTACTGAAGAAGACCACCTGGTAAATCTACTGAAGTTATTCAAGCGTCTGAGGAAATACCAACTGAAGCTGAACCCCAACAAATGCACATTCGGGGTGCGATCCGGTAAGCTGCTGGGTTTTATTGTGAGCGAAAAAGGGATTGAAGTTGACCCTGACAAAGTCAAAGCCATCCAAGAGATGCCTGCACCGAAGACAGAGAAGGAAGTTCGAGGGTTCTTAGGTCGATTGAACTACATCTCAAGGTTCATATCCCACCTTACAGCAACCTGTGAACCCTTGTTCAAGCTGTTAAGAAAAGAACAAACGGTCAGGTGGAATGAAGACTGTCAGAAGGCTTTTGACAAGATCAAGGAGTACCTGCAAGAACCTCCAATCCTTATGCCACCAGTTGAAGGAAGACCTCTAATCATGTACTTGACAGTATTAGAAGAGTCAATGGGGTGTGTGCTGGGCCAGCATGACGAGTCTGGTCGAAAAGAGTATGCAATATACTACCTAAGCAAAAAGTTTACCGACTGTGAACAGCGTTATTCACTACTCGAGAAAACTTGTTGTGCTTTAGCGTGGGCTGCTCGCCGACTGAGGCAGTATATGTTGACCCACACTACTTTATTGATCTCAAAGATGGACCCAGTTAAGTACATATTTGAGAAGCCAGCTCTTACCGGACGGGTTGCAAGATGGCAGATGATTCTCACAGAATACGACATCCAGTATACATCTCAGAAAGCCATCAAGGGCAGTGTATTGTCTGAATATCTTGCTGAGCAACCTATTGATGATTACCAGCCTATGAGATTTGACTTCCCTGATGAAGACATCATGTTCATAAAAGCAAAGGATCATGAAGAGCCTATTCACACTGAAGGGCCTGACCCGAAAGAAGAATGGACTATGATGTTTGATGGGGCTGTTAACATGAATGGTCGTGGTGTTGGTGCAGTACTCATTACACCTAAAGGAGTTCACATGCCTTTCTCGGCAAAACTCACTTTCAACTGCACTAACAACGAAGCTGAATACGAAGCTTGCATTATGGGTCTTGAGGAAGCCATTGACCTCAGGATCAAGACATTGACTGTATTCGGAGATTCAGCTTTGGTAGTCAATCAAACCAACGGAAAATGGTATACACACCAGGATCATCTAATACCTTACAGGGATTATACAAGGAGGTTATTGACTTTCTTCACAACAGTCAAGCTTTAGTATATCCCTCGGGACGAAAATCAGTTTGCAGATGCTCTGGCAACCATTTCATCCATGATCAAAGTTCAGTCTGCCAACTTTGTACCTCAGATTTCAGTATCCAGACTTGACAGACCAGCATATGTGTTCGCAGCAGATGTTGTTAAAGATGATAAGCCTTGGTTCCATGACATTAAGTGCTTCTTAGAGGATCAAACATACCCACCTGGGGCATCTTCCAATGATAAAAAGACTTTGAGAAGGCTTGCTGGAAGTTTCTTTCTGAACACTGATGGGTCTTTGTACAAAAGGAACTTTGACATGGTACTCCTCAGATGTGTTGACAAGACGGAAGCAGATTTGTTGATGCATGAAGTGCACGAGGGATCCTTTGGTACCCATGCTGGAGGGCATGCCATGGCTAAGAAGTTGCTAAGTTCAGGTTATTATTGGATCACAATGGATGCCGACTGTTGTGCCTACGCCAGGAAGTGCCATAAATGCCAGATTTATGCGGATAAGGTGCATGTGCCTCCCAATCCTCTGAACATCATGTCTTCACCATGGCCCTTTGCTATGTGGGGCATTGATATGATTGGCAAGATTGAGCCAACTGCTTCAAATGGCCACAGATTCATCCTGGTCGCCATCGACTATTTCACCAAGTGGGTTGAAGCAGCCTCATATGCAAACGTTACGAGACAAGTGGTAGCCAGATTTCTGAAGAGAGATATCATCTGTCGATATGGAGTGCCCGAGCGAATCATTACTGATAATGGTTCCAACTTGAATAACAAAATGATGGCAAAGCTGTGCTGGGACTTCAAGATCCAACATCACAATTCTTCTCCTTACAGGCCAAAGATGAACGGCGCTGTTGAGGCAGCAAATAAAAATATCAAGAAGATTGTGCAGAAGATGGTAGTCACTTACAAGGACTGGCATGAAATGCTACCGTTTGCCTTGCATGGGTACCGCACGTCAATCAAAACATCCACTGGGGCAACACCGTATCAGCTTGTGTATGGTATGGAAGCAGTCCTACCTGTCGAAGTTGAATTGCCCTCTTTACGGGTACTAATGGATGTTAAGCTGAACGAAGCAGAATGGGTTAGGTCCCGATACGAGCAATTGAGTCTGATTGAAGAGAAAAGATTGGCTGCAATCTGTCATGGGCAGTTATATCAGAAGAGAATGAAGAGAGCCTTCGATCAGAAAGTCAGGCACCAAGAGTACCAAGTAGGAGATCTTGTGCTGAAGAGAATCCTCCCTCCTCATACAGACCACAGGGGCAAATGGACTCCAAATTATGAGGGACCATTTGTGGTAAAGAAAGTTTTTTCCGGTGGAGCACTGATGCTCAGCACCATGGATGGTGAAGACTTCCCGTCCCCTATGAATTCAGATGCAGTTAAAAAATACTTCGCATAAAAATGACCCGCTGGACACAAAAACAGAATGTAAGTCCAGGCAAAAATAGGGCATCCCGGCGAGTCAAAAACAGAATAAAAGACTCGGGCAAAAATAAGGGAAAATAAACAAAAATGTACATCCGCTGAGTTGAAAAGCCGCATTGGACAGCTCAGGCAAAAATGGGTATCCCGATGGATCGAAAACCCGAAAGGGCGATCCATGCAAAATAAGGGAATAAGCGAACAACTGCTTTCTGAATTCGTCTGTATCGTTTACAACTTGGTAAGCTTCGAAAGGATCAAGCTTCAATCAAAATCAACATTCTTCAGAAAGCAAGACGAGAAGAGCGTCGAAAGTCATACGAGTCATAGTGAAGGGGAAGCTCCTCAAAGCGTCATCAACATTGCCAGCATTTTATTTCTCAATTTGTAACAATCTCCTCATTCCAGGGGATTTGTTTCTTTGACTATATCTCGCCAATTCAGGGCATATGAGTTAATAAAATCAGATTTTCAGTCAGGTCTCGTTTTGTACATTTTCATTTATTTGCAAAAATGTCTGATGTCTAAAAAGAAACTAATTGCATAAAATACAGATGTTTATCTTCAAACAAAAACATGCTTGCAGGAAATGTACTTACCCTCAAGGGTGCCTAACTCCTATGACGGAATCCAGTAAGGGATACCTCGGGATTATCTTGTGCGTTTCTCTGTCTTTTCAGGATTGCAGGTATCCAGAACGCAACTTGGGGCATGAAAGCTTCATCCCAGCAAGCTGGCAAATCAACACTCAATCTTAGCACCCGAAGCGCTCTCTCCCCAGCTGAGTTGCCTTTCATGACTCCTCCCAGCTGAGTTGGCCACTTATTACTTATCCCCATCAGAATGGGCAGGTATCACAAAAGGCACCTATATTCCCGGCTGAGTCAAGGATCCTCTTCAACAGAATCCTTAGGGAGGTCTCTCAAGTGATCTCTCTTTCTCCCCAGCCGAGTTGCCTTTTTTATCCTCAGCCGGAGCACAAAAGTCAGGGAACCATCCCCCCACAGAGCTCCAACCTCTATCCAGAAGAGCAACGCATGAAGAATCACAACAGAGTGAGGAAAGCTTCTACAAACCCCAGCTGGGTCTCCCATTTATTAGGATAGGTCTATCAATGACCCATATCCCCAAGCAGACATCATCTCATCAGATCTACTAATGATCTCATCCCCAGCTGGGATGTCTACTTCAAGCAGATCGGCCAAAGATCTTCGCAGCAACGGGACCCGTATCCCGGTTTGGTATCTTTGCATAATCATAGCATTCGCATCATATTCACCCACAAAGCGTAGCATTCCGTTTTAACACGGAGCATTACGGCAAAATCCAACACATAGCATAATCATAAGCCATGTTTTGAATCAACACTTGTGAATAATGACAGTTCATCAACGTACAGAAAAACCCCCGCCAGAGTCCCCAGCAAAAGTCAGTTGCCTCATATTCACAAACACCAGTATATATATACTCCCTTTGACACCCGTCCGTGTCATCACTCCCCAGTAAGGTCGCCTGAACACTCTTTGCAAACAAGATCACCCATATTACAGATACTTCCTGACACCCGTCCGTGTCATATCTCCCAGCAGAAAGCCAAAGACATCCTCTTTGCACTCACATATACTTACATATGACAAACCTTTGACACCCGTCCGTGTCGTATCCCCAGCGCAGTCGCCTACGTTTCATATATCAGATACTTGTTCATACTACACTCCTCTCCTTCTGACACTCGTCCGTGTCACTCCCCCCAGCAGTTAAATACTCATCTATACACTAATCACTCATACAGATACTCGTCCGTATCTTGTGTATACCACTCAAATCCCCTCAGAGTCAACACCCGTCAGTGTCGTATCCCCAGCACAGTCATCGACACTTTCACAACCCATATACTTGTTGATATTACTATACTTTTCTCTCTTGACACCCGTCCGTGTCGCTCTCCCCAGCAGCTAACTACTCATACTACTCAGATACTCGTCCGTATCTTATATATACCACTTATATATCCCCACAGATTCAACACTAGTCCTTGTTCTTTGTTAACTCGTTGGTACTCGTCCGTACCATCATCTCAGAACATGCGTCGAGCGTTTGTTTCTACTTGATACTCGTCCGTATCATAGTCTTAAAGATACTCGTCCGCATCTTTAATCCATACACTGTGTCAAACACTTTTGTCTTCTTGAATATAGACACTCGTCTGTGCCTACTATTCCCCAAGAAGAGTCCCCTCAGATTCAACACTCGTTCGTGTTCTCTGTTAACCAGATGATATTCGTCCGTATCATCATCTTTGAACACGTGTCAGTATTTGTTTCTACCCGATACTCGTCCGTATCGTAGTCTTAGGGATGCTCGTCCGCATCTTTAATCTATACACAATACCAAACACTTATACCTTTTGTTTCTTGGATATAGATACTCGCATGTGTCTACTATTCCCCAGTAGATCACCAACAAAGCAAATTTTCCTTCTTATCTAACACTCGTCCTGTGTCATGATAAACCCTGAGAGCAGCCGTACCCTGCTAGGTGGTCGTCCTCCACCTCTTGATGGCCGTCCTCCATCATGCTCATCCGATGGCCGTCCCCATCGTTGATATTTAGCAGCCGTACCCTGCTAGGTGGTCGTCCTCCACCTTTTGATGATCGTCCTTCATCATTTTATCCAATGGCCGTCCCCATTGTTGATTTTTGGTTATCTGGCATTCGTCCTATGTCATGATAAACCCTGAGAGCAGCCGTCCCCTGCTAGGTGGTCATCCTCCACCTCTTGATGGTCGTCCTCCATCATGCTCATCCGATGGCCGTCCCCATCGTTGATATTTTCGGCAGCCGTACCCTGCCATGGTGGTCGTCCTCCACCTTTGATGGTCGTCCCCATCATAATTCCTTTATTCCCCAGCAGAGCAGCCGTCCCCTGCTAGGTGATTGTCCTTCACCTTTGATGGTCGTACCCCATCATCTGTTTATTTCATTTATTCTTTAACCCGATGGCCGTCCCCGTCGTGGCCCCTTTTCTTTTTTAGCCCGATGGCCGTCCCCATCGTTGGTTACTTTGCTTTATGAACTTGATGGCCGTCCCCGTCATGTTTCATTAATTCCCAGAGAATCTTACTTTATCTTGATGGCCGTCCCCATCATAATTTGATTTTCCCCAGCTAGTCGGCCGTCCCCGTCTTGGCTTTACCTTTTATCCCCAGCATGTCGGCCGTCCCCGTCATTGTTTTGTTTCCCGCACTTTACAATATACTTTATTTTCCTTTTACAATCTATATCCCTTTTCTTCTTCATTTTGTGAGTGCAAATTTTGGACTGTCTTTGGTATCCAACCACAAGTTATCTTGTTTGCCTGATAAGTCGTTGCTTACATCCTGCACAGCTAACTCATGTTTGAATAGGGGCAGCTGTAAACACCCCAAATTTTCCCTCACCCATTCACACCATGGCTTGTGATCATTTCATATGCATAAACACAATCATATCACCTCATATCTCATTTTTGATTCACTGCATAGATTCAAAGTCATCTGCACCTAGGGTTTGTGATCTGAGCAATCCAAGAGCCTCCTGAGCCACTCCAAAGGCCATCAATCACTTCAAAGGGGTCCATGTGTGTTTTTATATCATATTACATCCTCTCAAAGTCAAAAATGCAAAAGGATCACAAGAACTGAGATTGGTATGGAAGCAGAGCCAAGTTTGACTGCATAGTTGACCTAAAATTAGGGTTTTGGTTTCAGAGGCCATAACTCCAAATTTTTTGGTCATTCTTGTTTCCATTGGTCTCTATATGGTATAGGGAGTATGCATATCAAGTTTCATGAAGAAATTCCATGGGGAAGTCATCTGATCAAGAGTTGACTTTTCAGACAAGTCAGTGCAAAATCAGGGCATCTGAGGCCCCCAATGACCCAACCAATGGGCATTCTTCATCATTTTGAGTGTATTTGATCTTTATTTGATCATGGAAGAGGGTTGGAGTTCACAAAATCAAGAATTTGAAGTTTTTTTGCAAAGTTGACTTTTTTGGGCATAGTTGACTTTTCAAGAATATGTCATTTTATGTCATTTTTCAAGCCTTGATTCTTGATCCAAAAATGCTTCAAATGAGAAAACCTTGGTCATGAAAGTTGTAGAATACATTTTTCCCTTTTCAAAAAGTATAAGAACATGATCTAATTCTTCTTGGATCAAAAGTTATGGTGTGACAAAGTTGGCCAAAATCACTAATTTTCAAGACATGCCTCAAATGAGAAATTTGCAAAATCATGAACCAAGGCCATTTGTAACTTCTAGTTCACTTCAAACCAATGTACAAACATCACATGAGTTCTAAAAATCAGAATTGGACCAAAGTTTCTCATGATCATGGTTTGTATAACAAGACTTTTTCATGAAGTTCCAAAAGTAACCAAGTTGCAAAACCATCATGATGCTTCTTACCACTTGCTGCATTGGCCTTTGAACCACTCTAGCCTCCCATACACACCATGCTGCGCCAGCCCTAGCCATTGTACCAAGCTAGAACTCAAGCCATACTTCTCTTACAAAAAAGTTGACTTTTGGCAAAAGCAAACATCCCAATCACAGCAGGCCATGTCACATCCTCTGGCCAATTGGGATTGTTTATACTATCCTTTAGCAAGCTAAACATAAGAGGAAGCCAAGCTGAAACAGACCATAGCATCACATACACAAAAACACTCCATTTTGCATTTTCCTTCGAATCTGTCTCCACAGGTCTCAAACACTAAAACAAATCCCACTACTCATCTCACCATGTATTATGGATCACAAACCAACAAGATTCAAGCCTGAAACCAGCATGAACTGAGCTTCACCATTTCTCATCCTCAAAACCAGAACTCTTCGAATCCCTTTATCCAACCATCAAACACACCATTTTTCTTCACCAACAAGTCAAGCACACCTAAAGGAGCAAGAATCCACCATTGGAGTGGCCTGAAACCTCCCTATTCCTGACTGTGTTATCTGCTACACCAGAAGTATTCCTCTCAAATCAGCCATCCACAAGAGCTTTGAGGTGTCCCATTGAGCTCAGGAGAGTCAAAGAGGTCCATTTGCACACAAAGAAGGCCCTGGAAGCTCAATATTGAAGCTTTCCAGCTCAGGTATGAACATGAACACTTTCTCCCAAAGCTTGCATTTTAAGTTATAATATGATTGCTTATGTCTTGCTGATCATGGGGATGTTCTCAGAATTGGAAATGAGTGAGAGATGATCATTTTATGCTTCTCTGAAATTTCACCCGTGGATTTTGTTTTCTTCGATTTGCATGATTCTTGAGGTTTAAATGATGTTCGAGGGTGGATTCGTATCCTAGGATGTTAGAGGATCCTTTAGGTGTGTTTAATTTGTTGAGTGGTCGCCTGAATCATGTTTTAGGGTTTTGGGGTCGCCGGGGAAGATGACCGGAGCTTCTCTTCGGTCACCTGAATGTGGTTAGCCCTAATCTCAGGCCATTAGTTCCATTTGAATGTGAAGCGTAGGATTGCTTTGACCCGTTGACCTGCCGCGCGAATGAATGGCCCTGATCCTCTTGCTTTGCCCTAATCCACTTAGTTAGTTTAATTAATCCATAATTAAATTAATTAACTCAGATGCAATCCCAGCCGTCCAGATGCGCGCTGGTCAACATATTCAAATCCAGAATGAATCTCAGCCTCTCCTTCTGTTTACTTCTCCATTTATTTGTTTTTATTTCATTTCTTTTCATTTTATTTGCATAATTTATTAAAAATAGTAAAAATTGTCTAAAAATTATGAAACTTTTTCTAAAGAGTTTTATTAATTTTTAGGACACAAAAATATTTTTATTTTCATTTTTAGTATTTAAAAAGTATTTTTAAATATTTAAAAGATTATTTTTAATTGATTAATGGAAATTAATTTATTAAAAATACTTTTAGGTATTTAAAAATCATCAAAAAATTAATGAAATGTTCTAAGACATTTAGAAACATTGTCCAACCTTCAAACCAAATTTCTTTTTTGATCTTGATGCATTTTGAGAATTTTTCATTGAATTAAAATCATTTTTGTGCATTAATTTGATCCATAGTTCAAAAAATCATTTCTGCCTATTCATGAGGAGTTGGACATTGATTCTTCTTGCATTGCATTGTGTTTAGCATGTAGTTTTTGAGATAAAAAGGCCATGATTTGATCTTTCATTTTCATTTTTGTTTGGCATTTCTTTTGTTTGGGAACCCTAAAAACCCTAAAAAACTTGCGAAAATCATAACTTAAGATTGGTTAAGAGTTGAGACCTCTCCTTTGGGCAGTGGTTTAGTATGGGATTAGGGGGTCCTTTGTGTGGCATTTTCCATTTTTTATCTTAGGGTTTGCTTCTGGTTTTGGTTTGTGTTTGATGTTTGATTCATAAACCCTAATTTGGGCTTCCATATGCATCCATCTTGCATTCTCTTGCATACCATGACTTGCCATGACATTCCATGCTTCCATGTGATTCATTTGACATCATAAGACATATTGAAAGCATGTTTGATCATTGCATCTTGTATTTGCCATGTTGTATGCCATGTGCACTTCATAACTTTTCATGTATGTTCTTGGTTCTTAACTTGCTTCATTTGCAGTCATAAGCTTGTATGATCATCCACATGTGTTGCTTCTGGTTTGTAGCATCTCATAGAATCATTAGCATCATGTATATGCTTCTGGTTTTGTTTCTCATCATGTCATCTCATCCCATTTTGCATTGCATTGCATTCCTTTTCTAACCTTTCAGGTGGTAAGTGGCTTTGAGAAGTGAATTTGCCTTCACTTCTCATAACTTTCCTTTTCATCTCTCTTGCATCCATTGCTGCATTTTTATATGTGTTTGAGTTTGAGCTTGCTCATTCCTCTTCTTCTTACTTTTTTTCTTCAAGTGACTTGACTTCTTGAATGAAGCATGTTGCTTTGCTTCTCTTGATCCTTTCATCTGCTTCCTGGTGGTTCCATTGAAGATCTTCTCTTGAAAACCTCACAAACCTTAGGGACAACCAAGCATGACAATGATTAGGGTTTTGATTAGTACCCCTTCATAGTTTTACCTTTGTGTCTCTCTTGAGTCTTCTCTTCTCATCTCATAATCAGGGACTAAACCCTAAAGGCTTTAAGGCTTTGTGATTAAGCTTATACCTGCATCCTTCTCTTAGGATGGGGTGTATAACTTTAATCCTAAGTGTTAAACCCTTAATGTGTTTAAATCTCTTAATCAATTCACTTAATAATCATCAAGACATCACACTTGTAACTTGGGCCTTGCATTAGGGTTCTAATTCTTCCTTAATTGGTTAAGAAGGACTAACCCTAGTGTTAATGGACAAGTCCCCCTCAAGTTGTCTTACAAATCATAAAATTCACTTCATCATCATACCATTAAATAAAATCCACTTAACCAAAGGCTTGTTTTGTCATGAGCTTAATCCCTAGTCATGGATTAAGTTGAAGAGCATTCCTCAGCTTAAACATTCTCATCTATTATCCTTCTATTAGGATGGTGTAATGAGTCTGTTTAATCCCTGATTATGGCTTAATCTCATTCCTTAACACTAAACAAAAACAACAAAAACATCTAAATAATCACAAGTAGGTTAATGATCTTAATCCTACACCAAAGGTGATTAAGTGTGAGAATCTGACTTCACACTTAAGGTATTCTCATTACCCCTAATCAGAGGGAAGATGTGATGAGTTTACTAACCCATTGGTTTAGGCTTAAGCTCATTAACTTATGACAAATTCTCAAAAAGCAATAAAAGACTGAAAACTCAAAAAAACAAACAATAATCGTCTCCTCCGGGATTCTTTTCTCACCTCATTCACTCATAAACGAGAGCTCGCTTCTTCCGTCTAATGCAAGACAGTTTGCACCTGAGCCAGACAGGTCATACACTTGAGCATAGACAAGTAAGCAGTTCACAAGTCAATTCATCTTTCAGTCTCTTTGGGTCGAACTACGGTGTTCTGACTTCCTCATTGCACGAGAGGATACGTAGGCATAACTTAACGGTTATCGAACAAAAGTCTCTGTATATTCCCCCCTCCTTCCAGCCTCATTCTTTTAGCCTCATGATCTTGAGAATTTCACTCCCGTTCCTACACTGACACATCATTATACACTTCACTTCTTTTACACTGACACCTGTACATCTTTTCCAGCTCTTTTATACACAAATTGCACTGACACTACCCCTTTAAAACACAAATCTTCTAAGCGTGGATCCCGTCGAGTACGACGGACAATCTGGGTGCTAATACCTTCCCAGGTTGTAACCAACCCCCTTTCTCAGTCTCTCTGGTTCGCAACCGTCTTATCCATCTCTTTCTAGGTCTATGCAGCATTGCCTTTCCTCCGGGATAAAAATGCCTAGCTGGCGACTCTATTCATTCTCCAGTGAGTTCACGGCTGTGTGTTCTCACTGTCCCTCTCGCCGACCGTTCGCGTCTGTACCTTTATCTGGGCCTGTCCCATTTATCGGGAGCGACAAACAGGGGCAACCCCATTCTCCTTAGTCTATGGTATGGAGGCAGTTTTACCCATTGAGGTTCAGATCCCTTCCTTGAGAATCATGAAGGATGCAGGCTTGGATGAAGATGAGTGGATTCAGACTCGACTTGACCAGATAAATTTGATTGATAAGAAAAGGCTGGCAACTGTTTGTCACAGTCAGATGTACCAGAAACGGATGATCAAAGCTTTTAATAAGAAGGTTAAGCAAAAGGCATATCAGGCTGGTGACTTGGTAATCAAGCGTATCATATTACCACAGGGTGATCCTAGGGGCAAGTGGACTCCTACATATGAAGGACCATTTGTAGTCAAGAGGGTATTCTCAGGATGTGCCATGATTCTTACTACTATGGATGGTGAAGACTTCCCACAGCCCATAAACGCAGACATAGTTAAAAAATACGCATAAAAAGAGACCCGCTAGCTTGACTGGCCTAGGCAAAAATAAGGGCATCCCGGCAAACTAAAAGGGTTTAGGCAAAAATTAGGGATATATATATATATAAAAAATGTACACCCGGCAAGTCGAAAACCTGAAAGGGCGGCTTGGGCAAAAAAAGGGTATCCCGGTGGATTGAAAACCTGAAAGGGAAATCCAGGAAAAAGTTAGGGATTAAAGCGTATGACTATGTCTCGTTTGGATCACTCATATAGCCCCAACCAGTTGTGTTACCTGACTCAAGATCAAAAAGATAAAGTTCAGTCCAATCGCTTCCGTCTCAAAAGCAGAAGATGAGATACTTGAAGATAATGGCAATAGTGGAATTGAAACTCAATAGGATTATTTTTTACATAACTGTTTTTGTTTTGTAAAACTTTTATGAAGAATTCCTCTTACTAGGATTTCTGTCTCCTTGTACAAACTTACCTGTGTATAGGCTACTTTCTAAAAATAAATAAAATCTCGTCTTTGAATCCAGATTTACTTTTACCCTATTTACCTAAACGAAAACGTCCATTGGTTATGTTTGAATGTATGTATGCTTTTGAATATGATTGATGTTTACCAGAAATGCATAAAATGCAGTAATAGTATTTACTAAAGACGAACGACGGTAGGAATTTAATGAAGCTTCGCCGGTTCATCCCCACAAGATAATCACAAATTCCCAGCAGATTAAATCTATCTTTATAGATACTTCGAGTAACATCTCCCCTTAGATTTATGTTCATCTCTTTTATCCTCATTCAAGATACTCAAGAATTTATTCCTTCAATAAAAACACGACGAACGAAGACGAGAGGTTATAAGTATTATACTATCAAACAAGACGGGAACGAAGTCTTCATACTCCTCAGTAACGAACCAGGATTTATTTTCCCTAGCCAGAAGTTGTTATACAGAGATACCCAGACGCTTCTAGCTACATGATTCATACATACATCATTTACAACATATCACAGCATACGCATCCATAATACATATGACATTTTTACTTAAGTGCATCATGCCATACATGCATACATATTGCATAAACTAACCTTTTCTTTTCAGGATAGTTGCAGGCAGATAAACACTATCAACAATTTGAAACAGTTCAGAGACGATCTATACGAAGATCTAGTACTGACACTTAATTCAGAGATAATCGCTACGAAGATTCATTTCTGATGATCAATACTCAAGTTGTCCTTGGAAGGGTACGTAAATGATCTATACGAAGATCTAGTGCTTAATCCAGGGTATTTCCAGAGGTGATAATCGTTACGAAGATTTATTTCCGATGGTCAACTATCTTTGGGATAGCGTGTAAATGATATATACGAAGATCTAGCACTTAATCCAAGAGATTCTTTCAGAAGAAGTTCAGGAGTGATCGTCACGAAGATTTAATCCTGATATTCTTTCTATCCCTGGGATGGTATATAAATGGTCTATACGAAGATCTATTACCTAATCCAGGATATTTCCAGAAGAGATAATCGCTACGAAGATTTATTTCTAATGGTCTATTCAACAGTTCATCTTTGGATGGTACATAAAGGATCTATACGAAGATCTTGTACTTAGCCCAGGATATCACCAAAAGCAATTCAGAAAAGATCGCCACGAAGATTTGATTCTGATGCTTAAATTAAAGTATGTTCCTAAAGATGGTTCAGAGCCGATCTATACGAAGATCTAAGCACTGACATTTAATGAAGGATATTCTTTTTCCCTAGAGATAATGCAGAGGCGATCTATACGAAGATCTATTGTTGACATTCAACTTAAACCATGTTACAGGAATGACTCAGAGACAGCCTATACGAAGACCTAGTACTGATATTCAGTAACAACCTTTTGATACTATCACCTTCTGATATTATGGATGGCATCTATAAGCCCATCTCCATCTCCTATGAGTGGCATCTTTAAGCCCATTCAAGCATATATAACCAATCAACAGTGTTACTTTATGCACCGGCGAGTGCAAATTTTTGGGCTTTTGTGTTCAATCCCCTTCAACCTTCCAAGTCACGAATGGCACACAGGCCAATCTAACTCCTCAGGTTTCAGAAAATTGAACACGGGCAGCTGTTGCACCCCAAAATGTTCCCTCCCCTAATCAAGGCATTATGTACCAAGGATCCTCTCAAGGTTCACAAGGTTCACAAGGTTCACAATTAGTCAGAAAGTTTGACAATTCCCTCAGACAAAGCATCCTCCTAAGCAATGTATCCTAAACTAGGGTTTTGAATTTCATCAGGCTAAATGGACTTCCAAGATTTCAAGTGAGCTTCATAGCATCCTATATGTCTTCAAGAATCCCTATGTCAAGTTTCAAGGCTCTCCCAAAAGGTTAGCCCAGTCAAATGATTAGATAGGCTAAAATCAGTCAAAGTAGTTAAAAAGTCAAACTGAGGTCAACTGTGGTCAAACCAAAGTCAAACTTCATGATTTTTTTCCAACATCAAGTTTATGAAGTAAAATTCATCATTTGATCAAGGTTTGATCATGATTCATCAAGGAGATTTCAGATCATCAAGAATCAGGAGTTTCTAAATTAGGGTTTTCATAGGAAAAGTCAACTGAACTTTGACCAGCCATAACTTTCACTTGCTTCATCAAAAATTTCCCATCGAAAGTTCATTTTGAAGGAAATTTAATTCTCTACAACTTTGTGTCTCACAAGCCAAGCCTAAAAATGCTTCATTTGGAAGGTATGAGCTAAGACATTATAGGTCATTTCAAAAGTCAACAAAAAGTCAACATCTTCCAAAGGGCATAACTTGAAAATGGTAAAAGATATGGACATGAGACCAAAGAGGTTTTTTAGAGGACTCTTTAAGCTTTCCAAAATGTCCAAGAACACCTCCATAGCCTTAAAATTGAGGGAGTTATGTCTTTGCAAAGTTGGGAAATTTTTGGGAGGTTTGTGAAGCAAATGAAGTCTTAAAACCAAATTATGCCAAATGGGCCTACCAAATTCCAATCCAATCTCAAGGATAAGGTCATACACGACCCATTGACTATTTTTCCATATTTTTATGTTTTATATTTTATTATTTTGGATTTTATTTAATAAAATTCAATTTTAATGAAAATAAAATATAAAAAGTCAATCTAAAAATCTGATTTTTGTTCTAGAATGATTGAAATATCATTTAAAGATGATTGAGAGGATCAAATTTCGTGTAAAGTCTCTAAGGCATGAAAATATTTAATTTTTCTCACTTTTGGAATCATATCTTTCTTCAATCTCAAGTTATCCAAAAGCCCAAAGAAAGAACATATTTTTTGACCTAAATCACTTCTATTATAAGTATGCAACACAAGACAAGCATAAAGGGAGGAAAAATAGGATTCAAAGATCACTCACCAACTTCATTTCTCACAAAAAATTCAAATTCGGATTGGCTAATTTTGTTGCTTTGCAGATGATCCAAAGGTTGGAAATTCTTTCCGGACCATCTCTGAACCTCTTTGCATCATTATTATCATCAAAATCGTGCCATAACGAGCTAACCGAATCATTTTTTCCCTTCATATTCATGTTTTCAATTCTCTTAATCAAAGCAGTTTCAATTGTTTTTGCTTGTGTAGTATGATTTAATGAAGCCAAGATCGTTTCTGGGCAATTAGAATTGAGTTTTAATGTAGGATACGATGAACACCATGTTTAGGGTTCGTTAACTTCCAAATTGGGGATGATGATCAAAACGTGATTTCAGTTGGAATTGAGTAGATAATTGGATCTAGCATGCTTTGCTTGATTGATTGGCATCATTAGAATGAATTTATTCATCGAATAATGTTATTTTTGAACTGCAGGACCTCTAGTGACGCGTGAAAACCGTCACTAAAAGTTATAGTGACGGAAGAACTGTAGGTAAAACCTAATACGACGACCAGAGGAAGAAGAAGATCTTGGCGCGCATTTCTAATATTTGAAATTCGTTTATTTTATAATTTTTGTTTTCCGTTTCTTTGTCACACGCAGGTGCGTGTCCTAGTGGCCAGAACTATGCTTGTAGACCTGGGGGGAGCGAGTTCGATTCCCAGCTTCCCCCCCCCCCTTATTTTGGGCAATTTTCTTCCTTTCTTTTTCTTTTAATTTATTTGTTTTTATTATTATTAATTCTAATTAATCCTAATTAATTAATTAATTAACCTACTAACTATTTTAACTTTTAAACAATTTCATAAATATCTTTTTAATCCTTTTCTTTAAATAATTTTTTTTACAACAAAAATTTAGTTTTTAAGTTTTTTTTATTAATTTTGTAATTAATTTATAATTAATTTAATAACTAGGGTTTAATCGATTTTAATTTTAATTCTGATTTTTCTAACCCTAATTTTTAACATAACCCTAATATTTCTTTCTTAACCCTAATTTAATTTATTTTCATTTATTTTGTTTTATCACTTAAATAATTTTATTTTATTTATTTATTTAGCCTTATTTAAATTATTAGAAAATTGTATAGGCTTAATATCCTTGTAATTTACTTTTCTGTCTGATTATTTTTGTAACTTCCCATAAGCCATGTAATAGAGTAGATTTTATATTTCCGTATTTTATTTATTTTATTGTAATTGCTATGGTTAGTAATTTTAGGGTGTGTATAACCTAAATTTAATTAAAATTAATTTAGAAAATTTAAAAAGATAAATATTTGAACATGAACACTCACACACGTAAGTCGATCTTTGATCGCCATCTTGCACTTTCTAGGGTTACCTCTCATGTTGCCTATCTCAAAAGGTCAAGTAAGGTGTCTTAAGCAAAGTCCTTTCACAAATATCATCAAGTCCCTTTAGTTTATAAGATCAAGTCCCTTCGAGGTTGCCTACGATAAATGATCTTGTCCCTTCGAATAAAAGATGATAAGTCCCTACGAATTGCTAAAGACGCCTTACAGTTGCCTATATTTAGATGTCCCTACACATGTCCCTTATAAAATCCAAGGTAATGACTACCTATTCCTTAATAATAGGTATAGTCTTACCATTGAAAGAACAAAAGAACAGTAAAGATTCAATATAGGGTAGGTTTCTCTTAATTACTTGCTCACACCTTTCAAAATACTCTTCACACCACACTTTTCAAACAAATTTTCAAAAAAAAACAAGTCTTTGTATACATCCATACGAGGATCATTACAAAGTACTTAGAAAGTTTCTAATCACACACTACACCTTTTCAAAACAATTTAAAGTGAGCTAAGTAACTAAGAGCCCATGGATAACCATGGATATAAAGGGTGCTAACACCTTCCCTTTGTATAACCTACCCCCCGAACCCAAAATCTTTTTAAGGTCTTTCCTGTTCTTTTATGTCCTTTCCTTTTGGATATAATAAAAGTCGGTGGCGACTCTTGCTATCCGCAACATTTATAGAAAGTCAGTTCTCCCACCGTGTTACAGGCCCACGTGCCAGCATGCACAGAAAATAAAGAATTGAATTAAAACTGCATAACATAACAGCCCATAAGGCAAAAGTAACAGAATTCCCGGTAGGGTACAAGTCTTCCAAAAGAAAAATACAACCAAGATTCCTACAACATGTCTGTAGGTAATCCAAATACTGAGAAAACAAACTAGAAAGTAAGACTGCTGCTTGAAGACTCTGATCCTCCCTCACTAAGTGCCAGCTCAGACCTAGCCTTCTTGATTCCAGCCATCAATTTGAGGTCTTCAATCTCCTTAAGTGCTTCTTCTAAGGCTTGCTGACTCTTCACCAATTGTTGAGTCTTCTCTCTTCGGATCTTGTGGGCTAGCTCCCACTCTTCCTTCTTGGCAGTTAACTGTGATTCATAGAACTCTTCCTTTTCTTTATATTTCTTCTGATTTTGTTTCCTCTGATCTTGTGACCAAGCGAGAGATTGTTTGGCTTCTCTAAGGGTCTTCCGGGTCTTTCTGAATTCTTCCTCTTTCTTAACATCCATTAGACCTCTGCTTTGAAAGTAAGCTTCTCTTTCCGCAAACTCTTTCTCCTCAGTCTCCTGAGCCATCTGCATCTTCTTCAGCTTCTCTTCCAAAGATGTCTTGGAATGAGCCATCTGATGATACCGGCTAGTCATCTCTTGCAGCTGAGCTTCTACCTTCTTGTAGTCTTCTAAGGGAACAGTAGTATCAGGCTCAGTTACTGGAGGAACTGGAGGGGAAAATGGCAGCAATACCATCCTAGCCCTATTCTTCAGCCAAGCCTCGTACTCCGGAAAAGTTTGATTGTTACACTTTCCAAAGCTAGCCACTCTTTCTCCTTTGATGCACTTCCAAGCTCCAGTAGCTTTTCTCACCAAAGGCATATTGTCCTTCACCGGGAAATAGAATGTAGGGTCCAATTTCAACTCTTCTGGGACCTCTCTCAAAGTATACCCTAACTGTCTCCTCAACAAGATCGGGTTGTAATTGATTCCCCCAGTCACTCCCAACAGAGGTACATTGAGGTAACTCCCACAACTGGTGATGAAACATGTACCTTGAAGCCTCTGAGTAATCCATCTAACATCTTTAGCAACCAACTTCTCCGGCTTCTGAGCCCACACCAAAGTATGATCACCAAACACTCCAGTACTAGGCAAGTGCCTCATAAACCACATATGGAACAAAGGAGCACAACAGCGCACTAAACCTCCCCGTTTCTTTTCAGTCTTATAATGCACCGAGTAATACAAATCTCCCAGCAACGTAGGCACATGATTCTTCAGCAAGAATAGATGGATGGCATTCATGTCTATGAATTTCTCCATGTCTGCAAAAATAATGATGCCATAAATAGAGAGAGACAGAATGGCACACACAGAATCCCACTCTTCTTTAACAGCCAGTTCTTCAACCTTCTTCACTAAAGCCTCCAAAGAGAAGCCAAATACACCCCCTTTAATAATAGTCAGAGAATCTACAACAGAAGGGCTCAAATAAAGAGCCTTGGAAATTGCTTCAAGTGTAGGTCTAACTGTCACTCCCGATAAATGGGGAATGGCCCAAATAAAGGTACAGACGCGAACGGTCGGCGAAAGGGACAATGAGAACACACAGCCATGAACTCACTGGAGATGAATAGAGTCGCCAGCTAGGCATTTTTATCCCGGAGGAAAGGTAATGCTGCATAGACCTAGAAAGAGATGGATAAGACGGTTGCGAACCAGAGAGACTGAGAAAGGGGGTTGGTTACAACCTAGGAAGGTATTAGCACCCAGATTGTCCGCCGTACTCGACGGGATCCACGCTTAAAAGATTTGTGTTTTAAAGGGGTAGTGTCAGTGCAATTTGTTTGTAAAATAGCTGGAAGAAAATGTACAGGTGTCAGTGTAAAGGAAGTGTAAAGTGTATAAATGATGTGTCAGTGTAGGAACAAGAATAAGATGCTCAAGATCATGAGGCTTAAAAAATAATGCTGGAAGGAGGGGGAATATACAGAAACTTTTGTTCGATAACTGTTAAGTTATGCCTACGTATCCTCTCGTGCAATGAGGAAGTCAGAACACCGTAGTTCGACCCAAAGAGACTGAAAGATAAATTGACTTGTGAACTGCTTACTTGTCTATGCTCAAGTGTATGACCTGTCTGGCTCAGGTGCAAACTGTCTTGCATCTGACGGAAGAAGCAAGTTCTCGTTTGTGAGTGAATGAGATGAGAAAAGAATCCCGGAGGAGACGATTATTGTTTGTTTTTGTGTTTTCAGTCTTTTATTGTTTTTGGATTTTGTCATAAGTTAATGAGCTTAAGTCTAAACCAATGGATTTAGTAAACTCATCACATCTTCCCTCTGATTAGGGGTAATGAGAATACCTTAAGTGTGAAGTCAGCTTCTCACACTTAATCACCATGGAGTAGGATTAAGATCATTAACCTACCTGTTGATTACTTAGATGTTTTTATGGTTTTTTTTGTTTAGTGTTGAGTAATGAGGTTAAGCCATAATCAAGGATTAAACAGACTCATTACACCATCCTAATAGAAGGATAATAGATGAGAATGTTTAAGCTGAGGAAAACTCCTCAACTTAATCCATGATTAGGGATTAAACTCATGACAAAACAAACCTTTATTATATGGATTTTATTTAATGATATGATGATGAAGTGAGTTTTATGATTTGTAAGACAACTTGAGGGGGACTTGTCCATTAATACTAGGGTTAGTCCTTCTTAACCAATTAAGGAAGAATAAAACCCTAATGCAAGGCCCAAGTTACAAGTGTGATGTCTTGATACTTATTAAGTGAATTGATTAAGATATTTAAACACATTAAGGGTTTAACACTTAGGATTAAAATTATATACTCCATCCTAAGAGAAGGATGCAGGCATAAGCTTAATCACAAAGCCTTAAAGCCTTTAGGGTTTAGTCCCTGATTATGAGGTGAGAAGAGATGACTCAAAAGAGACACAAAGGTAAGACTAAGAGGGGAAACTAATCAAAACCCTAATCATTGTCATGCTTGGTTGTCCCTAAGGTTTGTGAGGTTTTCAAGAGAAATCTTCAATGGAACCACCAGGGAGCAGATGAAAGGAGCAAGAGAAGCAAAGTGACTTGCTTCATTCAAGAAGTCAAGTCACTTGAAGAAAGAAAGGTGAGAAGAAGAAGAATGAGCAAGCTCAAACTCAAACACAAACAAAAATGCAGCAATGGATTCAAGAGAGATGAAAAGAAAAGTTATGAGAAGTGAAGGCAAATTCACTTCCCAAAATCACTTACCACCTGAAAGGTTAGAAAAGAAATGCAATGCAATGCAAAATGGGATGAGATGACATGATGAGAGACACAACCAGAAGCACATATGTGATTCTAATGATGCTATGAGATGCTACAAACATGAGGCAGCACATGGAAATGGACATACAAGTTTATGAATGCAAATGAAGCAAGTTAGGAACCATGAACATACATGAAAAGTTATGAAGTGCACATGACATACAATATGGCAAATACATGATGCAATGACCAAACATGCTTTCAATATGTCTTATGATGTCAAATGAATCAAATGGATGCTTGAAATGTCATGGCAAGTCATGTTATGCAAGAAGATGCAAGATGGATGCATATGAAAGCCCAAATTAGGGTTTATGAATCATACATCAAACACAAACCAAAATCAGAAGCAAACAACCTTACAAAAAATTGAAAATGCACTCAAAGGACCCCTAATCCTATACTAAACCAATGCCCAAAGGAGAGGTCTCAACTCTTAACCAACTTCAAGTTATGATTTTACAAGTTTTTTAGGGTTTTAGGGCTCCTAAACAAAAGAAATGCCAAACAAAATTGAAAATGAGAGATCAAAACATGTCCATTTAATCTCACAAACTACATGCTAAACACAATGCAATGCAAAAAGAATCAATGTCCAACTCTTCATGGATAGGCAGAAATGATTTTTTGAACCTTGGATCAAAATAATGCACAAAAATGATTTTAATTCAATGAAAAATTCTCAAAATGCATCAAGATCAAAAAAGAAATTTGGTTTGAAGGTTGGACAATGTTTCTAAATGTCTTAGAACATTTCATGAATTTTTTGGTGATTTTTAAATACCTAAAAGTATTTTTAATAAATTAATTTCCATTAATCAATTAAAAATAATCTTTTAAATATTTAAAAATACTTTTTTAATGCTAAAAATAAAAACAAAAATATTTTTGTGTCATAAAAATTAATGAAACTCTTGAGAAAAAGTTTCATAATTTTTAGACAAGTTTTGCTATTTTAAATAAATTGGACAAATTAAATTAAAAGAAATGAAATAAAAAATGAAATAAAAGAAAGTAATCAGAAGGAGAGGTTGAGATTCGTTCTGGGTTCAAAGGGTTTGACTGGGCGCGCATCTGGACGGCCCAGATTCAAACCTCCCTAATTCTAATTAATTAATTATTAATCCATAATTAAATCTTAATGAAATGATCCAGGCCCTCCAATCACGCGGGGGAAACACAATCCATTGGCTCACATTCAAACCTGGTGCCCTAACCCTAATTAGCAGTTAATGACTTTCAGGATGCCGGAGAAGACTTCCGGTCGTCTTCTCCGGCCAGCACCCTCCCTGAAAAATGCTAACTCTCACCCTAGCTCACTAAAACCTAATTTTCTTGCCCAGAAATCATCCCCACACATCATAGAACAAGAATCCACAGCCAAAACAAATTTATTTTACATAACAAAGCTGAATCGAAGCAAAAGGGGTTTAGGTCAAAAAATTTCAGGAACACCATACATGCTCAAAACTCAATGATTTTCGAAACCAAACATATCATCATGACCAGTGGAACATAGAGAACCAATTAAGAACTTAAAAACGAGTTCCTGGGAAAAATGTTCATGAAGCTCACCTGAACTGGAGCTTTGATCTCTGGCACCTTCTGGCTAGTTCTTTGGCTCAAACAGGTCCCAATGATCCCCCTTTGAAGCTTTGGATAATTGGTTGGAGTTTAAACAGCCTCCTGAGTGAGTTTGCAGAAGCTCTGACCAAGGGAGTGTGAAAATCGTGTTTGTGATATGGAGGGTCTTAGGCCAAAACAAGGGTTGGTTTCTGGTCCATGAAGCAAGGTGAGTTGATTGGTGAAACTTGTTTGGATGTTTGTGAGTTGAGCAGAGAGATTCGAATGGTTTTGCTCTTGGGAGTGAAAATGGAGAAGTGGTGTTCTTGCTTGGTTCAGGCCCAAGTCTTGTTGGTTTAGGCTCAGTGAAGCAAGGTGATTTGATCTATGGAAATGGTTTTTGTGTTTGTGTGTTGTGGAAGATGATTCGAAGGCTTTTGCTTGAGGGAGTGCTTTTGTGAATGCTGTCTTGTGTGTTGTTTCAGCCTTGCTTGTTATGTGTTATGGCCAGCATTTGATCCACATAAACAAAGCCTATTGGTCAGTTGATGTGACTTGGCCTGCTGTGATAGGTAGGTCACCTTTTGCAAATTGTCAACTTTGGTGTAAGGAAAGCATGGGCTTGGTTCTAGGCTAGTACAAGTACATGGACTGGCGCAGCATGGTGAGGTGAGATGATATGGCTGGTTCAGCATCCAAGAAATCAAGTGGGTGAGATGTGATGATAGTTTTTGCAAGTTGCTTACTTTTGAAACTTCATGAAAATGCCTTGTTATACAAACCATGAACATGTGATCTTTTGGTCCAATTCTGATTTTTAGGACTTATGTGATGTTTGTACATTGGTTTGAAGTGAACTAGAAGTTACATTTTGCCTTGGTTCATGATTTTGCAAATTTCTCATTTGAGGCATGTCTTGAAAATTAGTGATTTTTGCCAACTTTGTCACACCATAACTTTTGATCCAAAGTGAATTAGGTCATGTTCTTGTACTTTTTGGAAAGGGAAAAATGTATTCTACAACTTTCATGACCAAAGTTTTTCCATTTGAAGCTTTTTTGGATCAAAAATCAAGGCTTGAAAAATGACCTAAAATGACATATTCTTGAAAAGTCAACTATGCCCAAAAAAAAATCAACTTTGCAAAACTTCAAATTCTTGAATTTTGTGAACTTCAACCTTCTTCCATGATCAAATAAAGATCATATACACTCAAAATGATGAAGATCACCCCTTGGTTGGGTCATTGGGGGCCTCAGATGCCCTGATTTTGCACTGACTTGTCTGAAAAGTCAACTCTTGATCAGATGACTTCCCCATGGAATTTATTCATGAAAATTGATATGCATACTCCCTATACCATATAGAGACCAATGGAAACAAGAATGACCAGAAAATTTGGAGTTATGGCCTCTGAAACCAAAACCCTAATTTTAGGTCAACTATGCAGTCAAACTTGGCTCTGCATCCATACCAATCCCAGTTCTTGTGATTCTTTTGCATTCTTGACTTTGAGAGGATGTAATATGATACTTTAACACACATGGATCCCTTTGAAGTGATTGGTGGCCTTTGGAGTGGCTCAAGAAGCTCTTGGATTGCTCAGATCACAAACCCTAGGTGCAGATGACTTTGAATCTATGCAATGAACCAAAAGTGTAATATGAGGTGATATGATTGTGTTTATGCATATGAAATGATCACAAGCCATGGTGTGAAAGGGTGAGGGCAAATTTGGGGTGTTTACAGCTGCCCCTATTCAAACATGAGTTAGCTGTGCAGGATGTAAGCGACGGCTTAACAGGCAAACAAGATAACTTGTGGTTGAATACCAAAGACAGTCCAAAATTTGCACTCACAGAATGAAGAAGAAAAGGGATAAAGATTGCAAAGGGAAAATAAAGTATATTGTAAAGTGTGGGCGACGGAGAACGACCGTCGAGCAGAGGACGACTGCTGGGTAAATAGTAGTGACGGGGACGGCCGACATGCTGGGGATAAAAGGTAAAGCCAAGACGGGGACGGCCGACTAGCTGGGAAAAGTAAGATATTATGATGGGGACGGCCATCAAGATAAAGCTGTAAAATTCTCTGGGGATTGATGAAACATGACGGGGATGGCCATCAGGTTCATAAAGCAAGGTAACCGACGATGGGGACGGCCATCGGGCTAAAAAGAAAAGGAAAAGGGACCACGACGGGGACGGCCATCGGGTTAAAGAATAAATGGAATAAACAGATGATGGGGTACGGCCATCAAAGGTGAAGGACGATCACCTAGCAGGGTACGGCTGCTCTGTTGGGGAATAAAGAAATTATGATGGGGACGGCCATCAAAGGTGGAGGACGACCACCTGGCAGGGTACGGCTTCCGAAATTATCAACGATGGGGACGGCCATCGGATGAGCATGATGGAGGACGACCATCAAGAGGTGGAGGACGACCACCTAGCAGGGGTCGGCTGCTCTCAGGGTTTGTCATGACATAGAATGAATGTCAGATAACCAAAATCAACAATGGGGACGGCCATCGGATAAAATGATGAAGGACGATCATCAAAGGGTGGAGGACGACCACCTAGCAGGGGACGGCTGCTAAAATCAACGATGGGGACGGCCATCGGATGAGCATGATGGAGGACGACCATCAAGAGGTAGAGGACGACCACCTAGCAGGGTACGGCTGCTCTCAAGGTTTATCACAACACAGGACGAGTGTTAGATAAAAAAGAAATTCGTTGGCGATTTACTGGGGAGTAGTAAACACGGACGAGTGTTTACATCCAAGAAACAAAAGGTATAAGTGTTTGGTATTGTGTATAGATTAAAGATGCGGACGAGTATCAACTGGTTAACAGAGAACACGGACGAGTGTTGAATCTGAAGGGACTCTTCTGGGGAAAAGTAGATACAGACGAGTATCTAAATTTAAGAGGACATAAGTGTTTGACACAGTGTATGGATTAAAGATGCGGACGAGCATCCTTAAGGTCATGATACGGACGAGTATCATGTAGAAACAAACTTTAGACGCGTGTTCTGAGATGATGGTACGGACGAGTACCAACGAGTTAACAAAGAACAAGGACTAGTGTTGAATCTGAGGGGATATATAAGGTATATACAGGATACGGACGAGTATCTGTATGAATGTAACATGAGTAATGAGTATGAGTATTGCATAGATGAGTGTTTATCTGCTGGGGAGGGTGACACGGACGAGTGTCAAGAGAAAAATAATAGTATCAACAAGTATATGGGTTGCAAAAGTGTAAGCGGCTGCGCTGGGGATATGACACGGACGGGCGTCAAAGGATTGTGTATATAGGTATATATGAGTGCAAAGAGGATGTCTTCGGCTTTCTGCTGGGGTTTGACACGGACGGGTGTCAGGAAGTATCTGTAATACGGGCGTGTTGTTTGCAAAGAGTGTTCAGGTGACTTTACTGGGGAAAGATGGCACGGACGGTGTCAAAAATGAGTATATATACTGGTGTTTGTGGATTGTGAGGCAACTGCTTTTGCTGGGGACTTTGGTGGGATTTTTCTGCACATTAATGAGCTGTCATTATTCACAAGTGCTGATTCAAAACATGGCTTATGATTATGCTATGTGTTTGATTTTTTGCCGTAATGCTCCGTATTAAAACGGAATGCTACGCTTTGTGGGTAAATATGATGCGAAATGCTATGATTGTGCAAAGGTACCAAACCGGGATCCGGGTCCCGTTGCCGCGAAGATCTTTGATCGATCTGTTCGAAATGGACATCCCAGCTGGGGGTGAGATCATTGGTAGATCTGATGAGATGTATCTGCTTGGGGATTCGGGTCACTGAGAGACCTATTCCAATAACTGAGAGACCCAGCTGGGGTTTGTAGAAGCTTTCTTCACTCTGTTGTGATCTTCTATGCGCTGCTCTTCTGGATAGAGGCTGGAACTCTGTGGGGAGATAGCTCTCTGACTTTTGTACCCGACTGAGAATGACAACTTGGCTGGGTAGAAAGAGAAATCATTGAGATTTCCCTAGGGATTCTGCTGAAGTAGATTCTTGACTCAGCCGGGGATATGGGCGCCTTTTGTAATGCCTGGCAACTCTGATGAGGAGGAGTAATAAGTGGCAGACTCAGCTGGGAGGAGTCATGAAAGGCAACTCGGCTGGGGAGAGAGCACTTTGGGTGCTAAAATTGAATGTTGGTTTGCCAGCTTTCTGGGATGAAGCTTACATGCTCCAAGTTGCGTTCTGGATACCTGCAATCCTGAAAAAGATAGAGAAACGCACAAGATAATCCCGAGGTATCCCTTACTGGATTTCGTCATAGGAGTTAGGCACTTCTGAGAGTAAGTATATTTCCTGCAAGCATGTTTCTGTCTGAAGATAAACATCTGTATTTTATGCAATCAGTTTCCTTTAGAGATCAGACATTTTTTGAAAATAAATGAAAATGTACAATACGAGACATGACTGAAAATCTGATTTATTAATTCATATGCCCTGAATTGGCGAGATACAGTCAAAGAAACAAATCCCCTGGAATGAGGAGATATGTTACAAATTAAGAAACAAAATGCTGGCAATGTTGATGACGCTTTAAGGAGCTTCCTCTTCACTATGACTCGTATGACTTTTTGACGTTCTTCTCATCTTGCTTTCTGAAGAATATCGGTTCTGATTGAAGCTTGATCCTTTTGAAGCTTACCAAGTTGTAAACGATACAGACGAATTCGGAATGCAGTTGTTCGCTTATTCCCTTATTTTGCATGGATCGCCCTTTCGGGTTTTCGAGCCATCGGGATACCCATTTTTGCCTGAGCTGTCCAATGCGGCTTTTCAACTCAGCGGGTGTACATTTTTTTGTTTATTTTCCCTTATTTTTTCCCGAGTCTTTATTCTGTTTTTGACTCGCCGGGATGCCCTATTTTATCCTGGACTTACATTCTGTTTTTGTGTCCAGCGGGTCATTTTATGCGAAGTATTTTTTAACTGCATCTGAATTCACAGGGGACGGGAAGTCTTCACCATCCATGGTGCTGAGCATCAGTGCTCCACCAGAGAAAACTTTCTTTACCACAAATGGTCCTTCATAGTTTGGAGTCCATTTGCCCCTGTGGTCTGTATGAGGAGGGAGGATTCTTTTCAGCACAAGATCTCCCACTTGATACTCTCGGTGCCTGATTTTCTGATCGAAGACTCTCTTCATTCTTTTCTGATACAACTGCCCATGACAGATTGCAGCCAATCTCTTCTCTTCAATCAGACTCAGTTGTTCGTATCGGGACCTGACCCATTCTGCTTCGTTCAGCTTAACATCCACCAATACTCGTAGGGAGGGTAATTCAACTTCAACCGGTAGGACTGCCTCCATACCATAGACAAGTTGATACGGTGTTGCCCCAGTGGATGTTCTGATTGACGTGCGGTACCCATGCAAGGCAAATGGTAGCATTTCGTGCCAGTCTTTGTAAGTGACTACCATCTTTTGCACAATCTTCTTGATATTTTTATTTGCTGCCTCAACAGCGCCATTCATCTTTGGCCTGTAAGGAGAAGAATTGTGATGTTGAATCTTGAAGTCCCGGCATAGCTCAGCCATCATTTTGTTGTTTAGATTGGAACCATTGTCAGTAATGATTCGCTCGGGAACTCCATATCGACAGATGATATCTCTCTTTAGAAATCTGGCTACCACTTGCCTTGTAACATTTGCATAAGACGCTGCTTCGACCCACTTGGTGAAATAGTCGATGGCAACCAGGATGAATCTGTGGCCGTTTGAAGCAGTCGGTTCAATCTTGCCGATCATGTCAATGCCCCACATGGCAAAGGGCCATGGTGAAGACATTATATTCAAAGGATTTGGAGGCACATGCACCTTATCTGCATAAATCTGACATTTATGGCATTTTCTGGCATAGGCACAACAATCGGCATCCAATGTGATCCAGTAATAGCCCGATCTTAGCAATTTCTTAGCCATGGCATGCCCCCCTGCATGGGTACCAAAAGATCCTTCGTGCACTTCATGCATTAACAAGTCTGCTTCTGCCTTATCAACACATCTGAGGAGTACCATATCAAAGTTCCTTTTGTATAAAGACCCATCAGTATTCAGAAAGAAACTACCAGCAAGCCTTCTCAAAGTCTTCTTATCATTGGAAGATGCCCCAGGTGGGTATGTTTGATCTTCTAAGAAGCACTTAATGTCATGGAACCAAGGCTTATCATCTTTAACAACATCTGCTACGAACACATATGCTGGTCTGTCTAATCTGGACACTGAAATCTGAGGTACAAAGTTGGCAGCTTGAACTTTGATCATGGATGAAATGGTAGCCAGGGCATCTGCAAACTGATTCTCGTCCCGAGGGATATACTCAAGCTTGACTGTTGTAAAGAAAGTCAATAACCTCCTCGTATAATCCCTGTAAGGTATCAGATGATCCTGGTGGGTGTACCATTTTCCGTTGGTTTGATTGACTACCAGAGCTGAATCTCCGAATACAGTTAATGTCTTGATCCTGAGGTCAATGGCTTCCTCAAGACCCATAATGCAAGCTTCGTATTCAGCTTCGTTGTTAGTGCAGTTGAAAGTGAGCTTTGCCGAGAAAGGCATGTGAACCCCTTTAGGTGTAATGAGTACTGCACCAACACCACGACCATTCATGTTAACAACCCCATCAAACATCATAGTCCATTCTTCTTCCGGGTCAGGCCCTTCAGTGTGAACAGGCTCTTCATGATCTTTTGATTTTATGAACATGATGTCTTCATCAGGGAAGTCAAATCTCATAGGCTGGTAGTCATCAATGGGTTGCTCAGCAAGATATTCAGATAGTACACTGCCCTTGATAGCTTTCTGAGATGTGTACTGGATGTCATACTCTGTAAGAATCATTTGCCATCTTGCAACCCGTCCGGTAAGAGCTGGCTTCTCAAATATGTACTTAACTGGGTCCATCTTTGAGATCAACAAAGTAGTGTGGGTCAGCATATACTGTCTCAGTCGGCGAGCAGCCCACGCTAAAGCACAGCAAGTTTTCTCGAGCAGTGAATAACGTTGTTCACAGTCGGTAAACTTTTTACTTAGGTAGTATATTGCATACTCTTTTCGACCAGACTCGTCATGCTGGCCCAGCACGCACCCCATTGACTCTTCTAATACTGTCAAGTACATTATCAGAGGTCTTCCTTCAACTGGAGGCATAAGGATTGGAGGTTCTTGTAAGTACTCTTTGATCTTGTCAAAATCCCTTTGGCAGTCTTCGTTCCACCTGACCGTTTGTTCTTTTCTCAACAGCTTGAACAAGGGTTCACAGGTTGCTGTAAGGTGGGATATGAACCTTGAGATGTAGTTCAATCGACCTAAGAACCCTCGAACTTCTTTCTCTGTCCTCGGTGCAGGCATCTCTTGGATGGCTTTGACTTTATCAGGGTCAACTTCAATCCCTTTCTCGCTTACAATGAAACCCAGCAGCTTACCAGATCGCACCCCGAATGTGCATTTGTTGGGGTTCAGCTTTAATTGGTACTTCCTCAGACGCTTGAATAACTTCAGTAGATTCACCAGGTGATCTTCCTCAGTAAGAGACTTGGCAATCATGTCATCCACATAACATTTTATCTCTTTATGGATCATATCGTGGAATAATGTCACCATAGCCCGTTGATATGTCGCACCGGCATTCTTGAGCCCAAATGGCATTACCTTGTAGCAGAACGTGCCCCAGGGTGTGATGAATGTTGTCTTCTCCATGTCTTCAGGTGACATCTTAATCTGATTATATCCTGAAAATCCGTCCATGAAGGAGAATACTGAGAACTGAGCCGTATTATCCACCAATACATCAATGTGAGGTAAAGGAAAATCATCTTTCGGGCTGGCTCTGTTCAGATCCCGGTAGTCAACACACATTCTTACTTTGCCGTCTTTCTTAGGCACAGGTACTATATTAGCAACCCACGGCGGATAGCTAGTCACAGCAAGGAACCCGGCGTCCCACTGCTTTTGTACCTCTTCTTTGATTTTCATTGCCATGTCCGGACGAGTACGGCGTAGTTTCTGTTTAACTGGCGGGCATTCTTCTCTCAAAGGCAGCTTGTGCACGACAATATCAGTATCCAACCCTGGCATATCTTGGTAAGACCAAGCAAACACGTCCACATATTCTCGAAGCAGATCAATCAGTTGTCTCTTCACTGAGTTTTGTAAGCAGGTCCCGATTTTAACCTCTTTCACGTCTTCATCTGTACCAAGATTAATCACTTCAACCTCCTCCTGGTGAGGAGTAATAACCTTTTCCTCTTGCCTTAACAACCTGGCTAGCTCTTCAGGAAGCTCATACTCTTCTTCAACCCCTTCATCGGCTTGATTGATCGGATTGTCAAAGTCATACGAAGTCATATCCGTGCTGTTGTCGGTGCTGTCTGGAAGGCACTCTCTGTAAGGGTTCAGTTGGTTCATTTTAGTGATTTGATTTTAATCTTGTTTTAGAAAAGTGAAATAAAGTTGTCATTTTGAAAACACTGCCATTTATTTTTTGTACAAAAAGAAAAATGGAAAAAACAGTGACCGGAAAAGAAAAGGACTCATTTGCAAAAAGATGTCTGATATTTCATTGATTAATCTTGTTTGCACAAAAAGTACAGATGGCCCGATTACAAAATGAGTCTTGTCATCTTGGGCAAGATGCAAGACTTTGATGCATGCTATAAAAATACAGGAAATAATAATTACTCTGCATGAGTAACTCTTATAATTTCCTGGGAAGACCAGTTCGAGATACTGCTCCCCGGGATCTTTGGACGAATCCAGCTTTCCAGGTTGCGTTCCTCTTCCAGCTCGTCTTCCAGACAGTTGACAGCATCAGGGGTGAGCATCCCCCACTCACAAAGTTGGGCTCCTTTGCAGCCTCTGCTTGATCTTGTTGAGTTGGTTTGTAACCCAACCCAAATCTGTCCTCTTTCTTCTCCACCGACAACAGTTTGCCCCAGCCTTGGGCGTTTCCTCCCTCAACAACCTTCCGGGCTTGTTGGTATGATGATATTGAAGTACCAGGCACAGCAGATGTTTCATTGACATTCAAGGCCTCGAAACCTTGGCTCATTGTTTCATGGATCTCCCCATCCATCTCAATATACTTATAGGTAGCCAGGTGGCTAACAAAAATATCCTCTTCTCCACAGATTGTAACGATTTGACCCTCCCACTCATATTTTAACTTATGGTGAAGGGTAGAGGTCACGGCGCCAGCGGCGTGAATCCATGGCCTACCCAATAGACAGCTGTAGGCGGGCTGTATATCCATCACGTAGAAGGTCGTCTTGAAGGTCTGCGGGCCAATCGTTATGGGCAACTTGATCTCTCCCAGAACCGATCTCTTTGAACCATCAAAGGCTCTCACCACCAGGTTGCTGGGTCTCAATGCCAATCCGTCATATTCTAGCTTCACCAGGGCCTTTTTAGGTAAGACATTGAGGGATGATCCCGTGTCTACCAGCACATGGGAAAGGACAGCACCTTTACATTCCATGGTTATGTGCAAGGCCTTGTTATGGTTGCGGCCTTCCGTTGTCAAATCAGTATTGGTGAACCCTAGTCCGTGACTAGTATTAACATTTCCAACTACCGCTTCCAGCTGATTGACAGTGATCTCTTCAGGCACGTAAGCTGCGTGCAAGACTTTGAGTAGTGCATTCCGATGGGCCTCGGAGCACATAAGCAATGATAAGATTGAGATCTTGGAAGGCGTCTGATGAAGCTGATCCACTATTTTATAATCACTCTTCTTGATGATTCGCATGAACTCATCAACCTCTTGATCGAAGGGTGTTTTCAAGGCTTCTTTAACGGTCAAATCTTCCTGCACCAAGCTTTTTCCTTTTGCTTTAGCAGCAGCTTCTGCTTCGGCAGTGGGTCTCTGAATTTGTGGAGCGAAAAGACGTCCGCTTCGAGTGAAGCCTCCGCCTCCTCCCACGTTGTCAATTTGTGGCGCAGGGGTTGGTGATTCAAAAGTGATTCTTTGTCCTTCACAGTACAGGTCAGAGCCGTAATGCCAGGGGATGGCGTTACTGCTTTCATAGGGTACTGGTCCAGGCACCGTGATAGTGACTGGACTGATTGCAGCTGCGGAAGGAATTGTGATAGTCTGTGGATCGTAATAAATTGTGACTGGTGCTCTGATGGGAGCAGCACTTTCTGAGTTGTAGGCAGAGTCGTTTTCAGGATCATAGAATATTGTGACAGTTGAGACATCTTCATGATTTATTGCTGGTGTTGTAGGAGACATTGGTGGAAGGATGGATGTTGTTGTTGTAGGAGTTTCAAAATGGAGTGGTGCTGGAGTTGTAGAAGAAAAATTTGTTGATAGCTGATCAGTTGAGATGATAGATGAAGTACTTGTTGATGAAGCCGAAGAATTGTCAGGAACAATGGTTGTTGCAGTTGTAGGAGGTTCTGGAGTTATTGCTGATGAGATCGCTGGATTTGTAGGAAATGATGTGGTGATCTGAAGCTGGCCACTCTGAATGAGACCGTCTATGCCATTCCTCAGGTTATCGCACCCATTGACTGAAATATTGCAGTAAGCACACCCCAACTCACACCCTGGGAACGTTTGACATTCGAGGAGCTGAGCCTTAATTTCTACCAACGGTGTCCTGATCTGACCCACACTGGTTATTAAATAAGACGGCTTGTCTTCTTCAATAGCGTTAATCCTGGGACCACCGTGGTTTGGCATCGGATTCTTATTGACATTAGGTGGTGGTGCGAAATTCAGAGCTTTTGAATCTACCAGGTCTTGTACCTTCATGTGCAAAGCTCTGCACTTTTCTGTACTGTGGCCAGGTGCATTTGAATGGAAAGCACACCTAGCGTTGGAATCATAATTCCTGGGTAGACTGGTGGGATCTGGAGGTGCCAACGTCCTTAGCTCAACTAGGTTGAGTTTCAGGAGTTGTGGCAGCAATGTAGCATATGGCATAGGGATCGGATCGATTACCCTGTTGGCTTGAGAAGGCCTCTGTTGGAATGGCCTTTGCTGGTTATTGTTGTTGTTGCTGTTGTTGTAATTTCTCGGAGGATACTGATTTTGTTGATGGTACTGAGGTTGTGGCTGATAGTTTTGTTGCGGAGGTTGATAAACTGGCTGAGGATGAGCTGGGGCGGGAATGGTGACTGCTGCCACTGATCTGTGAACATATTGGGGCCTGCCCCTGTTGGTGTGGATGGCATTGGTATCGCCAGTTCTTCTCGGGCCTACAAAAGGCTTTCTTGTACTACTGGACGAGCTTGCACCGTTGTCTGAGATCTTGTCCATTTTTAACAAGCTTTCAATCCTCTCCCCGGCTATGACAACATCTGCAAAGCTAGTGGAAGAGAAAGCAGCCAGCCTGTCAATATACGTTCCCTGAAGGGTGTTCATAAACATATCTGCCATTTCCCTCTCAGACATAGGTGGTTGAACAGCAGCAGCCAATTGCCTCCATCTCTGGGCATATTCTCGGAAACTTTCCCTTGACGACTGTGACATTCCCATTAGGAGAGTCCTGTTGGGTGCCATATCTAAGTTGTACTGATACTGTCTGATAAAGGCCTCTGCCAGGTCCTTCCAGCATCTGATAGTTGCCCTTGTCAAGTGAGAGTACCATTCTCTTGACGCTCCAGTCAAGCTGTCTTCGAAATAGAACATCCAGAGCTTCTCATCCATAGTATAGGCCTTCAGCCTTCCCAGAAATGACTGTAAGTGAGTCCGGGGGCATGAAGTCCCGTTGTATTTTTCGAAACAAGGAGGCATGAACTTATGGGGGATCCTGACCCCGTCTACCAAGCTCATGTCCATGACGTCGAATCCCAAAGAGTTTTGAGACTCTAAAGACCTCAATTTTTCAGCTATCTCATCCAACCTTCTATCATAAGCTTCTTCCCCAGCGCCCATTACTGTGAATTGATCCTCCTGGGGGTCTTCTTGAAGTACCCTGGCTGCAGTGGCAGTCCCTTGAATATTTGCAGGGATGTTGGCCTCTGGATGGAGATGTGGTCCAAACACAGGGGGATTGACATGAGGTTGGACCCTTTCATTGTTGCTGGTACCGGCAGTCCCTATATGTGGATCTTCTTGATTTTGCCTTTCCACCATGGCCCTCAATCTTTCCTGGCTCTGAGCCATGTTGTTCATCACTTCCATAAACTGCGTCATTTGATTCCTCATTTCTAGCCTTTCGTTCGCCATTTGATTTCTGACTTCAGTAAGGTCCTGCTGCATCTGGTCCATTTGGATGCCCGGAAGATTGCTACGGGTTGGATAACGGTGCGGACGGTTGAGGGGAAATACTTGGCGCCGAGCAATAGTTCCTGAACATCACAACAGAGTTAGTGGCAATAAAACAAAAACCTACAAAACAAACAAAAGGGGTTAGCATGCAATGCAGTTATGCTTATTTGTTCTCAAGGTATCCGGCTTGGCATTCAGTTTTGACCCTTCCAGACCCTTGAAGATGCTGTTGATGTTGCTTTTGAAGTGAAACTTGGATGGAACAAACTAATACATATATTACAAAAGCAAAATGGTACATAGTTTGTTTACAAATACAAGCCCTCTGAGGGGTCAAAATACATTACGGGAAAATAAAAGTACATGGAATGAAAGCAACAACAAACAAATGGTCAAACACCAAGACCAAACTCATCCTCACGAACTTCCTTGAGAAGTGCTTCGGTCACAGGATCAGCCGGACGCTCCGTGAGATTCCTGATGAGGAGGTTCCGGGTCGTAACAGCTGCTGTTAGCTTCTTGTGTTGACCTTGGTCCTTTGACCTCTTCACTCCTGCTTTGATCTTCAGCTCTGATATCTCCCTCTGGGCTGCTGCCAGGGCTTCTTGCTGCACTTTTGCACTAGCTTCCAGTTGCTCCATCTTGTCTTGAACTCTCTTGTCCTCCAGAGTACGAGCCTCGGTGATCCTGACCCACCTAGCCTGACTCTCCTTTAGATACAAGTCTGTCCTTGCTCTCTGGAACTGGGCTTCCTTGCAAGCATTCTTCAGAATTTGTTCTCCAGCTTTAGACTTTTTGATATAATCCCCAGACTTCTCAATCTTAGCCAGATGCTCCACTCTCAGCTTCTCTAGCCTCTCAATCTCCATCCTGCCCTCACTCCTCTCTCGGAGGGTCTTCTGCAAAGCCTGGGTTAAGTTCTCATTTCTTTCCTTCAAGCTCTCAAACTCCTCCAAACTGACAGTGGCAGGGGGTGGTGCTGAAGATGACTCAGGCATATCTTCTATAGTAAAGGGCATTCCGGAGAATTGAGCCCTGGCACGGGACCATTCATAATATTATGCTGAAGCCACATTGCTGCACTTCCCCAAAATGGTTATTCCCTTGGTTTGAACATGATCCCAAGCCCAGGCAGCCTGCCTAACAATAGCCAGATTAATCTTGTTCTCACAATAAAGAGTCTCAACCAAGTCCTGTGCCTTAGGAGAGTGGACCAGTGCATAGCCCAATTGTCTTTTGAACAGCAGAGGGTTGTAATTGATACTACCCTTAACTCCTATTAGGGGCACATTGGGAAAATGCCCACAGCTGGTGATGATATCCCTGCCCTTGGTGCTTTGAGTGCACCATCTGATATCGGCTGAAGTTAGAGCAGTGAGTCTCTTAGCCCAGTTGCTCTGCTGATGAGGGTTTAGAAATGCATCTGTCCTGGGTAGATGCCTGAGAAGCCAAGTGTGGAACAATGGAGCACAACACCTCACTAATCTCCCCCTCTGCTTTTCATTCCTCTGATGCACTGAATAGTAAAGGTCCCCCAATAAAGTGGGCACTGGGTTCTTCAGGATGAACAGGTGGATTGCATTCTTACTGATGAATCGAGGCTCATCTGCAAACAATACAATTCCATATATGCTCAGGGCCAACAAAGCACAGACAGCTTTCCACTCTCCTAAAGAAGCTTTCAGGGTAGCTTGAGAGATCAAGAAATCCAGATGGAAACCAGGAATCCCAGCTTTAGAAGTCATATGCTGCTCAATCAGGACAGGTTCCAGATGCAAAGCCTTTGCTACTTCTCCATTACCAGGAAAGACCATCTCAGGGTTGAAAGGGATTCCACCCCTGATAGGCAGACCAACCAATGATGAATATTCTTCTAATAGAGGGCCCAACTGAAAGTCTTGGAAAGTGAAACATCTCAGTGGGGGATCATAGAACTGAATGCAAGTGTGGATCAGGCTTCTCTGTGAGGGGTCCAGATCCATAACCATATCAAGTATATCTCCATAATGTTCCCTGAACAATGGTATGTGATCTGGAGTGATCAGGGTCTGAATCCTCCTGATGTCAGATAGCTCTGGCTGGAAGAAGTGATAGGTGATATTGCTCTTTTTAGGTGCCATGATGCTGAGACTGAGTAGAGACAGGTGCTGATGATAATACTGAAGAAATGGGCCACTGATTGGCTGGTGCTGGTGACTGAAACAAAAAGCTGATAGCTGATAGCTGAAGCAGGTGCTGATGAAGATAGGTCAATACTGAAGATGGGGTCAAAACCAGAACCAAATGAAGATGGATACCCTGAAACACAAATAAGCAAATGTCAATATGATGCAATGTTTATGTATGCAAATGATATGCAAGGGTTTGTGACTGAGCTGGATCTGATCAAAAACCCTGACATAGGTCCAAGTGTGTTCAAGAAATCCAGATGGAGGTCTATAAATCCAGTAACCAAGGTGGGGGGCTCAAATAAAGATCCACATGTCCAGGGTTTAGAATCACAAGAACTGTCCCAACATGGAGTATTCTTAATCAAGTCAAAGTAACAAGGGTATTCTGAGGTCAAGGTACCTGCAAACCTGTAAACAGCCCAACCCCCTCACAGGTGGTGTTCTAAAACAAGGATCCTCAGACTTGGATCAGTTATGAGAAGTGTAAACACTTCTAACCCGGAGGTACAGTGTCTACAATAACCATAAAAGTTCCTCCTCTAATTCACCTCAGTTTCTGAAGGTCAATACTAAAGGGTCATCCATACTTAGCAGGCTTCCCAGATAGCCCTAGTATTGCAGGAAATCTGCAACACAGAGTTCTCAAGAAGAAACCCATATCTGAACCGTGTTTCATATTCCCGCACCAGACCGAGATGGAATGGGAAAGAATATGATTCACTCTAGCCTAGGTGTCACTCAGGTCCCAGGTATAGGACCTTAACTCTCAGTGGAACACCCACCCACCAAAGCAAACAACAGATCCAGCCAGCAGCACAGTATGACAATATGAATATATGCATAAAGCTATAAGAAAGCAATGAACAAAACTGCACAAAATAAATACAAATACACAAACACAAATAAGCACATAACACCCCAGTAAACACAAATCAAACGAGCGCTAGGAGGAACCCACAAAAAGAACCAGAAGCCCTGGTTGCAGTGTAAGGTATCCCCAGCAGAGTCGCCAAGTTGTCGCTCCCGATAAATGGGGAATGGCCCAAATAAAGGTACAGACGCGAACGGTCGGCGAAAGGGACAATGAGAACACACAACCATGAACTCACTGGAGATGAATAGAGTCGCCAGCTAGGCATTTTTATCCCGGAGGAAAGGTAATGCTGCATAGACCTAGAAAGAGATGGATAAGACGGTTGCGAACCAGAGAGACTGAGAAAGGGGGTTGGTTACAACCTGGGAAGGTATTAGCACCCAGATTGTCCGCCGTACTCGACGGGATCCACGCTTAAAAGATTTGTGTTTTAAAGGGGTAGTGTCAGTGCAATTTGTGTGTAAAATAGCTGGAAGAAAATGTACAGGTGTCAGTGTAAAGGAAGTGTAAAGTGTATAAATGATGTGTCAGTGTAGGAACAAGAATAAGATGCTCAAGATCATGAGGCTTAAAAAATAATGCTGGAAGGAGGGGGAATATACAGAAACTTTTGTTCGATAACTGTTAAGTTATGCCTACGTATCCTCTCGTGCAATGAGGAAGTCAGAACACCGTAGTTCGACCCAAAGAGACTGAAAGATAAATTGACTTGTGAACTGCTTACTTGTCTATGCTCAAGTGTATGACCTGTCTGGCTCAGGTGCAAACTGTCTTGCATCTGACGGAATAAGCAAGTTCTCGTTTGTGAGTGAATGAGATGAGAAAAGAATCACGGAGGAGACGATTATTGTTTGTTTTTGTGTTTTCAGTCTTTTATTGTTTTTGGATTTTGTCATAAGTTAATGAGCTTAAGTCTAAACCAATGGATTTATTAAACTCATCACATCTTCCCTCTGATTAGGGGTAATGAGAATACCTTAAGTGTGAAGTCAGCTTCTCACACTTAATCACCATGGAGTAGGATTAAGATCATTAACCTACCTGTTGATTACTTAGATGTTTTTGTGGTTTTTTTTGTTTAGTGTTGAGTAATGAGGTTAAGACATAATCAAGGATTAAACAGACTCATTACACCATCCTAATAGAAGGATAATAGATGAGAATGTTTAAGCTGAGGAAAACTCCTCAACTTAATCCATGATTAGGGATTAAACTCATGACAAAACAAACCTTTATTATATGGATTTTATTTAATGATATGATGATGAAGTGAGTTTTATGATTTGTAAGACAACTTGAGGGGGACTTGTCCATTAATACTAGGGTTAGTCCTTCTTAACCAATTAAGGAAGAATTAGAACCCTAATGCAAGGCCCAAGTTACAAGTGTGATGTCTTGATACTTATTAAGTGAATTGATTAAGAGATTTAAACACATTAAGGGTTTAACACTTAGGATTAAAATTATATACTCCATCCTAAGAGAAGGATGCAGGCATAAGCTTAATCACAAAGCCTTAAAGCCTTTAGGGTTTAGTCCTTGATTATGAGGTGAGAAGAGATGACTCAAAAGAGACACAAAGGTAAGACTAAGAGGGGAAACTAAGCAAAACCCTAATCATTGTCATGCTTGGTTGTCCCTAAGGTTTGTGAGGTTTTCAAGAGAAATCTTCAATGGAACCACCAGGGAGCAGATGAAAGGAGCAAGAGAAGCAAAGTGACTTGCTTCATTCAAGAAGTCAAGTCACTTGAAGAAAGAAAGGTGAGAAGAAGAAGAATGAGCAAGCTCAAACTCAAACACAAACAAAAATGCAGCAATGGATGCAAGAGAGATGAAAAGAAAAGTTATGAGAAGTGAAGGCAAATTCACTTCCCAAAATCACTTACCACCTGAAAGGTTAGAAAAGAAATGCAATGCAATGCAAAATGGGATGAGATGACATGATGAGAGACACAACTAGAAGCACATATGTGATGCTAATGATGCTATGAGATGCTACAAACATGAGGCAGCACATGGAAATGGACATACAAGTTTATGAATGCAAATGAAGCAAGTTAGGAACCATGAACATACATGAAAAGTTATGAAGTGCACATGACATACAATATGGCAAATACATGATGCAATGACCAAACATGCTTTCAATATGTCTTATGATGTCAAATGAATCAAATGGATGCTTGAAATGTCATGGCAAGTCATGTTATGCAAGAAGATGCAAGATGGATGCATATGAAAGCCCAAATTAGGGTTTATGAATCATACATCAAACACAAACCAAAATCAGAAGCAAACAACCTTACAAAAAATTGAAAATGCACTCAAAGGACCCCTAATCCTATACTAAACCAATTCCCAAAGGAGAGGTCTCAACTCTTAACCAACTTCAAGTTATGATTTTACAAGTTTTTTAGGGTTTTAGGGCTCCTAAACAAAAGAAATGCCAAACAAAATTGAAAATGAGAGATCAAAACATGGCCATTTAATCTCACAAACTACATGCTAAACACAATGCAATGCAAAAAGAATCAATGTCCAACTCTTCATGGATAGGCAGAAATGATTTTTTGAACCTTGGATCAAAATAATGCACAAAAATGATTTTAATTCAATGAAAAATTCTCAAAATGCATCAAGATCAAAAAAGAAATTTGGTTTGAAGGTTGGACAATGTTTCTAAATGTCTTAGAACATTTCATGAATTTTTTGGTGATTTTTAAATACCTAAAAGTATTTTTAATAAATTAATTTCCATTAATCAATTAAAAATAATCTTTTAAATATTTAAAAATACTTTTTTAATGCTAAAAATAAAAACAAAAATATTTTTGTGTCATAAAAATTAATGAAACTCTTGAGAAAAAGTTTCATAATTTTTAGACAAGTTTTGCTATTTTAAATAAATTGGACAAATTAAATGAAAAGAAATGAAATAAAAAATGAAATAAAAGAAAGTAATCAGAAGGAGAGGTTGAGATTCGTTCTGGGTTCAAAGGGTTTGACTGGGCGCGCATCTGGACGGCCCAGATTCAAACCTCCCTAATTCTAATTAATTAATTATTAATCCATAATTAAATCTTAATGAAATGATCCAGGCCCTCCAATCACGCGCGGGAAACACAATCCATTGGCTCACATTCAAACCTGGTGCCCTAACCCTAATTAGCAGTTAATGACTTTCAGGCTGCCAGAGAAGACTTCCGGTCGTCTTCTCCGGCCAGCACCCTCCCTGAAAAATGCTAACTCTCACCCTAGCTCACTAAAACCTAATTTTCTTGCCCAGAAATCATCCCCACACATCATAGAACAAGAATCCACAGCCAAAACAAATTTATTTTACATAACAAAGCTGAATCGAAGCAAAAGGGGTTTAGGTCAAAAATTTTCAGGAACACCATACATGCTCAAAACTCAATGATTTTCGAAACCAAACATATCATCATGACCAGTGGAATATAGAGAACCAATTAAGAACTTAAAAACGAGTTCCTGGGAAAAATGTTCATGAAGCTCACCTGAACTGGAGCTTTGATCTCTGGCACCTTCTGGCTAGTTCTTTGGCTCAAACAGGTCCCAATGATCCCCCTTTGAAGCTTTGGATACTTGGTTGGAGTTTAAACAGCCTCCTGAGTGAGTTTGCAGAAGCTCTGACCAAGGGAGTGTGAAAATCGTGTTTGTGATATGGAGGGTCTTAGGCCAAAACAAGGGTTGGTTTCTGGTCCATGAAGCAAGGTGAGTTGATTGGTGAAACTTGTTTGGATGTTTGTGAGTTGAGCAGAGAGATTCGAATGGTTTTGCTCTTGGGAGTGAAAATGGAGAAGTGGTGTTCTTGCTTGGTTCAGGCCCAAGTCTTGTTGGTTTAGGCTCAGTGAAGCAAGGTGATTTGATCTATGGAAATGGTTTTTGTGTTTGTGTGTTGTGGAAGATGATTCGAAGGCTTTTGCTTGAGGGAGTGCTTTTGTGAATGCTGTCTTGTGTGTTGTTTCAGCCTTGCTTGTTATGTGTTATGGCCAGCATTTGATCCACATAAACAAAGCCTATTGGTTAGTTGATGTGACTTGGCCTGCTGTGATAGGTAGGTCACCTTTTGCAAATTGTCAACTTTGGTGTAAGGAAAGCATGGGCTTGGTTCTAGGCTAGTACAAGTACATGGACTGGCGCAGCATGGTGAGGTGAGATGCTATGGCTGGTTCAACATCCAAGAAATCAAGTGGGTGAGATGTGATGATAGTTTTTGCAAGTTGCTTACTTTTGAAACTTCATGAAAATGCCTTGTTATACAAACCATGAACATGTGATCTTTTGGTCCAATTCTGATTTTTAGGACTTATGTGATGTTTGTACATTGGTTTGAAGTGAACTAGAAGTTACATTTTGCCTTGGTTCATGATTTTGCAAATTTCTCATTTGAGGCATGTCTTGAAAATTAGTGATTTTTGCCAACTTTGTCACACCATAACTTTTGATCCAAAGTGAATTAGGTCATGTTCTTGTACTTTTTGGAAAGGGAAAAATGTATTCTACAACTTTCATGACCAAAGTTTTTCCATTTGAAGCTTTTTTGGATCAAAAATCAAGGCTTGAAAAATGACCTAAAATGACATATTCTTGAAAAGTCAACTATGCCCAAAAAAAAAATCAACTTTGCAAAACTTCAAATTCTTGAATTTTGTGAACTTAAACCTTCTTCCATGATCAAATAAAGATCATATACACTCAAAATGATGAAGAGCACCCCTTGGTTGGGTCATTGGGGGCCTCAGATGCCCTGATTTTGCACTGACTTGTCTGAAAAGTCAACTCTTGATCAGATGACTTCCCCATGGAATTTCTTCATGAAAATTGATATGCATACTCCCTATACCATATAGAGACCAATGGAAACAAGAATGACCAGAAAATTTGGAGTTATGGCCTCTGAAACCAAAACCCTAATTTTAGGTCAACTGTGCAGTCAAACTTGGCTCTGCATCCATACCAATCCCAGTTCTTGTGATTCTTTTGCATTCTTGACTTTGAGAGGATGTAATATGATACTTGAACACACATGGATCCCTTTGAAGTGATTGGTGGCCTTTGGAGTGGCTCAAGAAGCTCTTGGATTGCTCAGATCACAAACCCTAGGTGCAGATGACTTTGAATCTATGCAATGAACCAAAAGTGTAATATGAGGTGATATGATTGTGTTTATGCATATGAAATGATCACAAGCCATGGTGTGAAAGGGTGAGGGCAAATTTGGGGTGTTTACACTAACCATCTCAGCATTGAATGGAATCTGGTCTCGAATAGGAACTCCCAAGATCAAAGCATACTCCTCCAACAAAGGACCTAACTGAAAATCAGGAAAAGTGAAACATCGAAGATGAGGATCATAGTACTGAAGTAAAGTATGAATGTCACTTCTTTCAGAGGGATCTAACTCTACCACCACATCCAGAATACTCCCATAAGCCTTCCTGAACCTCTCCACATGATTGGGCGTGATCAACTTCACCATCTTCTTTAACAGGCCAACCTTAGTGTCGAAAAACTTGAAATGAATGTTCTGCTTGCGAGAATCTTCCATCTCTGAACAGGATACCGGAACCGGAAGCAATGATATGAACCTGTGAATGAAAACAAAACATGATTAATGATGAAATGATGCAATGCAAATGCAAAGACACATGATCAATCCAGAACTGTCTGGATACTGGATGTCATAGCCAAGTGATCAAAAACCCGAATCCTCCGAATAATAACCCATAAGCACTCAGATAATCTCAGATAACCCAGTCAAGAACCAGATAAACTCAAGAACTCCGGAATCAAAGTAACTGTATCAAAACATAAGACTGCACTGGTAATGAAGGTGTGATGAGGTCAAGGGTTCTTGCAAACCTGTAAACCCCTCCCAATCTCACGGGTATGCTCCGGGTCAAACATCACGGACTCTCAAAGCCAAATAGAAATAATACTTTCACCATTTCTGAGAAATGGCTCATGACCAAATCAGGGAATTGGTTTGGCATTATGTACTACTCAGGGAGGCCTCAGTTGAGTCTGGGAAAAACAAGCATCCCTTATAAGTCCCCAGCTTCGAGCGCTGAAATCGAGAAACAATAGTACATTCAGCCCATAGGATACTGTACTATCGTCATACGACCAGATGCTTTGACTGAGTTCCTATAAGAGAACCAGGCCATCCTATGCGAGTCCCCAGTGGACCCTCGGGTGCGACTGCGTTTGCCACAGAATGTGGTCTGCCACTGTCACCATTGGAAATGGTTGTTTCCACAGAGGTTCTCAATGATCGGTCCCCAGATGCACATAACTATCAAGGTCCTATCCCGAAGTGGAGGAAATCCCCACACAAGATATTTCCAAGACGGTCGCAGTCTGGGTGTGGAACACATCGCCACTCGACATGCCACATGCGAGTACAACGTGTCCATGCTAATCCTAGGGTGCACTCAAGACGAGTATTTTGCTTATCTCTCAGTAACAGTATCACTCGAGTCCCACCAAATAGAAGAAATTCAGTCCAGACAGTCCAGTACATATATGATGCATGAAAATAAATACTGAAAACTGTAAATAAAGCTGTAAATAAAACTGTAAATAAATAACAGTAAAATATACACACCACAACAAATAATCAACACCCAAAGAAACAGAAACATGCAAGCGCTAGGAGAGACTCTCAGGGGAACCAGAGATTCTGGTTAGGCGTCCCCAGCAGTGTCGCCAGCTGTCGCTCCCCGGATTTCCATCCTGGTACAAACGCGAAAGTGGCGTGGAAAGAGGTAAAGTCGCCAGCCAGGCATTTTTATCCCGAAGGAACGGGAATGGTAATGCTGCACAAACCAGAAGAAAAGAAGAGGAAGGACACGGGTCCTGCGAACCAAAGAGACTGAGTTCGGGAGTCGGTTACGACCTGGGAAGGTATTAGCACCCAGATCGTCCGCCGTACCCGACGGGATCCACGCTTGCAAAGAAATCTGTTTCAAAGGGTGAAGAAATGAAAGCTGCTGAAAAGAAAATGAACTGAACTAGATACAAAGAAAACAAGAGGAAACTGAACAAGAAATGAAAAGGAAAAAATGTAGGGAAAATAAAGATTGTGCTCGAACGGGCCCTACCCCGCTGCCTACGTACCTCATCTGGACAATGAGGATCAGAGTCGCTGTAGTTCCCCTAACTAGGGGTGGAAAGGATTGCTTGTGTATTAAGGCTTGAACTGCCTATGTCAATGCTCAGGTGTTGCAGGCTCGGACGACGAGTACGTAACCGTCTTGAAAAATGACAAGTAGGAGCAAGTTCGTACGATGAGAGTGAAAGTGATGAGAAAAGAAGTCCCGAAGGAGAGACGCTTATTGTTTGTTTGTGTTTTTTAGTAGCTTTTTATGAGTGTGTCACAAGGAAGTGAACTCAAGCTCCTTTCCATGGAATGTGTACTTGCTACTACATTCCAAGATGGAATAATAGAACAAGCACACTCAAGTAAGGAGAAGATCCCCAAAACTTGATTCCAGAGATTAGGGCCTAAGCTCACTAACTCATTGAATTTATTAAGTGTTTTTTGTATTTTTGAAGAAGTGTATTTTATGATTTTCTTGATGAAGATGGTCTCATGATCAGACTTGTGCATCATGATGAACAAGCTTGTACTATCCCAAGATGGGAAAACTACAAGTGTTTCATGGAATAAAGCTATTGCACAGGAGACCACTTCAATCTTTATTAAGTGTCTTTTAGGTTTTGTTTTGAGATGAGAAGAGAAGAGAACCAAAGATCTTAAAGGTAAAAGTCTAATGGGGGACTAACACCTAATTGTTATCATGCATAGAAAATCCTAGGTTAGTGAGGTTTACTACCCTAAAGAAGGAAGAGATAAGAAGAGAAAGAGGAACAAGAAGAAAAGGAGAAGAAGAAAGGATGGCCTAAGCCCCTCAAACACAAATAAGAGAATATCATGGAAAGAGAAGAGATGAGAATTGGAGATGTGGGACTCACATCCACACCTCTCACTTACCAGAGCCCCTGAAATGGTTAATAACATAAGCAAATATCATGACAAAAGCAAATAAGAACAAATGAAACACAAAATGGGCATAAGATCAAACCAAAGAAACACAACCAGAATTGGAATCTCAATTACAAGTGTCAAATTCAAACACACAACACAAGAATGAGAAATGGACTACACAGTTCAACATAAAGCAATACAGATTATCATGACAAAACAAAACAAACATGAGATAACACAAAGAAAACAAAGCAAACAAACATCACAAAGACCAGAACCCTAACATGTCAATAATGTGCCTAAGCATCACAAGAAATTAAGAATAGAAGCAAACAAGTTTAAACATTAGCAACATGGGAAACAAAGAAGCATGAGAAGTGAGGTGAACATGTACAAAAATGAATGAACTTCAAAGGTAAGCAACCACAAAATTTCTCAAAGTACACACACCATACAAAGACCAGAAGGGTATCCTCATCCTAAATAGGCTCTAAACAACCTAAGGGAGTTGGCACAAGTGCCCTCCCAACCTAAGGACTAAACATATGACCAAAAAGGATGCAAAAGAAGATAAGCAAAGAACAAAAATTCAAATCAAATCATGCAATCATCCAAAAAATCCACAAATTTGCACAAAGACTCTTCAAACATCTAATATTAGCATGCCAAAAGAAAAGGATCAAAATCAGAGGCTAAGCAGGTCAAATATGTGCCTAAACATGGATGAGGATTATGAAACTTCATGCACAAGTTAAGGATCAAGAATAATCAAGAAAACTTCTAAAAATCAGAAGAAAAATCATCAACAAATTAAATTTCAATGTGAATCCAGAGAAAAAAGAAATAATTCAAAATTCAAATTAATGATCAAGATATAAATTCTACAAGACAACATGATTTAAAAGTGAATAAAAAACAAATGATAAAGGAAGAAAATAATTCCAGCGTGGAAAATGAAAATAAATGGAAAATAAAAATGTCAAAAATTAAAGAAAACTCAAGATATCACTCATGAATTTTTTTGGAATTTTTAAGAACTTATAACTATTTTAATTAATTACAAATCAAACTGAAATAAAAATAAAATAACAAAATGAAAAAACAAGCCAGGGGTGCAATTAGTGAGAAACTCAGTTCAAAAACCTTGGGCCTGAGAGATGGAGGGGTGCGAATAGCACCCTAATCCCAGTGAATCCAACGCATGATCATACTATTGTGGTGGAAATTCAGGAAAATCAGGAAAATAAACAAGCCATTGGATCAAATGAACGCTTCAGATCTAGGTCAGTGATCACATTAAGTCAACATATCAACAACCACAACATGCGCGTACACACTAATTACTATGGGTGCAAAACAAAATCATTTATTCAGATTTAAATTATAAAGTGAAGTCACGTGCAAAGGAAGGGAGTTTTTAATGTGCTGGCACGACACTATCCGTTTAGATCAAATATCCTAGGGTTCAAACATCATCTTCTTCATTTCATACTTTCCATAATCCGGTGACCAGAGCCCTAGCTCCAGCACCGAAAAAACTCAATTTCAAGAACAAAACACCATGAACAGAGCTACAAACCTCCAGATCAATCAATTAGAACACGCTGATCTCAAATATGCATTCAAAATTTTCATTAGATCCAAGAATCAAACAAATCGAACACAATCAGTTCTATGCATCAAACTTCAGATCAACATAATACACTCAATATTCACTCATTTTCAAATCTAAACATCACAGAATCATCAGCACAACAAACAAAACACAATGCAAGCATCTAATTTCAAATCCAGATCTCAAAATTCTAGAGCATACCTGAACTCGAAAATCCTTCAAAACACCAAAAGAAGATCTCTCCAGCTGCAGATCTACTCCTTTTAACTTCTTATTGCAAAATAAATGCAAAAGAAGCCTTGAATTCTCCTAGATCTTGAGATTCGACCCCTGCTGCTCTTGAATGGCACTTGGTGAAAACCTTACTCTCTGCTTGAATTAATGGTAGGAGGGTGTTCCTTATACTTCAGGGATCAAGATTATGTGGTTTGTTTTGACAATGTGTGAATGTATGAGGAGATTCAAAGAGAAGAGCTCAAATGCAAGAAGAATGGAAATAGTGAAATGAGAGAAAGTTGGCTGCCAAATTCGTGTGTGTTGCCTTTATATCATGCCCCTAGAATACTGATTAGGGTTTTGGATCAAATGGAAGCATGTAGAGTGTGATGGGAGTGACAATACAATTTGGCAAGAAAAGTGTGATACCCTCATTCATGCGTGCAAAGCCTGGCCCATGTATACACACTGACGTTCTATGATGCCCTCATCACCCTTGGATTAAACTTGCAGTTTAAAATTGAGTGAATCATGTCCTTTGGATGAAGTTGCACAAATTGCATTTTATGAAATACACACTCATCAAACCACGAATTTCCTTGCCTTTTGGAACAAAAGTAGCTCTCATGCCTTGCCTTTGAATACTATGATCATAAATGACTCATAAAATGGCTTGAAAATAAATTACATGTCCATTTGCAACTTGGTGGAAAGTGACATTTCATGTGAAATCCTAAAAACAAGTGATGTTTCGAAGGCCATAACTTTTGATCCATGAAGGCTATGAAAATGCACTTGTACTTTCTGAAAATGGGAGAACCTACCCTACAACTTTCATGTTTATTGGAAATTCAAATGAGATCATTTTCACCATGAAAGAAGCCTTTGAAAATTAGGGCAAAAGTTGCCAAAAATGGAAAGTTTCAAAACAAACCATATGCCAAAAATGGAAAGTTCTTCAAAACCCTTTGATTCTTGATCCTTGACTTTTACAAATCTCTTCTAAGGTATTAAGGGCATCCCTTGACTTAAAACATGAGGTTGGACCCTTTGAATTTTCACAGTTGACCTTTAAAATGCACAGTTGATCAATTTCTTCTTATGCAAGCAACTGATGAAATAGCTGCCTTCCACAAGGAATTTTCTTACCAAATTTCATCGATAGGAACCTCTTATCATATGAGAAACTTTACCCAGATGAAAGGGCCAAAGTCACAAAGGATTCATGCTTGAAGGTGAAACCTTAATTTGAGAACCATTGTGTAGGGCTTGCCCTAACTTGAACTTCTCTGATGATCCCTCAACCTTCTGGGATCTTGTAAAGGATCTTGAACTTGTGAATGTCATGTAGACTCTTCATGAGACTTGGAAAAGTCCTATTGGCCTCTTACTATAGCTTGTGATGCCTCAAATCCACCCATAGTTGATCATATGCCTAATGCTAGAACATGAGAATGTTATGTTTCATTTTTCTATGCAAAAATGCCAAGGACATGACATGCTTGTGATGATTATGATATGATGATGATGCTTAAAAAGAAGAGGGAAAATTTAGGGTGTTACACCTTGAACTTTGAGGGATATAATATGATGATAGAATACACATGGACCCTCTTGGAACACTTGGAGGCCTTTGGAGTGGCTTAAATGGATCCTTGGATTGCTCAGATCACAAACCCTAGATGCAGATGAACTTGAACTATGCAGTGAAACAAAAATACAATATAAGGTGATATGCTTATACTTATGCAAAAATGAAAGACCACAAGCCATGGTGTGAAATGAGTGAGGGCAAATTTGGGGTGTTTACAGCTGCCCCTATTCAAGCATGAGTTAGCTGTGCAGGGTGTAAGCGTCTGGCTTAACGGACAAACAAGATAACTTATGGTTGAATACCAAAGACAGTCCAGAATTTGCACTCACTGGGGAGAAGAAGAAAAGGGACATAAATTGTAAAAGAAACTATAGTATGATTATTAAAATGCGGGCGATGGAGGACGACCATCGAGCAGTGGACGACTGCTGGGGATAAAGCGGTAAGCTAAGCAATGACGGGGACGGACGACAAGCTGGGGAAATAAGGAGACCATGACGGGGATGACCATCGGGCTCGGTAAGTAAAGTAAATAATGATGGGGACGACCATCAAAGGTGAAGGACGATCACCTAGCAGGGGACAACTGCTCTTTATCACGACATAGGACGAATGTCAGATAGAAAAGGTCGATGATAGGGATGGCCATCGGACAAGCATGATGAAGGACGATCATCAAGAGGTGAAGGATGATCACCTAGCAGGGTACAACTGCTCTCGGGGTTTTATCACGACATAGGACGAATGTCAGATAACAAAATCAATGATGGGGATGGCCATCGGATAAATGATGAGGGACGGTCATCAAAAGGTGAAGGACGATCACCTAGCAGGGGACGGCTGCTCTTTATCACGACATAGGACGAATGTCGGATAGAAAAAAGGGTTCCAATAATGGAGACTCCGATGGGGAAAAGGATGAAGGACGATCATCCGAAGGTGAAGGATGATCACCTGGAAGGGTACGGCTGCCGAAAGTATCACGACATAGGACGAATGTCGGATAGAAGTAAAGTTGTTCTGCTGGGGAGATGGTAAACACGGACGAGTATTTACGCTTTCCGAAATAAAAGATATAAGTGTTTGACCCTGTGTATAGATTAAAGATGCGGATGAGCATCCTTAGGATCATGATACAGACGAGTATCAGTAGAAACAAACGCTGACGTGTGTTCAGAGATGATGATACGGACGAGTACCAACTGGTTAACAAAGAACACGGACGAGTGTCGAATCTGTGGGGAATGATAATATAAAAAAGATACGGAAGAGTGTCAGAGACTTCTGTACAATTATGAATGAGTATTATTGGTGAAGTATGAGCAAGACACGGACGAGTGTTCGACTTGCTGGGGAATGTATGACACAGACGAATGTCAAAAGAGAGTGTAAAAGGTGTTTCGGCGACCTATGGAGATAGGATGACACGGACGGGTGTCGACAAGAGTGTATTATAAAGAAGTGTTTGGTTTGCAACAGGTGATTGGGAAACCGTGCTGGGGAAGGGTGATACAGACGAGTGTCAAAAAAGCATGTATATGTATCTGTGTTTGAGGATGTTTTGGCTTATCTGCAGGGGAATGATATGACACGGACGAGTGTCAGAAGAGTATATATAAACAAGTATTTGTGTTGGAGAGTGCAAAGTGGATGCTTCGGCTTTTATTTGCAAGGGATGTGAGTTTTTATGTACTGCTTATGAAATACTGATGGTAATTGCAGGTGACTGGCTCGAACCTGGCTTGTGATTATGCAATATGTTTGATTTTTACCGTAATGCTCTGTATTAGACGGAATGCTACGCTCTATGGGGGAAAAATGATGCAAATTCTATGATTATGCAAAGGGAAACCGATCCGGGATTTGGATCCCACTGAAGATTGGATCTTTGGCTGATCTGCTTGGAGGGATATCCTAGCTGGGGAAAAGATCATTGGTCGATCTGTTTAAGAAATACAGCTCTGCTTAGGGAAATAGATCATTGGTCGACCTATCCTATAAGGAGAAACCCAGCTGGGGAGGAGGAAACTTCCGTCACTTTGTTATGTAAGGGTTTCAGGCATTGCTCTTCTGGGGAGAGGCTGGAAATTCTGTGGGGAGATCGGCTGGGGATGCTCCTGTTGAGTAGACCTGTACTAGGGATGAGGAGGCTTTGACAACTCCACTAGGGAAAATCATCACAGATATTGTTCGGGGAGGAGGTATGTTGGGGAAGTGATGCTTGGCATGCCCCATGCTGCGTATTGAATACCTGCAACCTGTTAAGACAGAGAGACGCACAAGTATCCCAAGGTATCCATTACCGGATTCCATCATAGGAGTTAGATATTCATGAGAGTAAATATATTTCCTGCAAGCATTTATTAAGAATGGCTCATTTTTATGCAAATATTATATCATGGATATTGGACATTTTGCAGACGAAACAAAAATGTACAAAACAAGGTGTGACTGAAAACTCTGATTTTATTAATCTGGACGCCCTGAATTGGCAGATACAGTCAAAGAAACAGATCTCCTGGAATGAGGAGATTGTTACAAATTGAAAAAGAAAAAGTGTTGGCAATGTTGACGACGCTCCGGTGGGCTTCCTTTGCTATGACCTGTATGACCTTGACGTTCTTCTCATCTTGCTTTCTGAAGAAGGTTGATTCTGACCGATGCTTTATCCTTTTGAAGCTTGCCATGTTGTGAGTGATACAGACGAATTCAGAATGCAATTGTTTGCTTATTCCCTGATTTTGCGTGGATCGCCCTTTCGGGTTTTCAATCCACCAGGATACCCATTTTTGCCTGAGCTGTCCAATACGACTTTTCAACTCAGCGGGTGTACATTTTTTCAATTTTCCCTTATTTTTGCCCGAGCCTTTTATTCTGTTTTTGACTCGCCGGGATGCCCTATTTTGCCTGGACTTTCATTCTGTTTTATTTCCAGCGGGTCATTTTTATGCGAAGTATTTTTTAACTGCATCTGAATTCACAGGGGATAAGAAATCTTCACCATCCATAGTAGTGAGCATCAGTGCTCCACCAGAGAAAACCTTCTTTACTATGAATGGACCGTTATAGTTTGGAGTCCATTTGCCCCTGCGGTCTATATGAGGAGGAAGAAGTCTTTTCAACACAAGATCTCCCACTTGGTATTCCCGAAGCCTGACTTTCTGATCGAATGCTTTCTTCATTTTTTTCTGATATAACTGCCCATGACAGATTGCAACTAATCTCTTTTCTTCGATCAGATTCAACTGATTGTACCGAGATCGGACCCATTCTGCTTCGTTCAGCTTTACATCCATCATTACCCGTAAGGAGGGTAGCTCAACTTCAACAGGTAGGACAACTTCCATACCATACACAATATGATAAGGTGTTGCCCCAGTGGACATTCTGATTGATGTTCGATACCCATGTAAAGCAAATGGTAGCATTTCATGCCAGTCTTTGTATGTAACCACCATCTTTTGCACAATCTTCTTAATGTTTTTGTTAGCTACCTCAACAACGCCATTCATTTTTGGCCTGTAAGGAGAAGAGTTGTGATGTTGGATTTTGAAGTCCCGACACAGTTCTGCCATCATTTTGTTGTTCAAATTGGAACCATTATCAGTAATGATTCGCTCGGGTACTCCATATCGACAAATGATGTCTCTTTTCAGAAATCTGGCTACCACTTGTCTGGTGACGTTTGCATACGAAGCTGCTTCAACCCATTTGGTGAAGTAATCAATGGCTACCAGGATGAATCTGTGGCCATTTGAAGCAGTCGGTTCGATCTTTCCAATCATGTCAATTCCCCACATGGCAAAGGGCCAAGGTGAAGACATTACGTTTAACGGATTCGGAGGTACATGCACTTTGTCTGCATAAATCTGGCATTTATGACACTTCCTGGCATAGGCACAACAATATGCATCCATTGTGATCCAGTAGTAACCTGATCTTAATAATTTCTTAGCTATTGCATGTCCTCCAGCATGGGTACCGAAAGAGCCTTCATGCACCTCGTGCATCAGCAAGTCTGCTTCTTTCTTATACTTATCCTGATCCTTTGACCTCTTCAACCCCGCCCGGAGTTTCAATTCAGAGATCTCCTTCTGTGCTGCTAATAATGCCTCCTGATGCTTCTTCTCACTGGCCTCCAGTTGCTCTATCTTAGCTTGAGTCCTTTGATCTTCTTGTGTACGAGCTTCAGTGATCCTGATCCACCTAGCCTGGCTCTCCTCTAAGTAGTGCTCTGCCCTAGCCTTATGAGTCTTTGCTTCCTTGCAAGCATTCTTCAGTACTAACTCCCCTGCTCTAGCCTTTCTGATGTAGTCGTCCGTCTTCTCAATCTTGGTCAAGTGCTCAATCATGAGCCTCTCCAACCTCTCATTGTCTAAACGGTTGTCATTCCTCTCCCAGAGGGTCTTCTTCAAGGCTTCAAAGAGCTGATTATTCCTCTCTTTCAGTTTCTCAAACTCTTCCAAACTGACAGTGGCTGCAGGTTGCACTGTTGAAGGTCCATGTACATCTTCTAAGGTGAATGGCATCCGGGTGATCTGTCCCCTAACACGAGACCATTCAAGGTATTGTGTTGAAGCTATATTGTTGCATTTGCCCAAAATAGCTGTCCCCTTAGTCTGAATGTTGTCCCAGACCCAAGCTGCCTGTCTGACAATAACAGAGTTGTGCTGGATTTCACAATAGAGGGTCTCAATCAGGTCTTGCCCTCTTGGAGGATGAACCAAAGCATATCCTAACTGTCTCTTGAAAAGTAAAGGGTTGTAGTTGATGCAACCTTTTACTCCTATCAAAGGCACATTAGGATATTGCCCACATCTAGTAATGATGTCTTTGCCCTTGGTGCTCTGAGTGCACCATCTGATGTTTTCTGATGTAAGGGTAATCAATCTCTTAGCCCAGTTCCTTGGCTGATGAGGGTTTAGGAAAGTATCTGACTTTGGCAAATGTCTTAGCAGCCAACAGTAATAGAGGGGAGCACAACATCTGACTAGTTTTCCTCTTTGCTTCTCATTCCTTTGGTGCACTGAATAATAGAAGTCTCCAAGAAAGGTAGGAACTGGGTTTCTCAGTAAGAACAGGTGAATAGCATTCTTGCTTACAAACTTTGGCTCATCTGCAAACAAGATAACTCCATATATGCTGAGGGCTAAGAGTGCACAAACAACATCCCACTTTCCTATTGCAGCATGCAGGGTGGCCTGGGAGATCAAGAAATCCAAGTGAAGGCCTGGAACTCTAGCCTTGGTGGTCATGCTCTGATCAATGAGGGAAGGCTCCAAATGCAATGCCTTAGCTATGTCTTCATTCTTGGGAGAAACCATCTCAGGGTTGAAAGAAATCCCTCTCCTGATAGGAACTCCTAACAACATGGAAAATTCTTCTAGCAGAGGTCCCAACTGAAAATCAAGGAATGTGAAGCATCTGAGAGGAGGATCATAAAACTGCAAGCAAGTATGGATCATGCTCCTCTGGGATGCATCCAGGTCCATGATCATGTCCAATATGCCTCCATAATGTTCTCTGAATAATGGGACATGATCAGGAGTGATAAGAGACTGGATCTGTCTAATGCTTGTCAGGGTGGGCTCAAAGAAGTGGTATGTAATGTTGCTCTTCCTGGAAGTGTCCATGCTGATGATGGGTGCTGGTGAAGAGTACTGAGGGTGACTGCTGGTGAAGGTCACTGAAGAAGATGCTGAGGAAATGTCTCTGATGAAGACAATTGATGGAGAGAGCTGGGAAGAATCTCTGACAAACTGATGAGGGTGCTGGAGAAGATAACTGAAGAAGTCTGAGCAGCATAATAGGTCAAAACCAAACCAAAGATAATAAGGTGGATACCCTGTAAAACAAATAGGCAAATGTTAAATGATGCAAAAATGATGTATGCAGAATGATATGCAAAGGGTTTGTGATCAAGTGTTGGATCTGTTATCTGCCTTGATAAGGTCCATGTGTGTTCATAAGTCCGGATGGAGGCTTAGAAAACCAGTAACCAGGTGGGGGACTCAAATAAAGAGTCACAAATCCAGGGTGTCACAAGAAATGTCCAAATAATACAACCTTAACAAACATTAGTAACAAGGGTATGATGAGGCCAAGGGTTCCTGCAAACCTGTAAACATCCCAACCCCCTCACATGTGTTGTTCTAGAACAAGGATCCTCAGATTTTGATCAGTTATGAGAAGTGTAAACACTTCTAACCCGGAGGTACAGTATTTACAATAACCATAAAAGATCCTCCTCTAATTCACCTCAGATGCTGAAGGTCATAAAAGGTCATCTAGACTTAGCAGGCTTCCCAGATAGCCCTAGTACTACAGGAAATCCGTAGCACAGAGTTCTCAAGAAGAAACCCATGTCTGAACCGTGTTTCATATTCCCGCACCAGACCGAAATGGAATGGGAAAGAATATGAAGCCACTCTAGCCTATGTGTCACTCAGGTTCCCAGTATAGAACCTTAATCACTTAATGATCCCCCACCCACCAAGGAAACAACAGATCCAGCACAAATGATAATGACAGTATGAAATGCATAAAACTATAAATGAAAGAAATAAATAAAGTTGTACAGAAATAAATAAATGAGCACAAGTAGCACATAACACCCCCATAAACACAAATCAAACAAGCGCTAGGAGGAACCCACAAAAAGAACCAGAAGCCCTGGTTGCAATATAAGGGTCCCCATCAGAGTCGCCAAGCTGTCGCTCTCGAAGATTTGCATCCCGGTACAAGCGCGAACGGACGGCGAAAGGAGAAAATGAAGGTGAAATGAAAAGAGTTGCCAGCTAGGCATTTTTATCCCGAAGGAAAGGTAATGCTGCATAAACCTAGAAAGATATGGATAAGACGGTTACGAACCAGAGAAACTGAGAAAGGGGGTTGGTTACAACCTGGGAAGGTATTAGCACCCAGATTGTCCGTCGAACTCGACGGGATCCACGCTTAAAAGATTGTGTTTAAAGGGGTAGGTGTATGTGCTATCTGTGTACAAAAGCTGGAAAAGAATATACAAGTGTCAGTGCAAGAAGGAGTGAAATGCTCAGGAACTGAGGCTTAAAAAGAATGTTGAAAGAGGGGGAAGACACAAAGAATTTTGTTCGATAACAGTTAAGTTATGCCTACGTATCCTCTCGTGTAATGAGGAAGTCAGAACACCGTAGTTCGACTCAAAGAGACTGAAAGATAAATCGACTAGTTGTAACACGGTGGGAGAACTGACTTTCTATAAATGTTGCGGATAGCAAGAGTCGCCACCGACTTTTATTTTATCCATAAGGAAGGGACATAAAAGAACAGGAAAGACCGTTTTAAAAGACCTGGGTTCGGGGGGTAGGTTATATAAAGGGAAGGTGTCAGCACCCTTTATATCCATGGTTATCCATGGGCTCTTAGTTACTTATCTCACTTAAATTGTTTTTGAAAAGTGTAGTGTGTGATTAGAAATTTTTCTAAGTACTTTGGTATGATCCTCGTATAGATGTATACAAAGCCTTGTTTTGAAAAATGTTTAAGAAAGTGAGGTGTAAAAAGTATTTTGAAATGTGAGCAAGCAACTAAGAGGTACCTACCCTAGATTAAGTCTTTCATGTTCTTTTATGTTCTTTCAAGGGTAAGACTATCCCTATTATTAAGGAATAGGTAGTCATTACCTAGGATTTATTAAGGGACAAGCGTAGGGACATCGTATGGTCATAGAAGGCAATAGGTAAGGGTGTCTTTAACAATTCATAAGGACTATCATCATTTATTCGAAGGGACGAGATCATTATCGTAGGCAAACTCGAATGGACTTGATCTTTTAAACTGAAGGGACTATGATGATTTATACTTGAAGGGACTTTGCTTAAGACACCCCTATATTCGAAGGACTTGACCATTTTAAATAAGGAAACCAAGAGGAATACCCTAGGAAGTGCAAGATGGCGATCAAAGATCGACTTATGTGTGTGAGTATTGTTTTCAGATATTTATCTTGATTATTAATTTTCTAAGTCCATGGTTCATTTATTTCTTGGTACTCCCTATGTTACTAACCATGCAGTTAATATGAAAAATAAATTGCAGAAATTAAAAGGCAGAAAATAAAATTCCTACACTATTACATGGCTTAGGGGCAGTTACATAATAATAATAATGGCGGAAAATAATAAAAACCAATTATTACATAGACGAAGCAGTTACATAATCAGGCAAACATTGAATGAATAACATAAAAATGAGTGAATAAATTAGAAAAAAAAAGTTTGCAAATTAGGTTAAGAAAACAATTAGGGTTAGGGTTTGAGAAAAATTTTAAGGTTTAAAAAAAATTTAAGGTTTAGGGTAAAAATTAGGGCCAAATCTGGGTTTTAAGATAAAGATTTGGGGATAAATTTTTATGGTTTAAAGTTTATGAAAAAAATTAAGACTTAGGTTTAAAATTAAGGTTTAGGGAAAAAATTAAGGTTTATAATAAAAAATATAAGTTTAAAAAAAAGATTTTGTTTTATATTTTAGAAATTAGTTTAATAATAATAATAAGGAAATTAAAAGAAAATACATAATTTGATGAAAAATGGAAAAATAAAGTTAGAGATACCCAAAATATTGGGGGTTGGTGTTGAACCCCTGACTTTGCCTTTGCCAACAAAAACCTTCAGCCACGTTTCTTTGCCAAAATGTTGGGAATGAGTGTTGAACCAACATTTCTTTGCCAAAATGTTGGGAATGAGTGTTGAACCCACACCCTCAGACTTGCAACCTTAGGCCTTTGTCACTAGGCCAATCAGCGCATGCCACACACCATCTTCTTCCTCCCACCTGCATATTTTTGGTATATACTATTGGAAGAATAAAAAAAGAAATAAACAGGATCAAATAAAATCGCTGCAGATTTTAAAATAATGAAAAATAAGAAAAGCGATTAAAATAAAATCTAAAAAATATTAAAACGATGCTAAAAATCTAATAAAATCAAATAAAGAACGCACAATTTTTTTTAGATTTTTTTGAGAATATGAAAATAGAAAATAAATCAAATAAAATAGAAAAAAAGAGGAATTTGCGATTTTGAGGGTCGAAATCTTTTAGAATTCTATTCTAGATGAGTATTGTTCTTCGATTTTTTTCTAAACTTCTGGAAAAAATTCGGAGTAAATCGAAACAATAGTACTTACCTGACTTACCTGTCAGCCCGAAATTCTTATCACTACTGCAGCCTTCGAAGTATCGACGAAAACAGATTACAGCAGATTAACCAATAGTTTAGTTCTCCATGGTGCCCTATGATTCCTACATTGAAACTTAAATCCAACTATCCAGAAACCATCTACACAATAAAACAAACATATTATGTAATCAAAATCAATTAATCATGCATAAATCATTGAAATCGAAAAAAAATCAAAAGAAAAGCAAGAATATGAATTTGGTTTGTATGAATTGTTATGAATTTGATGACGAGGATGATTGGAATAGGTTCAGGAAACCTCAAGGATTCATTTGCAGCCTTTAATCAACTTGTAAAAGTGGTGGATTATGAAAACCTAATTTTGAATTGTGTGGAACTTTAAAGTACGAATATGATCCTCTTGCTCTCCATCCTTCTTTTTTGTCTTGTGATGTTGTTGTGGTTATATAGTAATGTAATTAGGCTAAGAATTTGGGTCTTGGTTGGAGTTGTATGGGTTGCTTGAAGGTGAAGAAAGCTATGGTCAAAAATATTTATAAAAAAAATCAAATGATATGTTTCCAAATTGGTTGTGCACAAAATTGGAGAGTATCAAATCAACTTAAATGATGTTTAAGAGCTTCTAGAAGAAGAATTAAATCAAATTTTTGTATTTTCATATTTTATTTTGATTTAAAATGAATTTTAATGAATAAAATCCAAATAAATAATAAATAAATTATAAAAATCATAAAATATTTGAATTGGGCCGTGCTTGATGTTATCATGAAGATTGGGTTGCAAAATGATTGGCCCATTTGGAAAAAAATAGATTTAAGCCCTTATTTTCTTCATACACCCGTTGAAAATCTCCCAACTTTGATAAGGCATAAATCCCTCAATTTTAAGGCTATGAAGGTGTTCTTGGACATTTTGGAAAGCTTAAAGAGTCCTCTAACAAACCTCTTTGGTCTCATGTCCATATCTTTTACCATTTTCAAATTATTCCCTTTGGAAAAAGTTGACTTTTTGCTGACTTTTGAAATGACTTGTAATGTTTTAGCTCATACCTTCCAAATGAAGCATTTTTAGGCTTGGCTTATGAGACACAAAGTTGTAGAGAATTTAATTTCCTTCAAAATGAGATTTATATGGGAAATTTTTGATGAAGCATGTGAAAGTTGTGACTGGTCAAAGTTCAGTTGACTTTTCCTGTGAAAACCCTAATTTAGAAACTCCTGATTCTTGAGGATCTGAAATCTCCTTGATGAATCATGATCAACCATTGATAAAATGATGAATTTTACTTCATAAAATTGATGTTGGCAAAAATATCATGAAGTTTGACTTTGGTTTGACCACAGTTGACCTCAGTTTAACTTTTTAACCACTTTGACTGATTTTTGCATATCTGATCATCTGACTGAGCAAACCTTTTGGGAAAGCCTTGAAACTTGACATAGGGATTATTGAAGACATATAGGATGTTATGAAGCTCACTTGAGGCCTTGAAACTCCATTTAGCTCGATGAAATCCAAAACCCTAGTTTAGGGTGCATTGCTTAGGAGGATGCTTTGTCTAAGGGAATTGTCTAAGCTTTCTGACTAATTGTGAACCTTGTGAACCTCTTGGGATACCTTGTGAACCTTGTGAACCTCTTGGGACACCTTGGTACACAATTCCTTGACTAGGGGAGGGCAAATTTTTGGGTGCAACAGCTGCCCCTGTTCAATTTTCTGAAACCTGAGGAGTTAGATTGGCTTGTGTGCCAGTCGTGACTTGGAAGGTTGAAGGGGATTGAACATAAAAGCCCAAAAATTTGCACTCGCCGGTGCGTAAAGTAACACTGCTGATTGGTTGCATATGCTGGAGTGGGCTTAAAGATGCCACTCAGAGGAACTGGAGATGAGCTTATAGATGCCATCCATAATATCTGAAGATGATAATATCTTTATGTTGTCACTGGATATCAGTACTAGGTCTTCGTATAGGCCGTCTCTGAATCATTCTTGTAACATGGTTTGAGTTGAATGTCAGCACTAGATCTTCGTATAGATCGTCTTTGCATTATCTCTGGGGGAAAAGAATATCCTTCATTAGGTGTCGGTACTTAGATCTTCGTATAGATCGGCTCTGAACCGTCTTTAGGAACATACTTTAATTTAAGCATCAAAATCAAATCTTCGTGGCGATCTTTTCTGAATTGCTTTTGGTAATATCTTGGGCTAAGTACAAGATGTTCGTATCGATCATTTATGTACCATCCCACAGATAAAATATTGCATAGACCATTAGAAATAAATATTCGTAGCGATTATCCCTTCCAGAAATATCCCGGATTAGGTAATAGATTTTCGTATAGACCATTTACATATCTTCCCGAGGACAAAAAATAATATCAGGATTAAATCTTCGCGGCGATTATCCCTGAACTTCTTCTGAAAGAATCTCTTGGATTAAGTGCTAGATCTTCGTATAGATCATTTACACACTATCCCAAAGATAGTTGACCATCAGAAATAAATCTTCGTAACGATTATCTCCTCTGGAAATATCCTGGATTAAGCACTAGATCTTCGTATAGATCATTTACGTACCCTTCCAAAGACAACTTGAGCATCAGGATTAAATCTTTGTGGTGATTACTCCTGAATTGCTTCTGGTAATATCTTAGGCTAAGTACAAGATCTTCGTATCGATCATTTATGTACCATCCCACAGATAAACTGTTACATAGACCATTAGAAATAAATCTTCGTAGCGATTATCTCTTCTGGAAATATCCCGGATTAGGTAATAGATCTTCGTATAGACCATTTACATACCTTCCCAAGGACAAAAAGAATATCAGGATTAAATCTTCGTGGCGATTATCCCTGAACTTCTTCTGAAAGAATCTCTTGGATTAAGTGCTAGATCTTCGTATAGATCATTTACACACTATCCCAAAGATAGTTGACCATCAGAAATAAATCTTCGTAACGATTATCTCCTCTGGAAATATCCTGGATTAAGCACTAGATCTTTGTATAGATCATTTACGTACCCTTCCAAGGACAACTTGAGCATCAGGATTAAATCTTCGTGGCGATTACTCCTGAATTGCTTCTGGTAATATCTTGGGCTAAGTACAAAATCTTCATATCAATCATTTATGTACCATCCCACAGATAAACTGTTGCATAGATCATTAGAAATAAATCTTTGTAGCGATTATCTCTTCTGAAAATATCCCGGATTAGGTAATAGATCTTCGTATAGACCATTTACATACCTTCCCGAGGACAAAAAAGAATATCAGGATTAAATCTTCGTGGCGAGTATCCCTGAACTTCTTCTGAAAGAATCTCTTGGATTAAGTGCTAGATCTTCGTATAGATCATTTACACACTATCCCAAAGATAGTTGACCATCAAAAATAAATCTTCGTAACGATTATCTCCTCTGGAAATATCCTGGATTAAGCACTAGATCTTCGTATAGATCATTTACGTACTCTTCCACAGATAAACTGTTGCATAGACCATTAGAAATAAATCTTCGTAGCGATTATCTCTTCTGGAAATATCCCGGATTAGGTAATAGATCTTCGTATAGACCATTTAAATACCTTCCCAAGGACAAAAAATAATATCAGGATTAAATCTTCGTGGCGATTATCCCTAAACTTCTTCGAAAATAATCTCTTGGATTAAGTGCTAGATCTTCGTATAGATCATTTACACAATATCCCAAAGATAATTGACCATCAGAAATAAATCTTCGTAACGATTATCTCTTCTGGAAACATCCTGGATTAATGACTAGATCTTCGTATAGATCATTTACGTACCCTTCCAAGGACAACTTGAGCATCAGGATTAAATCTTCGTGGCGATTACTCCCGAATTGCTTCTGGTAATATCCTGGACTTAACACTAGGTCTTCGTATAGACCATTTATGTGCCATCTCAAGGACAACTTGTATTGATCATCAGAAATGAATCTTCGTAGCGATTATCTCTGAATTGTTTGATAGTGCTTATCTGTTTGCAACTATCCTGAAAAGAAAAAGTTAGTTTATGCAAGATTATTTGATGTATGCATGTATAACATGATGCTCTTAAGTAAAAATGTCATATGAGTTATGGATGCGTATGCCATGATATAATGTAAATGATGTATGTATGAATCATGTAGCCTGAAGTGTCTGGGTATCTCTGTATAACAACTGCTGGCCAGGGAAAATAAATCCCGGTTCATTGCTAAGGAACATGAGGACTTCGTTCCCATATTGTTTAATAATATGGTACTCAGAACCTCCCGTCTTCGTTCGTCGTGCTTTTTATTGAAGGAGTAAGTTCCTGCATATCCTGACTGAGGATAAAAGAGATGGACATAAATCCGGGAGACTTAATTCTTCGGAGGATATGAAACTGCTTGAAGACTTCGTCGAGTGGGAAGTATAAGATATTACTTGAAGAGTTCTATATGGATATCCGTAAAGATTACCCTGTGGGGATGAACCGGCGAAGCTTCGTTGAATTCCTTCCCTCGTTTGTCCTAAGTAAATACTATTACTGCATTTTATGCATTTCTGGTAAACATAAATCATATTCAAAAGCATACATACATTCAAACACAACCAACAAACGTTTTTCGGTTTAGTAAAAGGGGAAAAGTAATCCTGAATAAAGAGGGAAAAGTAAAGCTTAACTCGAAAACAGAATCGTTTCAACTTTGAGAGTGTATAACCAACTGGATTTAGAGCTCCTGAGATTCTTAACTTTCCTGAATACCTTCCCAGAAATCCTCATAGTTGGATCTGAAGACATGATACTGACCCTATCTAATACTACTGGCGTATACAATTAATTTCCACAATGGCTTCTGCTGAGAATCCAATATCAAGGTAATACAATGAGAGGGACGTGTCTTCAAATTGTGATGGACCATATAGGCTCCGGGTATTAGATTTGAAAAGAGAGCATTGCCCCTTGGTTGGGGATGAATTGTCCCATAATAGAAGTATCTAAATGTAGTTACCTCAAGAGAAATAAGCAGAATGCCCCACAATAATATGCCCCTGACATCATGAACTTTGTAATGCTACCCTTGGTAATTCAAATATATGAGGAGAGCTACCCATGACTATTAAGCATTGTTGAATCTGGACATGATTGCCCCAAATGAATTGAACAGTAACTTGTTATGCCCCCTTGATTGGGAAACAGTGACTATGCCCCTGGCATTATGAACTCTGTAATGTTACCCTTGGTAATTTAGATAGATGAGGAGATTTCCCCCTAGCTACTTAAACATAGTTGAATCCTGTCCTGATTTCCCCAAATGAGTTGGGCTGTATCATGGAATGCCCCCATGATTGAGAGATAATGACTACGCCCCTTTGTATACATGGGCTTTGATCTAAGAAGCAACTTTGTTTATCAGAAAGACTTTGGTTTATTGAACATTCATCCTGTAAGTTTCTCTGTTTGTCAAACACTCAGGTATATGTAAAAATATATATTTAAAAATGCAATTCTTATGTCTGTCTTGAAGTTTTGAAAAAGAGTTATTTTAGAAAAACAATTTTTGTGAAAACAGTGATATTAACTCAAGTTTTATAATAAGCCCTAAAGGAGTCAGGATACCTTTTTGTAGCAGTACGCTTTCGAACTAACCATGCTTCAGTTAGGACTTTTAAAGGGTTGTAACGTGGTCTGGTTCACGGTTTAAGAAACAAAGGATAAAGGCTCAAATTTATTTGTACCCAACCCATTCTTCGTGATGTTCTTCAGTCCTATGTTCAGTTAACTTATGCATTGAGGTTCCAAAGTAGTTTGGAATTGTAACACTGACATTTGTGATGATTCAGGAATCAAAAAATTTATTTGAAAATTCAGTCATCTTTCTTTATTTAGGATCTATAGTGACCTCCTTTTTTCTTTTGACTTTGGTATCCCTTCTTTTTTCCTGAACTGTTTATTTCAAGGTTATAGTCAGCGGGATGTCTTAATTTTTTACAAAGTCTCCTTCATAAGTTTTGACTTAGTGAGCTTTTCTTTTGCTAGGTATTGACTTGTAGACTTTAGTGATTACAAGGAACCAACATTAGTTTTGTATAACACATACAATTGGCATAGTTGAGTTAACTGAATAACTACCCTGCCCCAGGTTATGAATAAGGATTTTAATTTGCGTGAGAATAAAAACTCCTACTTCATAGGCTCAAAAGGGTTGACTAGGGATTAACTTCCTTATATCTCCACTGTTTAGGAATTGAAACAATGCCTGTACATCGTCAACATAGTCTGTTCAAAAGCATATTGCATAAGATTATAGTATTGTTTTCGTCATCCTCCCTCTACAGGCTTATAGCTTTATCAGGAGTTAAATATCACAAGATAGAAATAAGAAGCATAGTTTTAAATATAGTGAAACAAATGGATTAACTCAAGACAAACATATGCAATGCATTAGTGAAAATAAAGTCTAACATAATAGTAAGTGTTTAGGAAAACAAAAGAAATTACAAACGAAAATTCAAATGTTCTCAAAGCCTCTTCCTCTAAACTCGTCACTCCAGTTATCTGGAAACTTTGATGCTTGATGGATGATAGAAGAACTCAACCTGGCCTTCTGGCGTAACCTCGAGTATTCCTTCCTCAATTAGGTATTGAATCTTATTCTTCAATGCCCAACAATTATTAGTGTCGTGTCCGTGACTGTCGGAGTGGTACATACACCTTGCTTTGGGATTATAGCAAGGAGAAGAGGTATTAGGATTTTTAGGATAATTTTCCAAGGAAATTAGCTTCATTTCCAACAAGCATTGCAGCATTTGTGGCATTGGCGTGTTGAATTTGATAAACTGTCTTTTATATTCCTTGTGTCGAAGTGGATTAATCTTACAGGGTCTTCCTTCTTCCATTGAAGAACAATCAGTGGTAGCCTGTCTCTTTCCTTCTCTTATCCTTACTTTCCTTTCAGCCAAGTCGACTTGTTTCAACGGAGGTTGACTGATGATTAGATTCCCAACTCCGTTATGTCGAAGCTTATTGACAAAGCTTTTCATCTCTTCTTGCCCCTGGGCCAAACTCTGGATAAGAGCCATTTGGCCATTCATCTGGATCCTCATCTCTGCCATCTCAGCTTGTAGTTGTTTCAGCTGATCATCCTTGTTGTCCTCAGGATTCTTCTTCATCATGTCCTTAGAGAGGAGTGCTTTCAACTCTTCTTTCCCCTTGGACAAATTCAGAATCACTTCTTGAAACTGAGCATTATGAGCTTGAAGATCTTTGACAGATTGTTCGAGAGCCATTTCTGCTGAAATAAACAGCGAGAAGATAAGAAACCTGTTGTGACAACCTGTCATGCAATGATATGGTATGTAGATGCATATGCAATGTTTTCAAGGACTGCAGAATTTATATTTGTTAAACAAACGGAAATAAAACTTTTATTAGTAAATGTTAAAATTATTTTTCCCCTTGGGCTTACAATGAAGGGAAATAAGTACAAAAATGGGGTTTTAAGTCTCCCATGGACGTTTCCTCTTTGTATGGAGGTATGTGTTGAGGTTCCGCTCCTCGTGAAGTTGCTTGGTCAGCTCCAACACTTTTTCTTGGCTAATCCTGAATTGAGCTTCGAAGGTATTTCTTTGCTCCTTCAACTGAATCCAGGACTTCTACAGTTCTTCCAAATCAGTGGGCATGTCTGGATGAAGGATGGTATAAGGAACATCTCCTTCAGCAACAGGCTCCATAATGACTGGTAGAACAACATGATATGGCATCATAAGAGTCTGAGCACGAGATCGAACCCATCTGAGATAAGGCTCCATAGGAATAGAATACTTTGGCTCCAAAGTGTTGCTATCAATCCTGTTCACCTTGTTCCAAGCTCGTATAAACCTTTGACATTAACCCTGAAGATCGTTGTCGTAGTCGAACATAATACCCTGAATAAGCATGTCATGAGGACCATTACTCCGAGCATAACCAAACTGATGTAGAACTAAAGAAGGGTTGTAGGTAATGCCCCCTCTTATGCCTAGAAGTGGCACATTAGGTAATTCCCCACAACGGTCAATGATAGTAACATTCTCCATAGATCGAGAGCACCAATGAATGTATGAATGAGAAAGTGACATAATCCTCTTAGAACACCTTAACCCTTGTTCATTCTTCATTACTGATCGAGGAAGGTGAGAAATAAACCACCTAGACAATAGAGGTATGCAGCACATCAGAGTCCCTCTTGCTTTCGTAGTACGAGTGTGAAGAGAATGTAGAATGTCTCCAAGTAATGTAGGCACTGGGTTGCGAGTCAGAAATATATTGATGGCGTGTACGTCTATGAACTGGTCTGGATTAGGGAACAACACTAAGCCATAGATCAATAGGGCCAGGATCTCCTCAAAAGCATCATAACTCATAGCCTTCAAGAACACTTGAGCTTTCTCCATCAATACCTTAGCAAGAATACCCTTAACTCCGTTTCTCGTTTCCAGGACAATGTCTGACTTCTTCAGATGTAGGGATGCAGCAATGACTTCAGGTTTAGGCCCTTTCTCTAAGCCTGTGAAGAGTCTCTGATCAAGGATAGGTAGACCCAGTAATTTGGAGAACTCTTCTATTGTAGGAACCAGCTGATAGTCGGGGAATGTGAAACAATTATGTTTAGGATCAAAGAACTGGAATAGGACACTCATCATGTCTTCATTGAACCTGAAGTAATTAGATGCAGTAGGTGACCATGCTTCTTGATGAATTGGGAGTTTTCATAAATTTGAGAGACCAATTCCTTAAGCTTATAAGGTATCCCTACAAAGATGATTCGGATAGTATTCCTACGAGCATAAGCCATGACTTGCAACAAAGAACAAAGATAAATCCTTTGGTCCTTGAAATGGTTAGTGAAAATGCTATGCTTATGATGTCATGATGTCATGATGTTATGCTCAATCACAAACATGTGGCACACACAAACAAGTCACACAATAGCCCTAGGTTTGAAGGCTTGCATGAGGTTTAAAGGTAAGTACCCTCTCCTGAAGTTTAGATGGTTCATCCTGTCCTACAAAAGTAACCGGGTTCTAAGGGATCACAATATCACTGATCCTTCCCAAGGGTGGTTGTTCAGTAGGCAACTTACTTGCCAACCAAAACCCTCCAAGTTTAGGATCTCAATGAGCGTAGCATCGAGTATCAAACCAACTTCAGTCTTCACCGAAGCCGGTTATCTCACTACTTTCTAAAGGCCAAGATGGGATAACTAGGGTTCTAAAGGTCAGTTAGTGTATTGACAACATATGGCAGCCCCATATTATCTTTAACTTACTTAAGGAACATAAGCACCAACCAAGAAGTCACACTAACTATGGCCACCAGATTAACCATATCGGTATACGCCGTACAGTTTCCTTGGTCTATTGCCATTTACCTAGGGTACACTAGATCCGGTTTAGGATCTTTCACACAAAAAGCCCAACAAGTAATATAAAGCAAACAAAGCAAACAATTAAGTGATCTAATTCCTAAGGGTACCCATCTTTTACTTAGTACATCCCCAGCAGAGTCGCCAGTTCTGTAACACGGTGGGAGAACTGACTTTCTATAAATGTTGCGGATAGCAAGAGTCCCCACCGACTTTTATTTTATCCATAAGGAAGGGATATAAAAGAACAGGAAAGACCGTTTTAAAAGACTTGGGTTCGGGGGGTAGGTTATATAAAGGGAAGGTGTTAGCACCCTTTATATCCATGGTTATCCATGGGCTCTTAGTTGCTTATCTCACTTAAATTGTTTTTGAAAAGTCTAGTGTGTGATTAGAAATTTTTTTAAGTACTTTGTAATGATCCTCGTATAGATGTATACAAAGCCTTGTTTTGAAAAATGTTTAAGAAAGTGAGGTGTAAAAACTATTTTGAAATGTGAGCAAGCAACTAAGAGGTACCTACCCTAGATTAAGTCTTTCATGTTCTTTTATGTTCTTTCAAGGGTAAGATTATCCCTATTATTAAGGAATAGGTAGTCATTACCTAGGATTTATTAAGGGACAAGCGTAGGGACATCGTATGGTCATAGAAGGCAACAGGTAAGGGTATCTTTAGCAATTCGTAGGGACTATCATCATTTATTCGAAGGGACGAGATCATTATCGTAGGCAAACTCGAATGGACTTGATCTTTTAAACTGAAGGGACTATGATGATTTATACTTGAAGGGACTTTGCTTAAGACACCCCTATATTTGAGAGACTTGACCATTTTAAATAAGGCAACCAAGAGGAATACCCTAGGAAGTGCAAGATGGTGATCAAAGATCGACTTACGTGTGTGAGTATTGTTTTCATATATTTATCTTGATTATTAATTTTCTAAGTCCATGGTTCATTTATTTCCTTGTACTCCCTATGTTACTAACCACACAGTTAATATGAAAAATAAATTGCAGAAATTAAAAGGCAGAAAATAAAATTCCTACACTATTACATGGCTTAGGGGCAGTTACATAATAATAATAATGGCGGAAAATAATAAAAACAATTATTACAAAGGCGAAGCAGTTACATAATCAGACAAACAGTGAATGAATAACATAAAAATGAGTGAATAAATTAGAAAAAAAAATATGCAAACTAGGTTAAGAAAACAATTAGGGTTAGGGTTTGAGAAAAATTTTAAGGTTTAAAAAAATTTTTAAGGTTTAGGAAAAATTTTAGGGTAAAAATTAGGGCGAAATCTGGGTTTTAAGATAAAGATTTGGGCTAAATTTTTAGGGTTTAAATTTTATGAAAAAAAATTAAGACTTAGGTTTAAAATTAAGGTTTAGGGAAAAAATTAAGGTTTATAATAAAAAATATAAGTTGTAAAAAAAAAAGATTTTGTTTTATCTTTTAGAAATTAGTTTAATAATAATAATAAGGAAATTAAAAGAAAATACATAATTTGATGAAAAACGAAAAAATAAAGTTAGAGATACCCAAAATATTGGGGGTTGGTGTTGAACCCCTGAGTTTGCCTTTGCCAACAAAAACCTTCAGCCACTACGCTACGCCACGTTTCTTTGCCAAAATGTTGGGAATGAATGTTGAACCCACGTTTCTTTGCCAAAATGTTGGGAATGCGTGTTGAACCCACGCCCTCAGACTTGCAACCTTAGGTCTTTGTCACTAGGCCAATCAGTGCATGCCACACACCATCTTCTTCCTCCCACCTGCATATTTTTGGTATATACTATTGGAAGAATAAAAAAAAGAAATAAACAGGATTAAATAATATCGATGAAGATTTTAAAATAATGAAAAATAAGAAAAGCGATTAAAATAAAATCTAAAAAATATTAAAACGATGCTAAAAATATAATAAAATCAAATAAAGAACGCACAATTTTTTTTAGATTTTTTTGAGAATATGAAAATAGAAAATAAATCAAATAAAATAGAAAAAAGAGGAATTTGCGATTTTGAGGGTCGAAATTTTTTAGAATTCTATTCTAAAAGAGTATTGTTCTTCGATTTTTCTCTGAACTTCTGGAAAATATTCGGAGTAAATCGAAACAGTAGTACTTACCTGACTAACCTGTCAGCCTGGAATTCTTATCACTACTGCAGCCTTCGAAGTATCGACGAAAACAGATTACAGTAGAGTAATCAATAGTTTAGTTCTCCATGGTGCCCTATGATTCCTGCATCGAAACTTAAATCCAACTATCCAGAAACCATCTACACAATCAACAAACATATTATGTAATCAAAATCAATTAATCATGCATAAATCATTGAATTCGAAAAAAAATCAAAAGAAAAGCAAGAATATGAATTTGGTTTGTATGATTTGGCATGAATTTGATGATGAGGATGATTGGAATAGGTTCAGGAAACCTCAAGGATTCATTTGCAGCCTTTAATCAACTTGTAAAAGTGGTGGATTATGGAAACCGAATTTTGAATTGTGTGAAATTTTAAAGTACGAATATGATCCTCTTGCTCTCCATCCTTCTTTTTTGTCTTGTGATGTTGTTGTGGTTATATAGTAATGTAATTAGGTTAAGAATTTGGGCCTTGGTTGGAGTTGTATGGGTTGCTTGAAGGTGAAGAAAGCTATGGTCAAAAATATTAAAAAAAATCAAATGATATGTTTCCAAATTGATTGTGCACAAAATTGGAGAGTATCAAATCAACTTAAATGATGTTTAAGAGCTTCTAGAAGAAAAATCAAATCAAATATTTGTATTTTCATATTTTATTTTGATTTAAAATGAATTTTAATGAATAAAATCCAAATAAATAATAACTAAATTATAAAAATCAGAAAATATTTTAATTGGGTCGTGCTTGATGTTATCATGAAGATTGGGTGGCAAAATGATAGGCCCATTTGGAAAAAAAATTAGATTTAAGCCCTTATTTTCTTCATACACCCCTTGAAAATCTCCCAACTTTGACAAGGCATAAATACCTCAATTATAAGGCTATGAAGGTGTTCTTGGACATTTTGGAAAGATTAAAGAGTCCTCTAACAAACCTCTTTGGTCTTATGTCCATATCTTTTACCATTTTCAAATTATTCCCTTTGGAAAAAGTTGACTTTTTCTGGACTTTTGAAATGACCTGTAATGTTTTAGCTCATACCTTCCAAATGAAGAATTTTTAGGCTTGGCTTGTGAGACACAAATTTGTAGAGAATTAAATTTCCTTCAAAATGAGCTTTAGATGGGAAATTTTTGATGAATCATGTGAAAGTTATGACTGGTCAAAGTTCAGTTTACTTTTCCTATGAAAACCCTAATTTAGAAACTCCTGATTCTTGAGGATCTGAAATCTCCTTCATGAATCATGATCAACCATTGATCAAATGATGAATTTTACTTCATAAAATTGATTTTGGAAAAAATTCATGAAGTTTGACTTTGGTTTGACCACAGTTGACCTCAGTTTGACTTTTTAACCACTTTGACTGATTTTTACATATCTGATCATCTGACTGAGCAAACCTTTTGGGAAAGCCTTGAAACTTGACATAGGGATTCTTGAAAACATGTAGGATGTTATGAAGCTCACGTGAGGCCTTGAAAGTCCATTTAGCCTGATGAAATCCAAAACCCTAGTTTAGGGTGCATTGCTTAGGAGGATGCTTTGTCTGAGGGAATTGTCCAAGCTTTCTGACTAATTGTGAACCTTGTGAACCTCTTGGGATACCTTGTGAACCTTGTGAACCTCTTGGGATACCTTGTGAACCTTGTGAACCTCTTGGGATACCTTGTGAACCTTGTGAACCTCTTGGGACACCTTGGTATACAATGTCTTGACTAGGGGAGGGCAAATTTTGGGGTGCAACACTGGTGAACTGCTTACTTGTCTATGCTCAAGTGTATGACTCGTCTGGCTCGAGTGCTAACTGTCTTGCATTAGACGGAAGAAGCAAGTTCTCGTTTATGAATGAATGTGATGAGAAAAGAATCCTGAAGGAGACGATTATTGTTTGTTTTTTTGTTTTCAGTCTTTTATTGTTTTTGGTCTTTTTTGCATAAGTTAATGAGCTTAAGCCTAAATCAAAGGTTGTAAACTCGTTATATCCTCCCTGATTAGGGATAATGAGAATACTTTAAGTAAGAGATAAGCATCTCAACTTAATTTCCATGATGATGTAGGATTAAGATCATTTACCTACTTGTGATTATTTAGATGTTTTTGGTTTTTTTCTTTAGTGTTAAGTAATGAGTTTAAGCCATAATAAGGGATTAGTTAACCCATTACACCATCCTAATAGAAGGATAATATATGAGCACACTTAAGCTGAGGAAGATACCTCAACTTAATCCATGATTAGGGATTAAAATCATTAGATGACAAGCCTTTATTAAAGTGGATTTTAATTAAGAGTGAGATTAAGAAGTGAGTTTTATGGTTTGTAAGACAACTTGAGGGGGACTTGTCCATTAAACACTAAGGTTAGTCCTTCTTAACCATAAAGGAAGAATTAGAATCCTAATGTAAGGCCCAAGTTACAAGTTAATGTCTTGGTGATTATTAGATGGATTGTGTTCTGAACTGGCCCAATTCCCATAATTGGGCCAGGCAAACCAACTTGGCAGAAGCGCTCGACGTCGGGCAGCATCAAGTATAGTGGTCTCTGTCGACCAAGAGCGTACCAACCAAGACAAAGCCCCCCAACGGATAGTTTTGACCGTTACATATCTTTACGGATTCCGCGATCCGCGCCCAACGGTGTGGACTAATAATCTTCCACTTAGCCCCTTATATAAACCCTCTCATTTGGGAGGGTCAGGTATTGAATTCTATGACCTTAATTATCGTACTTGCCCACTCTTTGCTTAGTGTCTTACTTTAGCATCGGAGTGCCTTGCAGGTACTCCCCCTCCTCTCCTCACCAACCGTCTTTGACCAACGCTCGAAGCCAGCCGTATCGGATCCTGATCTCCAGGTACGATCAGGTGGCATCGTCTGTGGGAAACTGATTTCCCCGTTCTTTTCTCTCTCAAAGTCTTCAAAGAAGCAAAGTTTTTACCAAGATCCATGGCTGCTCGAGACAATCCGGACAACCGATCAAACAACGACATGATCCTCACGCAACGTGAGAGCAACATTCATCACCCTCTGCACGAAGAAACCGTGCAAGATTACCCAGACGGGAAAACAACATCACCTTCTCCCGACCGCGATCAACCTCTGGAGAGTCGCCCGGAAGCCCTCTTTCCCTCGACTCCTTCAGGATCTGACTTCGCCGCACTGGCCGAAATCCTAAATCAGACAAATCTGTTGCTCCTCGCCCACGGCTAGAAAATTGCCCGTCTCGAAGACAATTACTATCGACCCCAGTCTCCCGCGAGACACCAGAGAAGGCGCAGCCCTTCTCCCCCAAGAGAAAGAGGAAGGGACACGTCGACGAATCTACTGGCGACAAACGACCTCGTCAGTCCCCTCCGTGGTCTTCCCCTCCAAGAAAATCAAGAAGGAGCAGATCAAGATTTGCATCTCCCCGGCGAACGAAGAAGCGCGCTCATAGATCCCCTTCGTTCAACTCTAGCGAGGACGAGGACGCTCGAGGACCTCCCTCGTCAGAAATCATGGCGGCTAAACATCCAAGAGGTTTAGAGAAACCCCCACCGCTAGGCTCGTACGATGGAACCACATATCCGGACGAGCACATCGAGAATATCGATGCGCTGCTCGATTACCGAGGAATACGAGGAGCAATCAAATGTCGCCTCTTTCCTATGACATTGAGGAAATGAGCGATGACGTGGTATAAAAGCCTTTAGGCTGAATCCATCACTTCCTGGAAACAACTTGGACACACGTTCTCCAGGAATTTCACCGCCTCAAGGCGGCACCCAAAGATAGAAGCTTCGCTCGAAGCGATCATCCAAGGGAAAGACGAACCTTTGCGAACTTACATCGAAAGGTTCAACAAAGAGGCAGTCTAGGTGTCCACAACAGACGATATGAAGAAGTATTTGTTGGAACGAGGACTGCGCCCGTCAACAGATTTTCACCGGTCAGTCGGCATCGAGACCCCTGCCACCCTCGACGCGTTTTTGCTGAAAGCCCAAGCTTATATCCAGTATGAGGAAAAGCAGGCAGCCAGCTCCGTAAGAGACGCTTGATGTCGCGAAGATGCGAAGCCCCACCGAGTCGATGAACCCTCGACATCTCGTCGAGGAGGAGACAAAAGAAAGGACGATCACTCCCGTGAACCGCGGGAGCACAGAGGACCCATCGGCCGATTCCACGAATATACTCCACTCCTAGCTTCCAGGGAGAAAATCTTGTCCGAGTGTGCCAACTCAGAGTTCAGGCAAGCAGGGGTACGCTTTCCGAAACAGTAACCCAGCAAACCGGGCACAAACAAAACAAAATATTGCAGATTCCACAAAAGTCATGGCCACAACACAGAAGACGGCATTCATCTCAAGGACGCAATCGAAATTCTTATCAAGGACGGGCACCTTAAACAATTCACCAAATCCAGAGACACTCCTCTACAAGAAGCGCAAGAGACTCAAAAGGTCGAGGAGGCTGTACCCATTCCTGTAGATGCGAACATGCAGGTTGCCCTGAGCATCTATCACCCAGAAGATTTCTTCCTATCCGATTACACCGGGAGCCCGGGATACTTTTCCTCCCATAGTCCATGGGAAACCTTTCCATCCGCAATGGTCATCTCAGGAGGAGGGTTCAACAAAATCACGGTCGGATCCGTAAAGCAGAAATTTGACCAGCTGATTGCGAAGGGGCCCGCGCAAAACGCAACCTTGGACCCACCAAGAGAGGGCTCGGTACCCCTTTCCTTTTACCGAGAAGAACTCTTGGGAGAGGCGCCAAACGCCAGCATCCCGCTACTCATCCGGGCGCGAATGGCGAATTTTGATGTGAGAAGAATCTTGGTGGACCAAGGCAGCTCCTGTGACATTATGTACTCCCAGCTGTTTTCAACACTCCAGTTGAACGAGACACACCTGACTCCGTACGTCGGATCAGACTTGCAAGGTTTCAACGGGGAGGTCTCCCGACCGTGGGGCTATGTCGATCTGTTTGTCACCTTCGGAGCAGCTGAAACAGCCAGGACAGTCCGAGTCCAGTTCCTAGTCGTGGACTTCCCGTCGCTATACCAGTGCATTCTAGGACGACCGACACTAGCCGAGCTAATCGTTGTGCCATCCACCGTCCACCTGAAGATGAAGTACTATACTACTTCGGGCAAGGTTGCCATAATGCACGGGGACGTCGATGCTGCTCGTCGGTGTTTCGAAGCAGCATCTAAAGGTCTTAGCTCAATATCTTACCAACCAAACCCTTCAGCATTGACTTCACCAGATGTTCCACAAACACCCAGGGCCTTCCCTCAGGTAGACTTAATTGACCTGGACTGCAGGTTCTCAGATGACAACGAGGGAATTCAAAAGCCAACAGATTCACTATCCCGACCAGTCCCAGATGGAGAGTTCGAGCTGATTCCCCTGGGAGATGACCCAACCCGGTGCGTTAAGATCGGGGCACATATGCCCGACTTGGCAAAACGACAGTTGGAAGCTTGCCTCAAAGGGAAAGCGGATCTGTTTTCCTAGAGCGCCGCAGAGATGCCAGGACTCGACCCCGAGACAGCCTGCCATCACCTCTCCATCGACCCAACGCACAAAGCGGTCGCCCAGCGCAGGAGGAAGCAGTCGACCGAAAAAACTGAAGCAGCTGAATCTGCTGTTAAAGACCTCCTAGAGGCAAAATTTGTAACTGAGGCCAGGTACACAACCTGGCTCTCAAATGTTGTACTTGTGAAAAAATCTAATGGAAAGTGGAGAATGTGTGTTGATTATACTGATCTCAACCGGGCATGCCCGAAAGACGCATACCCTTTACCTAACATTGATAAATTGGTCGACAATTCGTCCGGCTTCAAACTATTGTGCTTCATGGACACCTACTCAGGGTATAATCAAATACCCATGGCCGTGTCCGACAAAAAATACACGGCCTTCATGACCGAATCGGGCAACTACTATTATAACGTCATACCCTTCGGTCTGAAAAACGCAGGCGCGACATATCAGCGCATGATGAATAAGGTATTTCGGGCAGAAATCGGGGACATGTTCGAAGTATATATGGACGACATGATCATCAAATCTCAACAAGAAACGGACCAGGGGTCCCACTTACAAAAAGTGTTTGATCAGGCACGAAAATGCAAAATGCGTTTCAATCCCGAGAAGTGCACATTTGGTGTTCGAGCAGGGAAGTTCCTCGGATTCTATCTGACTGAACGAGGCATCAATGCCAACCCCGACAAATGCCGGGCATTCGCAGAACTCCCAACTCCTACTTCTAAAAAATCCATACAATCACTAAATGGGGTCCTCACTTCCCTCGCTCGGTTCATAGCAAAATCCGCTCAACACGCTCTCCCCTTTTACAAGCTCCTCCGCAAAGAGGCCACTTTCGAATGGACGGAGGAGTGCGAGCTAGCGTTGTCCCACCTAAAGAGGGCACTAAGTGAACCCCCAGTTTTGTCCAGACCTGAAGAAGGGGAGATACTTTATCTCTATCTTGCCGTTGCAAACGAAGCGGTGAGCGCGGCCCTCGTACGCGACTTACCCGAGGGGCAGAAGCCTGTTTATTTTACGAGCAAAGAGCTCCATGGCCCGGAAATTCGATATCTCCAGGTAGAAAAGGTGGCCCTGGCCCTCCTTTTCACAGGCAGAAGGCTATACCACTATTTCTTGGCCCACACCATCATCATAAGAACCGATCAACCCATAAGACAATTGCTCGGTCGACCAGACATGGCCGGACGGATGTTAAAATGGTCGTTGGTACTATCCGAATTCGACATCAAATTCGAGGGAAGACAAGCTCTCAATGCTCAAGCACTGTCCGACTTCGTGGAAGAACTCACTTTCACTGAGCAAGAGCCAAAATCTTCCTCCAGATGGACTATTTTCGTGGACGGGGCATCCGGCCCAACGGGTAGCGGAGCTGGGGTTATTCTGGAGAACCAGGAAGGGAACATCATCGAAGTATCCTTAACCTTATCTTTCCCCACTTCCAACAACCAGGCGGAATACGAGGCCTTCCTGGCAGGCATACGGCTCGCGACCGACTTAGAGGCAGAGGAAATCACAATCAGCACGGATTCTCAACTGGTCGCTAGCCAAGTCCGAGGAGACTTTCAAGCCAAAAACGATAACATGGCCGAATACCTGGCCCTCGTAAAAGGCGAACTAAAGCGATTTAGAAGCGTGGAAGTCAAACACGTCTCTCTAGAGAACAATACCCGTGCCGACATCCTTTCCAAGTTGGCAAGCACTAAAAGGAAGGGAAACAACAAATTCGTCATACAAAAACGCTTCCCCGACCAAGCATTGGACAATCATCAATCCACCTAGACGTTAATCTCGTGGGCGACACGAACTGCTGGATGACCCCAGTATTTAACTACCTGACCAAAGGAGAGTTACCGACCGACCCGAAAGCGGCCAACACAATACGACGAAGATCCTGCTCATATTCTCTGGTGGGTGGACGTATGTATCGTCGAGGATTCTCTACACCCCTCCTCAGGTGCGTAGAAGAAGAGAACATCCCACACGTGCTAAGAGAAGTCCATGAAGGAATTAACGCACAACATCCAGGCGGACGGTCGTTGGCCTGAAAGATTCTTCGAGCATGATACTATTGGCCCATACTCCAACACGACGCAAAGGAGCACGTGAAAAGGTGCGATAAGTGCCAACGACACGTGGACGTACACGTAGCACCTCCGTCCGAGCTAAAATCACTGTCGTCGCCTTGGCCATTCGCATGGTGGGGGATGGATATCTTAGGACCATTCTTCGTCGGATCCGACCAAAATAAATACCTAATTGTAGGCGTCGATTATTTCACCAAGTGGATAGAAGCTGAGGCCTTAGCAATAATTTCTGCACTCAACATACTACGTTTCTTCAAGAGGAACATCCTTGCCCGGTTCGGAGTACCGCTCGCCATTGTGACCGACAACGACACTCAATTTACAGATAAATACTTCAAAGAATTTGTTGCATCAATAGGAACGAAACATCATTTCGCTTCGGTGGAGCACCCCCAAACTAACGGGAAAGCGGAGGCCGCGAATAGGGTAATTCTAAGAGGCTTGAAACGAAGACTGGACGAACACAAGAAGCACTGGGTCGAGGAGTTACACGGCGTGCTATGGGCGTATAGGACCACCCTCACTCAACAATCGGGGAGTCCCCTTTCCGATTGGCGTATGGGACCGAGGCAGTGATCCCTATAGAAATGCACATCCGATCCAGACGCACAGAGTCCCCAATGGACCAAGACACCAACTCCGAAGCTTTGAGGGACGAGCTTGATCTGGTCGAGGAAGTTCGATCAGAAGCTGCTCTCCGGGAGACCATTCTTAAACAAAAAATAGCCGCTTGATACGATTCTAAAGTCATAAGACGAACGTTCGAGGTAGGAAGTCTTGTTCTCAAAAGACATCACAGGGACCCCCGCGAGGGAAAGCTCACACCTAATTGGGAGGGCCCGTATCGCGTCCGAGCAAAAACCGATAACGGAGCCTATTATTTAGAAAATCTACACGGGGAAGAACTTGCTCGGCCATGGAACGCCGAGAAGCTTAAGCAATATTACAGCTAACTCACAAAGTCACCTTGCTTAACTCTCAAGCAAGGAGCGATAGGACTGACTAAGAACTGCGTGCCCAGGTACAAGCACGACAGCCCAAAAATAACATGATCATCAGGGTTTCCCTCCAAGGGAAGGAGAAACCTGTCGCACGGGCGGATACTCAAACGAGTCTGACGTCGCCTAAGTGCCACGACCAGGAAGAACCCCAGCTCGCGATGGGACGTTCAAGCCACGGAGTCCGGGCCATTACCTTGGCCCGGACACCGACCAGGAGTAAATCTCCAAAATCTGATGGGTTCCCCAAAACAATAGATCACAAACACACCCCGTATACATTCGATCATATCCAATTAATGCAAAAATGCACGAAAAAACACTTAGCATTTGAAATATAAAGAAAACAGTCCTCTGACGGACGAGCAATTGAACAGTAAATATAGTGAAACAAACGAGCATTAATAACATCAATTGTTGACACAAAAATGCGACCTCGCTGGGCCGACTTGTTCATAATTACTTACAAAGGGGACCACGCTCCCAAAATGAAACAGAATAAATTACAAGGCACGCAGGCCAAGAACTAACTATCTTCACCATCAGGTCGATCCTCCCCTTGTCGAGCCTCGTCCTGGTCCGAATGCACTTCGGGTTGGCCAGGCCGAACAGTCGTCCCAGGCTGTGAATCCTCCGCAACCAAGTCAGAGGGAACCACAATCTGGCCATCCTCAACCTTGTATAGGTAGCTGATCCGACTGACGTCCAAGGCCAAGTCAGGATGAAGAGCCCTTATCTGGTCCACAGCGTTCTGGAAACTAAGCTCAGTTGACGAGTTCAGATCTTCCATATCCTGGTCGATCCGAGCAAGGAAATGAGCCCTAGTCACCATGCTTTTGGTTTCAGCATCTTCATCCTCTTTCGGGCAGAAGGCATCCTTCAGTTTCTTGTTTTGCTCCAGAGCTCTCTTCTTGTCGACCTCCAGTTTAGCAATAATGCTGCCCCGCTCGATCAGCTCCTTGGCCGTGGCACTGGCTTCTTCAGTGGCCGCTTTCAACTTCTCCTCAGCGGCAGCCAGCTACTCCTTCAGCTTCACCATCTCCCTCTCATGCCCAGGATTTCCTTCAGCCGTCAGCCAGGCCATCGACAAGACCCGCATGACAGCACTTGCGTCCTGGGCCAGAGACAGTCGCCGGGCAGGACGATCCATAGCTTCTAGGTACAGGGAATTGGCACGGTCTACTTCCATGCTCGTCCTTTCGAAAAAATTGCGTTTCACGAAGCACGGAGGCAGCGCATGCTTCGGCTTGGGAGGAGCGTGGGCCGTCAGGTCCACAGTCGCTGCGGACTTATGCTTTTTCATCAGAGACCCAGTTGAAGCGCTCGGAGAACCCTGGACCAAAGGACCCGACCTAGAGCCACTGGTTTCGGTCAGCTTAGTCTGCACGACCCTCGATCTCTTCTTTTGCTGCTGTTGACGCAAGCGTTCTTGTATTTTGTCGAGCGGGTTCGACAGGGAGCCTGAAAAGGGAAAAAGAAAATTAGATTAATCACGGACGACAGAATAATATCAAAGATATGACAAACAGAAGTAAAACAGATACCAAAAAACTCGGACAATTCCTGCCCGGTATTGCACGCCAGCAAAACTGTGACGTCGATCAAGGGACGCTCCACAGCTTCCCCCCATCTTGATCCAGCATAACTTTCCCTTCTCCGTCCAGCAGGGGGTCGGGGTAAAAGATGCTATCAACTTCCTAAAGGCCTCGAAACTGGCCGCGTCATCCTCGTTCAAAGAGTCCCCCACCTGGACTAACTCACTAACCGACCTCTCGTAGTGGGTGTAACTCCAGGAGAAGGGGAATAACCAAAGCCTCCTCGGAATCACATGCCCTTGGTCGTCGAGCTTGGGTTCATCGTTCTCGTCGGTATCTATCCCTAGAAAGCTCAGCACCCTCACAGCCCCCGCGCTCGCGGATTTGATCAGAAAATAGTCCATCTTGAAAGCCCGGATGGACTCTGAATGAGACTTGAAAATTTTCGTCCTCTGTTTAAAAGAGACAAACCCCTTCCGATCAGTCGCTCGTCAGACTTGACGCTGCAGGGAGAACAAACGAAAGAACAGAGGGAGCGTGGCACCAACACCCAGATGGGCGCACGTCACCTCAAACGCCTTCAGAAACGCGTATGAGTTAGGATGTAGCTGAGATAGAGCAACACCCAGATGCTCGAGCACAACACATACCAAGTCACTGAAGGGCAAAGTTACCCCCAGGACCGAAATCGTGTACTCATACATGGAGAAAACTCGACCTCCAAAATCCGAGAAGATGTTGTCGTCATCCCCTGGGCATGTCACAACCCAGTCAGCAGGGTCACCAACGACGGGCAGCGGCTCCGCTCGAGGCCTTGAGAACGAGGACACTTTGTCCAGCAGATCCTCCACCACCCACTCTTCGGGAGAAATCCTTATCTCTTCAGGGCATCGTGACGAGTCTGTTGAAGCTCCTTCTTCCATAGTGCTCGCGTCCGAGTCTCCCGAAGAACTCCCGGAGTCGGAGGGGACTGACGCAGAAGATCCAGAGTCTTCCGAGGACATCTCTTTTGAGGACACATCCAACGGGTCCATGAGCGAGTTTTCACCTGAAAAGCAGAGGAAAGGCGTCAGTGAATTCGATTAAGAATATCAAATCCACCCTTCCACCGCTCGACAAGTGAAAGGGCGCGCATCAACCCAGGAACAGGGTCCCGAGCTGTAGCCCTGGCTGACCATCGCTCAAAGCGATGGCTTACGCCCAACATCAGAAATTACAGAATCTAGCCTAAAATACTTATCAAATCCCAAGTCAAGGTGGACCAACACCTACGTCGACCATGAGCCAGGGTTCACAGCCGACCAACAACGGTGGCAGAAATTCTAGGGCTTACCGGCTCTAATCTAAGACTACCCTAAACCGCATGCATTTCTAAGATATCTAACCTATAACTACTGAAAACAACGGAAAAAATCCGTACCTTGTGCTTGAGAAGCCATTTACAGAAGATGTAGAATCTGGAATCGGTGGTCGACGGTAGGATGCGGTGGTCGACGGCTGTGAACGGAGGTTGGTGAACGAGCAAGACGTCGGAGAATAAGATGAAACGAAAAGTTTAAAATAAAGCATGGGAATCCTATTTATAGGGAGGGAAACATGTGCAAGCACACGTGACCCCTACACGCTAGCCCCTAGGCTAGCCGTCATATCATTAATAGGCACAAATTCCCAAATATTCCAACTTTTCATTTCACATTCTCCTGTCGAGCAACGTACCAACTGCTCGCCCCTCGAAGATTGGCAGCGTAAAATTCCTAGCCCGAATACTACTCGTCCTTGAGCACGAAACCATTACTAAGTCACTGCTCCTCCGCACGAGCAATGACTTGGGGGGCTCTTGTTCTGGATTGGCCCAATTCCCATAATTGGGCCAGGCAAACCAACTTGGCAGAAGCGCTCGATGTCGGGCAACATCAAGTATAGTGGTCTCTGTCGACCAAGAGCGTACCGACCAAGACAAAGCCCCCCAACGGCTAGTTTTGACAGTTACCTATCTTTACGGATTCCGCGATCCGCGCCCAACGGTGTGGACCAACAATCTTCCACCTAGCCCCTTATATAAACCCTCTCATTTGGGAGGGTCAGGTATTGAATTCTCCGACCTTAATTCTCGTACTTGTCCACTCTTTGCTCAGTGTCTTACTTTAGCATCGGAGTGCCTTGCAGGTACACCCCCTCCTCTCCTCACCAACCGTCTTTGACCAACGCTCGAAGCCAGCCGTATCTGATCCTGATCTCCAGGTACGATCAGATTGATTAAGATATTTAAACAAATTAAGGGTTTAACACTTAGGATTAAAGTTATACACTCCATCCTAAGAGAAGGATGCAGGCATAACCCTAATTCCAAAGTCCTAAAGCCTTAAAGGTTTAGTCTCTAATGATGAGATGAGAAGAGAGACACAAAGAAGACTCAAAGGTAAAAGCTAAGGGGGACTAATCATAACCCTAATTATTATCATTCTTAGATGTTCCTATGGTTTGTAAGGCTTGAGAAAGGTCTTCAAGGAAGCCACCAATGGAAGAAGCAGAAGAAAGGAGGAAGAACAGAAGAAATAAGTTACTTACTTCATTGAAGAAGATAAGTAACTTAAAGAAAGAAAGTGAGAGATGAATACAAGTGAGCAAGCCCACTCAAAGACAATAAAAAATGCAGCAAAATGCAAATGAAAAAGATGAAGAGAAATGAGAAGTGAAGGAAAATCCACTTCTCAAATTAACTTACCACCTGAAAATGTTAGCACAAGATGCATAAGGAAAGAAATGAGATGGAATGATGCATATGCAAAGGCAAAGACCAAAATCAGAAGCATACACATGATGCAAGTGATGCTATGACATGATGCAAAAGCATACAAAGTGCAATGAATGGTCATACAAAGATGAGATGCAAATGGAAGCATGCTTTGAAGTTTGAAAGTTCATGAAAGTTAATGAAAGGAAATGAATGCAAATCATGGCAAATGAATGAAGAAATGATCAAGAATTATTCTAACATGTCCTAAAATGTCCAAAATGACATATGAATATATGAAATGTCATGGCAAGTTCATGTATGGATGCATATGCAAGATGAATCCAAGTGAAGATGCAAAATTAGGGTTTTAAGGCAACATGAGATGCATATGACCAAAACAGAAACAAATGACATGATAAAAATTGAAATTTCACTTAAAGGAACCCTAAACCTATACTAGGTTACCATCCAAAGGGGGAGGTCTGAAGCTAAACCTAGAGGGAGTTATGAATTTCCTAGTTTTCTAGGTTTTTTGAGTGATCTTTAATGTAAAATGCCAAACAAATTGAAAATGAAAGATAAATCCATGCCAAAAATATCATAGAAACTACATGATATGCACAAAGCAATGCAAAAAGAATCATCTTCAAACTCTTCTTGGTTAGGCAGAAAATATTTTTCCAAGTTAGGGTTCAAGAATAGGATTTAAATGACCCTTAATTCAAATGAAATTCTCAAATCATCATCAAACCTAAAAAGAAATTTGTGTGTAGAGTTTGAAAATATTTCTAAATGCAAGAGGATGATTCATGATTTTTTTGGTGATTTTTAGAAACTTAAATGGTATTTTAATTAATTAAATTAAATTAATTAATAAAAATAAACATTTAAATATTTAAAAAAATACAATTTTTATGCAAAAAATAAAATAAAAATCATTTTCTGGTTAAGAAAAATATTTGGAATAAAAATGCAAAAGGAAATATTTTTGGGATTTTTCTAAGTATTTTAAAATAAATGTGCAAGAAAATGCAATTAAAATGAAATAAAAATCAAATAAAATGAAAGTATGCTGATCTGATTGCTGAGATTCAAACTGGGAAAGGAACCATTGACTGCGCGCTAATGGGTGGCTGGGATTGAATCTGGCATTTTTAAATTAAACCTAATTAATTAAATTAAATAATTTGATTAGGGTTTTAATGAACTAATCATGGCCCTCCATTCACGCGCTAAACCTAATCCTACGGCCCACATTCAAACTGAGCCTTAAACCCTAATTAAGAACCCTAATGACTTTCAGGTGACCGGAGCAAGCTCCGGTCATCTTCTCCGGTGACCCCAAATCCCCAACTTCTTCCCTAGGCCAAATTAAGAGCTCTAAATCTCCAGATCAACTCTCCTAATCATTCTAAGCAGGAATCAATCGTCAAACAACATTTATATTGCATCAAACATGAGATTCGAATCAAAACATAAAAACTGCAAAAGTTTCAGAAGCACGATACAAGCTCAAATCTCAACCATTTTCAAAAGTAAAAGGTGCAGTGTGATCAGTGAAGCATGAAGAACATTTCTATAACAAGAAATACAAGTTCTGGAAAATTTGTTATTGATGATACCTGAGCTTGAGCTTTCTCAATCTGAGCTATTTGGGCCTCTTCTTGGTGTCAATCAACTCCAATGGACCTCATGAGGATACTTTGATGCTTGGAATGAATTTATTTGGGCTGTTTTGAAGTTTCAGTTTTGAAATGTGAGAAATCGTGTTTTGGCTTTGTGATGTTTCAGGCTATAATGGAGGGTGGGAAGTGTTATATGAGTGATGCTGAGTTGAATGGTGAAGTTTGTTTGAAGTTTTGATGGTTGGTTTGAAAGTTTCGAAGAGAGGAAGTTTCTTGAGGATTTTTGCAATCTGAATGTGTGGGATGATTCAGGGCAATGTGTTATGTGTTATGGCTTGCATAAAGTCCACATATCATGTCTTGATAGGTCAGAAGAGTTGGTGTGGGCTATGTTGATTGGTATGGGTGATTTTGCAAAAAGTCAAGTTTGGTTGTACTTGAGGTATGGGTCATGGAAGGCCTTGTTACAAGGTGTGTCTGGCCTCAGCTGAGTTCAAGGAGGTCCATAGAAACTGATTTGGGGTGCTGATGCAAGTGTATGGGAAGATTCATGCCATTTTGCAAATCTGAAGAACTTTGGCCCTTTTGGAATTTCTTGAAGTTCAAGGCATGAAAGTGTATGATTATTGGGCCAATTCTGATCAAAATGAGTTGCACTATGATGGTATGATGTTTAGAGATGCATTAGAGGTCATGAAATGGCTTGGCAAGTGGTTTTGCAAAAATCCCTCTTTGGTGTATTCTTGAAAATTATAGGATTTTTGCCAACTTTGAAAGATCATAACTTGAGTTCTATAATGAATTAGTACATATTCTTGTACTTTTTGAAAAGGGAAAGACCTAATCTACAACTTTCATGACCAACAAATTTTCATTTGAAGCATTTTTTATCAAGAAAGAGGAGGTTGAAAAACTTTCCCAAAATGGAAAGTTTCCATTACAAGTCATTTCCATTTTTGGCAACTTTTGGTTTAGCTCAAATTTCTTCAATTTTGTGAACTTCCAAGCACTTTAATGATCAAATAAAGATCATATAACTTCAATTTGATGAAAATACCCCTTTGGTTCCATTGTTGGGGGCCTCAGATGCCCTGATTTTGCTCTGACTTGCTCAAGAAGTTACCTAGTGAACATATGACTTCCACAATGAATTTCTTCATCAAACTTAGTACACATGATCCTTATAACATCTTAAGAACATTAGAAACAAGAATGGCCCAAAAATTTGGAGTTGAGGCCTCTGAAACCAAAACCCTAATTTTGGTCATCTGTGGAGTGAAAACCCTAGCTCTGCTTCCATGCTTTCCCAGTTCTTGTGATTTCTTGACTTCCTTGAAATTTGAGGGATATAATATGATGATAGAACACACATGGACCCTCTTGTAACACTTGGAGGCCTATGGAGTGGCTTAAATGGATCCTTGGATTGCTCAGATCACAAACCCTAGATGCAGATGAACTTGAACTATGCAGTGAAACAAAAATACAATATGAGGTGATATGCTTATACTTATGAAAAAATGAAATACCACAAGCCATGGTATGAAATGAGTGAGGTAAAATTTGGGGTGTTTACATTAGGCTTAAGAGAAGAGATCTTCAAGGCCACCAATGGAAGAAGCAGATGAAAAGAGAAGGAAGGAGAATAATAAGTTACTTACTTCCTAAAGAAGATAAGTAACTTAAAGAGAGAAAGTAAGAAGTATGGAACACAATTGAATTAGATTCACTTCAAAGACAAGTAAGAATGAATATGAATAAGATAAGAAGAGGTGAGAGGTGAAGGCAAATCCACCTCCCAAATAACTTACCAAAAGATCCTGAAAAGGTTAGTGTGAATGCATAAGACATAAAGCATAAAGAAATGAATTGAAATGATATGCAAAGACCAAAGTCATAAGTGATTATGCAATTCTAAGGTGTTATGAGATGATGCAAAGTCATACAATATGCATATGGATGTTCATACAAAGATGAGATGTCATGAAAGCATGCTTAAGAGCTTGAAAATACATGGATGTTTTATGAAATGTAATGAATGCAAGACATGGCAAATGAATTAAGAAATGATCAAGCAATGTTCTAACATGCCCTAAGATGTCTAAGATGCCATATGAATGCTTGAAATGTCATGGAAAGTTCACATGATGATGAATATGCAAGGTGGATGCAAATGAACATGAGAAATTAGGGTTTTATGAACATATGAGATGCAAATGAACAAAACAGAAGCATCCAACATGATAAAAAATTGAAACCAAGCTCAATCAAACCTTAAATCCATACAAGGTCACACCCCAAAGGAGAATGTCAGAAGCCTAACCTAGTTGAAGTTATGAATTTTCTAAGTTTGCTAGGTTTTTGGGTGATTCTCAAAGGAAAATTCAAATCAATTTGAAAATGCAATATATATTCATGAGGAAAATAACCTAGAAACTACATGCAATGTGTGAAACAATGCAAAAAAGAATTAAGTTCAAACTCTTCATGGTTAGGAAGAAATGAATTTTTCAAATTAGGGTTAGAAAATGTGATTTTTAAGAACCCTAATTCAAAGAAAATTGTGAGATTATGATCAAACCTAAAAAGAAATTTGTATGAAGAGTTTGAAAATGTTTCTAAATGTATTGGAATGGTTCATGATTTTTTTGGTGATTTTTAGAAACCTAAATGCATTTTTAATTAATTAAAATTAATTAATTAATTAAAAATAACATTTAAATATTTTAAAAATACTTTTTTAATGCAAAAAATAAAATAAAAATCATTTTTGGGTTGAGACAAATATTTGGATCAGAAATACACAAGGAAATATTTTTGTGATGTTTTTAACTATTTTAAATAAATTATGCAAAAGAAATAAAATGAAATGAAATAAAAATGGATTAAATGGGAAGTCAGCGCATCCAGTGGTTGAGATTCAAACAAAAAGGGAGGGAATTGACTGGCGCGTGTTTGGAGGGTCAGGATTCAATCTGGCATTTTTTAAAATTAATCCTAATTAATTAAAACTAATTAACTGATTAGGGTTTAATCAAAGCATCTGGACCCTCCATCCACGCGCGAAAACTTAATCAAACGACCCACATTTAAACTGGCCCCTAAACCCTAATTAAGAACACTAACCATTTTCAGGTGACCAGAGCTAACTCCGGTCATCTTCTCCGGCAGACCATTCACCCTAACTTCTTCCCTAGGTTAAATCAAACCCTCTAAAGCTCCAGAAATGATCCTCTAATATCCCTAAACATGAATCCAACATCAAATAACATTTATCATCCAAGAAAGTCATGATTCGAAGCAAAACAGAAAAATAATCAAAACTTTCAGAAGGTCAATACATGCTTGATTCTTAACCATTTTCAAAAGTAAACATATCAGGATGATCAGTGCATCATGTAAAAGCATTTAAGAACTTAAAATAAGAGTCCTGGAAAAAATGTTCTTCATGGTTACCTGAGATGAAGCTTTCAATTTCTGAGCTTTCTGGCCTCTTTCTTGGTTCAAATCACCCCCAATGAGTTCCCTGATGATTATGAGGAGCTTAGAGCAAGCTTGTGATGGCTATTTTGAAGTGTATGGTTCTGGTTTTGCAGAAATCGTGTTTTTGATTTTGGAGGTTTCAGGCCATTTTGAAGGTTGCTTTGTGTTTTATGAGTGATTTGAAGATGATTGGTGAAGTTTGTTTTGAAGTTTGATGGCTGTGTTTTGAGTTTTGAAGAGATGAAGCTCTATGGTGATTTTTGGGATTCTGAGTTATGTGATGATTCAGGCTCCAAGAGGATATGAAATGGGGTCTATGAGGCATGTATGTGAAGTCTTGATTGGTCAGAAGAGTGGTTGTGGCTCAGCTTGATTGGTATGGGAGGTTTTGCCAAAAAGTCAAATTTGTGTACTTGGAGGTATGGGCCATGGCAGGAGCTGTTCAATGGGGTGTCTGGCCTCAGCAAGATTCATGGAGAGCCATAGAATCAAAGTTATGCAACTGGCACAAGTGGATGAGGCCTTTCCAAGCATTTTGCAACTTTTCCCTCTTTGAACTTTCTTGAGAAATTGGCCATGAAAACGTGTGATGCAAGGCTCAATTCTGGTCTAGGCAAGGTGCACATACACACTATGTCACATTTGGGCACATTAGAACTCATTAGAGTGCTTGGAAACCAAAAATGCATATTTGCCTTTTTGACATGAAACTTGAAATTATGTGATTTTTGCCAATTTTGAAAGGCCATATCTTGAGTTCTAGGATGAATCAAGACATGTTCTTGTACTTTTTGAAAAGGGAAAGGCCTAATCTACAACTTTCATGTCCAGGAATTTTTCATTTGAAGCATTTTTGGTCGTGAAAGAGGAGGTTGAAAATCTTTCCCAAAATGGAAAGTTTCCATTACAAGTCATTTCCAAAAATGGAAAGTTTGCAATTGGCCCAAAATTCTTCAACTTTGTGAACTTCCAGCCACTACTAAGATCAAATAAAGATCATAGGATTTCAATTTGATGAAAATGATCCTTTGGTACCCTTGTTGGGGGCCTCAGATGCCCTGATTTTGACTTAACTTGCTCAAGAAGTTACCCAATGATCAGATGACTTCCACAATGAATTTCTTCATCAAACTTGGTACACATGATCCTTATAACATATTAAGAACATTTGAAACAAGAATGACCAAAAAATTTGGAGTTAAAGCCTCTGAAACCAAAACCCTAATTTTGGTCATCTGTGCAGGAAAACCCTAGCTCTGCTTCCATGCCTTTGCCATTCTTTGTGATCCCTTGACTTTCATGAACTTTGGGGAGCATATTATGATTATAGAACACACATGCACCCTTTTGGAAAGCTTAAAGACCATTGGGATGGATCTGATTGATTCTTGGATTACTCAGATCACAAACCCTAGATGTTGAGGAAATGGAACTATGCAGATGAAACAAATATGCAATATGAGGTGTAATGCTTATGTTAAAACAAAATGAAGGATCACAAGCCATGGTGTGAGAAAAAGTGAGGGCAAATTTGGGGTGTTTACAGCTGCCCCTATTCAAGCATGAGTTAGCTGTGCAGGGTGGAATCGCTTGGCTTATTAGACTAACGAGATAACTTGTGGTTGAATACCAAAGATAGTCCGAAATTTGCACTCGCTGGGGATAAGAAGAAAAGGGATATAAATTGTAAAAGATAGTATAGTATGATTATCAAATGAAAGCGATGGAGGACGACCATCGAGTAGAGGACGACTGCTGGGGGTAAAATGGTAAGCAAAGCAATGACGGGGACGGCCGACAAGCTGGGGAAATGAAGAAACCACGACGGGGACGGCCATCGGGTAATAAGATTCTCGGAGGATTTAGACAACCATAGATGGGGACGACCATCAGGCTTGGAAAGTAAAGTAAACAACGATGGGGACGACCATCGGGATAAAGAATAAATGAAATATTGATGAGGGACGGTCATCAAAGGTGATGAACGATCACCTAACAGGGGACGACTGCTAAAAATATCACGACATAGGACGAATGTCAGATAGAAAAGATCCACGATGAGGGCGGCCATCAGATTAGCATGATGAAGGACGATCATCAAGAGGTGAAGGACGATCACCTAGCAGGGTACAACTACTCTCGGGGATTATCACGACATAGGACATATGTCGGATAACAAGATCAACGATGGGGACGACCATCGGATAAATGATGAGGGACGGTCATCAAAAGGTGAAGGACGATCACCTAGCAGGGGACGGCTGCTAAAAATATCACGACATAGGACGAATGTCTGATAGAAAAGATCCACTATGGGGGCGGCCATCAGATAAGCATGATGAAGGACGATCATCAAGAGGTGAAGGACGATCACTTAGAAGGGTACGGCTGCTCTCGGGGATTATCACGACAAAGGATGTATGTCGAATAACAAGATCAACGATGGGGACGGCCATCAGATAAATGATGAGGGACGGTTGTCGCTCCCCGGATTTCCATCCTGGTACAAACGCGAAAGTGGCGCGGAAAAAGAATAGAGTCGCCAGCCAGGCATTTTTATCCCGAAGGAACGAGAATGGTAATGCTGCACAAACCAGAAGAAAAGAAAGGAAGGACACAGGTCCTACGAACCAAAGAGACTGGGCTCGGGAGTCGGTTACGACCTGGGAAGGTATTAGCACCCAGATCGTCCGCCGTACCCGACGGGATCCACGCTTGCAAAGAAAACTGTTTCAAAGGTTGAGGGTATGAAAGCTGCAGCAAAGAAAAGAAAATGAAAGGAAACTGGAACTGGAAAAGAACTGAAATAAGAAAGCAAAAGGAAAAATGTAGGGAAAATAAAGATTGTGCTCGAATGGGTCCTACCCCGCTGCCTACGTACCTCATCAGGATAATGAGGATCAGAGACGCCGTAGTTCCCCTAACTAGGGGTACCAAAAGAAAATTGCTTGTGAATTAAGGCTTGAACTGACTATGCCATTGCTCAGGTGTTGCAGACTCAGACGACGAGTGCGTAACCTTCTTGCAAAATGACAAGTAGGAGCAAGTTCGTGTACGGAGCGAATGGGATGAGAAAAGAATTCCCGAAGGAAAAGACGCTTATTGTTTGTTTGGTGTTTTTTATGAAGCTTTTATGAGTGAAGGTTTGCATAGGTAAGTGTACCTAAGTCTTACTCAATGGGATGTGTACGTCTCACATCATCCCGAAATGGAATGCGCAAGAGGCACACCTATCTATGGAGGAAATCCCCAAAGCTAGTCCCGCAAGTGAAGGCTTAAGCACACTGGCCTATTACCATTATTAAGTATTTTTGTGGTTTTTTGGTTAAGAAATGTTTTTTAGCTTTTCTTTGTGAGGTACTCATGCTAAGACCTATCCACCACGAGTGATGACTCACACCTCGCCCCGAAACGGAACGCGTGCAAGCATCTCATAGCAAAGTCTCATGTCACATGAAAGTACTCAACCTTTATTAAGTGAATTAGGAATTAGTTTGAAGATGAGAAGAGAAAAGAAACCAAAGGATCACAAAGGTAAAATTCTAAAGGGGGACTAAAATAATCCTAAGTGTTAACATGCATGGGTGTCCTAAGGGTTAGTGAAGTTTCTATCCTAATGAAGAAGGAAAGAAGAAGATAGAAGAAGGGATGAGAAAGGCCTAGGCCTAACAAAAGAGGGTTAGTTCACATAAACATAAGAGGAAGAGATGAGAATCGGAGATGTGGAACTCAATCCCCATATCTCACTCTTACCATAGCCCCTGCAAGGTTAGTATGCACAAGTGAAACAAATGAACAAATTAAAATGATAACACCAAACAATCAGAAGTGAAATGAAATGAACAAATTCATAATGCAAATTCAACTCAAAGAAATGAAGATAAGAGACTTATGACTTAAAAGGATGCAACATGAATAAACAAACACACATTTATGAAAGATGCAATGCAAAACGCACAAAATAAAAACACAAAGCTCAAGACCAGAACCAAAATAAGATGGATCATGGCTTAGGAAGCCAGCAAGATGAAGAGAGAGGTCACACAAGACCAAACAATATCAAAATTGAAGCAACTGAATCAAAAGATGGAGTTTAAGCACTTAAAGAGACAAATGACTTGAATAAGAAGCAAACTCAAAAATTCAGAAGCCACAAGACCTATCCTAGGACCAGGAAGGTACCCACACCCCAAAGGAACCCCAAATGAGAAGGAGAAGTTGGCACAAGTGCCCTTCTAGGCTTATGAGAGGCTTAAAGGTTCAAAGGAAGCCAAACGGGACAAGATTCAAGATAAAATCCACAAATAATCAACCAGCCATCTAAAAATTCTACAACTGAAACCAAATGGTCCTTAAACATGTTATATCAACTAGCCAAAAGGATTTGCAAAAATTCAAAACGGAGCTAAGTCAAACGGAGGCAAGAACATAAGTTAGGACAGAAAACTTACACCACAAGATACCAGACCAAAACTTAGTAAATAAGTTTCTAAAAATTTAGAGAAAAATCCACATGAAAAGCACAAGATCTCAGGAAAACAATGCAAAAAGAATGGGATCAAAACTCCAAATATCGAAGGCTATAGAAAATAAACAAGGCAGACTGGTCAAGAAATGAAGCAAAAGAAGCTATGTGCAATGGTGAATTATTTATGACACGTGGATAATTAAAAAAAATAAGAAATAAATACGACAAAATTTTAGAGACATAAAAGAAGGTCCATGAGTTTTTTGGGAATTTTTGGATGAATAAAAGTATTTTTAATGGATTAAAAGCAAAACTGATTAAAGGAAAATAATAAATTGGAAAAGAAAAATAAAAGAAGTTGAAGGGGGTGGGAAGAGTAGGGATATCCAGTTCAAATGGCCACTTGGGCCCAACAGGGGGTGCAGATAGAAAAACTGGGCAAGGCCCACTCGAATTTCCAAACAACCATCACCAATAATCAGATTTTGTTGTCACTTATTATAATTTATTTTATTAAAAGAAGAAAATGAACAAAATGCTATGTAACATGACATCAATCGGCCACTTCCATTTAAGTGAAGCAAAAATAAAATAAAGAAAACAAAAAAAAACCCGGACCAATCAATAGGAGACACGTCGACATCTCCTTCACCCCCATGCATGAGTACCGAAACCAGCAGCAAGAACACACAGTAACGCGACAAATATCTCCCAACTTCGACTTGGCGTAACTCTTTCAAAACTCAACGAAAATGAAAAATGTAAAAAACAAAATTGATCTACAAAATGAAAGCAACGCAACCAGCACAAAAAGAGATTGGAATCATGACTTAATCACGGAGAAAGATGGCGGTGAAGGTAACGCCGGAGTATGCTTTCCGATCGCCGTTACGAAAATTTCCAGAAATGCAAAATAAGCACATCAACATGAAGCCTCATCGGAACGCAACGTGAATCTACCAATATTTTTCATCGAAGCACCATGCATGAAAAGAACTGAGTAAAACAAGATCTAAGCTAAAACTGAAAATTCAAGATCCACACCTCTATCACCTTCTACATGTTCTATACTCCTTAAAACAAGCAATGTTGAAACACAGTAAACAGGATTAAAACACAATTGCAGCTACTAACATGTAATACTCAAACCTGAAATATGACGGAAATGGTGATTTAGATAAAACCAGGGAGTTTTTAGCGTCCTTGTATGCAAGCGTGGCCAAATAAAGGCTTGTAAACTTGGATCTGAGTGAAGAGAAGCTCCAATCCGCTTGCACTACTCTTGCTTTGAGAGGATGAGTTCTTTTTCTTGGAGCGTGAGAGCAGTGAGGAAGATAACGGATCCGTGGGTGAGTTGAGAAGAGAGTCTGAAGGTCTTGTTGTTCTTCAAATAATTACCAAACCATGATCGATGGCATGAGTAAAAATGGGAGAGTTTAGATAGGAAACTTGTTCTTTTTTTTTATGAAGTTGAGAGAACAATCAGAGAGAGAGTTTTTTTTGGTGTATACGCTGTGTGGGCTGTGAGAGTGTGGGGGAGAGTGTACGTGAGGGAGTGTGTGAGTGCATGAGGGAGAGTGTAGTGCGCGTGAGGTGGTGATATGGGAGATGAGTGAGTGAGAGATGGCGTGCGGGATGCTTCATGTGAGGGAGAAAGAAGTAGACAAGTGGCGTGCGCTGGCTTATGTGAGGGAAAGAAAAAAAGAAAAAGTGTGAAATGAGTGGAGAGGAGGAAAAAGTGTGAGAGTGCGCGTGAGGTGGTGATATGGGAGGGAGAGTGCATGGCGTGACCTCATAGCACATGAGGACAAAACACTGACTTTCTTCTTTTTTTTCATTTTCACTCACCAACACAAGTATCATCACCTTTAACTATTTTCTTTATTTAGTCACATAAACAACACCATGGGCCTATTAAAAAAAGATTGTACAAAACACATGCCACGCCACACATACCTTCATTAAAAAAAAAACAATCACAAAATGACACGTGTCCACTAAAAATGCTCCAAACTTCAAAAAAACACAACTTGAGTTCTACAAATGCTACGAAAGCGTTCTACGACTTTTCGGAAAGGGAAAATCGTGCTCTACAACTTTCGTGTTCACCAGAAAATCATTTGGAGCCTTTTCGCACATGAAATAATAGCCTGAAGTTTAGGATCGAATAATTTCTAAAAATAGAAATTTCCAAATTTAGTAACCTCTTGCATACTTCCGACTTTTGACATTTAAGCTCAAGTGAAATACTCCCTGACATCATATGACCTCAAAAAATGATAATCCTGATTAAAAACTCTGAAAACTTCATGTTGACTTTTCTGACTGTACCATTGACTTTCCTGCCTCACCTTCAAGCAACTGAACCAAGTCTTGACTTCTTCGGTGAATTTTTGCCTCAAACTTCATACATAAGCCATGTAGACCAAATAAAAGCCTTTTCCCTCAAGAAATGATCAAAATTCAGAAGATATGAGTATCTGGCCCAAAACCCTAATCAGGATTTCCTTATACAGGGGAAAAGTTACATTTTGAACTTCTGATGAAATAATTGACTTCCCTAAGGAATTTTCTCATCAAACTTCATCCCTAAGATCCTCTTGTCATGCGAGAAACTTTTACCAGATGAAATGACCAAAGTCACCGAGTCTCCGTGCTTGAAAGTGATGCCCTAATTTGGGATCATTGTGTAGGAGCTTTGCCCTAGCTTGAATTCCCTGATGATCCTCCAACCTCCCAGGCTTTTGTAAATGATCTTAAGCTTGTGAATGCAATGTAGACTCACCATAGAACTTGTACAAACTCATTAGGACCTTCGTCATGGCTTGCAAGGTTTCCGGGAACTCCACAGATGACCATATGTTTGATGCTAGAACACGAGGTATGTTATGCTTCATCTTTCCATGATATGATGTTGAGAAAATGATATTAGTATGATGGATATGCTATGATATGATGCTTAAAATGAAGAGGGCAAATTTGGGGATGTTACAGCTGCCCCTATTCAATCACTAGTTAATCTGAAAATGATGATAAACTGTGGTTGAATACCAAAAAGACCAGAAATTTGCACTTTGACGAAGAATTAACATCGGGAAATAAACCCAACCAAATGACGCTCTGGGACTGCAGGGGAGAAAGAAGCAGACAAGCTTTTCCCAAGTTGAAACTGATATCTGGAATAAGGACATGGTGACAGACGAGTCTTCAAACAATCCTGTGACGCCAAGAACTGGACATACGAGTCCTCAACACATGAGATAGACGAGTCTCCTTCGGATTTACCTGTTACGCCAGGACCGGAAATGCATTTAAGTCTGTGGGATAGACATGCAATCAAGGTAGACGAACCTTCTTCATATATTATCCGCGGATATATGGTACAAGACAAACGAGTCTTCTAAGCAAACCTGTGACGCCAGGTGCAGCAACAACAATTGGTGCCTGAGACAGACGAGCCTCCTTCGGATTTACCTGTTACGCCAGGACCGGAAACAATTTTGACATTAATTCCCACAGTCAGGATTTTAAACCTCTTCAATACAGACGAGTATTGGATGATCATCAAGGTAACACAGACGAGTGTCATAAGTCAATGATACAGACGAGTATCAGACGATGATCCGAGAAACACAGACGAGCGTTTCGGGCAATGATACAGACGAGTATTAGCCACTAGTACAGACGAATACCAGAAATTCAAACACAGACGAGCATTTGAAGTAGCAATACAGAAATACCAGGGTAAACAGCAAATCCTCACATACAGATGTAAACTAGCACAGACGAGTGCTGGGGATGGTACAGACGAGTATCCAAGCAAAGCAGACGAGCTTCATAACGCGTACGACTTCTGGGGAATAAAAGCAGACGAGCTTCAAACAAACACAGACGAGTGTTGGACAGTTGCACACGAGTAACAGCAGAGAATACATATCAAGGCACAGACGAGTGCATCTAAGGATCCAATACCAAACACAGACGAGTGTTGAAGAGTTTGCGGACGAGCAACAACAAATATCATATCCGAACACAGACGAGTGTTGAGGAGTTGCGGACGAGCAACAGTAACTATCATAACCAAACACAGACGAGTGTTGGAAAATTGTAGACGAGCAATATCAAGGTAATCATAAGCCAATGCTGGGGGAAAGCAGATGAGCAACACCACAGAGTCAACACAGACGGGTGTTGAAAGATGCAGACGAGCAACAATAAAGCAGTAAAACCAATGTTGGGGAGAACTCCGTTTAGGGATAACACAGATGAGTGTTGACAAATGCAAACGAGCGGTAGACAAATGCCCAATCAGCAGCAAGAGATGCAACTCTGCAGGGGAAAACAAGTCAAGAGGTCTGGACACTCAACTCTTACTGAGGTGATGAATACTTGGCTGTATCATCAAATACCCAAAAGTATGGCAACTTTGCTGGGAAATATTCCACGGACGGAGGTGAAAATCAAATATGAACTCTGTGGGGACAGGATCATCTTCAGACTTGGCTGGGGAAGCTTCTTGGACAATACTCTGGCTGGGGAGAGCATCTGATGATTCAAGACTCTGAAGGGATATCAGGCTTTGAGTCCTACCTGCTGAGAAGGACTCTTGCTGAGGATAGAATACTGATAATTCCAACTCTAGTGACGTCAGGCTTTCAGATACCTGCTGGGTATACTCCGCTGGGGAAGAATGGGCTGCTATCTCACTGGGGAAGAGAGCCTGCTTGGGCTACTTCCAAGGCTTAGCTGGATAAAATCTCTGCTGGAGATCCCAGGCTTCAGATACCTACTGGGAGAAGAAATCTCTACTTGGGGAGATACTCTATTGGAGAAGAGTAAATTGCTGCAACCTGCAACAACAGAAAACACAAGTGTGCCCCGGGGATTTGCATGGAATGATATGTTCATCCATCTTCACCCGATACTCAAAGAAGGTTACAGTTTCCCTGCATGTCAGTTTTCTTTTAAAATTATCACCATGTTTAGACGCAATGCTATTTTTGCTGAAAATTCAGGACATTTTGCAAACAAAAATAAACACACACAACTTTTTAACTGAATATTCTTTTTATTGAATGGCCTCTGAATAGGCAAAGATTTTACATCAGGAAGCAACCACCTGGAAAGAGGTAGCCACTATAAAATTGAGAAAAAGAAACTATCCTAATGGCAATGTACACGTCATTCCAAGGAGTTCCATTTCTGCTATGACTTGCATGTCCTCGAGACCCTCCATTTTGTTTTGGCTTTCTGAGAGGATGAGGGGACTGTTTCCTAACCTTCTGATACTGTCAAGTTGTACGAAACAATGGCGTGGTTCAGATAACTCGGATCGCAATTGTTCGCTTATTCCCTTGTTTTGCGTGGATCGCCCTTTCGGGTTTTCAATCCACCGGGATACCCTTTTTTGCCTGAGCTGTCCAATGTGGCTTTTCAACTCAGCGGGTGTACATTTTTTTTATTTATTTCCCTAACTTTTGCCCGAGCTTTTTATTCTGTTTTTATCTCGCCGGGATGCCCTTTTTTGCCTGGACTATAATTCTGTTTTTATGTCTAGCGGGTCTCTTTATGCGAAGTATTTTTTAACTGCGTCTGAGTTAACAGGGGACTGGAAGTCATCTCCATCCATAATGGTGAGCATCAGTGCTCCTCCTGAGAAGACTTTCTTCACTATGAATGGTCCTTCGTAGTTTGGGGTCCACTTGCCCCTATGTTCTAAACCTGGAGGAACGATCCTCTTCACTACAAGCTCTTCCACTTGATATTCTCGAGTACGTACTCGTTGGTCGAATGCCCGCTTCATTCTCCTCTGATAAAGCTGACCATGACAGATAGCCGCTAATCTCTTTTCCTCAATTAGACATAGCTGATTATAACGAGCACGCACCCATTCAGCCTCATCCAGCTTGACATCCATCATCACGCGCAGTGAAGGAATCTCTACAACAGGCAGGACTGCCTCCATGCCATACACCAGAGAGAAAGGAGTTGCCCCTGTCGACGTCCTGACCGACGTTCGGTACCCATGAAAAGCAAAAGGTAGCATCTCATGCCAATCTTTGTAGGTGATAACCATTTTCTGCACAATCTTCTTGATATTCTTGTTTGCAGCCTCTACCGCACCATTCATCTTTGGTCGGTAAGGAGAAGAATTGTGATGTTGTATTTTGAAGTCCCGACACAAGTCTGCCATCATCTTGTTGTTGAGATTAGAACCATTATCAGTAATGATCCTTTCGGGCACTCCATATCTGCATATGATATCTCTTTTCAGAAATCTTGCCACCACCTGACGAGTGACGTTGGCATAAGACGCTGCTTCTACCCACTTGGTAAAGTAATCAATTGCGACCAGGATGAAGCGATGACCATTCGAAGCAGTTGGCTCAATCTTCCCGATCATGTCAATGCCCCACATAGAGAAGGGCCAAGGAGATTACATGACGTTGAGCGGGATAGGAGGAACATGCACTTTATCTGCATATATTTGGCACTTGTGGCATTTACAAGCGAATGCACAACAGTCTGCATCCATTGTCATCCAGTAATAACCTGATCTCAACAATTTCTTTGCCATAGCATGCCCTCCTGCATGGGTACCGAAAGATCCTTCGTGGACTTCCTGCATCAACAGGCCTGCTTCGTGTCTATCCACGCATCTGAGCAAGACCATGTCAAAGTTTCTCTTGTACAAAACCCCGTCTGTGTTCAAGAAGAAACTAGCAGCAAGTCGTCTCAAGGTCTTTTTGTCGTTGGAAGATGCCCCAGTTGGGTATTCTTGCTTTTCCAGGAATAGCTTGATATCAAAATACCAAGGTTTTTTGTCAGACACGGCGTCTACAGAGAAGACATAAGCTGGAGAGACAAGCCTGGATATGTCAATTCTGGGCACAAAATTCCAAAACAAGACTTTAATTGACGAAGAGAGAGTGGCCAATGCGTCGGCAAACTGATTTTCGTCGCGTGGTATGTATTTGAGCTCAACTGTTGTGAAGAACGTCAACAGTTTTCTAGCATAATCCCTGTATGGAATTAGATGCTCTTGATGCGTATAACACTTGCCGGTAATTTGGTTAATGACGAGGGCTGAATCTCCGAATATGTCAAGGTTCTTAATCCGAAGATCAATTGCCTCCTCTATTCCCATTATACACGCCTCGTATTCCGCTTCATTGTTGGTGCAGCCAAAAGTAATTCTGGCAGCGAAGGGTAAGTGAACACCTTCAGGAGTAATGAGTATGGCACCAACTCCACGACCATTGATATTGACTGCCCCATCAAACATCAACTTCCATTTGGATTCAGGGTCAGGCCCCTCCTCCGGAAGTGGTTCCACATAATCGTTTGTTTTGAGGTACATGATGTCCTCATCAGGGAAATCAAACTTCATTGGCTGATAATCATCCTCAAGAGGTTGCTGCGCAAGGTAATCCGACAATACACTTCCCTTGATGGCTTTCTGAGAAGTATACTAGATGTCGTATTCAGTTAAAATCATCTGCCACCTAGCAACCCTTCCGGTCAACGCTGGTTTCTCAAAGATGTACTTGACATGATCCATCTTGGAAATGAGAAGTGTGGTATGAGTCAACATGTACTGCCTCAGTCGGCGAGCGGCCCATACCAAAGCGCAACAAGTTTTCTCGAGCAGTGAATATCGGGATTCACAGTCGGTAAACTTTTTGCTAAGGTAATAGATGGCGTACTCTTTTTGACCAGACTCGTCATGTTGGCCTAGCACACACCCCATTGACCCTTCTAACACAGTCAAGTACATGATTAATGGTCTTCCTTCCACTGGAGGCATTAGAATTGGAGGCCCCTGCAAATACTCTTTTATTTTTTCGAAAGCTCTTTGGCAGTCATCGTTCCACCTGACCGTTTGCTCTTTTCTTAGCAATTTGAATATTGGTTCGCACGTGGTAGTTAGATGAGATATGAACCGGGAAATGTAGTTCAACCTCCCTAAAAACCCACGCACTTCTTTTTCTGTCTTCGGTGCAGGCATATCTTGAATAGCTTTTACTTTAGCAGGATCTACCTCAATTCCTCTTTGACTTACAATGAAACCTAGCAATTTCCCGGAACGCACTCCGAAAGTGCACTTGTTCGGATTCAACCTTAGCTTGTACTTGATCAGTCTATCAAAAAGCTTCTTCAAGTTGACCAGATGCTCCTCTTCGTCTCGGGACTTTGCAATCATATCGTCCACATAACATTCAATCTCCTTGTGGATCATGTCATGGAACAATGTAACCATCGCCCGTTGATAAGTTGCCCCGGCGTTCTTCAAACCAAAGGGCATGACCTTATAGCAGAATGTACCCCACGGGGTAATGAACTTTGTCTTCTCCATGTCTTCCGGCGCCATCTTTATCTGATTATAACCGGAGAATCCATCCATGAAGGAGAATACCGAGAATTGAGCAGTATTGTCCACCAACACATCAATATGTGGCAACGGAAAATCATCTTTTGGGCTTGCTCTGTTCAAATCCCGATAGTCAACGCACATCCGGACATTGCCGTCCTTCTTAGGTACTGGTACGATGTTAGCTACCCAAGGTGGGTAACTAGTCACATCAAGGAACCCGGCATCCCACTGCTTTTGAACCTCCTCTTTAATCTTCATCGCCATATCCGGGCGAGTTCTTCTCAATTTCTGCTTTACAGGAGGACAGTCTTCTTTCAGGGGTAGCTTATGCATCACGATGTCGGTATCTAAACCTGGCATATCTTGATATGACCAAGCAAAGATATCCACATACTCTCTCAGCATACTGATCAGCTCTTTCTTGACGTCGGCCTGCAGATTGGCCCCGATCTTGATTTCCTTCTTTGCATCTTCACTGCCAATGTTGATGGTCTCAATTTCCTCTTGATGAGGCTGAATAACTCGTTCCTCTTGTTTCAACAATCTAACCAACTCTTCAGGGAGGTCACAGTCTTCCTCAACCCCTTCATCAGCTTGGTAGACTGGATTATCAAAGTCATGCATAGTCATAGCAGGAACGTTATCCGTGGAATCCGGATGATCAACACTGCACAGATGACATGCTTATTCAGAATCTGTTTATTTTGAAAAAGAGACGCTAACACAAAACAAAAAGGAAAACACATTGCCATTTTTATATATATATATTTTTTATGAAAAAGTTTAAAAACAAAGACAGGGAACACAATTTGTCTGAAAATGTCCTTTTATTTCATAGCAAAATAACGATGCAATACAAAACATGGTGGCCCAATACAATGGATCCAAGCATCTTGGGCAGAATGCTGGATTTGACAACGCAGTATGCCAATAAAAGGAAACAAAACAATTACTCTGAGAGCCAGGTGACTTGAACAATGTCTTCAGCAGAACAATTTCCTAGCTCCTCGCCGGGCGCACACGGGCGAATCCAATTGTTGTCCCAGTCTCCGTTACTATCCCCATCTTGGCCTGCCGTACAGATCTGATCGCGGTTGAGTAACCCAACACTTGTGAACGTGATAGCTTTACCACTCTGAGTAGACCCACCAGGCTGATACCCTAAGCCGAATTTATCATCTTTCTTTTCCAGCTCCAATAGCTTGCCCCAGCCCTGAGCACTACCTGATTGAACAACCTCTTTTGCTTGCCGGTAGGAATGAATAGACGTGCCCTCATTGTTTTTCTCCAAAGGAGTCAAGATACTGACATCTGCTTCAAAAGCTTAGCATAAAGTCTCATGGATTTCTCCATCCATTTCTACGTATTTAAATGTTGACAGATGGCAGACGAATATATCTTCTTCCCCATAAACTGTGATGACCTGGCCGTCCACCACGTACTTAAGCTTCTGATGCAGGGTTGAAGTGACGGCTCCAACAGCATGTATCCACGGCCTTCCCAACAAACAGCTATATGCGGGCTGGATGTCCATAACATAGAAAATACTTTTGAAGACTTGAGAGCCTATCTTGACGGGCAACTCAACCTCCCCGAAGACTGATCTTCTTGAACCATCGAAAGCTTTAACAACCAGATCACTTGGCGTCAGGACAATCCCATCAATATTAAGCTTCATCAACGCCTTCTTCGGAAGTACATTCAAGGAAGAGCCTGTGTCTACAAGAACATGAGACAGCACATCGCCCTTGCACTCCATCGTGATGTGTAGTGCTTTGTTGTGGTTTCTTCCCTCCGAAGTGAGGTCTCTGTCAGTGAAGCCTAGGCCATGGCTAGCATTGACACTTCCAACAATAGCCTCGAGTTGGTTGACAGTAATCTCTTGAGGAACGTAGGCCATTTGAAGTACTTTCAGTAAGTCTTCTCGGTGCGCGGGAGAGCACATCAGCAGTGACAAGATAGAAATATTTGAAGGCGTCTGGTTTAGTTGATCAACCACCTTGTAGTCACTCTTCTTAATAATCCTCATGAATTCCTCTACTTCTTTTTCAAACGTCCCCTGCCCAGCCACAGGAGTAGTCGACTCATCATTCGCAGCCTGCTTTCCTTTGGCTTTGGACGAAGCCTCGGCCTCAGGATCCCCTCTCAGCGCAGGGGGAGCGAATAACCTACCACTTCAAGTAAAACCCCCAACACCTCCGACATTCTCTACATTCGGGTCAGCAACGGATTTGCTCTCCATCTTCTGTCCAGCTACATAAACGTCGGAGCCATAATGCCAGGGAATAGCTCTATCATCTGTGTATGGCAATGGCCCAGGTATAGTAATAGTTACAGGACTAATCTGAGGAGCATAGATTGTAACCGGCTCTCGTCTGACGGGCATATCAGCTTCATCGTAGAAAATAGTAATGGTTGACACATCATCACCCTCTTCATTACCAACCTTACTGAACTGCAAGGATCCATCATCAATCAACCTCTGCAAACCCATCTTCAATTTTTCACAACCATTCACAACACTCATACAGTCTTCACAATCAAGATAGCAACCAGGAAACACCAGACCCTTCAGCAGTCTCTCTTTCACCACCCTCAAAGGTGTCTTGACTTCATCGATACTCAACACCAACCTCAACTTGTCATCATCCTCAACAGCATTGACTCTTGCCCCTCCATGATTAGGCATAGGGTTCGAGTTAACATTCGGCGGCGGCGCAAAGTTGATTGCCTTAGAATCTATAAGATCCTGAACCTTGTGATGCAAAGCCCTGCACTTCTCAGTCGAGTGCCCGGGTGCTCCAGAGTGGAAATCGCATCGTGCGTTGACATCATAACCAACTGGGAGCTCTCCAGGAGGTGGTGGTGCCAAAGTTCTTATTTGAATGAGGTTCAAATCTAGCAATCTTGGAAGTAAGGCAGCATACGTCATCGGGATAGCTTCAATCACCCTATTAGCCGGGCGAGTCTGCCTCGGCTGATATGGTCTCTGCTGATAGTTGGTTCGAGGTTGTTGTTGTTGTTGATGTTGTTGTGGAGGAGGTAGCATCTGTTGTACGGGAGCTGCAGGAATGGTGACAGCAGCCACATGATCATAGGGTCTTCTGTAGCCACGGTCCCGGCCTCGGCCAAATACAACATTTGTATCGCCTTCCCTCCTTCGAGGAGGTCCACTAAAAGCTTTCCTCGCTCCATTTTAGCTACTAGCACTAGGATCCTGTATCTTCCCCATTTTCAACAATGTTTCAACTCTTTCTCCAGCAATAACAATATCATTGAACTTAGTAGCAGAACTCGATGCCAGTCTTTCAAGAAATACACCTTGGAGAGTGCCCATAAACATGTCGGCCATTTCGTTCTCTAACAGGGGTGGTTGCACCCTGGCAACTAGCTGGCGCCACCTCTGGGCATATTCTTTGAAGCCTTCTTTTGCTGTCTGAGCCATGTGCTGCAACTGCGTGCGATTCGGAGCCATGTCCAAATTATATTGATACTGCCTCACAAAGGCTTCAGCTAGATCCTTCCAACTCTTGATATTAACCCTACTGAGCTTCATGTACCATTCAAGAGAAGCTCCCACCAAGTTGTCTTGAAAATAATACATCCACAGTTTCTCATCGTCTGTGTGAGCGGCAATTCTCCCAACAAATGATTGCAGATGGGTCTTTGGGCAAGCAGTGCCATTATACTTCTCGAAGGTTGGAACTTTGAACTTATACGGAATCCTGACCCCAGGAACCAAGCCCAAGTCGGTTATGTCAAATCCCAAAGAGCTTTGGGACTGAATAGCTTTGATTTGCTCAGCCATCTCTTCGAACCTCTTGTTCATCTCTGCTCCTTGACCTTCAGCTTCGTCAAGTAAAGTGAACTGGTCATCATGATTATCCATCTGAATGTTGTGCAACCCATCGTTGGTAATAGTCACTCCTGGCTGTGTAACAGGAGGTTGAACCTGACGTGCGCCCGCACCGGTACGATTGTCAGCAGTAGCAGCAGCAGTGTTCCTGTTTTGATTCTCAACCATCTCCCGCAGACGTTCTTGGTTTTGCCCCATGCCGGCCATTAACGTCATAAAGTTATCCATTCTTTGTCTCAGATCTGCCAAGTCTGCTTGCATTTGGTCCATGGCTCATTCTCTGTTAATCTTTGTTGGATATTTGTGCACTGCTGGTTGTTCCCGAACTTTACGAGGAGCTATAGTGCCTGTTACACAAAACACGTTAGTAAATGAGACACTACCTACAAAACAACAAATAGGTTATATGGATGCAATGCAATTATTTATGTTTCCAATCACAAGTCATTTATGCCCCGGTTCCGGTATTTAGCAAAGAAAACCAGATGGGCACTGATCCTCGACTTCCAGAAACCTTCGCGAGAAACCACATTCAAACCACAACAGCAAGCAAACCAAGAAATAATGGGAAAAAAAACCATAACATAAATCAACCTATTAGGCAAATAACACAGAATTCCCCGTAGGGTACAAGTCTTTACAAAGGAAAAACAACCAACTAGGACTCCTACAACATGCCTGTAGGTAATCCAGATATAAGAAAAGTAAACTAAGAAGCAAAACCACCGCCTAAGGACCCTGAAGCTCCATCGCTAAGCCCCCCATCAGATATGACCTTGTTGACTCCCGCCATCAACTTTAGGTCTTCAATCTCTTTAAGTGCTGCTTCGAGGGCTTGTTGACTGTCTGCGAGTTGTTGGGTCTTCTCTCTGCGAATTTTGTGGACTTGCTCCACCTCTTCTTTTTTGTAAGCCATCTGGACTTCAAAGAACTCTTCTTTTTCTTTATATTGCTTTAGCTCTTGCTCTCTATGTCCCTTCAACCAGACAATAGACTGACGAGCATCTCTGAGGGTCTTTGACTTCTTTTTGCGCTCAGCTTCTCTTTGGGCTTCCATCATCCCTAACCTGCGGAAATGTGCTTCTCTACCTGCAAAGTCCTTCTCCTTAGCCTCCAAAGTCTTCTGCATCTTCAGCAACTTCTCTTCAGCTTCAATCTTGGCCCTGTTGGCTTGGTGATACAGGCTTACCATCTCAGTATTTTCAACTCTAACTGCATGTAGCTGGGCTTCCAACTTCTTGAACTCCTCCAAAGACACAGTATCAATGGACTCAGCAACTGGGGGAACTGGTGTTGAAAATGGCAACAAAACTCTTCTAGCTCTGTCTTTCAACCAAGCTTCATACTCTGGGAATGTCTGATTGTTGCACTTTCCAAAGCTAGCTATCCCTTCTCCCTTAATGCACTTCCAAGCTCCCGCAACCTTCCTCACTAAGGGCATATTATCTTTCACTGAGAAGTAGAAAATAGGGGTCAGCTTCAAATCTTCAGGCACCTCTCTCAAAGCATATCCCAATTGTCTTCTTAACAGGACTGGATTGTAATTAATCCCTCCAGTTATTCCCAACAAAGGCACACTATGATAACTCCCGCAGCTGGTGATGAAACGTGCACCTTGCAGCCTTTGAGTGAACCATCTAACATCCTTGGCAAGCAACTTTTCCAGCTTCTGAGCCCATACCAAGGTGTGGTCACTAAACACTCCCGTACTAGGAAAATGCCTCATGAACCACATGTGAAATAACGGAGCGCAGCAACGGACCAAACCTCCCCTCTTCTTCTCAGTTTTGTAATGAACTGAGTAATACAAATCCCCGAGTAAGGTAGGTACAGGATTCTTCAGTAAAAAGAGATGTATGGCGTTTATATCTATGAAATTCTCCATATCAGCAAACAAGATAATGCCAAAGATAGAAAGAGCCAAGATAGCACAGACAACATCCCATTCTTCTTCAACAACCAATTCTTCCGCCTTCTTCACCAGAGCCTCCAAAGAAAACCCAGACACACCTCCTTTAATGATGGTCAAAGACTTCACATCAGAAGGGCTCAAATAAAGAGCCTTAGCAATAGCCTCAGGTGCAGGTCTACTCATCTCGGCATTGAAAGGAACCTGGTCTCGAACCGGCACACCCAGGATCAGAGCATACTCCTCCAGCATAGGGCCCAACTGAAAATCAGGAAACGTGAAGCAACGGAGCTGAGGATCATAATACTGAAGCAAGGTATGAATGGCACTCCTCTCGGAAGGATCTAGCTCTATCACCACATCAAGAATACTCCCGTAAGCTTTTCTGAATCTCTCCACCTGGTTGGGTGTGATCAGCTTTACCATCTTTTTCAACAAGCCAACCTTGATGTCAAAGAACTTGAAGTGAATATTCAGCTTGCGAGGATCTTCCATCTTTGAAGAGGATACCGGAACCGGAAGCAAAGATATGAACCTGTGAATGAAAACAAAATAATGATTAATGATGCAATGCAGATGCAAATGCAAAGACATATGGTCATCTAGGACTGTCTGGAATCTGGACATTGACAAGGGCCCCTCTGAATAACTTGACAAACCAAAAGTCCACTGAGTCACACTCTCTGATAATCACAACTCTCTGAAGAAGATCTCAGGACCACAGTATCAAGAATACCAAAACAAAAAAACCAGATCTCCGGAACTGTATCATAACATGAACTGCACTGGTAACAAGGGTATGATGAGGTCAAGTTTTCCTGCAAACCTGTGAACCCATTCCCAATCTCACAGGTGTGCTTCGGGTCAAACATCACGGACTCTCAAAGCCGAATAGCAATAATACTTTCACTATTTCCGAGAAATGGCTCATGACCAAATCAGGGAATCGGTTAGGCATTATGTACTACGCAGGGAGGCCTCAGCTGAGTCCGGGAAAAACAAGCATCCCCTATAGGTTCCCAGCTTCAAGTGCTGAAATCGAGAAACAATAGTACATTCAGCCCGTAGGATACAGTACTAATGTCATACGACCAGATGCTTTGACTGAGTTCCTATAAGAGAACCATGCCATCCTATGCGAGTCCCCAGTGGACCCTCGGGTGCGAATGGGTTTGCCACAAAATGTGGTCTGCCACTGCCACCACTGGAGAGGGTTGTTTCCACAAAGGTTTTCAATGATCGGTCCCCAGATGCACATAACCATCAAGGTCTTATCCCGAAGTGGAGGAAATCCCCACACAAGATATTTCCAAGACAGCCGCAATCTGGGCGTGAAACACATCGCCACTCATCATGTCACATGCGAGTACAATATGTCAACTCTAATCCTAGGGTGCACTCAAGCCGGGTACTTGGCTTATCTCTCAGAAACAGTATCACCCGAGCCCACCAAACAGAAAAACCAGTCCAGACAGTCCAGTATGATATATATGATGCGGAAAATAAATACTGAAAACTGTAAATAAAGCTGTAATTAAAGCTGTAAATAAACAATAATAATATACAACAAGCCACAGCAAACAAACATCACCCAATGAAACAGGAACACACAAACGCTAGGAGAGACTCACAGGGGAACCAGAGATTCTGGGTTCGGTCCCCAGCAGAGTCGCCAGCTGTCGCTCCCCGGATTTCCATCCTGGTACAAACGCGAAAGTGGCGCGGAAAAAGAATAGAGTCGCCAGCCAGGCATTTTTATCCCGAAGGAACGAGAATGGTAAAGCTGCACAAACCAGAAGAAAAGAAAGGAAGGACACAGGTCCTACGAACCAAAGAGACTGGGCTCGGGAGTCGGTTACGACCTGGGAAGGTATTAGCACCCAGATCGTCCGCCGTACCCGACGGGATCCACGCTTGCAAAGAAAACTGTTTCAAAGGGTGAGGGTATGAAAGCTGCAGCAAAGAAAAGAAAATGAAAGGAAACTGGAACTGGAAAAGAACTGAAATAAGAAAGCAAAAGGAAAAATGTAGGGAAAATAAAGATTGTGCTCGAACGGGCCCTACCCCGCTGCCTACGTACCTCATCAGGATAATGAGGATCAGAGACGCCGTAGTTCCCCTAACTAGGGGTACCAAAAGAAAATTGCTTGTGAATTAAGGCTTGAACTGACTATGCCATTGCTCAGGTGTTGCAGACTCGGACGACGAGTGCATAACCGTCTTGCAAAATGACAAGTAGGAGCAAGTTCGCGTACGGAGCGAATGGGATGAGAAAAGAATTCCCGAAGGAAAAGACACTTATTGTTTGTTTGGTGTTTTTTATGAAGCTTTTATGAGTGAAGGTTTGCATAGGTAAGTGTACCTAAGTCTTACTCAATGGGATGTGTATGTCTCACATCATCCCGAAATGGAATGCGCAAGAGGCACACCTATCTATGGAGGAAATCCCCAAAGCTAGTCCCGCAAGTGAAGGCTTAAGCACACTGGCCTATTACCATTACTAAGTATTTTTGTGGTTTTTTGGTTAAGAAATGTTTTTTAGCTTTTCTTTGTGAGGTACTCATGCTAAGACCTATCCACCACGAGTGATGACTCACACCTCGCCCCGAAACGGAACGCGTGCAAGCATCTCATAGCAAAGTCTCATGTCACATGAAAGTACTCAACCTTTATTAAGTGAATTAGGAATTAGTTTGAAGATGAGAAGAGAAAAGAAACCAAAGGATCACAAAGGTAAAATTCTAAAGGGGGACTAAAATAATCCTAAGTGTTAACATGCATGGGTGTCCTAAGGGTTAGTGAAGTTTCTATCCTAATGAAGAAGGAAAGAAGAAGATAGAAGAAGGGATGAGAAAGGCCTAGGCCTAACAAAAGAGGGTTAGTTCACATAAATATAAGAGGAAGAGATGAGAATCGGAGATGTGGAACTCAATCCCCACATCTCACTCTTACCATAGCCCCTGCAAGGTTAGTATGCACAAGTGAAACAAATGAACAAATTAAAATGATAACACCAAACAATCAGAAGTGAAATGAAATGAACAAATGCATAATGCAAATTCAACTCAAAGAAATGAAGATAAGAGACTTATGACTTAAAAGGATGCAACATGAATAAACAAACACACATTTATGAAAGATGCAATGCAAAACGCACAAAATAAAAACACAAAGCTCAAGACCAGAACCAAAATAAGATGGATCATGGCTTAGGAAGCCATCAAGATGAAGAGAGAGGTCACACAAGACCAAACAATATCAAAATTGAAGCAACTGAATCAAAAGATGGAGTTTAAGCACTTAAAGAGACAAATGACTTGAATAAGAAGCAAACTCAAAAATTCAGAAGCCACAAGACCTATCCTAGGACCAGGAAGGTACCCACACCCCAAAGGAACCCCAAATGAGAAGGAGAAGTTGGCACAAGTGCCCTTCTAGGCTTATGAGAGGCTTAAAGGTTCAAAGGAAGCCAAACGGGACAAGATTCAAGATAAAATCCACAAATAATCAACCAGCCATCTAAAAATTCTACAACTGAAACCAAATGGTCCTTAAACATGTTATATCAACTAGCCAAAAGGATTTGCAAAAATTCAAAACGGAGCTAAGTCAAACGGAGGCAAGAACACAAGTTAGGACAGAAAACTTACACCACAAGATACCAGACCAAAACTTAGTAAATAAGTTTCTAAAAATTTAGAGAAAAATCCACATGAAAAGCACAAGATCTCAGGAAAACAATGCAAAAAGAATGGGATCAAAACTCCAAATATCGAAGGCTATAGAAAATAAACAAGGCAGACTGGTCAAGAAATGAAGCAAAAGAAGCTATGTGCAATGGTGAATTATTTATGACACGTGGATAATTAAAAAAAATAAGAAATAAATACGACAAAATTTTAGAGACATAAAAGAAGGTCCATGAGTTTTTTGGGAATTTTTGGATGAATAAAAGTATTTTTAATGGATTAAAAGCAAAATTGATTAAAGGAAAATAATAAATTGGAAAAGAAAAATAAAAGAAGTTGAAGGGGGTGGGAAGAGTAGGGATATCCAGTTCAAATGGCCACTTGGGCCCAACAGGGGGTGCAGATAGAAAAACTGGGCAAGGCCCACTCGAATTTCCAAACAACCATCACCAATAATCAGATTTTGTTGTCACTTATTATAATTTATTTTATTAAAAGAAGAAAATGAACAAAATGCTATGTAACATGACATCAATCGGCCACTTCCATTTAAGTGAAGCAAAAATAAAATAAAGAAAACAGAAAAAAACCCGGACCAATCAATAGGAGACACGTCGACATCTCCTTCACCCCCATGCATGAGTACCGAAACCAGCAGCAAGAACACACAGTAACGCGACAAATATCTCCCAACTTCGACTTGGCGTAACTCTTTCAAAACTCAACGAAAATGAAAAATGTAAAAAACAAAATTGATCTACAAAATGAAAGCAACGCAACCAGCACAAAAAGAGATTGGAATCATGACTTAATCACGGAGAAAGATGGCGGTGAAGGTAACGCCGGAGTATGCTTTCCGATCGCCGTTACGAAAATTTCCAGAAATGCAAAATAAGCACATCAACATGAAGCCTCATCGGAACGCAACGTGAATCTACCAATATTTTTCATCTAAGCACCACGCATGAAAAGAACTGAGTAAAACAAGATCTAAGCTAAAACTGAAAATTCAAGATCCACACCTCTATCACCTTCTACATGTTCTATACTCCTTAAAACAAGCAATGTTGAAACACAGTAAACAGGATTAAAACACAATTGCAGCTACTAACATGTAATACTCAAACCTGAAATATGACGGAAATGGTGATTTAGATAAAACCAGGGAGTTTTTAGCGTCCTTGTATGCAAGCGTGGCCAAATAAAGGCTTGTAAACTTGGATCTGAGTGAAGAGAAGCTCCAATCCGCTTGCACTACTCTTGCTTTGAGAGGATGAGTTCTTTTTCTTGGAGCGTGAGAGCAGTGAGGAAGATAACGGATCCGTGGGTGAGTTGAGAAGAGAGTCTGAAGGTCTTGTTGTTCTTCAAATAATTACCAAACCATGATCGATGGTATGAGTAAAAATGGGAGAGTTTAGATAGGAAACTTGTTCTTTTTTTTTATGAAGTTGAGAGAACAATCAGAGAGAGAGTTTTTTTTGGTGTATACGCTGTGTGGGCTGTGAGAGTGTGGGGGAGAGTGTACGTGAGGGAGTGTGTGAGTGCATGAGGGAGAGTGTAGTGCGCGTGAGGTGGTGATATGGGAGATGAGTGAGTGAGAGATGGCGTGCGGGATGCTTCATGTGAGGGAGAAGGAAGTAGACAAGTGGCGTGCGCTGGCTTATGTGAGGGAAAGAAAAAAAGAAAAAGTGTGAAATGAGTGGAGAGGAGGAAAAAGTGTGAGAGTGCGCGTGAGGTGGTGATATGGGAGGGAGAGTGCATGGCGTGACCTCATAGCACATGAGGACAAAACACTGACTTTCTTCTTTTTTTTCATTTTCACTCACCAACACAAGTATCATCACCTTTAACTATTTTCTTTATTTAGTCACATAAACAACACCATGGGCCTATTAAAAAAAGATTGTACAAAACACATGCCACGCCACACATACCTTCATTAAAAAAAAAACAATCACAAAATGACACGTGTCCACTAAAAATGCTCCAAACTTCAAAAAAACACAACTTGAGTTCTACAAATGCTACGAAAGCGTTCTACGACTTTTCGGAAAGGGAAAATCGTGCTCTACAACTTTCGTGTTCACCAGAAAATCATTTGGAGCCTTTTCGCACATGAAATAATAGCCTGAAGTTTAGGATCGAATAATTTCTAAAAATAGAAATTTCCAAATTTAGTAACCTCTTGCATACTTCCGACTTTTGACATTTAAGCTCAAGTGAAATACTCCCTGACATCATATGACCTCAAAAAATGATAATCCTGATTAAAAACTCTGAAAACTTCATGTTGACTTTTCTGACTGTACCATTGACTTTCCTGCCTCACCTTCAAGCAACTGAACCAAGTCTTGACTTCTTCGGTGAATTTTTGCCTCAAACTTCATACATAAGCCATGTAGACCAAATAAAAGCCTTTTCCCTCAAGAAATGATCAAAATTCAGAAGATATGAGTATCTGGCCCAAAACCCTAATCAGGATTTCCTTATACAGGGGAAAAGTTACATTTTGAACTTCTGATGAAATAATTGACTTCCCTAAGGAATTTTCTCATCAAACTTCATCCCTAAGATCCTCTTGTCATGCGAGAAACTTTTACCAGATGAAATGACCAAAGTCACCGAGTCTCCGTGCTTGAAAGTGATGCCCTAATTTGGGATCATTGTGTAGGAGCTTTGCCCTAGCTTGAATTCCCTGATGATCCTCCAACCTCCCAGGCTTTTGTAAATGATCTTAAGCTTGTGAATGCAATGTAGACTCACCATAGAACTTGTACAAACTCATTAGGACCTTCGTCATGGCTTGCAAGGTTTCCGGGAACTCCACAGATGACCATATGTTTGATGCTAGAACACGAGGTATGTTATGCTTCATCTTTCCATGATATGATGTTGAGAAAATGATATTAGTATGATGGATATGCTATGATATGATGCTTAAAATGAAGAGGGCAAATTTGGGGATGTTACAGCTGCCCCTATTCAATCACTAGTTAATCTGAAAATGATGATAAACTGTGGTTGAATACCAAAAAGACCAGAAATTTGCACTTTGACGAAGAATTAACATCGGGAAATAAACCCAACCAAATGACGCTCTGGGACTGCAGGGGAGAAAGAAGCAGACAAGCTTTTCCCAAGTTGAAACTGATATCTGGAATAAGGACATGGTGACAGACGAGTCTTCAAACAATCCTGTGACGCCAAGAACTGGACATACGAGTCCTCAACACATGAGATAGACGAGTCTCCTTCGGATTTACCTGTTACGCCAGGACCGGAAATGCATTTAAGTCTGTGGGATAGACATGCAATCAAGGTAGACGAACCTTCTTCATATATTATCCGCGGATATATGGTACAAGACAAACGAGTCTTCTAAGCAAACCTGTGACGCCAGGTGCAGCAACAACAATTGGTGCCTGAGACAGACGAGCCTCCTTCGGATTTACCTGTTACGCCAGGACCGGAAACAATTTTGACATTAATTCCCACAGTCAGGATTTTAAACCTCTTCAATACAGACGAGTATTGGATGATCATCAAGGTAACACAGACGAGTGTCATAAGTCAATGATACAGACGAGTATCAGACGATGATCCGAGAAACACAGACGAGCGTTTCGGGCAATGATACAGACGAGTATTAGCCACTAGTACAGACGAATACCAGAAATTCAAACACAGACGAGCATTTGAAGTAGCAATACAGAAATACCAGGGTAAACAGCAAATCCTCACATACAGATGTAAACTAGCACAGACGAGTGCTGGGGATGGTACAGACGAGTATCCAAGCAAAGCAGACGAGCTTCATAACGCGTACGACTTCTGGGGAATAAAAGCAGACGAGCTTCAAACAAACACAGACGAGTGTTGGACAGTTGCACACGAGTAACAGCAGAGAATACATATCAAGGCACAGACGAGTGCATCTAAGGATCCAATACCAAACACAGACGAGTGTTGAAGAGTTTGCGGACGAGCAACAACAAATATCATATCCGAACACAGACGAGTGTTGAGGAGTTGCGGACGAGCAACAGTAACTATCATAACCAAACACAGACGAGTGTTGGAAAATTGTAGACGAGCAATATCAAGGTAATCATAAGCCAATGCTGGGGGAAAGCAGATGAGCAACACCACAGAGTCAACACAGACGGGTGTTGAAAGATGCAGACGAGCAACAATAAAGCAGTAAAACCAATGTTGGGGAGAACTCCGTTTAGGGATAACACAGATGAGTGTTGACAAATGCAAACGAGCGGTAGACAAATGCCCAATCAGCAGCAAGAGATGCAACTCTGCAGGGGAAAACAAGTCAAGAGGTCTGGACACTCAACTCTGACTGAGGTGATGAATACTTGGCTGTATCATCAAATACCCAAAAGTATGGCAACTTTGCTGGGAAATATTCCACGGACGGAGGTGAAAATCAAATATGAACTCTGTGGGGACAGGATCATCTTCAGACTTGGCTGGGGAAGCTTCTTGGACAATACTCTGGCTGGGGAGAGCATCTGATGATTCAAGACTCTGAAGGGATATCAGGCTTTGAGTCCTACCTGCTGAGAAGGACTCTTGCTGAGGATAGAATACTGATAATTCCAACTCTAGTGACGTCAGGCTTTCAGATACCTGCTGGGTATACTCCGCTGGGGAAGAATGGGCTGCTATCTCACTGGGGAAGAGAGCCTGCTTGGGCTACTTCCAAGGCTTAGCTGGATAAAATCTCTGCTGGAGATCCCAGGCTTCAGATACCTACTGGGAGAAGAAATCTCTACTTGGGGAGATACTCTATTGGAGAAGAGTAAATTGCTGCAACCTGCAACAACAGAAAACACAAGTGTGCCCCGGGGATTTGCATGGAATGATATGTTCATCCATCTTCACCCGATACTCAAAGAAGGTTACAGTTTCCCTGCATGTCAGTTTTCTTTTAAAATTATCACCATGTTTAGACGCAATGCTATTTTTGCTGAAAATTCAGGACATTTTGCAAACAAAAATAAACACACACAACTTTTTAACTGAATATTCTTTTTATTGAATGGCCTCTGAATAGGCAAAGATTTTACATCAGGAAGCAACCACCTGGAAAGAGGTAGCCACTATAAAATTGAGAAAAAGAAACTATCCTAATGGCAATGTACACGTCATTCCAAGGAGTTCCATTTCTGCTATGACTTGCATGTCCTCGAGACCCTCCATTTTGTTTTGGCTTTCTGAGAGGATGAGGGGACTGTTTCCTAACCTTCTGATACTGTCAAGTTGTACGAAACAATGGCGTGGTTCAGATAACTCGGATCGCAATTGTTCGCTTATTCCCTTGTTTTGCGTGGATCGCCCTTTCGGGTTTTCAATCCACCGGGATACCCTTTTTTGCCTGAGCTGTCCAATGTGGCTTTTCAACTCAGCGGGTGTACATTTTTTTTATTTATTTCCCTAACTTTTGCCCGAGCTTTTTATTCTGTTTTTATCTCGCCGGGATGCCCTTTTTTGCCTGGACTATAATTCTGTTTTTATGTCTAGCGGGTCTCTTTATGCGAAGTATTTTTTAACTGCGTCTGAGTTAACAGGGGACTGGAAGTCATCTCCATCCATAATGGTGAGCATCAGTGCTCCTCCTGAGAAGACTTTCTTCACTATGAATGGTCCTTCGTAGTTTGGGGTCCACTTGCCCCTATGTTCTAAACCTGGAGGAACGATCCTCTTCACTACAAGCTCTTCCACTTGATATTCTCGAGTACGTACTCGTTGGTCGAATGCCCGCTTCATTCTCCTCTGATAAAGCTGACCATGACAGATAGCCGCTAATCTCTTTTCCTCAATTAGACATAGCTGATTATAACGAGCACGCACCCATTCAGCCTCATCCAGCTTGACATCCATCATCACGCGCAGTGAAGGAATCTCTACAACAGGCAGGACTGCCTCCATGCCATACACCAGAGAGAAAGGAGTTGCCCCTGTCGACGTCCTGACCGACGTTCGGTACCCATGAAAAGCAAAAGGTAGCATCTCATGCCAATCTTTGTAGGTGATAACCATTTTCTGCACAATCTTCTTGATATTCTTGTTTGCAGCCTCTACCGCACCATTCATCTTTGGTCGGTAAGGAGAAGAATTGTGATGTTGTATTTTGAAGTCCCGACACAAGTCTGCCATCATCTTGTTGTTGAGATTAGAACCATTATCAGTAATGATCCTTTCGGGCACTCCATATCTGCATATGATATCTCTTTTCAGAAATCTTGCCACCACCTGACGAGTGACGTTGGCATAAGACGCTGCTTCTACCCACTTGGTAAAGTAATCAATTGCGACCAGGATGAAGCGATGACCATTCGAAGCAGTTGGCTCAATCTTCCCGATCATGTCAATGCCCCACATAGAGAAGGGCCAAGGAGATTACATGACGTTGAGCGGGATAGGAGGAACATGCACTTTATCTGCATATATTTGGCACTTGTGGCATTTACAAGCGAATGCACAACAGTCTGCATCCATTGTCATCCAGTAATAACCTGATCTCAACAATTTCTTTGCCATAGCATGCCCTCCTGCATGGGTACCGAAAGATCCTTCGTGGACTTCCTGCATCAACAGGCCTGCTTCGTGTCTATCCACGCATCTGAGCAAGACCATGTCAAAGTTTCTCTTGTACAAAACCCCGTCTGTGTTCAAGAAGAAACTAGCAGCAAGTCGTCTCAAGGTCTTTTTGTCGTTGGAAGATGCCCCAGTTGGGTATTCTTGCTTTTCCAGGAATAGCTTGATATCAAAATACCAAGGTTTTTTGTCAGACACGGCGTCTACAGAGAAGACATAAGCTGGAGAGACAAGCCTGGATATGTCAATTCTGGGCACAAAATTCCAAAACAAGACTTTAATTGACGAAGAGAGAGTGGCCAATGCGTCGGCAAACTGATTTTCGTCGCGTGGTATGTATTTGAGCTCAACTGTTGTGAAGAACGTCAACAGTTTTCTAGCATAATCCCTGTATGGAATTAGATGCTCTTGATGCGTATAACACTTGCCGGTAATTTGGTTAATGACGAGGGCTGAATCTCCGAATATGTCAAGGTTCTTAATCCGAAGATCAATTGCCTCCTCTATTCCCATTATACACGCCTCGTATTCCGCTTCATTGTTGGTGCAGCCAAAAGTAATTCTGGCAGCGAAGGGTAAGTGAACACCTTCAGGAGTAATGAGTATGGCACCAACTCCACGACCATTGATATTGACTGCCCCATCAAACATCAACTTCCATTTGGATTCAGGGTCAGGCCCCTCCTCCGGAAGTGGTTCCACATAATCGTTTGTTTTGAGGTACATGATGTCCTCATCAGGGAAATCAAACTTCATTGGCTGATAATCATCCTCAAGAGGTTGCTGCGCAAGGTAATCCGACAATACACTTCCCTTGATGGCTTTCTGAGAAGTATACTAGATGTCGTATTCAGTTAAAATCATCTGCCACCTAGCAACCCTTCCGGTCAACGCTGGTTTCTCAAAGATGTACTTGACATGATCCATCTTGGAAATGAGAAGTGTGGTATGAGTCAACATGTACTGCCTCAGTCGGCGAGCGGCCCATACCAAAGCGCAACAAGTTTTCTCGAGCAGTGAATATCGGGATTCACAGTCGGTAAACTTTTTGCTAAGGTAATAGATGGCGTACTCTTTTTGACCAGACTCGTCATGTTGGCCTAGCACACACCCCATTGACCCTTCTAACACAGTCAAGTACATGATTAATGGTCTTCCTTCCACTGGAGGCATTAGAATTGGAGGCCCCTGCAAATACTCTTTTATTTTTTCGAAAGCTCTTTGGCAGTCATCGTTCCACCTGACCGTTTGCTCTTTTCTTAGCAATTTGAATATTGGTTCGCACGTGGTAGTTAGATGAGATATGAACCGGGAAATGTAGTTCAACCTCCCTAAAAACCCACGCACTTCTTTTTCTGTCTTCGGTGCAGGCATATCTTGAATAGCTTTTACTTTAGCAGGATCTACCTCAATTCCTCTTTGACTTACAATGAAACCTAGCAATTTCCCGGAACGCACTCCGAAAGTGCACTTGTTCGGATTCAACCTTAGCTTGTACTTGATCAGTCTATCAAAAAGCTTCTTCAAGTTGACCAGATGCTCCTCTTCGTCTCGGGACTTTGCAATCATATCGTCCACATAACATTCAATCTCCTTGTGGATCATGTCATGGAACAATGTAACCATCGCCCGTTGATAAGTTGCCCCGGCGTTCTTCAAACCAAAGGGCATGACCTTATAGCAGAATGTACCCCACGGGGTAATGAACTTTGTCTTCTCCATGTCTTCCGGCGCCATCTTTATCTGATTATAACCGGAGAATCCATCCATGAAGGAGAATACCGAGAATTGAGCAGTATTGTCCACCAACACATCAATATGTGGCAACGGAAAATCATCTTTTGGGCTTGCTCTGTTCAAATCCCGATAGTCAACGCACATCCGGACATTGCCGTCCTTCTTAGGTACTGGTACGATGTTAGCTACCCAAGGTGGGTAACTAGTCACATCAAGGAACCCGGCATCCCACTGCTTTTGAACCTCCTCTTTAATCTTCATCGCCATATCCGGGCGAGTTCTTCTCAATTTCTGCTTTACAGGAGGACAGTCTTCTTTCAGGGGTAGCTTATGCATCACGATGTCGGTATCTAAACCTGGCATATCTTGATATGACCAAGCAAAGATATCCACATACTCTCTCAGCATACTGATCAGCTCTTTCTTGACGTCGGCCTGCAGATTGGCCCCGATCTTGATTTCCTTCTTTGCATCTTCACTGCCAATGTTGATGGTCTCAATTTCCTCTTGATGAGGCTGAATAACTCGTTCCTCTTGTTTCAACAATCTAACCAACTCTTCAGGGAGGTCACAGTCTTCCTCAACCCCTTCATCAGCTTGGTAGACTGGATTATCAAAGTCATGCATAGTCATAGCAGGAACGTTATCCGTGGAATCCGGATGATCAACACTGCACAGATGACATGCTTATTCAGAATCTGTTTATTTTGAAAAAGAGACGCTAACACAAAACAAAAAGGAAAACACATTGCCATTTTTATATATATATATTTTTTATGAAAAAGTTTAAAAACAAAGACAGGGAACACAATTTGTCTGAAAATGTCCTTTTATTTCATAGCAAAATAACGATGCAATACAAAACATGGTGGCCCAATACAATGGATCCAAGCATCTTGGGCAGAATGCTGGATTTGACAACGCAGTATGCCAATAAAAGGAAACAAAACAATTACTCTGAGAGCCAGGTGACTTGAACAATGTCTTCAGCAGAACAATTTCCTAGCTCCTCGCCGGGCGCACACGGGCGAATCCAATTGTTGTCCCAGTCTCCGTTACTATCCCCATCTTGGCCTGCCGTACAGATCTGATCGCGGTTGAGTAACCCAACACTTGTGAACGTGATAGCTTTACCACTCTGAGTAGACCCACCAGGCTGATACCCTAAGCCGAATTTATCATCTTTCTTTTCCAGCTCCAATAGCTTGCCCCAGCCCTGAGCACTACCTGATTGAACAACCTCTTTTGCTTGCCGGTAGGAATGAATAGACGTGCCCTCATTGTTTTTCTCCAAAGGAGTCAAGATACTGACATCTGCTTCAAAAGCTTAGCATAAAGTCTCATGGATTTCTCCATCCATTTCTACGTATTTAAATGTTGACAGATGGCAGACGAATATATCTTCTTCCCCATAAACTGTGATGACCTGGCCGTCCACCACGTACTTAAGCTTCTGATGCAGGGTTGAAGTGACGGCTCCAACAGCATGTATCCACGGCCTTCCCAACAAACAGCTATATGCGGGCTGGATGTCCATAACATAGAAAATACTTTTGAAGACTTGAGAGCCTATCTTGACGGGCAACTCAACCTCCCCGAAGACTGATCTTCTTGAACCATCGAAAGCTTTAACAACCAGATCACTTGGCGTCAGGACAATCCCATCAATATTAAGCTTCATCAACGCCTTCTTCGGAAGTACATTCAAGGAAGAGCCTGTGTCTACAAGAACATGAGACAGCACATCGCCCTTGCACTCCATCGTGATGTGTAGTGCTTTGTTGTGGTTTCTTCCCTCCGAAGTGAGGTCTCTGTCAGTGAAGCCTAGGCCATGGCTAGCATTGACACTTCCAACAATAGCCTCGAGTTGGTTGACAGTAATCTCTTGAGGAACGTAGGCCATTTGAAGTACTTTCAGTAAGTCTTCTCGGTGCGCGGGAGAGCACATCAGCAGTGACAAGATAGAAATATTTGAAGGCGTCTGGTTTAGTTGATCAACCACCTTGTAGTCACTCTTCTTAATAATCCTCATGAATTCCTCTACTTCTTTTTCAAACGTCCCCTGCCCAGCCACAGGAGTAGTCGACTCATCATTCGCAGCCTGCTTTCCTTTGGCTTTGGACGAAGCCTCGGCCTCAGGATCCCCTCTCAGCGCAGGGGGAGCGAATAACCTACCACTTCAAGTAAAACCCCCAACACCTCCGACATTCTCTACATTCGGGTCAGCAACGGATTTGCTCTCCATCTTCTGTCCAGCTACATAAACGTCGGAGCCATAATGCCAGGGAATAGCTCTATCATCTGTGTATGGCAATGGCCCAGGTATAGTAATAGTTACAGGACTAATCTGAGGAGCATAGATTGTAACCGGCTCTCGTCTGACGGGCATATCAGCTTCATCGTAGAAAATAGTAATGGTTGACACATCATCACCCTCTTCATTACCAACCTTACTGAACTGCAAGGATCCATCATCAATCAACCTCTGCAAACCCATCTTCAATTTTTCACAACCATTCACAACACTCATACAGTCTTCACAATCAAGATAGCAACCAGGAAACACCAGACCCTTCAGCAGTCTCTCTTTCACCACCCTCAAAGGTGTCTTGACTTCATCGATACTCAACACCAACCTCAACTTGTCATCATCCTCAACAGCATTGACTCTTGCCCCTCCATGATTAGGCATAGGGTTCGAGTTAACATTCGGCGGCGGCGCAAAGTTGATTGCCTTAGAATCTATAAGATCCTGAACCTTGTGATGCAAAGCCCTGCACTTCTCAGTCGAGTGCCCGGGTGCTCCAGAGTGGAAATCGCATCGTGCGTTGACATCATAACCAACTGGGAGCTCTCCAGGAGGTGGTGGTGCCAAAGTTCTTATTTGAATGAGGTTCAAATCTAGCAATCTTGGAAGTAAGGCAGCATACGTCATCGGGATAGCTTCAATCACCCTATTAGCCGGGCGAGTCTGCCTCGGCTGATATGGTCTCTGCTGATAGTTGGTTCGAGGTTGTTGTTGTTGTTGATGTTGTTGTGGAGGAGGTAGCATCTGTTGTACGGGAGCTGCAGGAATGGTGACAGCAGCCACATGATCATAGGGTCTTCTGTAGCCACGGTCCCGGCCTCGGCCAAATACAACATTTGTATCGCCTTCCCTCCTTCGAGGAGGTCCACTAAAAGCTTTCCTCGCTCCATTTTAGCTACTAGCACTAGGATCCTGTATCTTCCCCATTTTCAACAATGTTTCAACTCTTTCTCCAGCAATAACAATATCATTGAACTTAGTAGCAGAACTCGATGCCAGTCTTTCAAGAAATACACCTTGGAGAGTGCCCATAAACATGTCGGCCATTTCGTTCTCTAACAGGGGTGGTTGCACCCTGGCAACTAGCTGGCGCCACCTCTGGGCATATTCTTTGAAGCCTTCTTTTGCTGTCTGAGCCATGTGCTGCAACTGCGTGCGATTCGGAGCCATGTCCAAATTATATTGATACTGCCTCACAAAGGCTTCAGCTAGATCCTTCCAACTCTTGATATTAACCCTACTGAGCTTCATGTACCATTCAAGAGAAGCTCCCACCAAGTTGTCTTGAAAATAATACATCCACAGTTTCTCATCGTCTGTGTGAGCGGCAATTCTCCCAACAAATGATTGCAGATGGGTCTTTGGGCAAGCAGTGCCATTATACTTCTCGAAGGTTGGAACTTTGAACTTATACGGAATCCTGACCCCAGGAACCAAGCCCAAGTCGGTTATGTCAAATCCCAAAGAGCTTTGGGACTGAATAGCTTTGATTTGCTCAGCCATCTCTTCGAACCTCTTGTTCATCTCTGCTCCTTGACCTTCAGCTTCGTCAAGTAAAGTGAACTGGTCATCATGATTATCCATCTGAATGTTGTGCAACCCATCGTTGGTAATAGTCACTCCTGGCTGTGTAACAGGAGGTTGAACCTGACGTGCGCCCGCACCGGTACGATTGTCAGCAGTAGCAGCAGCAGTGTTCCTGTTTTGATTCTCAACCATCTCCCGCAGACGTTCTTGGTTTTGCCCCATGCCGGCCATTAACGTCATAAAGTTATCCATTCTTTGTCTCAGATCTGCCAAGTCTGCTTGCATTTGGTCCATGGCTCATTCTCTGTTAATCTTGGTTGGATATTTGTGCACTGCTGGTTGTTCCCGAACTTTACGAGGAGCTATAGTGCCTGTTACACAAAACACGTTAGTAAATGAGACACTACCTACAAAACAACAAATAGGTTATATGGATGCAATGCAATTATTTATGTTTCCAATCACAAGTCATTTATGCCCCGGTTCCGGTATTTAGCAAAGAAAACCAGATGGGCACTGATCCTCGACTTCCAGAAACCTTCGCGAGAAACCACATTCAAACCACAACAGCAAGCAAACCAAGAAATAATGGGAAAAAAAACCATAACATAAATCAACCTATTAGGCAAATAACACAGAATTCCCCGTAGGGTACAAGTCTTTACAAAGGAAAAACAACCAACTAGGACTCCTACAACATGCCTGTAGGTAATCCAGATATAAGAAAAGTAAACTAAGAAGCAAAACCACCGCCTAAGGACCCTGAAGCTCCATCACTAAGCCCCCCATCAGATATGACCTTGTTGACTCCCGCCATCAACTTTAGGTCTTCAATCTCTTTAAGTGCTGCTTCGAGGGCTTGTTGACTGTCTGCGAGTTGTTGGGTCTTCTCTCTGCGAATTTTGTGGACTTGCTCCACCTCTTCTTTTTTGTAAGCCATCTGGACTTCAAAGAACTCTTCTTTTTCTTTATATTGCTTTAGCTCTTGCTCTCTATGTCCCTTCAACCAGACAATAGACTGACGAGCATCTCTGAGGGTCTTTGACTTCTTTTTGCGCTCAGCTTCTCTTTGGGCTTCCATCATCCCTAACCTGCGGAAATGTGCTTCTCTACCTGCAAAGTCCTTCTCCTTAGCCTCCAAAGTCTTCTGCATCTTCAGCAACTTCTCTTCAGCTTCAATCTTGGCCCTGTTGGCTTGGTGATACAGGCTTACCATCTCAGTATTTTCAACTCTAACTGCATGTAGCTGGGCTTCCAACTTCTTGAACTCCTCCAAAGACACAGTATCAATGGACTCAGCAACTGGGGGAACTGGTGTTGAAAATGGCAACAAAACTCTTCTAGCTCTGTCTTTCAACCAAGCTTCATACTCTGGGAATGTCTGATTGTTGCACTTTCCAAAGCTAGCTATCCCTTCTCCCTTAATGCACTTCCAAGCTCCCGCAACCTTCCTCACTAAGGGCATATTATCTTTCACTGAGAAGTAGAAAATAGGGGTCAGCTTCAAATCTTCAGGCACCTCTCTCAAAGCATATCCCAATTGTCTTCTTAACAGGACTGGATTGTAATTAATCCCTCCAGTTATTCCCAACAAAGGCACACTATGATAACTCCCGCAGCTGGTGATGAAACGTGCACCTTGCAGCCTTTGAGTGAACCATCTAACATCCTTGGCAAGCAACTTTTCCAGCTTCTGAGCCCATACCAAGGTGTGGTCACTAAACACTCCCGTACTAGGAAAATGCCTCATGAACCACATGTGAAATAACGGAGCGCAGCAACGGACCAAACCTCCCCTCTTCTTCTCAGTTTTGTAATGAACTGAGTAATACAAATCCCCGAGTAAGGTAGGTACAGGATTCTTCAGTAAAAAGAGATGTATGGCGTTTATATCTATGAAATTCTCCATATCAGCAAACAAGATAATGCCAAAGATAGAAAGAGCCAAGATAGCACAGACAACATCCCATTCTTCTTCAACAACCAATTCTTCCGCCTTCTTCACCAGAGCCTCCAAAGAAAACCCAGACACACCTCCTTTAATGATGGTCAAAGACTTCACATCAGAAGGGCTCAAATAAAGAGCCTTAGCAATAGCCTCAGGTGCAGGTCTACTCATCTCGGCATTGAAAGGAACCTGGTCTCGAACCGGCACACCCAGGATCAGAGCATACTCCTCCAGCATAGGGCCCAACTGAAAATCAGGAAACGTGAAGCAACGGAGCTGAGGATCATAATACTGAAGCAAGGTATGAATGGCACTCCTCTCGGAAGGATCTAGCTCTATCACCACATCAAGAATACTCCCGTAAGCTTTTCTGAATCTCTCCACCTGGTTGGGTGTGATCAGCTTTACCATCTTTTTCAACAAGCCAACCTTGATGTCAAAGAACTTGAAGTGAATATTCAGCTTGCGAGGATCTTCCATCTTTGAAGAGGATACCGGAACCGGAAGCAAAGATATGAACCTGTGAATGAAAACAAAATAATGATTAATGATGCAATGCAGATGCAAATGCAAAGACATATGGTCATCTAGGACTGTCTGGAATCTGGACATTGACAAGGGCCCCTCTGAATAACTTGACAAACCAAAAGTCCACTGAGTCACACTCTCTGATAATCACAACTCTCTGAAGAAGATCTCAGGACCACAGTATCAAGAATACCAAAACAAAAAAACCAGATCTCCGGAACTGTATCATAACATGAACTGCACTGGTAACAAGGGTATGATGAGGTCAAGTTTTCCTGCAAACCTGTGAACCCATTCCCAATCTCACAGGTGTGCTTCGGGTCAAACATCACGGACTCTCAAAGCCGAATAGCAATAATACTTTCACTATTTCCGAGAAATGGCTCATGACCAAATCAGGGAATCGGTTAGGCATTATGTACTACGCAGGGAGGCCTCAGCTGAGTCCGGGAAAAACAAGCATCCCCTATAGGTTCCCAGCTTCAAGTGCTGAAATCGAGAAACAATAGTACATTCAGCCCGTAGGATACAGTACTAATGTCATACGACCAGATGCTTTGACTGAGTTCCTATAAGAGAACCATGCCATCCTATGCGAGTCCCCAGTGGACCCTCGGGTGCGAATGGGTTTGCCACAAAATGTGGTCTGCCACTGCCACCACTGGAGAGGGTTGTTTCCACAAAGGTTTTCAATGATCGGTCCCCAGATGCACATAACCATCAAGGTCTTATCCCGAAGTGGAGGAAATCCCCACACAAGATATTTCCAAGACAGCCGCAATCTGGGCGTGAAACACATCGCCACTCATCATGTCACATGCGAGTACAATATGTCAACTCTAATCCTAGGGTGCACTCAAGCCGGGTACTTGGCTTATCTCTCAGAAACAGTATCACCCGAGCCCACCAAACAGAAAAACCAGTCCAGACAGTCCAGTATGATATATATGATGCGGAAAATAAATACTGAAAACTGTAAATAAAGCTGTAATTAAAGCTGTAAATAAACAATAATAATATACAACAAGCCACAGCAAACAAACATCACCCAATGAAACAGGAACACACAAACGCTAGGAGAGACTCACAGGGGAACCAGAGATTCTGGGTTCGGTCCCCAGCAGAGTCGCCAGCTGTCGCTCCCCGGATTTCCATCCTGGTACAAACGCGAAAGTGGCGGGGAAAAAGAATAGAGTCGCCAGCCAGGCATTTTTATCCCGAAGGAACGAGAATGGTAAAGCTGCACAAACCAGAAGAAAAGAAAGGAAGGACACAGGTCCTACGAACCAAAGAGACTGGGCTCGGGAGTCGGTTACGACCTGGGAAGGTATTAGCACCCAGATCGTCCGCCGTACCCGACGGGATCCACGCTTGCAAAGAAAACTGTTTCAAAGGGTGAGGGTATGAAAGCTGCAGCAAAGAAAAGAAAATGAAAGGAAACTGGAACTGGAAAAGAACTGAAATAAGAAAGCAAAAGGAAAAATGTAGGGAAAATAAAGATTGTGCTCGAACGGGCCCTACCCCGCTGCCTACGTACCTCATCAGGATAATGAGGATCAGAGACGCCGTAGTTCCCCTAACTAGGGGTACCAAAAGAAAATTGCTTGTGAATTAAGGCTTGAACTGACTATGCCATTGCTCAGGTGTTGCAGACTCGGACGACGAGTGCATAACCGTCTTGCAAAATGACAAGTAGGAGCAAGTTCGCGTACAGAGCGAATGGGATGAGAAAAGAATTCCCGAAGGAAAAGACACTTATTGTTTGTTTGGTGTTTTTTATGAAGCTTTTATGAGTGAAGGTTTGCATAGGTAAGTGTACCTAAGTCTTACTCAATGGGATGTGTATGTCTCACATCATCCCGAAATGGAATGCGCAAGAGGCACACCTATCTATGGAGGAAATCCCCAAAGCTAGTCCCGCAAGTGAAGGCTTAAGCACACTGGCCTATTACCATTACTAAGTATTTTTGTGGTTTTTTGGTTAAGAAATGTTTTTTAGCTTTTCTTTGTGAGGTACTCATGCTAAGACCTATCCACCACGAGTGATGACTCACACCTCGCCCCGAAACGGAACGCGTGCAAGCATCTCATAGCAAAGTCTCATGTCACATGAAAGTACTCAACCTTTATTAAGTGAATTAGGAATTAGTTTGAAGATGAGAAGAGAAAAGAAACCAAAGGATCACAAAGGTAAAATTCTAAAGGGGGACTAAAATAATCCTAAGTGTTAACATGCATGGGTGTCCTAAGGGTTAGTGAAGTTTCTATCCTAATGAAGAAGGAAAGAAGAAGATAGAAGAAGGGATGAGAAAGGCCTAGGCCTAACAAAAGAGGGTTAGTTCACATAAATATAAGAGGAAGAGATGAGAATCGGAGATGTGGAACTCAATCCCCACATCTCACTCTTACCATAGCCCCTGCAAGGTTAGTATGCACAAGTGAAACAAATGAACAAATTAAAATGATAACACCAAACAATCAGAAGTGAAATGAAATGAACAAATGCATAATGCAAATTCAACTCAAAGAAATGAAGATAAGAGACTTATGACTTAAAAGGATGCAACATGAATAAACAAACACACATTTATGAAAGATGCAATGCAAAACGCACAAAATAAAAACACAAAGCTCAAGACCAGAACCAAAATAAGATGGATCATGGCTTAGGAAGCCATCAAGATGAAGAGAGAGGTCACACAAGACCAAACAATATCAAAATTGAAGCAACTGAATCAAAAGATGGAGTTTAAGCACTTAAAGAGACAAATGACTTGAATAAGAAGCAAACTCAAAAATTCAGAAGCCACAAGACCTATCCTAGGACCAGGAAGGTACCCACACCCCAAAGGAACCCCAAATGAGAAGGAGAAGTTGGCACAAGTGCCCTTCTAGGCTTATGAGAGGCTTAAAGGTTCAAAGGAAGCCAAACGGGACAAGATTCAAGATAAAATCCACAAATAATCAACCAGCCATCTAAAAATTCTACAACTGAAACCAAATGGTCCTTAAACATGTTATATCAACTAGCCAAAAGGATTTGCAAAAATTCAAAACGGAGCTAAGTCAAACGGAGGCAAGAACACAAGTTAGGACAGAAAACTTACACCACAAGATACCAGACCAAAACTTAGTAAATAAGTTTCTAAAAATTTAGAGAAAAATCCACATGAAAAGCACAAGATCTCAGGAAAACAATGCAAAAAGAATGGGATCAAAACTCCAAATATCGAAGGCTATAGAAAATAAACAAGGCAGACTGGTCAAGAAATGAAGCAAAAGAAGCTATGTGCAATGGTGAATTATTTATGACACGTGGATAATTAAAAAAAATAAGAAATAAATACGACAAAATTTTAGAGACATAAAAGAAGGTCCATGAGTTTTTTGGGAATTTTTGGATGAATAAAAGTATTTTTAATGGATTAAAAGCAAAACTGATTAAAGGAAAATAATAAATTGGAAAATAAAAATAAAAGAAGTTGAAGGGGGTGGGAAGAGTAGGGATATCCAGTTCAAATGGCCACTTGGGCCCAACAGGGGGTGCAGATAGAAAAACTGGGCAAGGCCCACTCGAATTTCCAAACAACCATCACCAATAATCAGATTTTGTTGTCACTTATTATAATTTATTTTATTAAAAGAAGAAAATGAACAAAATGCTATGTAACATGACATCAATCGGCCACTTCCATTTAAGTGAAGCAAAAATAAAATAAAGAAAACAGAAAAAAACCCGGACCAATCAATAGGAGACACGTCGACATCTCCTTCACCCCCATGCATGAGTACCGAAACCAGCAGCAAGAACACACAGTAACGCGACAAATATCTCCCAACTTCGACTTGGCGTAACTCTTTCAAAACTCAACGAAAATGAAAAATGTAAAAAACAAAATTGATCTACAAAATGAAAGCAACGCAACCAGCACAAAAAGAGATTGGAATCATGACTTAATCACGGAGAAAGATGGCGGTGAAGGTAACGCCGGAGTATGCTTTCCGATCGCCGTTACGAAAATTTCCAGAAATGCAAAATAAGCACATCAACATGAAGCCTCATCGGAACGCAACGTGAATCTACCAATATTTTTCATCGAAGCACCACGCATGAAAAGAACTGAGTAAAACAAGATCTAAGCTAAAACTGAAAATTCAAGATCCACACCTCTATCACCTTCTACATGTTCTATACTCCTTAAAACAAGCAATGTTGAAACACAGTAAACAGGATTAAAACACAATTGCAGCTACTAACATGTAATACTCAAACCTGAAATATGACGGAAATGGTGATTTAGATAAAACCAGGGAGTTTTTAGCGTCCTTGTATGCAAGCGTGGCCAAATAAAGGCTTGTAAACTTGGATCTGAGTGAAGAGAAGCTCCAATCCGCTTGCACTACTCTTGCTTTGAGAGGATGAGTTCTTTTTCTTGGAGCGTGAGAGCAGTGAGGAAGATAACGGATCCGTGGGTGAGTTGAGAAGAGAGTCTGAAGGTCTTGTTGTTCTTCAAATAATTACCAAACCATGATCGATGGCATGAGTAAAAATGGGAGAGTTTAGATAGGAAACTTGTTCTTTTTTTTTATGAAGTTGAGAGAACAATCAGAGAGAGAGTTTTTTTTGGTGTATACGCTGTGTGGGCTGTGAGAGTGTGGGGGAGAGTGTACGTGAGGGAGTGTGTGAGTGCATGAGGGAGAGTGTAGTGCGCGTGAGGCGGTGATATGGGAGATGAGTGAGTGAGAGATGGCGTGCAGGATGCTTCATGTGAGGGAGAAGGAAGTAGACAAGTGGCGTGCGCTGGCTTATGTGAGGGAAAGAAAAAAAGAAAAAGTGTGAAATGAGTGGAGAGGAGGAAAAAGTGTGAGAGTGCGCGTGAGGTGGTGATATGGGAGGGAGAGTGCATGGCGTGACCTCATAGCACATGAGGAGAAAACACTGACTTTCTTCTTCTTTTTTCATTTTCACTCACCAACACAAGTATCATCACCTTTAACTATTTTCTTTATTTAGTCACATAAACAACACCATGGGCCTATTAAAAAAAGATTGTACAAAACACATGCCACGCCACACATACCTTCATTAAAAAAAAAACAATCACAAAATGACAGGTGTCCACTAAAAATGCTCCAAACTTCAAAAAAACACAACTTGTGTTCTACAAATGCTACGAAAGCATTCTATGACTTTTCGGAAAGGGAAAATCGTGCTCTACAATTTTCGTGTTCACCAGAAAATCATTTGGAGCCTTTTCGCACATGAAATAATAGCCTGAAGTTAAGGATCGAATAATTTCTAAAAATAGAAATTTCCAAATTTAGTAACCTCTTGCATACTTCCGACTTTTGACATTTAAGCTCAAGTGAAATACTCCCTGACATCATATGACCTCAAAAAATGATAATCCTGATTAAAAACTCTGAAAACTTCATGTTGACTTTTCTGACTGTACCATTGACTTTCCTGCCTCACCTTCAAGCAACTGAACCAAGTCTTGACTTCTTCGGTGAATTTTTGCCCCAAACTTCATACATAAGCCATGTAGACCAAATAAAATCCTTTGCCCTCAAGAAATGATCAAAATTCAGAAGATATGAGTATCTGGCCCAAAACCCTAATCAGGATTTCCTTATACATGGGAAAAGTTACATTTTGAACTTCTGATGAAATAATTGACTTCCCTAAGGAATTTTCTCATCAAACTTCATCCCTAAGATCCTCTTGTCATGCGAGAGACTTTGACCAGATGAAATGACCAAAGTCACCGAGTCTCCGTGCTTGAAAGTGATGCCCTAATTTGGGATCATTGTGTAGGAGCTTTGCCCTAGCTTGAATTCCCTGATGATCCTCCAACCTCATGGGCTTTTGTGAATGATTTTAAGCTTGTGAATGCAATGTAGACTCACCATAGAACTTGTACAAACTCATTAGGACCTTCGTCGTGGCTTGCAAGGCTTCCGGGAACTCCACAGATGACCATATGTTTGATGCTAGAACACGAGGTATGTTATGCCTCATCTTTCCATGATATGATGTTGAGAAAATGATATGAGTATGATGGATATGCTATGATATGATGCTTAAAATGAAGAGGGCAAATTTGGGGATGTTACAACGGTCATCAAAAGGTGAAGGACGATCACCTAGCAGGGGACAGATGCTAAAAATATCATGACATATGACGAATGTCAGATAAAAGGTTCCAATAATGGAGATTCCACTAGGGAAAGGATGAGGGACGGTCATCCAAAGGTGAAGGACGATCACCTGGCAGGGGACGGCTGTCGAAAGTATCACAACATAGGATGAATGTCGGATAGAAGAAAATTGTTTTGTTAGCAACTTACAGGGGGAATGGTAAACACGGACGAGTGCTTACGCCTTCAAGAATAAAAGATATAAGTGTTTGACGGTGTGTATAGATTAAAGATGCGGGCGAGCATCCTTAGGACCATGATACAGACGAGTATCGGTATAAACAAATGCTGACACATGTTTAAGGATGATGATGCGGACGAGTATCAACCGCTTAAGCAAGGAACACGAACAAGTGTTGAATCTGCTGAGGGGTGATATATATATATATATATATATATATATATATATATATATATATATATTTATATGGACGAGTATCAGAGGACTGTATAAGCATGAGTGTTGGTCTGTTGGGGAAGTATGTGCAGGACATAGACGAGTGTCAAAAAGATTGAGCAAGGGACACAGACGAGTGTTTGCCTTTCTGGCGAGGTATGACACGGACGAGTGTCAAAAAGAATATGTACGAGTTGTGAACAAATATCTATTTTTGAGAGTGCAAAAGGTATTCTGGCGACCTGCGGGGGCATAAGATGACACAGACGAGTGTCGAAAAGAGCATGTATAAATATGAACAAGCATTTGTATTGAGAATGCAAAGGGGATGCTTTGGACTTTATCTGCAGGTGGTATGAGTTTTGTATACTGCCGGTGAAATATTGATCGGTATTTGCAAGTGATCGGCTCGAACCTGGCATATGATCATGCAAATGTTTGATTTTTTCCGTAATGCTCAGTATTAGACAGAATGCTACGCTTTTTCGGTGAATATGATGTGAATGTTATGATTATGCAAAGGAGAGAAACTGATCTAAGACTCGGATCCTGCAGGGATAAAGATCTCTGGCTGGTATATTTAGAGGAATAACCCGACTGGGGAAGAGATCATTGAGGGATCTGTCCGGAGGGAGAACTCTGCTTGGGGAAATAGATCATTGGTAGATCTATCTGGAGGGAGAACTCCTTAATGGGGATGAGGAGGTTTTAGCAACTCCGTTGGGGATGTGTTTCAGGTATTGCTCTTATAGGGAGGCAACTCTGTGGGGAATCAGTTCCACTAACTCTGCTGAGGATGAGAGAGATCTGGTATCTCCGGTGGGGGGAAGGAAATTCCTTGACCACCTTGTTGTGGAAGAGGCTGTCAGGCGTTGCTCGGGAGATCCTGCTCGGGGAGAAGATAACTTCTGGGAAGTAGTGTGTTGGGGATTCAATGTTTGCTATGTGATGCGTGTTTTTCACAAGTGTACGAACACGTCAGAGTAATATAAAAGATTGTCGAATCCGCAGAGACCAAGTGTCAATCTATTGTACCTGTTGTTATGGTGTGTATCTAAGGCAACTGAATATAATGGTTTTAAGGAGTGCGCAATGGTAAATAAAATAATAATTTTAAACAATTAATAAAGACAGGCTCGAATGTAATTCATGTAATCAATAGATATTCTAGTACTTGTTAATAGAACTATTTATGGGCAATGTTTTCTACTTTGAAAAGAACTAATTTAACAGGAACTGTCGCTTTCGCATATTCAGAACCGAGTTGTACTCTCTAATCAACCCCTCCTTATGTCATGGATAAAAAGGTGCGTACTCCGTTAGAGTAGTAAACCTATTTTTAAGAAATATAGTATCTTAACTAAGTTGAAAAGTATTTTAACCTGGATTTCTTAGCAAAAAGAGGTTCTCACGAACCAGACTCTAAACTTCTTAACGCGTCCGAAAATCATTTTAAAATCCCTTTTCTTTTTAATCTAAAAACTCCTGATGAACTAGACAAAACGCTTTTGGATGTTTTTGAAATAGTTAAAAACAATTAAACTTATATTGAAAGTTAAAATAGCCCTTAAGTGTTTCTACAAACAATTGTACGGATTACTGGTTAAATTACGATCCTTACATTCTAACCTTTATGGATTTAGTTAGACATGGTAAAATAAAAGTTCTTTTTATAATTTTTCATAAAAGTAATTAGTGTGAGTACGGAAAGTAAATAAAAGTAGTGCGAGTGCGGAAAGTAAATAAAAGTAGTGTGAGTGCGGAAAGTAAATAAAAGTAGTGCGAGTGCGAGAAATAAATGTGTTTAAAGCGAGTGCGAAAAATAAACGAAAGTAGTGCGAGTGGGAGAAATAAATAAAGTAAAGCGAGTGTGGGAAATAAATAAAAGTAAAGCAATACGGAAAGTAAATAAAATAAAGAGAATGCGGAAAAATAAAATACAAACTGGAATTAAAATGGCGGCAGGATTAACTTCCTCCCAGAGTGCTCCAAAATTCGATCACACAGACGTATACAGACTCGATCACTCGATTGTAGTAACACCCCGATGTGGAATGATAACTACTTTAAAACTGATATATGCCTAAGAGATTCTAAGTTTGGATGATAAAAACGAAATTCTAAAGTCATATTTATAGGCAAACATTAAGTGAGAAAAGACCAGGATGCCCCCCTCCACTAAAAGTGCTGGAGAAGGTGGGGAACGTGGGCATAGGCAGTTGTGGAGTGGTCTTGAGACGTGGCCACATCATGGCTGACCCCATGGCGCCAGCCATGGTGGATGTCGTAAGTGTAAAAAGCTGAATTTCTTGGTTTTCGTCTGTTTCAACTCCTTTTTCGCTCCTTTTCTTGATTTAGGCCCCGATTACATAAAAAACCTGAAAGTAAAGAAAAACAAAGTAATAACATAACAAAATAAAAATAAAAACTAAGAATGCATGCGAAATCAGAGTCAGAAATACGGTGAAATTTAGTGTTATCAAATCCTCCCACACTTAGACTTTTGCTTGTCCTCAAGCAAACATTTAAAGCTCAAAAATGAAGAAAACTGGTGTCAACATGTGATTTGGGCTAAGAGGGATTCTAAGTTCAAGTCAGGATGCAGTGACAGGTACTAACTAAGTGAACCAAGGGTACCATAATAACACAGACACAGACTTCAATCCTATATTAACCACCCCATGTCATCCCACAATACCTAGGCCTATCTTCTCATCTTTTTTGGGTCCTTTTCATTCAGGCGCAATCACATTAAGCCCGTTATTCGTACATGCTTCATAGTAGAGTGACCGGTTAGTGATTCTGATCCAAGACATAGGGTTTCTGGCACATAAGCATGTGTAAACCCATTTTATTTGACCTAAATGTAGCTGCGGGGGATCGGATCGTAATTCGCCCTACCAAGTTCAGTGCCAGATACCTCTGGACCAACTAACAATAGGTGACTGCAATTTTTTTTTTGTGGCAAAAAATATTTTCTTCTCTTTTTTCGGTTTAAATGACTTTGTGAGGGTCACCTATCCCAAAGTATGCCTTTTTCTTTTTTTATTAGCACTGGATCATTCACTTATGTTCATCGCCCCCCTATGTAAAGCATGCTTAGGTCGGAGCTGACTGCTAGAATAAACTACTTAGGACAATATTTGAATGATAATAAAGGCCATGGTGTGCAGGGTTTATGAGTGATTCCTATATTCAAGAGGTCTATGGTGCTAAAATGGTACTGATGTTTCAAAAAGTTTACCCAAGTCACCACATCCTAATCCAAACCTGTCTCAAAGCCCAAAAAACATGTGAAACAACATTGTTTTCTTTTTAAATTTTTTTTGGTAAGGCTAAGGAAATGGGAAAAATGAGGGTGTACTAAAGATACATTATACTGGTGACTCGTCAGACTCATGCATTATCTAAGAAAACTTAAACTAAATAACTAACTGAAAAGGGAAATAACAGAAAGCAATAAAATCCCCTCTCACACTTAAATAAAACATTGTCCCCAATGTTTCGAAATAAGATAAGGAGAGTAACCTGGAAAACTACTGCGGAGGAGCACTGGTGCCCTCGCCATCCTACTGTGATGGTCTGGAACGACGGGATCTACTGCACTGCTGGTCCCTCTAGTCAAGTTGTGCCGATAAGGCAGCCTGGGCACCCCAGACCTCTCAAAGGTTACCTAGGATGGAACCCTGAGTGGCCTCCATAAGCTGGTGGTGCCGGCGGTTGACTTCTTGCTGACGGGCCTGCTCTGATGTGATTTCGGTCAAGCACGACAAACATTATTGTAGGCACAATCCGAAACCAATCGCGATTGTTGCATCAAGCTCATGTTGTTCGTCAGTTGTTGTGAAATAGTGGAGAGTAGGCTGTCTCGCCTTTCCTCTCTAGCCGTCATATTATGCCACATCTCCTCAGTGACATAGAATCCAGGAGTAGCACCTGCAACAGGGTTAGAGGAAGATGGTGCGGTGTGTGACTATGAAGGGTGATGGGGGAACACGTGAGGTACGGAAGAATGTTCTCTCCGATCATATTCTTCATCAGTGTCATGTGCCTCCCCATCAGGAATATTAGGAGGAAGTGGACCCAAAACAGGTGGAACATTCAGATCATAGGTCCAGTTCCTTTCATTACGTACATCAGTAAGTCTACTGCAAGGTAAAGCAACAGATGGGATAGCTACCCCATGAACCATCAACTCATAACCACCTGCTCTCCTCGTTCGGCATAATTTCATGTCTTTTAGAAATTTTAAATTAATTGTGCGAGGAGGTAGTGGTTCAAGTGTAGCTATCTCATTGTTCAGGTCAAGAGCCCGAGCAATAGATGTAACAAGTCCTCCAAAAACAATCAGTCCTGTTTTATTAATAGTTAAAGCCATGTGTGCAAGCATAAACGGGACCGGATTGATATGAGAATTAGTGAGGCATCCTTGCAAAAATAGGAGCTCTTTAGCGTTTACCTTATTTGGACTCTCCCGGCCAAAAATAGTACATGCCAAAAGATATCTGAAAACTCTTATGGTCAGGTTATGGATGGTCGACGCAAGTATTCCTTCAAAAGAATTTATTGAAGTACTTGACAGCCTCTGCCAGAAGGAAAATACCTCGGCCGACCATTCTGCATCCAAAGGTGCCTCACATATCGCACCTTCCCTATGAGGGATTCCTAACAAGTCTGTTAGTTCGCCGGTACTGTATTTGTATTCAATTTCAAACAGTCTAAAATTAACAGTACCGACTGTGCTAGCAGTGTTAGCAGTATTTGTATTCAATGAACTTAAAAACTCAACTGTCAGCCTCTCATAGGTAGGTTCCTGATTAACAAAAATATTATGCAAACCTAGAAAATCTAATAAATGAAAAACACTATGATACAGACCTAAAGAGTAAAGACAGTTATCATCGACGTACCTAGTCGAGAGAATTTCTCGACTCTGAAGCCTTTGAATAATTTTCCTTTGCCTATCACCCGGTCTTCCATCGCGAAGGAGATATCCATTGAACTCCATTGTTGTTGCTCCTTGAGAAGTGAAAAATGGTGAAGAATGGTTTATGTGAGAAATGGTAAAGGTTGAATTTTTATGGTTTGTGGTGGATGAAAATAAAAATGGATTTTGGATGGGTTTATAGATGGTGAATGTTTTGGAAATGTGGGAGCTTTAATGGGGTTCAATGGGTTTTTTGGAAGTTGGAAAAATGGGTTTTGGAAGTTTGAAGGTGTGAAAATGGTGGGGAAGAAGAATTAGCCCCGAAATAGGGAAGGACGGCATGGCGCCCGCCATGGGCCTATGGTGCCCGCCATAAGGCTATTTTGCCTTTGGGCCTTAAACTTTTCAATTCTTCTTTTGGGCCTTTTGTACCTTCGGTCTTCGGAGGGGTCCGGATAGCGTTTTCTCCTTTCTTCTAAGGCATGAAGCTTGCATATTTTTTTATGAAGACAAAAAAAAATTGTCTTTATATTTTTTTTCGTTATTCGACATAAAATAAAATAAAATAAAACAAAAGAAAAGAGAAAAATGAGATTAGTGCATGAAATAATATATAAGATAAGATCAAAGTACATGAAAAAAATGTAATATATGCGATAATATAAAATATGTCTGGAGATGCGAGAAATAAAATAAAGCATGAAAAAGAAATTAAATACTAGGGTAATAATGTCAGTGTAAAACGATCATGTGGTAGGCCTCTCTTCCTGGTTCGATCCACGAATCTCAGCTATCTCCCTCTGAAGCTCTTCAATCTCCTGATATAGAGCATCGGCCTCCGAGGCATGAGTGAGATCAGATATCTCGATCTGTAATGCCAATTACGCTACTTCCTGCTTGAGCAGGACAGTTTCCTTGCGGAGCTCATAAATCTGGGTCTGTAGATCAGGCGGCTGCAAAGACATATTGTTAGACATAACAGTGATTCGGGGAGAAAGAGGTGTAGGAGTGTACTCAGCGGCGGGAGGTGATTTTGGCTCTTCGACGGTCTCTCCATAACCCTCTAAAGAATAACTCCAATTAGCAGGGTCGTGGACACTAGTCATCAGCGGGTATGGTAGTGTAAAGTAATGTATCACTTCGCTGTCGGTCAGTAATCTAAACATGTTGGGCTCAAAAGAGGCCCTCCTCATCAATCCTCTGTCAAGACAAAAGTCAACATCTAGGGTGGTGTAGCAGCAGAAGGTCCTGAGGTGTAATAATTTACGAGACAAACCCAATGCAGTAGCAATCTGTGTAACAATCCCACCGACATGTATAATGCCTACAGATGATCTGGAGACACTGGCAAGGCCCTTCAACAGAAAGTTGCCACAAGCAACTGGGCGTGACTGAGTCGCACAAACAGTAGGAAAATCTCCTCTTCACTCAGCAGAGTCTCTGTATCTAGAAAACCGAGGAAGAGTGTGCTAGAATCATCTGGAAGTACCTTAACGAAGGGTTATGGATTACCTGAGAAAACTGAGTGGAAGGATCTTGGCTCCCTCCACCTGAGATGTTAGACCAAAACTTTTCCACTTCTCTGCTCATAAAATACCCCATCGGTGTCTCTGGAATAGCATCAGGAGTAGTCTGAAAACCTAGTAAATCACCAAACTCTTTGTGAGAGAAGGAGTAGTCAGTGCCGAACAACCTGAAAACAACATGTCCATCGGGTCCAGCCCAAGGATCATAGTCAAACGAGCTGAGGAACTCTAGAGTCAAGTTCCTGTAAGTGTTGTTCATATCGTCGAACTGGTCCCACTGGAGTTGGTGGCATAAGAATCTGATGCTTGGCTTTATCCCCAAGGTATCCATGCAATCTTGGTCTGGGTACCTGGTAGGTGCCATAGGGCATCTCATATGGACATAGTAACGCTCTCTCTGTGCGTCGTCTCTAAAGGCCACGTGCATGTCATCGGGGTTCTGCATTCTGCACAAGGTTAGCAAACAAGTCCTGAAATCACATAAAACATTCAATCGTTAGTCCTAACAGAATAACAAAGTAAACAAATTAAAATAAAGTAAAAATTAAATAAAAAGTACGTAAGATAAGAAAACCATGGGTTGCCTCCCATGTAGCGCTTGTTTAACGTCATTAGCTCGACGACCGGATTTTACACATCATTCGAAGGATTTTGTGGATCACTCAAAGTATGGCAGGAGTATGTTGTTGGGATGTCACCTCCTTCGTAGGGCTTCAGCCTTTGTCCATTGACGATGAACGGTTTACATGTTTGGTTCTTGATTTCAATAGCACCAGATCTAAGAATCTTAGATACTTCGAAAGGGCCAGTCCATCTCGAACGAAGCTTCCCTGGAAAAATTCGTAACCTAGAATCGAACAGAATAACAGGATCGCCTATTTTGAAGTCTTTTCTTATGATTCTTTTGTCATTCCAAGCTTTTGTTCTTTCTTTGTATATGATGGCATTTTCGTAGGCAGATTGTCTGAGCTCTTCTAATTTGTGGATATCAAGGATACGTTTTTCCAGCAGTTAGGTAATCCAAATTCAAAGTTTTGATGGCCCAATAGGCCTTATGCTCCAACTCAAAAGGTAAGTGACATGATTTTCCATAGACTAGTTGATAAGGGGTTGTTCCTATAGGGGTTTTGAAAGCGGTTCTATAGGCCCATAATGCTTCTTGAAGTTTCTGCGACCAATTTTTTCTAGATATAGAGACAGTCTTCTCAAGAATTTGTTTGATCTCCCTATTAGATACTTCCACTTGTCCATTAGTCTGTGGGTGGTATCATGTTGCTACTCTTTGCTTAACTCCATACTTACTTAAAAGTTTATCAAATATTCTCGATATGAAGTGTGATCCTCCATCACTTATGACTAAACGGGGGGTTCCAAACCTGGGAAATATATATTTTTTGAATACTTTGATGACTACTCTGGTGTCATTCGTGGGTGCGGCGATAGCTTCAATCTATTTAGACACGTAGTCAACAGCTACTAAGTGTAAAAACCCAAAATTTTCCCTCACCCATTCACACCATGCCTTGTTATCTTCTCATATGCATAAGTTCAATCATAGCATCTCATATTGCATATTTGCTTCACTGCATTGTTTCTAAGTCATCTGCATCTAGGGTTTGTGATCTGAGCAATCCAAGAGCTATTTGAGCCACTCCAAAGGTCATCAACCATCTCAAGAGGGTCCATGTATACTCAATCATCATATCATATCCTCACCAAGTCAAGGAAGTCAAAGAATCACAAGAACTGAGAAAGGCATGGAAGCAGAGCTAAGCTTAACTGCACAGATGACCTAGAATTAGGGTTTTGGTTTCAAAGGCCATAACTCCAAATTTTTTGGTCATTCTTGTTTCTATTGGTCTCTATATGATATAAGGATCATGCATATCAATTTTCATGAAGAAATTCCATGGGGAAGGCATCTGATCAAGAGTTGACTTCTTGAGCAAGTCAGTGCAAAATCAGGGCATCTGAGGCCCCCAGTGACCCAACCAAAGGGTGTTCTCCATCATTTTGAATGTGTATGGTCTTTATTTGATCATAGAAGATGTTATAAGTTCACAAAATTGAAGAATTTCAAGCCATTTGCAAAATTGCCTTTTTGGGAAAGTGACTTGTAATGTAAACTTGCCATTTTGGGAAAGTTTTTCAACCTCCTCAAATTGATTCAAAAATGCTTCAAATGAGAAAACTTTGGTCATGAAAGTTGTAGAATGGATCATTCCCTTTTCAAAAAGTACAAGAACTTGTCCTAATTCATTTTGGATCAAAAGTTATGGCTTGTCAAAGTTGGCAAAAATCATATAATTTCAAGTTTTGTACCAAAGAGGCAAAGTTGCAAAATCTCATGCCAAGCCTTTATGTGACCTCTAATTGGTTTCTATGCATTACACAAACATAAACCATGACCTAAAAATCAGAATGCACCAAAGAACCTCCCATTTTCATGACTTATGCTTCAAGTAATCACAAAAGGGCCAAAAGATCACAAAGTTGCAAAACCTCACATAAACCCTAATCCACTTGCTGCATTGCCTCAAATCCATTTCCATGGTTCTCCTTGATTCAAGCTGCAGCCAAGCCATTCCTTGTACCTTGACAAAATTGACCCATACCTCTCTTACACAAAAAGTTGACTTTATGCATTTTGCTCCATACCAATCACACTGCTCCACAACAACTCTCTGACCTATCAAGGATTGATATGTGTACCAAAAGCAACCCAACACATAACACAACACAGCCTGAAACATCCCACAAGCCATAGTTCCCAAAACTGACCTCTTATGCACTTTCCTTCGAATCTCATCACACAATCATCAAACCTCAAAACCAACTTCACCATTCATTCAGAAAAGCTTCATAGAGCATAAACCACCCTTCACCTTGCCTTGAAAGTCCTTGAAACTCAAACACGATTTTCCACCTTCTCTGAACAGAACTCCATCAATCTCACAAACTAGCCATAACACACTCCAACTAGACCTCAAAACATCTTCAGGGAGACCATTAGAGAAGCTTTGAAGCAAGGAGGCAGTTTGAAAGCTCCAAACTGAAAGCTTCACCTCAGGTAGCTTCGAAATTTATTATTTCCAGAAGCTCTATTTTGAGTTCTCAACTTGTTAAGTTTGATTCCCTGAGTGCATTGAACCTTTTATTTTTGAAAATGATGGAGATTTGAGCATGTATGGCTTGTCTGAAATTTCTGCCATTTTTGTATCTTGCTTCGAATCTTGTTAATGGTGAGAAATAAATTCCATTTGAGAGTGGGTTTGGGTTTAGAATGGAGAGAGGAAGTGATCTGGAGCTTTAGAGCTCCAGAAATAACCTAGAGAGTGAGATTGAAATTCTCAGGGAAGGTTGTCACCGGAGAAGACGACCGGAGCTCTTCTCCGGTGACCTGAAAGTCATTAGTTCATTAAATGCGTTTAGGGCTCAGTTTGAATTTGGACCATAGATCTGGCTGACTTTTGTTGACTCCCGCGTGTTTGAATGGCCTGGATCATTTCATTAAACCCTAATCTTAATTTATTAATTTAATTAATTAGGTTTAGTTTAATTTGGTCAGTTTGAATGAGGACCACAGGATATGGCGCGGGTCAACTCCCTCCAAAACCAGTTTAAACCACAGCCCTTAGATTTGCATACTTCTCATATTTTCATTTTTTTTATTTCATTTAATTTGTTTTATCTTTTACGAATTATTTAAAATAGTAAAATACATTTAAAAATTCTGAAAATTTTTATTAAATCTTTTATTAATTTTCAGAACCCAAAAATATTTTTATTTTTATTTTTTGCTTTAAAAATTATTTTAAATCATTTAAATGGTTATTTTTAATTGGTTAATGAAAATTAATTAATTAAAAATGCATTTAGGTATTTAAAAATCACCAAAAAATTCACATTGCATTTTAAAACATTTAGAAACATTATCAAACTCTCAAACCAAATTTCTTTTTTGTTCTTGATACATTTTGACAATTTTGGTTGGAATTAAATTCATTTTTAGGCAATATTTTGGTTCAAACTTTGAAAAATCCCTTCTGCCTAACCCTTGAGAGTTTGATGATGGTTCTTTTTGCATTGCATCCTTCATAGCATGTAGTTTGTAGGACAAAATTGGTTTGATTTGATTTTCCATTTTTAATTTGTTTTGAATTTTTCTTTGTGAGGCACCCCAAAACCATAGCCAACTTAGGAAATTCATAACTTTCACTAGGTTAAGAGTTAGATCCCCTCCTTTGGGCAGTGAACTTGCATAGGTTTAGGGTATCTTTGATTGCATTTTCAATTTTTTGTTATGTCATTTGCTTCTGGTTTTGGATTTTTGTGATGCATGTTGTATGAAAACCCTAATTTGTGCTTTCATTTGCATCCATCTATCATTTGCTTGCATCCAATGACTTTCCTTGACATTTTGTGCATCCACATGGTTCATAATACATCTTAGGACATATTAGAATCATGTTTGATCATTGCATCATTCCTTTGCCATGTTATTTGTCCATTTCATCTCATAAATATTCATGGATCTTTATGGTTCTAAGCATGCCTCATTTACATCCTTATGCTTGTATGATCATTCTCATCTCTTGTCATGTGTTTGCATCATCTCTTAGCATAATTAACATCATGTTCATGCTTCTGACTTTGTCTTGCATCATGGCATTTCATCTCATTTTCATTTGCATTGCATTTCTTTTGCTAACTTTTCAGGTGGTAAGTTGTTTTGAGAAGTGAATTTTCCTTCACTTCTCACAATCTCTCTTCACCTCTCTTATGAATCATTGCTGCATTTTATCTTTGCTTTAGGGTGAGCTTGCTCATTCATGTTCATCTCTTATTTTCTTTCTTCAGGCAACTTGTCTTCTTGAATGAAGCAATTTGTCTTGCTTCTCTTTGCTCCTTCCTTTTTTCATCTGCTCCTCTCCTTGGTGGCTCTTTGAAGATCTTTCTCTCTTAAGCCTCATAAACCCTAGGATCTCCAAGTATGATAACAACTAGGGCTTGATTAGTACCCCATTTAGTTTTTCCTTTGTGTCATCTTTGTGTCTCCTCTTCTCATCTCTTAATCAAGGACTAAACCTTCAAGGTTTTAAGGCTTTGTGATTAGGGTTATGCCTGTATCCTTCTATTAGGATGGAGTGTATAACTTTAAACCTAAGTGTTAAACCCTTAATGTGTTTAAATCCTTTAATCAATTCACTTAATAATCATCAAGACATTAAGCTTGTAACTTGGGCCTTACATTAGGGTTCTAATTCTTCCTTAATTGGTTAAGAAGGACTAACCCTAGTGTTAATGGACAAGTCCCCCTCAAGTTGTCTTACCAACCATAAAATACACTTCTTAATCTTATCATTAACTAAAAATCCATTTAATAAAGGCTTTGTTTTGTCATGAGGTTAATCCCTAATCATGGATTAAGTTGAGGAGTCTTCCTCAGCTTAAATGTTCTCATCTATTATCCTTCTATTAGGATGGTGTAATGAGTCCATTAAATCCTTGATTATGGCTTAATCTCATTACTCAACACTAAACAAAAACTCCAAAAACATCTAAATAAATGCAAGTAGGTTAATGATCCTAATCCTACATCATGGTGATTAAGTGTGAGGTGTTTACTTCATACTTAAGGTATTCTCATTACCCCTAATCAGAGGGAGGATGTGATGAGTTTACTAACCCATTGATTTAGGCTTAAGCTCATCAACTTATGACAAACTCCCAAAAGAAATAAAAGATTGAAAACACCAAAAACAAACAATAATCGTCTCCTCCGGGATTCTTTTCTCATCCCATTCACTCACAAACGAGAACTTGCTTCTTCCGTCTAATGCAAGACAGTTTGCACCTGAGCCAGACATGTCTTACACTTGAGCATAGACAAGTAAGCAGTTCACAAGTCAATTTATCTTTCAGTCTCTTTGAGTCGAACTACGGTGTTCTGACTTCCTCATTTCACGAGAGGATACGTAGGCATAACTTAACAGTTATCGAACAAAAGTCTCTGCATATTCCTTTTCCTTCCAGCTTTATCCTTTAAGCCTCATGTATCTTGAGCATTTCATTCTTGTTCTTACACTGACACTTCACATATTTCACTTCACATTCTTTTTACACTGACACTTGCATTCTTTTACAGCTTTGATACACAGATTGCACTGACACTACCCCTTTAAAACACAAATCTTTTAAGCGTGGATCCCATCGAGTACGGCGGACAATCTGGGTGCTAATACCTTCCCAGGTTGTAACCAACCCCCTTTCTCAGTCTCTCTGGTTCGCAACTGTCTTATCCATATCTTTTCTAGGTCTATGCAGCATTACCTTTCCTTCGGGATAAAAATGCCTAGCTGGCGACTCTATTCATTTCCTTCTCTTTCGCCGACCGTTCGCGTCTGTACCCCTTCTGACCAGGTGTCATTCAGGTGGGAGCGATAGCTTGGCGACTCTGCTGGGGACCCTTATACTGTAACCAGGGCTTCTGGTTCTTTTTGTGGGTTCCTCCTAGCGCTTGTTTGATTTGTGTTTACTGGGGTGTTATGTGCTATGTGTGTTTATGTATTTATGTTTTTGCTTTATGTACAGTCTTGTTTATTGCTTTCTTTACAGTTTTATACATCATACTGTCATATTGTCATCTTGCTGGATCTGGTTTGTTGTTTTGATGGGTGGGGTTTTATTGAGAGTTTGAGGTCCTATACCTTGGACCTGAGTGACACCTAGGCTAGAGTGGTTCATGTTCTTTCCCATTCCATTTCGGTCTGGTGCGGGAATACTAAACACGGTTCAGATGTGGGTTTCTTCTTGAGAACTCTGTGCTACAGATTTCCTGTAGTGCTAGGGCTATCTGGGAAGCCTTCTAAGTCTGGATGACCTTTATTATGACCTTCAGAAACTGAGGTGAATTAGAGGAGGATCTTTTATGGTTATTGTAAACACTGTACCTCCTGGGTTAGAAGTGGTTACACTTCTTATAACTGATCCAAGTCTGAGGATCCTTGTTTTAGAACACCACCTGTGAGGGGGTTGGGCTGTTTACAGGTTTGTAGGTACCACTGGCCACATCATACCCTGATACTTGTTTTGTTTAAGAATGCTTCACTTTGGACAGTTCTTGTGATTTAACCCTGGACATGTGACTCTTTATTTGAGTCCCCCACCTTGGTTACTGGATTTATGAACCTCCATCTGGACTTCTTGAACATATATAGGCCTTATATATCAAGACAGATAGTCAGATCCAGCTTGATCACAAACCCTTGCATATCATTTGCATACATCATCATTGCCTCATATGACATTTGTTTATTTGTTTTTCAGGGTATCCACATTATATCTGGCTTGGTTTTGACCCCTTCATCTGCATAGACTCCTGTTTCATCAGCTCCAGTTGTTTGCTTCAGCCATCTTCATCATCACCAGCATCAGCCTATCAGTGGCCCATCTCCGGTACCAGTCTTGATCTTCATCAGCACTTGTTTTCAGCCATTCATCAGCAGTCATGGCTCCCAGGAAGAGCAATATATCATACCATTTCTTTGAGCCTGTGTTGACTGGCATCAGGCAGGTCCAGTCACTTATCACCCCTGACCACATCCCATTATTCAGAGAGCATTATGGAGGTATCCTTGATATGGTCATGGACCTAGACCCTTCTCAGAGGAGTATGATCCACACCTGCCTACAGTTTTATGACCCTCCTTTGAGATGTTTCACATTTTCAGACTTCCAGCTAGGACCCCTGTTGGAGGAATTTTCATCATTAATTGGAGTACCTGTTAGGGGTGGGATCCCCTTCAACCCAGAGATGACTTCTCCCAGCAATGGAGAGGTGGCAAAAGCACTGTACCTGGAACCTACTTTAATTGAGCAGAACATGACAACAAAGGCTGGGATCCCTGGTTTACACTTGGACTTCTTGATTTCTCAGGCCATCCTGAAGGCCTCTTTGGGAGAATGGAGGGCAGTTTGTGCATTGTTAGCCCTCAGCATATATGGGGTTGTACTATTTGCAGATGAGCCCAAATTTATCAGCAAGAATGCCATTCATCTGTTTCTTTTGAGGAACCCAGTACCCACATTGCTGGGAGATTTCTATTACTTCATTCATCAGAGGAATGAGAAACAGAGGGGGAAGTTAGTGAGATGTTGTGCACCTTTGTTTCACACCTGGCTGCTCAGACACCTACCCAAGACAGATGCCTTCTTGAATCCTCACCAGCAGAAGAATTGGGATAAGAGGCTCATTGCTTTGACTTCAGATGATATTAGGTGGTGCACCCAGAGCACCAAAGGCAAGGACATTATCACTAGCTGTGGGCAATACCCAAATGTGCCTCTGATAGGAGTAAGGGGTTGCATCAACTACAATCCTTTGCTGTTTAAGAGACAACTGGGCTACGCTTTGATTCACCCTCCTAGAGTGCAAGATTTAGCTGAGACCCTGTATTGTGAGATAAGGCCTAATCTAGCTGCTGTCAGACAAGCATCCTGGGCTTGGGATAACATCCAGACAAAAGGGATGGCTATTCTTGGAAGGTGCAATAATGTTTCTTCAGCTCAGTACTATGATTGGTCTCATGCTAGAGCTCAGATTATTGGAATGGCTTTCACCATTAAGGACACACCTGGACCATCTACAGCTCAACCAGCAGCAACTGTCAGCCTGGAAGAATTTGAGAAGCTGAAGGAAAGGAATGAGAATCTGTCTCAAGCTCTGAAGAAGACCCTTTGGGAAAGGAGTGATGGTCGTCTGGACATTGAGAGGTTGAAGAAGCTTAAGGTGGAGCATCTGGCTAAGATTGAGAAAACAGAGGACTACATCAAGAAAGCAAGGGCTGGGGAGCAAATATTGAAGAATGTCTGTAAAGAAGCCAAGTTCCAGCAGGCTAGGACTGAGCTTTATCTACAGGAAAGTCAGGCTAGGTGGGTCAGGATCACTGAAGCCCGAACACAAGAAGACCAGAAAACTCAGGCCAGGATTGAACAGTTGGAGGCCAAGGAAAAGAAGAAACATGAGGCTTTGCTGGCAGCCCAGAAGGAGATTTCAGAGTTGAAGCTCAGGGCTGTTTTGAAGAGATCAAAGGACCAGGATAGGCACAAGAAGCTAACCATTGCCATTGCTACCAGAAACCTCCTCATCAGAAACATCACAGAGCATCCAGCTGGTCCAGTGACTGAGGCACTTCTGAAGGAGGTTAAGGAGGATGAGTTTGGATTAGATGTCTGACTTTTTGATTGATTGTTGTTTTCATTTGATGTACTTTTCTCTGTGTTGTATTTTGACCCTTCAGGGGCATATGTTGTAAAACAAACTATGTACGATTCACCATTTGTAATGTATTTTAGTTTGTTTCCATTTTGGAGTTTCTTTTCTTAGCAAAGTCAAAAGCATCTTCCTCGGGGTCTGGAAAGGTCAAAACCAAGAGCCAAGCCGGATACCTTGGAAAACAAATAAGCATACTGCATTGCATACTAACTTTTGTTTTGTTTTGTAGGTTTTTCCTTTATTATGTTTGTTTCTAACTCTGTTGTGGTTCAGGAAATATTGCTCGCCGCCGGGTGTTCCCTCTCAACCGCACGCACCGGTACCCTACTCGCAACAACCTTCCTGGTATCCAAATGGATCAAGTACAGCAAGACCTGACTGAGGTCAGGACTCAGATGGCTAATGAAAGAGTGGAGATGAGGAACCAAATGGCTCAATTCATGACTGTGATGACTGGCCTGGCCCAGAGCCAAGAAAGGTTAAGAGCATTGGTAGAAAGACAAACCCCTGAGGAACCTCATCCTGGCACTGGAGGAACTAGCAACAATGAGGGAGGTCAGCCTCATGTTAACCCACCATTATTTGGACCTCATCTAGATCCAGAGGCCAACATCCCTAGGAATGTGCAGGGCAACACTGCTGCAGGCAGGGTCTTGCAAGAAGATCCTCAAGAAGAGCAATTTACTGTAATGGGAGCCGGAGATGAAGTCTATGATAGGAGGTTTGATGAAATTGATGAGAAATTGAGATATTTGGAGTCTCAAAACTCCTTGGGTTTTGATGTAATGGACATGGGGCTAGTGGATGGGGTGAGAATTCCCCACAAGTTTAAACCCCCGTGCTTTGAGAAATACAATGGAACTTCCTGTCCACGAACTCACCTGCAGTCCTTCCTGGGAAGACTTAAAGCATATACTATGGATGAGAAGCTATGGATGTTGTACTTTGAAGACAGTTTGACTGGAGCTTCAAGAGAGTGGTATTCACACCTGACCAGAGCTACTATCAGATGCTGGAAGGACTTAGCTGAAGCCTTCATCAGGCAGTACCAATACAATCTGGACATGGCTCCTAACAGGACCCTCCTAATGGGAATTTCTCAATCCTCCAGAGAAAGCTTCAGGGAATATGCCCAAAGGTGGAGACAGCTTGCTGCTGCTGTCCAGCCACCCATGTCGGAAAGAGAAATGGCCGACATGTTCATGAATACTTTGCAAGGAACATATATTGATAGGCTGGCTGCCTTTTCTTCCACCAGTTTTGCTGATGTCGTCATAGCTGGTGAAAGGATTGAAAGTCTATTAAAGTTGGGCAAGATTTCTGATAATGGTGCAAGCTCATCCAGTAATCCCAGGAAGCCTTTTGTGGGACCTCGAAGAACCGGTGAGACAAATGTCATTCATGCCAATAGGGGCAGACCTCAGTATGTCCACAGATCAATAGCAGCTGTCACTATTCCAGCTCCGATTCCTCAGCAACCAGCATATCAACAACCACAGCAACCACACTATCAACAGCAAGTTCAGTATCCGCCACAGAGAACCTACAACAACAACAACAGCAATCAACAACAGAGACCTTTTCAGCAAAGACCGTCACAGGCAAACAGGGTGATTGACCCTATCCCTATGCCTTATGCCGCCTTATTGCCACAACTCCTAAAACTTAACTTGGTTGAGTTAAGGACATTGGCACCACCAGACCCCTCCAATCTCCCAAGGAATTATGATGCCAACGCCAGATGTGCTTTCCACTCCAATGCACCTGGCCACAATACTGAGAAATGCAGGGCCTTACAAATGAAAGTCCAAGATCTGGTGGATTCTAAAGCCCTCAACTTTGCACCCCCTCCAAATGTCAACAAGAATCCTATGCCTAATCATGGCGGTCCAAGGATTAATGCCATTGAGGAAGACAGGCCATCTACCTTGATCACCAGTGTTGCACAAATTCGGACACCTCTGGTCGAAATTAAAGCCCAGCTTCTAGAATGCCAAGTGTTCCCCGGGTGTGAGCTCGGTTGTGGGTATTGCAACATTGCAGTCAATGGGTGTGATAATTTGAGAAGCGGCATAGATGGTCTTATCAAGGATGGAATCCTTCAGATCTCAACAACGGCGCCTACAAATCCAGCAATTCCTTTAACAACAATTCCTGATTCTTCTACAACAGCAGCAACAATCATTCTTACCGATTCATCAATATCATCAGCAATGGCTCCGTCCATCACCTCAACAAGTCAAATGTCAACAACTATTTCTTCTACAACATCAACATCCATCTATTCAACAGAATCTTATACAACGCCAGCAGAAATTAATGAAGATATCTCAGCAGTCACCATCTATTATGATCCATCAATTGTTCCTCCAAATAGCAACTTTCAGCAACAAACAGTGGCACCTCTTGCCAGGTCACCAGTCACAATTTACTACGATCCGCACACCATCACAATACTCTCCTCTGCAGCAGTCAGTCCGGTTACCATTACGGTGCCTGGACCAGTTCCATATAAAAGCAGTAATGCCATACCTTGGCATTATGGCTCTGATCTTTACTGCAACGGGGAGAAAATCACCTTGGATTCTTCAACCTCTTCTCCACAAATTGATAATGTCGGGGGAGGCAGAGGCTTCACCAGAAGCGGACGCCTTTTTGCCTCACAAACTCAAAGACCTAATGCCGAAGCAGAAGCTGCTGCCAAGGCAAAAGGAAAGAGTGTGGTACTTGAAGAGCCAGCTATCAAAGAAACTCTGAAGACATATTTTGAACAAGATGTAGACGAGTTTATGAGAATCATAAAGAGAAGTGATTACAAGGTGGTGTATCAGCTTCACCAAACTCCCTCAAAAATCTCCATATTATCACTGTTAATGTGTTCTGAAGCTCACAGGAATGCATTACTGAAAGTCCTGCACGCAGCATACATGCCAGAGGAGATTACCGTTAATCAGCTAGAAACTGTAGTAGCAAATGTCAACACCAGTCATGGACTGGGTTTTACCAATGCTGACTTAACAACTAAGGGACGTAACCATAACAAGGCTTTACATATCACCCTAGAGTGCAAGGGTGCCGTTCTATCTCATGTACTGGTGGACACTGGATCATCACTCAATGTCCTACCAAAGAAGGCCTTGGTGAAGCTGGAGTATGATGGCTTGGCACTGCGTCCGAGTAATTTGGTGGTGAGAGCATTTGACGGCTCTAAAAGATCAGTTCTTGGGGAGATTGATCTGCCTGTGATGATTGGCCCGCAGACTTTTAAAATTACCTTCTATGTGATGGACATTCAGCCAGCCTACAGCTGTTTGTTGGGTAGACCCTGGATCCATGTCGTTGGCGCTGTTACGTCTACCCTTCACCAGAAGTTGAAATTCGAGTGGGAAGGCCAGATCATCACCATCTGTGGGGAAGAAGATATCTTTGTTAGCCATCTGGCTACATACAAGTACATGGAAATGGATGGGGAGATCCATGAAACTATGAGCCAGGGGTTTGAGGCCCTGAACATTAATGAAGCATCTGCTGTGCTGGGGACTTCCATGACATCTTATCAGCAAGCCAGGAAGGTTGTTGAAGAGGGTACTGCCCAAGGTTGGGGCAAGCTGTTGACCGTGGAAAAGAAAGAAGACAGATTTGGGTTGGGTTACAAACCAACTCAACAAGATCAATCAGAGGCTACTAAGGAGCCCAATTTTGTCAGCAGGGGGATGCTCACCCTAGATGCTGTGAACAACTTGGAAGATGAGTCGGAAGATGAGCACAACCTGGAGAGCTGGATACGTCCAAGGGCCCCGGGGAGCCATGTCTCAAACTGGTCTTCCCAGGAAATTATAAGGGTTACTCCTGCAGAGTAATTATTATTTCCTGTATTTTTACAGCATGCATCAAGTCTTACATCTTGCCCAAGATGTCAAGACTCATTTTGTAATCGGGCCATCTTGTAATTTTGTGCAAACAGCTCAATCAATGAATATCGGACATCTTTTGCAAATGAGTCTTTTCCTTTTCCGCTCACTATTTTTCATTTTTCTTTTTGTACAAAAATAAAATGGCAATGTTTTTCAAAATGATAACTTCATTTCACTTTTCTAAACAAGATTAAAATTGATCACTAAAATAAACCAATCTAAACCCTTGCAGAAAGTGCCTTTCAGATTGCACCGACAACAACACTGCTATGGCTTCGTATGACTTTGACAATCTAATCAATCAAGCTGACGAAGGGGTTGAGGAAGATTATGAGCTACCTGAAGAGCTATCCAGGTTGTTGAGACAAGAGGAGAAGGTTATCACCCCTCATCAAGAGGAGGTCGAAACGGTTAATCTTGGTACAGAAGAAGAAGTGAAAGAAGTCAAGATCGGGGCCTGCTTACAAGATTCAGTAAAAGAGCAACTGATTGATATGCTTCGGGAATATGTGGATGTTTTTGCTTGGTCTTATCAAGACATGCCAGGGTTGGACACCGATATTGTCATGCACAAGCTGCCACTGAAAGAAGACTGCCCGCCAGTAAAACAGAAATTGCGTCGTACTCGCCCAGATATGGCAATGTAGATTAAAGAAGAGGTACAAAAACAGTGGGACGCCGGGTTCCTTGCTGTGACCAGTTACCCGCCGTGGGTTGCTAACATTGTACCTGTGCATAAGAAGGACGGCAATGTGAGAATGTGTGTGGACTACCGGGATCTAAACAGAGCCAGCCCGAAAGATGACTTCCCTTTACCTCACATTGATGTATTGGTTGATAACACGGCTCGGTTCTCAGTGTTCTCCATCATGGATGGATTTTCAGGATACAATCAGATCAAGATGTCTCCTGAAGACATGGAAAAGACAACTTTCATCACACCCTAGGGCACATTCTGTTATAAGGTGATGCCATTCGGACTGAAGAATGCTGGTGCCACTTATCAACGGGCTATGGTAACGTTATTCCATGACATGATCCATAAAGAAATTGAATGTTATGTGGATGACATGATTGCCAAGTCCCTCACAGAAGAAGACCACCTGATAAATCTGTTGAAGTTATTCAAGCGTCTGAGGAAGTATCAATTGAAATTGAACCCCAACAAATGCACATTCGGGGTACGATCCGGTAAGCTGCTGGGATTTATTGTAAGTGAGAAAGGGATTGAAGTTGACCCTGATAAAGTCAAAGCCATTCAAGAAATGCCTGCACCGAAGACTGAAAAAGAAGTTCGGGGTTTCTTAGGAAGATTGAACTACATTTCAAGGTTCATATCTCACCTTACAGAAACCTGTGAACCCTTGTTCAAACTGCTAAGAAAAGAACAAACAGTCAGGTGGAACAAAGACTGCCAGAAGGCTTTTGACAAAATCAAGGAATACTTACGAGAGCCTCCAATTCTTATGCCTCCAGTCGAAGGAAGACCTCTAATCATGTACTTGACAGTATTAGAAGAGTCAATGGGGTGTGTGTTGGGCCAACATGACGAGTCTGGTCGAAAAGAGTATGCAATATACTACCTAAGCAAAAAGTTTACCGACTGTGAACAACGTTATTCACTGCTCGAGAAAACTTGATGTGCTTTAGCGTGGGCTGCTCGCCGACTGAGACAGTATATGTTGACCCACACTACTTTATTGGTATCAAAGATGGACCCAGTCAAGTACATTTTTGAGAAGCCAGCACTTACCGGACGGGTTGCAAGATGGCAAATGATCCTCACAGAATATGACATTCAGTACACTTCGCAAAAAGCCATCAAGGGCAGTGTATTGTCTGATTATCTTGCTGAGCAACCTATTGATGATTACCAGCCTATGAGATTTGACTTCCCTGATGAAGACATCATGTTCATAAAAGCAAAAGACCATGAAGAGCCTGTTCACACTGAAGGGCCTGACCCAGAAGAAGAATGGACTATGATGTTTGATGGGGCTGTTAATATGAATGGTCGTGGTGTTGGTGCAATACTCATTACACCTAAGGGAGTTCACATGCCTTTCTTGGCAAAACTCACCTTTAACTGCACTAACAACGAAGCTGAATACGAAGCTTGTATTATGGGACTTGAGGAAGCTATTGAACTTAGGATCAAGACTTTGACTGTGTTCGGAGATTCAGCTCTGGTAATTAATCAAACCAACGGCAAATGGTACACGCACCAAGATCATCTGATACCTTATCGGGACTATACAAGGAGGTTGTTGACTTTCTTCACAACAGTCAAGCTTGAGTATATCCCTCGAGACGAGAATCAGTTTGCAGACGCTCTGGCTACCATTTCGTCCATGATCAAAGTTCAAGCTACCAACCTTGTGCCTCAAATTGCAGTATCCAGACTTGACAGACCAGCATATGTATTTGCAGCAGATGTTGTTAAAGATGATAAGCCTTGGTTCCACGACATTAAGTGCTTCTTGGAGGATCAAACATACCCACCTGGGGCATCTTCCAATGATAAGAAGACGTTAAGAAGGCTAGCTGGTAGTTTCTTCTTGAATACTGATGGTTCCTTGTACAAGCGAAACTTTGATATGGCACTCCTCAGATGCGTTGATAGAGCAGAGGCAGACTTGTTGATGCACGAGGTGCACGAAGGATCCTTTGGTACTCATGCCGGAGGGCATGCTATGGCTAAAAAGTTGCTAAGATCAGGCTATTACTGGATCACAATGGATGCAGACTATAGTGCTTATGCCAGAAAATGTCATAAATGCCAGATTTATGCGGATAAAGTGCATGTGCCTCCAAATCCTTTGAATGTGATGTCTTCACCCTGGCCCTTTGCCATGTGGGGCATTGATATGATTGGCAATATTGAACCAACTGCTTTAAATGGCCATAGATTCATCCTGGTTGCTATTGACTATTTTACCAAGTGGGTTGAAGCAGCTTCTTATGCAAATGTTATGAGGCAAGTGGTAGCCCGATTTCTGAAGAGAGATATCATCTGTCGGTATGGAGTTCCCGAGCGAATGATTAATGATAATGGTTCCAACTTGAACAACAAAATGATGGCAGAACTATGCCGGAACTTCAAGATCCAACACCACAATTCTTCTCCTTACAGGCCAAGGATGAACGGCGCTGTCGAGGCAGCTAATAAGAATATCAAGAAGATTGTGCAGAAGATGGTAGTTACGTACAAAGACTGACATGAAATGCTACCGTTTGCCTTGCATGGGTACCGTACGTCAATCAGAACATCCACTGAGGCAACACCGTATCAGCTTGTTTATGGTATGGAGGCAGTCCTACCTGTTGAAGTTGAATTACCCTCCTTGCGGGTACTAATGGATGTTAAACTGAATGAAGCAGAATGGGTCCGATCCCGATACGAGCAACTGAATCTGATTGAAGAGAAGAGATTAGCTGCAATCTGTCATGGGCAGTTATATCAGAAGAGAATGAAGAAAGCCTTCGATCAGAAATTCAGGCTCCGAGAATACCAAGTAGGAGATCATTTACTGAAAAGACTCCTCCCTCCTCATACAGACCACAGGGGCAAGTGGACTCCGAACTATGAAGGGCCATTCGTAGTAAAGAAGGTTTTCTCTGGTGGAGCACTGATGCTCAATACTATGGATGGTGAAGACTTCTTGTCCCCTGTGAATTCAGATGCAGTTAAAAAATACTTCGCATGAAAAAGACCCGCTGGACATAAAACAGAATGTAAGTCCAGGCAAAAATAGGGCATCCCGGCGAGTCAAAAACAGAATAAAAGACTCGGGCAAAAATAAGGGAAAATAAATAAAAAAATGAACACCCGCTGAGTTGAAAAGCCACATTGGACAGCTCAGGAAAAAATGGGTATCCTGGTGGATTGAAAACCCGAAAGGGCGATCCACGCAAAATAAGGGAATAAGCGAACAACTGCATCCTGAATTTGTCTGTACCACTTACAAGATGGCAAGCTTCGAAAGGTTCGAACATTGGTCCGAATCAGCCTCCCTCAAAAAGCAATATGAGAAGAACGTCAATGTCATACGAGTCATAGTAAAAGGGGAGCTCCTTGAAAGCGTCTTCAACATTGCCACTGTCCTGTTGTTTTTCAATTTGTAACGGTTTCCTCATTTCAGGGGATCTGTTTCTTTGACTGTATCTTGCCGATTCAGGGCGCATAAATTAATAAAATCAGATTTTCGGTCATATCTTGTCTCGTACATTTTATTTTTCATTTGCAAAATGTCCGATGTCCTTAAGATATTGATTGCATAAGTACAGATGCTTCCCTTCTAAAAAATACGTGCTTACAGGAAATATATTTGCTCCCGGGAGTGCCTAAATTCCCATGACAGAATCCAGTAAGGGATACCTCGGGAAACTTGCACGTTTCTTTGTCATGCAGGATTGCAGGTATTCAAAGCACGGCATGGGGCAAGAAAAGTTTCTCCCTAGCAAGCTGTCAGATCACCGTTTCCCTAGCACATCTCCCAAACAAGACCAGGGCTGCTTCCTCCCCAGCTGAGTTGCCAGTCATCATTCCTCTTCAGCCAAGTGCGAAGACAGGAAATCATCTACCCACAAAGTTTCAGCCTCAATCCAGAAGAGCAATGTCCGAAGGTCTTACAACAGAGTGAAGAAAGCCTCTGCAAACCCCAGCTAGGTCCCACATTACCGAGATAGATCCATCAATGATCTACTTCCCCAAGCAGAGTCATATGTGTCAGATCTACCAATGATCTCATCCCCAGCTGGGATATCTACTTCAAGCAGATCAGCCAGAGATCTTTACGACAACGGGATCCGGGTCCCGGATCGGCATTTTTTGCATAATCATAGCATTCGCATCATATCTTCCCCACAAAGCATAGCATTCCGTCTAATACGGAGCATTACGGCAAAAATCAAACATATTGCATAATCATAAGTCATGAGTTGAACTGAACACTTGTGAATACTGCCAATCCGTCAACAGTATACAAAATGTTTCCCGATTCCCCACCAGAGGGCCAAAACATTTCCCTTACAGATACACACTCATTCGGTACTCGTCTGTGTCATCATCCCCCAGTAAATTGCCCGAAGAAAACAGATGCATACACAGTACAGATACTTCTTGACACCCGTCCGTGTCATATCCCCAGTAGAAAGCCAAAGCATCCCCTCTGCACTCACAGAGACATATTTACACAATTCCTTGACACCCGTCCGCGTCACCTCCCCTAACATAGTTACCTAAACACTTTGTAAACCAAATACTTGTTTATAGTATACTTCTTCCGACACCCGTCCGTGTCACATTCTCCCCAGCAAGTTAAACACTCGCCCGGGTCTCACTCATACTTGTTACTCATCATCTTTTTACTCATACAGATACTCGTCTGTATCTTGTATATACCACTTATATCCCCTCAGATTCGACACTCGTCCGTGTTCTTCGTTAACAAGTTGGTACTCGTCCGTATCATCATCTCTGAGCATGCGTCAAGCGTTTGTTTCTACCCGATACTCGTCTGTATCATGGTCTTAAGGGTGCTTGTCCGCATCTTTAATCTATACACCATGTCAAACACTTATGTCTTCTTGAATCTAGACACTCGTCTGCGTCTACCTTTTCCCTATAAGAGTCCCAGCAAATCCTAGTGAATTATTTCCTTTTTATCCGACATTCGTCCTATGTCGTGATACTTGAGCAGCCGTCCCCTGCTAGGTGATCGTCCTTCACCTTTTGATGATCGTCCTTCATCATTTTATCCGATGGCCGCCCCCATCGTTGATCGTGTTACCTGACATTTGTCCTATGTCATGATAAATCTCAGGAGCAGCCGTCCCCTGCTAGGTGATCGTCCTTCACCTCTTGATGATCGTCCTTCATCATGCCTATCCGATGGCCGTCCCCATCGTCAACCTTTTCATCCGACATTCGTCCTATGTCGTGATACTTTTGGCAACCGTACCCTGCCAGGTGATCGTCCTTCACCTTTTTGATGATTGTCCTTCATCATCTCCAGCGGAGTCTCTATTCATTAGAACCCCTTTTTATCCGACATTCGTCCTATGTCGTGATACTTGAGCAGCCGTCCCCTGCTAGGTGATCGTCCTTCACCTCTTGATGATCGTCCTTAATCATTTTATCCGATGGCCGTCCCCATCGTAGATCTCGTTATCTAACATTCGTCCTATGTCATGATAAACCCTGAGAGCAGCCGTCCCCTGCTAGGTGATCGTCCTTCACCTCTTGATGATCTTCCTTCATCATGCTATTCCGATGGTCGTCCCCATTGTCGACCCCTTTTATCCGGCATTCGTCCTATGTCGCGATACTTTCGGCAGCCGTACCCTGCCCTGTGATCGTCCTTCACCGTTGGATGACCGTCCCTCATCTTATCCCCAGCAAAGCAGCCGTCCCCTGCTAGGTGATCGTCCTTCACCTTTGATGACCGTACCTCATCACTTATTTCATTTATTCCTCGAACTTGATGGTTGTCCCCATCGTTTACTTATAATCCCTAGAGAGTTTCATAGCTTTACCCGATGGCCGCCCCCATCATAATCTTTTATATCCCCAGCATGTCGGCCGTCCCTGTCATCGCTTTATCCCCAGCAGGCGTCCTCTGCTCGACGGTCGTCCTCCGTCGCCCGCACCTTATAAATATACTTTATTTTCTTTTACAATCTATATCCCTTTTTTTCTTCATTCTGTGAGTGCAAATTTTGGATTGTCTTTGGTATTCAACCACAAATTATCTTGTTTGCCTGTTAAGCCTTTGCTTACATCCTGCACAGCTAACTCATGCTTGAATAGGGGCAGCTGTAAACACCCCAAATTTGCCCTCACCCATTCACACCATGGCTTGTGATCTTCTCATATGCATAAGTTCAATCATAGCATCTCATATTGCATATTTGCTTCACTGCATTGTTTCTAAGTCATCTGCATCTAGGGTTTGTGATCTGAGCAATCCAAGAGCTATTTGAGCCACTCCAAAGGTCATCAACCATCTCAAGAGGGTCCATGTATACTCAATCATCATATCATATCCTCACCAAGTCAAGGAAGTCAAAGAATCACAAGAACTGAGAAAGGCATGGAAGCAAAGCCAAGCTTAACTGCACAGATGGCCTAGAATTAGGGTTTTGGTTTCAAAGGCCATAACTCCAAATTTTTTGGTCATTCTTGTTTCTATTGGTCTCTATATGATATAAGGATCATGCATATCAATTTTCATGAAGAAATTCCATGGGGAAGGCATCTGATCAAGAGTTGACTTCTTGAGCAAGTCAGTGCAAAATCAGGGCATCTGAGGCCCCCAGTGACCCAACCAAAGGGTGTTATCCATCATTTTGAATGTGTATGGTCTTTATTTGATCATAGAAGATGTTAGAAGTTCACAAAATTGAAGAATTTCAAGCCATTTGCAATTGCCTTTTTGGCAAAAATCACATAATTTCAAGTTTTGTACCAAAGAGGCAAAGTTGCAAAATCTCATGCCAAGCCTTTATGTGACCTCTAATTGGTTTCTATGCATTACACAAACATAAACCGTGACCTAAAAATCAGAATGCACCAAAGAACCTCCCATTTTCATGACTTATGCTTCAAGTAATCACAAAAGGGCCAAAAGATCACAAAGTTGCAAAACCTCACATTAACCCTAATCCACTTGTTGCATTGCCTCAAATCCATTTCCATGGTTCTCCTTGATTCAAGCTGCAGCCAAGCCATGCCTTGTACCTTGACAGAATTGACCCATACCTCTCTTACACAAAAAGTTGACTTTATGCATTTTGCTCCATACCAATCACACTGCTCCACAACAACTCTTTGACCTATCAAGGATTGATATGGGTACCAAAAGCAACCCAATACATAACACAACACAGCCTGAAACATCCCACAAGCCATAGTTCCCAAAACTGACCTCTTATGCACTTTCCTTCGAATCTTATCACACAATCATCAAACCTCAAAACCAACTTCACCATTCATTCAGAAAAGCTTCATAGAGCATAAACCACCCTTCACCTTGCCTTGAAAGTCCTTGAAACTCAAACACGATTTTCCACCTTCTCTTAACAGAACTCCATCAATCTCACAAACTAGCCACAACACACTCCAACTAGACCTCAAAACATCTTCAGGGAGACCATTAGAGAAGCTTTGAAGCAAGGAGGCAGTTTGAAAGCTCCAAACTGAAAGCTTCACCTCAGGTAGCTTCGAAATTTATGTTTTCCAGAAGCTCTATTTTGAGTTCTCAACTTGTTAAGTTTGATTCCCTGAGTGCATTGAACCTTTTGTTTTTGAAAATGATGGAGATTTGAGCATGTATGGCTTGTCTGAAATTTCTGCCATTTTTGTATCTTGCTTCGAATCTTGTTAATGGTGAGAAATAAATTCCATTTGAGGGTGGGTTTGGGTTTAGAATGGAGAGAGGAAGTGATCTGGAGCTTTAGAGCTCCAGAAATGACCTAGAGAGTGAGATTGAAATTCTCAGGGAGGGTTGTCACCGGAGAAGACGACCGGAGCTCTTCTCTGGTGACTTGAAAGTCATTAGTTCATTAAATGCGTTTAGGGCTCAGTTTGAATTTGGACCATAGATCTGGCTGACTTTTGTTGACTCCCGCGTGTTTGAATGGCCTGGATCATTTCATTAAACCCTAATCTTAATTTATTAATTTAATTAATTAGGTTTAGTTTAATTTGGTCAGTTTGAATGAGGACCACAGGATATGGCGCGGGTCAACTCCCTCCAAAACCAGTTTAAACCACAACCCTTAGATTTGCATACTTCTCATATTTTCATTTTTTTTATTTCATTTAATTTGTTTTATCTTTTACGAATTATTTAAAATAGTAAAATACATTTAAAAATTCTGAAAATTTTTATTAAATCTTTTATTAATTTTCAGAACCCAAAAATATTTTTATTTTTATTTTTTGCTTTAAAAATTATTTTTAAATCATTTAAATGGTTATTTTTAATTGGTTAATGAAAATTAATTAATTAAAAATGCATTTAGGTATTTAAAAATCACCAAAAAATTCACATTGCATTTTAAAACATTTAGAAACATTATCAAACTCTCAAACCAAATTTCTTTTTTGTTCTTGATACATTTTGACAATTTTGGTTGGAATTAAATTCATTTTTAGGCAATATTTTGGTTCAAACTTTGAAAAATCCCTTCTGCCTAACCCTTGAGAGTTTGATGATGGTTCTTTTTGCATTGCATCCTTCATAGCATGTAGTTTGTAGGACAAAATTGGTTTGATTTGATTTTCCATTTTCAATTTGTTTTGCATTTTTCTTTGTGAGGCACCCCAAAACCATAGCCAACTTAGGAAATTCATAACTTTCACTAGGTTAAGAGTTAGATCCCCTCCTTTGGGCAGTGAACTTGCATAGGTTTAGGGTATCTTTGATTGCATTTTCAATTTTTTGATATGTCATTTGCTTCTGTTTTTGGATTTTTGTGATGCATGTTGTATGAAAACCCTAATTTGTGCTTTCCTTTGCATCCATCTTTCATTTGCTTGCATCCAATGACTTGCCTTGACATTTTGTGCATCCACATAGTTCATAATACATCTTAGGACATATTAGAATCATGTTTGATTATTGCATCATTCCTTTGCCATGTTATTTGTCCATTTCATCTCATAAACATTCATGGATCTTTATGGTTCTAAGCATGCCTCATTTACATCCTTATGCTTGTATGATCATTCTCATCTCTTGTCATGTGTTTGCATCATCACTTAGCATCATTAACATCATGTTCATGCTTCTTACTTTGTCTTGCATCATGGCATTTCAGCTCATTTTCATTTGCATTGCATTTCTTTTGCTATCTTTTCAGGTGGTAAGTTGTTTTGAGAAGTGAATTTGCCTTCACTTCTCACAATCTCTCTTCAAATCTCTTATGCATCATTGCTGCATTTTATCTTTGCTTTAGGGTGAGCTTGCTCATTCATGTTCATCTCTTATTTTCTTTCTTCAGGAAACTTGTCTTCTTGAATGAAGCAAGTTGTCTTGCTTCTCTTTGCTCCTTCCTCTTTTCATCTGCTCCTCTCCTTGGTGGATCTTTGAAGATCTTTCTCTCTTAAGCCTCATAAACCCTAGGATCTCCAAGTATGATAACAACTAGGGCATGATTAGTTCCCCATTTAGTTTTGCCTTTGTGTCATCTTTGTGTCTCCTCTTCTCATCTCTTAATCAAGGACTAAACCTTCAAGGTTTTAAGGCTTTGTGATTAGGGTTATGCCTGTATCCTTCTATTAGGATGGAGTGTATAAATTTAATCCTAAGTGTTAAACCCTTAACGTGTTTAAATCCTTTAATAAATTCACTTAATAATCATCAAGACATTAAGCTTGTAACTTGGGCCTTACATTAGGGTTCTAATTCTTCCTTAATTGGTTAAGAAGGACTAACCCTAGTGTTAATGGACAAGTCCCCCTCAAGTTGTCTTACCAACCATAAAATCCACTTCTTAATCTTATCATTAACTAAAAATCCATTTAATAAAGGCTTTGTTTTGTCACGAGGTTAATCCCTAATCATGGATTAAGTTGAGGAGTCTTCCTCAGCTTAAATGTTCTCATCTATTATCCTTCTATTAGGATGGTGTAATGAGTCCATTAAATCCTTGATTATGGCTTATTCTCATTACTCAACACTAAACAAAAACTCCAAAAACATCTAAATAAATGCAAGTAGGTTAATGATCCTAATCCTACATCATGGTGATTAAGTGTGAGGTGTTTACTTCATACTTAAGGTATTCTCATTACCCCTAATCAGAGGGAGGATGTGATGAGTTTACTAACCCATTGATTTAGGCTTAAGCTCATCAACTTATGACAAACTCCCAAAAGCAATAAAAGAGTGAAAACACCAAAAACAAACAATAATCGCCTCCTCTGGGATTCTTTTCTCATCTCATTCACTCACAAACGAGAACTTGCTTCTTCCGTCTAATGCAAGACAGTTTGCACCTGAGCCAGACAGGTCTTACACTTGAGCATAGACAAGTAAGCAGTTCACAAGTCAATTTATCTTTCAGTCTCTTTGAGTCGAACTACGATGTTCTGACTTCCTCATTGCACGAGAGGATACGTAGGCATAACTTAACAGTTATCGAACAAAAGTCTCTGCATATTCCTTTTCCTTCCAGCTTTATCCTTTAAGCCTCATGTATCTTGAGCATTTCATTCTTGTTCTTACACTGACACTTCACATATTTCACTTCACATTATTTTTACACTGACACTTGCATTCTTTTCCAGCTTTGATACACAGATTGAACTGACACTACCCCTTTAAAACACAAATCTTTTAAGCGTGGATCCCGTCGAGTACGGCGGGCAATCTGGGTGTTAATACCTTCCCAGGTTGTAACCAACCCCCTTTCTCAGTCTCTCTGGTTCGCAACCGTCTTATCCATAACTTTTCTAGGTCTATGTAGCATTACCTTTCCTTCGGGATAAAAATGCCTAGCTGGCGACTCTATTCATTTCCTTCTCTTTCGCCGACCGTTCGCGTCTGTACCCCTTCTGACCAGGTGTCATTCAGGTGGGAGCGACACTAAGATATACTGATTTCCTAAAGATGGTGGGAACGGTCCCATAAATTCTATACCCCATACGTCGAAGAGTTCTACTTCTTGGATATTTCTTAGAGGAATTTCATTATGTCTTGAAATATTTCTTGTACGTTGGCATCTGTCACATTTGACAATGAAAGCATGGACATCACGCCACATGGTAGGCCAGAATAGGCCAGCTTGAAGAATTGTGGCGTAGGTCTTAGATGTGCTTGCATGTCCACCATAAGGTGCAGAGTGACAATGCTCAATTATATTATGTACCTCTTCTTCTGGAACGCAACGGCGGAAAATGCCATCTTTACCTCTCTTGAAAAGAAATGGTTCGTCCCAATAGAAGTTTCTCACATCACTGTAGAACTTCTTCTTCCGGTGGTAATTTAGATCGGGGGGTATGATGTCAGCGGCTAGGTAATTAACAAAGTCTGCATACCAAGGTACATTACTTATAGCTAAGGATTTATGAGAATGCTCATATGGGTCTGGGTTATCATCTTCAATAGTTTCTAGTTGGGCTATCAGTCTATCATAGGCAAAATCGTCATTTATGGGCACTGAGTCAGGTTTCCGATATTCTAGCCTAGAAAGGTGATCAGCTACTACATTATCAGTGCCTTTCTTATCACGGATATCTAAATCAAACTCTGACAGTAATAGAATCCATCGAAGTAACCTAGGTTTGGCATCCTTTTTACTTAGTAAGTAACGAATGGCAGCATGGTCGGTGTAAACTATAATTTTGGCTCCTACTAGATAAGATCTAAATTTGTCTATGGCGAAAACTACATCTAGGAGCTCTTTTTCGGTTGTTGCGTAGTTGAGCTGTGCAGCGTCTAGGGTTCTACTGGCATAATAAATTACGTGTAACTTTTTATCGTTTCTCTGACCTAGAACGGCTCCTACAGCATAGTCGCTAGCGTCACACATTATCTCAAACGGTTCTGACCAATCAGGGGGTTTCATTATAGGTGGTAAAATCAGAGCTTGCTTTAGTAGATTAAATGCTTCAGTACATTTGTCATCGAAGATGAATTCAACATCTTTCATTAAAAGACAAGTTAAGGGCTTTGTTATTTTGGAGAAGTCCTTGATAAAACGTCGGTAAAATCTGGCATGTCCAAGAAAACTTCTTATCTCCCTGATAGTCTTCGACGGTTTTAGATTCTCTATGACTTCTATTTTAGCTTTGTCTACCTCTATACCTTTTTCGGAAACTATATGTCCTAAAACAATCCCTTTGGTGACCATGAAATGACATTTTTCCCAATTTAGCACAAGGTTTACCTCTACACATCTTTCCAGGATTTTCTCAAGGTTGATAAGACAATTTTTGAAATCAGATCCACAAACCGAGAAATCATCCATAAATACTTCCATGATTCCATCTAAATAGTCTGCAAAGATAGACATCATGCAACGTTGGAAAGTGGCAGGGGCATTACAGAGTCCAAAAGGCATTCTTCTGTAGGAAAAAGTTCCAACAGGGCATGTAAAGGTAGTTTTTTCTTGATCTTCTGGGTGAATAGGTATTTGGAAGAATCCTGAATATCTATCTAGGTAACAAAAGTAAGAGTGTCTGGCTAGGCGCTCCAACATTTGGTCTATGAATGGTAATGGGAAATGGTCCTTCCTAGTTTCTTTATTTAATTTTCTATAGTCTATGCACATACGCCAACCTCCATCGGTTCTTTTTACTACGGGTTCGCCCTTCTCATTTTGCACGACTGTGATACCTCCCTTTTTAGGTACTACATGCACAGGACTCACCCATTTAGTGTTCGAGATCTGATATATTATACATGCCTCTAGTAACTTAAGAACTTCAGTCTTAACTACTTCACTCATCATAGGATTTATTCTTCGTTGGTGTTCTTTGGAGGGTTTTGAATCTTCTTCAAGCAAAATCCGATGCATGCATACGGATGGGCTTATTCCTTTTAGATCTGAGATCTTATATCCTAAGGCTGAGGGGTACCTTCGTAAAACATCTAACAATTGGTTTGTTTCCTCTTGGTCCAAGGCAGCACTGACTATAACTGGATGGTCCATTTCTTCATCAAGAAATTCATATCTCAGGTTCTTAGGCAGTTCCTTAAGTTTTACGGTTGGTTTCATAGGACAAGGCATAGGGTCTGGGGTAAGAGATAAACATTCGTTAAGGTTATCATCAATGTAGGGATTTTTATAACTGTCATCTTCCCAAATAAGGGTTGATGGCAATTTTATAGATTCAATTTCTTCCTCTTGTTCTAATTCCCTAATGCATTCATCAATGATATCTAAGTGTAACACCCCAAAATTTGCCCTCATATTTATTACCGCTAACTGGCTTTACGATTCATATTCATCTGCATTTCCTATTAGGTCATAACATCACAATCATGCGTCATAGGTTCTTTGAAACATGATCAAAGTAGCTGCTTATGATTAGGATTATCTTGTTCAAAGGTAATTCATATGACTATTACACACGGAAGTTTGAAGAAAGAACTTGAACTTTTTATTATGACCATCTTCTTATCAAAGTGCATCAAGTATCAAGGTTATTTGTTTCAAGGTTTCTCTAGAGCGTTGAGTGATTAGGGCTTCGTCCTGATTGTATTTGAGACTGACCGGGAACCAGGTTTTTTTGTTGATTGGCAACATCTCGAGCTACTTCCTCCATCAGGGTATATCTCAAGAGGATCCAGGGTTCCTTGTTAGGATTAAGCGTGTGAATATTCATTAATTGATGTTAATTGGATTAAGGCCCTCGTGCCAAGATTATCGGGGTCATGGCATATTTCCATATCTCTAGACCTATCATTATCAAAGGATTCGCGGCGGTTGAGGCACTTTATTTGTTACTTATAAATCGATTCGAGAATGGTATTTTCGAGTTATTAAGAAAGGTACGATTCATGGGATTTTGGTTTTGAGATTTACCATGATACCATAGTTCTTGAAGAAATTCTTTTTATTATTCAAATGTTTGATGGGTAAAGCGTGGATGACCCTTATTTAGAAGGTATCGTTCGAGTTTTTATTTAAGTGTTCTTGTCCACATTCTTAAAATTTATTGGTTCAATCCATCTCTATACTAAAAATAAAACACCAAGGCCCATTACAAAATCCCAAATAGAATTCTTCCTAGCCCATTTGTTGTCATTTTCCTTAACCCATCCTGAGTTCTATCCAAATTCATTCAATAATCCATTTTTAAATATAAGTTTGCAACCAAGCTTCCTTTATCAAATATTCACAAATTTTTTCGTTAATCCAAGTTCTAAACCGCATTTATTATCCAAGTCATTATCCTTGAGTATATTTCATTGAGCCAATTTCTTCATCCTATTCAAACAACCACCTTTTTATCCAATTTAAACCATCCGCACCAAAATATAACATTTTTGACACAGACAAAAAAACCAAAAAAAAATTCAGTTACAAGCCACATTTGGGATAGAGTTACATATCATGAGAAGAGAATTATTACTGGTAGAAAGAAACTATAACAGGAAAATCACAGTTTTTTCTAGTGATGAAAATTCCATAGAAAATTCAGAAACCTATTTCTAATCCTCTTTGGTCTCGACCTTCTCGGATTTCAACGTCCTTCACAAATCTTCATCAGCTTCATGAACATCTTTTTGGCTTTTCAAAAAAAAATAATTCATCGATTTCAACATGAACACACCTGCAAAGTTCAGGACAATTCAGCTCCAAATCAATTCGGAAAGAGGGTTCATTCACAACCAGACCAAATTCAAGGAAAATAGTAATAAATAAATAAATCAGTATAGGGAACTGATAGCAAGGAAAACTCAAAAAAATGTCGGTTCCAAGATTCAGTAGAAGAGAATTGATAATAAAAGTCAGTTACAAGTTAACTGAAATTTCAGCAAGCAAAGATATTCACAACTTGTAAACAAAACTGCATAACAGAATTTTAACTAACTAACCGGGTTCACATTCATTCATCACTAACTAACAACCTAACAGAATTTTAACTAACCGTAACTAATTCGTAACAGAAATCATAACTGATTTAAGAAGAGTTTACCTGAGAGGATCTGATATAAAAAGCTGGAACAGGATAGAATCAAGGGATTTTTTTATCACTCTCAGAAGTTCACCCTCAATCTTTTTCAAACTTCCATTTTCTTCATACTCTTCAATCTTCACTCTCCACCATCACCATCTTCATCATTCTGGCAGAACTCTTCCATCCCTCTCATTCATCGAGCTCCATCATCATTCTTCGTCATTCAACTTTCTGCAGCCACAAGTTCATTCCTCACATGGACACCACTGCATCTTGATCCATTGTCTTGCATCAACAACCTGCAATTTCAAGAAACATCAATGATAACTCATATTCACAGCAGAAGAAAAATACAGAAACACAAGTTCTACAAGGAAAACCTGAATATCGATCTTCATCACGAATCCTCTGCAACAACCTTCATAGCTTCATCAGCAACTCATTGGCGCCGCTGCATAAGCTTCATCAAAGAAGGTTCCGTGCCAACCTGCAGTGGATTCAAACGAATCACAATTTCAATTTCGATAGCAAGTGTTTAATAAGCAGAAAGCAAAATGAGAAGAAGAGTGCGAGAAATGAGACCGAAGTGCATACCTTAACTGAATTGTGCAACGTTCTTCTTCGTATCATCGACGTCTTCACCGCTTTCGTAACGTCATCAGAAAAAAGCAACAACGACATCCTTCCATTGTTGAGAACGTTGAAGCAAACTCAATTCACAAGGTATGAATCTGCACCTCAAGTATGAAATCATTGTTGAGATTGTTTATGGTCCTTAAATTTGAGAGAGTCTGTGTTTTGTTAAGTTTCGGATTAGGAGTTGAAATGAGGTTTAGATAGGATTCTGGTGAAGATCTTAGGTTAGGGATGAGGTTGTCGAAGCATGGCTTCCTCCATTGTTTTGATTCGCGGCTAGGAGAAGAAAGGGCTAGGGTTTCGTGTTGAGAGGACGAGTGATAGAGAGAACAGGTGAGAGAGAGACTAGGTGAGAAGGATGAAGATTGCGGCGGCGACGAATAGGTTTGTGGAATGAAGGAGATGGAGGGATGAGAGGAGGGGCGCCGCGGGGAAAGAAGTTTGGAATTTAGGGTTAGGTTTTTTTTTTGGAGAAGATGAACATGGAGAGAAGAGAGATGAAACGCGTGAGAGAGAGAGAGAGGAGAGAGCTGAGTTTGTTTCTTTTTTTGTTTTGTTTTGTTTTGTTTTGTTTTGTTGTTTTATGATTTTCTTAAATTATAAAGTTGTTGGTTAATTGAGATTAATTAGGATAATTAAGAATATTAAAACTCAGCAATTACATTAATGCACCATTAAGAAATTATTATCTCATAAAATCTCTTTTTCAAATGTTGAAGAGATAAGGGTGGTGGATTCCCTTTTGGACGGTCCAATCTGGCGGTGACACTTGTCACTGTCTGGTAGGACCGTCGGACCTCAATCACCTGTGGACCACCCACTGCAACCCCATACACCCTCATGCTTTATGCGCCCATGGACCTAGGATAATTTCTATACACACCCTCTTTTGCAAGCCCAATGTCATTTTAACTTGAAAACATTACTTTCTCACCCCCTTCTCTATTTCTTTTATATTTTAATTTCTATGTTATGTGGTTTCAAAATTAATTCGCAAAAAATATTAAAACTAATAATAAAAATTCCCAAAAATTACAGGAGACTTTTAATTCATTTTAGAACTTTTCCCAATTTTTACTTTCTGAATTTAATCATTTTTCAATTTAATTTCGATTTTTCATTTAATTGATTTTATATTGAATTCTCACATGAACACATAAATTTGTACATTTTATTTCTACCACTTCCTGCAACATTTTTGGCTCATTCTTTTTGCTATGATTAAAGGACAAATAAGAGTACCTATAATAATTTTTTATGTATTTTTTAGGGCATTTTATCCACTGTTTTGGTAGTGTGATTTGTATAAATTTGTGATTGAACTTAAGATAGATTTAAGTGACCATTTGACTTAGTTAGACTTTGAATTTTTAGGAGATTTTTTTAACACAATGTTATAATCAGGTTAGAGACCCTAGGGAATTAATTTCACATTTTTTTCATGGCTTTTGATATTTTTATCATTTTAATTCATTTCCATCATATTAATGCATATTCATGTTCATTTCATTTACTAACAATTTTCCTTTTGTGCAAGGTATTTTCCGAGGATTTGCTTATGGACTTGGATTGTGTTTTATTATGCCTCTATTATGTTTTGTGTACTTTGTGATGTAATAGCTTAGAACTCGTATGCTTGTATAGTTTCTATAACTAGGATAGAAAAGATAAAACAAATCGATAGAAAACCAAAATCTCAAAAATAAATAAAGACTCGATCCAATGTCGAGTAAATTTTCAAATAAGTAAATAAAGTTTCATGTGACTTTAGGATTCTTCGATTACCATCGCTACACTCCATTATACCAAAAGCAAACCTTGTATGTTGCACACCATAAGTCGTGCGTCTCAGCACCACGCAATCGACCCACCCGATCCATCGTTTCATCCCATTTACATTTCATACATGTTTTTACCCACCATGACTTAGGAGGACCATATTGTTCATTATTGCTTTTTTACTCGCATTCCTAGTTTAATATCTCTTACGTAGATTTAATCTTCAAACCTCACTAACCATAAGTCACCATTAAACTCAACTAATGTAGGGTAAGTCTAGTTTCCCTTAGAGTTTTTCCTTTCTCAACTTGAGTCTCACTTCTCACCTTTAAAAGAAAATTAAAACACTTAATAAAGGAAAATGTGTACAATGCGTCACGAGCCTTAAGCTATACCGGAAATGATTAGTTAAGGTCTCCTTCACTCTTCTAGGATGCTTTACAAACGTTCCATTGGGGGCGATCTTGGAAAGTATTCGCTCCTGTGTCATAGTCTTTAGTGTTGTACATTCGATAAACACAAACTCAAAACACTTCTTCTAAAAGACAACAAACCAAGACATCACGTCTTCTCTTCTTATCTCATACTCTTTGCGGACGAATATGACTTGTCTCGACAGTTCAAACAGCGACACGGTAAACACCCTCGAGTCAGAGCCGGTAACACCTGAGCTAGAGCTATGGCAATGTCATCCTTAAAATCACAAACAAGTTTCAGCCTTAGTTAGACGAACTAAGGCGACTCTGATCCTCATTTATCCTGATGAGGTACGTAGGCAGTGTGGTAGGGCCCATTCGAGCACAATCTTTATTTTACCTACATTTCCCCCCTTTTGTTCCATCTTCCTTTCCATTTTTCAAATCCATTTCTTTCCTCATTTCCATTCCATTCCATATAGCCATTCCTTTATTCAAACAGCATACTATTTCTCACCCTTTGAAAACAGACTTATAAGCGTGGATCCCGTTGGGTACGGCGGACGGATTGGGGTGCTAATACCTTCCCAATTCGTAACCAACTTTCGGACCCATATCTTTGGTTCGCAAGGCCTCGTCCTTTTCCTTCTTCCTTAGGTTTGTGAAACATTACCTTTTCCATTCCTTCGGGATAAAAATGTCTGGCTGGCGACTCTACCTTTTCCGCGCCACTTTCGCGTTTGTACTAGGATGAAAATCCCGGGAGCGACAGCTGGCGACTCTGCTGGGGATCGAACCCAGAATCTATGGTTTCCCCTTTGAGAGTCAATCCTAGCGCTTGCCTGTTTCTGTTTCCATTGGGTGTTTATTCATTCGCTGTTGTGCTTTAGTTTAACTTTACTGTTTTGTTTATAGTTTATCACTTTACTTTACAGCTTTATTTACAGCTTTCTGCACTTTACTTTACTGTCGCATATACTGGCATATATTGTACTGGCTGTTCTGGTTTTCCTTGGCGGGATGGGATTATTGTGAGATAAGCCAAATACCCGGCTTGAGTATACACATAGGATTTAGAGTGGGCAGTCGTGTGGCTTGCGTGGTTTTGAGCACGTGTAGTTTTCACGAGTCCCACACCCAGATCAGGCTCTCTTGGGATATGTTCTATACTGCCTAGGCAGACCATAGAATGTTCCTACCTGAGCTGCTAACACTGGGAACCGATCATCGAGGACCTTAGTGGAAACAACCCTCTCCAGTGGTGACAGTGGCAGACCACATTTTGTGGCAAACCCATTCACACCCGAGGGCCCACTAGGAAATTTCATTGGATGACCTTGTTCTCTCATAGGAACCTAGTTAAAGCAACTGGTCGTATGACGATAGTATTGTTCCCTTCGGGATGAATGAACTATTGTTTCTCGACTTCAGTGCTTGAAGCCGGGAACTTATGAGGGATGCTTGTTTTTCCGGAATTCAGCTGAGGCCTCCCTGAGTAGTACATAATGCCAAACCGATTCCCTGATTTGGTCATGAGCCATTTCTCGGAAATGGTGAACGTATTATTGCTATTCGGCTTTGAGAGTCCGTGATGTTGACCCGTAGTAGCATACCCGTGAGATTGGGAGGGGTTTACAGGTTCGCAGGAAAACTAAACCTTCACCCTACCTTGTTCTTAACACTTGGGTTTTCTTCCAACACATACTTATGATCTGGTATTCTTGACAGTCGGTATTCAGGAAAATCAGAAGGCAGTACAACAGTGCCCAGTATATGCAACAGTGATCACATGTCATTACATTGCATCACATCATCCGCATACTTGCATTCCTAACGCATGTTTATTCATTTATAGGGCTGCATATCACATCCTTGATTCCAGTTGTGGGTATTGATCTATGATCATGGAATCCAAGAGGAAGACCAAGTGTATTATCTCCTACAAGGTTCATTAGCCTGTTGTGAAAGAAATCCTCAAAGTGAAAGCCTTAGCTCCTCCAGAAGTTCTCAGTGTCTTCAAGCAGGATTACGGGTGGATTTTGTATTTCATAGAGCCCATCAGTGACTATTCTTTCAGAGGGATGCACACCTTGCTACAGTTTTATGATCCACAACTTAGATGTTTCGTACTTTCCGACTTCGTATTGGCACCTACATTAGAGGTGTATTTGAGCATCCTGAGAGTTTCCGTGAAGGACTGTGCACCATTCTTTGGGTCCATGATTGACCCCGACTTCAAAGATGTATTAACTGCTCTTTATTTGAGCAAGTCATTATTGGAAGACCGGATTGATAGCAAAGGAGGCTTCCGAGGATATCATTTGAGTTTTTTGTTAGATGAGGCTACTAAAGCAGCTGAGACAAAAAGTTGGAGTACCTTCAATGCGATCTTAGCTTTGTGTATCTATGGAATCACTTTGTTCCCGAACATGCCGAACTTCGTGGATGTTGATGCTATTCGCATTTTCATAGCAAAGAATCCTGTTCCTACTCTCTTAGGTGATCTCTACCACTCTGTGCATTATAAGAATGAGAAGCGAAGGGGTGGAATGTTGAATTGTTGTGCGACTGTATTCTATAAGTGGTTCACACGCTTTCTTCCACAATCAGGAGCTTTTGAGAGGACGAATAACACACTCGAATGGTCGGAACGACTGATGGGCTTGCAAGCAAAGGACATTGTCTGGGTTAATCAGGGATTGCGGTGCATTGACATTCTTCATAGTTGCGGAGGATTCCCTAATGTTCCATTGATCGGGAGGAAAGGGGGAATTAATTATAACCCTTCCCTCACGGTTAGACAGTTCGGGTACGCCTTAAAGGAACCACCAGCCGCTGTGGACATCACAGAGTCCTTGTACTTCCAATCAATAGATGGATTCGAGATTGCTCAGAAAGCTTCTAATGCTTGGCATAGTCGAAAGACAAGAGGAAAGAAGACTTTGGGAGTCGGGGATTGTCAAATGTATCCACCGTTTGCAGATTGGCTAAGAGAACGGGTTTAAGTGTTACTGTTACCATTTGGGCCTGCGCCTCTTCTATATCCCATGGTCATTGAACAACCTACCACAGTTAGCATTGAAGAGTTCAACAAGGTGAAGACAGAAAGAGACAGTTTGTTAAAGGAGAATGCACAGTTGAGTCAAGAGCTTGCTAAGGCTAATCACGCCAGACTTGAGATTGAGTGGAAAGCTCAAGAAGATGTTGAGAAGCATGCTATTGCAAGGAAACAGTGTGAAGTTGAGTTAGCTCGGTATGAGAGGTTCGAGTTTGCTACTAGGAGTTCTTACAGGGAACACATTGACACTAGAAGGCAACTGGATCAAAAGACCTTGATGTTCGAGAACATGAAAAAGAGGCATGCTGCTTACAGGATCAAAAGAGAGGAACAAGATATAGTTCAAGCTGAAGAGATCGTGAGTAAGCTAAAGGAGAAAGATGAAGATATGGCCGGTAATTTGAGAGAAAAAGATGCAGAACTGGCTAAAGCCCGAGAGGAAGCTGCTTACTACAAGCGGATGATGATCTGCTATCAGAAGAAGGTGAAGAGGTTTGAAGACAACTAGGTGCAGACGAAGGAATGGGTAGAAGTTCCTAAGACAGGACCGATCATTGACTCAGACCTAGATATAGGATCGCATTGACAAAGACATCTTTCTGTTTTCATGTATGTTGTGGGATTACCATCAGGATTGTTGATGGAATCTTTTTATCATTGCACTTTGTCGCTCCCGGGATTTTCATCCTAGTACAAACGCGAAAGTGGCGCGGAAAAGGTAGAGTCGCCAGCCAGACATTTTTATCCCGAATGAATGGGGAAGGTAATGTTGCACAAACCTAAGGAAGAAGGAAAGGACAAGGTCCTGCGAACCAAAGATCTGGGTTCGGGAGTCGGTTACGACCTGGGAAGGTATTAGCACCCCAGATCGTCCGTCGTACCCGACGGGATCCACGCTTGCTTGTTTGTTTCAAAGGGTGAGAAAAATATAACTGATGCTGAACAAATGAATTGCTAACTGGAACTGGAACTGAAGTGAGAAAAGGAATTAAAAGAGAACAAAAAGAAAGAATGGGGAAAATGTAGGGAAAATAAAGAATGTGCTCGAACGGGCCCTACCCCGCTGCCTATGTACCTCATCGGGATAATGAGGATCAGACTCGACGTAGTTCGCCTAACTAAGGCGGGAACTATTTGTTTGTGTTTTTTACAGCTGGAACTGCGTATGTCTATGCTCAGGTGTTGTAGGCTCGTCTAGTACGAGTGCGTTTACCATCTTGCATGCGAGACAAGTCGTCACGAGTTCGCGTTATGAGTGAATGAGATGAGAAGAGAAGTTCCCGCAAGATAGTCGCTTATTGTTTGTTTTTTTGTATTTTATGAGAAGTATCTTTTATGTTTTCTTTATGAAACAACCCCTTGATGAGACTTGTACATCATGCTAGACAAGCTTACACCACTCCAAGATGGAATGAGTGCAAGTGCCCCATGGAATAAGGCTATACACAATGGATCCTTTCATGCATTTATTAAGTCTTTTTGGATTTTGCTTGAAGACGAGAAAGAAGACTCGAAAAAGGGGAAAAATAAGGGGGACTAAGACACAACCCTAAGTTATTTATTAAAATGGTGGTCCTATGGTTAATGAGGTATTCTAATCCTAAGAAAGAAAAGGAAAAGAAGAAAAGAGAGTTAGAAACTAACTTACTTCCTAAGGAAGTTAAGTTGTCTCTAAAGAAAGGGAAAGCCTAAAAGCAAAGCACAAGGTGCTAAGGCAAACACAATTATAATGCATAAGAGATAGGAATGAAGTGAGGATGACCTCAATCTTCCCCCCTACAAAAAAAAAGTTAGTATGACAATGCATATTGAAAGTAAAATCAAAGCATAAAAGCGATTAAGTACCATAAACGTCCTAGAAGGGAACTAGGGTTCGAAATAAGACCTAAGTCTAAAGGTGAAGGTACCTAAAGGTTATATGACTTCTAAAGTCAGTAGCTACATGCTATAGGTCCCTAAGTATGCTAGGATACCTCACAAGGTCAAACTATATCAAACTATGTACAAAAAGTTCACCCTAAGTTCACCTAAATGCAAGTTAGGGTTTATGGATGAAGTATGAATGCATATGGCTTACAAACATGAATTAATACATGAAATGAGTATCAAAGTCAGTAGTTAATTCTTATGAATTTAGATGAATTAACATATAATCATGAGTGCAATGGATTAGGCATATGGAGCAAGGAGAAGAAGATGTGAGAAGAAATGAGCAAACATCGCATAAGATCACAAATGATGCAAGTTAGAGATGAATGGCATGTGAATATGCATGAAATAATTATGGGTCAGTAGCATACAAGGTATGATATGCAATTATAATGCATGGATAGACATTAATTATTCCACATAATTCATGTTAACAATTAGAGGAGAAGAGAAACAAGTTTAAGGCAAAATTAGCTCAAATAAAGATGCACTTTGAAACACCAAAACAAACCAAATGAGTATGGTTCAAAAAGTGGAATATAACTGGAATTAAGGACCTAGAAATGAACTATAATTAACTCCTAGAAGTTACCAAAAAGTTGCCTCAAGCAAATGGCATGAATGTCTTCCTAACATCTAGGATATGGAGCAAATACACACATGAATCAACCTATGATCTAGGTGACATGGAAAAATAGCAAAAAAGCTTTAAAAATTATGACATTAAATCCCTGGAATGTTAAAGTCAGTATCTAACATGATCTAAAAGTATTTCACAAAATTATGCACCAAAGTGCCAAAACAATTACTTGATTAGCAAGGTAACAAGGCATGATCGCCGAAAAAACAATTCCATAAAGTGGATCAAAAAGGGTACTAAAAATTATGAAAAAAATGCTTAAGGAGCATCAAAATGTCACAAATTCCTGTGGTTAATCACACACAAAAAATAGGTCTCAAACCTATGGGGAAAAATTGTTTTTGGTCCCTTATGTCAAAACATTCCTTTTTGGGACAGCTTATGATCTAAAATCCAAATTAATTATTAAAACCACCCAAATATGCAAACAAAAAATATGAAAAATTAATTAAGAGGATGAGGATCATTCATGAATATTTCTAGAATTTTATCCCACCTAAAACTATTTTTAATAATTACGATGAAATAGGCAAAAAACGGTGTTTTAAGGGAAAGCGAGAGGAAGTGAATTCTACAATCCGTAACCTAATCCCTAAGCTCCGAAATCGACACATATCATCAAAAATCACAAATAAATCCAGTGCCTCAGGTGGTAGGGCTCAATATGCACCTTAAGTTATATGATCCTAAGTCGCATACAACTAGAATGATGTGTAAAAGTGGAAAGTCGGAATTACTTACTTGATCGAAGTGCCGATTCTTCACATAAAAGAAATCCAAAAAAAACTTCAAGCCAAGCCTTGTAATCTCCCATGAGCAAAATAAATGCTCATCTTCCATAATTGCTTTGTGAAGATCCCCCATAATCGAAACAAAAACAACGGCACAAAATATCATTTGAATCCAAAGGTATCCCACAAATAAAGTAGAATACCAACCAAACGACCGTCGTTAAGATCTTTGCGAGAACCTTGCATAAACTCAACAAACGCATTAGAAACAAAAAAGAGGTGCAACCGGAAGTTGTACCTATGCCTCACAACTCAAAATCAAGTAAAAAGATGAATATACGAGTCATGGACATGCATTGAAATTTATGTTTCAAAACGGGGCAGCACTTATGCTCTAACATAAACAACATGCAAACTCAAACCGGAATCGAACAAATTTACATGCAATGAATGTAAAATGATCAACAAACATAAGTACAAGTCAAAATAAGATCAATGCATCAAAATCGCACCAAACCGAACTTAAAAAGTCTTAAAACAAAAAAACGCGTCAAAAATCATCGACTCGGAATTGAACGAGAATCGCATGGTAACTTGCAAACATGCCAACGAATTCAAATATGCAATCGGTTTTTGAAAATTCTGCTCGTAAGTGTGACTTTTTTGCCGATTTCGTCGGCTGGCAGTAGCGAAATAGCCAAAAAAAATTGTCCGAAATCGACTAAAAAGATTACCAATGGCTCCGGAATAATCAACAAAGTCAATTTACACTATTCACATTCGCAAAAACGCGCTACGGTTAGGAAGTTATGACCAAAACATATTCTCGACACGTGACACATTAACAACATCAACAATTAAGCCTCAACCTATCCTATTTCAAATTTGTACATTGAAAAAAGCATGAATTTAAAAGTCAAGCACTTCAATCAATATCAAGTCACAATAATTAAGTCTCTTAAGAATTTTGTCAAACACCTAACATGCATCGATTATTCTATGTCAATTTTAACAATCATTTTCAATTATACACAACAACAATTATTAGGATCAATTAATCAAGCCTCAATCAACAACCACATCAAGAATCAATGCACATAATCTCCACAATATTAATTCAACTTAAAAATTCAATTCAAGAAACAATGCAACAATTATTCATGAATTAAAGTTTAAGAAGCTTACGGAATGAAGAATCGACGAAGAAATTGCGAATCCGAAGGAAGTGAGACGTGATCGTGAACGGAGGATAGGGGGAGAGGTCGCATGGCTACCGGCGACGGAAGATGGTGGTCTCACGGTGGTGAAGTTGATCGGAGGTGGTGGTTCGTGGCGGCTCGGCTACCGGAAGCTTGATCGGAATTGTTATGTTCTTGAGTTCTTGATGAAGTTGTTGTTGTGTTCTTGAGAAAGAGTTGTAAGCTTGAACTTCGATCCTTTAGAGATGGTTTGTGATAGTTTTTTGGTGTTTGTAAATTATGATTGAAGTTATGAGACAAATTGTGGGTCAAAAGAATATATAGTGGAGTGTAAAATGAAAGGCAAAAGGTAGAATTTCGGCTTAAGTGAAAATAACAATATCTTCGGCAAGAAATTTCGACTCTGAGCCTTCCACAACATCGTCCGCCTCTAAATCACGGTTGCAATGCAAAATGAACGAACGTCATACGATCAAAATCGAGTGTGGTCGATACGTTTAAGCTGCAAGACGTCTCTGAATAAGTTGTTTTTTCGGCTTATTTAGTGTAACCTACTCGAAAATGTGACTAGGTCAACCTCTCTGGAGCATAATCTCGACTCGACTTTGTCAGCAAAGTTGTAAATCTATGAGTCAGTGACCTGGTGTTAAAATGTAAGCTCAACTGGACAAACGACGAGGGAGATATGAATTTTCTCGTGAAACCACTTTCACCCTTTTTCTTCGGTTCAACACTTCAGTTTTGTGAAATAAACCAAAACGACAACCTTTGGAGCACTGTTCGAACTCGCGTTTGTCTTTGAACTTTAAGAGGATAAAATTTTTGAACCAACGCTTCAAGAACGGGTGAAATCCGATGAAAATTGACCGAGTTATGAATTTTACAAAATCTGACAGACAGTGCACTGTATCAAAGAACCTTACTGGTAATTCGCATTTTCGAGATCCTCCGCTCGGACCTAACCCAAACTGAATTCACATAATAAAGATAACATCTAAAGGGAATTTTAGGCACCGAAACGACATCAATTCGATGAACGATCCAAGAGTTATGAATTTTTTAGTGTTCAAAACTCACCGGTTCAACACTGTTTTTCACTATGTCGACTCTAAAGACTCGCACATTCTGAGATCTTCTTCAAGGAATTAGTTCTAGGCCAAAACCCAAAAGTTGGAAAGGATATCAAGACGGAACTTTTGGTATATGAATCTCTCAGACATGTTGACCCAATCAGAAGTTACGAACTCTTGAATACCGCTAGCACAGTTAATCAGCGAAACCGAAATTTCAAAAAACAAATAATTCCCACCATTTTCCTTGATGAATTGGCCTCCGAGCCGAACACAAAAGTTGTAGAGAATACCAAAACGGTCTAAAATATTGAGTTTCAAGAAAAAATAAGTTTCCGAGCATAAGTTACAACTTTTGCAAACTGCACCATAAAATTGATATTATGCTTAAACTCCTCTGAATCAACCGAGAACTTTTGGCTTCTTCTGAGATTCTTGTGCACGTGCTGCATGAAGAAATAAAGGTCAGTCGCAACCTATGAAAGCTCAAATGGAGATGTATATTCATGTATGTTTATGATGCAATTGTGATCTAAATGCAATGCAATGTATGAAAGGATATGTTAAATGGAATGAAAATGAGAGGGCAAATTTTGGGGTGTTACAGCTGCCCCTATTCAATCATCTGCAGACCTGAATGGATAATTGCAATAGCTTTTAGACGTTCAAGGTGTGGAGTGATTGAATACTCGAATAAAACCTAAAAATTTGAACTCTGAGGGTAATAAAATATGTTGGGAAGAATGTCATTCTTGAATGAAAACTCAAAAATGATCCTCGGATCTAACACGAAACCATCCTCGAATGGAGACGCAATGGTATACCGGCCTCAGTCGATAACCAGAAACACAAAGACTGACCTCAGACAGACTTTGCAAAAGAGACAAACTGACCTCAATCAATAAGCTCAAAATGGTCTATCATCCTCGAATGATAGCCACAACATCAAGACCAACCTCAAAAGGACTTAAAGAAAAGAATGCCATCCTCGAATGAAGATTCTCAAAAGATCCTCGGATCTAACACGAAACCATCCTCGAATGGAGACACAATGGTATACCGGCCTCAGTCGATAACCAAAAAATAAAAATAAGTGATTGAGTACTCGAACAAAATCTGGGAATTTAAACTCGGCGGATGAGGAAAATGTCATCTGCCTTTATTCATTTTTCTTTTGTTTTGACCTCTGAATAGGTAGCGGGAAAAGAACAAGGTGGAATGAGATCGATGCCAAAAACCTGCACTATGAATGCTGAGCAAAACAAGCCACAACGAGGGTGCCTGTTAGCGAAATAGGACTTAACGAGACCGTTAGCGAAACAAAACTCGACAATGTGACTGCTGGGCAGGAGCAAGCCACAAAGAAAACACGCGACTGCTGGGCAGGACCAAGCCACGGAAGATGCCTGTTGGCGAAATAGGGCTTAACGAGACCATTAGCGGAATGGAACTCGACAATATGACTGCTGGACAGGACCAAGCCACAAAGAAACACGCGACTGCTAGACAGGACCAAGCCACGGAAGGTGCATGTTGGTGAAACGGGGCTTAACGAGACCATTAGCGGAATGGCACTCAACAATGTGACTGCTGGGCAGGACCAAGCCACAAAGAAAACACGCGACTGTTGGGCAGGACCAAGCCACGGAAGGTGCCTGTTAGTGAAACAGGGCTTAACGAGACAATTAGCGGAATGGCACTCAACAATGTGACTGCTGGGCAGGACCAAGCCACAAAGAAAACACGCGACTGTTGGGCAGGACCAAGCCACGGAAGGTGCCTGTTAGTGAAACAGGGCTTAACGAGACCATTAGCGGAATGGCACTCAACAATGTGACTGCTGGGCAAGACCAAGCCACAAAGAAAACACGCGACTGCTGGGCAGGACCAAGCCACGGAAGGTGGAGCCTGTTGTACAAAACAAGGCTTGGAAAGACAAAGGAGAGAAGCAACATCAACCGATTTACGACTCAAATAAGATCAACCGATCTAACTGGGAAATGGTATCAACCAATTCATAACCCGAAAAACGAGAACATAATATCATCCGATTTACGACTCGAAGAGAAGTAATATCAACCGATTTACAACTCAGATAAGATCAACCGATCTAACTAGGAAATGGTATCAACCGATCCATAACCCGGAAAAAATGAGAACATAATAGCATCTGACTTACGACTCAAAGAGAAGTAATATCGACCGATTTACAACTCAGATAAGATCAACCGATCTAACTAGGAAATGGTATCAACCGATCCATAACCAAGAAAATGAAGCCATCGTACTGAGACGAGACCAAAAAGAACGGGATCATTGTACTTAAATGATAACCCGACATGAAAATGCTGTACTAAAACAGGGACGCAAAAAAAATGAGACTGTTGTACTAAAACAAGACCCAAAGACGAGACTATTGTTCTTAAATGGAGACTCGAAAGGAACGGGATCGTTGTACTTAAACGAGAGCTCAAGACGCGACCATTGTACTTAAATAGAGACACGAAAAAAAGAGATTGTTGTACCAAAACAAGACTCAACTAGGGATAACAAACAAGACTTGGTAGAAATAACCACATTGGGAAATGAAGTTGCATTCTAGGGGAATACTTCAGTCTGATTGGAGATGTAACGTTTCGGGAATTTGTGCAAGGTACCACAACTGGCTTATGCTTTGTATGCATATGTTTGAATTTTTCCATGGCGTAATGTAAATGTAATGATGATTACTAAATGCAAATGCAAAGGGTCTCCCGATGAGGAGACTGCAAGTATCCTAAATGGCTTGACTGGGAAGCACTGGTGATCACTGCATTGATCTGGTTAATCTCCGTGAGAGGAAACAACTTTGCGGGGAACATTGTTAATGATACACCGACTCTGAACAGCAGCCACTGCCAAAAAATAAATTGGACTTTGAGATTAGAGAGCCAAGACCCTGCTGGAGATGGACCCTTCTTGAACTTTGGTGGGGAAGTGAAGACATCCTGATTTGGCTGGGAACCATAGGCATGGCACTACTGAAGGAGCAAACTACTGGGGAGGAATGACACTCCTTGTACTGCTGGGGATTGCCCCTGTATCAAAGGGAAGTCTATGCTTGGGGAGGACACCAACTTTCTCTTGCCTTGCTGAGGGAGATTTCAACTTCCACCTCTACTGGGGATGACGGATAATATCAAATGAGAATAACTCCTGTTGCAAATAAAAGCTTTGGTCGTCTCTCGTTGAGAATGAGAGGTAAGAAGGGTCTCATGTTAGGGATGAGAGAATATAATCTCATGTTGGGGATGAGATGGTGATGATACCATTTTGCTCAGGAAGCAACTTTCTCCTTGTCGCTCCGCTGGAGACAAGATGGTCTAATGAGACTTGCTAAGGAATTCTGATCAATGAAGCCTGCTGATGAAACAACTCTTGAAGTACTATGCTGACAATGGCTTTGCTTCCAGCCTCTAGGTTGGTAGGTTTCCAACTAATCATGAGTGAACAATGGTTCTTTGCAATTTTCAACTCGCCTCAGATTAAGGTCCATCGGAAGAAAATGTCTCAAAAGGATATTACAGAAAACATGGCATACAAAATTCCTCAGTGTCTTCAAACTCTTGGAGAGATTCGTTGGATCTCGAAATAACTGCCCCAGATAGGCATGGTCTGTGCAAGAATTTTCCTCGCGAAGATTCATGAAAAACCTCATATCACTGTGCGATAGTGTGTCCTTGTATTTTGAACCTTGGATAGGTGCTTCTGATTAACCGTCTTCAGGAGAAAGTAACTTCTAGTGCTCTTAGGGTGGCCTGCCCCAGTACGAGCCTTGAAGTGATCACCTCTGACTGACTGTGCTTTGAAGAAAACACTCAGACCAACTATTCTTTGAGAGATTGGATCTCGAAGTAATTGCCCCAGTTTGGCTAAAATTTGAATGCATGCCTCAGACTCATGGCTCTTTGAGAGATTTGAATCTCGAAGTGATTGCCTCAGCTTGGTTGAATTTTGAAGATATTGCTCGACATGATTTCCCCAGATTAGTTGGCTTTTACCACGACTATTGGGACAGTCCCTACTCAATGGTGTTTTCTTTTGGAAAAGTGCATCTCAATAGATTGACCTTCGGAAGTTTCAGACTTCTCAACTTGGCAAGATTAAGCTTCTGGACTGAGATTCCATATGTAAACTTTTATGATGCCAAACAAATGTATGTAAGCAGAAAATGTTTATTTTAAGAATGAAAATTATAATGCAACACACATGTTAATCTTGAAGTTTTACTGTAAAAAGATGTCGCCAACCTTTGTGAGTGAATCACTGGTTAAGATACGACATTGATTTTTGATGAATGAAAGCATGCACATGCAACACCAACAAAGAACTTTTAGCACAACTCATAGGAGTCAGGAACGCGATCTTGTGGTAGTACGCTCTCGAAATAACCCTGTTTCAATTAGGACTTTTGAGGGTTGTATCATGGTCTGGTTCACGGTTATAAAAATAAAGGATATAGGCTCGAAGTTTATTTGTGCCCACCCATCTTCGTGATGTTCTCCATTCCTATGTTCAGCTAACTTTCACAAGCGCTCACCTCTCAAAAAGGGTTTTGTGATGGTTGAGGAACCAATGACACTAACGGTTTCAAGCACCAATCAGGTTGTCGTTTGGAGTTAGTCACCCATTTGTCTTTCGTGTCTGTAGCACACGACTTTGTTCTTGTTCAAGGATCTTTCTTGTGTAATCCTTTTCGTCTTTCGCTTTTGCATTATTTTGTTTATCCCTAACTTTTGCCTGGACTGATTCTTGTGAATCTTTGATTGCAAAGTCCAGTGGGATGCCCTAATTTTTGCCTAAGTCGCTTGTTTTCAAGTTTAGACTTAGCGGGCTTTTTCATTTCTTTTTTTCAAATTTATTTTGCAATTCTTTTTGAACAAATCGTGTGACACTAGTTGTCTTGATTGCTTTGTGAGAGTCGTGACTGTCTCACTTCTTGGTTGTTTGAGGGATAACCATTGTGGTTTCCAGTCTTTGGACCTATTGATTGGGATAACCATTGTGGTTTCTGGTCATTGGACCTCTTGATTTGGTACAACGAAAGGTAATGGATCCTCAAATTTGCACTCCTTTTTGAAATTTGAACGCTCGGTCAAACTAACTGACGCCTACCCTACCCCTGGGTTAAATGCAAGGGTTTTTTTCATGCGAAAAGAAACTCCTACTTCAAGGCTTAAATGGGTTGGCGAGGGTCTATCTCCCTTATATCTCTGGTGTTTAGGATTTGAAATAATGCCTGTACATCGTCAACAGGGTCTTTCTCAAAAGCACACAATTAGAGTTTTTGCATTTTCATTTTGTCATCCTCCCTCACAGAGTTTAAGCACAACAATTGGTATTGCAATGCACATACACAAAATCATGAGTGAATACGAATGGATTACTTCAAGAAAAATATGTGCATTTTATTATGGTTATCCTTAAAAAAAAAGTTTCATGCATGCATACAAATGTTTAAACAAACAATATAAACTACAAATGAAAATGCAGTAAAGAAGCTGAACATTGCCGTCATTGAGGAGACTTGACTCCGTCTGGACTTATTGCTTCTGAAGATGCCTTTGCAAATTGGGAGGTCCATTTGATGAGGAGACTTCAATATGTGGGCATACTTCCTGGAATGATGACCTTTGAGTCGATCAAAATTTGAACCTTGTGGTTGAACACATCACAGTTGTCAATTGTATGCCTAAATGCCCCTAAGTGGTACTTACATCGAGCATTCACTTTATGGAGGTCATTGTTGAGGAGGCCTGACTCCGTCTGGACTTATTTCTTTCGGAGACATTCAGCAGTTAGCGGTCTGGATGTTCATTCTATTACTGATTCGGTGCCATATTCTCACTTTTACCTGGTGCGAATACAATAGTCTTGAAGTCAATCGGATTCAGGACCTTGTATTTACCTTTGCCACTGAAAGACTTGCAATCTTCAATTAAAATGCCAGGTGCCTCAGAATGGTAATCATACTTGGAATTGAAACCCCAAAGGAAGCTTTGTCGGAGATGATCCTGATGCGGCTAGCTCAACCAATTTGAATCTGAGCAAATGAGGAAACTTGTTGCGCATACGACCTCGGAATATGATCAAACTTCTTCTCAAGCTTCTCTGGCCTTTACCCATATGCTCTTCCCCAAGGATCCTCTTGGGAAGCTGAGGTTGGATGCTTACAATCAACATCTGGAGGGAAGAGGTTGATAAAGTTAATAGATAAGGTTGCTCGGAAAGATCTCATGTGATCTCCTTCCTACGTATCTCCATTGACCAATGGAGAATCAGAGCAGCGTAGTTCCCCTCAATAGGGATGAAAATAGCTTCGTTCAGAATTTCCAAAACCAAGCTCATCTGAGTCTTCATTTGGTTGACTTCTTGTTTCAACAGTTTCTGGTTCTGAAATAAAGCTTGCACCTCGGCCCTGAATTGCCCCAGCTGGGTCTTCCTTTCGGTTACCTCCGCCCAGAGTTGCTTCAAATATATACCTTGATGATTTTGATTCAAGTTGTCCATTCTGATGATAAATCAAGTCAGGAAAAGAATCTGTCTCTGAACACCTATCATGAATGCAAGGATGCATGCAAATGTCATGTTTAGTTATTTCTGGGGAATCTATCTGCTTTGATTCATGTTTTGACATAGAAAAAGTCCAATGGCATAATTCAGATATGTGATCCTCGGAAATAACTGAACATGTGTGCTGGAATGCTATGCTGTCATGTATGCAGCAGGCATGTGATCAATGGTCTAATGTTGGTGTTGAGCAGTGAACCAACTGTCTGTATAGAACCACAATAGCGGCACCATTTCTGTATAGAACCCCATAACTGAGAACCCAATAACTGTAGAACTGGATCACATAATTGAACAGACACTGATGGTGTTGAAGCTGAATAACGAGCCAAGTGTTTGTGGAGAGTCATAATAAAAGTCACAATATCAGGTTCACAATGGTAATCACAATAACAATTTCTCTGAATAGAAATCCCGGATCTCTGAATCAAAGAACCATAGAACACTGAACAATACTGGCAAAGTGGGTATGTTGAATTTTAGGGTTCCTGCAAACCTGTAAACCCCTCCCAATATCACGGGTGTGCTACTCGGGTCAACATCACGGACTCTCAAAGCCGAATAGCAATAATACGTTCACCATTTCCGAGAAATGGCTCATGACCAAATCAAGGAATCGGTTTGGCATTATGTACTACTCAGGGAGGCCTCAGCTGAGTCCAAGGAAACAAGCATCCCTCATCGGTCCCCAGCTTCAAGCACTGAATCGAGAAACAATAGTATATTCATCCAGAAGGGTACAATACTATCGTCATACGAACAGTTTGCCTTGACTGGGTTCCTATGAGAGAACCAGGCCATCCTATGCGAGTTCCCAATGGACCCTCGGATGCGAGTGGGTTTGCCAAAAATGTGGTATGCCACTGTCATCACTGGAGAGGGGTGTTCCCATTAAGGTCCTCGAAGATCGGTCACCAGATGCACATAACTATCAAGTTCGTACCCTAAAATGGGGTAATCCCCACACAAAGTAGTTCCAAGACGGTCGCAATCTGGGTGTGGAGCACATCGCCACTCATCATGGTGAGATACCATGGAAGTACAATGTCTATCCATGCTAATCATATAGTGCACTCAAGCCGGGCATTTGGCTTATCTCACAGTAACTCCCATCCTGCAGAAAAATGAAACCAGCACAGCCAGACAGTCCAGTATAATATGATGCATGTAAAATAAATACTGAAAGCAATAAACAAACGCTGTAAAGTAAAGCTGTAAAGTAAAAACTGTAAATAAAAACAGTAAAGCTAAACTAAAGCACACAGCAACAAACATATAAACACCCAAAGAAACAAAACCAAACAGGCGCTAGGATTGACTCTACGAGGGAAACTAGAGATTTTGGGTTCGATCCCCAGCAGAGTCGTCAGCTGTCGCTCCCGGGATTTTCATCCTGGTACAAACGCGAAAGTGGCGCGGAAAAGATAGAGTCGCCAGTCAGACATTTTTATCCCGAATGAATGGGAAAGGTAATGTTACACAAACCTAAGGAAGAAGGAAAGGACAAGGTCTTGCGAACCAAAGATCTGGGTTCGGGAGTCGGTTACGACCTGGGAAGGTATTAGCACCCCAGATCGTCCGTCGTACCCGACGGGATCCACGCTTGCTTGTTTGTTTCAAAGGGTGAGAAAAATATAACTGATGCTGAACAAATGAACTGCTAACTGGAACTGGAACTGAAGTGAGAAAAGGAATTAAAAGAGAACAAAAAGAAAGAATGGGGAAAATGTAGGGAAAACAAAGAATATGCTCGAACGGGCCCTACCCCGCTGCCTATGTACCTCATCAGGATAATGAGGATCAGAGTCGACGTAGTTCGCCTAACTAAGGCGGGAACTATATGTTTGTGTTTTTTATAGATGGAACTGCGTATGTCTATGCTCAGGTGTTGTAGGCTCGTCTGGTACAAGTGTGTTTACCATCTTGCATGCGATACAAGTTGTTGCGAGTTCGCGTTATGAGTGAATGAGATGAGAAGAGAAGTTCCCGCAAGATAGTCGCTTATTGTTTGTTTTTTTGTATTTTATGAGAAGTATCTTTTATGTTTTCTTTATGAAACAACCCCTTGATGAGACTTGTACATCATGCTAGACAAGATTACACCACTCCAAGATGGAATGAGTGCAAGTGCCCCATTGAATAAGGCTATACACAATGGATCCTTTCATGCATTTATTAAGTCTTTTTGGATTTTGCTTGAAGATGAGAAAGAAGACTCAAATGGAAAAAGGGGAAAACTAAGGGGGACTAAGACACAACCCTAAGTTATTTATTAAAATGGTGGTCCTATGGTTAATGATGTATTCTAATCCTAAGAAAGAAAAGGAAAAGAAGAAAAGAGAGTTAGAAACTAACTTACTTCCTAAGGAAGTTAAGTTGTCTCTAAAGAAAGGGAAAACCTAAAAGCAAAGCACAAGGTGCTAAGGCAAACACAATTATAATGCATAAGAGATAGGAATGAAGTGAGGATGACCTCAATCTTCCCCCCTACAAAACAAAAGTTAGTATGACAATGCATATTGAAAGTAAAATCAAAGCATAAAAGCGATTAAGTACCATAAACGTCCTAGAAGGGAACTAGGGTTCGAAATAAGACCTAAGTCTAAAGGTGAAGGTACCTAAAGGTTATATGACTTATAAAGTTAGTAGCTACATGCTATAGGTCCCTAAGTATACTAGGATACCTCACAAGGTCAAACTATATCAAACTATGTACAAATAGTTCACCTAAGTTCACCTAAATGCAATTTAGGGTTTATGGATGAAGTATGAATGCATATGGCTTACAAACATGAATTAATACATGAAATGAGTATCAAAGTCAGTAGTGAATACTTATGAATGAACATATAATCATGAGTGCAATGGATTAGGCATATGGAGCAAGGAGAAGAAGATGTGAGAAGAAATGAGCAAACATCGCATAAGATCACAAATGATGCAAGTTAGAGATGAATGGCATGTGAATATGCATGAAATGATTATGGGTCAGTAGCATACAAGTAATGAGATGCAATTATAATTCATGGATAGACATTAATTATTCCACATAATTCATGTTAACAATTAGAGGAGAAGAGAAACAAGTTTAAGGCAAAATTAGCTCAAATAAAGATGCACTTTGAAACACCAAAACAAACCAAATGAGTATGGTTCAAAAAGTGGCCTATAACTGGAATTAAGGACCTATAAATGACCTATAATTAACTCCTAGAAGTTACCAAAAAGTTGCCTCAAGCAAATGGCATGAATGTCTTCCTAACATCTAGGATATGGAGCAAATACACACATGAATCAACCTATGATCTAGGTGACATGGAAAAATAGCAAAAAAGATTTAAAAATTATGAAATTAAATCCCTGGAATGTAGAAGTCAGTATCTAACATGATCTAAAAGTATTTCACAAAATTATGCACCAAAGTGCCAAAACAATTACTTGATTAGCAAGGTTACAAGGCATGATCGCCGAAAAAACAATTCCACAAAGTGGATAAAAAAGGGCACTAAAAATTATGAAAAAAATACTTAAGGAGCATCAAAATGTCACAAATTCCAGTGGTTAATCACACACAAAAAGTAGGTCTCACACCTATGGGGAAAAATTGTTTTTGGTCCCTTATGTCAAAACATTCCTTTTTGGGACAGCTTATGATCTAAAATCCAAATTAATTATTAAAACCACCCAAATATGGAAACTAAAAATATAAAAAATTAATTAAGAGGATGAGGATCACTCATGAATTTTTCCAGAATTTTATCCCACATAAAACTATTTTTAATAATTACGATTAAATGGGCAAAAAACGGTGTTTTAAGGGAAAGCGAGAGGAAGTGAATTCTATAATCCGTAACCTAATCCCTAAGCTCCGAAATCGACACATATCATCAAAAATCACAAATAAATCCAGTGCCTCGGGTGGGAGGGCTCAATATGCACCTTAAGTTATATGATCCTAAGTCGCATACAACTAGAATGATGTGTAAAAGTGGAAAGTCGGAATTACTTACTTGATCGAAGTGCCGATTCTTCACATAAAAGAAATCCAAAAAAAACTTCAAGCCAAGCCTTGTAATCTCCCATGAGCAAAATAAATGCTCATCTTCCATAATTGCTTTATGAAGATCCCCCATAATTGAAACAAAAACAACGACACAAAATATCATTTGAATCCAATGGTATCCCACAAATAAAGTGGAATACCAACCAAACGACCGTCGTTAAGATCTTTGCGAGAACCTTGCATGAACTCAACAAACGCATTAGAAACGAAAAAGATGTGCAACCGGAAGTTGCACCTATGCCTCACAACTCAAAATCAATTAAAAAGATGAATATACGAGTCATGGACATGCATTGAAATTTATGTTTCAAAACGGGGCAGCACTTATGCTCTAACATAAACAACATGCAAACTCAAACCGGAATCGAACAAATTTACATGCAATGAATGTAAAATGATCAACAAACATAAATACAAGTCAAAATAAGATCAATGCATCAAAATCGCACCAAACCGAACTTAAAAAGCCTTAAAACAAAAAAACGCGTCAAAAATCACCGACTCGGAATTGAACGAAAATCGCATGGTAACTTGCAAACATGCCAACGGATTCAAATATGCAATCGGTTTTTAAAAATTCCGCTCAGAAGTGTGACTTTTTTGCCGATTTCGTCGGCTGGCAGTAGCGAAATAGCCAAAACAATTGTCCGAAATCAACTAAAAATATTACCAATGGCTCCGGAATAATCAACAAAGTCAATTTACACTATTCACATTCGCAAAAACGCGCTACGGTTAGGAAGTTATGACCAAAACATATTCTCGACACGCGACACATTAACAACATCAACAATTAAGCCTCAACCTATCCTATTTCAAATTTGTACATTGAAACAAGCATGAATTTAAAAGTCAAGCACTTCAATCAATATCAAGTCACAATAATTAAGTCTCTTAAGAATTTTGTCAAACACCTAACATGCATCGATTATTCTATGTCAATTTTAACAATCATTTCCAATTATACACAATAACAATTATTAGGATCAATTAATCAAGCATCAATTAACAACCACATCAAGAATCAATGCACATAATCTCCTCAATATTAATTCAACTTAAAAATTCAATTCAAGAAACAATGCTACAATTATTCATGAATTAAAGTTTAAGAAGCTTACCGAATGAAGAATCGACGAAGAAATTGTGAATCCGAAGGAAGTGAGATGTGATCGTGAACAGAGGATAGGGGGAGAGGTCGCGTGGCTACCGGCGACGGAAGATGGTGGTCGCACGGTGGTGAAGTTGATCGGAGGTGGTGGTTCGTGGCGGCTCGGCTACCGGAAGCTTGATCGGAATTGTTATGTTCTTGAGTTCTTGATGAAGTTGTTGTTGTGTTCTTGAGAAAGAGTTGAGAGAATGAACTTCGATCCTTTAGAGAGGGTTTGTGAGAGTTTTTTGGTGTTTGTAAATTATGATTGAAGTTATGAGACAAATTGTGGGTCAAAAGAATATATAGTGGAGTGTAAAATGAAAGGCAAAAGGTAGAATTTCGGCTTAAGTGAAAATAACAATATCTTCGGCAAGAAATTTCGACTCTGAGCCTTCCACAATATCGTCCGCCTCTGAATCACGGTTGCAATGCAAAAAGAACGAACGTCATAAGATCAAAATCGAGTGCGGTCGATACGTTTAAGCTGCAAGACGTCACTGAATAAGTTGTTTTTTTAGCTTATTTGGTGTCCGCTACTCGAAAATGTGACTAGGTCAACCTCTCCGGAGCATAATCTCGACTCGACTTTGTCATCAAAGTTGTAGATCTATGAGTCAGTGACCTGGTGTTAAAATGTAAGCTCAATTGGACAAACGACGAGGGAGATATGAATTTTCTCGTGAAACCACTTTCACCCTTTTTCTTCGGTTCAACACTTCAGTTTTGTGAAATAAACCAAAACGACAATCTTTGGAGCACTGTTCGAACTCGCGTTTGTCTTTGAACTTGAAAAGGATAAAATTTGTGAACCAACGCTTCAAGAATGGGTGAAATCCGATGAAAATTGACCGAGTTATGAATTTTACAAAATCTGACAGACAGTGCACTGTATCAAAGAACCTTACTGGTAATTCGCATTTTCGAGATCCTTCAGCTCGGACCTAACCCAAAATGAATTCACATAATGAAGATAACATCTAAACGGAATTTTAGGCATCAAAACGACATCAATTCGATGAACGATCCAAGAGTTATGAATTTTTTAGTGTTCAAAACTCACCGGTTCAGCACTGTTTTTCACTATGTCGACTCTAAAGACTCGCACATTCTGAGATCTTCTTCAAGGAATTAGTTCTCGGCCAAAATCCAAAAGTTGGAAAGGATATCAAGACGGAACTTTTGGTATATGAATATCTCAGACATGTTGACCCAATCAGAAGTTACGAACTCTTGAATACCGCTAGTACAGTTAATCGGCGAAACCAGAATTTCAAATAACAAATAATTCCCACCATTTTCCTTGATGAATTGGCCTCCGAGCCGAACACAAAAGTTGTAGAGAATACCAAAACGGTCTAAAATATTGAGTTTCAAGAAAAAATAAGTTTCCGAGCATAAGTTACAACTTTTGCAAACTGCACCATAAAACCGATATTATGCTTAAACTCCTCTGAATCAACCGAGAACTTTTGGCTTCTTCTGAGATTCTTGGGCACGTGCCACATGAAGAAATAAAGGTCAGTCGCAACCTATGAAAGCTCAAATGGAGATGTATATTCATGTATGTTTATGATGTAATTGTGATCTAAATGCAATGCAATGTATGAAAGGATATGTTAAATGACATGAAAATGAGAGGGCAAATTTTGGGGTGTTACACACTTCTGTTTGAAATCCATGTTTTGTGTGTTTTGACTATATTAACAAGTTCTTATCATAAAAGGTCTATTTACTATCATTCTGTGTTCTCTCGCTTTGTGATCACCGACACATCTGACACGTTTGTAAAACACGTTGGTCTTCGTATTCTCAGAATTTTTTGGCACGTCTGCTACACACACACACCTTATATTATCAACACTGCTTGTTATTTGCAGCAAAAAAGAGCTTATGTCTTCATCAAACCCACAAAAACTGGAATCAGGGGATGGAATTCCCTAATAATGAATCGACATGCCATAAGCATTCATTTCCTGCATATCATATTCTTGTGTTTTTGCAGGTTACCCAGAGTTTCTAACTTATTCAACTGCAGACAATATAGCTGGTCAACGCGTTCACCGATATCCGACTAAAAGAAACCGAGTAAGGATGGCTGAACGAATGCAGACTGATCTCAACGAGCTCCGTTAGAGGATGGATCCGTTTATGGACATGATGACTGGCATGGCCCAGAACCAGGAGCGTCTCAGGATGATGGTTGAGCAACCTCATGGGAATGTTAATACTGGAATACCGGCTGAGAATGTGGATTCTAACGCTGCCCGTAACGGAGAGCCTAATCCAAATAGGACCGCAACACGTAATGCAGGTTTAGAAGACAATCAAGAGGACCAGTTCACTCTACTGGATGTTGATATGGGTAACATGAATGAGATCAACAATCGCAGGTATGAAAAGCTGGCAGAGAAGATCAAAGCCATGGAATGTCAGAATTCCTTGGGCATCGATGTAACCAGTCTCGGGTTAGTACCAGGAGTCAGAATCCCTCCCAAGTTCAAGGCACCATTGTTTGACAAGTACAACGGCAGCACGTGCCCTAGGACTCACATTCACGCGTACTTTGGAAGAATCTCGGCTCAGACTGATGACGAGAAACTTTGGATGCACTTCTTCCAAGATAGTTTATCTGGAGCTTCATTGAGCTGGTACATGAAGTTGAGCAGGGTCTCTATCCGAAGCTGGAAAGATCTAGCTGAAGCATTTCTCAAGCAGTATCAATACAACATTGATATGGCTCCGAATCGCACTCGGTTGTAGAACTTGTCTCAAGGACATAAGGAGAGTTTTAAGCAGTATGCCCAGAGGTGGTGTGAGCTGGCCGCACATGTTCAACCTCCATTACTCGATCGGGAAATGGCTGACATGTTTATGGAAACCTTGCAAGGTGTTTACTTGGATCGTCTGGCCGCCTTCCCGTCCATTGGTTTTTCTGATATCGTCATTGCTAGAGAAAGGATAGAGAATTTTCTGAAATTGGGAAAGATTCAGGATGCAAGCAGTGCTAGTTCTTCTGGTGTGAGAAAGCCTTTTGGCAACGGCCAAAGAAGAAGAGAAGGCGAGACAAATGTTGTGTACAGAGGCTGAGATGGAAGTTATTCTCAGGGTTACTACCAAGCGGCTGCAGTGATTATTACTCCACAAGTTCAACAACAACGACCACAGGGTCAGCAACAACAGGTACAGAGACCGTTTCAGCAAAGAGCGAGAGCAAGGAACCGTAAGATTGATCTTGTCCCATGTCCATATGCTGTATTACTCCTAGAGCTGCTAAAGTTGAACATGGTCGAGCTTCGTACCATGAGGCCTCCTCCTCCGGACAATCTACCTCCGAATTTTGATGCTAACGCCAAGTGTGAATTCCATTCAGGTGCCCAGGGGCACAATATTGAGAAATGTTGGGCTTTTCAAAACAAGGTACAGGACCTAGTTGACTCCAAGGCGATCAATTTCGCTCCTCCCCCAAATGTACTTCAGAATCTGATGCCTAGTCATAATGGAACCGGTGTCACAGTTGTTCTACCAGATGGTCCATGTTAAGCTGAAGTCTTCGAGTTAACCACCCAGGACGCCAGGGTATTCATGAAGCAAATAAAGCCAACAGTATTCAAATACTCTTAGTGATCGCACTTATGTGTTTGTCTTTCTTCATTGTTCTTTTTCATCCCTATTAAGGAGAACTACTTTGCTCTGATTCTTCATTGGTCATCAGTCAATGGAGATACATAGTCAGAAGATCGTCAGGTCTTTCCGAGCAACCTTATGGGGCAACTTTACTCCCCATCTTCACTTTTTCCTTCAGATGTCTCGTGTCAGAGTCAGAATAACTGGAAGAAGAGGTATGATTGTCATGGCTGGGCATACGGCTGCAACTTGAAGGTTACAAGTCTGTAAAAGAGCTATTGATCACTGAAAGTATCCAAGACTGACAGGTCTAGACGGAGCCAAGCCTCCTCAACTATGGCAATATTCAGTTTCTTTACTGCATTTCCATTTGTAGTTTCTTTTATATGCTAAACATTTGTCTACATGTATGAAATTTGTTTGCTTTTGAATGTTAGCAATAATAAAACTCACATGATTTTATGGAAGTAATTCATCCGCATTCACTTATAATTTTGCATGTGTACATCGCAATACCAATTGTCACGCTTAAATTCTATGAAGGAGAATGACGAAACAAAAATGCAAAATCTCTAATTGTGTGCTCTCGAGTAAGGCCCTGTTGACGATGTACAGGCTTTGTTTCAAATCCCTAAACACTGGAGATATAAGGAAGATAGAACCTCGCTAAACCCTTTGAACCTTGAAGTAGGAGTTTCTTTTCAAATGAAAAAACCCTCACATGTAACCCAGGGGCAGGGTAGATATCAACTAGTCGGACCAAGCGTTCAGGCTTTCATAAAGGAGTGTATTTGAAGATCCATTGCATTCTACTATGCTAATCAAGAGGTCCAAAGACCCGAAACCACAATGGTTATCCAAGTCAAAAGGTCCAAAGATTGAAAACCACAATGGTTATCCTTCATCGACCAAAGAATGAGGCAGTCACAACCCTCGTGAAGCAATTAAGACAAACAGTGTCACACGACTCGTTCAAAAAAAAAAGAAATGAAAAAAGCCCGCTAAGTCGAAACTTGAAAACAAGCGACTTAGGAAAAAGTTAGGACATCCCGCTGGACTTCACAATCAAAGATTCACAAGAATCTGTCCAGGCTAAAGTTAGGGATAAGCAAAAAAACGCAAAAGCGAAAGACAGAAAGGATTACACAAGAAAGATCCTCAAATGAGAACAAAGTCGTGTGGCACAGACACGAAAGATAGAGGGATGACTGACTCTCAATAATAACCTGATTGGTGCTTGAACCGATAGCAGCAATGGTTCCTCAATCAACACGAAACCCTCATGAAAGGTTAATGCTTGGGAAAACTTGCTGAACATAGGAATGGAGAACATCACGAAGAGTGGGTGGGCACAAATAAACTTCGGCCTATATCCTTTGTTTCTGTAATCGCGAACCAGGCCACGATACAACCCTTAAAAGTCCTAACTAAAACAGGGTTAAATTGAGAGCGTACTACTACGAGACCGCGTTCCTGACTCCTATGAGTTATGCTAAAAGACATTTGTTGGTATTGCATGTACATACTTTCATTCAAAATAATGCCGTATCTTAACCAGTGATTCGCTCACGAAGGTTAGCGATCCCTTTTCAAAACTTCAAGATTAACATGTGTGTTGCATTAGAATTTTCATTCTAGGAATAAACATTTTTTTGCTTGCATACATTTGTTTAGCATCATAAATGGTTCACATGCGGAAATTCAATCCAGAAGCTCAAGCTTGCCAAGTTGAGAAGTCTAAAACTTCTGAAAGAAAGTCATGTCGAGGTGCACTTTTCCGAGAAAAGCTCCATTGAGTAAGGACTTTCCCAACTAGTCATGGTAAGAGCTAGCCAATCCGAGGCAGTTACGTCGAGCAATCTCTTTAAAATTCAGCCAAACTGGGGCAATCACTTCGAGATTCAAATCTCTCCAAGAGCGAAGATTAGTCAGTCAAGTACAAAACTATTCAAATACTCGTACTAGGGCAGGCCACCCCTATAGTACGAGAATTCATCCTCTCTCGAAGACAGACGATCGAAGGCATTTACCTGGATTTCAGAGTACCTGTACATTTACACTCTCAAAGAGTTTCTATGGCACCCTCTTTTCATAACTCTTACCAATTGAGTCCATTACCCATCTAGCGGTCGCTCGTCAAACCAATTATCTCTTTCAGCATTTCTTACAGCTCGAAGCTCATATGCATGGGCAATGGCTACCTCCCTAGCAAGGTTATTACGCTTATTCATGCAGTCGTTACGATACCTAAGAGTTTAAAGACACTGAGTCTTTTGTAAAATCCTCTTGAGGTAAAATCCATACAGAAGCAAATGATCCCCAGCACGAGACAACTTGAACTTTTCCTCCTCAGCAGGACGTGTCTCGGTTTTGTCATCACTAACAGACGAATGAAAGCTATCCCCAGTAAAACCACCAAGTCTTTCCTTCATCCGGATTCCTTGATCTTGGTTCCTCAACAGATCTAAGGTAACTCATAATCCCCTAACGTATTTCAAATAAATCATGCTCTTCCCCAGCAGTTCCATAAGAATGGATAATCCCCAATAGTCGAGGTATCCCCTGGCACGGTCCTCAAATCTAAAGTCCAATTTATTTTTGGCAAAGGTGATAATTCGGGACGAATGAATTATTCATGTTCTTCTCCAACAGAGATGTTATCTCCACAGGGCTTCTTGAGATCAAATTCGCGATCATTGTGTTTTCCCACAGAGTTAGCAGGGACTTATTACTTCCGCGTCAGGAATTCTTTTTACATTCACACTAGTTCAGTGACGATACTCAAAACATAGCATCCCCAGTGTCATGGGGCAACATGGTATGCAATTCAACATATGCATAACCAGTATAATTCAAGTTTGATATCTTGCAAAAGTCCAGCCACAGACTGGCCAAAGTCCATCTTCTGGTGGCAAGTTTCAAAAGTCTCCCACAGTGAGCAAAAGTCCAGCCACAGACTGGCCAAAGTCCATCTTCGGGTGGCAAATTTCAAAAGTCCCCCACAGTAGGCAAAAGTCTCCCACAGTGAGCAAAAGCCTAGCCACAGACTGGCCAAAGTCCATCTTCGGGTGGCAATTTTCAAAAGTCCCCCACAGTGGGCAAAAGTCTCCCACAGCGAGCATAAGTCCAGCCACAGACTGGCCAAAGTCCATCTTCGGGTGGCAAATTTCAAAAGTCCCCCACAGTGGGCAAAAGTCTCCCACAGCGAGCAAAAGTCCAGCCACAGACTGGCCAAAGTCCATCTTCGGGTGGCAATTTTCAAAAGTCCCCCACAGTGGGCAAAAGTCTCCCACAGTGAGCAAAAGTCCAGCCACAAACTGGCCAAAGTCCATCTTCGGGTGGCAAATTTTAAAAGTCTCCCACAGCGAGCAAAAGTCCAGCCACAGACTGGCCAAAGTCCATCTTCGGGTGGCAATTTTCAAAAGTCCCCCGTAGTGGGCAAAAGTCTCCCGCAGTTAGCAGAAGTCCACCCGCAGTGTGGCAAATTCTTAAAGTCCACCCACAGTGTGGTAAATTTCCAAAGTCCACCCGCAGTGTGGCAAAGTCTCTAAAGTCCAGCCACAGACTGGCCAAAGTCCATCTTCGGGTGGAAAATTTCAGAAGTCCACCCGCAGTGTGGCAAATCTCTAAAGTCCCCCGCAGTGGGCAAAAGTCTCCCGCAGTGAGCAGAAGTCCACCCGCAGTGTGGCAAATTTCCAAAGTCCACCCGCAGTGTGGCAAATTATCCAGGGTCCACCCGCAGTGTGGCAAGGGATTTGAAGTCCAACCGCAGATTGGCGAAAGTCCACCCGTATTGTGGCAGAGTATCTTGAAGTCCAACCACAGATTGGCAAGAGCACATCCTCAGGATGGCAAAGTATCTTAAAATTCGATCACGAATTGGTAAAAGTCCACCCGCAGTGTGGCAAGTCAGTAGCCATCTGACCTCACTCAAAAGGCATCCCATGTTTTCTATTCTTCCCATCATAATTATCTCAAAGCAGAGTTCATTCGGTTGAGTCTATTTCCCTGTTCTTCTGCCACAGAGTGCAAATTTTCTGGTTGTTTCTGGTATTCAATCCCTGCATACCTCAAATGTCTGAAAGCAAATGTTGTCATCCATTTGCGTCTACAGTGATTGAATAGGGGCAGTTGTAACACCCCAAAATTTGCCCTCATATTTATTACCGCTAACTGGCAGTATGATTCATATTCATCTGCATTTCCTATTAGGTCATAACATCACAATCATACGTCATAGGTTCTTTGAGACATGATCAGAGTAGCTGCTTACGATTAGGATTATCTTGTTCAAAGGTAATTCATATGACTATTACACACGGAAGTTTGAAGCAAGAACTTGAACTTTTTATTATGACCATCTTCTTATCAAAGTGCATCAAGTATCAAGGTTATTTGTTCCAAGGTTTCTCTAGAGCGTCGAGTGATTAGGGCTTCGTCCTGATTGTATTTGAGACTGATCGGGAACCAGGTTTTTTGTTGATTGGCAACATCTCGAGCTACTTCCTTCATCAGGGTATATCTCAAGAGGATCCAGGGTTCCTTTTTAGGATTAAGCGTGTGAATATTCATTAATTGATGTTAATTGGATTAAGGCCCTCATGCCAAGATTATTGGGGTCATGGCATATTTCCATATCTCTAGACCTATCATTATCAAAGGATTCACGGCGGTTGAGGCACTTTATTTGTTACTTATAAATCGATTCGAGAATGGTATTTTCGAGTGATTAAGAAAGGTAAGATTCATGGGATTTTGGTTTTGAGATTTACCATGATACCATAGTTCTTGAAGAAAGTCTTTTTATTATTCAAATGTTTGATGGGTAAAGCGTGGATGGCCCTTATTTAGAAGGTGTCGTTCGAGTTTTTTTTAAGTGTTCTTGTCCACATTCTTAAAATTTATTGGTTCAATCCATCTCTATACTAAAAATAAAACACCAAGGCCCATTACAAAATCCCAAATAGAATTCTTCCTAGCCCATTTGTTGTCATTTTCCTTAACCCATCCTGAGTTCTATCCAAATTCATTCAATAATCCATTTTTAAATATAAGTTTGCAAGCAAGCTTCCTTTATCAAATATTCACAATTTTTTCGTTAATCCAAGTTCTAAACTGCATTTATTATCCAAGTCATTATCCTTGACTATATTTCATTGAGCCAATTTCTTCATCCTATTCATACAACCACCTTTTTATCCAATTTAAACCATCCGCACCAAAATATAACATTTTTGACACAGACAAAAAAACCAAAAAAAAATTTCAGTTACAAGCCACATTTGGGATAGAGTTACATATCATGAGAAGAGAATTATTACTGGAAGAAAGAAACTATAACAGGAAAATCACAGTTTTTTCTAGTGATGAAAATTCCACAGAAAATTCAGAAACCTATTTCTAATCCTCTTTGATCTCGACCTTCTCGTATTTCAACGTCCTTCACAAATCTTCATCAGCTTCATGACATCTTTCTGGCTTTTCAAAAAAAAATCCATCGATTTCAACACGAACACGCCTGTAAAGTTCAGGACAATTCAGCTCCAAATCAATTCGGAAAAAGGGTTCATTCACAACCAGACCAAATTCAAGGAAAATAGTAATAAATAAAAAATTCAGTATAGGGAACTGATAGCAAGGAAAACTCAAAAAATGTCGGTTCCAAGAGTCAGTAGAAGAGAATTGATAATAAAAGTCAGTTACAAGTTAACTGAAATTTCAGCAAGCAAAGATATTCACAAGTTGTAAACAAAACTGCATAACAGAATTTTAACTAACTAACAGGGTTCACATTCATTCATCACTAACTAACAACCTAACAGAATTTTAACTAACCATAACTAATTCGTAACAGAAATCATAACTGATTTAAGAAGAGTTTACTTGAGAGGATCTGATATAAAAAGCTGGAACAGGATAGAATCAAGGGATTTTTTTTATCACTCTCAGAAGTTCACCCTCAATCTTTTTCAAACTTCCCTTTTCTTCATACTCTTCAATCTTCACTCTCCACCATCACCATCTTCATCATTCTGGCAGAACTCTTCCATCCCTCTCATTCATCGAGCTCCATCATCATTCTTCGTCATTCAACTTTCTGCAGCCACAAGTTCGTTCCTCACATGGACACCACCGCATGTTGATCCACCGCCTTGCATCAACAGCCTGCAATTTCAAGAAACATCAATGATAACTCATATTCACAGCAGAAAAAAAATACAGAAACACAAGTTCTACAAAGAAAACCTGAATATCGATCTTCATCATGAATCCTCTGCAACAACCTTCATAGCTTCATCAGCAACTCATTGACACCGCTGCATAAGCTTCATCAAAGAAGGTGCCGCGCCAACCTGTAATGGATTCAAATGGATCGTAATTTCAATTTCGATAGCAAGTGTTCAATAAGCAGAAAGCAAAATGAGAATGAGAGTGCTAGAAATGAGGCCGAAGTGCATACCTTAACCGAATTATGCAACGTTCTTCTTCGTATCGTCGACGTCTTCACCACTTTCATAACGTCATCGGAAAAAAGCAACAACGGCATCCTTCCATTGTTGAGAACATCGAAGCAAACTCAATTCACAAGGTATGAATCCGCACCTCAAGTATGAAATCATTATTGAGATTGTTTATGGTCCTTAAATTTGAGAAAGTCTGTGTTTTGTTAAGTTTCGGATTAGGAGTTGAAATGAGGTTTAGATAGGATTCTGGTGAAGATCTTAGGTTAGGGATGAGGTCGTCGAAGCATGGCTTCCTCCGTCGTTTTGATTCGCGGCTAGGATAAGAAAGGGCTGGGTTTTCGTGTTGAGAGGACGAGTGATAGAGAGAACAGGTGAGAGAGAGAGAGAGACTAGGTGAGAAGGATGAAGGTTGCGGCGGCGACAGATAGGTTTGTGGAATGAAGGAGATGGAGGGATGAGAGGAGGGGCGCCGCGGGGAAAGAAGTTTGGAATTTAGCGTTAGGTTTTTTTTGGAGAAGATGAACATGGAGAGAATAGAGATGAAACGCGTGAGAGAGAGGGGAGAGAGCTGAGTTTGTTTCTTTTTTTTAATGATTTTCTTAAATTATAAAGTTGTTGGTTAATTGAGATTAATTAGGATAATTAAGAATATTAAAACTCAGCAATTACATTAATGCACCATTAAGAAATAATTATCTCATAAAATCTCCTTTTCAAATGCTGAAGAGATAAGGGAGGGGGATTCCCTTTTGGACGGTTCAATCCGGCGGTGACACTTGTCACCGTCCGGTAGGACCGTCTGACCTCAATCACCTGTGGACCACCCACTGCAACCCCATACACTCTCAGGCTTTATGCGCCAATGGACCTAGGATAATTTCTATCCACACCCTCTTTTACAAGCCCAATGTCATTTTAACTTGAAAACATTACTTTCTCACCCCCCCTTCTCTATTTCTTTTATATTTTAATTTCTATGTTATGTGGTTTCAAAATTAATTCCCAAATAATATTAAAAATAATAATAAAAATTCCCAAAAATTACAGGAGACTTCTAATTCATTTTAGAACTTTTCCCAATTTTTACTTTCTGAATTTAATCATTTTTCAATTTAATTTCGATTTTTCATTTAATTGATTTTATATTGAATTTTCACATGAACACATAAATTTGTACATTTTATTTCTACCACTTCCTGCAACATTTTTGGCTCATTCTTTTTTCTATGGTTAAAGGACAAATAAGAGTACCTAGAATAATTTTTGATGTATTTTTTAGGGCATTTTATCCACTGTTTTGGTAGTGTGATTTGTATAAATTTGTGATTGAACTTTAGATAGATTTAAGTGACCATTTGACTTAGTTAGTGTCGCACCTCAAAAAAATACGACCTCGCGATAAACATATACCGCGGATGAAAATTACAGAGTCGCCACCGAACTTATTTTATTCCAATTAAGGAAAGGGAAAATATCGAGAAACCCTTTTTAGAAAAATGGATAGAACAAGGTCTTTGAAACCAGATTCTAGATTCGGGAGTCAATTCCGTAAGGGGAAGGTATTAGCACCCCTTACGACCATTATACTCAACGGGAACCTCTTAGTTTAACTTGCAATCTAATGTTGAATTATGCTTTATGTTTTCTTCAAATAATAAAATAAATGTGAATGATTCTAATATAAGGTTAATAGGAGAAATGGGTTATTTTGTTCCTAGGGTGCTCGACAAGGAGTAAGATCCGTGTGCCTACGTATTCCCTTGTGCAATGGGAAAGTCAGAGCTTCGTAGTTCGTGGTACTAAGGTCGATCAGTTTGATTTGTTTTAATGAACAAGTATTTAAACCACATTCTAACTACTAAGCATTGGTTTGTCTGCTCGCGATAGGAGGCTGAAGCGCTAGCTTGTTTGTGAGATAGAAGGGATTTAAATAATGTCCGCTTAAAAGATGCTTGATTCGATTGGGGTTTTTTAGAATGAAAGGGTAAATAAACTGGGTCCTGAGGGGCGGGCCTCAGGAGAATTTATTCGAGAATTCGAGGAATGCTAGATTCCAGAATTCAATTCTTTCATTATTTGATATGTGAATTAAATATTTTGATTACGGAAAGTCGAATGAAAGACGTCCCGCGGGGCGAGCCTCGTGAGTGTTCATTCAAGAATTCGAGGAATGCGAGACTCCAGAATTCAGTTTATCCGTTATTTTGATTTTGAAAAATATTCGAATTGTCGAGTTCGGAAAAATTGATGGCGAGGCGCGATGCTCGGCTTACATGGTTTGCAAATTGATTAAAGCGATAAAAAAAGAAATATAAGAAATTAAATTGAATTGCAACAATTTAGAATAAATATATGAATAGTCAAATTAAGTTGAATTTAATATAATATTAAATAAACGAAATAATATAATAAAAAGTTAGATTAAATTTTTTTGAAATTTGAATTATAACATAATAATTAAGATAAACTCTAAATAAAATGAATATGAAGTTTATTACAACATTACAGCAATAAAAAAAAATAGATACAATTTTTTAGAACATATTATGAAAATAAAATCAAATAAGTAAGTCTTGTGTCTACTATGTGCAACAGAAATGCAGGGTGTGAATCCAGTAAAACACACAAGTCTGGCCCTACAGGACTACATAATAGAATAATAATACAAAAAAAAAATCAGAAAACAAAGTAAAGGAAAGAATCAGGGTGGTATTTGGATTTGTAGTGTGTGCATAGTAAATCAGTGGGCTTATGGGCTTAACGACATTAATAAAAAAAACATAGATAAATAAAAGAAAACAAATATAGGGGGAGGCATTGTGTGTGTCGATAGTGGTGTTAACAGCAATCCACCATGGCCTTCAGATCTAATTCTCACAATCAGAAACAGGAAATAAATAAAACAAGAAATAAAAGAAATAATAAAAAAATTAAATATGTTCAACAATAAATATTATCCACAAGTCAGAGGCAAATCTCACGCTTACGACTCCAATGCGAGAAAACAGAGGGTCTTCCACAATCAAATCTCAGCGGCACACACACATAAACGCACCCTCTCTCTCTCATGACTTCCGATTCACAAGGCCGACGATCTGCTTCGGGAAAAAAGTTCACAGATTCGTCACAAATCTGCTCACAGTTTCGATTTGGTCTTAGCCCGATTTGTTTCGAATCGCGGTTAGGTTTTGAAACTCTCTCTGGGTTTAATCGCGGTGATAGTAAAAGGTTTGGGTCCGAGCGGGTGGCTCTTTTGCGTTTCCGGTGGCTATGGTGATTTTTCGGTGAAGATGGTTTTAAGGGTGGCTGGGGTTTGAGGTTAACGGCGTTTTTGTGTTGGTCGGCGGTCGCGGGTTTGTAGGTTGTGGAGGTTCAGATTCATTTCTCACGGTTTCGGGTCTGGTGTTGGTAGATAATAATAGTGAGTGTGCGGTCTACAGAGAAGAGGTTTTGGTGGTTCAGTGTTTTACGATTTCAGATTTTGGTTGAGGTGGTTTGTGCGATTTTGTCGCGACTTTATTTCTATTTTTTTTTGTTCAGTGTTTTGTGGTTTATGTTGAAAGCTTTGAAGGTTCAATGGAGGAAGAAGGTGATGGTTTGAATTGGATTACAGGTTTGATTAGTTATTATGAATGGTCTATGGTGTATCACAATTTTTCGGCTCAGTGAAAAGATCATGTGCGTTTCTGTTTTTTTTTTAGTTTTTTCTGGTTTTCTCTCTATGGTTTGAAGATGGATTTGAAGGTTTTGCTGAAGAATAAATGGTGAATGAAGTTTTAGTGTGTTGAAGAGGGTTCTTTGTGGCTTATGAAGAATGCAGTAAAGGGTTTTTTTGTTTAAGAATCTGGAAAAAATGTTTATGTTTAAGAATCTAAGAAGGTTATGTGCGAATATATTTTTTGCAGAATTTTTTTTAGCTCCCCCTCTGTTGAGTAAATGGAATAATTTATAGAGGGGTTGAGAGGATTGGATAAGCAATATGTGTGAGCTGTCTTTTAGATAAGAATCCCAAAAAAAAGCCGTTAGGATTATCCCAGATTTTGTGGGTATAGTTTATGGTAGTGGTTTGGTTGTGAAAAGAAAAATTTGTTTGTACGAGTATCACATGGTGTGAGGTCAAGAGGAATTGGTGTAATGATGTAAAGTAATGGAATATTAGTGCTATGAGGAAAAACACCAGGTACTGAGTGTAAAAGATAGAAATTGAGATGCTTTTTATAACTATAATAATATAATAACACTATTAATAACCATAAAACAATAAAATAGAGAAAAAGGTAATTCTGATAATACTAATTAATAACATAGATGATAATAATAAAATAAATGATAAAAAAACAAAAAATGATAATAGAAATAAAATTGTTGGAAATAAATATTTCAATTTTTTTTAAAATAAAATAATGGAGAATAAATGAAAATAAATGTTTTTATAAAATAGAAAATAATGAAAAGATAATAATAAATTTTGTAACTTTTGATAATGACTAAACCATAACAAATGAAATAAATAAAATACTTATGATATAAATAAATAAATAAGATTAATTTTAAAGAGGAATAGATCCATTGTCTTTATTTTTCGAACCTCAGACAGAAAAATAAATTAGTACATATTTTTTGATTTTTTTGGAATAATGGTTTAGACGGTAAAATAAAATGGTATCGATTTTTTTATAAAATAAAGATTAGACATAATGATGGAGATACGATGCAAATGTTTATGCACTATTGAAAAATAAAAATGATGGGGATATGAAAAGCTTATTTACTTAGGTATGCATATTATGCACATGCTATAAATGATTGATGTAAATGATGCATATGACGTTGATGATGCATAATGATGCATATGAGCGATTGAATGGTGCCAGCTTGGTGGACTTTTGGTTTGGTAGTTGCCAATAACGATTGGACTTTGGGTGGGTGGAGGGTTTGATTTCCCGACACTCGATCTTCGACGATATATGGCCAGAAGATGGATCTGAAAACTCCAAGTTTGGTCACTTGCTGGTGAGCGGAGCGGCTCGGTTGGCACATGAAGACTGCTTTTGCTTTGAATGATTGCCAACGTCTAGCAAGGACTGCCTGTTCAGCTGGGGAATAGAGATAGGAAGATTTGCTCCTGTATTTGGATTTGGTAAACGTCTGCCCCTGGTGGAGTTGTTTGAAGGTGATCTTGCCCCTGATCAATGGACTTTGAAATAAACTGCCCCTGATTGGGTTGTTGAAGATAATTTGCCTATGATTGGACTGTTGAGGTAGTCTTGATTCATGTTGTCACCAATGAAGTTCAAATTTCTCCTTTGATTGCCCCTTGTTGGAATTGCACTGATGTCAAGCACTAAATTGCAATTAAATTATTCATACACAAATGGTAGTGTTAATGTAAAGTTCATGTAAGTTTTGAAAAAGTCAATTTATTTGAATGATTGTGATAGTGTGACGGATGGACCGTTGGTCCACACGAGGTGCTGATTTAGAAAGTGCGCGCAAGATGCAACAAGAATAATATGCAAATGAGAATGAAGATTAACAAATATATGGGAGTCAATTTACGCAACCTTGTTGGTAGCATGCTTTCAGAATAAACCTCGCCTCAATTAGGTCTTTTGAGGGCTATAACGTGGTCTAGTTAATGGTTAGAGAAACAAAAGATATAAGGCTCAAAGTTTGATATGTACCCACCCCTTCTTCGTTATGTTCTCCAGTCCTATGTTCAGTTAACTCTACATATGCATCTGTTTTGATGTTGCAAGAGTGAAGATAAAGCTTTAAAGTTTGCTTGGAAATGGCGGTCATCTTATTTTGTTGGTGACCCTTTGATTCTTGATTTTATGGTCACTAATATTTGTTTCGCTTTTGCTGAGGATTTGAGTTCCTCTTTTGATTTATTTTTTCGACTAAGTCTCCCTTCGCGTGCTCAACTTAGTGGTTTTTTCTTTTCTTTTCTTTTTCGTATTTTGTTGAATATTGTGATTGCCAAGTCATTCGTTGATGGTCCTCCGACGGGATGTCTCATCTTGCGATTTGAAAGTGTAGTCATGTTAACTGAACAACTACACTGCCTCGGGTTAAATGTAAGGATTTGTATTCGAAAGAAACTCCTACTTCTAGGCTCGAAGTGGTTGACTAGGGATTAACTCCTTATATCTCCAGTATTTGGGGATTTGAAAGAATGCCTATACATCATTGACGAGGTTTTATCCGAAAGTATACCGCAACATTTATGGGTATTTCGTTTTCATCATCCTCCCTCAAATATTTGCTAAAGTGAAGTGAGGAAATATTTTTGTGATTTTTGCAGTAAATAATAAGTAATAAGCAAATGCGAATAAATTGATTCAAAACATGCATAAACATAACATTAACATAACCAAGTACAGATAACAATGTTCAGAGCAAATAGTACTTAAACAAACATTACAAAATAACAGAAATACGGAAATCATAAATGGCACTGGCTGCCTTGATTTGAGGAATTGAACTTCTCTTGATTGAATACTTCAAAGTTGGAGACTGCTCAGCTTGGTTTTCAACAACCCCTTCAAATGTCTTCACTTGTTGGCACCGTGCGGAGGCAATGGATTGTTCTAGACATTTGCATTTCTCGGAGTGAGAGTGAGATCCTTAGAGTTGATCATATCCTGAACCATGTGTTTGAAGGAATGACAGTTCTCAATTGTGTGACCTGGGGCGCCTTTGTGATACTCACAGCGAGCATTGGCATCGTAGTTCCGGGCATTACCAGTTTGAGGTGGCATATCTTTCAAAGTAAGAGATCCTTTTGCCATCAGCTGATTAAAGATTTCAGAATATGTCATAGGCAGGGTATCAATGTGTCTATCATATCCTATTTGTTGATATGGTGGACGCTGTGGAGGAGCGCGTTGTTGTTGTTGACCAGGCCGTTGTGGATAAGCCGATTGCTGGTATGGTCCAATTGCACATTAAGCAGCAGTGACCATAGGATGTGGACGTGGTTGATGAGCCAACTGAGGCGGAAATAGAGCTTGAATGGCCTGCTGATAAGGCATTGGAGGAATTGGCTGATATAGCACGGGAGCATATTGTGCAGCAGCAACATACGGATACTGGTAATAGGGAACTGGAGCAGGTGCACTCTGTTGAAAATTCCCGCTTGATGCAGAAACGGCATTTATTTCGCCCTTCTTATACCCGTTGAAAGGTTTCTTGACACTGGCTTGGTTTCTAGATCCTCCTTCGATCTTTCCGCTTTTCAAACCTTCTTCAATTCTTTCTCCGACCATCACCATGTCTGAAAATCCAGAAGATACGCTGCTGATCAGCTTCTCGTAGTATTGCCCCTATAAGGTACCCATGAAGATGTCGATCAATTCACGGTCAACCAAAGGCGTATGCACTCTGGCAGCTAACTCCCTCCAGCGTTGGGCGTACTCCTTAAAGGATTCGCTCTCCTTTTGAGTCATACTCTGCAGTTGAGTACGGTTCGGAGCTAAGTCAGTGTTGTACTTGTACTGTTTTTTGAATGCATCGGATAGATCAAGCCAAGTATGAACATTGTTGCGTTCGAGCTGCATGTACCATTCTAGAGATGCTCCAGACAGGTTGTCTTGGAAGCAATGGATCATGAGCTTATCGTCTTTGGCATGAGCGGCCATTTTTCTACAGTACATCCTCCAATGGAGCTCAGGGAAGCTGAGGCCTTTGTATTTTTTGAATTCTGGCAGTTTGAACTTAGCAGGGATCACAACATCCGGAACTAGACACATGTCTGAGGCACTCATAGAGGTTGAGTTGTGTCCTTCCAGGACTCGGATTTTTTTCAGCTAACTCGCGACACATCTTCATAGCTTCAGATTCTTACACAGCATGGGGATTGGTGATTGGAACAACAGTATGCACCTCATACTTAACTTGATGATCCTCTTTAGCATGAGGAAATTGGCTTGAGTTGGAAAAGGTTGAGCTTGAGGAATAGCACCAACAGTAACACCAGAGGTAGGTATTGGTTGGGAAGTGACCTCCTCAACAGCAGGAGTGAAGCCTGGAGGCAAACCAACGTTCTTCCATCCTGGCCAAAGCTTGCAAAGTCTCGTAAATCTGGTCAATCTTGTTCTTAACTGAGTCAATCTCTTCCCTTATGGCAGCTTGCTCTTCTTGAATCACATCCATTAGTCTTCTAGTGTTGGCTCTAGTTATATACGGGCGTCTAGCACGATACGGGCTTCGGGAAACCAGCTTGATTTACTGAAGATGAAGGAACATGTAATGAGTTTACGGCTTTGGAATGAAATGCAAGATGAACAGATAATGCAAATGAAACTAATATGCGCATGGATGCAATGCAAGATCCAGGATCACGAGTATAATTTGCTCTGAGGTGAACCATAATAACGAATAAATAACCGGTATCACTGATAAAAGTAACCTTAGCAGGTAGACTCTTATATGATTGTTCTAAGTTCTTTACCTGTAAAACCACTCGCAGGATAGTTTCTAAGGTTATGGATAAGATACTCAAGGTCACGGACGCTGATCGTACTAACGTCCTGCCACAGGCTAGCTGTATTATGACGATAATAACGATAAGATCTACCTTGAGTGGAGTTCTCATGTTAGCCGTATGAGGAGCGGGTCCTCAGAGACTAACACTACGCAACTGCCAACATTGAAAATGGTTCTAAGAGTGGTCCCAGAGTCACAGCCCTTTCATGAATCAAGTCATGCGACAGGCTAGCCATGTTATGACGAGATCTATGAATAGTTCTACTCTCTGGGGGGAGCTTTCATGCTAGGCTTGCAAGGAGCGAGTCCTTGGACACTAACACTAATAACTTCCAATTCTAAACTAGGTGTTCCCTCTTTTTTTTCCGCAAACTCAGATGTCGTCCCAGGATCCAACAAGCAAGTATGATAATGATCATAATAAAGAGAGAGAAAATAAACAAGCATAACTAAAAAGTGTGAAGAAAACAGATAAGCAAAGTAAACATTGATCGCAAAGTAAACTAAGTTAGGCTTGACTTTCTGACATGTCCCCAGCAGAGTCGCCAGCTGTCGCACCTCGAAAAAATACGACCTCGCGATAAAAATATACCGCGGATGAAAATTACAGAGTCGCCACCGAACTTATTTTATTCCAATTAAGGAAAGGGAAAATATCGAGAAACCCTTTTTAGAAAAATGGATAGAACAAGGTCTTTGAAACCAGATTCTAGATTCGGGAGTCGATTCCGTAAGGGGAAGGTATTAGCACCCCTTACGACCATTATACTCAACGGGAACCTCTTAGTTTAACTTGCAATCTAATGTTGAATTATGCTTTATGTTTTCTTCAAATAATAAAATAAATGTGAATGATTCTAATATAAGGTTAATAGGAGAAATGGGTTATTTTGTTCCTAGGGTGCTCGGCAAGGAGTAAGATCCGTGTGCCTACGTATTCCCTTGTGCAATGGGAAAGTCAGAGCTTCATAGTTCGTGGTACTAAGGTCGATCGGTTTGATTTATTTTAATGAACAAGTATTTAAACCGCATTCTAACTGCTAAGTGTTGGCTTGTCTGCTCGCGATAGGAGGCTGAAGCGCTAGCTTGTTTGTGAGATAAAAGGGATTTAAATAATGTCCGCTTAAAAGATGCTTGATTCGATTGGGGTTTTTTAGAATGAAAGGGTAAATAAACTGCGTCCTGAGGGGCGGGCCTCAGGAGAATTTATTCGAGAATTCGAGGAATGCTAGATTCCAGAATTCAATTCTTTCATTATTTGATATGTGAATTAAATATTTTGATTACGGAAAGTCGAATGAAAGACGTCCCGCGGGGCGAGCCTCGGGAGTGTTCATTCAAGAATTCGAGGAAAGCGAGACTCCAAAATTCAGTTTATCCGTTATTTTGATTTTGAAAAATATTCGAATTGTCGAGTTCGGAAAAATTGATGGCGAGGCGCGATGCTCGGCTTACATGGTTCGCAAATTGATTAAAGCGATAAAAAAAGAAATATAAGAAATTAAATTGAATTGCAACAATTTAGAATAAATATATGAATAGTCAAATTAAGTTGAATTTAATATAATATTAAATAAACGAAATAATATAATAAAAAGTTAGATTAAATTTTTTTGAAATTTGAATTATATATATAAAAAGAAAGGCCTCATATTAATAAAACTCTCCAATTAAAAATATTGGAAGAAGTTTAATTTGTTGTAATATCATTGGCCCATAATAAAATAATAATTAAGATAAATTCTAAATAAAATGAATATGAAGTTTATTACAACATTTCAGCAATAAAAAAAATAGATACAATTTTTTAGAACATATTAAGAAAATAAAATCAAATAAGTAAGTCTTGTGTCTACTATGTGCAACAGAAATGCAGGGTGTGAATCCAGTAAAACACATAAGTCTGGCCCAACAGGACTACATAATAGAATAATAATACAAAAAAAAATCAGAAAACAAAGTAAAGGAAAGAATCAGGGTGGTGTTTGGATTTGTAGTGTGTGCATAGTAAATCAGTGGGCTTATGGGCTTAACGACATTAATAAAAAAAACATAGATAAATAAAAGAAAACAAATATAGGGGAGGCATTGTGTGTGTCGATAGTGGTGTTAACAGCAATCCACCATGGCCTTCAGATCTAATTCTCACAATCAGAAACAGGAAATAAATATAACAAGAAATAAAAGAAATAATAAAAAAATTAAATAGGTTCAACAATAAATATTATCAACAAGTCAGAGGCAAATCTCACGCTTACGACTCCAATGCGAGAAAACGGAGTGTCTCCCACTATCAAATCTCAACGGCACACACACATAAATGCACCCTCTCTCTCATGACTTCCGATTCACAAGGCCGACGATCTGCTTCGGGAAAAAAGTTCACAGATTCGTCACAAATCTGCTCACAGTTTCGATTTGGTCTTAGCCCGATTTATTTTGAATCGCGGTTAGGTTTTGAAACTCTCTCCAGGTTTAATAGCGGTGATAGTAAAAGGTTTGGGTCCGACGCGGGTGGCTCTTTCGCGTTTCCGGTGGCTATGGTGATTTTTCGGTGAAGATGGTTTTAAGGGTGGCTGGGGTTTGAGGTTAACGGCGTTTTTGTGTTGGCCAGTGGTCGCGGGTTTGTAGGTTGTGGAGGTTCAGATTCATTTCTCACGGTTTTGGGTCTGGTGTTGGTAGATAATAATGGTGAGTGTGTGGTTTACAGAAAAGAGGTTTTGGTGGTTCAGTGTTTTACGATTTCAGATTTTGGTTGAGGTGGTTTGTGCGATTTTGTCGCGACTTTATTTCTGTTTTTTTGTTCAGTGTTTTGTGGTTTATGTTGAAAGCTTTGAAGGTTCAATGGAGGAAGAAGGTGATGGTTTGAATTGGATTACAGGTTTGATTAGTTATTATGAATGGTCTATGGTGTCTCACAATTTTTCGGCTCAGTGAAAAGATCATGTGCGTTTCTGTTTTTTTTTTAGTTTTTTCTGGTTTTCTCTCTATGGTTTGAAGATGGATTTGAAGGTTTTGCTGAAGAATAAATGGTGAATGAAGTTTTAGTTTGTTGAAGAGGGTTCTTTGTGGCTTATGAAGAATGCAGTAAAGGGTTTTTTTGTTTAAGAATCTGGAAAAAATGTTTATGTTTAAGAATCTAAGAAGGTTATGTGCGAATATATTTTTTGCAGAATTTTTTTTAGCTCCCTCTCTGTTGAGGAAATGGAATAATTTATAGAGGGATTGAGAGGATTGGATAAGCAATATGTGTGAGCTGTCTTTTAGATAAGAATCCAAAAAAAAAAGTCGTTAGGATTATCCCAGATTTTATGGGTATAGTTTATGGTAGTGATTTGGTTGTGAAAAGAAAATTTTGTTTGTACGAGTATCACATGGTGTGAGGTCAAGAGGAATTGGTGTGATGATGTAAAGTAATGGAATATTAGTGCTATGAGGAAAAACACCAGGTTACTGAGTGTAAAAGATAGAAATTGAGATGCTTTTTATAACTATAATAATATAATAACACTACTAATAACCATAAAACAATAAAATAGAGAAAAAGGTAATTATGATAATACTAATTAATAACATAGATGATAATAATAAAAGAAATGATAAAAAAAACAAAAATTGATAATAGAAATAAAATTGTTGGAAATAAATATTTCAATTTTTTTTAAAATAAAATAATGGAGAATAAATGAAAATAAATATTTTTATAAAATAGAAAATAATGAAAAGATAATAATAAATTTTGTAACTTTTGATAATGACTAAACCATAACAAATGAAATAAATAAAATACTTATGATATAAATAAATAAATAAGATTAATTTTAAAGAGGAACAGATCCATTGTCTTTATTTTTCGAACCTCAGACAGAAAAATAAATTAGTACATATTTTTTGATTTTTTTGGAATAATGGTTTAGACAGTAAAATAAAATGGTATCGATTTTTTTATAAAATAAAGATTAGACAATAAAGATAAAATGGTATCGGTAGGACAAATTTGGGGTATGACAGTTAGACTTTGAATTTTTAGAAGATTTTTTTAACACAATGTTATAATCAGGTTAGAGACCCTAGGGAATTAATTTCACATTTTTTCCATGGCTTTTGATATTTTTGTCATTTTAATTCATTTCCATCATATTAATGCATATTCATGTTCATTTCATTTACTAACAATTTTCCTTTTGTGCAAGGTATTTTCCGAGGATTTGCTTATGGACTTGGATTGTGTTTTATTATGCCTCTATTATGTTTTATGTACTTTGTGATGTAATAGCTTAGAACTCGTATGCTTGTATAGTTTCTATAACTAGGATAGAAAAGATAAAACAAATCGATAGAAAATCAAAATCTCAAAAATAAATAAAGACTCGATCCAACGTCGAGTAAATTTTCAAATAAGTAAATAAAGTTTCATGTGACTTTAGGATTCCTCGATTACCATCGTTCCACTCCATTATACCAAAAGCAAGCCTTGTATGTTGCACACCATAAGTCGTGCGTCTCAGCACCACGCAATTGACCCACCCGATCCATCGTTTTATCCCATTTACATTTCATACACGTTTTTACCCACCATGACTTAGGAGGACCATATTGTTCATTATTGCTTTTTTACTCGCATTCCTAGTTTAATATCTCTTAGGTAGATTTAATCTTTCAAATCTCACTAACCATAAGTCACCATTAAACTCAACTAATGTAGGGTAAGTCTAGTTTCCCTTAGAGTTTTTCCTTTCTCAACTTGAGTCTCACTTCTCACCTTTAAGAGAAAATTAAAACACTTAATAAAGGAAAATATGTACAATGCGTCACGAGCCTTAAGCTATACGGGAAATGATTAGTGGAGGTCTCCTTCACTCTTCTAGGATGCTTTACAAACGTTCCATTGGGGCGATCTTGGAAAGTATTCGCTCCTGTGTCATAGTCTTTAGTGTTGTAAATTCGATAAACACAAACTCAAAATACTTCTTCTAAAAGACAACAAACCAAGACATCACGTCTTCTCTTCTCATCTCATACTCTTTGAGGACGAACATGACTTGTCTCGACAGTTCAAACAGCGACACGGTAAACACCCTCGAGTCAGAGCCGGTAACACCTGAGCTAGAGCTATGTTAATGTCATTCTAAAAATCACAAACAAGTTTCAGCCTTAGTTATACGAACTACGGCGACTCTGATCCTCATTTATCCTGATGAGGTACGTAAGCAGTGGGGTAGGGCCTATTCGAGCACAATCTTTATTTTCCCTACATTTTCCCCCTTTTGTTTCATCTTCCTTTCCATTTTTCAAATCCATTTCTTTCCTCATTTCCATTCCATTCCATATAGCCATTCCTTTATTCAAACAACATACTATTTCTCACCCTTTGAAAACAGACTTATAAGCGTGGATCCCGTTGGGTACGGCGGACGGATTGGGGTGCTAATACCTTCCCAATTCGTAACCGACTTCCGGACCCAGATATTTGGTTCGCAAGGCCTTGTCCTTTTCCTTCTTCCTTAGGTTTGTGCAACATTACCTTTCCCATTCCTTCGGGATAAAAATGTCTGCCTGGCGACTCTACCTTTTCCGCGCCACTTTCGCGTTTGTACTAGGATAAAAATCCCGGGAGCGACATTAAGGCATAACAAGCATCTCCTATTACAGGTGCCATAAGGAATTTCAAAAGTACAAATTCTATCTTCTTGTCACCTACCTCGAAGGTTAGTTTCCCTTTTTTAACATCTATTATGGCTCCAGCGGTTGATAAGAACGGTCTACCTAGGAGGATTGGTATGTTGTCATCTTCCTTAATATCCATGACAACAAAATCAGTAGGTATAAACAGCTGACCTATCCTAACAAGGACGTCTTCAAGTATGCCTATAGGGTATTTAACGGATCTATCGGCTAATTGAAGTGACATCTTAGTAGGTTGTAATTCTCCTAAGTTTAATCTCTAACAAACTGCTAAAGGCATTAAGCTCACACTAGCTCCTAAGTCTAGAAAAGCTTTTTCGATGACATGATTCCCCAAAATACAAGGAATGGAAAAATTTATGGGATCTTTATCTTTCTTTGCTAACCTATTTTCGGAAATAGAATTACATTCCACGGGTTTCGGATCTTCAAGTTTACGTTTATTTGTAAGTATGTCTTTGAGAAACTTTGTGTAAGAAGGTATTTGGGTGATGGCTTCCGTAAAGGGGATTTCTACGTGAAGTTTTTCTATGACCTTAACGAATTTTTGATACTGATTATCGATCTGGGTTTTCTTTAGTCTTTGAGGGTATGGTATTGGTGGTTTGTATGGTGGTGGTATATAGGTTTTTTTTTTAGGTTCTTCTCCTTTTTCTTGACTTTCCGGGTTTTCAGATTCCTCTGGTTCCTTCTCTTTATTTCTCTTAGAAGTTTCGGGATCACTTAATCTAGGGTTAGAAGGTTCCTTATAAGTGGTTCCACTTCGTAGAGTAATGGCATTTGCTTTCCCTTTCGGGTTTTGTTGAGGTTGTCCAGGGAACTGTCCTCCAGGTGTAGTCTGAGGGGCTTAGTTTAAAGCTACCTGAGAGATCTGGGTTTTGAGCATCTTATTGTGAGTAATAATTTGGTCAACCTTGGTTCCTAACTGGGTAATTAGTTCGTTAACATGGACGTTTTGGTTCATGAACTCTTTGTTTTGTTGTGTTTGAGCGGTGATAAAATTTTCCACAATTTTCTCAAGGCTCGGATTTGGTGGTACAGGTTGCATAGGTTGATTTGTTTTCGAGGCTTGGTAACCTTGTTGTCTCGGAGGTGCGGTATTTTGGATAGGGTTATTATTTTTGTAGGAGAAGTTTGGGTGATTCCTCCATCCAGGGTTGTATGTGTTTGAAAATGGATTCCCTTGGGTGTAGTTCACTTGCTCAGGGTTGGTCTCACTTAACAAATTGCATTCGGCGGATTGGTGTCCTTGCGTCCCACATATCTCACAATTCGGCGAAACTGCGGCTACAGTATTCGGGGTTGTACACATATGTTCGACTCTAAGGGCTAATGCGTCCATTTTAGCTTGCATCATGTCCATAGAGCTTAGCTCATGTATTCCTCCCTGGGTTTCTTTCTTTTCCACTGTTGCTCGTTCTACTCCGCATGATTGATGGTTTTGGGCCATATCTTCGATAAGGGCACTAGCTTCAGGGTAAGGTTTGTTCATCAGCGCGCCACCAGCGGCAGCGTCAATGGTAATCTTAGTGTTATAATGAAGTCCATTATAGAAGGTTTGAATGATTAGCCAATTCTCTAAATCATGATGTGGGCATGCTCGTAATAGCTCTTTATATCTCTCCCAGGCTTCGAACAACGATTCTCCTTGGTTTTGGGTAAATCTGGTTATTAAGTTTCGAAGAAGAGTTGTCTTACTTGGGGGAAAATATCTAGAAAGGAATACTTTTCTAAGGTTTTCCCAAGTTGTTATGGAATTGGGTGGAAGGGAATCCAACCATGATAGAGCTTTATCTCTGAGGGATTAAGGAAATAATCTTAAGCGGATTGCCTCAGGAGGAGCTCCATTGGTTTTAAAGGTGTCTGCTAACTGGAGAAATTTTTTTAAATGTTGTTTTGGGTTCTCGGTAGCAAGACCTGCGAATTGTCTCTGTTGCACTAATTGTAGCAGGGATGGTTTAAATTCAAAATTATTGGCTGGGATAACGGGGTTTACTATAATGGAACTAGGTTCCTCGTTTGATGGTTGGGCGAAGTCCTTAAGAGGTCTTCGATTTTGATCTTCGGCCATAGCTCTCCTATTCCTATGGAAAAACAAACGTGCGCGACCGTAACGTTCAGGTTCAGCTAGAGGGTCTACTAAACTTCCGGCACTGCGAGTCTTTCGCATTGACCGGAAGGTAACAACCTTAGTCTAAACGTTATAACTACAGGGTATGAAATTTGAGGAAATTGGTCCCCGGTAATGGCGCCAAAAACTTGAAGTGTGTTTTTCGCAAGTGTACGAACACGTCAGAGTAATATAAAAGACTGTCGAATCCACAGAGACCAACTGTCAATCTATTGTACCTGTTGTTATGGTGTGTATCTAAGGCAACTGAATATAATGGTTTTAAGGAGTGCGCAATGGTAAATAAAATAATAATTTTAAACAATTAATAAAGACAGGCTCAAATGTAATTCATGTAATCAATAGATATTCCGGTACTTGTTAATAGAACTACTTATGGGCAATGTTTTCTACTTTGAAAAGAACTAATTTAACAGGAACTGTCGCTTTCGCGTATTCAGAACCGAGCTGTACTCTCTAATCAACCCCTCCTATTGTCACGGATAAAAAGGTGCGTACTGCGTTAGAGTAGTAAACCTATTTTTAAGAAATATAGTATCTTAACTAAGTTGAAAAGTATTTTAACCTGAATTTCTTAGCAAAAAGAGGTTCTCACGAACCAGACTCTAAACTTCTTAACGCGTCCGAAAATCGTTTTAAAATCCCTTTTCTTTTTAATCTAAAAACTCCTAATGAACTAGACAAAGCGCTTTTGGGTGTTTTTGAAATAGTTAAAAACAATTAAACTTATATTGAAAGTTAAAATAGCCCTTAAGTGTTTCTACAAACAATTGTATGGATTACTGGTTCAATTATGATCCTTACATTCTAACCTTTATGGATTTAGTTAGACATGGTAAAGTAAAAGTTCTTTTTATAATTTTTCATAAAAGTAATTAGTGCGAGTGCGGAAAGTAAATAAAAGTAGTGTGAGTGCGGAAAGTAAATAAAAGTAGTGTGAGTGCGAGAAATAAAGGTATTTAAAGCGAGTGCGGAAAATAAACGAAAGTAGTGCGAGTGCGAGAAATAAATAAAGTAAAGCGAGTGCGGGAAATAAATAAAAGTAAAGCAATGCGGAAAGTAAATAAAATAAAGCGAATGCGAAAAAATAAAATACGAACTGGAATTAAAATGGCGGCAGGATTAACTTCCTCCCAGAGTGCTCCAAAACTCTATCACACAGACGTATACAGACTCGATCACTCGATTGTAGTAACACCCCGATGTGAAATGATAACTACTTTAAAACTGATATATGCCTAAGAGATTCTAAGTTTGGATGATAAAAACGAAATTCTAAAGTCCTATTTATAGGCAAACATTAAGTGAGAAAAGACCAGGATGCACCCCTCCACTAAAAAGTGGAGGGAAACATTTTTGCCTTGTGGCGCCCGCCACAAGGCCATGGCGCCCGCCATGAGTACAAAGTGTTGGAGAAGGTGGGGAACATGGGAATAGGCAGTTGTGGAGTGGTCTTGAGACATGGCCACGTCATGGCTGACCCCATGGCTCCAGCCATGGTGGATGCCGTAAGTGTAAAAAGCTGAATTTCTTTGTTTTCGTCCGTTTCAACTCCTTTTTTGCTCCTTTTCTTGATTTAGGCCCCGATTACATAAAAAACCTGAAAGTAAAGAAAAAAAAAGTAATAACATAACAAAATAACAATAAAAACTAAGAATGCATGCGAAATCGGAGTCAGAAATACGGTGAAACTTAGTGTTATCACTATGCCCCATGTTGCGAAAGATTGTCTGTCTTGAGGTACCTACAACCTGTTAAGAAAAAGGAAAACGCACGAGTGTCTCGAGGTATCCTTAACCGGATTCCATCATGGGAGTTAGATTTACCTGAAAGTAATATATTTCCTTCAAACATTTGTTTAAATGGCTCATATGATTTATGCAAGTGTTGTATTATGAACATTGGACATTTTGAAAACGAAACAAAAATGTATAGAACAAAGTGTGCCTGAAAACTCTGGTTTTATTAATTTACGCACCCTGAATAGGCAAGTACAGTCAAAAGAAGCGAATCCCCTGGAAGGAGGAGATTGCTGTAAATTGAGAAAATAAAAGTGTTGGCAATGTTGAAGATGACGCTCCAGCGAGCTTCCTTTGCTATTACCTGTATGACCTTGACGTTCTTCTTATCTTGCTTTCTGAAGAAGGCTGATTTTGACCGGTGCTTTACCCTTTCGGAGCCTGCCATGTTGTGAGTGGTACAGACGAATTCAGAATGCAGTTGTTCGCTTATTCCCTGATTTCAGCGGGTGTACATTTTTTGAATTTTCCCTTATTTTTTCCCAAGTATTTTATTCTGTTTTTTACTCGCCGAGATGCCCTATATTTTCCTGGACTTACATTCTGTTTTTATGTCCAACGGGTCATTTTATGCAAAGTATTTTTTAACTGCATCTGAATTCACAAGAGACGGGAAGTCTTCACCATCCATGGTTGCGAGCATCAGTGCTCCACCCGAGAAGACTTCAGTTATCACATAGGGACCTTCATAGTTTGGTGTCCATTTGCCCCTATGGTTTGTATGAGGAGGAATGATTCTTTTCAGAACAAGCTCTCCCACTTGGTACTCCCGAGGTCTGACTTTTTGATCGAAGGCTTTCTTCATTTGCTTCTGATATAACTGTCCATGACAGATGACAACTAATCTTTTCTCTTCAATCAAATTCAGTTGGTTGTACCGAGACCGAACCTATTCTGCTTCATCCAGTTTCACATCCATCATTACCCGTAAGGAGGGTAGCTCAACTTCAATAGGTAGGACAACTTCCATACCGTACACAACCTGATAAGGCATTGCCCCAATAGATGCTCTGATTGAGGTTTGGTACCCATGCAAGGCGAATGGTAGCATTTCATGCCAGTCTTTGTAAGTAACTACCATCTTCTGCACAATCTTCTTGATATTCTTGTTAGCCGCCTCAACAGCGCCATTCATCTTTGGCCTGTAAGGAGAAGAGTTGTGATGTTGAATTTTGAAGTCCCGGCAAATTTTTGCCATCATTTTGTTGTTCGGGAACTCCATATTGACAGATGATGTCTCTTTTCAGAAATCTGGCTACCACTTGTCTGGTGACGTTTGCATACGAAGCTGCTTCAACCCATTTGGTGAAATAATCAATGGCTACCAGGATGAATCTATGACCATTTGAAGCAGTTGGTTCAATATTTCCAATCATGTCAATGCCCCACATGGAAAAGGTCCAAGGTGAAGACATCACGTTTAAAGGACTTGGAGGCACATGCACTTTATCTGCGTAGATCTGGCACTTGTGGCACTTTCTGGCATAGGCACAACAATCTGCATCCATTATGATCCAATAGTAACCTGATCTTAACAATTTATTTGCCATTGCATGTCCCCCGACATGGGTACCGAAAGAGCCTTCATGTACTTCGTGCATCATTAGGTCTGCTTCCTTCTTGTCAACACATCTGAGCAAGACCATGTCGAAGTTTCGCTTGTATAAAGAACCGTCAGCATTGAGGAAGAAACTTTCGGCCATCCTTCTTAATTTCTTATTATCATTAGATGATGCCCCAGGTGGGTATATATGATTCTACAAGAAGCATTTGATGTCATGGTACCAAGGCTTGTCATCACTAGTAGTGTCCACAGAGAACACATATGTTGGTCTGTCCAATCTAGATACCAGAATCTGAGGCACATAATTAGCAGTATGTACTTTAATCATGGAGGAAATGGTAGCTAAAGCATCTGCAAACTAATTCTCATCTCGAGGGATGTATTCAAGTTTGACTGTTGTGAAGAAAGTCAATAATCTCCTCGTATAGTCACGGTATGGAATCAGATGCTCCTGATGGGTGTACCATTTGCCATTGGTCTGATTGATTACCAAAGCCGAATCTCCGAATACATTTAAGGTTTTGACCCTGAGGTCAATGGCTTCCTCAATACCCATTATACAGGCTTCGTATTCTGCATCGTTGTTAGTGCAGGCAAAGGTGAGTTTTGCCGAGAAAGGCATATGAACTCCTTTAGGTGTAATGAGCATTGCACCAACTCCACGTCCATTCATATTGACAGCCCCGTTAAACATCATAGTCCATGTTTCTTCTGGATCAGGCCCTTCAATGTGAACTGGTTCTTCACAATCTTTTTCTTTCAAGAACATGATGTCTACATCAGGGAAGTCAAATCTCATAGGCTGGTAATCATCAATGGGTTGCTCAACCAGATAATCAGACAGTACACTGCCCTTGATGGCTTTCTGAGAAGTGTACTGAATGTCATACTCTGTTAGGATCATTTGCCATATTGCAACCCTTCCGTTAAATGTTGGCTTTTCAAATATGTACTTGACGGGGTCCATCTTTGAGATCAACAAGGTAGTGTGAGTCAACATATATTGTCTTAGTCGGCGAGCAGCCCACACTAAAGCACATCAAGTTTTCTCGAGCAGTGAATAACGTTGTTCACAGTCAGTAAACTTTTGCTTAGGTAGTATATTGCATACTCTTTTCGACCAGACTTGTCATGCTGGACCAAAACAAATCCCATTGACCCTTCTAATACTGTCAGGTACATTATCAGAGGTCTTCCTTCAATTGGAGGCATGAGAATTGGAGGTTCTTGCAGGCACTCCTTGATCTTGTCAAAAGCTTTCTAACAATCGTTGTTCCACCTGACTGTTTGTTCTTGCTTAACAGTTTGAACAGGGGTTCACAGGTTGCAGTGAGGTGACATATGAACCTTGATATGTAGTTCAATCTACCTAAGAACCCTCGAACTTCTTTCTCAGTCCTAGGTGCAGGCATCTCCTGAATGGCTTTGACTTTGTCGGGATCAACCTCAATCCCCTTTTCACTTACAATAAAACCCAATAGCTTACCGGAACGTACCTCGAATGTGCATTTGTTGGGGTTCAACTTCAGCTGATACTTCCTCAGACGCTTGAACAACTTCAGCTGATTCACTAGATGATCTTCTTCAGTAAGGGATTTGGCAATCATATCATCCACATAGCATTTGATTTCTTTGTGGATCATATCGTGGAATAATGTCACCATAGCCAGTTGATATGTTGCATCGGCGTTCTTCAATCCAAAAAGCATTACCTTGTAATAAAATGTGCCCCAAGGTGTGATGAACGTTGTTTTCTCCATGTCTTCGGGTGACATCTTAATCTGATTGTACCCAGAAAATCCGTCCATGAAAGAAAATACCGAGAATTGAGCTGTGTTATCGACCAATACATCAATCTGAGGTAATGGGAAGTCATCCTTCGGGTTAGCTCTGTTCAGATCCCGGTAATCCACACACATACGCACCTTGCCATCCTTCTTAGGCACGGGTACAATGTTAGCAACTCACGGCGGGTAACTAGTCACAACAAGGAAACCGGCGTCCCACTGCTTTTGTACTTCTTCCTTAATCTTCATGGCCATATCTGGGCGAGTACGGCGTAGCTTTTGCTTGACTGGAGGGCAATCTTCTTTCAAGGGTAGCCTGTGCATGACTATATCCGTATCTAGACCTGGCATGTCTTGATAGGACCAAGCAAAGACGTCGACGTATTCCCGAAGCATGCTGATAAGTTATTCCTTTACTGGAGCTTGCAGACTGGCCCCAATCTTTACCTCTTTCACTTCTTCCTCGGTACCAAGATTAACAGTTTCAATTTCTTCCTGATGAGGAGTAATCACTTTCTCTTCTTGCCTCAACAACCTGGATAACTCTTCAGGCAACTCATAGTCTTCATCAACACCTTCATCTGCTTGATTAATTGGATTGTCGAAGTCATACAAGGTCATAGCAGTGCTGTTGTCGGTGCAATCTGGAGGATTATCTCTGCAAGGGTTGAGATTTGTTCTTTTTAGTGATCAATTTTAATCTTGTTCAGAAAAAATGAAGTTATTTATTTTGAAAACATTGCCATTTTATTGTTTTGTGTGAAAAATAACAAAAATGAAAAGACAGTGAGCGAAGAAGAAAATTGTTTGCAAAAGATGTCCATTGTTCATTGATATTCCATTTGCACAAAATACAAATATGGCCCTATTACAAAATGAGTCATGATACCTTGGGCAAGATGCAGGACTTGATGCATGCTAAAAGCAGGAAATAATAATTACTCTGCAGGAGTAACTCTTATAATTTCCTGGGAAGACCAGTTAAGGACTTGTTGGCCCGGGATCCTTGGACGAATCCAGCTCTCCAGGTTGAGGTCGCTTTCGGACTCGTCTTCCACGTTATTGACAACGTCTGGGGTCAACATCCCCCCACTTATGAACTTGGGCTCCTTAGCAGCCTTTGCTTGATCTTGTCGGAATGGTTTGTAACCCAAACCGAATTTGTCATCCTTCTTCTCCACAGGTAGCAGCTTGCCCTAGCCTTGGGCGTTTCCATCTTCAACAACCTTCCAAGCTTGTTGGTAGGAGACAATTGAAGTGCCCATCCTATCTTCTTGGGATGCAGCAAATACTTCAGTTGTTGCCTCATTGACGTTCAGTGCTTCGAAACCTTGGCTCATGGTCTCGTGGATTTCACCATCCATCTCAATATATTTGTAGGTAGCTAGATGGCTAACAAAAATGTCCTCTTCACCACAGATTGTGATAATCTGCCCTTCCCACTCGTATTTTAATTTCTGGTGAATGGTCGACGTAACTGCACCAGCAGCGTGAATCCATCGTCGACCCAACAAACAGCTGTAGGCCGGCTAAATGTCCATCAAGTAGAAAGTAGTTTGAAAGACATGCGGGCCAATTATCACAGGAAGCTCCACTTCTCCAAGAATAAACCTCTTGGAACCATCAAAAGCTCAGACCACCAGATTGCTTGGTCGGAGAGCTATACCATCATATTCAAACTTAACAAGGACTTTCTTTGGCAAGACATTGAATGAAGACCCAGTGTCAACTAGAACATGTGAAAGCACAGCCCCTTTACACTCCAGAGTGATGTATAAAGCTTTCTTATGATGACGACCTTCCGTAGTCAAATCAGCGTTGGTGAAGCCTAGCCCATGACTAGTATTAGCATTAGAAACCACTGTCTCTAGCTGATTCACCGTGATCTCCTCAGGCACGTAGGATGCGTGCAAGACTTTAAGTAATGCATCCCGATGAGCTTTGAAACACAACAACAATGATAAAATGGAGATCTTGGAAGGAGTCTGGTGGAGCTGATCCACAACCTTGTAATCGCTTCTCTTGATTATCCTCATAAATTCATCCATATCTTAATCAAAGGATGTTTTGTGAGCTTCTTTCAAAACTGGTTCCTCAGGCACCACATTTCTTCCTTTAGCTTTGGCAACAGCCTCTGCCTCAGTGTTAACTCTTGGAATTTGTGACACGAAGAGGCGTCCGCTTCGGGTGAAGCCTTTGCCTCCCCCGACATTATCGACTTGTGGTGTATGAGTTGAAGAATCAAGAACGACTCTCTCACCATTGCAGTATAGGTCTGAACTATAGTGCCATGGTACATTATTATCTTTTTCATATGGAATGGGTCCAGGTACCGTGATGGTGACTGGACTAACTGCAGCGGAAGTAGGAACTGTTATTGTCTGTGGATCATAATATATGGTAATAGGACTTCTGACTGATGGTGGTGGTGAAGGACTGAAGTTGGGTTGTTTTTGAGATTGTTGCTGAAAATTGTTGGAATCGGGGACCATTGTCGGGTCGTAGTATATGGTGACTGTAGAGATGTCATTATTAATGGTTGTTGTAGTTGTAGAAGCGGATGCGGTTGAACTAACATTTGTTGAAGTGGTGGAAGAGATGATTGTTGACTTTGTAGACGAGTCTGTCGGAAAAATTGTTTTTGAAGTTGTAGGAGGAGTGCCTGTTGTTGTTGCAAGAGGAATTGTTGATGTTGTAGAAACCGTTGATGTTATCTGTAGGATACCTTCTCTGATAAGGCCATTGATGCCACTTCTTAAGCTTGCACAACCATTGGTGGAAAATTTTCAAGATTCACAGCAGGCCTCATAACCTGGGAACACCTGGCATTTTAAAAGATGGGCTTTAACCTCTGCCAGAGGTGTTTGAATGCTTGCAGTATTTTTGATTAAATTCATGGGTTGATCCTCCTCAATTGCATTTATCCTGGGCCCACCGTGGCTAGGAATAGGATTCTTTGTGACGTTAGGAGGTAGTGCAAAATTTAAAGCCTTTGAATCAACTAGATCATGGACCTTCATGTGTAAAGCTCTGCACTTTTCTATGGTATGGCCAGGTGCATTAGAATGAAAGGCACATCTGGCATTGACGTCGTAATTCCTTGGAAGGTTCTGAGGATCTGGTGGAGCCAAAGTCCTTAATTCAACAAGATTAAGCTTCAAAAGTTGTGGTACAAAGTGGCATAGGGCATTGGTATAGGATCAATAACCTTGTTGACTTGAGATGGCCTTTGCTGGAAAGGACGTTGTTGTTGGTTGTTGTTGTTGTAGGACTTTTGTTGAGGAAAATGTTGTTGCTGAGGGAAATATTGTGGTTGCGGAGTGTATTGTTGTTGAGGTGGTGGAGTGGGAATTATGACAGCGGCAATTGATCTTGGCATATACTGGGACCTTCCTCTACCCATGTGTACTGAGTTAGTTTCACCTGACCTGCGAGGCCCCACAAAAGGTTTCCTTGTGCTGCTAGAGCTGGCGCCGTTATCATAAATCTTACCCATTTTTAACAAACTCTCAATCCTTTCTCCTGCTATGACTACGTCAGCAAAGCCAGTGGAAGAGAAAGTTGTCAGCCTATCAATGTATGTCCCCTGTAGGGTGTTCATAAACATATCTGCCATTTCTCTTTCCGACATTGGAGGTTGAACAGCAGCAACTAATTGCCTCCATCTCTGAGCATACTCTCTGAAGCTTTCCCTGGAGGATTGTGACATACCCATTAGAAGAGTTATGTTAGGATCCATGTCTAGATTGTATTGATATTGGAGAATGAAAGCCTCGGCCAAATCTTTCCAGTTTCTGATTGTTGCCCTAGTCAGATGAGAGTACCACTCACGGGATGCCCCAGTCAAACTATCCTCAAAATAAAACATCCATAGCTTTTCATCCATAGTGTAAGCCTTTAATCTTCCCAGGAAAGATTGAAGATGGGTGTGAGGGCAAGATGTTCCATTATATCTTTCAAAGAAGGGAGGTTTGAATTTGTGAGGAATTCTTACTCCCTCCACCAGCCCCATATCCATAACATCAAACCCTAAGGAGTTTTGAGACTCTAGAGATCTCAGCTTTTCTGCTATCTCGTCCAACCGACGATCATAGACTTCATCTCTAGCCCAAACTACAGTGAATTGTTCCTCTTGGGGGTCCTCTTGCAAGGCCCGTCCTCCAGTATTACCTTGGGTATTCCTGATAGCATTAACATCAGGGTTTAGATGAGGCCCAAACTCTGGGGGGGTCAGTACGAGGCTGTACATGATCATTGTTGTTGGTACCCCCTGTACCTGGGTGATTTTCTTCAGGAGTTTGTCGCTCGACCAACTCTCTTAATCTCAGGCTTTGGGCCAACCCAGTCATTACTGCCATGAACTGGTTCATCTGTGCCCTTTGTCGCTCCCTGGATTTCCATCCTGGTACAAACGCGAAAGTGGCGCGGAAAGAGGTTAGAGTCGCCAGCCAGGCACTTTTATCCCGAAGGAATGGGAATGGTAATGCTGTACAAACCAGAAGAAAAGAAAAGGAAGGACACGGGTCCTGCGAACGAAAGAGACTGAGTTCGGGAGTCGGTTACGACCTGGGAAGGTATTAGCACCCCAGATCGTCCGCCGTACCCGACGGAATCCACGCTTGCAAAGAAAATGTTTCAAAGGGCGAAGGAGTGAAAGCCGCTGCAAAAAGAAAATGAACTAGATAAGAAAATAAAAGAAAGAAGGAAAATGTAGGGAAAATAAAAGAGTGTGCTCGAACGGGCCCTACCCCGCTGCCTACATACCTCATCTGGACAATGAGGATCAGAGTCGCCGTAGTTCCCCTAACTAGGGGTGGAAAAGATTACTTGTGTCTTAAGGCTTGAACTGCCTATGTCAATGCTCAGGTGTTGTAGGCTCAGACGACGAGTGCGTTACCATTTTGAAAAGTGACAAGTAGGAGCAAGTTCGCGGACGGAGCGAAGGATATGAGAAAAGAATTCCCGAAGGAGAGACGTTTATTGTTTGTTTGTGTTTTTTAGAAGATTTTATTGGTGTGGCACAAGGAAGTGAACTCAAGCTCTTTTCCATGGAATGTGTACTTGCTACTACATTCCAAGATGGAATAATAGAACAACAACACACAAGCAAGGAGAAGATCCCCAAAACTTGGTTCCAGGGATTAGGGCCTAAGCTCACTAACTCATTGAATTTATTAAGTATTTTTGTAATTTTTGTGAAGAAGTCCTTTTTATGATTTTCTTTGTGAAAGTAGTCTCATAATTAGACTTGTACATCATGCTAGATAGGCTTGTAGTATCCCAAGATGAGAAGACTACAAGTGTTCCATGGAATAAGTCCATACACACAAGGCTACCTCAACCATTATTAAGTGTTTTTTATGGTTTTGGTTTTGAGATGAGAAGAGAAAGAAACAAAAGGATATTAAAGATAAAATCTAATGGGGAAAGTCTAATCCTAAAGTTATCATACAAAAATGGTATCCTAAGGTTAGTGAGGCTTCAACTATCCTAAAGAAGAAGGAGATAAGGAAAGAAGAAGAACTAGAAAAAGAAAGGAGAAGCAGAACACCAACTTACTTCTCTTAGAGAAGGTAAGTTGTTCCCTAAAGGGGGGAGGGAAGAAGATAAGCAAGTGATGGCATAATGCACATCAAACCCTAATGAGAAAGCAAACTGAAAGAAGAAGAGAAAAGAGTTGGAGATGTGGGAATCACATCCACACCTCTCACTTACCAAGGCCCCTGAAATGGTTATAAGCATAAACAAGTAGCAAGACAAAAGCAAGTAAGACCAAATGAGATACCAATGAACAAAAGATCAAGCCAAGACATCACAACAAGAATTGAAACTCCCAAGTGTCAAGATCAAGCATACATCATAGGATGAGAAGTGGATCAAACAACTCAACATAAAGCATTACAAGTCACCAGGACAAACAAAACATTTATGAGATATCACAAAGCATACAAAGTAAACAAACATCATACACTTCAAGACCAGAACCCTAACATGCCAAGAATGTTCCTAAGCAACCCAAAAGATCAAGAAAAGAAACACACAAGCTTAATCATTGTCAACATGAGAAATATATAAGCATAAGAAGTGAAGTGATCATGTACATAAGTGTATAAGCTTCAAAGACAAGTAACACAAACCTCCTCAAGGCACCAACATCATTCAAAGACCAGGGAGATATCCTCATCCTAAAAGATCTCTAAACAACCTAAGGGAGTTGGCACAAGTGCCCTCCTAGCCTAAATACTAAGCATATGACCAAAAAGGTTGCAAAAAGAGAGATTCAAACAAGAAAATTCACATTAAATCATGAGTTCATCGAAAATTTCCAAAAATTGACACAAGGGCACCTCAAACATCTAATATTAACATGCCAAAAGGACAAACTCAAAATCAGAAGCAAGGTAGGTCAAAGGGATGCCTAAACAAGGACTAGGGTTATGAGACTTCACACACAAGTTAAAGACCAAAAATGATCAAGCAAGATTCTAAAAATCAGTATAAAAATCACCAACAAACTACATCTCAATATGAATCCAGTGCAAAAAGAATCAACTCAAAATTCCCAAGGATGATCAAGATATGAAATTCACAAGTCAGCATGTATTAAAAACGAATTAAGAACAATTAATAAAAGCAACAATTATTCCAGCATGGAAAATGCAAATAAAATGAAAAATAAAAATATCAAAAATTAGGGAAAACTCAAAGTAACATCATGAATATTTTTGGAATTTTTATGAACTCCTAACTATTTTAATTAATTAAAAAGCAAACTGAAAATCAAAAAAGAAATAAAATAGAAAACATGGGTCAGGGGTGCATTAAGCAAGGGAAGGCAGTTCAAATCAAATGGGCTCACAAGCATGGGGGCGTAAATAGCAGTAAAAGCCCATTGGGCGCTCAGTCAACAGAATCATAAGTCACACAAAGGAAGGACTCAGATCAAGTCAAGGTCCACACAAGTAAGCAATCTGAAGCTCATGAGCGTGTGTGCATGCTAGCTATTGTGAGGTGGCAAACAAATGGCATTATTCAGAGAATATAAAGTCACGTGAGAGGGAGGTGGATTTTTAATGCGCTGGCAAGTTGTGAAGCATCCAGATCACAGATCCAAGGGTGGAGGAGTCATCTTCTTCATTTTGAATTCAAACCAAAAAACCCAGAATCCGGTGACCGGAGCTAGGGCTCCGGCACCGGAAAATTCATGCCAAGAACAAATGAACACAGAAATGCATCATAATCTCCAGATCAAACAAATCAATCACGCTGAATTCAAAAATGAACTTAGATTTCTCATTAGATCAACACACAAACTGGATCGAAGCAAAACAAAATCATACATCAAACTTTGAATCCACATATTTCACTCAATAATCAACCAAAATCAAATCCAAAGAGTTTAGTGTAACCAACACAACACATAGATCAAAAAGCACACCTAAAAACATACATCTAGATCCAAAAATTCAGTGAGTTACCTGAGCTTGCAGAGCTTGAAATTCAAAAGAAATCCCTCCTGAGGGTGTAGAATTGCTTGTCTGGATCTCCTCTTGGAAAATAAATGCAAGAGGAAGCATGAAAACACCTGGATTTGGAGCTTCGAAGCAAACTACTCTGAACTTCATACTGAGGATTCTCCACTCTAAGCTTCAATCAAGGGCTGCAAAATGATCCTTAGAGTCTTAGGATCAAGAATTCACAAAGATCAGAGGCAATGTGTATGTGTAGAGGGAGATTCGATGAGATTTGCAGTGGTGCAAGAAAGTTGTGATGTGAGAAATGAGAGAGACCTGGAGCTGAAATTTAAGTGCAATGCTTTATATATCATTAGTGTATGCACATGCCTAGGGTTTGTGGATCAGAGAAGGTGTACAATGTGTGATGAGGGCACTTTTGCCAAATTGCCTAAAGAGTGAGAGTGTGCAAACTACTTGTGAGTTTCACCCCTCCTTGCACATGTTGAGATTTTTTCCAGCCCTTGATCCATAAGTGGAAAGATTCTGGCCCTTGGATGATTCTATCATGCTATTCCCATGTTCTTGCAATTTTGCATTTTGTGAAATTCCATGCATGCCATGCACGAATCCTTTAATCTTTCTTGAGCCAAACTTTCTTCATTCCATGTATCATGATATAGTGACCTTATTTTGCCCATAGGTTAGCTTAGAATTGGAGTAGATGAGTTTTTGCAAATTGTAGCAACATGGATTTCATGTAAAACCCTAAAAGCAAGTGAACTTCAAAAGACCATAACTTCCAAACCATGAAGGCTATGAACAATTTCTTGTACTTTCTGAAAATGGGAGACCATACCCTACAAATTTCATTCCCAAGCCAAAATCAAATGAAGTCATCTTCATCATGAAAGAAAGCTTTGAAAATTAGGGCAAAACTTGCCAAAAATGGAAACTTTCATTACAAGCCATGTGCCAAAAATGGAAAGTTCTTCAAAACCCCTTGATTCTTGATCTTTGACTTTGCCAAACCTCTTATAAGACCTTAAGGACATCCCTTGGCTTGAAAAATTGGATTGGAACCCTTGAATTGTCACAGTTGACTTTTCAAATGATCAATTTGACCAATTTCTTCTTATGCAAGCAACTGATGAAATAACTGCCTTCCACAAGGAATTTTCTCACCAAATTTCATCCATATGAACCTCTTATCATATGAAGGACTTTGCCCACATGAAATGGCCAAAGTCATAAAGAAACCCTGCTTGAAAGTGAAACCCTAATTTGGGAACCAATGTGCAGGAGTTTGCCCTAGCTTGGATTCTCTGATGACCTCCCAACCTTCTGGGCTCTTGTAAAGGATCTTGAGCTTGTGAATGTCATGTAGACTATTCATAGGACTTGGACTAGTCTACTTGGCCTCTTGCTATGGCTTGTAAGGCCTCAAATACACCAATAGTTGATCATATGCCCAATGCTAGAGAACATGAGAGAGTTATGCTTTATTTTTCTATGCAAAGATGCCAAGGATATGACATGCTTATGATGATAATGATATGATGATGATGCTAAAAAGAAGAGGGAAACTTTGGGGTGTTACAGCTGCCCCTATTCAAGCAACTGTTAATCTGAAAGTGACGATAGCACGGGCTATCGACCGTTCAAGATAAATTGTGGTTGAATACCAAGAAAACCTGAAATTTGCACTCTGCTGGAGAATGCAGAAATGGGAAATAAACCCAACACTCTGGGTAACTGAAGTGACAGTAAAGCAGACGAGCTTCTTCCAAATTGAATTGTTACCCTGGATAAGAAAACCTGGACACACGAGCCAACTTCAAGTAAACCTGTTACGTCAAGAACTGGACGTACAAGCCCTCTTCATACATTTTGACAAAAATATATGACTTAAGACAGAAGAATCTCCTTCGGATAACCAGTTATGTCAGGATCGGTGATGCACTTAAGTCTGTGGGATAGACATGTATAATCAGGATAGACGAACCCTCCTCATATATTATCCGTGAATATATGGTATAAGACAGACGAGTCTTCTTTGAGCGAACCTGTTACGCCAGGTGCAACATTAGGATTTGACGAACCCTCTTCACAAATCTTGCGTAGATAAGTGGTCTCTGAGACAGACGAACCTCCTTCGGATAAACCTGTTATGCCAGGACCGGTAACCATTTTGACGCTTAATCCCACCGTCAAGATTTCAAACCTCTTCAACACAGACGAGTATTGGATGATCATCAAGAGAGCACAGACGAGTGCCATAAGTCAATGATACAAACAAATATCAGACGATGATCCAAGAAACGCAGACGAGCGCTTCAGGCGATGATACAGACGAATATCAGCCACGGGTACAGACGAATACCAGAAATCCAACACAGACGAGCAATTGGAGTAGCAACACAGACGAGTACCAGAAATCCAACACAGACGAGCAATTGGAGTAGCAATACGGACGAGTACCAGAGTGATTATCAAATCAACACATATCGATATAAGCTAACACAGACGAGTGTGAGGGATGATACAGACGAGTACCCAAACAATGCAACGAGCTTCAAACGGATAACAAACACAGACGAGCATTGGGGAATGCGGACGAGCAACCAGCAAATATCAAACACAAACGAGTGATGGGGCGTGCGTACGAGTAAAAGCAACTATCAAACACCGACGAGTGTTAGGGAGTGCATACGAGCAAAAGCAACTATCAAACACCGACGAGTGCTAGGGGTGCATACGAGCATCAAATAAATGCCTGATTGGCAACGAGAATCACAACTCTGTAGGGGAAAACCAGACCAAGAGGCTTTGACACTTAATCTCTGGTTAAGGGAATGAATTACTGCTGACCAAAAATAAATTGGCGACTTCTCTGGGGAATATTTCAATGATGGGAGTGAAACCCAAACATGAATTCTGTGGGGAAATCGGGCATTCAGCTGCCTGCTGGGCATACTTCACTTGTGGAAAGATAATCCGCTTGGGAAAAACAACTCTTCACACAGCCTTGAAAATCTGTTGGGAATCAATTCCATCTGATTTGTCTCAGCTGGGGGAACACTTTCTGCTTGTGGAAATATAATACCATCTTGCAAAACCTACAACAACAGTATACACATATGTGCCCTGGGGACTTGCATGGTATGATATGTTCATCCATTGTCGCCCGACACTCAAAGGTGGGTTTAAATGTTTCCCTGCATTGTCATTTATTTAGAAAAAATCAACATGTTTCAAATGCAATGTTCCCTTTTTGCCAAAATTCAAGACATTTTTGCAAACAAAGTAAACAAAACACAACACAACTTTTGACTGAATATTCTTTATTGAATGGCCTCCAAATAGGCAAAGTTTTACATCAGGAAGCAACTACCTAGAAAGAGGTATCTACTGTAAAAATGAGAAAAGAAATTATCCTAATGGCAATGTGCACGGCATTCCAATGAGTTTCCTTCTTGCTATGACCATCATGTCTTCAAAACTTTCTGTTCTTGCCTTTGCTTTTTGAAGAAGATGAGGGGATTGATCCCTATCCTTCTGATATTCAAATTACCCGGATCATAGTTGTTCTCTTATTCCCTTGTTTTGCGTGGATCACCCTTTCGGGTTTTCAATCCACCGGGATACCCTTTTTTGCCTGAGCTGTCCGATGTGGCTTTTCAACTCAGCGGGTGTACATTTTTTTTATTTGTTTTCCTTAACTTTTGCCCAGAGCTTTTTATTTTGTTTTTAGCTCGTCGGGATGCCCTTTTCTTGCCTGGACTTTAATTCTGTTTTTGTGTCCAGCGGATCTTTTTATGCGAAGTATTTTTTAACCGCGTCCGAGTTAACAGGAGACTGGAAATCTTCTCCATCCATAGTAGTAAGCATCAATGCCCTACCCGAAAAAACATTCTTCACTATGAATGGGCCTTCGTAGTTTGGGGTCCACTTGCCCCTGTGATATGAACCTGGAGGAACGATCCTCTTGAGCACAAGCTCACCTACCTGATACTCCCGAGTACATACTCGTTGGTCGAATACTCGCTTCATTCTCCTCTAATAAAGCTGACCATGACAGATAGCCGTTAATCTTTTTTCCTCAATTAGACACAACTGATTATATCGAGCATGTACCCATTCAGCCTCATCAAGCTTCACGTCCATCATCACACGCAATGAAGGAATTTCTACCTCAACAGGCAAGACTGCCTCCATGCCATACACCAGCGAGAAAGGAGTTGCCCCAGTTGACGTCCTGACTGACGTTCGATACCCATGCAACGCAAACGGTAACATCTCATGCCAATCCTTATAGGTGACAACCATCTTTTGCACAATCTTCTTAATATTCTTATTCGCTGCTTCCACCGCACCATTCATCTTTGGTCGGTAAGGAGAAGAATTGTGATGCTGAATTTGGAAGTCCCGACACAGTTCTGCCATCATCTTGTTGTTTAAGTTGGAAACATTATCAGTAATGATTCGCTCAGGAACTCCATATCTGCAAATGATGTCTCTCTTCAGAAACCTGGCTACCACCTGGCGAGTGACATTGGCATAAGATGCTGCTTCAACCCATTTGGTGAAGTAATCAATCGCAACCAAGATGAAACGATGACCGTTTGAAGCAGTAGGCTCTATCTTCTCGATCATGTCATTTCCCCACATAGAAAAGGGCCAAGGAGCTGACATGATGTTGAGCGGGCTTGGAGGAACATGCACCTTGTCTGCATAAATCTGGCATTTGTGGCACTTACGGGCGTACGAACAACATTATGCATCCAATGTTAGCCAATAGTACCATGATCTCAACAACTTCTTAGCCATTGCATGTCCTCCTGCATGAGTACCGAAAGATCCCTCATGGACTTCCTGCATTAACAAGTCTGCTTCGTGTCTATCCACGCATATGAGCAAGACCATGTCAAAATTCCTCTTATACAGAACTTCGTCTGTATTCAAGAAGAAGCTAGCGGCAAGTCGTCTCAAGGTCTTCTTGTCATTGGATGATGCCCCAGCTGGGTATTCTTGTTTTTCCAAGAAAATCTTAATATCAGAGTACCAAGGTTTCTCATCAGACACCACGTCTATAGAGAAAGCATAAGCCGGTGCGTCAAGCCGGGAAATGTCAATCCTGGGCACATAGTTCCAACACAAGACTTTGATGGACGAAGAAAGAGTAGCCAATGCATGGGCAAATTAATTCTCATCTCGTGGTATATACTGAAGCTTAACCATTGTGAAGAACGTCAACAGTCTTCTGGCATAATCCCTATAAGGAATTAAGTGTTCTTGATGTGTATACCACTTGCCGGTAATCTGATTGATGATGAGGGCTGAATCTCCGAATATATCGAGGGTCTTAATCCGAAGATTAATAGCCTCCTCTATTCCCATTATGCATGCTTCGTATTCCGCTTCATTGTTGGTGCAACCAAAAGTAATTCTGGCAGCGAAGGGAAAGTGAACACCTTCAAGAGTGATAAGAACAACACCAACTCCACGTCCGTTGATATTGACCGCCCCATCAAACATCAGCTTCCATTTGGATTCAGGGTCTGGCCCCTCCTCCGGAAGTGGTTCCTCGCAATCTTTTGCTTTGAGGTACATGATGTCTTCATCAGGGAAATCAAATTTCATCGGCTGATAGTCCTCTTCAAGTGGATGTTGTGCAAGATAATCTAACAATACACTTCCTTTGATGGCTTTCTGGGAAGTATATTGTATGTCATACTCTGTTAAGATCATCTTCCACCTTGCAACCCTTCCGGTTAACGCTGGTTTCTCGAAAATATACTTGACAGGGTCCGTTTTGGAGATTAGCAATGTGGTGTGGGTCAACATGTCTGTCTCAGTCGGCGAGCAGCCCATGCCAAAGCACAGCAAGTTTTCTCGAGCAGTGAATATCGGGATTCACAGTCGGTAAACATTTTGCTAAGGTAGTAAATAGCATGCTCTTTTCGACCAGATTCGTCATGTTGGCCTAGAACACACCCCATCGACCCCTCTAACACAGTCAAGTACATGATAAGTGGCCGTCCTAGAACTGGAGGCATTAGAATCGGAGGTTCCTGCAAATATTCTTTTATCTTTTCAAAGGCTCTTTGACAATCCTCATTCCACCTGACTGTTTTCTCTTTTCTTAGCAACTTGAAGATCGGCTCGCATGTGGCAGTCAGATGAGATATAAACCGTGAAATGTAGTTCAATCTCCCTAAAAACCCACGCACTTCTTTTTCTGTTTTTGGTGCAAGCATATCTTGTATTGCTTTTACTTTTGTAGGATCCACCTCGATTCCTTTCTGGCTAACAATAAAACCCAACAATTTACCGGAACGCACTCCAAAAGTGCACTTGTTTGGATTCAACCTCAATTTGTACTTTATCAATAGATCAAACAGCTTTTTGAGATTGACCAGATGCTCTTCTTCGTCCCGGGACTTGGCAATCATGTCATCCACATAACACTCAATTTCCTTGTGTATCATGTCGTGGAACAATGTGACCATAGCCCACGGATACATTGCCCCGGTGTTCTTCAATCCAAAGGGCATAACCTTGTAACAGAATGTACCCCACGGGGTAATGAACGTTGTTTTCTCCATGTCTTCCGGTGCCATCTTGATCTGATTATACCCGGAGAAGCCATCCATGAAAGAAAATACCGAGAATTAAGCGGTGTTATCTACCAGCACATCAATGTGAGGTAATGGAAAGTCATCCTTGGGACTTGCTCTGTTTAGATCCCGATAATCAACGCACATCCGAACCTTGTCGTACTTTTTTGGTACAGGCACAATGTTAGCTACCCAAGGTGGGTAACTAGTTACGGCAAGGAATCCGGTATCCCACTACTTATGGACTTCCTCCTTGATCTTCATCGCCATGTCAGGACGAGTTCTTCTCAGCTTTTGTTTTATCGGAGGACAGTCTTCTCTTAGTGGCAGCTTATGCACAACGATGTCAATATCTAGTCCTGGCATATCTTGATACGACCAGGAGAAGATATCCACATATTCACGTAACATACCAATCAAATCCTTCTTTACCCCGGCCTGCAGACTGGCCCCAATATTTATCTCTCTCTTTACGTCTTCAGTCCCAATGTTGATGATCTCTATTTCTTCCTGATGAGGCTAAATGACCCTTTCCTCTTGTTTCAACAACCTGACCAATTCTTCCGGGAGTTCACAGTCTTCCTCAACTCCTTCATCAGCTTGGTAGATAGGATTGTCGAAGTCATGCACGGTCATAGCGGGAACGTTATCACAGGAATCCAAATGATCAACACTGCACGAATGATGTGCTTATTTCAGAATCTGTTCTTTTCAAAAGAGACGCAAATACACAAAACACAGGAAAAGGAAAAACATTGCCATTTTATTTATTGTTCTTTTTTTTGTGAAAAATTTTAAAACGAAAGAAAGAGATCACAATTTTCTTGAAAAAAGTTCTTTATTTCATGGAAAAAGTAAATGCATTAAAAGCATGGTGGCCCTACAAATGGATCCATGCACCTTGGGCAGAATGCAGGATTTGACATGCAGCATGATAAAATGGAAACAAGAAAATTACTTTGACTGCCAAGTAACTTGAACAAAATCTTCACCAGACCAGTTCCGGAGCTCCTCCCCAGGTGCACATGGGTGAATCCAGCTATCCTAGTAGCAGTCATTATCCCCCTCTTCACTTGTTGCACAGATGTTGTTGCGATTGAGCATTCCGGCACTTGTGAAAGTTATGGCCTTACTACCCTGAGGCCGGTTGGACCCACCAGGTTGGTAACCAAGACCGAACTTGTCATCCTTCTTTTCCATCTCTAGCAACTTGCCCCAGCCCTGGGCACTTCCGGATGGGACTACTTCTTTGGCTTGCTTGTAGGAGTAGATATAAGTCTCTTCCTTCTCGTTGTTCTGGACTGCCGGAGACAAAGTACTAACATTGACTGCCTCAAAAGCTTGACACAATGTTTCATGAATCTCCCCGTCCATTTCCACGTACTTGAAAGTCGACAGATGACTTACAAAAATATCCTCTTCTCCACATACAGTGATCACCTGGCCGTCTACCACATACTTCAGCTTCTGATGCAACGTGGAAGTCACTGTGCCTGCAGCATGAATCCAGGGACGTCCCATCAAACAACTATAAGCGGGTTGAATATCCATGACATAGAATGTGCTTAGGAACACTTGAGACCCAATCTTCACAAGTATCTCAACCTCCCCAAACACAGATCTCCGGGACCCATCAAAGGCTTTTACAATCAAATCACTGGGTCGTAAAACAATGCCATCAATATTCAACTTCATCAAGGCCTTCTTAGGGAGCACATTGAGAGAAGAGCCTGTATCAACCAAGATATGTGACAGGACAACACCTTTACACTCCATGGTGATGTGCAGGGCCTTGTTGTGATTGCGACCCTCAGAAGTAAGATCTCTATCCGTGAATCCCAATCCATGGCTAGCATTTACGCTGCCTACCACAGCCTCCAACTGGTTAACAGTTATCTCCTGTAGTACATATGCCATCTGTAACACTTTCAGCAGAGCTTCCCTATGAGCCTGAGAACACATTAACAATGACAGAATAGATATCTTGGACGGAGTTTGATTCAGTTGTTCAACCACCTTATAGTCGCTTTTCTTAATTATCCTCATGAACTCTTCAACTTCTTTTTCAAAAGTGCCTTGACTAGGAGCAGAAGCTGTCACATCTTCAGTTGCTATCTGCTTACCCTTAGCTTTCGCAGCAACCTCAGCCTCGGGATCACCTCTAAGAGCTTGAGGAGCAAATAGACGCCCACTCCTTGTAAATCCACCAACTCCTCCGACATTCACCACAGTCGGGTCAATTGTTACTACTTTATTCTCCACCTTCTGACCGTCTACATACACGTCCGATCCATAGTTCCAGGGAATGGCCTTGTCATCAGTATAAGGGACTGGTCCTGGAATAGTAATGGTGACAAGACTCACTTCTGGAACATAGATAGTCACAGGTTCACTCCGGACAGGAACCTTAGCAGGATCAAAATAAATTGTTATGGTAGACACACAATTTCTTCTATCATCAATCCTATCAAACTGTAACGACCCCTCGTCAATCAAATATTATAGCCCAACCTTCAGATCCCCACAACCATTAACTGAATCCAAACACCCCTCACAGTCATAACCACACCCTGGGAATACTTGCCCTTTCAGCAATCTGTCTTTCACGACCAGCAACGAAGTCTTCACTTCCTCCACATTCATGATCAAGTTTAACCTCTCACCACTATCAACAACATTTATCCTGGCTCCTCCATGATTTGGAATGGGGTTTGATGTAACATTTGGAGGCAGTGCGAAGTTAATCGCCTTTGAGTCAATCAAATCCTGGACCTTATGCTGTAATGCCCTGCACTTCTCTGTTGACTTCCTGGGAGCTCCTGAATGAAATGCGCATCTTGCGTTAGCATCATACCCCACTGGAAGCTCTCCAGGTGGAGGTGGTGCTAATGTACTCAATTGAACCAAGTTCAAATCTAACAACCTTTGAAGTAGTGTCGTGTATGTCATTGGGATGGCTTCAAGCACCCTATTAGCTGGACGAGCTTATCTCGGTTGATATGGTCTCTGCTGATAATTATTGCGTTGTGGTTGTTGTTGTTGTTGTTGATGTTGTGGTTGAGTTTGTTGCACAGGACTTGATGGAATAGTGATAACTGCAACTTGCTCATAGGATCCTCTGTATCCCTAGCCCCGACCTCGGCCGTACACAACATTATTTTCTCCCTCCCTTCTTCTTGGAGGTCCATTAAAAGCTTTTCTCATACCGCTTGAGCTACCTGCCCTAGTGTCTTGAATTTTCCCCATCTTTAGAAGAGTTTCAACCCTCTCTCCCGCTATTACAATGTCATTAAACTTTGTTGCTGAACAAGATGCCAGCCTCTCAATAAACACACCTTGTAGTGTTCCCATGAACATGTCCGCCATTTCATTTTCCAACAAGGGAGGTTGCACTCTAGTAGCAAGTTGATGCCACCTCTGAGCGTACTCCTTGAACCCTTCTTTAGCATTCTGAGACATGGTCTGTAACTGGGTACGATTTGGAGCCATATCCAAATTATACTGATACTGTTTCACAAAGGCCTCAGCTAAATCCTTCCAGCTTTGAATATTGACCCTGCTCAGCTTCATGTACCACTCCAAGGAGGCTCCCACAAGGCTATCCTGGAAGTAATACATCCACAGCTTCTCATCGTCCGTATGTGCAGCAATTCTTCCTACAAAAGACTGGAGGTGAGTTTTCGGGCACGTCGTGCCATTGTACTTATCAAAAGTAGGAACCTTGAACTTGTAGGGAATTCTAACCCATGGCACCAAGCCCAAGTCAGTGATATCAAACCCCAGAGAACTCTGAGATTGAATGGCACAAATTTGCTCAACCATCTCTTCGAACCTTTTGTTCATGTCAATTCCTTGGCCTTCTGCCTCGTCTAGCAAAGTGAATTGTTCATCCTGCCCATCCATCTGCACGTTATTCACTCCATCATTGACAATAGTAACCCCTGGTTGCACCACAGGGATTTCTACGTGACGGGCGCCAGCCCCATTGCGATTACCTCCATTTGTTGTCCCATTATTCCTGACTTGATTGTTTTCCACCATTTCGCGCAGACGCTCTTGAGTTTGACCCATCCCAGCCATGAGGGTCATGAAATTATACATTCTTGTCCTTAGGTCAGCCAGATCCGCTTGCATCTGATCCATTACTCTCTCTCTGTTTACTTTCGTAGGGTATCTGTGCACCGTTGGCTATTCCCGAACCTTCCTGGAAGTTATAGTGCCTGAAATGACATAAACGTTAGAAAACTGATGAACTACCTGCAAAACAACAAACCCGTTATATGCATGCAATGTAACTATTCATGTTTCCAGGTTCAGGCATTAATATGCTCCCAGTTCTGGCTTTTTTGACAAAAATGCTCCAGATAGCCCTTTTTTAGCATTAGTTTTCAAACTCTCCTTTTCAAGAGTGTTCAGATCCTAGAAGCCTCGAACAAACAAGCTTTGCGTACTCAGAAATGGTAACTGGAATTTAGTATGGCATAACATGGATAACCCACTAGCAGCAAAATTTAGAACACAAACAAATTCCCCGGAGGGTTACAAGTCAATACATGAACAAAAAGATAAAGCAAGACTCCTACAACAAGCCTGTAGGTAGTCTGGATAAATAACAATGGATTAAAATTCTAGGCTAAAGGAGGACTCAGGTTCTTCTTCTACATCTATCACCTTTGTCCGGTTCTTCTTCACGCCTGCTCTCAGCTTAAGCTCTGCAATCTCCTTCATTGCCTCCTCCAAGGCTATCTGGTTTTGTACCAATTGTTAAGTCTTTTCCCTTCGTATTTTGTGAACTTGTTCTACTTCTTCTTTCTTGAAGGCCATATGTACCTCGAAGAACTCTTCCTTTTCTTTGTGCTTCTTCTGATCCTATTCCCTTTGGCCCTGTAACCAAGCAATGGACTGACGAGCTTCTTTAAGAGTCTTCAAAGTCTTCTTACGCTCCGCTTCTCTTTTTGATTCCATTAGACCCAGTCTCTGAAAATGAGATTCTCTCCCAGCAAACTCCTTTTCCTTAGTTTCTAAGGCGACCTGCATCCTCTGTAGCTTTTCCTCCACTTCATTCTTAGTACGATTGGCAAGGTGGTACAGGTTAACCATTTCAGCATTATCTACCCGGACCTCGTGCAACTGAGCTTCCAACTTCTTATAATCTTCAAGAGGAACAGTGTTCTGACATGGCACTTCTTTGGGATACAAGGGAGCTTCCATTAAAAACGGCATGAGCAATTCCTCTACACGCTTCTATAATCATGTAGAAAAAGGAGGATATGTCTTGGGATCCACCCTTCCAAAATCCTTCTTACCTTTCTTCACCCTGTGAGCCCAAGCCTGAGATGCCTGTATGACTAACTCTTTGTTTCCCTCCATAGGAAATTTCAAAGACTTAGTTATTTCTTCAATACTTGGTGAATTCCTCAGAGGATAGCCAAATTGTTTCCTGGCTAACACTGGATTGTAACTGATCACCCCTTTTCTCCCTAGCAAGGGCACATTAGCAAAACTCCCACAACTAACAAGTAACTCCTTTCCTAACAAATCCCTGTTATAACCCCAAGCTATATCCTCAGAAATTAGTCCCATTAGTCTCCTAGACCACCTCCATTCTTCTCTCATTTCTTTGAAAGGACCTGGCTTTGGTAATTGCTTAGCAAACCAATCGGCAAACAAAGGAGCACAACAACTCACCGGTCCACCTCTGCCTTTCTCATTCCGGTAATGAACATTATAATAGAAATCTCCCAACAAGGTTGGTATAGGGTTACCTTTAGCAAAAATGGAGATCACCTTCAAACTTACAAACTCCTTTTCTCCCAGGAAAAGACTAGATCCATATACCATCAGGGCCACCACATCACCAAAATCTCCCCACTCTCTCTCTTTGGCATACCCTTCAGCTTCTGGTATAAGCACATCCCAGGGAAGTCCTCTGCCCTTACTAACCTGTAAAGCTTTCTTGACCTTAGCAGCTGGTATACGACAGACTCTAGATATGTCTTCTTCCTTGAGAACTATCTCTGATCCATAGTAAGGCAAAGTATCTCTGACAGGAATACCCAAAATACTAGCAATCTCCTCCAAGGTAGGAGCCAAAATATAATCTGGAAATACAAAACACCGCAGCAGGGGGTCATAGAACTGAAGCAAAGTGTGCAAGCTATCCTTCTGGTATGTAGTAGGTTTATCCACATACTTCAAAATCTGACCATACCTCTTTCTGAAGTTTCCTAAAACTTGATCATTCATTCGCCCTGGTAGTCTCTGAACACTCTTGACTTCTGGCTGAAGGAAAGTGTAATGGACATTTCTCTTTCTTGTAATATTTTTAACTTCTGCCATCTGGAAAACTTACAATTACCAGAACTGGGTGCTAAACTGTAAACAAAAACCTGAAAATGGAAACACAAATAGTTAATGCGAGTATGATGTGATGCAAATGCAATGCAGGCATATGATCAATCTGGAACCATCTGGATACTGGATATTATGGCCCCAAGTGACTGAAAACCAAGATTCTCTGAACCATAACCCTCTGACAGGAACCCTCAAAACCAAAGATCAAGAAATCCAGAATCATAGTAACCAAATCACAACAGAGAGCATACTGATAATGAGGATATGTAGGAGTCAAGGGTTCCTGCAAACCTGTAAATCCCTCCCAATCTCACGGGTGTGCTCTGGGTCAAACATCACGAACTCTCAAAGCCGAATAGAAATAATACATTCACCATTTCCAAGAAATGGATCATGACCAAATCAGGGAATCGGTTTGGCATTATGTACTACTCAGGGAGACCTTAGCGTGAGTCCGAGAAAACAAGGTCATCCTATGTGAGTTCTAGGTGGGCCCTCGGGTGTGAATGGGTTTGCCACATAATGTGGTCTGCCACTGTCACCACTAGAGAGGGATGTTTCCACAAGGTTCTCAATGATCGGTCCCCAGCTGCACATAACTATCAAGGTTATGAAATGAAAGAGGAAGATCCCCAAATCAAGAAATTTCCAAGACGGTCGCAAATCTGGGCGTGGAACTCACTACTACCCCCATGACAAGATCTCATGAGGCCAAAATGGAACCACTCTAAGTCCTAAGGTGCACTCGAGCCTTGGTAATGAGCTCATCTCACAGTAACAGTATCACCCAAGTCCCACCAAACAGAAAAAAAATCCAGTCCAGTACATATATGATGCATGAAAATAAATACTAAAAACTGTAAATAAAGTTGTAAATAAAACTGTAAATAAACAACAGTAAAATATACAGGCAACAACAAACAATCAACACCCAAAGAAACAGAAACACACAAGCGCTAGGAGAGACTCTCAAGGGAACCAGAGATACTCTGGTTAAGAGATCCCCAGCAGAGTCGCCAGCTGTCGCTCCCTGGATTTCCATCCTGGTACAAACGCGAAAGTGGCGCAGAAAGAGGTTAGAGTCGCCAGCCAAGCACTTTTATCCCAAAGGAACGAGAATGGTAATGCTGCACAAACCAGAAGAAAAGAAAAGGAAGGACACGGGTCCTGTGAACCAAAGAGACTGAGTTCGGGAGTCGGTTACAACCTGGGAAGGTATTAGCACCCCAGATCGTCCGCCGTACCCGACGGGATCCACGCTTGCAAACAAAATGTTTCAAAGGGTGAAGGAATGAAAGCCACTACAAAAAGAAAATGAACTAGATAAGAAAATAAAAGAAAGAGGGAAAATGTAGGGAAAATAAAAGAGTATGCTCGAACGGGCCCTACACAGCTGCCTACGTACCTCATCTGGACAATGAGGATCAGAGTCGTCGTAGTTCCCCTAACTAGGGGTGGAAAAGATTGCTTGTGTCTTAAGGCTTGAACTACCTATGTCAATGCTCAGGTGTTGCAGGCTCGGAAGACAAGTGCGTTACCGTCTTGCAAAGTGACAAGTAGGAGCAAGTTCGCGGACGAAGCGAAGGAGATGAGAAAAGAATTCCCGAAGGAGAGACGCTTATTGTTTGTTTGTGTTTTTTAGAAGCTTTTATTGGTGTGGAACAAGGAAGTGAACTCAAGCTCTTTTCCATGGAATGTGTACTTGCTACTACATTCCAAGATAGAATAATAGAACAAGAACACACAAGCAAGGAGAAGATCCCCAAAACTTGGTTCCAGAGATTAGGGCCTAAGCTCACTAACTCATTGAATTTATTAAGTGTTTTTGTAATTTTTGTGAAGAAGTCCTTTTTATGATTTTCTTTGTGAAAGTAGTCTCATGATTAGACTTGTACATCATGCTAGACAGGCTTGTACTATCCCAAGATGGGAAGACTACAAGTGTTCCACGGAATAAGTCCATACACACAAGGCTACCTCAACCATTATTAAGTGTTTTTTATGGTTTTGGTTTTGAGATGAGAAGAGAAAGAAACAAAAGGATATTAAAGATAAAATCTAATGGGGAAAGTCTAATCCTAAAGTTATCATACAAAAATGGTATCCTAAGGTTAGTGAGGCTTCAACTATCCTAAAGAAGAAGGAGATAAGGAAAGAAGAAGAACTAGAAAAAGAAAGGAGAAGCAGAACACCAACTTACTTCTCTTAGAGAAGGTAAGTTGTTCCCTAAAGGGGGAAGGGAAGAAGATAAGCAAGTGATGGCATAAGGCACATCAAACACTAATGAGAAAGCAAACTGAAAGAAGAAGAGAAAAGAGTTGGAGATGTGGGAATCTCATCCACACCTCTCACTTACCAAGGCCCCTGAAATGGTTATAAGCATAAACAAGTAGCAAGACAAAAGCAAGTAAGACCAAATGAGATACCAATGAACAAAAGATCAAGCCAAGACATCACAACCAGAATTGAAACTCCCAAGTGTCAAGATCAAGCATACATCATAGGATGAGAAGTGGATCAAACAACTCAACATAAAGCATTGCAAGTCACCAGGACAAACAAAACATTTATGAGATATCACAAAGCATAGATAGTAAACAAACATCATACACTTCAAGACCAGAACCCTAACATGCCAAGAATGTTACTAAGCAAACCAAAAGATCAAGAAAAGAAACACACAAGCTTAATCATTGTCAACATGAGAAACATATAAGCATAAGAAGTGAAGTGATCATGTACATAAGTGTATAAGCTTCAAAGACAAGTAACACAAACCTCCTTAAGGAACCAACATCATTCAAAGACCAGGGAGATATCGTCATCCTAAAAGAATTCTAAACAACCTAAGGGAGTTGGCACAAGTGCCCTCCTAGCCTAAAGACTAAGCATATGACCAAAAAGGATGCAAAAAGAGAGAGGAAAACAAGAAAATTCACATTAAATCAAGAGTTCATCCAAAAATTCCACAAATTGACACAAGGGTTCCTCAAACATCTAATATTAACATGCCAAATGGACAAACTCAAAATCAGAAGCAAGGTAGGTCAAAGGGATGCCTAAACATGGACTAGGGTTATGAGACTTCACACACATGTTAAAAACCAAAAATGATCAAGAATGCTTCTAAAAATCAGTATAAAAATCACCAACAAACTACATCTCAATATGAATCTAGTTCAAAAAGAATCAACTCAAAATTACCAAGGATGATCAAGATATGAAATTCACAAGTCAACATGTATTAAAAATGAATTAAGAACAATTAATAAAAGCAACAATTAATTCCAGCGTAGAAAATGAAAATAAAATGAAAAATAAAAATATCAAAAATTAGGGAAAACTCAAAGTAACATTCATGAATATTTTTGGAATTCTTATGAACTCCTAACTATTTAAATAATTAAAAAGCAAACTGAAAATAAAAAAAGAAATAAAATAGAAAACATGGGCCAGGGGTGCATTAAGCAAGGGAAGGCAGTTCAAATCAAATGGGCTCACAAGCATGGGGGCGTAAATAGCAGTAAAAGCCCACTGGGCGCTCAGTCAACAGAATCATAAGTCACACAAAGGAAGGGCTCAGATCAAGTCAAGGTCCACACAAGTAAGCAATCTGAAGCTCATGAGCGTGTGTGCATGCTAGCTATTGTGAGGTGGCAAATAAATGGCATTATTCAGAGAATATAAAGTCACGTGAGAGGGAGGTGGATTTTTAATACGCTGGCAAGTTGTGAAGCGTCCAGATCACAGATCCAAGGGTAGAGGAGTCATCTTTTTCATTTTGAATTCAAACCAAAAAACCCAGAATCCGGTGACCGGAGCTAGGGCTCCGGCACCGGAAAATTCATGCCAAGAACAAATGAACCCAGAAATGCATCATAATCTCCAGATCAAACAAATCAATCACGCTGAATTCAAAAATGAACTTAGATTTCTCATTAGATCAACACACAAACCAGATCGAAGCAAAACAAAATCATACATCAAAATTTGAATCCACATATTTCACTCAATAATCAACCAAAATCAAATCCAAAGAGTTCAGTGTAACCAGCACAACATATAGATCAAAAAGCACACCTAAAAACATACATCTAGATCCACGAATTCAGTGAGTTACCTGAGCTTGCAGAGCTTGAAATTCAAAAGAAATCCCTCCTGAGGGTGTAGAATTGCTTGTCTGGATCTCCTCTTGAAAACACCTAAGCTTTAAAGCAAACTGCTCTGAACTTCACACTGAGGATTCTCCACTCTAAGCTTCAATCAAGGGCTGCAAAATGATCCTTAGAGTCTTAGGATCAAGAATTCACAAAGATCAGAGGCAATGTGTATGTGTAGAGGGAGATTCGATGAGATTTGCAGTGGTGCAAGAAAGTTGTGATGTGAGAAATGAGAGAGACCTGGAGCTGAAATTTATGTGCAATGCTTTATATATAATCAGTGTATGCACATGCCTATGGTTTGTGGATCAGAGAAGGTGTACAATGTGTGATGAGGGCACTTTTGCCAAATTGCCTAAAGAGTGAGAGTGTGCAAACTACTTGTGCATTTCACCCTCCTTGCACATGTTGAGATCTTTTCCAGCCCTTGATCCATAAGTGGAAAGATTCTGGCCCTTGGATGATTCTATCATGTTATTCCCATGTTCTTGCAATTTTGCATTTTGTGAAATTCCATGCATGCCATGCACGAATCCTTTGATCTTTCTTGAGCCAAACTTTCTTCATGCCATGTATCATGATATAGTGACCTTATTTTGCCCATAGGATATCTTAGAATTGGAGTAGATGAGTTTTTGCAAATGGTAGCAACATGGATTTCATGTAAAACCCTAAAAGCAAGTGAACTTCAAAAGACCATAACTTACAAACCATGAAGGCTATGAACAATTTCTTGTAATTTCTGAAAATGGGAGACCATACCCTACAACTTTCATGCCCATGCCAAAATCAAATGAAGCCATCTTCATCATGAAAGGAAGCTTTGAAAATTAGGGCAAAACTTGCCAAAAATGAAAACTTTCATTACAAGCCATGTGCCAAAAATGGAAAGTTCTTCAAAACCCCTTGATTCTTGATCTTTGACTTTGCCAAACCTCTTAAGACCTTAAGGACATCCCTTGGCTTGAAAAATGGGATTGGAACCCTTGAATTGTCACAGTTGACTTTTCAAATGATTAGTTTGACCAATTTCTTCTTATGCAAGCAACTGATGAAATAACTGCCTTCCACAAGGAATTTTCTCACCAAATTTCATCCATAGGAACCTATTATCATATGAAGGACTTTGCCCACATGAAATGGCCAAAGTCACAAATAAACCCTACTTGAAAGTGAAACCCTAATTTGGGAACCAATGTGCAGGAGTTTGCCCTAGCTCGGATTCTCTGATGACCTCCCAACCTTCTGGGCTCTTGTAAAGGATCTTGAGCTTGTGAATGTCATGTAGACTCTTCATGGGACTTGGACTAGTCTACTTGGCCTCTTGCTATGGCTTGTAAGGCCTTAAATACACCAATAGTTGATCATATGCCCAATGCTAGAACATGAGAGAGTTATGCTTTATTTTTCTATGCAAAGATGCCAAGGATATGACATGCTTATGATGATTATGATATGATGATGATGCTAAAAAGAAGAGGGCAAATTTAGGGTGTTACACTTTGGTTATCAATCAGGTTAACGGAAAATGGCTGGTTCATCAACCATGTCTGATCCCCTACAGGGACTACATCAAGAGGTTGTTGACATTTTTCACAAAGGTCAAGCCACATTATGTACCTCGGGACAAGAATCAATTTTTTGATGCTCTAGCAACCCTATCATCCATGATTAAGGTTCACCAAGAGAACTATGTGCCCAAAATCGAGGTGTCCCGTCTTGATAGGCTTGCATATGTGTTTGTAGTTGATGGTGTTAACGATGACAAACCTTGGTACTACGATATCAAACGATTCCTGAAATCTCAAGAGTACCCAGCAGGGGCATCCAGCAAAGATAAAAAGACCCTTAGGAGGTTGGCAGGCGGGTTCTTCTTAAATCAGGATGATGTGCTTTATAAAAGGAACTTCGACATGGTCTTGCTTAGATGCGTAGATAGACACGAAGAAGACGTGTTAATGCAAGAAGTTCACGAGGAATCCTTCGGTACCCATGCTGGAGGACATGCCATGACAAAGAAACTTTTAAGATCATGGTATTATTGGATCACCATGGAATCCAATTGCTGCAAATACTCCCGCAAATGCCATAAGCGTCAAATTTATGCTGACAATGTGCGTATGCCTCCTAATCCATTGAGCGTCATGTCTTCGCCTTGGCCCTTCTCCATGTGGGGTATCAATATGATTGGAAAGATCGAGCCTACCACTTCCAACGGTCACCGTTTTATCCTGTTTTCCATTGATTACTTCACCAAGTGGGTAGAAGCGGCATCCTATGCTAATGTCACTAAACAAGTGGTAGCTCGATTCATAAAGAGGGATATCATTTGTCGATATGGAATACCCGAAAGAATCATTATTGATAATGGTTCTAATCTCAATAACAAGATGATGGCAGATCTGTGTTGGGATTTCAAAATCGAACATCATAACTCATCTCCATATCGCCCGAAGATTTATGGCATCGTCGAGGAGGCTAACAAAAACATCAAGACGATATTACAAAATATGGTTGTGACATACAAAGATTGGCATGAGATGTTTCCGTTTGTGTTACATGGATACCAAACATTTGTGCGCACCTTAACAGGGGCAACCCCATTCTCGCTTGTGTATGGTATGGAGGCACTCCTACCAATGGAAGTTGAGATTCCTTCTTTAAGGATAATGATGGATGTTAAGCTTGACAAAGCCGAATGGCTCTAATACATATTCAATCAGTTGAGCCTCATTGAAGAGAAACGATTATCAATTGTATGCCATGGACAGTTGTATCAAAGACGAATGAAGCGGGCGTTCGACCAGAAGGTCCGACCTTAACGCTACATACCCGGCGACTTAGTGCTGAAAAGGATCTTTCCTCCTCTAACAGATCACAGAGGCAAGTAGTCACATAACTATGAAGGTTCATTCGTGGTTAAAAAGGTTTACTCGGGCGGAGCCTTAATGTTAACCACCATGGATGGAGAATATTTCTTATCCCCTGTCAACACAGACGCAGTTAAAAAATACTTCATATAGAAAGACCCGCTAGACAAAACCAGAATAAAAGTCCAAGCAAAAAAAAGGAATCCCGAAGAGCCAAAAACGGAATAAAAGGCTTGGTCAAACGTTAGGGAAATAAACGAAAAAAAGTACACCCGCTGAGCTGAAAAGCCACATTGGACAGCTCAGGCAAAAAAAGGTATCCCGGTGGATTGAAAACCCGAAAGGGCGATCCATGCAAAAGAGGGATTAAAAAGAACAACTGCAATCTGAGAGATCTGTGATTCGTCACCTGCAATCAGGAGTAATCTGAGGGTTAAGAATCATTCCAATCACCTTCCTCAAAAAGCGAAGTATGCGGAAAGTCTTGAAGACATATGGGTCATAGCTCGATCGGAGCTTGATGAGATCTGATTTTCACATTGCCATTAGGATAATTTATTTTCCTTTTTGTGCAATTTCCTCTTCCTAGGGATTGCTTCTTGATGTAATGCCTATTCATGGCCATTCTTTTCAATCAATAAAAGTGAAGTTTCATTCAAACTTGCTCCCATGTGTTTTTGTATTTCATATACTATTGATTGATTGCAAAAATGTCCAATAAATTTGTGATAAATATTCCATATTGAATACATGGATGCTTTGCAATACATGCATAAGAGTAAAAACACTTAACATGAATCTGATTTGTGTAGTAACAAGGATGGTGATTCAGACCACGAACCTGGGGCGCACAGGCCAAACTAAATCTCTCTTTTGCAGATACTATCAGTTGTGTTCTCTAACATGCAGGTATGGGTGATAGACAAAGTCATTGCTAGTACAAGGCATCATGAAGTTTTTCCTCAGCATATCATTGAGCATGATTCCTCAATAGGTCTCATCAGACCACTTCTTCTCCAGCAGAGCAGCAAGAAAAAAGTTTGATACTTCCCGAGCAAAAGGGTATCACCTTTTCTCATCCCCAACACGAAAAGATGTATCTCTCATCCCCAACATGAGACGTTTATTACCTCTCATTCCCAGCGGGAGACGGTTAAAACTTTTATCTTCAGCAGGGAGTGTTCTCTTTGATGTTTTCCATCATCCCCAGAAGAGTCGGAAATTGAAATCTTCCCCAGCGAAGTAACAGAAGGATGGTCTTCACCCCAAGCATAAAGTTTTCCTTCAATGACGGGGTATCCCCCACCAGGGTCTTCTTATCCCTAGAAGTACATGAAGATTCATTATTCCCTAGCAGTGGGGAAGATAATGAGAAGTCAGACAGTTTCCTTTCTTGCATAACATTTTTTGTAGCCTTCCCCAAATAAAGTCCAATCTGTATTGGCATGTCTTCCCCAAACAGAGAACTTTGTACCTGAGAGATTCCCCAATAGAATATTTCCTCAATAGAGAGTATCAACAAATCATTTTCCCCCAGCCGAGTCAGAAGGTTATTTTTTCCCAACGGAGTTCTACGGGTGGCGTACCTCCAGATCAAGATCTTCCCCATTAGGATCATAGTTCTCCAATTTCAAAGTCCAATTTATTTTTTGCAATGGTGGCAGTTCAGAGCCAATGTATCATTAATACTATCCCCCGCAAAGTTGCTCTTCCCCACAGGGATTCATTACATTAATGCAGTGATCATCTCTTCCCCAGTGAAGCTACCGCAAATGCCTGGTATCTCCTCATCAGGAGATCCCCTTACATTAACATATAGTAATCATCATTGCATTTTCATCTAGTAATCATCATTACATTTGCATCTTCAAAAATCATAGCATTTCCATCATTATGGAGGATTACACCATAGAAAAATTCAAACATATGCATACAAAGCATAAGCAAATTTTCGTACCTTACACAGAAACCCGAAACATTGTTTCTTCAATCAGACTGAAGTATCCCCACGGAGAACGATAAGTTCATTCTGCAACATTGTTACCCTAGCCTATCAGTGTCTCATTTCTGTTGAGTTGTCATCTAAGTATGATGAGCTTGTTCCTTTCGATTTTGTCTGAGGTTAGTTTTGTATTTTGAATTATCATCTGAGGATGGTTTTCTCTCGCGTTTCCATTCGAGGATGGTTTCGTGTTAGATCCGAGGATCTTTTGTGAGTTCTCATTCGAGGATGGCAGTCTCTTCTTCAAGTCCTTCTGAGTTTGGTCTTGTTGTTGGATATCATTCGAGGATGGTAGACCATTTGGAGTCTACCGATTGAGGTTAGTATGTCTCTTTTCTAAAGTTTGTCTGAGGTCAGTCTTTGTTGTTTCTGGTTATCGACTGAGGTTGATATACCATTGTGTTTCCATTCGAGGATAATTTCATGTTAGATCTGAAGATCTTTTATAAGTTGTTATTCGAGGATGACATTATCTTCTTCAAGTCCTTCTGAGGTTGGTCTTGTTGTTATGGCTATCATTCGAGAATGTTAGACCATTTGGAGTATATTGATTGAGGTTAATATGTCTCTTTTGCAAAGTCTGTCTGAGGCCAGTCTTTGTTGTTTTTGGTTATCGACTGAGGCCAGTATACCATTGCGTTTCCATTCGAGGATGGTTTCGTGTTAGATCCGATGATCTTTTGTGAGTTGTCATTCGAGGATGGCATTCTCTTCTTCAAGTCCTTCTGAGGTTGGTCTTGTTGTTGTGGCTATCATTCGAGGATGGTAGACCATTTGGAGTATATTGATTGAGGTCAGCATGTCTCTTTTGCAAAGTCTGTCCGAGGCCAGTCTTTATTGTTTCTGAAGACATCGGAACCAGGACGTCCACTTGGTCTTTTGCTAAAAAGATAACATGGCAAGCAAGAAACAACATCTTCTAAAGGTGAATATTCTAACCATGAAGGAAAAAGGCTAAACCAAGTGTGTTGAAAATGTCTTTGATGGTCTCCTTTACCATACAATGAATATTGATCTAAATTCATTTGATATGGACCCCGTTTTAAATAAGCTCTTCGTATTTCATCCATTTGATTTACATGATATTCCCACATTGAATGCATTTTCCAGGATCACGTTCTAAAGAATTCTCAATGTCATTCGAACAAACTCTATTAGCATTTTCTTCAATTCTTGGATTTTCAATAACTCTTTGAGGTTCAGACATATGTGTTAAATTCTTTCATCTCTTTCTTTCCTCTTGTAAAATGAATCAATTTTTCTACTCTTCATTATCACTTTTGTGTTGTATAATCAATTAAATAAATTAAAACAACACAATAAAATTCTAACATAATTCAATTTTCCAAATATTAATAAGTTAGTAACTTAGTAATGAATTAGTAACAAAACTCCATAATTTAGTAAAATAACATCCTAAGAAGCACGTGAATACCCGTATAACGCTAATTATATAATAAAAACAATTTTTATTTTGAATCTATTTCAGTATGAATAGTTTAATAAAATAAAAATACTATTATTTCCAAAACCACAAACACACATAATTCCTAGAGAAAATGTACAATCAATGGCGAAAACAAGAATTATAAACTAATAGAAATTTATAAACTAATAATAAAATAAAATTTAAATTAATCATAATGGAAACAAGAATTAATTTTAGATATTGTGTGGATTTGGAGCAATTTATTTTGAAATAGATTAAAAAGATCAAGATGAACGAAACAAACTCACGACGGTCTCCGGTGGCAGCGTTGGTGGTTGGCCGAACGATTCTCGTACCGATACAGACGATGTAGTGGTGTGAGTTTCTTAGAATTTGTTTTTCTGAAACATGAATTGAACAAGAAAGAGAGACCAAATCTTTTGGAATGAGATAAATTAGGGTTAGTAAGGGAGTGATAATGTTGTTAGTTTATTATTATTATTTGATTAGTAGGGGAGTGGTAAAGTTTTTTTTTTTTTTATTATTAAAGGTAATTTAGTATTTTCAATATATGAAGAAAATAATTTTAAAAAAAAGTTCGGGATGGTCGTGCCCCCTGTCTCTACTATGTACCGCCATTGTCTCTGAGAATTGATTTTAGGACCCTTCAAACTCAGGACCTCAAGGAGAGCAAACCTTTGAGACCCAAATACCCTCCCACTATGCCAACTCTCTCGGGTTAAAAACTTTGAATATAAATATGAGAAAATGAGAAATATAAATATAAATATAAAAGTATGAGGAATAAAAGTATGAGGAAGAAACTTTGAATATAAATTAGTTATTAGATATTCATAGATATTCTTAAAAAACTTTAAATATCTAAGAAACTTTTTTTTTTTGATAAATAAAAATAACTAAGAAACTTCGAAGGATAAGAAACTATAAAAGTATGGCATATTCTCTAAGAAAGTACATTGTTATGATCCTCTAAGATACACTATCATCTCTTAAAAATGTGAGAAAATAATCTTATCATTAATTTTTTTATATATAAGGTGAATTATTCTCTAAAAAGAGTGAATAATTTTTACAAATGATCCTCTTATCTCGATAAATCTAAAAAACTCCATACTATCTTATGCTGCATAGAATCTTCGGTGTTTGTTTTTAGAGTTATTGGGGTTTGTTTTTGCATTTTTATTATTGGAGATTGTATTTTCACATTTTGCATGTAATTTTTGTTCTGTGTTTTTTCAACTATATTATTTGAATAAAATTTAGATATATACAACCGAACTGAAATCCTATTGGTCAGTTTTATAAACCGCACGGTCGATAGCCAATGGCGCGGGAAAACTGATAAAAAAAGAAAACAGTGCAGTACGAAAACTCACCGCCACATCGAACGCGTGGCTTTTCACCATCAGAAATTTCTCGAACCAACTAGAGCACACTGGAGGAAACCAAAAACCTCTACCGTCCAAATAACAAATCCAACGGTTCAAAAACTACCATACCGAACATTCCAGACATCAAACAACTCCTATATTAACACACTTTCATCAATGCAAACTCATATCAGTTTCAAAGAAATAATTTCAAAGAAAAAGCACTTTTATTTTAATTCATTTTCTTCTCTACTTGTTCTCACAACACAAACGTGATTTTGTAAGAGTATATGGCTGGAAAAGGTGAAGGTCCTGCAATCGGAATCGATTTAGGAACAACTTATTCTTGTGTTGGCGTTTGGCAACATGATCGCGTTGAGATCATAGCAAATGACCAGGGTAACAGAACTACTCCTTCTTACGTTGCGTTCACTGATACAGAACGCTTGATCGGTGATGCTGCCAAGAACCAAGTTGCTATGAACCCTACCAACACTGTTTTTGGTAAGTACTTCAAATTCACCTCGTAAACCTTGATTTTCTACTGTTAATAGATTTTGCATGGTGATGATGCTAATGGTTGGTTTGAATTGTTTCTTTTTAAGATGCTAAGCGGTTAATTGGAAGACGATTTAGCGATGTTTCCGTACAGAGTGACATGAAGTTGTGGCCATTTAAGGTGATTCCTGGCCCTGGTGACAAGCCAATGATTGTGGTGAACTATAAAGCTGAAGAGAAACAGTTTTCTGCTGAAGAGATATCTTCCATGGTTCTTATGAAGATGAAGGAGATTGCAGAGGCTTATCTCGGTACAACGATTAAGAATGCTGTTGTTACCGTGCCTGCGTATTTCAATGATTCACAGCGTCAGGCTACGAAAGATGCTGGTGTGATTTCGGGGTTAAATGTGATGAGGATTATTAATGAGCCTACTGCGGCTGCTATTGCTTATGGACTCGATAAGAAAGCTACAAGCACCGGTGAGAAGAATGTTCTTATTTTTGATCTTGGTGGTGGAACTTTTGATGTTTCACTTCTTACTATTGAGGAGGGGATTTTTGAGGTGAAAGCTACTGCTGGTGATACGCATTTGGGAGGTGAGGATTTTGATAACAGAATGGTGAACCATTTTGTTCAGGAGTTTAAGAGGAAAAATAAGAAGGATATTAGTGGAAACCCTAGGGCTCTTAGGAGGTTAAGAACTGCTTGTGAGAGGGCTAAGAGGACACTTTCCTCTACAGCTCAAACCACAATTGAAATTGATTCGTTGTTTGAGGGTATTGACTTTTACACTACTATTACCCGTGCTCGATTTGAAGAGCTTAACATGGATCTGTTTAGGAAGTGTATGGAGCCTGTAGAGAAGTGTTTGAGGGATGCTAAGATGGATAAGAACACTGTCCATGATGTTGTTCTTGTTGGAGGATCTACTAGGATTCCTAAAGTTCAACAGCTTTTGCAAGATTTCTTCAATGGGAAGGAGCTTTGCAAGAGCATCAACCCGGATGAGGCTGTGGCTTATGGTGCTGCTGTTCAAGCTGCTATTTTGAGCGGTGAAGGGAATGAGAAAGTGCAGGATCTGTTGTTGCTTGATGTTACCCCTCTTTCGCTTGGTTTGGAAACTGCAGGAGGGGTTATGACTGTGTTGATTCCGAGGAACACAACAATTCCTACAAAGAAAGAGCAAGTGTTTTCGACTTATTCGGATAATCAACCTGGTGTGTTGATTCAGGTCTATGAAGGAGAAAGGACAAGAACTCGTGATAACAATTTGTTGGGCAAGTTTGAGTTGTCTGGTATTCCACCTGCTCCAAGAGGTGTTCCTCAGATCACTGTCTGCTTTGACATTGATGCCAATGGTATCTTGAATGTCTCCGCAGAAGACAAAACTACAGGGCAGAAGAACAAGATAACAATCACCAATGACAAGGGTAGGTTGTCCAAGGAAGAGATTGAGAAGATGGTGCAGGAAGCTGAGAAGTACAAATCTGAAGACGAGGAGCACAAGAAGAAGGTGGAAGCCAAAAATGCACTTGAGAATTATGCCTATAACATGAGGAACACACTCAAAGATGAAAAGATTGCTTCCAAGTTGTCGGCAAATGATAAGAAGAAAGTTGAAGATGCTATTGAGGAGGCTATTCAATGGCTGGATGGAAATCAACTTGCAGAGGCTGACGAATTTGAAGACAAGATGAAGGAGTTGGAAGGTATTTGCAATCCTATCATTGCTAGGATGTACCAGGGTGCTGGTGGTGAAGCTGGTGGTGCTATGGATGATGATGGTCCTACTGCTGGCAGTGGAAGTGGTGCTGGGCCTAAAATTGAGGAAGTCGATTAAGCAAATTTAAGTAGAACTATGGTCATGGGAGTTGGTAGTTTAACTTATGTCAAAAGTCTTTTGAATTAGTATATCATAATACTCTATTTTGTATGTGGTTCTATTTGGTAGTATATGGAGCTATTATCTAGGTTTTCAATGTACTAATCTTCCCGTTTTAATGTGTATTTTGGTTTCTATTCCTATCTTTCTTTTTATGGTTAATTGCTCATGGTTATGGTTCTCAAACTAAGTTTCAATTGTTCTTTGATCAATTGGTAGCCACTGGGTAGGTTTGCTGGAATTGAAATCTGTGAGAAATTTGAATTGAGGATACATGTTTTTATTTATATTTTTTATTTACTATATTGGACTATGCCCCCAAAGAGTTTGGGCCTATTTTTAGTTGATAAAGGCCCATTTTTACATTATAAATATGCAAACAGTAATATAAATTTGCATACATTAATATAAAATACAATAGAAAGCATATGCTGGTTAGTATAAATTAGTATAAATATAAATTAGTATAAATAAATATCGATGATTGATCACATTATAAGATTTTCAGGGTATTGCAAGTTAACAATCCAACATACACGTAACCGTAGAATATAATAGTTGAATGAACTGAGCTATTTGGACACCATTTTCAAATACACCTTATGTAACACCACCGTATACTATAACAAGATAAAATGGTATTGTATCGTATCGAAAACCATGCTAAAATAAATTATTACAAAATAAATTGATATTTGTTTTACGGTATAAACCGTAAACTATAACAAGATAATCAAAACCATGCTAAAATAAATTATTACAAAATAAATTGATATTTGTTTTACGGTATAAAACCGTATACTATAACAAGATAAAATGGTATTGTATCGAAAACCATGCTAAAATAAATTATTACAAAATAAACTGATGTTTGTTTTACGGTATAAAAAATTAATTTCTTCAGCCATAATATTCCAATAAATAATTTTTTATAAAAAGTGTCAATGAATAAATTTTTACAAAATATTACAATGAATAAATTTTTATAAAAAGTGTCGAAATTTATAAAAAGTGTTTGGGTAGTATCTTAAAATTTTAGAAAATTTTTATTTTTTATTTTTTAATTAATAATATTATTAATATAAATAAAATAATATTATAAAAATAAAATATTGTATAATAGTAGAGATAATCAATGTTAACCGCCAGAAATAAAAGATTTCTACACTTATGAGAGGGGATTAAAAGTCACTAAACATGAGAAAAATTCTTTCCTAGGTATGATTTTTTTATGGGAATAATTTTGTATTCCCTTCTAACAAACATGAGTATTTTTATTTCCAATTTAAGTTTCTAGGAATATATTTTGTATCCATGAAACAAACGCACTCTGAGTATATTTTGGATATATAATTACGATGTAGTGTTATAAATTTGTGTCAGAATATTTTTAAAAAATAAATTGAGTATATTTGGATATACAATTACGGTGTAGTGTTTCAAACTGACGTAAGAATATCTTTAAAAAATAAACGAAGTATATTTGGATATAGTGTAGTATTACAATGTAAATATCTTTTCCCTAGTTGAATATAAGATTTTTCGATAAACATAGGGTATTCTGTTAACACTCAATCACATATTGTCGCTCCTACCAAATGAGGCTAAGTCAAATGGGGTACAGACGCGAACGGTCGGCGAAGGGGAGAGAACACACAAGGGTGAACTGAAAAGAAAAGAGTCGCCAGCTAGGCATTTTTATCCAGAAGGAAAGGTAATGCTGCATAAACCTAAGAAAAGATGGATAAGACGGTCGCGAACCAGAGAAACTGAGAAAGGGGGTTGGTTACAACCTGGGAAGGTATTAGCACCCAGATTGTCCGCCATACTCGATGGGATCCACGCTTGAAAGTTTGTGCTTAAAGGGGTAGTGTCAGTGCTATTTTGTGTACAAAAGCTGGAAAAGAATGCAAGTGTCAGTGTAAAAGAAATGTGAAATGAAGTAGAGAAGTGTCAGTGTAAGGAAAGAGTCCAAATCTCAAGACTATGAGGCTTAAAGAATAATGCTGGAAGGAGGGGGAATATACAGAGACTTTTGTTCGATAACCGTTAAGTTATGCCTACGTATCCTCTCGTGCAATGAGGAAGTCAGAACACCGTAGTTCGACTCAAAGAGACTGAAAGATAGACTGACTTGTGAACTGCTTACTTGTCTATGCTCAAGTGTATGACCTGTCTGGCTCAGGTGCAAACTGTCTTGCATTAGACGGAAGAAGCAAGTTCTCGTTTGTGAGTGAATGAGATGAGAAAAGAACCCGGAGGAGACGATTATTGTTTGTTTTTGTGCTTTCAGTCTTTTATTGCTTTTTGTGTTTGTCATAAGAAAATGAGTTTAAGCCTAAACCAAGGGTTAGTAAGCTCATCACATCTTCCCTCTGATTAGGGGTAATGAGAATACCTTAAGTGTGAAGTAAGCACCTCAAACTTAGTCACCATGATGTAGGATTAAGAATCATTAACCTACTTGCCATTATTTAGATGTTTTTGTTGTTTTTGTTTAGTGTTAAGTAATGAGTTTAAGCCATAATCAAGGATTTAATGGACTCATTACACCATCCTAATAGAAGGATAATAGATGAGAACATTTAAGCTGAGGAAAACTCCTCAACTTAATCCATGATTAGGGATTAACCTCATGATAAAACAAAGTCTTTATTAAAGTGGATTTTAATTAATGGTAAGATTAAGAAATGGATTTTATGGTTTGTAAGACAACTTGAGGGGGACTTGTCCATTAACACTAGGGTTAGTCCTTCTTAACCACTTAAGGAAGAATTAGAACCCTAATGCAAGGCCCAAGTTACAAGCTTGATGTCTTAGTGATTGTTAAGTGAATTGATTAAAGGGTTTAAACACATTAAGGGCTTAACACTTAGGATTAAAGTTATACACTCCATCCTAATATAAGGATACAGGCATAACCCTAATCACAAAGCCTTAAGACCTTTATGGTTTAGTCCTTGATTAAGAGATGAGAAGAGAAGACTCAAAGATGACACAAAGGTAAAACTAATGGGGGACGAATCAAACCCTAATTTATCATGATTGGTTGTTCCTAGGGTTTATGAGGCTTGCAAAAGATCTTCAAGAGAGAAGCCACCAAGGAAGAAGCAGGATGGAAGAAAAGGAGAAGCAGAGAGAAGCAAGACAACTTGCTTCATTTAAGAAGACAAGTTGCTTGAAGAAAGAAAGTGAGGAGAGGACATGAATGAGCAAGCTCACTCTAATCCACAAATAAAATGCAGCAATGAATTCATAAGAGAGGTGAAAAAAGATTATGAGAAGTGAAGACAAATTCACTTCTCAAAGACTTACCACCTGAAAAGTTAGTAACAAGAAATGAAATGAAATGAGAATGAGATGAAATGCAATGATGCACACCAAGGTCAGAAGCATAAACATGATGTTAATGATGCTAAGAGATAAAGCAAATACATATCAAGAGTTGTGGATAATCATACAAGGGTAAGGATGCAAATGGAGCATGCTTTGAACCATGAAAGTTCATGAAAGTTTATGAAATGCAATGGAAGTATAACATGACAAATGGATGAAGAAATGACTCATCATGATTCTAATGTGTCCTAATATGTCTTAGGAGTCATGTGAATGCACAAAATGTCATGGAAAGTTCATGTATGCAAGCAAATGAGAGATGAATGCAAATGAAGGCAAAAATTAGGGTTTATGCACAAGACACAAAGCAAAATCCAAAATCAGAAGCAAATGACAAGATAAAAAATTGAAAATGGGATCAAAGGAACCCTAACCCTACACAAGTTCACTGCCCAAAGGAGGGGACCTAACTCTTAACCTAATGGGGGTTATGATTTTCTCAAGTTAGCTAGGGTTTTAAGGCACTTCAAAAGGGAAAATGCTCAACAAATTGAAAATGAAAGATAAATTCAAACCAATTTTATCCTAGAAACTAAATGATATAAATAATGCAATGCAAAAAGAACCAACATCAAACTCTTCATGGTTAGGCAGAATGAATTTTTCTAAGTTAGGACAAAAATATTGCCTTTTAAGAACCTTAATTCCAAAGAAAAATGTCAAAATAGGTCAAGAACCAAAAAGAAATATGTTTAAAGAGTTTGATAATGTTTCTAAATGTATTAAAATGCAATGTGAATTTTTTTGTGATTTTTAAATACCTAAATGCATTTTTAATTAATTAATCTCCATTAACTAATTAAAAATAAACATTTAAATGATTTAAAAATAATTTTTAATGCAAAAAATAAAAATAAAAATATTTTTGGGTTCTGAAAATTAATAAAAGATTTGATAAAAATTTTCAGAATTTTTTAATGTATTTTACTATTTTTAAAAATTCGTGAAATTTAAATAGAAATAAAATGAAATAAAACAAATAAAATGGAAAAGTATGAGGATCCTGAGGCTGTGATTCAAAGATTTTTGGAGGGAGTTGACCCGCGCGCATTTCAGTGGCTAGGATTGATTCTGGCAAAATTCAAATTTAATCCTAATTAATTAACGTTAATGACTGGATTAGGGCTAAATCAAAAGATCTGGGTCGTTCACAGCGCGCGGGAAGATGGATCCAAAGGCCTACGTTCAAACTCACCTAAACCCTAACCCTAATTTAATCACTTTCAGATGACCGGAACAGTGGTTCCGGTCATCTTCTCCGGCAAGCACAAAAGACTAACTTCTTCTACAGGCAAAATCAAAAGCTCTAATGCTCCAGATCGTACCTCCTAACTACCCTGAAGATGAATCAAGCATCAAAACAAATTTTTACAACCTACATCTCAAGATATGGATCAAAACAGAAAAACTGGAAAAATTTCAGAGCTTCGATTCAGGCTTATTTCTCAACCATTTCAAAAAGTAAAAACACCATAGTGATCAGTGAAGCATAAGCAACAATTCTATAGCATAAAAAGCAATTTCTGGAAAAAAAGTTCTTGAGGTACCTGAGCTTGAGCTTCCTCAGTTTGCAACTTTCTGGGCAGTTCTTTGCTCCAAATCACCCCCAATGGCCCTCCTGAAGTGTTTATGATGCTTGGTTGGAGTTTGTATGGCCCAAAAATGGAAATGGCAGAAACTCAATTCATGGAGTGTGGAAATCGTGTTTTTGATTTTGGGCTTTTTAGGGCAAAGTGATGGTTGGGAAATGATCAGTGGATCAAGGTGAGTTGTTCTGTGAAGCTTGTTTTGAGGTTTGAGGCTTGTGTGATGAGATTCGAATGAAAATGCAAAGAGGGAGTTTTTTGTGAACTATTATGATGATCTGGTTTCAGGATCCAAGATTGTGTGAAATGTGATCCTTGAGGCATGTATGTGAAGCTGTGATTGGTCAGAGTAGTTGGTGTGGCTCAGTTTGATTGGTATGGCTCAAGTTGCATAAAGTCAACATTTGTGTAAGTGAAGGTATGGGCTGGTTCAGTCATGGTACAAGGGTATGGTTCGAATCATCTTGCTTCAAGGAGGTGCATGGAAGTCATTTTTGGCAGCTGGCACAAGTGGATGAGAAGCTTTGGGTCATTTTGCAAATTCATGGAGTTTTGGCCCCTTTTGGATTTCTTAATGATCAAGGCATGAAAATGAGTGATTATTTGGGCCATTCTGAGTTTTAGGTCATGTGTTATGTTTATGTAATGCTTAGAAGTCATTTTGAAGTTATGGAAATGCTTGGCATGTGAATTTGCAAGTTTCCCTCTTTGGTGTAAAAGTGAAAATTTAGTGATTTTGTCCAACTTTGCAAGGCCATAACTTTTGATCAAAAATGAATCAGATCAAGTTCTTGTACTTTTTAAAAATGGGAGGATCCAATATACAACTTTCATGACCAAAGATTTTTCATTTGAAGCATTTTTGAATCAAAAAGAGGAGGTTGAAAAACTTTCCCAAAATGGCAAGTTTGCATTACAAGTCACTTTCCCAAAAAGGCAACTTTGCAAATGGCTTGAAATTCTTCAATTTTGTGAACTTCTAACATCTTCTAAGATCAATTAAATATCATACACATTCAAAATGATGGAGAATACCCTTTGGTTGTGTGATTGGGGGCCTCAGATGCCCTGATTTTGTACTGACTTGTTCAAGAAGTCATCTCTTGGTCAGATGCCTTCCCCATTGAATTTCTTCATGAAAGTTGATATGCATGATCCTAATAACATATAGAGACCAATAGAAACAAGAATGACCAAAAAATTTGAAGTTATGGCCTCTGAAACCAAAACCCTAATTTTAGGTCATCTGTGCAATTAAGCCTGACTCTGCTTCCATGCCTTTCTCAGTTCTTGTGATTCTTTGACTTCCTTGACCTTGTGAGGATATAATATGATGTTTGAACATACATGGACCCTCTTGAGATGATTGAAGGCCTTTGGAGTGGCTTAAATGGCTCTGGGATTGCTCAGATCACAAACCCTAGATGCAGATGACTTTGAATCAATGCAGTGAAGCAAAAATGCAATATGATGTGATATGATTGAACTTATGCAAATGAAAAGATCACAAGACGTGGTGTGAATGAGTGAGGGAAAATTTGGGGTGTTTACACATATATATTCAAAAATTATAGTTTTCGGTAACCACAAGGTATTATTAAAGTTAACACCAACACATACATAACCATGTAACCGTTGAATGTAATTAATGATGAAAAAGTTACAAGGTATTTTGGTAAACCTATGGTGTGCATGGATAATCATTTAATAGGAACCAATTAATTTTTATAGATACAGTTTATATACTAAACTAGTTATAAAAATCAATTTGAAATTCATACCTCGTTTTGAACCAATTTAAAATCAGTTCTAAATAGATTTTGATTTTAATCCAAATTATCTAATTAAATTTAAACTAGATATAAAATTTTGTGATGCACGGTAATATTTTATTAAAATTGTTGATTAACTTAATTTTATCCAATTTATATTTGAAATTAGGTGACTTCTATCTTTAGTTTTTGAATATTGAGTTCGAACCCGATTTATAAAAATGGCGAAATTCTTTTTATTCGTAAAAATGTGACATCACTCTCTTATAAGAATTATCCTGTAGGGTTTGATTAACATTTTTTATCTAATTTATATTTGAAATTGGGTGACTATTATCTTTGATTATTTAGTTTTAAATATTTAGTAATGTTAAATTCTTTAAGGGAGAGTTTTACTATCTATTGTGATATTTCTCAACTTGAGAGATTAGTCTCAATAGTTGCGCACAGTTTTTAAAAATGAATTTGAATTTGTTCTAAATATATAGTAGTGTTAAAAAATTCTTTTGAGGGAGTGCTTTACTATCTATTATGAACTTGCACCAGATTTGGATACAAAAATATATATGTTTGGTCATTTAAAAATATTAAAAAAGTATATGTAAGTTTAGTTTTTGCTTCAAAAAGGGTGAAAACATGATCCTCTTGGAATTCTTCTATTAGTAGCATGTTCTTCTAGTACACCATTTTTTTCCACTAATCATTATGTCAAACAGACTTGTTATCTTTAAAAAGAAATGTATATTTTTGACAGTTAGATTAATTTCGTGGTGTACTATTTGTTACTTTGATTAGGAAATTGAATATTTTGAAATATTAATGATATTGTCGCTTCCGGGATTTTCATCCTAGTACAAATGCGAAAGTGGCACGGAAAATGTCAGAGTCGCCAGTCAGGCATTTTTATCCCGAAGGAACGAGAAAGGTAATGATGCACAAACCTGAGGAAGAACGAAAGGACGAGGCCTTGCGAACCATAGATCTGGGTTCGGAAGTCGGTTACGACCTGGGAAGGTATTAGCACCCCAGACCGTCCTTCGTACCCGACAGGATCCACGCTTGTTTGTCTGTTTCAAAGGGTGAGAATAAAGTTGTTGCTGAACGAAAGAATTGCTAATTGGAACTGGAACTGAAATGAGAAAGGGAATTGGAAAAGAAAATGGAAAGAAAGGGAAAAATGTAGGGAAAATAAAGATTGTGCTCGAATGGGCCCTACCCCGCAGCCTATGTACCTCATCGGAAAAATGAGGATCAGAGTCGACGTAGTTCACCTAACTAAGGCGGAAACTATTTGTTCGTGTTTTTTATGCGCTGGAACTGCTTATGTCTAAGCTCCGATGTTGCAAGCTCGCCTTGAACGAGTGTGTTTACCGTCTTGCAAATGAGACAAGTCGTCGCGAGTTCGCGTTGAGAGTGAGTGAGATGAGAAAAGATTTCTTGTAGGAAAAGACGATTCTTCTTTGTTGTTTTGTCTTTTAGAGAAGTGTTTTCTGTTTATTGTTTGTGAACCTTCTCGTACTAAGACTTGTTCATCATGGTAGATTCCTTACACCTCGCCCCGAGATAGGACGTGTATAAGTAACTCACGGCAAAGTCTCGTGTCATACGAGAAGATCAACCTTTATTAGGTATTTTTTAATTTTCTTTGTGAGATGAGAAAGAAGGACTCAAGTTGCAAAAGGACAAACTAAGGGGACTAAGACACAACCCTAAATTGTTTATTCCATGGAGGTCCTAATGGTTAGTGTGACTTTCTAATCCTAATGAAAAGGAAAAGAAGAATTACACGAGGCTTTCTAATCCAACAAAGGGGAAAAATCTAACAAATACAAGTATGAAAGGTAAGTTAAAAATGCAAATTAAATGTATAAAGAAAGTAAAAGGAATAAGTTGTGAAGAATTACCTTAACCCCCCTACAAAACAAGGGTTAGTATGGTAAAACATGATAAGAAATGTGGTAAATAATTACCAAATCAATCATAAGGGATCTAGGACCTAAACTATACTCAATCTTAAGTTTAGAAGACCTATAAGAAATGCAATGCAAAATTCAGAAGCCTATTACAGCTCCTAAATGCACAAACAACAATGAAATGCAATGCACAATGCACACAACTTTTTACAGCTTACAATCAACATGCAAAACAAGTGTAAAAAGTGAGAAAATGCAACAATCAACATACATTTTACAGCTACTGCATGAAAAAATAGCTATGAAATGCAAAAGGCAGATTTGATTATTTTCATTTTTCATGCACAAAACCAATGGTAAAATGCACAATTAACATGCAACATGATTAAATGGAATCAATATACTTGATTAAATGAACATGGTTATTTTTAATGAGGGATTATGAAAGAATGTACCAAATGACAAATATGCAACAAGTATGCATTTCCAATTATGGCACATAAACATATGGATATGAATTATAAACATATATAAAATATCAACACAATGAATCATGCAACTTGATGCAAAAATAGAATTGGATTAACATGAGAGTATGATCGAAATGCAAACCAAATGCAAGCATATACATATTTATGATTATGTATTTTCAAGAATGCAATATGCAAGAATGAGATGCATTAACGAAACAAGCAAGGATCATGCTAGGGATGAGAGAACAACACATGGAACAATCATTTACATGCTAAATGATGCATTGAACATAACAACAATATGAGCTAAATCACTTTATGCACTAATGAACAAATAAGTACAAAATATGCAAAAGGTAATGGAAACATGTGGAAACGACTCGAGACGATGGAATGAGATACCAAAAGTGGTCTTAAAAATTCCCTAAAATCATGATCTATCACTACATGAAGGATCGAGACACAATGTAATGCAAACATGCAAAGAAACAAAAGCATTTTTCTAGTTTTCAACAGCGTTAACCGGTTAATGCTATAGGTTAACTGGTTAATGCCCTAAAACTTTCAATTTCTGGGCATTTTTCAACGTGTTAACCGGTTAGCCAAATGTGTTAACCGGTTAACACTGAACAGAATGTTGAAAAAAGTGTAGAAATAAGCACTTATGGTCACAAACTCACTTCTAACAACGCCTAACACATACATGAACATGTTAACTCAAATTTTCTACTTAAAGGAGACTTTTTAACACCTACTAGGACCTAAATTAAGCCACGGATCTAGCTTCTAACAATCAAAATGCACAAATCGTAATTAAAACGTAATTGAACGATAAAACGCAATCATAGTCAATGAACATGCAAAGAATATCGTTACGGCGAGATGAAGAGAATAATTTAAACGCGAAAAGCGATTTTAGATCACCAACCTACGAAGAGGAGGATTGCTTCAGTGAATGTTGCGGTGTAGATCGAAGTGCAAACGAAGAAGAAAACCGAAGATCCGCGAATGCAAAATAAATGTGATTCGATCTTGATGCTTATTGATTAATCACTTCCAATGCTCAAAATTAATCCAAAAACAAAATTGCTTCTTCAAATGAGCTCCACAATTGATGATTGATGAAGGTTTAGCTTCAATTTCTTTAAATTCCAATGAAGAATTTGAGGAACTTCTATGAAGAAGCTCTTGGTGAAAGGTGAAAAAGTGGGAGAATTGAGAGAGAAATGAGAGATTAAAGATGAAAATGGTGAGAATGAGGTTCTAACCCTTTTCTTTGGAATGGTTAGGGCTTATATAGAGATTAGGCATGTCATAAGGTTTGGAAATGGAGTTTTCTTAGGTTGTAGGTTAGGTTTGAAGTTAGGTTATGAGGTAGTTGGAATTAGTTGGAGTTCTAGAATATTCCTTGGAATATTCCTTGAAATATTCCTTGGAATATGCTAGAAGAGTCTAGAAGATGGTAGAAAACTCCAATGTGAAGTGGAGTGAATTAATGAGTGTGAAACAAAGTGGAAAATAATGAAGGAAAAATATGGAGGGAAGTGAAAAACCAACCAATTTTCAAACTTTTTGCCCATTTTCACGCCCGTTAACCGGTTAACCAAATGCGTTAACCGGTTAACGGTAGAAAATCTTCAATTTTTCTTTTCTTTGGTGGGTTAACATGGAAATGGCTTAGATTATTTTTGTACATCATTTTTCTTTTCTTGAGCTCTAATACTTAATAAGCCTTGCTCGATCACATGCCTCATGCACATGCAAATTCTCATGATTTATTATTATTATTATTTGAATGCAATGCGATGCTCAAATGATCATGCAAAATGACGAAGCATAAACCACTTGAGGTTGGCAATAAATCAAGAGAGAAAATTGTAGGGTATTACAACTGCCCCTATTCAATCATCTGTAGACCTGAATGGATGATAGTGATGGCCTTCAGACCTTCAAGGTTTGGAGTGATTGAATACCCGAATAAACCGAAAAATTTGGACTCTGTGGAGATGAAAAAGGTGATTGGAAATAATGCCATTATTGAATGACAAGACACACCGTGAGCGGGTCAGAAAAGAGATCATAATAATTTGGTTGACGACTTAAAGATGTGAAACTGAACGTGGCAGATTCAACCAGTATTTATCCCACGTGGGAAATAAGATCTGAAAAACGATTATCATAGCGTGGATGATAACTCGAACCAACGAGACCGAATATGGAAGAACCGACAAGAATTTATCCCACGTGGGAGATAAAGACCTAAAAAAGATACTATCATAACGTGGATGATAACTCAAACAAACGAGACCGATCGTGGTGGAATCGACAAGAATTTATCCCGTGTGGGAGATAAAAACCCTGAAAAGAGACTATCATAACATGGATGATAACTCGAACAAACGAGACAGATCGTGGCGGAATCGACAAGAATTTATCCCACGTGGGAGATAAAAACCTGAAAAAGAGACTATCATAACGTGGATGATAACTCGAACAAACGAGACCGATCGTGGCGGAATCGACAATAATTTATCCCACGTGGGAGATAAAAACCTGAAAAGAGACTATCATAACGTGGATGATACTCAAACAAACGAGACCGATCGTGGTGAAATCGACAAGAATTTATCCCACGTGGGAGATAAAACCCTGAAAAGAGACTATCATAACGTGGATGATAACCCAACTGAGGATAACAAGCATTGACTTGTAAGAGTAATAGTGAGAAAGAATGAACGTGGAATTATCTGTGGGGATATTTCAATTTGATTGAAGAAACAATGTTTCGGGCTTCCGTGCGAGGTACCCAAAAATGGTTTATGCTTCGTATGCATATATTTGAATTTTTCGTAATGTTCCATAATGATGGAAATGAGATGCTCTTAGAGGATGAAAATTTAATGATGATTACTAAATGCAAATGCAAGGGGATCTCCTGATGAGGAGACAATAGGTATCCTCGACGACTTCGCTGGGGAAGAACCAATTTTTGCATTGAATGTGGTGAGTCCCTGCGAGGAAGATCAACTTTGCGGGGAATAAGCAACTCCTTGGGGAGATAGTGTTAATGATCCACCGGCTCTGAACTTCCGCCATTGCGAAAAATAAATTGGACTTTGAGATTGGAGAGCTAAGACCCTATTGAGGATGAACTTTATTTGGAAGGTACGCTATCTGCTGAACTCCTTTGGGGAAATGATATCCTTCTGACTCGGTTGGGAGAAGGACGCGTTGGTACTCTGCTGAGGAAGAGACTTGCTGAGGAAAAGACCCTTAGGTGTGATATCTTCTTCTTGGGAATAGATCTGTTGGGGATTCCTCAAATACACCTCTTCTGCTCGGGGAAGAGATGCCAATGAGGGTTCGACTTTGTTCGGCGAACCTGCTTTGAAAAAGGTAGCCATTGCTGGGTAGAGAAGAGAATTCGAGCTCTTCTATATCTTGCATCTGTTGGGGAATGATGAATTCTCCCGTGTTGCTGGGGATAAGAAGACTCTGATGGGGAATATTCCTTCATAGAAGGAGGGCTCTCTGCTTGGGGATAATGCTTGCCTTTTTCGAATTCTGACTCTACTGGGGATAAGGAGATCATGACATCCTTCTGTTCGAGAAGTATCCTTCCTTTTGACGTTATGCTGGGGATATAAGGCTTCTTGTGCTGGGGAAGACTTTTCGTTTCCAATCCTTCTAGAGAGGAGAAGACTTAGCTAAGGATATTTCCTGCTGGAAATAAGAGTTTGATTGCCTCTTGCTGGGAGTGAGAGGTAGGACGTGTCTCATGCTGGAGATGAGAAGTGGAAGGCGTCCTCCGCTGGGGGATATGAGATAATGATATCCTTCTGCTCAAGAGATATCATTCTGTTTGCGGTTGCTCTGCTGGAGAGGCGGTAATCGGACGATACTCGCTAAGGAGTCACGCTTCAAGATCTGCCAAGGAAGACACTTCTCGAAGCTCTGTGTTGGCGATGGATTTTGTTGGCAACACCTGTACCTGCATGTTAATGAACACAACTGATAGTACCTGCAAAATAGAGAGTTAGTTTGGCTTGCATGCCCCACGGTCATGGTCTGAATCCATCCCAGTCACTCAACACATCAGATACATGTAAAATGTTTTTTACTCTCCTGCACGAGTTATAAGGCATTCATGCATTTTCAAAGCAATATTTTATCATAATTTGTTGGACGTTTTTGCAATCAATCAGTGGTAAATGAAAAACAAAAACTTTTGGAAACAAATTTGACTGAAATTACGCTTTTATTGATTAAAGAATGGCCATGAATAGGCATTACATAGGAAGCAATCCCTAGAAAGAGGAAATCGCACAAAAGGAAATTAAATTATCCTAATGGCAATGTGAAAAACAAAGTCTCATCAAGTTCCAACTCGACTATGACTTGTATGTCCCCAAGACTCTCTGCTCGCTTCGCTTTGGAGGAAGATGATTGAATTGGTCTTCAACCTTTGGATCGCCTTTGATTGGTGACGCATCACAGATCTCACAGATCGTAGTGGTTCGATTTAGTCCCTCTTTTGTGTGGATCTCCCTTTTGGGTTTTCAATCCACCGGGATACCCTTTTTTTCCTGAGCTGTCCAATGTGGCTTTTCAGCTTAGCGGATGTACATCTTTTTAGATATTTCCCTAACTTTTTCCCGAGCCTTTTATTCTGTTTTAGGCTCGCTGGGTTTCCCCTTTTTGCCTGGACTCTTATTCTGTTTTTGTCCAACGGGTCTTTTACACGAAGTATTTTCTCAATGCGTCTGCGTTGACAGGGGACTGGAAGCGTTCACCATCCATGGTCGTTAGCATCAAGGCTCCTCCCTAGAAGACCTTTTTGACCACGAATGGACCTTCATAATTGGGTGTCCGTTTTCCCCTATGATCATTGTTAGGAGGAAGAATCCTTTTCAGCACTAAGTCGCCTGGTATGTACTGTTGAGGCTTCACTTTCTTGTCGAAAGCCTATTTGATTCGACGCTGATACAACTGTCCATGGCATACATCTGTAAGGCGTTTTTCTTCAATGAGGCTCAGTTGGTTGTACCTGGCTTGGAGCCACTCAGCTTCGTCAAGCTTTACGTCCATCATTAATCTCAACGAGGGAATCTCGACCTCGACCGGTAGGACTGCCTCCATACCATATACAAGTGAGGATGGGGTTGCCCCAGTTGAAGTACACATGAATGTCTGGTACCCATGCAATGCAAACGGTAGCATCTCATGCCAATCTTTGTATGTCACAATCATCTTCTGCATGATCTTCTTCATGTTCTTGTTAGCTGCCTCGACGGCACCATTCATTTTCGGGTGGTACGATGAAGAGTTGTGATGCTCAATTTTGAAATCCATGCACTAGTCTGCCATCATCTTGTTGTTAAAATTAGAACCATTGTCAGTAATGATTCTTTCGGGAATTCCGTACCAGCAAATGATATCCCTTTTGATGAATCGGGCTACCACTTGTTTCGTGACATTGGCATAAGACGCCACTTCAACCCACTTTATGAAGTAGTCGATGGAAACTAGGATGAAGTGGTGACCGTTGGAAGCTGTTGGCTCGATCTTGCCAATTATATCAATGCCCCACATGGAAAGGGTCATGGTTAAGACATGATACTCAGTGGAGTTGGAGGTACATGCACCTTATCAGCGTAAATTTGGCACTTATGTCACTTGCGGGAGTATTTACAGTAATCAGATTCCATGGTGATCCATTAATACCCCGATCTGAGAAGTTTCTTTGCCATAGCATGCCCTCCAGCATGGGTACCGAAGGATCCTTCGTGAACTTCTTGCACCAACAGGTTTGCTTCGTGTCTATCCACGCATATGAGCATAACCATGTCGAATTTCCGTTTGTACATCACATCATCTTGGTTTAAGAAGAATCTTCCTGCCAACCTCCTAAGGGTCTTATTGTCTTTGCTTGATGCCCCTGTTGGGTATACCACAGACTTTAGGAATTGCTTGATATCATGATACCAAGGTTTGTTGTCCTCAACACCGTCAACTGCGAAGACATATGCTGGCCTTTCGAGACGAGAGACATCGATTCGAGGCACATAGTTCTCCTGATGACCCTTGATCATGGGAGATAAGGTTTCTAGAGCATCAGCAAATTGATTCTCATCTCGAGGTATGTAGTGCAACTTGACCTTCATGAAGAAAGTTAGCAACCTCCTGGTATAGTCCCTGTAAGGAGTCAAATGAGGTTGATGAACCATCCATTTGACGTTGACTTGGTTGATGACTAGAGCAGAATATCCAAAGATCTCGAGGTTTTTGATTCTCAAGTTGATTGCTTCCTTGATCTCTAATATGCAGGCTTCATACTCAGCTTCATTGTTAGTGCATTCGAATGTCAGCCGGGCAGTGAAGGGCATATGGATCCCTTCTGGTGAGACAATGACAACACCAACTCTGTTTCCGTTCAGGTTCACGGCCCCTCAAACATAAAACTCCATTTGGATTCGAGGTCTGGCCCCTCCTCCGGGAGTGGTTCTTTGCAGTCTTTCGACTTGAGGAACATGATATCCTCATCCGGAAACTCGAACTTCATGGGATGGTAATCATCAATTGGTTGTCGGGCCTGATAATCCGATAATACACTTCCTTTGATTACTTTTTATGAAGTATAATGGATATCATATTCCGTCAGAATCATTTTCCATCGGGCTACTCTTCTGGTTAGAGCTGGCGTTTTGAAGATGTACTTTACGGGGTCCATCTTGGAAATCAGTAGAGTAGTGTGAGTCAGCATGTACTGTCTTAGTCGGCGAGCAGCCCATGCCAAAGCGCATCAAGGTTTCTCGAGCAGTGAGTAGCGGGTTTCACAGTCGGTAAACTTTTTGCTAAGGTAATAGATTGCATGCTCTTTTCAACCAGACTAGTCTTGCTGACCCAACACACAACCCATTGATCCTTCAAGAATAGTGAGGTACATGATTAGAGGTCTTCCTGGCACCAAAGGCATTAGAATTAGAGGTTCTTGCAAGTACTCCTTGATTCTATCGAAAGCTTGTTGGCAGTCCTCATTCCATTAAATGGCCTGATTCTTCCTTAGAAGTTTGAAAATAGGTTCGCATGTGGCTGTTAGGTAAGAGATGAACCTTGCAATGTAGTTTAACCTCCTTAAGAAACCGCGTACCTCTTTCTTGGTTTTCGGCTCAAGCATCTCCTGAATTGCCTTTACTTTGGTAGGGTTGACCTCAACCCCCCTTTCGCTGATGATGAAGCCCAATAGCTTACCAGAACGCACCCCGAATGTGAATTTGTTCGGATTCAACCTCAGTCTGAATTTCCAGAGCCTATCAAAAAGCTTGGCTAAGTTGACTAGATGTTCTTCTTCTGTCTGTGACTTCACAATCATGTCATCGACGTAGACCTCAATCTCATCATGGATCATATCATGGAATAGAGTCACCATTGCACGTTGGTATGTAGCTCCAATATTTTTCAAACCAAACAGCATGACCATGTAGAAGAAGGTGCCCCATAGGGTAATAAATGTAGTCTTCTCCATGTCCTCTAGTGACATTTTGATTCGATTTGATTGTAGCCCGAGAAGCCATCCATGAAGGAAAACACAAAAAACTGGGCAGTGTTGTCAACTAGCACATCAATATGCGGCAACGGGAAGTCGTCTTTGGGGCTTGCCCGATTCAAGTCTCTGTAGTCCACACACATTCTAACTTTACCATCCTTTTTAGGGACTGGTACAATGTTTGCAACCCATGGAGGATAGTTGGTTACATCCAAGAATCCGACATCAAACTACTTTTGAACCTCTTCTTTGATTTTGATGGCCATGTCAGGACGTGTTCGTCTCAACTTATGCTTGACCGGAGGGAAGTCTTCCTTGAGAGGCAACCTATGCACTACAATGTTGAAATCCAACCCGGGCATATCTTGGTAAGACCAGGCGAAGACATCAACATATTCTTGCATCATGGATATCAAGTGGCTCTTGATAGTTTCTCCCAACGCGGCCCCAATCTTGACCTCTTTTCTGTCTTCCTCTGTACCCAGGTTTACCACCTCAATGGCTTACTCGTGTGGCTGAATCATCTTCTCCTCTTGCTTGAGCAATCTGGCTAGCTCTTCGGGAAGTTCACAATCTTCCTCACATTCCTTCTTGGCTAGGTAAATCGGATTGTCGAAGTCATACTGAGCCATAGCAAGGTCGTTACTGATGAGACCTGATGAGGAGCATCTGCATGAATGTTGATTCATGCTAGATTTTAGAAAGGGTGTGAGACATAGGAAAACATTGCCATTTATTCTTGAAAACAAAATGAAAATAAACATGAAAGACAGGGAACAACATGATTGAATGCAAAAACGACCACTTTATTGATGATTATGATATTGTAATATGAATAATGAGCCCTTACAATGAGCTGCTACGCCTCGGGAAAGGCATAGAGCTTGAATACAGGAGAATAAAAACATAAAACCATTACTCTTCAGGTTGAGTGACGGAGATGAGCGCTTCGGCCGACTAGTTGTTGAGTTGTATCCCCAGAACACAGGGTTTTATCCACTCATCCAGTTCACAATCACTATCGACTGTTTCTTCATGCACGACACAGAAATTGTTGGGGTCAAACCATCCCGCAATGTTGAAGGTAATTGGGCCTTTCCGACCTCTAGCACTTTTCCTTGATGTTGACTGACCAGGTTGGTAGCCAACTCTGAACATATCCTTCTTTTTTGGGACCTCGATCATTTTTCCCCAACCCTCATTTGCACCTGATTCTACATTTTTTAGGGCTTGCTTATAGGAGGCTATGGATGCCCCTTTCCTTTTTTCTTCTAATACAACAACTGACGATGATGCATTCTCAGATTTGATGGGAGTGTCGACAATCTCTCCGTCTATCTCCACGTATTTGAATGAGGCTAGGTGGCTGATAATGATGTCTTCTTCTCCGCATACGGTCACAATCTGCCCTTCCTAGACAAATTTGAGCTTTTGATGGAGGGTAGAAGATACTGCCTCTGTTGCGTGTATCCACGGCCGCCCCAACAAGCAGCTATAGGCCGACTGGATATCCATCACTTAAAATGTAGCATTGAAGACTTATGGTCCCACCTTGATCGGTAGTTCCACCTCTCCGAACACCGACCTCCTCGAGCCATCAAATGCCCTGATGACCAAATCACTTGGCCTAAGCACAACCCCATCATAATCCAGCTTCATGAGGGCTTTCTTGGGAAGTACATTCAATGACAAACCCGTGCCTACCAGCACATGAGAGAGCACAACCCCCTTGCATTCCATGGAAATGTGCAAGGTGCGGTTGTGACTGCATCCCTCAGATGTTAAGTCCATATCCGTAAATCCCAAGCCATGGCTAGAATTTACACTTGACACTACTGTTTCCAGCTTATTTACGGATATGTCTTGCGGCACATACGCGTTGTTCATAATCTTCAACAGGGCTTTCCTATGCGAATATGAACACATCAATAAGGATAAGATTGAAATCTTAGAAGGAGTCTACTGTAAGTGATCGACAATCTTGTAATCACTTTTCTTGATAATCCTCAAGAACTCTTCCGCCTCCTTATCAAAAGTGATGTCAGGCTCACCATAGGCGCGGGTGCATCATTGATCATGGGCTGCTTGCCTTTGGCTTTAGCTTGAGCTTCAACATTGTCCTTCAGTGGTATCACATTATTTCTCAGTGTTTCTAGTGCGAATAGTGTGCCACTTCTGGTGAATCCTCCGATCCCAACATTCTCGACTTGGTGCGAAGACGAACTAGATGCAGTCATGTTTTGCTTTTGGCCATTGTAATAGACTTCTCCCCCGTAATCCCAAGGGATAACTTTATCACTCTGATAAGGAACTGGTCCAGAAGTAGTAATGGTTATTGGAGCCACCATTGCCGGTGCAGGAACTTGTCTCGGATTGTAGAAAATCATCACAGTTGATACCTTGTCTTCTTTCACAATCTTATCAAACTATATGCTTCCTTCGTCCATCATTTTCTGTATACCCGACCTCAATCGAGCACAACCATCAATGGAGTTAACACAGTCTGGGTAATTCTCTTCACATCCTGGAAATATGCTCTTCTCAGCCAAGCAAGCCTTTACAACTAACAACGAAGTTTTTAGGTCCCAGGCATCAGATACCAGGTTCAGACCTTCACCACTATCGACTGCCCCAACGGTCCTTCCATGAGGAGGCATGGGATTCTGTAGCACATTCGAGGTCAGAGCGAAGTTGATCGCCTTAGATTCTACCAGATCCTAAACAACATGCTTTAGAGCCTGGCAGTTCTCAGTGTTATGAACAGGAGCCCCGGAGTGGAACTCACAACGGGTATTAGCATCGTAACCTATTGGGAGTTGACCCGACTTCGGAGGCAGCATGGTTCTCAACTGGACCATCTGGTGTTGAAGGAGATTCTGTAGTAGCTGGGAGTACGACATTGGAGGCACCTCGAAATGCCTATCCTTTGCTCTGGGAGGATAGTAAGGACAAGGAGCGTGCTCCTGTTGATAACCATGTTGGCGCTGTTATTGCGGTTGTTGAACCTGTTCCTAGTTAGCAGGAGCAGAAATGGTGACGAAAGGTGCATAAGCATTTCTATTTCCCCTCTTCTTCTGAGCATTTACATCCCCAACTTCTCCTTCCCTTCTTTTCACGAAAGGCTTCTTAACTCCGGAGGTTGACGCTCCGCTGCCCTGAATCTTGCCTTGTTTCATCCAGGTCTCCATCCTTTCGCCCGTCAGAATGATATCAGAAAATCCATTGGAGGAAAAACACACCAACCTCTCAATGAAATGCCCCAGGAGGATGTCCATGAAGAGATCGACCATCTCCCTTTCCAGCAAGGGTGGTTGGACTCTGGAAGCAACCTCACACCATCTCTGTGCATAGTCTTTGAAACTCTCAGAACTCTTATGAGACATACTTTGAAGCTGAGTCCGGATGGGAGCCATGTCGATGTTATACTGGTACTACTTGAGAAAGGCTTCCCCAAGCTCCTTCCAGTTGTGGACAAAATTCTTCTCTAGCTTCATGTACCACTCTAGCGAACCCCCAGACAGGCTATCCTGTAAGTAATACATCCAAAGCTTCTCGTCTTTGATGTATGCAACAATTTTGCGATAGAAGGCCTGCAAGTGAGTCTTCGGGCAAACGTTGCTGTTGTACTTGTCGAAAGTTGGTGGTCAGAACTTTAGAGGGATAACCACCCCTGAAACCAAGCCCATGTCAGAGACGTCGATGCCGAGCATATCTTTGCATTCTAGAGCTCGCACCTTCTCAACCAGCATTTGGAAATCTTGATTATAATCCCCAGTACCAAAACCCATATCTTTATTGACCAAAGTGAACTGATCTTCCTGATGGTCTTGTACAAAGACGGGAGTTAGGCCAGCAGCCTCTGGAGTAGGTGGTCTGTTCATCACAGTTGGAACAAGAGTGTCATTGACTGGGTTTCCTTGAGCGTCATAGGTAACCACCAGAGGATCTGTTTGAGGGGGGTTGATCCTTTGCATAGCAGCCCTCATCTCTTGCTTCCCCAGGGCTAAACCCTGCATCATCGTCATGAACTCTCCCATCCGGGTGCGAAGTTCGTTCAGTTGTGTCTACACAGTATCCATGAAATTCCTCTGATTTCGAAGTGTAGCATACCAGTGTGGCGGTAAATCGTGCATGAGAAGACGAGTCTTAGTGGCTCTCGCAATCCTTCCTGAAAGTGCACATAAGTTAAGAACCCTGGAAAACCTGCAAAAGAAAAAATGCAAATGATATGCATGCAATGTTGTGTTCATTTCCACTCTCACGGTTTTTTACGTTCCCGTTCCGGTATTTAAAAGTTTAGATAGCTTTTTCAGATTTAGGGAAGAAAAACTTGCATGATGCTCAAATAAGATGACATCATGGAAAATTGGTGCTTATTACCCCGTGTCAGTGCAAAATATAACAACCATAGATTCAAACCAAATGACACATATCATAAACTTGGATCTGAATAACAAGAGTCCTCGAAGGGTGCCAATTCATACATCAAAGAGTAGCAAAGCAAAGTAAAAAGTAATCCCACAACAAGCCTGTGGGTAATCCAGATACAAGAGTATGAGACTAAACCCTAGGAAGCTCCATGTCTTGCAACCTCCAGCTAAGGCGCTTGACGGCTTGGAACAACTGGGCAATGTCCGGATGACTCGGCTCCTGGATGATCTTCTGGATAAGAAGATCCCTTAGATCAAAAGAAGCGTGCATCTTGTTGATCAATTTCAGGAATACCTCCTCCTTTTATTTGCTAGGACTCGGCTCAGTATTGACCTTCTTGATATCAGCCCGAAGCTTCAGCTCTTCTACCTCCTTCTGGATGTTGGCCATCTTCTGAAGGTGGTCTCTTCATTGCTGGTGGGCTTTCTGGAGCAGCTATCCCTTCTCGTTCAGAGTCTATTGAAAGCCTTTGATCTTGAGCTTGTACTCGATCTCTTCCTCTCTCTGCTTTCTCAGATGGCCTTCCCACTTCTCTTGCCAAAGGGTCACAACTTCATTAGCTTCATCTAAGGGTTTCTTATTCTTCTGGCGCTGACCTGCCCTGTGGATCTTAGTCAAACCTCTCTTCTTGAAGTAGAGCTATCGTTCTTTGAAGTGTCGCTGCTTGAGCTTGACCATCTCCTCAGCCTGATGAGCTCTCTCTTCTAGCTCCTGGTTCTGAATCTTCAGCTTCTGGAAGGAATTATCAGCCTCCTGATTTTCTGCCCTAAGTAGTTTGACCAAAGTTTCCAGCTTCTGGTAATCCTCCAAAGGCACAGTTGCAGGAGGTGGAGCTGGTGCAGAGAAAGGGATTAGGGATACTTGTGCTTTCTCCCTTATCCAGGCTTCGAATTCGGGGAAAATGTGGTTGTTGTTTCTACCCAAGCATGTTATTCCTTTCCTTCTAATCAACTTCCAGGATCCTGCGACTTTCCTAACCAACGGGAGATTAACCTTTGCCGAGAAATAGAAAGTCTGGTACAATTTTGATTCATCGGGGACCTCCTTGAGAGCGTACCATAACTGTCTTCTTAAGAGAATAGGGTTGTAGTTAATACCCCCTGATACTCCTAACAAAGGCACATTGAGATAGTTTCTGCAGCTAGCGATGAAGTTCTTCCCTTTCATCCTCAAAGTAAACCATCTGATGTCCCTAGCAGACAGTGTACTCAGCTTCTGGGCCCAAACAGTATTTTGTAATGAAATGCAATGTACAATGCACACAACTTTTTACAGCTCACAATCAGCATGCAAAACAGGTGTAAAAAGTGAGAAAATGTAACAATCAACATACATTTTACAAATATTGCATGAAAAAACAGCTATAAAATGCAAAAGGCAGATTTGCTTATTTTCATTTTTCATGCATGATGGGCTAAAGACGTATCCAATTATGTGTCTAGCGGTATCTTAACTGCAAGTGCACAGCCTATCGAAGTAATATTTAAGATTATCGATCCACAGGGACTCTATGGTTACTTAGTGCTAGATGAACTTCTAGTTTAGCTAAGGTGAAGGGTTGTCACGATTTTTGTTGTTTTTAAAGATTAAAGGCGGGAATTAAATTTAAGTTTAATAAAATAATACTAAGGCGGTCGGTATGTAATTATGCTAACTTAGGCGGGTCAATCTAACCTAGGCTTATAAAGATGGTTCACTTAATCTATTCTGTAGAGGTTACCAGTTTAAATACCTTTAACTCACACTCTCGTGGTCTTATCTCAGATCTTACCCCTAAAGCCCTATGCCTGCTCTCGCTAGCCCATAAGTGTTTAGAGATAATTTTTGGAAACTTAGTAATTCTAATTTATTTTAAAGCGCTCTCGCTGTGTTTAATTTAAATGCCTAACTTTAGCTATCTGATTAAAATCTCACACTCTCGTGGTCTTGACCTAACCTAATACACTTTCCTTACTCTCGTAACAAAAAGGTCGATTTATAATAAAAAGTATCAGCCAGAATGTTAAGCTATTAATTATTTTAAGCCTATAGTTGATTTTACCGATTTAGTTTGTTTTAATTACATACCACCCTAAGGTAATTAGCTACTCATTTTTGTTGAACCAGACAGAGGCAGAGAAACAATAAACAAAATATTCATGGCAGAAAAATAAATAAATAACATAAATCTAAAATTGCAAATTAATATAAACCTGGTTAACAATAAAATGGCAGACTCCTTCTTCCACAGACCGGAAAGCTCGGAGTATTTGGCGGAATCGAAAATAAACTAAAATTTCTGAAGGCTTTGAAACAAATAAATTTTATAACAATTTCCTGATGTTGGAAATTGTTATAGGTTGGGTTTGGATACAATAAAAACAGAGCAATGAAAATAATGCTGAAAAAGAAATAATAAGGGTGTAAAATAATTCGGCAGAGCTTCCGCAAGAAATTGATAAAAATAATACTCTGTGTCAATTGTTCAAATGAATTATGCTATTTATAGAAGAATTAATGGGCTGGTGGTTGAACTTGCTGCTTGGGCCTCGTAGGAGAGAATCCAGGAACGTGGATACAGGGTCAGCTGGAAAGTAGGCAATTTCATATGCACGTTACGTTGTGACCAAGTCTTCAGTCAAATAACCTATTTTTCCCTTGTCACGGTCGTGACAAGGGCATCACGTTCGTGTCCTTTGTAATTTAAGTTTCACGGTCGTGAGGGATATGTCACGGTCGTGATTGCTCCTTTTGGGGTGTCACGATCGTGACACCTAGGTGACGACCGTGAGTGTTACAAAATATGCAGGTTTTGCAGCATTCTCCATTTCTTCATCTTTTTATGGCTGTTTTCGCTCCTTTTGCTCTTGGCTCATGATTTAGCTCTTTATACGATGTACCTGCAAAATGGTAAGGAAAACTCGAGGAATCGGGTGTTAAAACGACGATTATGCGATAAAACGGTAATGAAACTTAGCAATATAATCGATACATTTTCTCGTTATCAATGCACAAAATCAATGGTAAAATGCACAATTAACATGCAAGATGATTAAATGGAATCAATATACATTATTAAATGAACATGATTATTTTTAATGAGGGATTATGAAAGAATGCAATAAGTATGCATTTCCAATTATGGCACATAAACATATGGATATGGATTATGAACATATATAAAATATCAACACAATGAATCATGCAACATGATGCAAAAATAGAATTGGATTAACATGAGAGTATGATCGAAATGAAAACCAAATGCAAGCATATACATATTTATGATTATGTATTTTCAAGAGTGAAATATGCAAGAATGCGATGCATTAACGAAACAAGCAAGGATCGTGCTAGGGATACGAGAACAGAATATGGAACAATCATTTATATGCTAAATGATGCATTGAACATAGCAACAATATGAGCTAAATCACTTTATGCACTAATGAACAAATAAGCACAAAATATGCAAAAGGTAACGGAAACATGTCGAAACGACTCAAAACGATGGAATGAGATACCAAAAGTGGTCTTAAAAATTCCCTAAAATCATGATCTATCACTACATGAAGGATCAAGACACAATGTAATGCAAACATGAAAAGAAACAAAAGCATTTTTCAAGTTTTCAACAGCGTTAACTGGTTAACGCTATAGGTTAACTGGTTAATGCCCTAAAACTTTCAATTTTTGGGCATTTTTCAACGTATTAACTAGTTAACCAAATGTGTTAACTAGTTAACACTGAACATAATGGTGAAAAAATGTAGAAATAAGCACTTATGGTCACAAACTCACTTCTAACAACGCCTAACACATACATGAACATGTTAACTCGAATTTGCTACTTAAAGGAGGCTTTCTAACACCTCTTAGGACCTAAATTAAGCTATGGATCTAGCTTCTAATAATCGAAATGCACAAATCGTAATCAAAACGTAATTGAACGATAAAACGCAATCACAATCAATGAACATGCAAAGAATGTCGTTACGACGAGATGAAGAGAATAATTTAAACGCGAAAAGCGGTTTTAGATCACCAACCTACAAAGCGGAGGATTGTTTAGGTGAATGTTGCGGTGCAGATCGAAGTGAAAACGAAGAAGAAAACCGAAGATCCGCGAATCCAAAATAAATGTGATTTGATCTTGATGCTTCTTGATTAATCACTTCCAATGCTCAAAATTAATCCAAAAACTGAATTGCTTCTTCAAATGAGCTCCACAATTGATGATTGATGAAGGTTTAACTTCAAGTTCTTCAAATTCCAATGAAGACTTTAATGAAGAATTTAAGGAACTTATATGAAGAAGCTCTTGGTGAAAGGTGAAAAAGTGGGAGAATTGAGAGAGAAATGAGAGATTAAAGATGAAAATGGTGAGAATGAGGTTCTAACCCTTTTCTTTGGAATGGTTAGGACTTAAATAGAGATTAGGCATGGCATGAGGTTTGGGAATGGAGTTTGATTAGGCTTTAGGTTAGGTTTGAAGTTAGGTTAGGAGGTAGTTGGAGTTAGTTGGAGTTCTAGAATATTCCTTGGAATATTCCTTGAAATATTCCTTGGAATATGCTAGAAGAGTCTTGAAGATGGTAGAAAACTCCAATGTGAAGTGGAGTGAATGAGTGTGAAACAAAGTGGAAAATAATGAAGGAAAAAAATGGAGGGAAGTGAAGAACCAACCAATTTTCAAACTTTTTGCCCATTTTTCGCGCCCGTTAACCGGTTAACCAAATGCGTTAACCGGTTAACGGTAGAAAATCTTTAATTTTTCTTTTCTTTGGTGGATTTACATGGAAATGGCTTGGATTATTTTTGTACATCATTTTTCTTTTCTTGAGCTCCAATACTTGATAAGCCTTGCCCGATCACATGCCTCATGCACATGCAAATGCTCATGATTTATTATTATTATTTTTTGAATGCAATGTGATGCTCAAATGATCATGCAAAATAACGAAGCATAAACCACTTGAGGTTGACAATAAATCAAGAGAGAAAATTTTAGGGTATTACTGCTTCACCTATTCAATCATCTATAGATCTGAATGGGTGATAGCGATGGCCTTCAGACCTTCAAGGTATGGAGTGATTGAATACCCGAATAAACCAGAAAATTTGGACTCTGTGGAGATGAAAAAGGTGATTAGAAAGAATGCCATTCTTGGATGACAAGACATACTGTGAGCGGGTCAGAAAATAGATCATCATAATTTGGTTGATGACTCAAAGGCGTGAAAATGAACGTGGCAGATTCAACCAGTATTTATCCCACGTGGGAGATAAGATCTGAAAACGATTATCATAGCGTGGATGATAACTTAAACCAACGAGACCGAACGTGGAGGAATCAACAAGAATTTATCCCACGTGGGAGATAAAGACCTGAAAAAGAGACTATCATAACGTGGATGATAACTCAAACAAACGAGACCGATTGTGGAGGAATCGACAATAATTTATCCTATGTGGGAGATAAAAACCTGAAAAGAGACTATCATAACATGGATGATAACTCAAACAAACGAGGCCGATTGTGGCGGAATCAACAAGAATTTATCCCAAATGGGAGATAAAACCCTGAAAAGAGACTATCATAACGTGGATGATAACTCGAACAAACGAGACCGATCGTGGCGGAATCGACAAGAATTTATCCCACGTGGGAGATAAAAACCTGAAAAGAGACTATCATAACATGGATGATAACTCGAACAAATGAGACCGATCGTGGCAGAATCGACAAGAATTTATTCCATGTGGGAGATAAAAACCTGAAAAGAGACTATCATAACGTGGATGATAACTCAAACAAACGAGAACGATCATGGCGGAATCGACAAGAATTTATCCCACGTGGGAGATAAAACCCTGAAAAGAGACTGTTATAACGTGGATGATAACTCTGCTGAGGATAACAAGCATTAACTTGTAAGAGTAATAGTGAGAAAGAATGAACATGGCGTTCTCTGTGGGGATATTTCAAAATAGTGTTTCGGGCTTCCGTGCGAGGTACCCAAAAATGGTTTATGCTTTGTATGAATATATTTGAATTTTTCCATGGCGTAATGTTCCATAATAATGGAAATGAGACACTCTTAGAGGATGCAAATTTAATGATGATTACTAAATGCAAATGCAAAGGAATCTCCTGATGAGGAAACAACAATTATCCTCGATGGCTTCGTTGGGGAAGAACCAATTTCTGCATTGAATGTGGTGTGTCCCTGTTGTCGCTCCCGAGATTTTCATCCTAGTACAAACGCGAAAGTGGCGCGAAAAAGGTTGAGTCGCCAACCAGGCATTTTTATCCCGAATGAATGGGAAAGGTAATTCTACACAAACCTGAGGAAGAAGGAAAGGACAAGGTCCTGCGAACCAAAGATCTGGGTTCGGGAGTAGGTTACGATCTGGGAAGGTATTAGCACCCCATATTGTCCGTCGTACCCGACGGGATCCTCGCTTGCTTGTTTGTTTCAAATAATGAGTAATAAAGTTGTTGCCGAACAAATGAACTGCTAACTGGAATGAGAATGAGAAAGGAACTGGAAAAGAAAAGGACAGAAGGGGGAAAATGTAGAGAAAATAAAGAATGTGCTCGAACGGGCCCTACCCCGCTGCCTACGTACCTCATCGGGAAAATGAGGATCAGAATCGACGTAGTTCGCCAAACTAAGGTGGGAACTATTTGTTTGTGTTTTTTATAGCTGGAACTGCGTATGTCTATGCTCAGGTGTTGCAGGCTCGTCTGGTACGAGTGCGTTTACCGTCTTGCATGCGAGATAAGTCATCGCTAGTTCGCGTTTAGAATGAATGAGATGAGAAGAGAAGTTCCCGCAGGATAGTCGCTTATTATTTGTTTTTGTCTTTTATGAGAAGTATTTTGAATTTGTTTGTGAATATTCTCATACTAAGACCTATCCATCGTGGTAGATACTTACACCTTGCCCCGAAACAGGACGCGTATAAGCACTCCGCAACAAAGTCTTGTGGCGTATAAGAACGTTCGATTTTTATTTAGTATTTTTATTATTATTTTTATGAGGAGAGAAAGAATGACTCAAGTTGCAAAAGGAAAAAACTAAGGGACTAAGACTCAATCCTAATTTTAGTTATTTATTCAAAAGTGGTCATAATGATTTGTGGGGTTTGCTAAACCTAATGAATAAAAGGGAACTAAAAACTACTAGAATTCAACTTACTTCCTAATGAAGTTAAGTTGATTCTAAGAAACATGTGGAAGCCTATACAAGTGGGAAATTCAAATAATAAGGCAAAAGCATTAAAATTGAAATAAGAAATAAATTCTAAAAATGCATATTAAAGCATAAAACTAAAAGTAAGCCTAAACTTCACCTACACATATTTATTGGAAATTCTAAGCCTAAGTCCTAAAACTAAGGGAATTTATTTAATATCATCATTCTAAATTCAGTAATTAAACTATACTAAATTATCTTAAAATCCTAAGATTAAACTTAATCAAGCTAATCCTTAATGAAACATAATATCCTAAGATAAACTAAATGGATTTATAATGTAAAATAGACTAAAAATTAATGCACTAAAAATAGTAAAATTCCTAGAAAAAATATGAAATTAATTCTCTAAGGTCCTTAACCTGACTATAGTATTGTGCGAAAAAATATCCTAAAAATTCAGAACTTAAGTATACCTAAAAGTCACTTAAATCTACCTAAGAACTAATCACAATTTTACATGAACTAAGCTACCAAAACAGTGAATAAAATGGCCTAAAAATCTACCAAAAAATATCCTAGGTCCTAATATAAGCCCTCTAATCATAGTAAAAAGAATGGGCTAAAATTCCTACAGAAGGTGGAAAAAATAAAATGAACAAAATTATGTGTAACTAAAAGAAATCAATATAATGCTAATTAAATGGAAAATCGGAATTAAATCGAAAAAAGCCAAAATTCAGAAAGTAAAAATGTCACAAATTTCTAAAATGAATTATAAACCTACGGGAATTTTTGTAGAATTTTATTATGAATTATATATTTTTTTATGGATTTATTTTCTAATTATGCTATACTAAAAATTATGAATCTAAATGAAAAAAGGAGAGGGGGTTTGGTTAGTGATTTTGCTTAGTTATTAATTAAATGGGCTTGATTTAAGGGGGTGTAAAAAACAGAATTCCAGGCCCAATTGCGCAGGAAATGGAGAGTGCATTGTATAGACACTCAGTCAATTATTTGACTTCAACATGGGCCGCACGATCAAGGGTCTTCTAAAAGTACTCATATCATGTGGCTTACAAACGCAGACACGTGAGAACTTATGGTGTACGACGCACACAAGAACAACCACACCAAGAGCCAATCGGAAGGTGACACGTGTCACCGCCGGTGTGGCTGGGAATCACAAAAGTTATCCAAATCGTATCCTCTGGGAATCACAAACGGTGTATTAACTATGAGTTAATGGTTTCTTAATTGATTTTAAACAGTGTATTAAAACAGATTTATTAAGTTTTATTTTCTAAAACCAATAATTAACATTATGAACAACATAAATAAAAACAAATCAACACTCAGACTAATCAAAGTGTTATCATCTCTCCTCCCTCTACACGCTAACTTCTCCAAACACAAACCCTAAATCCCCTTCTTCTTTTCCACCACCGCTACTCTCATCCAAACAAATCAACGCTGCTGCGAACCGAAAGAGACAACCGTGGCGACTCTCACTCCTCCTATGCTTCTGCCATGAGCTCAACGCGTTCTATCCTCCCGATTTCAATCCGAACAAAATGATTCATAGTCTCTCAAGATCAAGCACATCAAGCAACTACACAACAACTATTTCGTGGGGTTCGAGCTCGTACCTTGTGTATTGGAAAAGGATCGATAAGACGAAGGTTTGTTGGATTCGTTTTCGTGATGAAGATGAAGACAATGATCATTGTTATGCAATGAAGACGAAGAAATCGCGTTTTGATCGGATGAGATCGCGCCTTCAATGGATGACGATTTTGACATTGAGTTTGCAACGACGGTGATGATGAAAGATCAGTCTCAGGTATGAACGCCTTCCGATCTTTATCGCTAATGCTTCTCCTTCTCTATGCGTCTTCTTGCGATTCAATACTGATCTTGTTGACGCTTTGTTGAATATGCAGGTTGAGTATTCGCTGAAGATAACTGGAGTTATTATCAGTGTTGATGGAGGTAAGGTATAGAACATGGAGGATTCAAGAAGAAGAGGTCGAAGGTTGCGATTCTGGAAGGTGATGATGAAGTGGATTGTTGGAGAATCTTGAAAAATCATTGGATGAAGATAATCAAAGTAATGAAATGAAGATGTTGATGAGAATTTGAGGCCGATTGGTTTATGATATTGGTTGCAGAATCTCTTCGATTCTTCTTCGATTTCTCTCACCTTGAACACTTTCAGGTATTTTTGATTTCGTTTCCTCACCTGATTCCGCTATTCTCCTTCTTGCTGCGAATCTTTGGTTGAGTTATGGTTGTTGATTCAATTGCAGAAGAAGGATTTTTTAGGGTGATTGATGAGAATGAAGATTGAGTGAATAAGAGAAGTGGAGAAAAAGAATGATTGAAGAGGTTTGGGATGAGTGAGGAAGAGGGTTGAAGAAGTGGAATCTGGATTAGAATGGAGAAGATGAAGGAAGAAAGAAGGATGGAATGGTGAACAAGATTGAAGGAGAAGAAGTTGCAGGAAGATTGGAAAATGATTGAGAGAGATTGAAGAATAAAAAATTGTGAAGAAAAAGCTGAAGTTATGAAGAATGATTGATTTATAGAGGATTTCGGATGAAGTTTCCAGAAGAAAAGTCGGTTAGGTTTGTTATTTTTTCAGTTATTAAACTTTTTTTAGTTAATTACGATTCTGTTATCAGTCGTGATTTCGGTTAGAGCCATTGTAACTGACTTTGCTTATTGAATCTTGCAGGATCTTTTGTGAAGTTTGTTGAAGCTATTCTTGATGCTTTTTTTTGGTTTGTTTGGAAGATGGTTGAGGGTGAACGAAGTTGGATATTGAGATTGGAAGATTGGCTGGGGGTTGAATTCAGAATGAGGAAGAAGGATCCCGAAAACTCGAAAATTGAGAGAGATTGGAGATTGATGATAGAAGAGTTCTTGTGGATTAGAATGGTTGTAAAGCGTGAAGGAGAATTCTCTCCCTGTTTCCATGTAACTTCAGAAGTGAATCCCCATTCCCAAATCAAATCCGAGAGCTGGTAGAAGACCCCCCAAAGCTCTGTTATCTTTCTATCTTATTTTGTTTTTTCAGTTGGAAATTTCTAACTGATTTTCTGTTTCTCATCTGTAACTGTATTTTTTATATCACTTTTTTCTCCCAATTCTGTTAGTTTCGGTTTTTGTAACAGAATTTCTTGAGAAATTCTTCTTTTTTCCCCAATTGAATCCTCTTTATTATTCTAACCAATTATTCTCACTCCAAATACTCTTTGATATTGACCATGATGAAATTCTTTTAATGCACCAAGATGAACAACCATCACTCTTGACTTTTTTTCCAACAAATCTCAAAGTCTATGATAAAGATGGGCATAAGTCATGAAACCAACTATAACCACATGGTTTGGCTCAAAAATCATTAACCAATGTTGAGTCTATACCTTAAAACAATTGCGTTGTAAACCGGTATTGACAAAACATGTACCAAGGAAATTCATGCTTTGTACCAAGGCGATTCAGGCTTTGTGCCTTGATCCTAACATGAGACGTCTTAAGAAAATGACCTTGTAACCCGATGCTCCTTGACAAAGAGGATATCCATGATGATATTACTTCAAACATTATCGACCTTTATGACTAATGATCCCACCACATGACCAAATTCTTGAATGAGGACATAATTTGGATTGCTGAAAAAAACCAAACCATGGTCCAATTTCATTCCCAGTTGAAATCTTATTGCTTCAACTTGTAGGGAAGAACCCTAAAGCAAACATGAAGCCCTGATTCAAATAACTCCTTGATCACATGCCTTAAAAAACCAATGCAATGAATGATTATGAATGTTACGACCTAATGGGAAAATGCAGATGAAATGCGAAGCGAAAAGCCAGTTAGAGTATTAAACATGAGGGCAAATTTTGAGGTATTACAGCTGCCCCTATTCAATCATCTGCAAGCCTGAACGAATAATTGCAAAAACTCTTAGACGTTCAAGGTATGGAGTGATTGAATACTCGACTAAAACCTGGAAATTTGAACTCAGTGGATAGTAGAAATGCCATCTGCTTTTTATTTATATATTTTTGTTTTGACCTCTGAATTGGTAGCGAAAATAGAACCAGGTGGAATAGAATCAATGCCAAAACCTGCACTGTGAATGCTGAGCGAAACAATCCACAACAAGGGTGCCTGTTGGCGAAACAAGACTTAACGAGACCATTAGCAGAATGGAACTCGACAATGTGACTGCTGGGCAAGACCAAGCCACAAAGAAAACACACGACTGCTGGGCAGGACCAAGCCACAGAAGGTGCCGGTTGGCAAAACAGGGCTTGACGAGACTATTAGCGGAATGGAACTCAACAATATGACTGCTGGGCAGGACCAAGCCATAAAGAAAACACGTGACTGCTGGGCAGGACCAAGCCACAGAAGGTGCTTGTTGGCGAAACAGGGCTTAACGAGACCATTAGCGGAATGGAACTCAACAATATGACTGTTGGGCAGGACCAAGTCACAAAGAAAACACGCGACTACTAAGCAGGACCAAGCCAGTGAAGGTGCCTGTTGGTGAAACAGGGCTTAACGATACAATTAGCGGAATGGAACTCAACAATATGACTGCTGGGCAGGACCAAGTCACAAAGAAAACACGCGACTGCTGGGCAGGACCAAGCCACGGAATGTGCCTGTTGGCGAAACAGGGCTTAACGAGACCATTAGCGGAATGGAACTCAACAATATGACTGCTGGGCAGGATCAAGTCACAAAGAAAACACGCGACTACTGGGCAGGACCAAGCCACGGAAGGTGCTAGTTGGCGAAACATGGCTTAACGAGACCATTAGCGGAATGGAACTCAACAATATGACTGTTGGGCAGGACCAATCCATAAAGAAAACACGCGACTGCTGGGCAGGACCAAGCCAGGGGGGGGGGTGCCTGTTGGCGAAACAGGGCTTAACGAGACCATTAGCGGAATGGAACTCAACAATATGATTGCTGGGCAAGATCAAGTCACAAAGAAAACACGCGACTACTGGGCAGGACCAAGCCACGAAAGGTACTAGTTGGCGAAACATGGCTTAACGAGGCCATTAGCGGAATGGAACTCAACAATATGACTGTTGGGCAGGACCAATCTATAAAGAAAACACGCGACTGCTGGGAAGGACCAAGCCACGGGGGGGGGGGGGGGGTGCCTGTTGGCGAAACAGGGCTTAACGAGACCATTAGCGGAATGGAACGCAATAATATGACTGTTGGGCAGGACCAAGCCATAAAGAAAATATGCGACTGCTGGGCAGGACCAAGCCACGCGGGGTGCCTGTTGGCGAAACAGGGCTTAACGAGACCATTAGCGGAATGGAACTCAACAATATGACTGCTGGGCAGGACCAAGCCATAAAGAAAACAACATCAACTTGGAAAGACCAAGATGTCTGTCAAATGGTATAAGTATCTTCTGCGGGGAATACTTCAGGTTGAAAAGATGTTATAGGTTGTATGTAACACCTCAAAACTGGCCCATGCTGGCATGCATATGCTTGGATTTATGGCGTAATGCTCATGAGGATGGAAATGCTACGCTTTGGAGGATGCAAATGTAATGATGATTATGCGTATGCAAATGCAAAGGATCTCCCGGAAAGGAGACTGCAAGTATGCTAGATGGCTTGGCTGGAGAGGAGCTAATGATCATTGCACTGATCTGATCCATCCTGATGAGGAGGAGACAACTCTGCGGGGAAAGCTGTCAATGATACACCGGCTCTAAACTGCCGCCATTGCCAAAATAAATTGGACTTTGAAATGGGAGAGCCAAGACCCTGCTGGAGATGGACCCTTCTTGCACTCTGGTGGGGAAGTGGAGACCTCCTGACTTGGCTGGGAACCAGAGGCATGACATTACTGAGGAAGCAACTTGCTGGGGAGGAAAAACACTCCTTGCACTGCTGGGGATTGCCCCTGTATTGAAGGAAAACTTCTGCTTGGGGAAGGAAAACATCTCTTGCCATTAATGTTGGAGAAGAAATTCAACTTCACTTCCACTGGGGATGACTGGAGACACCCTGGAAAACACCTGTTCTTGTTCAAGCGTAAAGAAACGCTCCTCCTGGAAATCTGCTTTTAGCTCTGTTAGCAACACATGTACCTGTACCTGCATAAATACAATCGATAGTTCCTGCAACACGGAGAGTTAGTTTGGGACCTGTATGCCCCAGGCTCATAGCATGAATCATTATCTGGGCATCTTGACACCCTTTTAGAATTGTATTAAATGTTTCTGTCCTCCTGCATGAGTTAGAAAGCATTCAAATGTTCGCAACACAATATAAATCACAATTTGCTGGACGTTTTCGCAATCAATCAATGCTAGATGAAAAACAAAAACAAGAAGCAAATAGTCACAAGTTGACTGAAATTGAATTTTTATTGATTTGGAAAAATGGCCATGAATAGGCAATACAAAGGAAGAAATTCCCTTGAAAGAGGAAATAGCCAAAAAGGAAAAAAACTATCCTATTGGAAATGTAAGAAGTGGATCTTATCAAGTTCCAACCCGGTTATGAATAATATATCTTCAAGACGATCCGCTCGCTCTGCCCCTTGAGAAAGGTGATTGAACTGGTCTTCAACCTTCAGAATAACCTCAATTGCAAATGAGTTACAAATCTCGCAGATCGCAGTCGTTTGTGTTAGTCCCTCTTTTGCGTGGATCGCCCTTTCGGGTTTTCAATCCACTGGGATACCCTTTTTTGCCTGAGCTGTCCGATGTGGATTTTCAACTCAGCGGGTGTACATTTTTTTTCAAGATTTCCCTAATTTTTTCCCGAGCCTTTTATTCTGTTTTTGGCTCGCCGGGATGCCCATGTTTGCCTGGATCTTTATTCTGTTTTTATCCAGCGGGTCCTTTTGACACGAAGTATTTTCTTACTGCGTCTGTGTTGACAGGGGATTGGAATTCTTCTCCGTCCATGGTTGTCAGCATCAAGGCTCCACCTAAGAAAACCTTTTTAACCACGAACGGTCCTTCATAATTAGGTGTCCATTTGCCCCTGTGATCGTTAAGAGGAGGAAGAATCCTTTTCAGCACCAGGTCACCTGGCATGTAACTTTGTGGTCGTACCTTATTATCAAAAGCCTACTTCATCCGCCGTTGATACAACTGCCCATGGCATACAACTGCTAGACGTTTTTCTTCGATGAGGCTCAATTGATTATATCTGGATCGGAGCCACTCAGCTTCATCTAGCTTAATGTCCATCATTAACCTCAACGAGGGAATTTCCACTTCAATTGGTAGGATTACCTCCATACCATACACCAATGAGAACGGGGATGCCCCTGTTGAAGTATGCACTGACGTTCTGTACCCATGCAAAACGAATGGTAGCATCTCATGCAAATCTTTGTATGTTACCACCATCTTTTGCACGATCTTCTTGATGTTCTTGTTGGCCGCCTCGACGGCGCCATTCATCTTCGGGCGATATGGAGAAGAGTTATGATGCTCTATTTTGAAATCCCGACACAAGTCAACCATCATCTTGTTGTTGAGATTATAACCATTATCAGTAATGATTCTTTCGGGAATTCTGTACCAGCAAATGATATCTCTTTTAATAAACCGGGCCACCACTTGTTTAGTAACATTGGCATAAGATGCCGCTTCGACCCACTTTGTGAAGTAGTCTATAGCAACCAGGATGAAGCGATAACCGTTGGAAGCTGTCGGCTCGATCTTGCCAATCATATCAATGCCCCACATGGCAAACGACCATGGTGAAGACATGACACTAAATGGATTCGGAGGCACATGGACCTTATCGGCATAAATCTGACACTTATGACATTTACGGGAGTATTTACAGCAATCGGATTCCATGGTGATCCAATAATATCCCGATCTCAACAATTTCTTGGCCATAGCATGTCCTCCAGCATGGGTACCAAAGGAGCCTTTATGAACCTCTTGCATCAATAGGTCTGCTTCGTGTCTATCCACGCATCTGAGCAGAACCATGTCGAAGTTTCGCTTGTATAGCACACCATCTTGATTCAAGAAGAAACCACCTACTAGTCTTCTGAGGGTCTTCTTGTCTTTATTGGATGCCCCAGCCGGGTATTCTTGAGCCTTCAAGAATTGCTTGATATCATGATACCAGGGTTTGTTATCTTCACCACTTTCAACTGCAAAAACATAAGCAGGTCTTTCAAGACAGGTGACCATGATTCGAGGCACAAAATTCTCTTGACAAACTTTAATCATAGAAGAAAAAGTTGCTAGAGCATCAGCGAACTGGTTTTCATCTCGAGGAATATAATTCAACTTGACCTCGGTGAAGAAAGTTAACAGTCTCCTGACATAATCCCTATAAGGAACCAAGTGAGGTTGGTGAACTAGCCATTTTCCATTGACTTGGTTCACCACCAGAGCAGAATCTCCGAAGATCTCAAGGTTCTTGACTCGCAAGTTGATTGCTTCTTCAACCCCCATGATGCAAGCTTCATACTCTGCCTCATTGTTAGTGCATTCGAAAGTCAACCGAGCAGCTAAAGGTGTATGAACCCCTTTTGGTGAGATGATAACAACACCTACTCCACTTCTGTTCATGTTTACAAATCCGTCAAACATCAACTTCCATTTGGATTCAGGGTCTGGACCCTCCTCCGGAAGTGGTTCTTCACAGTCTTTCAACTTGAGGAACATGATGTCCTCATCCGGAAACTCAAACTTCATGGGTTGATAATCATCGATTGTCTACTGAGCCAAGTATTCTGACAATACACTTCCTTTGATTGCCTTTTGCGAAGTGTAATGGATATCATACTCTGTTAGTATCATTTGCCATCGGGCTACCCTTCCTGTCAGAGCCGACTTCTCGAAAATGTATTTCACATGGTCCATCTTGGAAATTAAGAGAGTGGTGTGAGTCAGCATGTACTGTCTTAGTCGGCGAGAAGCCCATGCCAAAGCGCAACAAGTTTTCTCGAGTAGTGAGTAGTGTGTCTCACAATCGGTAAACTTTTTGCTAAGGTAATAAATGGCGTGCTCTTTTCGACCAGACTCGTCCTGCTGACCCAGCACACATCCCATCGATCCTTCAAGCATAGTAAGATACATGATCAAAGGTCTCCCTGGCACCGGAGGCATGAGAAATGGAGGTTCTAGCAAGTATTATTTGATTCGGTCAAAGGCTTGCTGGCAGTCTTCATTCCATTTAATGGCCTGATTCTTCCTTAGAAGCTTAAAGATGGGTTCACACGTGGTCGTTAGGTGAGAGATAAACCGTGCAATGTAGTTTAGTCTCCCTAAGAAACCACACACTTGCTTTTCAGTCTTTGGCTCAAGCATCTCTTGGATGGCTATTACTTTGGCTGGATCAACCTCAATTCCCCGCTCACTAACAATGAAGCCAAGTAGCTTGCCGGAACGGACCCCGAAGGTGCACTTATTCGGATTCAACCTCAACCTGAACTTCCGGAGTCTGTCAAACAACTTTGCTAGATTGACCAAATGCTCTTCTTCTGTTTGGGACTTTGCTATCATATCATCGACATAAACCTCAATTTCATGATGAATCATGTCGTGAAATAGCGTCACCATCGCCCGTTGGTAAGTGGCTCCAGTATTCTTCAAACCAAATGGCATAACCTTGTAACAGAAAGTGCCCCAAGGCGTGATGAAGGTAGTCTTTTCCATATCATCGAGAGACATCTTAATCTGGTTATAACCGGAAAACCCGTCCATGAAAGAGAACACTGAAAACTGAGCAGTATTATCAACGAGCACATCTATGTGAGGCAGAGGGAAGTCATCTTTAGGGCTGGCCCTATTCAAATCCCTATAGTCTACACACATCCTGACCTTACCGTCTTTCTTAGGGACCGACACAATATTGGCAACCCACGGAGGGTAATTGGTCACGGCCAAGAAACCAACATCAAATTGCTTTTGTACTTCTTCTTTTATTTTGATTGCCATATAAGGGCGTGTGTGCCTCAACTTCTGCTTCACTAGAGGGCAGTCTTCTCTCAGAGGCAACTTGTGTACCACAATGTCAGTGTCTAAACCAGGCATAACTTGGTAGGACCATGCAAAGACATCAACATACTCTCGAAGCATATCAATTAGGCGAGTCTTGATAGATTCTTCTAATGCGGCCCGATCTTAACTTCTTTCTTGTCTTCTTCGGTACCCAGGTTTATCACTTCGACAACCTCTTCATGCGGCTGAATCATCTTCTCCTCCTGTTTAAGCAGTCTGGCCAATTCTTCAGGTAGTTCACAATCTTCTTCACCTTCCTCATCGGCTTGATAAATTGGATTGTCAAAGTCATACTCAGCCATAACAGGGTCATCATTGATAAGATCCGGTGACGAGCACCTGCATGAATGGTGATTCATGCAAGGCTTTAGCAAAAACTTGAGAAAATGAGAAACATTTCCATTTTAAAACTTTTCTTTCTTTTTGAAAAACAAAAGCAAAAAATTGAAAGACAAAGAACAACATGGACGAATGTGAAACGTCGGCTTTATTTATGATTATGAATTGTGTTAGGAACAAAAGAACCCTTACAAAAAGCTACTATGCCTCGGGCAAGACATAGTGCTTGAGTACATGAAAGACAAAAACAAAGATTATTACTCTTCGAAGGAGGTGACCGAGATAAGCCTTTCAGATGTCCAATTGCTAAGTTGAGTCCCTGGAACATCAGGCCTGATCCACTCATCTAAGTCACAGTCACTATCAACTGCGTCATCCTGCACGACACTGATGCTTCCATAATCCACCACTCCCGCACTCGTGAAAGTAATTGGGCTTTGACAACCTTTAACACTCGGTCCAGATGATGACCGCCCAGGATGGTAACGAATTCCAAACATATCTTTCGTTTCTGGAACTTCTACTGGACTGCCCCAACCTTCTCGCACCCCCGACTCTACCAACTCAAGAGCTTGCTTGTAAGAGGCCACATAAATCCCCTTCTTTGGTTCTTCAGGAGAAGCTGCCACTGCAGACGCTTGTTCAGTTTTTAGGGGCTCAAAAGCTTGACATGGAGTCTCAACTATTTCGCCATCCACCTCCACATACTTGAATGAAGCCAAATGACTAACAAAAATGTCTTTTCCCCATTGACAGTTACAATTTGACCCTCCCAGATGAACTTTAGCTTTTGATGAAGTATGGATGATACTGCTCCTACTGAATGTATCCAAGGTTTTCCCAGCAAACATCTGTATGCAGGCTGTATATCCATTACGTAGAATGTGGTATTGAAGATTTGTGGACCTACTTTAATTGGTAACTCCACCTCCCCGAACACCGATCTCCTCGACCCATCAAATGCTCTAACTACCAGGTTGCTAGGCTTTAGAACTACTCCATCATAATCCAACTTCATCAATGCTTTCTTGGGCAGAATATTCAACGATGATCCGGTATCTACCAATGCATGAGAAAGTACTGCACCTTTACATTCTAAAAAGATATGCAGTGCCCGATTATGAGCACGCCCTTCAGATGTTAGATCCATGTCTGTAAAGCCCAATCCGTGACTGACATTGACACTAGATACCATCGCTTCTAGCTGATTTACTGAAATATTTTGAGGCACATACGCCTTGTTTAGAATATTCAAGAGAGCCTTCCTGTGGGAGTCAGAACACATTAGCAAGGACAAGATGGAAATCTTCGACGGAGTCTGGTGCAGATGGTCCACAATCTTGTAATCGCTCTTTTTGATAAGTCTCAGAAATTCTTCAGCTTCTTTATCAAAGGTAACGTTTGGATCAGTTACTAGTGCGGGCTCATTGACAACCACTGGATGCTTCCCTCTTTCCCTAGCCTGGGCTTCCGCGGTGTCTCTGGGTGGTATCACACTATTTCTTAGTGTTTCTAGCGCAAATAACCTTCCACTTCTAGTAAACCCCCTACTCCAACGTTTTCTACTTGAGTCGGGGTCGTACTAGACATGGCCAACTCATTCTTCTGGCCGTTACAGTATACCTCGCCACCATAATTCCAGGGAATGGCTCTATCATTCTGATACATTACTGGTCCTGCAGTGGTGATGGTTATCGGTGCCACTCTAGCCCGTGGAGGAACTTGAGATGGATCGTAGAAGATGGTTACTGTAGAGACTTCACTTTCCTTTACAACCTTGTCAAACTGCAACACTCCTTCATTAATCATGCTCTGGATCCATGCTTTCAACTGCTCACAACCATTTGTAGCTTCAGCACATCCTGGACAATCAACTTCACACCCAGGAAAAACAAACTTTTGTGACAAGCAAAATTTACAACACTCAACGGAGTCTGTAGGTCGTTGACATCGCGCACCAAGTTTAGATTCTCCCCTTCATCAACTGCCCCAACCGTACCTCCGTGAGGAGGCATGGGATTCTGAATTACGTTAGGAGTAGGAGCAAAGTTGATTGCTTTGGAATCTACTAGGTTTTGGACTACATACTTCAAGGCTTTGCAGTTTTTCGTGGTATGTCCGGGGGCTCCGGAATGAAATTCACATCTAGCGTTTGTATCGTAACCTTCAGGAAGTTGCCCCGACTTTGGAGGTTGCAAAGTTCTGAGCTGAACGAGCTAGAGTTGGAGGAGATTCTTCAGAAGTTGTGAATAGGACATAGGAAGAGTTTCAAACTGCCTTTCTCTGGTCCTCTGAGAATAGTATGGCTGCGGTGGTTGGACTTGATGTTGAACAGGTTGAGCTGAGATAGTGACATGGGCCACTTGCTGATAAAACCCTCTGTTACTTCCTCCCCTCTGCGCGTACACTACCTCAGTCTCTCCTTCTCTCCTCTTTATGAAGGGTTTCTTGATACCAGAATTTGAAGCGCGCCCGTTCTGAATCTTCCCTTGCTTGATCCAACTTTCTATCCTCTCGCCAGTCAAGATGATATCTGAAAAATCCACTTGATGAACATCCAACTAGCCTCTCCATGAAATGCCCAGGGAGGGTATCCAGGAACAAGTCTACCATTTATCTCTCCAGCAAAGGTGGTTGCACTCTAGCGGCCACTTCACGCCACCTTTGTGCGTAATCTTTGAAGCTCTCAGAGTTCTTCTGAGCCAGACTCTGAAGTTGAGTGCGACTGGGCACCATGTCGATATTATACTGATGTTGCTTGAGGAATGCTTCTCCCAATTCCTTCCAGTTCCTTACAGAGCTTCTCTCTAGCTTCACATACCATTCCAAGGACCATCCGGAGAGACTATCCTGGAAGTAGTACATCCAGAGGTTTTCATCCCTAGTATGGGCATCAATTTTTCGGTAGAATGCATGCAAGTGAGTTTTGGGGCAGGAACTACCGTTATACTTGTCAAAAGTTGGCGGCCTGAATTTGTGAGGAATAACCACCCCGGGGACTAGGCCCATGTCAGACACATATATCCCCAAAGTGTCTCTACACTCGAGGGCTTTGACTTTCTCATTAAGCATAAAAAAGTCTTGAAGATTTCCTTCTCCACCGAACCCCATGTCGTTGTTAAAAGGAGAGAACTGATCCTCCTGCTTGTCTTGTACCAGAATGAAAGTTGTTGTGCCCTGTTCTGGAACTTGAGGTCCACCTGGGCCATTGTTGGTGTTGGGAGGAGTCATTTTCACATCAAGAGTGGTTACAAGAGGATTAGTCTGAGGAGGGTTGAGCCCCTGAATTGCATTCCTTAACTCTTGTTGTCCCTGAGCTATCCCTTGCATCATGACCATGAATTCTCCCATTCTGGTGCAAAACTCATTAAGCTCAGTTTGCATAGCGTGCATGACTATCCTCTAGTTGCTGCGAGTTGCGTAGCGATGTGGGATATCTTGTCGGAGATGCCGGGTCTTGACAGCTCTCGCAATCTTTGCCTGAAACACATATATGTTAAGCATCCTGTAGAAAACTTACAAAAACAAAGAACATGCAAATGATGTGTATGAAATGCAATGTGTTCCTTTTATCCTCAAGGTTTTTTTCCTTTTCCCATCCTGATATTAGGAGAATAATAATTGGGAAGAAGACCCATATGGTGTTCAAATAACGTGACGCCCGTGGAGAATTGGTGCTTATTACCCTGTGTCAGTGCAAAAGATAACAAACAAGAGATTCAAAGCAAGTCAATCACATAAACTGAAGTTTGAAACAACAAAGTCCTCGAAGGGTGCCAATTAAAAGAACAACAAAGTATATCAATAAAAGGAATCCCACAACAAGTCTGTTGGTAATCCAAGTACTATAGCATGAAACTAAACTCTAGGGAGCTCTAAGTCCTGTAGCCTCCAGCTAAGACGCTTGACATTCTGGAACAACTGAGCTATATCCGGATGATCGGGCTCCTGGATGAGTCTCTAAATGAGGAGATCCCTTAGGTCAAAGGAAGCATGTAACTCTTCAATTTGTTGCAGGAAAGCCATCTCATTCTCTTTGCTCGGACCCGACTCGGCTTTTGACTTCTTCATATCAGCTCGAAGCTTCAGCTCTTCAACTTCTTTCTGGACATCTTCAGCTATTTGTTGACTCTTTGTCATCTGATGAAGGTATTCTCTCTATTGCTCTTGTGCCTTCTGAACTAACTTCCCTTGCTCAACCAGGGCATCCTGAAGGTTTTTGATCTTCAACTCGAATTCAGCCTCTACCTCCTTTTGCTTTTTCTGATTATCGCTCCACTTCTCTTGCCAAAGTGTGATGGCTTCATTAGCCTCATTCAGTTCTTTCTTATCCTTTCGAAGCTGACTCGCCTTGTAGATCTCTGCCAATCCTCTCTTCCTAAAGTATAATTCTCTTTCCTCAAAGTCCTTCTGTTTAAGCCGAACTGTCTCTTCAGTTTGGAGAGCTCTATCTTCTAACTGCTGGTTCTGAATCATCAATATCTGACAAGAATTGTAAGCCTCTTGATTCTCAACTCTAAGCTGCTTGATTAAAGCTTCCAATTTTTGGTAATCTTCCAAAGGCACTATGGTAGGTGGTGGTAACGGTGCAGAGAAAGGGATTAGAGTTACTTGAGCTTTCTCCCTTACCCAAGTTTCAAATTCGGGGAACATTTGATTATTAATCCTGCCCAAGCATTCTATACCCTTTCTATTAATCAATTTCCAAGCACTCGCAGCTTCTCGAACCAATGGGAGATTGTCCTTCACAGGGAAATAGAAAGTCTGAGTCAGCTTCGAATCTTTGGGCACATTCTTTAGAGCATATCCTAATTGTCTTCTCAAGAGTATGGGGTTGTAATTAATGCCCCGAGCTACTCCTAAGAGGGGAACATTAGGATAACCTCCACAGTTGGAGATGAGCTCTTTCCCTTTTAGCCTTAAGGTGAACCATCTAATGTCTTAGACAGTCAGCGTGATTAGCTTTTGCGACCAGATTACTTTAGGATTAGTGAATACTCCAGTAATGGGGATGTGTCTCATAAACCATGTGTAGAATAACGGGGCACACCACCTAACCATGCCACCTCGTCTCTTCTCATTCTTATAGTGTACTGAATAATACAAATCTCCCAAGAGAGTGGGTACGGGATTTTTCATCACAAACAAATGAATGACATTCATATCCACGAACTTCTCCATGTCAGCAAACAAAACTATCCCATATACAGATAATGCCAGGATGGCGCAAACTGAATCCCACTGTTTTTCCACGGCACATTCTTCAGCTCTTCTGACCAGAAACTCTAACGGAAAACCAAGTACTCCTGCCTTGGTGGCAACCAGATTAGCAAATATCTCTGATGAGCTCAAATAAAGAGCTTTAGCGATGTCAGCATGGGTCGGTCTTATCATCTCTGAATTGAAAGGAATTTGATTTTTGATAGGCATTCCCAAAATCTCAACATACTCCTCTAGCAATGTGTCGCTCCCCCGAAAAGACACCTGGTCTGATAGGGTACAGACGCGAACGGTCGGCAAAAAGAGAAGATGAAAATGAAGTGAAAAGAGTCTCCAGCTAGGCATTTTTATCCCGAAGGAAAGGTAATGCTGCATAAACCTAGAAAACGATGGATAAGACGGTTGCGAACCAGAGAAACTGAGAAAGGGGGTTGGTTACAACCTGGGAAGGTATTAGCACCCAGATTGTCCGTCGTACTCGACGGGATCCACGCTTGAAAGATTGTGTTTAAAGGGGTAGTGTCTGTGCTATCTGTGTGCAAAAACTGGAAAAGAATATACAAGTGTCAGTGCAGGAAAATGAAGTGAGGTGCTTAGGAATAAGGCTTAAAAGGAATGCTGAAAGTGGGGGAAGACACATAGACTTTTGTTCGATAACAGTTAAGTTATGCCTACGTATCCTCTCGAGCAATGAGGAAGTTAGAACACCGTAGTTCGACTCAAAGAGACTGGAAAATAAATTCACTGATGAACTGCTTGCTTGCCTATGCTCAAGTGTATGACCCGTCTGGCTCGAGTGCTAACTGTCTTGCATTAGGCGGAAGAAGCAAGTTCTCGGTTATGAGTGTCGCTCCCGATAAGTGGGACCCGGCCCAGATAAAGGTACAAACGCGAACGGTCGGCGAGAGGGACAGTGAGAACACACAGCCGTGAACTCACTGGAGATGAATAGAGTCGCCAGCTAGGCATTTTTATCCCGGAGGAAAGGCAATGCTGCATAGACCTAGAAAGATATGGATAAGACGGTTTGCGAACCAGAGAGACTGGGAAAGGGGGTTGGTTACAACCTGGGAAGGTATTAGCACCCAGATTGTCCGTCGTACTCGACGGGATCCACGCTTGAAAGATTTGTGTTTTAAAGGGGTAGTGTCAGTGCAATTTGTGTATAAATGAGCTGGAAAACAAAATGTACAGGTGTCAGTGTAAGAGAAAAGTGAAGTATATAAGGGAAGTGTTAGTGTAAGAACAAGAATGAAATGCTCAAGACCATGAGGCTAAAAAAGAATGAGGCTAGAAAGAGGGGGAATATACAGAGACTTTTGTTCGATAACTGTTAAGTTATGCCTACGTATCCTCTCGTGCAATGAGGAAGTCAGAACACCGTAGTTCGACCCAAAGAGACTGAAAGAGAAATTGACTTGTGAACTGCTTGCTTGTCTATGCTCAAGTGTATGACCTGTCTGGCTCAGGTGCAAACTGTCTTGCATTAGACGGAAGAAGCGAGCTCTCGTTTGTGATTGAATGAGGTGAGAAAAGAATCCCGAAGGAGACGATTATTGTTTGTTTTTGTATTTTCAGTCTTTTATTGCTTTTTGGAGTTTGTCATAAGTTAATGAGCTTAAGTCTAAACCAATGGATTTAGTAAACTTATCACATCTTCCCTCTGATTAGGGGTAATGAGAATACCTTAAGTGTGAAGTCAGATTCTCACACTTAATCACCTTTGGTGTAGGATTAAGATCATTGACCTATTTGTGATTAATTAGATGTTTTTGTTGTTTTTGTTTAGTGTTGAGTAATGAGGTTAATCCATAATCAGGGATTTAACAGACTCATTACACCATCCTAATAGAAGGATAATAGATGAGAATGTTTAAGCTGAGGAAAGCTCCTCAACTTAATCCATGATTAGGGATTAAACTCATGACAAAACAAGCCTTTATTAGATGGATTTTAGTTAATGATATGATGATGAAGTGAATTTTATGATTTGTAAGACTACTTGAGGGGGACTTGTCCATTAACACTAGGGTTAGTCCTTCTTAACCAATTAAGGAAGAAATAGAACCCTAATGCAAGGACCAAGTTACAAGTGTAATGTCTTGATGATTATTATGTGAATTGATTAAAGGATTTAAACACATTAAGGGTTTAACACTTAGGATTAAAGTTATACACCCCATCCTAAGAGAAGGATGCAGGCATAAGCTTAATCACAAAGCCTTAAAGCCTTTAGGGTTTAGTCCCTGATTATGAGATGAGAAGAGATGACTCAAAAGAGACACAAAGGTAAAACTAAGAGGGGAGACTAATCAAAACCCTAATCATTGTCATGCTTGGTTGTTCCTAAGGTTTGTGAGGTTTTCAAGAGAAGCCTTCAATGGAACCACCAGGAAGCAGATGAAAGGATCAAGAGAAGCAAAGTAACTTGCTTCATTCAAGAAGTCAAGTCACTTGAAGAAAGAAAGGGAGAAGAAGAAGAATGAGCAAGCTCAAACTCAAACACATATAAAAATGCAGCATGGATGCAAGAGAGAGATGAAGAGAAGGTATGAGAAGTGAAGGCAAATTCACTTCTCAAAATCACTTACCACCTGAAAGGTCAGAAAAGAAATGCAATGCAATGCAAAATGGGATGGAATGACATGATGCAAACCAAAACCAGAAGCATATATGTGATGTTAATGATGCTATGAGATGCTACAAACCATAAACAAAACATGTGGATGATCATACAAGCTTATGAATGCAAATGGGACAAGTTAAGAATCAAGAACATACATGAAAAGTTATGAGATGCATATGGCATACAACATGACAAATGCAAGGTGCAATGATCAAACATGCTTTCACTATGTCTTATGATGTTAAATGAATCAAATGGAGACATGGAATGTCATGGCAAGTCATGTTATGCAGGAAAATGCAAGATGGATGCATATGAAAGCCCAAAATTAGGGTTTATGAACAATACATCAAACAAAAATCAAAATCAGAAGCAAACCGTAAGATAAAAAATTGAAAATGCCACTCAAAGGACCCCTAATCCTATACTAACTTAATGCCCAAAGGAGAGGTTTCAACTCTTAACCAAATTCAAGTTATGATTTTCTTAAGATTTCTAGGGTTTTAGGGTTCCTTAACAAGAAAATTACCAAACAAATTGAAAATGAAAGATCAAATCATGGCCATTTAATCTCACAAACTACATGCTAAACACAATGCAATGCAAAAAGAATCAATGTCCAACTCTTCATGGATAGGCAAAAATGATTTTTGGAACTTTGGATCAAATTAATGCATAAAAATGATTTTAATTCAATGAAAAATTCTCAAAATGCATCAAGATCAAAAAATAAATTTGGTTTGAAGGTTGGACAATGTTTCTAAATGCCTTAGAACATTTCATGAATTTTTTGGTGATTTTTAAATACTTAAAAGTATTTTTAATAAATTAATTTTCATTAATCAATTAAAAATAAACTTTTAAATATTTAAAAATACTTTTTTAATGCTAAAAATGAAAATAAAAATATTTTTGGGTTTTAAAAATTAATGAAACTCTTGACAAAAAGTTTCATAATTTTTAAACCATTTTTGCTATTTTAAATAAATTGTATAAAACAAATATGAAATAAATGAAAAGAAAATTAAATAAATGAGAAGTCAACCGAATGGAGGGCTGGGATGAATCCTGGGAGAAGGGGGATTGACTGCGCGCGCAGATCAAAGGCCCACATTCAAACTTGGTTTAAACAGGATTATGATTTAATTAATTATGATTTAGGGTTTAATGATGAATCTCAGCCACACACACGCGCGGCAAGTCAACAAAGTCCACTGATCCAACGTGCCAGATTCAAACTCCCTTAATTGCAGGATTAAAACCCTAATGATTTTCAGGTGGCCGGAGAAGACCTCCGGTCGTCTTCTCCGGTGGGAACCCCACCTGAAAATCCCCAAAATCCACAAAACGCAACCAAAATGAAATCTAAACACCCAGGAATGATTCCCACACTCCCCTGAATCAAAACCCTAAGCTAGAAATCATTTATATTTCCTCAAACTCATGAATCGAACAAAACATTTTTTAGGTCAGGGAGTTTCAGAACACGATTACATCCTCATTTTCCAACCATTTTCAAAACTAAAGATATCAGAGCAATTAGTGAATCATGAAGAACAACTTTAGAACTTAAAAAATGATTTCTGGAAAAAATGTTCTTGAGCTACCTGAGTTTCGAAGCTTTCACTCTTGCAACTTTCTGACCCCTTCCTTTGATGCAAACCACTCCTTATGACCCCTTGATGATGTTTGGATGCTTAGAAGAAGTTTATGCTGGCTGGTTAAGGAGTTTGAACAGCTTCTGCTCAAGCTCAGGTGAAAATGGTGTTTGTGATTCAGGCTGTTTCAGGCAAAGGTGAAGGGTTATTTATGATCAGGGTGATGAATGGAGAAGGTTTGTGAAGTTTGTTCAAGTGTTTGTGGCCTGTGCAATGAGATTCGAAAGCTTTTGCTTTGAGAGTGAAAAATGGAAAGGTGATGTTCTTGTTGGTTTCAGGCTTAGGTCTTGCTGGTTTAGGCTCAATGAAGCATGGTGAGAAGATTAGTGGAGTTTGTTTGAATGTTTGTGGTTTGTGGAATCAGATTCGAAGGAAAATACAAGTGAGGGTGAGTTTGTGAATGTCTTGCTGGGGCTTGTTTCAGGCTGGCTCCTTGTATGAAATGGCTAGCAAATGGATAGTATAAACAACTCCAATTGGTCAGATGATGTGACTTGTGCTTTTGTGATTGGTAAGTTAACTTTTGCAAAAAGTCCACTCTTGTGTAAGAGAAGCATGGGCCAAGTTCTAGGCTAGTACAAGTGTATGGGATGGCGCAGCATGGTGTGAGTGAGAGGCTAGAGTGGTTCAGCATTGTAGGCAACAAGTGGATGAGGTGTGATGATGGTTTTTGCAAGTTGGTCATCCTTGGTTCACATGAAACTTTCTTGTCCCACAAGCCATAAAACATGAGGAAATCTTGGTCCAATCTGAACTTTAGGACTTACATGATGCTTGTGTAATGGTTTGACATGAATTAGAAGTTACAAATGCCTTGGTACAAAGTTTTTGCAAGTTGCTCATTTGAGGCATATCTTGAAAATTAGTGATTTTTGCCAACTTTGACACACCATAACTTTTGATCCAAAATGAATTAGATCATGTTCTTGTACTTTTTGAAAAGGGAAAGATATAATCTACAACTTTCATGACCAAAGTTTTTCCATTTGAAGCATTTTTGGATCAAAAAGCAAGGCTTGAAAAGTGGCATAAAATGACATATTCTTTAAAAGTCAACCATGCCCTAAAAAGTCAACTTTGCAAAAACTTGTAATTTTTGATTTTTGTGAACTTCAACCTTCTTCTATGATCAAATAAAGATCATATACACTCAAAATGATGAAGATCACCCCTTGGTTGGGTCATTGGGGGCCTCAGATGCCCTGATTTTGCACTGACTTGTCTGAAAAGTCAGCTCTTGATCAGATGACTTCCCCATGGAATTTCTTCATGAAAATTGATATGCATACTCCCTATACCATATAGAGACCAATGGAAACAAGAATGACCAAAAAATTTGGAGTTATGGCCTCTGAAACCAAAACCCTAATTTTAGGTCATCTGTGCAGTTAAACCTGGCTCTGCATCCACACTAATCCCAGTTCTTGTGATTCTTTGGCATTCTTGACTTTGGGAGGATGTAATATGATGATTGAACACACATGTACCCCTTTGAAGTGATTGATGACCTTTGGAGTGGCTCAAGAAGCTCCTGGATTGCTCAGATCACAAACCCTAGATGCAGATGACTTTGAATCTATGCAGTGAATCAAAACTGGAATATGAGATGGTATGATTGTGTTTATGCATATGAAATGATCACAAGCCATGGTGTGAATGGGTGAGGGCAAATTTGGGGTGTTTACAATGAGTGAGTGTGATGATTATTGTTTGTTTTTGTGTTTTTAATCTTTTATTGCTTTTTTGTGTTTGTCATAAGTTAATGAGCTTAAGCCTAAACCAAGGGTTAGTAAACTCATCATATCCTCCCTTTGATTAGGGATAATGAGAATACCTTAAGTATGAGATAAACATCTCAACTTAATTAACATGATGATGTAGGATTAAGATCATTAACCTACTTGTGATTATTTAGATGTTTTTTAGTTTTTGTTTAGTGTTAAGTAATGAGTTTAAGCCATAATCAAGGAATAGTGAACCCAATACACCATCCTAATAGAAGGATAATAGATGAGCACACTTAAGCTGAGGAAGATACCTCAACTTAATCCATGATTAGGGATTAACCTCATGACAAAAAAAACCTTTATTACATGGATTTTAATTAAGGATGAGATTAAGAAGTGAGTTTTAAGTTTGTAAGACAACTTGAGGGGGACTTGTCCATTAACACTAGGGTTAGTCCTTCTTAACCATAAAGGAAGAATTAGAACCCTAATGCAAGGCCCAAGTTACAAGTTAATGTCTTAGTGATTATTAAGATGGATTGATTAAGAGATTTAAACAAATTAAGGGTTTAACACTTAGGATTAAAGTTATACACTCCATCCTAAGAGAAGGATGCAGGTATAACCCTAATCACAAAGTCTTAAAACCTTAAAGGTTTAGTCTCTAATGATGAGATGAGAAGAGAGACACAAAGAAGACACAAAGCTAAAAGCTAAAGGGGTAATAATTACAACCCTAATTATTGTCATGCTTAGATGTTCCTATGGTTTGTAAGGCTTGAGAAAGATCTTCAGAGAAGCCACCAAGGGAAGAAGCAGATGAAAGGAGGAGAAGCAGAAGAAACAAGTTACTTACTTCACTGAAGAAGATAAGTAACTTGGAGAAAGAAAGTGAGAGATGAACATGAATGAGCAAGATCACTCTAAGACAAAGAAAAATTCAGCAAGGATACATAAGCAAAAGATGAAGAGAAATGAGAAGTGAAGGCAAATTCACTTCTCAAATTACTTACCACCTGAAAATGTTAGCATAAGGAAAGAAATGAAATGAATATGAATGCATATGAAATGACAAAGAAACAAAACCAGAAGCAATCACATGATGAAAATGATGCTATGAGATGATGCAAAGGCAAACCAAGTGCTATGAATGTTCATACAAGAGATTGGATGCAAATGAAGCATGCTTTGAAGTATGAAAACACATGTATGCTTATGAAATGAAATGGGTGCAAAGCATAGCAAATGCATGAAGAAATGGCCAAGAAATGTTCAAGCAATGTCTTAAGATGTCTAAGATGGCATAGAAGTGCTTAGAATGTCATGACAAGTTCATGTATAGATGCATATGCAATGTAAGATGCAAGTATGGATGCAAAATTAGGGTTACATGAAAGTATGGAATGCAAATGACCCAAACAGAAGCAAATCATATGATAAAAAATTGCAAATGAACTCAAAGGAACCCTAACCCCATATGATATCACACCCCAAAGGAGAAGGTCTAACTCTTAACCTAAAGAAAGTTATGATTTTTCTAAGTAAACTAGGGTTTTTGGGTACCTTAAGAGGAAAAATGCAAATCAAATTGAAAATGAAAGATAAATTCATGACAAAAATATCTCAGAAACTACATGCTATATGGAAAACAATGCAAAAAGAATCATCATCAAACCCTTCATGGTTAGGCAGAAAAGAATTTTCAAAGTTAGGGTTCTAAAAAGGGAATTTTATGAACCCTAAATTCAAGAAAAATGTCAAAGTTGGATCAAAACTAAAAAGAAATTTGTATGAATGGTTTGACAATGTTTCTAAATGTCCTAAGATGCAATGTGATTTTTTTTTTGGAATTTTTAGAAACCTAAATGGTATTTTAATTAATTAATTTCCATTAATTAATTAAAATAAAGATTTAAATATTTTTAAAATGATTTTTTAATGCAAAAAATAAAAATAAAAATGTTTTTGGAATGAGAAAAATATTTAAAGTCAGAATGCAAAAGAAAATATTTTTTGAAGGCTTTTTTCTATTTTAAATTAATTGTGCAAGAAAATGCAAATAAAAATGCAAATAAATGAATAAAAATGGGAAGTATGCTGATCCTAAGGCTGAGATTTGAACTGGGGGGATTATGTTTGACTGCGCGCGCATCTCAATGGCCAGGAATTAATCTGAGCTTTAATTAGGTTTTATAATTAATTAAATGGATTAATGTTAACACGCGTGATCTGAGCCGTCCAGACCTAACCCTAATCAGGATCCAAGGGTCACAAATCAAACTGGGGATTTAAACAGAGATTAGCCCTAATCACTTTCAGATGACCGGAAAATTGCTCCGGTCATCTTCTCCGGTGGATCAAAACCCTAAAATCTTCCCTAGGCAAAATCAAAACCTCTAACCTGTCCAAAAATAATCCCCTACTCAAACTAAACCCAAATCAACCTTCAAACACAATTTATCATTCATTAAAAAGATCATGATGACCCCCACCATTTTCAGAGACCCATGAAATCCTCATTTCTCCACCATGAAATCCTCATTTCTCCACCATTTTCAGAGACCCATGAAATCCTCATTTCTCCACCATTTTCAGTTTTAAAAAGATCATGATGACCCCCACAACATGTACTTTCATATTATAACAAGAAAATGGAGTTTTGCAAGATTGTGTTCTTGAGGTTACCTGAGCTGGTGAACTGCGAATATGAGCTTTCTGGGCCTCTCTCTTGTACAAATCAACTCCTCTGGTCCTCCTGGTGCTTGTGGAATGCTTCAAAAGCTTTTATGATGGTTGGTTTGAAGGTTCCAGTTCTGGTGTAGCAGAAAATGAGGTTTGTGTTTGTGATGTTTCAGGCCATTGTAATGGTTGGTTTATGTTCTATGGATCATTTCTGAATGAATGGTGAAGTTTGTTTTGAAGTTTGATGGCTGGTTTGTGCAAATCGAAGAAGGGAAGTTTTTGATGGATTTTGTGAAATCTGATATTGTGTGTGTTCTGAGCTTGTATGATGCTTGGTTTTTGATCCTTATGCAATCCCTAAACTATTGGAATGAGTCAGAAGATTTGATATGCACTGTGGGAATGGTATGGAGCAATTGGCCAAAAAGTCAATAGTTGGTGTCCTTGGGTATGGGCCAAGGCAGGAGGTGTTTTAGGGTTGCTCTGAGTTCAGCTGTCTTCAAGGATAGCCATGGGATGATTTAGAGTGATCAGAAGTGAATGGATGGTGAGATGGCACATGTTTTGCATTTTCACAACTTGTTGTACTTTGAGACATTTGGTCATGGAAGTGTCTCATTCAATGCTGAATTTTGGTCATGGAGTGTTACATGATGTTGCTATGATGCATTGAGACAATTTAGAAGTCATACCAATCCTTAGAAATCACTCTTGCAAGAATCCCTCTTTTGAGAATTTTATGAAAAATGGCTTATGGAAACTTGTGATCCAAGGCATGATTTTGGGCTTGCAATGTTGCATTGTCATGTGATGAAGTTCAGAAGTGAATTAGAGGTCACTTGAATGCTTGAAATTTGATTTTTTGCAAAAAATCCTCTTTGGCATGAAACTTGAAATTTTAGGATTTTTGCCAACTTTGAAAGGCCATAACTTGAGTTCCATAATGAATTAGAACATGTTCTTGTACTTTTTGAAAAGGGAATGATCTAATCTACAACTTTCATGACCAACAATTTTTCATTTGAAGCATTTTTGGTTGAGAAAGAGGAGGTTGAAAAACTTTCCCAAAATGGAAAGTTTCCATTACAAGTCATTTCCATTTTTGGCAACTTTTGGTTTAGCTCAAATTTCTTCAATTTTGTGAACTTCCAAGAACTTCAATGATAAAATAAAGATCAAATAACTTCAATTTGATGAAAAATCCACTTTGGTTCCATTGTTGGGGGCCTCAGATGCCCTAATTTTGCTCTGACTTGCTCAAGAAGTTACCCAGTGAACAAATGACTTCCACATTGAATTTCTTCATCAAACTTGGTACACATGATCCTTATAACATATTGAGACTATTAGAAACAAGAATTACCAAAAAATTTGGAGTTATGGCCTCTGAAACCAAAACCCTAATTTCAGGTCATCTATGTAGTGAAACCCTAGCTCTGCTTCCATGCTTTGCCAGTTCTTGTGATTTCTTGACTTCCTTGATATTTGATGGATATAATATGATGATAGAACACACATGGACCCTCTTGGAATGATTGGACACCTTTGGAGTGGCTCAGATGGATCTTTGGATTGCTCTGATCACAACCCCTAGATGCAGATGAATTTGAACTAATGCAGTGAAACAAAAATGCCATATGATATGATATGATATGATATGATATTCCTAAACTAATGCAAATATGAAAGATCACAAGCCAATGGTGTGAAATGAGTGAGGGCAAATTTGGGGTGTTTACACAATGTCTGTCGCTCCCCCGAAAAGACACCAGGTCAGATAGGGTACAGACGCGAACGGTCGACGAAGAGAGAATATGAAGTGAACTGAATAGAGTCACCAAATAGGAATTTTTATCCCGAAGGAAATGTAATGCTGCATAAACCTAGAAAAAGATGGATAAGACGGTTGGGAACCAGAGAAACTGAGAAAGGGGGTTGGTTACAACCTAGGAAGGTATTAGCACCCAGATTGTCCGTCGTACTCGACGGGATCCACACTTATAAGATTGTGTTTAAAAGGGTAGGTGTATGTGCTATCTGTGTATAAAAGTTGGAAAAGAATATACAAGTGTCAGTGCAAAAAAGAAGTGAAATGCTCAGGAACTGAGGCTTAAAAGAATGCTGAAAGAGGGGGAAGATAAAGAGACTTTTGTTCGATAACTGTTAAGTTATGCCTACGTATCCTCGCGTGCAATGAGGAAGTCAGAACACCGTAGTTCGACTCAAAGAGACTGAGAGATAAATTTACTGTGAACTGCTTGCTTGTCTATGCTCAAGTGTATGACTCGTCTGGCTCGAGTGCTAACTGTCTTACATTAGACGGAAGAAGCAAGTTCTCGTTTGTGAATGAGTGTGATGAGAAGAGAATCCCGGAGGAGACGATTATTGTTTGTTTTTTGTGTTTTCAGTTTTGTTATTGCTTTTGGTGTTTTTCATAAGTTAATGAGCTTAAGCCTAAATCAAAGGCTTATAAACTCATTATATCCTCCCTGATTAGGGATAGTGAGAATACTTAAGTATGAGATAAGCATCTCAACTTAATTGCCATGATGGTGTAGGATTAAGATCATTAACCTACTTGTGATTATTTAGATGTTTTTGGGTTTTGTTTAGTGTTAAGTAGAGTTTAGTCTCTAATCACAGATTAGTGGGCTCATTACACCATCCTAATAGAAGGATAATAGATGAGAACACTTAAGCTGAGGAAGATACCTCAACTTGATCCATGGTTAGGGATTAAATTCATTATATAACAAGCCTTTATTAAGTGAATTTTAATTAAGGGACGAGATTAAGAAATGTATTTTATGGTTTGTAAGACAACTTGAGGGGGACTTATCCATTAAACACTAGGGTTAGTCCTTCTTAACCATAAAGGAAGAATTAGAACCCTAATGTAAGGCCCAAGTTACAAGATAAAGTCTTAGTGATTATTAAGATGATTTGATTAAGAGGTTTAAACAAATTAAAGTTTTAACACTTAGGATTAAAGTTATACACTCCATCCTAAGAGAAGGATGCAGGCATAACCCTAATTCCAAAGTCCTAAAACTTTAAGAGTTTTGTTCCTGATTATGAAGATGAGAAGAGAGACTAAAGGAGACTCAAAGGTAAAAACTAAGGGGGAATAATCACAACCCTAATTATTATCATGCTTGGATGTTCCTATGGCTTGTAAGGCTTGAGAAAGATCTTCAAGGAAGCCACCAATGGAAGAAGCAGATGAAAGGAGGAAGAAGCAGAAGAAATAAGTTGCTTCCTTCAATGAAGAAGATAAGTAACTTAAAGAAATAAAGTGAGAAAGAATGAACACAAGTGAACAAGTTCACTTCAAAGAAACTAGCAAGATGCATATGAAAGAGATAAAGAGAAATGAAAAGTGAAGGCAAATGCACTACTCAAAGTAACTTACCACTTGAAAATGTTAGCATGAATGCATAAAGTTCAAGGCATAAAGAAATGAAATGAAATGAGATGAGATGAGATGAAATGACCAAATTCAGAAGTGTTTATGTTATGCAAATGTCATGTGAGATGATGCAAATTCATACAAAGTGCATATGTATGATCATACAAAGATGAGATGCAAAGGAAGCATGCTTTGAAGTTTGGAAGTTCATTAAAGTTAATGAGATGAAATGAATACAAGTCATGGAAAATGAATGAAGAAATGATCAAGCATGGTTCTAACATGTCCTAAGATGTCTAAGATGACATATGAATGCAAGAAATGTCATGGAAAATTCATGTATGGATGCATATGCAAGATGAATGCAAATGAACATGAAAAATTAGGGTTATATGGAAGTATGAGATGCACATGATCAAAAAAGAAGCATATGACATGATAAAAATAGGAAATCACACTCAAACAAACCCTAATTCCATACTAAGTACATACCCCAAAAGAGAAGGTCAGAAGCCTTACCACTCAAAAGTTATGAATTTCCTAAGTTTCTAGGGTTTTTTGGGTGATTCTCAAAGGAAAATGCAAATCAATTCAAAAATGCAAGATAAATTCATGAGATAAATATCCTATAAACCACATACCATATGCAAAACAATGCAAAAAAATCATCTTCCAACTCTTCTTGGTTAGGCAGAAACAATTTTTTCAAGTTAGGGTTCAAAAATATGATTTAAATGTCCCTTAATTCAAAGAAAAATTCACAAACTATGATCAAACCTAAAAAGAAATTTGTGTAAAGAGTTTAAAAATGTTTCTAAATGCAAAGGGATGATTCATGATTTGTTTGGTGATTTTTAGAAACCTAAATGTATTTTTAATTAATTAAAATACTTTAATTAATTGAAAATAACATTTAAATATTTTAAAAATACTTTTTTAATGCAAAAAATAAAATAAAAATCATTTTCTGGTTAAGAAGAATATTTAAAACTGAAATGAAAAAGGAAATATTTTTTGGATGATTTTTGCTATGTTTAATAAATTGTACAAAAGAAATAGAATAAAATAAAAATAAAATGAAATAAAATGAAAGTCAGCTGATCCTAAGGCCCAGTTTTAAACTGGAAAGAGAGGGAATTGACTGCGCGCGCTATCCAATGGCTGGCATTCAAACTGACTAATTATCTAATTTAATTAATTAATTAAGATTAGGGTTTTAAGTGAAATGATCTGGACCCTCCAAATACGCGCTAATCCTATTCCTACGGCTCACATTCAAACTGGGGAGTTTAGCCCTAATTACGAACCCTAAACAATTTCAGGTGACCGGAGCTAGCTCCGGTCATCTTCTCCGGCCAACCAAAACACCTAACTTCTTCCCTAGGCTAAATCAAAAGCTCTAAAGCTCCAGAATCACTCTCGTAACATCCATAAGCAAGAATCCATCATCAAAACACATTTATCATACATAAAAAACAAGATTCGAAGAAAATCGTAAGACTTAACAAAACTTTTCAGAAGTTCAATATATGCTTAATACTCAACTATTTTCAAAACAAATTACATCAGGGTGATCAGTGAAGCATGAAGATTCATTTAGAAACTTAAAATGCAAGTTCTGGAAAAAATGTTCTTGAGATTACCTAAGGTTGAGCTTTCAGTTCTTGAGCTTTCTGGACCTTTCTTTGGTGCAAATCAACTCCAATGTGCTTCCTGAGAATGCTTTGATGCTTGGAGTGAGTTTATTTGGCCTCTTTCTGAAGTTCAGTTTTGAGAGGTGAAAAATCGTATTTTGATTTGGGTGGGTGTTTGGCTGAAATGAAGGATGGGAAATGATCCTTAGGTGGCGGTGAGGTGAATGGTTGAAAAATATTTGAGTTTGATTAGCTGGTTTTGCAGATTCGAAGAGAGGAAGGTTTTGATGATTTTCTGCAATCCTGGCTTGTGGGAGGTTCTGAGCTTGTGTGTGTTATGGAATGAGGTCCTTAGGGTTTGCATAAGAGATTGTGATTGATCAGAGAGTGGGTGGTGGCTCAGTTTGATTGGTATGGGAGAAAATGCAAAAAGTCAACATTGGTTGTACTATGAGCATGGGTCATGGCAGGAGTGGTTCCAAGGCATGTCTGGCCTCAACTGGCTTTGTGGAGGGCCCTTGGATCATTTTTATGCAGCTGGATCCCTTGGAAGAAGAGATACCATAGGTTTTGCAAAATTCCCTCTTTGAAGTTTCTTGGATCACAAGCCATGAAATGTCTCTAACCATGGGCCAATTCTGATCTTTTGAAGTCACATAGGCATGTTATGAAGTGTTTGTACACATTTGAAGTCATTAGAATGCTTGAATATGCCAATTTGCAAAATCCCTCTTTGACATGAAACTTGAATTTTTAGGATTTTTGCCAACTTTGAAAGGCCATATCTTGAGTTCTATGATGAATCAAGACATGTTCTTGTACTTTTTGAAAAGGGAAAGACCTAGTCCACAACTTTCATGACCAAGAATTTTTCATTTGAAGCATTTTTGGTTGAGAAAGAGGAGGTTTAAAAACTTTCCCAAAATGGAAAGTTTCCATTACAAGTCATTTCCATTTTTGACATATTTGCAAATGGCTCAAAATTATTCAATATTGTGAACTTAAAACCACTTATAAGATCAAATAAAGATCATAGAACTTCAATTTGATGAAAATACCCCTCTAGTTCCATTGTTGGGGGCCTCAGATGCCCTGATTTTGACTTAACTTGCTCAAGAAGTTACCCAGTGAACAGATGACTTCCACAATGAATTTCTTCACCAAACTTGGTACACATGATACTTATATCATCTTAAGAACATTAGAAACAATAATGACCCAAAAATTTGGAGTTAAGGCCTCTGAAACCAAAATCCTAATTTTGGTCATCTGTGTAGTGAAAACCCTAGCTCTGCTTCTATGCCTTGCCAGTTCTTGTAATTTCTTGAATTCCATGAACTTTGAGGGATATAATATGATGGTATAACACACATGGACCCTCTTGGAACACTTTGAGGCCTTTGGGATGGCTCAGATGGAATCTTGGATTGCTCAGATCACAAACCCTAGATGAAGATGAACTTGAACTATGCAGATGAAACAAGTATGCATTATGATGTGGTATGCTTATGCTTATACAAAAAGGAAAGATCACAAGCCATGGTGTGATATGAGTGAGAGAAAATTTGGGGTGTTTACAGATACCCCTATTCAAGCATGAGTTAGCTGTGCAGGATGTAAGCGCTTGGCTTAACAGACAAACAAGATAACTTGTGGTTGAATACCCAAGACAGTCCAAAATTTGCACTCGCTGAAATAGACGAAGAAAAGGGATATAAATTGTAAAAGATAGTACAATATGATTATCAAATGAAGGCGACGGAGGACGACCATCGAGCAGAGGACGACTGCTAAGGATAAAGCGGTAAGTAAAGCAATGACGGGGACGACCGACAAGCTGGGGAAATAAAGAGACCATGATGGGGACGGCCATCAGGTAAGGAAACCAGATTCTCTGGGGATTAAAGTAAAGGCAATGATGGGGACGTCCATCAAGCTGGGGAAATTAAGAGACCATGACGGGGACGGCCATCAGGTAAGGAAACCAGATTCTCTGGGGATTAAAGTAAAGGCAATGATGGGGACGGCCATCAAGCTTGGAAAGTAAAGTAAACAACGACGGGGACGGTCATCGGTTTAAAGAATAAATGAAATAATGATAAGGGACGGTCATCAACGGTGAAGGACGATCACCTAGCAGGGGACGACTGCTCTTTATCAAGACATAGGACGAATGTCGGATAGAAAAGATCGACAATGGGGACGGCCATCGGATAAGCATGATGAAGGACGATCATCAAGAGGTGAAGGACGATCACCTAGATGGGTACGACTGCTCTCGGGGTTTATCACAACGAATGTCGGATAACAAGATCAACGATGGGGACGGCCATCAGATAAAATGATGAGGGACAGTCATCAAAAGGTGAAGGACGAACACCTAGCAGGGGACGGCTGCTAAAAATATCACGACATAGGACGAATGCCGGATAGAAAAGGGTTCCAATAATGGAGACTCCACTGGGGAAAGGATGAGGGACGGTCATCCAAAGGTGAAGGACGATCACCTGGCAGGGGACGGATGCCGAAAGTATCACGACATGGGACGAATGTCGGATAGAAAAGTTGCTTTGTTGGTGACTTACTGAGGAATGGTAAACACGAACGAGTGCTTACGCTCAAGAATAAAAGGTATAAGTGTTTGACGCTGTGTATAGATTAAAGATGCGGACGAGCATCCTTAGGACTAGGATACAGACGAGTATCGGTAGAAACAAACGCTGACGCGTGTTCAAAGATGATGATATGGACGAGTACCAACTGGTTAACAAAGAACATGGACGAGCGTCGAGTCTGTTGAGGAGTGATATATAAACAAAATACGGACGGGTATCAAAGATTTCTATATAAGTATGGGTGAGTATTGATTTGTTGGTGAAGTATGATCAAGACACGGACGAGTGTTCAACTTGCTGGGGAAAGTATGACACGGACGAGTGTCAAAAGAGAAATGTTTATAAGCTATGAACAAATATTTGTATGTGAGAGTGTAAAAGGTGTTCTGGAGACCTGTGGGGATAAGATGACACGGAAGAGTGCCGAAAAAAAGTGCGTTATAAACAAACATTTTGATTTGCAACAAGTGTTTTGGCAACCATGCTAGGGGAATATGACACGGACGAGTATCAAAAGAGCATGTATAGGTATTTGTATTTGAGAGTGCAAAGGGGATGCTTTGTCTTATATCTGTGGGGAATAATACGACACGGACGAGTGTCGAAAAGAGTATATATGAACAAGCATTTGTGTTGGATAGTGCAAAGGGGACGCTTTGGCTTTTATTTGAAGGGGATGCGAGTTTTCTTATATACATTGCTGATGAAACACTGATGGTATTTGCAGGTGACTGGCTTGAACCTGGCTTGTGATCATGCAAATGTTTGATTTTTACCGTAATGCTCCGTATTAGACGGAATGCTACGCTTATTCAGTGAATATGATGTAATTGCTATGATTATGCAAAAGAGAAACCGATTCGGGATTCAGATCCTGCTGAAGACAAGATCTTTGGCTGATCTGCTTGGAGGGATACCCCAGCTGGGGGGAGATCATTGGTAGATCTGTTAGGAGATATATCTCTTCTTGGGGAAATAGATCATTGGTAGATCTATCCGTAGGGAGAACTCAGCTGGGGAGGAGGGAGCTTTCATCACTTTGTTGTGTAAGAATTTCAGGTCTTGCTCTTCTGGGGAAAACTGGAAACTATGTGGGGAGATAGTTCCTTTAACCTTGCTGACGATGAAAGATCTGGCACTCTGGTGGGGATCTCAGCTGGGGATGCTCCTGTTGATTTGACTCATGCTGGGAATGAGGAAGCTTTGACAACTTCGCTGGGGAAAAGTATTCCAGATACTGCTTAGAGAGGACGTATGCTGGGAAAGCAATGCTTGGCATGCCCCACGCTGTGTATAGAATGCTTGCAACCTGTTAAGACAAAAGAAACGCACAATGTATCCCGAGGTATCCCTTTCCTGATTCTGTCATAGGAGTTAGAATTTTCCTGAAAGTAATATATTTCCCGCACGCATTTATTAAAGATGGCTCATTTGTTTTATGCAAGTACTATATCATGAATATTGGACATTTTGCAAACGAAACAATAATGTACAAAACGAGGTGTGAGTGAAAACTCTGATTTTATTAATCTGGGTGCCCTGAATTGGAAAATACAGTTAAAGAAACAAATCCTCTGGAATGAGGAGATTGCTATAAATTGGAAAAAGTAAAAGTGTTGACAATGTTGATGACGCTCCGATGAGCTTCCCTTGCTATGACCTGTATGACCTTGACGTTATTCTCATCTTGATTTCTGAAGAAGTTGATTTTGATTGATGCTTTATCCTTTCGAGGCTTGCCGTGTTGTGAATGATACAGACGAATTTAGAATGCTGTTGGTCGCTTATTCCGTGATTTTGCGTGGATCGCCCTTTCGGGTTTTCAATCCACCGGGATACCCATTTTTTCCTGAGTTGTCCAATGTGGCTTTTCCACTCAGCGGGTTGTAAACACCCCAAATTTGCCCTCACCCATTCACACCATGGCTTGTGATCATTCTCATATGCATAAAAACAATCATATCATCTCACATTTCATTTTTGATTCACTGGATAGTTTCTAAGTCATCTGCACCTAGGGTTTGTGATCTGAGCAATCCCAAAGCATCTTGAGCCATTCCAAAGGCAACCAATCAACTCAAAGGGGTCCATGTGTGTTCTTATGTCATATTCCATCTCCTCAAAGTCAAAAGTGCAGAGGAATCACAAGAGCTAGGGTTTGAGTGGATGCAGAGCCCAGTTTGACTGCACAGGTGACTGAAAATTAGGGTTTTGGTTTCAGAGGCCATAACTCCAAATTTTTTTGGTCATTCTTGTTTTCATTGATCTCTATATGGTATAGGGAGTATGCATATCAATTTTCATGAAGAAATTCCATGGGGAAGTCATCTGATCAAGAGTTGACTTTTCAGACAAGTCAGTGTAAAATCAGGGCATCTGAGGCCCCCAATGACCCAACCAATGGGTGATCTTCATCATTTTGAGTGTATATGATCTTTATTTGATCATGGAAGAAGGTTGAAGTTCATAGAAATCAAGAATTTAGGGTTTTTGCAAAGGTTGACTTTTTGGGCATAGTTGACTTTTCAAGAATGCATCATTTTAGGTCAATTTTCAAGCTTTGATTCTTGGTCCAAAAAGGCTTCAAATGGAAAAACTTTGGTCATGAAAGTTGTAGATCTCATCTTTCCCTTTTCAAAAAGTACAAGAACATGATCAAACTCTTCTTGGATCAAAAGTTATAGCAATGCAAAGTTGGCAAAAATCATTAATTTCTAAGGCATGCCCTAAGTGAGAATTTTGCAAAATCATGGATCAATGACCTTTGCAGCCTCAAGTTCACCTCTAACCAATGTGCCAACATTCTACAAGTCCTAAAAATCAGATTTGAACTAAGATTGCCCATGGTTTCATGCTTGGTTAGACAAAGAATCACATGTGAACCAAAATGTCACAACTTGCAAAAACTCATGATCATGCTTTACCAACTTGCTGCCTTGAATGCTGGGCCAAGCTGACTCTTTCCCCTCATCTTGCTGCGCATAGCCCATGCCTTGTACCAAGCTATCACCTCACCATACTTTCTCTTACACAAGAGTTGACAAATTGCAAAAGTTGCCTCACCTATCCAAAAAGCACATGTCAAATCAACTGACCAATGAGAGAGAGTTATGTGGACAATTTGCAAGCAAAACATAAGGGCAAGCAAGGCTGAAACCATCACATTCCACACATTCACAAAAACCTTCCATTTTGCATAAGCTTTCGAATTCCTCTCCACAGCTTGCAAACACAAAAACCTTTTCCTCCATTCAACTCACCATGTATCATTGAGTAGAAACCACCCAAAGCATAAGCCTGAAACAGCCAAAGCACCCCACTGCCATTCTTCACCCTCATTCTGCAGATTCATTCGAATCTCCCTCCCTAGCTCACAAACAACCAAACAAACCTTGCAAAGCTTCTCCATACATCATTTGGACCTCAAACCATCATTCACAATGACCTGAAAGAGCCAGAACCTCCATTGCCATTTCTGATCAAGCTTGAGCAGAAGTTTTCGAAACTCATTATCCAGCCAGCACAAACTCATTTTGAGCACTCAAACATCTTTGGGGGATCAAGTGGAGTGGTTTGCACATAAAGAGAAGGCCAGAAAGTTCCTAAACTGAAAGCTTCAAATCTCAGGTAGCCTGAAATTTATTTTTCCAGAAATCATTTTTATTGTTACAAACTTGTTCTATTTGTTTCACTGATCATTCTGGTACCATTGGTTTTGAAAATGGTTGAGATTTGAGCATTTAATTTGACTCTGAAACTGGTTTGCCCTAAAAATGTTTGCTTTCGATTCATGCGATTGATGAAGAATAAATTTGTTTGGGGTTAGGGTTTTGAGTCAGGAGATCATGGGGATCATTTGGGTGTGCTTAGTTTTCATTTTGGATACGTTTTGAGGGAGTTGGGGAATTTTCAGGTGAGGTGCTGGCCGGAGAAGACGACCGGAAGTCTTCTCCGGCCACCTGAGAGTGTTTAAACCCTAATCACGTAATTAATGCTAGTTTGAATTTGAGCCATTGATGAGCGTTGACTTGCTGACTTCCCTCTCTTTTGGATGGCCCAGATGCGTTTGATTAGCCCTAATCTTTTTCATTTAGTTAATTAATTCATAATTAAACTAATTATCTCAGAGTCAATCCCAACCACAGGATCACGCGCCAGTCAACACTTTCAAATCCTGGGCGCATCTTGGCCCTCCATCCCTCTGACTTTTCTTTTTATTTGATTTTTATTCATTTTTCTTTCATTTAAATTGCATAATTAATTTAAAATAGCAAAAAATCCTTAAAAATTATGAAACTTTTTCTTTAAAGTTTTATTAATTTTTAAGACCCAAAAATATTTTTATTTTATTTTTTATCATTAAAAAAGTATTTTTAAATATTTAAAAGATTATTTTTAATTGATTAATGAGAATTAATTAATTAAAAATACTTTTAGGTATTTAAAAATTACAAAAAAATTCATGAAATGTTCTAAGACATTTAGAAACATTGTCCAACCTTCAAACCAAATTTCTTTTTTGATCTTGATGCATTTTGAGAATTTTTTTCATTGAATTAAATCATATTTTGTGCATTATTTTGATCATAAGTTCAAAAAATCATTTCTGCCTATTGGAGAAGGTTGAGACATTGATTCTTCTTGCATTGTCTTTTGTTTTGCATGTAGTTCCTAGGATAAAAAGGCCATGAATTGTTCTTGCATTTTCAAATTGATTGGCATTTGTTTTGTTAAGAACCCTAAAAAACCCTAATAACTTAGAAAATTCATATCTCAAGATTGGTTGAGAGTTGAGAGTTCCCCTTTGGGCAGTGGTTCATCATAGGCCTAGGGTTTCTTTGGGTGCCATTTTCCATTTTTTATCATGAGGTTTGCTTCTGTTTTTGGTTTGTGTTTGATGTTTGATCCATGAACCCTAATTTGGGCTTTCTTTTGCATCCTTCTTGCATTCTCTTGCATAACATGACTTGTCTTTGCATTTTGTGCATGCTTTTGATTCATTTGACATCTTAAGACATGTAGAAGGCATGTTTGATCATTGCATTTCATATTTGCCATGTCATTTGCCTTGTATGCTTCATAACTTTCCATGCTCATTCATGCTCCTTAACTTGCATCATTTGCATTCATGATCTTGTATGAACATCCCCATTGTCTTGCCTCATGTTTGCAGCACCTCATAACATCATAATCATCATCAACATGCTTCTGGTTTTGCTTAGCATCATATCATTTCATCTCATCTTGCATTGCATTGCATTTTCTTTCTAACATTGCAGGTGGTAAGTAAACTTGAGAAGTGGATTTGCCTTCACTTCTCATACCTCTTCTTTTCATCTCTGTTGCATCCATTGCTGCATTTTTATTTGTGTTTGAGATTGAGTTTGCTCATTCTTCTTCCTCCCACTTTCTTTCTTCAAGTGACTTGACTTCTTGAATGAAGCAAGTCACTTTGCTTCTCTTGATCCTGTTCATCTGCTTCCTGGTGGTTCCTCTGAAGATTGTTCTTGCAAACCTCACAAACCTTAGGACCAACCAAGCATGACAATGAATTAGGGTTTTGATTAGTCCCCCCATAGTTTTACCTTTGTGTCTCTCTTTGAGTCTTCTCTTCTCATCTCATAATCAGGGACTAAACCCTAAAGGCTTTAAGACTTTGTGATTGAGCTTATGCCTGCATCCTTCTCTTAGGATGGAGTGTATAACTGTAATCCTAAGTATTAAACCCTTAAGGTGTTTAACTCTCTCAATCAATTCACTTAATAATCATCAAGACATTACACTTGTAACTTGGGCCTTGCATTAGGGTTCTAATTCTTCCTTAACTGGTTAAGAAGGACTAACCCTAGTGTTAATGGACAAGTCCCCCTCAAGTTGTCTTACAAATCATAAAATCCACTTCATCATCATACCATTAATCTAAAATCCACTCTAATAAAGGCTTTGTTTTGTCATGGGTTTAATCCCTAATCATGGATTAAGTTGAGGAGTTTTTCTCAGCTTAAACACTCTCATCTATCATCCTTCTTTTAGGATGGTGTAATGGGTCTGTTTAATCCCTGATTATGGCTTAACCTCATTACTCAACACTAAACAAAAACAACAAAAACACCTAAATAATCACAAGTAGGTTAATGATCTTAATCCTACACCAAAGGTGATTAAGTGTGAGAATCTGACTTCACACTTAAGGTATTCTCATTACCCCTAATCAGAGGGAAGATGTGATGAGTTTACTAAATCCATTGGTTCAGACTTAAGCTCATTAATTTATGCAAAAACACCAAAAACATCTAAATAATCACAAGTAGGTTAATGATCTTAATCCTACGTCAAAGGTGATTAAGTGTGAGAATCTGACTTCACACTTAAGGTATTCTCATTACCCCTAATCAGAGGGAAGATGTGATGAGTTTACTAACCCATTGGTTTAGGCTTAAGCTCATTATCCTATGACAAACTTTCAAAAGCAATAAAAGACTGAAAACTCAAAAACAAACAATAATCGTCTCCTCCGGGATTCTTTTCTCATCACCTTCACTCACAAACGAGAGCTCGCTTCTTCCGTCTAATGCAAGACAGTCAGCATCTGTGCCAGACAGATCATACACTTGAGCATAGGCAAGTAAGCAGTTCACCAGTCAATTCATCTTTCAGTCTCTTTGGGTCGAACTACGGTGTTCTGACTTCCTCATTGCACGAGAGGATACGTAGGCATAACTTAACAGTTATCGAACAAAAGTCTCTGTATATTCCCCCTCTTTCTAGCTTCATTCTTTAGCCTCATGATCTTGAGCATTTCACCCTGTTCTTACACTGACACTTTCATACTTTACACTTCTTTTACACTGACACCTGTACATCTTTTCCAGCTATTTTATACACAGATTGCACTGACACTACCCCTTTAAAACACAAATCTTTTAAGCGTGGATCCCGTCGAGTACGGCGGACAATCTGGGTGCTAATACCTTCCCAGGTTGTAACCAACCCCCTTTCTCAGTCTCTCTGGTTCGCAAACCGTCTTATCCGTATCTTTCTAGGTCTATGCAGCATTGCCTTTCCTCCGGGATAAAAATGCCTAGCTGGCGACTCTATTCATCTCCAGTGAGTTCACGGCTGTGTGTTCTCAATGTCCCTCTCGCCGACCGTTCGCGTCTGTACCTTTATTTGGGCCGGTCCCATTTATCGGGAGCGACACGGGTGTACATTTTTTTTTTAATTTTTCCCTTATTTTTGCCCGAGTCTTTTATTCTGTTTTTGATTCACCGGGATGCCCTATTTTTGCCTGGACTTACATTCTGTTTTTATGTCCAGCAGGTCATTTTATGCGAAATATTTTTTAACTGCATCTGAATTCACAGGGGATAAGAAATCTTCACCATCCATAGTAGTGAGCATCAGTGCTCCACCAGAGAAAACCTTTTTTACTATGAATGGACCATCGTAATTTGGAGTCCATTTTCCCCTGTGGTCTGTATGAGGAGGAAGGAGTCTTTTCAGCACAAGATCTCCTACTTGGTATTTTCGAAGCCTGACTTTCTGATCGAAGGCTTTCTTCATCCTTTTCTGATATAACTGCCCATGACATATAGCAGCTAATCTCTTTTCTTCGATCAAATTCAGTTGATTGTACCGAGATCGGACCCATTCTGCTTCGTCTAGCATTGCATCCATCATTACCCGTAAGGAGGGTAGCTCAACTTCAATAGGTAGGACTGCCTCCATACCATACACAAGCTGATAAGGCGTTGCCCCAGTAGATGTTTTGATTGAGATTCGATACCCATGCAAGGTAAATGGTAGCACTTCATTCCAGTCTTTGTAAGTAACCACCATCTTCTACACAATCTTCTTGATGTTTTTGTTAGCTGCCTCAACAGCGCCATTCATCTTTGGCATGTAAGGAGAAGAATTATGATGTTGGATTTTGAAGTCCTGGCATAGTTCTGCCATCATTTTGTTGTTCAAATTGGAAACATTGTCAGTAATGATTCGCTCAGGAACTCCATATCGACAGATGATGTCTCTTTTCAGAAATCTGGCTACCATTTGTCTAGTGATGTTTGCATACAAAGCTGCTTCAACCCATTTGGTGAAATAATCAATGGCTACCAAGATGTAACTGTGGCCATTTGAGGCTGTCGGTTTGATCTTTCCAATCATGTCAATGCCCCACATGGCAAAGGGCCAAGGTGAAAACATTACGTTCAAAGGATTTGGAGGCACATGCACTTTATCCGCGTAGATCTGACACTTGTGGCTTTTTTTGGCATAGGTACAACAGTCTGCATCCATTGTGATCCAGTAGTAACCTGATCTTAATAATTTCTTAGCCATTGCATGTCCTCCAGCATGGGTACCGAAAGATCCTTCATGCACCTCGTGCATCAGCAAGTCTGCTTCTTTCTTATCGACACATCTGAGTAGTACCATGTCAAAGTTTCGCTTGTATAATGAAGCATCGACATTAAGGAAGACACTACCGGCCAACCTTCTTAATGTCTTCTTATCATTGGATGATGCCCCAGTTGGGTATGTTTGATCCTCTAAGAAGCTTTTGATGTCATGGAACCATGGCTTGTCATCTTTAGCAACGTCCACGGAGAATATGTATGCTGGTCGGTCTAGTCTGGATACCGAAATCCGAGGCACAAAATTGCCAGTTTGAACCTTGATCATGGAGGAAATGGTATCTAGAGCATCTGCGAACTGATTTTGACTGTTGTGAAGAAAGTCAATAATCTCCTTGTGTAATCACGGTATGGAATCAGATACTCTTGGTGGGTGTACCATTTGCCGTTGATCTGATTGATTACCAAAGCTGAATCGCCGAATACATTCAATGTCTTGATCCTGAGGTCAATGGCTTCCTCAAGACCCATGATACAGGCTTCGTACTCCGCTTCGTTGTTAGTGCAGGCAAAGGTAAGTTTTACCGAGAAAGGCATATGAACTCCTTTAGGTGTAATAAGCACTACACCAACTCCGCGACCATTCATGTTGACAGCCCCATCAAACATCATTGTCCATTCTTCTTTTGGGTCAGGCCCTTTAGTGTGAACAGGCTCTTCATGATCTTTCACTTTCAAGTACATGATGTCTTCATCAGGGAAATCAAATCTCATTGGCTGATAATCATCAATGGGTTGCTCAGCTAGATAGTCAGACAGTACACTGCCCTTGATGGCCTTTTGAGACGTGTACTGAATGTCATATTCTGTCAGAATCATTTGCCATCTTGCAACCCTTCTGGTAAGTGCTGGCTTCTCAAATATGTACTTGACGGGGTACATTTTTGATATCAATCAGGTAGTGTGAGTCAACATATACTGCCTTAGTCGGCGAGCAACCCACGCTAAAGTACAACAAGTTTTCTCGAGCAGTGAATAACATTGTTCACAGTCGGTAAACTTTCTGCTTAGGTAGTATATTGCATACTCTTTTCGACCAGACTCGTCATGCTGGCCCAACACACACCCCATTGATCCTTCTAATACTGTCAGGTACATTATCATAGGTCTTCCTTCAATTGGAGGCATGAGAATTGGAGGTTCTTGTAGGTACTCCTTGATCTTGTCAAAAGCCTTCTGACAATCTTCGTTCCACCTGACCGTTTGTTCCTTTCTTAATAGTTTGAAAAGGGGCTCACAAGTTGCAGTGAGGTGAGATATGAACCTTGATATGTAGTTCAATCTACCTAAGAACCCCCGAACTTCTTTTTCAGTCCTGGGTGTAGGCATTTCCTGAATGGCTTTGACTTTGTCAGGATCAACTTCAATTCCCTTTTCACTTACGATAAATTCCAGCAGCTTACTGGAACGTACCCCGAATGTGCATTTGTTGGGGTTTAACTTCAATTGATACTTTCTTAGACGCTTGAACAACTTCAGCAGATGTACCAGATGGTCTTCTTCAGTAAGGAACTTGGCAATCATATCATCCACGTAGCATTCATTTTCTTTATGGATCATGTCGTGGAATAATGTCACTATAGCCTGTTGATAAGTTGCACCGGCGTTCTTCAGCCCAAATGGAATTACCTTATAACAAAATGTGCCCCAAGGTGTGATGTAGGTGGTCTTCTCCATGTCTTCGGGTGACATTCTGATCTGATTATAGCCAGAAAATCCATCCATGAAGGAAAATACCGTGAACTGAGTTGTGTTGTCGACCAATACATCAATGTGAGGTAATAGGAAATCATCCTTTGGGCTAGCTCTGTTCAGATCCCGGTAATCCACACACATCCGTACTTTTCCATCCTTCTTCGGCACTGGTACAATATTAGCAATCCACGACGGGTAACTAGTCACAACAAGGAAACCGGCGTCCCACTATTTTTGTACTTCTTCCTTAATCTTCATGGCCATATCTGGACGAGTACGGCGTAGCTTTTGCTTCACTGGAGGGAAATCTTCCTTTAATGGCAGTTTGTGCATAACAATATCTGTATCTAGACCTGGCATGTCTTGATAGGACCAAGCAAAGACGTCGATGTATTCTCGAAGCATGTCAATGAGTTGTTCTTTTACTGAAGCCTGCAGACTGGCCCCAATCTTTACTTCTTTCAAATCCTTTTCAGTACCAAGATTAACTGTTTCAACCTCCTCCTGATGAGGAGTAATCACTTTCTCTTCCTGCCTCAACAACCTGGCTAACTCTTCAGGTAACTCATAGTCTTCTTCAACCCCTTCATCAACTTGATTAATTGGATTTTCGAAGTCATACAAAGTCATAGCGGTGCTGTTGTCGGTGCAATCTGGAGGGTAATCTCTGCAAGGTTTGAGATTGGTTCGTTTTAGTGATCAATTTTAATCTTGCTTAAAAATGAAGTTTATTATTTTGAAAACATTGCCATTTTATTGTTTTGTACAAAAGTGAAAAATGAAAATACAGTGAGCGAAAAAAGAGACTTGTTTGCAAAAGATGTCTGACATTCATTGATAATCCATTTGCACAAAATTACAATATGGCCCTATTACAAAATGAGTCCTGACACCTTGGGCAAGATGCAGGACTTGATGCATGCTGAAAAAAGTAGGAAATAATAATTACTCTGCAGGAGTAACCCTTATAATTTCCTGGGAAGACCAGTTAAGGACTTGGTGACCCAGGATCCTTTGACGAATCCAACTCTCCAGGTTGAGGTCACTTTCCGCCTCGTCTTCCATGTTGTTGACAGCATCTGGGGTGAGCATCCCCCCACTGATGAACTTGGGCTCTTTAGCAGCATCTGTTTGATCTTGTCAGAATGGTTTGTAACCCAAACCGAATCTATCCTCCTTCTTCTCCACCGGTAGCAGCTTGCCCCAGCCGTGGGCATTTCCATCTTCAACAACCTTTCGGGCTTGCTGATAGGAGACAATTGAAGTACCCATCCTATCTTCCTGGGATGCAGCAAATACTTCAGTCGTCGCCTCATTGACGTTCAGAGCTTCGAACCCCTGGCTCATGGTTTCATGGATTTCACCATCCATCTCAATGTATTTGTACGTAGCCAGATGGCTAACAAAGATGTCCTCTTCGCTACAGATGGTGATAATCTGTCCTTCCCACTCATATTTCAATTTCTGGTGAAGGGTCGACGTAACTGCGCCAGCGGCGTGAATCCATGGTCGACCCAACAAACAGCTGTAGGCCGGATGAATGTCCATCACATAGAAAGTAGTCTGAAAGACCTGCGGACCGATTATCACATGCAACTCCACCTCTCCAAGCACAAACCTCTTGGAGCCATCAAAAGCCCTGACCACCAGATTGCTAGGTCGGAGAGCTATTCCATCATATTCGAGCTTGACAAGAGCCTTCTTTGGCAAGACATTGAGTGAAGACCCAGTGTCTACAAGAACATGAGAGAGTACAGCCCCTTTGCACTCCAGGGTGATGTGCAAAGCCTTGTTGTGGTGACGTCCTTTTGTTGTCAAATCAACATTGGTGAAACCTAGCCCATGGCTATTATTGACATTAGACACCACTCTCTCAAGCTGATTCACTGTGATTTCTTCTGGCACGTAGGCAGCGTGCAGAACTTTGAGTAATGCATCCCGATGAGCTTCGGAACACAACAACAGAGATAAGATGGAGATCTTAGAAGGAGTCTGGTGGAGCTGATCCACAACCTTGTAGTCACTTCTTTTAATTATCCTCATAAATTCATCCACTTCCTGATCAAAGGATGATTTATGAGTTTCTTTTGGTGCCGGTTCTTCTGGTGCCACACTTTTCCCTTTGGCTTTGGCAACAGCCTCTACCTCTGTGTTGGTTCTTGGAGCTTGTGATGCGAAGAGACATCCGCTTCGGGAGAAGCCTCCGCCTCCCCCGACATTATCCACTTGGGGAGTGTGAACCGAAGAATCAAGAAGGATTATTTCTCCATTGCAGTAAAGGTCTGCACCATAGTGCCATGGTACAACATTGTCTTTGTCATATGGAATAGGCCCTGGCACCGTGATGGTGACTGGGATAACTATAGTAGAGGTTGGAATCGTTATTGTTTGCGGATCATAGAAGATGGTGACATGACTTCTTGTGGATGTTGGTGGTGATGAACTGAAGCTTGGTTGTTGCTGAAACTGTTGCTGAGATTGTTGTTGAAAGTTGCTGGAGTTCGGGACCGTTGCAGGGTCATAATAGATGGTAACTGTGGAGATGTCGTTGTTGGTGGTTGCTGTAGTTGTAGAAGTAGATGAGATGGAACTTTTGTTTGTTGAAGTGATGGAATAAGTGGTTGCTGAAGTTGTAGACGAGTCTGTAGGAACAATTGTTGTTGCAGTTGTAGAAGAATCGTTTGTCTTTGAAAAAGGAGTTGCTGGTGTTGTAGAAGCTGTTGTGGTTATTTGCAGAATGCCCTCTTTGATCAGGCCATTGATGCCATTCCTCAAGCTTGCACACCCATTCTCAGAAACCTTGCAAGATTCACAACAGGCCTCACAACCTAGAAACACTTGGCATTTCAAAAGTTGGGCTTTAACCTCTTCCAGAGGTGTCTGAATACTTGCAGCATCTTCAATGGGAATCATGGGTGAGCCTTCCTATATAGCATTAATCCTTGGCCTACTGTGGCTTGGCATAGGATTTTACATGACATTGGGAGGTGGTGCAAAGTTCAGGGCCTTTGAATCTACCAGATCCTGGACCTTCATATGCAGAGCCCTGCATTTTTCCGTGGAGTGACCAGGTGCATTAGAATGAAAAACAAAACTAGCGTTGACGTCGTAATTTCTTAGAAGGTTCTGAGGATCAGGTGGAGCCAATGTACTCAACTCAAAAAGATTGAGCTTTAGGAGTTGTGGCAGCAATGTGGCATATGGCATTGGAATAGGGTCAATCACCCTGTTGATCTGAGATGGCTGCTGTTGAAAAGGGCGTTGTTGTTGATTGTTGTCATTGTTGTTGTAGGATCTCTGTTGAGGAAACTGTTGCTGTTGAGGAAACTGTTGTTGTTGAGGAAACTGTTGCTGTTGAGGAAAGTGCTATGGTTGTTGAGTATACTGAGGAGGCGGAGTAGGGATAATGACGACATCAACTGATCTGGGCAGATATTGGGGTCTTCCTCTTCCCACATGTACATAATTTTTTTCACCAGATCTGTGGGGCCCAGCAAATGGCTTTCTTGCACTGCTTGAACTGACACCGTTGTCGAAAATCTTTCCCATCTTCAGTAAGCTCTCAATTCTTTCCCTAGCTATAACTACGTCTGCAAAGCTGGTGGAAGAAAATGCAGCCAATCTGTCAATATAAGTACCCTGGAGAGTGTTCATGAACATATCTGCCATCTCCCTTTTTGACATCAGGGGTTGGACGGCAGCAGCTAGTTGCCTCCACCTTTGGCGTACTCTCTGAAGCTTTCTCGGGAAGACTGTGACATTCCCATCAGAAGGGTTCTATTTGGAGCCATGTCCAGATTATAATGATATTGACGAATGAAAGCTTCAGCCAAGTATTTCCAATTTCTAACTGTAGCCCTGGTTAAATGAGAATACCATTCTCGGGATGCCCCTGTCAAGCTATCCTCGAAGTAAAACATCCATAGTTTCTCATCCATGGTGTAGGCTTTCAATCTCCCCAGGAAAGACTGAAGATGGGTACGTGGGCAGGATATGCCATTGTATCTTTCAAAAAAAGGAGGTTTGAACTTGTGAGGAATTATAACCCCCTCCACTAGCCCCATGTCCATGACATCAAAACCCAGAGAGTTTTGGGATTCAAGAGACCTTAACTTTTCTGCAATTTCATCCAACCGACGATCGTAAACTTCGTCTCCAGCCCCAACCCCAGTAAACTGTTCTTCTTGAGGGTCTTCCTGCAAAGCCCTCCCTCCAGTGTTACCTTGGGTGTTTCTTATAGCATTGATGTCTGGGTTCAGGTGAGGTCCAAACTCTGGGGGATCAGTGCGAGGCTGCACGTGATCGTTGTTACTAGTACCCCCTATACCTGGATGGTGTTCCTCGGGAGTTTGCCGCTCGACTAACTCTCTCAGTATCTCCTGGCTCTGAGCCAAACCAATCATTATTGTCATAAATTGATTCATTTGGGCACTCATCTCTGTCCTCTCATTGGTCATTTGGGCTCTCACTTCAGTCAAGTCTTGTTGAACCTGATCCATTTGTAATCCCGGAAGGTTGTTTCTTGTCGGATACCGGTGCACTCTATTGACAGGGAACACTCTTCTGCGAGCAATGTTTCCTGAAATCACAACAAAGTGAGAGACAATAATAAAACAAAAACCTACAAAACAAAGAAAAAAATGTTAGTATGCAATGCAGGATACCTATTTGTCTTCCAAGGGTATCCGGTTTGGTTCTTTGGTTTTGACCTTTCCAGACCTCGAGGAAATGATGATGTTGGAGAGAGATTAAGCCCACAAGATAATACAAACCATATATTACAAAAATGTGAAAATACATAGTTTGATTACAATAAAGTTCCCATGGTGGGTCAAAATACAACAACAAAATCAAAAGTACAAACAAAAGGGAGTACAAGTACAAGGAAATCAAACATCCAAACCAAAGTCATCCTCTTTGACTTCCTTCAAGAGAGCCTCAGTCACTAGGCCAACTGGGTGCTCTGTGATAGTCCTGATGAGGAGGTTCCTGGTGGCAATGACACTGGTCAACTTCTTATGCTTATCCTGATCCTTTAACCTCTTTAACCCCGCCCGGAGTTTTAACTCAGAGATCTCCTTCTGTGCTTCTAATAAGGCCTCCTGATGTTTCTTCTCACTAGCCTCTAGTTGCTCTATCTTAGCTTGGGTTCTCTGATCTTCTTGTGCACGAGCCTTAGTGATCCTGATCCACCTAGCTTGGCTCTCCTCTAAGTAATGTTCAGCTCGGGCCTTTTGAGTCTTAGCTTCCTTGCAAACATTCTTCAGCACTAACTCCCCTGCTCTAGCCTTTCTGATGTAGTCATCCGTCTTCTCAATCTTGGTCAAATGCTCAATCCGAAGCTTCTCTAACCTTTCATTATCTAGACAGTTGTCATTCCTCTCCCAGAGGGTCTTCTTTAAAGCTTCAGAGAGCTGAGTATTCCTTTCCTTCAATTTCTCAAACTCCTCTAGACTAACAGTAGCTGTAGGCTCCACTGTTGATGGTCCAGGTGTGTCCTCTAAGGTAAATGGAATCCGGGTGATCTGTCCCCTGGTACGAGACCAATCAAGATACTGAGCCGAGGCTATGTTGTTGCACTTGCCCAGAATAGTTGTCCCCTTAGTCTGAATATTGTCCCAAGCCCAAGCAACTTGTCTGACAATAGCAGAGTTGTGCTGAATGTCACAATAGAGGGTCTCTGTCAAGTCTTGCCCTCTTGGGGGATGAACCAAAACATACCCTAATTGCCTCTTGAAAAGCAAAGGGTTGTAATTGATGCAACCTTTTACTCCAATCAAGGGTACATTGGGATACTGCCCACATCTAGTAATGATATCTTTGCCCTTGGTGCTCTGAGTGCACCATCTGATGTCTTCTGATGTAAGGGAAATCAATCTCTTGGCCCAGTTCCTTGGCTGGTGAGGATTCAGGAAAGTGCCTGACTTCGGCAAATGCCTCAACAACCAATAATAGAAGAGGGGAGCACAACATCTGACCAATCTTCCCCTTTGCTTCTCATTCCTTTGATGCACTGAATACTAGAAGTCTCCAAGCAAGGTAGGAACTGGGTTCATCAATAAGAACAGGTGAATATCAATCTTGCTTACAAACTTTGGCTCGTCTGCAAACAAGATAACTCCATATATGCTGAGGGCTAGAAGTGCACAAACAGTATCCCACTTTCCTACTGCAGCATGCAGGGTGGCCTGAGAGATCAAGAAATCCAAGTGAAGGCCTGGAACCCCAGCCTTGGTGGTCATGCTCTGATCAATGAGGGTATGCTCCAAGTGAAAGGCCTTAGCTATATCTTCATTCTTGGGAGCAACCATGTCAGGGTTGAAAGGAATCCCTCTCCTGATGGGGACACCTAACAACATGGAAAATTCTTCTAGCAAAGGTCCCAACTGAAAATCAGGGAATGTGAAACATCTGAGAGGAGGGTCATAAAACTGCAAGCAAGTGTGAATCATGCTCCTCTGGGATGCATCTAGGTCCATGATCATGTACATAATGCCTCCATAATGCTCCCTGGATAATGGGACATGATCAGAGGTGATGAGAGACTGGATCTGTCTGATGCCTGTCAGAGTGGGCTGAAAGAAATGGTATATGATGTTGCTCTTTCTGGATGTGTCCATGCTGATAATGGATGCTGGTGAAGACGACTGGGGGTAACTGCTGATGAAGGTCACTAAAGAAGATGCTGAAGAAGAGTCTCTGATGAAAACAAACTGAAAAAGGCGCTGGAGAAGAATCTCAGATGAAGATAACTGAAGGAATCTGAGCAGCAGAATAGGTCAAAACCAAACCAAAGATAAGATGTGGATACCCTGTAAAACAATTAGACAAATGTTAAATGATGCGAAATGATGTATGCAAAATGATATGCAAAGGGTTTGTGGTCCAGTGCTGGATCTGTTATCTGCCTTGATAAGGTCCATGTGTGTTCATAAGTCCGGATGGAGGCTTAGAAAACCAGTAACCAGGTGGGGGACTCAAATAAAGAGTCACAAATCCATGGTTTCACAAGAACTGTCCAAAATGATACAACCTTAAAACAAAACTAGTAACAAAGGTATGATGAGGCCAAGGGTTCCTGCAAACCTGTAAACATCCCAACCCCCTCACATGTTTTGTTCTAGAACAAGGATCCTCAGACTTGGATTAGTTATGAGAAGTGTAAACACTTCTAACCCGGAGGTACAATGTTTACAACAATCATAAAAGATCCTCCTCTAATTCACCTCAGATGCTGAAGGTCATAAAAGGTCATCTAGACTTAGCAGGCTTCCCAGATAGCCCTAGTACTACAGGAAATCCGTAACACAAAGTTCTCAAGAAGAAACCCATGTCTGAACCGTGTTTCATATTCCCGCACCAGACCGAAATGGAATGGGAAAGAATATGAAGCCACTCTATCCTATGTGTTACTCAGGTCCCCGGTATGGAACCTTAATCACTCAACAATCCCACCCACCAAAGCAGACAGGAGATCCAACACCAATGACATGATAATAACAGTATGAAATGCATAAGACTGTAAATGAAAGCAATAAATAAAGCTATACGGAAAGCAATAAATAAAGCAATAAACAAAAAGAACAAGTAGCAAATAACACCCCCATAAACACAAATCAAACAAGCGCTAGGAGAAACCCACAAAAAGAACCAGAAGCCCTGGTTGCAAGATAGTATCCCGAGCAGAGTCGCCAAGCTGTCGATCCCCCGAAAAGACACTGGCTCAGATAGGGTAAAGACGCGAACGGTCGGCGAAGAGAGAAGATGAAGTGAACTAAATAGAGTCGCCAGCTAGGCATTTTTATCCCGAAGGAAAGCTAATGCTGCATAAACCTAGAAAAAGATGGATAAGACGGTTGCGAACCATAGAAACTGAGAAAGGGGGTTGGTTACAACCTGGGAAGGTATTAGCACCCAGATTGTCCGTCGTACTCGACGGGATCCACGCTTATAAGATTATGTTTAAAGGGGTAGGTGTATGTGCTATCTGTGTGCAAAAGCTGGAAAAGAATATACAAGTGTCAGTGCAAAAGAGAAGTGAAATGCTCAGGAACTGAGGCTTAAAAGAATGCTGAAAGAGGGGGAAAACAAAGAGACTTTTGTTCGATAACTGTTAAGTTATGCCTATGTATCCTCGCGTGCAATGAGGAAGTCAGAACACCGTAGTTCGACTCAAAGAGACTGAGAGATAAATTGACTGTGAACTGCTTTCTTGTCTATGCTCAAGTGTATGACTCGTCTGACTCAAGTGCTAATTGTCTTGCATTAGACGGAAGAAGCAAGTTCTCGTTTGTAAATGAGTGTGATGAGAAGAGAATCCCGGAGGAGACGATTATTGTTTGTTTTTTGTGTTTTCAGTTTTGTTATTGCTTTTGGTGTTTTGCATAAGTTAATGAGCTTAAGCCTAAATCAAAGGCTTATAAACTCATTATATCCTCCCTAATTAGGGATAATGAGAATACTTAAGTATGAGATAAGCATCTCAACTTAATTGCCATGATGGTGTAGGATTAAGATCATTAACCTACTTGTGATTATTTAGATGTTTTTGGGTTTTGTTTATTTTTAAGTAATGAGTTTAGTCTCTAATCACAGATTAGTGGGCTCATTACACCATCCTAATAGAAGGATAATAGATGAGAACACTTAAGCTGAGGAAGATACCTCAACTTAATCCATGGTTAGGGATTAAATTCATTATATAAAAAGCCTTTATTAAGTGAATTTTAATTAAGGGATGAGATTAAGAAATGGATTTTATGGTTTGTAAGACTACTTGAGGGGGACTTGTCCATTAAACACTAGGGTTGGTCCTTCTTAACCATAAAGGAAGAATTAGAACCCTAATGTAAGGCCCAAGTTACAAGATAAAGTCTTAGTGATTATTAAGATTATTTGATTAAGAGGTTTAAATAAATTAAAGGTTTAACACTTAGGATTAAAGTTATACACTCCATCCTAAGAGAAGGATGCAGGCATAACCCTAATTCCAAAGTCCTAAAACCTTAAGAGTTTAGTTCCTGATTATGAAGATGAGAAGAGAGACTCAAGGAGACTCATAGGTAAAAACTAAGGGGGACTAATCACATCCCTAATTATTATCATGCTTGGATGTTCCTATGGTTTGTAAGGCTTCAGAAAGATCTTCAAGGAAGCCACCAATGGAAGAAGCAGATGAAATGAGGAAGAAGCAGAAGAAATAAGTTACTTACTTCAATGAAGAAGATAAGTAACTTAAAGAAAGAAAGTGAGAAAGAATGAACACAAGTGAACAAGTTCACTTCAAAGAAACCAGCAAGATGCATATGAAAGAGATAAAGAGAAATGAGAAGTGAAGGCAAATCCACTTCTCAAAGTAACTTACCACCTGAAAATGTTAGCATGAATGCATAAAGTTCAAGGCATAAAGAAATGAAATGAGATGAGATGAGATGAAATGACCAAAGTCAGAAGTGTTTATGTTATGCAAATGTCATGTGAGATGATGCAATTGCATACAAAGTGCATATGTATGATCATACAAAGATGAGATGCAAAGGAAGCATGATTTGAAGTTTGAAAGTTCATGAAAGTTAATGAAATGAAATGAATACAAGTCATGGAAAATGAATTAAGAAATGATCAATCCTTGTTCTAACATATCCTAAGATGTCTAAGATGACATATGAATGCAAGAAATGTCATGGAAAATTCATGTATGGATGCATATGCAAGATGAATGCAAATGAACATGAAAAATTAGGGTTATATGGAAGTATGAGATGCACATGATCAAAACAGAAGCATATGACATGATAGAAATTGGAAATCACACTCAAACAAACCCTAATTCCATACTAAGTCATACCCCAAAAGAGAAGGTCAGAAGCCTTACCACTCAAAAGTTATGAATTTCCTAAGTTTCTAGGGTTTTTTGGGTGATTCTCAAAGGAAAATGTAAATCAATTCAAAAATGCAAGATAAATTCATGAGATAAATATCCTATAAACCACATGCCATATGCAAAACAATGCAAACAGAATCATCTTCAAACTCTTCTAGGTTAGGAAGAAAAGATTTTTTCAAGTTAGGGTTCAAAAATATGATTTAAATGTCCCTTAATTCAAAGAAAAATTCACAAACTATGATCAAACCTAAAAAGAAATTTGTGTGAAGAGTTTTAAAATGTTTTTAAATGCAAAGGGATGATTCATGATTTTTTATGGTGATTTTTAGAAACCTAAATGTATTTTTAATTAATTAAAAGACTTTAATTAATTGAAATTAACATTCAAATATTTTAAAAATACTTTTTTAATGCAAAAAATAAAATATAAATCATTTTCTGGTTAATAAAAATATTTAAAACATAAATGCAAAAGGAAATATTTTTTGGCTGATTTTTGCTATTTTTAATAAATTGTACAAAAGAAATAGAATAAAATAAAAATAAAAAGAAATAAAATGAAAGTCAGCTGATCCTAAGGCCTAGATTTAAACTGGAAAGAAAGGGAATTGACTGCGCGCGCTATCCAATGGCTGACATTCAAACTGACTAATTACCTAATTTAATTAATTAAGATTAAGGTTTTAAGTGAAATGATCTGGACCCTCCAAATACGCGCTAATCCTAATCCTACGACTCACATTCAAACTGGGGAGATTAGCCCTAATTACGAACCCTAAACATATTCAGGTGACCGGAGCTAGCTCCGGTCATCTTCTCCGGCCAACCAAAACACCTAACTTCTTCCCTAGGCTAAATCAAAAGCTCTAAAGCTCCAGAATCACTCTCCTAACATCCCTAAGTAAGAATCCATCATCAAAACACATTTATCATACATCAAAAACAAGATTCGAAGCAAATCGTAAGATTGAACAAAACTTTCAAAAGTTCAATACATGCTTAATACTCAACCATTTTCAAAACAAATTACATCAGGGTGATCAGTGAAGCATGAAGATTCATTTAGAAACTTAAAATGCAAGTTCTGGAAAAAATGTTCTTGAGATTACCTAAGGTTGAGCTTTCAGTTCTTGAGCTTTTTGGACCTTTCTTTGGTGAAAATCAACTCCAATATGCATCCTGAGAATGCTTTGATGCTTGGAGTGAGTTTATTTGGCCTCTTTCTGAAGTTCAGTTTTGAGAGGTGAAAAATCGTATTTTGATTTGGGTGGGTGTTTGGCTGAAATGAAGGATGGGAAATGATCCTTAGGTGGTGGTGAGGTGAATGGTGGAAAAATATTTGAGTTTGAGTGGCTGGTTTTGCAGATTCGAAGAGAGGAAGGTTTTGATGATTTTTGGCAATCCTGGCTTGTGGGAGGTTTTGAGCTTGTGTGTGTTATGGAATGAGGTCCTTAGGGTTTGCATAAGAGATTGTGATTGGTCAGAGAGTGGGTGGTGGCTCAGTTTGATTGGTATGGGAGAAAATGAAAAAAGTCAACATTGGTTGTACTATGAGCATGAGTCATGGCAGGAGTGGTTCCAAGGCATGTCTGGCCTCAGCTGGCTTTATGGAGGGCCCTTGGATCATTTTTATGCAGCTGGTTCCCTTGGATGAAGAGATACCATAGGTTTTGCAAAATTCCCTCTTTTAAGTTTCTTGGATCACAAGCCATGAAATGTCTCTAACCATGGGCCAATTCTGATCTTTTGAAGTCACATAGGCATGTTATGAAGTGTTTGTACACATTTGAAGTCATTAGAATGCTTGAATATGCCAATTTGGAAAATCCCTCTTTGACATGAAACTTGAATTTTTAGGATTTTTGCCAACTTTGAAAGGCCATATCTTGAGTTCTATGATGAATCAAGACATGTTCTTGTACTTTTTGAAAAGGGAAAGACCTAATCTATAACTTTCATGACCGAGAATTTTTAATTTGAAGCATTTTTGGTTGATAAAGAGGAGGTTGAAAAACTTTCCCAAAATGGAAAGTTTCCATTACAAGTCATTTCCATTTTTGGCATGTTTGCAAATGGCTCAAAATTATTCAATCTTGTGAACTTACAACCACTTCTAAGATCAAATAAAGATCATAGAACTTAAATTTGATGAAAATACCCCTCTGGTTCCATTGTTGGGGGCCTCAGATGCCCTGATTTTGACTTAACTTGCTCAAGAAGTTACCCAGTGAACAGATGACTTCCACAATGAATTTCTTCACCAAACTTGGTACACATGATACTTATATCATCTTAAGAACATTAGAAACAATAATGACCCAAAAATTTGGAGTTAAGGCCTCTGAAACCAAAATCCTAATTTTGGTCATCTGTGTAGTGAAAACCCTAGCTCTGCTTCTATGCCTTGCCAGTTCTTGTAATTTCTTGACTTCCATGAACTTTGAGGGATATAATATGATGGTAGAACACACATGGACCCTCTTGGAACACTTTGAGGCCTTTGGGATGGCTCAGATGGAATCTTGGATTGCTCATATCACAAACCCTAGATGCAGATGAACTTGATCTATGTAGATGAAACAAGTATGAATTATGATGTGGTATGCTTATGCAAAAATGAAAGATCACAAGCCATGGTGTGATATGAGTGAGGGAAAATTTGGGGTGTTTACAATGTCCAGAATATCACCATATCGCTCTTTGAAAAATCCCAAATGACCCGGGGTAATAAGAGACACCATCTGTTTGAGCAAATCCACCTTGGTATCAAAATATTTGTAGAAAACATTCTTCTTTCTGATATCTTCCATCTTTGAAGCAAGTATACGACCAGGAACTGGGAGTAATGCGAACCCTGAGAATAAAAAGAATACAAATGATTAATGATGTTATGATGCTTATGCAAGGTGAGGCATGTGATCAATGAAGTGTTTGTGATGTGCCAATCATATAATCAGGTGTCGGTGCAAGGTCACAATATCAACATATCACAGTAACAATTCCTCTGATCTGGGATCCATATCTTAGAACCAGAGAACCAGATCACAAAACTGAACCAATGGCAAAGTGGGTATGTTAAAGGTCTTAGGGTTCCTGCAAACCTGTAAACACCTCCCAATCTCACGGGTATGCTACTCGGGTCAACATCACGGACTCTCAAAGCCGAATAGCAATAATACGTTCACCATTTCTGAGAAATGGCTCATAACCAAATCACGGAATCGGTTTGGCATTATGTACTACTCAGGGAGGCCTCAGCTGAGTCCGGAAAAACAAGCATCCCTTATAAGTCCCCAGCTTCGAGCACTGAATCGAGAAACAATAGTATATTCATCCCGAAGGGTACAATACTACCGTCATACAAACATTTTGCTTTAACTGGATTCCTATGAGAGAACTAGGCCATCCTATGCGAGTTCCCAATGGACCCTCGGATGCGAGTGGGTTTGCCAACAAATGTGGTCTGCCACTGTCATCACTGGAGAGGGGTGTTTCCATTAAGGTCCTCAAAGATCGGTCACCAGATGCACATAACTATCAAGGTCGTACCCTGAAGTGGGGTAATCCCCACACAAAATAGTTCCAAGACGGTCACAATCTGGGTGTGGAGCACATCACCACTCATCATGGTAAGATACCATGGAAGTACAATGTCTGTCCACGCTAATCCTATAGTGCACTCAAGCCGGGTATTTGGCTTATCTCATAGTAACTCCCATCCCACAGAAAAAATGAAAACCAGTACAGCTAGACAGTCCAGTATAATATGATGCATGAAAAATAAATACTGAAAGCAATAAATAAATGCGGTAAAGTAAAGTTGTAAAGTAAAAAACTATAAATGAAAACACTAAAGCTAAACTAAAGCACACAACAACAAACAGATAAACACCTAAAGAAACAAAACCAAACAGGAACTAGGATTGAATCTACAAGGGAAACCAGAGATTCTGGGTTCATTCCCCAGCAGAGTCGCCAGCTATCGCTCCCGGGATTTTCATCCTAGTACAAACGCGAAAGTGGCGCGAAAAAGGTAGAGTCGCCAGCCAGACATTTTTATCCCGAATGAATGGGAAAGGTAATGCTGCACAAACCTGAGGAAGAAGGAAAGGACAAGGTCCTACGAACCAAAGATCTGGGTTCGGGAGTCGGTTATGACCTGGGAAGGTATTAGCACCCCAGATCGTCCGTCGTACCCGACGGGATCCACACTTGCTTGTTTGTTTCAAAGGGTGAGAAATAAAGCTGCTGCTGAATAAATGAACTGCTAACTAGAATGAGAATGAGAAAGGAACTGGAAAAGAGAAAGAACAGAAGGGGGAAAATGTAGGGAAAATAAAGAATGTGCTCGAACGGGCCCTACCCCGCTGCCTACGTACCTCATCAGGAAAATGAGGATCAGAGTCGACGTAGTTCGCCTAACTAAGGCGGGAACTATTTTTTTGTGTTTTTTATAGCTGGAACTTCGTATGTCTATGCTCAGGTGTTGCAGGCTCGTCTGGTACGAGTGCGTTTACCGTCTTTCATGCGAGACAAGTCGTCGCAAGTTCGCGTTTAGAATGAATGAGATGAGAAGAGAAGCTCCCGCAGGATAGTCGCTTATTATTTGTTTTTGTCTTTTATGAGAAGTGTTTTGAATTTGTTTGTGAACATTCTCATACTAAGACCTATCCATCGTGGTAGATACTTACACCTCGCCTCGAAACAGGATGCGTATAAGCACTCCGCAACAAAGTCTCGTGGCGTATAAGAACGTTCGATTTTTATTAAGTATTTTTATTATTATTTTTATGAGGAGAGAAAGAATGACTCAAGTTGCAAAAGGCAAAAACTAATGGACTAAGACTCAATCCTAATTTTAGTTATTTATTCAAAAGTGGTCCTAATGGTTTGTGGGGTTTGCTAAACCTAATGAATAAAAGGGAACTAAAAACTACTAGAATTCAACTTACTTCCTAAGGAAGTTAAGTTGATTCTAAGAAACATGGGGAAGCCTATACAAGTAGAAAATTCAAATAATAAGGCAAAAACATCAAAATTGAAATAAGAAATAAATTCTAAAAAATATATATTAAAGCATAAAACTAAAAGTAAGCCTAAACTTCACCTACACATATTTATTGGAAATTCTAAGCCTAAGTCCTAAAACTAAGGGAATTTATTTAATATCATCATTCTAAAATCAGTAATTAAACTATACTAAATTATCCTAAAATCCTAAGATTAAACCTAATTAAGTTAATCCTTAATGAAACACAATATCCTAAGCTAAACTAAATGGATTTACAATGTAAAATAGACTAAAAATTAATGCACTAAAAATAGTAAAAGTTCTGGAATAAATGTGAAATTAATTCTCCAATGTCCTTAACCTGACTATAGTATTCTGCTAAAAAATATCCTAAAAATTCAGAACCTAACTATGCCTAAAAGTCACTTAAATCTACCTAAGGACTAATCACAATTTTACATGAACTAAGTTACCAAAACAGTGGATAAAATGGCCTAAAAATCTACCAAAAAATATCCTAGGTCCTATTATAAGTCCTCTAATCATATAAAAAAGAATGAGCTAAAACTCCAACAGGAGGTGGAAAAAATAAAATGAACAAAATTATGTGTAAGTAAAATAAATCAATATAATACTAATTAAATGGAAAATCGGAATTAAATCGAAAAAATCCAAAATTCAGAAAGTAAAAATGTCACAAATTTCTAAAATGAATTATAAACCTACTGGAATTTTTTGTAGAATTTTATTATGAATTTTCTATTTTTTATGGATTTATTTCTAATTATGCTATACTAAAAATTATGAATCTAAATGAAAAAAGGAGAGGGGGTTCGGTTAGTGATTTTTCTTAGTTATTAATTAAATGGGCTTGATTTAAGGGGGTGTAAAAAGCAGAATTCCATGCCCAATTGCGCAGGAAATGGAGAGTGCATTGTATAGACACTCAGTCAATTATTTGACTTCAACATGGGCCGCATGATCAAGGGTCTTCTAAAAGTACTCATATCATGTGGCTTACAAATGCAGACACGTGAGAACTTATGGTGTACGACGCACACAAGAACAACCGCACCAAGAGCCAACCGGATGGTGACACGTGTCATTGCCAGTGTGGCTGGGAATCACAAAAGTTATCCAAATCTTATCCTCTGGGAATCGCAAACGGTGTATTAAATATGAATTAATGGTTTCTTAATTGATTTTTAACGGTGTATTAAAACAGATTTATTAAGTTTTATTTTCTAAAACCAATAATTAACATTATGAACAACATAAATAAAAACAAATCAACACTCAGACTAATCAAACTGTTATCATCTCTCCTCCCTCTACACGCTAACTTCTCCAAACACAAACCCTAAATCCCCTTCTTCTTTTCCGCTGCTGCTACTCTCATCCAAACAAAGCAACGCCGCCGCGAACCGAAAGAGACAACCGTGGCGACTCTCACTCCTCCTATGCTTCTGCCATGAGCTCAACCCGTTCTATCCTCTCGATTTCAATCCGAACAAAATGATTCATAGTCTCTCAAGATCAAGCACATCAAGAAACTACACAACAACTATTTCGTGAGGTTCGAGCTCGTACCTTGTGTATTGGAAAAGGATCGATAAGACGAAGGTTTGTTGGATTCGTTGTCGTGATGAAGATGAAGACAACGATCGTTGTTATGCGATGAGGACGAAGAAATCGTGTTTTGATCGGATGAGACTGCGCCTTCAATGGATGACGACTTTGACGTTGAGTTTGCAACGACGGTGATGATGAAAGATCAGTCTCAGGTATGAACACCTTTCGATCTTTATCGCTAATGATTCTCCTTCTCTATGCGTCTTCTTGCGATTCAATATTGATCTTGTTGACGCTTTGTTGAATATGCAGGTTGAGTATTCACTGAAGTTAACTGGAGTTATTATTGGTGTTGATGGAGGTATGGTATAGAACATGGAGGATTCAAGAAGAAGAGGTCGAAGGTTGCGATTCTGGAAGGTGATGATGAAGTGGATTGTTGGATAATCTTGAAAAATCATTGGAGATGGTGGACGGATGAATATAATCAGAGTAATGAAATGAAGATGTTGATGAGAATTTGAGGCCGATTGGTTTATGATATTGGTTGCATAATCTCTTCGATTCTTCTTCGATTTCTCTCACCTTGAACACTTTTAGGTATTTTTGATTTCGTTTCGTCACTTGATTCTGCATTCTCCTTCTTGCTGGGAATCTTTGGTTGAGTTATGGTTGTTGATTCAATTGCAGAAGAAGGATTTTTTAGGGTGATTGATGAGAATGAAGATTGAGTGAATAAGAGAAGTGGAGAAAAAGAATGATTGAAGAGGTTTGGGATGAGTGAGGAAGAGGGTTGGGCGAAGTGGAATCCAGATCAGAATGGAGAAGATGAAGGAAGAAAGAAGGATGGAATGGTGAAGAAGATTGAAGGAGAAGAAGTTGCAGGAAGATTGAAAAATGATTGAGAGAGATTGAAGAATCGAAAATTGTGAAGAAGAAGCTGAAGTTATGAAGAATGATTGATTTATAGAGGATTTTGGATGAAGTTTCCAGAAGAAAAGTCGGTTAGGTTTGTTATTTTTTCAGTTATTAAACTTTTCTGAGTTAATTTCGATTCTGTTATCAGTTGTGATTTCGGTTAGAGCCATTGTAACTAACTTTGCTTATTGAATCTTGCAGGATCTTTTGTGAAGTTTGTTGAAGTTATTCTTGATGCTTTTTGTGTTTTTTTTTGGAAGATGGTTGAGGGTGAACGAAGTTGGATATTGAGATTGGAAGATTGGCTGGGGGTTGAATTCAGAATGAGGAAGAAGGATCCCGAAAACTCAAAAATTGAGAGAGATTGGAGATTGATGATAGAAGAGTTCTTTTGGATTGGAATGGTTATCAAGCGTGAAGGAGAATTCTCTCCCTATTTCCCTGTAACTTCAGAAGTGAATCCCCATTCCCAAATCAAATCCGAGAGCCGGTAGAAGACCCCCCAAAGCTCTGTTATCTTTCTGTCTTATTTTGTTTTTTCAGTTGGAAATTTCTAACTGATTTTCTGTTTCTCATCTGTAACTGTATTTTTTATATAACTTTTTTCTCCCAATTCTGTTAGTTTCGGTTTTTGTAACTGAATTTCTCGAGAAATTCTTCTTTTTCCCCCAATTGAATCCTCTTTATGTTTCTAACCGATTTTCCGTTGTATAGCGTAGCAAAATTTCTGTTGGATTTTTTTTGATGTATAATTGAATCATATCAGTTTTGTTATTACTCATTTGGCTGCTGACTTGCACCTTCACTTTAATTTATATAATTATAAAAAAATAAAAAATGAAACTAAATTGGCTTTATAGTTTTTAAATGCATTTTAATTTTATGAGATAAGAATGGTAATGACTATGGTTTCAATGGACATGAACAATAATGAAGAGAAAAGAAGAACAAAAAATGGTTTAGTGAGAATTGAATGATGGATTTACAAAATGGTTTTAATGGACTCGAATTTAAATGTGGACAAATAAAAATCGAACAAAATCGGATGCTTATTGAAATTGTACTTGGATATTAGGCAATGGCTTATGAGTAGATATGTCTTTCATGGAATTAATGTAAAAATGGATACGGGTGACAATGGTTTAGAATGTGGTTTAGAATGAATTAAGTTGAATCGAAAAATGGATTTGAAGTGGATATGAAGGACTTGAATTCGAATTATAATCTCCCTGGTAATAACAATGAACCGAGAAACATGATGAGACTAGCATGTATTCGAATAATATCTCACTCCAAATACTCTTTTATATTGACCATGATGAAATTCTTTTAATGCACCAAGCTGAACAACCATCACTCTTGACTTTTTTTTCCAACAAATCTCAAAGTCTATGATAAAGATGGGCATAAGTCATGAAACCAACTATAACCACATGGTTTGGCTCAAAAATCATTAACCAATGTTGAGTCTATACCTTAAAACGACCGCGTTGTAAACCGGTATTGACAAAACATGTACCAAGGAAATTCATGCTTTGTACCAAGGTGATTCATGCTTTGTGCCTTGATCCTAACATGAGACGTCTTAAGAAAATGGCCTTGTAACCCGATGCTCCTTGACAAAAAGGATATCCATGATGATATGACTTCAAACATTATCCACCTTTATGACTAATGATCCCACCACATGACCAAATTCTTGAATGAGGACATAATTTGGATTGCTGAAAAAAACCAAACCATGGTCCAATTTCATTCCCATTTGAAATCTTATTGCTTCAACTTGTAGGGAAGAACCCCAAAGCAAACATGAAGCCCTGATTCAAATAACTCCTTGATCACATGCCTTAAAAAAACCAATGCAATGCATTATTGTGAATGTTACGACCTAATGGGAAAATGCAGATGAAATGCAAAGCGAAAAGCCAGTTAGGGTATTAAACATGAGGGAAAATTTTGAGGTATTACACATGTGAGGAAAAGAAACTCTGCGGGGAATAAGCAACTCCTTGGGGAGATAGTGTTAATGATCCACCGGCTCTGAACTGCTGCCATTTCCAAAAATAAATTGGACTTTGAGATTGGAGAGCCAAGACCCTGTTGAGGATGAACATGATTTGGAAGGTATGCTACCCGCTGAACTCCGCTGGGGAAATGATATCCTTCTAACTCAATTGGGAGAAGGACATGTTGGTACTCTACTGAGGAAGAGACCTGCTGAGGAAGAGACCCTTAGGTGTGATATCTTCTGCTTGGGGGAAGAGATCTATTGGGGATTCCTCAAATACGCCTCTTCTGCTCGGGGAAGAGATGCCAATGAGGGTTGGAATTTGTTCGACGAACCTGCTGGGAAAAAGGTAGCCATTGCTGGGTAGAGAAGAGAATTTGAGATCTTATATATCTTTCCTCTGTTGGGGAATGATGAATTCTCTCGTGCTGTTGGGGATAAGAAGACTCTGATGGGGAATATTCCTTCGTTGAAGGAGGGCTCTCTGCTTGGGGAGAATGCTTGCCTTTTCCAATTCTGACTCTACATGGGATAAGGAGATCATGACATCCTTTCGTTCGAGAAGTATCCTTCCTTTTGATGTTATGTTGGGGATATAAGGCTTCTCGTGTTGGGGAAGTATTTTCTTTTCCAATCCTGCTAGAGAGGAGAAGACTTAGCTGAGGATATTTCCTGTTGGAAATAAGAGTTTGATCACCTCTTGCTGGGAGTGAGAGGTAGGACGTGTCTCATGCTAGAGATGAGAAGTGGAAGGAATCCTTCGCTGCGGGATATGAGATAATGATATCCTTATGCTCAAGAGATATCATTCTCTTTGCGGTTGCTCTGCTGGAGAGGCGATAATCTGACGAGACTCGCTAAGGGGTCACGCTTCAAGATCTGCCAAGGAAGAAACTTCTCGAAGCTCTTTGTTGCCGATGGATTTTGTTGGCAACACCTTTACCTGCATGTTAATGAACAAAACTGATAGTACCTGCGAAATAGAGAGTTAGTTTAGCCTGCATGTCCCACGGTTATGGTATGAATCCATCCCAGTCTCTCAACACATCAGATACGTGTCAAATGTGTTTTACTCTCCTGCACGAGTTATAAGGCATTCATGCATTTTCAAAGCAATATTTTATCATAATTTGTTGGATGTTTTTGCAATCAATCAGCGGTAGATGAAAAAAAAACTTTTAGAAACAAATTTGACTGAAATTACGCTTTTATTGATTGAAGAATGGCCATGAATAGGCATTACATAGGAAGCAATCACTGGAAAAAGGAAATTGCACAAAAGGAAATTAAATTATCCTAATGGCAATGTGAAAAACAAAGTCTGATCAAGCTCCGACCCGACTATGACTTGTATGTCCTCAAAACTCTCCGCTCGCTTCGCTTTGGAGGAAGATGATTGAATTGGTCTTCAACCTTTGGATCGCCTTTTATTGGTGACACATCACAGATCTCACAGATCGCAGTGGTTCGGTTTAGTCCCTCTTTTTCATGGATCGCCCTTTCGGGTTTTCAATCCACCGGTATACCTTTTTTTTCCTGAGCTATCCAATGTGGCTTTTCAGCTCAGCGGGTGTACATCTTTTCAGATATTTCCCTAACTTTTTCCCGAGCCTTTTATTCCGTTTTTGGCTCGTTGGGATGCCCTTTTTTTCCTGGACTCTTATTCTGTTTTTGTCCAGCGGGTCTTTTACACGAAGTATTTTTCACTGCACCTACGTTGACAGGGGACTGGAAGTCTTCGCCATCCATGGTCGTTAGCATCAAGGCTTCGCCCGAGAAGACCTTTTTGACCACGAATGGACCTTCATAATTGGGTGTCCATTTTCCCCTGTGATCATTGTTAGAAGGAAGAATCCTTTTCATCATTAGGTCACCTGGTATGTACCGTTGAGGCCGCACTTTCCTGTCGAAAGCTTGTTTCATTCGCGTCTGATACAACTGTCCATGGCATACAACTGCAAGGCGTTTTTCTTTAATAAGGCTCAGTTTGTTGTACCTGGCTTAGAGCCACTTAGCTTCGTCAAGCTTGATGTCCATCATTAATCTCAACGAGGGAATCTCGACCTCGACCGGTAAGATGGCCTCCATACCATATACAAGTGAGAATGGGGTTGCCCTAGTTGAAGTACGCACCCATGCAATACAAACGGTAGCATCTCATGCCAATCTTTGTATGTCATAACCATCTTCTGCATGATCTTCTTGATGTTCTTGTTGGCTTCCTCGATGACACCATTCATCTTCGGGTGGTACGACGAAGAGTTGTGATGCTCAATTTTGAAATCCCGACACAAGTCTTCCATCATCTTGTTGTTAAGATTAGAACCATTGTCAGTAATGATTCTTTCGGGAATTCCATACCGGAAAATGATATCCCTTTTGATGAATCGGGCTACCACTTGTTTCGTAACATTGGCATAAGACGCCACTTCAACCCACTTCGTAAAGTATTCGATGGCAACTAGGATGAAGCGGTGACCGTTGGAAGCTATTGGCTCGATCTTGCCAATCATATCAAAGCCCCACATGGCAAAGGACCATGGTGAAGAAATGATACTCAGTGGATTTGGAGGTACATGCACCTTATCAGCGTAAATTTGGCACTTGTGGCACTTGCGGGAGTATTTACAGCAATCAGATTCCATGGTGATCCAATAATACCCCGATCTGAGAAGTTTCTTTGCCATAGCATGCCCTCTAGCATGGGTACCGAAGGAGCCTTCGTGAAATTCTTGCACCAAAAGGTATGCTTCGTTTCTATCCACGCATATGAGCAGGACCATGTCGAAGTTCCGTTTGTAGAGCACATCATCTTGGTTTAAGAAGAATCTGCCTGCCAACCTCCTGAGGGTCTTCTTGTCTTTGCTTGATGCCCCTGCCAGATATACCTGAGACTTTAGGAATTTATTGATATCATGATACCAAGGTTTTCTTTCCTCAACACCGTCAACTGCGAAGACATATGCCGGCCTTTCGAGACAAGAGACATCGATTCGAGGCACATAGTTCTCCTGATGAACCTTGATCATGGAAGATAAGGTTGTCAGAGCATCAATAAATTGATTCTCATCTCGAGCTATGTAGTTGTAAACACCCCAAATTTGCCCTCACTTTTTATCACACCATGGCTTGTGATCTTTCATTTTTGTTTTAGTATAAGCATACCATCTCATATTGCATATTTACTTCACTGCATAGTTCCTTTTTTCATCTGCATCTAGGGTTTGTGATCTGAGCAATCCAAGAATCAATCTGAGCCATCCCAATGGTCTTGAAGCTTTCCAAAAGGGTCCATGTGTGTTCCATGATCATAATATGCTCCCCAAAGTTCATGAAAGTCAAGAAATCACAAAGATTGGCAAAGGCATGGAAGCAGAGCTAGGGTTTTCCTACACAGATGACCAAAAATTAGGGTTTTGGTTTCAGAGGCCTTAACTCCAATTTCTTTGGTCATTCTTGTTTCTAATGTTCTTAATATGTTATAAGGATCATGTGTACCAAGTTTGATGAAGAAATTCATTGTGGAAGTCATCTAATCATTAGGTAACTTCTTGAGCAAGTTAAGTCAAAATCAGGGAATCTGAGGCCCCCAACAAGGGTACCAAAGGATCACTTTCATCAAATTGAAGTTCTATGCTCTTTATTTGATCTTAGAAGTGGTTGGAAGTTCACAAGGTTGAAGAATTTTGAGCCAATTGCAAACTTGCCATTTTTGGAAATGACTTGTAATGGAAACTTTCCATTTTGGGAAAGATTTTCAACCTCCTCTTTCATGACCAAAAATGATTCAAATGAAACATTCTTGAACATGAAAGTTGAAGATTAGTTATTTCCCTTTTCAAAAAGTACTAGAACATGTCTTAATTCATCCTAGAAATCTAGATATGGCCTTTCAAAGTTGGCAAAACAACCTATAATTTTCAAGCTCATGCCAAAGAGGGAATTTTGCAATTTCACTTGCCAAGTCTTTCTATGACCTCTAATCAACTTCTATGCATCATAACATGTCAAGGAAACTTTCTAAAATCAGAATTGGCCCAAGATTGCAAGTTTTCAAGGCCAATTTCTCAAGAAAGTTCAAAGAGGGAAAAGTTGCAAAATGCTTGGAAAGGCTTCATCCACTTGTGCCAGCTGCATAACTTTGATTCTAGGGCTCTCCATGAATATTGCTGAGGCCGGACACCCCATTGAACATCTCCTGCCATGGCCCATACCTCCAAGTACACAAATTTGACTTTTTGGCAAAACCTCCCATACCAATCAAGTTGAGCCACAACCACTCTTCTAACCAATCAAGACTTCACATACATGCCTCATAGACCTCGTTTCATAACATCTTGGAGCCTGAATCATCCCACAACTCAGAATCCCAAAAATCACCATAGAACTTCCTCTCTTCGAATCTCACTGCACAGGCCTCAAACTTCAAATATTTTTCCACCAATCAACTCAAAATCATCCATAGATCACAAAGCACCCACTCCCATGGCCTGAAAGCTCCCTAAAACAAAACATGATTTTTGCAAAACCAAAACCCAACACTTCAAAATAGCCATCACAAGCTTGATTTAAGCTCCTCATCATCATCAGGGAGCTCAATGGGGGTGATTTGAACCAAGAAAGAGGCCAGAAAGCTCAGGAATCGAAAGCTTCATCTCTGGTAACCATGAAGAACAATTTTTTCAGAACTCTTATTTTAAGTTCTTAAATGCTTCTACATGATGCACTGATCATCCTGATATGTTTACTTTTGAAAATGGTTAAGAATCAAGCATGTATTGAACTTCTGAAAGTTTTAATTTTTTTTCCGTTTTGCTTCGAATCATGATTTTCTTGAGTGATAAATGTTGTTTGATGCTGGATTCATGTTTAGGGATGTTAGAGGATCATTTATGGAGCTTTAGAGGGTTTGATTTAACCTAGGGAAGAAGTTAGGGTGAATGGGCTGCCGGAGAAGATGACCGGAGCTAGCTCCGGTCACCTGAAAATCATTAGGGTTCTAATTAGGGTTTAGGGGGACAATTTGAATGTGGGCCGTAGGATTAGGTTTAACACGTGAATGGAGGGCCAAGATTAGTTCATTAAAACCCTAATCAGATTAATTAGGTTTAATTTTTAAAATGCCAGATTGAATCCTAGCCACACAAACGCGCACCATTCAATTCCCTCTCTTTTTATTCAAATCTGGGCCACTAGATCAATTGACTTCCCATTTAATCCATTTTTATTTCATTTTATTTTATTTCTTTTGCATAATTTATTTAAAATAGTTAAAAACATCACAAAAATATTTCCTTTTGCATTTCTGATCCAAATATTTTTCTTAACCCAAAATTTATTTTTATTTTATTTTTTGCATTTTAAAAGTATTTTTGAAATATTTAAATGTTATTTTTAATTAATTAATGGATTTTAATTAATTAAAAATACATTTAGGTTTCTAAAAATCACCAAAAAAATCATGAACCATTCCAATACACTTAGAAACATTTTCAAACTCTTCATACAAATTTATTTTTAGGCTTGATCAAAATTTCACAATTTTCTTTGAATTAGGGTTCTTTAAAATCACATTTTTCTAACCCTAATTTGAAAATTCATTTATGCCTAACCATGAAGATTTTGAACTTGATTCTTTTTGCATTGTTTCATATATTGCATTTAGTTTCTAGGTTATTTTCCTCATGAATTTATCTTGCATTTTCAAATTGATTTGCATTTTCCTTTGAGAATCACCCAAAAACCCTAGCAAACTTAGGAAATTCGTAACTTTCAATAGGATTAGCTTCTAACCTTCTCCTTTGGGGTGTGGCCTTGTATAGGTTTAGGGTTAGATTGAGCTTGGTTTCATTTTTTATCATTTTGTATGCTTCTGTTTTGTTCATTTGCATCTCATATGTTCATAAAACCCTAATTTCTCATGTTCATTTGCATTCACCTTGCATATTCATCATCATGTGAACTTGCCATGACATTTCAAGTATCCATATGATATCTTAGGCCTCTTAAGATATGTTAGATCATTTCTTGATCATTTCATCATCCATTTGCTATGTCTTGCATTCATTACATTCCATAAACATCCATGTCTTTCCAAACTTCTAAACATGCTTTCATGACATCTCATCTTTGTATGATCATTCATATGCATATTGTATGACTTTGCATTATCTCATATGCCATTTGCATTGCATAATCACTTCTGACTTTGGTCTTTGCACCTCATTTCAATTCATTTCTTTATGCTTTATGTCTTATGCATTCATACTAACATTTTCAGGATCTTTTGGTAAGTTATTTGGGAGGTGAATTTTCCTTCACCTCTAACCTATTCTTATCTCACTCATATGAATTTTAACATGTCTTTGAAGTGAACTTGTTCACTTATGTTCCATCCTTCTCACTTTCTTTCTTTAAGTTACTTATCTTCTTCAGGAAGTAAGTAATTTATTCTTCTGCTTCCTTATTTTTTCATCTGCTTCTTCCATTGGTGGCCTTGAAGATCTTTTCTCTTAAGCCTAGCAAACCATAGGATACCCAAGAATGATAACTTTTAGGGTTGTGTATAGTCCCCTTTAGTCTTTTATCTTTGAGTCTCCTTGAGTCTTTCTTCTCATCTCAATAATCAGAGACTAAACTCTTAAAGTTTTAGGACTTTGGAATTAGGGTTATGCCTGCATCCTTCTCTTAGGATGAAGTGTATAAATTTAATCCTAAGTGTTAAACCTTTAATTTGTTTAAACCTCTTAATAAAATCACACTAATAATCACAAAGACTTTATCTTGTAACTTGGGCCTTACATTAGGGTTCTATCTCTTCCTTATGTTTAAGAGGGACTAACCCTAGTGTCTAATGGACAAGTCCCCCTCAAGTTGTCTTACAAACTTAAAATACACTTCTTAATCTCATCCCTTAATTAAAATCCACTTAATAAAGGTTTGTTATATAATTAATTTAATCCCTAACCATGGATTAAGTTGAGGTATCTTCCTCAGCTTAAGTGTCCTCATCTATCATCCTTCTATTAGGATGGTGTAATGAGTTCACTAATCTGTGATTAGAGATTAGACTCATTACTTAACACTAAACAAAAACCCAAAAACATCTAATTAATAACAAGTAGGTTAATGATCTTAATCCTACATCATCATGGTAATTAAAATGAGATGCTTATCTCATACTTAAGTAGGCTCATTATCCCTAATCAGGGAGGATATAATGAGCTTACAAGCCCTTGATTTAGGCTTAAGCTCATTTACTTATGAAAAACACCAAAAACAATAATAAAACTGAAAACACAAAAACAAACAATAATTGTCTCCTTCGGGATTCTTTTCTCATCACACTCATTCATAAACGAGAACTTGCTTCTTCCGTCTAATGCAAGACAGTTAGCACTCGAGCCAGACGAGTCATACACTTGAGCATAGCCAAGTAAACAGTTCACAGTCATTTCATTTCCAGTCTCTTTGAGTCAAAATACGATGTTTTGACTTCCTCATTGCACGAGAGGATACGTAGGCATAACTTAACGGTTATCGAACAAAAGTCTCTATGTCTTCCCCCCTTTTCAGCTTTCACTTTGAGCCTCAGTTCCTGACAAATTCACCTTGTTGCACTGACACTTGTACATTCATTCTTAGCTTTTGCACACAGATAGCACATACACTACCCCTTTAAGCACAATCTTGTAAGCGTGGATCCCGTCGAGTACGACAGACATGTAACACGGTGGGAGAACTGACTTTAGTTAAATGTTGCGGATAGCAAGAGTCGCCATCGACTTTTATTTTATCCAAAGGAAAGGGCATAAAAGAACAGGAAAGACCTTAAAAGATTTTTGAGTTCGGGGGGTAGGTTATGTAAAGGGAAGGTGTTAGCACCCTTTACATCCATGGTTATCCATGGGCTCTTAGTTACTTAGCTCACTTTAAAATGTTTTTGAGAAGTGTAGTGTGTGATTAGAAATTTTCTTAAGTACTTTATAATGATCCATGTACGGATATATATAAAGCCTTTGTTTTGAAAATTGTTTGAAAATGTGAAGTGTTATGAAATGTTTTTGAATGAGTGAGCAAGTACATAAGAGGAACCTACCCTAAGTTAAATCTTTTCTGTTCTTAAATGTCCTTTAAATGGTAAGACTATCCCTATTATTAAGGAATAGGTAGTCATTACCTTGGATGTTATGAGGGACAAGTGAAGGGACATCTGTGATTAGGCAATTGTAAGGTGTATTAGCAACTCGAAGGGACTTATCATCTTTTATTCGAAAGGGACAAGATCATTTACGAAGGCAACCATGAATGGACTTGATCTTATAATATTGAAAGGGACTAGATGATTTGTTTATGAAAAGGGACTTTGCTTTATACACCTTACTTGACCTTTTATTTAGGCAACATGAGAGGTAACCCTTAAAAAGTGAGATGGCGATCCAAGATCGACTTACGTGTGTGCGTGTACAAGTTCATATATTTATCTTAAAATTAATGATATAAATTCAATTTTAAACACAAACATGTTTTCACACCCTATTTTACTAACCATGGCAATTTAAATAAATAATTAAAAAAACTCTACAACTATTACATAATTTGCACAATTACATTATAATAAAATAATTTAAATAAATAAGCATATAATAAATAAATAAATAAGAAGGTTAGTAATAATAAATAAAATAAATATAAAAGAGGTTGGCATAATAATATAATATAGAAAATAAACTAAAAGTTCAAATTTAAATAAATAATCATTTTTTTAAGAATTTTAAGAAAAAAAATAAATAATAATAATTATATACTAATAAATATGATTAATAGTTTAATAAATTAATTATATATACATATTAGAAATATTTAATAATTATAATTATACAAGCATAATAAAAATAAGAAATTAAAATTATAAAATAAAATTAGGGTTTTGAATTGTTTTAGAAAAATAAATTGGGGTTTATAAATATAATTAGGGTTTTAAGTAAAAAATATTTTAATTTGATACCTAATATTAATTTAATTATTTAAACAAATATATACACATTTTAATTCAAATAAATAACAAATTATATTTTTTAGAAAATTTTTAGAATATATAAACATTTACATAATAAAATTTTAATTAGAAAACATTTTTTAAAAATTACTTTGAATAAATAATAACTATAGAAATTAATAAAACAAATAAACCTAAAAAAAAAGAAAGAAAAGCAAAAAAACAGGACCTGGGATTTGAACCCAGGTCCTTTACCTGAAAAGACAAGAGAATCACCACTGGGTCAGCCTGCGCAGCTGATCAATATCCTCATTCCATTTTGTTTTGTTGTTACTCTTGAAAAACAAAATAAATTGAGCAAAAAATGCCCTGAGGCTGGTTTCGAACCAAGCTCCTTTGCAAACCAAGCAAGACGTCTTACCACCAGGCCAGCCTGCGCGTTGTGACATATAAACAAAACATATATATTATAAAAACAAACTGAATTTTGAATTCCAAGAATTCGCGCCAATGGACTCGTCTTCTTCCTCAGTCGCTACGGAATTACCTGCGAATTCTCTTACCAATTTTCCTGCGAAAAATGTTTTGGCAGATAAACCTAGGTTGTTAGAACATCATGAAAACTGTACCAATAATCAAAATTAATTACACCATTTGATTCCCCATGACCTATACGTTCTAATGGCATCATCCATAAGTCTTTAAACCTCTTAAATAAGAAGATCCCAAATGAGGGTTTAAAACCCTAGCCATGGCCGAATACGATTCCTGCACGAAAACTCAGAACCAACCATCCAAAATCGTTCTATGATACATTATAAACAATCTTAAAGCATCAATAACAATTTATATTAAGTATAACCATGGATCCGAAAAATTTCAAAACACACATAAAACCAGATTTGGTTAAGGGCATTCAGGCTGTTTTGGATGCATATGACAATTGAAACATGATCAATGATGTTCAGGGAGAAGATTGGTGTCCTTAATTCACCTGAAAAGCCACACAATATTAGAATCCGAATTTCAAAAATTTTATGAATTTTGAAAGTTTGAAAGTGGTATTAGAGGCTGCAAAAATTCGTGTCCTAGGCTGCTAAAGGTTCTATGTATATATGTGAATGAGATTAGGTCAGAAAAGCTGGGCCTTATTCATGGATTTGAAGTTGCTTGATATCAAAGAAATCTCATCACCATAATTGTCCAAAAATACAATATTCTCTTGCTCTTTTTGTCTTACACGAATTTGGACAATATATAATCATGTTAAATGGCTTTGATGATTTTCTAGAAGAAGAATCATATTTAAATATTGATTTTTTGATTTTATTTTGATTTAATATGTATTTTAATGAATAAAGTTCAAATAAATATTAAATAAAATAAAATAAAATCAGAAATTGCATGTGTTGGGTCGTGCTTGGTGTTTTTGTAAAGATGGGATGGCAATTTGGTGGGCTCATTTATCAAAAATTGGATTTAAAGCTTTATTTGCTTCATAAGTTTCCCTAAAATTTCCCAACTTTGCAAGGGCACAAATCCTTCAATTTTAATGCTATGAGGGTGTTCTTTGACATTTTGGAAAGCTTAAAGAGTCCTCTAACCAACCTCATTGGTCTCATGTCCATATCTTTTACCATTCTCAAGTTATGCTCTTTTGAAGTTGTTGACTTTTTGTTGACTTTTAAAAGGACCTATAATGTTTTAGCTCATACCTTCCAAATGAAGCATTTTTGGGCTTAGCTTGTGAGACACAAAGTTGTAGAGAATTCAATTTCCTTCAAAATGAGCTTTGGATGGAAAATTTTTGATGAAGCATGTGAAAGTTTTGGCTGGTCAAAGTTCAGTTGACTTTTCTTATGAAAACCCTAATTTAGAAACTCCTGATTCTTGATGATCTGAAACCTCCTTGATGAATAATGATCAACCCTTGATAAAATGATGAATTTTACTTCATATACTTGATGTTGGCAAAAAATCATGAAGTTTGACTTTGGTTTGACCACAGTTGACCTCAGTTTGACTTTTTAACTGCTTTGACTGATTTTAACCTACCTGATCATCTGACTGAGCAAACCTTTGGGAAAAGTCTTGAAACTTGTCATGGGGATTCTTGAACACATATAAGATGTTATGAAGCTCACTTGAAGTCTTGGAATTCCATTTAGCCTGATTAAAATCAAAACCCTAGTTTAGGATGCATTGCTTAGGAGGATGCATTGTCTGAGGGAATTGTCAAATTTTCTGACTAATTGTGAATCTTGTGAACCTTGTGAACCTCATAAGATGTCTTATGAACATTATGAACCTTGTGAACCTCTTGAGACACAATGTCTTGTCTTGTGGAGGGAAAATTTTGGGGTGCAACAAGACACTCTGGGTGCCAATACCTTCCCAGGTTGTAACCAACCCCCTTTCTCAGTTTCTCTGGTTCACAACCATCTTATCCATATCTTTCTAGGTTTATGCAGCATTACCTTACTTCGGTATAAAAATGCCTAGCTAGCGACTCTATTCAATTCATCTTCATTTCTCTTTTCGCCGACCATTCGCGTCTGCATCGGGATGCAAATCTTTGGGAGCGACAGCTTGGCGACTCTGCTGGGGATATTATCTTGCAACCAGGGCTGCTGGTTATTTTTGTGGGTTTCTCCTAGCGCTTGTATGATTTGTGTTTATGGGGGTGTTATGTGTTTGTGTGCTTTTGTTTATTGCTTTATTTATTGTTTTCCGTACAACTTTATTTATTGCTTTCATTTACTGTTTTTATGCATTTCATACTATTGTCATCATATCATGTGCTGGATCTTTTGTTTGCCTTGGTGGGAGGAATATTCAGTGAGCAAGGTTCCATACCGGGAGCCTGAGTGACACATAGGATAGAGTGGCTTCATATTCTTTCCCATTCCATTTCGGTCTGATGCGGGAATATGAAACACGGTTCAGACATGGGTTTCTTCTTGAGAACTCAGTACTACAGATTTCCTGTAGTACTAGGGCTATCTGGGAAGCTTGCTAAGTCTGGATGACCTTTTTATGACCTTCAACGTCTGAGGTGAATTAGAGGAGGATGCTTTATGATTAATGTAAACACTATACCTCCGGGTTAGAAGTGTTTACACTTCTCATAACTGATCCAAGTCTGAGGATCCTTGTTCTAGAACAATACCTGTGAGGGGGATGGGATGTTTACAGGTTTGTAGGAACCCTTGGCCTCATCATACCCTGTTACTAGTTTTGTTTTAAGATTCCATGATTTTGGACTGATTCTATGAAACTATGGACTCGTGACTCTTTATTTGAGTCCCCACCTGGTTACTGGTTCTCTAAGCCTTCATCTGGATTTTTGAACACACATGGACCTTATCAAGGCAGATAACAGATCCAACACTTGGTCACAAACCCTTGCATATCATTCTGCATACATCATTTTGCATCATTTTAACATTTGTATATTTGTTTTACAGGGTATCCACATCTTATCTTTGGTTTTGGTTTTGACTATTCATCTGCATCAGCCATCTTCATCATCTATCTTCATCATATATTCTCTTCAACACCTTCATTAGTTGTCTTCATCAGTATTTCTCCTCAGTTATCTTCATCAGCATCCATCACCAGTATGGACACATCCAGGAAGAGCAATATCACATACCATTTCTTTGAGCCCTCTCTAGCAGGCATCAGGCAGATTCAGACACTCATCACTCCTGATCATATCCCCTTATTCAGGGAACATTGTGGTGGCATTATGGACATGATCATGGACTTGGATGCATCACAGAGGAGTATGATCCATACTTTCCTTCAGTTCTATGACCCTCCTCTCAGATGTTTTACCTTTCCAGACTTTCAGTTGGGCCCTTTTGTTAGAGGAGTTGTCCATGTTATTGGGTGTCCCCATCAGGAGAGGGATCCCTTTCAACCCTGAGATGACTACTCCTAGGAATGAGGATATAGCTAAGGCTCTATATTTGGAAACCACCATCATTGATCAGAATATGAATACCAAGGCTGGAATCCCAAGACTCCATTTGGACTTCTTGATTACCCAGGCCACCAGTCATGCTACAGTAGGAAAATGGGACACTGTTTGTGCTCTCTTGGCCCTTAGCATATATGGTATCATCTTTTTTGCAGACGAGCCTAAGTTTGTAAGCAAGAATGCTATCCATCTGTTCCTGCTGAAGAATCCATTTCCTACCTTGCTAGGGGATTTCTACTACTCAATGCATCAGAGAAATGAGAAGCAGAGGGGAAGACTAGTCAGATGTTGTGCACCTCTCTTCTACTATTGGTTATTGAGACACTTTCCAAAGACAAAAGCTTTCCTGAATCCTCATCAGTCAAGAAATTGGGCTAAGAGAATGATTACTCTCACTTCAGAAGACATCAGGTGGTGCACTCAGAGCACCAAAGACAGAGACATAATCACCAGCTGTGGGCAGTATCCCAATGTACCTCTGATTGGAGTAAAGGGTTACATCAACTACAACCCTTTGTTGTTCAAAAGGAAATTAGGGTATGCCTTGGTACATCCACCAAGAGAGCAGGACTTGTCAGAAACCCTTTACTGTGACATTCAGAATAATCATGCTATCATCCGACAAGCAGCCTGGGCTTGGGATAACATTCAGACAAAAGGGACTGCCATTCTGGGCAAGTGCAACAACATAACTTCGGCTCAGTATATTGATTGGTCTCGCATCAGAGGACAGATCACCCGCATGCCATTCACCCTGGAGGATGTGCCTGGACCATCAGCAGTAGAGCCTGTAGCTACAGTCAGTTTAGAGGAGTTTGAGAAGTTGAAAGAGAGGAATACTCAACTTTCTGAAGCTCTAAAGAAGACCCTCTGGGAGAGGAATGATATCCATCTGGACAATGAGAGGTTGGAGAAGCTCCAGATCGAGTATATGACCAAAATTGAGAAGATAGATGATTACATCAGAAGAGCCCGGGCAGGGGAGTTGGTATTGAAGAATGCTTGCAAAGAAGCCAAGATTCAGAAGGCCAGAGCTGAGCACTACTTGGAAGAGAGTCAAGCTAGATGGATCAGAATTACTGAGGCTTGTTCACAGGAAGATCAGAAGACACAGGCTAGGATAGAGCAGCTAGAAGCTAATGAGAAGAAGAGTCAGGAAGCCTTGTTAGCAGCACAGAAGGAAATCTCCGAGTTGAAACTCCGGGCGGGGTTGAAGAGATCAAAAGACCAGGACAAGTTTAAGAAGTTGACAAATGCTATTTCCACCAGGAACCTTCTTATCAGGACCATTACATAGCATCCAGTTGGACCAGTGACTGATGCTCTCCTAAAGGAAGTCAAAGAGGATGACTTTGGGATGGGTGTCTAATTTCTTTGTATTTGTATTTCATTTTGTTTGTACTTTTGTTGATGTTATTGTATTTTGACCCATCATGGGGACTTGTTGTAATCATGAACTATGTATCTTTACATTTGGTAATATATGGTTTGTGTGTTATTCCGTGGGCTTCATTTCTCTTCAACATCATCATTTCCTTGAGGTCTGGAAGGTCAAAACCAAAGAACCAAACTGGATACCCTTGGAAGACAAATAGACATACTGCATTGCATACTAACCTCATTCTTTGTTTTGTAGGTATTTTTGTTGTTGTTTTCTCACTTTGTTGTGGTTTCAGGAAACATTTCTCGTAGGAGAGTCTTCCCCATCAACAGAGTTCACCGGTATCCTACAAGAAACAACCTTCTAAGCTTACAGATGGACCAGGTTCAGCAAGATCTGACTAACATAAGAACTCAGATGGCTAATGAAAGAACTGAAATGAGGGCTCAGATGAGCCAAATCATGGCAGTGATGACTGGTTTGGCCCAAAGCCAAGAAAGATTAAGAGAGTTGGTCGAGCGGAAAACTCCGGAAGAAAACCACCCAGGTACAAGGGGTACCAGCAACAATGATCATGTACAGCCTCGTACTGACCCCCCGAAGTTTGGGCCTCATCTTAACCCTGATATTAATGCTATTAGGAATACCTAAGGTAATACTGGAGGGCGTGCCTTGCAAGAGGACCCTCAAGAGGAACAATTCACTGTAGTAGGAGCTGGAGATGAAATCTATGATCGTCGTCTGGACGAGATAGAAGAAAAACTGAGATCCCCGGAGTCCCAAAACTCCTTAGGATTTGATGTTATGGATATGGGGCTAGTGGAGGGAGTTAGAATTCCTCACAAATTCAAACCTCCATTCTTTGAAAGATATAATAGGACATCTTGCCCTCGGACCCATCTTCAATCCTTTCTGGGAAGGTTGAAGGCTTACACTATGGATGAAAAGCTATGGATGTTCTATTTTGAAGATAGCTTGACCGGGGCATCCCGTGAGTGGTACTCTCATCTGACTAGGGCAACAATCAGAAATTGGAAAGATTTGGCCGAGGCTTTCATACGCCAATATAAATAAAATATAGACATGGCCCCTAACAGAACTCTTCTAATGGGTATGTCACAATCTTCCAGGGAAAGCTTCAGAGAGTATGCTCAGAGATGGAGAAAATTAGCTGCTGTTGTTCAACCTCCAATGTCGGAAATAAAAATGGCAGATATGTTTATGAACACCTTACAGGGGACATACATTGATAGGCTGACAGCTTTCTCTTCCACTAGTTTTGCTGGCGTGGTCATAGCTGGAGAAAGAATTGAGATTCTGTTAAAAATGGGTAAGATTTCTGATAACGGCGCCAACTCCAGCAGCACAAGGAAACCTTTTGCAGGGCCTCGAAGGTCGGGTGAAACCAATTCAGTACACATGGGCAGAGGAAGGCCCCATTATATTCCAAGATCAATTGCCGCTGTCAAAATTCCTACTGCACCTCCTCAACAAAAATACACTCCACAACCACAACATTTCCCTCAGCATCAACATTTTCCTCAACAAAGGTCCTACAACAACAACAATAACCAACAACAGCGTCCTTTCTAGCAAAGGCCATCTCAAGTCAACAGGGTAATCGATCCTATACCAATGCCCTATGCCACTTTGTTACCACAACGTTTGAAGCTTAATCTTGTTGAATTAAGGACTCTGGCTCCACCAGATCCTCAGAACCTTCCGAGAAATTACGATGTCAATGCCATATGTGCCTTCCATTCTAATGCACCTGGATATGTCACAGAAAAGTGCAGAGCTTTGCACATGAAGGTCAAGGATCTAGTTGATTCAAAGGCCTTAAATTTTGCACCTCCTCCTAACGTCACAAAGAATCCTATGCCTAGCCACGGTGGGCCCCGAATAAATGCAATTGAGGAGGGTCAACCCATAAACTTAATTGAAGATACTGCAAGCATTTGAACACCACTGGCCGAGGTTAAAGCTCAACTTTTAAAATGCCAGGTGTTCCCAGGTTGTGAGGCCTGCTGTGAATCTTTCAAAGTTTCCGTCAATGGTTATGCGAGTTTAAAAAGTGGCATCAATGGCCTTATCCGAGAAGGCATCCTACAAATAACATCAACGGTTTCTACAACATTAGTAATTCCTCCTACAACAACAACAAGCACCCCTCTTACAACTTCAAAAACAATTGTTCCGACAAACTCTACTACAAAGTCAACAACCATCTTCTCTACCACTTTAACAAACATTAGTTCAACCGCATCCGCTTCTAAAACTACAACAACCATAAATAATGACATCTCCATAATCACCATATATTATGACCCGACAATGGTCCCCGATTCCAACAATTTTCAGCAACAATCTCAACAACAACCCAGCTTCAGTCTTTCATCACCACCACCAGTCAGAAATCCTGTCACCATATATTACGATCCATAGAAAATAACAGTTCCTACCTCCGCTGCAGTCAATCCAGTCACCATCACGGTACCTGGACCCATTCCATATGAAAAAGATAATGTTGTACCATGGCACTATGGTTCAGACCTCTACTGCAACGGGGAGAGAGTCGTTCTTGATTATTCAACTCATACACAACAGGTCGATAATGTCGGGGGAGGTGGAGGCTTCACTCGAAGCGGATGCCTCTTCGCGTCACAAATTCCAAGAGTTAACACTGAGGCAGAGGCTGCTGCCAAAGCTAAAGGAAAAAATGTGGTGCCCGAGGAACCAGTTTTGAAAGAAGCTCATAAGACGTCCTTTGATCAAGATGTGGATGAATTCATGAGGATAATCAAGAGAAGCGACTACAAGGTTGTGTATCAGCTCCACCAGACTCCTTCCAAGATCTCCATTCTATCATTGCTATTGTGTTTCGAAGCTCATCGGGAGGCATTACTTAAAGTCCTGCACGCAACCTACGTGCCTGAGGAGATCACGGTAAATCAGCTAGAGACAGTGGTTTCCAATGTTAATACTAGTCATGGACTAGGCTTCACCAATGCTGATTTGACAACGGAAGGTCGTCATCTTAATAACGCTTTGCACATCACTCTAGAGTGTAAAGGGGTTGTGCTCTCGCATGTTCCTACAGACTCGTCTACAACTTCAGCAACCACTTCTTCCATCACTTCAACAAATAAAAGTTCCATTTCATCCTCTTCTACAACTTCAACAATCACCAACAACGACGTCTCCATAATTACTATTTATTATGACCCTACAACGGTCCCAAACTCCAGCAACTTTCAACAACCTCAGCAACAGTTTCAACAAAAATCAAGCTTCAATTCATCACCAACAACATCCACAAGAAGCCCTGTCACCATTTTCTATGATCCACAGACAATAACGGTTCCAACCACTGCTATAGTGAGCCCAGTCACCATCACGGTGCCAGGGCCTATTCCATATGATAAAGACAATGCTGTACCATGGCACTATGGTGCAGACCTTTACTGCAACGGAAGAAAAGTCCTTCTTGATTCTTCAGTTCACACCCCCCAAGTGGATAATGTCGGGAGAGGCGGAGGCTTCACCCGAAGTGGATGCCTCTTCGCGTCACCAGCTCCAAGAACTAGTACTGAGGCAGAGGCTGCTGCCAAAGCCAAAGGGAAAAGTGTGGCACCTGAAGAACCTGCACCAAAAGAAACTCATAAATCATCCTTTGATCAGGATGTGGATGAATTTATGAGGATAATTAAAAGAAGTGACTACAAAGTTGTGGATCAGCTGCACCAGACTCCTTCCAAGATCTCAATCTTATCCCTGCTGCTGTGTTCCGAAGCTCATCGGGATGCACTACTCAAAGTTCTGCACGTTGCCTACGTGCCAGAAGAGATCACAGTGAATCAGCTTGAGACGATAGTGTCTAATGTCAATACTAGCCATTGTCTAGGTTTCACCAATGCTGACTTAACAACGGAAGGACGTCACCACAACAAGGCCTTGCACATCACCCTGGAGTGCAAAGGGGCTATACTCTTTCATGTTCTTGTAGACACTGGGTCTTCACTCAATGTCTTGCCGAAGAAGGCTCTTGTCAAGCTCGAATAAGATGGAATAGCTCTTCGACCAAGCAATCTGGTGGTCAGGGCTTTTAATGGCTCCAAGAGATCTGTTCTTGGGGAGGTGGAGTTTCCTATGATAATCGGTCTGCAGGTCTTTCAGACTACTTTCTATGTGATGGACATACAACCGGCCTACAGCTGTTTGTTGGGTCGACCATGGATTCACGCCACTGGCGCAATTATGTCGACCCTTCACCAAAAATTGAAATATGAGTGGGAAGGACAGATTATCACCATCTGTAGTGAAGAGGACATCTTTGTTAGCCATCTGGCTACGTACAAATACATTGAAATGGATGGTGAAATCCATGAAACCATGAGCCAAGGGTTCGAGGCTCTGAATGTCAATGAGGCGACGACTGAAGTATTTGCTGCATCCCAGGAGGATAGGATGGGTACTTCAATTGTCTCCTATCAGCAAGCCCGAAAGGTTGTTGAAGATTGTAATTCCCAAGGATGGGGCAAGCTGCTACCAGTGGAGAAAAAGGAGGACAAATTCGGTTTGAGTTACAAACCATTCCGACAAGATCAATCAAAGGTTGCTAAAGAGCCTAAGTTCATCAGTGGGGGATGCTCACCCCAGATGCTGTCAACAACCTGGAAGACGAGCCGGAAAGTGACCTCAACCTGGAGAGCTGGATTCGTCCAAGGATCCCGGGTCACCAAGTCCTTAACTAGTATTCCCAGGAAATTATAAGGGTTACTCCTATAGAGTAATTATTATTTCCTGCTTTTTTTAGCATGCATCAAGTCCTTCATCTTGCCCAAGGTGTCAGGACTCATTTTGTAATAGGGCCATATTGTAATTTTGTGCAAATGAATTATCAATGAATATCGGACATCTTTTGCAAACAAGTCTCTTTTTCGCTCACTGTCTTTTCATTTTTCACTTTTGTACAAAACAATAAAATGGAAATGTTTTCAAAATAATTAACTTCATTTTTTAAGCAAGATTAAAATTGATCCTAAAACAAACCAATCTCAAACCTTGCAGAGATTACCCTCCAGATTGCACCAACAACAGCACCGCTATGACCTTGTATGACTTCGACAATCCAATCAATCAAGCTGGTGAAGGGGTTGAAGAAGACTATGAGTTACCTGAAGAGTTAGCTAGGTTGTTGAGGCAAGAAGAGAAAGTGATTACTCCTCATCAGGTGGAGGTTGAAACAGTAAATCTTGGTATCGAAGAGGATTTGAAAGAAGTGAAGATTGGGGCCGGACTGCAAGCTTCAGTAAAGGAACAGCTTATTGACGTTCTTCAAGAATACGTCGACGTCTTTGTTTGGTCCTATCAAGACTTGCCAGGTCTAGATACAAATATTGTTATGCACAAACAACCACTGAAAGAAGATTTCCCTCCAGTGAAACAGAAGCTACGCCCTACTCGTCCGGATATGGCCATGAAGATTAAGGAAGAAGTACAAAAACAGTGGGACGTCGGTTTCCTTGCTGTGACTAGTTACCCTACGTGGGTTGATAATATTGTACCAGTGCCTAAGAAGGATGGCAAAGTACGAATGTTTGTGGATTACCGGGACCTGAACAGAGCTAGCCCGAAGGATGATTTCCCATTACCTCACATTGATGTATTGGTCGACAACACATCTCAGTTCTCAATATTTTCCTTCATGGATGGATTTTCTGGGTATAATCAGATCAGAATGTCACTCGAAGACATGGAGAAGACAACCTTCATCACACCTTGGGGAACATTTTGTTACAAGGTAATGCCTTTTGGACTGAAGAATGTCGGTGCAACTTATCAACGGGCTATGGTAACGTTATTCCATGACATGATCCATAAAGAAATTGAATGCTACGTGGATGACATGATTGCCAAGTCCCTTACTGAAGAAGACCATCTGGTAAATCTGCTGAAGTTGTTCAAGCGTCTGAGAAAGTATCAGTTGAAGCTAAACCCCAACAAATGCACATTCGGGGTACGTTCCGGTAAGTTGTTGGGATTTATCGTAAGTGAAAAGGGAATTGAAGTTGATCCTGACAAAGTCAAAGCCATTCAGGAGATGCCTGCACCTAGGACTAAAAAGGAAGTTCGAGGGTTCTTAGGTAGATTGAACTACATATCAAGGTTCATATCTCATCTTACTGCAACCTGTGAGCCCCTGTTCAAATTGTTAAGAAAGGAACAAACGGTCAGGTGGAACTAAGATTGTCAGAAAGCTTTTGACAAGATCAAGGAGTACCTGCAAGAACCTCCAATTCTCATGCCTCCAATTGAAGGAAGACCTCTGATAATGTACCTGACAGTATTAGAAGGATCAATGGGGTGTGTGTTGGGCCAGCATGATGAGTCTGGTCGAAAAGAGTATGCAATATACTACCTAAGCAAAAATTTTACCGACTGTGAACAACGTTATTCACTGCTCGAGAAAACATGTTATGCTTTAGCGTGGGCTGCTCGCCGACTAAGACAGTATATGCTGACTCACACTACCTTGTTGATTTCAAAAATGGACCCCGTCAAGTACATATTTGAGAAGCCAGCACTTACCGGAAGGGTTGCAAGATGGCAAATGATTCTGACAGAATACGACATTCATTACACATCTCAAAAGGCCATCAAGGGCAGTGTACTGTCTGACTATCTAGCTGAGCAACCCATTGATGATTATCAACCAATGAGATTTGACTTCCCCGATGAAGACATCATGATCCTAAAAGCAAAAGATCATGAAGAGCCAATTCACACTAAAGGGCCTGACCCAGAGGAAGAATGGATAATGATGTTTGATGGGGCTGTCAATATGAATGGTCGTGGAGTTGGTGCAGTGCTCATTACACCTAAAGGAGTTCATATGCCTTTCTCGGAAAAACTCACCTTTGCCTGCACTAACAACGAAGCTGAATACGAAGCCTGTATCATGGGACTTGAAGAAGCCATTGACCTCAGGATCAAGACATTGAATGTATTCGGAGATTCAGCTTTGGTAATCAATCAGACCAACAACAAATGGTACACTCACCAAGAGCATCTGATTCCATATCGTGACTATACGAGGAGATTTTTGACTTTCTTCACAACAGTCAAACTTGAGTATATCCCTCGAGACAAAAATCAGTTAGCAGATGCTTTAGCTACCATTTCCTCCATGATCAAAGTACAAACTGTAAATTATGTGCCTCGGATTTCAGTATCCAGACTAGACCGACCAGCATACATTTTCTCCGTGTACGTTCCTGAAGATGACAAGCCAGGGTTCCATGATATCAAATGCTTCTTGGAGGATCAAACATACCCACCTGGGGCATCATCCAATGATAAGAAGACATTAAGAAGGTTGGCCGGTAGTTTCTTCCTTAATGTTGATGGTTCATTATACAAGAGAAACTTTGACATGGTTCTTCTCAGATGTGTTGATAAGAAAGAAGCAGACTTGCTGATGCACGAGGTGCATGAAGGTTCTTTCGGTACCCATGCTGGAGGATATGCAATGGCTAAGAAATTATTACGATCAGGTTACTACTGGATCACAATGGATGCAACTGTTGTGCCTATGCCAGAAAGTGCCACAAATGCCAGATCTACGCAAACAAAGTGCATGTGCCTCCAAATCCTTTGAACGTGATGTCTTCACCTTGGCCCTTTGCCATGTGGGGCATTGACATGATTGGAAAGATCAAACCGACTGCTTCAAATGGCCACAGATTCATCCTGGTAGCCATTGATTACTTCACCAAATGGGTTGAAGCAACTTCGTATGCAAACGTCACCAGACAAGTGGTAGCCAGATTTCTGAAAAGAGACATCATCTGTCGGTATGGAGTTCCTGAGCAAATCATTACTGATAATGGTTCCAATTTGAATAACAAAATGATGGCAGAACTATACCGGGACTTCAAAATCCAACATCACAACTCTTTTCCTTACAAGACAAAGATGAATGGTGCTGTTGAGGCAGCTAACAAGAATATCAAGAATATTGTGCAGAAGATGGTGGTTACTTACAAAGACTGGCATGAAATGCTACCATTTGCTTTGCACGGGTACCGCACCTCAATCAGAACATCTACTGGGGCAACGCCTTATCAGCTCGTGTATGGTATGGAAGCAGTCCTACCTGTTGAAGTTGAGCTACCCTCACTACGGGTACTGATGGATGTGAAGCTGGACGAAGCGGAGTGGGTCCGTTCTCGGTACAATCAACTGAATCTGATCGAAGAAAAGAGATTAGCGGCAATTTGTCATGTGAAGTTATATCAGAAAAGGATGAAGAAAGCCTTCGATCAAAAAGTCTGGATTCGGGAATACCAAGTAGGAGATCTTGTGCTGAAAAGACTTCTTCCTCCTCATACAGACCACAGGGGAAAATAGACTCCAAACTACGATGGTCCATTCATAGTAAAGAAAGTTTTTTCTGGTGGAGAACTGATGCTCACTACTATGGATGGTGAAGATTTCTTATCCCCTGTGAATTCATACGCAGTTAAAAAATACTTCGCATAAATGACCCGCTGGACATAAAAACATAATGTAAGTCCAGTCAAAAATAGGGCATCCCGGCGAGTCAAAAAACAGAATAAAAGACTCGGGAAAAAATAAGGGAAAAATTAAAAAAAAATGTACACCCGCTGAGTTGAAAAGCCGCATTGGACAGCTTAGGCAAAAATGGGTATCCCGGTGGATTGAAAACCCGAAAGGGCGATCCACACAAAATCAGGGAAATAAGCGAACAACTGCATTCTAAATTCGTCTGTATCACTCACAACACGACAAGTTTCGAAAGGATAAAGCATCAGTCAGAATCAACCTTCTTCAGAAAGCGAGATGATAAGAGCGTCAAGGTCATACAGATCATAGCAAGGGAAGCTCACCGGAGCGTCGTCAACATTGCCAACACTTTTACTTTTTCCAATTTATAGCAATCTCCTCATTCTAGGGGATTTATTTCTTTGACTGTATTTGCCAATTCAGGGAACCCAGATTAATAAAATCAGAGTTTTCAGTCACACCTCGTTTTGTACATTATTGTTTCGTTTGCAAAATGTCCAATATTTATGATACAATACTTGCATAAAACAAATGAGCCATCTTTAATAAACGTGTGCAGGAAATATATTACTTTCAGGAAAGTCTAAATCCTATGACGGAATCCGGTAAGGGATACCTCGGGATACTTGTGCATTTCTTTTGTCTTAACAGGTTGCAGGTATTCAATACACAACATGGGGCATGCCAATCATACATCCCCAGCATACTTCCTCCCTAAGTAGTATCTGAAATGTTTCTCCCCAACGAAGTTGTCAAAGCCTTCTCATCCCCCAGCATAAGTCAATTCAACAGGAGCATCCCCAGCTGAGATTCCCACCAGAGTACCAGATCGCTCAACAAGGTTAAAATGAGCTATCTCCCCACAAGAGTCTCCATCCTCTCCCCAGAAGAGCAATGCCTGAAACTCTTACACAACAAAGTGACGAAAGTTTCCTTCTCCCCAGCTGAGTTCTCCTTAAAGGGTAGATCGAACAAAGATCTATTTCCCCAAGCAGATCGGTTTCCCCAAGCATATCTACCAATAATCTCTCCCTAGCTGGGATATCCCTCCAAGCAGATCAGCCAGAGATATTTTCTTCAATGGGATCCAAATCCCGGATCGGTTTCTCTTTTGCATAATCATAGCATTTGCATCATGAATCACCAAAATAAGCGTAGCATTCCGTCTAATACGGAGCATTACGACAAAAATCAAACATTTGCATGATCACAAGTCAGGTTCGAGCCAGTCACATGTAATTACCATCAGTATTTCATCGGTAATGTATATAAAAAACTTATTCCCCGCAGATATAAGCCAAAGCATCCCCTTTGCACTCTCAAATACAAATACTTATACATGCTCTTTTGATACTCGTCCGTGTCATATTCCCCCAGCATGGTTTCCAAAACACTTGTTAAAAACCCAAAATGTTTGTTATAACACACTCTTTTTGACACCCGTCCGTGTCATCCTATTCCCACAGGTCACCAGAATACCTTTTGCACTTTCACATACAAATATTTGTTCATAGCTTATAAGCATTTCTCTTTTGACACTCGTTCGTGTCATACTTTCCCCAACAAGTTGAACACTCGTCCGTGTCTTGCTCATACTTCACCAACAAACCAATACTCACTCATACTTATACAGAAGTCTCTGATACTCATCCGTATCTTGTATATATATCACTCCCCAACAGATCTGACACTCGTCTGTGTTCTTTGTTAACTAGTTGGTACTCGTCCGTAACATCATCTCTGAACACGCGTCAGCGTTTGTTTCTACCGATACTCGTCCGTATCAGGGTCCTAAGGATGCTCCACCGCATCTTTAATCTATACACAGCGTCAAACACTTATACCTTTTATTCTTGAGCGTGAGCACTCATCTGTGTTTACCATTCCCGAGTAAGTCACCAACAGAACAACTTTTATTTTATCCGACATTCGTCCTACGTCGTGATACATTCGGCAGCCGTCCCCTGCCAGGTGATCGTCCTTCACCTTTTGATGACCGTCCCTCATCCCCTTCCCCAGTGAAGTCCCCATTAGTGGAACCTTTTTCTATCCGACATTCGTCCTATGTCGTGATAAAGAGCATCCATCCCCTGCTAGGTGATCGTCCTTCACCTCTTGATGACTGTCCCTCATCATTTCATCCGATGGTCGTCCCCATCGTTGATTTTGTTATCCGACATTCGTCCTATGTCGTGATAAACCCCGAGAGTAGCCGTACCATGCTAGGTGATCGTCCTTCACCTCTTGATGATCGTCCTTCATCATGCTTATCCGATGGCCATCCCCATCGTCGACCTTTTCTATTCGACATTCGTCCTATGTCGTGGTAAAGAGCAGCCGTCCCCTGCTAGGTGATCGTCCTTCACCTTTTGATGACTGTCCCTCATCATTATTTCATTTATTCTTTAAACCGATGGTCATCCCCATCGTTGTTTACTTTACCTTGCAATCTTGATAGCCGTCCCCATCATTGCCTTTACTTTAATCCCCAAAGAATCTTATCCCCTTACTTGATGGCCGTCCCCGTCATGGTCTCTTTATTTCCCCAGCATGTCGGTCGTCCCCGTCATTGCTTTACTTATCGCTTTATCCCTAACAGTCGTCCTCTGCTCGATGGTCGTCCTCCATCGTCTTCATTTGATAATCATATTATACTACCCTTTTACAATTTATATCCCTTTTCTTATTCTATTCAGCGAGTGCAAATTTTGGACTGTCTTTGGTATTCAACCACAAGTTATCTTGTCTGTCTGTTAAGCCAGACGCTTACATCCTGCACAGCTAACTCATGTTTGAATAGGGGAAGCTGTAAACACCCCAAATTTTCCCTCACTCATATCACACCTTGGCTTGTGATCTTTCATATTTGCATAAACATAAGCATACCATCTCATATTGCATCTTTGTTTCACTACATAGTTCAAGTTCATCTGCATCTAGGGTTTGTGATCTGAGCAATCCATGATTCCATCTGAGCCATCCCAAAGGCCTCAAAGCATTCCAAGAGGGTCCATGTGTGTTCTACCATCATATTATGTCCCTCAAAGTTCATAGAAGTCAAGAAATCACAAGAACTGGCAGGGCATGGAAGCAGAGCTAGGGTTTTCACTACACAGATGACCAAAATTAGGGTTTTGGTTTCAGAGGCCTTAACTACAAATTTTTGGGCCATTCTTGTTTCTAATGTTCTTAAGATGTTATAAGGATCATGTGTACCAAGTTTGATGAAGAAATTCATTGTATAAGTCATCTGTTCACTGGGTAACTTCTTGAGCAAGTTAAGTCAAAATCAGGGCATCTGAGGCCCCCAACAATGGAACCAAAGGGGTATTTTCATCAAAATGAAGTTCTATGATCTTTATTTGATCTTAGAAGAGGTTGGAAGTTCACAAGATTAAATAATTTTGAGCCATTTGCAAACTTGCCAAAAATGGAAATGACTTGTAATGGAATCTTTCCATTTTGGGAAAGTTTTTCAACCTCCTCTTTCTCAACCAAAAATGCTTCAAATGAAAAATTCTTGGTCATGAAAGTTGTAGATTAGGTCTTTCCCTTTTCAAAAAGTACAAGAACATGTATTGATTCATCCTAGAACTCAAGATATGGCCTTTCAAAGTTGGCAAAAATCCTAAAATTTCAAGTTTCATGTCAAAGAGGGATTTTGCAAATTGACATATTCAAGCATTCCAATGACCTCTAATCAACTTCTACACTTCATAACATGCCTATGTGACTTCTAAACATCAGAATTGACCCAAGAACTTGGCATTTTTATGGCTTGATTCACAAGAAATGTCAAAGAGGGAAAATTGCATAAAGTATGATATCTCTTCATCCAAGCCATCCAGCTGCAATCTTTTGATCCAAAGGCCTTCCACAAAGCCAGCTGAGGCCAGACATGCCTTGGAACCACTCCTGCCATGACTCATGCCCATAGTACAACCAATGTTGACTTTTTGCAAAAACAACATTACCAATCACACTATGCCACCATCAACTTTCTGACCAATCAAGACCTCTTATGCAAACCCTAAGAGACTCATTTCACACATCACACAAGCCTGCAAGCACTCATAGACTCAGAATCACAAAATTCTCCATAACACTTCCTCTCTTCGAATTTCATCATACAACCACAAAAACTTCAAACTTTCTTCACCATTCAACTCAGCATCACCTAAGGAACAAATCCCAACCATCAAAATGGCCGGAAACACATCACACACAAAATACGATTTTTCACCTCTCAAAACTGAACTTCAAAAAGGAGCCACATACACTCTAGCAAAGCATCAAAGAAGCTCAAGGGTGATCAGAGGAGGGTGTGTGCATCAAGAAGAAGGCCCAAATAGCTCCATTGACAAAGCTTCATCTCAGGTACCTTCTTGAAACATTTTTCCAGAAATCATTTCTTTAGTTACAAAATGATAGAGTTTTCTCTCCTGATCATAATGAACTTTAAATGATGAAGAATGGTTGAGAATTGAGTGTGTATGCGTGTTCTGAAATTTTATCCGTTTTTATGTTTTTGTTCGTTTCTTGATTATGATGCAAAATAAATGAAATTTGTTGCTGGATTCTTGTTTGTTGTTGTCCATTGATCATTTCTGGAGAGTTTGATGCGTTTTGGTGGTGTTTTGAGTGAGATGGCTTGAAGGTGTGACCGGAGAAGATGATCGGAGCTAAGCTCCGATCACCTGAGATTAATTAGGGCTAATCTCCCCAGTTTGAATGTGGGTCGTAGGATTAAGATTAGGGTTAGTGTGTGTACGGCTAGGATTAGGTCATTAAACCCTAAATGTAATTAATTAATTTAAATCAGATTAATTAGCCAGGAGTGATCTGGACCCTTGTTTCACGCGCGCAGTCAAACTCCTTCCCTTGGATTTGAATCTCAGCCATTGGATAAGATGACTCTCTCATTTTTATTCATTTAATTTCATTTTCTTTCTATTTCTTTTATATAATTATTTTAAAATACCAAAAAGCTTTCAAAAAATATTTCCTTTTTCATTTTTGTTTCAAATATTTTTATTAATCAGAAAATTATTTTTATTTTATTTTTTGCATATAAAAAGTATTTGTAAAATATTTAAATGTTATTTTTAATTAATTAAAGTATTTTAATTAATTAAAAATACACTTAGGTTTCTAAAAATCACCAAAAAAAATGATGAATCATCCCTTTGAATTTAGAAACATTTTCAAACTCTTCACACAATTTTCTTTTTAGGTTTGATCATAACTTGAGAATTTTCTTTGAATTAAAGGTCATTAAATTGCATTTTTTGAACCCTAACTTGAAAAAATCTTTTCTGCCTAACCAAGAAGAGTTTGAAGATGATTCTTTTTGCATTGTTTTGTACATAGCATGTAGTTTATAGATCATTTATCTCATGAATTTATCTTTCATTTTTTAATTGATTTGCATTTTCCTTTGAGAATCATCCAAAAAACCCTAGAAACTTAGGAAATTCATAACTTTTGAGTGGTAAGACTTCTGACCTTCTCCTTTGGGATGTGACCTAGTATGGGATTAGGGTTTGTTTGAGCTTGGTTTCAAATTTTTATCATGTCATATGCTTCTGTTTTGTTCATTTTCATCTTGCTTGTCCATAAAACCCTAATTTTATGTGTTCATTTGCATTCATCTTGCATATGCATCCATATATGAACTTTCCATGACATTTCTTGCATTCATATGTCATATTAGACATCTTAGGACATGTTAGAATCATGCTTGATCATTTCTTCATCCATTTGCCATGATTTGCATTCATTTCATTTCATTAACTTTCATGAACTTTCAAACTTCAAAGCATGCTTACATGACATCTCATCTTTGTAGGATCATACATGTGCACTTTGTATGACATTGCATCATCTGACATGACATTTGTATAACATAAACACTTCTGACTTTAAGCATTTTATCTCATTTCATCTCATTTCTTTATACCTTGAACTTTATGCATCCATGCTAACATTTTCAGGTGGTAAGTTACTTTGAGAAGTGGATTTGCCTTCACTTCTCATTTCTCTTTATCTCTTTCATATGCATCTTGCTGGTTTATTTGAAGTGAACTTGTTCAATTGTGTTCTTTCTTTCTCACTTTCTTTCTTTAAGTTACTTATCTTCTTCAATGAAGTAAGTAATTTGTTTCTTCTGCTTCTTACCCCTTTCATCCGCTTCTTCCATTGGTGGCTTCCTTGAAGATCTTTCTAAAGCCTTACAAACCATAGGAACATCCAAGCATGGAAATAATTAGGGTTGTGATTAGTCCCCCTTAGTTTTTACCTTTGAGTCTCCTTGAGTCTCTCTTCTCATCTCAATAATCAGAGACTAAACTCTTAAAGTTTTAGGACTTGGGGATTAGGGTTATGCATGTATCCTTCTATTAGGATGGAGTGTATAACTTTAATCCTAAGTGTTAAACCTTTAATTTGTTTAAACCTCTTAATAAAATCATCTTAATAATCACTAACACTTCATCTTGTAACTTGGGCCTTACATTAGGGTTCTAATTCTTCCTTTATGGTTAAGAAGGACTAACCCTAGTGTTTAATGGACAATTCCCCCTCAAGTTGTCTTACAAACCATAAAATCCACTTCTTAATCTCATCCTTTAATTAAATTCCACTTAATAAAGGCTTTGTTATATAATGAATTTAATCCCTAACCATGGATTAAGTTGAGGTATCTTCCTCAGCTTAGGTGGGCTCATCTATTATCCTTCTATTAGGATGGTGTAATGAGTTCACTAATCTGTGATCAGAGATTAAACTCATTACTTAACACTAAACACAAAAACCCAAAAACATCTAAATAATCACAAATAGGTTAATGGTCTTAACCCTACATCATCAGGGCAATTAAGTTGAGATTCTTATCTCATACTTAAGTAGGCTCATTATCCATAATCAGGGAAGATATAATGAGTTTACAAGCCCTTGATTTAGGCTTAAGCTCATTAACTTATGCAAAACACCAATAACAATAACAAAACTGAAAACACAAAAAAAACAATAATCGTCTCCTTCGGGATTCTTTTCTCATCACACTCACTCATAAACGAGAACTTGATTTTCTGTCTAATGCAAGACATTCAGCACTCGAGCCAGACGAGTCATACACTTGAGCATAGGCAAGCAAGCAGTTCACAGTCAATTTATTCTTTCAGTCTCTTTGAGTCGAACTACGGTGTTCTGACTTCCTCATTGCACGCGAGGATACGTAGGCATAACTTAACAGTTATCGAACAAAAGTCTCTGTGTCTCCCCCCCCCCCCCTCTTTCAGCATTCTCTTTTAAGCCTTAGTTCCTGAGCATTTCATTCACCCTTTTGCAATGACACTTGTATAGTCTTTTCTCAGCTTTTGCACACAGATAGCACATACACTACCCCTTTAAACACAAACTTTCAAGCGTGGATCCCGTCGAGTACGACGGACAATCTGGGTGCTAATACCTCCCAGGTTGTAACCAACCCCATTTCTCAGTTTCTCTGGTTCGCAACCGTCTTATCCATCTCTTTCTAGGTTTATGCCGCATTACCTTTCCTTCATGATAAAAATGCCTAGCTGGAGACTCTATTCACCTTCATTTCATTTTCTCTCTTCGCCGACCGTTCGCGCTTGTACCGGGATGCAAATCTTCGGGAGAGACAAAGGGCAATGTATTTTCTGACTACCTGGCTGAGCAACCCATTGATGATTACGAGCCTATGAGATTTGACTTCCTTGATGAAGACATCATGTTTTTGAAAGCGAAAGATTGTGAAGAGCCAGTTCACACTAAAGGGCCTGATCCAGAAGAAACATGGACTATGATGTTTGACGGGGCTGTCAATATGAACGGTCGTGGAGTTGGTGCAGTGCTCATTACACCTAAAGGAGTTCATATGCCTTTCTCGGCAAAACTCACTTTTGCCTGCACTAACAACGAAGCAGAATATGAAACCTGTATCATAGGTCTTGAGGAAGCCATTGTCCTCAGGATCAAAACCTTGAATGTATTCTGAGATTCGGCTTTGGTAATCAAACAGACCGCAAATGGTATACTCATCAGTGTCGCTCCCCGGATTTCCATCCTGGTACGAACACGAAAGTGGCGCGGAAAAGAATAGAGTCGCCAGCCAAGCATTTTTATCCCGAAGGAACGAGAATGGTAATGCTGCACAAACAAGAAGAAAAGAAAAGGAAGGACACGGGTCCTGCGAACCAAAGAGACTGAGTTCGGGAGTCGGTTAGTCGTTTACGACCTGGGAAGGTATTAGCACCCCAGATCGTCCGCCGTACCCGATGGGATCCACACTTGCAAAGAAAATGTTTCAAAGGGTGAAGGAATGAAAGCTGCTGCAAAAGAAAAGGAACTAAACTGGATAAAAGAAACGAAAAGGGAACTGAAAAAGAAATGAAAAAGGAAAAAATGTAGGGAAAATAAAGATTGTGCTCGAACGGGCCCTACCCCGCTGCCTACGTACCTCATCTGGACAATGAGGATCAGAGTCGCTGTAGTTCCCCTAACTAGGGGTAGAAAATATTGCTTGTGAATTAAGGCTTGAACTGCCTATGTCAATGCTCAGGTGTTGCAGACTCGGACGACGAGTGCGTAACCGTCTTGCAAAGTGACAAGTAGGAGCAAGTTCGTGGACGGAGCGAAGGAGATGAGAAAAGAATTCCCGAAGGAGAGACACTTATTGTTTTTTTGTGTTTTTTAGAAGCTTTTAGGAGTGTGTCACAAGGAGGTGAACTCAAGCTCTTTTCCATGGAATGTGCACTTGTCACTACATTCCAAGATGGAATAATAGAACAAGCACACTCAAGTAAGGAGAAGATCCCCAAAACTTGGTTCCAGAGATTAGGACCTAAGCTCACTAACTCGTTAACTTATTAAGTGTTTTTGTATTTACAATGAAGAAGTGTTTTTTATGATTTTCTTGGTGAAGATGATATCCTGATCAGACTTGTACATCACAAGACAAGCTTGTACTATCCCAAGATGGGAAGACTACAAATGTCTCATGGGATAAGGCTATTGCTCAAGATATCACTTCATTCTTTATTAAGTGTCTTCTTAGGGTTTTGAGATGAGAAGAGAAGAAGAAACAAAAGGATCACAAAGGTAAAAGTCTAATGGGGGGCTAGTGAATCCTAATTGTTGTCATGCAATGGTAATCCTAGGTTAGTGAGGTTTACTATCCTAATGGAAGAAGAAAGAAGAAGAGAAGAAGAAGAAAGAAGAATAGAAGAGGGAGGAATTAAGGCCTAAGCCCAACAAACACAAGGTTAGAACAAATAATAATAAGAAGAGAAGAGATAAGATTTGGAGATGTGGGAATCACATCCACACCTTTCACTTACCAAAGCCCCTGAAATGGTTAGTGACACAAGTATAAAGGCAATATAAAATGAACAAAATGCCATACCAAAGCTACATAACCAGAAGTGAAGTCATACACATAAATGTTAAATGCAAACCCAAGGCACAAGAATGAGAAAAGAATCACACAACTCAACATGAAGCAACATGAATCACCATGATAAAACAAAATGAACATGATAGAAATGCAAAGCAAAATAGTCAAAGCAAAACCACAAAGTGCAAAACCAGAACCTTAATCATGTTAGAAAAGTGTATAAGGAACATGTGAGATGAAGAGAAGAGGTGTACTTAACCAAATATTCACATCATGAGAAGAAAGAAGCAATGGAAGTAAGGTGGATATACATAGAAGTGAATGAACTTCAAAGGAAACCAAACACAAAGTTTCCAAAGGCACAAACCAAAACTCAAGATCAGAGAGGGATCAACAATCTAATATGGCCCTAAAAAAGTTGAAGAAGTTGGCACAAGTGCCCTTCTAAGCTAAGGAGAGAACAAGTGATCCAAAAGAAGCAAAAAGGGACAAGTGAAGAACCAAAATTCAAAACAATTCAAGTGAATGATCTTAAGCTTGTGAATGCAATGTAGACTCCTCATAGGACTTGAGTAAATCCATTGGGCTTCTTGTTATAGCTTGAAATGCTTCAAATCCCTCCACAGATGATCATATGCCTAATGCTAGGTCATGAGAATGTTATGCCTCATCTTTCCATGCTAAGATGCCAAGAATATGATATGCTTATGATGAATATGATGTGGTATGATGCTTAAAAATAAGAGGGCAAATTTAGGGTGTTACAATCAGGAGCATCTGATTCCATACCGTGATTATACGAGGAGATTGTTGACCTTCTTCACAATAGTCAAACTTGAATACATCCCTCGAGACGAGAATCAGTTTGCAGACGCTTTAGCTACCATTTCCTCCATGATCAAAGTACAAGCTACCAATTATGTGCCTCAGGTTTTGGTATCCAGACTGGACCAACCATCATACGTATTCTATGTGGACACTTCTAGTTATGACAAGCCTTGGTTCCATGACATCAAATGCTTTTTGGAGGATAAAAAATACCCACCTGGGGCATCATCCAATGATAAGAAGACATTGAGAAGGCTGGCCGGTATTTTCTTCCTCAATGTTGATGGTCCATTATACAAGCGAAACTTTGACATGGTCCTGCTCAAATGTGTTGACAAGAAAGAAGCATACCTGCTGATGCACGAAGTACATGAAGGCTCTTTCGGTACCCATGCCGGGGGACATGCAATGGAAAAGAAATTGTTAAGATCAGGTTACTACTGGATCACAATGGATGCAGATTGTTGTGCCTATGCTAGAAAATGCCATAAATGCCAGATCTACCCAGATAAAGTGCATGTGCCTCCAAATCCTTTGAACGTGATGTCTTCACCTTGTCCCTTTGCCATGTGGGGCATTGACATGATTGGAAAGATTGAATCGACTGCTTCAAATGGTCACCGATTCATTCTGGTAGCCATTGATTTCTTCACCAAATGGATTGAAGCAACTTCATATGCGAACGTCACCAGACAAGTGGTAGCCAGATTTCTGAAAAGAGACATCATCTGTCGATATGGAGTTCCCGAGCGAATCATTACTGATAATGGTTCCAATTTAAACAACAAAATGATGGCAGAACTATGTCGGGACTTCAAAATTCAATATCACAACTCTTCTCCTTACAGACCAAAGATGAATGGCGCTGTTGAGGCTGCTAACAAAAATATCAAGAAGATTGTGCAGAAGATGGTAGTTACCTACAAAGACTGGCATGGGATGCTACCATTTGCCTTGCATGGGTACCGAACCTCAATCAGAACATCTATTGGGGCAACGCCTTATCAGCTTGTGTACGGTATGGAAGTTGTCCTACCTGTTGAAGTTGAGCTACCCTCCTTACGGGTAATGATGGATGTAAAACAGGATGAAGCAGAATGGGTCCGGTCTCGGTACAATCAACTGAATCTGATTGAAGAGAAAAGATTAGCAGCCATCTGTCATGGGCAGTTATATCAGAAGCGATTGAATAGAGCCTTCAATCAGAAAGTCAGACCTCGGAAGTACCAAGTGGGAGAGCTTGTCCTGAAAAGAATCATTCCTCCTCATACAGACCACAGGGGCAAGTGGACACTAAACTATGAAGGTCCCTACGTAATAACCAAAGTCTTCTCAGGTGGAACACTTGTACGTAATAACTATTAAGGATACCCCGGGACACTTGTGCGTTTTCCTTTGTCTTAACAGGTTGCGGGTACTCAAGACAGACAATCTTTCGCAACATGGGGCATATCAAGCAGTGAATCCACAAAAAGGTGGTCAAAGAGCTTTCTCTTCCCCACCAGAGATACCAGATTTCTCATCCTCAGCAATGTTGGTGGAATTGATTCTCCACAGAGTTGCCTCCCAGTATAGCAATACCTGAAACACATCCCCAACGGAATTGCTAAAACCTCCTCATCCTCATTGAGATTTCTCCCTCCAGACAGATCTATCAATGATCTATTTCCCCAAGCAGAGTTCTCCCTCCAGACAGATCAATCAACAATCTCTTACCCAGCTGGGTTATTCCTCCAAGCAGATCAGCCAGAGATCTTTATCCCCGTAGGATCCGAGTCTCGGATCGGTTCTCTCATTTGCATAATCATAGCATTCGCATCATATTCACCAAAATAAGCGCAACATTCCGTCTAATACAGAGCATTGCAGAAAAAATCAAACATTTGTATGAACATAAGCAAGGTTCGAGCCAGTCACCTGTAAATACCATCATCACTTCATACGAAACTCATATCCCCTGCAGATAAAAGCCAAATCATCCCCTTTGCACTCTCAAAACACAGATGCCTATTTATATTTATACATGCTCTCTTCGACACTCGTCCGCGTCATCCTGTCCCCCGCAGGTCTCCAGAATACCTTTCTGCACTCTCAAATACATACATTTGCTCATAACTTATGCATGTTCCTATTGACACTCGTCTGTGTCATACTTCCCCAGCAAGTCAAACACTCGTCTGTGTCATACTTCCCCAGCAAGTCAAACACTCGTCCGTGTCCCTTGCCCAATCTTTCGACACTCGTCCGTGTCTTGCACATACTTCACCAGCAATTCAATACTTATACATACTTATATAGAGGTCTTTGATACTCGTCTGTATCTTGTATATATCACCTCCTCAGCAGATTCAACACTCATCCATATTTCTTGCTTAACCGATTGGTACTCGTCAATATCATTATCCTTGAACACGTATCAACGTTTGCTTCTATCGATACTCGTCCATATTGCGGTTCTAAGGATGCTCGTCCGTATCTTTAATCTATACACACTGTCAAACACTTATACCTTTTATTTTTGAGATGTAAACACTCGTCCGTGTTTACCATTCCCTAGAAAGTCGCCAACAAAACAACCTTTTTTCTACCCGACATTCGTCCTATGTCGTGATACTTTCGACAGCCGTCCCCTTCCAGGTGATCGTCCTTCACCTTTGGATGATCGTCCCTCATCCTTTCCCCAGTGGAATCTTCCATTGTTGGAACCTTCTATCCGACATTCGTCCTATGTCGTGATATTTTTAGTAGTCGTCCCCTGCTAGGTGATCGTCCTTCACCTTTTGATGATCGTCCCTCATCATTTATTTGATGGCCGTCCCCATCGTTGATCTTGCTATCCGGCGTTCGTCATATGTCGTGATAATCCCCGAGAGCAGCCGTACCCTGCTAGGTGATCGTCCTTCACCTCTTGATGATCATCCCTCATCATGCTTACCCGATGGTCGTCCCCATCTTTGATCTTTTCTATCCAGTATTCGTCCTATGTCGTGATATTGTTAGTAGTCGTTCCCTGCTAGGTGATCGTCCTTCACCTCTTGATGACCGTCCCTCATCAAAAATTTTCATTTATTCTTTTACCCGATGGTCGTCCCCGTCGTGGTCCCTTTTACTTTTCCTGATGATCTTCCTTCATCAGTTTAAGTCTGATGGCCGTCCCCGTCAGTACGTTCCTCATTACTTTAATCCCTAGAGAATTTTATTTCCTTATCTGATGGTCGTCCCCATCATGATCTCTTTATTTCCCCAGCTTATCGGCCGTCCCCGTCATTGCTTTGCTTACCATTTTATCCCCAACAGTCTTCCTCTGCTCGATGGTTGTCCTCCATCGCCTTTCATTTGATAATCATACTATACTATATTTTACAATTTATATCCCTTTTCTTCTTATCCCCAGCGAGTGCAAATTTCGGACTGTCTTTGGTATTCAACCACAAGTTATCCTGTTCGTCTGTTAAGCCAATTACTTACATCCTACACAGCTAACTCATGCTTGAATATGGGCAGCTGTAAACACCCCAAATTTCCCCTCACTTTTTCTCACACCATGGCTTGTGATCTTTCATTTTTTTTAGTATAAGCATACCATCTCATATTGCATATTTACTTCACTGCATAGTTCCATTTTTCATCTGCATCTAGGGTTTGTGATCTGAGCAATCCAAGAATCAATATGAGCCATCCCAATGGTCTTGAAACTTTCCAAGAGGGTCCATGTGTGTTCCATGATCATAATATTCTCCCCAAAGTTCATGAAAGTCAAGAAATCACAAAGATTGGCAAAGGCATGGAAGCAGAGCTAGGGTTTTCCTACACAGATGACCAAAAATTAGGGTTTTGGTTTCAGAGGCCTTAACTCCAAATTTTTTGGTCATTCTTGTTTCTAATATTCTTAATATGTTATAACGATCATGTGTACCATTTTTTACAAAGAAATTCATTGTGTAAGTCATCTGATCATTGGGTAACTTCATGAGCAAGTTAAGTCAAAATCAGGGCATCTGAGGTCCCCAACAAGGGTACCAAAGGATCATTTTCATCAAATTGAAGTTCTATGATCTTTATTTGATCTTATAAGTGGTTGGAAGTTCACAAGGTTGAAGAATTTGGAGCCAATTGCAAACTTGCCATTTTTGAAAATGACTTGTAATGGAAACTTTCCATTTGGGGAAAGATTTTCAACCTCCTCTTTCATGACCAAAAATGCTTCAAATGAAAAATTCTTGGACATGAAAGTTGAATATTAGGTCTTTACCTTTTCAAAAAGTACTAGAGCATGTCTTGATTCATCCTAGAACTCAAGATATAGCCTTTCAAAGTTGGCAAAAAACCTATAATTTTCAAGTTCATGCCAAAGAGGGAATTTTGCAATTTCACTTGCCAAGCCTTTCTATGACCTCTAGTCAACTTCTATGTATCATAACATGTCAAGGAAACTTTCAAAAATCAGAATTGTCCCAAGATTGCAAGTTTTCATGGCCAATTTCTCAAGAAAGTTCAAAGAGGGAAAAGTTGCAAAATGCTTGTAAAGGCTTCATCCACTTGTGCCAGCTGCATAACTTTGATTCTATGGCTCTCCATGAATCTTGTTGAGGCCAGACACCCCATTTAACAGCTCCTGCCATGGCCCATACCTCCAAGTACACAAATTTGACTTTTTGGCAAAACCTCTCATACCAATTGATCGTACCTGGAGATCAGGATCCGATACGGCTGGCTTCGAGAGTTGATGAAAGACGGTCGGTGAGGAGAGAAAAGGGGGTGTACCTGTAAGGCACTCTGATGCCAAAGTAAGTAACCGAGCAAAGAGTGGGAAAGTACGAGAATAAAAGTCAGAGAATTGAATACCTGACCCTCTCAAATGAGAGGGTTTATATAAGGGGCTAAGTGGAAGATTATTGGTCCATATTGTGAGGCGTGGATCGAGGAATCCGTAAAAATAGGTAACGTTAAAAACTAGCCGTTGGGGAACTTTGTCGTGGTCGGTATGCTTGTGGTCGACAGAGACCACTATTCTTGATTCTGCTCGACATCGAGCACTTCTATCGAGTTGGTTTGCTTGGCCCAATTATGGGAACTGGGCCAGTCTAGAACAGGTGTCCCCCAAGTTATTGCTCGTGCGAAAGAGCAGTGACTTAGTAATGATTTCGTGCTCGAGGACGAGCAGTGTCAAGGCTAGGAATCTCACGCTGCCGACCTTCGAGGAACGGGAAGCCGGTACGTTGCTCGACGGGAGAATGTGAAACGAAAAGCTGGAATATTTGGGGATTCGCGCTTATTAATGATTTGACGGCTAGCCTAGGGGCTAGTGTGTAGGGGTCACGCGTGCTTTCACGTGTTTTCCCTCTTATAAATAGGGTTCCCAGGCCCCATTCTGAACTTTTCGCTTCATCTTCTTCTCCGACGCCTTGCTCGTTCAACTGCCACCGTTCCCAGCCGTCGACCACCGCATCTCCTTGCCGACCACCGTTTCCAGAACATACATTTTCTGCAAAAATGTCTTCCCAAGAACAAGGTACGGTTCTTTTCGCTGTTTTCGGTGTTTATAGCTTAGATATCATAGAAATGCATGTGGTTTAGGATAGTTTTAACGGTAGCTGTAAATGTGATAACCGGAAACTTTAGGACTTCTGTCACCGTTGTTGGTCGACTGCAAACCCTAGCTCATGGTCGACACAGGTGTGGGTCGGCCATGACTTGGGATTTGATAAGTACTTAGGTTAGATCCCGTAACTCATGACGTTGGGCGTAAGCCATCGCTCCGAGCGATGGTCAGCCAGGGCTACAGCTCGGGACCTAGTCCCTAAGCTGGTGCGCGCCCTTTCACTTGTCGAGCGGTGGAAGGGTGGATTTGATATTCTTAATCGAATTCACTGACGCCTTTCCTCAGTTTTTCATGTGAAAACTCGCTTATGAATCCGTTAGAGGTGTCCTCGGAAGAGACGTCCTCGGAAGACTCGGGATCTTCTGCGTCAGTCCCCTCTGGTTCCGGGAGTTCCTCTGGAGATTCGGGCGCGAGCACTACAGAAGAGGGAGCATCAACAGACTCGCCACAATGTCCTGAACAGACGAGGATTTCACCCGAAGAATGGGTGGTAGAGGATCTGTTGGACAAGGTATCCTCATTTTCAAGGCCTCGAACGGAGCCGCTGCTTGTCGTTGGCAACCCTGCTGATTGGGTCGTTACCTGCCCAGGAGATGACGACCATATCTTCTCGGATTTTGGGGGTCGGGCGTTCTCCATGTACGGGTATGCAGTTTCGGTCCTGGGGGCAACTTTGCCCTTCAGTGACCTGGTGTGTGCTGTGCTCGGGCACCTGTGCGTCGCTCCTTCCCAGCTGCACCATAACTCGTACGCATTCCTGAAGGCGTTTGAGTTGACGTGTGCCCATCTGGGTGTTGGTGCCACGCTTCCTCTGTTCTTCCGTCTGTTCTCCCTGCAGTGTCAAGTCGGGCATGGGACTGATCGGAAGGAGTTCGTGTCTTTTAAATAGAGGACGAAGATTTTCAAGGCCCACTCAGAGTCTATCCGAGCCTTCAAGATGGACTACTTTCTGATTAAACCCGCGAGCACGGTGGCTGTGAGGGCGATGAGTTTTCTGGGGATAGACACCGATGAGAACGACGAACCCAAGCTCGACGATCAGGGGCAGGTGATCCCTAGGAGGCTTTGGCTATTCCCCTTTTCCTGGAGTTACGCCCATTATGAGAGGTCCGTTGGCGAGTTCGTCCAGGTGGGGGACGCTTTGAATGAAGATGACGCGGCCAGTTTCGAGGCCTTCAGAAAGTTGATAGCGTCCTTTACTCCGACCCCCTGCTGGATGGAGAGGGGAATGTTATGATCGATCAGGATGGGGGGGAAGCTGTGGAGCGTCCCCTGATTGATGTTACAGAATTAGTGGCCTGCAATACCGGGCAAGAAGTGGCCGACTTATTTGGTATCCGTTTTATTTCTATTAGTCGTATCTTTGATTTAATTCTGTCATCCATGGCTGATCAAATCTTTTTTTTTCTTTTTCAGGTTCTTTGTTGAACCCACTCGATAAAATCCAGGAACGTCTGCGCCAGCAGCAAAAGAAAAGGTCGAGGGTTGTGTAAACCAAACTGACCGAGACAAGTGGCTCTGGGTCGGGTCCCCTGGTCCAAGGCTCTCCGAGCGCGTCAACTGGCTCCTTGATGAAGAAACACAAGTCTGCAGCGACTGTGGACTTGACGGCCAATGCTCCTCCAAAGCCGAAGCATGGGTTGTCGTCGTGCTTTGTGAAGAGGAACTTTTTCGAGGGAACGAGCATGGAGGTGGACCGTGCGGACTCCTTGTTTCTGGAAGGCATGGATCGTCCTGCCCGGAGGTTGTCCCTGGCCCAAGATGCAAGCGCGGTCATGCGGGTCTTGACAATGGCCTAGTTGACGGCCGAAGGAAGTCCTGGGCAGGAGAGGGAGATGGGCAGGCTGAAGGAGCAGCTTGCTGCCGCTGAGGCAAAGCTGAAAACGGACACTGAAGAGGCTAATGCCACGACCAAGGAGCTGACTGAACGGGCCAACATCATCGCCAAGTTGGAGGTTGATAAGAAGAGGGTGTTGGAGTAGAATAAAATCTGAAGGATGCTTTCTGCCCGAAGGAGGACGAGGATGACGAGACCAAAAGCATGGTAATGAGGGCTCAGTTTCTTGCTCGAATCGACCAAGATATGGAAGATCTGAACTCATCAACCGAGCTCAGTTTCCAGAATGCGGTGGATCAGATAAGGGTCCTCCATCCCGACCTGGCCTTGGTTGTTGGTCTAATCAGCTACCTGTACAAGGTCGAGGATGGCCAGATCGTGGTTCCTTCGGACCTGGTGGTGGATGATTCTCAGCCGGGGTCGATCGTTCAGCCTGATCAGCCTGAAGCGCAACCGGAGCAGGAGGAGGCTCGCCAGGAAGAAGGCCGCCCGGAGGGCGAGGGTAATTAGTTTCTGGCCTGTGTGCCTTGTAATTTTATGTCTTGGTTTTTCTTTTGGTGCGTAGTCCCCTTTGTAATTAAATATGAACAAGTCGGCCTTTCGAGGTCGCAATTTTGTGTTCACATTCTGATGTTAATGAATGGTCGTTTGTTTTGTTATCTTCGTTGTTCAATTGCTCGTCCGTCAGAGGACAGTTTTCTATATTTTAAATGATAAGTGTTTGTCGTGCGTTTCTGCACTTGATTGGATGTGATTTAATGTGCACGGGGTTTGTTTGTGTTCCATTGGTTTGGGGAACCAAGTAGATTCTGGAGATTTCACTCCTGGTCGGTGCCCGGGCTAAGGTATTAGTCCGGGCTCCGTGGCTTGAACGTCCCATCGCGAGCAGGGGTTCTTCCTGGTCGTGGTACTTAGGCGACGTCGGAAGCGTTTGAGTATCCGTCCGTGCGGCAAGTTTCTCTTTCCCTCGAAAGGAGATCCTGCTTGATTATGTCATTTTTGGGCTGTCGTGCTTGTACCTAGGCACACAGTCTTCAGTCGGTCCTTTCGCTCCTCGCTTGAGAGTTGAGCAAGGCGACTTTGTGAGTTAGCTGTAATATTTCTTGAGTTTCTCGGCGTTCCAAGGCCGAGCAAGCTCTTCCCCGTGTAAATTTTCTAAATAATAGGCTCCGTTTTTGGTTTTTGCTCGGACGCGATACGGGCCCTCCCAGTTGGGTGTAAACTTTCCCTCGCGGGGATCCCTGTGATTTCTTCTGAGAACAAGACTGCCTACCTCGAACGTTCGTCTTATGACTTTAGAATCATACCGAGCGGCTATTTTCTGTTTGAGAATGGTCTCTCGAAAAGCAGCTTCTGATCGAACTTCTTCGATCAGGTCGAGCTCGTCCCTTAAAGCCTCGGAGTTGGTGTCTTGGTCCATAGGGGATTCTGTGCGTCTGGATAGGACGTGCATTTCTATAGGGATCACCGCCTCGGTTCCATATGCTAATCGGAATGGGGATTCCCCGGTTGTTGAGTGGGGTGTGGTCCTATATGCCCATAGTACGCTGTGTAGCTCCTCGACCCAGTGCTTCTTATGCTCGTCCAGTCTTCGTTTCAAACCTCTTAGGATTACCCTATTCGCGGCCTCTGCTTGCCCGTTAGTTTGGGGGTGCTCGACCGAAGCGAAATGTTGTTTCGTTCCTATTGATGCGACGAATTCTTTGAAGTGTTTATCCGTGAACTGAGTGCCGTTGTCGGTCACGATGGCGAGCGGTACCCCGAACCGGGCGAGGATGTTTCTCTTGAAGAAACGTAGTATGTTGAGCGTAGTGATTTTGGCTAAGGCCTCAGCTTCTATCCACTTGGTGAAATAGTCAACGCCCACAATTAAGTATTTATTTTGACCGGACCCGACGACGAATGGTCCTAAGATATCCATCCCCCACCATGCGAATGGCCAAGGTGATGATAATGATTTTAGCTCGGATGGGGGTGCTACGTGCACATCCCCGTGTCGTTGGCATTTGTCGCACCTTTTCACGTGCTCCTTTGCGTCGTGTTGAAGTGTGGGCCAATAGTATCCTGCCCGAAGAATTTTTCGAGCCAACGACCGTCCGCTAGGATGTTGCGCGTTGATTCCTTCATGGACTTCTCTTAGTACGTGCAGGATGTTTTCTTCTTCTACGCAACTGAGGAGGGGCGTAGAGAATCCTCGACGATACATACATCCACCCACTAGATAATATGAGCATGCCCTTCGTCGTATGGTACTGACCGCTTTTGGGTCGGTCGGTAATTCTCCTTTAGTTAGGTAGTTAAATACTGGGGTCATCCAGCAGCTCGTGTCGCCCACGAGATTAATGTCTACGTGGACCGATGATTGCTCAATGCTAGGTCGGGGAAGTGTTTTCTGTATGACGGATTTTTTTGTTTCCTTTCCTTTTAGTGCTCGCCAATTTGGAAAGGATGTCGGCCCAGATGTTGTTCTCTCGCGGGACGTGTTTGACTTCCACACTTTTGAATCGCTTCAGCTCGCCTTTTACGAGGGCCAGATATTCGGCTATGTTATCGTTTTTGGCTTGAAAGTCTCCTCGGACTTGGCTCGCGACCAACTAAGAATCCGTGCAGATTGTTATCTCTTCTACTTCCAAATTGGTCGCGAGCCGTATGCTCGCTAGAAAAGCTTCGTATTCTACCTGGTTGTTGGAAGTGGGGAAAGATAAGGTTAAGGATACTTCGATGACGTTTCCTTCTTCGTTCTCCAAGATAACCCCAGCTCCGCTACCTGCTGGGCCGGATGCTCCGTCAACGAAAATAACCCACCTGGAGGAGGATTTCGGCTTTTGCTTAGGGAAAGTAAGTTCAGCCACGAAGTCGGCCAGCGCTTGAGCTTTGAGAGCTTGTCTTCCCTCGAATTTGATGTCGAACTCGGATAGTTCCAACGACCATTTTAGCATTCGTCCGGCCATATCTGGTCGACCGAGCAATTGTCTTATGGGTTGATCGGTTCTTACGATGATGGTGTGAGCTAGGAAATAATGGCGTAGCCTTCTGGCTGCGAGAAGGAGGGCCAAAGCCACCTTTTCTATCTGGAGATATCGAATTTATGGGCCATGGAGTGCTTTACTTGTAAAATAAACAAGCTTTTTCCCCTCGGGTAGGTCGCGTACGAGTGCCGTGCTTACCGCCTCGTTTGCAACGGCAAGGTAGAGAAAAAGTACCTCCCCCTCTTCGGGTCTAGACAAAACTGGGGGTTCACTTAGTGCCCTTTTTAGGTGGGACAACGCTAGCTCGCACTCCTCTGTCCATTCGAAAGTTGCCTCTTTGCGGAGGAGCTTGTAAAAGGGGAGAGCATGTTGAGCGGATTTCGCTATGAACCGAGCGAGGGAGCTGAGGACCCCGTTTAGTGACTGTATGGATTATTTAGAAGTAGGAGTCGGGAGTTCCACGAATGCCCGACATTTGTCGGGGTTAGCCTCGATGCCTCGTTCGGTCAGGTAGAATCCGAGGAACTTCCCTGCTCGGACCCCAAACGTGCATTTCTCAGGGTTGAAACACATTTTGCATTTTCGTGCCTGATCGAACACTTTTCGTAAGTGGGACGCGTGGTCCGTTTCTTGTTGAGACTTGACGATCATGTCGTCCATGTATACTTCGAGCATATCCCCGATTTCTACTCGGAATACCTTATTCATCATGCGCTGATATGTCGCGCCCGCGTTTTTCAGACCGAAAGGCATGACGTTGTAAAAGTAGTTGCCCGATTTGGTCATAAAGGCTGTGTATTTTTTGTCAGACACGGCCACAGGTATTTGATTATACCCTGAGTAGGCGTCCATGAAGGACAATAGCTTGAAATCGGACGAATTGTCGACCAATTTATCAATGTTAGGTAAAGGGTATGCATCTTTCGGGCATGCCCGGTTGAGATTGGTATAATCAACGCACATTCTCCACTTTCCATTAGATTTTTTCACAAGTACAACATTTGAGAGCCAGGTCGTGTACCTGGCCTCAGTTACAAATTTAGCCTCTAGGAGGTCTTTAACAGCGGATTCAGCTGCTTCAGTTTTTTCGGTCGATTGCTTCCTTCTGCGTTGAGCGACCGCCTTGTGTGTTGGGTCAATCAAAGAGGTGATGGCAGGCTGTCTCGGGGTCGAGTCCCGGCATCTCTGCGGTGCTCCAGGTAAATAGATCTGCGTTCCCTCTGAGGCAAGCTTCCAACTGTCGCTTCACCAAGTCGGGCATATGTGCCCCGATCTTAACGCACCAGGCTGGGTCCTCTCCTAGGGGAATCAGCTCGAACTCTCCATCTGGGATTGGTCGGGATAGCGAATCTGTTGGCCTTTAGACGCCCTCGCTATCGTCCGAGAATCTGCAATCCAGGTCGATTGAGTCCACCTGAGGGAAAGCCCTGGGAACATCTGGTGAATTTGATGTCGAAGGATTTGGTTGGTATGATATTGAGCTGAGACCCTTCGATGCTGCTTCGAAACACCTGCGAGCAGCGTCGACGTCCTCGTGCAGTGTGGCAACCTTACCCGAAGTAGTGTAGTATTTCATCTTCAGGTGGACGATGGAAGGCACAGCGATTAGCTCGGCTAATGTTGGTTGTCCTGGGATGTATTGGTACAGCGACGGGCAATCCACGACTAGGAACTGGACTCTGACCGTCCTGGCTGTCTCAGCTGCTCCGAAGGTGACAAATAGATCGACATAGCCCCACGGTCGGGAGACTGCTCCGTTGAAACCCTGCAGGTCTGATTCGACGTACGGAGTCAGGTGTGTCTCGTTCAACTGGAGTGTCGAAAACAGCTGGGAGTACATAATGTCGCAGGAGCTGCCCTGGTCCACCAGGATTCTCCTCACATCAAAATTTTCCATGCGCGCCAGAATGAGCAAAGGAATGCTGGCGTTGGGCGCCCCTCCCAGGAGTTCTTCTCGCTAGAAGGAAAGGGGTATCGAGCCCTCCCTTGGTGGGTCCAGGGTGGCGTTTTGCGCAGGTCCCTTCGCAATCAGTTGGTCGAATTTCCGTTTCACGGATCCGACCATGATTTTGTTGAACCCTCCTCCCGAGATGACCATTGTAGATGGAAAGGTTTCCCATGGACTATGGGAGGAAAGGTACTCCGGACTTTCGGTGTGATCAGGTAGGAAGAAATATTTCGGGCGATAGATGCTTAGGGCAACCTGCATGTTCGCATCTGCAGGGATGGGTATGGCCTCCTCGACTTTTTGGGTCTCCTGCGCTTCTTGTCGAGGAGTGTCTCTGGATTTGGTGAACTGTTTAAGGTGCCCGTCCTTGATAAGAATTCCGATCGCATCCTTGAGATGGATACAGTCTTCTGTGTTGTGGCCATGACTCTTGTGGAATCTGCAATATTTCGTTTTATCCGTGCCCGGTTTGCTGGGTTGCTGCTTTGGAAAACGTACTCCTGCTTGCCTGAACTCCGAGTTGGCACACTCGGAAAAATTTTTCTCCCTGGAGGCCAGGAGAGGTGTGTATTCGTGGAACCGGCCGACGGGTCCTCGGTGCTCCCGCGGTTCACGGGAGAGATCGTCCTTTCTTTTGTCTCCTCCCCGACGAGATGTTGAGGGCTCATCGACTCAGTGAGGCTTCGCGTCTTCGCGACGTCGAGCGTCTCTTACCGAGCTAGCTGCTTGTTTTTCCTCATACTGGATATAGGTTTGAGCTTTCAGTAAAAACGCGTCGAGGGTGGCAGGGGTTTCAATGCCGACTGCTCGGTGAAAATCGGTCGACGGGCGCAGTCCTCGTTCCAGCAAATATTTCTTCATGTCGTCGGTTGTGGATACTTGGACCGCCTCTTTATTGAACCTTTCGATGTAAGTTCGTAAAGGTTCATCCTTCCCCTGGATGATCGCTTCGAGCAAAGCTTCTGTCTTCGGATGCCGCCTTGATGCGGTGAAGTGCCTGGAGAACGTGCGTCCAAGTTGTTTCTAGGAGGTGATGGACTCATCCTCGAGGCTTTTGTACCATGTCATCGCTCCTTTCCTCAGCGTTGTAGGAAAAAAACGACATTTGATTGCTCCTCGTACTCCTCGGTAATCGAGCAGCGAATCAATATTCTCGATATGCTCGTCTGGATCTGTGGTTCCGTCGTACGAGCCTAGCGGTGGGGGCTTCTCTAAACCTCTCGGAAGTTTAGCCGCCATTATTTCTGACGAGAGGGGACCCCGAGCGTCCTCGTTGTCACTAGAGTTGATCGAAGGAGATCCGTGAGCGCGTTTCTTCGTTCGCCGGGGAGATGCAGATCTTGATCTGCTCCTTCTTGATTTTCTTGGAGGAGAAGATCGTGGAGAGGACTGGCGAGGATGCTTGTCACCCGTTGATTCGTCAGCGTGCCCTTTCCTCTTCTTCCTGGCGGGAGAGGGAGTGTGCCTTCTTTGGGGTCTCGCGGGAGACGGTGGTCGACGAGAATTATCTTCGAGACGAGCGATTTTCTCGCCATGGGCGAGGAGCAGCAGGTTTGTCTGATTTAGGATTTCGGCCAGTGCGGCGAAATCCGATCCTGAAGGAGTCGAGGGAAAAAGAGTTTCCGGGCGACCCTCCAGAGGTTGATCGCGATCGGGCGAAGGCGATGCTGTCTTCCCGTCCGGGTGATCTTGCACAGTTTCCTCGTGCGGAGGAGGATGAATGTTGCTCTCACGTTTTGTGAGAATCATACCATCATTTGATCAGTTTTCTTGGTTGTCCCTAGTAGCCATGGATCTTGTTAAAACTTTGGTTCTTTGAAGATTTTGAGAGAAGAACGGGGAAATCAGTTTCCCACAGACGGCGCCACCTGATCGTACCTGGAGATCAGGATCCGATACGGCTGGCTTCGAGAGATGATGAAAGACGGTCGGTGAGGAGAGAAAAGGGGGTGTACCTGCAAGGCACTCCGATGCCAAAGTAAGTAACCGAGCAAAGAGTGGGCAAGTACGAGAATAAAAGTCATAGAATTGAATACCTGACCCTCTCAAATGAGAGGGTTTATATAAGGGGCTAAGTGGAAGATTATTGGTCCATATTGTAAGGTGCGGATCGAGGAATCCGTAAAAATAGGTAACGATCAAAACTAGCCATTGGGGAACTTTGTCGTGGTCGGTATGCTTGTGGTCGACAGAGACCACTATTCTTGATTCTGCTCGACGTCGAGCACTTCTATCGAGTTGGTTTGCTTGGCCCAATTGTGGAAACTGGCCAGTCCAGAACACCAATCAAGCTGAGTGACAACCACTCTTCTGACCAATCAAGAATTCACATACATGCCTTATAGAACTCATTTCATAACATCTTGGAGCCTGAATCATCCCACAACTCAGAATCCCAAAAATCACCATAGAACTTCCTCTCTTCGAATCTCACTGCACATGCCTCAAACTTCAAATAATTTTCCACCAATCAACTCAAAATCATCCATAGATCACAATGCACCCACTCCCAGGGCCTGAAAGCTCCCTAAACCAAAACACGATTTCTGCAAAACCAGAACCATACACTTCAAAATAGCCATCACAAGCTTGCTCTAAGCTCCTCATCATCATCAGGGAGCTCATTGGGGGTGATTTGAACAAAGAAAGAGACCAGAAAGCTCAGGAATCGAAAGCTTCATCTCAGGTAACCATGAAGAACAATTTTTCCAGAACTCTTATTTTAAGTTCTTAAATGCTTCTACATGATGCACTGATCATCCTGATATGTTTATTTTTGAAAATGGTTAAGAATCAAGCATGTATTGAACTTCTGAAAGTTTTGATTTTTTTTCCGTTTTGCTTCGAATCATGATTTTCTTGAGAGATAAATGTTGTTTGATGCTGGATTCATGTTTAGGGATGTTAGAGGATCATTTCTGGAGCTTTAGAGGGTTTGATTTAACCTAGGGAAGATTTTAGGGTGAATGGGCTGCCGGAGAAGATGACCGAAGCTAGCTCTGGTCACTTGAAAATCATTAGGGTTCTAATTAGGGTTTAGGGGGTCAGTTTGAATGTGGGTCGTAGGATTAGGTTTAACGCGTGAATGGAGGGCCATGATTAGTTCATTAAAACCCTAATCAGATTAATTAGTTTAATTAATTAGGTTTAATTTTAAAATTTCCAGATTGAATCCTAGCCACACAAACGCGCGCCAGTCAATTCCCTCTCTTTTTATTCAAATCTGGGCCACTGGATCAGTTGACTTCCCATTTAATCCATTTTTATTTCATTTTATTTTATTTCTTTTGCATAATTTATTTAAAATAGTTAAAAACATCACATAAATATTTCCTTTTGCATTTCTGATCCAAATATTTGTCTTAACCCAAAAATGATTTTTATTTTATTTTTTGCATTTTAAAAGTATTTTTAATATATTTAAATGTTATTTTTAATTAATTAATGGATTTTAATTAATTAAAAATACATTTATGTTTCTAAAAATCACAAAAAAAATCATGAACCATTCCAATACATTTAGAAACACTTTCAAACTCTTCATACAAATTTATTTTTAGGCTTGATCATAATTTCACAATTTTCTTTGAATTAGGGTTCTTTAAAATCACATTTTTCTAACCCTAATTTGAAAATTCATTTATGCCTAACCATGAAGAGTTTCAACTTGATTCTTTTTGCATTGTTTCACATATTGCATGTAGTTTCTAGGTTATTTTCCTCATGAATTTATCTTGCATTTTCAAATTGATTTGAATTTTCCTTTGAGAATCACCCAAAAACCCTAGCAAACTTAGGAAATTCGTAACTTTCAATAGGATTAGCTTCTGACCTTCTCCTTTGGGGTGTGGCCTTGTATAGGTTTAGGGTTAGATTGAGATTGGTTTCATTTTTTTATCATGTTGTATGCTTCTGTTTTGTTCATTTGCATCTCATATGTTCATAAAACCCTAATTTCTCATGTTCATTTGCATTCACCTTGCATATTCATCATCATGTGAACTTGCCATGACATTTCAAGCATCCATATGACATCTTAGGCCTCTTAAGATATGTTAGAGCATTGCTTGATCATTTCTTCATCCATTTTCTATGTCTTGCATTCATTACATTCCATAAACATCCATGTGTTTCCAAACTTCTAAACATGCTTTCATGACATCTCATCTTTGTATGATCATTCATATGCATATTGTATGACTTTTCATTATCTCATATGCCATTTTAATTGAATAATCACTTCTGACTTTGGTCTTTGCACCTCATTTCAATTCATTTCTTTATGCTTTATGTCTTATGCATTCATACTAACATTTTCAGGATCTTTTGGTAACTTATTTGGGAGGTGAATTTGCCTTCACCTCTCACCTCTTCTTATCTCACTCATATGCATTTTAACATGTCTTTGAAGTGAACCTGTTCACTTATGTTCCATCCTTCTCACTTTCTTTCTTTAAGTTACTTATCTTCTTCAGGAAGTAAGTAATTTATTCTTCTGCTTCCTTCTCTTTTTCATCTGCTTCTTCCATTGATGGCCATGAAGATCTTTTCTCTTAAGCCTAGAAAACCATAGGATACCCAAGCATGATAACTTTTAGGGTTGTGTATAGTCCCCTTTAGTCTTTTACCTTTGAGTCTCCTTGAGTCTCTCTTCTCATCTCAATAATTAGAGACTAAACTCTTAAAGTTTTAGGACTTTGGAATTAGGGTTATGCCTGCATCCTTCTCTTAGGATGGAGTGTATAACTTTAATATTAAGTGCTAAACCTTTAATTTGTTTAAACCTCTTAATCAAATCATACTAATAATCACAAAGACTTTATCTTGTAACTTGGGCCTTACATTAGGGTTCTATCTCTTCCTTATGGTTAAGAGGGACTAACCCTAGTGTTTAATGGACAAGTCCCCCTCAAGTTGTCTTACAAACTTAAAATCCACTTATTAATCTTATCCCTTAATTAAAATCCACTTAATAAAGGCTTGTTATATAATGAATTTAATCCCTAACCATGGATAAAGTTGAGGTATCTTCCTTATCTTAAGTGTCCTCATCTATCATCCTTCTATTAGGATGGGGTAATGAGTTCATTAATCTGTGATTAGAGATTAAACTCATTACTTAACACTAAACAAAAACATAAAAACATCTAATTAATTACAAGTAGGTTAATGATCTTAATCCTACATCATCATGGTAATTAAGTTGAGTTGCTTATCTCATACTTAAGTAGGCTCATTATCCCTAATCAGGGAGGATATAATGAGCTTACAAGCCCTTGATTTAGGCTTAAGCTCATTTACTTATGCAAAACACCAAAAACAATAATAAAACTGAAAACACAAAAACAAACAATAATCGTCTCCTTCAGGATTCTTTTCTCATCACACTCATTCATAAACGAGAACTTGCTTCTTCTGTCTAATGCAAAACAGTTAGCACTCGAGCCAGACGAGTCATACACTTGAGCATAGACAAGTAAGTAGTTCACAGTCATTTCATCTCCATTCTCTTTGAGTCGAAATACGGTGTTCTGAATTCCTCATTGCACGAGAGGATACGTAGGCATAACTTAACGGTTATCGAACAAAAGTCTCTGTGTCTTCCCCCCCTTGCCAGCTTTCACTTTGAGCCTCAGTTCCTGAGCAAATCACCTTTTTGCACTAACACTTGTACATTCATTCTTAGCTTTTGCACACAGATAACACATACACTACCCCTTTAAGCATAATCTTGTAAGCGTGGATCCCGTCGAGTACGACGGACACTCTGAGTGCTAATACCTTCTGTTAATGCTATTATTTTATGATTGGCATTATGTTTGGTAAAACTAATATGGCTGGAAAATGTTGAATAAGAAGTTCCATATTAACATAGTATAGACTCTGGAAGAACATGTCAAACATGATGTCCTGACATGGTGGCACAGATAAATGTGGAAGTTGTCAAAGAAGATGTTGAATTCAGTTCAGAATGTCCTATCAGATGTTGGGACATTATCAAACAGAGTAGAAGAACTTAATTCAGGATGTCCCAACAGATGTTGTCATATGTTACAGTCAGATGTCAAAGAAGATGTTGAAACATCTGCAAATGTCATGACAGAATTATTGTCATATGTTACAGACAGATGTCAAAGAAGATGTTGAAACATCTGCAAATGTCATGACAGAATTACTGTCATATGCTACAGACAGATGTCAAAGAAGATGTTGAAACATCTGCAAATGTCATGACAGATGTCAAAGAGAATGTTGAAACATCTGCAAATGTCATGACAGATGTCAAAGAGAATGTTGAAACATCTGCAACTGTCATGACAACATTACTGTCATATGTTACATATAGATATCAAACAAGAAGTGTTGAACTTAGTTCAGGATGTCACACCAAATGTTGTGACACTGTCAAACAGAGTAACAGTTAATGAACTTAAGTCAAGATATCAGGATGTCACACCAGATGTTAGGACATTGTATCAGTTAATAGAATAAGTTCAGTTTACAGGATGTCACATCAGATGTTGTGACATTGTATCAGTAAATGAAGTAAGTTCAGTTTTTCAGGATGTCCCAACAGATGTTGAGACATCTCAGACCTGTTACCAGAATTAATTAATGCATAACAGAACTGAGTAAATTCAGGGGAATCTATCTGGAATTAATTATGGATGGACAAAAATAGAACAAGGCGCATCTGTAGGGAGAGATGTTATGAAACTTCAGCATAATTAGATGAACTAAATCACCTAGAATCTAGGAAGTAACAAACCCTAATTCAAGGTGATGACATTGGATTTATCAGATCTGAATTATGCAGAATATTCTGGAGATATTATGCAATCATATGTGGTGCTGATCTAGAAGATCTTAAAGACTCAATTTAAATTGAAGACAAATATTGAAAAATAAAGGTTTCTATATTTAGAGATATTTTAGGAGTTGAAGATCTTTTGGAATATTTGTAGCAGATATTTCTGCATATTTGTAGCAGATATTTCTGCATATTTGTAGCAGATATTTCTGCATATTTGTAGCAGCTATTGTTGTGATTGTTTAGGCCCAAATCCAGTTGGGAATAGGTTATAAAAGAAACCCTGTAACCTAGTTTAGAATGAACCCAATCAACCGAAAATGTAAACATTATTAGGGTTGTGTCCTTGTGTCAGCCGTGCGTAACAAGTAACTCTATTGTGGCTGTTTCACTTGTGATTCTCGAAGCTTGTAAGCAAGAGAAGTTGTGTGACTTGATTGAAACTGTGAAGTAAGATCAAGCTGTTTTGTTTGAAGTGTGACTTCAATTTTATTAATCATTGTAAAAGATCACTGTGTGATTGAAGAGGGAGTGAGTAGGGTACTCATATCTAAGTTGTGTCTTAGGTAGAAATTGCATTGGGTAGTTATTAAGTGATAGATTAAACAGGGTGGTTTAAGTCTAGAATTAATATTACTTATAGTGGATTTCCTCCTGGCTTGGTAGCCTCCAGATGTAAGTGTGGTTATACACTGAACTGGGTTAACAATTCTGCTGTGTTCTTTATATCTTTTATGTTTTATGCAGTACCTGAACTGAATGTCCTATCAGATGTCCCAACATCCTGAAGTATGTTTGACTCTGATATATCAGAATTATTTAAGTACTGATATGTATGCCTTACCATGTTTATAAGTAACAAATAAGATGTCTCAACATCATATTCGACATCTGAGTCTGTCATACCAGAATTTCAATTGGTATCAGAGCAGGCATCCTGGTCTGTTTCTGGATGAGATCTCAGGGGGATACTTTCTGGTTCATGGTAAAGGAAGAAGGATGATATAATGAAAATCTGTTGGAACTTGAGAGGTTCATATTGGAGTTTGAATGGTCCCTAGAAGTGGAGGATGGACTATTCATCATATGGTGTATATTGGACCAGTCTGGTGTTATCAGGGCTGGAAATTTGCTGGTGAATTGCTGTGTAGCTATGATGTCAAACAGAATGTCCTGACATCTTGGTTCAGAGAATTCTATATTTGAAGGAGGCTTGTATTTTGTTTTCTGTGAGAACTGGAGAACACTTAGTTCAGAATGTTGTGGTTCTTGATGAAAGAAGAGGTTGGAGCCAAAACAAAAGAGTATAATTATCAAATCTTTCATGCGGGAGTGAAAATCTTGATAAGTTATCTCTTAAGCTTATTTATGGTGACCTAATGAGGATATTCTTCCTGGTTATGGTGTCCTATGTTGTTTAGGTATAGCTGGAGAAAATCTCTCTTGTGAAGATACATGTTTATGATTGTCTAAATCATGAACTGAAGGAAGTTTCATCAAGAAAGAAGCTGAATTGATATGTCAATCCTAATGGCTTGACACCACACTACACATCAACAATTTATGGTAAATGTTGAATCAAAGACCTAAAAGATTGTTTTTTTTTTGGATTTCTGAAGCTATGAAGCTGAATACTCCTTGAGATGCTACTGTCTATTGTATGTGTGCAAAGTATCTTTCATAATGTTATAGCACTTCAGTTGGAGATGATTGAAGAAAAGATAGTAATCTTGAAAGCAATAATGTTTCAGAACCAAGCTTAGTTTTATGTTCCAGAAGAAGGAAACTGGTGTGATATCCTGCTAACATGATGGATGCTTTGGGTGCTAGACAAATGTGTGATGATCACATATGTTTGGAACCTACTCCTAACCTGGAAGAGGAGGCATCTGTGCTACATGTTGAAGACTTAGATAATGACTCTGTCACAGAGATCATTGCTTCTATGGACCCTAGCATAGCCAAAAGGCTTAGGGCTAGAAAGGAAAAGAAGACTGCAGGACATTCAACTCCTGAAAAGAAGCAGCCTACTCCAAAGAAAGACAAGGACAAAGTGGTATTTGGTCTTACTAAACAGTGGAGCAAGGTGAATACCCAAAAGAGGAAAGCTGTAACTCCACCAGATTCAGATGTTGAAGAGGATGTTCCAACATCCCAACCAAAGAAGAAACCAGCACCCTCAAGGTCCACCTCTGCTGTTCCAGAAGCTCCTCTGGACAATGTTTCTTTCTATCATGTGTCAAGTGTGAGCAGATGTAAATTTGTATACCAAAGAAGGGTAGCACTTGAAAGAGAGCTGGGCAGCAATGAACTTGAGTGCACTGAGGTAATTGACCTAATTTCTTCTGCTGGTTTATTCAAAACAGTATCAAACTTTTCACCTTGCTATGAGCTGCTAGTCAAGGAATTCAGTGTCAACCTACAAGAGGACTGTGCTGAAGGTAAATCAGATGAATTCAGAAAGGTCTATGTAAGAGGGAGATGTGTGGAATTCTCTCCTAGGGTTATCAACCATTATCTAGGAAAAGAATCTAATGGACCTAATGAGCTGGGTAAGACAGATAACCAGGTGTGCAAGGTCATTACTGCCAATCAAGTCAAAGCTTGGCCAGTCAAGGGCAAACTTTCTGTTAGCTTGCTAACAAGGAAGTATGCAATGCTGCATAGGATTGGCACTGTAAACAGGGTCCCTACAAACCATACTTCTTCAATAGCAATTGAATTGGGCAGATTCATATATGTTGTGGGCACCCAAACAAAGCTGGACTTTGGGGCTTACATCTTTGATCAAACCCTAAAGCATGCATGAACATCAGCAACAAATCTTTCCATTGCTTTTCCCTCTCTGCTATGTGGAATCATACTAAGCCAGTATCCAGGTATCCTCACTGAGAAGGATTCAGTCTGCAAAAGAAAAAGTCCTCTGGCCTTCCATTACAAATTTTTCTTGAGCCATCATGTTGCTGATGTTGAAGCTTCCACTAGGACATTTGTTGGACCTTCAAAAGAAAAGACTCCCATATCCAAAGCTGCCTTGATTGCAGATCTGAATAACACTTGCAAAAAGCTGGATGCCAGGAAGAAAAAGCTTGAGGAAGCAATTCAAAGGCTGGAGCTGGAAGAGGTTGCTCAGAATACTGATGAATCTGATGATGAAAAAGCTTCTAAATGTATCTACAAATGTGGGTGATAAATGCATGACATTGGTCATGATTAAAGCTAGCAATGTGACCAACAATTGCTAGAAGTAAGGGAAGAATGTCAGATTGGGAAGTATGATCAGAATGGTTGTTGAACTGGTAGTCTCTTCCACTACTAGTCATGGATAGTGGCAGTATGAACCCTTTGTAGCAAGCAAACTAAAAGCATCTGTTTTGGAATATAAAATCAATTGTGGATATTTATCAGTTGTGCTCTTTGTATGTTCATCAGGGGTGTGAAATTGAGAATTAGGGGAGTTTATGCTCAGCTGGAGTATTGTTTATCCATGACATGAGGAGATCTTGCTAATCTTATCTGGAGCTAACCTTAAAATTCTTCAAAATTAAAAGATCAGATTGTGTAGAACTATCTGATAAGGTATTATACAAGGATTTAAGATCAATTGTTGTTTGTGGAGTTCACAAATATTTGATTGATTATCCTTGTGATTCAAGATTAGTGATGTTCAAAAAGATGTTGGAACATCTTATCATCAGAGTGTGTGCAGAATCATGGGAGAGGTATTGCATAAGCTGTAGCATTGGCTTCAATCTTGTGTGACAGGAGTTATGTATTTCTGGAAAGTTTCTTGGCAAGAACTAGTCTGGATATTATTGATTCTGAAGATGGAGATGAAAGACCATGAACATATCATAATCTTGATGACTACTTGGATTGGTTTATTTCTGATCTAGGTGTAGTCCAGAATGCTCATCATGGAGTAAGATAGGTGGGGATATCATAAATTTGTTTAGACTTCCTTACTCAAGGAAAGGTGGCATCCTTGGTATAGTTTTGAGGTGTAGTTCTTAACTATTCCTTCTGAATAATCAGATAGTGGCAGGTTTGAAGACTTTGGAGAAACATTGGAAGTTTCTCATCAATATGTGTTATTGGTAAGAACTTCTGCAAAACCAATAGAATGGAGGTTGTCTACTCAAACTTGATGGATAATTCAAGTCTATGAGAGCATGTAACTCTTGTTCTATAAAGGAAGGAGGTTCTTTCAAGTGGCAGAAGAAGGAACTGAATTTAACAGATGGATGTGGGCTAATAATGTTTAAACATCTAGTTCAACATCAGAGTCTAATTGGTGAAGATCAACTTTTTTTATCAGGATATCTTTGGAAGATTTATTATAAACGTGAAGAAGGCAAAAGTGGCAATTGGCTTTTTCATATGAGGATTCATAAAGAAGGTTATCAAAATGTGGTAATTGGTTGATCTTTAAAGTGGATTCGAAGAATCAAGATGATCAGAGTGTGGCAGCTGGTTGTTCTTGAGGATTGTCTTGGAACAAATTGCTCTTGGGCAGAGGAGTGATGAGTTGAAGACTCAAGAGGATTTATTCTTCTTGAAGGTAGATGAGAGTTTATCACTCTTTCTGGATTTCTGATTCTAACTGGTGGCACAGTGTAGTTGAAGATTTTCAGTTCTTGGATTACTATGCTATAGTAAGTCCAGTTGGTGGAGCACATCTAGGATCATGGTGATAAGGTCTTGGTGTATAAAAAAAATGTTCTAACTAAGTGTTAGTACATTATCTGGGGTATTTATCTACATGGTTTCTATTATTAGACTACCTAATCATATGGGAGAATGATGAAGTAGATGATCTATATTGGAAGAAACATGTAGAAGAGACTGGAAGTGTTCCTCATGCTAAAAAGCCAAGAACTCCAAAAAGATCAAGTTTTCAGCAAGACCAAAGGCATACCTTCACCATTGTACAACACTCCAAAAGCTTCTGAATATGTGGATGATTCCATAAAGGAGTTGGTAACCAAGATCCTATCTGAGCAAAGAGTGGTAAGTGGCATATTTATCCCTCTGAACACTATGCCAGCCCCACAAGAAGATCAACAAACTCAGGCTGCAAAGGACACTCCTGCTCAACAGGATGTCCCAATAGATGTTGAAACATCTGAGGACCAGAAAAAGGCCTTCAATAATTGTGATGAAGAAGCATCTGAGGATCAGCACAAGGCCTCAACTGAATAGCACATCTCTGTTGATCCACCAGAAGTATATCAGGTATTGATTGCTTGGAAGTTTGTTTGTGGACATTCATTCTAATTTCATAATTAGTTTGGATATGTTTTATCTGGATTGTAAAGGCTTAGTGTCAAGAACCTGTGTGCTAGAAGATGTTCATCTTGTGTAGTCTGTGGTAACTACAAACCCAGAAAGGAATCAGGTATGCTTTGGTACATGAAGTGAATGTGTTCGATTGGGAATTGAACAGAGAGTGAGCTCTTGAAGACATGAAGATGCGTCTTATGTTTTCCTTTCATCAATGTACAGAGAAGCATGGAGTATCCTAGACAGGGGGAGTGTGTTACAAGTATGTGCACTTGATTTTGTGGTGTTAAGGGGGAGTAATACCTTAACCAGATAAGGAGAATCCTAAGAGTCTAGAAGGCTATATTACATAAAGCTTCTCTCTGCAGTTTATGTTTGATTCTTGAGGAATTGTGTGTGTTTCAAGCTTATGGTACCTTTGTCTTGTTATGGCTAAAAAGGGGGAGAAAGTAATAGTGTGAGGTCTGATATGAAGATGTGATGTTAAGGAACTTCTACATAATGTACTACTACGCCTGTATGTAAATTAGTTTTAGCCAAAATAAGCCAAAGGGGGAGATTGTTAATGCTATTATTTTATGATTGGCATTATGTTTGGTAAAACTAATATGGCTGGAAAATGTTGAATAAGAAGTTCCATATTAACATAGTATAGACTCTGGAAGAACATGTCAAACATGATGTCCTAACATGGTGGCACAGATAAATGTGGAAGTTGTCAAAGAAGATGTTGAATTCAGTTCAGAATGTCCTATCAGATGTTGGGACATTATCAAACAGAGTAGAAGAACTTAATTCAGGATGTCCCAACAGATGTTGTCATATGTTACAGTCAGATGTCAAAGAAGATGTTGAAACATCTGCAAATGTCATGACAGAATTATTGTCATATGTTACAGACAGATGTCAAAGAAGATGTTGAAACATCTGCAAATGTCATGACAAAATTACTGTCATATGCTACAGACAGATGTCAAAGAAGATGTTGAAACATCTGCAAATGTCATGACAGATGTCAAAGAGAATGTTGAAACATCTGCAAATGTCATGACAGATGTCAAAGAGAATGTTGAAACATCTGCAACTGTCATGACAACATTACTGTCATATGTTACATATAGATATCAAACAAGAAGTGTTGAACTTAGTTCAGGATGTCACACCAAATGTTGTGACACTGTCAAACAGAGTAACAGTTAATGAACTTAAGTCAAGATATCAGGATGTCACACCAGATGTTAGGACATTGTATCAGTTAATGGAATAAGTTCAGTTTACAGGATGTCACATCAGATGTTGTGACATTGTATCAGTAAATGAAGTAAGTTCAGTTTTTTAGGAAGTCCCAACAGATGTTGAGACATCTCAGACCTGTTACCAGAATTAATTAATGCATAACAGAACTGAGTAAATTCAGGGGAATCTATCTGGAATTAATTATGGATGGACAAAAACAGAACAAGGCGCATCTGTAGGGAGAGTTGTTATGAAACTTAAGCATAATTAGATGAACTAAATCACCTAGAATCTAGGAAGTAACAAACCCTAATTCAAGGTGATGACATTGGATTTATCAGATCTGAATTATGCAGAATATTCTGGAGATATTATGCAATCATATGTGGTGCTGATCTAGAAGATCTTAAAGACTCAATTTAAATTGAAGACAAATATTGAAAAATAAAGGTTTCTATATTTAGAGATATTTTAGGAGTTGAAGATCTTTTGGAATATTTGTAGCAGATATTTCTGCATATTTGTAGCAGATATTTCTGCATATTTGTAGCAGCTATTATTGTGATTGTTTAGGCCCAAATCCAGTTGGGAATAGGTTATAAAAGAAACCCTGTAACCTAGTTTATAATGAACCCAATCAACCGAAAATGTAAACATTATTAGGGTTGTGTCCTTGTGTCAGCCGTGCGTAACAAGTAACTCTATTGTGGCTGTTTCACTTGTGATTCTCGAAGCTTGTAAGCAAGAGAAGTTGTGTGACTTGATTGAAACTGTGAAGTAAGATCAAGCTGTTTTGTTTGAAGTGTGACTTCAATTTTATTAATCATTGTAAAAGATTACTGTGTGATTGAAGAGGGAGTGAGTAGGGTACTCATATCTAAGTTGTGTCTTAGGTAGAAATTGCATTGGGTAGTTATTAAGTGATAGATTAAACAGGGTGGTTTAAGTCTAGAATTAATATTACTTATAGTGGATTTCCTCCTGGCTTGGTAGCCTCCAGATGTAAGTGTGGTTATACACTGAACTGGGTTAACAATTCTGTTGTGTTCTTTATATCTTTTATGTTTTATGCAGCACCTGAACTGAATGTCCTATCAGATGTCCCAACATCCTGAAGTATGTTTGACTCTGATATATCAGAATTATTTAAGTACTGATATGTATGCCTTACCATGTTTATAAGTAACAGATAAGATGTCTCAACATCATATTCGACATCTGAGTCTGTCATACCAAAATTTCACCTTCCCAGGATGTAACCAACCCCCTTTCTCAGTTTCTCTAGTTTGCAACCATCTTATCCATCTCTTTCCAGGTTTATGCAGCATTACCTTTCCTTCGGGATAAAAATACCTAGCTGGAGACTCTATTCAATTCATCTTCATTTCTCTTTTCGCCGACTGTTTGTGTCTGCACCGGGATGCAAATCGTTGGGAGCGAAAGTAGTGACACTTGACCTCCGTGAAGAAAGTTAGCAATATCTTGGTATAGTCCCTGTAAGGAGTCAAATGAGGTTGATGAACCATCCATTTGACATTGACTTGGTTGATGACCAGAGCATAATCTCCAAAGATCTCGAGGTTTTTGATTCTCAAGTTGATTGCTTCCTCGATCCCCATTATGCAGGCTTCGTACTCAGCTTCATTGCTAGTGCATTCGAATGTCAGTCGGGCAATGAAGGGCATATGGATCCCTTCCAGTGAGACAATGACAACACTAACTCCGCTGCCATTCAGGTTCACGGCCCCGTCAAACATCAGACTACATTTGGATCCGGGGTCTGGCCCCTCCTCCGGAAGTGGTTCTTCGCAGTCTTTCAACTTGAGGAACATGATGTCCTCATCCGGAAACTCGAACTTCATGGGCTAGTAATCATCAATTGGTTGTCGTGCCAGATAATCCGATAATACACTTCCTTTGATTGCTTTTTATGAAGTATACTGGATATCATATTCTGTTAGAATCATTTGCCATCAGGCTACTCTTCCGGTTAGAGATGGCTTTTCGAAGATGTACATTACGGGGTCCATCTTGGAAATCAGTAGAGTAGTGTGAGTCAGCATGTACTGTCTTAGTCGGCGAGCAGCCCATGCCAAAGCGCAACAAGTTTTCTCTAACAGTGAGTAGCGGGTCTCACAGTCGGTAAATTGTTTGCTAAGGTAATATATTGCATGCTCTTTTCGACCAGACTCGTCCTGCTGACCCAGCACACAACCCATTGATCCTTTAAGAATAGTGAGGTACATGATTAGAGGTCTTCCTGGAACCGGAGGTATGAGAATCAGAGATTCTTTCAAGTACTCCCTTATTCTATCGAAAGCTTGTTAGCAGTCCTCATTCCATTCAATGGCCCGATTCTTCCTTAGAAGTTTGAAAATAGGTTCGCATGTGGATGTTAGGTGAGAGATAAACCTTGCAATGTAGTTCAACCTCCCTAAGAAACCACATACCTCTTTTCGGTTTTCAGCTCAAGCATCTCCTGAATTGCCTTTACTTTCGCAGGGATGACCTCAAACCCCCTTTCGCTGACGATGAAGCTCAATAGCTTACCGGAACACACCCCGAATGTGCATTTGTTTGGATTCAACCTCAGTCTGAATTTCTGGAGCCTGTCAGAAAGCTTGGCTAAGTTGACTAGATGTTCTTCTTCTGTCTATGACTTCGCTATCATGTCATCGACATAGACCTCAATCTCGTGATGGATCATATCATGGAATAGAGTCACCATTGCACGTTGGTATGTAGCTCCAGCATTTTTAAAACCAAACGACATGACCTTGTAACAGAAGGTGCCCTATGGGATAATAAATGTAGTCTTCTCCATGTCCTCTGGCGACATTTTGATTTGATTGTAGCCCGAGAATCCATCCATGAAGGAAAACACAGAAAACTGGGCAGTGTTGTCAACTAGCACATCAATATGCGGCAACGGGAAGTCGTCTTTGGGGCTTGCTCGATTCAAGTTCTTGTAGTCCACATACATTCTAACTTTACCATCCTTTTTAGGGACTGGTACAATGTTTGCAACCCATGGAGGATAGCTGGTTACAACCAAGAATCCGATATCAAACTACTTTTGAACCTCTTCTTTGATTTTGATGGCCATGTCAGGACGTGTTCGTCTCAACTTCTGCTTGACCGGTGGGCATTCTTCCTTGAGAGGCAGCCTATGCACTACAAGTTGGCATCAACCTCGGGCATATCTTGGTAAGACCAGGTGAAGACATCAACATATTCTTACAGCATGGAGATCAAGAGGCTCTTGATAGTTTCTTACAAAGCGGCCCCAATTTTGAACTTTTTTCTGTCTTCCTTTGTACCCAGGTTTACCACCTTAATGGTTTCCTCGTGTGGCTGACTCGTCTTCTCCTCTTGCTTGAGCAATCTGGCTAGCTCTTCAGACAATTCACAATCTTCCTCACCTTCCTCCTTGGCTAGGTAAATCGGATTGTCGAAGTCATACTGAGCCATAGCAAGGTCGTTACTGATGAGACCCGATGAGTAGCATCTGCATGAACATTGATTCATGCTAGATTTTAGAAAGGGTGTGAGATGAGGGAAAAAATTGCCATTTATTCTTGAAAACAAAATGAAAATAAACATGAAAGACAGGGAACAACATGATTGAATGCAAAAACTGCCACTTTATTGATGATTATGATATTGCAATATGAATAATGAACCCTTACAATGAGTTGCTATGCCTCGAGAAAGGCATATAGCTTGAATACAGGAGAATAAAAACATAAAACCATTACTCTTCAGGTTGAGTGACGGAGATGAGCGCTTCGCCCGACCAGTTGTTAAGTTGTATCCCCGGAACACAAGGTTTTATCCATTCATCCAGTTCGCAATCACTATTGACTATTTCTTCCTGCACGACACAAACATTGTTGGGGTCAAAACATCCCTCACTATTTAAGGTAATTGGGCCTTTCCGACCTCTAGCACTTTGCCTTGATATTGAATGACCAGGTTGGTAGCCAACTCCGAACATATCCTTCTTTTTTGGGACCTCAATCATTTTTCCCCAGCCCTCATTTTCATCTTATTCTACAACTTTTAATGCTTGCTTATAGGAGGCTATGGATGCCCCTTTCCTTATCTCTTCTAATACGGCGGTTGACGATGATGCATTCTCAGATTTGATGGGTTTAAAATCTTGGCAGGGAGTCTCGACGATCTCTCCATTCATCTCCACGTATTTGAACGAGGCTAGGTGGCTGATGATGATGTCTTCTTCTCCGCATACGATCACAATCTGCCATTCCTAGACAAATTTGAGCTTTTGATGGAGGGTAGAAGATATTGCCCCTGTTGCGTGTATCCATGACAACCCCAACAAGTAACTATAGGCTGGCTGGATATCCATCACATAAAAATTAGCATTGAAGACTTATGGTCCCACATTGATCGGTTGTTCCACCTCTCCGAACACTGACCTCCTCTAGCCATCGAATTCCCAAACGAAGAAATCAATTGGCCTAAGCACAACCCCATCATAATCCAGCTTCATGAGGGCTTTCTTGGGAAGTACGTTCAACGAAGACCTCATGTCTACAAACACATGAGATAGCACAACCCCTTGCATTCCATGGATATGTGCAAGGCGCGGTTGTGACTGCGTCCCTCAATTTTCAAGTCTATATCCGTAAATCCCAAGCCATGGCTAGAATTTACACTTGACACTACTGTTTCCAGCTGATTTACGGATATGTCTTGCGGGACATACGCGTTGTTCAGAATCTTCAACAGGGCTTTCCTATGTGAATCTGAACACATCAATAAGGATAAGATTGATATCTTAGAAGGAGTCTATTGTAAGTGATCGACAATCTTGTAATCATTTTTCTTGACAATGCTCAAGAACTCTTCCGCCTCCTTATCAAAAGGGATGTCAGGCTCTGCCACAGGTGCGGGTGCATCATTGGTCATGGGATGCTTTCCCTTGGCTTGAGCTTGAGCTTCAACATTGTCCTTCAGTGGTAGAACATTATTTCTCAGTGTTTCTAGTTCAAACAGTCTGCCACTTCTGGTGAATCCTCCAACCCCAACATTCTCGACTTGGTGCGGAGACGAACTGGATGCAGTCATGTTTTGCTTCTGGCCATTGTAATAGACTTCTCCCCTGTAATCCGAAGGGATAGCTTTATCACTCTGATAAGGAACCGGTCTAGAAGTAGTAATGGTTATTGGAGCCACCCTTTCCAGTGCAGGAACTTGTGTCAGATTGTAGAAAATAGTCACAGTTGATACCTTGTCTTCTTTCACATTCTTATCAAACTGTATGCTTCCTTCATCCATCATTTTCTATATACCCGACCTCAATCGAGCACAACCATCAATGGAGTTAACACAGTATGGGTAATTCTCTTCACAGCCTGGAAAGATGCTCTTCTCAGCCAAGCAAGCTTTTACGACCAACAACGAAGTTTTCAGGTCCCTGACATAAGATAGCGGGTTCAGACCTTCACCGCTATCGACTGCCTCGACGGTCCTTCCATAAGGAGGCATGGGATTTTGTAGCACATTTGGGGCCGGAACAAAGTTGATCGCCTTAGAGTCTATCAGATCCTGAACAATATGCTTTAGAGCCTGACAGTTCTCAGTGTTATGACCAGGAGCCCCGAAGTGGAACTCACAACAGGCATTAGCATCGTAATTTATTGGGAGTTGACCCGACTTTGGAGGCAGCATGGTTCTCAACTGGACCATCTGGAGTTGAAGGAGATTCTGTAGTAGCCGGGAGTACGATATTGGAGGCGCCTCGAAATGCCTATCCTTTGCTCTAGGAGGATAGTAAGGACGGGGAGCCCGCTGCTGTTGATAACCTTACTAGCACTGTTGTTGCAGTTGTTGAACCTGTTCCTGGTTAGCAGGAGTATAAATGGTGACGAAAGGTGCATAAGCGTTTCGATTTCCCCTCTTCTTCTGAGCATATACATCCCCAGCTTCTCCTTCCCTTCTTTTCACGAAAGGCTTCTTAACTCTCTTTCCTTGTTTCATCCAGCTCTCTATCCTTTCGCCCGTAAGAATGATATCAGAATATCCATCGGAGGAATAGCATGCCAACCTCTCAATAAAATTCCCCAGGAGGATGTCCATGAAGAGATCGACCATCTCCCTTTCCAGCAAGGATGGTTGGACTCTAGAAGCGAGTTCATGCCATCTCTGTGCATAGTCTTTGAAACTCTCAGAACTCTTCTGAGACAGGCTTTGAAGCCGAGTCCTGGGAGCCATGTCAATGTTATACTGGTACTACTTGAGAAAGGCTTCCCCAAGCTCCTTCCAATTGTGGACATAATTCTTCTCTAGCTTCATGTACCACTCTAGCAAACCCCCAGACAGGCTATCCTGGAAGTAATACATGCAAAGTTTCTCGTCTTTGGTATGTGCAACAATTTTGTGATAGAAGTCTTGCAAGTGAGTCTTCGAGAAAGAGTTGTTGTTGTACTTGTCGAAAGTTGGTGGTCGGAACTTTGGAGGGATAACCACCCCTGAAACCAAGCCCATGTCAGAGACGTCGATGCCGATCGTATCTTTGCATTCTAGAGCTCGCACCTTCTCAACCAACATTTGGAAATATTGATTATTAGCCCCAGTACCAAACCCCATATCTTCATTGACCAGAGTGAACTGATCTTCCTGACGGTCTTGTACAAAGACGGGAGTTGGAATAACTGGGCAATGTCCAGATGACTTGACTCCTGGATGAGCTTCTGGATAAGAAGATCCCTTAGATCAAAAGAAGCGTGTAGCTCGTTGATCTGTTGCAGGAATACCTCCTCCTTTTCTTTGCTAGGACTCTGCTCAGTCTTGACCTTCTTGATATCAGCCCGAAGCTTCAACTCTTCTACCTCCTTCTGGATGTTGGCCATCTTCTGAATGTGGTCTCTTCATTGCTGGTGGGCTTTCTGGAGCAGCTCTCCCTGATTGTTCAGAGTCTCTTGAAGGCCTTTGATATTGAGCTTGTACTCGATCTCTTCCTCTTTCTTCTTTCTCAGATGGTCTTCCCACTTCTCTTGCAAAAGGGTCACAACTTCGTTAGCTTCATCCAAGGATTTCTTATCCTTCTGGCGCTCACCTGCTCTATGGATCTCAGTCAAACCTCTCTTCTTAAACTTAAGCTATCGCTCTTCGAAGTGTCATTGCTTGAGCTTGACCATCTCCTCAGCCTGATGAGCTTTTTCTTCTAGCTTCTAGTTCTGAATCTTCAGCTTCTGGCAGGAATTACCAGCCTCCTGATTTTCTTCCCTAAGCTATTTGACCAAAGTTTCCAGCTTCTAGTAATCCTCCAAAGGCACAGTTGTTGGAGGTGGAGTTGGTGCAGAGAAATGGATTAGGGATACTTGTGCTTTCTCCCTTATCCAGGCTTCGAATTCGGGGAACATTTGGTTATTGCGTCTACCCAAGCATGATATTCCTTTCCTTCTGATCAACTTCCAAGATCCCACGACTTTCCTAACCAACGGGAGATTAACCTTTGCCGAGAAATAGAAAGTCTGGTACAATTCTGATTCATCGGGGACCTCCTTGAGAGCGTAACCCAATTGTCTTCTTAAGAGAATGAGGTTGTAGTTGATACCCCCTGATACTCCTAATAAAGGCACATTGAGATAGTTTCTGCAGCTAGCGATGAAGTTCTTCCCTTTCATCCTCAAAGTAATCCATCTGATATCCCTAGCAGACAGCGTACTCAGCTTTTGGGCCCAAACAGTATTGGGATCAGTGAAGACTTCAGTGGTAAGTAGGTGCCTCATAAACCATCGGTAAAAAGAGAGGGGCACAACACTTAACCAAGCCACCCCATCTTTTCTCATTCTTTTAATGTACTGAATAATAGAGATCACCCAAGAGAGTGGGTACCGGATTCTTCAGCATGAACAGATGAATGGCGTTGATATCCACGAACTTGTCCATATCAGAAAACAGGATGATCCCGTATATGGACAATGCTAGGATGGCACAAACTGAATCCCACTGATTTGTCGCAGCAAGCTCTCTAAATCTTCTAACTAGAAACTATAGAGAGAAACCAAGCACTCCAGATTTGGTAGCAATCAGATTGTAAAACACTTCAGATGAGCTCAAATAAAGAGCTTTGGCGATGTCAGAATGAGTTGGCCTGGTCATTTCTGAGTTGAAAGGAATCTGATCTTGGATAGGCACCCCTAGAATCTCAACATACTCTTCAAGTAGAGGGCCTAACTGGAAGTCATGAAAGGTAAAGCACCTGAGCGGTGGGTCATAGTACTTCAGTAAAGTATGAATGACGCTCCTTTGAGAACTGTCCAAATTGAACACCAAATACAAAATATTACCATACTTCTCCTTGAATTATCCCAGCTGGCCCGGGGTAATAAGAGACACCATCTGGTTGATCAGATCTACTTTGGTGTCGAAAACTTTATAGTGCACAGTCCTTTTTCTGACGTCTTCCATTCTGAAGTAGAAGTATGACCGGGAACCGGGAGTAGTATGAACCCTGAGAATGAAAAGAACACAATGATTAATGATGTCATGATGCTTATGCAATGTAAGGCACATCATCACAATAACAGTTCCTCTGAACAGGAATCTCAGTTCTCGGAACCAAGGAAATAAATCACGATACTGAATAGTACTGGAAAAGTGGATATGTTGGAAGTTTTAGGGTTCCTTCAAACCTATAAACCCCTCCCATCTCACAGGTGTGCGACCCAGGTCAACATCATAGACTCTCAAAGCCAAATAGTAATAATACATTCACCATCTCCAAGAAATGACTCATGACCAAATCCGGGAATCGGTATGGCATTATGTACTACATAGGGAGGCCTCATAAGTCCCCAGCTTTAAGCACTGAATCGAGAAACAATATTACACAGCCCTTGGGATACAATACTATTGTCATACGAACTATTTTTCTTTAACTGGATTCCAATGAGAGAACCAGTCCATCCTATGCGAGTTCCTAGTGGACCCTCGGATGCGAGTGGGTTTGCCAACAAATGTGGTCTGCCACTATCATCACTGGAGATGGGTGTTTCCACTAAGGTCCTCGAAGATCGTTCCCCATATGCACATAACTATCGAGGTCGTACCCTGAAGTGAGGCAAAAACCCCACACAGAATAGTTCCAAGACGGTCGCAATATGGGTGTGGAACACATCGCCGCTCATTATGTAACCATGTGAGTACAACATGTCCACGCTAATCCTATGGTGCACTCAAGCCGGTTAGTTGGATTATCTCACAGTAACTCCCATCCCACAAAAAAAATGGAAACCAACACAGTCCAATATATATGATGCATGTCAAAATAAATACTGAAAGCAGTAAATAAATACTGTAAAACTGTAAAGTAAAACTGTAATGGAAACAGTAAAGCTAAACTAAAGCACACAACAACAAACAGATAAACACCTAAAGAAACAAAAACAAACAGGCGATAGGATTGACTCTCAAAGGGGAAACCAGAGATTTTGGGTTCGATCCCCAATAGAGTCGCCAGTTGTCGCTCCCGGGATTTTCATCCTATTACAAACGCGAAAGTGGTGCAGAAAAGATCAGAGTTTCCAGCCAGGCATTTTTATCCCGAAGGAACGGGAAAGGTAATGCTGCACAAACCTGAGGAAGAAGGAAAGGACGAGGCCTTGCGAACCAAAGATCTGGTTTCGGGAGTCAGTTACAACCTGGGAAGGTATTAGCACCCCAGGCCATCCGCCGTACCTGACGGGATCCACGCTTATTTGTCTGTTTCAAAGGGTAAGGAATAAGATGTTGCTGAACAAAAGAACTGCTAACTGGAACAGAAGCTGAAATGATAAAGGGAATTGGAAAAGAGATCGAAAAAGAAGGGGGGAAAATGTAGGGAAGATAAAGAATGTGCTCGAACGGTCCCTACCCTGCTGCCTACGTACCTCATCGGGAATATAAGGATCAGAGTCGACGTAGTTCGCCTAACTAAGGCGGGAACTACTTGTTAGTGTTTTTTAAGCGTTGAATTGTAGTAGGTAGCTTCAAGAGCTTGCTAGAAAAAATAAAGGATCAATTATGTTGGCTGGAATAAGACTTTAGTTTGCCTATGGTTTTAAGGTGGTGTTTGATGCAACTGAGTTTAGGGGGCCTTGTGCTCTTTCCGGCTTTGAAGGGTGTCCGATAGCACCCTTTGCATGGTTTTGCAGGACTTCATATTTTTGAAGGACTTCATATTTTTGTAGTGTTTTTGTTGTTGTTATCTTACTGTTTTGCTTTTGGTTTGTTTTTGTTCACATGACTGCTCAGTTTACTATATTGGACTATGCCCCCAAAGAGTGGTGGCCTATTTTTAGTTGATAAAGGCCCATTTTTACATTATAAATATGCAAACAGTAATATAAATTTGCATACATTAATATATAATACAATAGAAAGCATGTGCTGGTTAGTATAAATAAATATCGATGAATGATTTATTCTATGAAACAACACATTATAAGGTTTTCCAAGTAAATATAGGGTATTGCAAGTTAACAATCTAACACACATGTAACCGTAGAATGTAATAGTTGAATGAGCTGAGCTATTTTTACACCATTTTCACATACACCTTATGCAACAACACCGTATACTATAACAAGATAAAATTGTATTGTATCGAAAACCATGCTAAAATAAATTATTAAGAAATAAACTGACGTTTGTTTTATGGTATAAATAATTAATTTCAGGAACAGACATATTCAGACATAATATTCCAATGAATAAATTTTTATAAAAAGTGTCAATAAATAAATTTTAATAAAAAGTGTTTGGGTTGTATCTTAAAATTTTAGAAATATTTTATTTTTTAATTTTTAATTAATAATACATTATTAATATAAATAAAATAATATTATAAAAATAAAATATTGTATAATAGTAGAGATAATCAATGGTAACCGCCAGAAATAAAAGATTTCCACACTTATGAGAGGGGGATTAGAAAGCCACTAAACATGAGAAAAATTCTTTCCAAGGTATAATTTTTTTCTGGGAATAATTTTGTATTCTCTTCTAACAAACATGGGTATTTTTATTTCCAATTTAAGTTTCTAGGAATATATTTTGTATCCATGAAACAAACACACTCTGAGTATATTTTGGATATATAATTACAGTGTAGTGTTATAAATTGGTGTAAGAATATCTTTAAAAAATAAATTGAGTATATTTGGATATACAATTACGGTGTAGTGTTACTTTGGATATATAATTACGGTGTAGTGTTTCAAACTGATGTAAGAATATTTTTAACAAATAAACGAATTATATTTGGATATAGTATAGTGTTACATTGTAAATATCTTTTCCCTAGTTGAATATAAGGTTTTTCGGTAAACATAGGGTATTTTGTTAACACTCCATCACATATATATCCAAAAATTATAGTTTTTCGGTAAACACAGGGTATTGTAAGTTATTAAAGTTAACACCAACACATACATAACCATGTAACCGTTGAATGTAATTAATGATGGAAACATTACAAGGTATTTTGGTAAACCTATGGGTGTGCATGGATAATCATTTAATAGGAACCAATTAAATTTTATGGATACGGTTTATATACTAAACTAGTTATAAAAATCAGTTTGAAATTCATACCTCGTTTTGAACCAATTTAAAATCAGTTCTAAATAGATTTTGATTTTAATCCAAATTATCTAATTAAATTTAAACTAGAATAAACTTGTGCGATGCACGGTAATATTTTATTAAAATTATTGATTAACTTAATTTTATCCAATTTATATTTGAAATCAGGTGACTTCTATCTTTAGTTTTTTGAAAATTGAGTTCGAACCCGATTTATAAAAATGGCAAAATTATTTTTATTCGTAAAAATGTGATATCACTCTCGTATAATAATTATCTTGTAGGGTTTGATTAACATTTTTTATCTGACTTATATTTGAAATTGGTGTGACTATTATCTTTGATTCTTTAGTTTTAAATATTTAGTAATGTTAAATTCTTTTAAGGGAGAGTTTTACTATCTATTGTGATATTTCTCAACTTGAGATATTAGTCTCAATAGTTGCGCACATTTTTTAAAAATGAATTCGAATTTAGTTCTAAATATATAGTAGTGTTAATAAATTCTTTTGAGGGAGTGTTTTACTATCTATTATGAACTTGCACCAGATTTGGATACAAAAATATACATGTTTGGTCAATGAAAAATATTAAAAAAGTATATGTAAGTTTAGTTGTTGCTTTAAAAAGGGTGAAAACATGATCCTCTTGGAATTCTTCTATTAGTAGCATATTCTTCTGGTACACCATTTTTTCCCACTAATCATTATGTCAAACAGACTTGTTATCTTTAAAAAGAAATGTATATTGTTGACAGTTAGATTAATTTCGTGGTGCACTATTTGTTACTTTGATTAGGAAATTGAATATTTTGGAATATTAATGACATATAATTATATCTTTCGCTCTATGTATATGTTATACCGATTTGGGAGATCCTTTGATTGAGTGTAAATATTGTGAGGCCATGATGTGGTATCAAGAAAGGATGCACAAATCCAAACATTTTGCAAATCCAAAACTCTTTTTATGTTGTGGAAATGGTAAAGTTGAATTTTTAAAACATCCTCTATAGCCTTTGGCACATATTCTCTTTTATGGTAATGCCCCAGATAGTAAAAAATTTCAGGCACACATAAGAACATACAATATGATGTTTGCTTTCATTTCACCTGGAGCTAAGTTGGACAACAAGTTTAATAATGGTCGTGGACCACCAACTATAAGAATCCAAGGACAAGCTTTCCACAACATTGGAAGTTTACTACCACCTAAAGGTCAAACCCCCAAAATTTCCCAATTATACTTACATGATACCTAGAATGAAGTCACAAATAGAATGGACACACTCAGGTATTCAAACATTGTTTCTATTTAGATGAACTGTTACTTATTGTCAAAATAATTACTAGCTTATATATTCTGTTAATGTAGAGACCAAAACAACATTAAGGAGGTTATAGTCCAAAGCTTGTCATATATGTTGTATATACATAACACCCATATGAAATGCTTCATCATAGCTAGAGAATGGATTAATGAGGGAAATGTTTAGAACTTGAAACTCAAATTATTATCCACAAGATCTACTGATGGAAGATTGTATAATCAACAAACCGTTTATAAAGTCACAACTTTAATCGTCGGTGACATTGACACTGCTGAGAAAAGAGACATTATAATGCAGGCCAAATGAGGACGATTACAATGTATTGATGAATTTAATCCATGTTATCTGGCTTTCCAATATCCTTTTATTTTTCCTTATGGAGAGGAAGATTATAGAGCTGACATTGCACATAGAGATCTTGATATTTTTGATGACTCACAAAGGAACCACCTTACTATTCGAGAATGGCTAGTATTTAGAATACAAATCAGGTGTCATAAGGCAACAAAATTGTTATAATCTAGGAGATTGTTTCAATATTCCTAGGTGGATGGTTACACAATGCTTAAAGGAGAGAGATTGAATTGGATCATAAAAAATCAATCCAAGCTAAGAGTGTCAAAGTATACAAGTCTACATGTAGAGCAAGAACAAACACAAGGATCAAGCATAGGAAAAATAGTGGTTTTACCATAATGTTTTGTTGGAAGTCGCAGATTTATGGATTAGTTGTATTATGATCATGGTTATTTGTAGTAAGGTCAGATTTCCGGATTTGTTCATTACTTACACATGCAATTCAAATTGGCCAAAAATTCAAAGATTGCTTGGTCCACTAAATTTGAAGCCACAAGATAGACCTGATATCATTGCAAGATTTTTTAAGATGAAGTTTTATAACCTTCTTGCATATGTGATCAAAAAAGGAGTCATGGGCAAAGTTCTTGCATGCGAGTTTACTATCTTTATTTACTATTGCTTAGTTTACGTATTAAATCCTTTACTTTATTATCCTTTAACATGTTATAATTATATTAAGTCCTTTTGCTGATGTTACATTATTTTTATCTTCCAGGTGTTCTTATGTCTAGATATGTACACAATTGAGTTCCAAAAGAGAGGTCTACCATATATACACATTCTAATCTTCTTGAATCCATCAAATAAATATCTTGCTCCTGAAGACATAGACAAAATCATTTCAGCTGAAGTTCTTGATCCTTTGACTCAACCAAAATTGTATAGTCTGGTCAAGACTCACATGGTGCATGGTCCTTGTGGGTTAGCAAACCCTAAATTTCCTTGTAGGAAAGATGGTAAGTGTTTAAAGTATTATCCAAAAGAGTTTTAAGATGTCACAATTATTGATCAAGATGAATATCCTCTTTATAGAAGGAGATATCAAGGTAATACAGTTGAAAATTATGGAGTCACATTACATAATGGTCATGTTGTACCCCACAAACCAAGCTTGTTGATGAAATATGAGGCATACATTAACATGGAGTGGTGTAATCAAAGTAATTCAATTAAATATATCTTCAAGTACATCAACAAGGGTTCTGATAGGATCTCGAATATTATCGTTCCAAATAAGGAGGGAACGGATGGGAATATTTATGAAATCAAACAATATATTGATTGTCGGTATGTCTCACCAAGCAAAGCATGCTGGAGAATCTTCTCTTATTCAATTCATGGGCGTAAACCTGCGGTTGAAAGATTGTTTTTTCACACGGAAGGAGAGAATTCTGTATACTACAGAGATTTTGAACAAATTGGAACTCTCCTTCTTAAACCAAGTGTCACAGAATCAATGTTTACTTCTTGGTTTGCAGTAAATACTCAGTATGAATAAGCAAGGTTACTAACTATAACACCCTAAAATTTGTCCTCTTATTTATCACCAATTTCAAGTAGCTTATGCTTCATTTCCATGTCATTTAGCATATTATTTCATGCATTGCATAAAAATAATAAATAAAAAAACTAATAAAGCAGACATCATCGGTCAAGGCATGGGGCATGTGATCAAGGTTTATTCAGTGATAATGTCAATTATCGGGTCTTAGAAGAAAAATAATCTCATAGCGAATGACCAAGGCCGGATACCCAATATTTCCCACCAAAAAGGAAAATTTCAAGCTTTAGGTCAAGTAACCGATTACCTCCTAGGTAGTAATACGTTACCATGTGCAAAATTTGGAAAAATGCCATTTTTTTATCTTGGAGGGATTTCCTCACTTTTCCACTTCACCTTCCATTACACTCTACCACTTTCTAGAACTTTCTACCACCTTCCAAGGGAATATTCTAAGAATATGCCAATGAAATATTCTTGGAATATTCCCAAGCCTAGCTCCTAACCCAAACCACCTTCCAAACCTAACATGTATATAAACAATTTTCATTCTAAACCAAAAGAATAAACAATTCATTTTCACAATTTCTCTCATCACTCTCAATTTTTTCTCACTTTTTTCTCCCATTATCCCAAACCCACAAAAAGTTTCATCTTCCAAAATTCTCAAAGTTTTGCATTGAAACTTGAAGAATTTGAAGCTAAACCTCCATCATTACATTGATTTCATGGATTATTGAAGAATTTGCTACTGTTTTGGTGTTGATTTCACATCTTGGAAGTGATTCTTGAAGAAGTTCATCAAATCACATTTATTTTGCGTATTCCCGCAGAAGAGCATCAGATCTACGATTTTCTCTTCTATCGCGTGTTGATTCTTCATTGCAACAATCACCAAAGCAAACCCCCGATTTGTAGGTTGGTGAATCTTATAATCACTTATGTTTTAAGTTATTCCGCATTTTCTCAATACACATGTTCTTCGCGTTTTGTTGATTTCTAATGCTTTAATTAATTGGATTGTTAGGGTTTAGAATCTTGATGTGTTTGTGGTTCCAATTGGTGTTAAATTGTTGCATTTAGGTGTAATTTTCGTGCTTAATTGATAGGCATTACATTAGAGCTTATTTGAATAAGTTGTTGAATTTTCCAAGAAAATGCAGAATTTTTTATTCTGGTCTCAAAGTATCTGGTTACCTCATAGGTAGTAACGGGTTGTCGCTCCCTGGATTTCCATCCTGGTACAAACGCGAAAGTGGCGCGGAAAAGATTAGAGTTGCCAGCCAGGCATTTTTATCCCGAAGGAACGATAATGGTAATGCTGCACAAACCAGAAGAAAAGAAAAGGAAGGACACGGGTCCTGCGAACCAAAGAGACTGGGTTCGGGAGTCGGTTACGACCTGGGAAGGTATTAGCACCCCAGATCGTCCGTCGTACCCGACGGGATCCACGCTTGCAAAGAAACTAATTCAAAGGATGAAGAAAAGAAAGCTGCTGCAAAACTGAAACTAGAAATGAGAAAGAAAACAAAGAGGAAAAATGTAGGGAAAATAATGATTGTGCTCGAACGGGCCCTACCCCGCTGCCTACGTACCTCATCTGGACATGAGGATCAGAGACGCCGTAGTTCCCCTAACTAGGGGTGGAAAAGATTGCTTGTGAATTAAGGCTTGAACTGCCTATGTATATGCTCAGGTGTTGCAGGCTCGGACGACGAGTGTGTAACCGTCTTGCAAAATGACAAGTAGGAGCAAGTTCGCATAAGGAGCGAAGGAGATGAGAAAAGAATTCCCAAAGGAAAGACTCTTATTCTTTGTTTGTGTTTTTTTATGAGCTTTTTATTGGTGTGGCACAAGAGAATGAACTCAAGCTCTTTTCCATGGAATGTGTACGTGTTACTACATTCCAAGATGGAATAATAGAACAAGCACACCAAGTAAGGAGAATTTATCCAAGACTTGTTTCCAAAGGAAAGGGCCTAAATTCATTGACTTGTTGAATTTATTAGGTGTTTTAGTGATTAAAATGAAGAAGTATTTTTTATGATTTTTCTTGATGAAGATGACCTCATGATCCGACATGTGCATCATGCTAGACAAATGCACTATTCCAAGATGGAATGAATACATATGCCCCATGGAATAAGGCTATTACACAAAAAGTCACTTCTTTCTTTATTAATGTTTTTTAGGTTTTGTTTTGAGATGAGAAGAGAAAGAACCAAAGGAGAAAAAGCTAAAAGTCTAATGGGTAAAGACTAAACCTAATATTAACATGCAAAAGTGGTCCTAAGGTTAGTGAGGTTTCAACTATCCTAAGAAGAGGAAAGAAGAACCAAAGAGGAGCAAGAAGAAGAGGAGGAAAGAGCTAGCAAGCAACTTACTCCTCTAAAGGAGATAAGTTGCACCTAAAGGGGGAAGAAAAGAGTTACCTCACATGATGGCATAAGGCACATCAAACCACAAAGAGAAAGCAATTTAAAAAGGAAAGATGAAGAGCTGAAATGTTGATAAACATCCACACTTCTCTTACCATGAGCCCCTGCAAGTGTTAGCAAAAATCTATCATATGTTCATCAACGAAACTCATGGAAATGGCACGTTCAAAGCTCACATCATCAAAGATCATACAACATGCCCAATTGCGCATACAAGCATTTACGTGTCGAGAACATGAAGGCATGCATCAACCAACAAGCAAATCACCCTAAAAAATCATATTCAATGATCATACAATGATCCATGGCAATTAAAACATGTAAAGGGATCAAACAAGCTCAATATAGCTCAAAAAATCATTCTGCTTCAATGTTAACCGGTTAACCAAAGCGTTAACCGATTAACGCTGTCAAGCCTGCAGAAAACAACACAGAAAACAGATGCGTTAACCAGTTAACCAAAGCGTTAACCGGTTAACACTGTCAAAACAGCAACAATTCCTGCAGAAAATCAACTCAAAATCAGCTTATCCAAATAATCACACACCAGACCAGCAATCAACTATGCATGAAATAAATGGATCAATTCACATTAATTAACATCATTAAGCTCATGAACATTAGCACACGGATCCGATTACAAATCAACCAATCAATTCAAGCAACACAAGAAAATACACAAGCACATGGTGGATCTAAAGCACAAGCATGCAAATAAGCTAAAAACAGAGCTAGATCTGAATTTAACCAACCTACAAAGATGAGGTATGCTTTGGTAGTTGTTGATTGAGCTGGAAATGAGAGATCTCGCGGAAAACTTTGAAGATCCGGTGCTAAGCTTCACACTCCATGCAAAATAAATGCAAGCAAAAGGTCTTGATGCAGAATTTGGATACAAAAGAACTTCTAATTCCCAAACCAGATATGAATCACCACTTAAACCAGCAAAATGATGGGAGAGAACTCTTAGTGAATTTGGAAAATATGGGAGAGAAAATGAGAGAATAGTGAGAGAGAAGAGTGAAAATTCAGAATGAGAATGAAAAAATGAGAGAGCTCCCTCTTGGTTTGGAGGAAAATAGATTAAATATGGTTTAGGTTTGGGGCTCAAAATTTAGGCTTGGGATCCAAAAATGTGGTTTAGTAAAGTGATTAGGATTTAGCAATGGAATTAGGCTTGGATTAATGATCTAGATCCTTCTCCATAATTCAAATGAATAAAAAAATCAGAAATTTGGAAATTTGGAGCCAAAGCACATGCTGAATTTGCTACTGGAATTCAAAATTCGCAGTCGTTAACCGGTTAACCAAAGCGTTAACCGGTTAACGCCAATGAATTTTGAATTTTCCCTCCTTTTGGTGGGAAACCCCAGGAATAACCCGACGCCAACCGTTTTGACCTGATTTTGATCCTCCATCCTTTTTAAGGCTTTGACCCTGATATCAAACTTGCAACATGCCTTGTGAGCTTTGAATTTCCCTGATGATTGATCATGTGCCTTATGCTGGAACATCCGAGTACTATGCCTCATTTTTCTATGCAATATGCTAAGGATATGACATGCTGATGATGATTATGATATGATGACTATGCTAAACAGGAGAAGGAAAATTTGGGGTGTTACAGCTGCTCTTATTCAAACAACTGTTAATCTGAAAATGATGGTAGCACAGCTATCGACCATTCAAGATAAACTGTGGTTGAATACCAAGAAGACCGGAAATTTGCACTCTGCTGGAGAATGCCAGCAATGGGAAATAAATCCAAACAAATGACGCTTTGGCGACTGAACCTCCTTCGGATCAACCTGTTACGCCAGGACCGGTAACCATTTCGACGTTTAATCCCACCGTCAGGAATTCAAACCTCTTCAATACAGAAGAGTATTGGATGATTATCAAGAGAACACACGAGTTCCATAAGTCAATGATACAAACGAATATCAGACGATGATCTAAGAAACACAGACGAACGTTTCAGACGATGATATATATGAATACCAGCCACTGATATAGACGAATACCAGAAATCCAACATAGACGAGCAATTGGAGTAGCAATACAGACGAGTATCAAAGTAATTATCAAATCAGTACATATGGATATGAGCTAACACAGACGAGTGTGAAGGATGATATAGACGAGTATCTGACCAAAGCGAACGAACTTTGAATAGATCATAAACACAGACGAGTGTCGGGGCGTGCAGACGAGAAAAGATCAAGATCAAACACAGACGAGTGCTGGGGAAATACAGACGAGCAACTATACATGCGAACAATTAGCACAAACACGTGCTGGAGAGTGCAGACGAGCAATAAACAGATTTCTGATAAGCATCACAACCCTGCCGGGGGGAATCAAACGAAAAAATATTTTTCAAGCAAGCAAGTATTAGGAATGCAGCCGAACATCCAACAGATATCAACCATCAAACACAGACAAGTGTTAGGGATGTAGACGAGCAAAAGGCTAGCACAGATGCATGCTGAGGAGTGCATACGAGCAACAACAAAGTGTGAACACAGACGAGTGCTAGGGATGCATACGAGCATCAATCAGATATTGAACACAGACAAGTGCTAGAGAATGCATACGAGCAACAACCATCTACCACACACAGGTGACTGCTGGGGAAAGCATACGAGCATCAAATCTACCACACACAGGCGACCGTCGGGGAAAGCATACGGGCATCAAATGAGTATCAAACACCGACGAATGTTAAGGGGATGTGGACGAGCATCAACAAACATCAAACACAGACGAGTGCTAGGACATGCATACGAGTATCCTGAGAAATGCCCTGATTAGCAACAGAAAATCACGACTCTGTAGGGAAGAACCAGTTCAAGAGGCTCTGACACCTACTTCTGGTTGGGGAGATGAACAACGGCTTGTATCATCACCATAGCCAAAAAAATAAATTGGCGACTCCTCTGGGGGAATACTTCAACGATGGGAGCAAGTCCCAAACATGAACTCTACAGGGATAACCATCTTCAGACTTGGCTGAGGAAGAGGCTTGGTCAAGACTCTGGCTGGGGAGAGAATTCTAAAAATTTCAACTCTATGGGGAAATCAGGCGCACATCTACTCGCTGGGGAGGACTTCACTTGTGGAAAAAAGATCCGCTTGGGGATGAAAGTTCTTCAACTAGCCTTGAAATTTTGCTGGGGAAACATCCAAGATATCTTGGCGATACTTGATTGAGGAATGAAATGTGAACCAATATCTGCATTACTTGGTCCCATTGGCCAAAAATAAATTGGCGGACTCGCTGGTGACTCACTGAGGGGTATTTCAATGATGGTTGCAACTTCCAAACATGAAACTCTGCGAGGAAAAGACTAACTTCTGACCCGTCCGGGGAATACATGGTCAAACTACCTTTGCTAATGAAAGAGTTTTGGCAGCTACAACTCTGTGGAGTATTAGGCATTCAACTTCCTGCTGGGAACAACCCGCTCCGACATAAGACTCCGATTGGGGACAACCCTCTTCGATTGAGTTTTGAAGCTCCTCCACTGGGGATACCACCCTACTCCGACTCAGCTGGGGAAGGTTCCATCTGAACTCTACTGGGAATAACCAGGTCTTTCTGTGAAGAACAAACTCCGCTTGGGGAGGACACCATCTTTGATTAGATTTGAAATTCTGCTAGGGATTCCAATTTTCGTAGCTCAGTTGGGGAGCATTCTCTGCTTGGGGAAGTGCAACATCGCCCTGCAAAATCTGCAACAACAGTATACACACAGGTGCCCCGGGGATTTGCATGGTATAATCTGTTCATCCATTGTCACCCGACACTCCAAAGATAATTTTAACTGTTTCCCTGCCATGTCAATTTTTTCAGAAAAATCAACACGTTTCATATGCAATGCTCTTTTAGCCAAAAATTCAGGACATTTTTGCAAACAAAGTAAACATGACGCAACACAGCTTTCTGGCTGAATATTCATTCATTAAATGGCCCCTGAATAGACAAAGTTTTAAATAAAGAAGTAACTACCTAGAAAGAGGTAGCTACCTTAAAATTGAGAAAAGAAACTATCCTAATGGAAATGTACACGACATTCCAATGAGTTTCCTTCCTGCTATGACCAGCATGTCTTCAAGACTTTTTGTTCTTGCCTTTACTTTCTGAAGAAGAAGAATGGACTGATTGCTATCCTTCTGATATTGTCAGACTGCATGAAACGGTGATTTGGTTCAGATTACCCGGATCGCAGTTGTTCGCTTATTCCCTTATTTTGCGTGGATCTCCCTTTCGGGTTTTCAATCCACCGGGATACCCTTTTTTGTCTGAGCAGTCCGATGTGGCTTTTCGACTCAGCGGGTGTACACATTTTTTTTAATTTCCCTAATTTTTACCCGAGCTTTTTATTCTGTTTTTATCTCGTCGGGATGCCCATTTTCTTGCATGGACTTTAATTCTGTTTTTGTGTCCAGCGGGTCTTTTTATGCGAAGTATTTTTTAACTGCGTCCGAGTTAACATGAGACTAAAAATCTTCTCCATCCATAGTAGTGAGCATCAGCGCCCCACCTGAGAAAAATTTCTTTACTATGAATGGGCCTTCGTAGTTTGGGGTCCACTTGCCCCTATGATCTGAACCTGGAGGAATGATCCTCTTGAGTACAAGCTTGCCTACTTGATACTCCCGAATACGTACTCGTTGGTCGAATGCTCGCTTCATCCTCCTCTGATAAAGCTGACCATGACAGATAGCCGCTAATCTCTTTTCCTCAATTAGACACAACTGATTATTTCGGGCACGTACCCACTCAGCCTCATCAAGTTTCACGTCCATCATCACACGCAATGAAGGAATTTCTACCTCAACAGGCAAGATTTCCTTCATGCCATATGTCGTACCTCGAAAAAATACGATCCTCGCGATGCGACGCGGAAAGAAAACAACAGAGTCGCCACCTAATTCTATTTATTCTACGAGAGAAAAGGGAGATATAGATACAACCTAAAGGAAGGATAAGAAATGGTTTACAAAACCAAATTCTAAGTTCGGGAGTCGGTTACGCAAGGGGAAGGTATTGGTACCTCTCATGTCCGTTGTACTCAACGGGAACCTCTTAGCTAACTATGCGATTAAATGTTGATCTTAAGTTTTTGTCTTCTAAATGGTTATTAATATTTTTGTTCTAAAGGGAATTAAAGTTTTAAATTATTATGACGGAGAAAAGATTAAAGTTTTTTTTATTATTGTGCTCGCGAAGGATTAAAATCCCTATGCCTACGTATTCCCTTGTGCAATGGGAAAGTCAGAGCTTCGTAGTTCGTGCAACTACGGTTGGTGTTTTTTAATTGAACGATTGTTTAAAACGCATTCTATTGCTAAGTGTTGGCTTATACTCACAGTGGAGGCTGAAGCGCTAGCTTGTTTGCGAGATAGAATGATTTAAACAATGTTCGTTTAAAGAAAAGGGTTTGACCTTTGTTAAGGGTGTTTTAAAACGAAAGGCGAATGGACTACAACTCGAAGGCTAGCCTCAAGAGTGATTGCATCCAAGGACCCATGGAGTGCTGGACTCCAGAGTTCAGTTATTCGTTGATTAATTCGTAAAATGATTTGCGTATGTTGGTAAGTTTTAAGTTGTATTTTTACATTGTGAAAGGGCGAATGAATTACAAATCGAGGGCTAGCCCCAACAGTAATTCAATTCAAAAACCCGAGGAATGCTAGATTCCTGAGTTTAGTTCTTTCACGATTTTTAATTAGAGATTTACGTTTTAAAAACGAAAGAGCAAATGAATTACAAATCGAGGGATAGCCCCGACAGTAATTCAATTCAAAAACCCGAGGAATGCTAGATTCCTGAGTTTAGTTCTTACGTTAATTAATGTGTTAATTGGGAGTTGATTGTTTGCGGATTTGTTTTAAAGTGATTTAGGGTTTAATGTTTTTAGAAATGAAGGAGTAAATGAAACACAACTCTAAGGCTAGCCTCAAGAGTGGTTCATTAAAGAACCCGCGGAATGCTAGATTCCGAAGTTCAGTTCCTCGTTAATTAATTAAGATACGATAAAGAGGTCGTGCAGATGGCGATCAATCAGTGACCGACTTACGTGTGTGAAGTGTAGGCGAGGATTGATTTCTGTTTACTTGGCGTTGGACCAAGAAACTTGATCATTTGAAATGATTGGTCCTAAAGGGCTCGCGTTTAATTTGGTTACTTAACAATTTATGGTTGCAATACGAAAATAATGTCCAAGTTTATACGAGTCATACATTGTCACACGACTAAATAATGGGCAAGAATAAAATAAGCATACACTATAAAAATAAACTTGACTGAGAGATAATTAATTAACCAACTAAATTAAATTTAAACAAAATTAATTAATACATCAAATAAATATTTAAAATAAATAATTAATATGAATTTTTTGGTTTTATTTTTTGTAGATGTTAAGAATTGGCAGAATTTTTGACAAACAAGAAGTGTTGAACTTAGTTCAGGATGTCACACCATATGTTGTGACATTGTCAAACAGAGTATAAGTTAATGAATTAAGTCAAGACATCAGGATGTCACACCAGATGTTGTGACATCGTAAACCTGCTGTAAACACCCCAAATTTGCCCTCACCCATTCACACCATGGCTTGTGATCTCTTCATGTGCATAAATTCAATCATAGCATCTCATACCACATTTTTGATTCACTGCATTGCTTCTAAGTCATCTGCATCTAGGGTTTGTGATATGAGCAATCCAAGAGCCATTTGAGCCACTCCAAAGGTCATCAATCACTTCAAAGGGGTCCATGTATGTTCAAGCATCATATTGTATCCTCACAAAGTCAAGAAAGTCAAAAAAATCACAAGAACTGAGATTGGCATGGAAGCAGAGCCAGGTTTAACTGCACAGATGACCTAAAATTAGGGTTTTGGTTTCAGAGGCCATAACTCCAAATTTTTTGGTCATTCTTGTTTCTATTGGTCTCTACATGTTATAAGGAGCATGCATATCAATTTTTGCGAAGAAATTCAATGGGGAAGTCATCTGATCAAGGGTTGACTTTTTGAGCAAGTTAGTGCAAAATCAGGGCATCTGAGGCCCTCAATGACCCAACCAAAGGGTGTTCTTCATCATTTTGAATGTGTGTGATCTTTATTTGATCATAGAAGATGTTAGAAGTTCACAAAATTGAAGAATTTCAAGCCATTTGCAAAGTTGACTTTTTGGGAAAATGACTTGTAATGGAAACTTGCCATTTTGGGAAACTTTTTCAACCCTTACTTTTTGATTCAAAAATGCTTCAAATGAGAAAACTTTGGTCATGAAAGTTGTAGAATGGATCATTCCCTTTTCAAAACGTACAAGAACTTGTTCTAACTCATTTTTGATCAAAAGTTATGGCCTTGCAAAGTTGGCCAAAATCACGTAATTCCAAGTTATGCACCAAAGAGGCAAAGTTGCAAAACCACTTGCCAAGGAAAATTGTGCTATCAAATGGACTTCTAATCTTCATAAAAACATAATCCAAGGCCTAAAGATCAGATTGCATCAAAAGTTCACTCATTTTCATGACTTGTGGATCAAGAAACTTCAAAAGGGCCAAAGTTGCAAAACCTCACTCAAACCCTAATCCATGTGCTGGCTGATTTCAAATTTGATCCTATGGTTCTCCATACTTCTTGATGCGCAGGACACCCCTCTTGTCCTTGGCTAGCCATGAGCCCATACATCTCTTACACAAAGCTTGACTTTTTGGCAAAAGACCCATACCAATCACAATAGGGCACACCAACTCCACAGACCTATCCATGAGTGATAAGTGGACCAAAGGCAAGCCATAACACATAACAACTCATGCTGAAACACACTCCAAGCCATAGTTACCAAAAATCCTCCAACTTGCAAAACCATTTGAAACACACAGCACAGCCTTCAAACACAAAAAACAAACTCCACCATTGATCTCAAAATGTTCCACTGACCACAAACCAACCATTGAAACAGCCTGAAACCTCACATAAACCAAATACGATTTCTGCCCCTCTTTGAACAGAACTCAAGCAATCTCTCAAACTAGCCCAAATAAACTCCAGATAAGCTTTGCAAACACTTGAGGGGGGTCAGTGGAGTTGATTGGAAGCAAGAAACTGGTCCAGAAGCTCTTGGGTTGAAAGCTTCGATTCAGGTAGCCATGGAAATTCATTTTTCCAGAACTCTTATTTCTTGTTTCTAAATGATAAAGCATGCTCTCCTGATCACACTGAACCTTTTATTTTTGAAAATGATTGAGTTTTGAGGTTGTATGAATGTTCTGAAATTTTGTTCAGTTTTAAGTTTTTTGTTCGAATCTTGTTGTTGATGATGAATAAATGAAATTTGAGGCCGGATTCTTGTTCTAGGGGGCTTGGGGATCATTTCTGGAGATTGGGGGGGTTTGATTTGACCTAGGGAGTGTTTTGAGATTTTCAGGGAGGGAGGTCACCGGAGAAGACGACCGGAGCTCGTCTCCGGTGACCTGAAATTAATTAGGGCTAATTAATTAGGGTTAGCCAGGTTTGAATGTGGAGCATAGATCAGGCTGACTAAGTCAATCCCCCGCGCGTTTCAATGGCCTGGATCCATCATTAAACCCTAATCTCATTTATTTAAATTAATTAATTAAGATTAGTCAGTTTGAATTTCAACCACTAGATCACGCGCGCAGTCAACTCCGGCGCATTCAGTTTGAATACCAGCCACTGGATCTGTTGACTTCCCATTAAATCAATTTTAATTTCATTTTTCTTGCATTTTCTTTCATATTTTTTTTAAAATAGTTAGAAAAATCCAAAAAATATTTCCTTTTGCATTTTTGTTTCAAATATTTTTCTCAATCAGAAAATGATTTTTATTTTATTTTTTGCATTAAAAATTATTTTTAAATCATTTAAAAGTTTATTTTTAATTAGTTAATGAAAATTAATTAATTAAAAATACTTTTAAGTATTTAAAAATCACAAAAAAATTCATATAGCATTTAGAAACATTTAGAAACATTGTCCAACTCTCAAACAAAATTTATTTTTTGTTCTTAATGTCTTTTGATAATTTTCTTTGGAATTAATTTCATTTCAAGGCAATATTTTGTTCCAAACTTCAAAAATTCATTTCTGCCTAACCATTGAGAGTTGGACAATGATTCTTTTTGCATTGCATCTTGCATAACATGTATTTTATAGGATAAAATTGGCTTGAATTGATCTTGCATTTTCATTTTTGTTTTGCATTTTTTCTTGACAAGGTACCTTAAAACCCTAGCAATCTTAGAAAATTCATAACTTTCACTAGGATAAGAATTGGGTCCCCTCCTTTGGGCAGTGAGTTTGTATAGATTTAGGGTTCCTTTGACTTCATTTTTAAATTTTTATCATGTCATTTGCTTCTGTTTTTGGATTTTTGCTTTGTATGTTGCATATAACCCTAATTCATGCCTTCCTTTGCATCCATCTTCCATTTGCTTGCATACCATGACTTGCCATGACATTTTGTGCATCCATTTGATTCATAATACATATTAAGACATATTAGAATCATGTTTGATAATTGCATCTTTCATTTGCCATGTTATATGTCTTTTGCATTCCATAACTTTTCATGAACATCCATGGTTCTAAGCATGCTTCTCCTGCATCCATATGTTTGTATGATCATCCTCATGCCTTGCCTCATGTTTGAATTATCTCTTAGCATCATTAACATCATACTCATGCTTCTGGTTTTGGTTTGAATCATCACATTTCATCTCATTTGCATTACATTTCATTTCTTTTTGCTAACATTTCAGGTGGTAAGTTGTTTTGAGAAGTGGATTTGCCTTCACTTCTCACAATCTCTTTTCATCTCTTTCATACATCATTTCTGCATTTTATCTTGTGCTTTGGATTGAGCTTGCTCATTCTTGTTCATCCTTCTTTCTTCAAGCAACTTGACTTCTTAAGTGAAGCAAGTTGTTTTGCTTCTCCTTTCTCCTTCTCCTTTCATTTGATTCCTCCTTGGTGGCCTTTGAAGATATCTTTCTCTCTTAAGCCTCACAAACCCTAGGAATGACCAAGCATGATAATAATTAGGTTTTGATTAGTCCCCACTTAGTTTTACCTTTGTGTCATCTTTGAGTCTTCTCCTCTCATCTCATAATCAGGGACTAAACCCTAAAGGCTTTAAGGCTTTGTGATTAAGGTTATGCCTGTATCCTTCTATTAGGATGGAGTGTATAACTTTAATCCTAAGTGTTAAACCCTTAATGTGTTTAAATCCTTTAATCAATTCACTTAATAATCATCAAGACATCAAGCTTGTAACTTGTGCCTTGCATTAGGGTTCTAATTCTTCCTTAATTGGTTAAGAAGGACTAACCCTAGTGTTAATGGATAAGTCCCCTCAAGTTGTCTTACAAACCATAAAAATCACTTCTTCATCATATCATTAACTAAAATCCACTTAATAAAGGTTTTGTTTTGTCACGAGGTTAATCCTTAATCATGGATTAAGTTGAGGAGTCTTCCTCAGCTTAAACATTCTCATCTATTATCCTTCTATTAGGATGGTGTAATGAGTCTGTTTAATCCCTGATTATGGCTTAATCTCATTACCTAACACTAAACAAAAACAACAAAAACATCTAAATAAATCACAAGTAGGTTAATGATCTTAATCCTACACCAGGGTGATTAAGTGTGAGATGCTGACTTCACACTTAAGGTATTCTCATTACCCCTAATCAGAGGGAGGATGTGATGAGTTTACTAATCCATTGATTTAGGCTTAAGCTCATTTTCTTATGGCAAACTTTCAAAAGCAATAAAATACTGAAAATACAAAAACAAACAATAATCGTCTCCTCCGGGATTCTTTTCTCATCTCATTCACTCATAAGCGAGAACCTGCTTCTTCCGTCTAATGCAAGACAGTTTGCACCTAAGCCAGACAGGTCATACACTTGAGCATAGACAAGTAAGCATATTCACAAGTCAATTCATCTTTCAATCTCTTTGGGTCGAACTACGGTGTTCTGACTTCCTCATTGCACGAGAGGATACGTAGGCATAACTTAACGGTTATCGAACAAAAGTCTCTGTATATTCCCCCTCTTTCCAGCCTCATTCTTTTAGCCTCATGGTCTTGAGCACTTCATTCTTTCTTACACTGACACTTCTCTTATACACCTCACATTCCTTTTACACTGACACTTGCATTATTTCCAGCTTTGATACACAAATTGCACTGACACTACCCCTTTAAAACACAAATCTTTTAAGCGTGGATCCCGTCGAGTACGACGGACAATCTGGGTGCTAATACCTTCCTAGGTATTAACCAACCCCCTTTCTCAGTTTCTCTGGCTCGCAACCGTCTTATCCATATCTTTCTAAGTCTATGCAGCATTGCCTTTCCTCCGGGATAAAAATGCCTAGCTGGCGACTCTTGTCTTTCTGAGTTCACCCCTGTGTGTTCTCATCCCTTTTTCGCCGACCGTTCGCGTCTGTACCCCATTTGACTACGTGTCATTTGGTGGGATCGACAGCTTGGCGACTCTGCTGGGGACCCTTATACTGTAACCAGGGCTTCTGGTTCTTTTTGTGGGTTCCTCCTAGCGCTTGATTGATTTGTGTCTACTGGGGTGTTATGTGCTAATTGTGTTTGTATATTTGCTTTATTTACTGCTTTATGTACAGTTATTTACTGCTTTCTTTATAGCTTTATATATCATACTGTCATACTGTTATCTGGCTGGATCTGGTTTTCTGTTTTGGTGGGTGGGGTTTCATTGAGAGATAAGGTCCTATACCTGGGACCTGAGTGACACCTAGGCTAGAGTGGTTCATGTTCTTTCCCATTCCATTTCGGTCTGGTGCGGGAATATGAAACACGGTTCAGATGTGGGTTTCTTCTTGAGAACTCTGTGCTACAGATTTCCTGTAGTGCTAGGGCTATCTGGGAAGCCTGCTAAGTCTGGATGACCTTTACTATGACCTTCAGAAACTGAGGTGAATTAGAGGAGGATCTTTTATGGTTATTGTAAACACTGTACCTCCGGGTTAGAAGTGTTTACACTTCTTATAACTGATCCAAGTCTGAGGATCCTTGTTTTAGAACACTACCTGTGAGGGGGTTGGGCTGTTTACAGGTTTGCAGGAACCCTTGGCCACATCATACCCTGTTACCTATTGTATTTAAGAATGCTTCACTTTGGACAGTTCTTGTGACTTAACCCTGGACATGTGACTCTTTATTTGAGTCCCCCACCTTGGTTATTGGACTTCTGAACCTCCATCTAGACTTCTTAAACATACATGGGCCTTTATATCAAGGCAGTAATCAGATCCAGCTTGATCACAAACCCTTGCATATCATTTGCATACCCATCATTTGCATCATTTAACATTTGTTTATTTGTTTTTCAGGGTATCCATATTACATCTGGCTTGGTTTTGACCCCTTCATCTGCATAGACCCTTGTTCATCAGCTATCTGCTTCAGCTATCTTCATCAGTTGCCTGCTTCAGCTACCTCCATCATCATCCTCAGCCTATCAGTGGCTCATCTCCAGTATCAGTCTTCATCATCAGCATTTGCTTTCAGCTTTTCATCAGCAGTCATGGCACCCAAAAAGAGCAACATTTCATACCATTTCTTTGAGCCTGTACTAGCTGGCATCAGGCAGGTTCAGGCACTTATCACTCCAGACCACATCCCATTATTCAGAGAGCATTATGGAGGCATCCTTGATATGGTCATGGACTTGGACCCTTCTCAGAGGAGTTTAATCCACACTTGCCTACAGTTTTATGACCCTCCTTTGAGATGCTTCACTTTCCAGAACTTTCAGTTGGGACCTCTGCTGGAGGAGTTCTCATCTTTGATTGGAGTACCTATCAGGGGTGGTGTCCCCTTCAACCCTGAGATGACTTCTCCCAGCAATGGAGAAGTGGCCAAGGCACTGTATTTGGAGCCTATTTTGATTGAGCAGAACATGACTACAAAGGCTGGAATCCCTGGTCTGCACTTGGGCTTCTTGACTTCTCAAGCCATCCTGAAGGCCTCCTTGGGAGAATGGAAGGCAGTTTGTGCATTGTTAGCCCTCAGTATATATGGGGTTATACTTTTCGCAGATGAGCCCAAGTTTATCAGCAAGAATGCTATTCATCTCTTCCTTTTGAGGAACCCAGTGCCCACCTTGCTGGGAGATTTCTATTATTCAGTTCACCAAAGGAATGAGAAGCAGAGAGGGAGATTGGTGAGATGTTGTGCTCCTCTATTTCATACATGGTTGCTCAAACACTTACCCAAGACTGATGCCTTCCTGAATCCTCACCAACAGAAGAATTGTGCCAGGAGGCTTGTTGCTTTGACTTCAGATGACATCAGATGGTGCACCCAAAGCACCAAGGGCAGAGACATAATCACTAGCTGTGGGCAGTACCCCAATGTACCTCTAGTGGGAGTGAAGGGTTGCATCAACTACAATCCTTTGCTGTTTAAAAGACAATTGGGCTATGCTTTGGTTCACCCTCCTAGAGTGCAAGACATGGCTGAAACCCTGTATTGTGAGATAAAGCCTAATCTAGCTGTTGTCAGACAAGCATCTTGGGCTTGGGACAACATCCAGACCAAAGGGATGGCCATTCTTGGAAGATGCAATAATGTGGCTTCAGCTCAGTACTATGAGTGGTCTTATGCTAGGGCTCATATTTCTGGGATGCCTTTCACCATTGAGGATACACCTGGACCTTCCACAGTACCACCTCCAGCCACTGTCAGCCTGGAAGAATTTGAGAAGCTGAAGGAGAGGAATGAGAATCTGTCTCAAGCTCTGAAGAAAACCCTCTGGGAGAGGAGTGATGGTCGTCTAGACATTGAGAGGTTGGAGAAGCTTAAAGTGGAGCATCTGGCCAAGATTGAGAAAGCAGAAGACTACATCAAGAAATCAAGAGCTGGAGAGCAAATATTGAAGAATGCCTGTAAAGAGGCCCAGTTTCAGAAGGCTAGGACTAATCTTTATCTGAAAGAAAGTCAAGATAGGTGGGTCAGGATCACTGAAGCTCGCACTCAGGAGGATAAGATAACTCAAGCTAGGATTGAGCAGTTGGAGGCTAATGAAAAGAAGCAACATGAGGCTTTACTGGCAGCCCAGAAGGAGATCTCAGAATTGAAGCTTAGGGCTGGTGTGAAGAGGTCAAAGGACCAGAACAGGCACAAGAAGCTGACCACTGCTATTGCCACCAGAAACCTTCTTATCAGAAACATCACAGAGCATCCGGCCGGTCCTGTAACTGAAGCACTTTTGAAGGAGGTTAAGGAGGATGAGTTTGGCTTAGATGTTTGACTACTTTGCGTGTTGTTATTTCAATTTGATGTACTTTTCTTTTATGTTGTATTTTGACCCCTCAGGGGCATATGTTGTAAAAACAAATTATGATCCACCATTTTTAATGTATTTGTCAGTTTGTTTCATTGAGTTTTCTTTCTCTCAAGCAACATCAAAGCATCTTCCTCAGGGTCTGGAAAGGTCAAAACCAAGTGCCAAGCCGGATACCTTGGAAACAAATAAGCATACTGCATTGCATGCTAACTGTTGTTTTGTTTTGTAGGTTTTCCTTTACTTTATTTTGTTTCTAACTCTATTGTGGTTCAGGAATTATTGCTCGCCGCCGGGTGTTCCCTCTCAACCGTCCGCACAGATATCCTACTCGCAACAACCTTCTTGGTATCCAGATGGATCAAGTACAGCAAGAGCTGACAGAGGTCAGAACCCAGATGGTTAATGAAAGGTTGGAGATGAGAAACCAAATGACCCAGTTCATGGAGGTAATGAATGGCTTGGCTCAAAGTCAAGAAAGATTGAGGGCATTGGTAGAAAGACAAAACCCAGAAGAGCCTCCTCTGGGAACTGGAGGAACAAGTAAAAATGAAAGAGGTCAGCCTCATGTTAACCCACCAGTATATGGGCCTCATCTACATCCGGAAGTTAACGTCCCGGGTAATGTGCAAGGAAATACTACCGGAGGAAGAATCTTGCAAGAAGACCCCCAGGAAGAGCAGTTCACTGTGATGGGAGCTGGGGATGAAGTTTATGATAGGAGGTTTGATGAAATTGCTGAGAAATTAAGATCTCTGGAGTCTCAAAACTCTTTAGGGTTTGATGTCATGGATATGGGGTTAGTGGATGGGGTAAGAATTCCCCATAAGTTTAAACCTTCGTGCTTCGAGAAGTTCAACGGAACTTCCTGTCCACGAACTCACTTACAGTCCTTTCTGGGAAGACTTAAGGCATACACCATGGATGAGAAACTGTAGATGTTCTATTTTGAAGACAGTTTGACTGGGGCTTCAAGGGAATGATACTCTCACTTGACCAGAGCTACTATCAGATGCTGGAAAGACCTAGCTAAAGCTTTCATCAGACAGTACCAATACAATCTAGACATGGCCTCTAACAGAACCCTTCTGATGGGAATGTCTCAATCCTCCAGAGAAAGCTTCAGGGAATATGCCCAGAGGTGGAGACAGCTTGCTGCTGCTGTCCAGCCACCCATGTCGGAAAGAGAAATGGCCGACATGTTTATGAATACCCTACAAGGAACATATATTGATAGGCTAGCTGCCTTTTCTTCCACCAGCTTCGCTGACGTAGTCATAGCTGGAGAAAGAATTGAGAGCCTTCTGAAAATGGGTAAGATTTCTGATAATGGTGCAAGTTCGTCAAGCAATCCTAGGAAGCCTTTTGTGGGACCTAGAAGAACCAGTGAGACAAATGCCATTTATGCCAACAGGGGCAGACCTCAGCATGTCCACAGATCAGTAGCAGCTGTCACTATTCCAGCTCCAATTCCTCAGCAACCAGCATATCAACCACAACAACAACCACATTACCAGCAGCAAGTTCAGTATCCACCACAAAGGACCTACAACAACAACAACAACAACAACAGTCAGCAGCAAAGGCCCTTTCAGCAAAGACCATCACAGGCCAATAGGGTGATCGACCCTATTCCTATGCCATATGCTACCTTATTGCCACAACTCCTGAAACTTAACTTGGTTGAGTTAAGGACATTGGCACCTCCAGATCCTTCCAATCTGCCAAGAAACTATGATGTCAACGCCAGATGTGCTTTCCATTCCAATGCACCTGGCCACAATACTGAGAAATGCAGGGCTTTACAAATGAAGGTACAAGATCTGGTGGATTCTAAAGCCCTCAACTTTGCACCCCTGCCAAATGTCAACAAGAATCCCATGCCCAATCATGGAGGACAAAGAATTAATGCCATTGAGGAATACAACCCATCTTTCTTAATCACCAGTGTTGGGCAGATTCGAACACCTCTGGTAGAAATTAAAGCTCAGCTTCTAGAATGCCAGATGTTCCCCAGGTGTGAGCTCGGTTGTGGTTATTGCAACATTTCGGTCAACGGGTGTGATAACTTGAGAAGCGGCATAGATGATCTTATCAAAAGTGTTATACTTCAGATCACAACATCAGCGCCTACAAATCCAGCAATCCCTTTGACAACAATTCCTGACTCTTCTACAACTGCAACAACAATCATTCCGACCAATTCATCAATATCATCAACAATGGCTCCATCCATCACTTCAACAAATCAGATGTCAACAACCATTTCTTCTACAACATCAGCACCCATTTATTCAGCAGAATCTTCTACAACGCCAACAGAAATTGATGAAGATATTTCAGCAGTCACTATCTACTATGATCCGTCATTTGTTCCTCTAAACAACAACTTTCAACAACAAGCAGTGGCATCTCCTGCCAGGTCACCAGTCACCATCTACTACGATCCACACACCATTTCAGTACCCTCCTCTGCTGCAGTCAGTCCAGTTACGATCACGGTGCCTGGGCCCGTTCCATATGAAAGCAGTAATGCCATACCTTGGCATTATGGCTCTGACCTCTACTGCAACGGGGAGAAAATCACTTTGGATTCTTCAACCTCTTCTCCACAGATTGATAATGTTGGGGGAGGCGGAGGCTTCACCAGAAGCGGACGTCTCTTTGCCTCACAATTGCAAAGACCTAATGCCGAAGCAGAAGATGCGGCAAAAGCAAAGGGAAAGAGTGTGGTATTTGAAGAGCCGGCCATCAAAGAAACTCAGAAGACATCTTTTGAGCAAGATGTAGATGAGTTCATGAGGATTATAAAAAGAAGTGATTACAAGGTGGTGGATCAGCTTCACCAAACTCCCTCAAAGATCTCCATATTATCCCTGTTGATATGCTCTGAAGCTCACAGGAATGCATTATTGAAAGTCTTGCACGCAGCATACGTGCCAGAGGAGATCACTGTTAATCAGCTAGAAACTGTGGTAGCAAATGTCAACACCAGTCATGGACTGGGCTTTACCAATGCTGACTTGACAACTGAGGGGCGTAACGACAACAAGGCTTTACACATCACTCTAGAATGCAAGGGTGCTGTTCTATCTCATGTACTGGTGGACACTGGGTCTTCACTCAATGTTCTACCCAAGAAAGCCTTAGTGAAGCTGGAGTATGATGGCTTGGCATTGCGTCCGAGTAATTTGGTGGTAAGAGCATTTGATGGCTCTAAAAGATCAGTGCTAGGGGAGATTGATCTGCCTGTGATGATTGGCCCGTAGACCTTCAAAATTACCTTCTATGTGATGGACATTCAGCCGGCCTACAGCTGTTTGTTGGGTAGACCTTGGATCCATGCCGCTGGCCCTGTTACGTCTACCCTTCACCAGAAGCTGAAATTCGAGTGGGAAGGCCAATTCATCACCATCTGTGGTGAAGAGGATATCTTTGTTAGCCATCTGGCTACGTACAAGTATATTGAGATGGATGGAGATATCCATGAAACCATGAGCCAGGGATTTGAGGCCCTGAACATCAATGAAGCATCTGCTGTACTGGGAACCTCCATGACGTCTTATCAGCAAGCCAGGAAGGTTGTTGAAGAGGGGACGACCCAAGGTTGGGGCAAGCTGTTGCCTGTGGAGAAGAAGGAGGACAAATTTGGGTTGGGTTACAAACCAACTCAACAAGATCAATCAGAGGCTGCTAAGAAACCAAATTTTGTCAGCGGGGGAATGCTCACCCCGGATGCAGTGAACAACTTGGAAGACGAGTCGGAGGATGAGCGCAACCTGGAGAGCTGGATACGTCCAAGGACCCCGAGGAGCCATATCTCAAACTGGTCTTCCCAGGAAATTATAAGGGTTACTCCTGCAGAGTAATTATTATTTCCTGCATTTTTAAGCATGCATCAAGTCTTGCATCTTGCCCAAGATGTCAAGACTCATTTTGTAATCGGGCCATCTTGTAATTTTGTGCAAACAGATCAATCAATGAATATCGGACATCTTTTGCAAATGAGTCTTTTTCTTTTCCGCTCACTGTTTTTCATTTTTCTTTTTGTACAAAAATAAAATGGCAATGTTTTCCAAAATGACAACTTTATTTCACTTTTTCTAAACAAGATTAAAATCAATCACTAAAATGAACAATCTAAACCCTTGCAGAGAGTGCCTTTCAGACTGCACCGACAACAACACAACTATGACTTCGTATGACTTTGACAATCCAATCAATCAAGCTGATGAAGGGGTTGAAGAAGATTATGAGCTTCCTGAAGAGCTAGCCAGGTTGTTAAGGCAAGAGGAGAAGATTATCACTCCTCATCAGGAGGAGGTTGAAACGATTAATCTTGGTACGGAAGAAGATGTGAAAGAGGTTAAGATCGGGGCCTGCCTACAAGACTCAGTGAAGGAACGACTGATTGATATGCTTCGAGAGTATGTGGATGTCTTTGCTTGGTCTTATCAGGATATGCCAGGGTTGGACACCGATATTGTTATGCACAAGCTGCCTTTAAAAGAAGATATGGCAATGAAGATCAAGGAAGAGGTACAAAAGCAATGGGACGCCGGATTCCTTGCTGTGACTAGCTATCCACCGTGGGTTGCTAATATTGTACTTGTTCCTAAGAAAGACGAAAAGGTGAGGATGTGTGTGGACTACCGGGATCTGAACAGAGCCAGCCCCAAAGATGATTTCCCTTTACCTCACATTGATGTATTGGTTGATAATACGGCTCAGTTCTCGGTATTCTCCTTCATGGACGGATTTTCAGGATACAATCAGATCAAAATGTCACCTGAAGACATGGAGAAGACCACTTTCATCACACCCTGGGGCATGTTCTGTTACAAGGTGATGTCGTTCGGACTGAAGAATGCGGGTGCCACTTATCAACGGGCTATGGTAACATTATTCCATGACATGATCCATAAAGAAATAGAATGTTATGTGGATGACATGATTGCCAAGTCCCTCACAGAAGAAGACCACCTGGTAAACCTGTTGAAGTTATTCAAGCGTCTGAGGAAGTACCAATTGAAGTTGAACCCCAACAAGTGAACATTCGGGGTGAGATCTGGTAAGCTGCTGGGATTTATTGTAAGTGAGAAAGGGATTGAGGTAGACCCTGATAAAGTTAAAGCCATTCAAGAAATGCCTGCACCGAAGACTGAGAAAGAGGTTCGGGGGTTTCTAGGTAGATTGAACTATATTTCAAGGTTCATATCTCACCTTACAGCAACCTGTGAGCCCTTGTTCAAGCTGTTAAGAAAAGAACAAACGGTCAGGTGGAACGAAGACTGCGAGAGGGCTTTTGACAAAATCAAGGAGTACTTACAAGAGCCTCCAATCCTTATGCCTCCAGTTGAAGGAAGACCTCTAATCATGTACTTGACAGTGTTAGAAGAGTCAATGGGGTGTGTGTTGGGCCAGCATGACGAGTCTGGTCGAAAAGAGTATGCAATATACTACCTAAGCAAAAAGTTTACCGACTGTGAACAACGTTATTCACTGCTCGAGAAAACTTGTTGTGCTTGAGCGTGGACTGCTCGCCGACTAAGACAGTATATGTTGACCCACACTAATTTGTTGATTTCAAAGATGGACCCAGTTAAGTACATTTTTGAGAAGCTAGCACTTACCGGACGGGTTGCAAGATGGCAAATGATCCTCACAGAATATGATATTCAGTACACATCTCAAAAGGCCATCAAGGGCAGTGTACTATCTGATTATCTTGCTGAGCAACCCATCGATGATTACCAGCCTATGAGATTTGACTTCCCTGATGAAGACATCATGTTCATAAAAGCAAAAGATCATGAAGAGCCTGTTCACACTGAAGGGCCTGACCTAGAAGAAGAATGGACTATGATGTTTGACGGGGCTTTTAATATGAATGGTCGTGGTGTTGGTGCAGTACTCATTACACCTAAAGGAGTTCACATGCCTTTCTCGGCAAAACTCACCTTTAACTGCACTAACAATGAAGCTGAATACGAAGCTTGCATTATGGGTCTTGAGGAAGCCATTGACCTCAGGATCAAGACTTTGACTGTGTTCGGAGATTCAGCTCTGGTAATTAATCAAACCAACGGCAAATGGTACACCCACCAGGATCATCTGATACCTTACAGGGATTATACAAGGAGGTTATTGACTTTCTTCACAACGGTCAAGCTTGAGTATATCCCTCGGGATGAGAATCAATTTGCAGATGCCTTGGCTACCATTTCATCCATGATCAAAGTTCAAGCTGCCAACTTTGTACCTCAGATCTCAGTATCCAGACTTGACAGACCAGCATATGTGTTTGCATCAGATATTACCAAAGACGATAAGCCTTGGTTCCATGATATCAAATGCTTCTTAGAGGATCAAACAAACCCACCTGGGGCATCTTCCAATGATAAGAAGACTTTAAGAAGGCTAGCTGGTAGTTTCTTCCTGAATACTGACGGCTCCCTGTACAAGAGAAACTCTGATATGGTACTTCTCAGATGCGTTGATAGAACAGAAGCAGACTTGTTGATGCACGAAGTCCATGAAGGATCCTTTGGTACCCATGCAGGAGGACATGTAATGGCCAAAAAGTTGTTAAGATCAGGCTATTACTGGATCACAATGGATGCAGATTGTTGTGCTTATGCCAGAAAATGCCATAAATGCCAGATTTATGCGGATAAAGTGCATGTGCCTCCGAATCCTCTGAATGTGATGTCTTCACCCTGGCCCTTTGACATGTGGGGCATTGATATGATTGGAAAGATTGAGCCGACTGCTTCAAACGGCCACAGATTCATCCTGGTTGCTATTGACTATTTTACCAAGTGGGTTGAAGCAGCTTCCTATGCAAATGTTACAAGGCAAGTGGTAGCCCGATTCCTGAAGAGAGACATCATCTGTCGGTACGGAGTTCCCGAGTGAATCATTACTGATAATGGTTCCAATTTAAACAACAAAATGATGGTAGAACTATGCCGGGACTTCAAGATCCAACACCACAATTCTTCTCCTTACAGGCCAAAGATGAATGGCGCTGTTGAGGCAGCTAATAAGAATATCAAGAAGATTGTACAGAAAATGGTAGTTACCTATAAAGACTGGCATGAAATGCTACCATTTGCCTTGCATGGGTACCATACGTCAATCAGAACGTCCACTGGGGCAACACCATTTCAGCTTATGTATGGTATGGAAGCAGTCCTACCTGTTGAGGTTGAGTTACCCTCCCTACGGGTATTGATGGATGTTAAGCTGAACGAAGCAGAATGGGTCCGATCCCGATATGAACAACTGAATCTGATTGAAGAGAAGAGATTAGCTGCAATTTGTCATGGGCAGCTATATCAGAAAAGAATGAAGAAAGCCTTCGATCAGAAAGTCAGGCTCCGAGAGTACCAAGTGGGGGATCTTGTGCTGAAATGACTCCTCCCTCCTCATACATACCACAGGGGCAAATGGACTCCGAACTATGAAGGACCATTTGTGGTAAAGAAAGTTTTCTCCGGTGGAGCACTCATGCTCAGTACTATGGATGGTGAAGACTTCCCGTCCCCTGTGAATTCAGATGTAGTTAAAAAATACTTCGCATAAAAATGACCCGCTGGACATAAAAACAGAATGTAAGTCCAGGCAAAAATAGGGCATCCCGACGAGTCAAAAACAGAATAAAAGACTCGGGCAAAAATAAGGGAAAATAAACAAAAGAATGTACACCCGCTGAGTTGAAAAGCCGCATCGGACAACTCAGGCAAAAAAGGGTATCCCGATGGATTGAAAACCCGAAAGGGCGATCCGTGAAAAATAAGGGAATAAGCGAACAACTGTATTCTGAATTCATCTGTATCACTTACAACTTGGTAAGTTTCGAAAGGTTCAAGCGACGGTCAGAATCAGCCTTCTTCAGAAAGCAAGACGAGAAGAACGTCAAATGTCATACGAGTCATAGCAAAGGGAAGCTCCTTGAAGCGTCATCAACATTGCCAATACCTTTTATTTCTCAATTTGTAACAATCTCCTCATTTTAGGGGATTTGTTTCTTTGACTGTATCTTGCCGATTCAGGGCACATGAATTCATAAAATCAGATTTTCAGTCATGTTTCGTCTCGTACATTTTATTTTCATTTGCAAGAATGTCCGATGTCCCTAAGATACTGATTGCATAAAAACAGATGTTCCTTTTCTAGAAAATACTTGCTTGCAGGAAATATGCTTACTCCCGGGAGTGTCTAAACTCCTATGACGAAATCCAGTAAGGGATACCTCGGGATTACTTGTGCATTTCTCTGTCTTTTCAGGATTGCAGGTGTTCAAAGCACAACATGGGGCATAGAGCTTCACCTCAGCAAGCTGGCAAATCATTATCTACTCAGTCTTAGCACCGGAGGCGCTTTCTCCCCAGCTGAGTTGCCACTTGTTGTTTCCTCCTCAGCCAAGCACAAATGCCAGGGAACCATCTCCCCACATAGTCTCAACCTCTATCCAGAAGAGCAATGCCCGAAGATCTCACAACAGAGTGAAGAAAGCTTCTACAAACCCCAGCTGGGTCCCTAATTACCAAAGATAGGTCTATCAGTGACCCATATCCCCAAGCAGAGTTCCATATGTCAGATCTACCAATGATCTTTCCCCCAGCTGGGATGTCCACTTCAAGCAGATCAGCCAGAGATCTTCATGAAAATGGGATCCGAATCCCGGATCAGTATTTTTGCATAATCATAGCATTCGCATCATACTCTCCCCACAGAGCGTAGCATTCCGTCTAATGCGGAGCATTACGGAAAAAATCAAACATATTGCATAATCATAAGCCATGTTCTGAATCAAACCCTTGTGAATACTGACAATCCATCAACAAGATACAGAAAACTCTCCAGATTCCCCGGCAGAAAGCTAGGCATTTGCCTTACATTCATAAATACAAATGCACACTCCTTTTGGCACCCGTCCGTGTCATGATTCCCCGGTAAAGTCGTCCGAGCATTCTTTGCAAACAGGCACTTATATATTACAGATACTTCCTGACACCCGTCCGTGTCGTATCCCCAGTAGAAAGCCAAAGCGTCCCCTTTGCACTCACAGATGCACACATCCATACAGACTCCCTGACACTCGTCCGTGTCACCTTCCCCAGCATGGAAACCTAAAACACTTTGCAAACCAAACACTTATTTATAATACACTTTTTCCGTCACCCGTCCGTGTCATGCTCTCCCCAGCAGATTGGACACTCGTCTATATCTCACTCATCACTTTTACTCATACAGATACTCGTCCGTATCTTGTATATACCACATATATTCTCTCAGATCCGACACTCGTCCGTGTTCTTTGTTAACCCGTTGGTACTCGTCCGTATCATCATCTCAGAACATGCGTCAAGCGTTTGTTTCTACCTGATACTCGTCCGTATCACAGTCTTAAGGATGCTCGTCCGCATCTTTAATCCATACACGTGTCAAACACTTATGTCTTCTTGAATTTAGACCCTCGTCTGTGTCTACTATTTCCCCAGAAGAGTTCCCGCAGGATCAACACTCGTCCGTGTTCTTTGTTAACCAGTTGATACTCGTCCGTATCATCATCTCTGAACATGTGTCACCGTTTGTTTCTACCTGATACTCGTCCGTATCACAGTCTTAAGGATGCTCGTCCGCATCTTTAATCCATACACGTGTCAAACACTTATGTCTTCTTGAATTTAGACACTCGTCTGTGTCTACTATTCCCCATAGGAGTCCCCACAGGATCAACACTCGTCCGTGTTCTTTGTTAACCAGTTGATACTCGTCCGTATCATCATCTCTGAACATGTGTCCAGCGTTTGTTTCTATTTGATACCCGCCCGTATCATGGCCTTAAGGATGCTCGTCCGCATCTTTAATCTATACACCGTGCCAAATACCTATGTCTTCATGAGATTAGACACTCGTCTGTGTCAACTTTTCCCCAACAAAGTCCCAGCAACATTTCTTTTCTATCTGACATTCGGCAGCCATACCCTGCCCGGTGATCGTCCTTCACCTTTGGATGACCGTCCCTCATCCTTTCCTCAGCGGAGTCTCCATTTTTGGAACCCTTTTCTATCCGGCATTCGTCCTATGTCGTGATATTTAGCAGCCATACCCTGCTAGGTGATCGTCCTTCACCTCTTGATGATCGTCCTTCATCATTTTATCTGATAGTCGTCCCCATCGTTGATCTTGTTATCTGACATTCGTCCTATGTCATGATACCTTCAGAGCAGTCGTACCCTGCTAGGTGATCGTCCTTCACCTTTTGATGATCGTCCTTCATCATTTTATCCGATGGTCGTCCCCATCGTTGATCTTGTTATCCGGAATTTGTCCTATGTCGTGATATTTAGCAGCCGTACCCTGCTAGGTGATCGTACTTCACCTTTTGATGATCGTCCTTCATCATTATCCGATGGTCGTCCCCATCGTTGATCTTGTTATCTGACATTCTTCCTATATCATGATACCTTCAGAGCAGCCGTACCCTGCTAGGTGATCGTCCTTCACCTCTTGATGATCGTCCTTCATCATGCTTATCCGATGGCCGTTCCCATCGTCGACATTTTATCCGGCATTCGTCCTATGTCGCGATATTTTTGGCAACCGTACCTTGCCAGGTGATCGTCCTTCACCCTTAGATGACCGTCCCTCATCTTATACCCAACAGAGCAGTCGTCCCCTGCTAGGTGATCGTCCTTCACCTTTGATGACCGTACCTCATCATTTATTTCATTCACCTATAATCCCCAGAGAATCTTTGTTACTTTATTTTGATGGCCGTCCCCATCATAATTTCTTATACCCCAGCATGTCGGTCGTCCCCGTCATTGCTCTTTCCCCAGCAGTCGTCCTCTGCTCGACGGTCGTCCTCCGTCGCCCGCACTTTATAATATACTTTATTTTCTTTTACAATCTATATCCCTTTTCTTCTTCATTTCAGTGAGTGCAAATTTTGGATTGTCTTTGGTAATCAACCACAAGTTATCTTGTTTGCCTGTTAAGCCGTCGCTTACACCCTGCATAACTAACTCATGTTTGAATAGGGGCAGCTGTAAACACCCCAAATTTTCCCTCACCCATTCACACCATGGCTTGTGATCTCTTCATGTGCATAAATTCAATCATAGCATCTCATACCACATTTTTGATTCACTGCATTGCTTCTAAGTCATCTGCATCTAGGGTTTGTGATCTGAGCAATCCAAGAGCCATTTGAGCCACTCCAAAGGTCATCAATCACTTCAAAGGGGTCCATGTATGTTCAAGCATCATATTGTATCCTCGCAAAGTCAAGAAAGTCAAAAAAATCACAAGAACTGAGATTGGCATGGAAGCAGAGCCAGGTTTAACTGCACAGATGACCTAAAATTAGGGTTTTGGTTTCAGAGGCCATAACTCCAAATTTTTTGGTCATTCTTGTTTCTATTGGTCTCTATATGTTATAAGGAGCATGCATATAAATTTTTATGAAGAAATTCAATGGGGAATTCATCTGATCAAGGGTTGACTTTTTGAGCAAGTCAGTGCAAAATCAGGGCATCTGAGGCCCTCAATGACCCAACCAAAGGGTGTTCTTCATCATTTTGAATGTGTATGATATTTATTTGATCATAGAAGATGTTAGAAGTTCACAAAATTGAATAATTTCAAGCCATTTGCAAAGTTGACTTTTTGGGAAAATGACTTGTAATGGAAACTTGCCATTTTGGGAAACTTTTTCAACCCTTACTTTTTGATTCAAGAATGCTTCAAATGAGAAAACTTTGGTCATGAAAGTTGTAAAATGGATCATTCCCTTTTCAAAAAGTACAAGAACTTATTCTAACTCATTTTAGATCAAAAGTTATGGCCTTGCAAAGTTGGCCAAAATCACATAATTCCAAGTTATGCACCAAAGAGGCAAAGTTGAAAAACCACTTGCCAAGGCAAATTGTGCTATCAAATGGACTTCTAATCTTCATACAAACATAAACCAAGGCCTAAAGATCAGATTGCATCAAAAGTTCACTCATTTTCATGACTTGTGGATCAAGAAACTTCAAAAGGGCCAAAGTTGATCAAAGTTGCAAAACCTCACTCAAACCCTAATCCATGTGCTGGCTGATTTCAAATTTGATCCTATGGTTCTCCACACTTCTTGCTGCGCAGGACACCCCTCTTGTCCTTGGCTAGCCATGAGCCCATACCTCTCTTACACAAAGCTTGACTTTTTGGCAAAAGACCCATACCAATCACAATAGGGCACACCAACTCCACAGACCTATCCATGAGTGATAGGTGGACCAAAGGCAAGCCATAACACATAACAACTCATGCTGAAACACACTCCAAGTCATAGTTACCAAAAATCCTCCAACTTGCAAAACCATTCGAAACACACAGCACAACCTTCAAACACAAAAACAAACTCCACCATTGATCTCAAAATGTTCCACTGACCACAAACCAACCATTGAAACAACCTGAAACCTCACATAAACCAAATACGATTTTTGCCCCTCTTTGAACAGAACTCAAGCAATCTCTCAAACTAGACCAAATAAACTCCAGATAAGCTTTGCAAACACTTGAGGGAGGTCAGTGGAGTTGATTGGAAGCAAGAAACTGGTCCAGAAGCTCTTGGGTTGAAAGCTTCGATTCAGGTAGCCATGGAAATTCATTTTTCCAGAACTCTTATTTCTTGTTTCTAAATGATAAAGCATGCTCTCCTGATCACACTGAATCTTTTATTTTTGAAAATGATTGAGTTTTGAGGTTGTATGAATGTTCTGAAATTTTGTTCAGTTTTAAGTTTTTTGTTCGAATCTTGTTGTTGATGATGAATAAATGAAATTTGAGGCTGGATTCTTGTTCTAGGGGGCTTGGGGATCATTTCTGGAGATTTGGGGGGTTTGATTTGACCTAGGGAGTGTTTTTGAGATTTTCAGGGAGGGAGGTCACCGGAGAAGACGACCGGAGCTCGTCTCCGGTGACTTGAAATTAATTAGGGCTAATTAATTAGGGTTAGCCAGGTTTGAATGTGGAGCATAGATCAGGCTGACTAAGTCAATCCCCCGCGCGTTTCAATGGCCTGGATCCATCATTAAAAACTAATCTCATTTATTTAAATTAATTAATTAAGATTAGTCAGTTTGAATTTCAACCACTAGATCACGCGCGCAGTCAACTCCGGCGCATTCAGTTTGAATACCAGCCACTAGATCTGTTGACTTCCCATTAAATCAATTTTAATTTCATTTTTCTTGCATTTTCTTTCATATTTATTTTAAAATAGTTAGAAAAATCCAAAAAATATTTCCTTTTGCATTTTTGTTTCAAATATTTTTCTCAATCAGAAAATGATTTTTATTTTATTTTTTGCATTAAAAATTATTTTTAAATCATTTAAAAGTTTATTTTTAATTAGTTAATGAAAATTAATTAATTAAAAATACTTTTAATTATTTAAAAATCACAAAAAAATTCATATAGCATTTAGAAGCATTTAGAAACATTGTCCAACTCTCAAACCAAATTTATTTTTTGTTCTTGATGTCTTTTGATAATTTTCTTTGGAATTAATTTCATTTCAAGGCAATATTTTGTTCCAAACTTCAAAAATTCATTTCTTCCTAACCATTGAGAGTTGGACAATGATTCTTTTTGCATTGCATCTTGCATAACATGTATTTTATAGGATAAAATTGGCTTGAATTGATCTTGCATTTTCATTTTTGTTTTGCATTTTTTCTTGACAAGGTACCTTAAAACCCTAGCAATCTTAGAAAATTCATAACTTTCACTAGGATAAGAGTTGGGTCCCCTCCTTTGGGCAGTGAGTTTGTATAGGTTTAGGGTTCCTTTGACTGAATTTTCAAATTTTTATCATGTCATTTGCTTCTGGTTTTGGATTTTTGCTTTGTATGTTGCATATAACCCTAATTCATGCCTTCCTTTGCATCCATCTTCCATTTGCTTGCATACCATGACTTGCCATGACATTTTGTGCATCCATTTGATTCATAATACATCTTAATACATATTAGAATCATGTTTGATCATTGCATCTTTCATTTGCCATGTTATATGTCTTTTGCATTCCATAACTTTTCATGAACATCCATGGTTCTAAGCATGCTTCTCTTGCATCCATATGTTTGTATGATCATCCTCATGCCTTGCCTCATGTTTGCATTATCTCTTAGCATCATTAACATCATACTCATGCTTCTGGTTTTGGTTTGCATCATCACATTTCATCTCATTTGCATTACATTTCATTTCTTTTTGCTAACATTCCAGGTGGTAAGTTGTTTTGAGAAGTGGATTTGCCTTCACTTCTCACAATCTCTTTTCATCTCTTTCATACATCATTGCTGCATTTTATCTTGTGCTTTGGATTGAACTTGCTCATTCTTGTTCATCCTTCTTTCTTCAAGCAACTTGACTTCTTAAGTGAAGCAAGTTGTTTTGCTTCTCCTTTCTCCTTCTCCTTTCATCTGATTCCTCCTTGGTGGCCTTTGAAGATCTCTTTCTCTCTTAAGCCTCACAAACCCTAGGAATGACCAAGCATGATAATAATTAGGGTTTGATTAGTCCCCACTTAGTTTTACCTTTGTGTCATCTTTGAGTCTTCTCCTCTCATCTCATAATCAGGGACTAAACCCTAAAGGCTTTAAGGCTTTGTGATTAAGGTTATGCCTGTATACTTCTATTAGGATGGAGTGTATAACTTTAATCCTAAGTGTTAAACCCTTAATGTGTTTAAATCCTTTAATCAATTCACTTAATAATCATCAAGACATCAAGCTTGTAACTTGGGTCTTGCATTAGGGTTCTAATTCTTCCTTAATTGGTTAAGAAGGACTAACCCTAGTGTTAATGGACAAGTCCCCCTCAAGTTGTCTTACAAACCATAAAAATCACTTCTTCATCATATCATTAACTAAAATCCACTTAATAAAGGTTTTGTTTTGTCATGAGGTTAATCCCTAATAATGGATTAAGTTGAGGAGTCTTCCTCAGCTTAAACATTCTCATTTATTATCCTTCTATTAGGATGGTGTAATGAGTCTGTTTAATCCCTGATTATGGCTTAATCTCATTACCTAACACTAAACAAAAATAACAAAAACATCTAAATAAATCACAAGTAGGTTAATGATCTTAATCCTACACCAGGGTGATTAAGTTTGAGATGCTGACTTCACACTTAAGGTATTCTCATTACCCCTAATCAGAGGGAGGATGTGATGAGTTTACTAATCCATTGATTTAGGCTTAAGCTCATTTTCTTATGGCAAACTTTCAAAAGCAATAAAAGACTGAAAATACAAAAACAAACAATAATCGTCTCCTCCGGGATTCTTTTCTCATCTCATTCACTCATAAGCGAGAACCTGCTTCTTCCGTCTAATGCAAGACAGTTTGCACCTGAGCCAGACAGGTCATACACTTGAGCATAGACAAGTAAGCATATTCACAAGTCAATTCATCTTTCAGTCTCTTTGGGTCGAACTACGGTGTTTTGACTTCCTCATTGCACGAGAGGATACGTAGGCATAACTTAACGATTATCGAACAAAAGTCTATGTATATTCCCCCTCTTTCCAGCCTCATTCTTTTAGCCTCATGGTCTTGAGCACTTCATTCTTTCTTACACTGACACTTCTCTTATACACCTCACATTCCTTTTACACTGACACTTGCATTCTTTCCAGCTTTGATACACAAATTGCACTGACACTACCCCTTTAAAACACAAATCTTTTAAGCGTGGATCCCGTCGAGTACGGCGGATAATCTGGGTGCTAATACCTTCCCAGGTTGTAACCAACCCCCTTTCTTAGTTTCTCTGGTTCACAACCGTCTTATCCATATCTTTCTAGGTCTATGCAGCATTGCCTTTCCTCCGGGATAAAAATACCTAGCTGGCGACTCTTGTCTTTCTGAGTTCACCCCTGTGTGTTCTCATCCCTCTTTCGCCGACCGTTCGCGTCTGTACCCCATTTGACTACGTGTCATTTGCTGGGAGCGACACCTGCTACCAGACTTAAATGATGCATAAACGAAGTAAGTAAATTAAGGAGAATTTATCTGGAATATATTGTGAATAGATAAACACTCCAAGGCGCATCATTAGGGAGCTTAGTTATCTGACTTAAGTGAAACAGAATAACTAACACACCTTGTATCAAGGAGATAACAAACTAACTAACCCTAATTCTCCTTGATGACAGTGGGACTTATCAGGACTGGATAATTTACTGAAAGCCCAAAAACCAAGCATCTATTTAAGGAACAAGAACTCTCAGAATAGAGTACGAAATTAAGAAGACTGTAAAGGGTTTTTGTGTTTAATAGCAGGTTTTAATTATTTGTCACCTTATGAGCTTTTAAGCAAAAAGTGAATTGTGTCTTGATTGAAACTTTTAAGTAAGATCAAGCTGTTGTGTTTGAAGTGTGACTTCAATTTTATTAAACATTGTAAAATATCACTGTGTGATTGAGGGGGATTGAGTAGGGACTCATATCTAAGTTGTGTCTTCGGTAGAAATTGCCTTGGGTAGATATTAAGTAAAGGATTAAACTGGTTGGTTTAATTCCAGAATTAATATTACTTATATTGGATTTCCTTCTTGGCTTGGTAGCCCCCAGATGTAAGTGTGGAGATACACTGAACTGGGTTAACAATTTCCTGTGTTATTTAATTTACCTGCACTTTAAGTTTTTTTTAAGTCTTCAAGTGTTTAAACATCTGATTCGACATCACGTACCTGATCCCAGAATTTCAATTGGCATCAGAGCAGGCACCCTGCCTGTTTAACTGGGTGAGATCTAGGGACTGCAAATTTTGGGAACATGGACAAAGATGTAGGATCTGTGAATAAATCACCTATATTGGATGGATCCAACTATGACTACTGGAAGCCAAGAATGGTAGCATTCTTAAAATCTCTTGATAGCAGGGCTTGGAAAGCAGTCAACAAAGGATGGGAGCACCCTGTCCAAGACAATAAGGATGGGGCAAAAGTGTTGAAGCCTGAAGAAGAGTGGATCAAGGAGGAAGAAGATTCAACACTTGGAAACTCCAAAGCCTTAAATTCCTTATTCAATGGCATTGACAGGAACATATTTAGACTTGTGCATCACTGTGAGCTGGCCAAGGATGTTTGGGACACTCTCAAAACCACTCATGAAGGCACATCAAAGGTGAAGATGTCAAGACTTCAACTTCTCACCACCAAGTTTGAAAACTTGAGGATGAAGGAAGATGAGACCATTCATGAGTTTCACATGAACATCCTTGAAATTGCTAATACTTCTGGTGCTTTGGGAGAGAAGATGAGTGATGAAAAGTTGGTAAGAAAGATTCTCAGATCACTGCCAAAAAGATTTGACATGAAGGTTACTGCAATAGAAGAAGCTCAGGACATCTGCACAATGAAGGTTGAAGAACTCATTGGTTCCCTTCAAACCTTTGAGATGGGAATGAATGATACAATTGTGAAGAAAAACAAAAGCATAGCCCTGGTCTCAAACACTGATAAAGAAGAAGAAAGTCATGAAGCAGACTCTGAGGACAACTTATCAGAAACAATTGCTATGCTTGGAAGACAATTCAACAAAATTCTCAAAAGAATGGAAAACAAGTCCAGACCAAGTGGAAGAAACTCAACATCTTCTGAGAATAAAAGACCTTATGATTCTAATAGAAGGTCAAATTATGATGAGAAGACCAAATAGGGAAAAGGGATTCAATGTCATGGATGTGAAGGATATGGACACATCAGAAGTGAATGCCCAACATATCTAAAGAAGCAAAAGAAAGGTCTCTCTGTAACCTGGTCAGATGAAGACTCAAGATGTGAGTCAGAAGAAGAATCGGAAAAGCACATCACTGCTCTACCTGGAGTATGTGAAACTGAAGGGGGATCCAGTGATGAGGAGCTGACATTTGAAGAGCTTGAAGAATCTTACAGGATGATGTGTAAAAGGAGCACTGAAGTATGCATGGAGAATATACAGCAGAAAAAGCAGATTGAGGAATTAAAGGCTGAAAAGACAAGTAATCTAGAGATCATTGACACTTTGAAAAGTGAAGTAAGCCTACTCAACTCCAAAATGGAGCATATGTCCAAATCTGTCAGAATGTTGAACAGTAGCTCAAACACACTGGATGTCATTCTCAATAACAACAAGCACTCAGGGGATAGGATTGGACTGGGATTTAATAAAGCTCAAAAGTTTGAGGCTAGCACCAGCCAAACAACTCTAAATCCCATGAAGTCACACAAGATGTCCAAGCAGATGTCTCAACATCATGACAAGAACATGATGAAAAAGAAATATCAAAGATGGAGATGCCATCATTGTCGAAGGTTTGGTCACATCAAACCTTTTTGCTACAAGCTGCATGGACATCCAAATCAGAGGTCTCAGCAACCCCCTAAGCAGAAGACAGAGCTCACCAAGAAAGTGTTGCATGGAAATCCAAATCAGAGGTCTCAGCAACCCCCTAAGCAGAAAATAGAGGTCATCAAGAAAGTGTGGGTACCTAAAGCTAGTCTTCATGCTGATCAAAGCTACAAATACATGCCCAAGAACAAGTTCAACAGACAACCTTGGAACTCTAAAGATGGACACTACATAGGGAAGATGCATCAAAGGAAACCTCATAACAGGCACAAATGGTCCAAGAAGGTTGTTGCCTATATAGCTCATACATCTCTCAAAGTATCTGCTAAGGAAGACTGGTACTTTGACAGTGGCTGCTCAAGGCATATGACTGGACTTAAGAATCTGCTGGTAGACTTAAAGTCACACTCATCCAAATATGTAATCTTTGAAGATGGAGCAAAGGGAGAAATCAAGGGAGTTGGGACATTGGACTGCCCAGGTGTACCAAGTCTAGATGATGTGGTGCTGGTAAAAGGATTAACTGCTAACTTGATCAGCATAAGTCAATTATGTGACCAAGGTTACAGTGTAAACTTTACCAAAACTGAATGCATAGTGTCTGATAAAGAACAGAAGGTTGTCATGAAAGGAGCCAGATCAAAAGAAAACTGCTATATGTGGGAACCTCAAGATTTCAGCCTCACATCAACTTGTTCCTTAGCCAAAGAAGAAGAAGTGAAGTTGTGGCACCAAAGACTGGGTCATCTCCATCTCAGAGGAATAAAGAAGATCATATCTATGGAGGTTGTAAGAGGAATCCCAAGACTGAAGATTGATGAAGGTAAAGTGTGTGGTGAATGTCAAATAGGCAAGCAAACCAAGATGTCACACCCAAAGCTCCAACATCTGACAACTTCCAAAGTTTTGGAATTATTACATATGGATCTTATGGGACCAATGCAGGTTGAGAGTCTTGGTGGAAAAAGATATGCATATGTGGTTGTTGATGACTTCTCAAGATATACATGGATAAGTTTCATCAAAGAGAAGTCTGATGTGTTTGATGAATTCAAAGATCTGTGCTATAGAATTCAAAGAGAAAAGGCAAGCTGTGTGGTCAGAATAAGAAGTGATCATGGAAAAGAGTTTGAGAATAAAAAATTCTCAGACTTCTGCTCTTCAGAAGGGATCAATCATGAGTATTCTTCTCCTATCACCCCTCAACAGAATGGGATTGTTGAGAGGAAAAACAGAACTATTCAGGAGTCAGCAAGAGCCATGATTCATGCCAAGAAGTTACCCTTGTACTTTTGGGCTGAAGCTATGAACACAGCATGCTATATCCACAATAGAGTCACACTAAGAAAGGGAACTTTGTCCACCATCTATGAAGTCTGGAAGGGCAGAAAACCTACAGTCAAGTACTTTCATGTGTTTGGAAGTAAGTGTTACATTCTGGCTGATAGGGATCAAAGAAGGAAGATGGATCCTAAAAGTGATGAAGGGATTTTTCTTGGATACTCCATGAATAGCAGAGCTTATAGAGTATTTAACTCCAGAACCAAGGTTATAATGGAGTCAATAAATGTGATTATTGATGATGCCTCTGCAGATGTTGCTGATGATGTTGGAACATCTGCTGACAATCAAACTAAAGTTAAAATAGAAAGTGATAAACTTGATTTCACTTTAACTGAGGCAAGGTCAGAGCAATCCAACAAACCTCCCTCCATCAGAATCCAGAAAGATCATCCTAAAGATCTGATAATTGGTGATCCTAACAGTGGTGTCATCACTAGATCAAGAGAGATGATTTCAGGCTCCTGCTTTGTTTCAAAGATAGAACCTAAAAACATCAAGGATGCTCTGAATGATGAGTACTGGATCTCTGCTATGCAAGAAGAATTAGGCCAGTTTACTAGGAATGAAGTATGGGATCTTGTTCCTAGGCCTGATAACATAAATGTGATTGGCACTAAGTGGGTGTACAAGAACAAGTCAAATGAGCAGGGAGTTATTACAAAAAACAAGGCTAGACTTGTAGCTCAAGGATACACACAAATTGAGGGAGTAGACTTTGATGAAACCTTTTCACCAGTAGCAAGGCTTGAATCAATCAGACTACTTCTAGGAATTGCTTGTATCCTAAAGTTCAAGCTATTTCAAATGAATGTTAAAAGTGCCTTTCTAAATGGGTACCTTAATGAGGAGGTATATGTGGAGCAGCCTAAGGGATTTGTTGATCCAAATTGTCCAAATCATGTTTATAAGCTAAGGAAGGCTATGTATGGTCTAAAGCAAGCCCCAAGAGCATGGTATGAAAGACTGACCACTTTTCTCATTAAACATGGGTACAGGAAAGGTGGAATAGACAAAACCTTGTTTGTGAAGGATGAAGAAGGAAAGTTCATGATAGCTCAGATATATGTAGATGACATAGTGTTTGGTGGGATGTCAGACAGGATGGTTAAACATTTTGTTAATCAAATGGAATCTGAGTTTGAGATGAGCTTAGTAGGAGAACTAACCTACTTTCTTGGACTACAAATCAAGCAGATGGAAGACTCCATGTTCATATCCCAAAGCAAGTATGCAAAGAACACAATCAAGAAGTTTGGGATGGACAATGCAAGTCACAAGAGAACACCTGCCCCCACTCATTTAAAGATGACAAAGGATGACAAGGGTGAGAATGTGGACCAAAGCCTATACAGAAGCATGATTGGAAGCCTACTATATCTGACAGCTAGCAGACCAGATATAGCCTTTGCAGTAGGTGTGTGCGCAAGGTATCAAGCTAAGCCTAAAGTAAGTCATCTAAACCAGGTTAAGAGGATTTTGAAATATGTCAATGGTACTTGTGACTATGACATAATGTATTCTCATGGTTGTGAACCAATCCTCACTGGATTTTGTGATGCTGACTGGGCTGGAAGTGCTGATGATAGAAAGAGTACATCAGGAGGATGCTTCTTTCTAGGAAATAATTTGATTTCTTGGTTCAGTAGGAAACAAAATTGTGTATCCTTATCCACTGCTGAAGCTGAATATATTGCAGCTGGTAGCAGTTTTTCACAGTTGGTTTGGATGAAGAAAATGCTCACAGAATACAATGTCCCACAAGATGTCATGACATTGTACTGTGACAATTTAAGTGCTATCAACATCTCAAAAAATCCTATCCAACACAGCAGGACTAAGCACATTGATATCAGGCATCATTTCATCAGAGATCTTGTGGAAGAGAAGGTGATCACATTAGAACATGTAGCCACAGATCTGCAATTGGCTGACATATTTACTAAAGCTTTGGATGCTACCCAATTTGAAAACCTAAGGGGTAAATTGGGAATCTGCTTATGTGAAATATAGCAGTTATGGAGAAGTGCCAGCATGTCTCATGACATCGTGTGGCATGATCACTAGATGGCAACATCAGTCTGGTCAATAACTCTGTGTATTCCACTCTTAAAAATTCCAATAGCAACTGTTTCTATAAATGCCCAAACGTGCTCTCAGCTCTTCACCTCCTCACTATCTCCACTAAACGACTTGCATGCTAAAGCTGATTTTCTAAGCTCATCAAAATCAATCAAACCTAACTCCTCTTCCACTACATTCGAAAAATGTCTCAACATCAAAACCCTAAATTCATTGATGAGGGTCTCAACCAAGAAGATGTAGTGCATGCAACTCCAATCTCTATAGTACCAACGGATACTACTCCCATAGACGAAATCAGAGGAAGTGTCCATATTGCTCAAAAACCTAGAACTCCAAATGTAAGAAGAGCAAAGGAACTTGTGTTCAGCAAAAGCAAGGGGACTCCTTCATCTACAAGCACCACCCCCAAAGCTTCTGACTATGTGGATGCATCCATCAAGCATCTTGTGAACATGATTCTTTCTGAGCAAAGAGTGGTGCGTGGGGTATCTGTTCCCCTGAACAGCATGCCTGCTCCACAAGAAGAACCAAGCAACCAGGCTGAAGAGGACATTCCTTCTCAACAGGATGTCCCAACAAATGTTGAAGCATCTGAGGACCAGAACAAGGCCTCAACTGATAATGATGAAGCCACTGATGATCAAGCTCATGTTGATCAATCTGTTGAAAAAGAGTCCTCCCAACCTCCTCCTGTTGAAACCCTAGATGATGACTCTGAGACAGAGATCATTGCATCTATTAACCCTAGCATAGCCAAGAGGCTTAGGGCTAGGAAGGAGAAGAAGCCTACTGCACATGCAACACCTGAAAAGAAACAATCAACTCCAAAGACAGACAAGGTCAAAGTTGCATTTGGACCTACTAAGCAATGGAGCAAGGTAAGCACCCAGAAGAGGAAAGCTGCAACTCCACCTGACTCAGATGTTGAGGAGGATGTCCTAACATCCTAACCAAGGAAGAAACCAGCACCTCCCAGGTTTGCATCTGCTGTTCCTGAAGCTCCTCTTGACAATGTGTCCTTCCATCATGTCTCTAGTGTGAGCAAATGGAAGTATGTCTACCAAAGAAGAGTGGCTCTGGAAAGAGAACTAGGCAGCAATGCATTGGAGTGCACTGAGGTAATAGACTTAATATCCACTGCTGGTTTATTCAAGACTGTTTCAAATTTTTCTCCATGTTATGAGCTGCTGGTTAAGGAGTTCATTGTCAATCTTCAAAAGGGGTGTGCTGATGGAAAGTCAGAAGATTTTAGGAAGGTTTATGTGAGGGGGAGATGTGTTGATTTCTCTCCTAGGGTTATAAATCACTACCTGGGGAGAGAATCTGATGGACCAAATGAACTGGGAAAAACTGACAACCAAGTCTGCAAGATCATCACAGCCAACCAGGTCAAAACTTGGCCATTCAAAGGCAAACTTTCTGTCAGCTTGCTAACAAGAAAGTATGCTATGCTGCATAGAATTGGTAATGTCAACTGGGTTCCCACCAATCATACTTCTTCTATAGCTACTAGACTGGGAAGATTCATCTGTGTTGTAGGCACCCAAACAAATTTGGACTATGGGGCCTACATCTTTGATCAAACCCTAAAGCATGCAGGAACATCAGCAACCAAGCTTCCCATAGCTTTTCCCTCTCTGCTCTGTGGTATAATCCTCAACCAATATCCAGGCATCCATACTGATAAGGATTCTGTCTGCAAGAGGGAGAGTCCACTGGTCTTGCACTACAAACTGTTCTTGAGCCATCATGCTGCAGATGTTGAAGCTCCCAGTGGGACATCTGTTGGACCATCAAATGTCAAGACTCCTATATCCAAAGCAGCCTTGAGTGCAGAACTCAAGACCACTTGCAAAGAGCTGGATGCTAGGAAGAAAAAGCTTGAGGAAATAATTCAAAGGCTGGAGTTGGAAGAGGGTGCTCATAATGTTGATGAATCAGATGATGAGACTGAGGAAGAAGATGATACTGAGTATGATGAGTCTGAGTGAAGCTGGGTGTGATGGAAACTGAATTGTATTTATTTTGCTTTGTAATGTTTTGTTTTTCTCTTCTTATGTAATATTTGGCTCCAATTTCTGTCTAACAAGGGGGAGTAAAAGATCTGAACAACTGTCTGCTGCTGTTTGTTGTTTGCCAAATTAATGAACAATGCTGAAGTTAAATTCTGTCTTCTGAACTAAGTTTTTTTCTGAATGCTCATTGGTATATCAAATTCTGTTGAACAAGTCATAGCAGTACATATAGGTTTGAGGGGGAGCAAAGTATTATCTCTCATATGATTCAACAGAAAAGAACTCTGCTGCACTCTGATAAAAGAACTCTGCTGCTAAAACCAGAAGATTATGTTAGCCAAAAACTAGCCAAAGGGGGAGTTTGTAGATGTTAAGAATTGGCAGAATTTTTGACAAACAAGAAGTGTTGAACTTAGTTCAGGATGTCACACCAGATGTTGTGACATTGTCAAACAGAGTAAAAGTTAATGAATTAAGTCAAGACATCAGGATGTCACACCAGATGTTGTGACATCGTAAACCTGCTACCAGACTTAAATGATGCATAACAGAAGTAAGTAAATTCAGGAGAATTTATCTGGAATATATTGTGAATAGATAAACACTCCAAGGCGCATCATTAGGGAGCTTAGTTATCTGACTTAAGTGAAACAGAATAACTAACACACCTTGTATCAAGGAGATAACAAACTAACTAACCCTAATTCTCCTTGATTACAAGGGGACTTATCAGGACTGGATAATTTACAGAAAGCCCAAAAACCAAGCATCTATTTAAGGAACAAGAACTCTCAGAATAGAGTACGAAATTAAGAAGACTGTAGAGGGTGTTTGTGTTTAATAGCAGGTTTTAATTGTTTGTCACTTTATGAGCTTTTAAGCAAAAAGTGAATCGTGTCTTGATTGAAACTTTTAAGTAAGATCAAGCTGTTGTGTTTGAAGTGTGACTTCAATTTTATTAAACATTGTAAAATATCACTGTGTGATTGAGGGGGAATGAGTAGGGACTCATATCTAAGTTGTGTCTTAGGTAGAAATTGCCTTGGGTAGATATTAAGTGAAGGATTAAACTGGTTGGTTTAATTCCAGAATTAATATTACTTATATTGGATTTCCTTCCTGGCTTGGTAGCCCCCAGATGTAAGTGTGGAGATACACTGAACCGGGTTAACAATTTCCTATGTTATTTAATTTACCTGCACTTTAAGTTTTGTTTAAGTCTTCAAGTGTTTAAACATCTGATTCGACATCACGTACCTGATCCCAGAATTTCATTTTTGAAATAAATAAATAAAACAAATAATAAAAACAATAAAAAAAAGAAGAAATAAAAACAAGTGAAAACCATAAGAAGAAAACAAATAGATAGGCCAGGTTCAGTCAGACGGGGGGGTGATTAGAAAATCTTTTTAAGCCCACAAGAGTAAAGCCCACACAGGTCCAATGGTTTATAGCATGGATTTCTAGTCAACAGTTTGACTACAGGATAAATCTGGTGCGCTGGATTTGATTGAGTCGACTTATTGACTCTAATCATATGGTCAAAATGAGTAGAAAATGGTAAGGCTGAAAGACGGGAGACACATAGGATCAAGATCTGAAACGATGACATGTGTGTTGGTGAAGACACGTGTCACCACCATCGCTAGACACACGGTAACACTTAGAGGATTAATAAAAAGTAAAAATAAATGCAACTCACTCCTTCCATCGCATTCTCTCTCTCTCTCTCTCTCTCTCTCTCTCTCTTTCTCTCTTTCTCTCTCTCTCTCTCTGAGTTTACCGTTTCTCTTCTCTCTCAGTTTATTCCCCCTCACTCTTCCTACACTGCTCGATCCCGATGTCAAGTTCTCTCGCCTTCAAGCTACTCTTCTCACAATCCGAATTTGCGGAGGCCTCTGTTTTCCCCGGTGAGTCTAACCCCAAAAGAAACATAAACACCAACCCAAACTCAATCCCCACCCTCTTTCCGAAACTGAAACTTGCTTTCCCTAAATCTACTCGAAAAAAGAACAAACGACGTTGTTCCCAAATTGAAACCCTAAGACCTAAAAACTAAAACAACAACGATTTGAGGAAGGATGAACATAGGCAAATGTGGTCACGTAAATGAGCAAAAGAGTTTAAAGTAAAGAGAAATGGACCTCAAAGGATACTTTGAATACCTTCTTCGAATGAAACCTTCAAGTGTGAAATCCAGGTAATCTTCGATCCCTCTTTTCCTTTATGTACGACCCCTAACCTTCTTTCACTTCTTCATCTATGCTTTGTATTCCTTGCGTGAATCCTTGTTATATTGCGAATATATCTACTTATGATTCTTACTGAGTTATTTTGATATAGGGCTTCTTCTAAGTTTTTTTTGTGATTTTTTTTATGCGAGGGTAGTTGATATTTGCAAATGGAGGGAGGAGTCGAAAGGTTGTTGTTGTTGAGGGTGGTAAGTCAGGTTTGCGCATTGGTTGTAGCTGTGTCGAAAGAAGGAATTGAAAGTTTGGTGGGGCTTATGGATTGAGGTTTGTGTTCATACTTGTTTGTGATGATTTTTGGTTCCTGAGTTTTTTGATGATATTTGTGTTAGTATGTGGCTAGGGCTTTCTTTGATGTTCTTGATTTGGACTTTTTTTTTGTGGCTGAGTTTTTCTGGTTGTGTGTATGAAGCTTTTTTTGATGAGCATGATGAATATAAACTGAACTGAAAAGTGTGTTTATGATTTTAAACTTTAAAACTAAATGCCAAGGGTGAGAAAAACAATGTTGTAACATGAAGTATAGAACACTTGGATTGAACAAAGATATTTCCCTTTGATATTTGTGATTGAACATGATTGTTGCGGGTGGTAGCGGAATAATTTCTCTTGCGCAATGTACTTCTTTCAAATATGTGTTTTCCTTGATAGATCAATGTATGGGCATTATGCCTAGAGTCCGACTTGAAGTTTAAAATATTGTTAAAGTTGGATTATATTACTGCCTTGTTATAGTGATCTAAAACCATGATTTTATTATGATTTCATGTACACTTGGTGCAAAAATGCGTTTGGAGGTGTGATGGTCCATTGCAAGGGTTGTATCTTGATGAAGCTTAAGACTTGCGGCTAGGGCGACGACATGAAAGGCTTGGTGAGAAAAGAAAGAAGTGTTGTTTTTGCGGACGAAGTTCAAAGAAGCAAGGACTCGTACTCGCAACTACCTTAGAAATAGCATGAATATAGTTTATGCGATACACATTAAACTTGGGCTATTATGAACTTTAGTTTGTAATGACACGGATGAAAGGATTTGATTTGTAAATTATGATGAACATTCAATATACAACCTATTTTTCCATGTAACCGAAAGAATTTGAAGCTTAATCCGTTGAACTCTTCTTCTCATGAGATTTGCAACATTATACCAAATGAATGAGCTTTGAAATATCCTTGAATCTAAACTTGAAAACTTTAGACTTATTAGCAAAAGCAGTAACCAGTTTGGACTTAATCCTCACACCAAAAGTGAGTCCAATTTGAAATCAACTCTAGGTTACTCTTTCACATTTCTTTCATCAAATGGATTAAACTTTACTCAATTTAAACATCCATCCAAATGAAAAAGTCTAAAGGCCATTAATTAAAGACAAAGCCTTAAACCACCACCTTAACTAAACCTTGTAACCTTTAGAACTCACATTTTTTTGCATCTTTGATTCTTTGTGACTTGGAAATAAGAGACAATACAAATGGAGAATGGAAATTATAACCTGAAAATGCCTTAGAAAATATTCTTGGGATTAATCTTGAAAATAGGATTTGAAATTGAATTGAAATAAAAAAAATGAAAATGGAAGTAGAAACTTAAAAGTGAACTAAAAGAAGAATTAAGAATTAAAATTAAATTTAGAAATTAAAAAACTTAAAAAGGAAAAGAAGATAAAATTAAATAACAATAATAAAAACCGAAGAAACGAACAACTGAATCCCAAAAAGGGGGAACCCTGGTTATACAAACTAAATGGGACAAAACTTCTGGAATCTGGTGCAAACCAAAATGCATTAAAATGCACCAGACATGCAAATGATGAAATGAATGCATAATGAGAAAAGTTAGGGGTAAAATTTGGGGTGTGACAGTTGCCCCTATTTAAATAACTTCACCAGATAGAATTAGTGATGTTAATCCTCATAAAATCGGAGTGAAAGATATTTAAATACATAAATAACCGAAAATTTTCCCCCTAAATGCAATGACATGCTATGGACTTATGAGGGACTCTTTTGTTTTGCTGGGGATATGACATGCGAGATGCAATGAACCCTAGCATGTTGATTTTTTTTTATGAATATGTTGAATATGGTATGCGGGAAATGATGAAGATAAATGCAAATGACTGGTAACGGTGATCTTCAGAAACGAAATTGAGGGTGAAGACCCACTGGGGATAACATATGTTGGGGATGACAAGACGAAAACATGAGATATTCAAAGTGATAGACCAGCTGGTTCAAGTGTAACTGCTGGCACTAAGAATAACAAAAGACGGGGAAAGAGACAAGAGTCCAGAACATAAAATTAACGAATAGACTGACACCCTAGGATAGCGAGAAAACGTTTGAAGGATAAAACGCAATGGCTTTAAGCGCCAAACTAACACTAAGAACGAGAACAAAATATCTGAAGTGACGAGTTAGAAAGTTCAATAGATGATTGTTGGGGATTCCAATACAGCAATTCGACGATTGAGAAAGGTAGTTGAAATGACATTGACTCGGCGATTGGGAAAACAAACTCAACACGACGATTGAGGAAAATAAATAACAGGCATCGACACGGCGGTCAGGAAATAAAATAACAGTCATCGACGCGGTGGTCGGGAAAATAAACTCAACATGGCAATTGAGGAAAATAAATAACAGGCATTGACACGACAGTCAGGAAATAAATAACACACATCGACACGGTGGTCGGGAAATAAAATAACAGGCATCGACACGGCGGTCGAGAAAATAAATTCAACACGGCGATTGAGGAAAATAAATAAACAGGCATCGACACGGCGGTCAGAAAACAAAATAACAAACATTGACACGGCGGTCAGGAAATAAAATAACAGTCATCGACGTGGCGTTCGGGAAAATAAACTCAACACGGCGATTGAGGAAAATAAACAACAGATATTGACACGGCGGTCAGGAAATAAATAACATACATTGACACGGCGGTCGAGAAATAAAATAATAGACGTCGACACGGCGGTCAGAAAATAAAAATAACAGACATCGACACGGCGGTCGGTTAAATGAAATAAAAGACGTCTACACGGCGGTCGGAAAATAAAAATAACAGACGTCGACACGGCGGTCGGGAAGTAAGTTAAAAGATAAATAATCCCTAGTGATAAATCAATAGGTTCAAGTGTAACTGTTGATACCGAGGATAAAGAAAACAAACACAGTGTTTGGGCAGTGGTTATGTGCGACCAACTGATACTGGGAGTAGAATGCGAAGCATTTAAAGATAAATCAAACGGCTCTAGGCGACCAGCTGACAAATAAGAATAGATGTTGGAGTTTTCAACGAGATAAATGACCAACCTCTGGAAATTCCTTACATGAAGAGTTCAAAGAAGAATTTTAGGAACCATCAGAAAAACACAGATGTGTGTTGAATTAAACCGCCTCAAATCTTAAGAAAACAGCTTAAAGGATTTATGCCAATGATAATTGGGCTTTAAAGAAATATTGGTGGTACTAAGGTACATATCAATGAGGGCCTCTACGGGGAATATCAGTGTTGCTGTGAAAAGACTTTGGCTAACCACACTTCAGGGTACCAACGACAATGGATTCAAAATGAAAACCGACAGTAATCTGGACCTGGAATCAAACATACAACAACTGGGGAGAGACAGATGATTATGCTAAATGCGTATGATTGATCATGATGCGAATGATCATGATATGCGAATGCTGACTCTGGAAAGATAGAGAGTTTTGGCAAAGCAGGGGAGAGTAGGATCTCAATGCCAATACTTAAACGAGCAATAAAAAGATGTTGGGGAGATGTCTTCGATCTTGGAAACCAATACTTGGTCCAAGGATCCATCCAAGAGTGCTACCAACTTTTAATCCTTTTTGGGGAGTTCTGTAATAATGGCATGAGAGTGTCGCTGCAAACCCATGGTTTTTTTAGAAGACAGAATATTTTTCAGTATTTCCAAAATCAAAGAAATTTCAAAGTTTTTCATGTGTTTCCAAAAACAATTTTCTAAAATATTTGTCATTTTCATAGTAAAATGGTAGTTCAGTAAAGACATTTTGCATAACAAAAGAAAAAAAGGAACTGTAAGGCAAAGTTTGAAAGCAAAAGTTGTATTTCATTTAAGAATGGTAGTTTGCCAATAGCAAAACTCCATGGAAAAATTACAATTTGAAAATGGCAATGGGGAAAGGTCTACATTGAATCCAACGACCACTATAATCCCTAATAACTAAGACCGCTCAACACTTTGCTTGTGACAAGAGAAACTGGATTGTTCTTCAAGTAAATGATCTTCGATAATGGTAAACACCATCTGGTACAGTCAAATGCCTTTGTCCCTAATTTTTCCTGGACCGCCCTTTCGGGTTTTCAATCCACCGGGACGCTCTTTTTTGCCTAAGCCGCCCTTTCGGGTTTTCAACTTAGCGAGCTCTATTTTTTTGTTTTTATCCCTAACTTTTGCCTGGATCTCCTTCATAGGTTATGATCCACCGGGATACCCATTTTTGCATAGGTCGCCATTTCTGGTTTTCGACCTATCGGGCTTTATTTAGGCATAATATTTTTTGACTGCATCAGAATTCACCAGGTGTTTCAGTTTTTCACCATCCATAGTTGTGAGGATTAAGGAACCTCCGGAGAATGCCACCTTCACAACATATGGGTCCTCATAGTTAGGACTCCACTTTCCATGCATGTCCTTGTGGACTGGCAAGATTTTATTGAGTACAAGGTCTCCTTCTTTGAACTCTCGGAGATGGACTTTCTTGTCAAACGCTCTCTTGATGCGCTTTTGGTACAATTGGCCATGACACATGGTGATCATTCTATTTTCATCAATGAGGTTCAGTTGGTCATATCTGTTCTGGACCCACTCAGCTTCCTCCAGTTTAGTTTCCATCAAGATCCTCAAAGATGGTATCTCTATTTCGATAGGGAGAACTGCATCCATCCCATACACCAGAGAAAAGGGGTTGCCCCTGTCGAAGTGCGAACTGATGTTCTATATCCATGCAAAGCATATGGTAGCATCTCGTGCCAGTCTTTATAAGTCTTCACCATCTTCTGCAAAATCTTCTTGATGTTCTTGTTTGCAGCTTCAACACCTCCATTCATCTTCAGACGGTAAGGAGAAGAGTTATGATGTTCAATCTTGAATGTCTCACACAATTCTTTCATTGTTTTGTTGTTCAAATTGGTCCCATTATCTGTGATGATTCGTCTTGGGATCCCATAACGACAGATAATTTGGTTCTTGATGAAGCGGGCAACCACTTGCTTGGTCACATTGGCGTAAGAAGCTGCTTCTACCCACTTGGTAAAGTAATCGATCGCAACTAAAATAAATCGGTGACCATTGGAAGCTTTAGGCTTAATTGCCCCTATCATATCAATTCCCCACATTGAGAAAGGCCAAGGTGATGACAAAACATTCAAAAGGGTCGGAGGTACGTGCACCTTGTCGAAATAAATCTGGCATTTATGACACTTCCTGGCATATTTGAAACAGTATGATTCCATGGTCAACCAGAAGTATCCAGCTCTCAAAATCTTTCTGGACATGGCATGTCCATTAGCATGTGTCCCAAATGATCCTTCATGGATTTCCTTGATCAATAAGTCTGCTTCGCGCTTGTCCACACATCTGAGCAGAACCATATCGTGATTTCTCTTGTAAAGCACATTGTTTCTAAGGAAAAACTTGGATTCCAATCTTCTCAAAGTCTTCTTGTCTAGAGTTGTTGCATCCGCTGGATACTCCTGACTTTGCAAGTAGTTCTTGATGTCATAAAACCATGGTTTCTCATCATTTTCTTCTTCGACCAACAAACAATAGGCTGGTGTAGTTTTTCGCTCGATTGTAATGAGCGGAGCTTCATTAAGAAATTTGACTTGAAACATAGAGGCCAACATAGCCAAGGCATCTGCTATTTGATTCTCTGCCCTTGGAACATGATGGAAAGTGACTTCATCAAAGTATTTAATTAATTCCACAATGTAGGCACGATAAGGGATCAACTTCTCATCACGGGTCTCCCATTCACCTTTGACTTGGTAGATTACCAAAGCTGAGTCTCCATATACTTCAAGGATCTTGATTCTGGTATCAATTGTAGCTTCGATACCCAAAACACATGCTTCATACTCTGCGATGTTGTTTGTACATTCAAAACATAATCTGGCTATGAAAGGAGTATATCCACCATCAGGATTCATCAAAACAGCTCCCACACCATGCCCCATGTAATTAGAGGAACCATCAAACATCAACTTCCAACGAGATCCTGGATCTGGACCTTCATCTGGATTTGTAACTTCACAGTCCTTTACCAACATAATGTCCTCGTCTGGGAAATCAAATTTCAAAGGTTCATAGTCTTCAACAGGTTGATCAGTAAGGTAATCAGACAAAACACTGCCCTTGATAAACTTCTGGGTTACATATTGGATGTCGTATTCAGATAACAACATGTGCCAACGGGCAAGTCTTCCCGTCAAGGAAAGTTTCTCAAAAATGTACTTTATTGGATCCATTTTCGACATCAACAAGGTAGTGTGACAAATCATATAGTGCCCGAGACGTCTGGCCGCCCATGCCAAAGCACAACAAGTCTTCTCTAAAAGTGAATATTTGCTTTCACAATCTGTAAACTTCTTGCTTAAATAATAAATGACATGTTCCTTATGGCCGATTTCGTCTTGTTGGCCTAATACGCAACCCATAGATCCCTCAAGTACAGTCAGATACATGAAGAGACACTTCCCTGGAGTAGGTGGGATTAAGATAGGAGGTTACTGTAGGTAAACCTTAATCTTTTCAAAAAGCCTGTTGACAATCAGAATTCCATGTAATTGCTTTATTCTTTCGGAGTAACTTGAATAAAGGCTCACATGTAGCACTCATGTTAGAGATGAATCTGGAGATGTAGTTTAATATTCCAAGGAAGCCTCTGACTTTCTTTTCTGTTTTCGGAGCTGGAATCTCTTGAATTTCTCTGACCTTGTCCGGATCTACTTCAATTCCTTGTTGACTAACAATAAATCCAAGTAACTTTCCTGATCGGACACCAAAGGTACACTTAGCTGGATTCAGACGCTGTTGGAACTTTCTGAGGCACTCAAATAACTTCAGGAGATGAGTCAAATGATCCTCCTCACTCTGTGATTTGGAAATCATATCATCCACATAAACCTCTATCTCTTTATGCATCATATCATGAAAAAGGGTGACCATTGCCCTTTGATAAGTGGCTCCTGCATTTCTGAGACCAAATGGCATAACCTTGTAACAATAAGTGCCCCATGGTTTGATGAAAGTAGTCTTTTCCATATCGTCAGGATCCATCTTGATCTGATTATATCTTGAAAATCCGTCCATGAAAGAGAAAACAACAAACTTAGCAGTGTTGTCAACCAAAGTATCAATGTGCGGAAGAGGGAAATCGTCCTTTGGACTGGCTTTGTTCAAATCCCTATAGTCCACGCACATTCTAACTTTGCCATCCTTCTTGAGGACTGGCACAATGTTAGCTACCCACTCAGGGTACTTCGCAACTGCGAGGAATCCAGCATCAAACTGTCTTTTGACCTCCTCTCGAATCTTCAGAGCCATGTCCGGTCTTGTTCTTCGGAGCTTTTGCTTAACTGGAGGACAATCTGGTCGATGAGGCAACTTATGAACAACTATGTCTGTGTCTAAGCCAGGCATATCCTGATACGACCACGCAAACACATCCATATACTCCTTGAGAAGCTTGACCAATCTTTCTCTGACATCTGCCCTAAGTGTTGTGCCAATCTCGACTTCCTTCTTGTCTTCATCGGTGCCAAGATTGATGGTCTCTACTTGCTCCTTATGTGGCTGAAGATCCGTGTGCTCATACTCAACTAATCTTGCCAGTTCTTCGGGAATGTCACAATCTTCCTCACTTTCATCTTCTGCTTGGTAGATGGGAGAATCAAAGTTAGGAGAGAATATAGAGTCATTGGATTCAACAGGGTTTTCACTTTTTCTGCATATGGGAATGATTTGTTTTTATTAAAAGTAAAAATAGAGGGATGCAAGAAAAACTTTTTATTGGTTTTGAAAGATTGCCATTTTCTTTTAAAAGTGAAAAGAGAAAAAGCAGTAAATAAAACAAGACAGGAATTTAACAAAATGCCTTCATTGATTAAATAACTTGAAAATGAGAAGGGGCTCTACAAAATGTTCCCATAGCCTTGGGCGAAGCTAGGGAACTTTGAAAACATTAAAAAAAACTATAAATTACTTTGACAGTGGAAAAAAATTTGGGATCTCAATTGCCTCCCAATTGCCCAAAGCTGCTTCACACTGATAAACCAAATGATCCACATCTTCATCTTCAGCATCCCCATTAACTGCATTGATTTGATAGCCGGCATTGGAAAACACCTCTTGAATGGTCTTTGGACGTCATTTGACGGAGGTTGACGCTCTTTCCTTCACATGAGTTGGTTTGTAACCCAACCCGTAGCGATCTAGCTTCTGTTCGACTTCAATGACATCACCCCAACCTTCATAGCTTCCTTCTTCGATAGTGGAAATGGTACTTTTCAGTGACGCAAAAGATGGAATACCCTTCCCCTTTAGCTCCTCTACTTCCATAAGGACAACATTGGCTATCTCTAGGGCTTGGAAAGCAATTTCCAAAGCATCTTCATCAGCCTCAATATAGCTAAAGGAAGAAAGGTTGCTGACCATGAGATCTTCTTCACCAGACACATTTATCAGCTTATTATCGACCACAAACTTCATCTTCTGGTGTAAGGTAGAAGTGACTGCCCCAGCGGCATGGATCCAAGGTCTTCCCAGCAAACAACTGTAATTAGGGTTAATGTCCATAACCTGGAAAGTGATCTTGAACACCTGTGGTCCAATCAAGATTGGCAGGTCTACTTCTCCAATAACAGTCATCCTTGACCCATCAAAAGTTTTCACAATCAGTGCACTGGGCCTCATCTCTGCCCCTTGATAAGATAACTTAGCAAGTGTTATTTTCGGCAAAACATTTAATGAAGATCCTGTATCCACAAGAACTCTTGCTAGAGTATCCTCTTGACATTTTACAGATATATGAAGAGCACAGTTATGGTCCAAGCCATCCTTGGGAAGATCCTCCATACTGAAGCTGAGATTACTACATGCGGTAATATTGGCAATGACACCATCAAACGGATTCACAGTTATGTCGTGCGTAACATGAGCTTGGGCTAGTAATTTCTAGAGAGCCCCTCGGTGGGCCGACAAATGCATAAGAAGTGATAAGATAGATATTTTGGAAGGAGTTTTATGTAGCTGATCAATAACCTTGTAATCACTCTTCTTAATGATTTTGAGAAATTTCGCATCCTCTTCTTCCAAGACCGTTCCTTTATCCTTGTTGGCAACAACAGGAATTATTTCTTTAGGTGGAACTGGTGGAACCGTATTGACCTGCTGAGTGTAAACACGACCACTACGAGTTAATCGACTTGCACCTGCTATGTTAGCACTCGCCACTTTTAAACTTCCCTTCTGACCAGCTTGTTCAAACTTCTGATGAATTCCCCCTGTATCATACTTCCACGGAATTGCTTTGGTATCTTCATAAAGGAAAGAGTTACTCCTTTGCTCGATCCTCGATTCTGGAAAATTGAAAATGGGCACCACATGTTCTGGCATATTGAAGATGGGTTGAACTCTTGGGGATTCAAGCATGTTAAACACTGGTGCCATGGTAGAACCAGATTCAGGCAAGTTAAAAACAGGCTCAATCATTGCCACTTCATTCCTCTTCACACGACCGCTCACTTGTAAAACACCCAGATTAATCAAACTTTGAACATCTCCCAAGACCAGTTCACATCCCTTTGGATTATTAGCATAAGCCTCACAAATCTTATGACAATTTTTCAGCATACCCAACTCTACTAACTTCGCATGGAAGTCTCTAAGCGGGTTTTTGATCTTTGTGGCATTGAAAATCAAATCTTCGTCAGACTCGTCAACAATGGCATTTATGGGCCCATGTTTGGGTAGAGGATTATTTTTGACATTCGGACCAGTATTTCCAAATGAAAAAATGTTTGTATCCATTAAATCCTTCACAACATACCTCAAAGCAATACAATTTTCCAAATCGTGCCCTGGAGCACCTTCATGGAATAAACAGTGTGCACTTGAGTTGTAACTTGGTGGAAGCGGATCTGGTGGAGGACCCAAAGGCCTTGGAGTTACCAAGCCTTTCTTCAGTAGTGAGGGATATAATTCAGTGTAGGTCATAGGGATCCGAGGATGGGGAGGCCTTCCTCCTGGTCTTCTTTTCTGAAATTTGGAATTCGAATGAGGAGCTGGAGTCCTCTGCTGGTAGGCTGAAGCATTGGGCGCTTGTTGATAGCCTGGATTGTTGAGCACTGGTTGATAAGCTGGAATCACTGGAGTCGCTTGCTGATACATCGGTACTGCTTGAGTTGGCCGATACATTGGAACTTGTTGATTATATGACGGTTGAACAGCCGCTACATAAGGATTTTGAACATACTGTGGTGGATAGGCATACTGGTGTTGAGCCACAGGTGGAGGCCTCTGCCAAAGCTGATTTCTCCTTTGACTCTTCATCACTGCATTTGTTTCGCCTTCCTTCGTTTTGTGGAAATTGCTGGTAAACGTCTTAACATTGTTTCCACTACTATTGCTGGAACTGCTGGATGCACCACTCATATTTCCATTCTTCAGACCAAGTTCAACCTTGATTCCCACAGCCACAAGATCAGAGAAGCTAGCAGTTATACTTCCCACCATTCTCTCAAAGAATTATGGTCGCATCGTGTCAACAAACCAATCAGCTAACTCTTTTTCAGTCAATGGGGGATCTACCTGGGAAGCGGTCCCTCTCCACCTTTGAGCATATTCTTTAAAAGATTCAGAATCTTTCTGGGACATACTCAATAGTTGCCTCCTATCGGGAGAAAGGTCCATATTGTACTTGTATTGTTGAATGAAATCATCCATTAGGTCTTGGAAACAACGGATCTTTGACTGGTCTAGTGTTAGATACCACTTGGAGGAAATTCCCTTTAGACTATCCTGGAAGCAATGGATCATTAATTTGTCATTGTCCACCTGCGCTGCCATTTTTCGATAGTACATTAAGAGATGGCTCTTAGGACACATTGTGCCCTCATACATATCAAAAGTGGGTGTCTTGAATTTGAGAAGCAAAGCCTTGGGGAGGAGGGAAGAAACCCTGAGCAGCCAATCCTTGGGAAGGAAGAATAAAACGTTGAGAAGCAAAACCCTGAGGAGGAGGTACAAATCCGTGAGGAAGCCCAAAAGGAGGCCAGGTTGCAGGGGTAGTGACTAATGGTGTAGGGTCGGTCGTTGCAGTGACAATCTCAGACACCACAGTCTGTTGGGTATCTAATTTTGCTCGAATGACTTGCAACATTTCCATCATCTGACCCATGTTTCCCTGAAGATCAGAAAGCTCTTCATTAACTTTTTCCATTTCTGGGTCTCTGTCAGCCATCTTCTTCTTGGCCTGAGCTCGAGTGGAATACTTGCGTGAGATCCTCAGTGTGACAGTTGGAAAGGAGGTGACGAGAATGAGTTTTTGACCAAATGCAAATGCGAAGATGCACTCATGAGTAAAAAAATGCAAATGCTTCAAGGGATTTAAAAAGCTATTGCAAAACATCAAAATGGATAAAGCTTTCTTATTATTTTTTCAAAAACTAATAAAATAATGTCCATTCATGGTAAAATATATTGTGTTTGCAACAAAAACTTCTTTGTTCCTTGAAGCTCTTACTAAAATGATGCATATGATGCTGAGATGCAAAGATGCAGGGATGCAAGGATGCAAGGTGTCACAAGTAAATTCAGAAACTTCTTAATAGGTGTGCTGTAAGAGATTGGTTCTATGTTTTTCTACCCATGAGTTCCAATCACAGGATGGTTTCTATAGTGGTGGTTTAAGGAAACTCAAGGTCACAGACATTTATCGTATTAACGCCCCGCCGCAGGCTAGCTGCATTTTGACAATAATGTCGATAAGGTCTACCCTGAGTGGAGTTCTCATGCTAGGCCCACAAGAGGCGAGCCCTTGGAGACTAACACTACACAACTACCAATATAGAAACTGGTTCTTAATAGTGGATCCCAGAATCATAGCCCTTTCATGAATCAGGTCACGCGACAGGCTAGCTGGGTTGTGACAAGATCTATGAAAAGTCTAACTATCTGCGGGAGCTTTCATGCTAGGCCCTCAAGAAGTGAGTTCTTGGATACTAACACTAATACTACCAATTCTAACCTAGGTGTTCCCTCTTCTTTTTCCACAACTCAGATTTACTTGCAATGTAACACCAATATCCCACAGACAAGTAATATAAATGAGCAAATAAGAGAAAGCAGTAAAAGAACAAATAAATAACATAATTAATAAACATAGAGAAGACGAAAAGATAAGATCAAACAAAAAAACACAACGCTAAGTTAGGCTCGACCCTCTCTAGCATGGAGCTAGTCCCCAGCAGAGTCGCCAACTGTCGTACCTCGAAAAAATACGATCCTCGTGATGGGACACGTAAAGAAAACAACAGAGTCGCCACCTAATTCTATTTATTCTACGAGATAAAAGGGAGATATAGATACAACCTAAAGGAAGGATAAGAAATGGTTTACGAAACCAAATTCTAAGTTCGGGAGTCAGATACGCAAGGGGAAGGTATTAGCACCCCTCACGTCCGTTGTACTCAACGGGAACCTCTTAGCTAACTATGCGATTAAATGTTGATCTTAATTTTTTGTCTTCTAAATGGTTATCAATATGTTTTTTCTAAAGGGAATTAAAGTTTTAAATTATTATGACGGAGAAAAGATTAAAGTTTTTTTATTATTGTGCTCGCGAAGGATTAAAATCCCTGTGCCCACGTATTCCCTTGTGCAATGGGAAAGTCAGAGCTTCGTAGTTCGTGCGACTACGGTTGGTGTTTTTTAATTGAACGATTGTGTAAAACGCATTCTACTGCTAAGCGTTGGCTTATACTCGCGGTGGAGGCTGAAGCGCTAGCTTGTTTGCGAGATAGAATGATTTAAACAATGTTCATTTAAAGAAAAGGGTTTGACCTTTGTTAAGGGTGTTTTAAAACGAAAGGCGAATGAACCACAACTCGAAGGCTAGCCTCAAGAGTGATTGCATCCAAGGACCCATGGAGTGCTGGATTCCAGAGTTCAATTATTCGTTGATTAATTCGTAAAATGATTTGCGTATGTTAGTAAGTTTTAAGTTGTATTTTTACATTGTGAAAGGGTGAATGAATTACAAATCGAGGGCTAGCCCCAACAATAATTCAATTCAAAAACCCGAGGAATGCTAGATTCCTAAGTTTAGTTGTTTCACGATTTTTAATTAGAGATTTACGTTTTAAAAACGAAAGAGCGAATGAATTAAAAATCGAGGGCTAGCCCCAACAGTAATTCAATTCAAAAACCCGAGGAATGCTAGATTCCTGAGTTTAGTTCTTACGTTAATTAATGTGTTAATTGGGAGTTGATTGTTTGCGGATTTGTTTTAAAGTGATTTAGGGTTTAATGTTTTTAGAAACGAAGGAGTAAATGAAACACAACTCGAAGGCTAGCCTCAAGAGTGGTTCCTTAAAGAACCCGCGGAATGCTAGATTCCGAAGTTCAGTTCCTCGTTAATTAATTAAGATACGATAAAGAGGTCGTGCAGATGGCGATCACTCAGTGACCGACTTACGTGTGTGAAGTGTAGGCGAGGATTGATTTCTGTTTACTTGGCGTTGGACCAAGAAACTTGATCATTTGAAATGATTGGTCCTAAAGTGCTCGCGTTTAATTTGGTTACTTAACAATTTATGGTTGCAATACGAAAATAATGTCCAAGTTTATACGAGTCATACATTGTCACACGACTAAATAATGGGCAAGAATAAAATAAGCATACACTATAAAAATAAACTTGACTGAGAGATAACTAATTAACCAACTAAATTAAATTTAAACAAAATTAATTAATACATCAAATAAATATTTAAAATAAATAATTAATATGAATTTTTTGGTTTTATTTTTGAAATAAATAAATAAAACAAATAATAATAAAAAAAAAGGAGAAATAAAAACAAGTGAAAACCATAAGAAGAAAAAAAATAGATGGGCCAAGTTCAGTCAGACGGGGGGGGGGGGGTGATTAGAAAATCGTTTTAAGCCCACAAGAGTAAAGCCCACACAGGTCCAATGGTTTATAGCATGGAGTTCTAGTCCACAGTTTGACTACAGGATAAATCTGGTGCACTGGATTTGAATGAGTCAACTTATTGACTCTAATCATATTGTCAAAATGAGTAGAAAATGGTAAGGCTAAAAGAGGGGAGACGCATAGGATCAAGGTCTGAAACGGTGACAAGTGTGTTGGTGAAGACACTTGTCACCGCCATCGCTAGACACACGGTAACACTTAGAGGATTAATAAAAAGTAAACAAAAATGTAACTCACTCCTTCCATCACATTCTCTCTCTCTCAGTTTACCGTTTCTCTCCTCTCAGTTTATTCTCCCTCACTCTTCCTACACCGCTCGATCCCAATGTCAAGTTCTCTCGCCTTCAAGCTACTCTTCTCACAATCCGAATTCATCCCCCTTTGTTTTGACCCTATGGCCTTCTCTTCAAGCTAGGGTATTTCTAGAAACCGTTCGTTTAAGCGGAGAGGACAAACCAAGCAGAGGTTCGCGACGGAGGCCTCCGTTTTCCCCGGTGAATCTAACCCCAAAAGAAACATAAACACCAACCCAAACTCCATCCCCACCCTCTTTCCGAAACTGAAACTTGCTTTCCCTAAATCTACTCGAAAAATGAAGAAACGACGTTGTTCCCAAATTGAAACCCTAAGACCTAAAAACTAAAACAACAATGATTTGAGGAAGGATGAACATAGGCAAATATGGTCACGTAAATGAGCAAAAGAGCTTAAAGTAAAGAGAAATGGACCTCAAAGGATACTTCGAATACCTTCTTCGAATGAAACCTTCAAGTGTGAAATCCAGGTAATCTTCGATCCCTCTTTTCCTTTATGTACGACCCCTAACCTTCTTTCACTTCTTCGTCTCTGCTTTGTATTCCTTGCGCGAATCCCTGTTATATTGCGAATTTATCTACTTATGATTCTTACTGAGTTATTTTTATATAGGGATTCTTCTAAGTTTTTTTTGTGATTTTTGTGTGCCAGGGTGGTTGATATTTGCAAATGGAGGGAGGAGTCGAAAGGTTGTTGTTGTTGAGGGTGGTAAGCCAGGTTTGCGCATTGGTGGTAGCTGTGTGGAAAGAAGGAATTGGAAGTTTGGTGGGGCTTATGGATTGAGGTTTGTGTTCATACTTTTTTGTGATGATTTTTGGTTCCTGAGTTTTTTGATGATATTTGTGTTAGTATGTGGCTAGGGCTTTCTTTGATGTTCTTGATTTGGACTATTTTTTTGTGGCTGAGTTTTTCTGGTTGTGTGTATGAAGCTTTTTTTGACGAGCATGATGAATGAAAACTGAACTGAAAAGTGTGTTTATGATTTTATACTTTAAAACTAAATGCCAAGGGTGAGAAAAAATGTTGTAACATGAAGTATAGAACACTTGGATTGAACAAAGATATTTCCCTTTGATATTTGTGATTAAACGTGATTGTTGCGGGTGGTAGCAGAATAATTTCTCTTGCGCAATGTACTCCTTTCAAATATGTGTTTTCCTTGATAGATCAATGTTATATTACTGCCTTGTTATAGTGATCTAACCCCATGATCTTATTATGATTTCAAGTACACTTGGTGCAAATATGCGTTTGGAGGTGTGATGGTCCATTGCAAGGGTTGTTGCTTGATGAAGCTTAAGACTTGCGGCTAGACGGCATGAAAGGCTTGGTGAGAAGAGAAAGAAATGTTGTTTTTGCGGACGAAGTTCAGAGAAGCAAGGACTCGGACTTGCAACTACCTTAGAAATAACATGAATATAGTTTATGCGATATAAATTAAACTTGGGCTATTATGAACTTTAGCTTGTAATGACACGGATGAAAGGATTTGATTTGTAAATTATGATGAACATTTAATGTACAACCTATTTTTCCATGTAACCGAAAGAATTTGAAGCTTAATCCGTTGAACTCTTCTTCTCATGAGATTTGAAACATTATACCAAATGAATGAGCTTTGAAATATCCTTGAACCTAAACTTGAAAACTTTAGACTTGTTAGCAAAAGCAGTAAACAATTTGGACTTAATCCTCACACTAAAAGTGAGTCCAATTTGAAATCAACTCTTGGTTACTCTTTCACATTTCTTTCATCAAATGGATTAAACTTTACTCAATTTAAACATCCATCCAAATGAAAAAGTCTAAAGGCCATTAATTAAAGACAAATCCTTAAACCACCACCTTAACTAAACCTTGTAACCTTTAGAACTCGCGTTTTTTTGCATCTTTGATTCTTTGTGACTTGGAAATAAGAGACAATACAAATGGAGAATGGAAATTATAACCTGAAAATTCCTTAGAAAATATCCTTGGGATTAATCTTGAAAATAGGATTTGAAATTGAATTGAAATAAAAAAATGAAAATGGAAGTAGAAACTTAAAAGTGAACTAAAAGAAGAAATAAGAATTAAAATTAAATTTAGAAATTAAAAAACTTAAAAAGGAATAGAAGATAAAATTAAATAACAATAATAAAAACCGAAGAAACGAACAACTGAATCCCAAAAAGGGGGAACCCTGGTTGTACAAACTAAATGGGACAAAACTTTCGGAATCTAGTGCAAACCAAAATGCCCTAAAATGCACCAGACATGCAAATGATGAAATGAATGCATAGTGCGAAAAGTTAGTGTCGCTCCCATCTGATGACACAGGGCCAAGAGGGGTACAGACGCGAACGGTCGGTGAAAGAGAAGGAATGAATAGAGTCGCCAGCTAGGTATTTTTTATCCCGAAGGAAAGGTAATGCTGCATAAACCTAGAAAGATATGGATAAGACGGTTGCGAACCAGAGAAACTGAGAAAGGGGGTTGGTTACAACCTGGGAAGGTATTAGCACCCAGATTGTCCATCGTACTCGACGGGATCCACGTTTGAAAATTTGTGTTTTAAAGGGGTAGTGTCAGTGTTTTTGTGTGTGTGCAAGAAGCTGGAAAAGAATGCAAGTGTCAGTGCTAAGAGAATGTGAAGTGAATAAAAGAATTGTCAGTGTAAGGAAAAAGTGCAATGCTCAAGACAATGAGGCTTAAAGAATAATGCTGGAAGAGGGGGGAATATACAGAGACTTTTGTTCGATAACGGTTAAGTTATGCCTACGTATCCTCTCGTGCAATGAGGAAGTCAGGACCGTAGTTCAACTCAAAGAGACTGAAAGATAAATTGACTTGTGAACTGCTTGCTTGCCTATGCTCAAGTGTATGACCTGTCTGGCTCAGGTGCAAACTGTCTTGCATTAGACGGAAGAAGCAATTTCTCGTTCGTGAGTGAATGAGGTGAGAAGAGAATCTCGGAGGAGACGATTATTGTTTGTTTTTTGTGTTTTCAATCTTTTATTGATTTCTGTGTTTGTCATAAGAAAATGAGCTTAAGCCTAAACCCAGGGTTAGTAAACTCATCACATCCTCCCTCTGATTAGGGGTAATGAGAATACCTTAAATATGAAGTAAACACCTCACACTTAATCACCATGATGTAGAATTAAGATCATTAACCTACTTGTATTTATTTAGATGTTTTTGTTGTTTTTGTTTAGTGTTAAGTAATGAGTTTAAGCCATAATCAAGGATTTAATGGACCCATTACACCATCCTAATAGAAGGATAATAGATGAGAACATTTAAGCTGAGGAAGGCTCCTCAACTTAATCCATGATTAGGGATTAACCTCATGACAAAACAAAGCCTTTATTAAAGTGGATTTTAGTTAATGACAAGATTAAGAAGTGGATTTTATGGTTTGTAAGACAACTTGAGGGGGACTTGTCCATTAACACTAGGGTTAGTCCTTCTTAACCAATTAAAGAAGAATTAGAACCCTAATGCAAGGCCCAAGTTACAAGTTTGATGTCTTAGTGATTATTAGTGTGGATTGATTAAAGGATTTAAACACATTAAGGGTTTAACACTTTGGATTAAAGTTATACACTCCATCCTAATAGAAGGATGCAGACATAAGCTTAATCACAAAGCCTTAAAACCTTTAAGGTTTAGTCCTTGATTATGAGATGAGAAGAGAAGACACCAAGATGACACAAAGGTAAAACTAAATGGGGGACTAATCAACCCTAATTATGATCATGATTGGTTGTTCCTAGGGTTTATGAGGCTTGCAAAAGATCTCCAAGAGAAAAGCCAACAGGGAAGAAGCAGATGGAGGGAGGAAGAAGCAGAAGAAGCAAAACAACTTACTTCACTTAAGAAGATAAGTTGCCTGAAGAAAGAAGGAGGGGAGGGAGCATGAATGAGCAAGTTCACTCTAATACAAAATTAAAATGCAGCAATGATGCATAAAATAGATGAGAAGAGGTTATGAGAAGTGAAGGCAAATTCACTTCTCAATGACTTACCACCTGAAAAGTTAGCAACAAGAAATGAAATGAAATGCAAATGAGATGAAAAACAAAGATGAAAACCAAAGTCAGAAGCATGCTCATGATGCAAATGATGCTATGAGATAGTATGGAAGCATGTCAAGAGATGAGGATGATCATACAAGTGATGAAGATGCAAATGGGACATAAAAGAAACATGAAAGTTCATAAAAACCTATGAAATGCAATGAAAGCAAAAACATGAAAAATGAATGATGCAGTGATCAAACATGATTCTAATGTGTCCTAAGATGTCTTAGAAGTCATGTGAATGCATAAAATGTCATGGCAGGTTCATGTATGCAAGCCTATGAAGGGTGAATGCAAATGAAGGCAAAAATTAGGGTTTATACATAACATGCAATACAAAATCCAAAACCAGAAGCAAATGACATGATAAAAAATTGAAAATAGGATCAAAGGAACCCTAACCCTATATAAGTTCACTGCCTAAAGGGGGAGACCTAAATCTTAACCTAATGGAAGTTATGATTTTCTCAAGTTGGCTAGGGTTTTAAGGTACCTCTCAATGATAAATGCAAAACAAATTGAAAATGAAAGATAACTTCAAACCAATTTTATCCTAGAAACTACATGACATGAGGAATGCAATGCAAAAAGAACCATCATCAAAATCTTCAAGGTTAGGCAGAATGGATTTTTCTAAGTTAGGGCAAAAATATTGACTTTTAAGAACCCTAATTCCAAAGAAAAATGTCAAAATAGGTCAAGAACCAAAAAGAAATTTGTTTGAAGGGTTTGATAATGTTTCTAAATGTATCAAGATGCAATATGATTTTTTTGGTGATTTTTAGAAACTTAAATGGTATTTTAATTAATTAATTCTCATTAATTAATTAAAATAAACACTTAAATATTTTAAAAATACGAAATTTATACAAAAAATAAAATAAAAATTATTTTCAGAATGAGAAAAATATTTTAAGTCATGATGCAAAAAATGAAATTTTTTAGAAGTGTTTTGCTATTTTTAATAAAATGTAGAAAGAAATGTAATTAAAATGAAATAAAAATATGAATTAATGGAAGTATGCTGAGCCAGTGGCCCAGATTCAAATAAAAAGAGGAGGGAATTGACTTCGCGCGCTAATGGATGGCTCACATTTAAACTCACTAATTATGTCATTAAGCCCTAATCTGAACCCTAAACATTTTCAGGTGACCGGAACAGTGTTCCGGTCATCTTCTCCGGCCAGTCTCTTAAGTTATCTCACTCAATACGCAACCCCAAGACCCCTAAAGCTCTAGAAATGATCCTCACATAAACCCCAATAAGAATCAACCATCAAAATTCATTTATTCAACATCAAGATCATGAATCGAAGCAAAACGGAAAACATGGCAAAAATTTCAGAAGCTTATGAAATGCTTATTTCTCAACTATTTTCAAAACTAAACACATCATGGCAATCAGGGGAACACATAGAATAATTCTATAACATAAAATGAGAGTTCTGGAAAAATAAATGCCATGGCTACCTGAAGTTGAGCTTTCGAAACATGAGTTTTCTGGCCAGTTCTTTGCCTCAAATCCACTCCAATGATTCCCCCCAAGAGCTTGTGATGCTTGGTTGGAGCTTAAATGTCCTTAAAAGGAAGTTGGCAGAAGTTCAGTTCATGAAATGTTGACATCGTGTTTTTGATTCTGAGGGTTTTAGGGAAAAATGAAGGGTGGGAAATGATCAGTGATGTTTATGGAGTTGAATGGTGAAAAAAGTTTGAAGGTTTGATGGTTGAGCTATGAGTTTCGAAGGCTTTTGCAAATTTGGGGGATTTTGTGTATGCTGTCCTCTTGGAGGTTTCAGCTTGTGTTGTGTTATGTGTTGGGTTGCTTTTGGTACACATATCATGTTTAGATAGGTCAGAGGGTGGGTGCTGGCCTAGGTTGATTGGTATGGGCAAGTGGCAAAAATGTCACCAACTTGTGTACTTGAGGTATGGGCTGGTTCAGTGGCTGTTTCAAGGCATGGCTCGAGTCATCTTTCTTCAAGGAGGTCCATGGAAGTCATAGTTTGTAGTTGGCACAAGTGGCTGAAGAGATTTGATCCATTTTGCAATTTTGGGGAAGTTTGGCCCCTTTTGAATTACTTGAAGTTCAAGGCATGAAACTTGGGATTTCTTTGTGTAATTCTGATTTTTAGGTCATGTGTGATGTTTGTGTAATGGTTATAAGTCACTTTGAGGTCATATTTGGCTTTGGCAAGTGTTTTTGCAAACTTCCCTGTTTGGTGCATAAGTGAAAATTTGTGATTTTTCCTAACTTTGCAAGACCATAACTTGAGTTCTATGATGAATTAGGTCAAGTTCTTGTACTTTTTGAAAAGGGAATTATCCAATCTACAACTTTCATGACCAATAATTTTTCATTTGAAGCATTTTTGAATCAAAAAGAGGAGGTTGAAAAACTTTCCCAAAATGGCAAGTTTGCATTACAAGTCACCTTCCCAAAATGGCAACTTTTCAAATGGCTTGAAATTCTTCAATTTTGTGAACTTATAACTTCTTCTAAGATCTAATAAAGATCATATACATCCAAAATGATGGAGAAGACCCTTTGGTTGGATGATTGGGGGCCTCAGATGCCCTGATTTTGCACTGACTTGCTCAAGAAGTCATCTATTGGTCAGATGCCTTCCCCATTGAATTTCTTCCTGAAAATTGGTATGCATGATCCTTATATCATATAGAGACCAATAGAAACAAGAATGACCAAAAAATTAGGAGTTATGGCCTCTGAAACCAAAACCCTAATTTTAGGTCATCTGTGTAGTTAAGCTTGGCTCTGCTTCCATGCCTTCCTCGGTTCTTGTGATTTTCTGACTTCCCTGATCTTGGGAGGATATAATATGATGCTTGAACATACATGGACCATCTTGAGATGATTAAAGACCTTTGGGTGGCTCATGTGGCTCAAGGATGGCTCAAATCACAAACCCTAGATGCAGATGACTTTGAACCAATGCAGTGAAGCAAAAATGCAATATGAGATGATATGATTGAACTTATGCAAATGAAAAGATCACAAGCCATGGTGTGACATTAGTGAGGGAAAATTTGGGGTGTTTACAATTAGGGGTAAAATTTGGGGTGACACCATATACCAGGGAGAAGGGAGTTGCCCCGGTTGACGTCCCGACTGACGTTCGGTACCCATGCAGTGCAAATGGTAACATCTCATGCCAATATTTGTAAGTGACAACCATATTCTGCACAATCTTCTTAATATTCTTGTTAGACGCCTCTACCGCGTCATTCATCTTTGGCCGGTAAGGAGAAGAATTGTGATGTTGAATTTTGAAGTCTCGGCATAGTTCTTCCATCATCTTGTTGTTTAAATTGGAACCATTATCAGTGATGATTCGCTCGGGCACTCCGTGTCTGCAAATGATGTCTCTCTTCAGAAATCTGGCTACTACCTGACGAGTGACATTGGCATAAGATGTTGCTTCAACCCATTTAGTGAAATAATCAATCGCAACCAAGATGAAACGATGACCGTTTGAAGCAGTAGGCTCTATCTTCCCGATCATGTCAATGCCCCACATAGAAAATGGCCAAGGAGATGACATGACGTTGAGCGGGCTTGGAGGAACATGCACCCTGTCTGCATAAATCTGGCACTTGTGGCACTTAAGGGCGTACAAACAACAATCTGCATCCATTGTTAGCCAATAATACCCTAATCTTAATAATTTCTTAGCCATTGCATGTCCTCCTGCATGAGTACCGAAAGATCCCTCGTGGACTTCCTGCACTAACAGGTCTGCTTCGTGTCTATCCATGCATCTGAGCAAGACCATGTCAAAGTTCCTCTTATACAAAACCCCGTCTGCATTCAATAAGAAACTGGCAGCAAGTCGTCTCATGGTTTTCTTGTCATTGGATGATGCCTCAGCTGGGTATTCTTGTTTTTCCAGGAAAAGCTTAATATCAAAGTACCAAGGTTTCTCATCAGACACTGCGTCTACAGAGAAAACATAAGTCGGCGCGTCAAGCCTGGAAATGTCAATCCTGGGCACATAGTTCCAACATAAAACTTTTATGGACAAAGAAAGAGTAGCCAATGCATCGGAAAATTGATTCTTATCTCATGGTATGTATTGAAGCTTAACCGTTGTGAAGAACGCCAACAGTCTTCTGGCATAATCCCTATAAGGAATTAATTGTTCTTGATGTGTATACCACTTTCCGGTAATCTGATTGATAACGAGGGCTGAATCTCCGAATATATCGAGGGTCTTAATCCGAAGATTAATAGCCTCCTCTATTCCCATTATGCACGCCTTGTATTCCACTTCATTATTGGTGCAGCCAAAAGTAATTCTAGCAGCGAAGGGAAAGTGAACACCTTCAGGAGTGATAAGAACAACACCAACTCCACGTCCGTTGATATTGACTGCCCCATCAAACATCAACTTCCATTTGGATTCAGGGTCAGGTCCCTCCTTCGGAAGTGGTTCCTCGCAATATCTTGCCTTGAGGTACACGATGTCCTCATCAGGGAAATCAAACTTCATTGACTGATAGTCGTCTTCAAGCGGTTGCTGTGCAAGATAATCTGATAATACACTTCCCTTGATGGCTTTCTGGGAAGTATATTGTATGTCATACTCTGTTAAGATCATTTACCACCTTGCCACCCTTCTGGTTAATGCTAATTTCTCGAAAATATACTTGACATGGTCCATTTTTGAGATTAGAAATGTGGTGTGGGTCAACATGTAATGTCTCAGTCGGCAAGCAACCCATACCAAAGCGCAACAAGTTTTCTCGAGCAGTGAGTAACGGGATTCACAGTCGGTAAACCTTTTGCTAAGGTAGTAAATAACATGCTTTTTTTGACCAGACTCTTCATGTTGGCCTAGAACACACCCCTCGACCCTTTTAACACAATCAAGTACATGATAAGTGTTCGCCCTGGAACTGGATGCATTAGGATCGGAGGCTCCTGCAAATATTCTTTTATCTTTTCGAAGGCTCTTTGACAATCCTCATTCCACCTGACCATTTGTTCTTTTCTTAACAATTTGAAGATTGGCTCGCATGTGACAGTTAGATGAGATATGAACCGAGAAATGTAGTTCAATCTCCCTAAAAACCCACGCACTTCTTTTTCTGTTTTCGGTGCAGGAATTTCTTATATCGCTTTTACCTTTGTAGGATCTACCTCGATTCCCCTTTGGCTAACAATGAAACCTAGCAATTTACCAGAACACACTCCGAATGTACACTTGTTAGGATTCAACCTCAATTTGTACTTTATTAACCTATCAAACAGCTTTTTGAGATTGACCAGATGCTCTTCTTCATCCCAAGACTTGGCAATCATGTCGTCCATATAGCACTCAATTTCCTTGTGTATCATATCAGGGAACAAGGTTACCATTGCCCGTTGATACGTTGCCCCAAAATGCTTCAATCCGAAGGGCATAACCTTATAACAGAATGTACCCCACGGGGTAATGAACGTCGTTTTCTCCATGTCTTCTGGTTCCATCTTGATCTGATTATACCCAGAGAAGCCATCCATGAAAGAAAATACCGAGAACTGAGCGGTGTTATCTACCAGCACATTAATGTGAGGTAAGGGAAAGTCATCCTTTGGACTTGCTCTGTTTAGATCCCGATAATCGACGCACATCCGGACCTTGCCATCTTTCTTTGGTACAAGCACAATGTTAGCTACCCAAGGTGGGTAGCTAGTTACAGCAAGGAACCCGGCATCCCACTACTTTTGAACTTCCTCCTTGATCTTCATAGCCATATCAGGGCTAGTTCTTCTCAGTTTTTGCTTTACCGGAGGACAGTCTTCCTTTAGTGGCAGCTTGTGTTCAACAATGTCAGTATCCAATCCTGGCATATCTTGATACGACCAAGCAAAGATATCCACATATTCATGTAGCATACCAATCAACTCCCTTTTTACCTCGACCTACAGACTGGCCCCAATCTTATCTCTTTCCTTACATCCTCAGATCCGATGTTGATGATCTCTATTTCTTCCTGATGAGGCTGAATGACCCTTTCCTCTTGTTTCAACAACCTGACCAACTCTTCTGGGAGTTCGCAGTCTTCCTCAACCCCTTCATCATCTTGGTAGATAGGATTGTCGAAGTCATGCATAGTCATAGCAGGAACGTTATCACAGGAATCCGAATGATCAATACTGCACAAATGATGTGCTTATTTCAGAATCTGTTCGTTTCAAAGGAGACGCAAACTCACAAAACACTGGAAAGAAAAACATTGCCATTTTATTCGTTTTTTGTGAAAAATTTAAAAAACGAAAGAAAGAGAACACAATTTTCTTGAAAAATGTCATTTATTTCATGGAAAAAAGTAAATTCATTAAAAACATGGTGTAGACACCCAAATTTGCCCTCTGATTTTCTTTCTTCGCCTGTCTTTCATTTGCATCTCATTTGCATTTTCATTTGATCATTAACATTTAGAATGCATACCATTTGCATAGTCTCCTAAGACATGGGATCACTTTTCTGAAGAATTTGGGTTTCACGTTTTTATCTGCGGATTACCAGAGAATTCAAAGTTTCAGCTATACAGCCATCAGTGGCGTCATCCTCTCTTTTCTCCCGTCACTAATTAGGGTTTATTTCCCTGTTTTAGTAACCTTCAAGGATTTCACGTGTGAAGGCTATTTCTTGGCGCATCTGGAACATCATCAGTAATTGAGGGTGAATAAGAGGTCTTCTCTTTGTCAAGTTACAAGGCCACTATTTTCTTCTCAGCATCCCAGGCTATCTTTTATCTCAAAAGTTTTGGTTTCAGTTCAAGTGTGTTTGTTCAGTTGCGATCTAATTCAGATGGACGTTTGACCTAATTTGGTCAAACTATCAGGAGTTTACTTCAGTTGCAAGTTATCTGCCTCAGAGGCCCTTTTCTCAGGGAATGTATGTCCGAAGTCAAGTTGTGTTGTGCAAAATCCATCAGATTGTCAGGTTGTGTGATTCGTAAGAAGTTTTGGGTCAGACAATCCGTTCATTAGGCCATGAAGGTTTTCTCTGTGAATTTATTTTCCTCAGTGGCTGGTGTGTGTTCAGTCATGTTCAAAATACGAGTGGATGTTTGGAATAATACTGGTCGGACAATGGTGTGCTCCATTTTCAAGTTTGTGTCAAAATTAAGGGTCCGTGTTTGATAGTCGTCAGAGGCCATTTCATTTCTAAGTCATTTTGCAAGTGCAGTCCACATTCAAATCCATATCCATAACCTTTTTATTGAACCATTAAGTCCATATTTCTATCATTAATCCAAATTTATTCATGTCCATTTTATCCATTTTTACCCGTTATTTCTTAAAAACCATTCTAGACTTTTTCCTATTCAAGTCCGTGTTATTATTATTATTATTATTTTTTTTTAAACCGATTTCTTTCCATTTTAACCATTAAATATTTTTTTCATTATTTAGTTCTATCCATCTTCAAATTAAATCCATTTCACTTTTATTTCATTCTCCTTTGTTCAAATATCCATTTCTCTTTTCATTATTTTTCAATATCCATAATCCTATTTCTCTTCCAACTTTATTCTTTAAATCATGTTAAGCACATTTTTCTTTTTATCTCTTTTTCCTTTCATTACACCAATTTAAAGTCCATTATTTCTTCAGCCAATCCACTACAAACACACGTCACACACACTCATTTTTTAGCCCTCCTCACATGGACCACCTTGACAAAAGACACACCAACAAACTTTTCCCTTTTCTTTTCGTACAGCTCACAACGTCACACCATTTCACACGGCACCTGCACATAGTGCCAATTCTCATATAGTTGTTCACCTAATTCTCTCCTTCAGCAACTCTCTGCACACAACGCAACGGGCAGAAGAAAATCAGACCAACACTCCTTCAACACTCAACACAGAACGAGATCAAAATTACTTTTCCACACCACAGCAATTTCCTCATCAGTCACACATCACAGAAAACTCATAACAATTTCCATCACCACAAACACATCTAAAAAAGGCAGAGAAACAAAGATGAAGATATAGAAACCTTCAAACCGAAACCATCCCCTGTTTCTCCACCAACCAACACAACTTCAACCACCTCTCCTTCAACTCGCCGCCCCTGTTTCATAAACGACAACCGACAAACCTTCAACCTTCTTCATAAACCTCACAACCCTCCGTCTTCAACAACATCACAAAACCACCTCACCTCTAACCCCTCCATCGAAAACAACAACAGCAAAACCGAAATCAACAATAACAACAGATCCGCTCAAATTAACTCTTCAAATCTTCTTCGAACAACACCGCAACAACCCTTTCGAACTCATCCTCGAAACATCAACAGCATCACACAGAAAAGAAAAAAGATGAAGTGAGAAGCGGATGCAAATCGCGAGATCGTGACCGAAATCGGCGAAATCGCGCAAACAGGATTGAAGAGGGAAGACTCGGAGATGACGTTGATGATGAAATCGCGACGGTGGAAGACAACCGGTGAGGACGTCGAGTTGTTGATGACGAAACCACGGTAGCCGGAGCTTGAACCTCGAGCTTGAGAGAGTCGAGATTAAGGCGGGGAGGTCGAGAGGGTAGCGGCAAGATTAGAGGCCTAATACCGTGAGAGAGCTGACGGTGAGGTGTCATCGGTGAAGTGAATGCAAGAGAGAACCGGCGGCGATGTTTGTGCTCTAACGGTGCCGCCGTTTGTGAATAGGGTTTGGGAAGGCCAAGGCATGCTGGAGAGAGAGACCGTTGTGCTCTGTTTCTGAGTTTACATTGCCTTTTGTTTTATATATTTTTTTTAGCCTTTATTATTTTTCTTTAATTATAATAAACCTTGCATGTTTTATCTTTTAATTTCATTATTAACCTTTTATTTTTTTAATTTTATTACTAACCTTTGTTTTGGTTGATGGGTCAAAGCCCACACTGAAGTTTCTTTCCAACACCCCATTGCCTGCGCTCTCTCTCTCTCTCTCATGTTGCTGTCACCACCTTTTCAAGCAGACCTCACCCCCTCCAGACGGATTATCGTTGATGTTGGGCCTAGCCCCTTCATTTTGCTACCAGCCTTTTATTCGCAACGTCTTCCCTCTTTCCCAATTGTCATCATTTTTTCTCTAAATTATTTTAATTTGTTTAATTAATTACAGTTAGAATCTAATTAATTAATAGTTTGATTTAGAATTTTATCTTTAAATTTTGATTATTAATCTGCTTTATATTTAAGTTTAATAAATTCAATCTAGTAGAATTTTATGGATTTGGTTTAAGTTTCTTTTAGGTTTAGTTTAGATTAATATTGGAACTTTGATATAATTTTGTTTTTTAATTCTAACTTAAATTTGATTTTTAATTTTTATTAGTTTGATTTAATTTGATTTAATAGAATCGTGCTTAATCTTGGTTCTAGTTTGCGCTTGATATTTTGTAGGTCCATTGTTCAAATTCGATGATGAAGGATAAAGCATGGAAATGATCTTGTGACCAATTGTTTTTCATAATCTTGTTCGGGCAAGTGGAATCTTCGGATGCAGTTTGCACCTGGGCTTTGGTTTTTGCACGGACTAAGTCTTGTTTATAATTCTGAATGTTGGATGTTTGTAATTGACATTTGTTTGATTTCCTGATAACGGATACTTGTACTTGGTTGCTGAATCTACTGTGAGCTTGGCATACTTATTTCCTGAGTTTCTTTTGCGCGTATTGGAAAGGCAACAGACCTTCTCCGTTAGGTAACACTGAGGCCCGACTTGTTGCATGCTGCTGCATCTGGATGTCCTACTGGTGTAGGCTCTGTTTGTGCATTATTCATCTTATCTCCATTTCGCATTCTCATCTCCTTATCTTATTCATTATTCATTTCGCATTCTCATCTCTTTATCTCATTTCTCTTCATCTTATCTTATTCCTCATCTTTTCCTATTCTTTCTAACTTGAGGTGTGCTTAGGCCACCATGGAGCTTTTCCTCTCATCTTCTTCTTTTCTTCTCCTCCATTAGGATAGTGAGCCTCACTAACCCTTAGGACATCCGAGCATGTGAATATTAGGATTTGATTAGTCCCCCCACTTAGCTTTTACCTTTGTGTCTCTTTTGAGTCTTCTCTTCTCACCTCATAATCAGGGACTAAACCCTAAAGGCTTTAAGGTTTTGTGATTAAGCTTATGCCTGTATCCTTCTATTAGGATGGAGTGTATAACTTTAATCCTAAGTTTTAAACCCTTCATGTGTTTAAATCCTCTAATCAATTCACTTAATAATCATCAAGACATCACACTTGTAACTTGGGCCTTGCATTAGGGTTCTAATTCTTCCTTAATTGGTTAAGAAGGACTAACCCTAGTGTTAATGGACAAGTCCCCCTCAAGTTGTCTTACAAACCCTAAAAAACACTTCATCATCATATCATTAAATAAAATCCACTCAATCAATGGCTTGTTTTGTCATGAGTTTAATCCCTAATCATGGATTAAGTTGAGGAGCTTTCCTCAGCTTAAACATTCTCATCTATTATCCTTATATTAGGATGGTGTAATGAGTCTGTTTAATCCCTGATTGTGGCTTAACCTCATTACTCAACACTAAACAAAAACACCAAAAACATCTAAATAATCACAAGTAGGTTAATGATCTTAATCCTACACCAAAGGTGTTTAAGTGTGAGAATCTGACTTCACACTTAAGGTATTCTCATTACCCCTAATCAGAGGGAAGATGTGATGAGTTTACTAAATCCATTGGTTTAGGCTTAAGCTCATTAACTTATGACAAATTTTCAAAAGCAATAAAAGACTGAAAACACAAAAACAAACAATAATCGTCTCCTCCGGGATTCTTTTCTCATCTCACTCACTCATAAACGAGAACTTGCTTCTTCCGTCTAATGCAAGACAGTTTGCACCTGAGCCAGACAGGTCATACACTTGAGCATAGGCAAGTAAGCAGTTCACAAGTCAATTCATCTTTCAGTCTCTTTGGGTCGAACTACGGTGTTCTGACTTCCTCATTGCACGAGAGGATACGTAGGCATAACTTAACAGTTATCGAACAAAAGTCTCTGTATATTCCCCCTCTTTCTAGCCTCATTCTTTTAGCCTCATGATCTTGAGCATTTCACTCCTGTTCTTACACTGACACTTCACTGATACACATCACTTTTCTTTTTACACTGACACCTGTACATTCTTTTCCAGCTATTTTACACACAGATTGCACTGACACTACCCCTTTAAAACACAAATCTTTCAAGCGTGGATCCCGTCGAGTACGACGGACAATCTGGGTGCTAATACCTTCCCAGGTTGTAACCAACCCCCTTTCTCAGTCTCTCTGGTTCGCAACCGTCTTATCCATCATTTTCTAGGCCTATGCAGCATTGCCTTTCCTCCGGGATAAAAATGCCTAGCTGGCGACTCTATTCATCTCCAGTGAGTTCACGGCTGTGTGTTCTCATTGTCGCCGACCGTTCGCGTCTGTACCTTTATTTGGGCCGGTCCCACCTATCGGGAGCGACAGCTTGGCGACTCTGCTGGGGACCCTTATACTGCAACCAGGGCTTCTGGTTCTTTTGTGGGTTCCTCCTAGCGCTTGTTTGATTTGTGTTTACTGGGGTGTTATGTGCTATCTGTGTTTGTATATTTGTATTTATTTTTGCTTTATGTACAGTTGCTTTACAGCTTCCTTTATAGCTTTGCATTATCATACTGTCATACTGTGCTGGCTGGATCTGTTTGTTTGCTTTGATGGGTGGGTGTTCTATTGAGAGTTGAGGTCCTATACCTGGGACCTGAGTGACACCTAGGCTAGAGTGGTTCGTATTCTTTCCCATTCCATTTCGGTCTGGTGCGGGCATATGAAACACGGTTCAGATATGGGTTTCTTCTTGAGAACTCTGTGCTACAGATCTCCTGTAGTGCTAGGGCTATCTGGGAAGCCTGCTAAGTCTGGATGACCTTTATTATGACCTTCAGAAACTGAGGAGAATTAGAGGAGGATTTTTTATGGTTATTGTAAACACTATACCTCCGGGTTGGAAGTGTTTACACTTCCCATAACTGATCCAAGCCTGAGGATCTTTGTTTTAGAACACCACCTGTGAGGGGGTTGGGCTGTTTACAGGTTTGCAGGAACCCTTGACCTCAACATACCCTCATTGCAGTACAATTGTTTGATCCAGTCACGATGATCCTGAAGATATTGACCTCTGGTTTTCAGTTACTATTTCGGGTTACTATACAGAGATCTTGTGGTTACAGACACTTGATTCTTGGCAGTATTCCAGATTCCAGGCAGTTTCTAGCTGTGATCCCATGTCTTTGCATCTTTTGCATCATCATATTGCATTTTGCATTTGCATCTGCATTGCATTTTCCTCCTCTAGAGAGCTCATCCTTCCTCTTTTGTCCATGGCCAGCCAGCTGATTTCCCGGTACTCAGTTTGAACAAGTGTTAACTGTTGGAAGACGACAGTGTTTGAAGGAAGATTGAGCAGTGTCAAGAGGTAAAGGGTCAGATTGGAAGCCGTCAATAGTTATGTCAGAGAACAACCGTCAGAATGTTGAGTTTCTACCTGGTTTCACTTCAATGACCAATCCGTTGTATGGTCTTTCTCCTGATGAAGATCTTCCACAAGTGAACAATCTTGCTCAAGCTCAGCCTGCACAGACCCCGATCGTGAATCAGGGTGTACCTGAACCATCTGTTGTCCGAGGTGGACCTTCATCTTCTCCTGATTCTACAAATTATCAGAGTTTTGCCTTCCCTATGCCGAACTTCCAAGGGGCAATCCCTCTTGTGAAAACCAAGGATCCACCAGTTATTGATCCTTCTGAAAGATTTCGTGTGTTGGACGAGCGACTCAAAGCCTTATCGGATCCTGATGCCTTTGGTTTTGATGCTCTAAACATGTGTCTGGTGCCTGGTCTTGTCATTCCTCCAGATTTCAAAACTCCGAAGTTTGAGAAATACACTGGTGTCAGTTGCCCGAAGCGTCATTTGGTGATGTTCTGTAGAAAAATGACTTCTCATGCCTGCAATGATAAGTTGATGATTCACTGTTTTTAGGACAGTTTAAGTGGGGCATCTTTAAGCTGGTACATGGATTTGGAAAGCAGTCATATCCGATCTTGGAATGATTTATCCAGAGCTTTCGTAAAGCAATACCAGTACAATATGGACGTGGCGCCCAATCGCACGCACTTGCAGAGCCTATCCCAGAGGAGTGGTGAATCTTTCAGAGAATATGCACAACGGTGGAGAGAATTGGCAGCCCAAGTGCAATCACCACTTTCATACAGAGAATTAATTGACCTGTTTGTGGGCACCTTGCAGGGTCCATACTTGGAAAGAATGAGTAGCATTGGGATGGCAAGCTTCTCTGATTTGATGATAGTTGGAGTACGCATTGAGAGCCTGCTCAAAAGTGGAAAGATCCAGGACTTTTCGAATATCCCAGCTAGTGAAGGTGGGTCTGTTGTTAGCTCCCAAGAGGAAGAATGGAATGACGTCAGTGCAGTCATGGCAAATATCGAATATTCAAGACCAACATCTTCTCAGAGATCATCTGTTCCTGAATCTGATTACTCTTATGGGCATTCGGCAATGCTTAGAACACCATGTCAGAAACCCTGGGCTCCTCCTCGTCCAAATCTGCAATCTCATGGTCGAAGACCTCAGAATCAACTTCAGAGCCAGCCTAGGCCTTGCAACAATCTGGAAAGAAGGATTGATCCTCCTCATCCAGTCCCCATGGCATACAGTGAACTCTTGCCGTGTCTAGTTCAGAGCTCTTTGGTGGTTCCTAAGCCTCTCAAGCCGTTACCAGGGCCGTACCCTCTAGAGTATAATCCTCATGAGCAGTGCGGGTATCATGGTGGATCAACGGGGCATTCAACTGAAGATTGCAAAGCTTTTCAAGCCAAAGTACAACACTTGATCGACAAGGGCTACATCTCCTTTCCAGAAGGAAGCTTGGTTGTGCACGTCAACCTCTCACCTGATTGAGTTCAAAGACTTCAGAAGAAGCGTATCTTGATTTCGGTGGCTCAGACAACAGTATGTCATCAGAGTTGGTGATCGCTGTATCCTTTTATCATTTGCATTGTAGTTTCTTTCCTGTTAGCAGCTACTTGTCTTTTAAGCATTGTTATTTTAAATGGTAATGTTAATGTAGTAATCTTGCACTTTTGAATCAATTATGTCGCATTCGCTCATTTTTTTCTTTACTTGCATTGAAAAAAACAAAAAATTGCATCCATATACCTCCCATTTATTTCACTGTTGTTTAGCAGGTTTGAGGGAGGATGATGACAACTGAATACCCATAACTGTTGAAGGTATGCTTTCAGAGTAGAACCTGCTGACGATGTACATGCATTGTTTCAATTCCCAAACACCGGAGATATAAGGGAGATAGACCCTCGTCAACCCCTCTGAGCCTTGAAGTAGGAGTTTCTTTTCTAAACAGAAAAAACCCTCACATTTAACCCGGGGTAGGGTAGTCATCAGTTAATTTGACCGAGCGTTCAAATTTCCAAAGGAGTGTGCATCCGAGGATCCATTACCTTTATTCATTACACCTCAAGAGGTCAAGGGATGTGAAACCACAATGGTTATCCCTCACCAACAAAGGAATGAGGCAGTCAACCCTTTCAACAAGTCATGACAAGCCAGTGTCACACGATTTGTTCAACAAAAATAAAAAAAAGAGAAATAAAGCCCGCTAAGTCGAAAAAATGTGTGAAAACATATGACTTAGGCAAAAGTTAGGGCATCCCGCTGGACTTCAAAATCGAAAAATTCAAAAAAAAAGAGAACCAGTCCAGGCAAAAGTTAGGGAATAAAAAATCTGAAAAAATATTCCATAAGAACAAAGTCGTGTGACCAGACACAAGGTCAGAAGGGGTGACTGTTACTCCAAGAAACCTCATTGGTGTGTAAACCATCAACGTCATTGGTTCCTCAATCATTACAAAACCCTTGTGAGAAGCGAGCGCTTAAGTCGAATTAGCTGAATATAGGACCAGAGAACATCAAGGAGAATGGGTGGGCACAGATAAACTTTGAGCCATAAATCTTTCTTTCTAAAACCGTGAACCAGACCGCGTTACAACCCTTGAAAGTCCTAATTGAATCAGGTTCAATTCTGAAAGCATACTGCGACAAGGTTGCGTAAACTGACTCCTAACGATTTGCCAACTCAACACTACGTTTGGACTAATCGTCCATTTGTCACACAAAGTCACAGCATCAAAATAAATAAATTTTCAAAAATCTTGCATGTGTACTGCATTAAAATTACCATTTGTGAATGTACAGTTTTAATTGCAAGTTAGTTTGTGACACCCGGGAAGTTCCTACAAAGGACAATCAGATGAAAACTTGATCATTCAACAATGATGACTAGAATCAAGAGCATCTTGTCAGCCTATGAATCAGGGGCATGTTATCCAGTGGTTTTGTTGACCAAGGAATCTGTCAGGGTAAAGAGAGTTCCCAAGCATCAGTTGATCGAGGAACGTCATTCAAAGTCAGTTGATCAGAGCTGAATCTGCCAAGCAGGGGCAGGACACCCGGAGTTTCCGTTGACTAAGGATGAAATCTTCCAATGCTCAGTCAGAATGAGTTAAGTCGCTTTCACGCTCATACCGGGGCATGACACTTCCAGAGTTCACTAAGTGCAACTCTCCTCGAGAGGGCATTCAAGTCCGCCATTCCAGAAATCGGATAATCAGCAATAGTCTGTTCAGAGACTCGCCCAACAGGGGCAAATTTTAGCTACACAGAGCAATTTGTATCAGTGATCTTCGAGTGCAAGACGAGTATCGGGAAATCGTGTTACCCACCCTCGCCTTTGTCATCCTTCTCAACCAGAAGCCTTGTCGCTAAGACCTTTCTTCCCACCTCGGGAGTTTTTTCCGGCCTTTCATAATCATGGCATAAATCATTTGCATACGTTATTCATGTCGCATATAGAGCATATGCATCATAATTGCATTGAGCATAACTCCCCTCAATCATCAATCTCAGTTCAGAGGGCCTCGTAACCCCAACTTATCAACCAATCCAAAGTCCAGTTCTCATCTGGAAAACCTTTTCAAAGTCCAGTCCTCGTCCGGCAGACAAACCCAAAGTCCAGTTCTCGTCTGGCAAACCAATTTCAAATACCAGTTCTCGTCTGGTAGGAGAACCTTTTAACCAGTTCCCGTCTGGTCACCTTTTCATTTAGCCCGTTGAACGCCAGTTCCCGTCTGGTAGTCATTCTTTCTCAGAGTCAATTCTCGTTTGACAATGAACCTAAGGAGTCAGTTCTCGTCTGACGACTTATTCTTTGCCCATCAGTTCTCGTCTGTTGGCCTACCTTTAATAAACCAGTTCTCGTCTGGTAATTCACCTTCAAAAGTCCAATTGCTTGGCAACAAAAAAATATATATATATATCTCAACCTGGCCTTACGCCCAACCATCCTTGTTTCATATCTTTGGTTATGAGCATACGTCTGCATTGTACATCATTAGCATTGCATCTTCATACCGCATGGTTTCTGTTTTAGCTCTGATGTGGGGCAAGAATCGTTTCAAGACGTAATCTGGGGCAGTTATCTCAAGACTGGTTGAATTTCTGCGAGAGTTTGAAGACACTGGGGCAATTCTGGATGCCAAGTCTTCTGTAAAATCCTCTAAAGACGATCTTTTTATGGATGATGCAGTATGGTATAATTGAGGAGTTAAGGGAATGATAGTTCACTCAGGATGATCAATAATGCTTTTGTTGAGCTCAGAAGTTTGAAGCACTGTGTTAATTCTCAGGGAATGTCTGGTATTTATTTTACCAGCAGGGCATTGGAAGTTTATTTCTTCCCCGAGCATAAAGATCTTCTTTCAGCCGACAAGATTCCCTCATGAGGAGTTGGTTATTCGCATTCAGTCAAAGCCAATTTTCATTGGCATATCTTCCCAACACAGTTGTTATGCTATACTTGGGGCATATTTTGATTCTCCAGCAAAGTCTCTCCTCAGCAGAGTATTGCCAAATATTTTTCTCAACCATGAAGGTTGACATTCCCAGCTGAGTTGGAACAGACGATATCCCCAACAGAACTTCAAGGCTAATTGAATCGTTCTCATCCCCAAGCGGACTTATCTTTCCACAGCAAAGTTTTCCCAACAGGAAGCTGAAGGCCATGCTTCCCCACAAAGTTAGAATTATCAGAATTCCCTCCTCAGCAGGATTGTGTGATCAAGCATCTTCCCTAGCCAAGTCTAAAGATGATCTTTCCCCATAGAGTCATCAGGATTCTCATTTCCAAGGGATTTCCCCATCAGAGCAAGAAGAAATTCTCCCCAGTGGAGTCAGAGCAGGATGATCAAATCCTCAGCAGATGTTCAAAGCAGTTAAACGAAGTATACCTCACGCAGAGTCGTCTTTCCTCCAGTGAAAACCTCTCCAACAAGCATCAGGTTGCCAACACTTCGTTCCCATCAGAGTTAAAAGCATTCAACCCGTCAATAGTATACAGAATGCTTCCCAAATTCCCCAACAGAGAGTTAAAGCTAAAGCAGTTGCCTTACACCCACAAACACCAGTACATACACTTTGTGGCACCCGTCCGTGTCATATCCCCAGCAGAAAGCCAAAGCGTCCTCTTTGCACTCACATATACTTACATATGACAACCCTGTGACACCCGTCCGTGTCATATCCCCAGCACAGTCATCTACACTTTGTATGTCAGATACTTGTTTATATTACACTCTTCTCCTTTTGACACTCGTCCGTGTCACTCTCCCCAGCAGTTAAATACTCATCTATATACCAATCACTCTTATACTGATACTCGTCCGTATCTTATATATACCACTTATACATCCCCACAGATTCAACACTAGTCCTTGTTCTTTGTTAACTCGTTGGTACTCGTCCATACCATCATCTCAGAACATGCGTCGAGAGTTTGTTTCTACATGATACTCGTCCGTATCATATTCTTAAGGATGCTCGTCCGCATCTTTAATCCATACATGTGTCAAACACTCATGTCTTCTTGAATATAGATACTCGCCTGTGTCTACTATTCCCCAGAAGAGTCCTTTCAGATTCAACACTCGTCCGTGTTCTCTGTTAACCAGTTGATACTCGTCCGTATCATCATCTTTGAACACGCGTCAGTATTTTTTTCTACCCGATACTCGTCCGTATCGTAGTCTTAGGGATGCTCGTCCGCATCTTTAATCTATACACAATACCAAACACTTATACCTTTTGTTTCTTGGATGTAAACACTCGTCCGTGTTTACTACCCCCCAGTAGATCGCCAACAAAGCAAATTTTCTTTTTCTGACACTCGTCCTGTGTCATGATAAACCCTGAGAGCAGCCGTACCCTGCTAGGTGGTCGTCCTCCACCTCTTGATGGTCGTCCTCCATCATGCTCATCCGATGGCCGTCCCCATCGTTGATATTTAGCAGTCGTCCCCTGCTAGGTGGTCGTCCTCCACCTTTTGATGATCGTCCTTCATCATTTTTATCCAATGGCCGTCCCCATTGTTGATTTTGGTTATCTGGCATTCGTCCTATGTCATGATAAACCTTGAGAGCAGCCGTCCCCTGCTAGGTGGTCGTCCTCCACCTCTTGATGGTCGTCCTCCATCATGCTCATCCGATGGCCGTCCCCGTCGTTGGTTACTTTACTTTATGAACTTGATGCCCATCGTTGACCTTTTATCCGGCATTCGTCCTATGTCGCGATATTTTCGGCAGCCGTACCCTGCCAGGTGGTCGTCCTCCACCTTAGATGACCGTCCCTCATCTTAACCCAACAGAGCAGCCGTCCCCTGCTAGGTGATCGTCCTTCACCTTTGATGACCGTACCTCATCATCTGTTTATTTCATTTATTCTTTAACCCGATGGCCGTCCCCGTCGTGGTCCCTTTTCTTTTTAGCCCGATGGCCGTCCCCATCGTTGGTTACTTTACTTTATGAACTTGATGGCCGTCCCCGTCATGTTTCATCAGTCCCCAGAGAATCTTATAGCTTTACTTGATGGCCGTCCCCATCATAAACTCTTTCATCCCCAGCATGTCGGCCGTCCCCGTCATTGCTTTATTTTCCGCACTTTTCCAGCATGTCGGCCGTCCCCGTCATTGCTCTTTACCCAGCAGTCGTCCTCTGCTCGACGGTCGTCCTCCGTCGCCCATACTTTACAATATACTTTGCTTTCTTATACAATCTATATCCATTTTCTTCTTCATTCTGTGAGTGCAAATTTTGGACTGTCTTTGATATTCAACCACAAGTTATCTTGTTCGCCTGTTAAGCCGTAGCTTACATCCTGCACAGCTAACTCATGTTTGAATAGGGGCAGCTGTAGACACCCAAATTTGCCCTCTGATTTTCTTTCTTCGCCTGTCTTTCATTTGCATCTCATTTGCATTTTTATTTGGTCATTAACATTTAGAATGCATACCATTTGCATAGTCTCCTAAGACATGGGATCACTTTTCTGAAGAATTTGGGTTTCACGTTTTTATCTGCGGATTACCAGAGAATTCAAAGTTTCAGCTATACAGCCATCAGTGGCGTCATCCTCTCTTTTCTCCCGTCACTAATTAGGGTTTATTTCCCTGTTTTAGTAACCTTCAAGGATTTCACGTGTGAAGGCTATTTCTTGGCGCATCTGGAACATCATCAGTAATTGAGGGTGAATAAGAGGTCTTCTCTTTGTCAAGTTACAAGGCCACTATTTTCTTCTCAGCATCTCAGGCTATCTTTTATCTCAAAAGTTTTGGTTTCAGTTCAAGTGTGTTTGTTCAGTTGCGATCTAATTCAGATGGACGTTTGACCTAATTTGGTCAAACTATCAGGAGTTTACTTCAGTTGCAAGTTATCTTCCTCAGAGGCCCTTTTCTCAGGGAATGTATGTCCGAAGTCAAGTTGTGTTGTGCAAAATCCATCAGATTGTCAGGTTGTGTGATTCGTAAGAAGTTTTGGGTCAGACAATCCGTTCATTAGGCCATGAAGGTTTTCTCTGTGAATTTATTTTCCTCAGTGGCTGGTGTGTGTTCAGTCATGTTCAAAATACGAGTGGATGTTTGGAATAATACTGGTCGGACAATGGTGTGCTCCATTTTCAAGTTTGTGTCAAAATTAAGGGTCCGTGTTTGATAGTCGTCAGAGGCCATTTCATTTCTAAGTCATTTTGCAAGTGCAGTCCACATTCAAATCCATATCCATAACCTTTTTATTGAACCATTCAGTCCATATTTCTATCATTAATCCAAATTTATTCATGTCCATTTTATCCATTTTTACCCGTTATTTCTTAAAAACCATTCTAGACTTTTTCCTATTCAAGTCCGTGTTATTATTATTATTATTTTTTTTTTTAAACCGATTTCTTTCCATTTTAACCATTAAATATTTTTTTCATTATTTAGTTCTATCCATCTTCAAATTAAATCCATTTCACTTTTATTTCATTCTCCTTTGTTCAAATATCCATTTCTCTTTTCATTATTTTTCAATATCCATAATCCTATTTCTCTTCCAACTTTATTCTTTAAATCATGTTAAGCACATTTTTCTTTTTATCTCTTTTTCCTTTCATTACACCAATTTAAAGTCCATTATTTCATCAGCCAATCCACTACAAACACACGTCACATACACTCATTTTTTAGCCCTCCTCACATGGACCACCTTGACAAAAGACACACCAACAAACTTTTCCCTTTTCTTTTCGTACAGCTCACAACGTCACACCATTTCACACGGCACCTGCACATAGTGCCAATTCTCATATAGTTGTTCACCTAATTCTCTCCTTCAGCAACTCTCTGCACACAACGCAACGGGCAGAAGAAAATCAGACCAACACTCCTTCAACACTCAACACAGAACGAGATCAAAATTACTTTTCCACACCACAGCAATTTCCTCATCAGTCACACATCACAGAAAACTCATAACAATTTCCATCACCACAAACACATCTAAAAAAGGCAGAGAAACAAAGATGAAGATATAGAAACCTTCAAACCGAAACCATCCCCTGTTTCTCCACCAACCAACACAACTTCAACCACCTCTCCTTCAACTCGCCGCCCCTGTTTCATAAACGACAACCGACAAACCTTCAACCTTCTTCATAAACCTCACAACCCTCCGTCTTCAACAACATCACAAAACCACCTCACCTCTAACCCCTCCATCGAAAACAACAACAGCAAAACCGAAATCAACAATAACAACAGATCCGCTCAAATTAACTCTTCAAATCTTCTTCGAACAACACCGCAACAACCCTTTCGAACTCATCCTCGAAACATCAACATCATCACACAGAAAAGAAAAAAGATGAAGTGAGAAGCGGATGCAAATCGCGAGATCGTGACCGAAATCGGCGGAATCGCGCAAACAGGATTGAAGAGGGAAGACTCGGAGATGACGTTGATGATGAAATCGCGACGGTGGAAGACAACCGGTGAGGACGTCGAGTTGTTGATGACGAAACCACGGTAGCCGGAGCTTGAACCTCGAGCTTGAGAGAGTCGAGATTAAGGCGGGGAGGTCGAGAGGGTAGCGGCAAGATTAGAGGCCTAATACCGCGAGAGAGCTGACGGTGAGGTGTCATCGGTGAAGTGAATGCAAGAGAGAACCGGCGGCGATGTTTGTGCTCTAACGGTGCCGCCGTTTGTGAATAGGGTTTGGGAAGGCCAAGGCATGCTGGAGAGAGAGACCGTTGTGCTCTGTTTCTGAGTTTACATTGCCTTTTGTTTTATATATTTTTTTTAGCCTTTATTATTTTTCTTTAATTATAATAAACCTTGCATGTTTTATCTTTTAATTTCATTATTAACCTTTTATTTTTTTAATTTTATTACTAACCTTTGTTTTGGTTGATGGGTCAAAGCCCACACTGAAGTTTCTTTCCAACACCCCATTGCCTGCGCTCTCTCTCTCTCTCTCATGATGCTGTCACCACCTTTTCAAGCAGACCTCACCCCCTCCAGACGGATTATCGTTGATGTTGGGCCTAGCCCCTTCATTTTTCTACCAGCCTTTTATTCGCAACGTCTTCCCTCTTTCCCAATTGTCATCATTTTTTCTCTAAATTATTTTAATTTGTTTAATTAATTACAGTTAGAATCTAATTAATTAATAGTTTGATTTAGAATTTTATCTTTAAATTTTGATTATTAATCTGCTTTATATTTAAGTTTAATAAATTCAATCTAGTAGAATTTTATGGATTTGGTTTAAGTTTCTTTTAGGTTTAGTTTAGATTAATATTGGAACTTTGATATAATTTTGTTTTTTAATTCTAACTTAAATTTGATTTTTAATTTTTATTAGTTTGATTTAATTTGATTTAATAGAATCGTGCTTAATCTTGGTTCTAGTTTGCGCTTGATATTTTGTAGGTCCATTGTTCAAATTCGATGATGAAGGATAAAGCATGGAAATGATCTTGTGACCAATTGTTTTTCATAATCTTGTTCGGGCAAGTGGAATCTTCGGATGCAGTTTGCACCTGGGCTTTGGTTTTTGCACGGACTAAGTCTTGTTTATAATTCTGAATGTTGGATGTTTGTAATTGACATTTGTTTGATTTCCTGATAACGGATACTTGTACTTGGTTGCTGAATCTACTGTGAGCTTGGCATACTTATTTCCTGAGTTTCTTTTGCGCGTATTGGAAAGGCAACAGACCTTCTCCGTTAGGTAACACTGAGGCCCGACTTGTTGCATGCTGCTGCATCTGGATGTCCTACTGGTGTAGGCTCTGTTTGTGCATTATTCATCTTATCTCCATTTCGCATTCTCATCTCCTTATCTTATTCATTATTCATTTCGCATTCTCATCTCTTTATCTCATTTCTCTTCATCTTATCTTATTCCTCATCTTTTCCTATTCTTTCTAACTTGAGGTGTGCTTAGGCCACCATGGAGCTTTTCCTCTCATCTTCTTCATTTCTTCTCCTCCATTAGGATAGTGAGCCTCACTAACCCTTAGGACATCCGAGCATGTGAATATTAGGATTTGATTAGTCCCCCCACTTAGCTTTTACCTTTGTGTCTCTTTTGAGTCTTCTCTTCTCACCTCATAATCAGGGACTAAACCCTAAAGGCTTTAAGGTTTTGTGATTAAGCTTATGCCTGCATCCTTCTATTAGGATGGAGTGTATAACTTTAATCCTAAGTGTTAAACCCTTCATGTGTTTAAATCCTCTAATCAATTCACTTAATAATCATCAAGACATCACACTTGTAACTTGGGCCTTGCATTAGGGTTCTAATTCTTCCTTAATTGGTTAAGAAGGACTAACCCTAGTGTTAATGGACAAGTCCCCCTCAAGTTGTCTTACAAACCCTAAAAAACACTTCATCATCATATCATTAAATAAAATCCACTCAATCAATGGCTTGTTTTGTCATGAGTTTAATCCCTAATCATGGATTAAGTTGAGGAGCTTTCCTCAGCTTAAACATTCTCATCTATTATCCTTATATTAGGATGGTGTAATGAGTCTGTTTAATCCCTGATTGTGGCTTAACCTCATTACTCAACACTAAACAAAAACACCAAAAACATCTAAATAATCACAAGTAGGTTAATGATCTTAATCCTACACCAAAGGTGTTTAAGTGTGAGAATCTGACTTCACACTTAAGGTATTCTCATTACCCCTAATCAGAGGGAAGATGTGATGAGTTTACTAAATCCATTGGTTTAGGCTTAAGCTCATTAACTTATGACAAATTTTCAAAAGCAATAAAAGACTGAAAACACAAAAACAAACAATAATCGTCTCCTCCGGGATTCTTTTCTCATCTCACTCACTCATAAACGAGAACTTGCTTCTTCCGTCTAATGCAAGACAGTTTGCACCTGAGCCAGACAGGTCATACACTTGAGCATAGGCAAGTAAGCAGTTCACAAGTCAATTCATCTTTCAGTCTCTTTGGGTCGAACTACGGTGTTCTGACTTCCTCATTGCACGAGAGGATACGTAGGCATAACTTAACAGTTATCGAACAAAAGTCTCTGTATATTCCCCCTCTTTCTAGCCTCATTCTTTTAGCCTCATGATCTTGAGCATTTCACTCCTGTTCTTACACTGACACTTCACTGATACACATCACTTTTCTTTTTACACTGACACCTGTACATTCTTTTCCAGCTATTTTACACACAGATTGCACTGACACTACCCCTTTAAAACACAAATCTTTCAAGCGTGGATCCCGTCGAGTACGACGGACAATCTGGGTGCTAATACCTTCCCAGGTTGTAACCAACCCCCTTTCTCAGTCTCTCTGGTTCGCAACCGTCTTATCCATCATTTTCTAGGCCTATGCAGCATTGCCTTTCCTCCGGGATAAAAATGCCTAGCTGGCGACTCTATTCATCTCCAGTGAGTTCACGGCTGTGTGTTCTCATTGTCGCCGACCGTTCGCGTCTGTACCTTTATTTGGGCCGGTCCCACCTATCGGGAGCGACACATGGTGGCCCTACAAATGGATCCATGCACCTTGGGCAAAGTGCAGGATTTGACATGCAGTATGATAAAATGGAAACAAGAAAATTACTTTGACTGCCATGTAACTTGAACGAAATCTTTAGCAGACCAGTTCTGGAGCTCCTCCCTAGGTACACATGGGTTAATCCAGTTATCCAAGTCGCAGTCACTATCCCCATCGGCATCTATTGCATAAACATTGTTGTAGTCGAGCATTCCAGCGCTTGTGAATGTTATGGGCTTACTGCTCTGAGACCAGCTGGACTGACCAGGTTGATATCTGAGACCGAACTTGTCATCTTTCTTTTCCACCTCTAATAACTTGCCCCAACCTTGGGCCTTTCCGGATTGGACTACTTCCTTGGCTTGCTTGTAGGAGTAGATAGGAGTCCCTTCCTTCTCATTGCTCTGAACTGCTAGAGACAACGTACTAACATTGACTGTCTCAAAAGCCTGGCAAAGTGTCTCATGGATATCTCCGTCCAATTCCACATATTTGAAGGTTGCAGCTGGCTTATGAAAATATCTTCTTCTCCGCATACAGTAACAACTTAGCCGTCTACCACATACTTCAACTTCTGATGCAACGTGGATGTTACTGCGCCAGCAGCGTGAATCCAAGGACATCCCAGCAGACAGCTATAAGCGGGTACAAATATCTATAACATAGAATGTACTCTTGAATACCTGAGACCTAATCTTTACCGGTAGCTCCACCTCCCCAAACACAGATCTTCGTGACCCGTCAAAGGCTTTCACAATTAAATCACTGGGTCGCAAAACAATGCCATCAACATTCAGCTTCATGAGGGCCTTCTTAGGGAGCACATTGAGAGAAGAGCTTGTATCTACCAAGACATGTGATAGAACAACACCCATACACTCCATGGGGATGTGCAGGGACTTGTTGTGATTGCGTCCTTTAGAAGTGAGATCTCTATCTATGAATCCCAACCCATGGCTGGCGTTCACACTGGCTACCACGGCCTCCAACTAGTTAACAGTTATCTCCTGTGGTACATATGCCATTTGCAAAACTTTTAGAAAAGCTTCGCGGTGAGCTTGAGAAGACATCAGCAACGACATAATGGATATCTTGGACGGTGTCTGATTCAGCTTTTCAACCACCTTATAGTCGCTTTTCTTAATTATTCTCATGAACTCTTCGACTTCCCTTTTAAAAGTGTCCTGACCGGCAGCAGGAGTTGTCATCTCTTCAGTTGCTATCTGCTTACCCTTAGCCTTTGCAGTAGCTTCAGCTCCGGGATCACCTCTAAGAACTTGAGGAGCAAAGAGACGCCCACTCCGAGTAAATCCTCCAACTCCTCCGACATTCACAATAGTCGGGTCAATTGTCACTGTTTTACTTTCCACCTTCTGAACTTCTACATACACATCTGAGCCATAGTGCCAAGGGATGGCCTTGTCATCAGCATAAGGAACTGGTCCCGGAACAATGATAGTTACTGGACTCACTTAGGGAACATAGATGGTCACCGACTCTCTTCGGATGGGAGCTTCAGCAGGATCAAAATAAATTGTCACTGTAGACACACAATCACTTCTATTGTCAACCCTGTCGAATTGTAGAGACCCCTCATCGATCAAACACTACAGCACCAATTTCAAATCTCCACAACCATTAACGGAATTCATGCAACCCTTATAGTCAGAATTGCAACCTGGGAACACCTACCCTTTCAACAATCTATCTTTTACCACTAACAACGAAGTCTTCACTTCATCCACATTCAATATCAGGTTTAACCTCTCGCCACTGTCGATAGCGTTTATCCTGACCCCTCCATGATTTGGAATGGGGTTTGATGTAACATTTGGAGGCGGTGCGAAATTAATTTCCTTTGAATCAATCAAGTCCTGGACCTTATGCTGCAATGCCATGCACTTCTCTGTTGAGTGCCCGAGAGCTCTTGAATGAAATGCACATCTTGCATTAGCATCATACCCCACTGGAAGCTCTCCAGGTGGAGGTGGTGCTAATGTCCTCAACTGAACCAAATTCAAGTCTAACAATATTTGGAGTAAAGTTGTATATGTCATTTGGATATCCTTAAGCACCCTGTTAGCTGGACGAGCTTGCCTCTGTTTATAGGGTCTTTGCTGATAGTTATTGTGTTACGGCTGTTGCTGTTGCTGCTGTTGTTGTTGCACAGGACCTGTGGGGATGGTGACAGCTGCCACTTGCTCGTAAGATTCTCTATATCCGCGGCCCCGACCTCGACTGTACATCGCATTAGTCTCTCCCTCCTTTCTTCTTGGAGGTCCATTAAAAGCTTTTTGAACACCACTTGAGCTACCTGCACCACTGTCATGAATCTTCCCCATTTTCAGCAGAGCTTCAAACCTTTCTCCAGCTATCACGATGTCATTAAACTTCGTCGCTGAACAAGACGCTAGTCTCTCAATAAACACCCCCTGCAGTGTTCCCATAAACATGTCTGCCATTTCATTCTCTAACAAGGGAGGTTGCACTCGAGCAGCAAGCTGACGCCACCTCTGGGCGTACTCTTTGAACCCTTCTTTGGCATTCTGAGACATTGTCTACAATTGAGTACGATTAGGAGCCATATCCAAATTATATTGATACTTCTTTACAAACGCCTCAACTAAATCCTTCCAGCTTCGGATATTGACCCTGCTAAGCTTCATGTACCACTCCAAGGAAGCTCCTACAAGACTATCCTGGAAGTAATACATCCACAGCTTCTCATCATTTGTATGTGCAACAATTCTTCCCACAAACGACTGAAGGTGAGTTTTCGGGAAAGTTGTTCCGTTGTACTTATCAAAAGTAGGGACCTTGAACTTGTAGGAAATTCTCACCCCTGGCACCAAGCCCAAATCAGTGATGTCAAACCCCAGAGAACTCTGAGATTGAATGGCGCGAATCTGCTCAGCCATTTCTTCAAATCTTCTATTCATGTCAACCCCTTGGCCTTCTGCCTCATCCAGCAAAGTAAACTGCTCGTCCTGCCCATCCATCTGCAGATTATTCACTCTATCATTGATAATAGTGACCCCTGGTTGAACCACAGGGATTTCAACATGACGGGCGCCAGCCCCGTTGCGATTACCTCCATCTACTGTCCCATAATTCCTGGCTTGATTGTTCTCTACCATTTCGTGCGAACGTTCTTGAGTTTGACCCATCCCAGCCATGAGGGCCATGAAATTGTCCATTCTCGTCCTTAAGTCAGCCAGATCTGCTTGCATCTACTCCATTGCTCTCTCTCTCTCTATTCACCTTTGTGGGGTATTTGTGCACCGTCAGTTGTCGCTGAACCTTCTTGGGAGCTATAGTGCCTGAAATTGACATGAACATTAGAACAATGGATAAATACCTGCAAAACAACAAACACGTTATATGCATGCAATGTAACTATTCATGTTTCCATGTTCAGGCATTAATATGCCCCAGTTCTGGTATTTTAACAGAAAATACTCCAGATGACTTTAGAAACTAGCTTTTCAAACTCTTTCGAGGAGTATTCAGATCCTGGTGTCTTAAGACCAATAACTTTGCTCACTCAAAAACGGTAACTGGAAAGTATCATTGCATAGCATGAACAAACTACCAACAATCAGAGTCATAGACAAAAACAGAATTCCCTAAAGGGTTACAATTCAGTACAAATGACAGAAAGATAAAGCAAGACTCCTACAACAAGCCTGTAGGTAGTCTAGATACAATCAACAATAAACAAAAACCCTAGGCTAAAAGGAAGATCCAGGATCCTTTTCTGCAGTCTCCACCTCTGTCCGATTCTTCTTGACGCCTGCTCTCAGCTTAAGATCTGCAATCTCCTTCATTGCTTCCTTCAAGGCTAGTTGGCTCTGTTCCAATTGTTGAGTCTTTTCCCTTCGTATTTTGTGAACTTGTTCTACCTCTTCTTTATTGAATTCCATATGCGCTTCAAAGAACTCTTCCTTTTCTTCGTACATCTTCTGCTCCTGTTCCCTTTGGCCCTGTAATCAAGTAATGGATTGACGAGCTTCTCCAAGGGTCTTCACAATCTTCTTACGGTCCGCTTCTCTCTTTGACTCTGTTAGACCAAATCTCTGAAAATGAGCTTCTCTCCCGGCAAACTCCTTTTCTTTAGCTTCTAAGGTAGCATGCGTCTTCTGTAACTTTTCTTCTGCTTCTTGCTTAGCATGATTGGCACGGAGATACAAGCTAGCCATCTTGGAATTCTCTACCAGAACTTTGTGCAACTGAGCTTCCAACTTCTTGTAATCTTCAAAAGAAACATTGGTTTGCACCGGTACCTCTTTTGGATATAGTGGAGCCTCAACTGAAAACGAAAGGAAGAAAGTAACAACCATACCTTGTATCCAAGCAGTGAAAGAGGGATAAGTCTTAGGGTCTACCTTTCTAAATTCTTTCTTACCCTCCCTAACCGTCGTTTCCCAAGCTTGGGATACTTGAATAACCAACTGCTCATTATCTTTAGCTGGAAGATACAAAGTCTTAGATACTTCTTCATCTGATGGAGGATCCTTCAGTGGATAACCAAATTGCTTTCTGGACAGTACATGGTTATGACTTATCACTCCTTTTCTACCTAACAACGGCACATAGGGAAACTCACCACACCTTGTAATAAACTCCTTCCCTACCAAGTTTCTATTACATCCTCAGGCTATATCATTAGATGTTAACCCCATCAATCTTCTAGCCCACTTCCAATCTTGCTTAAGATCTTTGAACGGTCTTGACTTTGGAAGCTTCTTAGCAAACCACTCAGCGAACACTAGAGCACAACAATTCACGTACCCTTTTCTCTTCTTATTTTTGTGATGGACACCGAAGTAAAAGTCTACCAGCAACGTAGGCACCTGGTTCCCTTTAATGAACAGGGTGATAACCTCCCAGCTTACCCATCCTTTCTCTCCTGGGAAAAGACTTATCCCGCAGACCATTAATGCTAACAGCGCACTGAACTCTAACCATTTCCCTCCCAAAGCAAACACATGAGCTTCTGTGATAAGAAAATCCAGATTAAATCCCTTCCCTTTACGGGCTTCTAACTCCATCTTCACCCTAAGCATACTCAAATGACAAGCAACTCCAATGTACTTGTACGGAGGACACTTCTCCGCAGCATAATAGGGAACACCATTCTTGATAGGAATCTTCAGGATGTCAGAAATCTCTTCCATAGTGGGAGCCAAGATGTAGTCAGCAAACACAAAAATTCTCAACTAAGGGTCATAAAACTGCAACAAAGAATGAAGACTATGTCACTGATCAACAGTAGGCTTGTTCATGTAACCCAAGATCTTCCCATACCGGCTTCTGAAATCATCTGAAACCTTGTCACTCATCAAGTCCACCAGTTTCTAAATACTCTCAATTTCGGGTTGCGGGAAAGTATAATGAGCATTCCTTTTTCTGGGTATCTCTTGGGCTTCTGTCATCTGGAGAAACAATGAATACCAGAACTAGGTACAGAGGCTAAATGCTAACCTGAAATGGAAACAGAAATAGTTAATGCAAGTATGATGCAATGCGAATGCAATGCAGGCACATGATCAACAACTGGGACTGTCTAGATACGAAACACGGGACCCAAGTGACCAAGAACCAAAATCCTTTGAATAAAGCCCCATGGTCAAGAATTCAATCTCAAATAAGTCCCAAAATCAAATATCAGATGACTTAATAACTCCAAAATCCATGTAGCCTTATCAAATCATAGAACTGTACTGGAAATGAGGTATGATGAGGTCGAGGGTTCCTGCAAACCTGTAAACCCCTCCCAATCTCACGGGTGTGCTCCGGGTCAAACATCACGGACTTTCAAAGCCGAATAGCAATAATACGTTCACCATTTCCGAGAAATGGCTCATGACCAAATCAGGGAATCGGTTTGGCATTTTGTACTGCTCAGGGAGGCCTCAGCGTGAGTCCGGGAAAAACAAGCGTCCTTTATAAGTTCCCAGCTTCAAGCGCTGGATTCGAGAAACAATAGTACATTCATCCCGAAGGGTACAATACTATCGTCATATGACCAGATGCTTTGACTGAGTTCCTATAAAAGAACCAAGCCATCCTATGCGAGTTCCTAGTGGGCCCTCGGGTGTGAATGGGTTTGCCACAAAATGTGGTCTGCCACTTTCACCACTGGAGAGGGATGTTTCCACAAAGGTCCTCAATGATCGGTCCCCAAATGCACATAACTATCGAGGTTGTGTATGACCCCAGAAAGATTCCAGCATCAATACATTTCCAAGACGATCGCAAGTCTGGGTATGGAACTCACTACTACCAACATAGCAAGAGGGCATGAAGACAAAGTGATTGTATACTCTAAGTCCTAGGGTGCACTCGAGCCCCGGTTACGAGCTCATCTCTTAGTAACAGTTCCCAATCCCACAGAAAATAAGGAAACCAGCAGCCAGATAGTCCAGTATAATATATTATGCATGAATATAAATACTGAAAGCAATAAATAAAGCTGTAAATAAAACTGTAAATAAACAACAGTAAAATAAACACACAACAGCAAACAATCAACACCCCACGAAACAAAAAAATGCAAGCGCTTGAATAGACTCTCAAGGGGAACCAGAGATTCAATGATGTCCCCAGCAGAGTCGCCAGCTGTCGCTCCTTAGATTTCCATCCTGGTACAAATGCGAAAGTGGCGCAGAAAAGATTAGAGTCGCCAGCCAGGAATTTTTATCCCGAAGGAACGGGAATGATAATGCTGCACAAACCAGAAAAAAAGAAAAGGAAGGACATGGGTCCTGCGAACCAAAGAGACTGGGTTCGAGAGTCGGTTATGACCTGGGAAGGTATTAGCACCCTAGATCGTCCGCCGTACCCGAAGGGATCCACGCTTGCAAAGAAACTAATTCAAAGGGTGAAGAAAAGAAAGCTGCTGCAAAACTGAAACTGGAAATGAGAAAGAAAACAAAGAGGAAAATGTAGGGAAAATAAAGATTGTGCTCGAACGGGCCCTACCTCGCTGCCTATGTACCTCATCTGGACATGAGGATCAGAGACGCTGTAGTTCCCCTAACTAGGGGTGGAAAAGATTGCTTGTGAATTAAGGCTTGAACTGCCTATTTCAATGCTCAGGTGTTGCAGGCTCGGATGACGAGTGCGTAACCGTCTTGCAAAATGACAAGTAGGAGCAAGTTCTCATACGGAGCGAAGAAGATGAGAAAAGAATTCCTGAAGGAAAGACGCTTATTCTTTGTTTGGGTTTTTTTATGAATTTTTTATTGGCGTGGCACAAGAGAATGAACTCAAGCTCTTTTCCATGGAATGTGTACTTGTTACTACATTCCAAGATGGAATAATAGAACAAGCACACCAAGTAAGGAGAACTTATCCAAGACTTGTTTCCAAAGGCAAAGGCCTAAATTCATTGACTTGTTAAATTTATTAGGTGTTTTAGTGATTAAAATGAAGAAGTATTTTTTATGATTTTTCTTGATGAAGATGACCTCATGATCCGACTTGTGCATCATGCTAGACAAATGCACTATTCCAAGATGGAATGAATACATATGCCCCATGGAATAAGGCTATTACAAAAAAGTCACTTCTTTCTTTATTAATGTTTTTTAGGTTTTGTTTTGAGATGAGAAGAGAAAGAACCAAAGGAGCAAAAGGTAAAAGTCTAATGGGGAAAGACTAAACCTAATATTAACATGCAAAAGTGGTCCTAAGGTTAGTGAGGTTTCAACTATCCTAAGAAGAGGAAAGAAGAACCAAAGAGGAGCAAGAAGAAGAGGAGGAAAGATCTAGCAAGTAACTTACTCCTCTAAAGGAGATAAGTTTCTCCTAGAGGGGGAAGAAAATAGTTGCCTCACATGATGGCATAAGGCACATCAAACCACAAAGAGAAAGCAATTTAAAAAGGAAAGATGAAGAGATGAAATGTGGATAAACATCTGCACGTCTCTTACCATGAGCCCCTGCAAGTGTTAGCAAAAATCCAACGTATGTTCATCAACGAAACTCATGGAAATGGCATGCTCAAATCTCACATCAACAAAGATCATACAACATACCCAATTGTGCATACAAGAATTTACGTGTCGAGAACATGAAGGCATGCATCTACCAGCAAGAAAATCACCCTAAACAATCATATTCAATGATCATACAATGATCCATGGCAATTAAAACATGTAAAGGGATCAAACAAGCACAAAATAGCTCAAAAAAATCATTATGCTCCAGTGTTAACCGGTTAACCAAAGCGTTAACCAGTTAACACTGTCAAACCTGCAGAACAGCATAGAAACACAGATGTGTTAACCAGTTAACCAAAGCGTTAAACGGTTAACACTGTCAAAACAGCAACAATTCCTGCAGAAAATAAGCTCAAACCCAGCTTATCCAAATAATCACACACCAGACCAGCAATCAATTATGCATGAAATAAATGGATCAATTCACATTAATTAACATAATTAAGCTCATGAACATTAGTACACGGATCCGGTTACAAATCAACCAATCAATTCAATCAACATAAGCAAATACACAAGTACATGGTGGATCTAAAGCACAAGCATGCAAATAAGCTAAAAACAGAGCTAGATCTGAATTTAACCAACCTACAAAGCTGAGGTATGCTTTGGTAGTTGTTGATTGAGCTGGAAATGAGAGATCTTGCGAAAAAATTTGAAGATCTGGTGCTAAGCTTCACACTCCATGCAAAATAAATGCAAGCAAAAGGTCTTGATGTAGAATTTTGGATCCAAAAGCACTTCTAATTCCCAAACCAGATATGAATCACCACTTAAACCAGCAAAATGATGCAAAGGAGCTATAGATGGAGGTCTAGTTCCAAGATCTACACACCTTAAGGCAAGGTTATGTGATCTTCAAAGAGGAACTCTTAGTGAATTTGGAAAATGTGGGAGAGAAAATGAGAGAATAGTGATAGAGAAGAGTGAAAATTCAAAATGAGAATGAAAAAATGAGAGAGCTCCCTCTTGGTTTGGAGGAAAATGGATTAAATATGGTTTAGGTTTGGGGCCCAAAATTTAGGCTTGGGATCCAATAATGTGGTTTGGTAAAGTGATTAGGATTTAGCAATGGAATTAGGCTTGGATTAATGATCTAGATCCTTCTCCACAATTCAAATGAATAAAAAATCAGAAAATTGGAAATTTGGAGCCAAAGCACATGCTGAATTTGCTGCTGGAATCAAAATTCGTAGCCGTTAACCGGTTAACCAAAGCGTTAATCGGTTAACCCCAATGAATTTTGAATTTTCCCTCCTTATGGTGGGAAACCTCAGGAATCACCCGGCACCAACCTTTTTGACCTGATTTTGATCCTCCATCCTTTTTAAGGCTTTGACCCTGATATCAAACTTGCAACATGCCTTGTGAGTTTTGAATTTCCCTGATGATTGATCATATGCCTTATGCTGGAACATGTGAGTACTATTTCTCATTTTTCTATGCAATATGTTAAGGATATGACATGATGATGATGATTATGATATGATGACGATGCTAAACAGGAGAGGAAAAATTTGGGGTGTTACACGGGTTACTTGTGTTAATTTTTGCATAAAACACCTTTTTTTGAACTGGTAACTGGTTACCTCCTAGGTAGTAACGGTTTACCTGTGTTTAGTTTTGCAGAAAACACAATTTTTTGAACTAGTAACCGATTACCACCTAGGTAGTAACCGGTTACCACTGAACCAGAATGGAAAATTCTTGTTTTTTCTTGCATTTTTGTTATTCATTCCCCCTTCAATCATAGTGGATCTTTAGTATATGATTTTAAGGAGTTCTTAGGAGCTTTATTTTGATGTAGATTCATGTAGTTTCGACATCTTTGGACGCGCGTGTTGTTCATTTCCGATTTGTTTGCATAATTGTGAATTTTGTGTTCATGATGAATTGTGAATGTTGTTCCCATGTTTGAACCTCATTGTTAACATGTTGATAATGATTTATAGTTCTATTTTGGATTTCTTTTATGATAGAGGCATGTTTCGGACACTTGCATGCATAATCGAATATGTTGCATATTGCTTGGTGAAAATACATATCCACATGTTTGCATTCATTCTTGATTGTTTGCATTATGTTTGCATTTCATTGTTGATGTTTGCATTAGGTAGAGTGCATCATAATGCATATTCATTTTGTTGCTTGTTTTCATTAAATGTTCAAATACATTAAATGTTCATATTATGATCATGAACATTAAGGTAACCAATCATGGGGTGGAATTGGTCATTTACGGAACTAGTCCCCTGCACCGTGTAGAAGATGGAGTGGTCCTGCCTCCTGACAAAGAATGATTGTCTGGCCTGCGTGCCATTGTTATTCTGGCATGCATGCCTTTTTTGTTCAGTTTTTGTTTGGGGCTTAGTCATGTCGCTCCCCGGACTTTTGTCCCGGTGCAAACGTGAACTGTCGGCGAGAACGGTCGGATGATGAAGGTTGAATAGAGTCGCCAGCTAGGCATTTTTATCCCGAAGGAAAGGTAATACTGCATAAACCTAGAAAGAAGTGGATAAGACGGTTGCGAACCAAAGAGACTTGTTAAGGGGGTTGGTTACGACCTAGGAAGGTATTAGCACCCAGATCGTTCGTCGTACTCGACGGGATCCACGCATACCTGATTGTGTTTTTAAATAAAAGTGTGGGGGAGTGTACGTGCTAACTGTGTATAAAAGAGATGGATGTACAAAGTGACAGTGCAAAAAGAACAGGAGTTCAAACCGAGGCTAAGAAAAGAAAGCTGGAAAGAGAAGAGGGGGGAGACCTGGGGACTTTTGTTTGATAACCGTTAAGTTATGCCTACGTATCCTCTCGTGCAATGAGGAAGTCAGAACACCGTATTTCGACTCAAAGAGACTTGGTGTTTTGGTATGAACTGCTTGCTTGTCTATGCTCAAGTGTATGACTCGTCTGGCTCGAGTGTTAACTGTCTTGCATTAGATGGAAGAAGCGAGTTCTCGTTTTCAGAGTGAGTGTGATGAGAAAAGAATCCCGGAGGAGACGTTTATTGTTTGTTTTTGTATTTTCAGTTTTTTATTTGTTTTTGGTTTTTTGCATAGGATAATGAGCTTAAGCCTTAATCAAGGGTCGTAAACTCAGTATATCACCCCTGACTAAGGATAATGAGTCTACTTAAGTGTGAGATGGATATCCCAACTTAATTACCCTAATGATACATGATTAAGATCATTAACCTACTTGTAATTATAGTGTTTTTGGATTTTTGTTTTGTGTTAAGTAATGAGTTTAATCTCTAATCAGGGATTACTGAACTCATTAAACCATCCTAAGAGAAGGATGATAGATGAGGACACTTAAGATTAGGAAGATACCTCAACTTAACCCATGGTCAGGGGTTAAAATCATCATATAAAAAACCTTTATTAAAGTGGATTTTGATTAGAGGTTAGATTAAGAAGTGAATTTTATGTTTATAAGACTAAACCTGAGGGGGACTTGTCCATTAAACACTAGGGTTAGTCCCTATGACCTAGAGGCAGAGATGTAACCCTAATATAAGGCCCAAGTTACAAGCTTAAGTTTTGATAATTATTAGGTGTTTTGATTAGAAGGTGAAAACAACTTAAAGGTTTAACACTAAGTATTACAATTATACACTCCATCCTAAGATAAGGATACATGCATAACCCTAATACAGAGCCCCAAAACTTTAACTGTTTAGCCTTTGTTATTGAGATGAGAAGCAGAGACTCAAGGAGACTCAAAAGGTAAAAAACTAAGGGGGACTATCCACAACCCTAAAGTTATCATGCTTGGTAGTTCCTATGGTTTGTGAGGCATAAAGAAAGTCTTCAGATTGGCAACCAAGGAAGGAGAAGCAGATGAAAAGGGAATGAGATAGAAGAATATGTTACTTGCTTCCTGAAGAAGTTAAGTAACCTAAGAGTGGGATAAGAGCAAGAGAGAACACAAGTGAATCAAATTCACTTCAAAGACAGGTAAATAAGCATATGAAAGGATAAGACGAGGTTGGATGTGGATGCACATCCACGTCCTGATCAACTTACCAAAAGCACCTGAAAGGGTTAGTATGAATGCATAAGGTATGAAATAAGATGAAATGAAACAAATGAAGGTGACAATGATCAACCAATGTTCTCACATGTGTCGCTCCCACTAAATGAGGCTAGGTCAGATAGGGTACAGACGCGAACGGTCGGCGAGAAGAGAACAGAACACACAAGGGTGAACTGAAAAGAAAAGAGTCGCCAGCTAGGCATTTTTATCCCGGAGGAAAGGTAATGCTGCATAGACCTAGAAAGATATGGATAAGACGGTTGCGAACCAGAGAAACTGATAAAGGGGGTTGGTTACAACCTGGGAAGGTATTAGCACCCAGATTGTCCGTCGTACTCGACGGGATCCATGCTTAAAATATTTGTGTTTAAAAGGGGTAGTGTCAGTGCTATTCTGTGTGCAAAAGCTGGAAAAGAATGCAAGTGTCAGTGTAAAAGAAATGTGAAGTGAGATGAAAGAGTGTCAAGGTAAGAAAAGAATATGAAGCTCAAGACCATGAAGTTTAAAGAATAATGCTGGAAGGAGGGGGAATATACAGAGACTTTTGTTCGATAACCGTTAAGTTATGCCTACGTATCCTCTTGTGCAATGAGGAACTCAGAACACCGTAGTTCGACTCAAAGAGACTGAATGATAAATTGACTTGTGAACTGCTTGCTTGCCTATGCTCAAGTGTATGACCTGTCTGGCTCAGGTGCAAACTGTCTTGCATTAGACGGAAGAAGCAAGTTCTCGTTTGTGAGTGAAGATGATGAGAAGAGAATCCCGAAGGAGACGATTATTATTTTTTTTTTTAGTTTTCAATCTTTTATTGCTTTTTGTGTTTGTCATAAGAAAATGAGCTTAAGCTTAAACCAAGGGTTAGTAAACTCATCACATCCTCCCTCTGATTAGGGGTAATGAGAATACTTTGAGTATGAAGTAACCACCTCACACTTAATCACCCTGATGTAAGATTAAGATCATTAACCTACTTGCATTTATTTAGATGTTTTTGGAGTTTTTGTTTGTTGTTAAGTAATGAGTTTAAGCCATAATCAAGGATTTAATGGACTCATTACACCATCCTAATAGAAGGATAATAAATGAGAACATTTAAGCTAAGGAAGGCTCCTCAACTTAATCCATGATTAGGGATTAACCTCATGACAAAACAAAGCCTTTATTAAATGGATTTTAGTTAATGGTGATATTAAGAAGTGAATTTTATGGTTTGTAATACAACTTGAGGGGGACTTGTCCATTAACATTAGGGTTAGTCCTTCTTAACCAATTAAGGAAGAATTAGAACCCTAATGCAAGGCCCAAGTTACAAGCTTGATGTCTTAGTGATTATTAGATGGATTGATTAAAGGATTTAAACACATTAAGGGTTTAACACTTAGGATTAAAGTTATACACTCCACCCTAATAGAAGGATACAGGTATAAGCTTAATCACAAAGCCTTAAAACTTTTAAAATTTAGTCCTTGGTTATGAGGTGAGAAGAGAAGACACAAAGATGACACAAAGGTAGAAACTAATGGGGGACTAATCAAACCCTAATTGTGATCATGCTTAGTTGTTCCTAGGGTTTATGAGGCTTGCAAGAGAATATTCGAGAAAGAAGCCACCATGGAAGAAGCAAGATGAAGGAAAAGGAGCAAGAAAAAAGCAAGACAACTTACTTCACTTAAGAAGATAAGTTGCTTGAAGAAAGAAAGTGAGGAGGGAACATGAATGAGCAAGCTCACTCTAATCCAAAAGTAAAATGCAGCAATGAATGCATAAGAGAGATGAGAAGAGATTATGAGAAGTGAAGGAAAATTCACTTCTCAAACACTTACCACCTGAATAGTTAGCAAAAGGAAATGAAAATGAAAAGTATGCAATGATGCAAACCAAAACCAGAAGCATGATCAATATGTAAATGATGCTAAGAGATGATGCAAATGTATGTCATGAGATATGGATGATCATACAAGCAGTGAAGATGCAAATGAGAAATGAAAGGAAGCATGAAAGTTCATGAGTGCATATGACATGAAATGAAAGCAAAAACATGACAAATGGATGATGCAATGATCAAACATTATTCTAATGTGTCTTATGATGTCTTATATGTCATCTGGATGCACAAAATGTCATGGCAAGTTCATATATGCAAGCATATGAAGGATGGATGAAAATGGAGATGCAAATTAGGGTTTATGAACAAGATGCAATGCAAAATTCAAAATCAGAATCAAATGACAAGATAAAAAATTGAAAATAGGATTAAAGATACGCTAAGCCTATACAAGTTCACTACCCAAAGGGGAAGACCTAACTCTTAACCTAATGAAAGTTATGATTTTCCTAAGTTTATAGGGTTTAAAGTGTGATCCTAAAGGGAAAATGCCAAACAAATGGAAAATGCAAGATAAAAATGTAACAAAAATGTTCTTAGAATCTTGAAAGTATGTAGAACACAATGCAAAAAGAACCATTCATAAACTCAACTTGGATCAAAAGTTATGAACTTTTGAAGTTAGGATTAAAAATATTCAAATTAAAGAACCCTAATTCAAATGAAAATTGTTAAAACATGACGAAAACCAAAAAGAAATTTGTCTTGTGAGTTTGTAAATGTTTGTAAATGTTTTAAAATGCTCTCTGAATATTTTTGGAATTTTTAAATACCTAAATGTATTTTTAATTAATTAATTCTCATTAACTAATTAAAAATAATCATTTAAATGATTTAAAAATAATTTTTAATGCAAAAAATAAAAATAAAAATATTTTTGGGTTCTGAAAATAAATAAAAGCTTGGATAAAAATTTTGGCTGCAATGTTGTGTGTTTTGGCTTGGTTTTGATCCACATAATAAGTTGTGATAGGTCAGAGAGTGGGTGGTGGCCTATGGTGATTGGTATGGGCAAGTTGCCAAAATGTCAAAAGTTTTGTACTTAAGGTATGGGCTGGTTTTTCAGCTGGCTTTTGGCTTGTCCTGGCTCAGCATAGATCAAGGAGAGCCATAGATTCGAAATTGAGGTGATTCAGCAAGCTTGTGAAAGGTTATGTGCCCTTTTGCAATTTTCATGAAGTTTGGCCCCTTTTGAATTTCTTGATGTTCAAGGCATGGGATGAAATGATTCTTGGGCCAATTCTGATCCTTAGGCAATGCATTATGATGTTAAGACATGTAGAAGTGTGTTTGAGGTCACAAAAATGCTTGGCATAAGAATTTGCAAGTTTCCCTCTTTGGTGTAAAAGTGAAATTTATGTGATTTTTCCCAACTTTGACAAGCCATAACATGAGTTCAAAAATGAATTAAGTCAAGTTCTTGTACTTTTTGAAAAGGGAATGATCCAATCTACAACTTTCATGACCAAGAATTTTTCATTTGAAGCCTTTTTGGTTAAGAAAGAGGAGGTTGAAAAACTTTCCCAAAATTGCAAGTTTGCATTACAAGTCACTTTCCCTAAATGACATCTTTGCAAATGGCTTGAAATTCTTCAATTTTGTGAACTTATAACTTCTCCTAAGATCAATTAAAGATCATATACACCCAAAATGATGGAGAAGACCCTTTGGCTGGATGATTGGGGGCCTCAGATGCCCTAATTTTGAACTGACTTGCTCAAGAAGTCATCTATTGATCAGATGCTTTCCCCATTGAATTTCTTCATGAAAATTGGTATACATGATACTCATATCATATAGAGACCAATAGAAACAAGAATGACAAAAAAAATTGGGGTTATGGCCTCTGAAACCAAAACCCTAATTTTAGGTCATCTGTGCAGTCAAGCTTGGCTCTGCTTCCATGCCTTCCTCAGTTCTGGTGATTTTCTGACTTTCTTGATCTTGGGAGGATATAATATGATGCTTGAACATACATGGACCTTATTGAGATGATTGAAGACCTTTGGAGTGGCTCAAATGGCTCAGGGATGGCCCAGATCACAAACCCTAGATGCAGATGACTTAGAACCAATGCAATGAAGCAAAAATGCAATATGAGATGATATGTTGAACTTATGCAAATGAAAAGAATCACAAGCCATGGTGAAATGAGTGAGGGCAAATTTAGGGTGTTTACAGCTGCCCCTATTCAAACATGAGTTAGCTGTGTAGGATGTAAGCGATGGCTTAAGAGACAAACAAGATAACTTGTGGTTTGAATACCAAAGACAGTCCAAAATTTGTACTTGCTGGGGAGAAGAAAGAAAAGGGATATAGATTGTAAAAGAAAGTATAGCGTGATTATAAAGTGCGGGCGATGGAGGACGACCATCGAGCAAAGGACGACTGCTGAGGATAAAGCAATGACGGGGACGGCCGACATGCTGGGGAAATGAAAAGATTACGATAGGGACGACCATCAAATACAGTAACAAGGTTCTTTGGGGATTGAAGGTAAATGATGGGGACGACCATCGGGTTGAAGAGATAAATGACGAGGTACGGTCATCAAAGGTGAAGGACGATCACCTAGCAGGGGACGGCTGCTCTGTTGAGGATAAGATGGGGAACGGTGAAGGACGATCACCTGGCAAGGTACAGTTGCCGAAGGTACCACGACATAGGACAAATGCCGGGTAGAAAAGGTCGACGATAGGGACGGCCATCGGATAAGCATGATGAAGGACGATCATCAAGAGGTGAAGGACGATCACCTAGCAGGGTACGGCTGCTCTCGGGGTTTATCATGACATAGGACGAATGTCAGATAAAAAGATCAACGATGGGGATGACCATCGAATAAAATGATGAAAGAGGATCATCAAGAGGTGAAGGACGATCACCTAGCAGGGTACGGCTGCTAAAATATCACGACATAGGACGAATGCTGGATATAAAAGGGTTCCAATAATGGAGACTCCGCTGGTGGATGATGAAGGACGATCATCAAGAGGTGAAGGACGATCACCTGGAAGGGTACGGCTGCTAAAATATCACGACATAGGACGAATGCCGGATAGGAAAGAAATTTTACTTTTTACCGGGGATTCCCTTGGGGAATGGTAGAAACGGACGAGTGTCTGAATTCAAGAAAAGGTATAAGTGTTTGACATTGTGTATAGATTAAAGATGCGGACGAGCAACCTTAAGACTACGATACAGACGAGTATCGATAGAAACAAATGCGGACGCATGTTCGGAGATGATGGTACGGACGAGTACCAACTGGTTAACAAAGAACACTGACGAGTGTTCAAATATGAGGAAGATAAGTGGTGTATATAAGATACGGACGAGTATCTGTATGAGTAAAAAGTATGAGTGAGACACAGACGAGTGTTCAACGAGTGTATAAATATCTGTTTGTTCGGGCGACTTTAATGGGGAATGATGACACAGACGAGTGCCAAAAGGAAGATGTATCTGTATTTGTGAGTGTAACGGGGACACTTTGGCTTTCTGCCGGGGAAATTGAGAGGTATTTTGTATATTGCTGATGTGATATTGTTGATATTTACAGGTGCTTTATTCAAAACATGGCTTATGATTATGCAATATGTTTGATTTTTGCCGTAATGCTCCGTATTAGACGGAATGCTACGCTCTGAGGGGAAATATGATGCGAATGCTATGATCATGCAAAAGATACCGATCCGGGATCCGGATCCCGTTGCTGTGAAGATCTCTGGCTGATCTGTTGAAAGAATATCCCAGCTGGGGATGAGATCATTGGTAGATCTAATAAGGTGTATGACTTTGCTTGGGGAAATAGGTCACTGATAAACCTATCTTAATGATGAGGAGCCCAGCTGGGGTCTGCGGAAACTTTCGTTACTTTGTTGTGAGATCTTCAGACATTGCTCTTCTCGATAGAGGCTAGAGCTCTGTGGGGATATGGTTCCCTGCCTGACACTTGGCTGGGGAGAAATGATCATTGAACGACCTTCCTAGTGATTTCTGTAGAGGATCCTGCTGAGGATGATGAAATTTGTTGGGGGAAAGGAGCCCCTTCTAATGCTGTTTGGTTTGGGGAGGAGCTTTCATGCCCCACGTTACGCTCTGAATACCTTACTGGATTCCATCATAGGAGTTTAGACGCTCCGGGAGCAAATATATTTCCTGCAAGCATGTAATTAGAAAAGGCGCATCTGTATTTATGCAATCAATATTATAAGGACATCGGACATTTTTGCAAATGAAAATAAAATGTACGAGACGAAAAGTGACTGAAAATCTGATTTTATTAATTTGTGTGCCCTGAATTGGAAAATACAGTCAAAGAAACAGATCCCTTGAAATGAGGAGATTGTTACAAATTGAGAAACAAAAAGGTGCTGGCAATGTTGATGACGCTTCAGTATGCTTCCCTTTGCTATGACTCGTATGACACTGACGTTCTTCTCATCTTGCTTTTGAAGAAGGTTGGTTCTGACCGATGCTTGAACCTTTCGAGGCTTGCCATATTGTAAGTGATACAGACGAATTAAGAATGCAGTTGTTCGCTTACCCCCTTATTTTGCGTGGATCTCCCTTTCGGGTTTTTAATCCACCGAGATACCCATTTTTCCTGAGCTTTCCAATGCGGATTTTCAACTCAGCGGGTGTACATTTTTTTTCCCTTATTTTTGCCCGAGTCTTTTGTTTTGTTTTTGACTCGCCGGGATGCCCTATTTTTGCCTGGACTTACATTCTGTTTTTATGTCCAGCGGGTCATTTTATGCGAAGTATTTTTTAACTGCATCTGAATTCACAGGGGATAAGAAATCTTCACCATCCATAGTAGTGAGCATCAGCGCCCCACCGGAGAAAACTTTCTTTACTGTGAATGGGCCATCGTAATTCGGAGTCCACTTGCCCCTGTGGTCTGTATGAGGAGGAAGGAGTCTTTTCAGCACAAGATCTCCTACTTGGTATTCTCGGAGCCTGAATTTCTGATCGAAGGCTTTCTTCATTCTTTTCTGATATAACTGCCCATGACAGATTGCATCTAATCTCTTTTCTTCAATCAGATTCAGTTGTTCGTATCGGGATCGGACCCATTCTGCTTCATTTAGTTTAACATCCATTAGTACCCGCAAGGAGGGTAATTCAACTTCAACAGGTAGGACTGCCTCCATACCATACACAAGCTGATAGGGTGTTGCCCCAATGGATGTTCTGATTGACGTACGGTACCCATGAAAGGAAAATGGTAGCATTTCATGCTAGTCTCTATAGGTGACCACCATCTTCTGCACAATCTTCTTGATATTCTTGTTAGCCGCCTCTACAGCGCCATTCATCTTTGGCCTGTAAGGAGAAGAATTGTGGTGTTGGATCTTGAAGTCCCGGCATAGCTCTGCCATCATTTTGTTGTTCAAGTTGGAACCATTATCAGTAATGATTCGCTCGGGTACTCCATACCGACAGATGATGTCTCTCTTCAAGAATCGGGCTACCACTTGCCTACTGACATTTGCATACGAAGCTGCTTCAACCCACTTGGTAAAATAGTCAATGGCTACCAGGATGAATCTGTGGCCATTCGAAGCAGTCGGTTCAATCTTGCCAATCATATCAATGCCCCACATGGCAAAGGGCCAAGGTGAAGACATCACATTCAAAGAATTGGGAGGCACATGCACTTTATCCGCATAAATCTGGCATTTATGGCATTTCCTGGCATAAGCACAACAGTCTGCATCCATTGTGATCTAATAATAGCCTGATCTCAACAAATTTTTAGCCATTGCATGCCCTCCAGCATGGGTACCAAAAGATCCTTCATGCACCTCGTGCATCAACAAATCTGCCTCTGTCTTATCAACACATCTGAGAAGTACCATATCAAAGTTTCTCTTGTACAAGGAACCATCAGCATTCAGGAAGAAACTACCAGCTAGCCTTCTTAACGTCTTATTATCATTGGAAGATGCCCCAGGTGGGTATGTTTGATCCTCTAAGAAACATTTGATGTCGTGGAACCAAGGCTTATCATCTTTAGCGAGGTCTGCTGAGAATACATATGCGGGTCTGTCAAGTCTGGACACTGAAATCCGAGGCACAAAGTTGGCATCTTGAACTTTGATCATGGATGAAATGGTAGCTAGATCATCTGCAAACTGATTTTCGTCTCGAGGGATATACTCAAGCTTGACTGTTGTGAAGAAAGTCAGTAACCTCCTTGTATAGTCCCGGTAAGGTATCAGATGATCCTGGTGAGTATACCATTTGCCGTTGGTTTGATTGATTACCAGAGCTGAATCTCCGAACACAGTTAAAGTCTTGATCCTGAGGTCAATGGCTTCCTCAAGACCCATAATACAAGCTTTGTATTCAGCTTCGTTGTTAGTGCAGTTGAAGGTGAGTTTTTCCGAGAAAGGCATGTGAACTCCCTTAGGTGTAATGAGTACTGCACCAACACCACGACCATTCATATTAACAGCCCCATCAAACATCATAGTCCATTCTTCTTCTGGGTCAGGCCCTTTAGTGTGAATAGGCTCTTCATGATCTTTTTCTTTTATGAACATGATGTCTTCATCAGGGAAGTCAAATCTCATTGGCTGGTAGTCATCAATGGGTTGCTCAACAAGATAATCAGACAATACATTGCCTTTGATGGCTTTCTGAGATGTGTACTGAATATCATATTCTGTGAGAATCATTTGCCATCTTGCAACCCGTCCGGTAAGTGTTGGCTTCTCAAATATGTACTTGACTGGATCCATCTTAGAGATCAATAAGGTAGTGTGGGTCAACATATACTGTCTTAGTCGGCGAGCAGCCCACGCTAAAGTATAGCAAGTTTTCTCGAGCAGTGAATAACGTTGTTCACAGTCGGTAAACTTTTTGCTTAGGTAGTAAATTGCATACTCTTTTCGACCAGACTCGTCATGCTGGCCCAGCACACACCCCATTGATCCTGCTAATACTGTCAAGTACATTATTAGAGGTTTTCCTTCAACTGGAGGCATAAGAATTGGAGGCTCTTACAAGTATTCCTTGATTTTGTCAAAAGCCTTCTGGAAGTCTTCATTCCACCTGACCATTTGTTCTTTTCTTAACAACTTGAACAAAGGCTCACAGGTTGCTGTAAGGTGAGATATGAACCTTGAAATGTAGTTCAATCTACCTAGGAACCCCCGAACTTCTTTTTCAGTCTTTGGTGCAGGCATCTCTTGAATGGCTTTGACCTTGTCAGGGTCAACTTCAATCCCTTTCTCACTTACAATAAATCCCAGCAACTTACCGAATCACACCCCGAATGTGCATTTGTTGGGGTTTAACTTCAATTGGTACTTCCTCAGACGCTTGAATAGCTTCAACAGATTCACCAGGTGGTCTTCTTCTGTGAGGGAGTTGGCAATCATGTCATCCACATAACATTCAATTTCTTTGTGGATCATGTCATGGAATAATGTTACCATAGCCCGTTGATAAGTGGCACCAGCATTCTTCAGTCCGAATGGCATTACCTTATAACAGAATGTGCCCTAGGGTGTGATGAAAGTTGTCTTTTCCATGTCTTCAAGTGACATCTTGATCTGATTATATCCTGAAAATCCATCCATGAAGGAGAACACCGAGAACTGAGTCGTATTGTCGACCAATACATCAATGTGAGGTAATGGGAAGTCATCTTTCGGGCTGGCTCTGTTCAGGTCCCGGTAATCCACACACATCCTCACCTTGCCATCCTTTTTAGGCACAGGTACAATGTTAGCAACCCACGGCGGATAGCTAGTTACAGCAAGGAAACCGACGTCCCACTATTTTTGTACCTCTTCTTTTATCTTCATTGCCATATCGGGGCTAGTACGGCGCAACTTCTGTTTTACTGGAGGACAGTCTTCCTTTAGAGGCAGCTTGTGCATAACAATGTTGGTATCCAGGCCTGGCATATCCTGATAAGACCAAGCAAAAACATACACATACTCTTGAAGCATGTCAATAAGTTTCTCTTTCACTGAATCTTGCAGATGGGCCCCGATTTTCACTTCTTTCAAGTCTTCTTCTGTACCAAGATTAACAGTTTCAACCTCCTCCTGATGAGGAGTAATAACCTTCTCCTCTTGTCTCAACAACCTGACTAACTCTTCAGGTAACTCATAGTCTTCTTTAACCCCTTCATCAGCTTGATTGATTGGATTGTCAAAGTCATACGAAGTCATAGCAGTGTTGTTGTCGGCGCAGTCTGGAGGGCATTCTCTGCAAGGGTTTAGATTTGTTTATTTTAGTGATCAGTTTTATCTTGTTTTAGAAAAAAGTGAAAAATGAAGTTATTATTTTGAAAAACATTGCCATTTTATTTTTGTATAAAAAATAAAAAATGAAAAACAATGAGCGGAAAAGAAGAGACTCATTTGCAAAAGATGTCCTGATATTCATTAATTGATCTTTGCACAAAATACAAGATGGCCCAATTACAAAATGAGTCCTAACATCTTGGGCAAGACGCAGGACTTGATGCATGCTTTAACAACAGGAAATAATAATTACTCTGCGGGAGTAACTCTTATAATTTCCTGGCAAGACCAGTTTGAGACATGGCTCCCCGGGATCTTTGGACGTATCCAGCTTTCCAGGTTGCGCTCGTCTTCTGACTCATCTTCCAAATTATTCACAGCATCCGGGGTGAGCATCCCCCCGCTGAAAAACTTGGGCTCCTTTGTAGCCTCTGGTTGATCTTGTCGAGTTGGTCTGTAACCCAACCCGAATCGGTCCTCCTTCTTCTCCACGGGCAGCAGCTTGCCCCAACCTTGGGTGGTACCTTCCTCAACAACCTTCTGGGCTTGTTGATATGATGTGATGGAGGTCCCAGACACAGCAGATGTTTCGTTAATATTAAGGACCTCAAACCCTTGGCTCATGGTTTCATGGATCTCTCCATCCATTTCAATGTATTTGAAAGTAGCCAGCTGGCTAACGAAAATATCCTCCTCCCCACAAATGGTAATGACTTGGCCCTCCCACTCGAATTTTAACTTCTGGTGAAGGGTCGACGTCACGGCGCCAGCGGCGTGTATCCATGGTCTACCCAATAGACAACTGTAGGCAGGCTGTATATCCATCACAAAGAAGGTCGTTTTGAACACCTGTGGACCAATCATTATTGGTAACTCTATCTCTCCCAGAACTGATCTTTTAGAACCGTCAAAGGCTCTCATTACCAAGTTGCTTGGGCGTAGTGCCAATCCATCATGCTCCAGCTTTACAAGGGCTTTCTTGGGTAGGACATTGAGGGATGACCCTGTGTCTACCAACACGTGAGAAACAACTGCACCCTTACACTCCAAGGTAATGTGCAAAGTCTTGTTGTGATTGCGACCTTCCGTTGTCAGATCAATGTTGGTAAATCCTAGTCCATGAATAGCATTGACATTTTCAACCACAGCCTATTACTGATTGACAGTAATCTCCTTTGGCACTTAAGCTGCGTGCAGGACTTTTAATAGTGCATTCCGATGTGCCTCGGAGCACATCAACAATGATAGTATGGAGATTTTGGAAGGTGTTTGGTGAAGCTGGTCCACCACCTTATTATCACTCTTTTTGATGATCTGCATGAATTCATCAACCTCTTGATCAAAAGGAGTCTTCAAAGCTTCTTTGGAAACTTGTTCTTCTTGCACCATGCTCTTCCCTTTTGCCTTAGCAGCAGCTTCTGCTTTAGGAATGGGTCTTGGTATTTGTGAGGCAAAGAGACGTCCGCTTCTAGTGAAGCCTCCGCCTCCCCCCACATTGTCTATCTAAGGTGAAGAAGTTGATGATTCCAAAGTGATTTTCTACCCTTCGCAGTATAGATCTGAGCCATAATGCCAAGGGATGGCATTATTGCTTTTGTAAGGAACTAGCCTAGGCACCGTGATAGTGACTGGACTGATAGCAGCTGCAGAGGGGACCGCAATGGTGTGTGGATCATAGTATATGGTAACCGGAGTTCTGACAGGAGTAGCATTCTGTTGTTAATTGTTGGAAGGAACATTCGTAGGGTCGTAGTATATCGTAACCGCTGAGACACTTTCATTAATTGTTGCTGATGTTGTAGAAGATAATGTTGACTGTACAAGTGCTGAAGTTGTAGATGGAATAATGGGTGTTGTCGTTGTAGAAGGAATCGTGACTGAACTTGTATCCGTTGAAGTGATTGATTGAGTAATCGTTGGAGTTGTAGTAGAATCTGTTGGAACAATGGTTCTGACGCTGTAGGAGTATCTGTGTTTATTGATGGAGAAACTGTTGGAATTGTAGTTGCTGTTGTCGTAATCTGAAGAATGCCATCTTTAATGAGACCATCTATGCCGTTTCTCAGCCTCTCACATCCATTAATGGCAATGTTGCAATATCTACAGCAAACCTCGCATCTGGGAACACTTGGCACTCTAATAGTTGAGCTTTGATTTCAACCAAGGGTGTTCGGATTTGTGCAACACTGGTGATTAATGTGGATGGTTTGCCTTCCTCAATAGCATTAATCCTAGGCCCGTTGTGACTAGGCATTGTATTTCTTGTGACGTTTGGAGGAGGTGCAAAGTTGAGAGCTTTTGAGTCCACCAGATCCTGGACTTTCATCTGTAGGGCCCTGCATTTTTCAGTATTATGCCCCGGTGCGTTAGAGTGGAATGCACACCTGGAATTTGCATCATAGTTCTTTGGCATATTAAGGGGATCTGGAGGTGCTAATGTCCTTAACTCAACTAGGTTGAGCTTCAGGAGTTGTGGCAAGAGTGCAGCATACGACATTGGAATTGGGTCAATTACCCTGTTTGCCTGTGATGGCCTTTGTTGGAAGGGATGCTGTTGTTGGTTGTTGTTGTTATTGTACGACCTTTGTTGCGGATAATGAACTTGTTGTTGATACTGTGGTTGTTGTTGAGGATATGCTGATTGTTGTGGAATCGGAGCTGGAATGGTAACAACTGCTACTGACCGGTGAGCATATTGAGGCCTGCCCCTGCTTGTATGAATGGAATTTGTTTCTCCTTCCCTTCTGGGTCCCACAAAAGGCTTTTTGGGATTGCTGGATGAACTTGCACCACTGTCGGAAATTTTGCTCATCTTTAAGAGACTTTCAATCCTTTCACCAGCTATGACCACATCAGCAAAACTGGTAGAGGAAAAAGCAGCCAGTCTATCAATGTAGGTCCCTTGCAATGTATTCATGAACATGTCAGCCATTTCCCTTTCTGACATGGGTGGTTGGACAGCAGCAGCAAGCTGTCTCCACCTTTGGGCATATTCCCTGAAGCTTTCTCGGGAGGATTGATACATTCCCATCAGAAGGGTCCTGTTGGGAGCCATGTCCAGGTTGTTTTGATATTGACGGATGAAAGCCTAAGTCAAATCCTTCCAGCATCTTATGGTGGCCCTAGACAAGTGTGAATACCACTCTCTTGAAGCCCCATTCAGACTGTCTTCAAAGTAGAACATCCACAACTTTTCATCCATAGTATAAGCTTTGAGCCTTCCCAAGAAAGACTGCAGATGAGTGCGAGGACAGGAGGTGCCATTGTACTTTTCAAAGCATGGGGGCTTGAATTTTTGGGGAATTCTCACCCCATCTACTAAACCCATGTCCATCACATCGAAGCCTAAAGAATTCTGAGATTCCAAGGATCTTAACTTTTCAGCAATCTCATCTAACCTTTTGTCGTATATCTCATCTCCAGCTCCGATAACAGTGAACTGTTCTCCTTGGGGATCCTCCTGCAGGATTAGGCCTCCTGTAGCATTTCCTTGAACATTTCTTTGTATGTTAACTTCTGGATTCAGATGAGGTCCATACTCCTGTGGGTCAATACGAGGCTGACCTCGTTCATTGTTGCTAGTTCCTCCTGTTCCTAGGGGAGGTTCCTCAGGAGTTTGTCTCTCCACCTGATCTCTTAACCTTTCCTGACTCTGGGCTAAGCCAGTCATTACTGCCATGAATTGAGACATCTGGTTTCTCATCTCCAATCTCTCATTAACCATCTGATTCCTGACCTCAGTCAGATCCTGCTGTACTTGTTCCATTTGAATGCCGGGAAGGTTGTTACGAGTCGGGTACCGGTGTGCACGGTTGACAGGGAACACTCGGCGACGAGCAATGTTTCCTAAAGTCACAACAAAGTTAGAAACAATAAATAACAACAAAACCTACAAAACAAAAACAAAAGGTTAGTATGCAATGCAGTATGCTTATTTGTTTTCCAAGGTATCCGGTTTGGTTCTTGGTTTTGACCTTTCCAGACCTCGAGGAAGATGCTTGATATTGCTGAGAGAAAAGCCCAAATGGAAACAAACTAAAATATATTACAAATGGGGACTAATACATAGTTTGTTTTACAACACATGCCCATGGAGGGTCAAAATATAACAAAAGGAAAAGTACATCAAATGGAAAAAACAACAAACAAAGAATCAGACATCCAGCCCAAATTCATCTTCTATGACCTCCTTCAAGAGTGCCTCTGTCACTGGACCAGCTGGGTGCTCTGTAATGGTCCTAATGAGGAGGTTCCTGGTAGCAATGGCAATGGGCAGCTTCTTATGCCTGTCCTAATCTTTAGACCTCTTCAACCCTGCCCTAAGCTTCAATTCTGAAATCTCCTTTTGAGCTGCCAACAAAGCTTCATGCTGCTTCTTTTCACTGGCCTCTAGTTGTTCAATCTTGGCTTGAGTCTTCTGGTCTTCTTGTGCACGGGCTTCAGTGATCCTGACCCACCTAGCCTGACTCTCTTGCAAATAGAGCTCAGCCCTAGCCTTCTGAATTTTGGCCTCTTTACAGGCATTCTTCAACATTTGTTCCCCAGCTCTTGCTTTCCTGATGTAGTCCTCTGTCTTCTCAATTTTGGCAAGATGCTCCACCCTGAGCTTCTCCAATCTCTCAATGTCCATACGACCATCACTCCTTTCCCAAAGGGTCTTCTTCAAGGCTTGAGATAGCTGCTCATTCCTTTCCTTCAACTTTTCAAACTCCTCCAGGCTCACCGTTGCTGCAGGCTATACTGTGGATGGCCCAGATATGTCTTCCAAGATGAAAGGCATTCTGGTAATTTGAGCTCTAGTACGGGACCAGTCATAGTACTGAGCTGAAGCAACATTACTACATCTTCCAAGAATAGCCACTCCTTTTGTCTGGATGTTGTCCCAAGCCCAGGATGCTTGTCTGACAACAGCTGAATTAGGTTTCACTTCACAATACAGGGTCTCGGCTAAATCCTGTCCTCTGGGAGGGTGAACCAAAGCATAGCCCAGTTGTCTCTTAAACAGTAAAGGATTGTAGTTGATGCAACCCTTTACTCCTATCAGAGGCACATTTGGGTATTGTCCACAGATGGTGATAATGTCCTTGCCTTTGGTGCTCTGGGTGCACCATCTAATATCATCTGAAGTCAAGGCAATGAGCCTCTTGGCCCAATTCTTCTGTTGGTGGGGGTTCAAGAAAGTATCTGACTTAGGCAGGTGTCTAAGCAGCCAGGTGTAAAACAAAGGAGCACAGCATCTTACCAACTTCCCCCTCTGTTTCTCATTCCTCTGATGGATGGAATAATAGAAATCTCCTAGCAATGTGGGCACTGGGTTCTTTAGGAGAAATAAATGGATGGCATTTTTGCTGACAAATTTGGGCTCATCTGCAAACAATATAGCCCCATATATGTTGAGGGCCAACAGTGCACAGACTGCCCTCCACTCTCCCAAAGAAGCTTTCAGGATGGCCTGAGAAAACAAGAAGTCTAAGTGCAAACCAGGGACCCCAGCCTTTGTTGTCATACTTTGCTCAATAAGGGCAGGCTCCAAGTACAATGCCCTTGATATTTCCTCCTTTCCGGGAGCTGTCATCTCTGGGTTGAAAGGGATTCCACCCCTGATAGGTACTCCAATCAATGAAGAAAATTCTTCCAGCAGGGGCCCTAGCTGAAAGTCTGGAAAGGTGAAGCATCTCAAAGGAGGGTCATAAAACTGTAAGCAGGTGTGGATCATGCTCCTCTGAGAAGGGTCAAGGTCCATAACCATATCCAGGATTCCTCCATAATGCTCTCTAAACAAAGGGATGTAATCAGGTGTGATGAGTGACTGGACCTGCCTGATACCAGTCGACACAGGCTCAAAGAAATGGTAGGATATGTTGCTCTTCCTGGGAGTAGTCATGAGTGCTGCTGATGAAACTGAAGAAACTGAAGACAGGTGCTGATGAAGATCACAGACTGATGCTGGAAATGAGCCACTGACAGGATGATGCTGGTGAGGGTGGAGATAACTGAAGCAAATAACTGATGAAGATAGCTGAAGCAGAGGTCTATGCAGAAGAAGGGGTCAAAACCAAAACCAAGATACAGTGAAATGGATACCCTGAAAAACAAATAAACAAATGTCAAATGATGCAATGATGATATATGCAAATGATATGCAAGGGTTTGTGATCAAGATGGATCTGATTATCTGTCTTGACATAAGGCCCATGTATTTTCAAAAGTCCAGATGAAGGTTTAGAAATCCAGTAACCAGGGTGGGGGACTCAAATAAAGAGTCACATGTCCGGGGTTAATCACAAGAACTGTCCAAAGTGAGGCATTCTTAAAACAAAACTAGTAACAAGGTATGGCGTGGCCAAGGGTTCCTGCAAACCTGTAAACAACCCAACCCCCCCTCACAGGTAATGTTCTAGAACAAGGATCCTCAGACTTGGATCAGTTATGAGAAGTGTAAACACTTCTAACCCGGAGGTACAGTGTTTACAATAACCATAAAAGATCCTCCTCTAATTCACCTCAGCTTCTGAAGGTCATAATAAAGGTCATCCAGACTTAGCAAGCTTCTCAGATAGCCCTTGCACTATAGGAAATCTGTAGCACAGAGTTCTCAAGAAGAAACCCACATCTGAACCGTGTTTCATATTCCCGCACCAGACCGAAATGGAATGGGAAAGAATATGAACCACTCTAGCCTAGGTGTCACTCAGGTCCCAGGTATAGGACCTTAAACTCTCAATGGAACCCCACCCATCAAAACAACAAACCAGATCCAACAATGACAGTATGACAATATGATGCATAAAACTGTAAATAAAGAAGTAAATAAGACTGTACATAAAACAATAAAGAAAATACATAAACACAATTAGCACATAACACCCCAGTAAACACAAATCAAACAAGCGCTAGGAGGAACCCACACAAAGAACCAGAAGCCCTGGTTACAACATAAGGGTCCCCAGCAGAGTCGCCAAGCTGTCTCTCCCACTAAATGAGGCTAGGTCAGATAGGGTAAAGACGCGAATGGTCGGCAAGAAGAGAACATAACACACAAGGGTGAACTGAAAAGAAAAGAGTCACCAGCTAGGCATTTTTATCCCGAAGGAAAGGTAATGCTACATAGACCTAGAAAGACATGGATAAGACGGTTGCGAACCAGAGAAACTGAGAAAGGGGGTTGGTTATAACCTGGGAAGGTATTAGCACCCAGATTGTCCGTCGTACTCGACGGGATCCACGCTTAAAAGATTTGTGTTTAAAAGGGGTAGTGTCAGTGCTATTCTATGTGAAAAAGCTGGAAAAGAATGCAAGTGTCAGTGTAAAAGAAATGTGAAGTGAGATGAAAGAGTGTCAATGTAAGAAACGAATATGAAGCTCAAGACCATGAAGTTTAAAGAATAATGCTAGAAGGAGGGGGAATATACAGAGACTTTTGTTCGATAACCGTTAAGTTATGCCTACGTATCCTCTCGTGCAATGAGGAAGTCAGAACACCGTAGTTCGACTCAAAGAGACTGAATGATAAATTGACTTGTGAACTGCTTGCTTGCCTATGCTCAAGTGTATGACCTGTCTGGCTCAGGTGCAAACTGTCTTGCATTATACGGAAGAAGCAAGTTCTCGTTTGTGAGTGAAGATGATGAAAAGAGAATCCCGAAGGAGACGATTATTGTTTGTTTTTTATTATTTTCAATCTTTTATTTCTTTTTGTGTTTGTCATAAGAAAATGAGCTTAAGCTTAAACCAAGGGTTAGTAAACTCATCACATCGTCCCTCTGATTAGGGGTAATGAGAATACTTTGAGTATGAAGTAAACACCTCACACTTAATCACCCTGATGTAAGATTAAGATCATTAACCTACTTGCATTTATTTAGATGTTTTTGGAGTTTTTGTTTGTTGTTAAGTAATGAGTTTAAGCCATAATCAAGGATTTAATGGATTCATTACACCATCCTAATAGAAGGATAATAGATGAGAACATTTAAGCTGAGGAAGGCTCCTCAAATTAATCCATGATTAGGGATTAACCTCGTGACAAAATAAAGCCTTTATTAAATGGATTTTAGTTAATGGTGAGATTAAGAAGTGAATTTTATAGTTTGTAAGACAACTTGAGGGGGACTTGTCCATTAACATTAGGGTTAGTCCTTCTTAACCAATTAAGGAAGAATTAGAACCCTAATGCAAGGCCCAAGTTACAAGCTTGATGTCTTAGTGATTATTAGATGTATTGATTAAAGGATTTAAACACATTAAGGGTTTAACACTTAGGATTACAATTATACACTCCACCCTAATAGAAGGATGCATGTATAAGCTTAATCACAAAGCCTTAAAACTTTTAAGGTTTAGTCCTTGGTTATGAGGTGAGAAGAGAAGACACAAAGATGACACAAAGGTAGAAACTAATGGGGGACTAATCAAACCCTAATTGTGATCATGCTTAGTTGTTCCTAGGATTTATGAGGCTTGCAAGAGAATCTTCGAGAAAGAAGCCACCATGGAAGAAGCAAGATGAAGGAAAAGGAGCAAGAAAAAAGCAAGACAACTTACTTCACTTAAGAAGATAAGTTGCTTGAAGAAAGAAAGTGAGGAGGGAACATGAATGAGCAAGCTCACTCTAATCCACAAGTAAAATTCAGCAATGAATGCATAAGAGAGATGAGAAGAGATTATGAGAAGTGAAGGCAAATTCACTTCTCAAACACTTACCACCTGAATAGTTAGCAAAAGGAAATGCAATGAAATGAAAATGAAAAGTATGCAATGATGCAAACCAAAACCAGAAGCATGATCAATATGTAAATGATGCTAAGAGATGATGCAAATGTATGTCATGAGATATGGATGATCATACAAGCAGTGAAGATGCAAATGAGACATGAAAGGATGCATGAAAGTTCATGAGTGCATATGACATGAAATGAAAGCAAAAACATGACAAATGGATTATGCAATGATCAAACATGATTCTAATGTTTCTTAGGATGTCTTATATGTCATCTGGATGCACAAAATGTCATGGCAAGTTCATGTATGCAAGCATATGAAGGATGGATGCAAATGGAGATGCAAATTAGGGTTTATGAACAAGATGCAATGCAAAATTCAAAATCAGAATCAAATGACAAGATAAAAAATTGAAAATAGGATTAAAGATACCCTAAGACTATACAAGTTCACTACCCAAAGGGGAAGACCTAACTCTTAACCTAATGAAAGTTATGATTTTCCTAAGTTTATAGGGTTTAAAGTGTGATCCTAAAGGGAAAATGCCAAACAAATGGAAAATGCAAGATAAAAATGTAACAAAAATGTTCTTAGAAGCTTGAAAGTATGTAGAACACAATGCAAAAAGAACCATTCACAAACTCAACTTGGATCAAAAGTTATGAACTTTTGAAGTTAGGGTTAAAAATATTCAAATTAAAGAACCCTAATTCAAATGAAAATTGTTAAAACATGACCAAAACCAAAAAGAAATTTGCCTTGTGAGTTTGTAAATGTTTTAAAATGCTCTCTGAATTTTTTTGGAATTTTTAAATACCTAAATGTATTTTTAATTAATTAATTCTCATTAACTAATTAAAAATAATCATTTAAATGATTTAAAAATAATTTTTAATGCAAAAAATAAAAATAAAAATATTTTTGGGTTCTGAAAATAAATAAAAGCTTGGATAAAAATTTTGGCTGCAATGTTGTGTGTTTTGGCTTGGTTTTGATCCACATAATAAGCTGTGATAGGTCAGAGAGTGGGTGGTGGCCTATGGTGATTGGTATGGGCAAGTTGCCAAAATGTCAAAAGTTTTGTACTTGAGGTATGGGCTGGTTTTGCAGCTGGCTTTTGGCTTGTCCTGGCTCAGCATAGATCAAGGAGAGCCATAGATTCGAAATTGAGGTGATTCAGCAAGCTTTTGAAAGGTTATGTGCCCTTTTGCAATTTTCATGAAGTTTGGCCCCTTTTGAATTTCTTGATGTTCAAGGCATGGGATGAAATGATTCTTGGGCCAATTCTGATCCTTAGGCAATGCATTATGATGTTAAGACATGACCAAAACCAAAAAGAAATTTGCCTTGTGAGTTTGTAAATGTTTGTAAATGTTTTAAAATGCTCTCTGAATTTTTTTGGAATTTTTAAATACCTAAATGTATTTTTAATTAATTAATTCTCATTAACTAATTAAAAATAATCATTTAAATGATTTAAAAATAATTTTTAATGCAAAAAATAAAAATAAAAATATTTTTGGGTTCTGAAAATAAATAAAAGCTTGGATAATAATTTTCAGAATTTTTTGATATCATTTACTATTTTTAAAAATTCGTTCAAAATAAATAGAAAACAAATGAGATTAATAATGAATTAAATGAGAAAATTAGAAAGTCAGCCAATCTAAGGGCCCAGGTTTGAACTCAGGTTGGAGGGAATTGACTTCGCGCGCTATCCAAGGGCCAGAATTCAAACTATGCTAATTAAGATTAAAACCCTAATCTGAGCCCTAATTACTTTCAGGTGACCGGAACAGTGTTCCGGTCATCTTCTCCGGCTAGCCAAATGTGCTATCTCTCTCCATACGCAACCCCAAGCCCTCAAACTTTCCAGAAATGATCCTCACATCAACCCCAACAAGAATCACACAACAAAATTCATTTATTCATCATCAAGAACACGAATCGAAGCAAAACGGAAAACATATCAGAATTTTCAGAAGCTTGTGAAATGCCTAAAAATCAACCATTTTCGAAACAAAACATATCATAATAATCAGGGGAACACATAGAATCATTCTATAACATAAAATGAAGGTTCTGGAAAAATAAATGCCATGGCTACCTGAAGTGGAGCTTTCAACCCAGGAGCTTTCTGACCGGTTCTTTGTGTAAACACCCCAAATTTGCCCTCACCCATTCACACCATGGCTTGTGATCATCCTCATATGCATAAACACAAACATATCATCTCACATCTCATTTTTGATTCACTGCATAGCTTTCAAGGCATCTGCACTTAGGGTTTGTGATCTGAGCAATCCCAGAGCTTCTTGAGGCACCCCAAAGGCAACCAATCAACTCAAAGGGGTCCATGTGTGTTCTTATATCATATTTCATCTCCTCAAAGTCAAAAATGCACAGGAATCACAAGAACTAGGGTTTGAGTGGATGCAGGGCCAGCTTGAACTACACAGTTGACTGAAAATTAGGGTTTTGGTTTCAGAGGCCATAACCCCAAATTTTTTGGTCATTCTTGTTTCCATTGATCTCTATATGGTATAGGGAGTATGCATATCAATTTTCATGAAGAAATTCCATGGGGAAGTCATCTGATCAAGAGTTGACTTTTCAGACAAGTCAGTGCAAAATCAGGGCATCTGAGGCCCCCAATGACCCAACCAATGGGTGATCTTCATCATTTTGAGTGTATATGATCTTTATTTGATCATGGGAGAAGGTTGAAGTTCATAGAAATCAAGAATTTAGGGTTTTTGCAAATGTTGACTTTTTGGGCATAGTTGACTTTTCAAGAATGCACCTTTTTAGGTCATTTTTCAAGCCTTGATTCTTGATCCAAAAATGCTTCAAATGGAAAAACTTTGGTCATGAAAGTTGTAGATCTCATCTTTCCCTTTTCAAAAAGTACAAGAACATGGTCAAACTCTTCTTGGATCAAAAGTTATGGCAATGCAAAGTTGGCTAAAATCATTGATTTTCAAGGCATGCCCTAAGTGAGAATTTTGCAAAGTCTTGTACCAATGCATTTTGTGACCTCTAATTCATTTCAAACCATTGAATAAACATTCCCTAAGTCCCAAAATCAGATTTGAACCAAAGGAATCACATGTTTGTATGGCCTTTGGAGCAAAATCTTTCCATGTGAACAAAGGAAGCCAAGTTGCAAAACTCATGATCACATCTCACCAACTTTATGCATTGGCTGCTGAACCAAACTAGCTCCATACACACATCATGCTGCGCAACCCCATGCTCATTGTACTTAGCTAGAGTTTAGCCCATGCCCTCTCTTACAAGAAGTGGACTTTTTGCAAAAGTTGCCTTACCAATCAATAAAGGGCATGTCTTGTCAACTGACCAATGAGAGAGAAATATGTGGACAGTTTGCAAGCTAAACATATGAAGAGGCAAGGCTGAAACAATCCCATACACAACATTCACAAAAACCTACCAAGTTGCAAGTTCCTTCGATTCTCTCTGTCCAGCATACAAACACTCAAGCCAACTTCACCAATCATCTTACCTTGCTCCATAGACCACCCAGCAACCAAGGATCAAGCCTGAAACAGCAAGAATCCCCCATTGCCATTCTTCACCTCAGCTTGCATTTTCTATCGAATCTCTCTCCACAAGCCATGAACACTTAAACAAACTCCACCAACAATCTCCACTCACCTCACTGACCAGAAACCACCCTTTGTTTTGGCCTGAAACACCCTATATCTCAAATACGATCTTCATCCTCCCTTGGTCAGAGCTGCTGCAAACTCACTCAGGAGGTTGTTTAAACTCCAGCTAAGCATCCAAAGCTTCAAAGGTGGACCATTGGGACCAGATTGAGCCAAAGAATCATCCAAAGAGCTCCTGAATCAAGAGCTCCATCTCAGGTGACACCATGAACTTTTTTTCCCAGAACTCATTTCTCTTGTTAAAATCTTGTTGTGCATGTTACACTGATCATTGGGATCTCTTTACTTTTGAAAATGAGCCAGAAATGAGTATGTAATGCTGTTCTGAAAGTTTGACCTAAAAATTTCATGGCTTCGATTCTTGTTTGTGTGTGAGTTTAAACGTGATTTGATGCTGGACTCATGCTTAGGGTGGTTAGTAGATGATTTCTGGAGAGTTAGAGCTTCTAAAATGGCCTAGGGAGAGAGATTGATTTTGGGGATGGCCGGAGAAGACGACCGGAACACTGTTCCGGTCGCCTGATTGTAATTAACGGCAGGGTTAGGGTTTTAAGCATTAATTAGCAAGTTTGAATTTGGACCGTGAGATGTGGCGGGGAGTCAATTCGCGCGCAGGCAGTTTCAAATCTGGACCCTAGGATTTAAATACTTTTCATTAAATCAGATTTAATTCATTTATTTTCTTTTATTTTTCTTTTGTTTTGCATAATTATTTAAAAATAGCAAAAAATTCTTAAAAATTATGAAACTTTTTCTTTAAAGTTTTAATAATTTTTAAGACCCAAAAATATTTTTATTTTATTTTTCATCATTAAAAAAGTATTTTTAAATATTTAAAATATTATTTTTAATTGATTAATGAGAATTAATTAATTAAAAATACTTTTAGGTATTTAAAAATCACCAAAAAATTCATGAAATGTGCTAAGACATTTAGAAACATTGTCCAACCTTCAAACCAAATTTCTTTTTTTGATCTTGATGCATTTTAAGAATTTTTCATTGAATTAAATCATTTTTTATGCATTATTTTGATCATGGGTTCAAAAATTCATTTCTGCCTATTGGTGAAGGTTGTGACATTGATTCTTTTTGATTTGTCTTGTGTTTAACATGTAGTTTCTAGGATAAAAAGGCCATGAATTGTTCTTGCATTTTCAAATTGTTTGGCATTTGTTTTGTTAAGAACCCTAAAAAACCCTAAAAACTTAGAAAATTCATATCTTGAGTTTGGTTGAGAGTTGAGAGCTCCCCTTTGGGCAGTGGTTTATTATAGGTCTAGGGTTTCTTTGGGTGCCATATTCCATTTTTTATCATGAGGTTTGCTTCTGTTTTTGGTTTGTGTTTGATGTTTGATTCATGAACCCTAATTTGGGCTTTCATTTGCATCCCTCTTGCATTCTCTTGCATAACATGACTTGTCTTTGCATTTTGTGCATGACCATGATTCATTTGACATCTTAAGACATGTGTAAAGCATCTTTGATCATTGCATTACATATTTGCCATGTCATTTGTCTTGTATGATTCATAACTTTCCATGTTTGTTCATGCTCCTTAACTAGCATCATTTGCATTCATGATCTTGTATGAACATCCCCTTGTCTTGCCTCATGTTTGCAGCACCTCATAACATCATAATCATCATCAACATGCTTCTGGCCTTGCTTAGCATCATGTCATTTCATCTCATCTTGCATTGCATTGCATTTTCTTTCTAACATTGCAGGTGGTAAGTAAACTTGAGAAGTGGATTTGCCTTCACTTCTCATACCTTTTCTTTTCATCTCTCTTGCATCCATTGCTGCATTTTTATATGTGTTTGAGTTTGAGCTTGCTCATTTCTCCTCCTCCCACTTTCTTTCTTCAAGTGACTTGGCTTCTTGAATGAAGCAAGTCACTTTGCTTCTCTTGATCCTGTTCATCTGCTTCCTGGTGGTTCCTTTGAAGATTGTTCTTGCAAACCTCACAAACCTTAGGAACAACCAAGCATGATAATGAATTAGGGTTTTGATTAGTCTCCCCTCTTAGTTTTCACCTTTGTGTCTCTTTGAGTCTTCTCTTCTCATCTCATAATCAGGGACTAAACCCTAAAGGCTTTAAGGCTTTGTGATTAAGCTTATGCCTGCATCCTTCTCTTAGGATGGAGTGTATAACTTTAATCCTAAGTGTTAAACCCTTAATGTGTTTAAATCCCTTAATCAATCCACTTAATAATCACCAAGACATCACACTTGTAACTTGGGCCTTGCATTAGGGTTCTAATTCTTCCTTAATTGGTTAAGAAGGACTAACCCTAGTGTTAATGGACAAGTCCCCCTCAAGTGGTCTTACAAACCCTAAAAATCACTTCATCATCATTTCATTAAATAAAATCCACTTAATCAAAGGCTTGTTTTGTCATGAGTTTAATTCCTAATCATGGATTAAGTTGAGGAGCCTTCCTCAGCTTAAACATTCTCATCTATTATCCTTCTATTAGGATGGTGTAAGGAGTCTGTTTAATCCTTGATTATGGCTTAACCTCATTACTTAACACTAAACAAAAACACCAAAAACATCTAAATAATCACAAGTAGGTTAATGATCTTGATCCTACACCAAAGGTGATTAAGTGTGAGAATCTGACTTCACACTTAAGGTACTCTCATTACCCCTAATCAGAGGGAAGATGTGATGGGTTTACTAAATCCATTGGTTTAGGCTTAAGCTCATTAACTTACGACAAACTTTCAAAAGCAATAAAAGACTGAAAACTCAAAAACAAACAATAATCGTCTCCTTCGGGATTCTTTTCTCATCACCATCACTCATAAACGAGAACTTGCTTCTTCCGTCTAATGCAAGACAGTTAGCACCTGAGCCAGACAGGTCATACACTTGAGCATAGACAAGTAAGCAGTTCACAAGTCAATTCATCTTTCAGTCTCTTTGGGTCGAACTACGGTGTTCTGACTTCCTCATTGCACGAGAGGATACGTAGGCATAACTTAACAGTTATCGAACAAAAGTCTCTGTATATTCCCCCTCCTTCTAGCTTCATTCTTTAGCCTCATGATCTTGAGCATTTCACTCCTTTCTTGCACTGACACTTTCATACTTCACATCACTTATACACTTTGCACTGACACCTGTACATCCTTTTCTAGCTATTTTATACACAAATTGCACTGACACTACCCCTTTAAAACACAAATCTTTTAAGCGTGGATCCCGTCGAGTACGGAGGACAATCTGGGTGCTAACACCTTCCCAGGTTGTAACCAACCCCCTTTCTCAGTCTCTCTGGTTCGCGACCGTCTTATCCGTATCTTTCTAGGTCTATGCAGCATTGCCTTTCCTCCGGGATAAAAATGCCTAGATGGCGACTCTTTTCATCTCCAGTGAGTTCACGGCTGTGTGTTCCCACTGTTCCCTTTGCCGACCGTTCGCGTCTGTACCTTCATCTGATCCTTTTTTCATTTGTCGGGAGCGACAGCTTGGCGACTCTGCTGGGGACCCTTATACTGCAACCAGGGCTTTTGGTTCTTTTTGTGGGTTCCTCCTAGCGCTTGATTGATTTGTGTTTACTGGGGTGTTATGTGCTTGTATGTGCTTGTATTTATTTTTGTTTATTGCTTTATGTACAGTTGATTTATTGCTTTCTTTATAGCTTTATATTTTTCATACTGTCATACTGTGCTGGCTGGATCTGGTTTTTCTTTGGTGGGTGGGTATTTCATTGAGAGTTAAGGTCCTATACCTGGGACCTGAGTGACACCTAGGCTAGAGTGAATCATATTCTTTCCCATTCCATCTCGGTCTGGTGCGGGAATATGAAACACGGTTCAGATATGGGTTTCTTCTTGAGAACTCTGTGTTGCAGATTTCCTGCAATGCTAGGGCTATCTGGGAAGCCTGCTAAGTCTGGATGACCTTTTAGTATCGACCTTCAGAAACTGAGGTGAATTAGAGGAGGAATTGTTATGGTTATTGTAAACACTGTACCTCCGGGTTAGAAGTGTTTACACTTCTCATAACAGATCCAAGTCTGAGGATCCTTGTTCTAGATCACCACCTGTGAGGGGGTTGGGCTGTTTACAGGTTTGCAGGTACCTTGACCTCAGAATACCCTGTTACTTTGACTTTGTTAAGAGTACTCCATGTTGGATAGTTCTTGTGATTCTGAACCCTGGACATGTGGCTTTTTATTTGAGTCCCCCACCCTGGTTGCTGGATTTTTAGACCTCCACCTGGATTTCTTGAACACACATGGATCTATACCAAGGCAGTTAATCAGATCCAGCTCAGTCACAAACCCTTGCATTTCATTTTGCATACATACTCATTGCATCATATTAACATGTGCTTATTTGTGTTTCAGGGTATCCATTTTCATCTGGTTTTGGTTTTGACCCCATCTGTTATATTGACCTATCTCCACCAGCACTTGCTTCAGTTTGTCAGCCACATACTTCAGTTACTTGCACTAGCCAGTCAGTGGCCCACTCCTCAGCACCTTCCTCAGCACTTATCCTACTCAGTCCTCAGCATCATGGCTCCAAAGAAAAGCAACATCACTTATCATTTCTTCCAACCAGACTTATCAGACATCAGGAGGATCCAAACCCTGATCACTCCAGAGCACATACCCTTGTTCAGGGAGGGTTATGGAGATATACTGGACATGGTTATGGATCTGGACCCTTCACAGAGGAGCCTCATCCACACCTGCATTCAGTTCTATGATCCCCCATTGAGATGTTTCACCTTTCAAGACTTTCAGTTGGGGCCTCTTCTGGAAGAATACTCATCATTGACTGGTCTGCCCATCAAAAGAGAAATCCCATTCAACCCTGAAATGTTCTTTCCTAGCAATGGAGAGGTAGCAAAAGCTTTGCACCTAGAACCTGTATTGATTGAACAACACTTGACCTCTAAAGCTGGGATCCCTGGGTTTCATCTGGACTTCCTGATTTCTCAAGCTAGTTTGAAGGCCTCCTTGGGGGAGTGGAAAGCTGTTTGTGCTCTGTTGGCCTTAAGTGTATATGGAATTGTGTTGTTTGCAGATGAGCCCCGTTTCATTAGCAAGAATGCAATCCACTTGTTCATCCTGAAGAACCCTGTGCCAACTTTACTGGGTGATCTCTATTACTCAGTACATCAGAGAAATGAGAAGCAGAGGGGAAGATTAGTGAGGATTTGTGCTCCATTATTCCATGCTTGGCTTCTCAGGCATCTACCCAGGACAGATGCATTTCTCAATCCTCATCAGCAAAGCAACTGGGCTAAGAGGCTCACTACTCTCACTTCAGCAGATATCAGATGGTGTACTCAGAGCACCAAGGGCAGAGATATGATCACCAGCTGTGGGCACTTTCCCAATGTGCCCTTAATAGGAGTTAAGGGAAGTATCAATTACAACCCTCTGCTGTTCAGAAGGCAATTGGGCTATGCACTGGTCCATACTCCCAGGGAACAAGACTTGGTTGAGACCCTCTACTGTGAGAACAAGATTAGTTTGGCTGTTGTTAGGCAGGCTGCCTGGGCCTGGGATAATGTTCAGACTAAGGGAATCACCATTCTGGGGAAGTGCAATAATGTGGCATCAGTCCAATATTATGAGTGGTCCCATGCTAGGGCCCAGTTCTCTGGAATGCCCTTTACCATAGAAGACGTGCTTGAGTCATCTTCAGCACCACCCCCTGCCACTATCAGTTTGGAGGAGTTTGAAAGCTTGAAGGAAAGAAATGAGAAATTAACTCAAGCCTTGCAGAAGACCCTCCGGGAGAGGAGTGAAGGTGTGAGGGAGATTGAAAGATTGGAGAAATTGAGGGTAGAACACTTGACTAAGATTGAGAAGTCTGGGGAGTATATCAACAAGTCTAAGGCTGGTGAGCAGATTCTGAAGAATGCTTGTAAAGAAGCCCAGTTTCAGAGAACAAGGACAGACTTGTATTTGAAAGAGAGTCAGGCCAGGTGGGTCCGGATCACTGAGGCCCGTACTCTAGAAGACAAGAGAGTTCAGGACAAGATGGAGCAGATGGAAAAAGCCCTGGCAGCAGCCCAGGAGGAAATATCAGAGCTGAAAATCAAAGCAGGACTGAAGAGGTCAAAGGACAAAAATCAGAATAAGAAGTTGACTGCAGCAGTTGCAACAAGAAACCTTCTCATCAGAAGTCTCACGGAGCATCCGGCTGATCCTGTGACCGAAGCACTTCTCAAGGAAGTTCGTGAGGATGAGTTTGGCCTTGGAGTTTGATCATTTGCTTGTTGTTATTCTTATTCCATGTACTTCTGCTTTTTGTGATGTATTTTGGCCCCTTTGAGGGTTTGTCTTGTAAAATGAACAAATTGTATTATTTCACCTTTGTAATATATTTGTGTTGGTTTCCATCTGGTTCACATCAAAAGCAACTTCAACAGCATCATCTTCAAGGGTCTGGAGGGGTCAAAACTGAGGGCCAAACCGGATACCTTGAGAACAATAAGCATAACTGCATTGCATGCTAACCCTTTTGCTTGTTTTGTAGGTTCTTGTTTTGTTGTTGCTAACCTCTGTTGTGATGTTCAGGAATTATTGCTCGCCGCCGGGTATTTCCTCTCAGCAGGCCTCACAGGTACCCGACTAGAAACAACCTTCCGGGAATCCAGATGGATCAGATGCAGCAGGACCTTACGGAAGTCAGAAACCAGATGGCCAACGAAAGGTTGGAGATGAGAACTCAGATAACACAGTTCATGGAAGTAATGAACAATTTAGCTCAAAGCCAGGAGAGGCTCAGAGTTTTGGTAGAAGGAAGGAATCAAGAGGAGCCCCATGTGGGAACTGCTGGCACAAGTAACAACGAGAGGGTCCAACCTCATGTCAATCCCCCAGTTTTTGGACCCCATCTCCATCCAGAGGCCAACATCCCAGTCAACATTCAAGGGACAGCCACAGCAGCCAGAATACTTCAAGAAGATCCTCAGGAGGACCAGTATACAGTAATGGGTGCCGGAGAGGAAACTTATGATAGACGATTGGAAGAAATAGCTGAGAAGTTGAGATCACTGGAGTCTCAAAATTCTTTGGGCTTCGACGTCATGAACATGGGTTTGGTAGAAGGGGTCAGGATTCCCCACAAGTTCAAGCCTCCTTGTTTCGAAAAGTATAATGGGACTTCATGCCCCCGGACTCATTTGCAATCATTTCTGGGAAGGCTGAAGGCCTATACAATGGATGAGAAATTGTGGATGTTCTATTTTGAAGATAGCTTGACTGGAGCTTCGAGGGAGTGGTATTCCCATCTGACAAGAGCAACAATTAGATGCTGGAAGGACCTGGCAGAGGCCTTCATCAGACAGTATCAGTATAATCTAGATATGGCACCCAACAGGACCCTCCTAATGGGAATGTCACAGTCTTCGAGGGAGAGTTTCCGAGAGTATGCCCAAAGGTGGAGGCAACTGGCTGCTGCTGTTCAACCACCAATGTCTGAGAGAGAAATGGCAGACATGTTTATGAACACTCTTCCGGGAACGTATATTGACAGGTTGGCTGCTTTCTCTTCCACTAGCTTCGCAGATGTTGTTATAGCTGGGGAGAGAATTGAAAGCCTGTTAAAAATGGGAAAGATTTCCGACAATGGTGCAAGCTCGTCCAGTGGTACAAGAAAGCCTTTTGCAGGCCCGAGAAGAACTGGCGAGACCAATGCCATTCACACCAACAGGGGTAGGCCCCAATATGTTCAAAGGTCAATAGCAGCCGTCACTATCCCTGCTCCAGCTCATCCTCAGCCAGTCTATCAACCTCCTCAACAAAACTTCCAACAACAACCTCAGTATCAGCAGAATCAGTATCCTCCAAGGAACTTCAACAACAACAACTCCAACAACAACAATCAACAAAGGCCATTCCAACAAAGACCATCCCAAGCTAACAGAGTGATCGACCCGATCCCAATGCCGTATGCTGCCTTGCTGCCACAACTTCTGAAACTCAACCTGGTTGAGCTAAGAACGTTGGCACCTCCGGATCCCAACAGTCTACCAAGGAACTATGACTCCAATGCAAGGTGTGCTTTTCACTCGAACGCACCTGGTCACAGTACAGAAAAATGCAGGGCTCTGCATATGAAGGTACAAGACTTGGTAGACTCCAAGGCTCTGAATTTTGCACCTCCGCCCAATGTCAATAAAAACCCAATGCCAAACCATGGTGGTCCCCGAATTAATGCTATTGAAGAAGACCAACCGTCTTATTTAATAACCAGTGTGGATCAGATCAAGACACCATTGGTGGAAATCAAAGCTCAACTCCGCGAAAACCAAATATTTCCGGGGTGTGAACTAGGGTGTCCCTACTGCAATATTTCATGGAATGGGTGCGAAGACCTGAGGAATGGCATTGACAGCCTTATTCAGAGTGGCCTGCTACAGATCACTACATCATTTCCGACAAATCCGGCAACTTCATCAACAACGGTTTCAGTACCTCCTACAACTGCAGCAACTATTGTTCCCAACAATTCATCAGCACCATCAACAAGTACTTCACCTGTCCTTCCAAATGATCAGTTTACAACAGTTCCTCCTGCTACAACTTCAGCTTCATTCCATTTCGAATCCCCATCAACAACAACATCAGTCCTTCCAACAGTACCTCCTACAACACCAGCAATCAATCATGAAGATGTCTCTACTGTCACCATATTCTACGATCCTGAAAATAACTCCGCCTACCATTCAGAAGGTGCTGCTCCCGTCAGAGCACCAGTTACAATCTTTTATGATCCACAAACAATAACAGTCCCTTCAGCAGCAGCAATCAGTCCAGTCACTGTCACGGTGCCTGGACCAGTACCATATGAAAGCGATAGGGCCATCCCTTGGCACTATGGCTCTGACGTGTACTATGAAGGGAAAAGAATCACTCTTGAAACATCAACACCTGCACCACAAGTAGATAATGTGGGGGGAGGCGGAGGCTTCACTCGAAGCGGACGTCTCTTCGCTTCACAAGTTCAAAGACCTACTGCCGAAGCAGAAGCTGCTGCCAAGGCAAAAGGAAAAGGCCCGGTGCAGGAAGATCCAGCTGTTAAAGAAGCCCTGAAAACTCCATTTGATCAGGAAGTTGATGAGTTTATGCGGATCATCAAAAAGAGTGATTATAAAATTGTGGATCAGCTTCATCAGACGCCATCCAAAATCTCCATCCTCTCACTACTTATGTGCTCCGAAGCCCATCGGAATGCACTACTTAAAGTCCTGCACGCAGCTTACGTGCCTGAGGAGATTACTGTCAACCAATTGGAAACCGTGGTTGGAAACGTTACTGCTAGCAATGGGCTAGGGTTTACCAATTCTGACTTGACAGCAGATGGCCGCAATCACAACAAAGCCTTGCACATAACCATGGAATGCAAAGGAGCTGTCCTTTCTCATGTGCTGGTGGACACAGGTTCTTCCCTGAATGTCTTGCCAAAGAAGGCTCTGGTGAAGCTTGAATATGATGGATTGGCATTGAGACCCAGCAACCTGGTAGTAAGAGCCTTTGATGGTTCTAAGAGATCGGTTCTGGGAGAGATTGAGCTGCCTGTGACAATTGGCCCGCAGACCTTTACAACTATCTTTTATGTGATGGACATTCAGCCCGCCTACAGCTGTTTGTTGGGTAGACCCTGGATTCACGCCGCCGGCGCAATAACGTCTACCCTTCACCAAAAGTTAAAATTTGAGTGGGAAGGTCAAGTTGTCACAATCTGTGGGGAGGAGGACATTTTTGTCAGCCACCTGGCAACCTATAAGTACATTGAAATGGATGGGGAGATCCATGAAACAATGAGCCAGGGGTTTGAAGCTTTGAATGTGAATGAGGCATCTGCTGTATCTGGTACTCCAATGTCATCATACCAACAAGCCCGGAAGGTTGTTGAAGAAGGAACTGCCCTAGGCTGGGGCAAGGTCTTAGCTGTGGAGGAGAAGAAGGACAAATTTGGGTTGGGTTACAAACCAACTCAACATCAAGCAAAGGCTGCTGCAGAGCCTGGTTTTGTCAGTGGGGGGATGCTTACCCCTGATGCTATCAACTGTCTGGAAGACGAGCTGGAAGAGGAGCGCAATCTGGAGAATTGGATTCGTCCAAAGATCCCGGGGAGCAGTGTCTCGAACTGGTCTTCCCAGGAAATTATAAGAGTTACTCATGCAGAGTAATTATTATTTCCTGTATTTTTTATAGCATGCATCCAAGTCTTGCATCTTGCCCAAGATGACAAGACTCATTTTGTAACCAGGGCCATCTGTACTTTTGTGCAAACAAGATTAAATTAATGAAATATCAGACATCTTTTTGCAAACGAGTCCTTTTCTTTTATGCTCACTGTTTTTCCATTTTTCTTTTTGTACAAAAATAAATGGCGGTGTTTTCAAAATGATAACTTCATTTCACTTTTTTCTAAAGCAAGATTAAAATCAATCACTAAAATGAACAAACTTAACCCTTGCAGAGAGTGCCTTCCAGACAGCACCGACAACAGCACGGCTATGACATCGTATGACTTTGACAATCCAATCAATCAAGCTGATGAAGGGGTTGATGAAGAATATGAGCTTCCTGAAGAGCTAGCCAGGTTGTTGAGACAGGAGGAAAAGGTTATTACTCCTCATCAGGAGGAGATTGAAGTGATTAATCTTGGTACTGACGAAGACGTGAAAGAGGTTAAAATCGGGGCCTGCCTGCAAGACTCAGTGAAGAGACAACTGATAGATCTGCTTCAAGAGTATGTTGATGTGTTTGCTTGGTCGTATCAAGATATGCCAGGGTTGGATACCGACATTGTTGTGCACAAGCTACCTTTGAGGGAAGAATGCCCGCCAGTCAAACAAAAGCTGCGCCGAACTCGCCCAGACATGGCTATGAAAATCAAGGAAGAGGTACAAAAGCAATGGGACGCTGGGTTCCTTGCTGTAACTAGCTACCCGCCGTGGGTTGCTAATATAGTACCTGTGCCTAAGAAGGATGGCAAAGTAAGAATGTGTGTTGATTACCGGGATCTGAACAGAGCCAGCCCGAAAGATGACTTCCCATTACCTCACATTGACGTATTGGTGGATAACACGGCTCAATTCTCGGTATTCTCCTTCATGGATGGATTTTCAGGATATAATCAGATCAAGATGTCACCTGAAGACATGGAGAAGACGACATTCATCACACCTTGGGGCACGTTCTGTTACAAAGTGATGCCATTCGGACTGAAGAATGCTGGTGCAACGTATCAACGGGCTATGGTGACATTATTCCACGATATGATCCACAAAGAAATAGAATGTTATGTGGATGATATGATCGCCAAGTCCCTTACAGAGGAAGATCACCTGGTAAATCTGCTCAAGTTATTCAAGCGTCTGAGGAAATACCAATTGAAGTTGAACCCCAACAAATGCACATTCGGGGTGCGATCCGGTAAGCTGCTGGGCTTTATTGTAAGCGAGAAAGGGATTGAGGTTGACCCTGATAAAGTCAAGGCTATTCAAGAAATGCCTGCACCGAAAACTGAAAAAGAAGTTCGAGGGTTCTTAGGTCGATTGAACTACATTTCAAGGTTCATATCTCACCTCACAGCAACCTGTGAACCTTTGTTTAAGTTGTTAAGAAAAGAACAAACGGTCAGGTGGAGCGAAGGTTGCCAGAAAGCTTTTGACAAGATCAAGGGGTATTTGCAAGAACCTCCAATCCTCATGCCGCCAGTTGAAGGAAGACCTCTGATTATGTACTTGACAGTGCTAGAAGGGTCAATGGGGTGTGTGCTGGGCCAGCATGACGAGTCTGGTCGAAAAGAGTATGCAATATACTACCTAAGCAAAAAGTTTACCGACTGTGAACAGCGTTATTCACTGCTCGAGAAAACTTGCTGTGCTTTAGCGTGGGCTGCTCGCCGACTGAGACAGTATATGTTGACCCACACTACCTTATTAATCTCAAAAATGGATCCAGTTAAGTACATTTTCGAGAAGCCAGCTCTTACCGGACGGGTTGCAAGATGGCAGATGATTCTCACGGAATATGACATACAGTACACATCTCAGAAAGCCATCAAGGGCAGTGTACTATCTGAATATCTTGCTGAGCAACCCATTGATGACTACCAGCCTATGAGATTTGACTTCCCTGATGAGGACATCATGTTCATTAAAGCAAAAGATCATGAGGAGCCTGTTCACACTGAAGGGCCTGACCCGGAGGAAGAATGGACTATGATGTTTGATGGGGCTGTTAACATGAATGGCCGTGGTGTTGGTGCAGTACTCATTACACCTAAAGGAGTTCACATGCCTTTCTCGGCAAAACTCACTTTCAACTGCACTAACAACGAAGCTGAATACGAAGCTTGCATTATGGGTCTTGAGGAAGCCATCGACCTCAGGATAAAGACATTGACCGTATTCGGGGATTCAGCTTTGGTAGTCAATCAAACCAACGGGAAATGGTACACCCACCAAGATCATCTGATACCTTACAGGGATTATACAAGGAGGTTACTGACTTTCTTCACAACAGTCAAGCTCGAGTATATCCCTCGAGACGAAAATCAGTTTGCAGATGCTCTTGCTACCATTTCATCCATGATCAAAGTTCAAGCGGCCAACTTTGTACCTCAAATTTCAGTGTCTAGACTTGATAGACCAGCATATGTATTTGCAGCAGATATTGTAAAAGATGATAAGCCTTGGTTCCATGACATTAAGTGCTTCTTGGAGGACCAAACATACCCGCCTGGGGCATCTTCCAATGATAAGAAGACTTTGAGAAGGCTTGCTGGTAGTTTCTTTCTAAACACTGATGGGTCTTTATACAAAAGGAACTTTGACATGGTACTCCTCAGATGTGTTGACAAGACGGAAGCAGATTTGTTGATGCATGAAGTGCACGAAGGATCTTTTGGTACCCATGCGGGAGGGCATGCCATGGCTAAAAAGTTGCTAAGATCAGGTTATTACTGGACCACAATGGATGCCGACTGTTGTGCTTATGCCAGAAAATGCCATAAATGCCAGATTTATGCGGATAAGGTGCATGTGCCTCCCAATCCTTTGAACATCATGTCTTCACCCTGGCCCTTTGCTATGTGGGGCATTGATATGATTGGCAAGATTGAGCCAACTGCTTCAAACGGCCACAGATTCATCCTGGTCGCCATCGACTATTTCACCAAGTGGGTTGAAGCAGCCTCATATGCAAACGTTACTAGGCAAGTGGTAGCCAGATTTCTGAAGAGAGATATCATCTGTCGGTATGGAGTGCCCGAGCGAATCATTACTGATAATGGTTCCAATCTAAACAACAAAATGATGGCAGAGCTGTGCCGGGACTTCAAGGTCCAACATCACAATTCTTCTCCTTACAGGCCAAAGATGAACGACGCTGTTGAGGCAGCAAATAAGAATATCAAGAAGATTGTGCAGAAGATGGTAGTCACATACAAGGACTGGCACGAAATGCTACCGTTTGCCTTGCATGGGTACCGCACATCAATCAGAACATCCACTGGGGCAACACCGTATCAACTTGTATATGGTATGGAAGCGGTCCTGCCTGTTGAAGTTGAATTGCCCTCTCTACGGGTATTAATGGATGTTAAACTGAGTGAAGCAGAATGGATTCGGTCCCGATACGAACAACTGAGTCTGATCGAAGAGAAAAGATTGGCTGCAATCTGTCATGGGCAGCTATATCAGAAAAGAATGAAGAAAGCCTTCGATCAGAAAGTCAGGCACCGAGAATACCAAGTAGGGGATCTTGTGCTGAAAAGAATCCTCCCTCCTCATACAGACCACAGGGGCAAATGGACTCCAAATTATGAGGACCATTCGTTGTAAAGAAAGTTTTCTCTGGTGGAGCACTGATGCTCAGCACCATGGATGGTGAAGATTTCCCGTCCCCTGTGAATTCGGATGCAGTTAAAAAATACTTCGCATAAAATGACCCGCTGGACATAAAAACAGAATGTAAGTCCAGGCAAAAATAGGGCATCCCGGCGAGTCAAAAACAGAATAAAAGACTCGGGCAAAAGTAAGGGAAAATAAATGAAAAATGTACACCCGCTGAGTTGAAAAGCCGCATTGGACAACTCAGGCAAAAATGGGTATCCCGATGGATTGAAAACCCGAAAGGGCGATCCAGGCAAAATAAGGGAATAAGCGAACAACTGCATTCTGAATTCGTCTGTATCACCTACAACTTGGTAAGCTCCGAAGGATCAAGCTTCAATCAGAATCAACTCTCTCCAGAAAGCAAGACGAGAAGAACGTCATTTTCATACGAGTCATAGCAGGAGAGGAAGCTCCTCAAAGCATCATCAACATCGCCAGCATTTTGTTTCTCAATTTGTAACAATCTCTTCATTTCAGGAGATATGTTTCTTTGACTGTATCTTTGCCAATTCAGGGCACATGAATTAATAAAATCAGATTTTCAGTCATGTTTCGTTTTTACATTTACATTTTGCAAAGAGTCGTCTGATATCTCTAAAAATACAATTGCATAAGTACAGATGCCTTTCTCTAAAAATGAAAACACATGCTTACATGGAATCTGATTATTCTCGAAAGTACTTAACTCCTATGACGGAATCCAGTAAGGGATACCTCGGGACCTTTTGTACGTTCCATTATCTTTGCAGGATTGCAGGTATCCAGAACGCAACCTGGGGCATGCAGGTTACGTCTCAGCAAATAGGCGAATCATTATCAACTCGGTCTATCTTCCACATGGCACTAGAAGGTGCCCATTTCCCCAGCGGAGCTGCCAAATCAGCATACACTCAATCTCAGCATCCGAAATGCTCTATCCCCAGCAGAGTTGCTCCCCATTGCTTCCCCCAGCAAAGTTGCCAAATCAACTAACAGGTTTAACACTCAGGGTGTTTTCTCGCCAGCCGAGTTGCCTCTCGTTACTCTCCCCCAGCTGAGTTATCAACAGCATTCCCCAGCTGTAGTGCCAACCATCCTTCCTCAACAGGATGCAGAAATCAGGGAATCATCTCCCCACAGAGCTTCAAGCCTTTATTCATAAGAGCAACGCACGGAGAAGTCACAACAGAGTACGGAAAGCTTCTACAAACCCCAGCTGGGTCCCATATTATAAGGATATGTCAATCAGTGACCTATATCCCCAAACAAATGCATCATTAGATCTACCAATGATCTCATCCCCAGCTGGGATGTCCACTTCAAGCAGATCGACCAGAGATCTTCGCAGCAATGGGATCCGAATCCCGGACCTGTGCCCCTTTGCATAATCATGGCATCCGCATCATATTCACCCCCCAGAGCGTAGCATTCCGTCTAACACGGAGCATTACGGCAAAAATCAAATGCATAGCATAATCATAAGTCATGTTGTGAATAGAACACCTGTGAATAACAAACCGTTCATCATCATTATACAAACATCCCCATCAGAGTCCCAGCAAAAGCAGCTGCCCTCACAAATCACAAACACCAGTGTATACACCTTTTGGCACCCGTCCGTGTCATCCTTCCCCAAACAGGTCGCCTGAATACACTCAACAAACAAAATCACCCGTACTACAGATACGTCCTGACACCCGTCCGTGTCAAATCACCAGCAAAAAGCCAAAGACATCCTCTTGGCACTCACATATACTTGTATATACACTTTCTTGGCACCCGTCCGTGTCATATCCCCAGCGCAATCGCTTGCACCCTTTATCACCCATACACTTGTTAATATTATACTCTTCTCTCTTGACACTCGTCCGTGTCACTCTCCCCGGCAGTTAAAACACTCATCAATACACTACAATACTCACTACTCATGGTACGCTTATACAGATACTCGTCCGTATCTTTTATACATCATCACTCATAACCCCACAGATTCAACACTCGTCCGTGTTCCCTGTTAACCAGTTGATACTCGTCCGTATCATCATCTCTGAACATGTGTCAATTTGTTTCTACATGATACTCGTCCGTATCATAGTCTTAAGGATGCTCGTCCGCATTTTTAATCTATACACAATACCAAACACTTATACCTTTTTGTTTCTTGGGTGTAAACGCTCGTCCGTGTTTACATTATCCCCAGTAGATCACCAACAAATTTTCTTTTTTATCTAACACTCGTCCTGTGTTATGATACCTTTGAGAGCAGCCGTACCCTGCTGAGTGGTCGTCCTCCACTTCTTGATGGTCGTCCTCCATCATGCTCATCCGATGGCCGTCCCCATCGTTGATTTTAGCAGCCGTCCCCTGCTAGGTGGTCGTCCTCCACCTTTTGATGATCGTCCTTCATCACTTTATCCAATGGCCGTCCCCATTGTTGATTTTTGGTTATCTAACACTCGTCCTGTGTTATGACAAACCTCGAGAGCAGCCGTCCCCTGCTGAGTGGTCGTCCTCCACTTCTTGATGGTCGTCCTCCATCTTTGCTCGTCCGATGGCCGTCCCCATCGTTGACCTTTTCTATCCGATGGCCGTCCCCATCGTTGATATTTTCGGCAGCCGTACCCTGCCAGGTGGTCGTCCTCCACCTTTGATGGCCGTCCCCATCATATTCCTTTTGTTCCCAACAGAGCAGCCGTACCCTGCTAGGTGATCGTCCTTCACCTTTGATGGCCGTACCCCATCAGCTATTTATTTCATTCATTCTTTAACCCGATGGCCGTCCCCGTCGTGGTCCCTTTTCCTTTTTAGCCCGATGGCCGTCCCCATCGTTGGTTACTAGACCTTTATGAACTTGATGGCCGTCCCCGTCATGTTTCATTAATCCCCAGAGAACTTTGCAGCTTTATCTTGATGGCCGTCCCCATCATAATATCCTATTTTCCCCAGCTAGTCGGCCGTCCCCGTCTTAGCTTTACTTGTTGTTCCCCAGCTAGTCGGCCGTCCCCGTCTTAGCTTTACTTGTTTTTCCCCAGCTAGTCGGCCGTCCCCGTCTTAGCTTTACTTTTTATCCCCAGCATGTCGGCCGTCCCCGTCATCGCTTTATTTCCTGCACTTTACCAGCATGTCGGCCGTCCCCGTCATCGCTTTGCTTCACATACCACTTTACCCAGCAGTCTTCCTCTGCTCGACGGTCGTCCTCCGTCGCCCACACTTTACAATATACTTTATTTTGCTTTTACAATCTATATCCCTTTTCTTCTTCATTCTGTGAGTGCAAATTTTGGACTGTCTTTGGTATTCAACCACAAGTTATCTTGTTCGCCTGTTAAGCCGTCGCTTACAACCTGCACAGCTAACTCATGTTTGAATAGGGGCAGCTGTAAACACCCCAAATTTGCCCTCACCCATTCACACCATGGCTTGTGATCATCCTCATATGCATAAACACAAACATATCATCTCACATCTCATTTTTGATTCACTGCATAGCTTTCAAGGCATCTGCACTTAGGGTTTGTGATCTGAGCAATCCCAGAGCTTCTTGAGGCACCCCAAAGGCAACCAATCAACTAAAAGGGGTCCATGTGTGTTCTTATATCATATTTCATCTCCTCAAAGTCAAAAATGCAGAGGAATCACAAGAACTAGGGTTTGAGTGGATGCAGGGCCAGCTTGAACTACACAGTTGACTGAAAATTAGGGTTTTGGTTTCAGAGGCCATAACCCTAAATTTTTTGGTCATTCTTGTTTCCATTGATCTCTATATGGTATAGGGAGTATGCATATCAATTTTCATGAAGAAATTCCATGGGGAAGTCATCTGATCAAGAGTTGACTTTTCAGACAAGTCAGTGCAAAATCAGGGCATCTGAGGCCCCCAATGACCCAACCAATGGGTGATCTTCATCATTTTGAGTGTATATGATCTTTATTTGATCATGGGAGAAGGTTGAAGTTCATAGAAATCAAGAATTTAGGGTTTTTGCAAATGTTGACTTTTTGGGCATAGTTGACTTTTCAAGAATGCACCTTTTTAGGTCATTTTTCAAGCCTTGATTCTTGATCCAAAAATGCTTCAAATGGAAAAACTTTGGTCATGAAAGTTGTAGATCTCATCTTTCCCTTTTCAAAAAGTACAAGAACATGGTCAAACTCTTCTTGGATCAAAAGTTATGGCAATGCAAAGTTGGCTAAAATCATTGATTTTCAAGGCATGCCCTAAGTGAGAATTTTGCAAAGTCTTGTACCAATGCATTTTGTGACCTCTAATTCATTTCAAACCATTGCATAAACATTCCCTAAGTCCCAAAATCAGATTTGAACCAAAGGAATCACATGTTTGTATGGCCTTTGGAGCAAAATCTTTCCATGTGAACAAAGGAAGCCAAGTTGCAAAACTCATGATCACATCTCACCAACTTGATGCATTGGCTGCTGAACCAAACTAGCTCCATACACACATCATGCTGCGCAACCCCATGCTCATTGTACTTAGCTAGAGTTTAGCCCATGCCCTCTCTTACAAGAAGTGGACTTTTTGCAAAAGTTGCCTTACCAATCAATAAAGGGCATGTCTTGTCAACTGACCAATGAGAGAGAAATATGTGGACAGTTTGCAAGCTAAACATATGAAGAGGCAAGGCTGAAACAATCCCATACACAACATTCACAAAAACCTACCAAGTTGCAAGTTCCTTCGATTCTCTCTGTCCAGCATACAAACACTCAAGCCAACTTCACCAATCATCTTACCTTGCTCCATAGACCACCCAGCAACCAAGGATCAAGCCTGAAACAGCAAGAATCCCCCATTGCCATTCTTCACCTCAGCTTGCATTTTCTATCGAATCTCTCTCCACAAGCCATGAACACTTAAACAAACTCCACCAACAATCTCCACTCACCTCACTGACCAGAAACCACCCTTTGTTTTGGCCTGAAACACCCTATATCTCAAATACGATCTTCATCCTCCCTTGGTCAGAGCTGCTGCAAACTCACTCAGGAGGTTGTTTAAACTCCAGCTAAGCATCCAAAGCTTCAAAGGTGGACCATTGGGACCAGATTGAGCCAAAGAATCATCCAAAGAGCTCCTGAATCAAGAGCTCCATCTCAGGTGACACCATGAACTTTTTTTCCCAGAACTCATTTCTCTTGTTAAAATCTTGTTGTGCATGTTACACTGATCATTGGGATCTCTTTACTTTTGAAAATGAGCCAGAAATGAGTATGTAATGATGTTCTGAAAGTTTGACCTAAAAATTTCATGGCTTCGATTCTTGTTTGTGTGTGAGTTTAAACGTGATTTGATGCTGGACTCATGCTTAGGGTGGTTAGTAGATGATTTCTGGAGAGTTAGAGCTTCTAAAATGGCCTAGGGAGAGAGATTGATTTTGGGGATGGCCGGAGAAGACGACCGGAACACTGTTCCGGTCGCCTGATTGTAATTAACGGCAGGGTTAGGGTTTTAAGCATTAATTAGCAAGTTTGAATTTGGACCGTGAGATGTGGCGGGGAGTCAATTCGCGCGCAGGCAGTTTCAAATCTGGACCCTAGGATTTAAATACTTTTCATTAAATCAGATTTAATTCATTTATTTTCTTTTATTTTTCTTTTGTTTTGCATAATTATTTAAAAATAGCAAAAAATTCTTAAAAATTATGAAACTTTTTCTTTAAAGTTTTAATAATTTTTAAGACCCAAAAATATTTTTATTTTATTTTTCATCATTAAAAAAGTATTTTTAAATATTTAAAAGATTATTTTTAATTGATTAATGAGAATTAATTAATTAAAAATACTTTTAGGTATTTAAAAATCACCAAAAAATTCATGAAATGTGCTAAGACATTTAGAAACATTGTCCAACCTTCAAACCAAATTTCTTTTTTTGATCTTGATGCATTTTAAGAATTTTTCATTGAATTAAATCATTTTTTATGCATTATTTTGATCATGGGTTCAAAAATTCATTTCTGCCTATTGGTGAAGGTTGTGACATTGATTCTTTTTGCTTTGTCTTGTGTTTAACATGTAGTTTCTAGGATAAAAAGGCCATGAATTGTTCTTGCATTTTCAAATTGTTTGGCATTTGTTTTGTTAAGAACCCTAAAAAACCCTAAAAACTTAGAAAATTCATATCTTGAGTTTGGTTGAGAGTTGAGAGCTCCCCTTTGGGCAGTGGTTTATTATAGGTCTAGGGTTTCTTTGGGTGCCATCTTCCATTTTTTATCATGAGGTTTGCTTCTGTTTTTGGTTTGTGTTTGATGTTTGATTCATGAACCCTAATTTGGGCTTTCATTTGCATCCCTCTTGCATTCTCTTGCATAACATGACTTGTCTTTGCATTTTGTGCATGACCATGATTCATTTGACATCTTAAGACATGTGTAAAGCATCTTTGATCATTGCATTACATATTTGCCATGTCATTTGTCTTGTATGATTCATAACTTTCCATGTTTGTTCATGCTCCTTAACTAGCATCATTTGCATTCATGATCTTGTATGAACATCCCCTTGTCTTGCCTCATGTTTGCAGCACCTCATAACATCATAATCATCATCAACATGCTTCTGGCCTTGCTTAGCATCATGTCATTTCATCTCATCTTGCATTGCATTGCATTTTCTTTCTAACATTGCAGGTGGTAAGTAAACTTGAGAAGTGGATTTGCCTTCACTTCTCATACCTTTTCTTTTCATCTCTCTTGCATCCATTGCTGCATTTTTATATGTGTTTGAGTTTGAGCTTGCTCATTTCTCCTCCTCCCACTTTCTTTCTTCAAGTGACTTGGCTTCTTGAATGAAGCAAGTCACTTTGCTTCTCTTGATCCTGTTCATCTGCTTCCTGGTGGTTCCTTTGAAGATTGTTCTTGCAAACCTCACAAACCTTAGGAACAACCAAGCATGATAATGAATTAGGGTTTTGATTAGTCTCCCCTCTTAGTTTTCACCTTTGTGTCTCTTTGAGTCTTCTCTTCTCATCTCATAATCAGGGACTAAACCCTAAAGGCTTTAAGGCTTTGTGATTAAGCTTATGCCTGCATCCTTCTCTTAGGATGGAGTGTATAACTTTAATCCTAAGTGTTAAACCCTTAATGTGTTTAAATCCCTTAATCAATCCACTTAATAATCACCAAGACATCACACTTGTAACTTGGGCCTTGCATTAGGGTTCTAATTCTTCCTTAATTGGTTAAGAAGGACTAACCCTAGTGTTAATGGACAAGTCCCCCTCAAGTGGTCTTACAAACCCTAAAAATCACTTCATCATCATATCATTAAATAAAATCCACTTAATCAAAGGCTTGTTTTGTCATGAGTTTAATTCCTAATCATGGATTAAGTTGAGGAGCCTTCCTCAGCTTAAACATTCTCATCTATTATCCTTCTATTAGGATGGTGTAAGGAGTCTGTTTAATCCTTGATTATGGCTTAACCTCATTACTTAACACTAAACAAAAACACCAAAAACATCTAAATAATCACAAGTAGGTTAATGATCTTGATCCTACACCAAAGGTGATTAAGTGTGAGAATCTGACTTCACACTTAAGGTACTCTCATTACCCCTAATCAGAGGGAAGATGTGATGGGTTTACTAAATCCATTGGTTTAGGCTTAAGCTCATTAACTTACGACAAACTTTCAAAAGCAATAAAAGACTGAAAACTCAAAAACAAACAATAATCGTCTCCTTCGGGATTCTTTTCTCATCACCATCACTCATAAACAAGAACTTGCTTCTTCCGTCTAATGCAAGACAGTTAGCACCTGAGCCAGACAGGTCATACACTTGAGCATAGACAAGTAAGCAGTTCACAAGTCAATTCATCTTTCAGTCTCTTTGGGTCGAACTACGGTGTTCTGACTTCCTCATTGCACGAGAGGATACGTAGGCATAACTTAACAGTTATCGAACAAAAGTCTCTGTATATTCCCCCTCCTTCTAGCTTCATTCTTTAGCCTCATGATCTTGAGCATTTCACTCCTTTCTTGCACTGACACTTTCATACTTCACATCACTTATACACTTTGCACTGACACCTGTACATCCTTTTCTAGCTATTTTATACACAAATTGCACTGACACTACCCCTTTAAAACACAAATCTTTTAAGCGTGGATCCCGTCGAGTACGGCGGACAATCTGGGTGCTAACACCTTCCCAGGTTGTAACCAACCCCCTTTCTCAGTCTCTCTGGTTCGCGACCGTCTTATCCGTATCTTTCTAGGTCTATGCAGCATTGCCTTTCCTCCGGGATAAAAATGCCTAGCTGGCGACTCTTTTCATCTCCAGTGAGTTCACGGCTGTGTGTTCCCACTGTTCCCTTTGCCGACCGTTCGCGTCTGTACCTTCATCTGATCCTTTTTTCATTTGTCGGGAGCGACACTTTGCCTCAAATCAACTCCAATGACTCCCCTCAAGAGCTTGCAATGTTTGTTTGGAGTTTAAATGGCCTCAAAATGAAGTTGGCAGAAGTTCAGTTCAAGGGATGTGAAAATCCTGTTTTGGATATGGTGTGTTTCAAGGCAAAATGAAGGGTGGGAAATGATCAGTGATGAGTGTGTGGTTGAATGGTGGAAAACGTTTTGGTGTTTGTTGGCTGAGTTATGAAATTCGAAGGCTTTTGCAAACTTGAGGGATTTTGTGTATGCTGAGGATTCTCAAGTGTTAGGCTGCAATGTTGTGTGTTTTGGATTGGTTTTGATCCACATAATAAGCTGTGATAGGTCAGAGAGTGGGTGGTGGCCTATGGTGATTGGTATGGGCAAGTTGCCAAAATGTCAAAAGTTTTGTACTTGAGGTATGGGCTGGTTTTGCAGCTGGCTTTTGGCTTGTCCTGGCTCAGCATAGATCAAGGAGAGCCATAGATTCGAAATTGAGGTGATTCAGCAAGCTTTTGAAAGGTTATGTGCCCTTTTGCAATTTTCATGAAGTTTGGCCCCTTTTGAATTTCTTGATGTTCAAGGCATGGGATGAAATGATTCTTGGGCCAATTCTGATCCTTAGGCAATGCATTATGATGTTAAGACATGACCAAAACCAAAAAGAAATTTGCCTTGTGAGTTTGTAAATGTTTGTAAATGTTTTAAAATGCTCTCTGAATTTTTTTGGAATTTTTAAATACCTAAATGTATTTTTAATTAATTAATTCTCATTAACTAATTAAAAATAATCATTTAAATGATTTAAAAATAATTTTTAATGCAAAAAATAAAAATAAAAATATTTTTGGGTTCTGAAAATAAATAAAAGCTTGGATAATAATTTTCAGAATTTTTTGATATCATTTACTATTTTTAAAAATTCGTTCAAAATAAATAGAAAACAAATGAGATTAATAATGAATTAAATGAGAAAATTAGAAAGTCAGCCAATCTAAGGGCCCAGGTTTGAACTCAGGTTGGAGGGAATTGACTTCGCGCGCTATCCAAGGGCCAGAATTCAAACTATGCTAATTAAGATTAAAACCCTAATCTGAGCCCTAATTACTTTCAGGTGACCGGAACAGTGTTCCGGTCATCTTCTCCGGCTAGCCAAATGTGCTATCTCTCTCCATACGCAACCCCAAGCCCTCAAACTTTCCAGAAATGATCCTCACATCAACCCCAACAAGAATCACACAACAAAATTCATTTATTCATCATCAAGAACACGAATCGAAGCAAAACGGAAAACATATCAGAATTTTCAGAAGCTTGTGAAATGCCTAAAACTCAACCATTTTCGAAACAAAACATATCATAGTAATCAGGGGAACACATAGAATCATTCTATAACATAAAATGAAGGTTCTGGAAAAATAAATGCCATGGCTACCTGAAGTGGAGCTTTCAACCCAGGAGCTTTCTGACCGGTTCTTTGCCTCAAATCAACTCCAATGACTCCCCTCAAGAGCTTGCAATGTTTGTTTGGAGTTTAAATGGCCTCAAAATGAAGTTGGCAGAAGTTCAGTTCAAGGGATGTGAAAATCCTGTTTTGGATATGGTGTGTTTCAAGGCAAAATGAAGGGTGGGAAATGATCAGTGATGAGTGTGTGGTTGAATGGTGGAAAACGTTTTGGTGTTTGTTGGCTGAGTTATGAAATTCGAAGGCTTTTGCAAACTTGAGGGATTTTGTGTATGCTGAGGAATCTCAAGTGTTAGGCTGCAATGTTGTGTGTTTTGGATTGGTTTTGATCCACATAATAAGCTGTGATAGGTCAGAGAGTGGGTGGTGGCCTATGGTGATTGGTATGGGCAAGTTGCCAAAATGTCAAAAGTTTTGTACTTGAGGTATGGGCTGGTTTTGCCACTGGCTTTTGGCTTGTCCTGGCTCAGCATAGATCAAGGAGAGCCATAGATTCGAAATTGAGGTGATTCAGCAAGCTTGTGAAAGGTTATGTTCCCTTTTGCAATTTTCATGAAGTTTGGCCCCTTTTGAATTTCTTGATGTTCAAGGCATGGGATGAAATGATTCTTGGGCCAATTCTGATCCTTAGGCAATGCATTATGATGTTAAGACATGTAGAAGTGTGTTTGAGGTCATAAAAATGCTTGGCATAAGAATTTGCAAGTTTCCCTCTTTGGTGTAAAAGTGAAATTTATGTGATTTTTCCCAACTTTGACAAGCCATAACTTGAGTTCAAAAATGAATTAGGTCAAGTTCTTGTACTTTTTGAAAAGGGAATGATCCAATCTACAACTTTCATGACCAAGAATTTTTCATTTGAAGCCTTTTTGTTTAAGAAAGAGGAGGTTGAAAAACTTTCCCAAAATGGCAAGTTTGCATTACAAGTCACTTTCCCAAAATGGCAACTTTGCAAATGGCTTGAAATTCTTCAATTTTGTGAACTTCTAACTTCTTATAAGATCAAATAAAGATCATATACACCCAAAATGATGGAGAAGACCCTTTGGCTGGATGATTGGGGGCCTCAGATGCCCTGATTTTACACTGACTTGCTCAAGAAGTCATATATTGATCAGATGCCTTTCCCATTGAATTCTCCATGAAAATTGGTATACATGACCCTCATATCATATAGAGACCAATAGAAACAAGAATGACCAAAAAATTTGGGGTTATGGCCTCTGAAACCAAAACCCTAATTTTAGGTCATCTGTGTAGTCAAGCTTGGCTCTGCTTCCATGCCTTCCTCAGTTCTTGTGATTTTCTGACTTTCTTGATCTTGGGAGGATATAATATGATGCTTGAACATACATGGACCTTCTTGAGATGATTGAAGACCTTTGGAGTGGCTCAAATGGCTCAGGGATGGCCCAGATCACAAACCCTAGATGCAGATGACTTAGAACCAATGCAGTGAAGCAAAAATGCAATATGAGATGATATGATTGAACTTATGCAAATGAAAAGAATCACAAGCCATGGTGAAATTAGTGAGGGCAAATTTGGGGTGTTTACAACATGACCTAAGGTGTCTAAGATGACATTCAAATGCATGAGATGTCATGACCAGTTCATATGGTGAGGATATGCAAAGATGAATGCAAGTATAATTGGAAAATTAGGGTTTTTAGAATGCATGAGATGTCCATGATCAAAACAGAAGCAAAACACATGATAAAAGTTTGAAATTGCAACCAAAAAACCCTAAACACACACAAGAACACTCCCCAAAGATGGAGGTCAGAAGCTATACCAAAGTTAAGTTATGGTTTTCCTAAGTTAGGCTAGGATTTTGTGTACTTCTAAAAGAAAAATGCATATCAAATTGAAAATGCAATGCCAAAATATGATTTAAATGTCCTAGATACTAGATGCAACATGTAAACGAATGCACAAAGAAACAAGTACAAACTCATTTTCATTGGTCAGAAGTGAATTTTAGAAGTTAGGTTGTCTTCTCCGGTCATCTTCTCCGGCGAGACCAAACACTCATCTTCTTCCCTAGGCCATTACAAGACCTCTAAACTACCCATAATCAATCCCCACACTCCCAGGAACTCAAATCAACCATCAAACATAATTTATAACACAAGAACAAGTTGAATCGAAGCAAATCAAGAACACAGGCAAAATTTCAAAAACACATAACATTGTCATTTCTTCATCATTTTCAATTCTAAAGACATCTATGTGATCCCTAGGGCATGTATTTTCATTCTATGACAAGAAATTGAAGCTTTGAGACAAAAAGTTCTTGAGTATACCTGAGCTGGTGACCTGCAAATATGAGCTTTCAGAGCCTCACTCTTGTGCAAATGACTTCCTTTGAACCTCCTGAGGCTAATGGAATCTTGGAATGCTTTGAAAGTGGTTGGTTTGAGATGTCCAGTTCTGATGTAGCAAAAATGGAGGTTTTGATATGTGGTGTTTCAGGCCATTTTAATGGTTGATTCTTGTTCTGTGAGTGATATGTGGTTGATTGGTGAAGGAATTTGTGAAGTTTGATGGCTGGATTAAGAGAATCGAAGAGAGGAAGTTTTGAGGGATTTTTGTGCAAATTGAGCATGTGATGTTTTTGAGCTCTCGTGTCTCCTCTTTTATGATCCTTAGGCTTTGTATAAACAAATGAAATGAGTCAGAAGAGTTGTTATGCACTGTGGGATTGGTATGGTTCAATTGGCCAAAAAGTCAAATTTTGTGTACTTGAGGTATGGGCCATGGTAGAACTGATTTGAGGGTTTGAGCTGCTTCAGCTGGCTTCAAGGAGATCCATAAGATCAATTGTTATGAGCTGTAAGGCTTGGATCATAAGTTTGCATGGGTTTTTGCAATTTTGCAACTTTGTGATTTCTTGAGAAACAAGTCATGAAATCCCTTGGTTCAAAGCTCAAATTTGATCTTGAGATGTTGTTTGATCATTCCATGATGCATTTGAGTGGATTAGAAGTCACATAGAGGCCTGTAATTCACATTTGCACATTTCCCTCTTTGGCCTAAACTTGAAAATTACAAGATTTCTCCCAAATTTGATTTGACATATCTTGAGTTCTAGGATGAATCAAGAGGTGTTCTTGTACTTTTTGAAAATGGGAAGATCCAATCTACAACTTTCAGGTTTAACAAAATTTCATTTTAAGCATTTTTGATCAAGAAAGAGGAGGTTGAAAATCTTTCCCAAAATGGAAAGTTTGCATTTCAAGTAATGTCCATTTTTGGCAGCTTTTGACTTGGCTCAAAATTCTTCAATATTGTGATCATCCAACGTCTCCTAAGACCAAATAAAGGTTATAGGATTTCAAAATGATGGAAATGAACCTTTGGAACCCTTGGTTGAGGCCTCAGATGCCCTAATCCTGACTTTTCTTGCACGACAAGTTACAACTTGATCAAATGACTTCCTCAGTGAATTTTTGCATCAAACTTCATACACAAGCTCCCCATATCATATAAAGACCAATGGAATCAAGAATGACCAAAAATTTTAAGTGTAAGGGCCTCAAACCCAAAACCCTAATTTTCAAGTCATCTGTGTAGGAGCCTCAAGCTTGCCTGGATAGCTCTACAATCCCTTGAGATTTCTGGACTTTAAAGAAACCTTGGGGGTATAAAATAACGATAGAACACTCAAGGACCCTTTTGGCATGCTTTAAGGCCTCTGAGATTTCTCAAATCACTTCTTGGGTTCACCTGATAACAAACCATAGTTATGCAGCTATGCAGTGAGTTGCTAAAGGATAAATATGCAATGTGAGATGTAATGATATGATATGAAACATGTGTGATCATAAGCCAAGGCATGAGAAAGTGATATGGAAAATTTGGGGTTTTTACAGCTACCCCTATTAAAACATGAGTTAGTTGTGCAGGATGTAAGCGCCAGGCTTAGCAGGCAAACAAGATAACTTGTGGTTGAATACCAAGACAGTCCAAAATTTACGCTCTCTGGCATAAGAAGAAAAGGGATATAAATTGTTATTCACAAAACAAGACGGTGTAGAGTGTACATCAAATGATAGCGATGGAGGACGACCATCGAGCAGAGGACGACTACTAGGGGTTAAAAGGTGAGAAAATGCACCGATGGGGACGACCATCGGGCTATAAAATAAAGAATCCACGACGGGGATGGCCATCAGGTAAAGAATAAATGAAATAATGATGAGGGACGATCATCATAAGGTGAAGGACAATCACCTAGCAGGGGACGACTGCTGAAATATATCACGACATAGGACGAATGCCGGATAGAAAGATCAACAACGGGGGATGGCCATCAGATAAATGATGAGGGACGGTCATCGTAAGGTGAAGGACGATCACCTAGCAGGGTACTTCAATACCCTTCTCAGAAATAATGTGTCCTAAAACTATACCTTCGATAACCATGAAGTGACATTTTTTCCAATTTAACACTAGGTTTACTTCTACGTATATCTTCAAGATCTTTTCAAGGTTGACGAGGAAATTGTTGAAGTAAAACCCGAAGACTAAGAAATCGTCCATGAATACTTCCATAAACCCATCGAGGTAATCAATGAAGATTGATATCATCCAATGCTGAAAAGTAGTTGGAGCATTACAGAGCTCGAATGGCATTCTTCTATAGGAAAAGGTTCCATAGGGGCATGTGAAGGTTGTTTTCTCTTGATCTTCTGGGTGTATAGGAATTTGGATAAATCTCGAATATCTGTCAAGGTAACAAAAGTAGGAATGTCTAGCCAGACGTTCCAGCATCTGATCTATAAATGGTAAAGGGAAATGGTCTTTCCTAGTTGTTTTGTTTAATTTTCTGTAATCTATGCACATGCGCCATCCTCATTCTATCCATTTTGCTACGTGTTCGCCTTTTTCGTTTTGAACGAATGTGATGCCTCCCTTTTTAGGTAATACATGCAACAGGGCTTACCCACTTACTGTCTGTGATCTAATAAATTATCCTTTCTTCCAACAACTTAAGAACTTCTTTCTTAACTACTTCACTCATTATAGGGTTTATCCTTCTCTGATGTTCTCTCGAAGGTTTTGAATCTTCCTCAAGTGAAATTTGGTGCATACACATGGATGGGCTTATTCCTTTTAGGTTAGAGATGTTGTATCCTAATGTTGAGGGGTATTTTCGCAAGACATCTAAGAGTTGGTTTGTTTCGTTTTGGTTTATAATGGCACTAACTATAACTGGTCAGCCCATGCCCTCGTCTAAAAACTTATATCTTAGATTCTTGGGTAATTCTTTAAGTTCTAAGGTTGGTTTCTTTGGGCTTGGTATAGGATCTGGGGTTAGGGATAAATATTTGAAAAGGTCATCATCGATGTAGGGTTCCACAAATGCATCATCTTCCACTATGGGTGTTGAGGGTAGCTTGATTCTTTCTATAGGGTCTTCTTGATCGAGTTCCCTAACACATTCATCAATGATATCTATTGCATAACATGCATCTCCTATCACTGGTGCCATATGGAATTTCGCAAGAACAAATTCTATCTTTTCATTTCCTATCTCAAATGTCAATTTTCCTTTCTTAACATCTATTATGGCTCCTGCTGTTGATAAGAATGGTCTACCTAGGAGGATTGGGATTTCGTTATCTTCTTTAATGTCCATGACGACAAAGTCGGTAGGGATAAACAATTGGCCTATCCTAACTGGGATATCTTCTAATATGTGTTAAAACCCCAAATTTTCCCTCACCAATTTCACCATGGCTTGTGATCTTTTCATTTGCATAAGTTCAATCATATCATCTCATATTGCATTTTTGCTTCACTGCATTGGTTCAAAGTCATCTGTATCTAGGGTTTGTGATCTGAGCAATCCCTGAGCTATCTGAGCCACTCAAAAGGCCTTCAATCATCTCAAGAGGGTCCATGTATGTTCAATCATCATATTATATCCTCCCAAGATCAAGGAAGTCAGAAGATCACAAGAACTGGCAAGGCATGGAAGCAGAGCCAAGTTTAACTGCACAGATGACCTAAAATTAGGGTTTTGGTTTCAGAGGCCATAAATCCAATTTTTTTGGTCATTCTTGTTTCTATTGGTCTCAATATTATATAAGGATCATGCATACCAAGTTTGATGGAAAAATTCATTGTGGAAGTCATCTGATCACTGGGTAACTTCTTGAGCAAGTCAGAGCCAAATCAGGGCATCTGAGGCCCCCCAACATGGAACCAAAATGGATTTTTCATCAAAATGAAGTTATATGGTCTTTATTTGATCATTTAAGTGATTAGAAGTTCATAAATTTGAAGAAAAGTGGGCTAAACCAAAAGTTGCCAAATATGGAAATGACTTGTAATGTAAACTTTCCATTTTGGGAAAGTTTTTCAACCTCCTCTTTCTCAACCAAAAATGCTTCAAATGAAAAATTCTTGGTCATTAAAGTTGTAGATTTGATCATTCCCTTTTAAAAAAGTACAAGAAAAAGATCTAACTCATTTTGGAACTCAAGTTATGGCTTTCCAAAGTTGGCAAAAATCACATAATTTCAAGTTTCATGCCTAAGAGGGATTTTTGCAAAACCTCATGCCAAGCAAATTTGTGACTTCAAATTGACTTCTAATCACCATACAAACTTTGTGAAATGCCTAAAAGTAAAATTTGTGCTTTGAATCATCCCATTCCATGACTTGTACATGAAGAAATCAAGAAAGGGCCAAACTTTGCCAAGATTGCAAAACCCCCCATAAACTTCAATCCACTTGCTGATTTGACTCAATCTCATTTCCATGGTTGCCCATGAATCATGTTGCGCAGGACATGCCTTTGTCCTTAGTCTGAATTTGCCCATACCCCAAAGGACACCTAACCTTGACTTTGTGCATTTTCACCCATACCAATCACACTATGCCACAACCACTTTCTGAACCAATCCCATTTGTTTATACAAAGCAAAAGCAAGCCAAACATAACAAGAACATAGCCTGAATCCTCCCACAAGTGAGCATACACAAAAACCTCCATCTTTGCATTTTCATTCGAAACTCATCACACAAGCTACAAACATCCAAACAAACTTCATAGAACAACTCACCATCAACCCCTGATCATTTCCCACCCTTCATTTTGCCCTAAACGCCATCACACACAAAACACAATTTTGGCCCCCTTTGAACTGAACTTCATCAATCTTCAAGAGGAGCTCACAAAAGCTTCAGCCAAGCATTCCAGAAGCAAGAGGGAGTCAAGAGGAGGGGAAAAACACCAAAGAAAGGTCCAGATAGTGCCATTTTCGAAAGCTCCATTTCAGGTAACTTCAAGAACAAATTTTCCAGAAATGATTCTTTAAGTTCTTAGATTGTTCTCCATGCTTCACTGATCACACTGCACCTTTTGGTTTTGAAAATGATTGCATATTAAGCATGTATGAAGCTTCTGAAATTTCTGAATAATTTTCCGTTTTGCTTCGAATCTTGTTGTTCATGTGAAATAAATGATTTTTGCTGGCTGAATCATGCTTAGAATGAGTTAAGGATTGATTCTGGAGAGTTTGGTGAGTTTTTATGACGTTTTGAGAGAGATTGAGTGAGAGAGCTGCCGGAGAAGATGACCGAAACACTGTTCCGGTCACCTGAAAGTCATTAGGGTTCAGATTAGGGCTTTAATCATAATTAGCGTAGTTTGAATTTCAGCCGTCCAAATGCGCGCGGGGTCAATTCCCTCCAACCCAGCTTTGAACCTCAGCCCTAGGATTAGCTGACTTTCCCCTTTTTTCTCATTTATTTAATTTTTAATTCATTTGTTTCCATTTAATTTGTACAAATTTTAAAAAATAGTAAAAAGACTTCAAAAATTCTGAAAATTTTTATTCAAACTCTAATTAATTTTCAGAACCCAAAAATATTTTTATTTTTATTTTTTGCATTAAAAAATATTTTTAAATCATTTAAATGATTATTTTTAATTAGTTAATGGAAATTAATTAATTAAAAATACATTTAGGTATTTAAAAATCCCAAAAAAATTCAGAGAGCCTTTTCAAACATTTAGAAACATTTACAAACTCACAACACAAATTTATTTTTGGTTTTGATCACACTTTGACAATTTTCATTTGAATTAGGGTTCTTAAATTTGAATATTTTTAACCCTAACTTCAAAAATTCATAACTTTTAAACCAAAGTGAGTTTGTGAATGATTCTTTTTGCATTGTGTTATGCATGGTTTCAAGCATCTAAAAACATTTTTGTTTCATTTTTATCTTTAATTTTCAATTTGTTTGACATTTTACCTTTAGGATCACCCTTAAAACCCTAGAAACTTAGAAAATTCCTAAGTCCCTTAGGGTTTAGCTTCTGACCTTCCCCTTTGGACAGTGAACTTGTATAGGTTTAGGGTCCCTTTGAGTCCATTTTCAATTTTTTTATCCAATGTTTTGTTTCTGTTTTTGAGTTGTGCATCTCATATGATCATATAACCCTAATTTGCATCTTCATTTGCATCCATCTTACATAAGCTTGCATACATGAACTTGCCATGACATTTTGTGCATCCACATGACATATAAGACATCTTAGGACATATTGAAATCATGTTTGATCATTGCATCATCCATTTTCCATGTTATGCATTCATATCATTCCATGTGCACTCATAAACCTTCATACCTCTTGTATGCTTCATTTGCATTCCCATCCTTTGTATGATCATCTCACACTCATGACATACATTTATATCATCTCTTTGCATCATTATCACCATGAACATGCTTCTGACTTTGGCTTTCATCTTCACATTTCATCTCATTTTCAATTCATTTCATTTCCATTTGCTAACGTTTCAGGTGGTAAGTGTTTGAGAAGTGAATTTGCCTTCACTTCTCATAATCTCTTCTCATGTCTATTATGCATTCATTGCTGCATTTTACTTTTGTATTAGAGTGAGCTTTCTCATTTATGGTCCCTCATCACCTTCTTTCTTCAAGCAACTTATCTTCTTAAATGAAGTAAGTTGACTTGCTTCTTTCTGCTCCTTCCTTCATCCTGCTTCTTTCCTTGGTGGCTTTTCCTTGAAGATTTCTTGCAAGCTTCATAAACCCTAGGAATACCCAAGCATGTTGACAATTAGGGTTTGATTAATCCCCCCATTAGTTTTACCTTTGAGTCATCTTTGTGTCTTCTCTTCTCATCTCTTAATCAAGGACTAAACCTTAAAGGTTTTAAGGCTTTGTGATTAAGATTATGCTTGCATCCTTCTATTAGGATGGAGTGTATAACTTTAATCCTAAGTGATAAACCCTTAATGTGTTTAAACCCTTTAATCAATCCACTTTAATAAATCACTAAGACATCAAGCTTGTAACTTGGGCCTTGCATTAGGGTTCTAATTCTTCCTTAAATGGTTAAGAAGGACTAACCCTAGTGTTAATGGACAAGTCCCCCTCAAGTTGTCTTACAAACCATAAAATTCACTTCTTAATCCTACCATTAACTAAAATCCACTCTAATAAAGGCTCTGTTTTGTCATGAGGTTAATCCCTAATCATGGATTAAGTTGAGGGGTCTTCCTCAGCTTAAATGTTCTCATTTATTATCCTTCTATTAGGATGGTGTAATGGGTCCATTAAATCCTTGATTATGGCTTAAACTCATTACCTAACACTGAACAAAAACTCCAAAAACATCTAAATAATCGCAAGTAGGTTAATGATCTTAATCCTACATCATGGTGATTAAGTGTGAGGTGCTTACTTCATACTTAAGGTATTCTCATTACCCCTAATCAAAGGGAGGATGTGATGAGCTTACTAACCCTTGGTTTAGGCTTAAGCTCATTTTCTTATGACAAACTCAAAAAAGCAATAAAAGATAGAAAATACCAAAAACAAACAATAATCGTCTCCTCCGGGATTCTTTCTCATCTCATTCACTCATAAACGAGAACTTGCTTCTTCCGTCTAATGCAAGACAGTTAGCACCTGAGCCAGACAAGTCATACACTTGAGCATAGACAAGCAGGCAGTTCATCAGTCAATTCATTATTCAGTCTTTTTGAGTCGAACTACGGTGTTCTGACTTCCTCATTGCACGAGAGGATACGTAGGCATAACTTAACAGTTATCGAACAAAAGTCTCTGTATATTCCTCCCTCTTCCAGCTTTATTCTTTAAGCCTCATTGTCTTGAGCTTTGCACTTTTTCCTTATACTGACACTTCCTTATTTTCACTTCACACTTCTTTTGCACTGACACTTGCATTCTTTTCCAGCTTTTGCACACAAATAGCACTGACACTACCCTTTTAAACACAAACTTTCAAGCGTGGATCCCGTCGAGTACGACGGAAAGTCTGGGTGCTAATACCTTCCCAGGTTGTAACCAACACCCTTTCTCAGTTTCTCTGGTTTGCGACTGTCTTATCCATCTTTTCTTAGGTCTATGCAGCATTACCTTTCCTTCGGGATAAAAATGCCTAGCTGGCGACTCTTTTCAGTTCATCTTCATGTTCTCTCTTTCGCCGACCGTTCCCGTCTGTACCCCTTCTGACAAGGTGTCATTTGGTGGGAGCGACAATATGCCTACTGGATATTTGATTGATTTGTCGGCTAACTGAATAGATGTCTTAGTAGGTTGCAACTCTCCTAGTTTTAATCTTTCACAAACCGCTAGGGGTATTAAACTTACACTGGCTCCTAAGTCCAGAAAAGCTTTATCTTTGACATGATTCCCCAAAATACATGGTATGGAGAAATTTCCAGGGTCTTTGTCTTTTTTGGCAAGTTTGTTCTCGGAAATGGAATTACACTCCATTGGTTTTGGATCATCAAGTCTATATTTGTTGGTAAGGATGTCTTTCAGGAATTTAGTATAAGATGGTATTTGGAAGATGGCTTATGTGAAATGAATATCTACCTTGAGTTTTTCTATCATTTTAATAAATTTCTGGAATTGATCATTGATCTTGGTTTGTTTGAGTCTTTGCGGATAAGGTATTGGTGGTTTGTATGGTGGGGATGGTACATAAGTTTCGTCTATAACTTCTCCTTTATCTTGATTTTTTGTTTTTCAGTTTTTACTGGTTTCTCTACTTTGCCTACGGGTGTAACACTTTTCTTAGAAGTTTTAGGTTCACTTAATGTCGGGTTAGGCGGTCCATCATAAGCGGTCCCACTTTGTAAGGTAATGGCGTTAGCTTGCCCATGAAGTTTTGTTGAGGTTGTCCAGGAAACTGTCCTCTAGGAGTAGTCTGGGGTGCTTTCTTTAGGGCTACCTGGGAGATTTGGGTTTCAAGCATCTTGTTGTGGGTGGCTATTTGGTCTATGTTAGTTCCTAGTTGGGTAATCATTTTGTTTACATGAATATTCTGATTTAGAAAATCTTTATTTTGCTGGGTTTGTATTGTCATAAAGTTTTCTAACACTTTTTCAAGATTTGGCTTTGGTGGCACAACTTGCATAGGTTGGTTTGGTCTAGGTGCCTGAAAATCGGGGGGTCTTGAAGGTGTAGAGTTTTGGATTGTGTTGTTATTTTTATAGGAGAAGTTTGGGTGATTCCTCCATCCAGTGTTATAAGTGTTTGAGAATGGGTTACCTTGGGCGTAGTTGACTGGGTCTGGGTTAGTCTTGTTTAACAGATTGCATTCCGTTGATTGGTGACCTTTAGTTCCACATAGTTTGCATTCTGAAGAAATTGCTGCTGCAGCGGCCGAATTTGTGTACATATGATGAACTTTAAGAGTCAGAGCATCCAATTTGGCTTGCATCGTGTCCATAGAGTTTATCTTATGTATACCTCCTTGGGATTCTTTCTTTTCTACTGTTGCTCTTTCTGTCCCCCATTGATAATAGTTTTGGGCCATGTCTTCAATGAGAGCACAAGCTTCAGAGTAAGGTTTGTTCATCGGAGCGCCACCAACGGCAACGTCGATGGTCATCTTGGTGTTATAATGAAGTCCATTATAGAAGGTGTGTATGATCAACCAGGGTTCCAAACCATGGTATGGGCATGTCCTTAGTAGGTCTTTATATCTCTCCAAAGCTTCAAAGAGTGATTCTCCTTGGTTTTGAGTAAATCTAGTTATTTGGTTCCGGAGAACAGCTATCTTACTCGGGGGAAATATCTAGCAAGGAATACCCTCCTAAGGTCTTCCCAAGTTGTTATGGAATTGGCTGGAAGGTAGACCTGCGAATTGGTTTTCTGAAGGTAGACATGCGAATTGGTTTTGATGTACTAGTAGTAATAGGTGTCATACCCCAAATTTGTCCAACCTTTGTTATTTTATTAAACCATTAGTCAAAAAAAATAAAAAAAAGGGTATCTGCCATTTTATTTTGCTGTCTGTATACTCGAAAAAATCAAATAAATATGTCGCTTATTATTATTTTTATTTTATATGTATATCCGTTTCTGTCCATTATTTAATTTCATCCATATTCAATACTTTTTTTTTATTATTTTTATAAAAAAATCAATTACCAAAAAATCCCAAAATTCGCATTGAAAATTCAAATTCTCTTTCTTTATTTATTTTTAAAATGTTATTTTATGTTTATTATTTAGTTCATATTCAAAAATTGTTAAAAATCTATTGTTAGTATTGTTATTAGTTTCTATCAAAGTTTTCTTTCTCTCTTCTTCTAAGCCCATTTATTATTATTTTTTTCCTAAGCCCACCATCATTTAAAAATTGACAAAAAAATTTCATCTTATCATGTTTTTTTATTATTACTAATTTATTATTTCTTTTTCTATTGTTATTATTTATTTTATTTACCATTTTTACAGTTTATTAATATTATTATTTTTTATTTTATTTTTTCTGTTATTAATATTATTATTTCTTTTTCGTTATTATTATTTCTATTATTATTATTATTATTATTATTATTATTTCTCCTAATGCTTTACTTATTATTATTATTATAATTTGAATATCACAGATACCTTTTCTTTATTATTATGTCAGCAGCCTACACCTTTACTTCAGCTTTTCCCCACATCATACCAATACCTTTCCAAGCAATTTTGTTACTCTCCACTACCAACAAACCACAACAACCTTGCTACCACTACTCCACTATTCTTGTCGAACGTAGGAATCACAATACAGCTCACTTTTATTCCACTTTTACCAATTTACCCTCAAATGATTCTTCTATAAAGAGAACCTCAACATAATCACCATTTAGGGACTCTCTTCTCATCATTCATAAATACACTCTAAATCATGCTAAGAAACAGATAGCACTAATCACTCATTCTTCACCATGGCCATTCGCAAACATAATCTTCCTTCAAAAAAAGCCAACAGAAAAAGTAACAACAGACCTCATTGCCTTAAATTATTCCCTCGCACAACACTGTGAGCCTTCGACCAAAACTGACTCACAAAATACAACCAAATCATAACTAAAAAACAACAACACAGTCCTTCAAGCACTCTTACCACTGTGAGTGAGGAGTTGAGCAAACCATCCAAAACCTTCTTTCCAAATTCACCACCGTAAACACTTTCTGATACCGCCGTTACAAACTGAAACCAACCATTAAAAAAGGCAGAAACGAAGCAACCATCCGGCAGACCGAGCAAACCCAAACCGGAACTGACCAAATCTAAAACCAATCTGTAAATCGAACCATCCTCATCGCATAAAAATGCCTAAACCGAAGTAAACAGAACCACAAACCAGCACTGATTTGAAACCACCGCGACAGAATCCGAACAAACTTCAGAGCTGAAACGAAATCCACTGTGTAGCTGTGAGGAGCTGTTCGAAGATCCCAAACCGGCAAACTCGCCGCCGATCATCACCGCAAGGAAAGACGAACTCACCTGTTCTAAGTCGTCAAAGCCATTATCGAGAGCATAATAAACCGAAACAGAACATTGACGCAACCGCAAGTGTAAACATCGCACGACAACTCACCACCGGAAGCCACGGTAAGAGAGCATGAACTGATCAGAAAGCCGAGTCCGCGCGAGAACCAAAGTGGTGAGCACTGTTCGAGAGGGGGCGAATTCCGGCGTTGTGAATGGAAGTAGGGTCGAACCGTTCACGGTGAGGCTTTGTTGGCATCGCTTTGTGAGGAGGAGAGGTATAACTTTTTTTGTTGTTTTTGTTACTGAGATGAGAACGATTTGTTCTCTTAGCGTGTCTATTGTTTCTTTGAAAAGCTGATGCATTTATTATTATTATTATTATTATTTTACATATTATGTTTAATACTTGTCTTGTTAAAACCCTACTTGATGTCACATGGATTGAGCTGGGCTTTAACCAGCCCATATATTTCTGATCCATACCGCCCCCTTTTTTGTTTGTTTTTGTTGTTATTTCATTTTATTATGAGTTATAATTGTGGTTGGGCTTCTAAAGCTTGGCTCAATCTGCATTATTCATCCAATAACCACACCTCCAGTATGCTGCGCAGCCCCCTCCTTTGTTTTATATTTCTTTTCCTTTTTTTATTTTTTTATTTATGTTTAGAAGTTAATTTTTATTTTATAACATATTGCTTTATTTCAATTTTCTTCTTATTTATTTAGTGATTTTCTTTTTTAGAAAAAATGTCTTAAAATTATATATATTTCATTTTATTTTTCACCTAGGGGCCAATGACATAACAAAAGGCCGATATTCGCCCGATTTCGTTAAATCGGTGATGTTCGGTCAATATGAGGCCCTCCTTGTAATTAGTTTTTTTTTTATTATTCATTTTTATTATTTTGGCAAAACAAACATTTAATTTAATTTAATTTATTTATTATTCTTAATATCACTCAATTTATTTAATTATTTAATTCATTATTTTATTTCAATTTAATTCTAGCAATTCAATTCAATTTTATTTATTCATTTCCGCATTTCAAAAATTACGTTTCGACTCCTTATAGAATGATTCCGATTCTGAATCGATTCTAAGGTAGTTCACGAACTAAATTTCGACGCGTCCCAAAAAGGTCCAACGCCTTCGAATAGTTGTTCTCGATTAAAAGGTCCAACGCCTTCGAATAGTTGTTTCCGATTAAAAAGGCCGAACGCCTTCGAACCGTTCAAAACACTGCACACACGCTTCCTCTTGGGCAAACTACAACGAGACCTCTTTATTTCTCGCAATCCCCTGTATTTATTTTGTATCCCTCTCCCATTACTTTGTACGCATTTTTATTTTCCTTATTTTATTTAATTCCGAATCCTTGGTCCAACGCCAAGCGATCTCACTTGCACACTTACACTTTATTTTCCAGTTATCGTTTCGTTTATTAGGATCCACTCCTCCTTGCGAGCCGAGCGCTTTGGGCCTCGCTAACAAACCACAAAAATAAACTCCATTTGCATTTACCCTCAAACCTCAAACAACCAAAATGTTTCGATTAAATCCAAACCCTTGATCCAACGTCAAACGGTCTTGGGAAATAAAACACTTTAATAAATGCGAGAAGATTTGTACGCCACGAGCCTTAAGCGGTAGAAAGGAGGATAACGAGCTCTCGTTACTCGCTCCGATTATTTCGACGCAGGACGCTCGTCTTGTTGGATGAGATAAACTATCCATAGTCTTTAATGCATTTCAACTCCCAAACCCTTTCATCGAGGAAATGTAATAAAATCAAACATCCATTACCCTTAGCAGGCCGAACTACGAGGCTCTGACTTTCCCATTGCACGCGGGAGTACGTAGGCACGAGGATCTCCATCCTTGTCGAGCACCTAGGATCAATCTAACTTATAATTCAACTCATTTCCCTCTAGCAAGCAATTCGTTTAAGCATAGACATCCTTTCGCGCACGACAACTTAGATGGTTCCCATCGAGTACGATGGATGTAGGGGGTGCTAATACCTTCCCCCTACATAACCGACTCCCGAACCCAGGTAATGGTTCCATTGACCTTTGTCCTCATCCTTCTCTTCCCGGGTTGTATCTATATCTTCCCTTTCCGTATTCGGGAATAAATAGAATTAGGTGGCGACTCTTCAGTCCGTCCGGCGTGTGACTCCATCTTTTCGGATCGCGTGAGGTCGTATTTTTCGGGGTACGACAGTTGGCGACTCCGCTGGGGACTGGTTCACGCCTATGCGAGTCGAGCCTAGTCTAGGTTTTCGCGTTTGTTTGGATGTTTTCTTTTATGCCTTGCTTGTTTATTTTTAACGCTTTCTTTATCGCATTCCATCTTATATATCTTGTGGCTCCTTGGTACTATAATTTGGATAGATACTTTGCAAAAGAACTTGAGGGAAAAGCTCTATTCCCGGGCTTGCGAGTATAAACTTAAGTTAGCGAGGTTGTGTAGTATGGGCTCCCGAGGGAACCTCTCTTGTGGGTTTTCGATACGAAAACCTCACTTGGATTAGATTCTGATGAGAATACTGACAACCGTCAAGTCCTTGACGTGTGTGCTCAGTCGCTTTCATTAGGGTCATCAACTCTGAGGAGCTTTAGAACCTTTTGGTTAAAACATCGGTTGATGGTTGCGTAGTATGGGGCACCAGGGTTCGCCCTCGCATGGCTCGATACGAAAACCTCACTTGGAATAGACTTACTCAATGGAGTTGATTGACTGTCAAGAATGTATGAAATTGACACGTGCATCAAACAGTTGAGAAAGTTCCATAACTCCAGGACTTTGTTTTAAACCTCGTGTCGATGATCACGTAGTATAGACTCCCAAGAAAATTTGCTCTCGCGGGTGTCGATACGAAGATCTCACCCAAAATAGATTCATATGGAGGAGTCAATCAACCGTCATGCTTATGGCGCGTGTGATGAACATCCATATGAATTGATAACTTTGGGATCCCTAAAACTTTAGAGTCTACCCAGTGAGTTCCTGACCTGAGTATCCTCCATCTGTACCTTGGACTCGCAAGACCCTGATCTTGTGATCCTGGATCTGACATTGCATATCATTTCATTTGCATTATTTATTCATATTGCATTTCATTCCAAAATCCGAGAACTTATTTCATGCTCCTCCATCTTCAGTAAATCAAGCTGGTTTCCCGACGCCCGTATCGAGCTAGATGATCGTATCTAACTAGAGCCAACACTAGAAGACTGATGGACGTGAATCAAGAAGAGCAAGTTGCTATGAGGGAAGAGATTGACTCAATTAAGAGCAAGATTGATCGTATTCATGAGGCCATGGAAGCCTTGGCCAGGATGGTTGTGTCTCATCAGCCTGTTCCTCCGATGCCTTTTCATCCAGCTATTCAAGCTCTGCTTCCGCCTCCGATGGCTTATCAACCATGTCCTTTATCTCTGGGTGCAGCTGCGCAATATGGACCTAGACCATACCAGCAACCGGCATATCCATACCAGCAATCGGCTTATCCATACCAGCAACCGGCTTATCAACAACAGCCCGGTCAACTACAACAACGCGCTCCTCAACAGCGCCCACCATATCAACAAAGAGGATCGGACATACACTTTGATCCACTGCCTTTATCATATGGAGAAATCTTTAACGGGCTGATGGAAAAGGGAACTCTTGTTTTAAAAGACTTGCCACCACAAACTGGTATCGCCCGAGACTATGATGCCAATGCCCGCTGTGAATATCACAAGGGTGCTCCAGGTCACACGATCGAGAATTGCAAATCATTCAAGCACAAAGTTCAAGACCTGATCAACTCTAAGGATCTCACCTTTACTTAGAAGGGTCTGAATGTCCAGAGCAATCCAGTGTCGCCGCAAGTGTCCCCTCAACGAATGCTTTTGAAGAAATTGCTGAAGACCAAAGCTGAGTAGTCTCCAACTTTGAAGAGGCGAGTCAAATCAAGAGAAGTTCATTCCTCAAATCAAGGCAGTCGTCGCCATTTATCATTTTCGCATCTTTGTTATTTTGTACTGTTTGTTAAGTACTATTTGCTTTGAACATTATCGTTTGTACTTGGTTTTGTTAATGTTATGTTTATGCATGTTTTGAATCAATCTATTCGCATTCGCTCATTATTTATCATTTATCGCAAAAATCACAAAAATATTCTCTCACTTCACATTAGCAAATATTTAAGGGAGGATGATGAAAACAAAATACCCATAATTGTTGCGGTATGCTTTCGGATAAAACCTCGTCAATGATGTACATGCATTCTTTCAAATCCCCAAACACTGGAGATATAAGGAGTTAATCCCTAGTCAACCACTTTGAGCCTAGAAGTAGGAGTTTCTTTCGGATACAACCCTTACATTTAACCCGGGGCAGGGTAGTTGTTCAGTTAAACTAACTACACCTTCGAATTGCAAGATGAGACATCCCGTCGGAGGACCATCAACAAATGACTTGGCAGTCACAATATTCAAGCAAAAAAAAGGAAAAAGAAAAACCACTAAGTTGAGCACCCAAAGGGAGACTTAGTCGAAAAATCAAAAGAGGAACTCAAATCCTCAGCAAAAGCAAAACAAATATCAGTGACCACCAAATCAAGAATCAAAGGGTCACTAACAGCAAAATAAGTTGACTACCATCTTCAAGCAGACTTTAAAGCTTCCTTTTCACTCTTGCAACGTCAAAACAAATGCATGTGTAAAGTCAACTGAACATAGGACTGGAGAATGTCACAAAGAAGGGATGGGTACAAATCAAACTTTGAGCCTTATATCTTTGTTTCTCAAACCATTAACCAGACCACGTTACAACCCTCAAAAGACCTAATTGAGGCGCGGTTTATTCTGAGAGCATGCTACCAACAAGGTTGCGTAAATTGACTACCATATATTTGCTAATCTTCAAACTCGATTGCACATTATTCTTGTTGCATATTTCACGCACTTTCTAAATCAACACCTCGTTTGGGCTAACGGTCCATTCGTCACACTATCACAATCATTCAAATAAATTGACTTTTTCAAAACTTACATGAACTTTACATTAACACTACCATTTGTGTATGAACAATTTAATTGCAATTTAGTGCTTGACATCAGTGTAATCCCAACAAGGGGCAATCAAAAGAGAAATTTGAACTTCATTGGTGCAAACATGAATCAAAACTACCGCAACAGTCCACTCATAGGCAAATTATTTTCAGCAACCCAATCAGGGGCAAATCTTCTTCAACGGCCCAATCAAAGGCAAATTATCTTCATACAGCTCAGTCAGGGGCAAGATCACCTTTAAAGGCTCAATCAGGGGCAGGTCGTGCCATGGCCATTGTCAAAGCTTCCCCACCCGATTTATTTCAAATACCCTACAAACAGGGGCAAGCAAACAAGGAGCAAATCTTCCTATCTCTTCTCCCTAGCTGAACAGGCAGTCATTGTTAAACATCGGCAACCATTCAAAGCAAAATCAATCTTCATGTGTCAATTAGGTCGCTTCTCTCACCAACAGATAACCGAACTTGGAGCATTTAGATCTATCTTCTGATCGCGCATCGTCGAAGATAGAGTGTCGGGAAATCAGTCCCTCCACCCACCCAAAGTCCAATCATTATTGGCAACTACCAAACCAAAAGTCCACCAAGCTGGCACCTTTCAATCGCTCATATGCATCATTATGCATCATCAAACATCATAAGCCTCATTTACATCAATTGTTTACAGCATACGCATCATTTGCATACCCAAATAAATCAGACTTTTTATTTTCCCCAACTTTTTTTTAACTTACATCTCAGTGCATAAACATTTGCATCGTATTTCCATCTTTATGGAATACCATTTCAAAACAGTCAAGCATAGTTGCATAATTCAGGATCCAGGATCAACACAAGTTTCCAATCCTTTCCCTAGCGGAAGTCAGGATCGTATCAATCGAAGATTCCAGGCATCTCCTCGGCGGATTCAATGGATGTATTTAAATTTCTTTCGCCTTATCATCCTCTGTTGATAAGTGAGTTTATTTTCAGTTATTTGCCTTATCATCCTCTGTTGATAAGTGATTTTATTTTCAGTTATTTGCCTTATCATCCTCTGGTGATAAGTGATTTTATTTTCAGTCTTTCGCCTTATCATCCTCTGTTGATAAGTGAATTTATTTTCAGTCTTTCGCCTTATCATCCTCTATTGATAAGTGATTTTATTTTCATTTATTTGCCTTATCATCCTCTGTTGATAAGTGATTTTATTTTCAGTTATTTGCCTTATCATCCTCTGTTGATAAGTGATTTTATTTTCAGTTATTTGCCTTATCATCCTCTGTTGATAAGTGATTTTATTTTCAGTCATTCGCCTTATCATCCTCTGGTGATAAGTGAGTTTATTTTCAGTTATTTGCCTTATCATCCTCTGTTGATAAGTGAGTTTATTTTCAGTTATTTGTCTTATCATCCTCTGTTGATAAGTGATTTTATTTTTCAGTTATTTGCCTTATCATCCTCTGTTGATAAGTGATTTTATTTTCAGTTATTTGCCTTATCATCCTGTGATGATAAGTGATTTTATTTTCAGTCATTTGCCTTATCATCCTCTGGTGATAATTGATTTTATTTTCAGTTATTTGCCTTATCATCCTCTGGTGATAAGTGATTTTATTTTTCAGTTTGTTGCCTTATCATCCTCTGTTGATAAGTGATTTTATTTTCAGTCTGTTGCCTTATCATCCTCTAGTGATAAGTGATTTTATTTTCAGTCATTTGCCTTATCATCTTCTGGTGATAAGCGATTTATTTTGTCAATTTGATTCTTGTTGTGTTACCCATCATTTCCAATTTTAATCATCTGTTATTTTCATAATTTCTTTCTTTTCGGACAAATTTGGAGTCTGATAGTATATAATTATCTTATACCTTGAAAGTTTGACCGCGAGACAGTTCATCTTACTCGGTCTAAGCCAATTCGATAGGGGCAACTGTCATACCCCAAATTTGTCCTACCTTTGTTATTTTATTAAACCATTAGTAAAAAAAAAAAAAAAAAGGTATCTGCCATTTTATTTTGCTGTCTGAATACTCGAAAAAATCAAATAAATATGTCGCTTATTATTATTTTTATTTTATATGTATATCCGTTTTTGTCCATTATTTAATTTCATCCATATTCAATACTTTTTTTTATTATTTTTATAAAAAAATCAATTACCAAAAAATCCCAAAATTCGCATTGAAAATTCAAATTCTCTTTCTTTATTTATTTTTAAAATGTTATTTTATGTTTATTATTTAGTTCATATTCAAAAATTGTTAAAACTCTATTGTTAGTATTGTTATTAGTTTCTATCAAAGTTTTCTTTCTCTCTTCTTCTAAGCCCATTTATTATTTTATTTTTTCCTAAGCCCACCATCATTTAAAAATTGACAAAAAAATTTCATCTTATCATGTTTTTTTATTATTACTAATTTATTATTTCTTTTTCTATTATAATTATTTATTTTATTTACCATTTTTACAGTTTATTAATATTATTATTTTTTATTTTATTTTTTCTGTTATTAATATTATTATTTCTTTTTCGTTATTATTATTTCTATTATTATTATTATTATTATTTCTCCTAATGCTTTACTTATTATTATTATTATTATTATTTGAATATCACAGATACCTTTTCTTTATTATTATGTCAGCAGCCTACACCTTTACTTCAGCTTTTCCCCACATCATACCAATACCTTTCCAAGCAATTTTGTTACTCTCCACTACCAACAAACCACAGCAACCTTGCTACCACTACTCCACTATTCTTGCCGAACGTAGGAATCACAATACAGCGCATTTTATTCCACTTTACCAATTTACCCTCAAATGATTCTTCTATAAAGAGAACCTCCACATAATCACCATTTAGGGACTCTCTTCTCATCATTCATAAATACACTCTAAATCCTGCTAACAAACAGATAGCACTAATCACTCATTCTTCACCATGGCCATTCGCAAACATAATCTTCCTTCAAAAAAAACCAGAAGAAAAAGTAACAACAGACCTCATTGCCTTCCGTTATTCCCTCGCACAACACTGTGAGCCTTCGACCAAAATTGACTCACAAAATACAACCAAATCATAACTAAAAAACAACAACACAGTCCTTCAAGCACTCTTACCACTGTGAGTGAGGAGTTGAGCAAACCATCCAAAACCTTCTTTCCAAATTCACCACCGTAAACACTTTCTGATACCGCCGTTACAAACTGAAACCAACCATTAAAAAAGGCAGAAACGAAGCAACCATCCGGCAGACCGAGCAAACCCAAACCGGAACTGACCAAATCTAAAACCAATCTGTAAATCGAACCATCCTCATCGCATAAAAATGCCTAAACCGAAGTAAACAGAACCACAAACCAGCACTGATTTGAAACCACCGCGACAGAATCCGAACAAACTTCAGAGCTGAAACGAAATCCACTGTGTAGCTGTGAGGAGCTGTTCGAAGATCCCAAACCGGCAAACTTGCCGCCGATCATCACCGCAAGGAAAGACGAACTCACCTGTTCTAAGTCGTCGAAGCCATTATCGAGAGCATAATAAACCGAAACAGAACATTGACGCAACCGCAAGTGTAAACATCGCACGACAACTCACCACCGGAAGCCACGGTAAGAGAGCATGAACTGATCAGAAAGCCGAGTCCGCACGAGAACCAAAGTGGCGAGCACTGTTCGAGAGGGGGCGAATTCCGGCGCTGTGAATGGAAGTAGGGTCGAACCGTTCACGGTGAGGCTTTGTTGGCATCGCTTTGTGAGGAGGAGAGGTATAACTTTTTTTGTTGTTTTTGTTACTGAGATGAGAACGATTTGTTCTCTTAGCGTGTCTATTGTTTCTTTGAAAAGCTGATGCATTTTTTATTATTATTATTATTATTTTACATATTATGTTTAATACTTGTCTTGTTAAAACCCTACTTGATGTCACATGGATTGAGCTGGGCTTTAACCAGCCCATATATTTCTGATCCATACCGCCCCCTTTTTTGTTTGTTTTTGTTGTTATTTCATTTTATTATGAGTTATAATTGTAGTTGGGCTTCTAAAGCTTGGCTCAATCTGCATTATTCATCCAATAACCACACCTCCAGTATGCTGCGCAGCCCCCTCCTTTGTTTTATATTTCTTTTCCTTTTTTTATTTTATTATTTATGTTTAGAAGTTAATTTTTATTTTATAACATATTGCTTTATTTCAATTTTCTTCTTATTTATTTAGTGATTTTCTTTTTTAGAAAAAATGTCTTAAAATTATATATATTTTATTTTATTTTTCACCTAGGGGCCAATGACATAACAAAAGGCCGATATTCGCCCGATTTCGTTAAATCGGTGATGTTCGGTCAATATGAGGCCCTCCTTGTAATTAGTTTTTTTTTATTATTCATTTTTATTATTTTGGCAAAACAAACATTTAATTTAATTTAATTTATTTATTATTCTTAATATCACTCAATTTATTTAATTATTTAATTCATTATTTTATTTCAATTTAATTCTAGCAATTCAATTCAATTTTATTTATTCATTTCCGCATTTCAAAAATTACGTTTCGACTCCTTATAGAATGATTCCGATTCTGAATCGATTCTAAGGTAGTTCACGAACTAAATTTCAACGCGTCCCAAAAAGGTCCAACGCCTTCGAATAGTTGTTCTCGATTAAAAGGTCCAACGCCTTCGAATAGTTGTTTCCGATTAAAAAGGCCGAACGCCTTCGAACCGTTCAAAACACTGCACACACGCTTCCTCTTGGGAAAACTACAACGAGACCTCTTTATTTCTCGCAATCCCCTGTATTTATTTTGTATCCCTCTCCCATTACTTTGTACGCATTTTTATTTTCCGTATTTTATTTAATTCTGAATCCTTGGTCCAACGCCAAGCGATCTCACTTGCACACTTACACTTTATTTTCCAGTTATCGTTTCGTTTTTTAGGATCCACTCCTCCTTGCGAGCCGAGCGCTTTGGGCCTCGCTAACAAACCACAAAAATAAACTCCATTTGCATTTACCCTCAAACCTCAAACAACCAAAATGTTTCGATTAAATCCAAACCCTTGATCCAACGTCAAACGGTCTTAGGAAATAAAACACTTTAATAAATGCGAGAAGATTTGTACGCCACGAGCCTTAAGCGGTAGAAAGGAGGATAACGAGCTCTCGTTACTCGCTCCGATTATTTCGACGCAGGACGCTCGTCTTGTTGGACGAGATAAACTATCCATAGTCTTTAGTGCATTTCAACTCCCAAACCCTTTCATCGAAAAAAGGTAACAAAATCAAATATCCATTACCCTTAGCAGGCCGAACTACGAGGCTCTGACTTTCCCATTGCACGCGGGAGTACGTAGGCACGAGGATCTCCATCCTTGCCGAGCACCTAGGATCAATCTAACTTATAATTCAATTCATTTCCCTCTAGCAAGCAATTCGTTTAAGCATAGACATCCTTTCGCGCGCGACAACTTAGATGGTTCCCATCGAGTACGATGGATGTAGGGGGTGCTAATACCTTCCCCCAACATAACCGACTCCCGAACCCGGGCAATGGTTCCGTTGACCTTTGTCCTCATCCTTCTCTTTCCGGGTTGTATCTATATCTTCCCTTTCCCTATTCGGGAATAAATAGAATTAGGTGGCGACTCTTTAGTCCGTCCGGTGCGTGACTCCGTCTTTTCGGATCGCGTGAGGTCGTATTTTTCGGGGTACGACAATAGGGAAGATTTTAGTTCGAAATTATTCGATGGTATGGTGGGGTTAACTATACTAGAGCTCGGTTCTTTGTTGGAAGGTTGAGCGAAATCCTTAGGAGGTCTTTGGTTACGATCTTCGGCCATGTTTTCTTTAATTCGGCAAAGAAAAAGACGTGCGCAAGCGTAAGATTCTGGTTCCACTAGAGGATCGAGTACACTATTGGAGTTGCGAGTTCGTCGCATCGACCAGTTTGTGAAGCCTTAGTATAGACAATGTAACAACAAAGTTCAAAATTCGGCGTAATTGGTCCCCGACAACGGTGCTAAAAACTTGATGCATGTTTTCACAAGTATACGAATCGCGTCAGAGTAATACAAAAGATTATTGATCCCACAGAGACCAAACATCGATCTATTGTTACAATGTTTATCTAAGGCATAAAAAATCAAGAGTTTACAAATGTGTGGTAAAAGTAAAGAGAAATAAATAACAAAAATATAAGATTTAAATAAAACAATAGGCTTGAATGTAATTTGCATAGTCGGGTAATATTCCAATGCATGTAAATGGAACTACTTATGGGGCAATATTTTCTACTTTATGTAAATAATTCATTTAACGGGAACTGTCGCTTTCGCATATTCAGAAGCGAGTTTAACCCCTAAACAAACCCTCTTATTGTCACTTATAAAAAGGAACGCATTGCATTAGAGTTGATAAACCTATTTTTAAGAAATGTAATTTTTTGACTAAGCCGAAAAGTATTTTGATCTGAAATTTATAAACAAAAGAGGTTCAGGCGAACCGTATTTTAAACCCACTAACACATCTGAAAATAACTTTAAAATCGTGTTTCTCAAGTACTAGAAGTTCCTACTTAACTAAGCAAGCACTTTCGCTTCCTTTGAACAGTTAATACTAAAAAAAATTACAAAAGGTTAGATGGATTTTGATCTTACCCAATAGAATTGAAGCTCAGAAAACTTGTATTAAAGATCAAAACAACCCCTAAGCATTTTCTATCGACACATTGAATGAAATGTTACTTTGACTACGATCCTTACATTCTAACCTTTAAATCTTAGCGAGACATGATGGTTGGAGCAAACATATTATTTTTTACCATGTTTAAAGTAAATTCTTTTGAATTTAATGTTTCGAAAGTAAACAAGACAAGAAAATAAAACAAAGTAAAGCGATTGCGGGAAAGTAAAGAAAAGTAAAGCAATTGCGGGAAATTAAAGGAAAGTAAGGCGGATGCGAGAAATTAAATAAAGGTAAAGACAATTGCATTAAATTAAATAAAGTAAAAGAAATGTATAAATAAGAACCTTCTCCATATCAGAGGCTTTAAATCTGGTAAGGAACTGGAAAAGGAAAATGGCGGCAGGATTAACTTCCACCAAGTTGTCCAAACTTCGATTACAGACTCAATCACGCAAATGTAATAACTTCCCTATGTGAGAAGATTATCACGTACAAGACTCGACAAATTTATGCCCAGAGAATTTGCAACTAAATTTGGATCCCCGAAAATGAACAAAGAGCCTTATATTTATAGGCCAAGGAAAAAGCAAGAAAGGACAAGGATTCCCTCCAACTCCTTTTGGGAGAGAAAACAAACGCCAAAGGTGGTGCCCGCCACCCCTCTATGGCACCCTCCATGTGAACAAATGTAGTTATGGGAGTTGAGAAGGGCAATTTTTAGTAGTTGATATGCCTTCTTCTTATGGCTTACCTTATGGCGGCCGCCATGGAGGGTGTCATGTATGCAATTCCTTCAAAAATTGGCTTTTTGCTCGTTTTTATTCATTTCTTTGCGAATGGACCTGGAAACACCTAGGATCTGAAAACAAAACAAAATACAAGCATAATACAAGAAAATGGTAATAAAAATACTAACAAACATGTGTAATCAGAGTAAAAAATATAGTGTTATTCAGTGTTATCAAGTATATTGTCACCGTTCAAACATCGTCGCTTTTGTTGTTCAGCTTATCAAATTGAAAGGAGCCTTTGTCTACTAAGCTTTGTATCCTTGTTCTCAACTTATCACAGCCATTGTCACAAATCAAACAATCTTCATATTCATCACTACACCCGGGGAACACCTGCCCCTTTAATAAACGACTTTTTATAACCATCAGTGGTGTCTTAACATCACTCACATCAGTAATTAAGTTAAAATCTTCTCCGTCTTCTACGACATTCACCCTCGCGCCACAATGGTGGTTTGGCATAGGATTATTAGTGACATTTGGAGGTGGATAAAATTTAACGCCTTAGAATCAATCAAGTCATGAACCTTCATTTGCAAAGCTCTACATTTCTCGGTTGTGCACCCTGGAGCACTCGAATGAAATGCACATCGAGCATTTGCATCATACCCTGGTGGTGGATTACCCTCTCGTGGCACTAGCATCCTGAGTTGCACCATATTCAATTCAAGCAGCCTTTGCAACATAGCCGTATAGGTCATAGGAATGGGCTCAATAACACACCCAATTGGTCGAGACTGACGTTGCTGATAGGTGTAAACACCCCAAATTTTCCCTCACTCATATCACACCATGGTTTGAGATCTTTCATTTTTGCATAAATCATAAGCATACCACATCACATTGCATATTTGTTTCATCTACATAGTTCAAGTTCATCGGCATCTAGGGTTTGTGATCTGAGCAATCCAAGAATCCATATGAGCCATCCCAAAGGCCTCAAAGTGTTCCAAGAGGGTCCATGTGTGTTATATCATCATATTATGCTCCTCAAAGTTCATGAAAGTCAAGGGATCACAAGAACTGGCAAAGGCATGGAAGCAGAGCTAGGGTTTCACTACACAGATGACCAAAATTAGGGTTTTGGTTTCAGAGGCCTTAACTCCAAATTTTTGGGCAATTATTATTTCTATTGTTCTTAAGATGTTATAAGGATCATGTGTACCAAGTTTGATGAAGAAATTCATTGTGGAAGTCATTTGTTCACTGGGTAACTTCCTAAGCAAGTTAAGTCAAAATCAGGGCATCTGAGGCCCCCAACAATGGAACCAAAGGGGTATTTTCACCAAATTGAAGTTATATGATCTTTATTTGATCTTAGAAGAGGTTAGAAGTTCACAAGATTGAAGAAGTTTGAGCCATTTGCAAACTTGCCAAAAATGGAAATGACTTGAAATGCAAACTTTCCATTTTGGGAAAGTTTTTCAACCTCCTCTTTCTCAACCGAAAATGCTTTAAATGAAAAATTCTTGGTCATGAAAGTTGTATATTGGATCTTTCCCTTTTCAAAAAGTACAATAACATGTCTTGATTCATCCTAGAACTCTAGATACGGCCTTTCAAAGTTGGTAAAAATCTTAAAATTTCAAGTTTCATGTCAAAGAGGGATTTTGCAAATTGGCATATTCAAGCATTCTAATGACTTCAAATATGCACAAACATTTCACAATATGTCAAACAAACCTCAAAGGATCAGAATTATGCATTGAACTTAGGGTTTCCATGACTTATGATCCCAGAAACTTCAAAGAGGGAATTTTGCAAAACATGTGATAACTCTTCATCCAAGCCATCCAGCACATCAAAACCAATCCCCTGGCCATCCTTGAACTCAGATGAGGCCAGACACCCCATGAAATCTCCTCTGACCCCTGCCCATACCTCAAAGTACAAGATCTTGACTTTTTTCAAAAACTCCCATACCAATCAACCTGTGCCACAACAACTCTCTGGCCAATCAACATTGTTTATGTGGACAATAAGCAACTCATAACACATAACATTGAGGCCTGAATCCATACACACACTCAGAATCACAAAAACCTCAAGAAACCTTCCCTTCATCGAATTTCATAACACAGCCAACAAAAATCACAAACTCTTCCACCAATCAACTCAGCAATACCCCAGGATCATTTCCCACCCATCAGCATATCCTGAAACATCCCCAAACTCAAACACGATTTATGCAACCTCAGAACTGAAGCTCACAAAGGAGGACAAATAAACTCATTCCAAGCATCACAGTAGGATCAGAGGGATCAAAGGAGTTGGTTTGCACAAAAGAAATGGTCAGAAAACTCTAGAATACAAAGCTTCAACTCAGGTAGCTTCATGAACTTTTTTTCCAGAACTTCTCTTTTAATTTTCTAAATGATTCATCATGCTTCACTGATCATCCTGATATGATTTGTTTTGAAAATGATTGAGAAATAGCTATGTATTGACTCTCTGAAATTTTTCACGTAAAAATGTTCTTATTCGATTCTCTTGATTCGTGAAAAATAAATGATTTTTGTTGTGAAATCTTGTTTAGGATGTTTAGTTGAGTCAATCTGGAAATTTTTGTTCATTTTCATGGCGTTTTGAGAGAGATAGAATAGGAGAGCTGCCGGAAAAGATGACCGGAGGTCTTCTCCGGCCACCTGAATATCATTAGGTCTAAACCCTAATTAGTTTCCCAGTTTCATTGTTAGTCATTGGATGAAGATTTGTTTAGGCAACGTACGGTCAAGATGGAGTCATTAACCCTAAATCTTAATTAATTAGTTTAATTAGGTTTATTTAAATTAATTTAATCAGAATTGATCCTGGCCTTTAAAACGCGCGTGTAGTAAATGGTCCCTCCCCCAGTTTAAATCTCAGCCTTAGGATCAGTTGACTTCCCATTAAAATTCATTTTATTTTATTTTCTTTTCATTTCTTTTGCATAATTTATTTAAAATATCAAAACACATTCAAAAAATATGAAACTTTGCATTTCTGTTATAAATATTTTTCTTAACCTGAAAATGATTTTTATTTTATTTTTTGCATATAAAATTTATTTTTAAAATATTTAAATGTTATTTTTAATTAATTAAAGTCTTTTAATTAATTAAAAATACATTTAGGTTTCTAAAAATCACCAAAAAAATCATGAATCATCCCAATGCATTTAGAAACATTTTCAAACTCTTCACACAAATTTCTTTTTAGGTTTGATCATAACTTGTGAATTTTCTTTGAATTAAGGGTCATTAAAATCATATTTTTGAACCCTAACTTTAAAAAATCATTTATGCCTAACCAAGAAGAGTTTGAAGATGATTCTTTTTGCATTATGTTACATATTGCATGTAGTTTATAGGACATTTTCCTCATGAATTTATCTTGTATTTTCAATTTGATTTGCATTTTTCCCTTTGAATCACCCAAAAACCCTAGAAAACTTAGGAAATTCATAACTTTTGATTGGTTAGGCTTCTGACCTTCTCCTTTGGGGTGTGACCTAATATGGGATTAGGTTTTGTTTGAGTTTGATTTAAATTTTTCATCATGTCATATGCTTCTGTTTTGTTCATTTGCATCTCATCCTTTCATAAAACCCTAATTTCTCATGTCCATTTGCATTCACCTTGCATATGCATCCTTACATGAACTTGCCATGACATTTCTTCCATACATAAGTCATCTTAGACATCTTAGGACATGTTAGAACCATGCTTGATCATTTCTTCATTCATTTTCCATGATTTGCATTCATTTCATTTCATTAACTTTCATGTGTCTTCAAACCTCAAAGCATGCTTACATGACATCTTATTCTTGTAGGATCATACATATACACTTTGTATGCCTTTGCATCATCTCACATTAAAATTGTATGACCACTTCTGAATTTGGTCATTTCATCTCATTGCATCTCATTTCATTTCATTTCTTTATGCTTTGTACTTTATGCATTCATGCTAACATTTTCAGGTGGTAAGTTACTTTGAGAAGTGAATTTGCCTTCACTTCTCACTTCTCTTTATCTCTTTCATTTGCATTTTGCTTGTCTTTTAAGTGAACTTGTTCACTTGTGTTCCATTTCTCTCACTTTCTTTCGTTAAGTTACTTATCTTCTTCAGTGAAGTAAGTAACTTATTCTTCTGCTTCATCCTCCTTTCATCTGCTTCTTCCATTGGTGGCTTCCTTGAAGATCTTTCTTAAGCCTCACAAAGCATAGGACATCCAAGCATGATAATAATTAGGGTTGTGATTAGTTCCCCTTAGATTTTACCTTTGAGTCTCCTTGAGTCTCTCTTCTCATCTTCATAATCAGAGACTAAACTCTTAAAGTTTTAGGACTTTGGAATTAGGGTTATGACTGCATCCTTCTCTTAGTATGGAGTGTATAACTTTAATCCTAAGTGTTAAACCTTTAATTTGTTTAAACCTATTAATCGCTTCATCTTAATAATCACTAAGACTTCATCTTGTAACTTGGGCCTTACATTAGGGTTTTAATTCTTCCTTTATGGTTAAGAAGGACTAACCCTAGTGTTTAATGGACAAGCCCCCTCCATTTGTCTTAAAAACCATAAAATCCATTTCTTAATTTCATCCCTTTAATTAAAATCCACTTAATAAAGGCTTGCTATATAATGAATTTAATCCCTAACCATGGATTAAGTTGAGGTATCTTCCTTAGCTTAAGTGTTCTCATCTATTATCTTTCTATTAGGATGGTGTAATGAGCCCACTAATCTGTGATTAGAAATTAAACTCATTACCTAACACCAAACAAAAATCCAAAACATCTTAATAATAACAAGTAGGTTAATGATCTTAATCCTACATCATCATGGAAATTAAGTTGAGATGCTTATCTGATACTTAAGTAAGCTCATTATCCCAAATCAAGGAGGATATAATGAGTTTACAAGCCTTTGATTTAGGCTTAAACTCATTAACTTATGCAAAACACCAAAAACAATAACAAAACTGAAAACACAAAAAAACAAACAATAATCGTCTCCTTCGGGATTCTTTTCTCATAACACTCATTCACAAACGAGAACTTGCTTCTTCCGTCTATTGCAAGACAGTTAGCACTCGAGCCAGACGAGTCATACACTTGAGCATAGACAAGCAAGCAGTTCATAGTCAATTTAGTTTCAGTCTCTTTGAGTCGAACTACGGTGTTCTTACTTCCTCATTGCACACGAGGATACGTAGGCATAACTTAACTGTTATCGAACAAAAGTCTCTTTGTCATCCCCCTCTTTCAGCATTCTTTAAAAGCCTCAATCCTGAGCATTTCACTTTCTTTTGCACTAACACTTGTATATTTCTTTTCCAGCTTTTGCACACAGATAGCACATACACTACCCCTTTAAACACAATCTTGTAAGCGTGGATCCCGTCGAGTATGACGGACAATATGGGTGCTAATACCTTCCCAGGTTGTAACCAATCCCCTTTCTCAGTTTCTCTGGTTCACAACCGTCTTATCCATCTTTTCCCAAGTTTATGCAGTATTACCTTTCCTTCGGGATAAAAATGTCTAGCTAGCAACTCTATTCATTCTTCCCTTCATTTTATCCTTTCGCCGACTGGTCGCGTCTGCACCGGGATGCAAATCTTCGGGAGCGACAGCTTGGCGACTCTGCTGGGGACTAATCTTGTAACCAGAGTTTCTGGTTCTTTTTGTGGGTTTCTCCTAGCGTTTGTTTGATTTGTGTTTACGGGGGTGTTATGTGCTACTGGTTCTTATTGTTTATTGCTTTATTTATTGCTTTCTGTACAACTTTATCTATTGCTTTCATTTACAGTTTTATGCATTTCATATTGTTATCATCATCTGAGCTGGATCTGTTGTTTCTTTTGGTGGGTGGGATTGTTGAGTGATTAAGGTTCCATACCGGGGACCTGAGTGACACATAGGATAGAGTGGCTTCATACTCTTTCCCATTCCATTTCGGTCTGGTGCGGGAATATGATACACAGTTAAGACATGGGTTTCTTCTTGAGAACTCTGTGCTACGGATTTCCTGTAGTACTAGGACTATTTGGGAAGCCTGCTAAGTCTGGATGACCTTTTTATGACCTTCAGCATCTGAGGTTAATTAGAGGAGGATCTTTTATGGTTATTGTAAACACTGTACCTCCGAGTTAGAAGTGTTTACACTTCTCATAACTGATCCAAGTCTGAGGATCCTTGTTCTAGAACAATACATGTGAGGGGATGGGGATGTTTACAGGTTTGCAGGAACCCTTGGCCTCATCATACCCTTTGTTACTAATATTGTTTTAAGGTTGTATCATTTTGGATTATTCTAGTGAAACCCTGGACTTGCGACTCTTTATTTGAGTCCCCCACCTTGTTACTGGTTTTCTAAGCCTCCATCCGGACTTATGAACACACATGGACCCTATCAAGGAAGATAACAGATCCAACACTTGATCACAAACCCTTTGCATATCATTCTGCATACATCATTTTGCATGATTTAACATTTGTCTATTTGTTTTACAGGGTATCCACATCTTATCTTTGGTTTGGTTTTGACCTGTTCTGCTGCTCAGACTTCTTCAGTTATCTGCACCAACATCTTCATCAGTTGCCTTCATCAGAGTTTCTTCTTCAGCACCTTCTCCAGTTATCTTCACCAGTTGTCTTCATTAGAGACTCTTCTTCAGCATCTTTTTCAGTGGCCTTTATCAGCAGTTATCCTCAGTCTTCTTCATCAGCATCCATTGTCAGCATGGACACATCCAGGAAGAGCAATATCACATACCATTTCTTTGAGCCCACTTTGAAAGGCATCAGACAGATCCAGTGTCTCATTACTCCTGATCATGTCCCTTTATTCAGGGAACATTATGGAGGCATTATGGACATGATCATGGATTTGGATGCATCCCAGAGGAGCATGATTCACACCTATCTCCAGTTCTATGACCCTCCTCTCAGATGTTTCACTTTCCCAGATTTTCAGTTGGGACCATTGATGGAAGAGTTCTCCATGTTGTTAGGTGTCCCTATCAGGAGAGGGATTCCTTTCAACCCTGAGATGGTTGCTCCCAAGAATGAAGATATAGCCAAGGCTTTGCACTTGGAGTCCACCCTCATTGACCAGAGCATGACCACCAAGGCTGGGATTCCAGGCCTTCACTTAGATTTCTTGATCTCTCAGGCCACCCTGCATGCTGCAGCAGGGAAGTGGGATACTGTTTGTGCACTCTTGGCCCTCAACATATATGGAATTATCTTGTTTGCAGACGAGCCTAAGTTTGTAAGCAAGAGAGTTATTCACCTCTTCCTATTTAGGAATCCAGTCCCTACCTTGCTTGGAGACTTTTACTACTCAGTGCATCAAAGGAATGAGAAACAGAGGGGAATATTGGTCAGATGTTGTGCACCCCTTTTCTACTATTGGTTGTTAAGACACTTGTCGAAGTCAGACACTTTCTTGAATCCCCATCAGCCAAGGAACTGGGCTAAAAGATTGATTGCCCTTACATTAGAAGACATCAGATGGTGCACTCAGAGCACCAAAGGTAAAGATATCATCACTAGTTGTGGGCAATATCCCAATGTACCCTTGATTGGAGTAAAAGGTTGCATCAACTACAACCCTTTGCTTTTCAAGAGGCAATTAGGGTATGCTTTGGTACATCCCCCAAGAGGGCAAGACTTGACAGAAACCATCTATTGTGACATCCAGCACAACCTCGCCATTGTCAGACATGCAGTCGGGGCCTGGAACAATATTCAGACTAAGGGGACAACTATACTTGGCAAGTGCAACAATATAGCCTCAGCTCAGTATCTTGATTGGTCTCGTACCAGGGGATAGATCACCCGTATGCCATTTACCTTAGAGGATATACTTGGACCATAAGCAGTGGAGCCTGCAGCTACTGTCAGCCTAGAGGAGTTTGAGAAATTAAAGGAAAGGAATACTCAACTCTCTGAAGCCTTGAAGAAGACCCTCTGGGAGAGGAATGACAGCCGTCTGGATAACGAAAGGTTAGAGAAGCTCCGGATTGAGCACTTGATCAAGATTGAGAAGACGGATGACTACATCGGAAAGGCTAGAGCAGGAGAATTAGTGTTGAAGAATGCTTGCAAGGAAGCTAAGACTCAGAAGGCTAGAGCTGAGCATTATTTAGAGGAGAGTCAGGCTAGATGGATCAGGATCACTGAGGCTTGTGCACAGGAAGATCGAAGGACCCAAGCTAGGATAGAGCAACTGGAGGCTAGTTGTAAACACCCCAAATTTGCCCTCACCCATTCACACCATGGATTGTGATCATTTCATATGCATAAACACAATCATATCATCTCATATCTCATTTTTGTTTCACTGCATAGTTTCTAAGTCATCTGCACCTAGGGTTTGTGATCTGAGCAATCCCAGAGCTTCTTGAGCCACTCCAAAGGCCATCAATCACTTCAAAGGATCCATATGTGTTCAAGTATCATATTGCATCCTCTCAAAGTCGACAATTCCAAAGAATCACAAGAACTAGGGTTTGGATGGATGCAGAGCCAGGTTTGACTGCACAGTTGACCTAAAATTAGGGTTTTGGTTTCAGAGGCCATGACCCCAATTTTTTTGGTCATTCTTGTTTCCATTGGCCTCTATATGGTATAGGGAGTATGCATATCAATTTTCATGAAGAAATTCCATGGGGAAGTCATCTGATCAAGGGTTGACTTTCTGGACAAGTCAGTGTAAAATCAGGGCATCTGAGGCCCCCAATGACCCAACCAATGGGTGATCTTCATCATTTTGAGTGTATATAATCTTTATTTGATCATGGAAGAAGGTTGAAGTTCATAAAAATCAAGAATTTGGAAGTTTTGCAAATGTTGACTTTTTGGGCATGGTTGACTTTTCAAGAATGCCTCATTTTAGGTCATTTTTCAAGCCTTGATTCTTGATCCAAAAATGCTTCAAATGGAAAAACTTTGGTCATGAAAGTTGTAGATCTCATCTTTCCCTTTTCAAAAAGTACAAGAACATGATCAAACTCTTCTTGGATCAAAAGTTATGGTGTGACAAAGTTGGCAAAAATCATTGATTTTCAAGATATGCTTCAAAAGAGAATTTTGCAAAGTCATGAACCAAAGCCAATTGTGACCTCTAACTCACTTCAAACCAGTATGCAAACATCACATAGACACTAAAGATCAGATTTGTACTAAGAATCCCTCATGTTTATGGTTTGTGTAGCAAAAATAGTCACATGTGAACCAAAAGCCACAACTTGCAAAAGCTCATGATCATTCTTCCTACAACTTGCTGCATTGGTTACTGCACTTTGCTAGCCTCTCACCTCATCTTGCTGCACCAGAGCCATGCTTTGTACTAGCTATAGATTAAGCCATACTTTCTCTTACAAAGAAGTTGACATTTTGGCAAAAGTTGACCTACCTATCACAGCAGGCCATGTCACATCCCCTGACCTATGGGATTAAAATATACTTTCCATATGCTGGCCATAACACTCAAGAAGCAAGGCTGAACACATACACAAGATCACATACACCAAAACACACCATTTGGCAAATTGCTTCGAATCTCTCTGCCCAGCCTTCAAACACTCAAACCATTTCCACACTTCAACTCACCATACTTCATAGACCTCAAACCACCAAGAGCCAGGCCTGAAACAAGCAAGAACACCCCACTGCCATTTCTCACCTCAACTTGCAGTTTCATTCGAAACTCTTCCCACAGCTTACAAACATCCAAACAAACTTTACAAAGCTTCTCCACTCACCATCTGGATCACAAAGAACCACTCACAATGGCCTGAAACTGCCTGAATCATCCCTGCCATTTCTGACTGAGCTTGAGCAGAAGCTTGTCAAACTCCTCATCCAGCCAACATAAATTCCTCTTGAGCATTCAAGCATCACCAGAGGGTCAAGTGGAGTGGATTGCACTGAAGGAAGTGGCCAGAAAGTCATCAGAGTGAAAGCTTCGAATCTCAGGTAGCTTGAAAAATATTTTTCCAGAAATCATTTCCTTTGTTCTAAACTTGTTCTTTGTGTCTTCCTGATCGTGAATATGCTTTTAGCTTTTGAAATGATGATGAAATGAACATTTAATTGCTCTCTGAAACTTGCGTGCCCTAGTTCTTATTTGCTTCGATTCAGCTTTGTTAGGGAATATAAATTTGTTTTGAGAGAGGGTTTTGATTCGTGAGTGAGTGGGGATCATTTCCCAGTTCTTAGATTTCATTTTAGTTAGCTTTTTGGGGTTTTGGGGATTTTCAGGGGAGATGCTGGCCGGAGAAGACGACCGGAAGTCTTCTCCGGCCACCTGAAAGTAATTTGTGCCTTAATCATGTCATTAACTCAAGTTTGAATTCTGGGCGTTGGATGCGTTGAAATGTTTGACTCCCCGCGCGAATGGAAGGCTCAGATTCATTCATTTGCCCTAATCTTATTTAATTAAGATAATCATAATTAATTAACTCAGAAGCCATCTGGACCCTCCATTCACGCGCCAGTCAACAGATTCAAATCCAGACTCAATCTCATCCCTCCATTCTGATTACTTTCCCTTTTATTTAATTTTAATTCATTTTCTTTTCATTTATTTGCATAATTTATTAAAAATAGCAAAAATGTCTTAAAAATTATGAAACTTTTTCTTAAAAGTTTTATTAATTTTTAAGACCCAAAAATATTTTTATTTTATTTTTTATCATTAAAAAAGTATTTTTAAATATTTAAAAGATTATTTTTAATTGATTAATGGAAATTAATTAATTAAAAATACTTTTAGGTATTTAAAAATCACCAAAAAATTCATGAAATGTTCTAAGACATTTAGAAACATTGTCCAACCTTCAAACCAAATTTCTTTTTTGATCTTGATGCATTTTGAGAATTTTCCATTGAATTAAATCAGTTTTTGTGCATTAATTTGATCCAAAGTTCAAAAATTCATTTCTGCCTATCTAGGAAGAGTTGGACATTGATTCTTCTTGCATTGTTTTGTGTTTAGCATGTAGTTTCTAGGATTAAATGGCCATGATTTGTTTCTTCATTTTCAATTTGTTTGGCATTTCTTTTGTTTAGGAACCCTAAAAACCCTAACAACTTAGAAAAATCATAATTTGAGATTGGTTAAGAGTTGAGACCTCCCCTTTGTACCTTGGTTTAGTATAGGTTTAGGGTTTCTTTGGATGGCATTTTCCATTTTTATCTTAGGTTTTGCTTCTGTTTTGAGTTTTTGTTTGATGTTTGATTCATAAACCCTAATTTGGGCTTTCTTTTGCATCCTTCTTGCATTCTCTTGCATAACATGACTTGCCATGACATTTCAAGCATCCATTTGATTCATTTGACATCTTAAGACATGTAGAAAGCATGTGTGATCATTGCATCTTGCATTTGCCATGTTGTATGCCATGTATGTTTCATGACTTTTCATGTGTATCCATGCTTCTAACTTGCATCATTTGCATCCATGATTTTGTATGAACATCTCCATGTCTTGTTTTATGCTTGTAGCATCTCATAACATCATTGAAATCATACTCATGCTTCTGGTTTTGGTTTGCATCATACCATTTCATCTCATTTTGCATTGCATTGCATTGCCTTTTCTAACCTTTCAGGTGGTAAGTGATTCTGAGAAGTGAATTTGCCTTCACTTCTCATAACTTTTCTTTTCATCTCCCTTGCATCCATTGCTGCATTTATGTATGTGTTTGAGATTGAGCTTGCTCATTCTTGTTTCTCCCACTTCCTTTCTTCAAGTGACTTGACTTCTTGAATGAAGCAAGTCACTTTGCTTCTCTTGATCCTTTCATCTGCTTCCTGGTGGTTCCATTGGAGATCTTTCTTGTTTAACCTCACAAACCTTAGGAACAACCAAGCATGACAATGATTAGGGTTTTGATTAGTCTCCCCTCTTAGTTTTACCTTTGTGTCTCTTTGTGTCTTCTCTCCTCATCTCATAATCAGGGACTAAACCCTAAAGGCTTTAAGGCTTTGTGATTAAGCTTATGCCTGCATCCTTCTCTTAGGATGGAGTGTATAACTTTAATCCTAAGTGTTAAACCCTTAATGTGTTTAACTCCTTTAATCAATTCACATGATAATCATCAAGACTTCACACTTGTAACTTGGGCCTTGCATCAGGGTTCTAATTCTTCCTTAATTGGTTAAGAAGGACTAACCCTAGTGTTAATGGACAAGTCCCCCTCAAGTTGTCTTACAAATCATAAAACTCACTTCATCATCATATCATTAAATAAAATCCACTTAATCAAAGGCTTGTTTTGTCATGAGTTTAATCCCTAATCATGGATTAAGTTGAGGAGCTTTCCTCAGCTTAAACTTTCTCATCTATTATCCTTCTATTAGGATGGTGTAATGAGTCTGTTTAATCCCTGATTATGGCTTAACCTCATTACTCAACACTAAACAAAAACAACAAAAACATCTAATTAATCACAAGAAGGTTAATGATCTTAATCCTACACCTAAGGTGTTTAAGTGTGAGAAGCTGACTTCACACTTAAGGTATTCTCATTACCCCTAATCAGAGGGAAGATGTGATGAGTTTACTAAATCCATTGGTTTAGACTTAAGCTCATTAACTTATGACAAAATCCAAAAACAATAAAAGACTGAAAACACAAAAACAAACAATAATCGTCTCCTACGGGATTCTTTTCTCATCTCATTCACTCACAAACGAGAGCTCGCTTCTTCCGTCTAATGCAAGACAGTTTGCACATGAGCCAGACAGGTCATACACTTGAGCATAGACAAGTAAGCAGTTCACAAGTCAATTCATCTTTCAGTCTCTTTGGGTCGAACTACGGTGTTCTGACTTCCTCATTGCACGAGAGGATACGTAGGCATAACTTAACAGTTATCGAACAAAAGTCTCTATATATTCCCCCTCCTTCTAGCATCATTCTCTTAGCCTCATTATCATGAGCAATTCATTCTCATTCTTACACTGACACATCATTTATCACACTTCACACTTCTGCTACACTGACACCTGTACATCCTTTTCCAGCTCTTTGATACACAAATAGCACTGACACTACCCCTTTAAAACACAAATCTTTTAAGCGTGGATCCCGTCGAGTACGACGGACAATCTGGGTGCTAATACCTTCCCAGGTTGTAACCAACCCCCTTTCTCAGTCTCTCTGGTTCGCAACCGTCTTGTCCATATCTTTCTAGGTCTATGCAGCATTGCCTTTCCTCCGGGATAAAAATGCCTAGCTGGCGACTCTATTCATCTCCAGTGAGTTCACGGCTGTGTGTTCTCATTGTCCCTTTCGCCGACCGTTCGCGTCTGTACCTTCATCTGATCCGGTTTCACTTGTCGGGAGCGACAGCTTGGCGACTCTGCTGGGGATCCTTATATTGCAACCAGGGCTTCTGGTTCTTTTTGTGGGTTCCTCCTAGCGCTTGTTTGATTTGTGTTTATTGGGGGTGTTATGTGCTATTTGTGTTTGTATATTTGCTTTATTTACTGCTTTCTGTACGGTTTATTTATTGCTTTCTTTACAAATTTTTCATATATCATACTGTCATGTTGCTGGCTGGATCTGTTGTTTTCTTTGGTGGGTGGGTGATTCTATTGAGAGTTAAGGTCCTATACCTGGGACCTGAGTGACACCTAGGCTAGAGTGAATCATATTCTTTCCCATTCCATTTCGGTCTGGTGCGGGAATATGAAACACGGTTCAGATATGGGTTTCTTCTTGAGAACTCTGTGTTGCAGATTTCCTGCAATACTAGGGCTATCTGGGAAGCCTGCTAAGTCTGGATGACCTTTTAGTATTGACCTTCAGAAACTGAGGTGAATTAGAGGAGGAACTGTTATGGTTATTGTAAACACTGTACCTCCGGGTTGGAAGTGTTTACACTTCTCATAACTGATCCAAGTCTGAGGATCCTTGTTCTAGAACACCACCTGTGAGGGGGTTGGGCTGTTTACAGGTTTGCAGGTACCTTGACCTCAGAATACCCTGTTACTTTGTTTGTTAAGAGTACTCCATGTTGGACAGTTCTTGTGATTCTAAAACCCTGGACATGTGGCTCTTTATTTGAGTCCCCCACCTTGATTACTGGATTTATAGACCTCCAACTGGAATTCTTGAACACCCTTGGACCTACATCAGAGCATTTTGATCAGATCCAGCTCAGTCACAGACCCTTGCATTTCATTTGCATACATAATCATTGCATCATATTGACATTTTCTTATTTGTTTCAGGGTATCCATCTTCATTTGGTTTTGGTTTTGACCCCATCTTCAGTATTGACCCATCCTCATCAGCATCTGCTTCAGCTATCACCTGCACCAGCCAGTCAGTGGCCCACTACTTCAGCCTTATCATCATCACCTGTCTCTACTCAGTCTTCAGCATCATGGCTCCTAAAAAGAGCAACATCACCTATCACTTCTTCCAGCCAGAGTTGTCAGACATCAGGAGGATTCAAACCCTGATCACTCCAGATCACATACCATTGTTCAGGGAGAGTTATGGAGATATACTTGACATGGTTATGGATCTGGACCCATCACAAAGAAGCCTGATCCACACCTGCATTCAGTTTTATGATCCCCCACTGAGATGTTTCACTTTCCAAGACTTTCAGTTGGGCCCTCTATTAGAAGAATACTCATCATTGGTTGGTTTGCCTATCAGGGGTGGAATCCCTTTCAACCCTGAGATGGTCTTTCCTGGTAATGGGGAAGTAGCAAAGGCTTTGCATCTGGAACTTGTCCTGATCGAGCAGCATATGACCTCTAAAGCTGGAATCCCTGGCTTCCATCTGGATTTCTTGATCTCTCAAGCTACCCTGAAAGCTTCTCTAGGAGAGTGGGAAGCTGTTTGTGCTTTACTGGCCTTGAGCATATATGGAATTGTATTTTTTGCAGATGAGCCTCGATTCATCAGCAAGAATGCAATCCATCTATTCATCTTGAAGAACCCAGTGCCCACTTTATTGGGGGATCTCTACTATTCAGTGCATCAGAGGAATGAAAAGCAGAGGGGGAGGTTAGTGAGGTGTTGTGCTCCATTGTTCCACACTTGGCTTCTCAGGCATCTACCCAGGACAGATGCATTTCTAAACCCTCATCAGCAGAGCAACTGGGCTAAGAGACTCACTGTTCTAACTTCAGCTGACATCAGATGGTGCACTCAGAGCACCAAAGGCAGGGATATCATCACTAGCTGTGGGCATTTTCCCAATGTGCCCCTAATAGGAGTTAAGGGCAGTATTAATTACAACCCTCTGCTGTTTAGAAGACAACTGGGCTATGCACTGGTCCACACTCCTAGGGCACAGGACTTGGTTGAGACTCTTTATTGTGAGAACAAGATTGATTTGACTGTTGTTAGGCAGGCTGCTTGGGCCTGGGATAATGTTCAAACCAAGGGAGTGACCATTCTGGGGAAGTGTAACAATGTGGCATCAGCACAATATCATGAGTGGTCCCGTGCCAGGGCCCAATTCTCTGGGATGCCCTTTACCATAGAAGACATGCCTGAGTCATCTTCAGCACCACCCCCTGCCACTATCGGTTTGGAAGAGTTTAAGAGCTTGAAGGAAAGGAATGAGAAGCTAACCCAGGCCTTGCAGAAGACCCTCTATGAGAGGAAGGATGGAAGACTGGATATTGAGAGGCTGGAAAAGTTGAAGATAGAGCATCTGGCTAGGATTGAGAAGTCTGAAGATTATATTAAAAAGTCTAAGGCCGGTGAACAAATTCTGAAGAATGCTTGCAAAGAAGCCCAGTTCCAGAGAGCAAGGATAGACTTGTATCTGAAAGAGAGTCAAGCCCGGTGGGTCAGGATCACCGAGGCCCGTACTCTGAAGGACAAGAGAGTTCAAGACAAGATGGAGCAACTGGAAGCTAGTGCAAAAGAACAGCAAGAAGCCCTGGCAGCAGCCCAGAGGGAGATATCAGAACTGAAAATCAAAGCAGGGGTGAAGAGGTCAAAGGACCAAACTCAGCACAAGAAGCTTGCAGCAGCTGTTGCTACCCGGAACCTCCTTATCCGGAATCTTACGGAACGTCCGGCTGATCCTGTGACCGAAGCACTTCTCAAGGAAGTTCGTAAGGATGAGTTTGGCCTTGGGGTTTGACCATTTGCTTGTTGTTGTTTCTATTCCATGTACTTTTACCTTTTTGTGATGTATTTTGCCCCCTTTAAGGGCTTGTGTTGTAAAATGAACAAGTTGTGTTATTTCACCCTCTGTAATATGTTGGTGTTAGTTTTCTTCATCTGAGTTTTCTTCAAGCAACAACAACAACAACATCTTCAAGGGTCTGGAAGGGTCAAAACTGAATGCCAAACCGGATACCTTGAGAACAAATAAGCATACTGCATTGCATGCTAACACTTTTGTTTGTTTTGTAGGTTTTGATTTTATTGCCGCTAACTCCGTTGTGATGTTCAGGAACTATTGCTAGGCGCCGGGTATTTCCCCTCAACCGTCCGCACCGTTATCCAACCCGTAGCAACCTTCCGGGCATTCAAATGGATCAGATGCAGCAGGACCTCACTGAGGTCAGAAATCAAATGGCAAATGAAAGGCTAGAGATGAGGAATCAAATGACTCAGTTTATGGAAGTTATGAACAACATGGCTCAGAGCCAGGAAAGATTGAGGGCCATGGTGGAAAGGCAGAATCAAGAGGATCCACATATAGGGACTGCCGGTACCAGTAACAATGAAAGGGTCCAACCTCATGTTAACCCCCCTGTATTTGGCCCCCACCTCCATCCTGAGGTCAATATTCCTGCGAATGTTCAAGGGACTGCCACCGCAGCTAGGGTACTTCAAGAAGACCCCCAAGAGGACCAGTTTACAGTAATGGGTGCTGGGGAAGAAGCTTATGATAGGAGATTGGATGAGATAGCTGAGAAGTTGAGGTCCTTAGAATCTCAAAACTCTTTGGGCTTCGATGTCATGGACATGGGCTTGGTAGACGGGGTCAGGATCCCCCATAAGTTCAAGCCTCCTTGCTTTGAAAAATACAACGGGACTTCATGCCCCCGGACTCATTTGCAGTCATTTCTGGGAAGGCTGAAGGCCTATACAATGGATGAGAAGCTCTGGATGTTCTATTTCGAAGACAGCTTAACCGGAGCGTCGAGAGAATGGTACTCTCACTTGACAAGGGCAACTATTAGATGCTGGAAGGACCTGGCAGAGGCCTTCATCAGACAGTATCAATATAACTTGGACATGGCACCTAACAGGACCCTCCTAATGGGAATGTCACAGTCTTCAAGGGAGAGTTTCCGAGAATATGCCCAGAGATGGAGGCAACTGGCTGCTGCTGTTCAACCACCTATGTCTGAAAGGGAAATGGCAGATATGTTCATGAACACCCTTCAGGGAACTTATATTGACAGGTTGGCTGCTTTCTCTTCCACTAGCTTTGCAGATGTTGTCATAGCCGGGGAGAGAATTGAAAGCTTGTTAAAAATGGGAAAGATCTCAGACAACGGTGCAAGCTCGTCCAGTAGTACAAGAAAGCCTTTTGCAGGCCCGAGAAGAACTGGCGAGACCAATGCCATCCATTCAAACAGGGGCAGGCCCCAGTATGTTCACAGATCAATAGCAGCAGTCACCATTCCTGCTCCAGCTCATCCTCAGCCAGTCTATCAACCTCCTCAGCAAAACTATCAGCCGCAACCTCAGTACCACCAGCAAAATCAGTATCCTCCAAGGAATTACAACAACAGCAACAACAACAACAGTCAGCAAAGGCCATTCCAACAGAGGCCATCTCAAGCTAATAGGGTGATCGATCCGATCCCTATGCCATATGCTACCCTGCTGCCACAACTCCTGAAACTCAACCTAGTTGAGCTAAGGACGCTGGCACCTCCAGACCCCAACAGTCTACCCAGGAACTATGACTCCAATGCTAGGTGTGCTTTCCATTCAAACGCACCTGGCCACAGTACAGAAAAGTGCAGAGCCCTGCATATGAAGGTACAAGACCTGGTAGACTCCAAAGCTCTGAATTTCGCACCACCACCCAATGTCAACAAAAATCCTATGCCAAATCATGGTGGTCCCCGAATTAACGCTATTGAAGAAGACAAACCGTCTTATTTAATAACCAATGTGGGACAGATCAGGACACCATTGGTGGAAATCAAAGCTCAGCTCTTGGAATGTCGGATGTTCCCGGGGTGTGAATTGGGTTGTGCTTTTTGCAATATCTCTGTAAATGGGTGCGATAATTTGAGGAATGGCATAGAAAGCCTCATTCAGAGTGGCCAACTTCAGATCACCACATCATTTCCAACAAATCCAGTAATCTCATCAGCAACGGTTTCAGAACCTCCTACAACTGCAGCAACCATTGTTCCTGACAATTCTTCGGTTTCATCAACAAGTACTTCATCTATCATCTCAACTGATCAGTTTTCAACAAATTTTTCTGCTACAACTTCAGCTTCACTCCACTTCGAGGCTTCTACAACGACAACATCCATTCTTCCACCATTGTCTCCTACAAATCCAGCAACAAATCATGAAGATGTCTCTACTGTCACAATATTTTATGATCCTGAGAACAACTCTGCCTACCATTCAGAAGGTGCTGCTCCCACCAGAGCACCAGTTACAATATTTTATGATCCGCAAACAATTACAGTCCCTTCAGCAGCAGCAATCAGTCAAGTCACTGTCACGGTGCCTGGACCAGTACCATATGAAAGCAATAGGGCCATCCCTTGGCACTATGGCTCTGACGTGTACTGCGAAGGAAAAAGAATCACTCTTGATACATCAACACCTGCACCACAGATAGATAATGTGGGAGGAGGCGGAGGCTTCACCCGAAGCGGACGTCTCTTCGCTCCACCAATGCAAAGACCTACTGCCGAAGCAGAAGCTGCTGCCAAGGCAAAAGGAAAAAGCCCAGTACAGGAAGATCAAACAGTTAAAGAAGCTTTGAAGACACCGTTCGATCAAGAAGTTGATGAGTTTATGAGAATCATCAAAAAGAGTGATTACAAAATTATGGATCAGCTTCACCAGACGCCATCCAAGATCTCTATCCTCTCACTGCTTATGTGCTCCGAAGCCCATCGGAATGCACTACTCAAGGTCTTGCACGCAGCTTACGTGCCTGAAGAGATTACTGTCAACCAGTTGGAAACCGTGGTTGGAAATGTTACTGCTAGCAATGGGCTAGGGTTCACCAATACTGACTTGACAGCGGATGGCCGCAACCACAACAAAGCCTTGCACATCACCATGGAATGCAAAGGAGCAGTCCTTTCTCATGTGCTGGTAGACACGGGGTCATCCCTTAATGTCTTACCAAAGAAGGCTCTGGTGAAGTTAGAATATGATGGATTGGCGTTGAGACCCAGCAACCTGGTAGTAAGAGCCTTTGATGGTTCTAAGAGATCGGTTCTGGGAGAGATTGAGCTACCTGTGACGATTGGCCCGCAGACCTTTAAAACTATCTTCTACGTGATGGATATACAGCCCGCCTACAGCTGTTTGTTGGGTAGACCCTGGATTCACGCCGCCGGCGCAATAACGTCTACCCTTCACCAAAAGTTAAAATTTGAGTGGGAAGGCCAAGTTGTCACAATCTGTGGGGAGGAGGATATATTCGTTAGCCATCTGGATACTTATAAGTATATTGAAATGGATGGGGAGATCCATGAAACAATGAGCCAAGGATTTGAAGCCTTGAATGTGAATGAAGCATCTGCTGTATCTGGGATCTCCATGTCATCATACCAACAAGCCCGGAAGGTTGTTAAGGAAGGAACTGCCCTAGGCTGGGGCAAGGTTTTAGCTGTGGAAGAGAAGAAAGACAAATTTGGGTTGGGTTACAGACCAACTCAACATCAAGCAAAGGCTGCTGGAAAGCCCAGTTTTGTCAGTGGGGGGATGCTTACCCCCGATGCTATCAACTGTCTGGAAGACGAGCTGGAAGAGGAGCGCAATCTGGAGAATTGGATTCGTCCAAAGATCCCGGGGAGCAGTGTCTCGAACTGGTCTTCCCAGGAAATTATAAGAGTTACTCATGCAGAGTAATTATTATTTCCTGTATTGTTATAAGCATGCATCAAAGTCTTGCATCTTGCCCAAGATGACAAGACTCATTTTGTAATCGGGCCATCTGTACTTTTTGTGCAAACAAGATTAATTAACGAAATATCAGACATCTTTTTGCAAACGAGTCTTTTTCCTTTTCGTTCACTGTTTTTCCACTTTTTCTTTCTTGTACAAAAAAATAAATGGCGGTGTTTTCAGAATGATAACTTTATTTCACTTTTCTAAATAAGACTAAAATCGGATCACTAAAATGAACAACTTAACCCTTGCAGAGAGTGCCTTCCAGACAGCACCGACAACAGCACGGCTATGACTTCGTATGACTTTGACAATCCAATCAATCAGGCTGATGAAGGGGTTGAAGAAGAATATGAGCTTCCTGAAGAGCTAGCCAGGTTGTTAAGACAAGAGGAAAAGGTTATTACCCCTCACCAGGAGGAGGTTGAAGTGATCAATCTTGGTACAGATGAAGATGTGAAAGAAGTTAGAATCGGGGCCTGCCTGCAAGACTCAGTGAAGAGACAACTGATAGACCTGCTTCAAGAGTATGTGGATGTGTTTGCTTGGTCGTACCAAGACATGCCAGGGTTGGATACCGATATTGTCGTGCACAAGCTGCCTTTGAGAGAAGAATGCCCACCGGTCAAACAGAAACTGCGCCGTACTCGTCCAGACATGGCTATGAAAATCAAAGAAGAGGTACAGAAGCAATGGGACGTCGGGTTCCTTGCTGTGACTAGCTATCCACCGTGGGTTGCTAACATTGTGCCTGTGCCTAAGAAGGATGGTAAGGTAAGAATGTGTGTTGATTACCGGGATCTGAACAGAGCCAGCCCAAAAGATGATTTCCCATTACCTCATATTGATGTATTGGTGGATAATACAGCTCAGTTCTCGGTATTCTCCTTCATGGATGGATTTTCAGGATACAACCAGATCAAGATGTCACCTGAAGACATGGAGAAGACAACATTCATCACACCCTGGGGCACGTTCTGCTACAAAGTAATGCCATTCGGACTGAAGAATGCTGGTGCAACATATCAACGGGCTATGGTGACATTATTCCACGATATGATCCATAAAGAAATAGAATGTTATGTGGATGACATGATCGCCAAGTCCCTTACAGAGGAAGACCACTTGGTAAATCTGCTCAAATTGTTCAAACGTCTGAGGAAGTACCAACTGAAGTTGAACCCCAACAAATGCACATTCGGGGTGCGATCCGGTAAGCTGCTGGGCTTTATTGTAAGCGAGAAAGGGATTGAAGTTGACCCTGATAAAGTCAAAGCCATCCAAGAGATGCCTGCACCGAAAACTGAGAAAGAAGTTCGAGGGTTCTTAGGTCGATTGAACTACATTTCAAGGTTCATATCTCACCTGACAGCAACCTGCGAACCCTTGTTCAAGCTGTTAAGAAAGGAACAGACGGTCAGGTGGAACGAAGACTGCCAGAAGGCTTTTGACAAGATCAAAGAATATCTGCAAGAACCTCCAATCCTTATGCCTCCAGTTGAAGGAAGACCTCTGATTATGTACTTGACAGTATTAGAAGAATCAATGGGGTGTGTGTTGGGCCAGCATGACGAGTCTGGTCGAAAAGAGTATGCAATATACTACCTAAGCAAAAAGTTTACCGACTGTGAACAACGTTCTTCACTGCTCGAGAAAACTTGCTGTGCTTTAGCGTGGGCTGCTCGCCGACTGAGATAGTATATGTTGACCCACACTACTTTATTGATCTCAAAGATGGACCCAGTCAAGTACATATTCGAGAAGCCAGCTCTTACCGGACGGGTTGCAAGATGGCAAATGATTCTCACAGAATACGACATCCAATACACTTCTCAGAAAGCCATCAAGGGCAGTGTATTGTCTGAATATCTTGCTGAGCAACCCATTGATGACTACCAGCCTATGAGATTTGACTTCCCTGATGAAGACATCATGTTCATAAAATCAAAAGATCATGAAGAGCCTATTCACACTGAAGGGCCCAACCCGGAAGAAGAATGGACTATGATGTTTGATGGGGCTGTTAATATGAATGGTCGTGGTGTTGGTGCAGTACTCATTACACCCAAAGGAGTTCACATGCCTTTCTCGGCAAAACTCACTTTCAACTGCACTAACAACGAAGCTGAATACGAAGCTTGCATTATGGGTCTTGAGGAAGCCATTGACCTCAGGATCAAGACATTGACTGTATTCGGAGATTCAGCTTTGGTAGTTAATCAAACCAATGGCAAATGGTACACCCACCAGGATCATCTGATACCTTACAGGGATTATACAAGGAGGCTATTGACTTTCTTCACAACAGTCAAGCTTGAGTATATCCCTCGGGACGAGAATCAGTTTGCAGATGCTCTGGCTACCATTTCGTCCATGATCAAAGTTCAAGCTGCCAACTTTGTACCTCAGATTTCAGTGTCCAGACTCGACAGACCAGCATATGTATTTGCAGCAGATGTTGTCAAGGATGACAAGCCTTGGTTTCATGACATTAAGTGCTTCTTGGAGGATCAGACGTACCCATCTGGGGCATCTTCCAATGATAAGAAGACTTTGAGAAGGCTTGCTGGAAGTTTCTTTCTGAACACTGATGGATCTTTATACAAAAGGAACTTTGATATGGTACTCCTCAGATGTGTTGATAAGACGGAAGCAGACTTGTTGATGCATGAAGTGCACGAAGGCTCCTTTGGTACCCATGCTGGAGGACATGCCATGGCTAAGAAGTTGTTAAGATCAGGCTATTATTGGATCACAATGGATGCAGACTGTTGTGCCTACGCCAGAAAATGCCACAAATGCCAGATCTACGGAGATAAAGTGCATGTGCCTCCCAATCCCTTGAACATCATGTCTTCACCATGGCCCTTTGCCATGTGGGGCATTGATATGATTGGCAAGATCGAGCCAACTGCTTCGAATGGCCACAGATTCATCCTAGTCGCCATTGACTATTTCACCAAGTGGGTTGAAGCAGCATCCTATGCCAACGTCACAAGACAAGTGGTTGCCAGATTTCTGAAGAGAGATATCATCTGTCGATACGGGGTGCCCGAGCGAATCATTACTGATAATGGTTCCAACTTGAACAACAAGATGATGGCAGAGCTGTGCCGGGACTTCAAGATCCAACATCACAATTCTTCTCCTTACAGGCCAAAGATGAATGGCGCTGTTGAGGCAGCAAATAAGAACATCAAGAAGATTGTGCAGAAGATGGTAGTCACTTACAAAGACTGGCATGAAATGCTACCGTTTGCCTTGCATGGGTACCGCACGTCAATCAGGACATCCACTGGGGCAACACCGTATCAGCTTGTGTATGGTATGGAAGTAGTCCTACCTGTCGAAGTTGAATTACCCTCTCTACGGGTACTAATGGATGTTAAACTGAGTGAAGCAGAATGGGTTCGGGCCCGATACGAGCAACTGAGTCTGATTGAAGAGAAAAGATTGGCTGCAATCTGTCATGGGCAGCTATATCAGAAGAGAATGAAGAGAGCCTTCGATCAGAAAGTCAGGCACCGAGAGTACCAAGTAGGAGATCTTGTGCTGAAAAGAATCCTCCCTCCTCATACAGACCACAGGGGCAAGTGGACTCCAAATTACGAAGGACCATTTGTTGTAAAGAAAGTTTTCTCCGGTGGAGCACTGATGCTCAGCACCATGGATGGTGAAGATTTCCCATCCCCTGTGAATTCAGATGCAGTTAAAAAATACTTCGCATAAAAATGACCCGCTGGACACAAAAACAGAATGTAAGTCCAGGCAAAAATAGGGCATCCCGGCGAGTCAAAAACAGAATAAAAGACTCGGGCAAAAGTAAGGGAAAATAAATAAAAAATGTACACCCGCTGAGTTGAAAAGCCGCATTGGACAACTCAGGCAAAAATGGGTATCCCGATGGATTGAAAACCCAAAAGGGCGATCCATGCAAAATAAGGGAATAAGCGAACAACCGCACTCTGAATTCGTCTGTATCATCTACAACTTGGTAAGCTTCAACAAGATCAAGCTTCAATCAGAATCAACATTCTTCAAAAGCAAGATGAGAAGAACGTCAATTGTCATACGAGTCATAGCGGAAGAGGAAGCTCCTTAAAAGCGTCGTCAACACTGCCAGTACTTTGTTTCTCAATTTGTAACAACCTCCTCATTTCAGGGGATATGTTTCTTTGACTGTATCTCGCCAATTCAGGGCATACGAATTAATAAAATCAGATTTTCAGTCATGTCTCGTTTTATACATTTTATTTGCAAAAAATGTCTGATGTCTTAAAAGAAAAAAACTGATTGCATAAGTACAGATGTTCTTCTCTAAGAAAATAAAGAAACATGCTTGCAGGGAATATACTTACTCTCGAAAATGTTTAACTCCTATGACGGGATCCAGTAAAGGATACCTCGGGATCGTTTGTGAGTTTCCTTATCTCTGCAGGATTGCAGGTATCCAGAGCACAGCATAGGGCATGAAAGCTTCACCCTCAGCAAGCTGGCAGATCATTATCAACTCGGTCTATCTTCCACGTGGCACTGGAAGATGCCCATTTCCCCAGCAAAGTTGCCAAATCAATATACACTCAATCTCAGCATCTGAAAGGCTCCATTTCCCCAGCCGAGTTGCCTCTCATTACTCTCCCCAGCTGAGTGGCCAACAACTCTCCCAGCTGTGGTACCATTTATTCCTCCTCAGCAGAAGGCAAGAATCAGGGAATCGTCTCCCCACAGAGTTCCAGCCTCTATCCAGAAGAGCAATGCATGAAGATCACAACAGAGTGAAGAAAGCTCCTGCAAACCCCAGCTGGGCCTCTCATTTATTAGGATAGGTCTATCAGTGACCCGTATCCCCAAGCAAATATCATCTTATTAGATCTACCAATGATCTCATCCCCAGCTGGGAGGTCCATTTCAAACAGATCAGCCAGAGATCTTCGCAGCAACGGGATCCGAATCCCGGTTTGATATCTTTGCATAATCACGGCATTTGCATCATATTCACCCCACAAAGCGTAGCATTCCGTCTAACACGGAGCATTACGGCAAAAATCAAATGCATAGCATAATCACAAGCCATGTTCTGAATTAACACTTGTGAATAATAATCATTCATCAGAATACAGAATACTTCCCCCAAAATCCCCCAGAGTCCCCAGCAAAAGAGGTTGCCTTACAAATCACAAACACCAGTTTATATTTCCTTGTGATACCCGTCCGTATCATCATTCCCCAGTAAAGTCGCCTGAACACTCTGTGCAAACAAAATCACCCGTATTGTAGATACTTCCTGACACCCGTCCGTGTCAAATCACCAGCAGAAAGCCAAAGGCATCATCCTTGCGCTCACCTATACTTATATACACTTTCTCGGCACCCGTCCGTGTCATATCCCCAGCGCGGTCGCCTAGACTTTGTATATCAGATACTTGTTGATATTATACTTTTCTCCTTTTGACACTCGTCCGTGTCACTCTCCCCAGCAAACTAAACACTCATCTATACACCACTCGCTCTTATACAGATACTCGCCCGTGTCTTGCGTATACCAGTTATATACCCACAGATTCAACAGTAGTCTTTGTTCTTTGTTAACCAGTTGGTACTCGTCCGTACCATCATCTCAGAACATTGCGTCTAGTGTTTGTTTCTACATGATACTCGTCCGTATCATAGTCTTAAGGATGCTCGTCCGCATCTTTAATCCATACACCGTGTCAAACACTTGTGTCTTCTTAAATATAGATGCTCGTCCGTGTCTACTATTCCCCCAGAAGAATCATCAGATTCAACACTCGTCCGTGTTCCTTGTTAACCAGTTGATACTCGTCCGTATCATCATCTCTGAACATGTGTCAGTTTGTTCTACCTGATACTCGTCCGTATCATAGTCTTAAGGATGCTCGTTCGCATCTTTAATCTATACACAACATCTAAGCACTCATACCCTTTGTTTCTTGGATGTGAACACTCGTCCGTGTTTACTATTCCCCAGTAGATCGCAAAGCATTTTCCTTCTTATCTAACACTCGTCCTGTGTTATGATAAACCCTGAGAGCAGCCGTCCCCTGCTAAGTGGTCGTCCTCCACTTCTTGATGGTCGTCCTCCATCATGCTCATCCGATGGCCGTCCCCATCGTCGTTTTTAGCAGCCGTCCCCTGCTAGGTGGTCGTCCTCCACCTTTTGATGATCGTCCTTCATCATTTTATCCAATGGCCGTCCCCATTGTTGATTTTGGTTATCTGGCATTCGTCCTATGTCATGAGAAACCTCGAGAGCAGCCGTACCCTGCTGAGTGGTCGTCCTCCACTTCTTGATGGTCGTCCTCCATCATGCTCGTCCGATGGTCGTCCCCATCGTTGACCTTTTATCCGATGGCCGTCCCCATCGTTGATATTTTCGGCAGCCGTACCCTGCCAGGTGGTCGTCCTCCACATTTGATGGCCGTCCCCATCATATTTCTTTTATCCCCAACAGAGCAGCCGTCCCCTGCTAGGTGATCGTCCTTCACCTTTGATGGCCGTACCCCATCATCTGTTTATTCCATTATTCTTTAACCCGATGGCCGTCCCCGTTGTGGTCCCTTTTCCTTTTCTTTTAGCCCGATGGCCGTCCCCATCGTTGGTTACCTTGCTTTATGAACTTGATGGTCGTCCCCGTCATGTTTCATTAACTCCCAGAAAATTTTACAGCTTTATCTTGATGGCCGTCCCCATCATAATATTTCATTTTTCCCAGCTAGTCGGCCGTCCCCGTCTTAGCTTTACCTTTTATCCCCAGCATGTCGGCCGTCCCCGTCATTGCTTTATTTTTAGCACTTTCCCGGCATGTCGGCCGTCCCCGTCATTGCTGTTTACCCGGCAGTCGTCCTCTGCTCGGCGGTCGTCCTCCGTCGCCCACACTTTACAATATACTTTATTTTCTTTTACAATCTATATCCCTTTTCTTCTTCATTCTGTGAGTGCAAATTTCGGACTGTCTTTGGTATTCAACCACAAGTTATCTTGTTTGCCTGTTAAGCCGTTGCTTACATCCTGCACAGCTAACTCATGTTTGAATAGGGGCAGCTGTAAACACCCCAAATTTGCCCTCACCCATTCACACCATGGCTTGTGATCATTTCATATGCATAAACACAATCATATCATCTCATATCTCATTTTTGTTTCACTGCATAGTTTCTAAGTCATCTGCACCTAGGGTTTGTGATCTGAGCAATCCCAGAGCTTCTTGAGCCACTCCAAAGGACATCAATCACTTCAAAGGGATCCATATGTGTTCAAGTATCATATTGCATCCTCTCAAAGTCAACAATTCCAAAGAATCACAAGAACTAGGGTTTGGATGGATGCAGAGCCAGGTTTGACTGCACAGTTGACCTAAAATTAGGGTTTTGGTTTCAGAGGCCATGACCCCAATTTTTTTGGTCATTCTTGTTTCCATTGGCCTCTATATGGTATAGGGAGTATGCATATCAATTTTCATGAAGAAATTCCATGGGGAAGTCATCTAATCAAGGGTTGACTTTCTGGACAAGTCAGTGTAAAATCAGGGCATCTGAGGCCCCCAATGACCCAACCAATGGGTGATCTTCATCATTTTGAGTGTATATGATCTTTATTTGATCATGGAAGAAGGTTGAAGTTCATAAAAATCAAGAATTTGGAAGTTTTGCAAATGTTGACTTTTTGGGCATGGTTGACTTTTCAAGAATGCCTCATTTTAGGTCATTTTTCAAGCCTTGATTCTTGATCCAAAAATGCTTCAAATGGAAAAACTTTGGTCATGAAAGTTGTAGATCTCATCTTTCCCTTTTCAAAAAGTACAAGAACATGATCAAACTCTTCTTGGATCAAAAGTTATGGTGTGACAAAGTTGGCAAAAATCATTGATTTTCAAGATATGCTTCAAAAGAGAATTTTGCAAAGTCATGAACCAAAGCCAATTGTGACCTCTAACTCACTTCAAACCAGTATGCAAACATCACATAGACACTAAAGATCAGATTTGGACTAAGAATCCCTCATGTTTATGGTTTGTGTAGCAAAAATAGTCACATGTGAACCAAAAGCCACAACTTGCAAAAGCTCATGATCATTCTTCCTACAACTTGCTGCATTGGTTACTGCACTTTGCTAGCCTCTCACCTCATCTTGCTGCACCAGAGCCATGCTTTGTACTAGCTATAGATTAAGCCATACTTTCTCTTACAAAGAAGTTGACATTTTGGCAAAAGGTGACCTACCTATCACAGCAGGCCATGTCACATCCCCTGACCTATGGGATTAAAATATACTTTCCATATGCTGGCCATAACACTCAAGAAGCAAGGCTGAACACATACACAAGATCACATACACCAAAACACACCATTTGGCAAATTGCTTCGAATCTCTCTGCCCAGCCTTCAAACACTCAAACCATTTCCACACTTCAACTCACCATACTTCATAGACCTCAAACCACCAAGAGCCAGGCCTGAAACAAGCAAGAACACCCCACTGCCATTTCTCACCTCAACTTGCAGTTTCATTCGAAACTCTTCCCACAGCTTACAAACATCCAAACAAACTTTACAAAGCTTCTCCACTCACCATCTGGATCACAAAGAACCACTCACAATGGCCTGAAACTGCCTGAATCATCCCTGCCATTTCTGACTGAGCTTGAGCAGAAGCTTGTCAAACTCCTCATCCAGCCAACATAAATTCCTCTTGAGTATTCAAGCATCACCAGAGGGTCAAGTGGAGTGGATTGCACTGAAGGAAGTGGCCAGAAAGTCATCAGAGTGAAAGCTTCGAATCTCAGGTAGCTTGAAAAATATTTTTCCAGAAATCATTTCCTTTGTTCTAAACTTGTTCTTTGTGTCTTCCTGATCGTGAATATGCTTTTAGCTTTTGAAATGATGATGAAATGAACATTTAATTGCTCTCTGAAACTTGCGTGCCCTAGTTCTTATTTGCTTCGATTCATCTTTGTTAGGGAATATAAATTTGTTTTGAGAGAGGGTTTTGATTCGTGAGTGAGTGGGGATCATTTCCCAGTTCTTAGATTTCATTTTAGTTAGCTTTTTGGGGTTTTGGGGATTTTCAGGGGAGATGCTGGCCGGAGAAGACGACCGGAAGTCTTCTCCGGCCACCTGAAAGTAATTTGTGCCTTAATCATGTCATTAACTCAAGTTTGAATTCTGGGCGTTGGATGCGTTGAAATGTTTGACTCCCCGCGCGAATGGAAGGCTCAGATTCATTCATTTGCCCTAATCTTATTTAATTAAGATAATCATAATTAATTAACTCAGAAGCCATCTGGACCCTCCATTCACGCGCCAGTCAACAGATTCAAATCCAGACTCAATCTCATCCCTCCATTCTGATTACTTTCCCTTTTATTTAATTTTAATTCATTTTCTTTTCATTTTATTTGCATAATTTATTAAAAATAGCAAAAATGTCTTAAAAATTATGAAACTTTTTCTTAAAAGTTTTATTAATTTTTAAGACCCAAAAATATTTTTATTTTATTTTTTATCATTAAAAAAGTATTTTTAAATATTTAAAAGATTATTTTTAATTGATTAATGGAAATTAATTAATTAAAAATACTTTTAGGTATTTAAAAATCACCAAAAAATTCATGAAATGTTCTAAGACATTTAGAAACATTGTCCAACCTTCAAACCAAATTTCTTTTTTGATCTTGATGCATTTTGAGAATTTTCCATTGAATTAAATCATTTTTTGTGCATTAATTTGATCCAAAGTTCAAAAATTCATTTCTGCCTATCTAGGAAGAGTTGGACATTGATTCTTCTTGCATTGTTTTGTGTTTAGCATGTAGTTTCTAGGATTAAATGGCCATGATTTGTTTCTTCATTTTCAATTTGTTTGGCATTTCTTTTGTTTAGGAACCCTAAAAACCCTAACAACTTAGAAAAATCATAATTTGAGATTGGTTAAGAGTTGAGACCTCCCCTTTGGACCTTGGTTTAGTATAGGTGTAGGGTTTCTTTGGATGGCATTTTCCATTTTTATCTTAGGTTTTGCTTCTGTTTTGAGTTTTTGTTTGATGTTTGATTCATAAACCCTAATTTGGGCTTTCTTTTGCATCCTTCTTGCATTCTCTTGCATAACATGACTTGCCATGACATTTCAAGCATCCATTTGATTCATTTGACATCTTAAGACATGTAGAAAGCATGTGTGATCATTGCATCTTGCATTTGCCATGTTGTATGCCATGTATGTTTCATGACTTTTCATGTGTATCCATGCTTCTAACTTGCATCATTTGCATCCATGATTTTGTATGAACATCTCCATGTCTTGTTTTATGCTTGTAGCATCTCATAACATCATTGACATCATACTCATGCTTCTGGTTTTGGTTTGCATCATACCATTTCATCTCATTTTGCATTGCATTGCATTGCCTTTTCTAACCTTTCAGGTGGTAAGTGATTCTGAGAAGTGAATTTGCCTTCACTTCTCATAACTTTTCTTTTCATCTCCCTTGCATCCATTGCTGCATTTATGTATGTGTTTGAGATTGAGCTTGCTCATTCTTGTTTCTCCCACTTCCTTTCTTCAAGTGACTTGACTTCTTGAATGAAGCAAGTCACTTTGCTTCTCTTGATCCTTTCATCTGCTTCCTGGTGGTTCCATTGGAGATCTTTCTTGTTTAACCTCACAAACCTTAGGAACAACCAAGCATGACAATGATTAGGGTTTTGATTAGTCTCCCCTCTTAGTTTTACCTTTGTGTCTCTTTGTGTCTTCTCTCCTCATCTCATAATCAGGGACTAAACCCTAAAGGCTTTAAGGCTTTGTGATTAAGCTTATGCCTGCATCCTTCTCTTAGGATGGAGTGTATAACTTTAATCCTAAGTGTTAAACCCTTAATGTGTTTAACTCCTTTAATCAATTCACATGATAATCATCAAGACTTCACACTTGTAACTTGGGCCTTGCATCAGGGTTCTAATTCTTCCTTAATTGGTTAAGAAGGACTAACCCTAGTGTTAATGGACAAGTCCCCCTCAAGTTGTCTTACAAATCATAAAACTCACTTCATCATCATATCATTAAATAAAATCCACTTAATCAAAGGCTTGTTTTGTCATGAGTTTAATCCCTAATCATGGATTAAGTTGAGGAGCTTTCCTCAGCTTAAACTTTCTCATCTATTATCCTTCTATTAGGATGGTGTAATGAGTCTGTTTAATCCCTGATTATGGCTTAACCTCATTACTCAACACTAAACAAAAACAACAAAAACATCTAATTAATCACAAGAAGGTTAATGATCTTAATCCTACACCTAAGGTGTTTAAGTGTGAGAAGCTGACTTCACACTTAAGGTATTCTCATTACCCCTAATCAGAGGGAAGATGTGATGAGTTTACTAAATCCATTGGTTTAGACTTAAGCTCATTAACTTATGACAAAATCCAAAAACAATAAAAGACTGAAAACACAAAAACAAACAATAATCGTCTCCTACGGGATTCTTTTCTCATCTCATTCACTCACAAACGAGAGCTCGCTTCTTCCGTCTAATGCAAGACAGTTTGCACATGAGCCAGACAGGTCATACACTTGAGCATAGACAAGTAAGCAGTTCACAAGTCAATTCATCTTTCAGTCTCTTTGGGTCGAACTACGGTGTTCTGACTTCCTCATTGCACGAGAGGATACGTAGGCATAACTTAACAGTTATCGAACAAAAGTCTCTGTATATTCCCCCTCCTTCTAGCATCATTCTCTTAGCCTCATTATCATGAGCAATTCATTCTCATTCTTACACTGACACATCATTTATCACACTTCACACTTCTGCTACACTGACACCTGTACATCCTTTTCCAGCTCTTTGATACACAAATAGCACTGACACTACCCCTTTAAAACACAAATCTTTTAAGCGTGGATCCCGTCGAGTACGACGGACAATCTGGGTGCTAATACCTTCCCAGGTTGTAACCAACCCCCTTTCTCAGTCTCTCTGGTTCGCAACCGTCTTGTCCATATCTTTCTAGGTCTATGCAGCATTGCCTTTCCTCCGGGATAAAAATGCCTAGCTGGCGACTCTATTCATCTCCAGTGAGTTCACGGCTGTGTGTTCTCATTGTCCCTTTCGCCGACCGTTCGCGTCTGTACCTTCATCTGATCCGGTTTCACTTGTCGGGAGCGACACTAGTGAGAAGAAGAGTCAGGAGGCCTTATTAGCAGCACAGAAAGAGATCTCTGAGTTGAAGCTCCAGGCGGGGTTGAAGAGATCAAAGTACCAGGATAAGCATAAGAAGTTGACCAGTGCCATTGCCACCAGGAACCTTCTTATCAGGACCATCACAGAGCACCCAGTTGGCCTAGTAACTGAGGTTGTCCTGAAGGAAGTCAGAGAGGATGACTTTGGACTGGATGTTTGATTTCTTTGTACTTGTACTTTCTTTTGTTTGTACTTTTGATTTTTTTGTTGTATTTTGACCCACCATGGGAACTTTGTTTTAATCAAACTATGTATCTTCACATTTTTGTAATATATGGTTTGTATTACTTCATGGGCTTTTTCCTCGAGGTCTGGAAGGTCAAAACCAAAGAACCAAACCGGATACCCTTGGAAGAAAAATAGGTATCTTGCATTGCATACTAACATTTTATCTTTGTTTTGTAGGTTTTTGTTTTTGTTGTTTCTCACTTTGTTGTGATTTCAGGAAACATTGCTCGTAGAAGAGTGTTCCCGTCAATAGAGTGCACCGGTATCCGACAAGAAACAACCTTTCGGGATTACAAATGGATCAGGTTCAACAAGACTTGACTGAAGTGAGAGCCCAAATGGCCAATGAGAGGACAAAGATGAGGGCCCAAATGAATCAATTCATGGCAGTAATGACTGGTTTGGCTCAGAGCCAGGAGAGACTGAGAGAGTTAGTCGAGCGGCAAAATCCAGAAGAAAACCCTCCAAGTACAGGGGGTACCAGCAACAACGATCACGTACAACCTCGTACTGATCCCCCAGAGTTTGGACCTCATCTAAACCCAGACATTAATGTTATAAGAAACACCCAAGGTAACACTGGAGGGAGGGCCTTGTAGGAAGACCCTCAGGAAGAACAGTTAACTGTGGTTGGGACTGGAGACGAAGTATACGATCGTCGGTTGGATGAAATAGTATAAAAGCTAAGGTATCTTGAATCCCAAAACTCTCTGGGTTTTGATGTCATGGACATGGTATTAGTGGAGGGGGTTAGAATTCCTCACAAGTTCAAACCTCCTTGTTTTGAAAGATACAATGGCACATCCTGCCCACGTACCCATCTTCAGTCTTTCCTCGGGAGATTGAAAGCCTACACCATGGATGAGAAGTTGTGGATGTTTTACTTTGAGGATAGCTTGATAGGGGCATCCCGAGAATGGTATTCTCATTTGACCAGAGCCACAGTAAGGAATTGGAAAGACTTGGCAGAAGCTTTCATTCGTCAATATCAGTATAATCTGGACATGGCCCCAAACAGAACCCTTCTGATGGGAATGTCACAGTCTTCCCGAGAAAGCTTTAGAGAGTACGCTCAAAGGTGGAGGTAATTAGCTACTGTCGTTCAAGCCCCGATGTTAGAAAGGGAGATGGCAGATATGTTCATGAACACTCTCCAGTGTACTTATATTGACAAGTTGGCTGCATTTTCTTCCACCAGCTTTGCAGACGTGGTTATAGCTGGGGAAAGAATTGAGAGCTTACTGAAAATGGGAAAGATTTCCGACAACGGCGCTAGTTCAAGCAATGCAAGGAAGCCATTTGCAGGACCCCGTAGATCCGGTGAAACGAATTATGTACATATGGGAAGAGGGAAATCCCAATATCTGCCAAGATCAGTTGCTGTCATTACTATTCCTGCTCCACCTCCTCAGTATACTCAACAACCATATCACTTCCCTCAATAGCCACAGTTTCCTCAACAGAGATCTTACAACAACAATAACAACAACCAACAACAACGCCCTTTCCAATAACGGCCATCTCAGATCAACAGGGTGATTGACCCTATACCAATGCCATATGTCACATTACTGCCACAACTCCTAAAGCTCAATCTTCTCAAGTTAAGGACATTGGCTCCACCTGATCCTCAGAGCCTTCTGAGAAATTACGACGTCAACGTTAGGTGTGCTTTTCATTCTAATGCACCTGGCCATTCCATAGAAAAGTGCAAGGCTCTGCACATGAAGGTCCAGGATTTGGTAGATTCAAAAGCCCTAAATTTTGCACCACCTCCTAATGTCATGAAGAATCCTATGCCTAGCCATGGTGGGCCAAGGATAAATGCAATAGAGGAGGGCTCACCCATGAGTTTAATTGAATATACTGCAAGTATTCAGACACCTCTGTCGCTCCCAAAGATTTGCATCCAGGTACAAGCGCGAACGGTCGGCGAGGGGAACAGTGAGAACACACAGCCGTGAACCCACTGGAGAATGAATAGAGTCGCCAGCTAGGCATTTTTATCCCGGAGGAAAGGCAATGCTGCATAGACCTAGAAAAAGATGGATAAGACGGTTTGCGAACCAGAAAGACTGAGAAAGGGGGTTGGTTACAACCTGGGAAGGTATTAGCACCCAGATTGTCCGCCGTACTCGACGGGATCCACGCTTAAAAGATTTGTGTTTTAAAGGGGTAGTGTCAGTGCAATCTGTGTATAGAAGAGCTTGAAAAAGGATGTACAGGTGTCAGTGTAAAAAAGGAATGTGAAGTGAAATATGTGAAGTGTCAGTGTAAGAACAAAGATGAAACGCTCATGATAATGAGGCTAAAGAATGAGGCTAGAAAGAGGGGGAATATACAGAGACTTTTGTTCGATAACTGTTAAGTTATGCCTACGTATCCTCTCGTGCAATGAGGAAGTCAGAACACCGTAGTTCGACCCAATGAGACTGAAGGATGAATTGACTTGTGAACTGCTTGCTTGCCTATGCTCAAGTGTGTGACCTGTCTGGCTCAGGTGCTTACTGTCTTGCATTAGACGGAAGAAGCGAGTTCTCGTTTATGAGTGAAGATGATGAGAAAAGAATCCCGGAGGAGACGATTATTGTTTGTTTTTGAGTTTTCAGTCTTTTATTTCTTTTTGGATTTTGTCATAAGATAATGAGCTTAAGTCTAAACCAATGGGTTAGTAAACTCATCACATCTTCCCTCTGATTAGGGGTAATGAGAATACCTTAAGCGTGAAGTCAGATTCTCACACTTAATCACCTTTGGTGTAGGATTAAGATCATTGACCTACTTGTGATTATTTAGATGTTTTTGTGATTTTTTGTTTAGTGTTGAGTAATGAGGTTAAGCCATAATCAAGGATTAAACAGACCCATTACACCATCCTAAAAGAAGGATAATAGATGAGAATGTTTAAGCTGAGGAAGACTCCTCAACTTAATCCATGATTAGGGATTAAACCCATGACAAAACAAGCCTTTATTAAGTGGGTTTTATTTAATGGTATGATGATGAAGTGAATTTTATTGTTTGTAAGACAACTTGAGGGGGACTTGTCCATTAACACTAGAGTTAGTCCTTCTTAACCACTTAAGGAAGAATTAGAACCCTAATGCAAGGCCCAAGTTACAAGTGTGATGTCTTGATGATTATTAGATGAATTAATTAAGAGATTTAAACACCTTAAGGGTTTAATACTTAGGATTAAAGTTATACACTCCATCCTAAGAGAAGGATGCAGGCATAAGCTTAATCACAAAGTCTTAAAGCCTTTAGGGTTTAGTCCCTGATTATGAGGTGAGAAGAGAAGACCCAAAGATAGACACAAAGGTGAAAACTATGAGGGGAGACTAATCAAGACCCTAATTCATTATCATGCTTGGTTGTTCCTAAGGTTTGTGAGGTTTGCAAGAACAATCTTCAAAGGAGCCACCAGGAAGCAGATGAATAAGATCAAGAAAAGCAAAGTGACTTGCTTCATTCAAGAAGTCAAGTCACTTGAAGAAAGTGGGAAGGAGAAGAATGAGCAAGCTCAAACTCAAACACATATAAAAATGCAGCAATGGATGCAAGAGAGATGAAAGGAAAAGTTATGAGAAGTGAAGGCAAATCCACTTCTCAAGTTTACTTACCACCTGAGATGTTAGAAAGAAATGCAATGCAATGCAAGATGAGATGAAATGACATGATGCAAAGCAAAACCAGAAGCATGTTGATGATGATTATGATGGTATGAGGTGCTGCAAACATGAGGCAAGACAATGGGGATGTTCATACAAGGTCATGAATGCAAATGATGCAAGCTAAGGAGCATGAACAAGCATGAAAAGCTATGAAGCATACAAGACAAATGACATAGCAAATATGCAATGCAATGATCAATGATGCTTCATACATGTCTTAAGATGCCAAATGAATCACAAGAATGCACAAAATGCAATGACAAGTCATGTTATGCAAAGAAATGTAAGAAGGATGCAAATGGAAGCCCAAATTAGGGTTCATGGATCAAACATCAAACACAAACCAAAAACAGAAGCAGAACCCTAAAGTAAAAATGGAAAATGATACTCAAGGAAACCCTAGACCTATAATAAACCACTGCCCAAAGGGGAGCTCTCAACTCTCAACCAAACTCAAGATATGATTTTCACAAGTTATTAGGGTTTTTTAGGGTTCTTAACAAAACAAATGCCAAACAATTTGAAAATGCAAGAACAATTCATGGCCCTTTTACCCTAGAATCTACATGCTAAACACAAAACAATGCAAGAAGAACCAATGTCTCAACCTTCACCAATAGGCAGAAATGATTTTTGGAACTTATGATCAAAATAATGCACAAAATATGATTTAAATCAATGAAAAATTCTTAAAATGCATCAAGATCAAAAAAGAAATTTAGTTTGAAGGTTGAACAATGTTTCTAAATGTCTTAGAACATTTCATGAATTTTTTTGTAATTTTTAAATACCTAAAAGTATTTTTAATCAATTAATTCTCATTAATCAATTAAAAATAATCTTTTAAATATTTAAAAATACTTTTTTAATGATGAAAAATAAAATAAAAATGTTTTTGGGTCTTAAAAATTAATAAAACTTTAAAGAAAAAGTTTCATAATTTTTAAGAATTTTTTGCTATTTTAAATTAAATATGCAAAACAAATGAAAAAGAAATGAATTAAAATTATGAAAATGAAAAGTAAACGCAAGGGATGGCCAGGATTGAATCTGGGAAAGAAGGCATTGACTTGGCGCGTGATCTGAGGGTCATAATTCAAACTAGCCTAATCCTGATTAATTAAATATTAAATCATAATTAAAACTTAATGAAATGATCTAGGCCTTTCATTCACGCGCGGGAACCAGGATCTAAAGGCCCAGATTCAAACTCAGTGCCCTAACCCTAATTAATAAATAATGACTTTCAGGCTGCCGGAGAAGACTTCCGGTCGTCTTCTCCGGCCAGCTCTCACCTGAGAAACTTCAAAACCTCTCAAAACGTACCAAAAATGAAAACCAAGAACATGGAAATGATCCTCATCCTCTCACGAACCAAACCCCTCTCTCAAAACAAATTTATAATTACTAAATCAACTGAATCGAAGAGAAAAAGTTCTAGGTCACGCAAGCTTCAGAAACAAATTAAATGCTCAAATCACAACCATTTTCAAAACCAATGGTACCAGAATGATCAGCAAGACATGAAGAACAAGTTTGTAACAAGAAAAATCATTTCTGGAAAAATTATTTTCGAGCTACCTGAGATTTGGAGCTTTCAGTTCTGGAACTTTCTGGCCACTTCTTTCAGTGCAAACCACTCCACTTGATCCCCCAAAGCTGTTTGGATGCTCAAAATGAGTTTGTGCTGGCTGGATGGTGAGATTCGAATGCTCCTGCTTCAGGCTCAGTCAACAATGGCTATGGTGATTCTGGCTCTTTCAGGTCATGGTGAATGATGGTTTGAGGTCCCAATGATGTATGGAGAAGCTTTGCAGGGTTTGTTTGGCTGTTTGTGGGCTAGGGAAGGAGATTCGAAAGTAAATGCAGAAATGAAGTGAGAGATGGCAGTGAGGTGTTCTGGCTGTTTTTGGCTTGTGTTCTTGGCTCTTTGTGATCTATAGAACAAGGTGAGTTGAAAGGTGGAAGTGGTTGAAGTGTTTTGTGGCTGGGCAGAGGGATTCGAAACAAAATGCAAGAGGGAGTGTTTTTGTGAATGTGGTGTATGTGTTGGTTTCAGCCTTGCCTTATGTTATGGCTAGCTTGCAAATTGTTGACATAAACAAATCTGATTGGCTTCTTGATGTGACTTGTGCTTTTGTGATTGGTAAGTTTGCTTTTGCCAAAAGTCAAAAATCTTGTAAGAGAAGCATGGGCTTGATACTAGGCAAGTACAAGGGCTAGGTCTGGCGCATCATGGTGAGTATGTGAGGCTGGCTTGATTCAAGGACCAATGCAGCAAGTTGGTGAAGCATGATCATGAGTTTTGCAACTTGGTTACCTTATGGATTTTTCATGAAAAATGCCTTGTTACACAAACCAAACCATGAGCAAACTTGATCCAATTCTGATTTTTAGGACTTAGAGAATGTTTGTGTAATGGTTTGAAATGAATTAGAGGTCACATGATGCATTGGTTCAAGGTTTTGCAAAATTTCCATTTGGTGCATGTCTTGAAATTTAGTGATTTTTGCCAACTTTGATGCACCATAACTTTTGATCCAAAATGAATTAGGTCATGTTCTTGTACTCTTTGAAAAGGGAAAGATGAGATCTACAACTTTCATGACCAAAGTTTTTCCATTTGAAGCCTTTTTGGATCATGAATCATGGCTTGAAAAATGACCTAAAATGGTGCATTCTTGAAAAGTCAACTATGCCCAAAAAGTCAACATTTGCAAAAACCCTAAATTCTTGATTTCTATGAACTTAAACCTTCTTCCATGATCAAATAAAGATCATATACACTCAAAATGATGAAGATCACCCATTGGTTGGGTCATTGGGGGCCTCAGATGCCCTGATTTTGCACTGACTTGTCTGAAAAGTCAACCCTTGATCAGATGACTTCCCCATGGAATTTCTTCATAAAAATTGATATGCATACTCCCTATACCATATAGAGACCAATGGAAACAAGAATGACCAAAAAAATTGGGATTATGGCCTCTGAAACCAAAACCCTAATTTTCAGTCAACTGTGCAGTTCAACCTGGCTCTGCATCACCTCAAACCCTAGTTCTTGTGATTCCTCTGTAATTTTGACTTTGAGGAGATGGAATATGATATAAGAACACACATGGATCCCTTTGAGTTGATTGGTTGCCTTTGGAATGGCTCAAGATGCTTTGGGATTGCTCAGATCACAAACCCTAGGTGCAGATGCTTTAGAAGCTATGCAGTGAATCAAAATTGAGATGTGAGATGATATGATTGTGTTTATGCATATGAAGATGATCACAAGCCATGGTGTGAATGGGTGAGGGCAAATTTGGGGTGTTTACAGCTGCCCCTATTCAAACATGAGTTAGCTGTGCAGGATGTAAGCGACGGCTTAACAGGCCAAACGAGATAACTTGTGGTTGAATACCAAAGACAGTCCAAAATTTGCACTCACAGAAATGAAGAAAAAAAGGGATATAGATTGTAAAAGCAAAATAAAGTATATTGTAAAGTGTGGGCGACGGAGGACGACCGTCGAGCAGAGGAAGACTGCGGGGTAAAGTGGTATGTGAAGCGAAGCGATGACGGGGACGGCCGACATGCTGGTAAAGTGCAGGAAATAAAGCGATGGCGGGGACGGCCGACATGCTGGGGATAAAAAGCAAAGCTAAGACGGGGACAGCCGACTAGCTGGGGAAAAACAAGTAAAGCTAAGACGGGGACGGCCGATTAGCTGGGGAAAAACAAGTAAAGCTAAGACGGGGACGACCGACTAGCTGGGGAAAATAAAATCATGATGGGGACGGCCATCACGATAAAACTGTAAAATTTCTGAGGATTAATGAAACATGACGGGGACGGCCATCAAGTTCATAAAGGTAAAGTAACCAACGATGGGGACGGCCATCGGGCTAAAAAGGAAAAGGGGCCACGACGGGGACGGCCATCGGGTTAAAGAATAAATGAAATAAACAGATGATGGGGTACGACCATCAAAGGTGAAGGACGATCACCTAGCAGGGGACGGCTGCTCTGTTGGGTATAAAAATGATGGGGACGGCCATCAAAGGTGGAGGACGACCACCTGGCAGGGTACGGCTGCCGAAAATATCAACGATGGGGACGGCCATCGGATAGAAAAGGTCAACGATGGGGACGGCCATCGGACGAGCAAGATGGAGGACGACCATCAAGAAGTGGAGGACGACCACTCAGCAGGGTACGGCTGCTCTCGAGGTTTCTCATGACATAGGACGAATGCCAGATAACCAAAATCAACAATGGGGACGGCCATTGGATAAAGTTGATGAAGGACGATCATCAAGAGGTGGAGGACGACCACCTAGCAGGGGACGGCTGCTAAAAACAACGATGGGGACGGCCATCGGATGAGCATGATGGAGGACGACCATCAAGAAGTGGAGGACGACCACTCAGCAGGGTACGGCTGCTCTCAAAGGTATCATAACACAGGACGAGTGTTAGATAAAAAGAAAATTTGTTGGTGATCTACTGGGGATAATGTAAACACGGACGAGCGTTTACATCCAAGAAACAAAAGGGTATAAGTGTTTTGGGTATTGTGTATAGATTAAAGATGCGGACGAGCATCCTTAAGACTATGATACGGACGAGTATCATGTAGAAACAAACTGACACACGTTCAGAGATGATGATACGGACGAGTATCAACTGGTTAACAAGGAACACGGACGAGTGTTGCATCTGAAAGGACTCTTCTGGGGATATAAGTGATGATGCATACAAAATACGGACGAGTATCTGTATAAGTGTACCATGAGTAGTGTGAGTATTGTATTGTATAGATGAGTGTTTATCTGCTGGGGAGAATGACACGGACGAGTGTCAAGAGAGAAGAGTATAATATTAACAAGTGTGAGTTGATAAAGGTGTAAGCGACTGCGCTGGGGATATGACACGGACGGGTGTCAAAAAGTGTATACACTGGTGTTTGTGATTGTGGGGCAACTGCTTTTGCTGGGACTCTAATGGGGACTCTTGGGGAAAGTAATCTGTATTCTGATGAATGGTTACTAATCACAAGCGTTCAATTCACAACATGACTTATGGTTATGCTATGCATTTGATTTTTGCCGTAATGCTCCGTATTAGACGGAATGCTACGCTCTGGGGGTGAATATGATGCGAATGCTATGATTATGGAAAGGGGCACAGATCCGGGATTCGGATCCCGTTGCTGCGAAGATCTCTGGATGATCTGCTTGAAATGGACATCCCAGCTGGGTATGAGATTACTGGTAGATCCAATGATGCATCTGCTCGGGGATATATGTCACTGGTTGACATAACCTGGTAATATGGGACCCAGCTGGGGTTTGCAGAAGCTTTCTGTACTCTGTTGTGATCTTCATGCATTACTCTTCTGGATAGATGCTGAAGCTCTGTGGGGAGATGGTTCCCTGATTTCTGCATTCTGCTGAGGAAGAAAAGCAACTCGGCTGGGGAATTGTGAGAGGCAACTCAGCTGGGGAATTGTGAGAGGCAACTCAGCTGGGGATATAGCATCCTGAGTGTTGATGTCTTTTGTTGATTAGCCAGCTTGCTGGGGGAAGCAATGGGGAGCAACTCAGCTGGGGAAATGGGCACCTTCTAGTGCCATGTGGAAGATAGACCGAGTTGATAATGATTCGCCTACTTGCTGAGACGTAGCTTGCATGCCCCAGGTTGCGTTCTGGATACCTGCAATCCTGCAAAGATAAGGAAACATACAAAAGGTCCCGAGGTATCCCTTACTGGATTCCGTCGTAGGAGACAAGTACTTTCGAGAATAATCACATTCCCTGTAAGCATGTGTTTTGTTTTTAGAGAAGGCATCTGTACTTATGCAATTGTATTTTTAGAGATATCAGACAACTCTTTGCAAAACGTAAATGTAAAAACGAGACGTGACTGAGAATCTGATTTTATTAATTCATGTGCCCTGAATTGGCAAGATACAGTCAAAGAAACATATCTCCTGAAATGAGGAGATTGCTACAAATTGAGAAATAAAGTGCTGGCGATGTTGACGACGCTTTCAAGGAGCTTCCTCTTCTGCTATGACTCGTATGACAATGACGTTCTTCTCGTCTTGCTTACTGGAGAGAGTTGATTCTGATTGAAGCTTGATTCTTTGGAAGCTTACCAAGTTGTAGGTGATACAGACGAACTCAGAATGCAGTCGTTCGCTTATTCCCTTATTTTGCATGGATCGCCCTTTCGGGTTTTCAATCCATCGGGATACCCATTTTTGCCTGAGCTGTCCAATGCGGCTTTTCAACTCAGCGGGTGTACACATTTTTTTATTTTCCCTTACTTTTGCCCGAGCCTTTTATTCTGTTTTTGACTCGCCGGGATGCCCTGTTTTTGCCTGGACTTACATTCTGTTTTTATGTCCAGCGGGTCATTTTATGCGAAGTATTTTTTAACTGCATCTGAATTCACAGGGGATGGGAAATCTTCACCATCCATGGTGCTGAGCATCAGTGCTCCACCAGAGAAAACTTTCTTTACAACGAATGGTCCTTCATAATTTGGAGTCCATTTGCCCCTGTAGTCTGTATGAGGAGGGAGGATTCTTTTCAGCACAAGATCTCCTACTTGGTACTCTCGGTGCCTGACTTTCTGATCGAAGGCTTTCTTCATTCTTTTCTGATATAACTGCCCATGGCAGATTGCAGCCAATCTCTTCTCTTCGATCAGACTCAGTTGTTCGTATCGGGACCGAACCCATTCTGCTTCACTCAGTTTTACATCCATTAATACCCGTAATGAGGGTAATTCAACTTCAACAGGTAGGACTGCTTCCATACCATACACAAGCTGATACGGTGTTGCCCCAGTGGATGTCCTGATTGACGTGCGGTACCCATGCAAGGCAAATGGTAGCATTTCGTGCCAGTCTTTGTAAGTGATTACCATCTTCTGCACAATCTTCTTGATATTCTTATTTGCTGCCTCAACAGCGCCGTTCATCTTTGGCCTGTAAGGAGAAGAATTGTGATGTTGGATCTTGAAGTCCCGGCACAGCTCTGCCATCATTTTGTTGTTCAAGTTGGAACCATTATCAGTAATGATTCGCTCGGGCACTCCATACCGACAGATGATATCTCTCTTCAGAAATCTGGCTACCACTTGTCTAGTGACGTTTGCATATGAGGCTGCTTCAACCCACTTGGTGAAATAGTCGATGGCGACCAGGATGAATCTGTGGCCGTTTGAAGCAGTTGGCTCAATCTTGCCAATCATGTCAATGCCCCACATAGCAAAGGGCCAGGGTGAAGACATAATGTTCAAAGGATTGGGAGGCACATGCACCTTGTCTGCGTAGATCTGGCATTTATGGCATTTCCTGGCGTAATCACAACAGTCTGCATCCATTGTGATCCAGTAATAGCCTGATCTTAGCAATTTTTTAGCCATGGCATGCCCTCCAGCATGGGTACCAAAAGATCCTTCGTGCACTTCATGCATCAGCAAATCTGCTTCTGTCTTGTCAACACATCTGAGGAGTACCATGTCAAAGTTCCTCTTGTATAAAGACCCATCAGCATTCAGGAAGAAACTACCAGCAAGCCTTCTCAAAGTCTTCTTATCATTGGAAGATGCCCCAGGTGGGTATGTTTGATCCTCCAAGAAGCACTTAATGTCATGGAACCAAGGCTTATCATCTTTTACAACATCCGCTGCGAATACATATGCTGGTCTGTCAAGTCTAGATACTGAAATCTGAGGTGCAAAGTTGGTCGTTTGAACTTTGATCATGGATGAAATGGTAGCAAGAGCATCTGCAAACTGATTCTCGTCTCGAGGGATATACTCAAGCTTGACTGTTGTGAAGAAAGTCAGTAACCTTCTCGTATAATCCCTGTAAGGTATCAGATGATCTTGGTGGGTGTACCATTTCCCGTTGGTTTGATTGACTACCAAAGCTGAATCCCCGAATACGGTCAATGTCTTGATCCTGAGGTCAATGGCTTCCTCAAGACCCATAATGCAAGCTTCGTATTCAGCTTCGTTGTTAGTGCAGTTGAAAGTGAGTTTTGCCGAGAAAGGCATGTGAACTCCTTTGGGTGTAATGAGTACTGCACCAACACCACGGCCATTCATGTTAACAGCCCCATCAAACATCATAGTCCATTCTTCCTCCGGGTCGGGCCCTTCAGTGTGAATTGGCTCTTCATGATCTTTTGCTTTAATGAACATGATGTCTTCATCAGGGAAGTCAAACCTCATAGGCTGGTAGTCATCAATGGGTTGCTCAGCAAGATATTCAGATAGTATACTGCCTTTGATGGCTTTCTGAGATGTGTACTGTATGTCGTATTCTGTGAGAATCATCTGCCATCTTGCAATCCGTCCGGTAAGAGCTGGCTTCTCGAAAATGTACTTAACTGGATCCATTTTTGAGATTAATAAGGTAGTGTGGGTCAACATATACTGTCTCAGTCGGCGAGCAGCCCACGCTAAAGCACAGCAAGTTTTCTCGAGCAGTGAATAACGTTGTTCACAGTCGGTAAACTTTTTGCTTAGGTAGTATATTGCATACTCTTTTCGACCAGACTCGTCATGCTGGCCCAGCACACACCCCATTGACTCTTCTAATACTGTTAAGTACATAATCAGAGGTCTTCCTTCAACTGGCGGCATGAGGATTGGAGGTTCTTGCAAATATTCCTTGATCTTGTCAAAAGCCTTCTGGCAGTCTTCGTTCCACCTGACCGTTTGTTCTTTTCTTAACAGCTTGAACAAGGGTTCACAGGTCGCTGTGAGGTGAGATATGAACCGTGAAATATAGTTCAATCGACCTAAGAAACCTCGAACTTCTTTCTCAGTTTTAGGTGCAGGCATTTCTTGAATAGCCTTGACTTTATCTGGGTCAACCTCAATCCCTTTCTCGCTTACAATAAAGCCCAGCAGCTTACCGGATCGCACCCCGAATGTGCATTTGTTGGGGTTCAGCTTCAGTTGATACTTCCTCAGACGCTTGAACAACTTCAGCAGATTCACCAGGTGATCTTCCTCTGTAAGGGACTTGGCGATCATATCATCCACATAACATTCTATTTCTTTGTGGATCATATCGTGGAATAATGTCACCATAGCCCGTTGGTATGTTGCACCAGCATTCTTCAGTCCGAATGGCATCACTTTGTAACAGAACGTGCCCCAAGGTGTGATGAATGTTGTCTTCTCCATGTCTTCAGGTGACATCTTGATCTGATTATATCCTGAAAATCCATCCATGAAGGAGAATACCGAGAACTGAGCCGTGTTATCCACCAATACATCAATGTGAGGTAATGGGAAGTCATCTTTCGGGCTGGCTCTGTTCAGATCCCGGTAGTCAACACACATTCTTACTTTGCCATCCTTCTTAGGCACAGGTACTATGTTAGCAACCCACGGCGGGTAGCTAGTCACAGCAAGGAACCCGGCGTCCCATTGCTTTTGTACCTCTTCCTTGATTTTCATAGCCATGTCTGGGCGAGTCCGGCGCAGCTTCTGTTTCACTGGAGGGCATTCTTCTCTCAAAGGCAGCTTTTGCACAACAATGTCGGTATCCAACCCTGGCATGTCTTGATACGACCACGCAAACACATCAACATACTCTTGAAGCAGATCTATCAGTTGTCTCTTCACTGAGTCTTGCAGGCAGGCCCCGATTTTAACCTCTTTCACGCCTTCATCAGTACCAAGATTAATCACTTCAATCTCCTCCTGGTGAGGAGTAATGACCTTTTCCTCTTGTCTTAACAACCTGGCTAGCTCTTCAGGAAGCTCATATTCTTCATCAACCCCTTCATCAGCTTGATTGATTGGATTGTCAAAGTCATACGATGTCATAGCCGTGCTGTTGTCGGTGCTGTCAGGAAGGCACTCTCTGCAAGGGTTAAGTTTGTTCATTTTAGTGATTGATTTTAATCTTGCTTTAGAAAAAGGTGAAATGAAGTTATCATTTTGAAAACACCGCCATTTATTTTTGTACAAAAAGAAAAATGGAAAAACAGTGAGCAGAAAAGAAAGAGGACTCGTTTGCAAAAAGATTGTCTGATATTTCATTAATTTAATCTTGTTTGCACAAAAGTACAGATGGCCCTGGTTACAAAATGAGTCTTGTCATCTTGGGCAAGATGCAAGACTTGGATGCATGCTATAAAAAAATACAGGAAATAATAATTACTCTGCTCGAGTAACACTTATAATTTCCTGGGAAGACCAGTTCGAGACACTGCTCCCCGAGATCTTCGGACGAATCCAATTCTCCAGATTGCGCTCCTCTTCTAGCTCGTCTTCCAAACAGTTGATAGCATCAGGGGTAAGCATCCCCCCACTGACAAAACCAGGCTCTGCAGCAGCCTTTGCTTGATGTTGAGTTGGTCTGTAACCCAACCCAAACTTGTCCTTCTTCTCCTCCACAGCTAAGACCTTGCCCCAGCCTAGGGCAGTTCCTTCTTCAACAACCTTCCGGGCTTGTTGGTAGGACGACATTGGAGTACCAGACACAGCAGATGCTTCATTGACGTTCAAGGCTTCAAAACCTTGGCTCATCGTTTCATGGATCTCCCCATCCATCTCAATGTATTTATAAGTAGCCAGATGGCTAACAAAAATGTCCTCCTCTCCACAGATTGTGACAACTTGACCTTCCCACTCAAATTTTAACTTTTGGTGAAGGGTAGACGTTATTGCGCCAGCGGCGTGAATCCAGGGTCTACCCAACAAACAGCTGTAGGCGGGCTGAATGTCCATCACATAAAAGATAGTTTTAAAGGTCTGTGGGCCAATTGTCACAGGCAGCTCAATCTCTCCCAGAACCGATCTCTTTGAGCCATCAAAGGCTCTTACTACCAGGTTGCTGGGTCTCAATGCCAATCCATCATATTCAAGCTTCACCAGAGCCTTCTTTGGCAAGACATTCAGGGAAGAACCTGTGTCCACCAGCACATGAGAAAGGACAGCTCCTTTGCATTCCAGGGTTATGTGCAAGGCTTTGTTGTGATTGCGACCATCCGCTGTCAAGTCAGAATTGGTAAACCCTAGCCCATTGCTAGCAGTAACATTACCAACCACGGTTTCCAATTGGTTGACAGTAATCTCCTCAGGCACGTAAGCTGCGTGCAGGACTTTAAGTAGTGCATTCCGATGGGCTTCGGAGCACATAAGCAGTGAGAGAATAGAGATTTTGGATGGCGTCTGGTGAAGCTGATCCACAATTTTGTAGTCACTCTTTTTGATGATCCGCATAAACTCATCAACTTCCTGATCAAATGGAGTCTTCAGGGCTTCTTTGGCAGCTGAATCTTCCTGCACCGGGCCTTTACCCTTTGCCTTGGCAGCAGCTTCTGCTTCGGCTGTAGGTTTTTGAACTTGTGAGGCGAAGAGACGTCCGCTTCGAGTGAAGCCTCCGCCTCCCCCCACATTATCTACTTGTGGTGCAGGTGTTGATGTTTCAAGAGTGATTCTTTTTCCTTCGCAGTATACGTCCGAGCCATAGTGCCAAGGGATGGCCCTATTGCTTTCATATGGTACTGGTCCAGGCACCGTGACAGTGACTGGACTGATTGCTGCTGCTGAAGGGACTGTTATTGTTTGTGGATCATAGAAGATTGTAACTGGTGCTCTGGTGGGAGCAGCACCTTCTGAATGATAAGCGGAATTATTTTCAGGATCGTAGAATATGGTAACAGTGGAGACATCTTCATGATTGATTGCTGGTGTTGTAGGAGGTTCCGTTGGAGGGACTGTTGTTGTTGTTGATGGAGAGTCGAAATGGAATGAAGCTGAAGTTGTAGGAGGAGAAACTGTTGAAAACTGATCATTTGGAAGGACAGGTGGAGTACTTGTTGATGGTGCTGATGAATTGTCGGGAACAATAGTTGTTGCATTTGTAGGAGGATCTGAAACCGTTGCTGATGAAGTTGCCGGATTTGTCGGGAATGATGTAGTGATCTGTAGTAGGCCACTCTGAATAAGGCCGTTAATGCCATTCCTTAAATCTTCACACCCATTCCATGAAATATTGCAATAGGGACACCCTAGTTCACACCCCGGAAATATCTGGTTTTCACGGAGTTGAGCTTTGATTTCCACCAATGGTGTCCTGATCTGATCCACACTGGTTATTAAATAAGACGGTTGGTCTTCTTCAATAGCGTTAATTCGAGGACCACCATGGTTTGGCATAGGGTTTTTATTGACGTTGGGCGGAGGTGCAAAATTCAGAGCCTTGGAGTCTACCAAGTCTTGTACCTTCATATGCAGAGCCCTGCATTTTTCTGTACTGTGACCAGGTGCGTTGGAATGAAAAGCGCACCTAGCATTGGAGTCGTAGTTCCTTGGTAGACTGTTGGGATCCGGAGGCGCCAACGTTCTTAGCTCAACCAGGTTGAGTTTCAGAAGTTGTGGCAGCAAGGCAGCATACGGCATTGGGATCGGGTCGATCACTCGGTTAGCTTGGGATGGCCTTTGTAGGAATGGCTTCTGTTGATTGTTGTTGTTGTAGTTTCTTGGAGGATACTGATTCTGCTGATACTGAGGTTGTTGTTGGAAGTTTTGTTGAGGAGGTTGATAGACTGGCTGAGGATGAGCTGGAGCAGGGATAGTGACTGCTGCTATTGACCTCTGAGCATATTGGGGCCTACCCCTGTTGGTGTGAATGGCATTGGTCTTGCCAGTTCTTCTCGGGCCTGTAAAAGGCTTTCTTGTACTACTGGACGAGCTTGCACCGTTGTCTGAGATCTTTCCCATTTTTAACAGGCTCTCAATTCTCTCCCCAGCTATGACAACATCTGCGAAGCTGGTGGAAGAGAAAGCAGCTAACCTGTCAATATACGTTCCCTGAAGAGTGTTCATAAACATGTCTGCCATTTCCCTCTCAGACATTGGTGGTTGAACAGCAGCAGCCAATTGCCTCCATCTTTGAGCATATTCTCTGAAGCTCTCCCTTGAAGACTGTGACATTCCCATTAGGAGGGTCCTGTTGGGTGCCATATCTAGATTATACTGATACTGTCTGATGAAGGCCTCTGCCAGGTCCTTCCAGCATCTAATAGTTGCTCTTGTCAGATGGGAATACCACTCCCTCGAAGCTCCAGTCAAGCTATCTTCAAAATAGAACATCCACAATTTCTCATCCATTGTATAGGCCTTCAGCCTTCCCAGAAATGATTGCAAATGAGTTCGGGGGCATGAAGTCCCATTATACTTTTCGAAACAAGGAGGCTTGAACTTGTGGGGAATCCTGACCCCTTCTACCAAACCCATGTCCGTAACGTCGAAACCCAAAGAATTTTGAGATTCTAAGGACCTCAACTTCTCAGCTATTTCTTCCAACCGTCTATCATAAGTTTCCTCTCCGGCACCCATTACTGTATACTGGTCCTCCTGAGGATCTTCTTGAAGTACTCTGGCTGCTGTGGCTGTTCCTTGAACATTTGCAGGAATGTTAATCTCAGGATGTAGATGTGGACCAAACACAGGGGGGGTAACATGTGGTTGCACCCTTTCATTGTTACTGGTGCCTGCAGTTCCTACATGAGGCTCCTCTTGATTTTGCCTCTCCACCATGGCCCTCAGCCTCTCCTGGCTCTGAGCCATGTTGTTCATAACTTCCATGAACTGCGTCATCTGCGTTCTCATCTCTAACCTTTCGTTTGCCATCTGGTTTCTGACCTCCGTAAGGTCTTGTTGCATCTGATCCATCTGAATTCCCGGAAGGTTGTTTCTAGTTGGGTACCTGTGAGGCCTGTTGAGAGGAAATACCCGGCGGCGAGCAATAATTCCTGAGCATCACAACAGAGGTTAGCAACAACAAAACAAAAGCCTACAAAACAAACAAAAGGGTTAGCATGCAATGCAGTTATGCTTATTTGTTCTCAAGGTATCCGGTTTGGCCTTCAGTTTTGACCCTTCCAGACCCTTGAAGATGATGTTGTTGAAGTTGCTTTTGATGTGAACCCCAACACAAATATATTACAAAGGTGAAATAATACAAATTGTCCATTTTACAACACAAACCCTCAAAGGGGCCAAAATACATCACAGAAAAGCAAAAGTACATGGAAAAGGAACAACAACAAGCAAATGATCAAACTCCAAGGCCAAACTCATCCTCACGAACTTCCTTGAGAAGTGCTTCGGTCACAGGATCAGCCGGACGCTCCGTAAGACTTCTGATGAGAAGGTTTCTTGTTGCAACTGCTGCAGTCAACTTCCTGCTCTGACTTTGGTCTTTTGACCTCTTCAATCCTGCTTTGATTTTCAGCTCTGATATCTCCTGGGCTGCTGCCAGGGCTTTTTCCATCTGCTCCATCTTGTCTTGAGCTCTCTTGTCTTCTAGAGTACGGGCCTCAGTGATCCGGACCCACCTGGCCTGACTCTCTTTTAAATACAAGTCTGTTCTTGCTCTTTGGAACTGGGCTTCTTTACAAGCATTCTTCAGAATCTGCTCACCAGCTTTAGACTTGTTGATATAATCTCCAGACTTCTCAATCTTAGTCAAGTGTTCTATCCTCAATTTCTCCAACCTTTCAATTTCCCTCACACCCTCACTCCTTTCCCGGAGGGTCTTCTGCAAGGCTTGAGTTAACTTCTCATTTCTTTCCTTCAAGCTTTCAAACTCCTCCAAACTGATAGTGGCAGGGGGTGGTGCTGAAGATGACTCAGGCATGTCTTCTATGGTAAAGGGCATTCCAGAGAATTGGGCCCTAGCATGGGACCACTCATAATATTGGACTGATGCCACATTATTGCACTTCCCCAGAATGGTGATTCCCTTAGTCTGAACATGATCCCAGGCCCAGACAGCCTGCCTAACAACAGCCAAACTAATCTTGTTTTCACAGTAGAGGGTCTCAACCAAATCTTGTTCCCTGGGAGTATGGACCAGTGCATAGCCTAATTGCCTTCTGAACAGCAAAGGGTTGTAGTTGATACTTCCCTTAACTCCTATCAAAGGCACATTGGGAAAGTGCCCACAGCTGGTGATCATATCTCTGCCCTTGGTGCTCTGAGTACACCATCTGATATCTGCTGAAGTTAGGACAGTGAGTCTCTTAGCCCAGTTGCTTTGCTGATGAGGATTGAGAAATGCATCTGTCCTGGGTAGATGCCTGAGAAGCCAAGCATGGAATAATGGAGCACAAATCCTCACTAATCTTCCCCTCTGCTTCTCATTTCTCTGATGGACTGAGTAATAGAGATCACCCAGTAAAGTTGGCACAGGGTTCTTCAGGATGAACAAGTGGATTGCATTCTTGCTGATGAATCGAGGCTCATCTGCAAACAGCACAATTCCATATACACTTAAGGCCAACAGAGCACAAACAGCTTTCCAATCCCCCAAGGAGGCCTTCAAACTAGCTTGAGAAATTAAGAAGTCCAGATGAAATCCAGGGATCCCAGCTTTAGAGGTCATATGCTGCTCAATCAAAGCAGGTTCCAGGTGCAAAGCTTTGGCTACCTCTCCATTGCTGGGAAAGACCATTTCAGGGTTAAAAGGGATTTCTCTTTTGATGGGCAGACCAGTCAATGATGAGTATTCTTCCAGAAGGGGTCCCAACTGAAAGTCTTGAAAGGTGAAACATCTCAATGGAGGATCATAAAACTGAATGCAGGTGTGGATGAGGCTCCTCTGTGAAGGGTCCAGATCCATAACCATGTCCAGTATATCTCCATAACTCTCCCTGAACAAAGGAATGTGATCTGGAGTGATCAGGGTTTGGATCCTCCTGATGTCTGATAAGTCTGGTTGGAAGAAATGATAAGTGATGTTGCTTTTCTTTGGAGCCATGATGCTGAGGACTGAGTAGGATAAGTGCTGATGAAGATGCTGAGGAGTGGGCCACTGGCTGGCTAGTGCTAGTAACTGAAGTATATGGCTGACAAACTGAAGCAAGTGCTGGTGGAGATAGGTCAAAACTGCAGATGGGGTCAAAACCAAAACCAAAGATGAAGGTGGATACCCTGAAACACAAATAAGCAAATGTTAATATGATGCAATGAGTATGTATGCAAATGAAATGCAAGGGTTTGTGACTGAGCTGGATCTGATTAACTGCCTTGGTATAGATCCGTGTGTGTTCAAGAATTCCAGATGGAGGTCTAAAAATCCAGTAACCAGGGTGGGGGACTCAAATAAAGAGCCACAAGTCCAGGGTTCAGAATCACAAGAACTATCCAACATGGAGTACTCTTAACAAAGTCAAAGTAACAGGGTATTCTGAGGTCAAGGTACCTGCAAACCTGTAAACAGCCCACCCCCCTCACAGGTGATGATCTAGAACAAGGATCCTCAGACTTGGATCAGTTATGAGAAGTGTAAACACTTCTAACCCGGAGGTACAGTGTTTACAATAACCATAACAATTCCTCCTCTAATTCACCTCAGTTTCTGAAGGTCAGTACTAAAAGGTCATTCAGACTTAGCAGGCTTCCCAGATAGCCCTAGCATTGCAGGAAATCTGCAACACAGAGTTCTCAAGAAGAAACCCATATCTGAACCGTGTTTCATATTCCCGCACCAGACCGAAATGGAATGGGAAAGAATATGATTCACTCTAGCCTAGGTGTCACTCAGGTCCCAGGTATAGGACCTTAACTCTCAATGGAACACCCACCCACCAAAGAAAAACCAGATCCAGCCAGCACAGTATGACAGTATGAAAAATATAAAGCTATAAAGAAAGCAATAAATCAACTGTACATAAAGCAAATATACAAACACAAATAGAATATAACACCCCAGTAAACACAAATCAATCAAGCGCTAGGAGGAACCCACAAAAAGAACCAGAAGCCCTGGTTGCAGTATAAGGGTCCCCAGCAGAGTCGCCAAGCTGTCGCTCCCAAAGATTTGCATCCAGGTACAAGCGCGAACGGTCGGCGAGGGGAACAGTGAGAACACACAGCCGTGAACCCACTGGAGAATGAATAGAGTCGCCAGCTAGGCATTTTTATCCCGGAGGAAAGGCAATGCTGCATAGACCTAGAAAAAGATGGATAAGACGGTTTGCGAACCAGAAAGACTGAGAAAGGGGGTTGGTTACAACCTGGGAAGGTATTAGCACCCAGATTGTCCGCCGTACTCGACGGGATCCACGCTTAAAAGATTTGTGTTTTAAAGGGGTAGTGTCAGTGCAATCTGTGTATAGAAGAGCTTGAAAAAGGATGTACAGGTGTCAGTGTAAAAAAGGAATGTGAAGTGAAATATGTGAAGTGTCAGTGTAAGAACAAAGATGAAATGCTCATGATAATGAGGCTAAAGAATGAGGCTAGAAAGAGGGGGAATATACAGAGACTTTTGTTCGATAACTGTTAAGTTATGCCTACGTATCCTCTCGTGCAATGAGGAAGTCAGAACACCGTAGTTCGACCCAATGAGACTGAAGGATGAATTGACTTGTGAACTGCTTGCTTGCCTATGCTCAAGTGTGTGACCTGTCTGGCTCAGGTGCTTACTGTCTTGCATTAGACGGAAGAAGCGAGTTCTCGTTTATGAGTGAAGATGATGAGAAAAGAATCCCGGAGGAGACGATTATTGTTTGTTTTTGAGTTTTCAGTCTTTTATTTCTTTTTGGATTTTGTCATAAGATAATGAGCTTAAGTCTAAACCAATGGGTTAGTAAACTCATCACATCTTCCCTCTGATTAGGGGTAATGAGAATACCTTAAGCGTGAAGTCAGATTCTCACACTTAATCACCTTTGGTGTAGGATTAAGATCATTGACCTACTTGTGATTATTTAGATGTTTTTGTGATTTTTTGTTTAGTGTTGAGTAATGAGGTTAAGCCATAATCAAGGATTAAACAGACCCATTACACCATCCTAAAAGAAGGATAATAGATGAGAATGTTTAAGCTGAGGAAGACTCCTCAACTTAATCCATGATTAGGGATTAAACCCATGACAAAACAAGCCTTTATTAAGTGGGTTTTATTTAATGGTATGATGATGAAGTGAATTTTATTGTTTGTAAGACAACTTGAGGGGGACTTGTCCATTAACACTAGAGTTAGTCCTTCTTAACCACTTAAGGAAGAATTAGAACCCTAATGCAAGGCCCAAGTTACAAGTGTGATGTCTTGATGATTATTAGATGAATTAATTAAGAGATTTAAACACCTTAAGGGTTTAATACTTAGGATTAAAGTTATACACTCCATCCTAAGAGAAGGATGCAGGCATAAGCTTAATCACAAAGTCTTAAAGCCTTTAGGGTTTAGTCCCTGATTATGAGGTGAGAAGAGAAGACCCAAAGATAGACACAAAGGTGAAAACTATGAGGGGAGACTAATCAAGACCCTAATTCATTATCATGCTTGGTTGTTCCTAAGGTTTGTGAGGTTTGCAAGAACAATCTTCAAAGGAGCCACCAGGAAGCAGATGAATAAGATCAAGAAAAGCAAAGTGACTTGCTTCATTCAAGAAGTCAAGTCACTTGAAGAAAGTGGGAAGGAGAAGAATGAGCAAGCTCAAACTCAAACACATATAAAAATGCAGCAATGGATGCAAGAGAGATGAAAGGAAAAGTTATGAGAAGTGAAGGCAAATCCACTTCTCAAGTTTACTTACCACCTGAGATGTTAGAAAGAAATGCAATGCAATGCAAGATGAGATGAAATGACATGATGCAAAGCAAAACCAGAAGCATGTTGATGATGATTATGATGGTATGAGGTGCTGCAAACATGAGGCAAGACAATGGGGATGTTCATACAAGGTCATGAATGCAAATGATGCAAGCTAAGGAGCATGAACAAGCATGAAAAGCTATGAAGCATACAAGACAAATGACATAGCAAATATGCAATGCAATGATCAATGATGCTTCATACATGTCTTAAGATGCCAAATGAATCACAAGAATGCACAAAATGCAATGACAAGTCATGTTATGCAAAGAAATGTAAGAAGGATGCAAATGGAAGCCCAAATTAGGGTTCATGGATCAAACATCAAACACAAACCAAAAACAGAAGCAGAACCCTAAAGTAAAAATGGAAAATGATACTCAAGGAAACCCTAGACCTATAATAAACCACTGCCCAAAGGGGAGCTCTCAACTCTCAACCAAACTCAAGATATGATTTTCACAAGTTATTAGGGTTTTTTAGGGTTCTTAACAAAACAAATGCCAAACAATTTGAAAATGCAAGAACAATTCATGGCCCTTTTACCCTAGAATCTACATGCTAAACACAAAACAATGCAAGAAGAACCAATGTCTCAACCTTCACCAATAGGCAGAAATGATTTTTGGAACTTATGATCAAAATAATGCACAAAATATGATTTAAATCAATGAAAAATTCTTAAAATGCATCAAGATCAAAAAAGAAATTTAGTTTGAAGGTTGAACAATGTTTCTAAATGTCTTAGAACATTTCATGAATTTTTTTGTAATTTTTAAATACCTAAAAGTATTTTTAATCAATTAATTCTCATTAATCAATTAAAAATAATCTTTTAAATATTTAAAAATACTTTTTTAATGATGAAAAATAAAATAAAAATGTTTTTGGGTCTTAAAAATTAATAAAACTTTAAAGAAAAAGTTTCATAATTTTTAAGAATTTTTTGCTATTTTAAATTAAATATGCAAAACAAATGAAAAAGAAATGAATTAAAATTATGAAAATGAAAAGTAAACGCAAGGGATGGCCAGGATTGAATCTGGGAAAGAAGGCATTGACTTGGCGCGTGATCTGAGGGTCATAATTCAAACTAGCCTAATCCTGATTAATTAAATATTAAATCATAATTAAAACTTAATGAAATGATCTAGGCCTTTCATTCACGCGCGGGAACCAGGATCTAAAGGCCCAGATTCAAACTCAGTGCCCTAACCCTAATTAATAAATAATGACTTTCAGGCTGCCGGAGAAGACTTCCGGTCGTCTTCTCCGGCCAGCTCTCACCTGAGAAACTTCAAAACCTCTCAAAACGTACCAAAAATGAAAACCAAGAACATGGAAATGATCCTCATCCTCTCACGAACCAAACCCCTCTCTCAAAACAAATTTATAATTACTAAATCAACTGAATCGAAGAGAAAAAGTTCTAGGTCACGCAAGCTTCAGAAACAAATTAAATGCTCAAATCACAACCATTTTCAAAACCAATGGTACCAGAATGATCAGCAAGACATGAAGAACAAGTTTGTAACAAGAAAAATCATTTCTGGAAAAATTATTTTCGAGCTACCTGAGATTTGGAGCTTTCAGTTCTGGAACTTTCTGGCCACTTCTTTCAGTGCAAACCACTCCACTTGATCCCCCAAAGCTATTTGGATGCTCAAAATGAGTTTGTGCTGGCTGGATGGTGAGATTCGAATGCTCCTGCTTCAGGCTCAGTCAACAATGGCTATGGTGATTCTGGCTCTTTCAGGTCATGGTGAATGATGGTTTGAGGTCCCAATGATGTATGGAGAAGCTTTGCAGGGTTTGTTTGGCTGTTTGTGGGCTAGGGAAGGAGATTCGAAAGTAAATGCAGAAATGAAGTGAGAGATGGCAGTGAGGTGTTCTGGCTGTTTTTGGCTTGTGTTCTTGGCTCTTTGTGATCTATAGAACAAGGTGAGTTGAAAGGTGGAAGTGGTTGAAGTGTTTTGTGGCTGGGCAGAGGGATTCGAAACAAAATGCAAGAGGGAGTGTTTTTGTGAATGTGGTGTATGTGTTGGTTTCAGCCTTGCCTTATGTTATGGCTAGCTTGCAAATTGTTGACATAAACAAATCTGATTGGCTTCTTGATGTGACTTGTGCTTTTGTGATTGGTAAGTTTGCTTTTGCCAAAAGTCAAAAATCTTGTAAGAGAAGCATGGGCTTGATACTAGGCAAGTACAAGGGCTAGGTCTGGCGCATCATGGTGAGTATGTGAGGCTGGCTTGATTCAAGGACCAATGCAGCAAGTTGGTGAAGCATGATCATGAGTTTTGCAACTTGGTTACCTTATGGATTTTTCATGAAAAATGCCTTGTTACACAAACCAAACCATGAGCAAACTTGATCCAATTCTGATTTTTAGGACTTAGAGAATGTTTGTGTAATGGTTTGAAATGAATTAGAGGTCACATGATGCATTGGTTCAAGGTTTTGCAAAATTTCCATTTGGTGCATGTCTTGAAATTTAGTGATTTTTGCCAACTTTGATGCACCATAACTTTTGATCCAAAATGAATTAGGTCATGTTCTTGTACTCTTTGAAAAGGGAAAGATGAGATCTACAACTTTCATGACCAAAGTTTTTCCATTTGAAGCCTTTTTGGATCATGAATCATGGCTTGAAAAATGACCTAAAATGGTGCATTCTTGAAAAGTCAACTATGCCCAAAAAGTCAACATTTGCAAAAACCCTAAATTCTTGATTTCTATGAACTTAAACCTTCTTCCATGATCAAATAAAGATCATATACACTCAAAATGATGAAGATCACCCATTGGTTGGGTCATTGGGGGCCTCAGATGCCCTGATTTTGCACTGACTTGTCTGAAAAGTCAACCCTTGATCAGATGACTTCCCCATGGAATTTCTTCATAAAAATTGATATGCATACTCCCTATACCATATAGAGACCAATGGAAACAAGAATGACCAAAAAAATTGGGATTATGGCCTCTGAAACCAAAACCCTAATTTTCAGTCAACTGTGCAGTTCAACCTGGCTCTGCATCACCTCAAACCCTAGTTCTTGTGATTCCTCTGTAATTTTGACTTTGAGGAGATGGAATATGATATAAGAACACACATGGATCCCTTTGAGTTGATTGGTTGCCTTTGGAATGGCTCAAGATGCTTTGGGATTGCTCAGATCACAAACCCTAGGTGCAGATGCTTTAGAAGCTATGCAGTGAATCAAAATTGAGATGTGAGATGATATGATTGTGTTTATGCATATGAAGATGATCACAAGCCATGGTGTGAATGGGTGAGGGCAAATTTGGGGTGTTTACAACCTCTGGTAGAGGTTAAAGCTCAGCTTTTGAAATGCCAAGTGTTTCAAAGTTTATGAGGCCTGTTGTGAATCTTGCAGGGTTTCCGTGAACGGGTGTGCAAGCTTGAGGAATGGCATCAATGGCTTGAATAAAGAAGGAATTCTGCAAATAACCACAACAGTTTCTACAACACCAGCAACTCCTTTTTCAACAACAAATGATCCTCCTACAACTGCAAAGACAATTGTTCCTACAGACTCGTCTACAAAATCAACAACCACCTCTTCCATCACTTCAACAAACAACAGTTCCATCTCATCTACTTCTACAACTACAGCAACCACCAACAACGACGTCTCCACAATTACCATCTATTATGACCCTGCAACGGTCCCGGATTCCAACAATTATCAACAACAATCTCAGCAACAGTTTCAACAACAATCAAGCTTCAACCAATCACCACCAACATCCACCAGAAGTCTTGTCACCATCTTTTATGACCCACAAACAATAACGGTTCCAACCTCTGCTGTAGTTATCCCAGTCACCATCACGGTGCCATGGCCTATTCCATACGACAAAGACAATGTTGTACCATGGTGTCATACCCCAAATTTGTCCTACCATTATCATATAATTAGCATATCATTGGGCATTCAAAACTAAAAATATGTTGTTACTTTTATATTATTATTGTCAAAGATTAGGGTCTCACAAGGATATATCGGGATACATGTCAAGGGCGTGTAGTAATGGATGGAATTCAAATGTTGAGGTTCATATCTCAATTTATAGCCATTTGATCTCAAGACACTTTCTTATTCAAAAGCCATACAAATCACCAATTTATGGTTCAAAATTTCTTTCAAGGATGATCCAAGTTGGATTCAAAAGGAAGTAAGTCACTCATTACGGGAATCTATTTGTAAGGGGAGCCCAACCTTAAGCATAAAGGGTTTAAAGAAAATTTAATTGGGTGTGATCATGTTTGGAATTAGGCCTTGGTATATGTGAATATTCAAGGATGGATTATTTATTCAATGTTGAATCATCGTGATTTAATGTTATAATCATTTAGAGTTTTGTTTTCATGAATGTCCAAGTTTGGCAAACATTGAACTTCAAAGTAAGCATGGTGGCCAAAGTAATTACATTTACAAATATGTAAGCTCTAAATTCAAGATGATCATAAAGTGCATATAAATTAAACCTCAGAATTGTGTTTGATACAATGTCTAAAAAAAACACGATTCAAGTGAGTTATAAGGTGCCACCAAGAATTACATCCATTTCAAGAATTCAAGCGGTGCACTGCTCAAGAATTTAATCAAGGAAGAAAACAAATACAAACTTTCTAGGTGGAGAATTCAAAATGAATTTCTTATATAAGGGATGTATACATCTGAAAATTTAAATGCATGAAGTGCAAGTTCTTTCTCCACGGATCAATCGTACCATCACTTCTAAAAAATTCTCGTGCCCTACCTCAGGTTCCATGGTCACCATCATTGTTCTTGACTTCATCTGAAATGCAACAGGGAGATCCTTTTCACCACTTACATTGAAATCCAGGGTACACCGCCTTCAATTTACGTCAGCAGCCAAACTTGAAACTATAATTAAAGGCTTTATAACTTTGCTCCATTGAGTTTCCATCATACTTCTAGATATCACACCTCCATAACCAAACTTTTAGAAACCTAGTATTCCATCAACAAATAGTGAGTATGAATCATAGCAAAATTAAATTCATAAGGTTTGAAGTTAGAATAAAGTTCAGAGATCTTACAAGCAATTCATAACAAAGTCAAAACTCATGCACAAAATGTCGAATTTCCAGCTCGGGATTTCTAACAGGCTTCACAAATGTTGAAACTTCACTTGAGACTTCATTTCAAACCTGCAAAAGAGGTGTTTCACGTTTAAGATATTTCACGTTTCCATGTTCAAAGTTACGGTCTTCATATAAATGAGAGACAATGATTCACCGCTAAGCCATATGCCCTTGTCTTCCCCGAATATTCATGCCAGTTACAAATGGATCTAATGCTTCCGTATTCTCCAAATTCTTCATCAATACAAGGCTTCAATTTAGAGTCATGTGGCCTGCATAAAGAGAAATGGTCATATAAGCCAAATGCCGCAGGAATACATACTCATGGAAGCCAATAAAGACAATTGATACACAAAGTGGAAATCAATCCACAAAAACAATATCAGAATGAGAAATAATCAGAGTTGTTCAAGGTCATGAGAAATAATATTCGAAAGAATTCATTTTCGATATTTCCAGGATTCAAGACAGATTCTTTGACAGTCTGCTCGAATCGCCTTTTCAGCTCAAGCTCCCGTTCAGATTTTTCTGGGCTTTTCCCACGTACCATTCCTTGTCATCGACCTTCTTTCCATTCAAAGCCTCGACAGCTTTAGCAGCATCATTCGGACTTGCAAAATTGACAAAACCAAAACACTTCGACCTACCGTCTGCATCTCTCATCAAAACAGCACTAGTAATGGCCTGCAGCCAAAATAGAGAATGGTAAGGCTCATATCAGTAAAAAAAACATAAATTCATAGTAGTAAAAAGTCAAGCAGAATTCGGTGAAAATCAACTTCACAGTGGGACCACATACCATCTAGAAGCTCGCTACAGACAAACAAGTTGAGTGAGTCACTTTTTAGGTCACCACACCATCGCACCGTGAAATCGGTTCTCTAACGATTCACAAAAGATCACAACTTGATGGATTCTGCAAATCCTCGCTGCTCACACGTACCTGAAATCCACATTTTTTCTCTATAAGTACACTCATTGAATGGTGAAAGAGAAAAGAAAAATCGGAGCGAAACCCTAAATCCGAACAACTCACCAAAATTCGTTTGTGACTCATACACCATCAGTTTCCATAAACGAGCCGCGAGAGACCTAGAGACCAAAACCACCACCACTCCTTTGAATCTCCTTCCTTCAACCCACATCCTTTAACAAATGCTTCGCTCAACCCTCCATTAAAATCACCAACACGCCAAAATATCGAAAGCCTCGCAACTTACCGAAACCCCAACTACGAATCGCGAACGAAGCTCGTGAGACTGAATAAATCATGACGAATTTAGGCAAACCGAAACCAACCTTGGAATCGAGTAAAAGTTGAGAGTGCGACCGCCGTGTTCGCGCATGAGTGAGGTTTCGAGAGGGCGAGATCGAATGCATTTTAGAGAGAGATAGCTCCGAGAGAAGATTTTGCGCGAGAAAGATTGAGACTGAGAGAAGACCTTTAATTTGGTTCCTGTGTGAGCTTTCTGACTTTTAATTTGATTTTGTTTCTCTTTTGGTTTCTTTTCTAAAACTGTGGGACGGTTGGGTCTTTTCCCTGCTTGCGTCTTCTCAAATTTACTTAGGTTTTTTATTTGTTTTTTTTTTCCAATCAATTCTTTGTTTTTATGTGGTTTTAATATAATTTATTTATGAATTGGTTAGTGAGTAAGTACTCGTGCCTACCATTTCATCATTAAGGTATTGTGACGCAGTTTTCAATGACTTGTTGACTTTTCCATTCTTGTTTCATACGGCTAGGTTTCTTTTTTCACAAAGTTTTGTTGTGGACCGGGTAATTTAATTGGGACTTGTATGACCCAAACCCAAGTAAATTGGTTATGGAATTCTTAGTCCATGTGTTATACCATTTCCGATTTCTACTCCATTGTTTATATTTTTCTCTTGATTTCATTCTTTTTTTTTTCTTTCTATGTTTATTCATATCATCTTATTATCCTGTTTTTTTTTTTTAACTTTTCATTATTATTTCTTTTTGAAAAATTTAATAAATATATTCTAATGACCATTTAAATTTCATTATATTAGGGCCTATGATAAAAAATATGATTTATCGACATTCCATTTCGCGACGTTGTCTAAATCAATTTGAGGCCGACTTTTATCCATTTATTATTTTATCAATTTATTGATCTATTTATATTTATTAGTTGGTCTATGATATTACCGTCCGGTTCGCGACATTCAATTTATCGACGTTGTCCGAATCGATATGAGACCGTTTTCTATTTTTATAGTTTCTAATTTATTATTAGATTCATTTTTATTATTATTTTATTGGCCGATGAATAAATATTTAAATATTCGATTTTGAATAAATCGGCATTATTTAAATTAAATATGAGGCCAATTCTTTATTTACTATATTATTTTTGGACTTTATTTCACTTTTATGGCCAATAATATAATAAACGCTTAAATTATTTCCGATATTGTAAAAATCGGGAAATTTAATCAATGTGAGGCATTTTATTTAATTATTCCATTTTGACAAACAATTTAATTTAGTAATTTATTTTTATTACTTTATTTCCATTATTCAAGTATTTTATTAAATTCGATTAAATTTAATAATTTATATCTATTATTTTATTCCGATTTAATTGTCGCGACTTAATTTAATTCTTTTGTTATTGTTTTAATCGATTCGTAAACCACGTAAGTCGAGTGCATCGTGCCTCGCCATCAAACTTTTCCGAATTCAACCTTCAAATATTTTCATAATTAAATAACGGAATAACTGAATTCTGGAGTCTCGCATTCCTCGAATTCTTGAATGAACTCTCCCGAGGCTCGCCCCGCGGGATGCGGTTCATTCGACTTTCCGTAATTAAAACTTTTAATATACACATCAAATAATGAAAGAACTGAATTCTGGAATCTAGCATTCCTCAAATTCTCGAATAAATTCTCCTGATGCTCGCCCCTCAGGATGCAGTTTATTTACCCTTTCATTCTTGAAAACCCTAACCAGATCAAACATCTTTTAAAAGAGAATTGTTTGAATCCTTTCTATACTTGCAAAACAAGCTAGCGCTTCCGCCTCCAATTGCGAGCAGACAAGCCAACGCTTAGCACTTAAAATGCGGTTCAAACAACTATTCATTAAAACAAACTAACCAACGAACCTTAGTACCGCGAACTACGAGGCTCTGACTTTCCTATTGCACAAGGGAATACGTAGGCACACGGATCTTACTCCCTGCCGAGCACCCTAGGAGTAAAATAACCCATTTCTCTTATTGACCCTAATTTAGAATCATTCGTATTTATTATTCGAAGAAAACAGAAAGCATAAGTTAACATTAAATTGCAAGTGAAACTAAGAGGTTCCTGTTGAGTACAACAGACATAATGGGTGCTAAAACCTTCCCCTTATGTAACCGACTCCCGAACTTAGAATTTGGTTTCGATGACCTGGTTCTATCCATCTCTCTTTATTAGGTTTTATCTATATCTTCCTATTCTTTTATTAGAATAAATAGAATTAGGTGGCAACTCTGTTATTTCCATCTGTTCCGCGGTCGGCGCGAGGATCGTATTTTTCGAGGTACGACAGCAGGCGAATCTGCTGGGGACTTTAGAGAGTCAAGCCTAACTTAGTTCACTTTGCGATCAATGTTTACATTGCTTATCTGTTTTCTTCATGCTTTTATTTTTGCTTGTTTATTCGCTCTTCTTATTATGATTATTATCATACTTGTTTGTTGAATCCTGGGATGACATCTGAGTTCTTGAAAAAGAAGAGGAAACATCTAAGGTAGAATTGGAAGTTATTAGTGTTAGTCTTCGAGGACTCGCTCCTTGCAAGCCTAGCATGAAAGCTCTCCCCGAGAGTAGACCTATTCGTAGATCTCGTCATAACACAGCTAGCCTGTTGCATGACTTGATTCGTGAAAGGGTTGTGACTCGGTGAACTTTTAGAACCAGTTCCGATATTGGTAGTTGTGTAGTGTTAGTCTCCGAGGACCCGCTCCTTGTGTGCCTAACATGAGAACTCCACTCAAGGTAGACCTTATTGTCAATATCGTCATAATACAGCTAGCCTGTGGCAGGATGTTATTACGATTAGCGTTCGGGACCTTGAGTGTCTTAACCCATTACCGTAGAAACTATCATGTGAGAGGTTTGTATGGTTAAGGAATTTAGAACTATTCTTCTAGTGCCTACCTATAAAGTTCCTTTTATCATAGATTTTGGTTACTTTCTCGTTTTGGTGATTAATTTTGGAATTTGATTTATCATCCTTTGGATTACAATTACTCATTGCATCTTACTGCATTCATATTTGCATTCATTTTGCATACGTCATAGTCACTCATGTTCATTCGTTCTCATCTTCAGAGTTGTTGAGTACCTGTCAAGCTGATTCCTCCATGCAGATACAGAACTAGGGCCCACGTAAGAAGAAGAATGGCTTAACAAGAAGAACACAACAAGCGAGTCAGGGAAGACATTGATGACCTGAAGAGCAGCGTGAGCAATATCATGGAAATGCTCCAAGTCTTGGCTACTAAGGACACTCCAGCTCAGAGGAACGTCACCTCTGAAGTCAGTAGTTTCGTCATTAACGCAGAGTCTTCAAGACCCGCTATCACATGGCCAGAATTTGGATTACCACCGGGTTATACTCCGCCATTTGCAACTACTCAAATGACTGGTACCTCCACTTTTTTCGAACCTGGATTGTTCACTGACTCTCAACTTAATGTGCATACTGTTGCCCAAACTGCTTATGTGAATCATCCCTTCGTGCATAATCCACCATCTTCAGTACAAGGAGAGGCTAGAAATATCGAGGATGTTAGGGAACAATGTATGACTTTGGAGAAGAGGATAAGAGCTGTGGAAGGATTTGATGTCTTCAACGCTGCCGCATCAGACATGTGCTTGGTTTCGAATTTGGTTATGCCAGACAAGTTCAAAATGCCAATATTTGAAAAATATAAGGGAGACACTTGCCCAAAAAGCCACATGATCATGTATTGCCGTAAAATGGCCGCCCATGCTAATAAAGACAAACTGCTCATCCATTGCGTCCAAGATAGTTTGAGTGGGGCATATTTGAAATGGTATATGGGACTCGAGAAAAGCCGTATCCAATGCTGGCAGGATTTGCTTGATGCATTCCTAAGACAATACAAATACAATCTGGACATGGCGCCTGATCGCCGTCAGCTTCAAAACATGTCTCAAAAAGAAAAAGAGTCATTCAAAGAGTATGCTCAGCGCTGGAGAAAGCTAGTTGCTCATCTTGAGCCTCCCTTGGCGGAGAAAGAGCTAACTGGTCTGTTCATGGACACTCTTCAACCTCTATACTGGGAAAGGATTATAGGTAGCGTATCATCTAGTTTTGCTGACCTAGTCACTATTGGAGAAAGGCTAGAGGAAGGAATCAGAAAGGGTAAATTTGGAAGTGCTGAAGCTTCTAATGCTACGAGAAAGTCCTCTGGGAACTTTCAAAAGAAGAAAGAGGGTGATACTCATGTTGTCCACACTGAAAGAAGACCCTATTACAGGAAGCAACAACATGGTGAAGCCCAAGTAGCCACAATTTCTCCTATGGTTAATGCTCCACCAGCTCGAGCTCATCCACAGAGGAATGTTGGTCAGGATCAGACTCGCAATCCCAGGCCCAAGGCTCCTATTGATCCTATTCCCATGAAGTATGCTGAGATTTTCCCTGCACTGTGCAAGAAAGGTCTTGTCACCACCAGACCTCTTATTCCTCCAAATCCTCTTTCACCAGGTTTAGGAGTGACCTCCATTGCCCGTTTCATGAAGGAGCTGCAGGTCATGATATTGAAAACTGTTTTTCTTTCCAAGCTCGAGTTCAGGACTTGGTCAGGGGAGACTTGCTCACCTTCACACCGAGAAAGGTTCCTAGGGTTGAAATAGTTCCCATGCCAAAACAAAGTGGCTGAAGATTTGATCGAAGAATCACAAGTATCTACCTAAATCCAGTGGATCAGACGGGAAAGCTCATCCTTGCTACTGATTAGACACTAGGCCTTGTTTCTTTTCAGTTTTAATTTCCTTGTTTGTGTTATGTGTACTTGTTTAAAGACTTTGTTTGTTCTTTAATGTTAATGTTAATGAAATGAGCATCGCATGTTTTTGAATCAATTCATTCACCTTCATATTTATGCGTATTCATGCTTTTCATTTTTAAAACAAATTCCAATATAAATATACCATTGTTTCCCTTATTCATCTATTGTATAAGCAATAATTGGAGGGAGGATGACGAAAACGTGATACCCAAACTATTGAATGATATGCTTTCAAAATAAAACCTTGCTGATGATCTACAGGCATTATTTCAACTCCCAAACACTGGAGAAATAAGGAAATTAATCCATTGTCAACCCCTTTGAGCCTAGAAGTTGGAGTTTCTTTCTACACGAAAAAACAATAATCTTATCCCGGGGCAGGGTAGTTCTCAATTAATTCGAATACGCATTCAATTTCAGGAGGACCATTCCTTACACCTCTCAATAAGGGTATCAAGTCCAAGATTTCCTTCGCACAATTGTCGAGGAAGTTAATGGCAGTCATTGTCCAAATCAAAAATAAGAAAAATCCACTAAGTCAACACCTAAAAGGAGACTTAGGCAAAATAAAAGCATCCCGGTGGACTGAAAACACCAAAAATACAATCCAGGCCAAAGTTAGGGATAATAAGAATCAAATCAAAAGAGGTCACCAAAATTCCTCAATAAGAACAAAGAGGAGTTGACCCAAAATCCTCATCAAATAAACCAACAAAATGTTGTGAATAAGCAATGACTGCTATCCAATAATCCCTTGGCTCTTAAGCCATCATCATCAGTACAAATCAAAATAACTTGAATGCATAGGTTGAATTATTTGAGTATAGGACTGGAGATAATCATGAAGTATGGGTTGGGTAAAAATAAATTTTGAGTCTTATATCCTTTGTTTCTTAAACCATGAACCAGACCACGTTACAACCCTTTAAAGACCTAATTGAAGCTAGGTTTGTTTTGAAAGCATATCGCAGCAAGGTTGCGTAAGCTGACTCCCCATGAGATTTGCCAATCATTCTCTTTGGTATCATACCTTTCGCATTATTTTTTATTTTGCATTATCTTTCACTTTGTGTGTATGAATAAACACGGCATTCTTACTAGTGATTCATTTTTTTATGCACCAATGTCATTCAAATAATGATTTTAATTTCAAAAATTTGTATTTGAGCATTGCATTAAAATTAACATTTTTGAATGAATATTTTATTTGCAAGTAAGCACTTATCATCAAGGAATTCTAAACAGTTGAGAAATTCGGTCAGTGATCCTATCAGGGGCACCTTACAACCAAAGATCATATTCTTCAGGGAATCTCTCCAAGACTGGGGCAAAAATTTATAGCAACCAGTCAAGCAGTCACTTCAGAATCATTCAACATGGGGCAATCTACTTCAAGTAATCCCCAATAAGATCTTATCATTCCGTCCCAACAGGATCAGCATCACTGATGCCTCTAACCAGTGTGATAGAAGTCGTGTTCAGGACATCTTTCAAGGGGCACAGTTGGCAAAGTTCACTGTATTGAGGAATTAGTTGTTTCAGCCGTACCTTTTCAAAAGAGTCTTATCCTTTTGGTCTCGTCATTTGCATTTGCATTGCAAGCATTGACCATTTCATATCGAGCATAGCACGAAGTTTACTTCATGCTCATATGCATTCTCTAAGGGCTTGTTATCTTACCTTGTGGTCAAAGTTCAATTTCGTTTGGCATCCTTAAAGTCCAATTTCCATTGGCAACCAAAAAAAAAATCAAAGTCCAACTCATTTGGCACCTATCAAAGCAGTCGTGTCTGTCACCCTGTCTTTCGTGTTTATTTGCTTTTCCTTCATATTTGTCTTATTGATAAATTTGGTGTGGATATTTTCTTTTCCTTCAAACTATGTTAAGTTTGGCGTGGAACCATTTTCCTTCAAACTGTGTTAAGTTAGGCGTGGAACCCTTTTCCTTCAAACTGTGTTAAGTTTGGCGTGGACCCATTTCCTTCAAAGGTCTCTCTTCGGATAATTCCCATTGAGAAATTTGACGTGGATATTTTCTCCTCCTTCAGACTGTGTGAAGTTTGACGTGGATCCCTTTTCCTTTTAATTTCTCTCTCCAGTTAGTCCCATTGAGAAGTTTAATTGGTTTCTTCGAAATTCTCTATTCGGTTAATCCCATTGGGAAGTTCAATACATTTTCTTCAAAATTCTCTCTCCGGTTAATCCCATTGAGAAGTTCTTAATTTCCTTCAACGTTCTCACTCCGGTTGATCCCATTGAGAAGTTATCTGTTTCTTTCCAACTTCTCTCTCCGGTTAATCCCATTGAGAAATTTCAAAGTGTGTCCTTTTAACAACCTTATTAAGAGTTTCATTTTATCCCAATCTCTCTCTCCGGTTCATCCCATTGAGAAATTTGGACAGGATTTCGGGTTCAAGTTGAAAATATGATGTTTCCCTTGGTATATCCTCATAAGTTGGTTTCATTCCACATCTAATGTTCTTAGATGTTTCGGACGTTGATTTCCATGTTTGATGCGTATACCTCTATAGACTTTTCTGAATGTCTTTGATACCTGTTTCAGAGTTTATTCCTTTCATCTCAAGTATTCTTGATTATTCGTTGTTGTCTAGACGAATTTTCAGAAATATCTTGTGTTCCCAGCCCATTTGCCCACTTCACTATTTTCAAGTTTTTTCCCATCATTCAATCATATCATCATCCTTACAGACCTTATGTCTCATATTATATCACATTCGTGCCTATAATCCCCAGCAATCGCATCCATATGAGCATACCATATTTCATTAGTGCATTGCATTCTGCATTGGACAAATTTTTGGTTATTCTTATATCTAATTGACTTTTACCCTAGAATCGAATACCTTGCAGCAATTTAATTCTTCGGGTTTAATCCAATTAGATAGGGGCATCTGTCATACCCCAAATTTGTCCTACCATTATCATATCATTAGCATATCATTGGGCATTCAAAACTAAAAATATGTTGTTACTTTTATATTATTATTGTCAAAGATTAGGGTCTCACAAGGATATATCAGGATACATGTCAAGGGCGTGTAGTAATGGATGGAATTCAAATGTTGAGGTTCATATCTCAATTTATAGCCATTTGATCTCAAGACACTTTCTTATTCAAAAGCCATACAAATCACCAATTTATGGTTCAAAATTTCTTTCAAGGATGATCCAAGTTGGATTCAAAAGGAAGTAAGTCACTCATTACGGAAATCTATTTGTAAGGGGAGCCCAACCTTAAGCATAAAGGGTTTAAAGAAAATTTAATTGGGTGTGATCATGTTTGGAATTAGGCCTTGGTATATGTGAATATTCAGGGATGGATTATTTATTCAATGTTGAATCATCGTGATTTAATGTTATAATCATTTAGAGTTTTGTTTTCATGAATGTCCAAGTTTGGCAAACATTGAACTTCAAAGTAAGCATGGTGGCCAAAGTAATTACATTTACAAATATGGAAGCTCTAAATTCAAGATGATCATAGAGTGCATATAAATTAAACATCAGAATTGTGTTTGATACAATGTCTAAAAAAAACACGATTCAAGTGAGTTATAAGGTGCCACCAAGAATTGCATCCATTTCAAGAATTCAAGCGGTGCATTGATGAAGAATTTAATCAAGGAAGAAAACAAATACAAACTTTCTAGGTGGAGAATTCAAAATGAATTTCTTATATAAGGGATGTATACATCTGAAAATTTAAATGCAGGAAGTGCAAGTTCTTTCTCCACGGATCAATCGTACCATCACTTCTAAAAAATTCTCGTGCCCTACCTCAGGTTCCATGGTCACCATCATTGTTCTTGACTTCATCTGAAATGCAACAGGGAGATCCTTTTCACCACTTACATTGAAATCCAGGGTACACCGCCTTCAATTAACGTCAGCAGCCAAACTTGAAACTATAATTAAAGGCTTTATAACTTTGCTCCATTGAGTTTCCATCATACTTCTAGATATCAAACCTCTATAACCAAACTTGTAGAAACATAGTATTCCATCAGCAAATAGTGAGCATGAATCATAGAAAAATTAAATTCATAACGGTTGAAGTTAGAATAAAGTTCAGAGATCTTACAAGCAATTCATAACAAAGTCAAAACTCATGCACAAAATGTCGAATTTCCAGCTCGGGATTTCTAGAAGGCTTCACAAATGTTGAAACTTCACTTGTGACTTCATTTCAAACCTACAAAAGAGGTGATTCACGTTTAAGATATTTCACGTTTCCATGTTCAAAGTTACGGTCTTCATATAAAGGAGAGACAATGATTCACCGCTAAGCCATATGCCATTGTCTTCCCCGAATATTAATGCCAGTTACAAATGGATATAATGCTTCTGTATTCTCCAAATTCTTCATCAATACAAGGCTTCAATTTAGAGTCGTATGGCCTGCATAAAGAGAAATGGTCATATAAGCCAAATGTCGCGGGAATACATACTCATGGAAGCCAATAAAGACAGTTGATACACAAAGTGGAAATCAATTCACAACAACAATATCAGAATGAGAAATAATCAGAGTTGTTCAAGGTCATGAGAACTAATATTCGAAAGAATTCATTTTCGATATTTCCAGGATTCAAGACATATTCTTTGACAGTCTGCTCGAATCGTCCTTTCAGCTCAAGCTCCCGTTCATATTTTTATGGGCTTTTCCCACGTACCATTCCTTGTCATCGACATTCTTTCCATTCAAATCCTCGACAGCTTTAGCAGCATCATCCGGACTTGCAAAATTGACAAAACCAAAACACTTTGACCTACCGTCTGCATCTCTCATCAAAACAACACTAGTAATGGCCAGCAACCAAAATAGAGAATGGTAAGGCTCATATCAGTAAAAAAAACACATAAATTCATAGCAGTAAAAAGTCAAGCAGAGTTCGGTGAAAATCAACTTCACAGTGGGACCACATACCATCTAGAAGCTCGCTACAGACAAACAAGTTGAGTGAGTCACCTTTTTAGGTCCCCACACCATCGCACCGTTAAATCGGTTCTCTAACGATTCACAAAAGATTACAACTTGATGGATTCCGCAAATCCTCGCTGCTCACACGTACCTGAAATCCACATTTTTTTCTCTATAAGTACACTCATTTAATGGTGAAAGAGAAAATAAAAATCGGAGCGAAACCCTAAATCCGAACAACTCACCAAAATTCGTTTGTGACTCATACACCATCAGCTTCCATACACGAGCCGCGAGAGATCTAGAGACCAAAACCACCACCACTCCTTTGAATCTCCTTCCTTCAACCCACATCCTTTAACAAACCCTTCGCTTGACCCTCCATTAAAATCACCAACACGCCAAAATATCGAAAGCCTCGCAACTTACCGAAACCCCAACTACGAATCGCGAAGGAAGCTCGTGAGACTAAATAAATCGTGACGAATTTGGGCAAACCGAAACCAACCTTGGAATCGAGTCAAAGTTGAGAGCGTGACCGTCGTGTTCGCGCATGAGTGAGGTTCCGAGTGGGCGAGATTGAATGCATTTGAGAGAGAGATAGCTCCGAGAGAATATTTTGCGCGCGAAAGATTGAGACTGAGAGAGGACCTTAATTTGGTTCCTGTGTGAGCTTTCTGACTTTTAATTTGATTTTGTTTCTCTTTTGGTTTCTTTTCTAAAACTGTGGGACGCTTGGGTCTTTTCCCTACTTGCGTCTTCTCAAATTTACTTAGGTTTTTTTATTTGTTTTTTTTTCAATCAATTCTTTATGTGTTTATGTGGTTTTAATATAATTTATTTATGAATTGGTTAGTGAGTAAGTACCTGTGCCTGCCGTTTCATCACGAAGGTAATGTGACACTGTTTTCAATGACTTGTTGACTTTTCCATTCTTGTTTCATGCGGCTAGGTTTCTTTTTTCACACTGAGTTTTATTGTGGACCGGGTAATTTAATTGGGACTTGTATGACCCAAACCCAAGTAAATCGGTTATGGAATTCTTAGTCCATGTGTTATACCATTTCCAATTTCTACTCCATTGTTTATATTTTTCTCTTGATTTCATTCATTTTTGTTTCTTTCTATGTTTATTCATATCATCTTATTATCCTGTTTTTTTAAACTTTTCATTATTATTTCTTTTTGAAAAATTTAATAAATATATTCTAATGACCATTTAAATTTCATTATATTAGGGCCTATGATAAAAAATATGATTTATCGACATTCCATTTCGCGACGTTGTCTAAATCAATTTGAGGCCGACTTTTATCCATTTATTATTTTATCAATTTATTGATCTATTTATATTTATTAGTTGGTCTATGATATTACCGTCTGATTCGCGACATTCAATTTATCGACGTTGTCCGAATCGATATGAGACCGTTTTCTATTTTTATAGTTTCTAATTTATTATTAGATTCATTTTTATTATTAATTTTATTATTATTTTATTGGCCGATGAATAAATATTTAAATATTCGATTTTGAATAAATCGACGTTATTTAAATTAAATATGAGGCCAATTCTTTATTTACTATATTATTTTTGGACTTTATTTCACGTTTATGGCCAATAATATAATAAACGATTAAATTATTTCTGATATTGTAAGAATCGGAAAATTTAATCAATGTGTGGCATTTTATTTAATTATTCCATTTTGACAAACAATTTAATTTAGTAATTTATTTTTATTACTTTATTTCCATTATTCAAGTATTTTATTAAATTCGATTAAATTTAATAATTTATATCTATTATTTTATTCCGATTTAATTGTCGCGACTTAATTTAATTCTTTTGTTATTGTTTTAATCGATTCGCAAACCACGTAAGCCGAGTGCATCGTGCCTCGCCATCAAACTTTTCCGAATTCAACCTTCAAATATTTTCATAATTAAATAACGGAATAATTGAATTCTGGAGTCTCGCATTCCTCGAATTCTTGAATGAACTCTCCTGAGGCTCGCCCCGCGGGATGCGGTTCATTCGACTTTCCGTAATTAAAACTTTTAATATACACATCAAATAATGAAAGAACTGAATTTTGGAATCTAGCATTCCTCGAATTTTCGAATAAATTCTCCTGAGGCTCGCCCCTCAGGAAGCAGTTTATTTACCCTTTCATTCTTGAAAACCCTAACCAGATCAAACATCTTTTAAAAGAGAACTGTTTGAATCCTTTCTATACTTGCAAAACAAGCTAGCACTTCCGCCTCCAATTGCGAGCAGACAAGCCAACGCTTAGCATTAGAATGCGGTTCAAACAACTATTCATTAAAACAAACTAACCAACGAACCTTAGTATCGCGAACTACGAGGCTCTGACTTTCCCATTGCACAAGGGAATACGTAGGCACACAGATCTTACTCCCTGCCGAGCACCCTAGGAATAAAATAACCCATTTCTCTTATTGACCCTAATTTAGAATCATTTGTATTTATTATTCGAAGAAAACAGAAAGCATAAGTTAACATTAAATTGCAAGTGAAACTAAGAGGTTCCTGTTGAGTACAACAGACGTAATGGGTGCTAATACCTTCCCCTTATGTAACCGACTCCCGAACTTAGAATTTGGTTTCGATGACCTGGTTCTATCCATCTCTCTTTATTAGGTTTTATCTATATCTTCCTATTCTTTTATTAGAATAAATAGAATTAGGTGGCGACTCTGTTATTTCCATCTGTTCCGCGGTCGGCGCGAGGATCGTATTTTTCGAGGTACGACACATGGCACTATGGTGCAGACCTTTAATGCAACGAAGAAAGAGTCCTTATTGATTATTCGGTTCATCCCCCCAAGTGGATAATGTCGGGGGAGGCGGAGGCTTCACCCGAAGCGGATGCCTCTTCGCGTCACAAGCCCAAGAACTAATACTGAGGTAGAGGCTGTTGCCAAGGGGAAAGGGAAAAGTGTGTCACCTGAAGAACCTGCGCCAAAAGAGACCCATAAATCATCGTTTGATCAGGATGTGGATGAATTTATGAGGATAATTAAAAGAAGCGACTACAAGGTTGTGGATCAGCTCCACCAGACTCCTTCTAAGATCTCCATCTTATCCCTGTTGTTGTGTTCCGAAGCTCATCGGGATGCACTACTTAAAGTTCTGCATGCTGCCTACATGCCAGAAGAGATCGCAGTGAATCAGCTTGAGAAAGTGGTTTCTAATGTGAATACTAGCCATGGTCTAGGTTTCACCAATGCTAACTTAACAACGGAATGACGTCATCACAACAAAGCTTTACACATCACTCTAGAGGGTAAATGGGTTGTTCTCTCTCATGTTCTTGTAGACACTGGGTCTTCACTCAATGTCTTGCCAAAGAAGGCTCTTGTCAAGCTCAAATATGATGGTATAGCTCTCCGACCAAGCAATCTGGTGGTCAGGGCTTTTGATGACTCCAAGAGGTCTGTTCTTGGAGAGGTGGAGCTGCCTGTGATAATCGGTGTGCAGGTATTTCAGACTACTTTCTATGTGATGGACATTCAGCCAGCCTACAACTATTTATTGGGTCGACCATGGATTCACGCCGCTGGCGCAGTTACGTCGACCCTTCACCAGAAATTGAAATATGAGTGGGAAGGACAGATTATCACCATTTGTGGTGAAGAGGACATCTTTGTTAGCCATCTGGCTACATACAAATACATTGAGATGGATGGTGAAATCCATGAAACCATGAGCCAGGGGTTCGAGGCTCTGAATGTCAATGAGGCGATGACTGAAGTATTTGCTGCATCCTAGGAGGATAGGATGGGTACTTCAATTGTCTCCTATCAGCAAGCCCGGAAGGTTGTTGAAGATGGTAATGCCCAAGGCTGGGGCAAGCTGCTGCCGGTGGAGAAGAAGGAGGACAGATTCGGTTTGGGTTACAAACCATTCCGACAAGATCAAGCAAAGGCTGCTAAGGAGCCCATGTTCATCAGTGGGGGTATGCTCACCCGAGATGTTGTTGACAATGTAGAAGACGAGGCGGAAAACGACCTCAACCTGGAGAGCTGGATACGTCCAAGGATCCTGGGTCACCGAGTCCTTAACTGGTCTTCCCAGGAAATTATAAGGGTTACTCCTGCAGAGTAATTATTATTTCCTTCTTTTTTCAGCATGCATCAAGTCCTGCATCTTGCCCAAGGTGTCAGGACTCATTTTGTAATAGCCCATATTGTAATTATTGTGAAAATGGATTATCAATGAATATCGGACATCTTTTGCAAACAAGTCTCTTTTTTGCTCACTGTCTTTTCATTTTTCACTTTTGTACAAAACAATAAAATGGCAATGTTTTCAAAATAAATAACTTCATTTTTCTAAACAAGATTAAAATTGATCACTAAAACGAACAAATCTCAAACCTTGCAGAGATTATCCTCCAGATTGCACCGACAACAGCACTGCTATGACCTTGTATGACTTCGACAATCCAATTAATCAAGCTGATGAAGGGGTTGAAGAAGACTATGAGTTAGCTGAAGAGTTAGCCAGGTTGTTGAGGCAGGAATAGAAAGTGATTACTCCTCATCAGGAGGAGATTGAAACAGTTAATCTTGGTACCGAAGAAGATTTGAAAGAAGTGAAGATTGGGGCCGGTCTACAAGCTTCAGTAAAAGAACAGCTCATTGACATGCTTCGAGAATATGTCGACGTCTTTGCTTGGTCCTATCAAGATATGCCAGGTCTAGATACGGATATTGTTATGCACAATCTGCCATTGAAAGAAGATTGCCCTCCAGTGAAGAAAAAAGCTACACCGTACTCGCCCAGATATGGCCATGAAGATTAAGGAAGAAGTACAAAAACAGTGGGACGCTGGTTTCCTTGCTGTAACTAGTTACCCACCGTGGGTCGCAAATATTGTACCAGTGCCTAAGAAGGATGGCAAAGTACGGATGTGTGTAGATTACCGGGTGTAAACACCCCAAATTTTCCCTCACTCATTCACACCATGGCTTGTGATCATTTCATATGCATAAGCTCAATCATGGCATCTCATATTACATTTTTTATTCACTGCATTGGTTCTAAGTAATCTGCATCTAGGGTTTGTGATCTGAGCAACCCAAGGGCTTCTTGAGCCACTCCAAAGGTCATCAATCACTTCAAAGAGGTCCATGTAGTTTCAAGCATCATATTATATCCCCTCAAAGTCAAGAATGCCAAGAAATCATAAGAACTGAGAATGGCATGGAAGCAGAGCCAGGCTTGACTGCACAGATGACCTAGAATTAGGGTTTTGGTTTCAGAGGACATAACTCCAAATTTTTTGGTCATTCTTGTTTCTATTGGTCTCTATATGGTATAGGGAGTATGCATATCAATTTTCATGAAGAAATTCCATGGGGAAGTCATCTGATCAAGAGTTGACTTTTCAAGCAAGACAGTGCAAAATCAGGGCATCTGAGGCCCCCAATGACCCAACCAAAGGGTGTTCTTCATCATTTTGATTTTATATGATCTTTATTTGATCATAGAAGATGTTATAAGTTCACAAAATTGAAGAATTTCAAGTCTTTTGTAAAGTTGACTTTTTGGGAAAGTTTGACTTTTAATGAAATTGCCATTTTGGGAAACTTTTTCAACCCTTGCTTTTTGATTCAAAAAAGCTTCAAATGGAAAAACTTTGGTCATGAAAGTTGTAGAATGGATCATTCCCTTTTCAAAAAGTACAAGAACATGACCTAATTCATTTTGGATCAAAAGTTATGGCTTGTCAAAGTTGGCAAAAATCACAAAATTTCAAAGTTTCTACCAAAGAGGCAAAGTTGCAAATTCACTTCTCAAGGAAAATTAAGTCATCAAATGGACCTCTAAACTTCACAACATGATCATACAACATTTAAAAATCAGAATGGGCCAAGGGATCATTCATTTTTGTGGCCTATGGATCAAGATTTTTCATAAGAAGCAAAAGTGAACCAACTTGCAAAACTCATCATAGTTTATCATCCACTTGCTTGCTAGCTTGCTGAACCATCCTAGGCATCTCCCCACATCATGCTGCGCAGGACACACCCTTTGTCCTTGGCTAGAAAGTAGCCCATACCTCTCTTACACAACTTTGACATTTTGGCAACTTGAGCCATACCTATCAATAAAGCACACATCACTTCTTCTTACCAATCACAGTTGTCTATACAAGCCAAAAGAAAGCCAAAGCAACAAGAACACAAGCCTGAAACACTCCATAGCACAGCATTCTCATTTTCACCTCATCTTGCAAGAGCATTCGAAACTGCTTGCACAAGCCACAAACACACAAACAAACTTCACCAATCAACTCAATACACCTTCCTGGTCACAAAGCACCCTTCACCATAGCCTGAAACTCAAAGAATCAAAAACACGATCACCACCTGCCATTGAACAGAACTCCTGCCATCTCTCAAACCAACCATTGCAAACTTCAAACAAACCTTGCAAGCTTCTTAGGAGGATCAGTGAGTAGATTTGAGCCAAAGAAACAGCCTGAAAGCTCCATCTCAGGTATCATCCAAGAACATTTTTCCAGAACTCGTGTTTTGAGTTACAAACTGATTCTATGTGATGTGCTGATCATTTTAAGCTTTGAATCATTGAAAATGGTTGCGTGTGTAGGATGTATTTGATCTCTGAAATTTTTGTGTTGTTTTCCGTTTTGATTCGTTTCTCATGATTCAGTGGAAATGAATGGATTTTGGGGTGGGGTTTAGGTTTAGTGATGATTAATGATTGATTCTGGAGAGTTTGGCATGATTTCATGGCATATTGAGAGAGATTGAGAGTTGAGCTGGCCGGAGAAGACGACCGGAACAGTGTTCCGGTCGCCTGAGAGTGATTAGGGCAGGATTAGGGCTTAATCATTTAATTAGCGAATTTGAATTCCAGCCCTTGGATGTGGCGCCAAGTCAAACGCGCGCGCTGCCAGTTCAAACCTAGGCCCTTGGATCTGATTACCTCCCATTTAATCCATTTTATTTTTCATTTTATTTCATTTAATTTGTCCATTTAATTAAAAATAGTAAAACAATTTTAAAAATTCTGAAATTTTTTGTACAAACTTTTATTTAATTCCAGAAACCAAAAACATTTTTATTTTTATTTTTTGCATAAAAAATATTTTTAAATCATTTAAAAGTTTATTTTTAATTAATTAATGAGAATTAATTAATTAAAAATACTTTTAGGTATTTAAAAATCACCAAAAAATTCATGAAACCTTTAAAAACATTTAGAAACATTGTCCAACCCTCAAACCAAATTTCTTTTTTGATCTTGATGCATTTTGACAATTTTCCATGGAATTAATTCAATTTCAAGGCATTATATTGATCCAAACTTCAAAAAATCATTTCTGCCTAACCATTGAGAGTTGGACTTTGATTCTTTTTGCATTGCATTTTGTTTAGCATGTAGTTTGTAGGATTAAATTGGCATGATTTGATCTTACATTTTCCTTTTGTTTGACATTTTTCTTGTCAAGGTACCCTAAAACCCTAGAGAACTTAGGAAATTCATAACCCTAATTAGGTTAAGAGTTAGGACCCCTCCTTTGAGCAGTGAGTTTGTATAGGATTAGGGTTCCCTTGAATGCATTTTCAATTTTTTATCTTGATGCTTGCTTCTGATTTTGGTTTTTGTTTGTTGCATTGATCATAAACCCTAATTTGGGCTTCCTTTTGCATTCATCTTACATTTGCTTGCATACCTTGACTTGCCATGAAATTTTATGCATTCATTTGATTCATTAGACATCTTAAGATATGTTGAAAGCATGTTTGATCATTGCTTCATGTATTTGCCATGTTGTATGTCATTTGCATTTCATAACTTTTCATGTGTGTTCATGGATCTAAACTTGCTCCATTTGCATCCATAAGTTCATATGATCATCCCCATGCCTTGTCTCATGTTTGTATCATCTCATAGCATCATTATCATCCCATATATGCTTCTGGTTTTGGTATTCATCTTGCCATTTCATTTCATTTTGTATTGCATTGCATTTCTTTCACTAACTTTTCAGGTGGTAAGTTACTTTGAGAAGTGAATTTGCCTTCACTTCTCACAATTTCTTTTCATCTCTCTTATGCATCATTGCTGCATTTTATATTTGTGTTTGAGATTGAGCTTGCTCTTTCTTCTCCATCTTACTTTCTTTCTTCAAGTGACTTGTCTTCTTAAATGAAGCAAGTTACTTTGCTTCTCTTTGCTACTTTCATCTGCTTCCTGGTGGTTCCTCTGAAGATTTCTTTCTTAAACCTCACAAACCATAGGAACAACCAAGCATGACAATGATTAGGGTCTTGATTAGTCTCCCCACTTAGTTTTACCTTTGTGTCTCTTTGAGTCTTCTCTTCTCACCTCATAATCAGGGACTAAACCCTAAAGGCTTTAAGGCTTTGTGATTAAGCTTATGCCTGCATCCTTCTATTAGGATGGAGTGTATAACTTTAATCCTAAGTGTTAAACCCTTAATGTGTTTAAATCCTTTAATCAATTCACTTAATAATCATCAAGACATCAAGCTTGTAACTTGGGCCTTGCATTAGGGTTCTAATTCTTCCTTAATTGGTTAAGAAGGACTAACCCTAATGTTAATGGACAAGTCCCCCTCAGGTTGTCTTACAAACCCTAAAAATCACTTCATCATCTTACCATCAACTAAAATACACTTAATAAAGGATTTGTTTTGTCATGAGTTTAATCCCTAATCATGGATTAAGTTGAGGAGCTTTCCTCAGCTTGAACATTCTCATCTATTATCCTTCTATTAGGATGGTGTAATGAGTCTGTTTAATCCTTGATTATGGCTTAACCTCATTACTTAACACTAAACAAAAACAACAAAAACATCTAAATAATCACAAGTAGGTTAATGATCTTAATCCTACATCAAAGGTGATTAAGTGTGAGAAGCTGACTTCACACTAAAGGTATTCTCATTACCCCTAATCAGAGGGAAGATGTGATGAGTTTACTAACCCATTGGTTTAGGATTAAGCTCATTAGCTCATGACAAACTTTAAAAAGTAATAAAAGACTGAAAACTCAAAAACAAACAATAATCGTCTCCTTCGGGATTCTTTTCTCATCTCATTCACTCATAAACGGGAACTTGCTTCTTCCGTCTAATGCAAGACAGTTTGCACCTGAGCCAGACAGGTCATACACTTGAGCATAGACAAGTAAGCAGTTCATAAGTCAATTCATCTTTCAGTCTCTTTGGGTCGAACTACGGTGTTCTGACTTCCTCATTGCACGAGAGGATACGTAGGCATAACTTAACAGTTATCGAACAAAATTCTATATATATTCCCCCTCTTTCCAGCCTCATCCTTTAAGCCTCATTATCATGAGTATTTCACCTCTTTCTCTTTTACATTGACACATCATTTATACACTTTACACTTCCTTTACACTGACACCTGTACATTTTGCTTTCCAGCCCTTTCACACACAAATTGCACTGACAGTACCCCTTTAAAACACAAATCTTTTAAGCGTGGATCCCGTCGAGTATGGCGGACAATCTGGGTGCTAATACCTTCCCAGGTTGTAACCAACCTCCTTTCTCAGTCTCTCTGGTTCGCAACCGTCTTATCCATCTTTTCTAGGTCTATGCAGCATTGCCTTTCCTTCGGGATAAAAATGTCTGGCTGGCGACTCTTTTCATACCCTGTGAGTTCACTCCTGTGTGTTCTCGCACCCTCCCTTCGCCGACCGTTCGCGTCTGTACCCTAGAGGACCCGGTTTCATTTAGTGGGAGCGACACCGGGACCTGAACAAAGCTAGCCCGAAGGATGATTTCCCATTACCTCACATTGATTTATTGGTCGACAACACAGCTCAGTTCTCGATATTTTCTTTCATGGACGGATTTTCTGGGTATAATCAGATCAAGATGTCACCCGAAGACATGGAGAAAACAACCTTCATCACACCTTGGGGCACATTTTGTTACAAGGTAATGCCATTTGGACTGAAGAATGCCGGTGCAACGTATCAACGGGCTATGGTAACATTATTCCACGATATGATCCATAAAGAAATTGAATGTTATGTGGATGACATGATTGCCAAGTCCCTTACTGAAGAAGACCATTTGGTGAATTTGCTGAAGTTGTTCAAGCGTCTGAGAAAGTACCAGCTGAAGTTAAACCCCAACAAATGCACCTTCGAGGTGCAGTCTGGTAAGTTGCTAGGATTTATTGTAAGTGAAAAGGGAATTGAGGTTGATCTTGACAAAGTCATGGCCATTCAGGAAATGCCTGCACCAAGGACCGAAAAAGAAGTTCGGGGGTTCTTAGGAAGATTGAACTACATATCAAGGTTCATATCTCACCTCACTGTAACCTGCGAGCCCTTGTTCAAACTAATAAGAAAGGAACAAACGGTCAGGTGGAACGAAGATTGTCAGAAGTCTTTTGACAAGATCAAGGAGTACCTACAAGAACCTCCAATTCTTATACCTCCAGTTGAAGGAAGACCTCTAATAATGTACCTGACAGTATTAGAACGTTATTCACTGCTCGAGAAAACTTGTTGTGCCTTAGCGTGGGCTGCTCGCCGACTAAGGCAGTATATTTGTCTCACACTACCTTATTGATTTCAAAGATGGACCCCGTCAAGTACATATTTGAGAAGCTTGCACTTACCGGAAGGCTTGCAAGATGACAAATGATTCTGACAGAGTATGACATTCAGTACATATCTCAAAAGGCCATCAAAGGCATTGTACTTTCTGACTATCTAGCTGAGCAACCCATTGACGATTACCAGCTAATGAGATTTGACTTCCCTGATGAATACATCATGTACTTAAAAGCAAAAGATCATGAAGAGCCTGTTCACACCGAAGGGCCTGACCCAGAGGAAGAGTGGACAATGATGTTTGATGGGGCTGTCAATATGAATGGTCGTGGAGTTGGTGCAGTGCTCATTACACCTAAAGGAGTTCATATGCCTTTCTCGGCAAAACTCACCTTTTCCTGCACTAACAATGAAGCAGAATACGAAACATGTATCATGGGTCTAGAGGAAGCCATTGACCTCAGGATCAAGACTTTGAATGTTTTCGGAGATTCAGATTTGGTAATCAATCAAACCAACGGCAAATGGGACACTCACCAAGAGCATTTGGTCCCATACCGTGACTATACGAGGAGATTATTGACTTTCTTCACAATAGTCAAACTTGAGTACATCCCTCGAGAAGAAAATTAGTTCGTAGATGCTTTGGCTACCATTTCCTCCATGATCAAGGTTCAAACTGCAAATTATGTGCCTCGGATTTCGGTATCCAGACTGGACCGACCAGCATACGTTTTCTCTGTGGACATTGCTAAAGATGACAAGCCTTGGTTCCATGACATCAAATGCTTATTAAAGGATCAAACATACCCACCTAGGGCATCATCCAATGATAAGAAGACACTAAGAAGGCTGACTGGTAGTTTCTTCCTTAATGCTGATGGTTCATTATACAAGCGAAACTTTGACATGGTTCAACTCAGATGTGTTGACAAGAAAGAAGCAGACCTGTTGATGCACGAGGTGCATGAAGGATCTTTCGGTACCCATGCTGGGGGACATGCAATGGCTAAGAAATTATTAAGATCAGGTTACTACTGGATCAAAATGGATGCAGACTGTTGTGCCTATGCCAGAAAATGCCACAAGTGCCAGATCTACGCAGATAAAGTGCATGTGCCTCCAAACCCTTTGAACGTGATGTCTTCACCTTGGACCTTTGCCATGTGGGGCATTGGCATGATTGGAAAGATCGAACCGACTGCATCAAATTCCCACAGATTCATCCTAGTAGCCATTGATGATTTCACCAAAATGGTTGAAGCAACTTCGTATGCAAACGTCACCAGACAAGTGGTAGCCAGATTTTTGAAAAGAGACATCATCTGTCGATATGGAGTGCCCGAGCGAATCATTGCTAATAATGGTTCCAATTTGAACAACAAAATGATGGCAGAACTGTGTCGGGACTTCAAAATCCAACATCACAACTCTTCTCCTTACAGGCCAAAGATGAATGGCGTTGTTGAGGCATCCAACAAGAACATCAAGAAGATTGTGCAAAAGATGGTGGTTACTTATAAAGACTGGCATGCAATGATACCATTTGCCTTGCATGGGTATCGAACCTCAATTAGAACGTCTACTGGGGCAATGCCTTATCAGCTGGTGTATGGTATGGAAGTTGTCCTACCTGTTGAAGTTGAGCTACCCTCCTTACGGGTAATGATGGATGTAAATCTGGACGAAGCAGAATGGGTCCGGTCTCGATATAATCAACTGAGTATGATAGAAGAAAAGAGATTAGCAGCTATATGTCATTGGCAGTTATATCAGAAAAGAATGAAGAAAGCCTTCGATCAGAAAGTCAGGCTTCGGGAATAACAAGTGGGAGATCTTGTGCTGAAAAGACTTCTTCCTCCTCATACAGACCACAGGGGCAAGTGGACTCCAAATTATGATGGTCCATTCATAGTAAAAAAGGTTTCTCTGGTGGAGCACTGATGCTCACTACTATGGATGGTGAAGATTTCTTATCCCCTGTGAATTCAGATGCAGTTAAAAAATAATTCGCATAAAACGACCCGTTGGACATAAAAATAGAATGTAAGTACAGGAAAAAATAGGGCATCCCGGCGAGTCAAAAACAGAATAAAAGACTCGGGCAAAAATAAGGAAAAAAAATTAAAAAAATGTGTGCACCCGCTGAGTTGAAAAGCCGCATTGGACAACTCAGGCAAAAATGGGTATCCCGGTGGATTGAAAACCCAAAAGGGCGATCCACGCAAAATCAGGGAATAAGCGAACAACTGCATTCTGAATTTGTCTGTATCACTCACAACATGGAAAGCTTCGAAAGGATAAAGCATCGGTCAGAATCAACCTTCTTCAGAAAGAAAGATGAGAAGAATGTCAAGGTCATACAGGTCATAGCAAAGGAAGTCCACCGGAGCGTCATCAACATTGCCAACACTTTTTACTTTTCTCAATTTACAACAATCTCCTCATTTCAGGGGATTTGTTTCTTTGATTGTATTTGCCAATTCAGGGCACCCAGATTAATAAAATCAGAATTTTCAGTCACATCTCCTTTTGTACATTTTTGTTCGTTTGCAAAATGTCCAATATTCATGATATAGTACTTGCATAAAACAAATGAGCCATTTTTAATAAATGCTTGCAGGAAATATATTACTTTCAGGAAAGTCTAAACTCCTATGATGGAATCCGGTAAGGGATACCTTGGGATACTTGTGCGTTTCTTTTGTCTTAACAGATTGCAGGTATTCAATACGCAACATGGGGCATATCAAGCATCGCATCCCCAGCATGCTACTTCCTGGAAGGTACCTCCTCCCCAAGCAGGATCTCCTGAGCAAGATCTGAAATGCTTTTCCCCAGTGAAGTTGTCAAAGCTTCCTCATCCCCAGCATAAGTCCATTCAACAGGAACTTCCCCAGCCAAGATCCCCACCAGAGTGCCAAATCTCTCATCCTCCGCAAGGATAAAAGAACTATCTCCCCACATAAGTTTCCATTCTCCCCCCAGAAGAGCAATGCCTGAAACTCTTACGCAACAAAGTGACGAAAGTTTCATTCTCCCCAGCTAAGTTCTCCTTACGGATAGGTCTATCAATGATCTATTTTCCCAAGCAGAACTATATCTCCTGACAGATCCACCAGTGATCTCCCCCCAACTGGATTATCCCTCCAAGCAGATCAGCCAGAGATCTTTATCTCAAGCGGGATCCGAGTCCCGGATCGGTTTTCTCTTTTTCATAATCATATCATTTGCATCATATTCACCAAATAAGCGTAACATTCCGTTTAATACAGAGCATTACGGCAAAAATCAAACATTTGCATGATCACAAGCCAAGTTCGAGCCAGTCACCTGCAATTACCATCATTGTCCCATCAGTATATAAAACTCATATCCCCTGCAGACATAAGCCAAAGCGTCCCCTTTTGCACTCCCAAATACAGATACATATGCATGCTCTTTTTGACACTCGTCCGTGTCATACTTCCCCAGCAAGGTCGCCCGAACACTTTCTACAAACCAATACATGTTTATAACACACTCCTTTCGACACCCGTCTTTGTCATCCTATACCCACAGAAAGGCAAAGCATATTCTTTGCATTCCCGAAACCGATACCTGTTTATATAGTACTTATTTGACACTCGTCCGTACATTCCCCAGCAAGTCGAACACTTGTTCGTATCTTGCACATACTTCAATCAACAAACCAATACTCACTCATACATATACAGAAGTCTTTGATACTCGTCCGTATCTTGTTTATATACACTCTTCAACAGATCTGACACTCGTCCGTGTTCTTTGTTAACCAGTTGGTACTCGTCCGTATCATCATCTTTGAACACGTGTCAGCGTTTGTTTCTACCAATACTCGTCCGTATCATGGTCCTAAGGATGCTCGTCCGCATCTTTAATCTATACACAGCGTCAAACACTTATACTTTTTATTCTTGAGCGTGAACACTCGTCTGTGTTTACTGTTCCCCATTAAGTCACCAACAAAACAACTCTCTTCTATCCGACATTCGTCCTATGTCGTGATATTTTCGGCTGCCGTCCCCTGCCAGGTGATCGTCCTTCATCCCTTTCCCCAGTGGAATCTCCATTATTGGAACCTTTCTATCTGGCATTCGTGCTATGTCGTGATATTTTAGCAGTCGTCCCCTGCTAGGTGATCTTCCTTCACCTCTTGATGATCGTCCTTCATCATTTATCTGATGGTCGTCCCCATCGTTGATTTTGTTATCCGACATTCGTCCTATGTCGCGATAAACCCCAAGAGCAGTCGTACCCTGCTAGGTGATCATCCTTCACCTCTTGATGATCGTCCTTCATCATGTTTATCCGATGGCCGTCCCCATCATCGACCTTCTCTATCCGACATTCGTCCTATATCGTGATAAAGAGCAGTCGTCCCCTACTAGGTGATTGTCCTTCACCTTTGATGACCGTCCCTCATCATTATTTCATTTATTCTTTAAACCGGTGGCCGTCCCCATCGTTGTTTACTTTATTTTTCAAGCCTGATGGTCGTCCCCATCATCGTTTATCTCTTTACTTTAATCCCCAGAGAATCTTGTTTCTTTACCTGATGGCCGTCCCCATCATGATCTCTTTATTTCCCCATCTTGTCGGCCGTCCCCGTCATTACCTTACTTACCGTTTTATCCCCAGCAGTCATCCTCTGCTCAATGGTCGTCCTCCATCGCCTTCATTTGATAATCATATTATACTATCTATCACAATTTATATCCCTTTTCTTCTTCTATCCAGTGAGTGAAATTTTGGACTGTCTTTGGTATTCAACCACAAGTTATCTTGTTTGTCTGTTAAGTCAGGCGCTTACACCCTGCACAGCTAACTCATGCTTGAATAGGGGCAGTTGTAAACACCCCAAATTTTCCCTCACTCATATCACACCATGGCTTTTGATCTTTCATTTTTGCATAAAGCATAAGCATACCACATCACATTGCATATTTGTTTCATCTGCATAGTTCAAGCTCATCTGCATCTAGGGTTTGTGATCTGAGCAATCAAAGAATCCATCTAAGCCATCCCAAAGGCCTCAAAGTGTTCCAAGAGGGTTCATGTGTGTTCTATCATCATATTATGCTCCTCAAAGTTCATGAAAGTCAAGGGATCACAAGAACTGGCAAAGGCATGGAAGTAGAGCTAGGGTTTCACTGCACAGATGACCAAAATTAGGGTTTTAGTTTCAGAGGCCTTAACTCCAAATTTTTGGGCCATTATTGTTTCTATTGTTCATAAGATGTTATAAGGATCATGTGTACCAAGTTTGATAAGGATCATGTCAAACAAACCTCAAAGGATCAGAATTGTGCATTGAACTTAGGGTTTCCATGACTTATGATCCAAGAAACTTCAAAGAGGGAATTTTGCAAAACATGTGATAACTCTTCATCCAAGCCATCCAGCACATCAAAACAAATCCCATGGCCATCCTTTAACTCAGTTGAGGCCAGACACCCCATGAAATCTCCTCTGACCCATTCTCATACCTCAAAGTACAAGATCTTGACTTTTTACAAAAACTCCCATACCAATCAGCCTGTGCCACAACAACTCTCTGGCCAATCAACATTGTTTATGTGGACAATAAGCAACTCATAACACACAACATTGAGGCTTGAATCCATACACACACTCAGAATCACAAAAACCTCAAGAAACATTCCCTTCATCGAATTTCATAACACAGCCAACAAAAATCACAAACTCTTCCACCAATTAACTCAGCATCACCCCAGGATCATTTCCTACCCATCACCATAGCCTGAAACATCCCCAAACTCAAACACGATTTCTGCAACCTCAGAACTGAAGCTCACAAAGGAGGCCAAATAAACTCATTCCAAGCATCACAGTAGGCTCAGAGGGATCAAAGGAGTTGGTTTGCACAAAAGAAAGGGTCTGAAAGCTCAAGAATACAAAGCTTCAACTCAGGTAGCTTCATGAATGTTTTTTCCAGAACTTCTCTTTTAAGTTTCTAAATGATTCCTCATGCTTCACTGATCATCCTGATATGATTTGTTTTGAAAATGATTGAGAAATGGCTATGTATTGACTCTCTGAATTTTTTCCCGTAAAAATGTTCTTATTCGATTCTCTTGATTCGTGAAAAATAAATGATTTTTGTTGTGAGATTCTTGTTTAGGATGTTTAGTTGAGTCAATCTGGAAATTTTTGTGCATTTTCATGGCGTTTTGAGAGAGATAGCATAGGAGAGCTGCCGGAGAAGATGACCGGAGGTCTTCTCCGGCCACCTGAAAATCATTAGGGCTAAACCCTAATTAGTTTCCCAGTTTCATTGTGAGCCATTGGATGAAGATTTGTTTAGGCAGCGTACGTTCAAGATGGAGTCATTAACCCTAAATCTTAATTAATTAGTTTAATTAGGTTTATTTGAATTAATTTAATCAGAATTGATCCTGGCCTTTAAAACGCGCGTGCAGTCAATGGTCCCTCCCCCAGTTTAAATCTCAGCCTTATGATCAGTTGACTTCCCATTAAAATTCATTTTATTTTATTTTCTTCTCATTTCTTTTGCATAATTTATTTAAAATATCAAAACACTTTCAAAAAATATGAAACTTTGCATTTCTGTTTTAAATATTTTTCTTAACCTAAAAATGATTTTTATTTTATTTTTTGCATATAAAAAGTATTTTTAAAATATTTAAATGTTATTTTTAATTAATTAAATTCTTTTAATTAATTAAAAATACATTTAGGTTTCTAAAAATCACCAAAAAAATCATGAATCATCCCAATGCATTTAGAAACATTTTCAAACTCTTCACACAAATTTCGTTTTAGGTTTGATCATAACTTGTGAATTTTCTTTGAATTAAGGGTCATTAAAATCATATTTTTGAACCCTAACTTAAAAAAATCATTTATGCCTAACTAAGAAGAGTTGGAAGATGATTATTTTGCATTATGTTACATATTGCATTTAGTTTATAGGACATTTTCCTCATGAATTTATCTTGCATTTTCAATTTGATTTGCATTTTTCCCTTTGAATCACCCAAAAACCCTAGAAAACTTAGGAAATTCATAACTTTTGATTGGTTAGGCTTCTGACCTTCTCCTTTGGAGTGTGACCTAATATGGGATTAGGTTTTGTTTGAGTTTGATTTCAATTTTTTATCATGTCATATGCTTCTGTTTTGTTCATTTGCATCTCATCCTTTCATAAAACCCTAATTTCTCATGTCCATTTGCATTCAACTTGCATATGCATCCTTACATGAACCTTCCATGACATTTCTTGCATTCATAAGTCATCTTAGACATCTTAGGACATGTTAGAACCATTCTTGATCATTTCTTCATTCATTTGCCATGATTTGCATTCATTTGATTTCATTAACTTTCATGTGTCTTCAAACCTCAAAGCATGCTTACATGACATCTCATTCTTGTATGATCATACATATACACTTTGTATGCCTTTGCATCATCTCACATGACATTAAAATTGTATGAACACTTCTGACTTTGGTCATTTCATCTCATTGCATCTTATTTCATTTCATTTCTTTATGCTTTGTACTTTATGCATTCATGCTAACATTTTCAGGTGGTAAGTTACTTTGAGAAGTGAATTTGCCTTCACTTCTCACTTCTATTTATCTCTTTCATTTGCATTTTGCTTGTCTTTTAAGTGAACTTGTTCACTTGTGTTCCATTTCTCTCACTTTCTTTCGTTAAGTTACTTATCTTGTTCAGTGAAGTAAGTAACTTATTCTTCTGCTTCATCCTCCTTTCATCTGCTTCTTCCATTGGTGGCTTCCTTGAAGATCTTTCTTAATCCTCATAAAGCATAGGACATCCAAGCATGATAAGAATTAGGGTTGTGATTAGTTCCCCTTAGATTTTACCTTTGAGTCTCCTTGAGTTTCTCTTCTCATCTTCATAATCAGAGACTAAACTCTTAAAGTTTTAGGACTTTGGAATTAGGGTTATGCCTGCATCCTTCTCTTAGGATGAAGTGTATAACTTTAATCCTAAGTGTTAAACCTTTAATTTGTTTAAACCTATTAATCACTTCATCTTAATAATCACTAAAACTTCATCTTGTAACTTGGGCCTTACATTAGGGTTCTAATTCTTCCTTTATGGTTAAGAAGGACTAACCCTAGTGTTGAATGGACAAGTCCCCCTCCATTTGTCTTACAAACCATAAAATCAATTTCTTAATTTCATCCCTTTAATTAAAATCAACTTAATAAAGGCTTGTTATATAATGAATTTAATCCCTAACCATGGATTAAGTTGAGGTATCTTCCTCAGCTTAAGTGTTCTCATCTATTATCCTTCTATTAGGATGGTTTAATGAGCCCACTAATCTGTGATTAGAAATTAAACTCATTACTTAACACCAAACAAAAACCCAAAACATCTTAATAATAACTAGTAGGTTAATGATCTTAATCCTACATCATCATGGCAATTAAGTTGAGATGCTTATCTCATACTTAAGTAAGCTCATTATCCCTAATCAGGGAGGATAAAATGAGTTTACAAGCCTTTGATTTAGGCTTAAACTCATTAACTTATGCAAAACACCAAAAACAATAACGAAACTGAAAACACAAAAAAAAAAAAACAATAATCGTCTCCTTCGGGATTCTTTTCTCATCACACTCATTCACAAACGAGAACTTGCTTCTTCCGTCTAATGCAAGACAGTTAGCACTCGAGCCAAATGAGTCATACACTTGAGCATAGACAAGCAAGCAGTTCATAGTCAATTTAGTTTCAGTCTCTTTGAGTCGAACTACGGTGTTATTACTTCCTCATTGCACACGAGGATACGTAGGCATAACTTAACTGTTATCGAACAAAAGTCTCTTTGTCATCCCCCTCTTTCAACATTCTTTAAAAGCCTCAGTCCTGAGCACTTCACTTTCTTTTTCACTGACACTTGTATATTTCTTTTCCAGCGTTTGCACACAGATAGCATATACACTACCCCTTTAAACACAATCTTGTAAGCGTGGATCCCGTCGAGTACAACGGACAAACTGGGTGCTAATACCTTCCCAGGTTGTAACCAACCCTCTTTCTCAGTTTCTTTGGTTCGCAACTGTCTTATCCATCTTTTCCCAGGTTTTTGCAGCATTACCTTTCCTTCGGGATAAAAATTCGTAGCTGGCGACTCTATTCATTCTTCCCTTCATTTTCTCCTTTCACCGACCGTTCGCGTCTGCACTGGGATGCAAATCTTCGGGAGCGACAATAGGGTCTCTGTTGGTTATTTTGTTGTGGACGTTGTTGTTGTTGTTGTGGAGCCGGCACCGAAGGTATAGTGATAGATGTTGTAACACCCCACTTTTCCCATTTTAGAAAATAACGATTTAATAAGAAAATCAGAGTTTAAAGAAAGTGGAATGCCACATCAACAATAATAATAATCAACAAAAACTATTTTATTAAAACATCAGAAAATATTACTTCATTAATCTTACGGCAATTCGTCAAACATCAACAATATTCCATAACATCACTTTATGTACAAGGTTTTCATCAAAATAAGATATGTAACAAATAATGATAATAGGTAAAACATCAAAAATCCCTGAGTCCCGTGTTACGTATCAGAGCGACTCTAAGACTCGAACAATCAACACACTTCCACGCACTCTCAAGTACTAGGATTATCTGTACTTCCAAAGAAGCACAGACACAATAACAAACAACAAAGGGGTGAGAAACAAATTCAAATATAAACGGTGCAAATAACATCTTTAAGGGTAGTTTCTCACTCACAACAACATACACAAAAATTCATCAATAATTATGCAACATCGGAAACAACAATAATTATGCAATGCGACCAAACAAAGACACAATGCATGTGGTACCGGTTTTTGTTCATTCAATCAAACACGAAAAATCACATACACCCATCCAGCAATGATTTATCTCCAACATACAGATATTTCGCATATGCCCATCCGACAACGATTATCCCACCATTGTCCATCACAGAGTACGAATGAATCGCATATGCCCACCCAACAACGATCATTCCAACATTAATACAACAATAATTTCATGAATGCATGATAATGAATATGCACACAACACAAGTATAATAATCAGTATACCTCTTCACGATCCATCCGATCACATAAAATATACAATATGGCAACCTATGCTTACAACATGTGTATAATAAATATTATACACTAACACGATCCTACAAATCACACCAAAAATACAAACATCGTACTTATCGTTTGTCAAAGGCCCTCAACGACAACAACAAATCAACGTTGGCTATATGCCTTAAAGACAACAACAACAACAACTGCAACCAGAACAACATTGGCTCTTCGTCTTAAATTTAATTCTTCAACTAAGACAACACGACAATCTAATTCCCATCCAACCACTTATTAACACATAATACTAAATCCTGACTCACGTTCACTTAATTTTGCTCTTACTAAACCATCATAGCACCATAAAACAACTTACTTTGGTTCAATTCCAATACTTAATCCCTTCAACCATCTTCGACTAAATTGATTCATTAATTTACTATACTTTGTCGCTGCTACTTATCACTAGTCTACTACTAAGCCTCGATTGATTCATATTAATGACCAAATATTAAACCTGTTGCTAAGTCTATTGTTACTTAATTTCCTTTTACTAAATCATCACCAAAAATCATTTGTTATTTAATTTCCTTTTACTAAATCATCACTAAAATTATTTACTAATTCTGTGCCACTGAATTAACAAGCCTACTGCAATTTAAATGCGTATTCCTCAACTTAATTTATGCTACTTAAACCAAAAACATCTCAGACTTAGTAAACATACACTAAAATAACTAAGATCCTTCTCCAGCCACATGTGACGAGCGTCACATGCATGAGCCGACCGTCACCACCTATGATACAAACGAGATGGTCCTCGAAACATGGGGAGGGTCTTCACCAACTTCAGACAATTGTCATAAACCCCAGACGGTCCTCTCACAGACCAACTTCATACTCTCTATTTCGCTTTCCCTCCCTTCGTTTCTGTAACTTCTTACGATTCCATCTCAGTCTAATTTACCATACTTAGGATTATTTCTACACCAATTTTTACACTCTTAATTATATCATTCTGTAAACACCCCAAATTTGCCCTCACCTATTCATACCATGGCTTGTGATCTTTTCATTTGCATAAGTTCAATCATAGCATCCCATACCACATTTTTGATCCACTGCATTGATTCAAAGTCATCTGCATCTAGGGTTTGTGATCTGAGCCATCCCTGAGCCACTTGAGCCACTCCAAAGGTCATAAATCACTTCAAAGGGGTCCATGAATGTTCAAGCATCATATTATATCCTCACCAAGTCAAGGAAGTCAAGAAATCACAAGAACTGAGAAAGGCATGGAAGCAGAGCCAGGTTTAACTGCATAGATGACCTAAAATTAGGGTTTTGGTTTCAAAGGCCATAACTCCAAAAATTTTGGTCATTCTTGTTTCTATTGGTCTCTATATGTTATGAGGATCATGCATATCAATTTTCATGAAGAAATTCCATGGGAAAGGCATCTAATCAAGAGTTGACTTCTTGGGAAAGGTAGTGCAAAATCAGGGCATCTGAGACCCTCAATGACCCAACCAAAGGGTGTTCTTCATCATTTTGAATGTGTATGATCTTTATTTGATCATAGAAGATGTTATAAGTGCACAAAGTTGAATAATTTCAAGCCATTTGCAAAGTTGCCTTTTTGGGAAAGTGACTTGTAATGAGAACTTGCCATTTTGGGAAAGTTTTTCAACCTCCTCAAATTGATTCAAAAATGCTTCAAATGAGAAAACTTTGGTCATGAAAGTTGTAGAATGGATCCTCCCATTTTCAAAAAGTACAAGAACTTGTCCTAATTCATTTTGGATCAAAAGTTATGGCTTGCCAAAGTTGGGAAAAATCACATAATTTCAAGTTTTACACCAAAGAGGCAATTTGCAAAATGATATGATAAGGCACTCTAAAGGCTTCAAATGTGCACAAACACTTTACAACATACTCATATGACCTCTAAAGATCAGAATTAGCCCAAGAATATTGCATTTTGGGTGCTTTGAACTTGAAGAATTTCAAAAGGGGCAAAGTTGTGCAAATTTGCAAAATGGATCAAAGCTTCTCATCCACTTGCCTCAGTTCACAAAATTTGATCCACAAGAACTCCATGATCTCAGCTGAGCCAAGCCATGCCCCTATCACAGCCTCTCACTTGCCCATACCTCAAGTACACCTAACATTGACTTTATGCAAAATGGCCCATACCAATCAGCATAGGCCACACCAACTCCACAGACCTATCACAGTGTGATAAGTGGACCAAAAGCAACTTAAAGCAACACACACACAAGCCTGAAACATCTCATAAGCCATAGTTCACAAAACTCTCCTCTTAGGCACTTCCCTTTGAATCTCACCACACAAGCATCAAACATCAAAACAAACTTCATAGAATCACTAAACATGTTCCTCTGATCATTTCCCAACCCTCATTTGTCCCTGAAACCTCCCACATCAAAAACACGATTCTCATTCCTCATTGAACAAAACTTCATCAATCTCACAAACCAGCCAAAATAAACTCCATACAAGCTTTGCAAACTCCTCAGGAGGTTCATTGGCTTCATTTTGAAGCAAGGAAGCAGTCAAAAAGCTCCTGGATTGAAAGCTCCATCTCAGGTAGCCATGTGAAAACATTTTTCCAGAACTCTTGTTTTAAGTTTCTAAATGATTAAGCTTGCTTTCCTGGTCACACTGAACTTTAAATTTTCGAAAATGGTTGAGAAATGAGTGTGTATGGCTTGTCTGAAATTTCTGCCATTTTTGTATCTTGCTTCGAATCTGGTTCATGCTTAGAAATAAATTGTTTTTGAGGTCAGGGATGAGCTTAGGGAGGTGAGAGTAAGTGATCTGGAGCTTTAGAGCTCCAGAAATGGCCTAGGGAGTGATTTGGGAAATTCTCAGGAGAGGTGTGGCCGGAGAAGATGACCGGAGGTCATTTCCAGCCACCTGAATGTCATTAGGGAATTAATCACGTTTAGGGCAAAGTTTGAATCTGGACCATGGATCTGGTTGACTTTTGTTGACTCCCGCGCATATGAATGGCCTGGATCATTTCATTAAACCCTAATCATAATTTATTAAATTAATTAATCAGATTTAATTTAATCCAGCCAGTTCAAACGTGGGCTGTCCAGATGCGCGCGGGTCAATTCCCTCTCTTTTCCTTTGAATCTCAGCCAGTGGATGTGCATACTTCTCATATTTTAATTTTTATTTCATTTTCTTTTCATTTAATTTGCACGAATTATTTAAAATAGCAAAATACATTAAAATATTTTGAAAATTTTTATCAAGTCTTTTATTAATTTTCAGAACCCAAAAATATTTTTATTTTTATTTTTTGCATTAAAAATCATTTTTAAATTATTTAAATGTTTATTTTTAATTAGTTAATGGAAATTAATTAATTAAAAATGCATTTAGGTATGTAAAAATCATAAAAAAATTCACATTGCATTTAGAAACATTTAGAAACATTATCAAACTCTCAAACCAAATTTCTTTTTTGTTCTTGATGCATTTTGACAATTTTCCATGGAATTAAATTCATTTCAAGGCAATATTTGTGTGCAATCTTTGAAAAAATCCATTCTGCCTAACCTTTGAGAGTTTGATGATGGTTCTTCTTGCATTGCATCCTTCATGGCATGTAGTTTGTAGGATAAATTTGGTTTGAATTGATCTTCCATTTTCAATTTGTTTTGCATTTTTCTTGATGAGGTACCTTAAAACCCTAGTAATCTTAGGAAATTCATAACTTTCACTAGGTTAAGAGATAGATCCCCTCCTTTGGGAAGTGAACTTGTATAGGTCTAGGGTATCTTTGATTGCATTTTCAATTTTTTATCATGTCATTTGCTTCTGATTTTGAATTTTTCTTTGTGTGTTGATCATAAACCCTAATTTGTGCCTTCCTTTGCATCCATCTTTCATTTGCTTGCATCCAACAACTTGCCATGACATTTTGTGCATCCACATGATTCATAATACATCTTAGGAAATATTAGAATCATGATTGATCATTGCATCATTCCTTTGCCATGTTATATGTTCATTTCATTTCATAAACATTCATGAACTTCTATGGTTCAAAGCATGCTTCATCTGCATCCATGTTCTTGTATGATCATTCTCATGTCTTGCCTTGTGTTTGCATCATCTCTTAGCATCATTAACATCATGAATATGCTTCTGACTTTATCTTGCATCATGACATCTCATCTCATTTTGCATTGCATTTCATTTCTTTGTTAACTTTTCAGGTGGTAAGTTGTTTTGAGAAGTGAATTTGCCTTCACTTCTCACAATCTCTCTTCATATCTCTTGCATATTTGCTGAATTTTTATCTTGTGTATTGGATTGAGCTTGCTCATTCATGTTCATCTTAATTTCTTTCTTCAAGCAACTTGTCTTCTTAAGTGAAGCAAGTTGTTTTGCTTCTCTTTGCTTCTGGCTCCTTTCATCTGCTTCCTTCCTGGTGGTTTCTCTGAAGATCTTCTTGCAAACCTCATTAACCCTAGGAATAACCAAGCATGATCACAATTAGGGTTTTGATTAGTCCCCCATTTAGATTTTACCTTTGTGTCATCTTTGAGTCTTCTTTTCTCATCTAATAATCAGGGACTAAACCCTAAAGGCTTTAAGGCTTTGTGATTAAGCTTATGCCTGCATCCTTCTATTAGGATGGAGTGGATAACTTTAATCCTAAGTGTTAAACCCTTAATGTGTTTAAATCCTTTAATCAATTCACTTAATAATCATCAAGACATTAAGCTTGTAACTTGGGCCTTGCATTAGGGTTCTAATTCTTCCTTAATTGGTTAAGAAGGACTAACCCTAATGTTAATGGACAAGTCCCCCTCAAGTTGTCTTACCAACCATAAAACTCACTTCTTGATCTTATCATTAACTAAAATCCACTTTAATAAAGGCTTTGTTTTGTCATGAGGTTAATCCCTAATCATGGATTAAGTTGAGGAGCCTTCCTCAGCTTAAATGTTCTCATCTACTATCCTTCTATTAGGATGGTGTAATGAGTCCATTAAATCCTTGATTATGGCTTAAACTCATTACTTAACACCAAACAAAAACTTCAAAAATATCTAAATAATCACAAGTAGGTTAATGATCTTAATCCTACATCATGGTAATTGAGTTTGAGGTGTTTACTTCATACTTAAGGTATTCTCATTACCCCTAATCAAAGGGAGGATGTGATGAGTTTACTAATCCTTGGTTTAGACTTAAGCTCATTAACTTATGACAAATATGAAAGAGCAATAAAAGATTGAAAACACCAAAAACAAACAATAATCGTCTCCTCCGGGATTCTTTTCTCATCTCATTCACTCACAAACGAGAACTTGCTTCTTCCGTCTAATGCAAGACAGTTAGCACCTGAGCCAGACAGGTCATACACTTGAGCATAGACAAATAGGCAGTTCACAAGTCAATTTATCTTTCAGTCTCTTTGAGTCGAACTACGGTATTCTGACTTCCTCATTGCACGAGAGGATATGTAGGCATAACTTAACAGTTATCGAACAAAAGTCTCTGTACATTCCCCATCCTTCCAGCATTATTCGTTAAGCCTCATAGTCTTGAGCTTCATACTCCTGTTCTTACACTGACACTTCTCTCATACACTCCACACTTCTTTTACACTGACACTTGCATTCTTTCCAGCTTTGATGCACAAATTGCACTGACACTACCCCTTTAAAACATAAATCTTTTAAGCGTGGATCCCGTCGAGTACGGCGGACAATCTGGGTGCTAATACCTTCCCAGGTTGTAACCAACCCCCTTTCTCAGTCTCTCTGGTTCGCAACCGTCTTATCCATATATTTTTCTAGGTCTATGCAGCATTACCTTTCCTCCGTGATAAAAATGCCTAGCTGGCGACTCTTGTCTTTCTGAGTTCACCCCTGTGTGTTCATCCCTTTCGCCGACCGTTCGCGTCTGTACCCCTCTTGACCTAGCCTCATTTGGTGGGAGCGACAGCTTCTTGAAATGTAGTTCAATCTGCTAAGAAAAGAACAAACGGTCAGGTGGAACGAAGACTGCCAGAGGGCTTTTGACAAAATTAAGGAGTACTTGCAAGAGCCTCCAATCCTCATGCCTCCAGTCGAAGGAAGACCTCTAATCATGTACTTGACAGTATTAGAAGAGTCAATGGGGTGTGTGCTGGGCCAGCATGACGAGTCTGGTCGAAAAGAGTATGCAATATACTACCTAAGCAAAAAGTTTACCGACTGTGAACAACGTTATTCACTGCTCGAGAAAACTTGCTGTGCTTTAGCGTGGGCTGCTCGCCGACTAAGGCAGTATATGTTGACCCACACTACTCTATTGATTTCAAAGATGGATCCAGTTAAGTACATTTTTGAGAAGCCAGCACTTACCGGACGGGTTGCAAGATGGCAAATGATCCTCACAGAGTATGATATTCAGTACACATCTCAGAAAGCCATCAAGGGCAGTGTATTGTCTGATTATCTTGCAGAGCAACCCATTGATGATTACCAGCCTATGAGATTTGACTTCCCTGATGAAGACATCATGTTCATAAAAGCAAAAGATCATGAAGAGCCTGTTCACACTGAAGGGCCTGACCCAGAAGAAGAATGGACTATGATGTTTGATGGGGCTGTTAATATGAATGGTCGTGGTGTTGGTGCAGTGCTCATTACACCTAAGGGAGTTCACATGCCTTTCTCGGCAAAACTTACCTTTAACTGCACTAACAACGAAGCTGAATACGAAGCTTGTATCATGGGTCTTGAGGAAGCCATTGACCTCAAGATCAAGACTTTGACTGTGTTCGGAGATTCAGCTCTGGTAATCAATCAAACCAACGACAAATGGTACACACACCAAGATCATCTGATACCTTACCAGGATTATACAAGAAGGTTATTGACTTTCTTCACAACAGTCAAGCTTGAGTATATCCCTCGAGATGAAAATCAGTTTGCAGATGCTCTAGCTACCATTTGGTCCATGATCAAAGTTCAAGCCGCCAACTTTGTGCCTCAGATCTCAGTGTCCAGACTTGACAGACCAGCATACGTTTTCTCAACAGATGTTGTTAAAGATGATAAGCCTTGGTTCCATGACATTAAGTGCTTCTTGGAGGATCAAACATACCCACCTGGGGCATCTTCCAATGATAAGAAGACACTAATAAGGCTTGCTGGTAGTTTCTTTTTGAATACTGATGGTTCCCTTTACAAGTGAAACTTTGATATGGTACTCCTCAGATGCGTTGATAAGACAAAAGCAGACCTGTTAATGCACGAGGTGCATGAAGGATCCTTTGGTACCCATGCGGGAGGGCATGCAATGGCTAAAAAGTTGCTAAGATCAGGCTATTACTGGATCACAATGGATGCAGACTGTTGTGCTTATGCCAGAAAATGTCATAAATGCCAGATTTATGCGGATAAAGTGCATGTACCTCCTAATCCTCTGAATGTAATGTCTTCACCCTGGCCCTTTGCCATGTGGGGCATTGATATGATTGGCAAGATTGAACCGACTACTTCAAACGGCCACAGATTCATCCTGGTTGCTATTGACTATTTTACCAAGTGGGTTGAAGCGGCTTCTTACGCAAATGTTACAAGGAAGGTGGTAGCCCGATTTCTGAAGAGAGACATCATCTGTCGGTATGGAGTTCCCGAGCGAATCATTACAGATAATGGTTCAAACTTGAACAACAAAATGATGTCAGAACTATGTCGGGACTTCAAGATCCAACACCACAATTCTTCTCCTTACAGGCCAAAGATGAATGGCGCTGTTGAGGCAGCTAACAAGAATATCAAGAAGATTGTGTAGAAGATGGTAGTTACATACAAAGACTGGCATGAAATGCTACCGTTTGCCTTTCATGGGTACCGAACGTCAATCAGAACATCCACTGGGGCAACGCCGTATCAGCTTGTTTACGGTATGGAGGCGGTCCTACCTGTTGAAGTTGAATTACCCTCCTTGCGGGTACTAATGGATGTTAAACTGAATGAAGCAGAATGGGTCCGATCCCGATACGAGCAACTGAGTCTGATCGAAGAAAAAAGATTAGCTGCAATCTGTCATGGGAAGCTGTATCAGAAAAGAATGAAGAAAGCCTTCGATCAGAAAGTCAGGCTCCGAGAGTACCAAGTAGGAGATCTTGTGCTGAAAAGACTCCTCCCTCCTCATACAGACCACAGGGGCAAGTGGACTCCGAACTATGAAGGGCCATTCATAGTAAAGAAAGTTTTCTCCGGTGGAGCGCTGATGCTCAGTATTATGGATGGAGAAGATTTCCTATCCCCTGTGAATTCAGATGCAGTTAAAAAATATTTCGCATGAAAATGACCCGCTGGACATAAAAACAGAATGTAAGTCCAGGAAAAAATAGGGCATCCCGGCGAGTCAAAAACAGAATAAAAGACTCGGGCAAAAATAAGGGAAAATAAATAAAAATGTACACCCGCTGAGTTGAAAAGCCGCATTGGACAACTCAGGCAAAAATGGGTATCCCGGTGGATTGAAAACCTGAAAGGGCGATCCGCGCAAAATAAGGGAATAAGCGAACAACTGCATTCTGAATTCATCTGTATCACTTACAACATGGTAAGCTTCGAAAGGTTCGAGCGTCGGTCAGAACCAGCCTTCTTCAGAAAGCAAGATGAGAAGAACCTCAATGTCATACGAGTCATAGCAAAAAGGGAAGCTCCTTGAAGTGTCATCAACATTGCCAGCACCTCTTTTGTTTCTCAATTCGTAACAATCTCCTCATTTTAGGGGATTTGTTTCTATGACTGTATTTCCAATTCAGGGCACGCAAATTAATAAAATCAGATTTTCAGTCACACACCGTCTCGTACTCTTTTATTTGCGAAAATGTCCGATGTCATTAATTTGTTGATCGCATAAATACAGATGCGTCTTTCCTAAACTACATGCTTGCAGGAAATATACTTACTCCCGGAGGCGTCTAAACTCCTATGATGGAATCCAATAAGGGATACCTCGGGATACTTGTGCGTTTCTTTGTCTTTACAGGATTGCAGGTAATTCAAAGCACAGCATGGGGCATGAAAGTTTCTCCCCAGTAGGCTTCCAAATCATTGCTTCTTCAGCACACCTTCCAAACAGCACCAGAGATGCTTTCTCCCCATCAGAGTTGCCAGGCATCACTTCTCCAACATTTCCTTCAGGGCATGTACTAGAAGATGCTCATATCCCCAGCTGAGTTGTCAAGTATCATCCTCAGCAGGATCCCCGCAGAAATCTCTAGGAAGATCTTTCAGTGATCTTTCTTCTTCCCCAGCCAAGTGCTAGACAGGCAACTATCTCCCCGCAGAGTTTCAGCCTCTATCCAGAAGAGCAATGCCTGAAGATCTCACAACAGAGTGACGAAAGCTTCTACAAACCCCAGCTGGGTCCCTCATTACCAAGATAGATCTATCAGTGATCTACTTCCCCAAGCAGAGTCATATGTGTCAGATCTACCAATGATCTTATCCCCAGCTGGGAAATCCACTTCGAGCAGATCAGCCAGAGATCTCCACAGCAGCGAGATCCGAATCCCGGATCGGTATCTTTGCATAATCATAACATTTGCATCATATTTTCCCCACAGAGCGTAGCATTCCGTCTAATACGGAGCATTACGGCAAAAATCAAACATATTGCATAATCACAAGCCATGAGTCGAATTAAATAGTTGTAAATACTGATAACCCATCAAACAGTATACAAAATATTTCGCCAATTCCTCACCAGAGAGCAAAAGCATTTCCCTCACAGATACACACTCCTTTGGGCACTCGTCTGTGTCATCACTCCCCAGTAAAGTCGCCTGAGCATTCTTTACAAACAGACGACACTTATATTACAGATACTTCTCGACACTCGTCCGTGTCATATCCCCAGCAGAAAGCCAAAGCGTCCCCTTTGCACTCACAGATTCATGTATATATATACTTCTTCCACGACACCCGTCTGTGTCACCTCCCCTAACACAGTTGCCTAAACACCTTGCGAATCAAATACTTGTTTATAATACACTTTTTCCGACACTCGTCCGTGTCGTGCTCTCCTCAGCAAGTTGAACACTCGTCTGTGTCTCACCCATTACTTTTCACTCATACAGATACTCGTCCATATCTTGTATATACCACTTAAATCCCCTCAGAATCAACACTCATCTGTGTTCTTTGTTAACCAGTTGATACTCGTCCGTATCATCGTCTCTGAACATGCGTCAAGCGTTTGTTTCTACTGATACTCGTCTGTATCATAGTCCTAAGGATGCTCGTCCGCATCTTTAATCTATACACCGTGTCAAACACTTATGTCTTCTTGGATTTAGACACTCGTCTGTGTCTACTATTCCCCAGAAGAGTCCCAGCAAATCCCAGTAAATTATGTCCTTTTTATCTGACATTCGTCCTATGTCATGATACCTTCTGGCAGCCGTACCCTGCCAGGTGATCGTCCTTCACCTTTTTGATGATTGTCCTTCATCATCCCCAGTGGAGTCTCTATTCATTAGAACCCCTTTCTATCCGACATTCGTCCTATGTCGTGATATTTTCAGCAGCCGTCCCCTGCTAGGTGATCGTCCTTCACCTCTTGATGATCGTCCTTCATCATTTTATCCGATGGTCGTCCCCATCATTGATTCTGTTATCTGACATTCGTCCTATATCATGATAAACCCTGAGAGCAGCCGTACCCTGCCAGGTGATCGTCCTTCACCTTTTGATGATCGTCCTTCATCATTTTATCTGATGGCCGTCCCCATCGTCGACCTTTTTATCCGGCATTCGTCCTATGTCGCGAAACTTTTAGCAGCCGTACCCTGCCAGGTGATCGTCCTTCACCTTATATGACCGTCCCTCATCTTATCCCCAACAAAGCAGCCGTCCCCTGCTAGGTGATCGTCCTTCACCTTTGATGACCGTACCTCATCACTTATCTCATTTATGCCTTGAGCTTGATGGTCGTCCCCATCATTTACCTATAATCCCCAGAGAGCTTCATAGCTTTACCTGATGGCCGTCCCCATCATAATCTCTTATATCCCCAGCTTGTCGGCCGTCCCCGTCATTGCTATATTTCCCGCATCTTCCCCAGCATGTCGGTCGTCCCCGTCATTGCTTCTTCCCCAGCAGTCGTCCTCTGCTCGATGGTCGTCCTCCGTCGCCCGCACTTTATAAACATACTTTATTTTCCTTTACAATCAATATCCCTTTTCTTCTTCATTCTGTGAGTGCAAATTTTGGATTGTCTTTGGTATTCAACCACAAGTTATCTTGTTTGCCTGCTAAGTCGTTGCTTACATTCTACACAGCTAACTCATGCTTGAATAGGGGCAGCTGTAAACACCCCAAATTTGCCCTCACCTATTCATACCATGGCTTGTGATCTTTTCATTTGCATAAGTTCAATCATAGCATCCCATACCACATTTTTGATCCACTGCATTGATTCAAAGTCATCTGCATCTAGGGTTTGTGATCTGAGCCATCCCTGAGCCACTTGAGCCACTCCAAAGTTCATCAATCACTTCAAAGGGGTCCATGAATGTTCAAGCATCATATTATATCCTCACCAAGTCAAGGAAGTCAAGAAATCACAAGAACTGAGAAAGGCATGGAAGCAGAGCCAGGTTTAACTGCACAGATGACCTAAAATTAGGGTTTTGGTTTCAAAGGCCATAACTCCAATTTTTTGGTCATTCTTGTTTCTATTGGTCTCTATATGTTATGAGGATCATGCACATCAATTTTCATGAAGAAATTCCATGGGAAAGGCATCTAATCAAGAGTTGACTTCTTGGGCAAGGCAGTTCAAAATCAGGGCATCTGAGACCCTCAATGACCCAACCAAAGGGTGTTCTTCATCATTTTGAATGTGTATGATCTTTATTTGATCATAGAAGATGTTATAAGTGCACAAAGTTGAAGAATTTCAAGCCATTTGCAAAGTTGCCTTTTTGGGAAAGTGACTTGTAATGAGAACTTGCCATTTTGGGAAAGTTTTTCAACCTCCTCAAATTGATTCAAAAAATGCTTCAAATGAGAAAACTTTGGTCATGAAAGTTGTAGAATGGATCCTCCCATTTTCAAAAAGTACAAGAACTTGTCCTAATTCATTTTGGATCAAAAGTTATGGCTTGTCAAAGTTGGGAAAAATCACATAATTTCAAGTTTTACACCAAAGAGGCAATTTGCAAAATGATATGATAAGGCACTCTAAAGGCTTCAAATGTGCACAAACACTTTAAAACATACTCATATGACCTCTAAAGATCAGAATTGGCCCAAGAATATTGCATTTTGGGTGCTTTGAACTTGAAGAATTTCAAAAGGGGAAAAGTTGTGCAAATTTGCAAAATGGATCAAAGCTTCTCATCCACTTGCCTCAGTTCACAAAATCTGATCCACAAGAACTCCATGATCTCAGCTGAGCCAAGCCATGCCCCTATCACAGCCTCCCACTTGCCCATACCTCAAGTACACCTAACATTGACTTTATGCAAAATGGCCCATACTAATCAGCATAGGCCACACAAACTCCACAGACCTATCACAGTGTGATAAGTGCACCAAAAGCAACTCAAAGCAACACACACACAAGCCTGAAACATCTCATAAGCCATAGTTCACAAAACTCTCCTCTTAGGCACTTCCCTTCGAATCTCAGCACACAAGCATAAAACATCAAAACAAACTTCATAGAATCACTCAACATGTTCCTCTGATCATTTCCCAACCCTCATTTGTCCCTGAAACCTCCCACATCAAAAACACGATTCTCATCCCTCACTGAACAGAACTTCATCAATCTCACAAACCAGCCAAAATAAACTCCATACAAGCTTTGCAAACTCCTCAGGAGGTTCATTGGGTTCATTTTGAAGCAAGGAAGCAGTCAAAAAGCTCCTGGATTGAAAGCTCCATCTCAGGTAGCCATGTGAAAACATTTTTCCAGAACTCTTGTTTTAAGTTTCTAAATGATTAAGCTTGCTTTCCTGGTCACACTGAACTTTAAATTTTCGAAAATGGTTGAGAAATGAGTGTGTATGGCTTGTCTGAAATTTCTGCCATTTTTGTATCTTGCTTCGAATCTGGTTCATGCTTAGAAATAAATTGTTTTTGAGGTCAGGGATGAGCTTAGGGAGGTGAGAGTAAGTGATCTGGAGCTTTAGAGCTCCAGAAATGGCCTAGGGAGTGATTTGGGAAATTCTCAGGAGAGGTGTGGCCGGAGAAGATGACCGGAGGTCATTTCCGGCCACCTGAATGTCATTAGGGAATTAATCACGTTTAGGGCAAAGTTTGAATCTGGACCATGGATCTGGTTGACTTTTGTTGACTCCCGCGCATATGAATGGCCTGGATCATTTCATTAAACCCTAATCATAATTTATTAAATTAATTAATCAGATTTAATTTAATCCAGCCAGTTCAAACGTGGGCTGTCCAGATACGCGCGGGTCAATTCCCTCTCTTTTCCTTTGAATCTCAGCCAGTGGATGTGCATACTTCTCATATTTTAATTTTTATTTCATTTTCTTTTCATTTAATTTGCACGAATTATTTAAAATAGCAAAATACATTAAAATATTTTGAAAATTTTTATCAAGTCTTTTATTAATTTTCAGAACCCAAAAATATTTTTATTTTTATTTTTTGCATTAAAAATCATTTTTAAATTATTTAAATGTTTATTTTTAATTAGTTAATGGAAATTAATTAATTAAAAATGCATTTAGGTATGTAAAAATCATAAAAAAATTCACATTGCATTTAGAAACATTTAGAAACATTATCAAACTCTCAAACCAAATTTCTTTTTTGTTCTTGATGCATTTTGACAATTTTCCATGGAATTAAATTCATTTCAAGGCAATATTTGTGTGCAATCTTTGAAAAAATCCATTCTGCCTAACCTTTGAGAGTTTGATGATGGTTCTTCTTGCATTGCATCCTTCATGGCATGTAGTTTGTAGGATAAATTTGGTTTGAATTGATCTTCCATTTTCAATTTGTTTTGCATTTTTCTTGATGAGGTACCTTAAAACCCTAGTAATCTTAGGAAATTCATAACTTTCACTAGGTTAAGAGATAGATCCCCTCCTTTGGGAAGTGAACTTGTATAGGTATAGGGTATCTTTGATTGCATTTTCAATTTTTTATCATGTCATTTGCTTCTGATTTTGAATTTTGCTTTGTGTGTTGATCATAAACCCTAATTTGTGCCTTCCTTTGCATCCATCTTTCATTTGCTTGCATCCAACAACTTGCCATGACATTTTGTGCATCCACATGATTCATAATACATCTTAGGAAATATTAGAATCATGATTGATCATTGCATCATTCCTTTTCCATGTTATATGTTCATTTCATTTCATAAACATTCATGAACTTCTATGGTTCAAAGCATGCTTCATCTGCATCCATGTTCTTGTATGATCATTCTCATGTCTTGCCTTGTGTTTGCATCATCTCTTAGCATCATTAACATCATGAATATGCTTCTGACTTTATCTTGCATCATGACATCTCATCTCATTTTGCATTGCATTTCATTTCTTTGTTAACTTTTCAGGTGGTAAGTTGTTTTGAGATGTGAATTTGCCTTCACTTCTCACAATCTCTCTTCATCTCTCTTGCATCTTTGCTGCATTTTTATCTTGTGTATTGGATTGAGCTTGCTCATTCATGTTCATCTTACTTTCTTTCGTCAAGCAACTTGTCTTCTTAAGTGAAGCAAGTTGTTTTGCTTCTCTTTGCTTCTGGCTCCTTTCATCTGCTTCCTTCCTGGTGGTTTCTCTGAAGATCTTCTTGCAAACCTCATTAACCCTAGGAATAACCAAGCATTATCACAATTAGGGTTTTGATTAGTCCCCCATTTAGATTTTACCTTTGTGTCATCTTTGAGTCTTCTTTTCTCATCTAATAATCAGGGACTAAACCCTAAAGGCTTTAAGGCTTTGTGATTAAGCTTATGCATGCATCCTTATATTAGGATGGAGTGTATAACTTTAATCCTAAGTGTTAAACCCTTAATGTGTTTAAATCCTTTAATCAATTCACTTAATAATCATCAAGACATTAAGCTTGTAACTTGGGCCTTGCATTAGGGTTCTAATTCTTCCTTAATTGGTTAAGAAGGACTAACCCTAATGTTAATGGACAAGTCCCCCTCAAGTTGTCTTACCAACCATAAAACTCACTTCTTGATCTTATCATTAACTAAAATCCACTTTAATAAAGGCTTTGTTTTGTCATGAGGTTAATCCCTAATCATGGATTAAGTTGAGGAGCCTACCTCAGCTTAAATGTTCTCATCTACTATCCTTCTATTAGGATGGTGTAATGAGTCCATTAAATCCTTGATTATGGCTTAAACTCATTACTTAACACCAAACAAAAACTTCAAAAATATCTAAATAATCACAAGTAGGTTAATGATCTTAATCCTACATCATGGTAATTGAGTTTGAGGTGTTTACTTCATACTTAAGGTATTCTCATTACCCCTAATCAAAGGGAGGATGTGATGAGTTTACTAATTCTTGGTTTAGACTTAAGCTCATTAACTTATGACAAATATGAAAGAGCAATAAAAGATTGAAAACACCAAAAACAAACAATAATCGTCTCCTCCGGGATTCTTTTCTCATCTCATTCACTCACAAACGAGAACTTGCTTCTTCCGTCTAATGCAAGACAGTTAGCACCTGAGCCAGACAGGTCATACACTTGAGCATAGACAAATAGGCAGTTCACAAGTCAATTTATCTTTCAGTCTCTTTGAGTCGAACTACGGTGTTCTGACTTCCTCATTGCACGAGAGGATATGTAGGCATAACTTAACAGTTATCGAACAAAAGTCTCTGTACATTCCCCATCCTTCCAGCATTATTCGTTAAGCCTCATAGTCTTGAGCTTCATACTCCTGTTCTTACACTGACACTTCTCTCATACACTCCACACTTCTTTTACACTGACACTTGCATTCTTTCCAGCTTTGATGCACAAATTGCACTGACACTACCCCTTTAAAACATAAATCTTTTAAGCGTGGATCCCGTCGAGTACGGCGGATAATCTGGGTGCTAATACCTTCCCAGGTTGTAACCAACCCCCTTTCTCAGTCTCTCTGGTTCGCAACCGTCTTATCCATATATTTTTCTAGGTCTATGCAGCATTACCTTTCCTCTGGGATAAAAATGCCTAGCTGGCGACTCTTGTCTTTCTGAGTTCACCCCTGTGTGTTCATCCCTTTCGCCGACCGTTCGCGTCTGTACCCCTCTTGACCTAGCCTCATTTGGTGGGAGCGACACATTCTTTCATCCAAATTACTAAATTCAATTTCATTATATTCCCATATTGGGTTCACATACATCAACAACAACATTTTGTATCACGTATACATTCAACAACATAACTACACCAGTATATAACCAATAATTCACATAATTAAACCAACATAACAAAATAATAGAATAATCCTATGAGGGAAGGAAACCCTCACTACCCCCATCATGTTAAATCACCTAATTTAGAATCCTTTCTCCCCCTTACCTGAATTCCTGATAAAATTCTGCAAGAATTGATGATGAAGATTTTCCTTAGCCTCCCTCTTGTTCTTCCTCTCTGATATTCTTACATGATAACAATTATGCCTTTCTTTCCTTTTGTTAACCTCCCACCAATTCCACATAAAACCTATTCTCCCTTAATTTCCTCACTAACTCTTTATTTTCCTCCCACATTCATTTACTAATTAAATCTGATTATTTTAATTAATAAAATTATAATAATAACAATAATAATAATAATGAATATAATAATGATAATAGTAATAATAATAATACCTCTTATACTATTATAATTAATTACACCCAATATTATTTAAATTAATATTCTCCTATTATTATAATTAAATATATTTTAACTAACATAGTCTAATTAGTTTTGCTCCCCACACCACCAATCTCTACACTTTTGGTCACACACCCCTATTACCTTAAAGTCTTATTCTTAAGGCTACTATCACTTACCATGGATACATAATTTATAACGAATGCACACCAAAACACAATCAATTACATCAATTCCTAGTTATTTCACAATTAATAATCAAAATAAAAACGGGGCGTTACAACTCTCCCCCATTTAGAATATTTTCGTCCTTGAAAATTTACCAGATACGAACTACCCCGGACACACTCTCGCATTCAAATAGTCAACTCCCATGCCATGAAAGGAAACACCATGAATAACAAAAAACAACAAACTGTCTTATCGATGACAACAACAACAACAACAAGAAGATGATGAAAGGTTCAGGTCATACTCTCGATGACCAACTCAAGACACAAAGAATAACCAATTAAGAACACACAGGTTCGCTATGAACCAGAACACAACACGGTCGTTACCATCACCATATGCAACATTCCCCTAATTCCCCCTTCTAGGAATTCACTATTCGCACTCGAACCATCACCATAGGTAACGAGGAAACCACAAAGATAAGAACACAAAAGCCCATAACACAACATCAACGTTACCAAACTATTAACATCGCGGTTACCTACGTATGAACAACTGCGCTACACCATGCTTCCGCTGCGCACTCTGAGTACTCGCAACTACATCCACTTACGACCATCAAAGCAACCCGCAGAAACGACCTTCAACTTAATTCACTGAAAATTCCGACCAACAGGTATTCTACACTCTTAAGATTACTAAACGCTTTGAACCTAGATCCATAAAAATAATACCTCAGAATATTCAACACAATTACAACCGCAACCAATTCCGAATCTTGAATAGGGTAAATACTTTCATGAACTCTATATTATCATCAAACACAAGCTACAACCTTACCATCTTGTATTAACATACTGCCCAAAATAATCTTAAACACATAACGACATTACAACAACATAAGGGTACGATGTCCCAATTACTCTCAATAGAAAATACCCTTTCTCACGTCAGTATTCTGCATCAATATTCTATACTTAACACAGCGCATTTACCAAACCAATGCAAACAACTAATTCATCGCTTCTACTCATACTAACACAACTCTCCAAGATTCGTCATTCAAAGTAACATAACCGAGTAAAATCATCTTCACAAATCAAAATCACACTTAGATATCTCAACATATAACTTCACTTCTTTCGACACTTGTAACTCAGCTCTTGATTACTCGTCCTGAGTTACAAAACATCAGAAATCCACAACGAACAACAGATCAACCCTATCCAACGAGTATGGAAAATTACACTCCATATTCCTTACATATACTTTAAGGCATACCAGCCACCACTATTCTCGACCATATATTCCTTGGTTACAGCATAGTCTTACATTTTCATTTACTTCCTCCTTGACTCATTTCTATAATGCTTCAAGTTTTCATATCAATCAGATTCTCGACCCCTCACGAAACAAAACTCAAATTTTCCAGAACACAACTATGAGTTTTTATACTGCTCACCAACCAGTTCACAACCTCATACTAACATTCTCAAGTCCACCGCATTTCCCTATATTGGTATCTGCATCGACTAATCAAATAACTCATAAACACGTGGCTCAACTCCAAACAATTCACTGTGCATACTATTCAAGTTGGCAAGACATGTCTATTCCATCCAACATGATTGCGTCTACTATCAACAAGATATTAAGGGTGATCAGTTCCTCAATTTTTCAATAGACAACCGACAACCATAATGGTGGCATAAATCATCATTACCTAACTACAATATCTTCCTTTACCTTGTGCTCAAGGTTACCTCATCATACTGCTCTACCAACTCTCCACGGCTTACAAACGTCTCCTGAATCTACATATTTCCAACCTCTCCATTTATACACAACATCCAAGGTCCAACACATATTCCCTTATATATCTAGTCGCACAACACAATCATTAAATATGCTTCTAACACCGGAATCACTATCATATCAAGTACTATCCAAATCGATCCATTTTACTTGAAACATCTATTCCAAGTTAAGAGTTTTAAAAACACTAAAAAATACTTCGTCTTTCTTTTAATCTCAGAACCTCTATAATTCATATAGTCCTGCACTTGGTTCTCATTCTAATCACAACTTCAACAGTACCATCTCAACATCTAATTGTCGTTAGAATTCCAAAATTTTCCCGACATATATTCAAACCATCTCATCAATAACAGATCATCCACTTTATTATTTAACATTTCCCAACGATATCTATAATATAATCATCCTCATTCAATATAAGTTGCATCTCTATGAATTTCTCCGAGACTGACACATTCTCTTTAATACCAACATTTTTCTTTCCACGTTCAGCAAAAATTACTCAACTTCAAACACAATCATCTCTTTTAATACAGACCTCCCAAACACAAAATTATACTCCAAAATAAAATAAATTTCATGTAGATTCTAGAACTTCAAGAATCACTTAAATACGAGTTATGAGTAAAATGTTATCGTCCTTACAATGGGACTGGTCAATGAATCTCGTATGCAGAATTCTGTAAATGTCAGCACCAGACCATAACATTAAAAAAAAAAATTTATATGCAAACTGTAGGGAATTTTGTAAGCTTTCTAAAAAGTCCATAATCACTCTCATCTGATTAACGAGTCAAAAGTTATGCACACTATACTGAAGGTTGTTCCTTAATTACGAAAATCAAATCGAATTGGAAAACATGAGATTTACTTCTTTCTTTTTCTCTTGATTCCAAGATTCTTCCAACTATCTTTTCTCTTTACTCAACTCTGAAAATCATTCGACTTCAATCAAACTATACTCAAACTTATAAGTTTAATAGTTGATTCACCACATCGCATACAACCGTTATCATACACATGCATTCATATAAGATTCACTCTTAATGAGTCGCCTTACTTGCTTCGCGGACAAAACACCATTCCTCAACTGAATCCAACTACAATTTATACTCAAGAGGAAAATCGTAATCATCTTCAAAAGACCCCAAGAATTATACCCCGGTTGCACCTTACCTTTCATCGCATTGCCTTCTCTCCTCTAAGAAGCCCATATCAATCATACTCACCCGTCGATTCGCAACAACACCATTCTGACAATGCTTGCACTACTACAATCAACATCACCTTGATCATACTTCACATACCACAATCACTCTTGAGAAGCAATCTTCTCCCCCACTTATTTCAAACTAACTCTTGGAGACAACAGTTAGAAAACCTACAAGAAAATATCGACAGTGTTTCACACACATGTCGTGTACTAAGGAATAGACAATGTTAGACTACTTGGCCGGACCGACCGACCCGCTCTGATACCAATTGTAACACCCCACTTTTCCCATTTTAGAAAATAATTATTTAATAATAAAATAAGAGTTTAAAGAAAGTGGAATGTCACATAAACAATAATAATAATCAACAAAAACTCTTTTATTAAAACAGCGCCAAATATTACTTCATTCATCTTACGACAATTTGTCAAACATCAACAATATTCCATAACATCACTTGATGTAGAAGGTTTTAAACAAAATAAGATACGTAACACGATCCTACGGATCACACGATCCTACGGATCACACCAAAAATACAAACATCGTACGTACCGGTTGTCAAAGGCCCTCAACAACAACAACAAATCAACGTTGGCTTTATGCCTTAAAGACAACAACAACTGCAACCAGAACAACATTGTCTCTTCGTCTTAAATTTAATTCTTCAACTAAGATATCACGACAATCTAATTCCCATCCAACCACTTATCAACACATACTATTAAATCCTAACTCACGCTCACTTAATTATGCTCTTACTGAACCATCATAGCACCACAAAAAAACTTACTTTGGTTCAATTCTAATACTTAATCCCTTCAAACATCTTCGACTAAATGGATTCATTAATTTACTATAATTTGTCGCTGCTACTTATCACTAATCTACTATTAAGCCTCGATTGATTCATATTAATGACCAAATATTAAACCTGCTGCTAAGTCTACTGTTACTTAATTTCCTTTTACTAAATCATCACCAAAATTCATTTGTTATTTAATTTCCTTTTACTAAATCATCGCTAAAATTATTTACTAATTCTTTTCCACTGAATTAACAAGCCTACTGCATTTTAAATGGGTATTCGTCAACTTAATTTATGCTACTGAAACCAAAAACATCTTAGACTCAGTAAACAGACACTAAAACAACTAATATCCTCCTCCAGCCACATGTGACGAGCGTCACATGCATGAGCCGACCGTCACAACCTATTATACAAACGAGATGGTCGTCGCAACGTGGGGACGGCTGTCACCAACTTCAGACGATCGTCATGAACCTAAGACGGTCGTCTCACAGTCCAACTTCGTACTCTCTATTTCACTCTCCCTCCCTTTGTTTCTGTACCTTCTTACGATTCCATCTCAGTCCAATTTACCAGACTTAGGATTATTGCTACACCAATTTTTACACTTTTAATTATATCCTTCTTTCATCCGAATAACTAAATTAAATTTCATTATGTTCCCATATTGGGTTCACATACAACAACAACAACATTTTGTATCACGTATTCATTCAATAACATAACTACACCAGTATATCACCAATAATTCACAGAATTAAACCAACATAATTGAAAATTTGTAGCATCAAACATACACTCAATTATTCATCACAGATTCATCGAAACAACAAATCAAAACAATAGAATAATCCTATGAGGGAAGGAAACCCTCACTACCCCCATCATGTTAAATCACCTAATTTAGAATCCTTTCTCCCCCTTACCTGAATTCCTGATAAAATTCTACGAGAATTGATGATGAATATTTTCCTTAGCCTGCCACTTGTTCTTCCTCTCTGATATTCTTACGTGATAACAATTCTACCTTTCTTTCCTTTTGTTAACCTCCCACCAATTCCACATAAAACCTATTCTCTCTTAATTTCCTCACTAACTCCTTATTTTCCTCCCACATTCATTTACTAATTAAATATGATTATTTTAATTAATAAAATTATAATAATAACAATAATAATAATAATAATGATAATAGTAATAATAATAATAATACCTCTTATACTATTATAATTAATTACACCCAATATTATTTAAATTAATATTTTCCTATTATTATAATTAAATATATTTTAACTAACATAGTCTAATTAGTTTTGCTCCCCACACCACCAATCTCTACACTTTTGGTCAGACACCCCTATTACCTTAAAGTCTTATTCATAAGGCTACTATCACTTTCCTTGGATACATAATTTATAACGAATTCACACCAAAACACAATCAATTACATCAATTCCTAGTTATTTCACAATTAATAATCAAAATAAAAACGGGGCGTTACAACTCTCCCCCGTTTAGAATATTTTCGTCCTCGAAAATTTACCAGATACGAACTACCCCGGACACACTCTCGCATTCAAATAGTCAACTCCCATGCCATGAAAGGCAACACCACGAATAACACAAAACAACAAACTGTCTTATAGATGACAACAACAACAACAACAAGATGATGAAACGTTCAGGTCATACTCTCGATGACCAACTCAAGACACAAAGAATAACCAATTAAGAACACATAGGAAATTCTCTACTCTTTCACCAGCAATTACCAAATCAGTAAACTTTGTAGCCCAACATGAAGCTAGATGGTCAATGAAGACTCCCTGCAGTGTGCCCATAAACATATCTTCCATTTCATGGTCCAATAGTGGAGGTTGAACCCTGGAAGCAAGTTGACGCCAGCGCTGAGCGTACTCCTTGAAGCTGCCTTTGGATGTTTGGGTCATACTCTGCAATTGAGTACGATTCAGTGCTATGTCCATGTTATACTGGTATTGCTTCACAAAAGCCTCAGCGAGTTCTTTCCATTTCCCGACAGATGCATGACTTAACTTTATGTACCACTCCTGGGACACCCCAGTGAGACTATCCGGGAAGTAATACATCCAGAGTTTTTCATCATCTATGTAGGTTATAATCCTCCCCACATATGCCTGGAGGTGAGTCTTAGAGCATGTGGAACCATTGTATTTATCAAAGGTGGGTGGCTTGAATTTGTGGGGAATCTTGATCCCAGGTGTCACTCCCCGGATTTTCATCCCGGTGCAAACGCGAACGGTCGGTGAAAGAGAAAGAAGGTTGAATTGAATAGAGTTGCCAGCTAGGCATTTTTATCCCGAAGGAAAGGTAATGCTGCATAAACCTGGAAAGAGATGGATAAGGCGGTTACGAACCAGAGAAACTGAGAAAGGGGTTGGTTACGACCTGGGAAGGTATTAGCACCCAGATCGTTCGTCGTACTCGACGGGATCAACACTTACAAGATTGTGTTTAAAAGGGGTAGGTGTATATCCTATCTGTGTGCAAAAGCTAAGAAAAGAAAGTACAGGTGTCAGTGCAAAAAGGTGAATTGCTCAGGAACTGAGGCTTTAGAAAAGGAATGCTGAAAGAGGGGGGTGACACAGAGACTTTTGTTCGATAACTGTTAAGTTATTCCTACGTATCCTCTCATGCAATGAGGAAGTCAGAACACCGCAGTTCGACTCAAAGAGACTGGAAAAAAATTGACTGTGAACTGCTTGCTTGTCTATGCTCAAGTGTATGACTCGTCTGGCTCGAGTGCTAACTGTCTTGCATTAGACAGAAGAAGCGAGTTCTCGTTTGTGAATGAGTGTGATGAGAAAAGAATCCCGGAGGAGACGATTATTGTTTGTTTTTTGTGTTTTTAGTTTTTTATTGTTTTTGGTGTTTTGCATAGGATTATGAGCTTAAGCCTAAATCAAGGGATTGTAAACTCATTATATCCTCCCTGATTAGGGAGAATGAGCCTACTTAAGTATGAGATAAGCATCTCAACTTAATTACCATGATGATGTAGGATTAAGATCATTAACCTACTTGTGATTAATTAGATGTTTTGGGGATTTTTGTTTAGTGTTAAGCAATGAGTTTAATCTCTCTAATCACAGATTAGTGAACTCATTACACCATCCTAATAGAAGGATAATAGATGAGAACACTTAAGCTGAGGAATATACCACAACTTAATCCATGGTTAGGGATTAAATTCATTATATAAAAATCCTTTATTAAATGGATTTTAATTAAAGGATGAGATTAAGAAGTGGATTTTATGGTTTGTAAGACAACTTGAGGGGGACTTGTCCATTAAACACTAGGGTTAGTCCCTCTTAACCAAAAGGAAGATATAGAACCCTAATGTAAGGCCCAAGTTACAAGATAAAGTCTTAGTGATTATTAATGTGTTTTTATTAAGAGGTGTAAACAAATTAATGGTATAACACTAAGGATTAAAGTTATACACTCCATCCTAAGATAAGGATGCATGCATAATCCTAATTCCAAAGTCCTAAAACTTTAAGAGTTTAGTCTCTGATTATTGAGATGAGAAGAGAGACTCAAAGGTAAAAGACTAGGGGGGCTATACACAACCCTAAAATTTATCATGCTTGAATATCCTATGGTTTGTGAGGCTTAAGAGAAAGGATCTTCAAGGCCACCAAGGAAGAAGCAGATGAAAAAAGAAGGAGAGAAAGCATAAGTTACTTACTTCCTGAAGAAGATAAGTAACTTAAAAGAAAGAAAGTAAGAAGGATAGAACATAAGTGAAGCAAGTTCACTTTAAAGACATGTAAGAATGCATATGAATCAATGATAAGAAGAGGTGAGAGGTGAAGGCAAATCCACCTCCCATATAACTTACCAAAAGCTCCTGAAATGTTAGTATGAATGCATAAGACATAAAGCAAAAGGAAATGAGATGAAATGAGATGCAAAGACCAAAGTCAGAAGTGAATATGCAATGAAAATGGCATATGAGATGATGAAAAGTCATACAAAATACATATGAATGATCATACAAAGATGAGATGCAAAGGAGGCATGTTTAGAGGCATGAAAACACATGGATGTTCATGGAATGTAATGAATGAAAAGCATAGAAAATGAATGAAGAAATGATCAAGCAATTCTCAAGCATGTTTTAAGATGTCTAAGATCTCATACAAATGCTTGAAATGTCATGGAAAGTTCATATGATGATGATATGCAAAGATGAATGCAAATGAACATGAGAAATTAGGGTTTTAAGACAACATGAGATGCATATGACCAAAACAGAAGCAATCACCATGATAAAAAATTAAAATTGAGCTCAAACAATCCTTAATCCCATATAAGATTACACCCAAAGGAGAAGGTCAGAAGCCAATCCTAGTGAAAGTTATGAAATTTCTAATTTTGCTAGGGTTTTTGGGTGCTTCTAAAAGGAAAATGAAAATCAAATTGAAAATGAAAGATAAAAATATGAGGTAAATAACCTAGAAACTATATGCAATATGTGAAACAATGCAAGAAGAACCAAGTTCAAACTCATCATTGTTAGGCATAGATGAATTTTTCAAGTTAGGGTTAAAAAATATGATTTTTAAGAACCCTATTTCAAAGAAAATTGTGAAAATGTGATCAAACCTAAAACGAAATTTGTATGGTGAGTTTGAAAATGTTTCTAAATGTATTGGAATGCTTCATGAATTTTTTGGTAATTTTTTGGAAACCTAAATGCATATTTAATTAATTAAAATCAACTAATTAATTAAATAAAACATTTAAATATTTTAAAAATACTTTTTTAATGCAAAAAATAAAATAAAAAATGTTTTTAGGTTAAGAAAAATATTTAAAACAGAAATGAAAAGTTTGAGATTTTTTTTATGGTTTTTGCTATTTTTTATAAAATGAACAAAAGAAAATGAATTAAAATGAATAAAATGAAAAGTATGAAGATATGAGGGTCAGGATTTGAACTGGGGAGATGTTGGTTGACTGCGCGCGCAATCCAAGGGCTGATATTTAAACTGGCTAATTAAACTGATTAATTTAATTAATTAAAATTAGGGTTTAAGTGAAATGATCCTGGCCACTAAAAAACGCGTTAAGCAAGATCCAAGTGCTGACATTTAAACTAGGAGATTAACCCTAATCAGAACCCTAATGATTTTCAGGTGACCGGAGCTTGGTCATCTTCTCCGGCCACACCTTCATGCTATCTTCTTCCCTAGGCTACCCCAAACCCCCAAACTCTCCAGAAACATCCCCCTAACCATTCTAAACAAGAATCAGGCCATAAACAACATTTATTTTGCATCAAACTCATGAATCGAAGAAAAACATTTTCAGATCAAAAAGTTTCAGAACATCAATACATCCTGGTTTCTCAACCATTTTCAAAAATAATCATATCAGCATGATCAGGGAAACATGTAGAATCATTTAAGAACTTCAAAGAGAGGTTCTGGAAAAATTGTTCTTGATGGTTACCTGAGATGGAACTTTCTGATTCTTAGCTTTCTGGACCTCTCCTTGGTGCAAATCAACTCCAATGGACCCCCTGAGGATGATGTGATGCTTAGAACAAGTTTATGGTGCCTAGTTTTAGTGTTTCAGTTCTGAATATGCAGAAATCGTGTTTGTGTTTGGGCTTGTTTCAGGCCATGGAAAGGGGTGGGAAATGATCCTTAGGTTATGTGGAGTTGAATGGTGAAAGAAATTTGGAGTTTTAGTGGCTGAGGAGTGAGTTTCGAAAGCTTGAAGATTTTGGGGATTTTTGAGCAATCTGAGTTCTTGGATGATTCAGGCTTCTGTGTTATGTGAAATGAGGTCCATAAGATTAGTATAGGCCAATGAGAGTGATCAGAAAGTGGGTGGTGGCATAGTGTGATTGGTATGGGCCAAGTTGCAAAAATGTCAACATTGTGTACTTGAGGTATGGGCATGGTGCAGAGCTAGCTTTAGGGGTGTCTTGGCCTCATCTTGATTCATGGATGGCCCTAGGATCATTTTTATGCAACTGGATCACTTGGATGAAGAGATACCATAGGTTTTGCAAATTTCCAACTTTGAAGATTTTGAGAAAATGGCTTAATGAAACTTGCAATCCAAGGCACAATTCTAGTCCAAATGCACTGCATATGTTTGTATGATGTTTAGAGGTCAATTAGAGGTCATGAAATGGCTTGAAACTTGATTTTGCAAAAATCCCTCTTTGGCAAGAACTTGAAAATTATAGGATTTTTGCCAACTTTGAAAGGCCATATATTGAGTTCTAGGATGAATCAAGACATGTTCTTGTACTTTTTGAAAATCGGAAGACATAATCTACAACTTTCATACCCAATAATTTTTCATTTGAAGCATTTTTGGTCATGAAAGAATAGGTTGAATATCTTTCCCAAAATGGAAAATTTCCATTACAAGTCATTTCCAAAAATAGCAATCAGGTTAAACTGATGAAGGACGATCATCAGGAAAAGGAAAAGGGGCCGCGACAGGGACGACCATCGGGTCAAAGAATAAATGAAAAATTTGATGAGGGACGGTCATCAAAGGTGAATAACGATCACCTAGCAGGGGACGGCTGCTCTTTATCTTGGCATAGGACGAATGTCGGATAGAAAAGGTCAACGATGGGGACGGCCATCCGAAAAGCATGATGAAGGACGATCATCAAGAGGTGAAGGACGATTACCTAGCAGGGTACGGCTGCTCCTGAGGATTATCGCGACATATGACGAATGTAGGATAACAAGATCAACGATGGGGACGGCCATCGGATAAAATGATGAGGGACGATCATCAAATGGTGAAGGACGATCACCTAGCAGGGGACGACTGCTCTTTATCACGACATAGGATGAATGTCGGGTAGAAAGTTCCAACAATGGGGATTCCACTGGGGAAAGGACGAGGGACGGTCATTCGTAGGTGAAGGACGATCACCTGGAAGGGGACGGTTGCCGAAAGTATCACGACATAGGACGAAATCCGGATAGGAAAGCTGTTTTGTTGGCGACATACTAGGGAATGGTAAACACGGACGAGTGCTTACACTTTAAAATAAACGGCATAAGTGTTTGAAAGTGTATAGATTAAAGATGCGGACGAGCATCCTTAGTACCACGATACAGACAAGTATCGGTAGAAACAAACGCTGACTCGTGTTTGAGGATGATGATACAGACGAATATCAATTGGCTGAGCAGAGAAGACGAACGAGTGTTGAATCTGCTGAGAGGTGATATATACAAGATACAAACGAGTATCAAAGAGTTCTATATAAGTATGTCCAAGTATGATCTGTTGGTGAAGTAAGTGCATGACACGGGCGAGTGTCGAAAGATTGGGCAAGGGACACAGACGATTTTATGACTTGCCGGGGAAGTATGACACGGGTGGGTGTCAAAAAAGAATATGTACATGTTATGAACAAATATCTGTATTGAGAATGTAGAAGGTATTCTGGTGACCTTACTGAGGAAAGATGACACGGACGAGTGTCGAAAAGAGCATATATAAATATAAACAGGTATTTGTGTTTGAGAGTGCAAAGGGGATGTGTTGGCTTTTATATGCAGGGAGTATGGGTTTTGTATTTTGCTGATGAAGTGAATATGGTATTTGAAGGTGGCTGGCTCGAACCTGGCTTATGATCATGCAAATGTTTTATTTTTGCCGTAATGCTCCATTTTAGACGGAATGCTACGCTTATTTTGGTGAATAATGATGCGAATGCTATGATTATACAAATGAGAAACCCGATCCAAAATCTAAATCCTGCGGGCAGAAAGATCCCTTAGGCGATCTGTCTGGAGGGAGAACTCAGTTGGGGGAAGAGATCATTGGCTAATCTGTCTGGAGGGAGAACTCCGTTGGGGATGAGGAAGTTTCAGCAACTCCGTTGGGGAAGTATTTCAGGCATTGGTCTATTGGGGAGAGAATGGCAACTATGTGAGGAAGAAATTCCACTAACTCTGCTGAGGATGAGCAAGTTCTGGCAACTCTGATGGGAAATAGAAAGTTCCTAACTGCTTTGCTGGGGAAAAGCCGTCAGGTATTGCTCGGGAGATCCCTGCTTGGGGAAGAGATAACTTCTGGGAAGTAATATGCTGGGGATTGATGACTTCCTCAAGGGATCCTCTGGGAGGATGAAACTTTGCAAGGAGATTCTTTTCGTCAAGGAGTTCTGCTGATGATGCGATTGTTGGCTTGGCTGGGGAAATATGCTTGATATGCCCCATGTTGTGAAAGATTGTCTGCCTTGAGTACCTGCAACCTGTTAAGATAAAGGAAAATGCACAAGTGTCCTGAGGTATCCTCAACCGGATTCCGTCATAGGAATTAGATTTACCTGAAAGTAACATATTTCATGCAAGCATTTATTAAAATGGCTCGTATGTTTTATGCAAGTGTTGTATTATGAACATTGGACATTTTGCAAACGAAACAAAAATGTACAAAACAAAGTGTGACTAAATATTTTGATTTCATTGATTTGTGTGCCCTGAATATGCAAGTACAGTCAAAGAAGAGAATCCCCTGAAAGGAGGAGATTGCTGTAAATTGAGAAAATAAAAGTGTTGGCAATGTTGAAGATGACGCTCCAGTGAGCTTCCTTTTCTATGACCCGTGTGACCTTGACGTTCTTCTTATCTTGCTTTCTGAAGAAGGTTGATTTTGATTGATGCTTTATCCTTTCGAAGCTTGCCATGTTGTGAGTGATATAGACGAATTCAGAATGTAGTTGTTCGCTTATTCCCTGATTTTGCGAGGATCTCCCTTTCGGATTTTCAATCCACCGGGATACCCATTTTTGCCTGAACTGTATGATGTGGCTTTTCAACTCAGCGGGTGTACATTTTTTTCAATTTTCCCTTATTTTTGCCCGAGTATTTTATTCTGTTTTTGACTCGCCGGGATGCCCTATTTTTGCCTGGACTTACATTCTGTTTTTATGTCCAGCGGGTCATTTTATGCGAAGTATTTTTTAACTGCATCTGAATTCACAGGAGATAAGAAATCCTCGCCATCCATAGTAGTGAGCATCAGTGCTCCACCAGAGAAGAATTTATTTACTATGAATGGGCCTTCGTAGTTTGGCATCCATTTTCCCCTGTGGTCTGTATGAGGAGGAAGAAGTCTTTTCAGAACAATCTCTCCCACTTGGTATTCCCGAGGTCTAACTTTATGACCGAAGGCTTTCTTCATTCACTTTTGATATAATTTCCCATGACAGATGGCTGCTAATTTATTCTCTTCAATAAGGTTCAGTTGATTGTACCGAGACCGGACCCATTCTGCTTCATCCAGTTTCACATCCACCATTACCCGCAAGGAGGGTAGTTCAACTTCAACAGATAGGACAACTACCATACCGTACACAAGCTGATATGGTGTTGCCCCAATAGATGTTCTGATAGAGGTTTGGTACCCATGCAAGGCAAATGGTAGCATTTCGTGCCAGTCTTTGTAGGTGACTACCATATTTTGCACAATCTTCTTGATATTCTTATTGGCTGCCTCAACAGCGCCATTCATCTATGGCCTGTAAGGAGAAGAGTTGTGGTGTTGAATTTTGAAGTCTCGACAAAGCTTTGCCATCATCTTGTTGTTCAAATTGGAACCATTATCAGTAATGATTCGCTCGGGAAATTCATATCGACAGATGATATCCCTTTTCAGAAATCGAGCTACCACTTGTCTGGTGACGTTTGCATACGAAGCTTCTTCAACCCATTTGGTGAAGTAATCAATGGCTACTAGGATGAATTTGTGACCATTTGAAGCATTCGGTTCAATCTTTCCAATCATATCAATGCCCCACATGGTGAAGGGCCAAGGTGAAGACATTACATTCAAAGGATTCAGAGGCACATGCACTTTATCTGCGTAGATCTGGCATTTATGGCATTTTCTGGCATAGGCACAATAGTCTGCATCCATTGTGATCCAATAGTAACCCGATATTAAAAACTTCTTTTCCATTGCATGCCCTCCGGTATGGGTACCGAAAGAACCTTCATGTACTTCGTGCATCATTAGGTCTGCTTCTTTCTTGTCAACACATCTGAGCAAGACCATGTCGAAGTTTCGCTTGTACAAAGAACCGTCAGTATTGAGGAAGAAACTATCGGCTAGCCTTCTTAATGTCTTCTTATCATTTGACGATGCCCCAGGTGGGTACGTCTGAGTTTCCAAGAAGCATTTGATGTCATGGTACCAATGCTTGTTATCAGTGACAGTGTCTATAGAGAACACGTATGTCGGTCGGTCTAGTCTGGATACCAAAATCCGAGGTACATAATTGGAAGCTTGTACTTTGATCATGGATGAAATGGTAGCCAAAGCGTCTGCAAACTGATTCTCATCTCGAGGGATGTATTCAAGCTTAATTGTTGTGAAGAAGGCAACAATCTCCTCGTATAGTCACGGTAGGGAATCAGATGCTCCTGATGAGTATACCACTTGCTATTGGTCTGGTTGATTACCAAAGTTGAATCTCTGAACACATTCAAGGTTTTGATCCTGAGGTCAATGGCTTCCTAAAGACCCATAATACAAGCTTTGTATTTTGCTTCGTTGTTAGTGCAGGCGAAGGTGAGATTTGCTGAGAAATAAGTACTGCACCAACCCCACGACCGTTGCAATTAACTGCCCCTTCAAACATCATAGTCCATGCTTCTTCTGGGTTAGGACCTTTAGTGTGAACATGCTCTTCAAAATCCTTTGCTTTCAAGAACATGATGTCTTCATCAGGGAAGTCAAATCTCATAGGCTGGTAATCATCAATGGGTTGCTCAGCCAGATAGTCAGACAGTACACTGCCTTTGATGGCCTTTTGAGATGTGTACTGAATGTCATATTCTGTTAGAATCATTTGACATCTTGCAACCCTTTCAGTAAGTGCTGGCTTCTTAAATATGTACTTGACTTGATCCATCTTTGAGATCAATAAGGTAGTATGAGTCAGCATATACTGTCTTAGTCGGCGAGCAGCCCATGCTAAAGCATAACAAGTTTTCTCGAGCAGTGAATAACGTTGTTCACAGTCGGTAAACGTTTTGCTTAGGTAGTATATTACATACTCTTTTCGACCAGACTCATCATGCTGACCCAACACACACCCCATTGACTCTTCTAATACTATCAAATACATGATTAGAGGTCTTCCTTCGATTGGAGGCATGAGAATTGGAGGTTCTTGCAGATATTCTTTGATCTTGTCAAAAGCTCTCTGACAATCATCGTTCCACCTGACATTTTTTCCTTTCTTAACAGTTTGAACAAGGGTTCGCAGGTTGCAGTGAGGTGAGATATGAACCTTGAAATTTAGTTCAATCTACCTAAGAACCCTCGAACTTCTTTCTCAGTCTTAGGTGCAGGCATCTCCTGAATAGCTTTGACTTTTTCGGGATCAACCTCAATTCCTTTTTCACTTACGATAAAACCCATCAGCTTACCAGAAACGTACCCCGAATGTGCATTTGTTGGGGTTCAACTTCAACTGATACTTCCTCAGGCGCTTGAACAATTTCAGCAGATTCACCAGATGATCTTCCTCTGTGAGGGACTTGGCAATCATATCATCCACATAGCACTCGATTTCTTTGTGGTTCATATCGTGGAATAATGTTACCATAGCCCGTTGATAAGTTTCCCAGGCGTTCTTTAGACCAAACAAAATTACCTTGTAGCAGAATGTGCCCCAGGGTGTGATGAAAGTTGTCTTCTCCATGTCTTCAGGTTACATCTTAATCTGATTGTATCCAGAAAATCCATCCATGAAAGAAAATACCGAGAACTGAGCCATGTTGTCCACCAATACATCAATGTGAGGTAATGGGAAATCATCCTTCGGGCTAGCTCTGTTCAGGTCCCAGTAATCCACACACATACGCACCTTGCCATCCTTCTTAGGTACGGGTACAATATTAGCAACCCACGGCGGGTAACTAATTACAGCGAGAAAACTGGCGTCCCACTGCTTTTGTACTTCCTCTTTGATTTTCATGGCCATGTTTAGGCGAGTACGGCGCAACTTTTGTTTAACTGGCAGACAATCTTCTTTCAATGGCAGCCTGTGCATGACAATATTCGTATCCAAGCCCGCTATATCTTGATAGGACCAAGCAAATACGTCGACATAATCTCGAAGCATACTGATGAGTTATTCTTTCACTGGAGCTTGCAGAGTAGCCCCAATATTCACCTCTTTCACATCTTCCTCGGTACCAATATTGATGGTCTCAACTTCCTCCTGATGAGGAGCAATCACTTTTTCCTCTTGTCTCAACAACCTAGCCAACTCTTCAAGCAACTCATAATCTTCATCAACCCCTTCATCTGCTTGATTAATTGGATTTTCGAAGTCATACGAGGTCATAGCAGTGTCGTTGTCGGTGCAATATGGAGGATTATCTCTGCAAGGGTTGAGATTTGTTCATTTTAGTGATTGATTTTAATCTTGTTTAAGAAAAAGTGTGAATGGAGTTATTATTTTGAAAAACATTTCCATTTATTGCTTTGTGCGAAAATAACAAAAATGTAAAACAATAAGCGGAAAAAGAAGATCGTTTGCAAAAGATGTCCATTTTTTCATTAATCATTCATTTGCACAAAATACAAATATGGCCCTATTACAAAATGAGTCCTGACACCTTGGGCAAGATGCAGGACTTGATGCATGCTTAAACATGAAATAATAATTACTCTACAGAAGTAATCCTTATAATTTCCTGGGAAGACAAGTTAAGGACTTGCTGGCATGGGACCCTCGGACGAATCCAGCTTTCCAGGTTGAAGTCGCTTTCAGCCTCGTCTTCCACATTGTTGATTGCATACAGGGTTAGCATTCCCCCACTGATAAATTTGGGAGCTTCAGCAGCCTCCTCTTGGACCTGTCGGGATGGTTTGTAACCCAACCCGAACTTGTCTTCCTTGACCTGAACTTGCAGCAACTTGCCTCAGCCTTGGGTGTTCCCGTCTTCAACAACCTTCTGAACTTGCTTATATGATGAGATTGAAGTACCAGACACTTCAGCTGTTTCTTCATTGACATTGAGAGCCTCAAACCCTTGGATCATTGTCTCATGTATCTCTTCGTCCATCTTAATATACTTCTAAGTAGCTATATGACTGACAAAAATATCCTCTTCCCCACAGATTGTGATGACTTGACCCTCCCATTCGTATTTCAACTTTTGGTGAAGGGTCGACGTTACAGCGCCAGTGGCATGAATCCATGGCAGACCCAACAAACATCTATATGCAGGCTAAATGTCCATCATGTAGAAGACAATTTTGAAGATCTGTGGGCCAATCACCACAGGCAGCTCAATTTCCCCAAGAACCGATCTCTTAGAACCGTCAAAGGCTCTCACTACCAGGTTACTTGGACGTAAAGAAAGACCATCATATTCCATCTTGACCAAGGCTTTCTTTGGTAGAAAATTGAGTAAGGACCTAGTGTCAACCAAGACATGATAGAGAACATCAACCTTACACTCCAAGGTGATGTGTAAAGCCTTATTATGGTTACGGCCCTAAGTAGTTAGATCAGCATTAGTAAAACCTAGCCCGTGGCTAGTATTGACATTTGAAACCATTGTTTCTAGCTGATTAAATGTAATCTCATCTAGCACGTAAGCTGCATGCAGAACTTTGAGAAGTGCATTCCTGTGAGCTTCGGAACACATTAACAGTGATAAAATGGATATTTTGGAGGGGGTCTGATGGAGCTAGTCCACAACCTTGTAGTCACTCTTCTTGATTATTCTCATGAACTCGTCTACATCCTGGTCAAAGGATGTCTTCTGAGCTTCCTTGGCAATAGGTTCTTCATGCACCACACTTTTGCCCTTAGCTTTGGCAGCAGCTTCTGCTTCAGCATTAGTTCTTTGGAATTGTGAGGCAAAGAGATATCCGCTTTGGGTGAAGCCTCCGCCTCCCCCCACATTATCAATCTGTGGTGTAGAGATGTCAATAGTTACTTTCTTTCTATCGCAGTACAAATATGAGCCATAGTGCCAAGGCACGACACTGCTGCTGTCATATGGAACTGATCCAGGCACTGTGATAGTAACTGGACTGATTGCTGTGAAAGAAAGAATTGAGACAGTTTGAGGTTCATAATAAATTGTAACAGGAGGTATAATAAGAGATGGTGCTGGTGATGAAGGTTGTTGCTGGAGATGTTGCTGTGAGTTATTGAAAGAATCTGGAATGTGGATCGTTGCAGGATCATAGTAAATAGTAACTGTGGAAATGTCTTCATTGATGGTTGTTGTTGTTGTAGAAGGATGTGTAGAACTGTTGTCTATTAATGTTGAAGAAGGGATGATTGTTGATGTTGTAGAAGAATCTATCAGAATGATTGTTGTTGTAGTTGTAGGAGTGACATCTGATGGAATGACATGTGCTGGAGTTGTAGCAGGAATAGTTGTTGATGTTGTAGAAGTTAGGATTATTGAAGTGATCTGTAACGTGCCTTCCTTGATAAGATTATTGATACCGGTTTTCAAATCTGCACAACCGTTAATGGAAATCTTGCAAGCTTCACAGTGGGCCTCACAACCCGGGAACACCTGGCATTTCAAAAGCTGGGCTTTAACCTCGGCCAGAGGTGTATGAATGCTTGCAACATTGTCAATTAGGTTCATCGGTTGCTCCTCCCCAATAGCATTTATCCTAGACCCACCATGGATAGGCATAGGATTCTTGGTAACACTTGGAGGAGGTGCAAAAGTTGACTGCCTTAGAATCAATCAAATCCTGTACCTTCATGTGTAAGGCTCTGCACTTCTCTGTATTATGGCCAGGTGCATTTGAGTGGAAGGCATACTGGGCATTAACATCATAGTTTCTTGGAAGGTTTTGGGGATCTTGGGGAGCCAAAGTCTTCAATTCAATCAAGTTGAGCTTTAACAATTATGGAAGTAAGGCAGCATAGGGCATCAGAATGGGATCGATAACCTTGTTGACTTGTGAAGGCCTTTGTTGAAACAGACGTTGTTGTTGATTATTATTGTTGTAAGATCTCTGTTGAGGAAATTGTTGTTGTTGTGGAAAGTGTTGTGGTTGTGAAGGATATTGTTGTTAAGGTGTTGGAGCTAGAATGGTAACAACAGCTACTGATCTTGGCATGTATTGAGGCTTGCCTCTGCCCATGTACACTGAGTTGGTCTCACCTGTCCTACGAGGTCCTGCAAAAGGTTTCCTCGTATTACTGGAACTGGCACCGTTGTCTGAGATTTTGCCCATCTTCAGGAGACTCTCAATTCTCTCACCAGCTATGACTACATCTGCAAAGCTGGTGGACGAGAAAGCAACAAGTCTGTCAATATATGTTCCTTGCAGGGTGTTCATAAACATGTCGGACATTTCTCTTTCAGACATTGGAGGATGGACAGCAACAGGAAGCTGTCTCCATCTTTGGGCATACTCCCGGAAGCTTTATCTTGAAGACTGTGACATACCCATTAGGAGGGTCCTGTTGGGAGCCATGTCCAAGTTATACGGATACTGGCATATGAAAGCTTCGGCTAAATCCTTCAAATTTCTGACTGTTGCTCTAGACAGGTGAGAATACCATTCACGGGATGCCCCGGTCAGACTGTCTTCGAAGTAGAACATCCACAACTTTTCGTCCATGGTATAAGCTTTTAGTCTCCCCAGAAAGGACTGCAGGTGAGTACGTGGGCAAGAGGTACCATTATGTTTCTCAAAGCAAGGAGGCTTGAATTTGTGAGGAATCCTGACTCCTTCAACTAAACCCATGTCCATAACATCAAATCATAAAGATTTATGGGACTCCGGAGATCTCAGCTTCTCTGCTATTTCGTCCAGACGACGATCATTGGCTTCATCCCCAACACCAATTACTGTAAATTGTTCCTCTTGAGGGTCTTCCTGCAAGGCACGACCTCTAGTGTTTCCTTGGGTATTCCTGATAGCATTGACTTTAGGGTTGAGGTGAGGCCCAAACTATGGCGCATCTCTTCGTGGTTGTTCGTGATCATTGTTACTAGTACCTCCTGTACCTGGATGATTCTCTTCGGGAATTTGCCGCTTGACCAACTCTCTTAATCTCTCTTGGCTTTGAGCCAACCCAGTCATTACTGCCATGAACTGGTTCATCTGAGCCATCATCTCAGTCCTCTCATTAGCCATCTGAGTCCTCACGTCAGTCAAATCTTGCTGAACTTGGTCCATCTGTAAGCTCGGAAGGTTATTTCTTGTCGGATACCGGTGAACTCTATTGATGGGGAAAACCCTCTTTCGAGCAATGTTTCCTAAAACAACGACAAAGTGAGAAAACAACAACAAAAACACCTACAAAACAAAGAATAAGGTTAGTATGCAATGCAGTATGTCTATTTGTCTTCCAAGGGTATCCGGTTTGGTTCTTTGGTTTTGACCTTCCAGACCTCGAGGAACGATGATGTTGAAGAGAAATGAAACCCAGAAGATAATCCAGGTAACACATAAACCATATATTACAAATGCAAAGATACATAGTTTGTGATTACAACAAATTCCCATGGTGGGTCAGAATACCACAAAATCATCAAAAAGTACAACCAAAATAAAATACAAATACAAAGAAATCAAACATCCAGCCCAAAGTCATCCTCCCTGACCTCCTTCAGGAGAGCATCAGTCACTGGTCCAACTGGATGCTCTGTGATGGTCCTGATATGAAGATTCCTGGTCGCAATGGCACTTGTCAACTTCTTATACTTGTCTTGGTCCTTTGATCTCTTCAACCTCGCCCGAAGTTTCAACTCGGAGATTTCCTTCTATGCTGCTAACAAAACTTCCTGACTCTTCTTCTCATTAGCTTCTAGTTGCTCTATCCTACCCTGGGTCTTCTGATCTTTTTGCACACGAGCCTCAGTGATCCTGATCCACCTAGCCTGACTCTCCTCCAAGTAGTTCTCAGCTCTGGCCTTCTAAATCTTGGCTTCTTTGCAAGCATTCTTCAATACCAACTCCCATGATCGGTCTTTTCTGATGTAATCATTTGTCTTCTCAATCTTGGTCATATGCTCGATATAGAGCTTTTCTAACCTCTCATTGTCCAGACGACTATCATTCCTCTCCCAGAGGGTCTTCTTCAGAGCTTCAGAAAGTTAGCCATTCCTCTCTTTCAGCTTCTCAAACTCCTCTAAACTGACTATAGCTACAGGCTCTACTACTGATGGCCCTGGCACATCTTCAAGGGTGAATGGCATGCGGGTGAAACTTGATTTTGCAACTTGAAAATTCCCTCTTTGGCATGAACTTGAAAATTATAGGATTTTTGAATACTTTGAAAGGCCATATCTTGATTTCTAGGATGAATCAAGACATGTTCTTGTACTTTTTGAAAATGGGAAGACATAATCTACAACTTTCATGCCCAAGAATTTTTCATTTGAAGCATTTTTGGTCATGAAAGAATAGGTTGAATATCTTTCCCAAAATGGAAAGTTTCCATTACAAGTCATTTCCAAAAATAGCAAGTTTGCATTTGGCTTGAAATTCTTCAATCTTGGGAACTTCCAACCACTTCTAAGATCAAATAAAGATCATAGAGACTCAAAATAATGATGATGACCCTTTGGTACCTTTGTTAGGGGCCTCAGATGCCCTGATTTTGACTTTACTTGCTCAAGAAATTACCTAATGATCAGATGACTTCCACAGTGAATTTCTTCATCAAATTTGGTACACATGATCCTTATAACATATTGAGACCATTAGAAACAAGAATGAAAAAAAAATTGGGATTAAGGCCTCTGAAACCAAAACCCTAATTTTAGGTCATCTATGTAGGAAATCTTCAGTCTGCCTCTATGCCTTTGCCATGCTTTGTGATATCTTGACTTTTATGAACTTTGGGGAGCATATTATGAGCACGAAACACACATGGACCCTCTTGACAAGTTTCAAGACCATTGGGATGGCTCAGATCACTTCTTTGATTGCTCAGATCACAAACCCTATATGTAGATGAAATAAAACTATGCAGTGTGATGGTATGCTTATGTAAATGAAAAAATGAAAGATCACAAGCCATGGTGTGAGAAAAAGTGAGGCCAAATTTGGTGTGTTTACACCAGGAACCAGACCTAGGTCAGCTACGTCAAAGCCCAATGTATTTTGAGATTCTATAAAACGAATCTTTTCAGCCATTTCGTCAAAGCGACGGTTTACCTCATCATTTTGTACATCCAACTCCCCTTCGAGAAAAGTGAAATGATTCTCCTAGCCATCCATATAAGTGTTACGACCTTGATCCCCACCTGGACCACCAACATTAGCATTAACAATAGGAATATCTTCTGATGTAGCCCCAGTATTACCATGAGCACCTGTACCTCCACCAACTTTGTTACCTTCTTGATTCACCTGGGTCCTCTCGACCATCTCTCAAAGTCTTTCTTGATTCTGATTAATAGCAATCATTAAGGTCATGAAATGATCAGCCTACATATGGTCCATTGCTCTCTCTCTCTCTCTCTGTTTTCCTTGGTCGGGTAGCGATGAACCATTCTAGCAACAATAGTTCCTAAAAATTGGAGAGACATTAAAAATCTGGAATTAGTACCTGCAAAACAAACAAAAGGTGATATGCATGCTATGCCGATGTTTTCATTTCATTCTCAAGGTCGTTTTGTTCCCCGGTTCTGATATTCAATAGAGAAATCCAAATGGATTTTGGACCTCGCCTTTTAAGAAGAAACCTTTACACGAAACTAAGATTATGCTGGTTGGAACAACTCCCAGTGTCAGTGCATACAAGAATTAAGAAGTTGAATAAAACTGCATTAACATAATTCAGCCTACAAGGCAACAGTAAACAAAATATCCTGAAGGGATACAATTCTTATAATGCATAAGAAAAATAACAGAAAGATGAGCAAATATTCCTACAACAAGCCTGTAGGTAATCTGGATACATTAGGAAGAAAGAAACTAAGTCCTAGGAAACTATATGTCCTTCAAATGCCAATTGATATGCTTGACAGTTTCAAACAACATGGCCATATCTGGATGGGTGGGATCTTCAATCAGCTTCCTGATCAGCAAGTCTATGTGCTCAAAAGATGTGTGCAGTTCACTAATCTGTTGCATGAAGACCTTTATACTCTCTCCACTAGGTCTTGGCTCCGACCTATCCTTCTTGGATTCTGCAAGCACTTTGAGCTATGCTATCTCTTTCTGGGCTTCTTCTAATGCCTTCAGACTTAGCTCCAATTGTTGAGAATTTACCCTCTGCTTCTTGCAGGATAGCTCCGACTCTTCCATTTGATACCCTATCTGTAGCTGATAATGCTCTTCTTTCTACTTATGCTCCTTCTGATTATGCTCCCATTTCTTCTGCTAAAGGGTAATGGTTTGGTTAGCTTCTCTTAAAGACTTGTTGATCCTTCTGTGTTCAGCCTCCTTTCTGATCTCCATTAAGCCTTTTCTCTTGAAGTAGGTTTCCCTATCAACAAACTCTTTTTCCTTACCTTCTCTCTCCTATTGAACCTTGAGAATCTTCTTCTCCAAAGCCTTGTTGGTGTGCACCATGTGATGATACAACCTACTATTCTTGAATTTCTCAATTTTGACTACCTGGAGCTGGGCTTCTAGCTTCTGATAGTCTTCAAGAGAAATAGTGGTTTTGGGCTCAACCACTAAAGGAGGAGCCTGAGCAGAGAAATGCAATTGCACTTCCTGAGCCTTCTTCTTCAACCAAACTTCATATTCAGGAAAAGTTTGATTGTTACTTTTACCTAAATAAGCCACCCCCTTCTTCTGATAAGCTTCCAAGAATCTGCAATTTTTCTCACCAATAGCAGATTGTCCTTCACCGAGAAATAAAATTTTGAGCTAATTCTAACTCCTCCAGGATATCTCTTAAAGCATACCCTAACTGCCTCCTTGGCATGATTGGGTTATAGTCGATTCCCCCAATAACTCTTAATAGTGGCACATTTGGGAAACTTCCACATATGGTGATGAAATCTTTTCCTTTCAGTCTCATGGTGAACCACTTGACATCCTTAGCAGATAATCCTCCTAGTCTTTGAGCCCATATCAGACTAGGATCATTAAAAGCTTTAGTGCTGGGAATATGTCTTATGAACCACCTATGAAACAAGATAGCACAGTAGTGTACTAAACCTCCTCGCTTCTTTTCATTTTTCTAGTACACTGAATAGTAAAGATCTCCCAGAAGTGTAGGAACTAGGCTCTTCATGATGAATAAATGTATGGCACTCATGTCTACAAATTTATCAATATATGCAAATAGGATAATACCATATATGGAGAGAGCTATCAGAGTACACACAGAGCTCCACTGAGCCTTGGCAGCCTGTTCTTCAGCCTTTCTCAATAAGAACTCCAAGGAAAACCCAGATATTCCACCTTTGGTCGTCCTTAAGTTGGAAGTCACCACAGAAGTGCTCAAATAAAGAACCTTGGCAATGTCTTCAGGCGTGGGTTTAACCATCTCTGTATTTAAGGGAATCTGGTCCTGAAGAGGCACTCCCAGAATCAAAGCATATTCTTCCAATAAGGGACCCAATTGGAAGTCATGAAAGGTGAAGCCCTCCGCTGAGGATCATAATACTATAACAAAGTATGAATGGCACTCCTCTTTGAAGCATCCAAATCTACTATCATATCCAAAATACCCTCATAAGCCCTCCTGAAGTCTTCAATGTGATTATGAGTAATCAAAGTTGTCATCTTTTTCAGTATATCAATCCTGGTGTCGAAGAACTTGTAATGAATATTCTTCTTGCGGGAATCCTCCATCTCTGAACATAATATAATGGAACCGGAGACAACAGCAAATAAACCTGAGAATGAAAAACATAAATGATTAATGATGGTATGATGCAATGCAAATGTATGGCATGTGATCAATGTCTGGTATCTGTCTGGATATGGAACACTGAGCCAAGAGCCAAGTAATCTGAAACCATATGATCTCTGAATAATAACCCCAGATAATAACTCAGAACCCAAAGGATCAAGAATTCCAAAACCATAAGAACCAGATCAAAACATAGGACTGCACTGATAGTAAGGGTGTGTTGAGGCCCAGGGTTCCTACAAACCAATAAACACCTCCCAATCTCACTGGTGTGCTCCAGGTCGACATCAAGGACTCTCATAGTTGAATAGCAATAATACGTCTACCATCTTCGAGGAATGGCTCATGACCAAATCAGGGAATCGATTTAGCATTATATACTACTCAAGGAGGTCTCAGCTTTGTCCGGTAAAAACAAGCATCCCCCATAAGTCCCCAGCTTCAAGCGCTGAAATCGAGAAACAATAGTACATTCAGCCCTTGGGATACAGTACTATCGTCATACGGCTAGATGCTTTAACTGGGTTCCTACGAGAGAACCATACCATTCTATGCGAGTTTCTAGTGGACCCTCGGGTGCAAATGGGTTTGCCACAAATGTGGTCTGCCAATGCTACCACTAGAGAGGGTTGTTTCCACAAAGGTCCTCAATGATCGGTCCCCATATGCACATAACTATCAAGGTCGTACCCTGAAGTGGAGTAAATCTCCACACAACATATTTCTAAGACGGCTGCAGTCTGGGTGTGAAACACACCGCCACTCATCATGATGATATATCATGGAAGTACAGTGTTTGTCCACGCTAAAGTCCTAGGGTGCACTCGAGCCTTGGTACTGGGCTCCTCACTCAGTAACCCACATCCCACCAAAGAAAACCATCACAGTCCAGACAATCCAGTATAATATGATGCATGAAAATAAATACTGAACGCGATAAATAAAACTGTAAAGTAAAATTGTAAATAAAAACAGTAAACTAAACACACAACAACAAACAGTCAAACACCCAGTGAAACAGAAACAAACAAGCGCAAGGATGGACTATCAAAGGGGAAATCAGAGATTCTGGGTTCGATCCTCAGCAGAGTCGCAAGTTATCGCTCCCTGGATTTCCATCCTAGTACAAACGCAAAAGTGGCACGGGGAAGGTAGAGTCGCCATCCAAGCATTTTTATCCCGAAGGAAAGGTAATGTTGCACAAACCCGAAAAAGTGAGGAAAGGACAAGGTCCTGCGAACCAAAGAGACTAGATTCAAGAGTCGGTTATGACCTGGGAAGGTATTAGCACCCCAGATCGTCCTCCGTACCCGACGGTTCCACGCTTGCAAAGAAAATGTTTCAAAAGGGTAATAAAATGAAAGTTGCTGCAAAAACTGAGACTGAAACTGGAAATTAGAAAAGAAAATAAAGGGGGAAAATGTAGGGAAAATAAAATAGTGCTCGAATGGGCCCTACCCCAATGCCTACGTACCTCATCGGGAAATATGGATCAAAGTCGACGTAGTTCCCCTAACTAGGGAGGAAAGTTGTTTGTGTTTTTTAAAGCTTGAACTGCTTATGTCAATGCTCAGGTGTTGCAGGCTCGTCTGACACGACTGTGTTACCGTCTTGCAAAGAGACAATTCTAAGTGAGTTCTTACGTTAAGAGTGAGTGAGATGAGAGAAGAATTCCCAAAGGAAAGACGATTATTGTTTGTTCAATGTTTTTTAGGAGTTTTTTTCTTTTTAGATTTGCATAAGTGAGTGTATCTGTGTATTATTCAATGGGATGTGTACTTCTTACATCATCCCGAAATGGAATGGATAAGAGGCACACCTAAATATGAGGGATATCCCCAAATCTAATCCCTAAGATGAAGGCTTAAGCACACTAGCCTATTGAACTTTATTAAGTGTTTTTGTGGTTTTTGGTTAAGAAGTGTTTTTTAGCTTTTTGTTTGTGAAGCATCCTCATGCTAAGAGTTATTCATCATGATAGATACCTTACACATCACCCCAAGATGGGATGTGTGCAAGTACCCCATGGAAAAGTCCCTTGGCACATGAGAAGACTTGTCATTTATTAGGTGACTTGAAGTTGTTTTGAGATGAGAAGAGAGAGAGAGAGAGAGAGAGAGAGAGAGAGAGAGAGAGAGAGAGAGAGAGATAGCAAAGAGAACCAAAGGAAAGAGTCTAAAGGGGGACTAATAATCCTAAGTGTTATCATGCATGGGATACCTAAGTTAGTAAGGTTTGAATTCTATCCTAATGAAGAAGATGGAAAGAAAAGAAGAAGAAAGGAGAATAGGATTCAACTTACTTCTTAAGAGAAGATAAGTTGATCCTAAAGGGAAATATGAACAATTAAAAAAAGATGGAATAATCACATCATAAACACAAGTATGAAAACTTAAAATAGATGAAAGAATAAGTTGAGATGTGGAAGCAAGATCCACACCTCTCAAACTTACCAATGCCCCTACAAAGTTAGAAATATTCACATAAATGCAAATGAAATCCAATCAAGCATAAGACATGAAGGAATAAATCTCTAATTCCTAAAACTCACACAAGTCATAACCTACAAGTCTTATATGACCCCTAAAGTTAGTCATGAAAACTCAAGCAAAAAGAAAGTAAGACAAGTCTCGCAATCATTCAACAAGGCACCAAAGAAGGAGTGAGATGAAAAGAAGTGATCAAGTAAGGCAAACAAGTCAAAATGCAACAAATAAGACCAAAGTCATAAGCTAAACACCTTTAATAATTTCACATTATGTCAATGAGAAGTCATACAAGTCACATGTTATGGTATGTGAGCATAGAAGATGAAATGAAGATGAGGTGAGATGAAGATGCAAGTGTGTGTTCATGAAACAATGTCACTTAATGAGACGATACAAGCATACAAGCATGATATGAGATGAGTATGGACCAAATTCAGAGGTGTATAAACATGTTAAGATGCACATAAGATGCACAAGTAATCACATTTGAACTTGGATGGCACATAAGGAAGTAAGAAGAAGAGATGAGATGAAATTAGGTCATTTAGGGTTCATATGATTCATACTTGGAAAATATACATCAATGCAAGTCAAAAAGTAAATACATACTTCATACAATCCCTATGGATGCCTAAGATGATGTCAAGATTCACAATCAGATCCCAACATGATGGCACAAGTGCCTCCTAATGCAAGTAAGCAAAGCACAAACAAAAATTTAACAAAATAGGCAAACAAAGTTCATCCATCAAAGAAATGTCAAACATGCCTAAAAAATTATGAAATTAAGTCCCAAAGGACCTCAACCAGGGTTAAACATCATGCAAAATTCTCAAGCAAAGATTCAGAACATATGGCATTCTAACAAAATAAGCCAAAGCAAACTAGGGTTTCACAAACTTAGGCTCAAAGAAAGGTCTCAACACTCAAGCAATCATGACCTAAAAATTGATACAAAACTGCTTTAAGGTACCTTAACATGTCCCTGAAATAATGCAAAAAGAACCAAACTTATACCATTCATGGATATCAAGCAATAAAATCAACAAGAACCAAACTTATACCAAAGTGAAAATTAATTCAAAAGGCCAAAAAATAATAAAAATGAAAAAAAATTGCAAAAATTTTAAAAAATCCTAAAGATCTTTTGTGAATTTTTGTGGAATTTTTAAAAGTCTAAAACTATTTTTAAAAAATAAAAAATGAAACTGAATAAAATAAGGAAAATAAAATTGAATTAAAGAGGCCAGGGGTGAAAATAAAAGCCCAATACAATTGAAAATGAAACAGGCCAAAAAGTTGGGGTGCGAAAAGCAAGGAAGGCCTAAAGGCGCTTCTGTGAGGCTCAGAGTCAACCTATATTGACTCTCTCATTGCCATTGGATCCATCTGAAGGCCATTGCACAGTCAAACATCACAAAAAGTAATCAACATCAACGTTCAATAATCCAGTCAACACAAAAGTAGGAAGATCCAATGTGCCAAAAGGAGTCAGCAAAAAGTAAGAAGATCTAATGCATATCATGGCAAGTCAACCAACAAAGTATGCAAAATGGACGCATAAGATTGCAAAACATACACCATAACATGAGCTGGCACACAAATGCATTTAAAATAGAATCAGATTGAACACGCGTATCATATGGTTTTTTAATGTATTGTCATGATCCTGACCACTTAATCAAACAAATCCAACGCTCACCATTTAAATTGAGAATCTTATAAACCCTAGTTACAGTCACCGGCCAGAGAAGAATCTGGTTGTCTTCTTCGGCCAACCTTCGGTAGCTAAACATCAAACCTCAACCAAAATGAAAGATCTAGTTATCAAAATGCTCAGGAAGTCACAAGCAACACAAATCCAGCATCAATTTTCATTTATCATCAACACACCATCTAAATCGAAGAGAATAAGTCGATGCACAAAAATTTCAGATCTAGAATACTCTCATGCTACACATCCATTTTCAATTCTAAGCACATATATACATTCAGTGGATCTTAAATATCATCATGCACACCATTAAATCAGGATTTAAGAGATGATTTGAAGCTTACCTAAAAGTATGGTTGAGTTTGTAAAACCTTCAGAAATCCTCTCCGAGCTAAGAATGCACTGAGATAACCTTGATTATCTGCAGGATGGCATAATAGACCATCACCAGAAAGCAGCCAGGGTGAGTAAATCGACATTCCATAATCTAATATAGAAACAAGAATTTAAACCAAACTTCAACAATAAATCAATTACAGCTCATTTATATATGGCATCATCACTATCATAACATCATAGAAATATTCTTCATACTCATTTAATACACATAATTAATCATTTCTCATCATTACACAAAACACCCATGCATTCATGTTATGTCATTAAGAATGAAATAAGACCTCTTACTAATGCATGTGGTATCGAAACATCCTCATGTGATGGACACTGGGCCATCAAGCCAACCCAAGGGAGCATATCATAAACAACATATCACTTCAATCCACATAATGGGATTGAAGCTACCAATATACTGAAGTCCCCTCATAAAATCAATGCTATGAATGCAAGACGCAATATACATATATCATCCTCAAAACATCATAAAATTGCATCTGCATATATTATTAACAATCATCCCTCAAAACTCAATCATAACATCAAATACATACTCATAAGACATCATATAACACTCTCATCTTACCTCATATCTCTAAATTATAAAATCATACAGCCTAACTCAAATAACATCAAATAAATCATAATTTGTCAATTAAATATTAACTCTACTCGTATAGACTTCAAGGCGCATCATTTGACAACTTCATATCACTCTAGCAACCTATAACATACTACCAAAAAAACAGTTTTTAAAAATAAAACATTTTTCCAAGTTTTCCCAGGCTCGCTAAGAGCCTACTTCCCTGACTCTTTTCGCTAAGCGAGTTGTAGCTAGCTAAGCGAGCTTCGCTATTTCTACAGAATTTTTCTGCGATCCAGCCTTCTCCCTTATGCGATTAAACTCCCCCAAAACCTAAAATTCAGCAGCATTACACCAGAAAACCTCATTAACATCAAAATTCATCCTAATAACATCATATATATCATCTACATCATTTATATTCATACAATTCATCATAACATCATCATCAACAACACAAAATCATGAATTAAAAACCTAAACTACACCACAAAACCCCTAATTCCATTCCTACATTATATTATTGAAAGTAAAATACTCCCCATACCTCAATCCCGTAAGCTTTTTGATAAACTCTTCACAAATCTCTCAATCTTCCGAGCCCTAGCTTCTTCCCTCTTCTCTAGAGCTCTTTTCCAATTGTTCGATCGTTCCAAATGATCGTTCTCTCCAACTTTTCCCTCTTTTGTCACTCTTGCCCTTAGGACCTCTTTTAGTCTTTCCCCATAATCCTATTCATATAGTCCATGAAAACAGTTGGAGAATTCGTTACACCTAAAGGCACTACTAAAACTTCGTAATGACCATAACGGGTCCTAAATACGGTCTTTGGTATATTTGCACTCTTTACTCGAATATGATGATCACCTGACCATAAGTCAATCTTCGAGAACACACAGACTCCTTTCATTCAATTGATCTAGAAGATCGTCTATCCTAGGTAAGGGGTATTTTGTTTTGAGGGTTACCTTGTTCAACTGACGATAGTTGATGCACAAAGGCATCCCACCATCATTCTTATTTACAAGTAGTATCGGAGCTCCCCACGGTGATACTGTAGGTATAACAAAATGCTTAGCCATAAATTCTTCTAATTGACCCTTTAATTCTTGTAACTCCAACGGTCCCATCCAATAAGGGGAAATAGATATAGGAGTCGTCCCTGGTATCAAGTCAATTGAGAACTCTACATCTCTTTCCGGAAGAAAAGTAGTAACATCCTCGGGAAAAACTTTCAGAAATTCACAGACAATTGGAATATTCATCACTTGCTAAACACTATCAGGTTCCTCAGTTAAAACTAACAGAATAGATTTCTCTTTCTAAAACAAGAAGTTTATCATTCCAACCGTACCTTCTATAATTATGGTCAAAACATCCTTCGGATGAGCTTCGGTATATGAAATGATGATTAACTTTTCTTTGCACCCGATAAACACTGAATTAGCAGATAGCCAATCCATTCCCAAAACAACATCCACTTTCTTAAGCGGTAAACAAATAAGGTCAATCTAAAACACTCTACCATCCATGGATAAAACACATTTTTCACACATTAAAGGTGTCTCAACCATCTCATCCATGGCGGTAGTGACCACCATAGGAGGAGACAAGGGAATTGCTGCAACCCAAGTCACTTCATGTAATGCACAGACACAAAGGAGTGTGTTTCTCCATAATCAAAAAAAATAAAGCAAGGATGTCCATTAACTAGACACGTACCAACAATTAAGGAATTATCACCTTTAGTCTTACTAGCATCCAGTGTGTATACTCTATCGGTGCTTTTCCTTTGAACCTGACTCTTTCCCTGCGGGAAATCTCTAGCCAAGTGCCTTGGCTTCTAACACTAATAACACTTTACCCCTTCCACACCACACCTCCCAAAATGATTCCTTCCACAAGTACGACAAGCAAGAGGTGAACTAGCTCGGGACTCTACACTTGTTTCCCTTTGAATGGTTGTGGTCGAGGCCTATATTGTTGGCTTGATCTTCCACAGTCATTCAGGTTCATCTTTCTAGAATCACTTTCAGCTTGAACTCTCTTCAAACTACCCTCTGCAACATAGCACTGCCTTAGCAATTCATAATACGTAGAAAATTCTCTTTGTGATACACTGTGAGAGATATCAGCCCTTAAACCAAAAATAAACTGGTCCACCTTCCATTTCTCATCTGGAGCATACATAGTCTACCTAGAGTAAGCAACCATATTTTCAAACTTCTCAGCATAACTGGCCACAGTCATGCTACCCTGCCTCAATTGTTGGAATTCAAACTCCTTTTGAGTCCTCAAGGAACTTGGAAAGTATTTCCCCATGAAAATCCCCTTAAATTGATCCCACTATATAGGAATGTCTTGGATAGTCATTAAAGTTGATGCACTTTCCCAGCACGTCATGGTCGGACCCTTTAGCACGTGAGAAACGAATGCTACCTTGCTCTCCTCACTACAGGGAACAATCACGAAAATACGCTCCATACCAGAAATCCACTCATGAGCCTTAATTGGATCCAAAATACCAAGAAACTCTAGAGGGTTCATACGAATGAAGTCCCGAAATGTTCCACCCACATTATCAATCACACTCACTGGAGAGTTAGCGCCTCCGTTCAGATTCTGCATCATTGGCTCCATAAACTAATTCTGCAGTGGATGCATCTGATGCATGAATTGGGGCCACGGAACACCATCGGTGCCACTAGGAGAGTCAATTCCCGGTTAGGCTCTACCACGTCCACCATAATTGCTTCTGTAACCGTCCGCCACGTTCCTGAACGTCATACAAATATGATTAAGTTAATCATACTCAATACCATAATTATAACATATAAGACCATGGGTGACACGAAACATATGAAGCGGAAAGATACACTCAAAGTATTTTACGGCTAGGTTGAGGATACGACTTGCTCTGATACCAAATGTAACACCCATATATAACAACATACCTCAAAGCATATATATATATATATATATATATATATATATATATATATATATATATATATATATATATATATATATATATATATATATATATGAATCCAAGTTTGGATATTGAAAAACACATATGTTCTTAGACAACACATTACATCCATCAAATGCCCTAATACAAAAGTCTAAAACTACTGCATAATGTACATAAGATGTTCAAAAAGATAAAACTAAGAACTAGATCAACAATGATCTCAAAACGAACTCCACCAGCGAAAGCCATGCCATGCACAAAATATCAATTAGTAAGGATAAGTCAAACGACCTTATCCTTACCCTTCTCAGAACCTATAGTACCTGAAACAATAATCAACAACGAGGAGTGAGATAACAAAACCTACTCAAAACCTACTCAAGTCAAAAGGGAAAGACATTGAGTTCACAACACTCACACTCATATGGAAATGGATCCTTGTATTTACTTGGCATACGAAATGGATTAGGATTGAAGGGCTATAAACCTTACAATAGTCACTTCACGTGGGCCATAAACCACCATAAGTCTCTACCCGTAAGTTTCATTTATACTACACGTGGGAATCAAACCGGCCAAGTACTGCATGCGTACATTCCAGAGGAGCCCTGGGCTCAAGAAATGACATTCTCAAGGGAATACGGTTCCGATTACGTGATTTCACTCAAATAGGAATGTATAAAACACTCCTAAGGTCACAATGCCTTTTCCACAAATAACACACTCAAACGGGTTCACACATGTTCCATATAGTGTATTCTCACCATTAGACCTTTACACGACTAAGGTATACGTTGCATACCAAAAGTTTGGGCATCTCCATCTAGATTTAAAAAACACTTAGTCTCACAAATAAGTCCTCACTAGGTAGTGTACAAGGTTTCCTCACTCACCCTAGTCTCTATGTCTTTATAACATTATATTCCATAAATCACATAATTCGAATAAATCAATTAAATAATTAAATTCATCGACAAAAATAATATTTTCTCTTACCATTGGATAGTATGTTGTCATAGCTTTCCAATGGTATAAAGTTTTCCTCAATTGGATACCCGAGTAAATATTTATGAATTTTAGAAATATTTTTCAAAATACAGTAGTGGTAATCGGTTACTACCAGGGGGTAACCGGTTACTTAACAAAAAAAGGCAAAATGAGAGTTAGAGAAACCTTTTGGGTAACTGGTTACTACCATGGGGTAACCGATTACCAATGCAAATATTTCAGAAATCCTTAACTTTTCAAAGGTAATCAGTTACTACTAGAAGGGTAACCAGTTACTTGACGCGCAGAGGAAAAAATGCGTAAGTTTTCATACTATTTTCCTTTTTAAAAACTCTCAAAACATCAAACATATTTTGTAACCAATAGTAACAGAGGATCATACACACATAGTAACCACACACGATCAATTACCGACATTTCTAACCGTTGGAAACTTTGATTTCTCAATTTTTACCGAAATCCAACGTAAACTCAAAACTCTAGAAAACTCTTAAACAAAAGCTTCTAACTAGACTCACCTCTAGAGATGAAGATGATGAAGATTGTGAGATGAAGAATGGATGATGAAGCTTGGTGTTCAATGATTCTTCTTCTTCTTTTTCTTCAAGTTTTCTTCCTTTACCCTTTTTTTTCTTCTTCTTCTCTACTTGTTTCTAAGTTATGTTACAAAAGAAAACAATACATATGTTATACAAATATAACATATGTTATACATATATAACATATGTTGTAACCTAATGAGTCCAAAATAGAGGGCATCTAAAAATGTTTCTGAGTCTCTTAATTAAGAAAACTCCTGGGTCAGATAATATTAAATATTTAATTCGAGTCAGTCGGTTGCTCTAATTATTTAAGTTAAAACTCTCAGAGCATACCGGAACCCAATTAATTTTAATTAATATTATTTAGAGTGTTACTTAAATTTACGGGGTATTATGAGACTTCTGCTGACTTCTACCCTTCTTCTTGTCGAACTTACCATCCTTTCACAAAATATTTTCCTTAACGACCAAATCTTCACCAAACGTCGAAAGTTTATGCTCCTTTTGTTTGTTAAGTCCTTAGAATACAAGGCTGATAGAACTTCTTATAAGCTCATGGACTCCCTTCCATACATGAGAGTTTCTTTGAAGTGAGCATGTGTTATGGGCAAAGTGCATAACAACAAAACGCTTAATCTTCATCATCGATCTTCACAACAATATTTTAAAGATAAAAAATCAGCTTGTTGAACATATTCAACTGATCAGCCAACACTTTGTCTTCACTCATCTTGAATGAATACAAAGATTTCTTCAGGTAGAGATGATTCGCCAACGATTTGGTTATGTACAAACTTTTAAGTTTCAATCATAATCCCGATGCGGTAGTCTCCTTTGATACTTGTCGGAGAACTTTATCACCAAGGCTCAACAACATTGCGATGTGGGTTTTCTCTATCATGATCGTCTTTTTTTATTTCTGTTAATTCTGCATTCATGGTTGTCGCTTCCTTCGACGCTTCCAAACAATCTGACTGAACCAATATGACTTTCTTCTTCAAGTGTCACAGACCGAAATCTTATACCAATACTTATGCCTATTCTTCAAAAAGGACATCTCATCTTAATAAGATTCACAAATTTAAATTAGGATGTTTGCTTCACAAAAATTCAATTCCAAGCTTCATTTTCTACCTAAGATCAAGCTCCATTCTAATTTGAAGAAGGGTGTTACAATTTAACAACTCACGTAGTTTTAATACAATTAATTGCTAATTTAGTTTGTTATTTGGTTGTTTGTTAGACTTTTACTTTAACAAATTGTATTCATTTGAGCCAATATATACATTTAATTCCACTCTCTTAAGACTTGAAATTAATGAATATAATTCTCCATTTTATTTTTAAGCTTTTGAAAAATGAGAAGAAAAAAAATGCAGTGAATGGTTGTTAACCAATTCCATTCATTAATCAGAATAAAATATATTTTTATTTTACAAATATTAATATTATATGATAATTATAATACTTTGTTTGATAAAACTAATTGATAGCTGATAAGCTAACTGATAATTGATAGCTGATGACTGATAACTTATAACTAATGACTTATAGTTGATAAACTAATTTGAATGTTTGATAAATTAGCGGTTACATTAACTGATAAATACTAAATCACGTAAAAGAATATTCTTAATTAAAAAAAGTTACTGATCCTATTTATTAAATTAATTTTTATTCAATAAAAATAAATATATTAATAATCAAATACAAAATATTTTAAATATAAATATAAAATTAAACATAAGACAAAATATGTTAAATGCATAAGCATATATATATATATATATATATATATATATATATATATATATATATATATATATATATATATATATATATATATATATATATATATATATATATATATATATATATATATATATATATATATATATATATATATATATATGTGTGTGTGTGTGTAAAAGATTAATAGTGTAGTACAATTTATAGAATAGGCGACTATTGAAGCTGTTTTTGGTGTACCCCCTATCTACTCATTATCCAAAAGAGCAATACTAGGTTGGATTAAGGTATGTCCTCTGAGTATCTTGTTTTGAACAAGAAACCCCATTTTTATAAAGATTGACATTTAATTCGTGTAAAATGATCAATCAATTGTATGAAGTTGGAAAGAAAAGGTTTTGATTGGACTGGATAAGAAAAGGAACCAATAATATATAGTTGTAGAGAAGTAACATAGGCATAGGAACATGAAGTGAAGTTGTCGAACCATATAACCGGGGATTCTTTTTGTTTGAAATTAAATTTGGGTTAGGAAGTTACGTTTTGTTTTTTCGTACTGTTGAAGTAACTTGAGTCTTAAGTTGATGGAATAGCAACGGCCTACATCCCATAGAGAATAGAGCACAGTCTCATTACTTTCATATGCAATTTCACTTTGTAGTTAATTTATTGGTGGACATGAAACTATATAACACCTTTTTATATAATTCTTTTTATTTAACTTTATACTTCATTCATCATAGCCGTCTCAATTTTTTTTAGAGATTCTTTATAAAAAATTAAAATTAATTTTAATTAAATTGTGAAATTTTTTTTAAGAGATCTTATTTAACTGTAAATTAATTATAAAATATTTGTATATAATCCTATTTTTTCATGGTTTAATCGTGAAAATAATGTGAGACCATGTGTCGTAGGTAGTCTTATAAACCCTAAAAAACGACCGATGTACTTCATTCCAACACTTTCAAAGAAGTTATATGGCTCAATAAAACAATCTTAATTCGAAGGTTCAATTTAGAGTTTTGTCCATTCAAGACTAACGAGACTTTCACTAAGGATTCACACGTACACCACACGAGACTTTCACTAAGGTTCAATTTAGACATCACATTATATATATATATATATATATATATATATATATATATATATATATATATATATATATATATATATATATATATATATATATATATGTGTGTGTGTGTGTGTGTGTGTGTGTGTGCGCGCGCGCGCGCGCGTGTGCGTGTGTGTGTGTAATTCCATGTCTCACCAATGTATGATTCATTATACTCTTATGAATTGTATTTATTTGACTTCATTGACTTAAGTTTTGAAGTGTTAATGTTATTAGTACACTCAAGTTTCACCTACAAGAGACTTTGGTCGCCGCATAGGAGAACTTCCACGACAACCTTCATGAACACATCACATATTTCATGTTCCACATCAAAATAGTGGCATTATGTCTGAGAACCGTTTCATGATTCTCATAAAATTCCACATCATATTCTTCTAAAATTTATCTAGTGCACCACCACAACTGCTTCTGTTATCCGATTCGATCAAATATGAATTTTCATAATGGTCATTGTTGCTCCCGGGATTTTCATCCTAGTACAAACGCGAAAGTGGCGTGGAAAAGGTAGAGTCTCCAGCCATGCATTTTTATCTCGAATGAGTGGGAAAGGTAATACTGCACAAACCTAAGGGGAAATATAGGGAAAATAAAGAATGTGCTCGAATGGGCCCTACCCTGCTGCCTATGTAGCTCATCGGGAAAATGAGGATCAGAGTCGACGTAGTTCGCCTAACTAAGGCGGGAACTATTTGTTTGTGTTTTTTATGGCTGGAACTGCTTATGTCTATGCTCAGGTGTTGCAGGCTCGCCTTGAACGAGTGCGTTTACCATCTTGCATACGAGACAAGTCGTCGCAAGTTCACGTTTGGAGTGAGTGAGGTGAGAGAAGAGTTCCCGCAGGAAAAGACGTTTATTGTTCGTTGTTTGCTTTTTAAGAGGTTTTTTTTTTTATGAATTTGGCACAAGGAAGTGAATTCAAACTCTTTTCCATGGAATGTGTACTTGCTACTACATTCCAAGATGGAATAGTAGAACAAGCACACCAAGTAAAGAGAATTTATCTAAGATTTGTTTCCAAGGATTAGAGTCTAAGTTCACTAGCTTGTTGAACTTATTACATGTTTTTGTAGCTTTTGAAGAAATCTCTTTTATGTTTTCTTTGTGAAGATAGTCTCATGATCAGACTTGTGCATCATGCTAGACAAACTCACACTATTCCAAGATGGAATGAATATGAGTGCCCCATGGAATAAGGGTATACACAAGAAACTACTTTCATCCTTTATTAAAGTGTTTTTTAGCTTTTCTTTATGAGATGAGAAAGAATGACTCAAGTTGAAAAAGGATAAACTAAGGGGACTAAGACACAACCCTAAGTTAGTTATTGTATGTACAAGGAGGCCCTAAAGGTTTATGAGGGTTTCTAACCCTAAGGAAGAAAAGGAAAATAAAAAAAGGAAATTAGAACTCAACTTACTTCCTAAGGAAGGTAAGTGGTTCTAAAGAGAGGGGAAAGCCTATACAAGCAAAGCACAAAGTTCTAAGGCAACCACAATTAGAAAGCATAAAGAGATGAAGAAGAAGTTATATAAATAAGGCTTGCCACAACCTCCATACAAAACAAATGTTAGCTTTACAAAGTCATTTGAACATATGGAATATGGAAAAACTCAAATAAAGCTCAAACTTACTAAGGAAATGCAATAAAGGATTCCTAAGCATAAGTCTTAAGTCTAAAGGATCCTATAGGATAAAAAGCTTCTAAAGTCAATAGCTAAACCCTACTACAACCATCTAAGGTCATAAGAACAACCAAAGGCAAACTATGCACTAAATGGTACTAAACCCTAATAGGGACCAAGGCAAAGTTAAATGAAGTATTCACATGGTTAAGCATGGTAAACTTGAATGAAGTCAAAGGTGAATGAAAAACCCAGAAGTAAACACTAAATGGGAATGTCCTAAAGTGTTAAAACAAGCGGGGAGAAAGAGATTCAAGTAAGAGAGATTCAAATGCAAGATTGAAACATGAAAGACAAACATTGAACACATGATTCCAAAGGAAGAGAAAGACTTAGAAAGAAAAAGTCAAACATGGCCAAAGGAATTTGAACTTCCCATACAAAAATCAGGGGCTTGATGAAATGTTAAAATGGAATTAAAACTCAAAGAATTAGTCACAAATGAATTAGATTGAATGACATTAGGATTATGGAACCAAAAGTGTGATTTTGAAGTTTTAATGTATAAAAGCAAATCAAATGTAGCAAAAGGGTTTATGACTTAAGATGATGATGTAACATTGGATGTGATACACTTATAAGATGTGTAAGAATGATATAACATGGATACTATATTCACAAAATGGGATTCGAAGTGTTAAGATGAGAGAAGTATGTGAATTAGGGCAAAGTAAGCATACATGAACATATGGTGACTTAAAGATCAAATAACCTAAGAACTCAAAGGGTAAGGACCTAAAATTGACACAAATTTATTAAAAAGGTTCAAAGGAAACATATGAACTCAAGGGAAGAGGTTCTAAGGCATGGCATCAATGCCTTCTCAAAATGACATTTGAAGGATGAAGAAATAAGGACCAAAAGATGACTTGCTAGCTAAGGTACTTAAAAAATATCAAAGGACATGGGAAAAATTATGAAACTTGGTATTTGGGGTCACCAACCACGGGAGAACAAACCTCTAAAAGATCTCACAAAAAAATGGATTCTAACTCAATCAAAAAAATTACACAAAGAAGATTATAGTTTTGAAGAATAATGCTCAAATAATAGACTCAAACAAGATCTAAACATGACTTAAAAAATGAGGCAAAAATCTTTTTATGGACCTAAATATGCCCTCTTAATAGAACAAAAAGAATGGGACCAATATCAATTTTTGTCTAAGAGAAATAAATTTGTAGAGATCATTGGTCAAAATATGAAAAAAAAAGCAAAAGAAAATAAGAGAGAAAATTAATTCTGACTCAAAATTAAATGGAAAATGAAATTAAAAGTTATGAAAAATTTGGGAATATTATGAAAATGGTCCATGAATTAATTTAGAATTTTTGGAGACTTTTTTGATATTTTTAGAAAATAAAAATTGAATGAGAAAAGAATTGAGAAAAATAAAGAAAAGGAAAAGAGCGAAGGGGTGCGAAAAGGAAGGGATTCAGTGGGAATGGATTGGTCTCAACGCGCAGGGGAGTGTAAAAATCAATCTGAGCCCAGAATCTTACAAAAACTTGGCACATGACTTGCACGAGTTCCATTAATGTGGTGTCAACATGAGGGCTTTAGGATCAAACACATCTGACGGTTATGACTTAAAATTGCATTAAGACTAGGGTTACTATTCCGGTCACCGGAGGGGACTTCCGATCACCTTCTCTGGTGACCTCTGGTTAGGGAAAATCTAGAAACACCATGGAAATGCAATCTAAGGTCATCAATCTCTTCCTGTCACTGAGTACATCTCAAATCCACCTTTGGTTTCCATTTCTCACTCAAGAACAATGCAAATCGAAGCAACAAAGATCAACCTACAAAACTGCATCTAAGCATCTACAATTCTCATCAACTAGCCAGATAACCAGTAGCTTCTATCAAGCTTTAAACCATACAAATCAAGTAATATTAAAGGAAATCATGCAAGTTAAATTTCAGAAGAAACCTGAAAGTGCAGCGGTTCAGAGGTTGAAGAAATCCAGAGGTTATGCTCCTCTTACACTCTATGTTTGATCTTGATGCTTGACTAGATGAAATGTGCCTTCACAACACTTGAATTTTCACTGAATCAAAGGGAATGCAGAAGTTGTTGAGGCTCTTGTTCTTGATCATTCAAGCTGGTTCTTCCATGAATAATGATCCAAAGATGATAATGATGATGAACTAATGTAGAATGCAATGTAACTGAGGAAGATCACTAAGAAATCCAATAAAGTGCAGGAATATGCAGAACTGAAACCTTGGAGATTCAGTTGAGTTCAGTCATAGATCGTGATCAAATCATGTCCATGAGGATGAATTGATGAAGATGGATATGTGATTGGTGTATAATGGAGAAAACTGAAGCAAAGTGCAGTGCAATTCCTTCCAAAAATCAAAGCAAAAGTTCAGAGAAAAAGCTTAAAGATATTGAACTGATTTCGAGCAAATAGAAATGGTAAATGAAATTATGTTAGTTTCATTCTTTTATATCCATAGTTAACTATTAACTACTCTAGTTAATAGTTAGAACTAGAGTAGAGTTAACTTTAGGGTGCAATGATCAAAAGTGAAGGTGTGTGTATCAATTCAGTTCAGCTCATGTTGCCTTGCTTGAGTATGATCACCTATGATGAGAGACATGGTTTATGGTGAGGCTTCATGATGTGTGGAATGAAATTGATCAATGCAGCATGTATACAAGGCATGATATTTCTTTGTAAAGCTTCTCATGTGATTGAATCCACTAATGTGCATGGCAACTAACATGTATGAACATGTACATGATAATTGGAGCTTCTAAACATGAACCTTGTGACCAAAACCAAATGGAATGATGCTTGCAAACTTGACTAAACTGAACAACCTCATGTTGCAGTGCCTTAGCATACAATCAAATTAGATTTAAAATATTGGTTTTCAATGGAGTGAAACTTCAAGAACAAGGCACCAAATTGAGAAGTTATTGGGCTCAAATTGGAGTGAATGTTACATACAACAAATTTGGTGTTCATACCAAAATGAAATAGAGCCTCTAGATGTCCCAAATATGTCATTGAACATGAGGGAATAAGACTGCATAATTGGCTTTCATGGAGTTGGATGACCTTGTGCCAATGGCCCATGGATTGATCTGTGCAAGATCTTGACTTTGAGCTTCTATAGTTTCCAAACCATTGATCACATGAAAAATCCTCCAACATGAAAGTTGTAGGTAATGCATCAATGAACAACTTTGATGTTGGAGAAAATTTCATTTGAGGTCATATTGATGGATAAAAATGCTCATACATATTTCACCTCACATGTCTGATGGAATGCCTGACAGGTCATGCGCGCAGGCATTGACTTGCCTGGCCCATGACTTGGTTTTTACCTTGATTTGTCCAAACATGGAATGATCATAACTTCTTCAATTTTAATGCTATGGACATGTTCCACCTATGGATTTGAAGCTTAGGATGCCCTCTTTCAAACATCCCAAGTGGAATTTCCATTTGTCTTTTATTTTGGGAGAAGACCTCTCTTGAAGTTGGCTGCAAAATGGCCAAAACTTGCCATTTTTGGAAACCCTAGTTTTCCAAAAATGGTAAGTCTTGATTTTCTTTATTTCTCATGATCCCTCCATCATTTCTTGATCAAATTTGGTACATGTACTCCTTGTAACCTTAATTTCATGAATTTGACCTTAAAAAAGTCAGGAGTTGACTTTTTTCTTGGCTTGGTTGACTTTTCCCCAATTCCTTTATTTTCAAGTAATTGATCAATTGAAGACTTTCCAAAATGATTCCATGGATGAAATTTCAACCCTAGACACTTAATATCATGTAGAAAACAGTGAGATCAAGTTTGAACAAAAATCTCCTTGGGAAGCTCAATTAATTAGAAACCCTAATTTGGCCCCTTTTTGTCAGGAGATGTTGAGCTGCATGAGTGTTTGAATCAATTCACTTCTTTCTATAACTTATGGATTCAAATGAAAACTTGTGAGATGTTGTGAACCCTTTGCACAATGTTGAGAAGCCATGTTGCCTTTTGATTTCCCTTGGATGACCATCAATCTCCTCAATCACTGATCACAAGCCTTATGCCTCAGCTATGCTAGTTATGATGCAATGTTTTAGGTTATGATGTGGATTTGGATATGCAATGTGATATGCTAAACGCAATGAAAATGAGAGGGAAAATTTTGAGGTATTACAGTCACCAATGATAACTTCTAAAGCCATTGATCAATTGTTCATTATATCGTCATCACACCAGTATCCACCATTGCGCCATCTTCGACTTTTTTTCCCGTCATTATTCCTCTTTATCTCTTAAATATTCGAAGGATTATCCCTCATGAAAGACCTACACAATAAAAATACGAAGATATAGGTCATGATATTGGAAGCAAAGGGTAAAGAAGAGAAATTGAAGGACGAGAGATACATTATAGGATTCAGAGGCAACAAAAAGGTTGGAGGTATCCCCAACGAATGACTTCCATTGGTAATAATGACCAAAATAACCAATCATGATCTATCAAGAATCATGATCAAAGAGGAAAGCTCATGTGAGATCATGTATGTTGCTCTCTTTGAAGAATTAAGGTTGGAAAGAGGAAATTCTCGTCTTACTAGGGCACATGTCTGCACACGTTGTTGAATGCCAAATAAGTCATAGTTTGAGCCATTTATCTTGGCATTTTTAACTCTTTTCTTAAGTTTTCATTTGAATAATGCATGTTCTTGTTTAATTCATCAATAATGTTTCTAATATCTTTGGTTGCTTTGATATATGTGTTATTGTGCAGATTTAAGGCATACATCATCAATGTGTGAGACACAAGTGGATTAGAAAGGGAAGCCAAAGAAAAGGAAAGGATTCATCAAGTTCGTTATGCAAACAACAACGAAGTCATAACGAAAGTTCGTTGGGTGAAGTTCCAACGAAGCCCTGGTGAACCAATTCAAATTTGAGGCAGTATCAAAAGGACCATAAGTTTGTTGGACGAACTGGTGGCGAAGAAGTTCATTGTGCAAAGTATCATTCGCACAACAAAGTCAGATATTTCCTCAAGAGCGGTTTAACTATTCAGAGGCACATTAGGTTTCTAAAAGTGTCTGTCGTTGTGCGAAGAAAGTGTTCGCTAGGAAAATAGTTCAGTTTTGTAAAGTACTATATATGTGCTTTTTGCTATTTTTTGGGATCATAACCCTATTTTCTCAGATTTTTCACATAAAACCCCTAGTTTTTCATTTCTCTTCACCTTGGAGAGATATTTTGCAAATAGAAGCTAGATTCACATCCGATCTAGATTCTTCGACTTAGAGGCTCTTTCATCTTCTCTCTTTGCTTGGAGAAGAAACTATCTTGGTTATGGGTGGTGAAATCCCTTTGTGTCAAGGATAAATGTAGTCTATCTTAACTAGTATGTATTTATTTTGATTGATCTTGTATGTGAACAAGTGATGATTAATATATGCTGAATGTTTTGGCTCTTAAAGATCAATTCATATTTTACATTATTCTAGACATAGATTTTATAGAACTTGATCTAAAATATTCACCTATTGATGTCCAAACTCTAGACATAGATTTGTAATTGATATTTTCTTTGTGTTGAACTTAAATCATATTGTATTGATTGTTTGTTAGAGATATCCACATACGATCGATACAATATTATTCACGAGCCAATCTAGACATAGACGATATTAATCAGATCCGACTTAACATGCAAGATTGAAAGAATATATACATGTTAGGGTAGATGAAAATTATCTTTAATACACTTTGTTAAACAAAACACTCTTATAATTTACTCTTTGCTTCAAAAATCATGATAATTTATGAAACAAACCTTAAAAACCCCTTTCCTTGAAACGGTAAACTATTGAATGACAAGAACTTACAATCCCTATGGAGAGGATAACAAAAAACCCCCTTTGACTAACTTTCTAACATATGTTCAATGACTATTTGACACACCATTGGGGAAACATATAGTTGATGGTATCTCTTAGAGAACAAAGATACACGAGAACATTAAACATATAGTTCTTGGTGGTCCCTTATAAAAATATTCACATCTATTTCCTGGAAAAACCTTCTTCGTAGCTCTTGATATTGTCATTTCTACTATCTACTTGAAGATGAAGTATCACAATGTTCATGAAGAACATGTGGCCATCCTGTAGCTGATTTTTGTGGTATTTAATCACTATCGCATTTTTACTACTTTTTGATTTCTTATTTTTTTCCCTAGTGAAGTTGGTTATGGAAGGGAAAATATATCTTAAACTCGCCCCACTTTGCATACTTTTATTTAATAGACGCCCACATGGTTTTGGGTTTTTCTTTAACTTATTTCAACTATTGGGTTAGTTCAAAATTTGTTCTTTTTGATATTGATGGGGTTTTCTTTGATATGGGTCTGGGTATGAGATGAGTGTTGATTGATAGGTTGATGTTGATGTTTTTGTGTTTCTATATCATCATAATTGTTTGATGTTTTTCTTAGGTCTTAGAACCTAATTGTTGTTTATTTTTGGTGTGCTCGCAAAGATCTTATGACCTTTTGCCTACGTATCCCCAAAAAGAGAATTGAGGGATCAGAGCATCGTAGTTCCTCCTAAAAGGATAAATCTAGGAGGAAAAGGTTGATTTGTATCTTGGTTAAATCACATAATGTTGATGCTCAAAAGTTTTTATTTGTGTCTTGATCAAATCCCAAGTTTGAAGTTGAAAAGTCTGTTTGTTTCCTGATCAAATCCCAAGATTGAAGCTGAAAAATAATTGTTTGTTACTGGTTGGTTGGTTACTTGAATTGCATAGCTCAAGGCATAAGTTGAATGGTATCTTGATTTGCATAGCTCAAGAAAGGATGAATGGGTACCCTGTATTGCATAGCTCAAGGAGGACTGAATGGTTGACCTGAATTGCATAGCTCAGGACAGCTGAATGGGTTATCTTGATTTGCATAGCTCAAGAAAGGCTGGATGTTTAGCTTAGTTAGAGTCCAAGATTATGACTATATTATGGGAAATTATCTTATTTAAAGTCCAAGACTATGATTATATTATTGTTGTTAGCTTAGTTAAAGTCTAAGACTATGATTGATGTTAATTTAGTTAAAGTCCAAGACTATGACTGGTGTTGAGTGACTGTAAATTATTTGACTGTATGTGCCTTTATTGAATCCCAAAGTTGAAGCTAAAAGGTACTCAGTAGAGAGAATTTGTCATCTCTAAAGAGGGAAGATTTTATTTATCTGTGCCTTGATTGAATCACAAGGTTGAAGCTAAACAAATAAAACCGACTTTATGGGAAAGTTTTATCTGTATCCTGATTTGAAAGTACGGGTGTAAAGCTTATTTGTGAGAGACTGAATCTTGATTATCTGTATCTTATATGAAGCCTAAGATGGGAGGCTGAAAATTGTTGGTAGATTGACTCTGTATGAAGAGAATTTTGTCTGTTGGAAATTTATAAGATGTGGTAATCAAACATTCCTTTGTCTGGGGGGAATTCAATTTTATAAAGTCCAATAGGAGGCTAGCTTGGTCATCCATCGGGGAGAGGGAGACTACTGTATTTTTTTTATTCTAAGGTCTGTTCCTATTCTTTTAGGAATCCTGAGAGAGTCCTTGTGTTTAAGCCTAAGAGGAGGACATGTTACCTATATGAGGCCCATGGGTCCCTGGATAAAGCCCAAGAGGAGGCTGGGGATGGTTTACAAAGAAGCTTCTTATCTTTGTAAACCCCTAGTATATTGTAAAGAAAAATCTTAAGTGTTTTGAATGGTGTATCTGTTTGGATTAAGATAACCTAACTACTTAGAAATTCTAGCGAGATGCAAATATATATTGTAAAGATACATGTAGACAAATAAAAGGTGTAAGTGAATGTTTATAACAACTTTTAGTATGTCTTTGCTATGGTTTGAATATTCTTAAGTTGTTTTATTAAGAATGGTGTTTGGAGTTACATTGGGAAGCAGAGGCCCAAAATCCCGATGGAGAAAGATTACAAATGTGTTTTATACATTGTATTCTCTTTTTCATTAAGAAGTTTATTATTATATTTGCTTTAGTATGAGGTGAAGAAATATAATTTTTGCAAACAATTCTATTCTAAGCAAGCACAACAGTTTAAGAAAAAAATGAGAAGTTAGAAAGAGAAAAGATGGTTCAGAAGCCAATAATAGGGCTTAAACATAAGGATGCCTATGGAATTTGTTTAGATTAATTATCTGATGATTTTATACACAAGGTGGGACTTGGGTGCTCAAAAACTGCCTACAACCTAGGAAGCAGTTCACCGGAGTGAAGCTTAGTCTAATTGTTGGTGTATTAGATCTTTAGTCATAAAGATGAAAAAAGAAAAGGAGATGAGATTTGTAAGCAAATGCTCATGAATCTCTGTTTAGGAGATTAAAAATTGTTTTAAGAAACAATTGGTGGGTTCAGGACTTATATGGAAGCCTGACAGAGTTTTAAAATAGACCGAAGAAAGTTTAAAACAGAAGAAATGAGTCCTAAACACAAAGGATTCCTCATGACACATTTTGACAATTCATTTTAGAAAAAAATTGGTTATGAGTAAAAAATTTCACAGATGAAAACTTAATGTGGTGAAAAAGGTGATCGCGCCGAGTTTTTGAAAATGGATCAGATGAACCCTAATGGTTCATTTTTCAAAAATGGATGGGTCTTACACTCTAATAGAGGCCCAAGAGTGATAAAAATCAAATTTAGGGTGATTAAAATCAAAACCCTAGTTTTTGATATTTTTTGTTATTTTCAATATAAAAATGTTTAATATCTTTGATAAATTTCAAATATATTTGAAAAATAAGTTGAAACCTTGGATCAATGTTTGAAAAATTATGTTTTATCCATGAGACAACTTGAATATCATTTATGTTTGAAAAATCAAGTGAAAGAAATGAATTTTAAATTTTTTAGAAACAAATAAAATAAATTCCTTATGAAAATAATAAATATATTAAAAAATATATTTTTCGGTGATTTTTTTATGGAATAAAATATTTAAACCTTTTTGAGAATTAATGAAAAAGAATAATTTAAAAACTCAAGATAATTAGAGAGAAATTAAATTTGGATTGAATTAAATAAAAGGCAAAATACCCTTTTTGGTCCCTTAACTATACCCTAGGATTCAGATTGGTCCCTTAATTATTTTTTGTGTTATATTGGTCCCTTAACTCTTAAGACTTCTCATTTTAGTCCTTTTTGTCTAATTATCGATAGAAAAATTCAAAAAACAAACGCTAAATTCGTCGCTAATTAGATGAAAAGGACTAACATGACATGTTTTAAGAGTTAAGAGACCAATCTGATACGAAAAATAATTAAGGGACCAATATGAATTCAAGGGTATAGTTAAGGGACCAAAAGGGTGACAAGAACATGCGCCATGACTGTTTTTCTCAGAATTTGCAAAATCAATCGTATCTCATGGAATAGGCATCCATTTGAGATGAAATAAACATAAAAATTGTGTGTTTTGATCACACGAACACAATGGAACCATTTAATTTCATTTATTTTGTGTGTAGAGTGAAGAATCAGTGAAGAACACTGAAGAATCCTAATTTGTCCTGAGCCTCATGAAATTTTACATGATGATGATTTTGTGAAATTGATTGAGGGGAATTACTTATATGATTACGCACATATGGCAAAAAGATAGTGCATGGAAATATGCATGGATCATAAATTGGCCAAGTTTGAGTTTTACCTGAACTTGAGCTTGAAGCTGGAGTTGCGATTTCGAGTTGGAGGTCTTACATAGATAATGTAATGATCTGGACAACTTACCTACACCATATGGAGTGTGTTTGAACACTTGGACTTGATTGCAAATGGATGGATCAACTTCTGATCTTCAAGTTGTAAAAACCAAGTTTCTTTGAAGTTTTGAAGAGTGATTCTGGGTTGGGAGTGTTCCAGAGGTGATGTAAGTGTTTGAACACCTCTTAAACATCATATGTGATGTGTTTGAGCAATTGGTTTGAGTTGATAGTGGCCACAACTAAAAAACTAGTAGTGATTGCTCAAAATATCAAGTTTTGAGTCTTTGAGAGAAAATGAGAGAAATCTTTGATATCAGAGGCTTTGGTGTTATTTTTATGATCAAATAAGGTCTCTATTTATAGGAAAAGATGTTGAGATTACTTAGCCCTTAAGCCATGAAGAGATGAGGTCACAATTTTGAGTCATGATTTGTAAAAATATCTCTTACACATGAAATGATGAATTTCTCAAATAGCTTAGCTATGCAGCACAAATTTCACATTCCTCAGATGTGTTATGCTTGGATTGTGTCCACCTATTTCTTGTTAAACAAGATATCCAAGAATATGCCATTTTGGAGCTTGGTAACCCTTAGGTCAAAATGCATAATGTTGAAATTCATGAATGTCATTTTGGTGAATTCCATGGTGTAATCACGAATTTGCAGGTTTGATCAGGTTTGTAATGATTATTTAGATGCTTAAACCCACTTGACATTATCCTTTGTTTCAAAAAATCAAATTTCAAAAGTTTGTGAAAATCTGTTTTTTGTAAAACAGTTTGGGATGGCCACTTTAATCCATGATTTCTTCATGTACAAGAAAGATCTTTTCATGCCAATTGGTTCTTTGAATTGTTGGCAACATTTGCAACAATATTGGTGATTTGAGAAGGATCTGAATCAGCTTGGATATTGGTGAATAATCCCTCCAAGTTTTTGTGTTTTGTTGTTTTTTTACTTACACAAATTTTGTCTAAGTGTTGAAAATCAGTATTTTTCTTGATTCTGATCCAGTCATAATTTAAAATCCACAAATAATGGGAGTTTCTTGTAGTTGAATCATTTGTAGTTTTTGACGAGATCTTTTATTTGAGCTTTGGTTCACCTAAATTTGATGCCTAGATCACAAGTTATGATGCTTGGAAGTAGGCCACTTGAACACTTTTTTCCATAACTTAGAAAAAAATTTATGTTTCAAAGGTTGCCCCTTTTACAAGTTATCTTTAAATTTCTGATTTTTTGTGATCAAACACATTCATGGACCATATATTCTTGTAATATAGGCCACACAGATCATTTTGGGTGAAAAAGTCAAACTTCGACTTTTTGGTCCAGATGGAAATTACACTAGATACCCCTGGTTTTCTGATTTTTTGATTGGACATCTAATGAGGATATTTTATCTTATGAATGGACTTTGATAATGTATATGAGCTATTTAAACCATTCCCTATGGTATATGATCTTTTCCAGATGAAAATCTTGACTTTTGGTTCCCCGATTAGTCAGAAACCCTAATCTGGGCACTGTGAAACCCTAATCTCGCAGTCTTTGATCTCTGCACCTCTTGTACTTGTAAATGGCTTTTCAAAGTCATTTCAAAATTATTGATGATGTATGGAGGTATTTGATCCTTACTCTATGACAAATTTCATCTGGAGGGCATCAGTCGACTGAAACCCTAATTGGTGATTGTGATGGCTGGGGGCCCAGATCACTAAAACTTTTGTACAGTCCTTGAAAGATTTTCCATCATATGAGATTCCTTAACCCTTTGATTGTGATTGAAAGTTTGAAAATATTATGTATTAATGATTGGTACTTTGCCTGAATCCTCCGAGGGACTCAAGAATCCTAATTCTTTGTGGGGATATTGTCCTGATCAGTATGACACAATCCTTTGATCAATGGATTCCTTCCGATGAGGTATATATCTTAGGGTCAAAATTTAGGGTATGACACATCCATGTTGACTTGACAAGAGCCCATTAAATACATGAAACACTACTAAAAGATATGATTGTGATCACTCTCCTTAAATAGGGGAGAGTGAAAAGGTCTGGCCTTTCCAATCAACACTAGTTAGATGTTAACATCACAGATTATATTGTGAATTTAGATGAAACCATGTTGAATGATGAGTGCATTATCCTAGAAAAAGAAATAGTTAAGACTACAAGACCAAATCTTGATGATGAATTTATAGTCCTCCAACTCGATGAAAACTAGAAAAAATGGTAAAAAAAAAATAGGAGTCAATCTCCTTGACTCAGTAGAAAGATACCTCATAAAGTACCTCAAAGCCAACAATGATATCTTCACCATCTCCCTCAATGAGAATACAACATCGACCCCATTGTGTTATTTCATCATTTGAACATTGACCCCTATGTCCAATATGTTGCTCAAAGGAAAGTTGCTAGAAATATTTAAAGCTAGCAACAAAAACATTCGATGAATATTCGTTGACTACACATACCTCAACAAGACATACCCTAAAGTCCCATGCCCATTATCCATCATTGATAAGTTTGTAGACACTTTGGTCAGATACAAACTACTATCATTCATGGATGCTTATTTCGGACATAACTGGATTCACATGCATAAAACAACATGCAAAATACCATCTTCATGATGGAGTATGTAACATCCCAAAATTCATATTTAATTATTTAATTAATTATTTTTGATTATTTTTGAAGTTTTGTGAATTATAGGATGCATTGTGTGGTTTTACTATTGTGTGTTTGTTTACCCTGAAAACTATAAACAACCGCTGGTCCTCTAAAAACAACACAGTGTTCTCAGTCACTTACATAATCGACCAGATTGATCCTAGGACATGTGCTATAAATAGGTTTAATTAGTTTTTCAGGAATAATGTCATAAACTCTTCGACAAACTTTATGAAGTATTTTGGTAAAAAAGAGAAAATAAAAACAAAACGACTCAAAACAATTGAAGTCGAAAGTAAAGTGAAATAAAGTGTAAATGGCAAAGAAGTGTACATAAATCAAGTAAAAAGACAATAAAAGAATGAATAATAAACTTGCTCGAAGATAAAGAAAATGCAAGATAAAGAGACTTCAAAATAAAAGCTTAAACTTAAATTGCATTGATATGAAAAAAGGGTGGTGATCTCATCACGTACATTCTCGCCTTCAATTGTTTCTCTACACACGAGTACTTTGAGTGTTTATGAAGAAACTTGTAAAATATGATTCACACTAATTCTAACACTAGAACTTCTTTATTAATACTAGTTGAAAGTAACTGCCATTGGTAGTTTACTCCTAAAAATATGCCACTTGGAACTTTGCATGTTATTGAACTTCCAATGTGCACCACTAGTCTTTATTCAAATTTGAAAGAAACATAACTTTTCCCTCCAATATTGATCTCAATTACTGCATGTTTATCATTCCAAGGATACGCGGTCGAAGAAAATTCTTTTATACTTAGAAAATATTCTATGTCCGCATCCTTATACTCCTTGCGTCTTTGACTCAGGCCTCTTCAGCTTTAATTTAGTCGAAGCCTTTTCCTTTCTACCAAAACATAACACTAAAGTCAATGTTTCCTAAAGTAAACCAGATTCCTGGGCCTAAGTTAGTGAGGAACCTACATTTTCATCGGAACCTCTTCAAGAGGAGAAAAGACACATCTACGAGTCCTAGGTAATAATTTCTCTCATAATTTCTGATAAACAAACTGTTATTTCTAGACCCTTGTCCAACGTTCCCGCTGGCGACTCCAAGTTGGGTGAGTTTTTTCCATCCTACCATAGGACTAAGCCTTTAGGTAAAAAGATCAAAACTACTGAAGGCGAACCTGTAACACCCCTTTCTATACCCCCAAATAATCAATTAAATAATCATTTATGCATGTATTAAACATTTAATTAGAGTATATTAGTAACATGGTATAAAAGGAGCATGCCACATTATACTTGAAATTAACACATACAACACATGATCATTAAAGATATGCAACAAACGGGGTAACTTACAAAAACTAAGGATTTCATCCTTACACCCGTATTCATTAATTCAATAAACAGCGGAAACAACCATAACAATTTCAAACTTATATACTTATCATAAATATATCCACAAGTTTGAATTCACCAAATATTTCATGTTTACATAAAACATACATCATCAAAATGCATATACAAATATATTCACAAAAAGGCATTAAGCCGACCCTAGCTACTTGGTGCTACATATCAGAGTCGATCGACCAAAACGATGAAGACAAGCTTCACAAAAAGAACCATCCAACAACCTACTTTGCAATTCCTCATAGAGCATCATAAAACAGCAGAAGGGTGAGAAACATTATCATAATAACATTGCATATAATTATATATCTCAACATATAAAATGCACATAAAACGTTCTCACCAAAATCACTGCTCATCACCCATATATATCACAATATATAAATATATATATATATATATATATATATATATATATATATATATATATATATATATATATATATATATATATATATATATATATATATATATATATACACACACACAATTCAAGCATATTCATCATGCACCAATTCACTATTCGCATTATTAGACATAAATATCTACATTCATGTTTATTCTTCAATATTAATCACTCTAATAAACATAAATTATTCATGTTTATTCACCAACATCAATTATAGATGATAAATGCAAATCATAGAGACCGACACACGACTCTATGCAAATACAAATGCGGTACCGACTCAATCATCAGCAAGTTCACTCAGGAACTAATAGAATCATCGCTCGTTACCTAAAGTAACTCCCTGTCGGGCATACGATGTTCAACCATTGCTCACACCCCATATGGGCACACAATGTTTATGGATTGCTCACACCCCACACGGGCACATAATCCGATTGCTCACACCCCACTCGGGCACACGATGTTTCTAGATTTCTCACACCCCACACGGGCACACAATCCGATCGCTCACACCCCACATGGGCACACGATCGTTTTGTAGTCATCGCTCACATCCACATGAGCACACGATGTTACAACGAATTCACAAAGAATCCCACAACACAAGAAAGCACATATTATGCTTCACATGCAAAATTACACACAACATTCTTGCAAATGCATACATTATTCACAACATAATTATACACTCAACTCATTCAATTAACATACATTGACATTCAGTTCAAGCAACATATTCATTTACCAAACGGCCACAACTTCACATCAAACCCACGTTTCCATAATTAATGCATTTACGTTTTATCGAAAAAGTCGGGTGAAAGTCGGCTAAAATTACATTTCTTAGCATCATTAGTTTCTACAAGTTTCTAGCTTTGAATCGATATAAAGAACACCTAGAACGGATAACCGAAACTAAAGCTACGGATTAAAAACACAAATTCCTCAAAAACCTACAGGCTCGTTGAGCGCCCTCTCGCTCGCTGAGCGAGGAAATCCCTTGAATTATCGCTGAGCGACAACTGCGAATTCCAGAATTTCCAGCTACGTGACAGTCAACTCATACACCTCCAAATCTCCAAAATACTTCCATAAACATGATCAACATTATATACTAGCTATCATACTTCGATTATAACGATTTCCAACCGATTAATCTACCAATCTCTCACAATTTCACTAAAACCCTAACTATTCATCTTCTCTAAACTTCATCAAAACCAAAACCCAATCATTCACACACATACATAATCATACACAAGATTAAGATAACAATGTTTATCACCCTTACTCGATTATTTCGATTCCTATGAGAAATCTTGAAGAATCCAAGCTTTTCCTCTTTTTCTTCTCTTTTTCTCTTCTCTTCCTTTCTTTCTCTTCTATTTCCTTTCTATTCTCTTTCTCACACTTATATTATTTTCTCTCTATTTCTCTTACTAACTATTCTTTCCACCAAATATCATTTTTCTCACAAAAATATAATTCCATCTAATTCTAAATTATCACTAATTAGTAAATGTCTAAAATACCCTCTTATCCAATTTTACCCGAAAATTCACAAAACGGTAAAATCACATATCATATCAACATATCATATCAGCATATCATATTATCATGTCAATTTCCCAAATAAAATAATTATCACACAAATAAAATAAAAGACTAAGCAAAAATGGGAATTATCGAATCGGGACGTTACAAAACCCACAACTGAGCAATTTGCCATAGATTTGTCATTTATGAATGGAAACATTTGACTGGTGATAGTGGTTCCTTCCTTTCCAGGTTTTGACCGCTGGTTAGCCAAGGTGGAAAAGTTCAAGGCTGATGAATGGAAAAAGATAGGTATTTATGACCTTCTGATGTTGTCAAACGCTGGTCTCCTCTATTGCTCAAATATGTTGATGGCTTCTTTGTACTTCTGGGACAACACCCATTATACTTTCCATTTACCTTGTGGGATGGTGACTCCCACACTTTTCTACATAGCCATTATCATAGGGCTTGAACCTACTGGTCACACCTATAATCCATAGGTTGATAAAAAAGACACCATAGGCTTTGCTTCATGCAAACCTACTTACGACAACTTTATGAAGTATCACTTCAAAACTTCATTCGAAATCATTTCAGACGAAGAGCACATTGCCTTTTTAACCATGTGGCTCTACAAATATAAATATGTTTTCTACTTTAAATCCCTGCAAGTGGCCAGGAAATATTTTCCTTTGGCTAACCAACTGCATAACAATGTAGGAATATGTCTCAGCAAGGTAATCCTGGCCACGTTTTATGAATAAATCAGTGAGAGTGTTCCTGGCCTGAAGAACGTGGGTTCAACTGGGGCTCTCCAATTGGATGGACCCATCTGGCTACTTCAATTATGGCTCAATGCCACTTTCGAGGAAAATCTACCCATCAAAGGAATTATTAATGAAAACTCCGATGAAATCAAAAACATGAGAGTTGAAGGGACTAGCCTAGCACAACTAACACCTTCTGATGTGGGGAAATCCCTTCAAGGATCTTTCTCTAGCTACATTATGATGTTTGCCAAGAGATACAACTTTAGTCCCACCATGGATCCTTTTTCTAGGAGATAGTATGGACCATAATGGTTCACTAGGTCATTTCCCCCAACATCCAAAAGTCACCAAGAAGATTCGAAAGCAATTTGGGAGGCCTTTTTGGTTCCTAGGTTACTGGTCCACAAAGTAAATCATTGAAGAGGTGCAACATCTTTAATTTTCTACCAGCCTAATCTAGTCTCTCGACAATTTGGATTGGCTCAAAGCTATCATAAGTGTCTGTATGACAAGAAAGGAAATATCAGGTTTTTTGATGTTATCTTTGACGAGGAGGCCACTTCTCTTCGAATTGCTCGAATTTTCAGTCTAACCCAGATTTCCTTGGTCCAATTTGACCCTAAATTACTTTGGACACAAGAATTCTATCAATGGTGGTGAAAGTACTACCAATAGCAATTCCTTGATGCTTCTACTATTTCCCTATTACTTACCCAATCTTTTGCTTATGTGCAGGAAAATGTCAAGAAAGGTTAATCTACTCATTCCTAAGAGATTAAATCCTTCCAAAAGTACTTTGAATCTGTCTATCGACCATATGATCTTAGTCGAACCATTAGTGAGGTTGCTATCACTTTGAAGGAGAAATTTTTAAATAAAACGGAGAAACTGAAACTCCCTTCCAATATTGCTCCTGAGAAACGCTATGAACTAGCTTTCAAACTTTTTCCTCCCAAAGTTCCTCAACTGGCTACTGCTGAGTTTGGAGTGGCTCTTGCCCATCCATTTCCAGACTGGTTTATCTATGGGGATTCTATTAAAATCCTTCGACATTAGTCTCAACCTAAAGCTCAAAGGGTGGTTACGACTAAAAAACGTTGTACAGTTTCAAAAGGCACCTTCATATACAGATCAAAGATGTTCACATCGAATATGAAATATATGAAGGTCTGGGGCCTTCAATTGAGTGACCTTTACCTAACCACTTATTTACTAATATGTATTTATGTTTTAATTTCAGTAATGCCTAAGAAGACTGGCTCGTCGAAGAGCACCGTTGTGAAGGCTACTCATGAGGCTCCTCATGCAGCTCGAAAACCTCCTCCCATTCCAACAAGAAAGCCAAAGAGGGGTGCTCAACTAACCATCCACGTGGATGATGGTGATAACCTATCTCCCCCTGATGAGGGTAAACTTATCAAACAGAAAAAGAAGCTTGTCAAAGCTCCTGACACTATTGGCCAATCTTCCTCGAAGGTGGCCAAAGTTTTAGAGAAGACACCTTCTCCTAAGGGTGTCGAAATACAAACTACTGGGGCCACGTTGAAGGCGACCGCTGGCCCAAACGAAAGCAACAACTCAAGCCTTGATGCTGATGGCACTCAGGTAAGTTTCGCTCTTGAATTACTTTCTATATGAACTCTTTGGTTGACTGTTCATTGACCAAATCATTCGATTTGCTATTTCAGGCTAATATTGGTGGTTCTACTCCAACATAACCAACAACTACTACTCCAACTGTTCTTTTGAACAACAGAGGTGAGCCCACTTATCACTCTACATCTGATCTAGGTTCTGGGCGAAGTTCTTTGAGTGACATTATTAACAAACCTGATTTTGTTACAGTTACCTCTCCTCAAGTGGTGCATCGAGGCTCACCTGCCAAGATTGCCACTGAACAGTCCCACACGGCTTGGTCTGACCATGAAGGTGAGACTCTCCAAAATAAGCAAGACCCCTGGTCAAAGAGCCTAATCAAATGGAACAAGAACAAGTTCTTGTTGAGGAAGAACACTCCCCTCACGATCACCTTACCAATCAGCATCTGGAAGATTTCCTGGATGGTGAAGGAGAACCTCAACTTCATTCTGAACTTGGGGGTGATCAATGAGGTGATGGTGTAGATGAGGAGGAAGGTGAAGAGGATGAAAGTGATATTGGAGAGGCTAAGCAAAATCCTCTTGAGAACGTTGAAGTCAAACATGTTAAGGACTCCACTCCCTCCAAGAACTTATATAATTCCATCTTCTGTAGCCACCATGAATGATGCTCAGCTAAATTATCTCAGAATCTACAATCCTAGGGAATACATCAAATTGGTGTTTGAAAGGAGAGTGATCTTTTCAGAGAAGAATGTGAGTGGTTTGACTACTTCTAAGGCTCCTACTTCTAATGATTTTGTCAGCCGATCCTCCAAACTATTTGTAATACCCCAAAATTTTCCCTATCATTTTTCATGGCATTTAGCTCGTCGCGTTGCATATTTTCCCATGCATTGGATAAAAAAAAATAAAAAAAATTCATGCAACATTGGTTAGCGTGCAAGGCATGTGGTTAGGGTTAACTCAGTGGCAAAATCAAATATCAGAACTCAAGGTTGAAACTGGCTCAGAACGGACGGTGGAGATGCGTTCTAAGGGTTTCCCACCAAAAAGGGGGAAATTAAAATTTTTCTTCCATTAACCGGTTAACGCCAGTGGTTAACCGGTTAACGGTGGCGAAACTTGGGTAAAAAATTCAAAAATTAGTTGGTGTTTCACTCTACCTTTCGACTTTCCACTTTGTTTCCCATTTCACATTACCATTGAAGCTTCCACCACTTTATAGACTCTTTTACCATGTTCTAAGGAATATTCCAAATAATATTCTAGAAACCCTAACCAACTTCAACTAACTCCTAAGTTAGCTCCTAACCTCACTCTCCAAACCCAATACCAAAGCCACTTCCTAACCCAAGCCTCAGACCAAACCTAACTTCTATATAAGCTCACTTCACTCCAAACCTCACAACTTCGACCTCATTTTTCACATTTTCATATCATTTTCATCTCAACATTTCTCTCCATTTTACAAATTTACGAAAGCTTCTTCATCATAAGTTCTTCAAGTTTTTCATTGAAGCTTGAAGAACTTGAAGCTAAACCTTCATTTAAGCATTGATTCCATGGTTTATTGAAGATTAATTGGAGTAATTGCTATTGTTTGGGGCTGATTCTTCATTTTGGAAGTACTTTTGTGGTTGTTCATCAAGATCTTCATCAATTGCATTTATTTTGCATTCTCGTAGATCGAAGCTAGGAATCTCCGGTATTCTCTTTGTTTGTGCATTGATCAACTCGCAACAATCACCAAAGCAAGCATCCGCTTTGTAGGTTGGTGAATCCGAAACCGCTTCTTAATTTAACTTATTTCTCTTCATCTCGCCTTGCGCATTCTTCGTTTTATCGTTTTTGTGATTATTGATGATTTAATTAATTAATCATTAGAAACTAGGAATTGTGATGTGCATGTGGTTTTATTAGGATCTAAGATGTTGCTTCTAGGTGTAGAATTCATGCTCATTGGATAAGGTAGGTATTAAGAGCTTTTAGAAATAAGTTGTTAGCTAAGAAGTGCTTTTCATAACTATTTTTTCAGCTTCTGTTCAGTGTTAATCGATTAACACCAGGAGTTAATCGGTTAACACATATTTTGCATTGCTGTTTGTTTGAGTTTGGGGTCCGTTAACCGGTTAACGCTGTTCAGATTTGTAAAAATGGCTTGTTTCATTGCATGTTTGTGTCGCTCCCGGGATTTTCATCCTAGTACAAACGCGAAAGTGGCGCGGAAATATTAGAGTCGCCAGCCAGACATTTTTATCCCGAATGAATGGGAAAGGTAATGTTGCACAAACCTGAGGAAGAAGGAAAGGACAAGGCCCTGCAAACCAAAGATCTGAGTTCGGGAGTCGGTTACGAACTGGGAAGGTATTAGCACCCCAGATCGTCCGTCGTACCCGACGGGATCCACGCTTGCTTGTTTGTTTCAAAGGGTGAGAAAATATAACTGCTGCTGAATAAACCGCTAACTGGAACTAGAATGAGAAATGAGAAGGAACTGAAAATGAAAACTAAACTAAAGAATGGGGAAAATGTAGGGAAAATAAAGAATGTGCTCGAACGGGCCCTACCCCGCTGCCTACGTACCTCATCGGGATAATGAGGATCAGAGTCGACGTAGTTCACCTAACTAAGGCGGGAACTATTTGTTTGTGTTTTTTGTGTTGGAACTGCGTATGTCTATGCTCAGGTGTTGCAGGCTCGTCTGGTACGAGTGCGTTTACCGTCTTGCATGTGTGACAAGTAGTCGCGAGTTCGCGTCGTGAATGAATGAGATGAGAAGAGAAGTTCCCGCAGGATAGTCGCTTATTGTGTTTTTGTCTTTTATGAGAAGTATCTTTTGAATTTTGTTTGTGAACGGTCTTGTACTAAGACCTATCCATCGCGGGAAGTATTTACACCTCGCCCCGAAACAGGACGCGTATAAACACTCCGCAACAAAGTCTCGTGTCGTACAAGATTGTTCGGTTTTTTTATTAAGTGTTTTATTGCTTTTCTTTATAAGATGAGAAAGAATGACTCAAGTTGGAAAAAGGACAAACTAAGGGGGACTAAGACACAACCCTAAGTTAGTTATCATATACAAAAGGGAGATCCTATGGTTAATGAGGTTTCCTAATCCTAATGAAGAAAAGGAAAAGAAGAAAAAAGAGAATTAGAAACTAACTTACTTCCTAAGGAAGTTAAGTTGTCTCTAAAGAGAGGGAAAGCCTAAAAGAAAAGCACAAAGTGCTAAGGCAAACACAATTAAAATGCATAAGAGATGGGAATGAAGTGATGCTTACCTCAATCTTCTCCCCTACAAAACAAAAGTTAGCATGACAATGCATATTGGAATTAAAATCAAAGCATGAAAGCGATTAAGTACCATAAACGTCCTAGAATGGAACTAGGGTTCAAAATAAGACCTAAGTCTAAAGGTGAAGGTACCTAAAGGTCACATGACTTATAAAGTCAGTAGCTACATGCTATAGGTCCCTAAGGATGCTAGGATACCCCACAAGATCAAACTATGTCAAACTATGTACAAAAAGTTCACCTAAGTTCACATAAATGCAAATTAGGGTCATGGATGAAGTATGAAGACATATGGCTTACAAACATGAATTAATACATAAAATTAACATAAAAGTCAGTAGTGAATGCTTATGAATGAGGATGCATGAATATACAATCATGGATGCAATGGATTAGGCATATGGGGCAAGAAGAAGAAGATGTGAGATGAAATGGAACAAACATCGCATAAGATCGCAAATGATGCAAACTAAGGAAGAATGACACGTGAATATGAATGAAATGATTATGGACCAGTAGCATACAAGGTATGAGATGCAATTAGAATGCATGAATATGCATTAATGATTTCCACATAATTCAAGTTAAACATGAGAAGAGATTAGCAACCCGTTTAAGTTAAACTAGTTCACATAAGTATGCACTTTGAAACACTAAAACAAACCAAATGAGTATGGTTCAAAAAGTGGCCTATAACTGGAATTAAGGACATAAAAGTGGCCTATAATTAACTCCTAAAAGTTACCAAAAAGCATCTCAAGCAAATGGCATGAATGTCTTCCCAACACTTAGGTTATGCGACACATAAACACATGAATCAACCTAGGATCTAGGTGACATGGAAAAATAGCAAAAAGCCTTTAAAAATTATGAAATTAAATCCCTGGAATTATATAGTGATTATATCACATGGTCTAAAAGGATTCCACAAAATTATGCACCAAAGTGCCAAAACAATTCCTTGATTAGCAAGGTAGCAATGAATGATCACCCAAAAACAACTCCACAAAGTGGATCAAAAAGGGCACTAAAAATTATGAAAAAAAATGCCTAATGAGCATCAAAATGTCACCAATTACAGTGATTAATCACACACAAAAAATAGGTCTCACACCTATGGGGAAAAATCGATTTCGGTCCCTTATGCCAAAACATTCCTTTTTGGGACAGCTTATGATCTAAAATCCAAATTAATTATTAAAACCACCCAAATCTGGAAACAAAAAATATGAAAAATTAATTAAGAGGATGAGGATCACTCATGAATATTTCCAGAATTTTATCTCACCTAAAACTATTTTTAATAATTGCGACGAAACGGGCAAAAACGATATTTTAAGGGAAAGTGAAAGGAATCAAATTCTCTAATCCGTAACATAATCCCTAAACTCCGAAATCGACACATATCAATATATATCACAAATAAATCCAATGCCTCAGGTGGGAGGGCTCAATATGCACCTTAAGTTACATGATCCTAAGTCGCATACAACTAGAATGATGCATTAAAGTAGAGAATCGAGATTACTTACTTGGTCGAAGTGCCGATTCTTTCACATAAAAGAAATCCAAAAAAAACTTCAAGCCAAGCCTTGTAATCTCCCATGAGCAAAATAAATGCTCATCTTCCATAATTGCTTTGTGAAGATCCCCCATAATCGAAACAAAAACAACGACACAAAATATCATTTGAATCCAAAGGTATCCCACAAATAAAGTGGAATACCAACCAAACAACCGTCGTTAAGATCTTTGCGAGAACCGAATGAAGAATCGACGAAGAAATTGCGAATCCGAAGGAAGTGAGACGCGATCATGAACGGAGGAGAGGAGGAGAGGCCGCGCGGCTACCGGTGGCGGAAGATGGTGGTCTTACGGTGGTGAAGTTGACCGGAGGTGGTGGTTCGTGGCGGCTCGGCTACCGGAAGCTTGATCGGAATTGTTGTGTTCTTGAGTTCTTGATGAAGTTGTTGTTGTGTTCTTGAGAAAGAATTGAGAGAATGAACTTTGATCCTTTAGAGAGAGTTTGTGAGAGTTTTTTGGTGTTTGTAAATTATGATTGAAGTTATGAGACAAATTGTGGGTCAAAAGAATATATAGTGGAGTGTAAAATGAAAGGCAAAAGGTAGAATTTCGGCTTAAGTGAAAATAATAATATCTTTGGCAAGAAATTTCGACTCTGAGCCTTCCACAACATTGTCCACCTTTGAATCACGGTTGCAACAAAAATAACGAACGTCATACGATCAAAATCGAGTGCGATCGATACGTTTAAGCTGCAAGACGTCACCGAATAAGTTGTTTTTTCGGCTTATTTGGTGTCAGCTACTCGAAAATGTGACGAGGTCAACCTCTTCGGAGCATAATCTCGACTCGACTTTGTCAGCAAAGTTTTAGATCTATGAGTCAGTGAGCTGGTGTTAAAATCTAAGCTCAACCGGACAAACGACGAGGGAGATATGAATTTTCTCGTGAAACCACTTTCAGCCTTTTTCTTCGGTTCAGCACTTCAGTTTTGTGAAATAAACCAAAACGATAATCTTTGGAGCACCGTTCAAACTCGCATTTGTCTTTGAACTTGAAGAGGATAAAATTTTTGAACCAACGCTTCAAGAACGGGTGCAATCCGATGAAAATTGACCGAGTTATGAATTTTACAAAATCTGACAGACAATGCAGTGCATCAAAGAACCTTATTGGTAATTCGCATTTTGGAGATCCTTCCGCTTGGACCGAACCAAAACTGAATTCACATAATGAAGATAACATCTAAACGGAATTTTAGGCACCGAAACGACATCAATTCGATAAACGATCCAAGAGTTATGAATTTTTTAGTGTTCAAAACTCACCGGTTCAGCACTGTTTTTCACTATGTCGACTCTAAAGACTCGCACATTCTGAGATCTTCTTCAAAGAATTAGTTCTCGGCCAAAACCCAAAAGTTGGAAAGGATATCAAGACGGAACTTTTGGCATATGAATCTCTCAGACATGTTGACCCAATAAGAAGTTACAAACTCTTGAATACCGCTAGCACAGTTAATCGGCGAAACCGAAATTTCAGAAACAAATAAATCCCGCCATTTTCCTTGATGAATTGGCCTCCGAGCCGAACACAAAAGTTGTAGAGAATAATGAAACGGTCTAAACTATTGAGTTTCAAGCCAAAATAAGTTTCCGAGCATAAGTTACAACTTTTGCAAACTGCACCATAAAACTGATATTCAGCTTAAACTCCTCTGAATCAACCGAGAACTTTTGGCTTCTTCTGAGATTATTGTGCACGTGCCGCATGAAGAAATAAAGGCCAGTCACAACCTGTGAAAGCTCAAATGGAGATGTATGTTCATGTATGTTTATGATGCAATTGTGATCTAAATGCAATGCAATGTATGAAAGGATATGCTAAATGGCATGAAAATGAGAGGGCAAATTTTGAGGTATTACAGCTGCCCCTATTCAATCATCTACAGACCTGAATGAATAATTGCAACAGCTTTTAGACGTTCAAGGTGTGGAGTGATTGAATATTCGAACAAAACCTGAAAATTTGCACACTGAGGGTAATGGAAATGTCATCTGCCCATTTATTTATTTATTATTTTTTGATTTTGACCTCTGAATAGGTAACGGATATAGAACCAGGTGGAGATATGCTGGGAAGAATGCCATCCTCGAATGACAACTCACACGGGATCCTCGGATCCAGTACTGAAACCCTCATTGAATAGAAACACAATGGTATACCGGCCGCAGGCGATAACCATCAACAACAAAGACTGACCTCGGACAGACTTTGCAAAAGAGACAAACTGACCTCGATCAATAAGCTCAAAAAATGAACTACTATCCTCGAATAATAGCCACACAAAACAAAAATAAGACCAACCGCAGAAGGACTTGAAGAAAAGAATGCCATCCTCGAATGACAATCCAAAAGATCCTCGGATCTAACACGAAACCATCCTCGAATGGAGACGCAAAGGTATACCAGCCTCGACTGATAACCAAACACAAAGCTGACCTCAGACAGACTTTGCAAAAGAGACAAACTGACCTCGATCAATAAGCTCGAAAAGTGAACTACTATCCTCGAATAATAGCCACACAAAACAACAAGACCAACCTCGGAAGGACTTGAAGAAAAGAATGCCATCCTCGAATGACAATCCAAAAGATCCTCGGATCTAACACGAAACCATCCTCGAATGGAGACGCAAAGGTATACCAGCCTCGACTGATAACCAAACACAAAGCTGACCTCGGACAGACTTTGCAAAAGAGACAAACTGACCTCGGTCAATAAGCTCGAAAAGTGAACTACTATCCTCGAATAATAGCCACACAAAACAACAAGACCAACCTCGGAAGGACTTGAAGAAAAGAAATGTCACCCTCGAATGACAAATCAAAAGATCCTCGGATCTAACACGAAACCATCCTCGAATGGAGACGCAAAGGTATACCGGCCGCAGGCGGTAACCAGAAACACAAAGAAAATAGGACAAGATGGAACGGGATCGTTGTACATAAACGGGAGCCCAAGACACGACCGTTGTACTGAAACGGAGACGCGAAAAAAAATGAGACTGTTGTACTGAAACAAGACTCAAAGACGAGACCATTGTACTTAAATGGAGACTCGAAAGGAATGGGATCGTTGTACTTAAACGAGAGCCCAAGACGCGACCGTTGTACTGAAACGGAGACGCGAAAAAATGAGACTGTTGTACTGAAACAAGACTCAAAGACGAGACCATTGTACTTAAATGGCGACTCGAAAGGAACGGGATCGTTGTACTTAAACGAGAGCCCAAGATGCGACCGTTGTACTGAAACGGAGACGCGAAAAAATGAGACTGTTGTACTGAAACAAGACTCAAAGACGAGACCATTGTACTTAAATGGCGACTCGAAAGGAACAGGATCGTTGTACTTAAACGAGATCCCAAGACGCGACCATTGTACTGAAACGGAGACGCGAAAAGAAATGAGACTGTTGTACTGAAATAAGACTCAATTGGGGATAACAACAAGACTTGGTAGAAGTATCCACCCGGGGAAATGAGGTTGTATTCTGTGGGGAACACTTCAATCTGATTGGAGATGTAACGAGTCTTATGTAATACCTCAAAACTGGCCCATGCTGGTATGCATATGTTTGAATTTATGGCGTAATGCTCCATGACGATGGAAATGCTACGCTTTGGAGGATGCAAATGTAATGATGAGTACCAGATGCAAATGCAAAGAGATCTCCTGATAAGGAGACTGCAAGTATCCCAGATGGCTTGACTGGGGAGAAACTGATGATCACTACCTTGATCTGGTTAATCCTTGTGAGAAGTAGACAACTCTGCGGGGAATGCTGTTGATGATACACGGGCTCTGAATTGCCATTACTGCCAAAAATAAATTGGACTTTGAGATTGGAGTGCCAAGACCCTGCTGGAGATGGACTCTTCTTGAACTCTGGTGAGGAAGTGAGGACCTCCTGACTTGGCGGAGAACCAAAGGCATGACACTGTTGAGGAAACACCTTGCTGGGGAGGAAAGAACTCCTTGTACTGTTGAGGATTGCCCCTGTCTGAAGGGAAACTTCTACTTGGGGATGACACCCACATTCTGCTGCCTTGCTGGGAGAGAATTCAACTTCCACTTTACTGGGAATGACAGATAATGTCAATGATAAAGCTTCCCGCTGAAGATAAGAGCTCAAGTTGCCACTTGCTGGGGATAAAAGATAAATCCTCTCATGTTGGGAATGAGAGATGTGAGGCGTATCATGCCGGGGATGAGAGACGATGATATCCTTCTGCTCAAGAAGTAATCTTCCATTTGCCGCACTACTGGAGAAGGGATTGTCTAATGAGACTTGCTAAGGAATTTTGATCAATGAAGCTTGCTGATGAAATAACTCTTGAAGTATTGTGTTGACAATGGCTTTGCCCCTAGCCCCGGGTTGATAGGTTGTCAACTAATCATGAGTGAATAATGGTTCTTTGCAATTTTCAACTCGCCTCAGATTAAGGTCCGTCAGAAGTAAACGTCTCAAGAGGATTTTACAGAAAACATGGCATATGAAATGCCTCAGTGTCTTCAAACTCTTGGAGAGATTTGTTGGATCTCGAAATAACTGCCCCAGACTGCATGGTCTGTGCAAGAATTATCCTCGCGAGGATTCATGAAAAACCTCATATCACTGTGAGATAGTGTGTCCTAGTATTTTGGACTTTGGATAGGTTCTTTGGATTTACCATCTTCGGAAAAACGTGACTTCTCATGCTCTTGTGGTGGCCTGCTCCAGTACAAGTCTTGAAGTGATCACCTCTGAACGACTGTGCTTTGAAGAAAACACCCAGATCAACTGTTCTTTGAGAGATTGGATCTCGAAGTAATTTCCCCAGTTTGGCTAAAACTTGAATGCATGCATCAGACTCATGAGAGATTTGATCTCGAAGTGATTGCCCCAGTTTGGTTGAAATTTGAATAATGCCTCCGCTTGATGGCTCTTTGAGAGATTTGAATCTCGAAGTGATTGCCCCAGTTTGGAGATATGACTGCCCCAGATTAGTTGGCTCTTACCACGACTGTTGGGAAAGTCCCTACTCGATGGAGTTTTCTTGAAAAGTACACCTCGACAGATTGTCCTTCGGAAGTTTCAGACTTCTCAACTTGGAAAGATTAAGCTTCTGGACTGAGATTCCATACATGGAATTTTATGATGCCAAACAAATGTATGCAAGCAGAAAATGTTTATTTTTTAGAATGAAAATTCTAATGCAACACACATGTTAATTTTGAAGTTTTACTGAAAAAGATGTCGCAAACCTTTGTGAGCGGATCACTGGTTAAGATACGACATTAATTTTTTTTTTGAATAATAGAAAGCATGCACATGCAACACCAACAAAGATCTTTCAACACCACTCATAGGAGTCATGAACGCGGTCTCGTGGTAGTACGCTCTCAAAAATAACCCTGCTTCAGTTAGGACTTTTGAGGGTTGTATCGTGGCCTGGTTCACGGTTATAGAAACAAAAGATATAGGCTCAAAATTTATTTGTGCCCACCCATCTTCGTGATGTTCTCCATTCCTATTTTCAGCTAGCTTTCACAAGCGTTCACCTCTCAAAAAGGGTTTTGTGATGGTTGAGGAACCAATTACACTAACGGTGTAAGCACCAAACAGGTTGTTGTTGGGAGTCAGTCACCCCTTAGTCTTTCGTGTCTGTGCCACACGACTTTGTTCTTGTTTGAGGATCTTTCTTGTGTAATCCTTTTCGTTTTTCACTTTTGCATTCTTTTTCTTATCCCTAACTTTTGCCTGGACTAATTCTTGTGAATCTTTGATTGTGAAGTCCAGCGGGATGCCCTAATTTTTGCCTAAGTCACTTGTTTTCAAGTTTCGACTTAGCGGACTTTTTCATTCTTTTTTTCCTTCTTCTTTTTTGAAAAAACCGTGTGAAACTGTTTGTCTTGATTGCTTTGAAAGGGTCGTGACTGTCTCACTTTTCAGTTGATGAGGGATAACCATTGTGGTTTCCGATCTCTGGACCTCTTGCTTGGGATAACCATTGTGGTTTCTGGTCATTGGACCTCTTGATTTGGTAAAACGAAAGGTAACGGATCCTCAGATGTACACTCCTTTTTAAAATTTGAACGCTCGGTCAAACTAACTGACGCCTACCCTGCCCCTGGGTTAAGTGCAAAGGTTTTTTCATGCAAAAATAAACTTCAACTTCAAGGCTCAAATGGGTTGGCGAGGGTCTATCTCCCTTATATCTCCGGTGTTTAGGATTTGAAACAATGCCTGTACATCGTCAACAGGGTCTTTCTCAAAAGAGAACAATTAGAGATTCATGCATTTTCATTTCGTCATCCTCCCTAATAGAGTTTAAGCTCAACAGTTGGTATTGCAATGCACATACACAAAATCATGAGTGAATACGAATGTATTACTTCAAGAAAAACATGTGCATTTTATTATGGTTATCATTCAAAAACAAATAAGTTTCATGCATGCATACAAATGTTTAAACAAACAATATAAACTATAAATGGAAACGCAGTAAAGAAGCTGAACATTGCCGTCATTGAGGAGACTTGACTCCGTCTGGACTTATTGCTTATGAAGATGCCTTTGCAAATTGGGAGACCCATTTGATGAGGAGACTTCAATATGTGAGCAGACTTTCTGGCATGATGACCTTTGAGTCGATCAACTTCGGGACCTTGTCTTCACCTTTGCCTCTGAAAGACTTGCAACCTTCAATTAAAAGGTCGGGTGTCTCAGAATGGTAATCATACTTGGCATTGAAACCCCAAAGGAAGCTTTGTCGGAGATGATCCTGATGCAATTAGCTCAACCACTCCGAATTTGCGTAAATGAGGAAACTTGTTGCACGTACGTCATCAGAATATGATCAAACTTCTTCTCAAGTTGTTTTGGCCTTTACCAGTATTCTCTGGCCCTAGGACTCTCTTGGGAAGCTGAGGTTGGATGCTGACAACGACATCTGGAGGGAAGAGGTTGATAAAGTTAATAGATAAGGTTGCTCGCAAAGATCTTGCACGATCTCCTGCCTACGTATCTCCATTGACCAATGGAGAATCAGAGCAGCGTAGTTCCCCTCACTAGGGATGAAAATAGCTTCGTTCAAAATTTCCATAACCAAGCTCATCTGAGTCTTCATCTGGTTGACTTCCTCTTTCAAAAGTTTCTGACTCTGAAATAAAGTTTATACCTCGGCCCTGAATGGCCTCAACTAGGTCTTCCTTCGACTACCTCCGCCCGAAGTTGCTTCAAATATATACCTTGATGAATGTGATTCAAGTTGTCCATTCTGATGAGAAATCAAGTCAGGAAAAGAATTTGTCTCTGAACACCTGTCAAGAAAGCAAGGATGTATGCAAATGCCATGTTCAATTATTTCTGAGGAATCTATCTGCTTTAATTCAAGTTTTGACACAGAAAAATCCAACAACATGATTCAGATATGTGATCCTCGAAAATAACTGAACATTTGTGAAGAAATGCTATGATGTCATGTATGCAACAGGCATGTGATCAATAGTCTGATGTTGGTGGCGATGTTGAACAATGAGTCAAGTGTATGAATAGAACCATAATAGTAGCATCATCTCTGTACAGAACCCCATAACTGAGAACCCAATAACTGTAAAACTGGATCATATAATAGCATAGTCACTGATGGTGTTGAAGTTGAACAACGAGCCAAGTGTCTGTGGAGAGTCATAATAATAGTCACAATATCAGGGTCACAATGGTAGTCACAGTAACAATTTCTCTGAATAGAACTCCCGAATCTCAGAATCAGAGAACCATAGAACACTGAACAATACTGACAAAGTGGGTATGTTGAAGTTTAGGGTTCCTGCAAACCTGTAAACCCCTCCCAACCTCACGGGTGTGCTACTCGGGTCAACATCACAGACTCTCAAAGCCGAATAGCAATAATACGTTCACCATTTCCGAGAAATGACTCATGACCAAATCAGGGAATCGGTTTGGCATTATGTACTACTCAGGGAGGTCTCAGCTGAGTCCGGAAAAAACAAGCATCCCTCATAAGTCCTCAGCTTCAAGCACTGAATCGAGAAACAATAGTACATTCATCCCGAAGGGTACAATACTATCGTCATACGAACAGTTTGCCTTGACTGGATTCCTATGAGAGAACCAGGCCATCCTATGCGAGTTCCCAATGGACCCTCGGATGCGAGTGGGTTTGCCAACAAATGTGGTCTGCCACTGTCATCACTGGAGAGGGTTGTTTCCACTAAGGTTCTCAATGATCGGTCCCCAGCTGCACATAACTATCAAGGTTGTACCCTGAAGTGGGGAAGAACCCCCACACAGAATAGTCCCAAGACAGTCGCAACCTGGGTGTGGAACACATCACCACTCATCATGTAACCATGCGAGCACAACATGTCCACACTAATCCTATAGTGCACTCAAGCCGGGTATTTGGCTTATCTCACAGTAACTCCCAACCCACAGAAAAAATGAAAACCAGCACAGCCAAACAATCCAGTATAATATGATGCATGGAAAATAAAATACTGAAAGCGGTAAATAAATGCGATAAAGTAAAGCTGTAAATAAAAGCTGTAAATGAAAACAGTAAAGCTAAACTAAAGCACACAGCAACAACAGATAAACACCCAAAGAAACAAAACCAAACAGGCGCTAGGATTGACTCTACAAGGGAAACCGGAAGAATCAGGTTAGTCCCCAGCAGAGTCGCCAGCTGTCGCTCCCGGGATTTTCATCCTAGTACAAACGCGAAAGTGGCGCGGAAATATTAGAGTCGCCAGCCAGACATTTTTATCCCGAATGAATGGGAAAGGTAATGTTGCACAAACCTGAGGAAGAAGGAAAGGACAAGGCCCTGCAAACCAAAGATCTGAGTTCGGGAGTCGGTTACGAACTGGGAAGGTATTAGCACCCCAGATCGTCCGTCGTACCCGACGGGATCCACGCTTGCTTGTTTGTTTCAAAGGGTGAGAAAATATAACTGCTGCTGAATAAACCGCTAACTGGAACTAGAATGAGAAATGAGAAGGAACTGAAAATGAAAACTAAACTAAAGAATGGGGAAAATGTAGGGAAAATAAAGAATGTGCTCGAACGGGCCCTACCCCGCTGCCTACGTACCTCATCGGGATAATGAGGATCAGAGTCGACGTAGTTCACCTAACTAAGGCGGGAACTATTTGTTTGTGTTTTTTGTGTTGGAACTGCGTATGTCTATGCTCAGGTGTTGCAGTCTCGTCTGGTACGAGTGCGTTTACCGTCTTGCATGTGTGACAAGTAGTCGCGAGTTCGCGTCGTGAATGAATGAGATGAGAAGAGAAGTTCCCGCAGGATAGTCGCTTATTGTGTTTTTGTCTTTTATGAGAAGTATCTTTTGAATTTTGTTTGTGAACGGTCTTGTACTAAGACCTATCCATCGCGGGAAGTATTTACACCTCGCCCCGAAACAGGACGCGTATAAACACTCCGCAACAAAGTCTCGTGTCGTACAAGATTGTTCGGTTTTTTTATTAAGTGTTTTATTGCTTTTCTTTATAAGATGAGAAAGAATGACTCAAGTTGGAAAAAGGACAAACTAAGGGGGACTAAGACACAACCCTAAGTTAGTTATCATATACAAAAGGGAGATCCTATGGTTAATGAGGTTTCCTAATCCTAATGAAGAAAAGGAAAAGAAGAAAAAAGAGAATTAGAAACTAACTTACTTCCTAAGGAAGTTAAGTTGTCTCTAAAGAGAGGGAAAGCCTAAAAGAAAAGCACAAAGTGCTAAGGCAAACACAATTAAAATGCATAAGAGATGGGAATGAAGTGATGCTTACCTCAATCTTCTCCCCTACAAAACAAAAGTTAGCATGACAATGCATATTGGAATTAAAATCAAAGCATGAAAGCGATTAAGTACCATAAACGTCCTAGAATGGAACTAGGGTTCAAAATAAGACCTAAGTCTAAAGGTGAAGGTACCTAAAGGTCACATGACTTATAAAGTCAGTAGCTACATGCTATAGGTCCCTAAGGATGCTAGGATACCCCACAAGATCAAACTATGTCAAACTATGTACAAAAAGTTCACCTAAGTTCACATAAATGCAAATTAGGGTCATGGATGAAGTATGAAGACATATGGCTTACAAACATGAATTAATACATAAAATTAACATAAAAGTCAGTAGTGAATGCTTATGAATGAGGATGCATGAATATACAATCATGGATGCAATGGATTAGGCATATGGGGCAAGAAGAAGAAGATGTGAGATGAAATGGAACAAACATCGCATAAGATCGCAAATGATGCAAACTAAGGAAGAATGACACGTGAATATGAATGAAATGATTATGGACCAGTAGCATACAAGGTATGAGATGCAATTAGAATGCATGAATATGCATTAATGATTTCCACATAATTCAAGTTAAACATGAGAAGAGATTAGCAACCCGTTTAAGTTAAACTAGTTCACATAAGTATGCACTTTGAAACACTAAAACAAACCAAATGAGTATGGTTCAAAAAGTGGCCTATAACTGGAATTAAGGACATAAAAGTGGCCTATAATTAACTCCTAAAAGTTACCAAAAAGCATCTCAAGCAAATGGCATGAATGTCTTCCCAACACTTAGGTTATGCGACACATAAACACATGAATCAACCTAGGATCTAGGTGACATGGAAAAATAGCAAAAAGCCTTTAAAAATTATGAAATTAAATCCCTGGAATTATATAGTGATTATATCACATGGTCTAAAAGGATTCCACAAAATTATGCACCAAAGTGCCAAAACAATTCCTTGATTAGCAAGGTAGCAATGAATGATCACCCAAAAACAACTCCACAAAGTGGATCAAAAAGGGCACTAAAAATTATGAAAAAAAATGCCTAATGAGCATCAAAATGTCACCAATTACAGTGATTAATCACACACAAAAAATAGGTCTCACACCTATGGGGAAAAATCGATTTCGGTCCCTTATGCCAAAACATTCCTTTTTGGGACAGCTTATGATCTAAAATCCAAATTAATTATTAAAACCACCCAAATCTGGAAACAAAAAATATGAAAAATTAATTAAGAGGATGAGGATCACTCATGAATATTTCCAGAATTTTATCTCACCTAAAACTATTTTTAATAATTGCGACGAAACGGGCAAAAACGATATTTTAAGGGAAAGTGAAAGGAATCAAATTCTCTAATCCGTAACATAATCCCTAAACTCCGAAATCGACACATATCAATATATATCATAAATAAATCCAATGCCTCAGGTGGGAGGGCTCAATATGCACCTTAAGTTACATGATCCTAAGTCGCATACAACTAGAATGATGCATTAAAGTAGAGAATCGAGATTACTTACTTGGTCGAAGTGCCGATTCTTTCACATAAAAGAAATCCAAAAAAAACTTCAAGCCAAGCCTTGTAATCTCCCATGAGCAAAATAAATGCTCATCTTCCATAATTGCTTTGTGAAGATCCCCCATAATCGAAACAAAAACAACGACACAAAATATCATTTGAATCCAAAGGTATCCCACAAATAAAGTGGAATACCAACCAAACAACCGTCGTTAAGATCTTTGCGAGAACCGAATGAAGAATCGACGAAGAAATTGCGAATCCGAAGGAAGTGAGACGCGATCATGAACGGAGGAGAGGAGGAGAGGCCGCGCGGCTACCGGTGGCGGAAGATGGTGGTCTTACGGTGGTGAAGTTGACCGGAGGTGGTGGTTCGTGGCGGCTCGGCTACCGGAAGCTTGATCGGAATTGTTGTGTTCTTGAGTTCTTGATGAAGTTGTTGTTGTGTTCTTGAGAAAGAATTGAGAGAATGAACTTTGATCCTTTAGAGAGAGTTTGTGAGAGTTTTTTGGTGTTTGTAAATTATGATTGAAGTTATGAGACAAATTGTGGGTCAAAAGAATATATAGTGGAGTGTAAAATGAAAGGCAAAAGGTAGAATTTCGGCTTAAGTGAAAATAATAATATCTTTGGCAAGAAATTTCGACTCTGAGCCTTCCACAACATTGTCCACCTTTGAATCACGGTTGCAACAAAAATAACGAACGTCATACGATCAAAATCGAGTGCGATCGATACGTTTAAGCTGCAAGACGTCACCGAATAAGTTGTTTTTTCGGCTTATTTGGTGTCAGCTACTCGAAAATGTGACGAGGTCAACCTCTTCGGAGCATAATCTCGACTCGACTTTGTCAGCAAAGTTTTAGATCTATGAGTCAGTGAGCTGGTGTTAAAATCTAAGCTCAACCGGACAAACGACGAGGGAGATATGAATTTTCTCGTGAAACCACTTTCAACCTTTTTCTTCGGTTCAGCACTTCAGTTTTGTGAAATAAACCAAAACGATAATCTTTGGAGCACCGTTCAAACTCGCATTTGTCTTTGAACTTGAAGAGGATAAAATTTTTGAACCAACGCTTCAAGAACGGGTGCAATCCGATGAAAATTGACCGAGTTATGAATTTTACAAAATCTGACAGACAATGCAGTGCATCAAAGAACCTTATTGGTAATTCGCATTTTGGAGATCCTTCCGCTTGGACCGAACCAAAACTGAATTCACATAATGAAGATAACATCTAAACGGAATTTTAGGCACCGAAACGACATCAATTCGATAAACGATCCAAGAGTTATGAATTTTTTAGTGTTCAAAACTCACCGGTTCAGCACTGTTTTTCACTATGTCGACTCTAAAGACTCGCACATTCTGAGATCTTCTTCAAAGAATTAGTTCTCGGCCAAAACCCAAAAGTTGGAAAGGATATCAAGACGGAACTTTTGGCATATGAATCTCTCAGACATGTTGACCCAATAAGAAGTTACAAACTCTTGAATACCGCTAGCACAGTTAATCGGCGAAACCGAAATTTCAGAAACAAATAAATCCCGCCATTTTCCTTGATGAATTGGCCTCCGAGCCGAACACAAAAGTTGTAGAGAATAATGAAACGGTCTAAACTATTGAGTTTCAAGCCAAAATAAGTTTCCGAGCATAAGTTACAACTTTTGCAAACTGCACCATAAAACTGATATTCAGCTTAAACTCCTCTGAATCAACCGAGAACTTTTGGCTTCTTCTGATATTATTGTGCACGTGCCGCATGAAGAAATAAAGGCCAGTCACAACCTGTGAAAGCTCAAATGGAGATGTATGTTCATGTATGTTTATGATGCAATTGTGATCTAAATGCAATGCAATGTATGAAAGGATATGCTAAATGGCATGAAAATGAGAGGGCAAATTTTGAGGTATTACAGTTTGTTTTTCATTTCTTATTTAATCTTTGTGGATCTATAGTGCATGATTTTAGAGAATTGGTATGACTGATTTAGGTGCAAGATTCTGTATTCTAGAGGTGTTTCGATATGCTCGTTTGCTAATTTCCATGTTTGTGCTTAAATGATGAACTTGTACTCATAATGAATTGTGATGTTGTTCTCAGGTTTGAACCTCTTTATTTACAAGCTAATAATTGTTTCAAGCTCTGTTTTGCTTCACTTTTGTGATCCATGCATGTTTCGACAACTTGAGTGCATAATGTTATGTTGTGTTTTTGCTTGAAAAATGAATAATTCACATGTATGTTCATTCTTGCTTGCTTACTTGTTACACTTCCATGTTGATACTTGATTTTGATTTGAGTATGTCATAATGCATGTTTACCATGTTGCTTAGTTCTGATATGTGGCCTCACTTTGTGCTTACTTGCCATATGCGTCAAATCTTGAAAATGCATAATTGCCACCTTTTTGTGAATATCTTCTAAATCAAATATTGAAATTTCCCACATGCTTACAAATCCATGCTTGTACCACTCTTGTGTTTTTCTTTGATGAAGTTATGTGGTGTGCATTCATGTATTGTCTCTCACGTGTTCACCATTTAAAAATAATCCAAAACTGCCTTACTTTTCACTGCTGTGTTTTAATTCGGAAGTTGTAAAATGTATGCTGATTATTCTGCTTTCATACTTTTTACACCTATTTGCATGTTGTTTGGTAGCTGTAGTAGGTTGTGTGCATTTTGCATTGCATTTAGTAGCTGTTTATGCTATAGGAGTTGTAGTAGCTGCTGGATTTTTGCTTGGCATAATTTTAGGTCCCTTAGACTTAGGATTGAGTCTAGATTAGGTCCTAGATGCATTAGGATTTTTTTGGTACTTGTTACCTCATTCTTTTTATCTTGTTTATCCTACTAACCTTTGTTTTGTAGGGAGGTGGAGGTAAGTTCACACAATTTCTCCCTTTTAAATTCTTTACGCTTTCAACGTGTGTTTGCTTTAGCATTTTGTGCTTAGTAATTACAACTTCATGCTACTCCCCTTTAGAAATTACTTAGCTTCGCAAGGAAGTAAGTCGATTTCTAAGTTCCTTTTCTTTTTTCTTTTCCTCTTTAGGATTAGAAAACCGCACAAACCTAGGTTGATCCACGCATGACAACACCTAAGATTATTAGTCTCCCCTTAGACTTTTCACCTTTGGTTCGCTTTGCTTTCTCTCTCATCTCAAAGAAAAGTAAAAAACATCTAATCAAGATTGATCTTTTCGTACGCCATGAGACTTTGCCGTGGGTTACTTATGTGCATCCCATTTCAGGGCAAGGTGTAAGGCATCTACCACGATGAACAAGTTTTAGTATGAGAAGGTTCACAAACAACAATCTTGGAAAACACTTCTTTAAAAGATAGTAAACACACAACACTTGTCTTTTCCTTCGGGAATTCTTTTCTCACCTCACTCACTCTCAATGCGAACTTGCTTCGACATGTCTCTTTGCAAGACCGTAAATGCACTCGTATCAGACGAACCTACAACACCTAAGCATAGGCATGAGCAGTTCAAGCTATAAAAAACACAAACAGAGTTTCCGCCTTAGTTAGGCAAACTATGTCGACTCTGATCCTCATATTCCTGATGAGGTACGTAGGTAGCGGGGTAGGGCCCGTTCGAGCACATTCTTTATTTTCCCTACATTTTTCCCATTCTTTCTTTTCGATCTCTTTCCATTTCCCTTTCTCATTTCAATTCCAGTTCCAGTAGCGGTTTTCATTCAGCAACAGTTTATTTCTCACCCTTTGAAACAAACTAACAAGCATGGATCCCATCGGGTATGGCGGACAGTCTGGGGTGCTAATACCTTCCCAGGTCGTAACCGACTCCCGACCCAGATCTTTGGTTCGCAGGACCTTGCCATTTCCTTTTCGTTTGGTTTGTGAAGTATTACATTTCCCATTCATTCGGGATAAAAATGTCTGGCTGGCGACTCTACCTTTTCCGCGCCACTTTCACGTTTGTACTAGGATGAAAGCTGCTTAAGGGGCACATTCAGGATAAATCTTCTTAAGTTTAACATGGTCGAGCTTCGTACCACGAGAGATCCTTCTCCTAACAATCCACCACCCAATTTTTATGCAAGCTCCAGGTGCGAATTCCATTCGGGTGCCCAGGGGCACATTATTGAGAAATGTTGGGTTTTTCAAAATGAGGTACAAGACCTAATTGACTCCAAGGAAATCAATTTCTCCCCTCACCTGAACGTACTTCCAAATCCAATGCCTAATCGCAGTGGAGTCAGAGTGAACTTTGCGAATGAAGGTACCAAGGTTGTTAAATCAGATGGTCTGTATTAAGCTGAAATCTTCGATTTAATCACCCAATTTGCAAGGGTATCTACGGAAGCAAATAAAGCCAGTAGTATTCAAATATTCCCAATAATGGAAATTGCGTGTTTGTCTTTATTCATTGCATTTTCATCCCTGTTGAGGGGAACTACGTCACTCTGATTCTTCATTGGTCATGGGTCAATGGAGATACGTAGGCAGAAGATCGTCAGATCTTTCCGAGCAACCTTATGGCGCATATTTATTCCCCAATTTTACTTTTTCCTCCAGAAGTCTCGTGTCAGAATAATTGGAAGAAGAGGTATGATTGCCATGTTGGACATGTGACCATTTACTTAAAGATTACAAGTCAATGAAAAAGCTACTAATCATTCAATACTGATAGGTCCAGACGGAGTCAAGTCTCTTGAACGATGGCAATGTTCAACTTCTTTACTGCATTTCTAATTTTAGTTTCTGTTGTTTGTTTAAACATTTATATGCATGCCTTAAACTTATTTGTTTTTGAATGTTAATCATAATAAAATGCACATGTTTTTCTTGAAGTAATCCATTCGTATTCACTCTTGATTTTGTGTATGTGCATTGCAAAACCAACTGTCATGTTTAAACTTTATGAGGGACAATGACGAAATGAAAACGCAAAAATCTCCAATTGTGTGCTCTTGAATAAGACCCTGTTGACGATGTACATGCATTGTTTCAAAACCTAAACACTGGAGATATAAGGGAGATAGCCCCTCTCCAACCCATTTGAGCCTTGAAGTAGGAGTTTCTTTTCGCATGAAAAAACCCTTGCATTTGACCCAGGGGCAGGGTAGGCGTCAATTAGTTTGACCGAGCATTCAAATTTCAAAAAGGAGTGCACATCTGAGGATCCATTAACTTTTGTTGTGCTAAATTAAGAGGTCCAAAGGTCAGAAACCACAATGGTTATCCCAATCAAGAGGTCCAAAGACTGGAAACCACAATGGTTATCCCTCATCAACTAAAAATTGAGACAGTCACGACCCTCACAAAGCAATCAAGACAAACAGTGTCACGCAATTTGTTAAAAAAAAAGAGAGAATAAAAAAAAGAAATGATAAAGCCCGCTAAGTCGAAACTTGAAAACAAGCAACTTAGGCAAAATTGGGGCATCCCGCTGGACTTCACAATCAAAGATTCACAAGAATCAGTCCAGGAAAAAGTTAGGGATAAGCAAAAGAATGCAAAAGAAAAAGAGGAAAATGATTACACAAGAAAGATCCTCAAGCAAAAATAAGCCGTGTGATATAGACACAGAAGACAAAAAAGGGGCGACTGACTCTAAACAATAACCTGATTGGTGCTTGAACCGTTAGTGTCAATGGTTCCTCAACCATCACAAAACCCTTTTTGAGAGGTGATCGCTTGTGAAACCTAGCTGAACATAGGAATGGAGGGCATCACGAAGAAGGATGGGTATATATAAACTTCAAGCCTATATCCTTTGTTTCTATAACCGTGAACCAAGCCACGATACAACCCTCAAAAGTCCTAATAGAAACAGGGTTATTTTGAGAGTGCACTACCACGAGACCGCGTTCCTGACTCCTATGAGTTGTGCTAAAAGATCTTTGTTGGTATTGCATGTGCATGCTTTCTTTTATTCAAAAATAATGTCGTATCATAACTAGAATCGCTCACGAAGGTTTACGACACCTGCTTTAGTAAGAATTCAAGATTAACGTGTGTGTTGCATTAGAATTTTCATTATCAAAATAAACATTTTCTGTTTGCATACATTTGTTTGGCACTATAGAAGTTCACATATGGAACTTCAGTCCAGAAGCTTAATCTTGCCAAGTTGAGAAGTATGAAACTTCTGGAAGACAATCAGGTAAAGGTGCACTTTTTCAAGAAACTCCATTGAGTAGGGACTTTCCCAATAGCCGTGGTAAGAGCCCACTAAATTGGGGCAACCACTTCGAGATCAAATCTCTCAAAGAGCCACTAGTCTGAGGCATTCCTTCAAATTTCAGACAAACTGGGGCAATCACTTCGAGATTCAAATCTCTCCAAAAGCATTTAGTCCGGGTATTCACTCGAAGATTAGTCACTCAGGAACGAAACTACTCAAAGGCTTGTATTGGTACAGGACACCCTACGAGCACTAGAAGTTACTCTCTCCCTAAGACGATTAATCAGAAGAACCTACCCAAGGTTCAGAATACTAGGGAAAAATATCTCACAGTGATATGAGTTTTTTCATGAATCCTCGCGAGGCAGATCCTTTCATAGACCACGCAGTCTGGGGCAATTATTTTGAGATCCAATGAATCTCTTCAAGAGTTTGAAGACACTAAGGTATCCTGTATGCCAGGTTTTTTGTAAATTCCTCTTGAGATATTTTTTTCCGATAGACCCTAGTTTGAGGCGAGTCGAAGATTTCAAGAAACCATTGTTCACCCATGGTCAGTAGGCAGACGACCAGCCCAGAGGCTGAAAGCAAAGCCACTGCCAGCACGAGACTTCAGCAAACCTTTCCTCGACAGGTTTCATTGAGCGAGATTCTTCAGCAAGTCTCATCAGACCATCCCTTCTCCAGCAGAGCAGCAAAAGAAGGATATTTCCCAAGCAAAAAGGGATCATTACCTCTCATTCCCAGCATGAGATGACGTGTTCACTCATCCCCAATACGAGACATTTCTTACCTCTCCATCTTAGCAGGAGGTGATCCAAACTTGTAGCTTCAGTAGGGAGTATTCTAAGTTGATATCACTAGTAGAGTGAGAATTGAAATCCAACCCAATTTGATAGCAGAAGGCTGAGAATGTTCTCCCCAAGAAGAGATCCCTCCTTCAACAAAGGAGTATCCCCAACCAGAGTCTTCATTATCTCCAACAGTACAAGAGAATTCATCCTTCCCCAAGAAGAAGATTGTGTATCTGAGGGATTCCCCAGCTGGTTCCTGCCCCAGCAGAGTATCAACACATCTTTTTCCCCAGCGAAGTAACAGAAGGCTGATGATGCTCCCTAAGCATGGAGTTTCATTCCTTAAACAAATAATTATTCCCCATCAGAGTCTTCATATCTCTAGCAGTACGAGAGAATTCTTCATTCCTCAGTAGAGATGAAGGTAGGGAAGAACCCGAAGGTTTTCTTTCTTACATGGTGTTGTTCGTAGTTTCCCCAGCGAAGTCACTAATCAAAGTCCAATCCTCATTGGCATCTCTTCCCCAAGAAGAAGACTGTGTATCTGAGAGATCCCTCAATAGGTGTCTTCCTCAGCAGAATACCAACACATCTGATTCCCCAGCCAAGTCAAAAGGATATCACTTCCCCAATGGAGTTCAACGGGTAGCCCACCTTTTCCTGAAGGATACCCTTTAGAAGTTCAACCTTTTTACTCTTGCACCAATAATCTCTAACTTACTGCTGGAGCTATCCTTAGTTGTGAACCAACTGATTGAAGATCTCAAGAAGATCCTCATCATTCATGACACCATTGAGAAAACCAATGGACTTGAGGCTTTATCCTGGTCAAAGGAAACTGAGTCTAGAGCTATTGTGGAGAAGTTAGAGAAGGCGAAGTCTGATGGGCGAACAAAAAGGGCCTCTCTAAGAAAAGACATCAACATTTGGAAGCAACAAATCAAAGAGTTGAAAGCAAAAGTTTCCACTACTGAAAAGAGGATCGAAGAGCTAAAAGAATCACCTGATATTTAGTTGGACCTAGAGATGGGGTGAACCGTGGGGTATGTCGATGATGCTCAACGAATGGAGAAAGAGCTTGCCATATCGAAGCTAGAAAAGAGCTATTCCAAAGGTGTATCCAAACTCAGAGGGTCACTTTCCTTAACCTGAAGGCGAATCTCCCCTTTTAATTGCTTTTCTATCATCTTCTTGCATTTCAAGTACAATTTTTTAATCACCCTTGTTTGGTCTTTATGTAACAATGACAATGTTGGTGCCCTTTGCACCCCTTATCTGTTTTCTCTTTTATTTATGTTCTCAGCCTTCGATTTACATTTCTACTAGGCTTTAACATTCCTCTCTCAGCCAAACTCATGGCTAAAGATTTCGATGACTATCCAAAAGGTGTTGTCTCTAAACCATAGATATTTCATCTCATTCATCCAAACTCACCTTGTGAAACACATTTTGTTTTAATATTCATGTGCTCCAGCGACACAAGACCCCATGTTTTGAAAAGTACCAATAGTAAAGTCTTGGAACATATTTCTAGAGAAATTTCATGTATTACCAATGTCTTATTTGACTAGTCTTTATGACCATGAAAATTCTTTTATAAAAACCTCTTAACTAGCTTTTATTTATTACTTTGGCATTCAACATGAGCATATCCACCAAATTTTCTACCAACAAGAAAGTTGTAAAAAAGGAAGAAAGTGAGGCAAGTGTTAACGCCTCGATTAAGTCATCCAGTAGGACAAACACGTCCATGGAGTCTACTGCAACCAGCAAAAAACCTGGTAATAAAGTAGGGACTTCCAAGAGTCGTGTCAAAACATAAGACTCCCGTGTTAAAAAGGAAGATCCATATGGTGAACCTGATGATGACTTGATGAATTATCTTTGTTCAAGAAATTGGAAGAGACATGAATAATTTATCCTCCCTATGTATTTTATTCATCTTTATTTCTTTGAAGCTTTATGTATTCCCTTTTGGCCATTTAGCCTATTTTGGCTTCTTCCAATAATAAAATTATGGTTTGATCTGAATCTTTTGCAAGATAGTTCTATATTTCTTTAAATATTTTCCATTTACTTTCAAGATTCTTTGATCAACGCCAATTTCTTGAATCTCATATGCATTGTCGGTAAAGGTGTTGATAACCTCAAAAGGACCTTCTTATTTTGGGGACCATTTCGCTAAGGATTTGGTCTTTTGATCCATAGGTAAGATAACTTTCCATACCAAATCCCCAGTCGAAAAGGTTTTAACCTTAACCCTTTTATTATAAGACTTCTCTAATATTTTCTTTTTGCTTTTAAGCAATTCCAAAGCATAAAGCCTTTCTTCATCTAGGTCTACCAATTCATCCAACATCATGTTCAAATAAGCTTCAGATGGAATCTCATGGTTTTTTATACATCCAATAACCACCTTATTTGCCGCTTCGACTTGGCCATTTGCTTGAGCATAATAAGGCATAGAAGTTAGAAGCTTGAAACCCATTCCTTAGCAATTTCTTGCATCTTTCGACCAGTGAAAACTGACCCCTGATCCGTTGTAATAGTTTTTGGGATACCAAACCTATAAATGATATATTTTGAATAAATTCAATCACATCCTCTTGCTCAACATTTGGAAAAGGTATCGCTTCGACCCATTTGGTGAAATAGTCAATACCTACCAAAATGTATTTTTGGTTTTTAGAAGATGTTGGTCGAATTTCTCTCACCAAATCCAAAGCCTAACCTCTAAACGGCCATGGTTTGATAATAGAATGTTGTTCACTTACAGGGAAATGTTGGATGCCAACATGAATTTGGTACTCTTGACAGCCCTTTGCATATTCAACACAATCCTTTAACATAGTAGGCCAATACATGCCTTGTCGAAACAAAAGCCATTTCATTTTGTGACCTACTTGATGTGCCCCACATGCCCCACTATGTACAGTCGATAGAGCCAAATATGCTTCTGACTCACTAAGACATTTGAGCAACACTCCCTCAGGAGTCTTTTTAAATAATTCATTACTTAATAAGACATAACTTAAAGATTGATACCTAACCTTTTGATCTGTCAAAGATGTTGGATTTTGGAGATATTATACTATAGTTTTCCTCCAATCTCTTTCTGTTAGAGCGTCGACTGATAGAATGGCGAAGTTGTCTTTGTCAGTGTATCCAAGCTTTGTTTCTTCCAAGTATGATGGGGCTAACCTAACTGACACTACTTTTCCTATGACTTCGATCACATCTTACAGTTTTTCCTTCGAAATTTTGTATCCTGATACAATCTGAGCCAATTCATTTGCAATTTGGTTTTCCAATCTTGGGACGTGTCGAAAGCTAACTGCTTCAAAATTCTTAAGCAGTCTATTCACTACTACAAAGTAAATGATTAGATTTTATTTTTTGCACTTGTATTCTTTGGTAACTTGTTTTATAACCAACTCAGAATCTCCCATTATTTCGACATGAGTTGCCCCCAATTCCAACAATACCTCAAGTCCAGCTATCAATGCATCATATTCAGCCTCATTATTTGAACAACATCATTCGATTTTATACTTGAGTGTTGTTGGGATTTTGTGAGGAGAAATAACAAGCAACCCTATGTTTGTCCCATCTTTATGGATGGACCCATCGAAGTATAACTTCCAAGGTTCGACCTCAAGATAGTTCAATGCATTTTCATTAATGGAGTGGTCGACAATAAAATCTTCCACTACTTGTCTTGTAACTACCTTTAAAGGCCTATATTTTAAAGAATATTCAGTTAATGCCAATGCCTATTTACCAATTCGACTATGCAAACTAGACTTAGATAACATATGTTTTAATAACGTCGAAAGGAAAAGAAATATAAACATCAAATGGTTTTACATATTGCTTCAATTTTTTACATGAATAATATAAGCATAAACATAACTTTTTCTATTGTGCTATACCTAGTGTCTGCATCATTTAAAACTCTACTAAGGTAATAAATGGCCCTTTCGACACCATCATCATCCTCTTGAGCTAACATGCTCCCTAAGGCCTTATTTGATGCAGCTATGTACAATCTCACGCTCTTCCTCCTTCAAGGTGGTGAGAGAATATGAGGGTGGCTCAGGTATCCCTTGATCTTGTCAAAGGCTTCCTATTGTTGATGGAACTTTCACTTCCATAATTGCTTTGGTTTTATTTTGATTAATTTTGATCCCTTCTTGTGGACTACAAAGCCTAAGAAGTCCCAGCCTGTACACAAAAAGCACACTTACGAGGATTCATTTTAAGACCATGTTTTCTCATCCTTTCAAAGGAATGTCAAAGATAGTATATGTAATCTTTCCCAGAAATAGAATTATCAACAATATCATCAATATAAATTTGCATAAAAGTGTCTATAAAATCATGGAAGATCGAATCATTGCTCTTTGATAGGTTGCCCCAACATTTTTTAAACCAAAAGGCATAACTACCCATTCGTATTTGATTGTATCCATAATAACCATCCAACATGCTAAGATATTCATGTCCTGCATCAAAGTCGACTAAAATTTCTACTACAGGCGTCGAATACTCATCTTTTGGGGTTGCAGAATTTAAGTCTCTAAAATCAATACAAACCCTTAAAGAGCCATTCTTTTTTATAATTGGTACAATATTAGCTAACCATTCGATATACCTGGCAGTATGGATGAACTTTCATCGAAGTATCCTTTCAGTTTCCTTTTTTATGTTGGAGAGAATTGTTGGGGCGAACCGTCTTGGATTTTGCTTGATAGGCTTATTCCCATGCTTGATTGGCAACTTATGTTCGACAAGCTCTCTTTTCAAACCATGCATTTCGTCATAGTCCTAGGCAAAGCAGTCTTTGAACTCCTTCAGTAAGTGGACTACTTTGACTTTGAGTTGTGGGTCAAGGTTGACACTGATGTATGTAGGCCTTTTAACCTTACCTTCTCCTAAGTTAATTTCTTCCAAAGGATCTTGAGCCAGCATTTTGATGTTGTCTGACAAAGGGTCCTTCTCAAAACCTAAAGGCTCATTGTCATAAATAACATCAAGCATTTGGTCTTGTTCTTCGATAAGAGCTTTATCAGGTGGTTCAGGATCGAAGTCTTTGTCAGTACTTCCTTCGATAAACTCCATATTGGCTTCGATAACCATGTGATTTTTCACACCCTCCAAGGCTGCTTGTAACTTGGTCTCAGCCACATAGGCCAAAATTCTTTGTAGTGCTTCGAGTTAAGTCATTATTACTTCCTTCGCTTCCCCAACCCATGGGGCATATCTATGGCTCCCTAAAGTAAGGTGGGAAATTTCCTTCATCCCCTACAACCTCTTTATCCCATCGAAAGCCCTCAATAAGATGCAAGTATAATGAACATAATACATGGTCGTTAGGGGTAAATTCAAATTTTGCGGGGGGTGCATTGCGCAATATGTGCCATGTTATTGTCGAATTCAACTCCATCAACATATTTCACAGGTACTTTGAAGTACCCATGATCCCCTTTGATGTTCTCCACTATTCTATCAGTTCTCCATATGGTTACCCTTTGGTGCATTGATGAAGGCACTGCCCCAAGGCCATGGATCCATTCCCTTCCTAGCAGAAGGTTGTAATTGGCCTTGCTTTCGACCACCATTAACAATGTGGGCCTAGTCACTATCCCAATAGTCAAGTAAACCTATAGAACTCCTAGGGTAGCGCCAATTTTCCCTTCATAATTGGAAAGAACCATATAATGAAGCTTTAGATTGGTTTCAGACTTACTGATCTTTGCAAGCAGGTAATCTGGCATCAAGTTAACAGTTTCTACATAATCCACCAGTATTTTGTTGATAGCCATATTTCCCACATTTCCCGTGATAAAGAGAGGCTTTAAATGCCCCCTCATGGAATAAATTGGCCGCTCAAAGAAAGCATTTTTTATTCGACACAACCATTATATATTACATAGTAGCACACTGGTTTGTGTGCCTCCATCTCAGCTTCAATGTTAGCATCCAAGTTTTTGACCTCAGTTATCCTATCGTACTCTCTTGGCATGACTGAAAACACATTCACTATCACGTCGAGGGAGGCTTCTGAGTCTGATTCGAAGTTGTTTGTCATATTCTCATCTTCATATTTTAGCTTATCTTCCTCTTTGTTGAACAATTTTCTCCCTACTGGCACCTTGTTGGTTATCTTGTCTTCATAACCTCCAACATTACCTACTAGCATGTTGGTGCTAGATTGAGTTTGATCTTTCTCTAAGGCATCCCTTTGCACCCTCCTTCCCCTTTGTTCCCTTCGCCATTGTGACCTTAACATAGGATTTTCCCCTTGTAATTTTCAGAGACATAAGCCTTTTTTGATGACCTATACTCATTCCTATAATCCATTGAAGAAGTTGTCTCCACATTGAAGTTGGCCCATTTCAACTTCCCTTTTCCTTTGGTGTCGACAGGCTTGACCCATTTATCTTTGGGTACTTCACCACTAGGCTTGAAAGTGGGTTGCCTTGCTCTAGGAACCTAGGTCTTTGCAACAATGTGTTGTCCTTGAACAGTTCTCCTTGGGTCGAAACCTCTTGGATTTTGAGAATTTCTTCTCTCTTGATTTGCTTTAGCCTCTTTCACCCCCTGAAGGTTGTAGGCAACCTTTTTGTTGAAGATGGAACTGCACCTGGGGCACAACATTACTTCAGAATCTTTCTTCTGGCACCTATGCAGGAATTCGACTATAGTCTCATCCTCCTTAGGATATGCCACCTTGTTGTATTCCTCCTGATGACCTAATTCATCAGTAGTAATGGCATGTTCATTCTTGACTTCGACCATGTTTAAATCAACCTCCTCTTTCAAATTTATCTTTGAAAAGTCAATGTCAAGGCCTTCAGTAGCCTTGTCCATCCTAATGAAACCATCAGTAGTTTCTTTAGTCACCAGCTGGAGATTTGGCCCTTGAACATTCTCATGGGCTTCAATAGTTGTCCATACACTAAACTTTTCGACATCAGGTGATGTCTTGAAGTAGTATTCAACAGCCATATTGTCGCTCCCCCGAAAAGACACCGGGTCAAATAGTGTACAGACGCAAACGGTCGACGAAAGGAGAAAAGAAAGGTGAAATGAATAGAGTCGCCAGCTAGGCATTTTTATCCTGAAGGAAAGGTAATGCTGCATAAACCTAGAAAAGATGGATAAGACGGTCGCGAACCAGAGAAACTGATAAAGGGGGTTGGTTACAACCTGGGAAGGTATTAGCACCCAGATTGTCCGTCGTCCTCGACGGGATCCACGCTTAAAAGATTGTGTTTAAAAGGGGTAAGTGTATGTGATATCTGTGTGCCAAAGCTGGAAAAGAATGTACAGGTGTCAGTGCAAAAGAGAAGTGAAATGCTCAGGAACTGAGGATTAGAAAGAATGCTGAAAGAGGGGGAAGACAAAGAGACTTTTGTTCGATAACAGTTAAGTTATGCCTACGTATCCTCTCGTGCAATGAGGAAGTCAGAACACCATAGTTTGACTCAAAGAGACTAAAAGATGAATTGACTATGAACTGCTTGCTTGTTTATGCTCAAGTGTATGACTCGTCTGGCTTGAGTGCTAACTGTCTTACATTAGACGGGAGAAGCAAGTTCTCGTTTGTGAATGAGTGTGATGAGAAAAGAATCCCGAAGGAGACGATTATTGTTTGTTTTTGTGTTTTCAGTTTTTTATTGTTTTTTGGAGTTTGTCATAAGTTAATGAGCTTAAGCCTAAATCAAAGGTTTGTAAACTCATTATATCCTCCCTGATTAGGGATAATGAGAATACTTTAAGTATGAGATAAGCATCTCAACTTAATTGCCATGATGATGTAGGATTAAGATCATTAACCTACTTGTGATTATTTAGATGTTTTTGGGTTTTGTTTAATGTTAAGTAATGAGTTTAAGCCATAATTAAGGATTAGTGAACTCATTACACCATCCTAATAGAAGGATGATAGATGAGAACATTCAAGCTGAGGAAGATACCCCAACTTAATCCATGGTTAGGGATTAAATTCATGACAAAACAAGCCTTTATTAAATGGATTTTAATTAAAGATGAAATTAAGAAGTGAGTTTTATGATTTGTAAGACAACTTGAGGGGGACTTGTCCATTAAACATTAGGGTTAGTCCTACTTAACCATAAAGGAAGAATTAGAACCCTAATGTAAGGCCCACGTTAAAAGTTAATGTCTTACTGATTATTAGATGGATTGATTAAGAGGTTTAAACAGATTAAGGGTTTAACACTTAGGATTAAAATTATGCACTCCATCCTAAGAGAAGGATGCAGGCATAAGCCTAATTCCAAAGTCCTAAAACCTTAAAGGTTTAGTCTCTAATGATGAGATGAGAAGAGAGACACAAAGAAGACTCAAAGGAAAAAAACTAAGGGAAACTATCAATCCTAGAAAGTTATCATGATTAGTTATCCTAAGGTTTGTGAGGCTTAAAAGAAGTCTTCAAGGAAGCCACCAAGGAAGAAACATATGAAAGGAAGATGAGAAAGAAGAACAAGTTACTTACTTCATTGAAGAAGATAAGTAATTTGAAGAAAGAAAGGAAGAGAAACACAAGTGAGAAAGCCCACTCAAAGACAAACAAAAATTCAGCAAGGATGCAATATGAGAGGATGAGAAGTGGTGGGAAGTGAAGGCAAATCCACTTCCCACACAAACATACCATTAACCTGAAAAGTTAGCACAAGATGCATAAGGAGAAAGATGAAATGAAATAATGCATATGCAAGGATAAAGACAGAGACCATAAGCATGTACATGATGCAAATGATGCTATGAAATGATGCAAAGGCATACAAGATACATAGGTGTGATCATACAAGAGAATGAATGTAAATGAAGCATGTAGGAAGCATGTAGGAAGCATGTAAACACATGGATGTTTATGAAATGAAATGAATGCTAAACATGGAAAATGGATGAATAAATGATCAAGAAATGTTCAAGAAATGTCTTAAGATGTATAAGATGGCATACAAATGTTTGGAATGGCATGGCAAGTTCACATGTTCATGCAATGTAAGGTAAGATGCAAGTGAAGATGCAAAATTAGGGTTATATGGAGGGATGAGATGCAAATGGAAAAGGCAGAAGCAAATGTCATTATAAAACATTGAAAATTCACTCAAGGGAACCCTAAACCTATACTAGGTTACCATCCAAAGGGGGAGGTCAGAAACTAAACCTAGAAGGAGTTATGAGTTTCCTAAGTTTCTAGGGTTTTTTGGGTGATCCTCAATGTAAATTGCCAAACAAATTGAAAATGAAAGATAAACTCATGCCAAAAATATCCTAGATACTACATGATGTGTGTAAAACAATGCAAAAAGAAACAACTTCAAACCCTTCATGGTTAGGCAGAAAAGATTTTTCAAAGATTAGGGTTTAAAATGTGATTTTATGAACCCTAAATTCAAAGAAAATTGTCAAATTATGATCAAAACCAAAAAGAAATTTGTATGAAGGGTTTGAAAATGTTTCTAAATGTGTTAATATGGAACATGATATTTTTGGTAATTTTTAGAAACCTAAATACTATTTTAATTAATTAATTTCCATTAATTAATTAAAATAAACATTTAAATATTTTAAAAATACTTTTTATGTGCAAAAAATAAAATAAAAATCATTTTCTGATTAAGAAAAATATTTGAAACAAAAATGCAAAAGGAAATATTTTTGGGATTTTTCTAAGTATTTAAAATTAAATGTGCAAGAAAATGCAATTAAAATGAAATAAAAATCAAATAAAATGAAAGTATGTTGATCCAGTGGTCCAGATTCAAACTGGAGAGAGAGAGAGGGAATTGACTGTGTGCGCTATCCAACGGCTGGCATTCAAACTGGGTTAATTATTTAATTAATTTAATTAATTGAAAATTAGGGTTAACCTTAAATGATCCAGGCCACACATTTACGCGCTAATCACCATCCTACGGCCATAATTCAAACTGGGCAACTAAACCCTAATTACAAACCCTAATGACTTTCAGGTGACCGGAGCAAGCTCCGGTCATCTTCTCCGGCAAGACCAAAATCCCAACTTCTTCCCTAGGCCAAATTAGGAGCTCTAACTTTCCAGATCCACTCTCTTAATCATTCTAAACAAGATTCAATCATCAAAGAACATTTCTCATGCATCAAAATCCAGATACGAATCAAAACATAAAAACTGCAAAAATTTCAGAAGCACGATACAAGCTCAATATTCAACCATTTTCAAAAGTAAAAGGTGCAGTGTGATCAGTGAAGCATGAAGAACATTTCTATAACAAAAAATACAAGTTCTGGAAAATTTGTTCTTGATGATACCTGAGCTTGAGCTTTCTCAATCTGAGCTATCTGGGCCTCTCCTTGGTGCCAATCAATTCCAATGGACCTCCTGAGGATGCTTTGATGCTTGGAATGAATTTATTTGGGCTATTTTGAAGTTTCAGTTCAGAGGGGGGGGGGTGAAATCGTGTTTTTGATTATTGAGGTTTCAGGCTTGTTTAATGGTTGGGAAATGATCTGGAGGGTGTATGGAGATGATTGGTGAAGTTTGCTTGAATTTTTGATGGATGGTTTTGGAGTTTCGAAGAAATGAAGTTTCTTGAGGATTTTGTGAATCTGAATGTGTGGGATGATTCCAGCTCCAAGATGTTATGAAATGTGATCCTTAGGGCATGTATGTGAAGTTGTGATAGGTCAGAAGAGCTGTTATGGGCTATGCTGATTTGTATGGCTTCATTTACAAAAAGTCAAGTTTGGTTGTACTTGAGGTATGAGTCATGGCAAGCTTGGTTTCAAGGGGTGTCTGGCCTCAACTGAGTTCAAGGAGGACCATGGAAGCAGATTTTGTGAGCTGGCACAAGTGGATAGGAAGATTTGCATCATTTTGAAAATTTGAGGAGTTTTGCCCCTTTTGGAATTTCTTGAAGTTAAAGTCTTGGAAATGCATAATTCTTGGGCCAATTCTGAGTTTTTGAAGTTGCTTAATCATGTTATGTCACATTTGGGCACATTAGAAGTCATTAGAAGCCTTGGCAAGTGGTTTTGCAAAAAAATCCTCTTTGGTGCATTCTTGAAAATTATAGGATTTTTGCCAACTTTGAAGGATCATAACTTGAGTTCCATAATGAATTAGAACATGCTCTTGTACTTTTTGAAAGGGGAAAGACCTAATATACAACTTTAATGACCAAGAATTTTTCATTTGAAGCATTTTTAGTTGAGAAAGAGGAGGTTGAAAAACTTTCCCAAAATGGAAAGTTTCCATTACAAGTTATTTCCATTTTTGGCAACTTTTGGTTTAGCTCAAATTTCTTCAATTTTGTGAACTTTCAAGAACTTCAATGATCAAATAAAGATCATAGAACTTCAATTTGCTGAAAATACCCCTTTGGTTCCATTGTTGGGGGCCTCAGATGCCTTGATTTTGACTTAACTTGTTCAAGAAGTTACCCAGTGAACAGATGACTTCCACAATGAATTTCTTCATCAAACTTGGTACACATGATCCTTATAACATCTTAAGAACATTAGAAACAAGAATGGCCCAAAAATTTGGAGTTAAGGCCTCTGAAACCAAAACCCTAATTTTGGTCATCTGTGTAGTGAAAACCCTAGCTCTGCTTCCATGCCTTGCCAGTTCTTGCGATTTCTTGACTTCCATGCACTTTGAGTTATATAATATTATGATAGAACACACATGGACCCTCTTGGAACACTTGGAGGCCTTTGGGGTGGCTCATATGGAATCTTGGATTGCTCAGATCACAAACCCTAGATGCAGATGAACTTGAATTGTGCAGATGAAACAAAAATGCAATGTGAGATGCAATTCTTATGCTTATGAAAAAATGAAAGATCACAAGCCATGGTATGAAATGAGTGAGGGAAAATTTGGGGTGTTTACAGCTGCCCCTATTCAAGCATGAGTTAGTTGTGCATGGTGTAAGCGCCTGACTTAACAGACAAACAAGATAACTTGTGGTTGAATACCAAAGACAGTCCAAAATTTGCAGTCACTGGGGAGAAGAAGAAAAGCGATATAAATTGTAAAAGATAGTATAGTATGATCATCAAATGCGGGCGATGGAGGATGACCATTGAGCAGAGGACGACTGCTGGGGATAAATTGGTGAGTAAAGCAATGACGGGGACGACCGACAAGCTGGGGAAATAAAAGAGATCATGACGGGGATGACCATCAGGTAAAGGAATACGATTATCTGGGGGTTAAAGTAAAGGCAATGATGTGGACAGCCATCAGGCTTGCAAAGTAAAGTAAACAACGATGGGGACGACCATCGGTTTAAAGAATAAATGAAATAATGATGAGGGACGGTCATCAAAGGTGAAGGACAGTCACCTAGCAGGGGACGACTGCTCTTTACCGCAACATAGGACGAATGTCGGATAGAAAAGGGTCAATGATGGGGACGGCCATCGGATAAGCATAATTAAGGACGATCATCAAGAGGTGAAGGACGATCACCTAGCAGGGTACGACTGCTCTCGGGATTTATCACGACATAGGATGAATGCCGGATAACAAGATCAACGATGGGGACGACCATCGGATAAAATGATGAAGGACGATCATCAAAAGGTGAAGGACGATCACCTAGCAGGGGACGACTGCTAAAATATCACGACATATGACGAATGTCGGATAGGAAGGTTCCACTAACGGGGACTCCGTTGGGGAAGGGGATGAGGGACGGTCATCCAAAGGTGAAGGACGATCACCTGGCAGGGGACGGCTGCCGAAAGTATCACAACATAGGACGAATGTCGGATAGAGGAAGGTTGTTCTGCTGGGGAATTGTAAACACGGACGAGTGTTTACGCTTTCCAGAATAAAAGGTATAAGTGTTTGCCGCTGTGTTTAGATTAAAGATGCGGACAAGCATCCTTAGGACCATGATACATACGAGTATTGGTAGAACACAAACGTTGTCGCGTGTTCAGAGATGATGGTACGGACGAGTACCAACTGGTTAACAAAGAACACGGACGAGTGTCAAATCTGTGGGGAGTGATATATAAAAGGGATACGGACGAGTATCAAAGACTTCTTTATAAGTATGAGTGAATATTGTTGGTGAAGTATGAGCAAGACACAGACAAGTATTCAACTTGCTGGGGAATGTATGACACGGACGGGTGTCAAAAAGAGACTATATATATGTTATGAACAAATATTGGTATGTGAGAGCGCAAAAGGTATTCTGGAGACTTGTGGGGATAAGATGACACGGATGGGTGTCAAAAAGAGTATATTATAAATAAGTGTTTGATTCGCAACAAGTGTTTTGACAACCATGCTGGGGAAAAGTGACACGGACGAGTGTCAAAAGAGTATATATAGGTATCTGTATTCGAGAATGCAAAGGGGATGTTTTTGGCTTATATCTGCAGGGGAATGATAACGACACGGACAAGTGTCGAAAGAGTATATATAAATAGGCATTTGTGTTGGAGAGTGCAAAGGGGATGCTTTGGCTTTTATTTGCAGGGGATGTGAGCTTTTATATATTGCTGATGAAATACTAATGGTAATTGCAGGTGACTGGCTCGAAACCTGCTTGTGATTATGCAATATGTTTGATTTTTTCCATAATGCTCCGTGTTAGACGGAATGCTACGCTTATTTTGTGAATATGATGCGAATGCTATGATTATGCAAAAGAGAAACCGATCCGGGATTCGGATCCCACTAAAGATTGGATCTCTGGATGATCTGCTTGGAGGGATATCCCAGCTGGGGGAGATCATTGGTATATCTGTTAGGATATATAGCTCTGCTTGGGGAAATAGATCATTGATAGACCTATCTTGTAAGGAGAACCTCAACTTGGAGAAGGAAGCTTTCGTCACTTTGTTGTGTAGGAGTTTCAGGCATTGCTCTTCTGGGGAGAGGATGGAAACTCTGTGGGGAACTTGGCTGGGGATGCTCCTGTTGAATAAATTTGTGCTGGGGATGAGGACGCTTTGACAACTCCGGTGGGAAAAAAGCATTCCAGATACTGCTTGGGGAGGAGGTATGCTGAGGAAGTATGCTTGGCATGCCCCATGTTGCGTATTGAATACCTGCAACCTGTTAAAACAAAAAAACACACAAGCATCCTGAGGTATCCCTTACCGGATTCCGTCATAGGAGTTAGATATTCCTGAGAGTAAATATATTTCCTGCAAGCATTTATCAAAAATGGCTCATTTGTTTTATGCAAATATTATATAATGGATATTGGACATTTTGGAAACGAAACAAAAATGTACAAGAAAAGGTGTGACTGAAAATCTGATTTTATTAATCTGGGTGCCCTGAATTGGCAAATACAGTCAAAGAAACAAATCCCCTGGAATGAGGAGATTTCTATAAATTGAGAAAAGTAAAAGTGTCGGCAATGTTGATGACGCTTCTGGCGAGCTTCCTTTGCTATGACCTTGACGTTCTTCTTATCTTGCTTTCTGAAGAAAGTTGATTCTGACTGATGCTTTATCCTTTCGAAGCTTGTCATGTTGTGAATGATACATATGAATTCAGAATGCAGTTGTTCGCTTATTCCCTGATTTTGCGTGGATCGCCCTTTCGGGTTTTCAATCCACCAGGATACCCATTTTTGCCTGAGCTGTCCAATGCGGCTTTTCAACTCAGCGGATGTACATTTTTCCCAATTTTCCCTTATTTTTTCCCGAGTCTTTTATTCTGTTATTGACTAGCCGGGATGCCCTATTTTTTCCTGGGCTTACATTCTGTTTTTATGTCCAGCGGGTCATTTTATGCGAAGTATTTTTTAACTGCATCTGAATTCACAGGGGATAAGAAATCTTCACCATCCATAGTAGTGAGCATCAGTGCTCCACCAGAGAAGACCTTCTTTACTATGAATGGACCATCGTAATTTGGAGTCCACTTGCCCCTGTGGTTTGTATGAGGAGGAAGAAGTCTTTTCAGCACAAGATCTCCCACTTGGTATTCCCGAAGCCTGACTTTCTGATAGAAGGCTTTCTTCATCCTTTTCTGATATAGCTGCCCATGGCAGATTGCAGCTAACGTCTTTTCTTCGATCAGATTCAATTGATTGTACCGAGACTAGACCCATTCCGCTTCATTCAGCTTTACATTCATCAGTACCCGTAAGGAGGGTAGCTCAACTTCAACAGGTAGGACAACCTCCATACCATATACCAACTGATAAGGTGTTGCCCCAGTAGACATTATGATTAAGGTTCGATACCCATGCAAAGAAAATGGTAACATTTCACGCCAGTCTTTGTAAGTAACCACCATCTTCTGCACAATCTTCTTGATGTTTTTGTTAAATGCCTCAACAACGCCATTCATCTTTGGCCTGTAAGGAGAAGAGTTGTGATGTTGAATTTTGAAGTCCCGACACAGTTATGCCATCATTTTGTTGTTCAAATTGGAACCATTGTCAGTAATGATTCGCTCGGGTACTCCATATCGACAGATGATGTCTCTATTCAGAAATCTGGCTACCACTTATCTGGTGACGTTTGCATATGAAGCCGCTTCAACCCATTTGGTGAAGTAATCAATGGCTACCAGGATGAATCTGTGACCATTTGAAGTAGTCGGTTCAATCTTTCCAATCATGTCAATGCCCCACATGGCAAAGGGCCAAGGTGAAGACATCACGTTCAAAGGATTTGGAGGCACATGCACCTTATCTGCATAAATCTGGCATTTATGGCACTTTCTGGCATAGGCACAATAGTCTGCATCCATTGTGATCCAGTAGTAACCTGATCGTAACAATTTCTTTGCCATTGCATGTCTTCCCGCATGGGTACCGAAAGATCCTTCGTGCACCTCGTGCATTAGCAAGTCTGCTTCTTTCTTGTCAACACACTTGAGCAGAACCATGTCGAAGTTTCGCTTGTATAATGAACCGTCAGCATTAAGGAAGAAACTACCGGCCAGCCTTCTTAGTGTCTTATTATAATTGGATGATGCCCCAGGTGGGTATGTTTTATCCTCTAAAAAGCTTTTGATATCATGGATCCATGGCTTGTCATCTTTAGCAATGTCCACAGAGAACACGTATGCTGGTCGGTCTAGTCTGGATACCGAAATCTGAGGCACATAATTGGCAGTTTGAACCTTTATCATGGAGGAAATGGTAGCTAAAGCATCTGTGAACTGATTTTCGTCTCGTGGGATGTAATCAAGTTTGACTGTTGTGAAGAAAGTCAATAATCTCCTCGTATAGTCACGGTACGGAATCAGTTGCTCTTGGTGAGTATACCATTTGCCGTTGGTCTGATTGATTACCAAAGCTGAATCTCCGAATACAGTCAAAGTCTTGATCCTGAGGTCAATGGCTTCCTCAAGACCCATGATACATGCTTCGTTGTTAGTGTAGGCAAAGGTGAGTTTTACCGAGAAAGGCATATGAACTCCTTTAGGTGTAATGAGCACTGCACCAACTCCATGTCCATTCATATTGACAGCCCCATCAAACATCATTGTCCACTCTTCTTCTGGGTCAGGCCCTTCAGTGTGAACAGGCTCTTCATGATCTTTTGCTTTTAGGAACATGATATCTTCATCATGGAAATCAAATATCATGGGCTAATAATCATCAATGGGTTGCTCAGCTAGATAGTCAGACAGTACACTGCCTTTGATGGCATTTTGAGATGTGTATTAAATGTCATACTCTGTCAGAATCATTTGCCATCTTGCAACCATTCCGGTAAGTGCTGGCTTCTCAAATATGTACTTGACGGGGTCCATCTTTGAAATCAGCAAGGTAGTGTGAGTCAACATATACTATCTTAGTCGGCGAGCAGCCCATGCTAAAGCACAACAAGTTTTCTCGAGCAGTGAATAACGTTTTTCACAGTCGGTAAACTTTTTGCTTAGGTAGTATATTGCATACTCTTTTCGACCAGACTCATCATGCTGGCCCAACACACACCCCATTGATCCTTCTAATACTATCAGGTACATTATTAGAGGTCTTCCTTCAATCGGAGGCATGAGAATTGGAGGTTCTTGTAAGTACTCCTTGATTCTGTCAAAAGCCTTCTGACAATCTTCATTCCACCTGACCGTTTGTTCCTTTCTTAACAATTTGAACAGGGGCTCACAGGTTGCAGTAAGGTGAGATATGAACCTTGATATGCACTTCAATCTACCTAAGAACCCCCTAACTTCCTTTTCAGTCCTAGGTGCAGGCATCTCCTGAATGGCTTTGACTTTGTCAGGATCAACTTCAATTCCCTTTTCACTTACGATAAATCCCAGCAACTTACCGGAACGTACCCCGAATGTGCATTTGTTGGGGTTTAGCTTCAGCTAATACTTTCTCATGCGCTTGAACAACTTCAGCAGATTTAACAGATGATCTTCTTCAGTGAGGGACTTGGCAATCATGTCATCCACGTAGCATTCAATTTATTTGTGGATCATGTCATGGAATAATGTTACCATAGCCCGTTGATAGGTTGTGCCGACATTCTTTAGTCTAAATGGCATAACCTTGTAACAAAATATGCCCTAAGGTGTAATGAAGGTTGTTTTCTCCATGTCTTCGGGTGACATCCTGATCTGATTATACCCGGAAAATCCATCCATGAAAGAGAATACCGAGAACTGAGCTATGTTGTCAAACAATACTTCAATGTGAGGTAATGGGAAATCATCCTTTGGGCTAGCTCTGTTCAGATCCCGGTAATCCACATACATCCGTACTTTGCCATCCTTCTTAGGCACTGGTACAATATTAGCGACCCACGGCGGGTAACTAGTTACAGCAAGGAAATCGGCGTCCCACTGTTTTTGTACTTCTTCTTTAATCTTCATGGCCATATCCAGACGAGTACGGCGTAGCTTTTGCTTCACTGGAGGGCAATCTTCTTTCAAAGGCAGCTTGTGCATAACAATATCCGTATCTAGACCTGACATGTCCTGATAGGACTAGGCAAAGACGTCGACGTATTCTCGAAGCATATCAGCAAGCTGTTCTTTTACTGAAGCTTGCAGACCGGCTCCAATCTTCATTTCTTTCAAATCCTCTTCGGTACCAAGATTCACTGTTTCAACCTCCTCCTGATGAGGGGTAATCACTTTCTCTTCTTGCCTCAACAATCTGGCTAACTCTTCAGGTAACTCATAGTCATCTTCAACCCCTTCATCAACTTGATTAATTGGATTGTCGAAGTCATACAAGGTCATAGCAGTGCTGTTGTCGGGGCAATCTGGAGGATATTCTATGCAAGGGTTGAGATTTGTTCATTTTAGTGATCAATTTTAATCTTGTTTAGAAAAAGTGAAAATGAAGTTATTTATTTTGAAAACATTGCCATTTTATTATTTTGTACAAAAGTAAAAAAATGAAAAGACAGTGAGCGAAAAAGAGACTTGTTTGCAAAAGATGTGTGATATTCATTGATAATTCATTTGCACAAAATTACAATATGGCCCTTTTACAAAATGAGTCAAGACACCTTGGGCAAGATGCGGGACTTGATGCATGCTAAAAATACAGGAAATAATAATTACTCTGCAGGAGTAACCCTTATAATTTCCTGGGAAGACCAGTTAAGGACTTGGTGCCCTGGGATCCTTGGACGTATCCAGCTCTCCAAGTTGAGGTCGCTTTCCGCCTCGTCTTCCAGGTTGTTAACAGCATCTGGGGTGAGCATCCCCCCACTGAGGAACTTGGGCTCTTTTGCAGCCTCTGATTGATCTTGTCGGAATGGTCTGTAACCCAAACCAAATATGTCATCCTTCTTTTCCACTGGCAGTATCTTTCCCTAGCCTTGGGAATTTCCATCTTCAACAACCTTCCGGGCTTGCTTATAGGAGACAATTGAAGTACCCATCTTATCCTCCTGGGATGCAGCAAATACTTCAGTCGTCGCCTCATTGACATTCAGAGCCTCGAACCCTTGGCTCATGGTTTCATGGATTTCACCATCCATCTCAATGTATTTGTATGTAGCCAGATGGCTAACAAATATGCCCTCTTCACAACAGATGGTGATAATCTGTCCTTCCCACTCATATTTCAATTTCTGGTGAAGGGTCGATGTTACTGCGCCAGCAGCGTGAATCCATGGTCGACCCAACAAACAGCTGTAGGCCGGCTGAATGTCCATCACATATAAAGTAGTCTTAAAGACCTGCGGACCGATTATCACAGGCATCTCCACCTCTCCAAGAACAAACCTCTTGGAGCCATCAAAAGCCCTGACCATAAGATTTCTTGGTCGCAGAGCTATTCCATCATATTCGAGCTTGACAAGAGCTTTCTTGGGTAAGACATTGAATGAGGACCCAGTTTCTACAAGAACATGAGATCGTATAGCTCCTTTGCACTCCAGGGTTATGTGAAAAGCTTTGTTGTTGGGACGTCCTTTTGTTGTTAAATCAGCATCAGTGAAACCTAGCCCATGACTAGTATTGACATTAGACACCACTGTTTCAAGCTGATTCACCGTGATCTCTTCTGGAACATAGGCAGTGTGCAAAACTTTGAGTAGTGCATCCCGATGGGCTTCAGAACACAACATCAGAGATAGTATAGAGTTCTTAGAAGGAGTCTGGTGGAGCTGATCCATAACTTTATAGTCACTTCTTTTAATTATCCTCATTAATTCATCCACATCCTGATCGAAGGATTATTTATGAGTCTCTTTTGATGCAGATTCTTCAGGTATCACACTTTTCCCTTTGGCTTTGGCAGCAGCCTCTGCCTCAGTGTTGGTTCTTGGAGCTTGTGACACAAAGAGGCGTCCGCTTCGGGTGAAGCCTCCGCCTCCGCCTCCCCCGACATTATCCACCTGGGGAGTAGGAACTGAAGGATCAACAAGGACTTTTTCTCCGTTGCAGTAAAGGTCAGCACCGTAATGCCATGGTACAACACTGTCTTTATCATATGGAATTGGCCCTGGCACCGTGATGGTGACTAGGATCACTGCAGCAAATGTTGGAACCGTTATTGTTTGTGGATCATAGAAGATAGTGACAAGACTTCTGGTGGATGTTGGTGGTGATAAATTGAAGCTTGATTGAAACTGTTGCTGAGATGGTTGAAAGTTGATGGAATTTGGGACCGTTGTAAGGTCATAATAGATAGTAACTGTGGAGACATCATTGTTGGTGGTTGCTGGAGTCGTAGAAGGAGATGAAATGGAACTGTTGTTTGTTGAAGTGAATGGAGAAATAGTTGCTGAAGTTGTAGATGAATCGGTAGGAACAATGGTTGTCGTAGTTGTAGAAGAATCACTTGTTGTTGACAAAGGAGTTGCTGGTGTTTTAGAAGCTATCGTTGTTATTTGCAGAATACCTTCTCTAATCAAGCCATTGATGCTATTCCTCAAGCTTGCACACCCATTCTCGGAAAGCTTGCAAGATTCACAACAGGCCTCACAACCTGGAAACACTTGGCATTTCAAAAGCTGGGCTTTAACTTCTGCCAGAGGTGTCTGAATACTTGCAATATCTTCTATTAAACTCATGGGTGAGCCTTCCTCTATAGCATTAATCCTTGGCCCTTTGTGGATATGCATAGGATTTTTCATGACGTTGGGAGGTGGTGCAAAGTTCAGGGCCTTTGAATCTACCAGATCCTGGACCTTCATATGCAGAGCCCTGCATTTTTCCGTGGAGTGACTAGGTGCATTAGAATAAAAAGCACACTGTCGCTCCCGCTTGATGACACAGGGCCAAGAGGGGTACAGACGCGAACGGTCAGCGAAAGAGAGAACACAAGGGTGAACTGAAAAGAGTCGCCAGCTAGGCATTTTTATCCCGAAGGAAAGGTAATGCTGCATAAACCTAAGAAAAGATGGATAAGACGGGCGCGAACCAGAGAAACTGAGAAAGGGGGTTGGTTACAACCTGGGAAGGTATTAGCACCCAGATTGTCCGTCGTACTCGACGGGATCCACGCTTGAAAGCTTGTGTTTAAAGGGGTAGTGTCAGTGCTACTTTGTGTGCAAAAGCTGGAAAAAAGTACAAGTGTCAGTGCAAAAGAAGTGTGAAGTGGATAAGAGAAGTGTCAGTGTAAGGAAAGAGGTATGAAGCTCAAGACTATGAGGCTTAAAAGAATTAAGCTAGAAGAGGGGGGAATATACAGAGACCTTTGTTCGATAACTGTTAAGTTATGCCTACGTATCCTCTCGTGCAATGAGGAAGTCAGAACACCGTAGTTCGACTCAAAGGGACTGAAAATAAATTGACTGATGAACTTCTCACTTGTCTATGCTCAAGTGTATGACCTGTCTGGCTCAGGTGCAAACTGTCTTGCATTAGACGGAAGAAGCGAGTTCTCGTTTGTGAGTGAATGTGATGAGAAAAGAATCCCGAAGGGGACGATTATTGTTTGTTTTTGAGTATTTTCAATCTTTTATTGCTTTTTGAATTTTTCATAAGAAAATGAGCTTAAACCTAAACCAAGGGTTAGTAAACTCATCACATCCTCCCTCTGATTAGGGGTAATGAGAATACCTTAAGTGTGAAGTAAACACCTCACACTTAATCACCATGATGTAGGATTAAGATCATTAACCTACTTGTGATTATTTTGATGTTTTTTTGAGTTTTTGTTTAGTGTTATGTAATGAGCTTAAGCCATAATCAAGGATTTAATGAACTCATTACACCATCCTAATATAAGGATAATAGATGAGAACATTTAAGCTGAGGAAGGCTCCTCAACTTAATCCATGATTAGGGATTAACCTCATGACAAAACAAACCTTTATTAGAGTGGATTTTAGTTAATGGTAAGATTAAGAAATGGATTTTATGGTTGGTAAGACAACTTGAGGGGGACTTGTCCATTAACACTAGGGTTAGTCCTTCTTAACCAATTAAGGAAGAATTAGAACCCTAATGCAAGGCCCACGTTACAAGCTTTGATGTCTTAGTGATTATTAGATGGATTGATTAAAGGATTTAAACACAATAAGGGCTTAACACTTAGGATTAAAGTTATACACTCCATCCTAATAGAAGAATGCAGGCATAACCTTAATCACAAAGCCTTAAAACCTTAAGGGTTTAGTCCTTGATTAAGAGGTGAGAAGAGAAGACACAAAGATGACACAAAGGTAAAACTAATGGGGGACTAATCAAACCCTAATTGTGATCATGCTTGGGTATTCCTATGGTTTATGAAGCTTGCAAGAGATCTTCAAGGAAAAGCCACCAAGGAAGAATAAAGATGGAAGGAAGAGAAGCAGAAGAAGCAAGTCAACTTACTTCATTTAAGAAGATAAGTTTCTTGAAGAAAGAAAGTGAGGAAAGAACATGAATGAGCAAGCTCACTCCAATTCACATACAAAATGCAGCAATGAATTCATAAGGGAGATGAGAAGAGATTGTGAGAAGTGAAGGCAAATTCACTTCTCAAACACTTACCACCTGAAAAGTTAGCAAAAGGAAATGACAATGAAATGAAAATGAAATGAATGCAAGGATGCAAAACAAAACCAGAAGCATGTTCATGATGCAAATGATGCTAAGAGATGATGCAAAGGCATACCAAATGTTATGGATGATCATACAAAGGATGAGAATGCAAATGAAGCATAAAGGAAGCATGGAAGTTCATGAATGCACATGAAATGAAATGAATGCATAACATGGCAAATGGATGATGCAATGATCAAACATGGTTCTAATGTGTCCTAAGATGTCTTATATGTCATGTGAATGTGCAAAATGTCATGGCAAGTTCATTAATGCAAGCATATGTAAGATGAATGCAAATGAAGATGAGAAATTAGGGTTTATGTATAACATGAGATGCAAAAATTAAAATCAGAAGCAAAACATGAGATAAAAAATTGAAAATGGAATCAAAGGGACCCTAAACCTATACAAGTTCACTTCCCAAAGGGGAAGGTCAGAAGCTTAACCTAGAAGGACTTATGATTTTTCTAAGTTCCTAAGGTTTTAAGGGGTGATCCTAAAGGTAAAATACCAAAAAAATTGAAAATGCATTATAAAAAGGAAACAAAAATGTTTTTATATGCTTGAAAGAATGCATAACACAATGCAAAAAGAACCATTCAAGTACTCAACTTGGATCAAAAGTTATGAATTTTTGAAGTTAGGGTTAAAAATATTCAAATTAAAGAACCCTAATTCAAATGAAAATTGCCAAAGTATGATCAAAACCAAAAATAAATTTGTGTTGTGAGTTTGTAATTGTTTCTAAATGTTTGGAAATGTTCTCTGAATTTTTTGGTGATTTTTTGAAACCTAAATGCTATTTTAATTAATTAATCTTCATTAATCAATTAAAATAAACATTTAAATATTTTTAAAATAGTTAAAAAATGTAAAAAATAAAATAAAAATTGTTTTTATGTTAAGAAAATTATTTAGAATAAAAATGCAGAAAGAAAATATTTTTTTGGATTTTCTATGTATTTTTAAATAATTATGCAAAACAAATGACAAAAATATGAAAATAAATGAATTTAATGGAAAGTCAACAGATCCAATGGCCAGCATTTGAACAAAAAGGGAGGGAGTTGACGCGCGCGTGAATGGAGGGCTCAGATCATTTCTGGGATTTTGAATTTTCTTAATCCTAATTAAATCTAATTAATTGAGATTAGGGCATAAACACATGATCTGGACCGTTCATGGCGCGCGGGAAACTGAATCCAAGGGCCTACGTTTAAACTGAGCCCTAAACCTAATTAAACCCTAATCCACTTCTGATGATCAGAACAGTGGTTCCGGTCATCTTCTCCGATCAACCAAATTCCTAACTTCTTCTCTAGGCAATTTTAAACCCTCTAAAACTCCAGATCAGACCTTCTAGCAACCCTAAGCAAGAATCAAGCACAAAAACTCATTTATATTTCAACATAAACAAGAATCGAATCAAACAAGTTTTTAGGTCAAACTTTCAGAGACACGGTTCAGGCTTAATACTCAACCATTTTCAAAACCAACAAGTGCAGTGTGATCAGTGAAGCATAAGCAACGTTTCTATGGCATAAAAATCAATTTCTGGAAAAAATGTTCTTGGTGATACCTGAACTGGAGCTTTCACCTTTGGGGCTTTCTGACCAGTTCTTTGCTTCAAATCACCCACAATGATCCCTCTGAAGAGTTTGCAAAGCTTGGTTGGAGTTTATATGGCCTCTATGTGAAGTTCAGTGAAGCTCAGGCCAAGGGAAGTGAAAGTCGTGTTTTTGATTTGGGGGCTTTCAAGGAAAAATGAAGGGTGGGAAATGATCAATGGTGAATGTGGAGATGAATGGTGGAAAGAGTTTTGAGTTTTGATGACTGAGCTATGAGTTTCGAAGAGGAAAAGTTTGAGGTAAATTTTTTAGAGATGAGTGTGTGTGATGATCTGAGTTCCAAGAAGTTATCAAATGTAATTTTTGAAGCATGTATGTGAAGCTGTGATTGGTCAGAAGAGTTGTTGTGGAATAGTTTGATTGGCATGGCTCAAATTGCATAAAGTCAAGAAAGTTGTCCTTTGAGGTATGGGCTCATGGAAGGTTGGCTTAGAGGCATGGCTCGAGTCAGCTGGCTTTAGGGAGGTCCATGGAAACTGATTTAAGGAGCTGGCACAAGTGGATATCAAGATTTGTGCCATTTTGCAAATTCATAAAGTTTTGGCCCCTTTTGAATTACTTGATGATCAAGGCATGAAAATGAGTGACTCTTTGGGAAATTCCGAGTTTTAGGTCATTTATCATGTTTGTGTAATGCTTAGAGGTCAATTAGAGGTCACATTTTTCCTTGGCATGAGTTTTTGCAAGTTTCCCTCTTTGGTGCATAAGTGAAAATTTAGTGATTTTTCCCAACTTTGCAAGGCCATAACTTTAGTTATAGGATGAATTAGATCAAGTTATTGTACTTTTTGAAAAGGGAATGATCCAATCTACAACTTTCATGACCAAGAATTTTTCATTTGAAGCATTTTTGGTTGATAAAGAGGAGGTTGAAAAACTTTCCCAAAATGGCAATTTTGCATTACAAGTCACTTTCCCAAAATGGCAACTTAGAAATGGCTTGAAATTCTTCAATTTTGTGAACTTCTAACATCTTCTAAGATCAAATAAAGATCATATACACCCAAAATGATGGAGAAGACCCTTTGATTGGATGATTGGGGGCCTCAGATGCCCTGATTTTGCACTGAATTGCTCAAGAAGTCATCTATTGATCAGATGCCTTCCCCATTGAATTTCTTCATGAAAATTGGTGTGTAGGATCCTTATAACATATAGAGACCAATAGAAACAAGAATTACAAAAAAAATTGGAGTTATGGCCTCTGAAACCAAAACCCTAATTTTAGGTCATATGTGCAGTTAAGCTTGGCTCTGCTTCCATGCCTTTCTCAGTTCTTGTGATTTTCTGACTTCCTTGATCTTGGGAGGATATAATATGATGCTTGAACATACATGGACCCTCTTGAGATGATTAAAGACCTTTGGAGTGGCTCAGATGATCCTTGGTTTGCTCAGATCACCTACCCTAGATGCAGATGAATTTGAACCAATGCAGTGAAGTAAAAATGCAATATGAGATGATATGATTGAACTTATGCAAATGAAAAGATCACAATCCATAGTGTGAACTTAGTGAGGTAAAATTTGGGGTGTTTACACACACCTAGCGTTGACGTCGTAGTTTCTTGGAAGGTTCTGAGGATCAGGTGGAGCCAATGTCCTCAACTCAACAAGATTGAGCTTTAGGAGTTGTGGCAGCAATGTAGCACATGGCATTGGAATAGGGTCAATCACCCTATTGATCTGAGATGGCCGCTCCTGAAAAGGGCGTTGTTGTTGATTGTTGTTATTGTTGTTGTAGGATCTCTATTAAGGGAACTGTGGCTGTTGAGGAAAGTGTTATGGTTGTTGAGTATACTGACGAGGTGGAGTAGGAATAGTGACGACAACAACTGATCTGGGCAGATATTGGGGTCTTCCTCTTCCCATATGCACAAAATTTGTTTCACCAGATCTACGGGGCCCAGCAAATGGCTTCCTTGCACTGCTTGAACTAGCACCATTGTCGGAGATCTTTCCCATCTTTAGTAAGCTCTCAATTCTTTCCCCAGCTATCACCACATCTGCAAAGCTGGTGGAAAAAATGCAGCCAATCTGTCAATATAGGTACCCTGGAGAGTATTCATGAACATGTCTTCCATCTCCCTTTCAGACATCGGGGGTTGAACGACAACAACTATTTGCCTCCACCTTTGGGCATACTCTCTAAGGATTTCACGGGAAGACTGAGACATTCCCATTAGAAGGGTCCTGTTTGGAGCCATGTCCAGATTATATTGATATTGACGGATGAAAGCTTCATCCAAATCTTTCCAGTTTCTTACTGTGGCTCTGGTCAAGTGGGAGTACCATTATTGGGATGCCCCTGTCAAGCTATCCTCGAAGTAAAACATCCACAACTTCTCGTCCATGGTGTATGCTTTTAATCTTCCCAAGAAAGACTGAAGGTGGGTACGTAGGCAGGATCACTAGTGCAGAAATGACTTTTTACATCGGGCGAAAATGACTTTTTACATCGGTTCCGAGTCCGATGTAAAGGCAGCCGATGTAATAAGTCATAGACATTTTACATCGGTTTTAGGACCGATGTAAAAAATATATCAACCACATCGGTCAATTTTTAAGTCTGATGTAAAAAAAAAATATAATTTTTTTTTAATGTGAAAGGGACTTTTTACATCGGTTGGAAGATAAAACCGATGTAATAGGTTGGCTTTTACATCAGTGCTTTCAAATAACCGATGTAAGAAGTGTGCCATACAGGGGGCTTTTTACATCGGTTCCCCATTCGCCCGATGTAAAAAGTGTGCCATATAGGGGGCTTTTTACATCGATTCCCCATTCGCCCGATGTAAAAAGTGTGCCATATAGGGGACTTTTTACATCGGTTCCCCTTTAGCCCGATGTAAAAAGTGTGCCATATAGTACTTATTACATCGGTTCCCCTTTCGCCCGATGTAAAAAGTACTGTAGAAAATTTATATAATTTTACTATTTTTTAGCAGTTCCTGTAATTTTTTTGGTACCTAATTATTTAGCAATTCCTGTAAATTCTTTTGGTACCCAATTTTTCCTTCACATAGACCATATTCTTTTGGTACCTAATTATTTAGCAATTCCTGTAAATTCTCACCAATATTCAATAAACCAAATATCTAGTACACATATATTCTTCCAAATGTACTAGTACACATATATTCTTCCAAATGTACTAGTATACACATATAGTCATCTCAATATATAGGAGGTTTATACTAAAATTTACTACTACAACAACAACAACAAAAAATACACATTCAACCAATATTTCCCCCACTTGAATATCAACTTACAATATCCACAAGAATATGAGTTGTAACTTCGGTAGAAAACACAAAAATCTAATTTCCTGAAAATAAATAATAACACCCATTAACCAAAAGACAACACCAAAGTCAATATCTTCAAATAGAGAATTCTATATATCTTACCAAATATAGCTTAACTTTTATACAACTCAAAGAAACATGTTGCCCAACGGAGTCGCAAATCATACAAATCATCTTCTTTTAATTCTGTTGGGTCATTAAATACCTACAACACATAAATAACAATATAGAGTTATTTTGGAAAATTCACATTAAGTTGCAAAATGCAAAGTAAATAACAAAGTAAAGTTATATTTATTACCGTCATCCAATTATCGGTTATCTTTGCAGAGACAATATCCAACATATTTTTCATCACATAGTACCCACAATCATCAGAGTTATTTTGTTTCCTTGTCTACAAATGAATATATGACATCATTAGTGAATACTTATATGATAAAATTAAATTTATACTTATAATTTACACCACTTACTATGGGTCGAAGCCATGTAGGCTTTCTTCTAATGCCATGTGCCGCTTGATGAACCCCTAAAGCACTAATAAAGAAGGCAAAAAACCATATAAAGCCACATAAAATATGGAATTACTTTTGTAACAAATTATGTATATAAGATATAGTGAACATAAAAGATAAACTTACTTTGTAACAAGTTTCGTCATGGTTTGATTAAGTTCCCGATGTAGTGAACAGAAGACGACCACCGTATTGTCTTTTGGACAAATGACTATTAATTGCCAATGAGATCTGTATGTGCGTGTTGAAGTACAAAATTCAGAATTTCATATTAACAAAGATATAAAATAGAATTTCATACACATACCCATGAATAAATGGTAGCAAGTGACACACTTTCTCTTCGTGATCACGTAACATGTCTTGTGTGTATTTTCTAACTTTTGCTTCAGTTTTTGCCACATTATCAACATACGAACACAAAGCAGAGTCCAATATCCCATATACTTCTGATTGTGATGTATCAATACACATACGATGAATATACCTAATTATAACATAAACATTAGAATCAAAGTGACAGGAGTTATAACATATTAAAATATTTGAGAGTAATAAAAAAGAAAATATACTTACGTGGACCATACTTGCAAAGTAGAAACGTCAAGCCAATGTTGTCCCATCAACAACTCTCTGATACATTTCGCTGACATATAAAAATTTGAGACATTCACACAATGACTTAATTCTAATTAAAAGTAATCCATTTGTGTGTCACTCCTTTTCAGAACCATTTTTACTAATCTCTCAACATTGTCTTCCTCTTCCATTTTGCTTACTTTTACAATTGAACAACTTCCTTTTCCGCTTCCATCCACAGTTTCCCTTTGTTCAATGCAATTATTATTTGCTGTGCTTTGGGAGATACCCATAGACTTAAGTGTCTCCATGAAAGATTGTTGCATTGCCTTACGCTATTCAACCCACTGTTGCGCTAAATCCGCTCTAATTTTTGCTTCCAATTGAGATGATAATTGTGCAAATTGTTCTGATACATCGATATCTTGTCTTTGACGTAATCTTCCAAAGAAAGTGCTCTGTTTATGGTGTTTTCCAACACCACGAACACGGCCGCCATGCTCAGATGTTCCAATGGCTGCTGTTAAGATATCGTGACGTCCATCCGGAACAAATGCACCCTTTTCAACTTCTTCAACTAGAGATTCCTAGAAATGTACCACAACTTTGTCAATATAGTTTTTATCAAACAAAATTATTATGATACTTGAAGAATTTTACTTACAATTTTCTCTGCAACAACTTATGTAGCCTGTGATGTGTATTCTCCCCCTTTCTTTTGTCGTGCTCTCTTCCATATCTCATGGCGTGAAGGTGGAGATGGGCTACCCGTATCATCTACATTAGAATCATCTCTCGATAATCTCCTTTCATTTATCATTTTCTCTTCAAGCAAACGATACCCTCCACGGGATAATACATGTGGGTATGCATTCTTAGCCACATTTTTTGCACCCTTTTCACTTTTTTCCTATTAAAAATTGAAAAAGTTACTAATCATACTAAACATAATAACAATGTTATTAAGCACAATAAACATAATAAAAATTTATAACTCATACTAACCTTAAATTCAGATGAATCCCGAGACTTCAGAAATTCTTTCCATACTTCTTCTTTAATATAAGGATATCTGATATATGCAGGAGCGAGACCATCTTTGGGCTTTCTAATATATTCACTTGTGAGCTATGTCTTAAAACCTCTCCATCGCTCTCCAGCATATTTAATCCACTCTTTCTTCAATGGATCCTTTTTTGCATCAAGAGGTTCTGGAATAGTGAAATGAGCCTACACATATAATATATAGCATATGTTATTAGCATATGAATATAAAACATAATTAGACATCAAAATAAGCAAAAATACCTGAACATCAGTCCAAATGGCCTCTTTTATGTCATTATCTACGTTTTTCCACTCATCTTTCAAAATACTACATCTCTGTCGAGCAAGAGATGATATGTAACTCTTAAAATTTGAAGCATTTTTACCAAAACCAGTACATTCATGGGTTCTTGGATCAAACTTCACCTTTATCTTCTCACCTGTTTGGTGAACTTTGTCAATTTGTGTCATTAAAGTGGGACCTCTAACTCTTTTTTTTGTAGGGTCACTAGATGAAGAAGGGTTGTCTGTTGAATCAGCCATGTATCTGTTCACATAAAATAAAAACAATTAGACATCAAATTAGACAAAAAATATAGCAAAAATATAAAAAATTAGACATTAAAGCAAGCACAAAATAAATAACTTACTAGTCCTCCCATATCCCTTCTCCATGATCTGTGCGAATAGCATGCACATCATCCTCTTCATTTTCTTCAATGAAGGTAGGCACATTTATTGAGAAAGGAGGAGTTTCGGAAATATCAAGGTTGGCATCTTGATTTTCATCACTATCATGCATCTTTCCTTGTATAACCACCGACAACCTTTTATCAGAAGGATCTGTGACATAAAACACTTGTTTTGCTTGAGACGCCATAATGAAAGGTTCGTTCGCATAAGCTAACTTGCTAAGATCAACCAATGTAACTCCAAATTCATCGATTCTTACACCACTATTGATATCAATCCATTTGCATTTAAATACGGGAACTTTAAACACAACATAATCAACTTCCCAAATCTCTTCAATCACCCCAAAGTAGGGTGTAGATGCCATAACCGGATTTTTATCTTTAGCACTAAAGAAGTGCATGGACTCGTCCACAATCATCACCCCACTATTTTGTGTGGTACTACGGTCATCCTTTGACTTTGTATAAAAGCAAGTTTTATTAATATCATATCCACTCCAAGTTATTATGTTACACTTCGGCTCATAGGACAACCACTTAATTGTATTAGATGCACTATCATCATTAGCAATTTTCTCTTTAAACCACTCAGAGAAACTCTTATTGTGCTCTTTTAACAACCATCTTTCATTCATCTTGGGGTGCCTTTTCTTTATGATGCTTTTGTGAGCAGATAAGTAAGGTTGAACTTCATCCGTGTTATTCAAAATATACAAATGAGCTTGAACAACCACATCAATACTTAAACTCTTGACATTTAAACCTTGTGTACCCATACCCTCACATCTTCCATCATGACGAGACTTAGGAACCCCTACAACATCCACTTCTGACAAATAGTTTGAACAAAACTCAATTGCCTCTTCTGCAATGTACCTCTCAACAATCGATGCTTCCGGCCGGTGTGGATTTTTTGTATAACCGTTTAGGATCTTCATGTATCGTTCTGTTGGATACATCCATTGTAAAAAAATTGGGCCTCAAATTCTAATCTCCCTTACTAGATGAACAATCAAGTGAACCATAATGTCGAAAAATGAAGGAGGAAAATACATCTCTAATTGGCACAAGATAACTGAATCCTCATTTTCCAAAACAACTAACTTTGATGGATCAATGGATTTACAACAAATTGCATTGAAAAATAAGCACAACCTGGTTATAGTCTTCCTAACATTGTTAGGAAATATCCCACGAATAGCCACTGGTAGTAGTTGTTGCATTAAGACATGACAGTCATGAGATTTTAAGCCAATTAGTTTGAGATCTTTAACAGATACAAGCCTCTTGACATTTGATGAGTAACCATGCGGAACTTTAATACTTTGTAAACACTCACAAAAACTTGTTTTCTCTTTTTTAGACAGTGTAGCAGGCAGGAGGCAAATATATCTTGTTGCCTATATGTTGTGGAGTTAACTCTTCTCGTATACCCATCAAACCCAAATCCACACGAGCATTATAACCATCTTTTGTTTTGCCATGAATGTTGAGAAGTGTTCCGAGTAAACTATCACATACATTTTTCTCCACGTGCATCACATCAATACAATGTCTTACATCAAGACTAGACCAATATGGAAGATCGAAGAAAACTGACCTTTTTTTCCATAAATTTTTCGTATTTGATTTCTTTTTGTATTTACCAAACTCAACATTAATGCCCTGTTGTCGTTGATAAACTTCCTCTCCAGTTAAGGGCTTTGGAGCTTCACCATGCTCTTGTTCCCCATTGAAAGTTTTTCGCAATCTACGATATGGATGATAACGAGCTAGAAATTTTCTATGTCCAAGATAAACAGTTTTCTTTCCTTTCTCAAGTTGGAGGTAACTTGTGTCTTATTCACATATAGGGCATGCATTATGCCCTTTAACTTTATAACCAGACAAATTACCATACGCCGGAAAATCGTTGATGGTGCAAAACAACATGGCATGCATATTGAAATGTTCACCAGAATACGCATCAAAAACATCCACCCCTTCATCCCATAATACTCTTAAATCATCAATCAAGGGACTTAGATAAACATCTATGTCATTTCCCGGTTGTTTTGGCCCCGAAATCATCATGGATAACATAATATATTTACGCTTCATGCATAACCTATGAGATAGGTTGTAAATCATCAGGAGAACAGGCCAAGAAGAATGATTAGTACTTAGATTACCAAACGGATTCATTCCATCAATAGAAAGTCTAAGTCTAAGGTTTCTCGACTCTTTGCCAAAATTTGGAAACAAAGAATCTATTTTCTTCCACTGCAAAGAATCAGCTACATGACGAATTTGTCCATCACATTTTCTTTCTTCGGCATGCCATCTAAGATTCCTTGCGTCATTTGCATTTGCGAAGAGTCTCTTGAACCTTGGAATTATTGGTAGGTACCATACCACTTTCGCGGGAGGACCCTTTTTGACAACCTCATCATCACTAGAATCACCATCTTTCTTTTTGTAGCGTGACGCCTTGCACTTCGGACAATGATTATAGTTTACATACTCTTTTCTGTATAATATGCAATCATTAGGACATGCATGTATCTTTTCATACTCCAAACCCATTGGACACAATATCTTTTTTGCCTCGTAATAACGATTTGGCAATACGTTACCTTCTGGAAGCATCTGTGTCAACAATTCAAGCAATTCGGTAAACCTTTTGTCACTCCACCCATTATTTGCCTTCAAATTAAATAATTTTAACACGGCTGACAAATGTGTAAAATTAGTGCATCCCGGGTACAAAGGTTGATCCTTGTCACTGCATAAAGTATCATACGTATGTGCCTTTTTAAACGAATCTTGTCCAATATCACGCATCATATCTTCCAGACGATCATCATCAATTTCTACACCAATATTATCTTTTTGGGACACATTTGACTTTTCTACTACCTCACCGTGCCATATCCATTGTGTATAACTTTGACAAATCCCATGACAAATTAGATGATCCATGATTGCCTTCTTATTAAGTTTTGGTTCGCGATTTGCGCAACGAACACATGGACAGAGAAAAAGCACATCAACACTTTTTTCACCATTACTTTTAGGAGTAGGAAGATTTTTTTTAGCATTGCTTTCAGCAAACTGTAGAAATTCCTTCACACCATGTTCGTACTCAACACTTAATCGATTAGCTTTTATCCAACTACGATTCATACCTATATTCCGGAATTAATGCATACAAATCAAATAAATTATTTAGACACCTATCATAAAGTAATGTATATAAAACTATATATATATATATATATATATATATATATATATATATATATAATATATATACACAAAACTATATATATATATATATATATATATATATATATATAAAACTATATATATATATATATATATATATATAGTTTTGTGTATATATATTATATATATATATATACACAAAACTATATATATATATATATATATATATATATAGTTTTGTATATATATATATATATATATATATATATATATATATTCAAGCAGCAAACAGTACCAGTACCTAAATATATATATATATATATATATATATGTATATATATATATATGTATATATATATATATATATATATATATATATATATTAAAGAAAACAGTACCTAGCTAGGACGGTGGAGGGCGACGGGGACGGCGGCGGCCTGAAGTGATGCTTCAAAGGGGACGGCGGCGAGACCGGCTGTGAACAGCTACGAACGGACGGACGGCTGTGCGTCGAACGGCGTGACAGACGGCTTCGGACTGCGAACGGACGTCGTGACGGAAAGCGAACGGACGGCGTGACGGACTGCGAACGGCGAGACGGACAACGAACGGCGTGACGGACTGCGAACGGTGCCGCGGCTATGCAAGGGAACGACGTGAACGGACGACTTCGAACGGTGCCGCAGCTGTGCTTCGATGGGCGTGACGGCTGTGAAGGGAAAGGATGTGAAGAAGAAGAAGCGGCTGTGAAGAAGAAGCGGCTGTGAAGGGAAAGGGTGGAGGACGGCTTCGAACTGTTTGAATGTTATGAATTAGGTTTTAGTGTTTTTAATTTTTATGGATTTTTTTATTTCGGTTTATATTCAAACTGATGTAATATCCATTACTAATTTTTTAATTATTTTTTTAAGAGACTTATTACATCGGGTTTACTATTAACCGATGTAATAGCTTATGAGAATTTTTTAATGAATTTTTTAATTATTTTTTTAAGAGACTTATTACATCGGGTTTACTATTAACCGATGTAATAGCTTATGAGATTTTTTTAATGAATTTTTTAATTTGGTTTTTTAAGAGACTTATTACATCGGGTTAAAGATTAACCGATGTAATAGGGTATTTTTTTTGAATTTTTTTTTGAACTTTTCACATCGGTTATTTAGTAGAAACCAATGTAATAGGTTTTTTTTTTTGAATTTTTTTTAAAAACTTTTCACATCGGGTATTTTGTAGAAACCGATGTAATAGGGTATTTTTTTTTTGAATTTTTTTTAAATTTTTTTTATGTAGTATTTTAAATCGGTTATTCTAATAACCGATGTAATAGGTATTTATTTTTTTAAAATTTTTCTTAATTGTTTTTTTAATTGTTTTGTTAAATGGTTTGTTACATCGGTTTTAGAAAAACCGATGTAAAAGGTTTTAGATGAATTTTTTTGTTATTTACAAAACTGCCACCGCATTACTTTTTACATCGGTTTTTATCAATAACCGATGTAACATCCCTTATAACAATTTATGTTATTATTTACGAAACTGCCACCGCGTGATTTTTTACATCATTTTTAACAAATACCTGATGTAAAATCATTTAACCAAATGTCTTTTTTTAGTAGTGGATGTGTCATTATATCTTTCAAAACAAGGGGGTTTAAACTTGTGAGGAATTCTCACCCCTTCCACCAATCCCATGTCCATGACATCAAAACCTAGAGAGTTTTGGGATTCAAGAGACCTTAGCTTCTCTGCGATTTCATCCAACCGACGGTTGTAAACTTCGTCTCCAGCCCCGACCACAGTAAACTTCTCTTCTTGAGGATCCTCCTACAAGACCCTTCCTCCAGTAGTGTTACCCTGGGTATTTCTTATGGCGTTGATGTCTGGGTTCAGATGAGGTCCAAACTCTGGTGGATCAGTGCGAGGCTGCACGTGATCGTTGTTACTGGTACCCCCTGTACCTGGATGGTGTTCCTCGGGAGTTTTTCGCTCAACCAACTCCCTCAGTCTCTCCTAGCTCTGAGCTAAACCAGTCATCATTGTCATAAATTGGTTCATTTGGGCCCTCATCTCTGTCCTTTCATTGGCCATCTGGGCCCTCACTTCAGTCAAGTCTTGTTGAACCTGATCCATCTGTAGTCCCGGAAGGTTGTTTCTTGTCGGGTACCGGTGTATTTTGTTGACAGAGAACACTCTTCTGCGAGCAATGTTTTCTGAAACCACAACAAAGTGAGAAACAACAATAAACAAAAACCTACAAAACAAAGAAAATGTTAGTATGCAATGCAGGATGCCTATTTGTCTTCCAAGGGTATTCGGTTTGGTTCTTTGGTTTTGACCTTTCCAGACCTCGAGGAAATGCTGATGATGTTGCAGAGAGAGATAAAACCCACCAAAAATAATACAAACCATATATATTACAAAGAGTGAAGATACATAGTTTGATTACAATAACATTCCCATGGCGGGTCAAAATACATCAACAAAAGGAGAATACAATCAAAATGATGTACAAACAAAAAGAGTCAAACATGCAATCCAAAGTCATCTTCTTTGACTTCCTTCAGGAGGGCCTCAGTTACTGGACCAACCGGGTGCTCTGTGATAGTCCTGATGAGGAGGTTCCTGGTGGCGATGGCACTGGTCAACTTCTTATGCTTATCCTAATCCTTTGACCTTTTTAACCCCGCCCAGAGTTTCAACTCACAGATCTCATTCTGTGCTGCTATCAAAGCTGCCTGGTTTTTCTTCTCATTAGCCTCCAGTTTCTCTATCTTAGCTTGAGTTCTCTGATCTTCCTGTGCACGGGCCTCAGTGATCCTGATCCACCTAGCCTGGCTCTCCTCTAAATAATGCTCTTCCCTAGCCTTCTGAGTCTTTGCTTCCTTGCAAGCATTCTCAATCTGGAGCTTCTCTAACCTCTCATTATCTAAACGACTATCATTCCTCTCCCAGAGGGTCTTCTTCAAGGCTTCAGAGAGCTGAGTATTCCTTTCCTTTAGCTTCTCAAACTCCTCTAAGCTGACAGTAGCTGCAGGCTGCACTACTGATGGTACAGGTGTATCCTCTAAAGTAAATATCATCCGGGTGATTTGTTCCCTGGTACGGGACCAATCAAGATACTGTGTTGAAGCTATATTGTTGCATTTGCCAAAGATAGTTGTCCCCTTAGTCTGAATGTTGTCCCAGGCCCAGGCTGCTTGTCTGACAATAGCAGAGTTGTGCTGGATGTCACAATAGAGGGTCTCTGTCAAGTCTTTCCCTCTTGGGGGATGAACCAAAGCATATCATAACTGTCTCTTGAAGAGAAAAAGGTTGTAGTTGATGCAACCTTTTACTCCAATCAATGGCACATTAGGGTATTGCCCACAACTAGTAATCACGTCCTTGCCCTTGGTGCTCTGAGTGCACCATCTGATATCTTATGATGTTAGGGCAATCAATCTCTTAGCCCAATTCCTTGGCTGGTGAGGGTTCAGGAAAGTGTCTGATTTTGGTAGGTATCTTAACAACCAACAGTAATAGAGGGGTGCACAGCATCTGACCGATCTTCCTCTTTGCTTCTCATTCCTTTGGTGCACTGAATAATAGAAGTCTCCAAGCAAGGTAGGCACTGGGTTCCTTAGTAAGAACAGGTGAATGGCACTCTTGCTTACAAACTTTGGCTCGTCTGCAAACAAGATAACTCCATATATGCTGAGGGCTAGAAGTGCACAAACAACATCCCATTTCCCTGCTGCAGCATGCAGGGTGGCCTGGGAGATCAAGAAATCAAGGTGAAGGCCTGGAACCCCAGCCTTGGTGGTCATGCTCTGATCAATGAGGGTAGGCTCTAAGTGCAAGGCCTTAGCTATATCTTCATTCTTGGGAGCAACCATCTCAGGGTTGAAAGGAATCCATCTCCTGACAGGGACACCTAACAACATGGAAAATTCTTCTAGCAGAGGTCCCAACTGAAAATCAGGGAATGTGAAGCATCTGAGAGGAGGATCATAAAACTATAAGCAAGTATGGATCATGCTCCTCTAGGATGCATCCAGGTCCATGATCATGTCCAATATGCCTCCATAATGTTCCCTGAATAAAGGGACATGATCAGGAGTAATGAGAGACTGGATCTGTCTGATGCCTATCAGGGTAGGCTCAAAGAAGTGGTATGTGATGTTGCTCTTCCTGGAAGTGTCCATGTTGACAATGGATGGTGGTGAGGAAACTGAGGAGAAACCCTGATGAAAGTGACTGCTGAAAACTGATGAAGATAACTGGAGAAGGTGCTAAAGAAGGTCCCTGATGAAGACAACTGGAGAAGGGTCTCTGATGAGGACAAGATGATGAAGGTGCTGGAGATAGCTCTGGTGAAGATGCTGGTGCAGATAACTGAGGAAGCCTGAGCAGCAGAACAAGTCAAAACCAAACCAAAGATAATAAGGTGGATACCCTGTAAAACAAATAAGCAAATGTTAAATGATGCAAAAATGATGTATGCAGAATGATATGCAAAGGGTTTGTGATCAAGGGCTGAATCTGTTATCTGCCTTGATAGGGTCCATATGTGTTCATAAGTCCGGATGGAGGCTTAGAAAACCAGTAACCAGGTGAGGGACTCAAATAAAGAGTCACAAATCCAGGGTTTCATAAAAACTGTCCCAAAATAATACAACCTTAACAAATCTAGTAACAAGGTATGATGTGGCCAAGGGTTCCTGCAAACCTGTAAACATCCCAACCCCGTCACATGTATTGTTCTAAAACAAGGATCCTCAGACTTGGATTAGTTATGAGAAGTGTAAACAGTGTTTACAATAACCATAAAAGATCCTCCTCTAATTCACCTCAGATGCTGAAGGTCATAAAAGGTCATCCAGACTTAGCAGGCGTCCCCGACAGCCCTAGTACTACAGGAAATCCGTAGCACAGAGTTCTCAAGAAGAAACCCATGTCTGAACCGTGTTTCATATTCCCGCACCAGACCGAAATGGAATGGGAAAGAATATGAAGCCACTCTAGCCTAGGTGTCACTCAGGTCCCCGGTATGGAACCTTAATCACTCAATGATCCCCACCCACCAAAACAGACAAGAGATCTAGCACCAATGATATGGCAATAGTATGAAATGCATAAAACTGTAAATGAAAGCAATAAATAAAGCTGTACATAAAGAAATAAATAAAGCAACAAATAAATAAGCACAAGTAGCACATAACACCCTCGTAAACACAAATCTAACAAGAGCTAGGAGGAACCCACAAAAAGAACCAGAAGCCCTGGTTGCAGTATAAGTTTCCCCAACAGAGTCGCCAAGCTGTCGCTCCCCAAAAAAGACACTGGGTCAAATAGGGTACAGACGCCAACGGTCGACGAAAGGAGAAAAGAAAGGTGAAATGAATAGAGGCTCCAGCTAGGCATTTTTATCCCGAAGGAAAGGTAATGCTGCATAAACCTAGAAAAGATGGATAAGACGGTCGCGAACCAGAGAAACTGAGAAAGGGGGTTGGTTACAACCTGGGAAGGTATTAGCACCCAGATTGTCCGTCGTGCTCGACGGGATCCACGCTTAAAAGATTGTGTTTAAAAGGGGTAAGTGTATGTGCTATCTATGTGCCAAAGCTGGAAAAGGATGTACAGGTGTCAGTGCAAAAGAGAAGTGAAATGCTCAGGAACTGAGGCTTAGAAAGAATGCTGAAAGAGGGGGAAGACAAAGAGACTTTTGTTCAATATAGTTAAGTTATGCCTAAGTATCCTCTCGTGCAATGAGGAAGTCAGAACACCGTAGTTCGAATCAAAGAGACTAAAAGATGAATTGACTGTGAACTGCTTTCTTGTCTATGCTCAAGTATATGAATCGTCTGGCTCGAGTGCTAACTGTCTTGCATTAGACGGGAGAAGCAAGTTCTCGTTTGTGAATGAGTGTGATGAGGAAAGAATCCCGAAGGAGACGATTATTGTTTGTTTTTGTGTTTTCAGTTTTTTATTGTTTTTGGATTTTGTCATAAGTTAATGAGCTTAAGCCTAAATCAAAGGTTTGTAAACTCATTATATCCTCCCTGATTAGGGATAATGATAATACTTTAAGTATGAGATAAGCATCTCAACTTAATTTAGATGTTTTTGGGTTTTGTTTAGTGTTAAGTAATGAGTTTAAGCCATAATCAAGGATTAGTGAACTCATTACACCATCCTAATAGAAGGATGATAGATGAGAACACTTATGCTAAGGATGATACACCAACTTAATCCATGGTTAAGGATTAAATTCATGACAAAATAAGCCTTTATTAAATGGATTTTAATTAAAGATGAGGGGGACTTGTCCATTAAACACTAGGGTTAGTCCTTCTTAACCATAAGGAAGAATCAGAACCCTAATGTAAGGCCCAAGTTACAAGTTAATGTCTTAGTGATTATTAGATGGACTGATTAAGAGGTTTAAATAGATTAAGGGTTTAACACTTAGGATTAAAATTATGCACTCCATCCTAAGAGAAGGATGCAGGCATAACCCTAATTCCAAAGTCCTAAAAAACCTTAAAGGTTTAGTCTCTAATGATGAGATGAGAAGAGAGACACAAAGAAGATTCAAAGGAAAAAAACTAAGGGAAACTATCAATCCTAGAAAGTTATCATGCTTAGTTATCCTAGAGTTTGTGAGGCTTAAAAGATGTCTTCAAGGAATCCACCAAGGAAGAAGCAGATGAAAGGAAGATCAGAAAGAAGAACAAGTTACTTACTTCATTGAAGAAGATAAGTAACTTGAAGAAAGAAAGGAAGAGAAACAAAAGTGAGCAATCCCACTCAAAGACAAACAAAAATGCAGCAAGGATGCAATATGAGAGGATGAGAAGAGGTGGGAGGTGAAGGCAAATCCACTTCCCACACAAACTTACCATTAACCTGAAAAGTTAGCACAAGATGCATAAGGAGAAAGATGAAATGAAATGATGCATATGCAAGGATAAAGAACAAGACCAGAAGCATGTACATGATGCAAATGATGCTATGAAATGATGCAAAGGCATACAAGATGCATAGGTGTGATCATACAAGAGAATAAATGTAAATGAAGCATGTAGGAAGCATGTATGTTTATGAAATGAAATGAATGCTAAACATGGCAAATGGATGAATAAATGATCAAGCAATGTTCAAGCAATGTCTTAAGATGTCTAAGATGGCATACAAATGTTTGGAATGGCATGGCAAGTTCACATGTTCATGCAATGTAAGGTAAGATGCAAGTGAAGATACAAAATTAGGGTTATATGGAGGGATGAGATGCAAATGGCAAAGGCAGAAGAAAATGACATTATAAAAAATTGTAAATGCACTCAAGGGAACCCTAAACCTATACTAGGTTACCATCCAAAGGGGGAGGTCAGAAACTAAACCTAGAAGGAGTTATGAATTTCCTAAGTTTCTAGGATTTTTTGGGTGATCCTCAATGTAAAATGCCAAACAAATTGAAAATTCAAGATAAATTCATGCCAATAATATCCTAGATACTACATGATGTGTGTAAAACAATGCAAAAAGAAATAACTTCAAACCCTTCATGGTTAGGCAGAAAAGTTTTTTCAAAATTTAGTGTTTAAAATATGATTTTATGAACCCTAAATTCAAAGAAAATTGTCAAATGATGATCAAAACTAAAAAGAAATTTGTATGAAGGTTTGAAATTGTTTCTAAATGTGTTAAGATGCAACATGAATTTTTTGGTGATTTTTAGAAACCTAAATGCTATTTTAATTAATTAATTTCCATTAATTAATTAAAATAAAAATTTAAATATTTTAAAAATACTTTTCATGTGCAAAAAATAAAATAAAAATCATTTTCTGATTAAGAAAAATATTTGAAACAAAAATGCAAAAGGAAATATATTTGGGATTTTTCTAAGTATTTTAAATTAAATGTGAAATAAAATGCAATTAAAATGAAATAAAAATCAAATAAAATGAAAGTATGTTGGTCCAGTGGTCCATATTCAAACTGGAGAGAGATGGAATTGACTACGCGCGCTATCCAACGGCTGGCATTCAAACTGGGTTAATTACTTAATTAATTTAATTAATTGAAAATTAGGGTTAACTGAAATGATCCAGGCCACACATTTACGCGCTAATCACCATCCTACGGCCAAAATTCAAATTGGGCAACTAAACCCTAATTACAAACCCTAATGACTTTCAGGTGACCGGAGCAAACTCCGGTCATCTTCTCCGGCAAGACCAAAATCCCAACTTCTTCCCTAGGCCAAATTAGGAGCTCTAACTTTCCAGATCCACTCTCCTAATCATTCTAAACAAGATTCAATCATCAAACAACTTTTCTCATGCATCAAAATCCAGATACGAATCAAAACATAAAAACTGTAAAAATTTCAGAAGCACGATACAAGCTCATTATTCAACCATTTTCAAAAGTAAAAGGTGCAGTGTGATCAGTGAAGCATGAAGAACATTTCTATAACAAAAAATACAACTTCTGGAAAATTTGTTCTTGATGATACCTGAGCTTGAGCTTTCTCAATCTGAGCTATCTGGGCCTCTCCTTGGTGCCAATCAATTCCAATGAACCTCCTGAGGATGCTTTGATGCTTTGAATGAATTTATTTGGGCTGTTTTGAAGTTTCAGTTCAGAGGGGGTGAAATCGTGTTTTTGATTCTTAAGGTTTCAGGCTTGTTTAATGGTTGGGAAATGATCTGGAGGGTGTATGGAGATGATTGGTGAAGTTTGCTTGAAGTTTTGAAGGTTGGTTTTGGAGTTTCGAAGAAATGAAGTTTCTTGAGGATTTTGTGAATCTGAATGTGTGGGATGATTCTAGCTCCAAGATGTTATGAAATGTGATCCTTAGGGCATGTATGTGAAGCTGTGGTAGGTCAGAAGAGTTGTTGTGGGCTATGCTGATTGGTATGGCTTCATTTGCAAAAAGTCAAGTTTGATTAAACTTGAGGTATGGGTCATGGCAGGCCTGGTTGCAAGGGGTGTCTGGCCTCAGCTGAGTTCAAGGAGGACCATGGAAGTAGATTTTGTGAGCTGGCACAAGTGGATAGGAAGATTTGCACCATTTTGCAATTTTGAGGAGTTTTGCCCCTTTTGGAATTTCTTGAAGTTCAAGTCTTGGAAATGCATAATTCTTGGGCCAATTCTGAGTTTTTGAAGTTGCTTGATCATGTTATGTCACATTTGGGCACATTATAAGTCATTAGAAGCCTTGGCAAGTGGTTTTGCAAAAAATCCTCTTTGGTGCATTCTTGAAAATTATAGGATTTTTGCTAACTTTGAAGGATCATAACTTGAGTTCCATAATGAATTAGAACATGTTCTTGTACTTTTTGAAAAGGGAAAGACCTAATATACAAATTTCATGACCAATAATTTTTCATTTGAAGCATTTTTGGTTGAGAAAGAGGAGGTTGAAAAACATTCCCAAAATGGAAAGTTTCCATTACAAGTCATTTCCATTTTTGGCAACTTTTGGTTTAGCTCAAATTTCTTCAATTTTGAGAACTTCGAAGCACTTAAATGATCAAATAAAGATCATAGAACTTCAATTTGATGAAAATACCCCTTTGGTTCCATTCTTGGAGGCCTCAGATGCCCTGATTTTGACTTAACTTGTTCAAGAAGTTACCTAGTGAACAGATGACTTCCACAATGAATTTCTTCATCAAACTTGGTACACATGATCCTTATAACATCTTAAGAACATTAGAAACAAGAATGACCCAAAAATTTGGAGTTAAGGCCTCTGAAACCAAAACCCTAATTTTGGTCATATGTGTAGTGAAAACCCTAGCTCTGCTTCCATGCCTTGCCAGTTCTTGTAATTTCTTGACTTCCATTAACTTAGGGATATAATATGATGATAGAACACACATGGACCCTCTTGGAACACTTGGAGGCCTTTGGGGTGGCTCAGATGGAATCTTGGATTGCTCAGATCACAAACCCTAGATGCAGATGAACTTGAACTATGCAGATGAAACAAAAATGCAATGTAAGATGCAATGCTTATTCTTATGCAAAAATGAAAGATCACAAGACATGGTATGAAATGAGTGAGGGAAAATTTGGGGTGTTTACACATATAGACTAAGCATCATCGATGAAGTCTTCAATGACTTTGCTTCGACCAACATTTCGACCCATAACTTTATTAGTGTCGAAGCTGCTCACACTGCTATCAGAACCCTCAACCACTTCGAGCATATTAACCTCACTAAGTTCAGTGAAATTGGCTTCTGCAACTTGAAGAGGTTCTGAGTTGATCTTCATTTGGTTCTTAGGCTTCTCACCAAATTTGAGTATCCCTTCCTGAATTGCATTCTGCACCAAATCCCTGAAAAGAAAACATTGAGAAGTTTTATGATCCAAAAATTACGGTATTTACAAGAATCTATCTTTTTTCTTTGTTGTAAAGGTGGTACTTTAGCACTTGGAGGCACTAATATTTGTCCATACTTAGTGATGTCGAAAGTGTATGTTTTCTTTGGAAACCTATCATTCTTTTCTGTTTCGACGAGGTTTTTCCATTTGAAGGAACTAACAATTTACAGGAATAGGGGGACCCTACTTCAATTCATAAAGGTCTATTTCGCTTTCGTCGAAATCTATAGGATTGTCATATATTTCTTCGACCCCCTCATGAAATCCAACATAGGCTATTCTTTCGTTCTTATTCGCCCTAACCTTTTCGTCTCTCAGACGTTCTACTTGTCGAACTCTATCAGCTAATTGGGCCATATCTCTCAAGTATTGAGTGTCCATCTTTTTTCTAATAGAGTAATCTAATCCACCAGCGGCCATTTCGACAAGCTTGCTCTCAGGAACGTGTGTGAAACATCTAGCCTTGATTAGTCGAAACCTATTTAAATAATCATCAATTGGCTCATTAAACTTTCTCTTAACACTAGCCAACTCTTTCAAACTATTTTTAGTCTGACTCATGTAATACACGTTCCAATTGAGTCCAATTACAAATTGAATTAGGTAGTAACGTAGTAAACCATGTAAAGGCATTTTTAGTAATAGAACTAGGGAAGTATTTAATCCTTAAGCTCTCATCTTTTGGAATCTCCCCAGCTTCGATCAGGTACCGTGCCACATGTTCGACGGTGGATTCAGTTGTATCACCTGAGAACTTGGAGAACTTTGGGACCTTCTTCCTAGGAGGTAATTCAGACTGAAGTATGTAGTCTATTATGGGTGAAGCAAAGTTTGGCCAGGCGAAACCTGTATTCATCCCATTTTGCACCATTATCCTTTCGACAATGGTGGCAAGATTATTCTCCGCTGCCATATTATTTTGTTGAACCTGCTGAACCACATTATTTGCATTTTTGGTTCCTATTCACCATTATTACCCTTAGTTCTTCTTCTTTAAGAATAGGAATTTGATTCCTTAAAGGTTTGATCCTAGGTGGTCTGACTATCCCTTGAGGTTCTGGATTCTCCTATTGAACATTCTCCCTGAATTTGACACCAAGATTTTCTCTCATATATTGTCTAGTTGGATTTCGAGGAGGGGCAGAAACTCCCATGAATTCTTCTATTCTAGCCATTTGGGATGCTAATTGCTGATTAGTTTGAGTGGTACTTTGAATCAACGGTTGAAAGAATTCCCCATAGTTTGAGACAAAGTTTGTACCATTTGCATGTTGCTTTCATCCATTTGTTGTTTCAAATAATTTGCAGATTCATTTGTCAAGCCAGGTACCTGGGCAGAATATCCCAACCCTATGGTTTGACTATTTCGACCCATGTTTACTCTAGATCCTGATTCTTGAAAGGGAGAAGCGAGCACATTTTCTGAAAATACTGCCTGCGCATTGCATAGGGTTTGTATCACTGTCATTGGCATGCCATAGGCTGGGTTCCTAGGAAAAGATTGTGAAAACCCTAGGGGAAAGACATAAACCTTTTTGTGTTTGGTGGTGGAGTTTTAGGATTTGCTCCAATATATTCCAACACTAGTGGAGTATAAGGTTTATATATCGTTCCTCTTGTTCCTGCCACCGAAGAGACCTGTTTTGAAACCATGGTTGGTGTTATTGATCCCTCTGTCGAAGGATTTGGGAGGCGCATCACATCACTCCTAGTAATATCTTGTGGACTGATGTTGGTGCTTGGAGCAGTCGAATTGCTTTGTTGAGGATTCGACCCAGTCGTATGGGGATTTGAGCTACTTATGTTCCCATGACCAGATGCCGTTTTCCTTGTATTTCTTTTCTTTGGTATGTATTCGTCTGTGGTGGCTTCCTTTCCACTTCTTAAATGCATGCAAAAAAATATTACACCACACTTTGATCAATCGAACACGTCAAGAAAAGGAAGTTATAAACTTCTTAAAGTTGGTTATTTTGAAGGAAGTTAATAAAACTTCCAAAAATTGGTTATTTATAGCACTGTACCACTTGGTGTGCCAATTTGTTTACCTTGAAAATTGTAAACAACTGTTGGTCCTCTAAAAACAACACAATGTTCTTAGTCACTCACAGGATCGACCAGATTGATCCTAGGACATGTGATATAAGTAGGTTTTAATTGGTTTTTCAGGAATAGTATCATAAACCCTTCTACAGACTTTATGAAGTATTTTGGTAAAAAAGAAAAAAGAAAAACAAACAAGACTCAAAACAATTGAAGTTGAAAGTAAAGTGCAATAAAGTGTAAATGGCAAAGAAGTAAAAATACAATAAAAGACTGAATAATAAACTTGCTCGAAGATAAAGAAAATAAAAGATAAAGAGACTTCAAAATAAAAGCTTAAACATAAATTGCATTCATATGAAAAAGGGTGGTGATCTCATCATGTACATTCCCGCCTTTACTCGTTTATCTACACATAGGTACTTTGAGTGTTAATGGAGTAACTTGTACATTATGATTCACACCAATTCTAACAGTAGAACTACTTTATTTATACCAGTCGAAAGTAACCGCCATTGGCAGTTTACTCCTACAAATATGAAACTTGGCACATTGCATGTTCTTGGAATTCCAATGTGCGCCACTTGTTTTTATTCAAATTTGAAAGAAACATAACTTTTCCCTCCAATATTAATCTCAACTGCTGCACGTTTGTCATTCCAAGGATACGCGGTTGAAGATAATTCTTTTATACTTAGAAAATATTCTAAGACCAGGTCCTTATATGCCTTGCATCTTCGACTCATGCCTCTTCAGATTTACTTTAGTCGAATCCTTTTCCTTTCTACCAAAACATAACACTAAAGTCAATGTTTCCTAAAGTCAACTAGGTGTCAAAATTAGGAGCTAACAGTGTTATATGGTATTAGGGAGAGGTAGATATAATTAGATTTATTTAGATTTAATAATAATAATAATGTAGATTACATTCTTTAGATTTAATTAATTAAAATAATGAAGTATAAAAAATAAGGGCAAGGTGGTCATTTGTAAGGGGATAACTGAATTCAAGAGTGAGATATCATATTAGAGATCCAAGGGGTAAGTTAGACAAAAAGGGGGAAAGAGAAAATCATATTTTTGGTACGATCGTAAAAAGTGAGAGAATGGGTGGAAATGGTTAGGGCTCTGAAGAACTCGTTGTAGAACGAGAAAGAAGGGAACATCTGAAAGGAGAATCTGCTGCTAAGAATTAAGGTATGGGGGTAATTCATGGTTTATTATGACTGGTATAATGAATGGTTAGAGGTAGTTTTGATGTATCCTTGTGTACGACCGCGTGTCAGATTCGGAATAGAGTTATGTTCATTTTTGGTGAAAATTATTTGGGCCTTTTGAAACTTTGAAAGATGATTTTCGTGTTAGAACATGTTTTATAGGATTTGTGGGGAAAATGGGGTTTTGGATGATAAGAAAAATGATTTTCGTTTAAAAATATAGGAGAAAGTGCTTATGTAACAGGTGTAATAGATTACCATAAATATGGTAATTGGTTAACGTTGGGACAACTTTAAAAAGTGAAAATTGGATTTTTAGGGTATGTAATCGATTAACGGTTTTGTCGTAATCGATTACACTAGGACTGTTTTTTTTTTGTAAAACTTCACAAATTCATAACTTGAGTTTCGAGTGTCTGATTTGCGCACGGTTTGAAGCTACATAAAGCTGAGATAACGTAATTTCATTTCAAAAATAGTTTCATGTTTCTATAAAAAAAATTAAATTATATGTATTGATGTTGGAAGGTGTGTAATGGTATGTTGAGCAAATGATGGTTTTCCATAAATGATGAAACTTGTGTGTTGTTGTTATGATGTTGTTGTGATGTTATTGATGAGGTTGTTGTGACATTATTGATGGTGTTGTGATGATGTTTTAATGATATGCATGTTTGTAATTATACATGTGTGTTTTGTGGTGTTGATCTTGTGATGAATATGTGAATGATGATGCAATTTACTAGTTGTGGTAGAATTATTATTGTTGTTGTGCATGATGCATTCATAGAATTTTGGACGTTGGTCCGCCCGTGATGTTTGGAAGTTGCTCTGCTTATAACGAACTTCAATCTCATTGTGCAGACTGTATGCATTATGTTGTGCTCCAGTTCCAAGAGGGAATCAATCATATGCTAGGAATATTTTGAGGGTGATGAAGCAGGTGTTCATAATGAATTGCTACTACATGCATTTGAGTCGAAAATGTTGTTGCATTTTATATGACATTGCATAAATTGTTGTTGATGAGTGGTGACATGATGATTCTTGTGTGTTATGTGAATGTATGATGACTTTGATGATGAACGATGTGATATTATTGTGAAGTTGTGTAGGTTTTAGTGATAAGTATTGATGTATAATACATGTTGGCTATAATGATGTTTTCAAGTACTAATGTTTTTATTATATCTTTTATAATGAATTGTGATTACTCACCCTGCCTGTTTGAATGTTACCTCCATGTGTGTAACATGCAAATACTCTGGAGTAGCTTATATGAGCTTTTACGGTCGTTTTGGAGTATTCTTCTAGTTTTCATTTATTTAGAAGTGTCTTTCTCTGAATGTAACATCGGGACGGGAACACCATTTATCTGAATTCCGTGTTTCTGTAATTAACATGTTCCATGAGGATTTTGGATGATGTGGAACTATTTTTAATTCCAATTTTTTATGAGACTAAAGTATTATGAGTTGTTTTATAAAGAAGATTATTATGACGATGATTCCGATGCAAAGTTTGCTTTTGATTCTTTTAAAGATGTGTTGATCTAAAATAAGTTGTTATTTCTATATGTTGTAACCCGTGTTACAGAGCAGGATGATAATTTTGATATTTTTATGAAGTGTGACACCCTTGAGTGGTGATTTTATGTGATTTAATTTCCTCACATTATGTGAAATTCTTGTTAGGTTTGAAGGGTGTTATATTAGTGGTATCAGAACAGGTCGGTATGTCTAACAAGGTTTTTATATGAAAACAACTCCCTATTAGTCGATGAGTGTGTATACACTACCGATGCTTTATTTCTTCTAACATTGATTGATGGTGTGCATAATGGCTGGGAGACACGATCATGCTATTACTGACCTATTGGAATTGATTCCTCAAGTGATGGCACAAAATGCACAAAATAATCAAAATAGAGGAGCTCTTTATGAGTTTCATGCTTTAGGGATGATTCTGAGGAACAACCAATCAAATTTCAATGGTAGCCATGATCCAGAGAGTGCAAAGACGTGGCTCAAGGTAAATGAGAAGATCTTCCGAGTAATGGCAAGCACTGATGCCTAAAAGGTTTACTTTGGTATTCATATGTTGTCAGAGGAAGTTGAGGATTGGTAGGATAATACACGTCAGAGGTTGGAAGATGCTGGGACGGAGATAACTTGGGCTATATTTAGGAAAGAATTCTTAGAGGAGTATTTTCCCAAAGACTTTTGTGACAAGAAGGAGATATAATTCCTTGAATTGAAGCAAGGGACAATGAATATGGTATAGTATGCTGCAAAGTTTGAGGCGTTGGTGAAGTTTGATCCCCATTACAACCATGTTGATGTCGAGATGTCAAATGTATCAAGTTTGAGAATGGGATGAGACAAGTGATCAAATAAGGTATTGGATACCAGTATCATAGGTATGTTGAACTGGTGGATAAGAGTAGGATCTATGATGAGGAAAGTAAAGGCTGATATGTTCACTACAAGAGTATTAATGAGAAGAAAGGGAAGAGACAATTTCGGAGAAAACATTATATGACTCCAACTGAAAAGGGGAAATATAAGGATTTAGATGGTAAAAAGACAAGTGGGGGAGGAACTCCCGCTTCTGTGAAGTATTTTAGGTGTGGCAAGCCTAGTCACCGTTCTGATAGTTGCAACAATAATGTGCTGAGATGTTACAGATGTGTTAAGACAGGTCATCAAGCTACTGATTACAATAATCAAAGTCCGACTTGTTTCAATTATGGTGAACACGTTCACATCAATACCCAATGTCAAAAGCCAAAGAAGACTGATATTGCTACTGAGACAAATAACAAAGTGTTTGCTTTGCATGGTTCAAAAGTTCCTAAGAAGGATAACTTTATTTGAGTTAGTTATTTTATTAACAATGATGAGTTGGTTGCTATTATTGATACTATTACTACTCATTTATTTATTTTGTTTGAATGTCCTACTATGTTGGGATTGAAATTGTCTGATATGAATGGTAGTATGGTGATATAAACTCCTACTAATGGTTCTGTTACCACTACTTTTGTGTGTTGAAGTTGTCCCTTGAATATCTTTGGGAAGAGTTTTGTTATGGATTTCGTGTGTCTACCCTTGCAACAAATCGTGGTTATCCTTGGAATGAAATGGTTGGAGTTCAATTGTGTTCATATCAATTATTATAATAAGACTGTGAGGTTTTCTAGTTTGGTGATGGTGGAGAGCTGATCTTTTTGTCTACTAAGCAAGTGGATGAACTTCTAGAAGATGAAGCCTTGATGTTTGCAATTTTTTCATCATTGCAAGTTGATTATGAAGTTTCAATGTTGAATTACCTGTTGTTTGTGAGTTTCCAGAGGTATTTCCAGATGATATAAGTGATTTTCCTCCAGAGCGTGAAGTAGAGTTTGCGGTGGAATTGGTACCAGGTATGAGTTTGGTGTCAATAGCTCCTTATAGGATGTCTATAACACCCCACTTTCCCGGTTATAAAATACATAAAATAATTAAGGAATTAATTAGAGTTTACACACAAGTAGGATGTCACATATTAGTAAAATACTAAGAAGTCTCGATTACTTCATTCACTTCTTTTCCCACAAATAAATTAAACAACGGAAATAATAAGTTTGATTCAACTCAACGACATTAAGGCCTTAATAACAAAACATCCATATAACTTTGTGGTCCAGCATATGTCTAACAAATGGAGATACGTAACAAATTCAATTAGAAACAAAACATAATAAAAACTTCCAAATCCCGTGTTACGTGTTAGAGCGACTCCTAAGACTTGATCAAGTAACACGACCTCCAAGTTCTACTCAGGTACCTGGTTATCTTTACACCCCATGGAGCAAAGACACAATAAAAAACAAAGGGGTGTGAATTGCATTCAATAGTTAACTGTGAAAAATACATGATAAGGAGTAGCAATTCACACAATTCATGCCAGTCATGACATCACAACACATGCACGATGCCATAACCCATTCATTACACACATACCACATTTGTTATAAATATATGAAATGTAACTCACTAACACGACACAATTCATGTGACACCATCATAATTCATATGGTTCACTCATTGAACCCAATTCCCGTTGGAATCTAGATAAGTCATATATGTTCCTCTGAACTATGGCTTATCTCCATCTGAACTCCCACATGGAGTTCGAACAAGACTAGGCACTCATCATGGATTCCCACCTAGCTCATCTCCTTCTGACACGTCATGAATGCATGACATACAACTATGCACAATCATATATAATTAATTATGCACACTACACAATCCTCATAGATCACACGTGAGTCATACATTCACCGTAACCCCCACTGGAATTACCCAAACTTGTCAAAGACACTCCACACATTCAATAACAACACATTTCATGGAATTAATTAATTAATTAATCATTGAAATAATTCATGAAAAACCACGATTTTACCATTTTCCTACTGTTACTAGATTCATTATGTCCAGTTATGTCTTACTAGTCATATGATCTAAGAAGGAATGCATCAGACGCGAAATTGGGAACGAAATTGCAAAAACAGAAAAATTATGCACTCATGCTGCTCATACACGTATTTCCCTTGGCCATACGCGTATGGCCTACTCGCTCTCCCACCAGCCCGTGTATCAAATGTGTAATGTCCCATTCCATCAAGGTCCATACGTGTATGGGCATGGATGTTTTCCCTCCCAAACTTCCCACTTCCCTTCCATTACTCGTACCACCAACCATTACACGTAATGCCTTTCCATCCTTATGCGTACCAGCAGAAGTTTGTGTTGGCCATGGGATAGGGTGCATGTTGTATGCGTAATACCCTTCGAAGTGTCCCCATACGTGTAATGCTCTCTGCTTTATGTGTATGGCCAATACATGCACCAAAATCCCAATTTTCCATACAAGTATGAATTCCCCTTCATTGATTCCACTTTTAAGGTCTAAATCTGATCTAACATTGTCTCTACACCAGTTTTATGTCCCATAATTCTATTATACTCAATTAACCAATTATGTCTATTAAGATTATGTATCCATTAATTCTCTTTTTCGCCACTCCCTAAACCTATTAATATACCAGATCTGCAACACAAGTCAATACAACAATGGCTATAGATATTACACATAGAATTCCATGATAATACCACAAAATCAATACGAATTTCACAACAATCATACCTATACAAAATAAGAATGGCAAGGAGAAGAATTGATACAAAAAAATTCCTAAGAGGGAAAGACCCTCACTACCCTCGCATGTCACAATCACCTATTAAAGAATCCCTTCTCCCCCTTACCTTAGTTCTGAGATTTGATTGTCTCTAACAATGATTGAATCCTTAGCCCTAGAACTCCTTGTTCTTCTTTATCTTTTTACGTGACAACAGTTAATCCTTACTAATCTCACCCAAATTAGTTTTATTCTCCCTTAAATTATTCCTAATAATAATAATAGTCATAATAATAATAATAATAATAATAATAACCATATTAGTATTACCATTATATCCCGCTATGATTATTTATCATTATATTACTATTATCATCCTAATGTTTTATTCCAATTACTAAATTAAGGTTAATACCCTACACTCACCAATGACTAGATACCCTTAGTAAAGCCAAATAAATCATAATCAACCTATAATGACTATATAATTAAATGGGGTGTTACAACTCTCCCCCACTTAATATATTTTTGTCCTAAAAATTGTATTTAATGAGAATAATTATGGATACGACTCTCGCATCATGCTCTCCAATTCCTGGGTCACACTTCCTCCAGCAGCTCCTCCCTAATATACTCTCACCAAAGGATTATTTTTTCCTCTTAGTTGTTTCATCTAGCGATCCTCGATTCTTATCAGCATCGTCTCTATAGTAAGATTATCCTGAATTTGTACGTCATCCCTCTAGATAACATGAGATGGATAGGAAATGTATTTCCGAAGTTGTGACACATGAAACACATCATGCAAATTCGAAATCTCAGGTGACAGTGCCACCCTATATGTAATCCTCCTAATTCCCTGCAAAATATGATACGGTCCAATAAACTTAGGATCTAGTTTCTTTTATTTAAATGCACGTAAAACACCTGTCACAGGGCTGACTCTAAAAAACACATGGTCACCTTCATTAAATTCCAATTCTTTCTTTTGATTATCATGATAACTCTTCTACCTACTCTGAGATGTTTTCATCTTTTCTATGATTAACTTAAATGCTTCCATAGTCTGTTGCACAATTTCGGGTCCAAGAACGACATTTTCACCTGACTCACACCAACACAAAGGTGTCCTATACTTCTTACCATACAATGCTTCAAAAGGCGCCATTTTGATTCTAGAATGGTAGATGTTATTATACATGAACTAAATCAATGGAAAATGAGAATCCCAATCACTTCCTTTCTCAAGTATACAAGCTCTCAGCAAATCTTCTAATGATTGAATCGTCCTCTCTGATTGACCATCTATCTGCGAATGATAAGCGGAACTCAATTTCAATTTAGAACCTAAGGCTTCCTACAATATTTTCCAAAATTCTGAAGTAAACCTCAGATCTCTATCCGACACTATGCTCGAAGGCACCCCATGCAACTTCACCATTACCCTAATATAAATCTCTGCTAATTTGGATAAAGGAAAATTGATGTTAATCAGTATGAAATATGTCAATTTCGTCAGACTATCCGCAACTACCCAAATAGCATCAAAGCCTCTCGTCATATTCGCAAATCCATAACAAAGTCCATTGTGATACTATCCCACTTCCATTCCGGAATTTCTAAAGGCTGCACCAAACCTAGAGGTTTTTTATGCTCGAACTTTGACTTTTGGCACGTCAAATAGGCGTACACAAACTGAGCTATGTCTCTCTTCATACATGTCCACCAAAACAATTTCTTAAGGTCTTGATACATTTTCATAGCTCCCAGATGAATACTCAAACTACTTCGGTGACTTTCTTTTAAGATCATCCTTCTTAAATCAACATTATCCGGCACACAAATTCTACCCCAAAATCTCAACACACTGAAATCATCCACTTTATATTCACTATCAGGATTAGTCTCACCAATAGACAGGGTCGACCTTGTGCAAGAGTAGAAAGCTCTATTGCTCAAGTTTCCAAATATTAGAGGGCTCCCAAATTATTAAAAAGGTGTAATTATTTTCATTAATATTAATAAATATTAATACATATTATAATAAAAACTCAATAAACAAAAAAATACTATGAAAAAAAATAAATACATAAAAAAAGAGATGAATCAAATATCAAAATAATTATAATGTAATTTATTTTTAATTAATATATAATTATTTTTTTATATGTCCTTTTTAATTATCTTAATTGGATTTAAAAAGAATGGATTCATTTTTTTTTATAAATTTGAACGGGGCCTCCGGATTTATTTGGCCGACCCTGCCAATAGACATCAAATCCAGTTATTTCATATCTAGCTTCTGATTCTCTCTAACTTCATTTAGGAAATCATTGTTAACCTTAAGCATACCCAATCTAACACTCTTAGGTGTCAACTCACAAACCATACTGAAGTCTCTGAATTGTTCAATTAAATCCATTTCTCTCATCAACATTGACATATGAAATGTATTCCGACTCAAAGCGTCTGCTTCAACATTAGCCTTTTCTAGATGGTAACTCAAGCTAAAGTCATAGTCTTTTAAGAGCTCCAACCACATTCTTTGTCTCATATTTAATTCTTTTTGGTCAAATAAGTATTTCAGGATTTTATGGTCATTGAATACTTCAAATCTTGATCCATACAAGTAATGTCTCCAAAATTTCAACACGAAAACCACTATAGCTAACTCAACGTCATGAGTAGGATAATTCCTTTCATGCCCCCTCAATTGCCATGAAGCATAAGCTACGACTTTACCATCTTTCATCAATACTCCACCTAATCCTTTCTTATATGCATCACAATAAACAACAAAAGGCTCGTGTGGACTTGGTAGAATTAACACTAGCATTGTAGTCAGTTGCTTCTTCAGTTCTATGAAACTTTTCTCACACACAATGTCCCAAACAAAGGCTTAACTCTTTCTAGTCAACTGAGTCAATGGAAGAGCCAAACTAGAAAACCTTTCGATGAATCTTCGATAATAACTTGCTAAGCCCAAAAAACTCCTAATCTCTGTCAGTGACTTCGGGGGTTCCCACTGAAGCACTGCACTTACTTTAGACAGATCTACTACTATGCCATCACCATAAATTACATATCCTAAGAAATTTACACTTTGAAACCAAGATTTACATTTTGAAAGCTTCAAAAATAACTGATTATCTTTCAACACCAACAAGGAAATCTTAAGATTCTCTACATGATCTTCTTCCGACTTAGAATAGATCTGAATGTCATCAATAAAGACTATGATAAACTGATCTAAATAAGCATGGAAAATACATTTCATGTATTCCATGAATACGTTCGACATATTAGACACTTTGAAAGGCATCACTGTATATTCGTAATGTCCATAGCGAGTCTTGAAAGTCGTTTTCTGAATATCATCATCCTTCACTCGAATTTGATGATAACCCGATCTCAAATCAATTTTGATGAAAATACGAGCTCCTACAAGTTGATCCGTTAAATCATAAATCCTTGGAAGTGAATACTTATTATTTATGGTCACTTTATTCAGTTGACGATAATTAATACACAATCGCATACTACCATCATTCTTCTTAACAAATAATATAGAAGATCCCCACGGTGACACACTGGGTCTAATAAACTTCTTATCAAGCAACTTTCCTATCTGACATTTTAGTTCCACCAACTCTAACGCCCTATATGGTGTCATAAATATAGATATGGTACTAGGAACAAAATCAATTACAAATTCAACTTCTTGCTTTAGAGGTAGCTCTGTAATGTCATTTGGAAATACTTCTAGAAATTCTCTCACCACTAATAACTCATTAATCGACATCTTTCCTTCAACAAACAATGAGGAAAACACCGCAAACATTTTAGCTTCATCTTCCAACTAGGTTCTCAATTCTTGGGTCGAAATAACATTAGCCAACTCTTCTTCCTATGGGGTAAGAAACAACGAAGTCTTCCTATATCAGTCAATATAAACACGATTGTGTTATAGCCAATTCATCCCCAAAATAACATCCAAATTACTTAGTGGTAAAAAAATTAGGTCCACTCTGAAATTCCCGCTAAAAATTGTCAGCGGATAATTCAAACACACTAAAGAAGTAGTCACATAATCGATAGATGGAGTATCAATCACCATCCCCCGATTCAAAGTAGACGGAACAAGCCCCAATTTCTTCACACAATAAACAAAAATGAACGAGTGGGTTGCACCCGTATCAATCATAGAAATCAAAGGAGTGTAATGAATAAAACAAGCACCTCTGACCAAACGATCCTCATTGGTAGGATGAGATCCCACCAATGCGATCAATTTTCCAATTGTTTGCGACTTCTTAGGCTTCTGACAATAAGTGCTGATATGACCCTTTTCTCCATAATTGTAATAGGTAGGTATATTAGTTATACCTTCTACCACAACATGACATGGTCGTCCACACTTGAAGCACTTATTCACGTCATTCTGACATTCATTAGCACAGTGACCCATGCCACCACATTTGAAGCACTTAATTGGATTGGGAGCAATCCCTCCCCCACTTGGCTTCTTTCTCGCAATGGCTTTCTATCTCCCCTTATTGGTTGGAGCACTGTAAGTTGTACCTCCATGTCTCTATTTACCCCTCTTATCACTGAAAGTCTTATAATGAAAGATTTGATCTCTATTGTCTTTGTCATAAATCCGACACTTGTTCACCAGCTCTTGGTAATTCATAATCTTATGATAACCAACACCCTATTTGATCTCGGGACGCAACCCGTTATCAAACTTCAGACACTTAAAAGTCATAGCCTTATCAGTATAGTAATGAGGACAATACTTCACCAATTCCTTAAATCGAGCAACAAATTCAGCAATAGTTGAGTTTCCCTGTATCAATTCCAGGAACTCAATCTCCTGTTTGCCACGCACATCTTCCGGAAAATACTTTTCCTGAAATTCAGCCCTGAACATCGTCCAAGTAATAGCATTACCTATAACTTCCAATATCTAACGACTGTTGTCCCACCAGTCTTCAGCTTTACCAATCAACATATGAGTGTGAAACTTCACTTTATGAGCTTCACTACACCTCATGACTCTAAAGATCCTCTCAGTAGCCTTCATCCACTTATGTGCAACATCTGGATCATGAGTACCCTTAAACATTGGTGGTTTATTATTCTTGAACTTCTCCAAATTATGAAACTCAACATCCCCAACATTCTGATTGTTACCTTGTACTGCCTACGCAATAGCATGCAATGCAGTAACATGTAATGCAACAGCAAGAGCATCATCATTTCTCCTAGTCATACTGTTCAACAATCAAAATACAGGTTAGAAGAACATACAACTACAACCACTCGATGGACAGACTCTACTAAGACACTTGGCCGAACAGGCTAACCTGCTTTGACACCAATTATAACACCCTACTTTCCCGGTTATAAAATACATAAAATAATTACAAAATTAATCAGATTTTACACACAAGTAGGATGTCACATCTCAGAAAAATACTAAGAAGTCTCGATTACTTCATTCACTTCTTTTCCTATAAATAAATTAAACAACGAAAATAATAAGTTTGATTCAACTCCACGACACTAAGGCCATAACAACAAAACACCCACATAACTTCATGGTCCAACATATGTCTAACAAATGGAGATACATAACAAATTCAATTAGATACAAAACATAATAAAAACTCCTGAATCTCGTGTTACATATTAGAGCGACTCCTAAGACTCAATCAAGCAACACAACCTCCAAGTCCTACCTCGGTACCAGATTATTTGTACTCCCCAAGGAGCACATACACAAAAAATGGGTGAGAATTACATTCAATAATTAACAGTGAAAAATACATGATAAGGAGTAATAATTCACACAATTCATGCCAATCAGGCCATCACAATACATGCACAATGTTAAAACCCATTTATTACACACATACCCCATTTATTATAAATATATGCAGTGTGACTCACTAACATAATACAATGCATGTGATACCATCATAATTCATAATGTTCACTCATTGAACCTGATTCCTGTCGGAATCCGGATAAGTCGTATACATTCTTCTAAACTACGACTTATCTCCATCACAACTCCCATATGGAGTCCGGACAAGACTAGGTACCCATCATGGATTCCCACCTAGCTCATCTCCACCAAACACATCATGAATGCATGACATACACCTATGCACAATCATATATAATTAATTATGCACATTACAAAATCCTCATTGATCACATGTGAGTCATACACTCACCGTAATCCCCACTTGAATTACCCAAACTTGTCCAACACTGTCCACACATTCAATAAACACACATCCCATGGCATTAATTAATTAATCATTGAAATAATTCACACAAAACCATGATTTTACCATTTTCCCAATATTACTAGAATCGTTATGTCCAATTATGTCTTACTAGTCTTATGGTCCAAAAAGCAATGCATCTGACGTGAAATCAGGAAAGAAATTGCAAAAACGTCAAAATTTTGCACACATATTGTTCATATGTGTATTGCCCTTTGCCATACATGTATGGCCTACTCGCCCGTCCACCAGCCTACGTATCAAACGCGTAATACCTCATTCCACCCAGGTCCATAGTGTATTCCTGTTGCCTTACGCGTATGGGCAGGGACATATTCCCTCCCAAACATCTCACTCCACTTCCATTATGCGTACAACCAACCATTACGCGTAATGCTTGGCCGTCCTTACGCGTACCAACAAGAGGTTGTGCTGTCCATGGGACATGGTGCATATCATACGCATAATACCCATGGGAGTGTCCCCATACACGTAATGCTCCCTACTTTACATGTATGGCCAGTACCTGCACCAAAATCCTAATTTTCCATACCAGTATGAATTCTCCTCCATTGATTCCTCTTTTAAGGTCTAAATCTGATCTAATATTTTCTCTACACTAGTTTTATGACCCATAATTCCATCCTACTCAATTAACCTATTATCTCTATTAAGGTTATGTATCCATTAATTCTATTTTCATCACTCCCTAAACCTGTCCATATACCAGATTTGCAAAACAAGTCAACATAGAAATGGCAACAAATATTGCACACAAAATTCCATGATAGACCACAAAATGAGTACGAATTGCACATCAATCATACCAATACAAAACAAGAATGGCAAGGAGAAGAATTGATACAAAAAATTCTTAAGAGGGAATGGCCCTCACCACCCTCTCATGTTAGAATTACCTATTAAATAATCCATTCTCCCCCTTACCTTAGTTCTGACTTTAGATTGTCTCTAACATTGGTGGAATCCTTAGCCCTAACACTCATTGCTCTTCCTTCTCTTTTTACGTGACAACAGTTAAACCTTACTAATCTCACCCTAATTGGTTTTATTCTCCCTTAAATTATTCCTAATAATAATTATAATAATAATACTAATAATAATAAGGGTAAATGTTGTTTACCCCCTGCCATATGAGCGAGATTTGGTTTACCCCTTTAAGAAAAAAACTTGAGATTCCCCCTCACTAAACCAATATTCTGTTTTCACTCCCCCTATTGCTGATTGTGTCACATAATCTACACATGTGGCGTCCATGTGACATTTTTTATTATTTATAATTAATTTTGAATTTCCACGTGACATTTATGTTTTTTTTTGTTTTTTTTTATTTTTTATTTTATTTTTTTTATTACGATTTTTTATTTTTTTTTACGTTTTTATTATTTTATTTTTATTCCATGTTTTTTTAAATTAATATTTAAGAAAAAATACAAGTAAAAAATTTGCTACAACCAAGGATTGAACTTGTTACCTCACGGTTGTAAAGGGCACTCCAAACCACTAAGCCACAACAGAACTTGTGATTTATATTTAACTATTTCTATTATATTGTTTAACTAATTTAAGTATTTCTATTATATTGTTTAGATACTAATTTTAATATAGGGTTAACTATTTCTATTATATTGTTTAACTAACTTAACTATTTAGGAAAATGTAGGAAAAAGAAAGAATTATGCTCGAATTGGCCATACCCCACTTCCTAGGTATCTCATAGAGAATGAGAATCATAGTCAACATAGTTCCCCTAACTAGGGAAAAAATTTGTTTGTTTGTGTTTTTAATGATTGAACTGCATATTCCTGTGCTCAGGTGTTGCAGGCTCGTCTAGAACGAGTGTGTCTTGCAAAAGACTATAACACCCTAAAATTTGCCCTCTTATTTATTACCAATTTCAAGTAGCTTATGCTTCATTTCCACATCATTTAGCATATCCTTTCATACATTGCATTTAAAACATAATAAAAATAATAATAAAACATACATCATCGGTCAAGGCATGGGGCATATGATAAAGGTTTATTTGGTGGTAATATCAATTATCGGTTCTTAGAAGAAAAATAATATCAGGATGAATGACCAAGGCCGAATATCCAAGGTGTGAATGTGAAAAAACACAAGGAATGGGGGTGGAATTGGGTTTTCAAAAACAATGAAAGCAAAAGACACTTTGATTTATCCCGGTTCCTTTGAACTCAAACTACATCCAGTCCACCCGCCAAGGTGATTTCGCCTCTCTTAACGAGGTCTTAATCCACTATTTAAAACTTTGAATACAATCACTAAGACCTATAGTCAAAGTCTTCTTGAGTCTATTGACTACACTAGTCACTCAAGGAAAATCAAATTTATTTTACAAGGTTTGTAACAAAGATTCTTCAAAAAGAAGTTATCACATAGTGATAGTTTTTACAAATTTAAGAATAAGAAATAAGAAATGATCGTTCAGATTTCGCCAAAGTGGAAGAGCTTCAATTTCTTCAAATGATCCCTATATATAGAATGTCGATGAAGAGCTCCGTTGGGAACATATGGTGCATTTTTGGATTCATGATAAATGTCATAAAGGCCTTCCAAAAATAAAGATCTTGTTCCCAACCATTATTCTTGATTCCATCATAAATGAGCATGATTTTGAGAATCAGAATATGTTGTATTCACATCAGAGTATCTTCAAAATTCGCAGCTTGATTCTCTACTTGATAACTTCTTATTTGACTTGATATCAGATCTTCTTTGTATGAGTTGCGCTGAATTCACAGTAGAAGATGTTGAACACATTAGAACTTCTATTTATAAGAACTTATGTCCTGCACATAGAATATAATTTTAAGTGCCATATTTTTGTTCTTATACATATTGTTATCATCAAAACTATAGAAGAGAGGTAGAATCAAACTTTTGCTCTAACAATATCCCCCTTTTTGATGATGATAAAACATAATATTTTGATTAAGAAAATAATTGAAGTTAAAGAAACTCCCTTTAATGATGAGAAGTTCTTCTAGCTTACTCTCCCCCTGAGTTAAATATTTGTCCTGTTCTTAAAACATTTAAACATTATCAGAGTTTTAGGATGTTTAAGGCTTAGCCTTGGTAGAATGTTATATATCAAAATAGTTTACGTTCTCCCCATTTTTTTCATAATTCAAAAAGTGGTTAAAGAGAAAAAGATAAGAAGGTGAAGACATAGCCAAAACAACATATCTTCATTAATAAGAAAAATATTGAGAACATGAGATGTAAACAAAACAACAAGAAAATAAACAACAAAAACAAAAAATGATCAAGGTTGGAGGTTCATCTTGGTGACCAATGCTTCCAGAAGAGACTTTATCTAAGAAGTTGATTCAACTTGTTGCCCAATCATAGTCTTGAGTTCAACATTTGTCTCATCTTTCTTATCCAATCTCTATTTAACAAACTCATTCTCTTTCTTCAGTTCATCCAGAGTCTTCAAAACCAAAGATGTTGGAGTATCTTCTCCAACTGTTGCAATAGCTTGAGTAGAAGTTTCTACAGAAGTTTCTAAAGCAGAAGATTCTTCAGCAACTTATTTTCCTTTTTCTTCAGCAAAGGGAACACTAACCAATTGAAATGCCAAAAAAGGACTCCTTTACCTCTGGTTCTTTCCAAGGTTTATCATCCAGAAGATGGGTTTTCTTCTTCTCCAAGTTTGTGACAACTTCTTTCAGACTTTCACAGAAGTTCTGCTGAGAAATATCATAGCATATATCTTTCAATGTCTAGGTTTTAGAATCAAACCACTTTCTGAATATTGTCCAGGGAAAGTCAGAAGCAGCAGGGTCAAGATTTTCTGCACAAGCAGTCTTTAGATCTTCCAGTCTGCCTTTCATTTCTGCTTCGAAAGCCAACAACAATGTACCAACATCTGATTTAGTTGGTTTTGGTTTTGGTTTAGGTATATCAGTTTTGTTAGAAACAGATAAGAGTTTCGGTAGAGCTTCTACATCAATGAATGTTCTAAGAAGATCTTCAGGTTCATTGGTTGGAGATGGACTATCTGGAATGGTAATGTATGTGGGAGTTTGAGGAGGTGTTGATTCATAAGAAGATAAGGACTCTTCATGTATGGGGGATAAGTCAAAAAGAAGTTTAGGATAGTTAGAGTTTATAGGATAGTTAATTCCAAGGATATGTTGAGTAGAAGGTGGTGGTGGTGGATTAGAGGTTTGAGCTTGAGAGGCAGTAACGGAAGAGGGAACAACATCAATCTCAGACATAACTTGTTGAATTTCTGAGTGGGTTTCAACAAAGGTTGAATTGTTTAGATCAAAGGGGGGTGTTGGATAAATAGGTATGTCAAAGTCATCTAGAGTTTGTGGTGAGTGGTGTTGAGAGGGTTTTGGATATGATGGAGGGTTTTCAGGTTGAGAAGTTTGGAGTGGAATTGTTTCAGAGGGTTGAAGAAGTTCTTGTTGAGGAATATTAGAGACAGGAATTTCAGAGGTTATAGGGTTAGAAGAATAGGAGTGACAAAGGGAGTGGTATCATAAGGGTTTCTAGATGTTGTCATTGTTACAGATTCTACAACAGAAATAAAAGCAGGTGAGGAAGAAGTACCTTTCTTTCTTGCCATCTTTGGAGTCTTCTGAGAGGTTCCTTCAGAGGCTTTCCTTTTCTTGTTCTTCTTTATGGAAACTACTAGAGCCGGTCTTCTAAGTTCTTTAGGATTAAAGCTAGGATCAACTCCATCACACTTGCAAGATTCCAAGTATCTAACAACAACCTTTGGTGGAGTGTTGTAAACACCCCAAATTTGCCCTCACCCATTCACACCATGGCTTGTGATCATTTCATATGCATAAACACAATCATATCATCTCATATCACATTTTTGAGTCACTGCATTGTTTCAAGTCATCTGCATCTAGGGTTTGTGATCTGAGCAATCCAGGAGCTTCTTGAGCCACCACAAAGGCAACTAATCACTTCAAAGGGGTCCATGTATGTTCAAACATCATATTATATCCTCTCAAAGTTAAGAATGTCAAAAAATCACAAGAACTGGGAATGGCATGGAAGCAGAGCCAGGCTTGACTGCACAGTTGACCTAAAGTTAGGGTTTTGGTTTCAGAGGCCATAACCCCAAATTTTTTGGTCATTCTTGTTTCCATTGGTCTCTGTATGGTATAGGGAGTATTCATATCAATTTTCATGAAGAAATTCCATGGGGAAGTCATCTGATCAAGAGTTGACTTTTCAGACAAGTCAGTGCAAAATCAGGGTATCTGAGGCCCCCAATGACCCAACCAAGGGGTGATCTTCATCATTTTGAGTGTATATGATCCTTATTTGACCATGGAAGAAGGTTGAAGTTCACAAAAATCAAGAATTTGAAGTTTTTGCAAAGTTGACTTTTTTGGGCATGGTTGACTTTTAAGGAATTTGTCAATTTAGGTCACTTTTCAAACCTTACTTTTTGATCCAAAAATGCTTCAAATGGAAAAACTTTGGTCATGAAAGTTGTAGATTAGATCTTTCACTTTTCAAAAAGTACAAGAACATGACCTAATTCATTTTTGATCAAAAGTTATGGTGTGACAAAGTTGGCAAAAATCACTAAATTCCAAGTCATGCACCAAAAGGCAAAGTTGCAAATTCTCCTTTCAAGGCCAATTCAGTCATCATATGGGCTTCTAATTCACTCAACATGATCACACAACTTCTAAAAATCAGAATGGGCCAAGAGATCACATGTTTTGTATGGTTTTGAAGCAAGATATTTTCATGAAGCAAAAGCAAAGTCAAGTTGCAAAACCACTCATCACACTTCACCCACTTGTTACCTTGGCTGCTGAACCTTCCTAGCACCTCTCACACACCATGCTGCGCCAGCCCCCATGCTTGTACTAGCCTATAACCAAGCCCATGCTTTCCTTACACAAGAGTGGACTTTTTTGCAAAAGTGAACATCCCAATCACAGCAGGCCAGGTCACATCATCTGACCAATTGAAGTTGTTTATACTATCCATTTGCTAGCCATTTCACAAAGAGAGCAAGGCTGAAACACACAAAAAAACACACATTCACAAACTCTCCCCAATCTGCATTTTCCTTCGAATCTGGTTCCACAAGCTACAAACATTCAAGCAAGTCTCACCAACCTCCTCACCTTGTCTCACTGAACCTAAACCAACAAAGAAACAAGCCAGAAGCACACTAGAACACAGCATACCACAAAACCTACAAAAACTCTTCTCTCTTCGAATCTCATTATCCAGCCATCAAACACCCCATTTCTCTTCACCAACAAGTCAAACACATTGAAAGGAGCCAGAATCCACCATTGGTAAAGCTTAAAACACCCTACACACAGACCCCATTTTCTGCTATACCAGATTGGAATCTCTCAAAATAGCTTGTGTAAGCTTAATCCAAGCCTGCCATTAGCACCAGGGAGATCAATGGAGTAAGTTTGCACCAAGAAGTAGTCCAGAAAGCCCAGAAATAGAAGCTTCCATCTCAGGTATGACCATAGAAACTTTTTTCTCAGAGCTTGATTTTTAAGTTACAAACTGGTTGCTTATGTCTTGCTGGTCATGGGGATGTTCTCAGAATCAAAAATGAGTAAGAAATGAGCTTGTACTGGTGCTCTGAAATTTCACCCGTGGATTTTGTTTCCTTCGATTTGCATGATTCTTGGGGTTTAAATGATGTTTGAGGGTGGATTCGTGTCCTAGGATGTTAGAGGATCACTTAGATGTGTTTAATTGATTGAATGGTTGCCTGAATCATGTTCTAGGGTTTTGACATGGCCGGAGAAGACGACCGGAGCTCATCTCCGGTCGCCTGAATGTAATTAGGGTTTAAGCCTGATTAATTAGGCAGGTTTAAATCTAGGGCGTTGGATTAGCTGACTGCCTTGACTTCCCGCGTGCACGAATGGCCCAGATTCACTTGCTTTGCCCTTATCCACTTAGTTAGTTTAATTAATCATAATTAAATTAATTTAACCAGATGCAATCCTGGCCCTATAAAAGCGCGCGGGGTCAATGGTCTCCCCCCAGAATCAAATCTCATTTTTTCTCATTTGTTTTGCATAATTTATTTAAAATAGCAAAAATGTTTTAAAAATTATGAAACTTTTTGTCAAGAGTTTCATTAATTTTTAAAACACAAAAATATTTTTATTTTCATTTTTAGCATTAAAAAAGTATTTTTAAATATTTAAAAGTTTATTTTTAATTGATTAATGAGAATTAATTTATTAAAAATACTTTTAGGTATTTAAAAATCACCAAAAAATTCATGAAATGTTCTAAGACATTTAGAAACATTGTCCAACCTTCAAACCAAATTTATTTTTTGATCTTGATGCATTTTGAGAATTTTCCATTGAATTAAAATCATTTTTATGCATCAATTTGATCCAAAGTTCCAAAAATCATTTCTGCCTATCCATGAAGAGTTGGACATTGATTCTTTTTGCATTGCATTGTGTTTAGCATGTAGTTTGTGAGATTAAATGGCCATGATTTGATCTTTCATTTTCAAATTGTTTGATAATTTTCTTGTTTAGGAACCCTAAAACCCTAGAAAACTTAGGAAAATCATAACTTGAAATTGGTTAAGAGTTGAGACCTCTCCTTTGGGTAGTGAGTTAGTATAGGTTTAGGGGTCCTTTGAGTGCATTTTCAATTTTTTATAATGTTGTTTGCTTCTGATTTTGGTTTTTGTTTGATATATTGATCATAAACCCTAATTTGGGCTTCCATATGCATCCATCTTGCATCTTCTTGCATAATTTGACTTGCCATGACATTTCAAGCATCCATTTGATTCATTTGACATCATAAGACATATTGAAAGCATGTTTGATCATTTCATCATGTATTTGCCATGTTGTATGCCATGTGTACTTCATAACTTTTCATGTATGTCCATGGTTCCTAACTTGCTTCATTTGCATTCATGAACTTGTATGATCATTTCCATGTGTTGCCTCATGTTTGTAGCATCTCATAGCATCATTAGCATCATGTATATGCTTCTGGTTTTGTTTCTCATCATGTCATCTCATCCCATTTTGCATTGCATTGCATTCCTTTTCTAACTTTTCAGGTGGTAAGTAACTTTGAGAAGTGAATTTGCCTTCACTTCTCATAACTTCTCTTCATCTATTTTTATGCATCCATTGCTGCATTTTTGTTTGTGTTTGAGTTTGAGCTTGCTCATTCTTCCTCTTCTTCTTATCTCTTTTTCTTCAAGTGACTTGTCTTCTTAAATGAAGCAAGTTACTTTGCTTCTCCTGATCCTTTCATCTGCTTCCTATTGGTTCCATTGAAGATTTCTCTTGTTAACCTCACAAACCTTAGGAACAACCAAGCATGACAATGATTAGGGTTTTGATTAGTCTCCCCTCTTAGTTTTACCTTTGTGTCTCTTTGTGTCTTCTCTTCTCATCTCATAATCAGGGACTAAACCCTAAAGGCTTTAAGGCTTTGTGATTAAGCTTATGCCTGCATCCTTCTATTAGGATGGAGTGTATAACTTTAATCCTAAGTGTTAAACCCTTAATGTGTTTAACTCCTTTAATCAATCCATCTTAAAAATCATCAAGACATCAAGCTTGTAACTTGGGCCTTGTATTAGGGTTCTAATTCTTCCTTAATTGGTTAAGAAGGACTAACCCTAGTGTTAATGGACACGTCCCCCTCAAGTTGTCTTACAAACCCTAAAAAACACTTCATCATCATATCATTAAATAAAATCCACTTAATCAAAGGCTTGTTTTGTCATGAGTTTAATCCCTAATCATGGATTAAGCTGAGGAGTTTTCCTCAGCTTAAACATTCTCATCTATTATCCTTCTCTTAGGATGGTGTAATGAGTCTGTTAAATCCCTGATTATGGCTTAACCTCATTACTCAACACTAAACAAAAAACCACAAAAACATCTAAATAATCAACAGGTAGGTTAATGATCTTAATCCTACTCCATGGTGATTAAGTGTGAGAAGCTGACTTCACACTTAAGGTATTCTCATTACCCCTAATCAGAGGGAAGATGTGATGAGTTTACTAACCCATTGGTTTAGGCTTAGGCTCATTAACTTATGACAAACTCCAAAAGCAATAAAAGACTGAAAACACAAAAACAAACAATAATCGTCTCCTTCGGGATTCTTTTCTCATCTCATTCACTCACAAACGAGAACCTGCTTCTTCCGTCTAATGCAAGACAGTTTGCGTCTGTGCCAGACAGATCATACACTTGAGCATAGGCAAGTAAGCAGTTCACAAGTCAATTCATCTTTCAGTCTCTTTGGGTCGAACTACGGTGTTCTGACTTCCTCATTGCACGAGAGGATACGTAGGCATAACTTAACTGTTATCGAACAAAAGTCTCTGTATATTCCCCCTCTTTCTAGCCTCATTCTTTTAGCCTCATGATCTTGAGCATTTCACTCCTGTTCTTACACCGACACTTCACTTACATGCTTCACTTTTCTCTTACACTGACACCTGTACATTTTGTTTTCCAGCTCTTTTACACACAAATTGCACTAACACTACCCCTTTAAAACACAAATCTTCTAAGCGTGGATCCCTTCGAGTACGACGGACAATCTGGGTGCTAATACCTTCCCAGGTTGTAACCAACCCCCTTTCTCAGTCTCTCTGGTTCGCAACCGTCTTATCCATCTCTTTCTAGGTCTATGCAACATTGCCTTTCCTCCAGGATAAAAATGCCTAGCTGGCGACTCTATTCATTCTCCAGTGAGTTCACGGCTGTGTGTTCTCATTGTCCCTCTCGCCGACCGTTCGCGCTTGTACCGGGATGCAAATCTTCGGGAGCGACAGCTTGGCGACTCTGCTGGGGAAACCTTATACTGCAACCAGGGCTTCTGGTTCTTTTTGTGGGTTCCTCCTAGCGCTTGATTGATTTGTTTTTACTGGGGTGTTATGTGCTTATTTGTGTTTGTATTTTTGGTATTTATTTTTGCTTTATGTACAGTTGCTTTACTGCTTTCTTTACTGCTTTACATATATCATACTGTCATGCTGTCTGGCTGGATCTGTTGTTTGCTTTGGTGGGTGGGTGTTCCATTGAGAGTTAAGGTCCTATACCTGGGACCTGAGTGACACCTAGGCTAGAGTGGTTCATATTCTTTCCCATTCCATCTCGGTCTGGTGCGGGAATGTGAAACACGGTTCAGATATGGGTTTCTTCTTGAGAACTCTGTGTTGCAGATTTCCTGCAATGCTAGGGCTATCTGGGAAGCCTGCTAAGTTTGGATGACCTTTAGTATTGACCTTCAGAAACTGAGGTGAATTAGAGGAGGAACTCTTATGGTTATTGTAAACACTGTACCTCCGGGTTAGAAGTGTTTACACTTCTCATAACTGATCCAAGTCTGAGGATCCTTGTTTTAGAACACCACCTGTGAGGGGGTTGGGCTGTTTACAGGTTTGCAGGTACCTTTGGCCTCAACATACCCTGTTACTTTGATTTGATTAAGAATACTCCATTTTGGGACAGTTCTTGTGATTCTAAAACCCTGGACATGTGACTCTTTATTTGAGTCCCCCACCTTGGTTACTGGACCTATAGACCTCCATCTGGATTTCTTGAACATACTTGGACCTATATCAGGGCATTTGATCAGATCCAGCCCAGTCACAAACCCTTGCATATCATTTGCATACATCCTCATTGCATCATATTGACATTTGCTTATTTGTGTTTCAGGGTATCCATCTTCATTTGGTTTTGGTTTTGACCCCATCATCAGTATTGACCTATCTTTATCAGCACCTGCTTCAGCTATCTACTTCAGTCACCTGCACCAGCCAATCAGTGGCCCATTCTTCAGTGTCATCATCAGCACCTGTCTCTACTCATCTTCAGCATCATGGCTCCTAAAAAGAGCAACATCACCTACCACTTCTTCCAGCCAGAGCTATCTGACATCAGGAGGATTCAGACCCTGATCACCCCAGATCGCATACCATTGTTCAGGGAACACTATGGAGATATACTTGATATGGTTATGGATCTGGACCTTGCACAGAGAAGCCTCATCCACACTTGCCTTCAGTTTTATGATCCCCCACTGAGGTGTTTCACTTTTCAGGACTTTCAGTTGGGCCCTTTATTGGAAGAATACTCGTCATTAGTTGGTATACCTATCAGGGGTGGAATCCCTTTCAACCCCGAGATGGTCTTTCCTGGTAATGAAGAGGTAGCAAAGGCCTTGCATCTGGAATCAGTTCTGATTGGACATCATTTGACTTCTAAGGCTGGAATCCCTGGCCTGCACTTGGATTTCTTAATCTCTCAAGCTACCCTGAAAGCTTCTTTAGGAGAGTGGAAAGCAGTCTGTGCTTTATTGGCCCTGAGCATATATGGGATCATTTTGTTTGCAGATGAGCCCAGATTCATTAGCAAGAATGCAATCCATTTGTTCATTCTAAGGAACCCAGTGCCAACCTTGTTAGGGGATCTTTACTATTCAGTGCACCAAAGGAATGAAAAGCAGAGGGGAAGATTAGTGAGGTGCTGTGCTCCCTTGTTCCATACTTGGCTTCTCAGGCATCTACCCAGGACAGATGCATTTTTGAATCCTCATCAGCAGAGAAACTGGGCTAGAAGACTCACTGCTCTAACTTCAGCCGATATCAGATGGTGTACTCAAAGCACCAGAGGCAGGGATATCATCACCAGCTGTGGGCATTTTCCTAATGTGCCCCTTATAGGAGTTAAGGGTAGTATTAATTACAATCCTCTGCTGTTCAGAAGGCAACTGGGCTATGCACTGGTCCACACTCCTAAGGCACAGGACTTGGTTGAAACACTTTATTGTGAGAACAAGCCTCATCTGGCTATTGTTAGGCAGGAAGCCTGGGCCTGGGATAATGTTCAAACCAAGGGAGTAACCATTCTGGGAAAGTGCAATAATGTGGCATCAGCACAATATTATGAGTGGTCCCAGGCCAGGGCTCAATACTCTGGAATGCCCTTTACCATGGAAGATATGCCTGAATCATCTTCAGCACCACCCCCTGCTACTATCAGTTTGGAGGAGTTTGAAAGCTTGAAGGAAAGAAATGAGAAGTTAACCCAGGCTTTGCAGAAGACCCTCCGGGAGAAGAGTGATGGTAGGATAGAAATTGAGAGGTTAGAGAAGTTGAGAGTGGAGCATATGGCTAAGATTGAGAAGTCTGAGGATTATATCAAGAAGTCTAGGGCTGGAGAACAAATTTTGAAAAATGCTTGCAAGGAAGCTCAGTTCCAGAAAGCCAGGACTGATTTGTATCTGAAGGAGAGTCAAGCTAGGTGGGTCAGAATCACCGAAGCTCGTACTCTGGAGGATAAAAGGACTCAGGATAAGATTGAACAACTGGAAGCTAGTGCAAAAGGGCAGCAGGAAGCCCTGGCAGCAGCCCAGAGGGAGATATCAGAGCTGAAGATCAAAGCCGGGGTGAAGAGGTCAAAGGACCAAAGTCAGCACAAGAAGTTAATTGCAGCTGTTGCTACCCGAAATCTCCTCATCAGGAATCTCACGGAGCGTCCAGCTGATCCTGTGACCGAAGCACTTCTCAAGGAAGTTCGGGAGGATGAGTTTGGTCTTGGTGTTTGACCATTTGTTTGTTGTTGCTTTCATTCCATGAACTTTTATTTTCTTGTGATGTACTTTGACCCCTCAGAGGGCTTGTATTTGTAAACAAACTATGTACCATTTTGCCTTTTGTAATATATGTATTAGTTTGTTCCAAGTTTCACTTCGAAAGCAACATCAACAGCATCATCAAGGGTCTGGAAGGGTCAAAACCGAATGCCAAGCCGGATACCTTGAAAACAAATAAGCATACTGCATTGCATGCTAACCCTTTGTTTGTTTTGTAGGTTTTTGCTACTAACTCTGTTGTGATCTCACGAACTATTGCTCGACGCCGGGTATTTCCCCTCAACCGTCCGCACCGTTATCCAACCCGTAACAATCTTCCGGGCATACAAATGGATCAGGTACAGCAGGACCTTGCAGAGGTCAGAAATCAAATGGCAAACGAAAGATTGGAGATGAGAACACAGATGACTCAGTTTATGGAAGTGATGAACAACATGGCTCAGAGCCAGGAAAGATTGAGGGCCATGGTGGAAAGGCAAAATCAAGAAGATCCACATATAGGGACTGCTGGCACAAGTAACAACGAGAGGGTCCAACCTCATGTCAATCCCCCTGTCTTTGGACCACACCTCCATCCTGAGGTCAACATTCCTGCAAATGTACAAGGGACTGCCACTGCAGGCAGAGTGCTGCAAGAAGACCCCCAGGAGGATCAGTTCACAGTAATGGGTGCTGGGGAAGAAGCCTATGACAGAAGGCTGGATGAAATTGCTGAAAAATTAAGATCCTTGGAGTCTCAAAACTCTTTGGGTTTTGATGTTATGGACATGGGCTTGGTAGACGGGGTCAGGATTCCCCATAAGTTCAAGCCTCCTTGTTTTGAAAAATACAACGGGACTTCATGCCCCCGGACTCATTTACAATCATTTCTGGGAAGGCTGAAGGCATATACTATGGATGAGAAGCTCTGGATGTTCTATTTCGAAGACAGCTTGACTGGAGCGTCAAGAGAATGGTACTCTCATCTGACAAGAGCAACTATCAGGTGTTGGAAGGACCTGGCAGAGGCCTTCATCAGACAGTATCAGTACAATTTAGATATGGCACCCAATAGGACCCTCCTAATGGGAATGTCACAGTCGTCAAGGGAAAGTTTCCGAGAATATGCCCAGAGATGGAGGCAATTGGCTGCTGCTGTTCAGCCACCTATGTCTGAGAGGGAAATGGGAGATATGTTTGTGAATACCCTCCAAGGGACATATATTGACAGGCTGGCTGCTTTCTCTTCCACTAGCTTTGCGGATGTTGTCATAGCTGGGGAGAGAATTGAAAGCCTGTTAAAAATGGGCAAGATTTCTAATAATGGTGCCAGCTCGTCCAGCAATACAAGGAAGCCTTTTGCAGGCCCAAGAAGAACTGGCGAGACCAATGCCATCCACACCAACAGGGGAAGACCCCAATATGTTCACAGGTCAGTAGCAGCAGTCACCATTCCCGCTCCAGCTCATCCTCAACCAGTTTATCAACCTCCGCAGCAAAACTATCAGCAACAACCTCAGTACCATCAACAAGCTCAGTATCCTCCAAGGAACTACAACAACACCAACAACAACAACCAGCAAAGGCCATTTCAGCAGAGGCCATCTCAAGCCAATAGGGTGGTCGATCCGATCCCTATGCCATATGCTACATTGCTGCCACAACTCCTGAAACTCAACCTAGTTGAGCTAAGGACGCTGGCACCTCCAGATCCCAACAGTCTACCCAGGAATTATGACTCCAACGCCAGATGTGCTTTCCATTCAAATGCACCTGGCCACAGTACAGAAAAGTGCAGAGCCTTGCACATGAAGGTACAAGACCTGGTAGACTTAAAAGCTCTGAATTTCGCACCACCACCCAATGTCAATAAGAACCCAATGCCAAACCACGGTGGTCCCAGAATTAACGCTATTGAAGAAGACAAGCCGTCTTATTTAATAACCGGTGTGGGTCAGATCCGGACACCGTTGGTGGAAATTAAGGCTCAACTCCTCGAATGTCAAATGTTCCCGGGGTGTGAGTTGGGGTGTGCTTACTGCAATATCTCGGTAAATGGGTGCGATAACCTGAGGAATGGCATAGATGGTCTCATTCAGAGTGGCCAACTTCAAATCACCACATCATTTCCTACAAATCCAGCAATCTCATCAGCAACAACTCCAGAACCTCCTACAACTGCAACAACCATTGTTCCCGACAATTCTTCGGCTTCATCAACAAGTACTTCATCTGTCATTTCAACTGATCAGCTATCGACAAATTTTCCTTCTACAACTCCAGCACCACTCCATTTTGAAACTCCTACAACAACGAAATCCATCCTCCCAACAATGTCTCCTACAACATCAGCAACAAATCATGAAGACGTCTCAACTGTCACAATATTTTATGATCCTAAAAACAACTCTGCCTACAACTCAGAAGGTGCTGCTCCCATCAGAGCACCAGTCACAATTTATTATGATCCGCAAACTATCACAACTCCTTCAGCAGCTGCAATCAGTCCAGTCACTATCACGGTGCCTGGACCAGTACCTTATGAAAGCAGCAATGCCATCCCCTGGCATTACGGCTCTGACCTGTACTGCGGAGGACAAAAAATTACTTTTGAATCATCAACCCCTGCACCACAAATAGACAATGTGGGAGGAGGCGGAGGCTTCACTCGAAGCGGACGTCTCTTCGCCCCACAAATTCAAAGACCCACTGCCGAAGCAGAAGCTGCTGCTAAGACAAAAGGGAAGAGCTTGGTGCAGGAAGAGCAGACTGTTAAAGAGGCTTTGAGAACACCCTTTGACCAAGAGGTTGATGAGTTCATGCGAATCATCAAGAAGAGTGATTATAAAATAGTGGATCAGCTTCATCAAACGCCTTCCAAGATCTCAATCCTATCATTGCTCATGTGCTCTGAAGCCCATCGGAATGCACTACTCAAAGTCTTGCACGCTGCTTATGTGCCTGAAGAGATCACCGTCAATCAGTTGGAAGCTGTGGTGGGAAATGTTAATGCTAGTCATGGACTAGGGTTCATCAACACTGATTTGACTACGGAAGGCCGCAACCATAACAAGGCCTTGCACATCACCATGGAATGTAAAGGTGCAGTCCTTTCCCATGTGCTGGTAGACACAGGGTCATCCCTCAATGTCTTACCTAAAAAGGCCCTGGTGAAGCAAGAGTATGACGGATTGGCGTTGCAACCCAGCAACCTGGTGGTGAGAGCCTTTGATGGTTCAAAGAGATCGGTTCTGGGAGAGATTGAGTTGCCCATAACGATTAGCCCGCAAACTTTCAAAACGACCTTCTACGTGATGGATATACAGCCTGCCTACAGCTGTCTATTGGGTAGGCCATGGATTCACGCCGCTGGCGCCGTGACCTCTACCCTTCACCAGAAGTTAAAATATGAGTGGGAGGGTCAAATCGTTACTACCTGTGGAGAGGAGGATATTTTTGTTAGCCATCTGGCTACCTATAAGTATATTGAGATGGATGGGGAGATCCATGAAACAATGAGCCAAGGTTTCGAAGCTTTGAACATCAATGAGACATCTGCTGTACCTGGTACTCCAATATCATCATACCAACAAGCCCGGAAGGTTGTTGAGGAAGGAACTGCCCAAGGCTGGGGCAAGCTGTTATCGGTGGAGAAGAAAGAGGATAGATTTGGGTTGGGTTACAAACCAACTCAACAAGATCAAGCAGAGGCTGCGAAAGAGCCCAACTTTGTGAGTGGGGGGATGCTCACCCCTGATGCTGTCAACTGTTTGGAAGACGAGCTGGAAGAAGAACGCAACCTGGAAAGCTGGATTCGTCCAAAGATCCCGGGGAGCAGTATCTCAAACTGGTCTTCCCAGGAAATTATAAGAGTTACTCATGCAGAGTAATTATTATTTCTTGTATTCTTATAGCATGCATCAAAGTCTTGCATCTTGCCCAAGATGACAAGACTCATTTTGTAACCGGGCCATCTGTACTTTTGTGCAACAAGATTAATCAATGAAATATCAGACATCTTTTTGCAAATGAGTCTTTTTCTTTTCCGCTCACTGTTTTTTCTATTTTTCTTTTTGTACAAAAAATAAATGGCAGTGTTTTCAAAATGACAACTTTATCTCACTTTTCTAAAAAAGATTAAAATCAAATCACTAAAATGAACAAACTGGACCCTTGCAGAGTGTGCCTTCCTGACAGCACCGGCAACAGCACGGCTACGACTTCGTATGACTTTGACAATCCGATCAATCAAGCCGATGAAGGGGTTGAAGAAGAATATGAGCTTCCTGAAGAGCTAGCCAGGTTGTTGAGACAAGAGGAAAAGGTTATTACTCCTCATCAGGAGGAGGTTGAAGTGATCAATCTGGGTACAGATGAAGACGTGAAGGAAGTCAAAATCGGGGCCTTCCTACAAGACTCAGTGAAGAGACAACTGATTGACCTGCTTCGAGAGTATGTGGACGTGTTCGCTTGGTCTTATCAAGATATGCCAGGGTTGGACACCGACATTGTCGTGCACAAGCTGCCTTTGAGAGAAGAATGCCCGCCGGTTAAACAGAAGCTACGCCGCACTCGCCCGGACATGGCAATGAAAATCAAGGAAGAGGTACAAAAGCAATGGGACGCCGGGTTCCTTGCTGTAAATAGCTACCCGCTGTGGGTTGCTAACATAGTACCAGTGCCTAAGAAGGATGGCAAAGTACGTATGTGTGTGGATTACCGGGACCTGAACAGAGCTAGCCCGAAAGATGACTTCCCTTTACCTCACATTGATGTATTGGTGGATAATACGGCTCAGTTCTCGGTATTCTCCTTCATGGACGGATTCTCAGGATACAACCAGATCAAAATGTCACCTGAAGACATGGAGAAGACAACCTTCATCACACCCTGGGGCACGTTCTATTAAAAGGTAATGTCATTTGGGCTCAAGAATGCCGGTGCAACGTACCAACGGGCTATGGTGACATTATTCCACGACATGATCCATAAAGAAATAGAATGTTATGTGGATGACATGATTGCCAAGTCCCTTACTGAGGAAGACCACCTGGTGAATCTGCTAAAACTGTTCAAGCGTCTGAGGAAGTACCAACTGAAGTTGAACCCCAACAAATGCACATTCGGGGTGAGATCTGGTAAGCTGCTGGGATTTATTGTAAGTGAGAAAGGGATTGAAGTTGACCCTGATAAAGTCAAAGCCATCCAAGAGATGCCTGCACCAAGGACAGAGAAGGAAGTTCGAGGGTTCTTAGGTCGATTGAACTACATTTCAAGGTTCATATCTCACCTTACAGCAACCTGTGAACCCTTGTTCAAGCTGTTAAGAAAAGAACAGACGGTCAGGTGGAACGAAGACTGCCAGAAGGCTTTTGACAAGATCAAGGAATACTTACAAGAACCTCCAATCCTTATGCCTCCAGTTGAAGGAAGACCTCTGATCATGTACTTGACAGTATTAGAAGAGTCAATGGGGTGTGTGCTGGGCCAGCATGACGAGTCTGGTCGAAAAGAGTATGCAATATACTACCTAAGCAAAAAGTTTACCGACTGTGAACAACGTTATTCACTGCTCGAGAAAACTTGTTGTGCTTTAGCGTGGGCTGCTCGCCGACTGAGACAGTATATGTTGACCCACACTACTTTGTTGATCTCAAAGATGGACCCAGTTAAGTACATATTTGAGAAGCCAGCTCTTACCGGACAGGTTGCAAGATGGCAAATGATTCTCACAGAATATGACATCCAATACACTTCTCAGAAAGCCATCAAGGGCAGTGTATTGTCTGAATATCTTGCTGAGCAACCCATTGATGATTACCAGCCTATGAGATTTGACTTCCCCGATGAAGACATCATGTTCATAAAAGCAAAAGATCATGAAGAGCCTATTCACACTGAAGGGCCTGACCCAGAAGAAGAATGGACTATGATGTTTGATGGGGCTGTTAATATGAATGGTCGTGGTATTGGTACAGTACTCATTACACCTAAGGGAGTTCACATGCCTTTCTCGGCAAAACTCAATTTCAACTGCACTAACAACGAAGCTGAATACGAAGCTTGCATTATGGGTCTTGAGGAAGCCATTGACCTCAGGATCAAGACATTGACCGTATTCGGAGATTCAGCTCTGGTGGTTAATCAAACCAACGGAAAATGGTACACCCACCAGGATCATCTGATACCTTACAGGGATTATACAAGGAGGTTATTGACTTTCTTCATAACAGTCAAGCTTGAGTATATCCCTCGGGACGAGAATCAGTTTGCAGATGCTCTGGCTACCATTTCGTCCATGATCAAAGTTCAGACTGCCAACTTTGTACCTCAGATTTCAGTGTCCAGACTTGACAGACCAGCATATGTATTCGCGGCAGAGGTTGTTAAAGATGATAAGCCTTGGTTCCATGACATTAAAAGCTTCTTGGAGGATCAAACATACCCACCTGGGGCATCTTCCAATGATAAGAAGACTTTGAGAAGGCTTGCTGGTAGTTTCTTTCTGAACACTGATGGGTCTTTATACAAAAGGAACTTTGATATGGTACTCCTCAGATGTGTTGATAAGACGGAAGCAGATTTGTTGATGCATGAAGTGCACGAAGGATCCTTTGGTACCCATGCTGGAGGGCATGCCATGGCCAAGAAATTGTTGAGATCAGGGTATTATTGGATCACAATGGATGCAGACTGTTGTGCCTACGCCAGAAGATGCCACAAATGCCAGATCTACGCAGATAAGGTGCATATGCCTCCCAATCCTTTGAACATAATGTCTTCACCCTGGCCCAATGCTATGTGGGGCATTGATATGATTGGCAAGATTGAGCCGACTGCTTCGAACGGTCACCGATTCATCTTGGTCGCCATTGATTATTTTACCAAGTGGGTTGAAGCAGCCTCCTATGCCAATGTTACAAGACAAGTGGTAGCCAGATTTCTAAAAAAGGATATCATCTGTCGATACGGAGTGCCCGAGCGAATCATTACTGATAATGGTTCCAATCTAAACAACAAAATGATGGCAGAGCTGTGCCGGGACTTCAAGATTCGACATCACAATTCTTCTCCTTACAGGCCAAAGATGAATGGCGCTGTTGAGGCAGCAAACAAGAATATCAAGAAGATTGTGCAGAAGATGGTAGTCACCTACAAAGACTGGCATGAAATGCTACCATTTGCCTTGCATGGGTACCGAACGTCGATCAGGACATCCACTGGGGCAACACCGTATCAACTTGTGTATGGTATGGAGGCAGTCCTGCCTGTTGAAGTGGAATTACCCTCCATGCGGGTATTAATGGATGTTAAGCTGAACGAAGCAGAGTGGGTCAGGGCCCGATACGAACAACTGAGTCTGATTGAAGAGAAAAGATTGGCTGCAATCTGTCATGGGCAGTTGTATCAGAAAAGAATGAAGAGAGCCTTCGATCAGAAAGTCAGGCACCGAGAGTACCAAGTAGGAGATCTTGTGCTGAAAAGAATCCTCCCTCCTCATACAGACCACAGGGGCAAGTGGACTCCGAACTATGAAGGACCATTTGTGGTAAAGAAAGTCTTTTCCGGTGGAGCACTGATGCTCAGCACCATGGATGGTGAAGACTTCCCGTCCCCTGTGAATTCAGATGCAGTTAAAAAATACTTCGCGTAAGAATGACCCGCTGGACATAAAAACAGAATGTAAGTCCAGGCAAAAACAGGGCATCCCGGCGAGTCAAAAACAGAATAAAAAGACTCGGGCAAAAATAAGGGAAAATAAGCAAAGGAAAAATGTACACCCGCTGAGTTGAAAAGCCGCATTGGACAGCTCAGGCAAAAATGGGTATCTCGATGGATTGAAAACCCGAAAGGGCAATCCATGCAAAATAAGGGAATGAGCGAACAACTGCACTCTGAATTCGTCTGTATCACTTACAACTTGGCAAGCTTCGAAAGGATCAAGTTTCAATCAGAATCAACATCCCTCGGAACGCAAGATGAGAAGAATGTCAAAAGTCATACGAGTCGTAGTGAAGGGGAAGCTCCTCAAAGCGTCATCAACACTGCCAGCATTTTGTTTCTCAATTTTAACGATCTCCTCATTTCAGGGGATTTGTTTCTTTGACTGTATCTCGCCAATTCAGGGCATATGGATTAATAAAATCAGATTTTCAGTCATGTCTCGTCTTGTACATTTTTATTTTTGCAAAAAAAATGTCTGATGTCTAAAAGAAACACCGATTGCATAAAACACAGATGTTTATTTTCAAAGGAAAAGCGTGCTTGCAGGAAATATATTTACTCTAAAGAGTGTTTAACTCCTATGACGGAATCCGGTAAGGGATACCTCGGGATCATTGGTGCGTTTCTATATCTTTGCAGGATTACGGGTATCCAGAATGCAACTTGGGGCATGAGAGCTTCACTCCAGCAAGCTGACGAATCGATACTCAGCCTTAGAACCCAAGGTGTCTTCTCCCCAGCTGAGTTGCCACTTATTACTTATCCCCATCAGAGTTGCCAGGCATCACTTCTCCAACAGGGCGGTACCAGAAGGCGCCCATATCCCCGACTGAGTCAAGAATCCTTTTCAACAGAATCTCTAGGAAGATCTTTCAATGATCTCTCTTTCTCCCCAACTGAGCCGCCACTTGATACTACCACCAGCCGAGTTGCCGTTTCATCCTCAGCCAAGTCAAGGAGCTCTCCCCACAGAGTTGCAGCCTCTACCCAGAAGAACAGTGCATGAAGAATCACAACAGAGTGAAGAAAAGCTTCTACAAACCCCATCTGGGTCTCTCATTTATAAGGATAGGTCTATCAATGACCCATATCCCCAAGCAGATAGCATCTCGTCAGATCTACCAATGATCTCATCCCCAGCTGGGATGTCCATTTCAAACGGATCAATCGAAAATCGTCACAGCGGCGGGATCCGAATCCTGGTTTGGTATCTTTGCATAATCATAGCATTCACATCATAGTCACCCAAAAAGCGTAGCATTCCGTGTAATGCGGAGCATTACGGCAAAAATCCAACGCATAGCATAACCATAAGCCATGTTTTAAACCAACACTCGTGAATAATGACAGTTCATCAACATACAGAAAAATCCCCACCAGAGTCCCCGGCAAAAGCAGTTGCCTCACAATCCACAAACACCAGTATATACCCATTTTGACACCCGTCCGTGCCATCTTTCCCCAGTAAAGTCGCCTGAACACTCCTTGCAAACAACACCACCCGTATTACAGATACTTCCTGACACCCGTCCGTGTCATACTCCCGGCAGAAAGCCAAAGACATCCTCTTTGCACTCACATGTACTTACATACACAATCCCTTGGCACTCGTCCGTGTCATATCCCCAGCACAGTCATCCACACTTTGCATATCAGATACTTGTTCATATTACACTCTTCTCCTTTTGACACTCGTCCGTGTCACTCTCCCCAGCAGATAAACACTCATCTATACAATACTCATACTCACCACTCATGTTACACTCGTACAGATACTCGTCCGTATCTTGTATATACCATTCATATCCCCGCAGATTCAACAACTAGTCCTTGTTCTTTGTTACCTCGTTGGTACTCGTCCGTACCATCATCTCAGAACATGCGTCAAGCGTTTGTTTCTACATGATACTCGTCCGTATCATAGTCTTAAGGATGCTCGTCCGCATCTTTAATCCATACACTGTGTCAAACACTCATGTCTTTTTAAATATAGACACTCGTCTGTGTCTACCATTCCCCAGAAGAGTCCCTTCAGATTCAACACTCGTCCGTGTTCCTTGTTAACCAGTTGATACTCGTCCGTATCATCATCTTTGAACACGTGTCAGTATTTGTTTCTACCCGATACTCGTCCGTATCATAGTCTTAAGGATGCTCGTCCGCATCTTTAATCTATACACAACATCTAAACACTCATACCTTTTGTTTCTTGGATGTAAACACTCGTCCGTGTTTACTATTCCCCAGTAGATTGCCCAACAAAGCAAATTTTCCTTTTTTATCTGACACTCGTCCTGTGTCATGATAAACCCTGAGAGCAGCCGTACCCTGCTAGGTGGTCGTCCTCCACCTCTTGATGGTCGTCCTCCATCATGCTCATCCGATGGCCGTCCCCATCGTTGATATTTTAGCAGCCGTCCCCTGCTAGGTGGTCGTCCTCCACCTCTTGATGATCGTCCTTCATCATTTTTTATCCAATGGCCGTCCCCATTGTTGATTTTGGTTATCTGGCATTCGTCCTATGTCATGGTAAACCCTGAGAGCAGTCGTCCCCTGCTAGGTGGTCGTCCTCCACCTCTTGATGGTCGTCCTCCATCATGCTCATCCGATGGCCGTCCCCATCGTTGACCTTTTATCCGGCATTCGTCCTATGTCGCGATATTTTCGGCAGCCGTACCCTGCCTGGTGGTCGTCCTCCACCCTTAGATGACCGTCCCTCATCTTAACCCGACAGAGCAGCCGTCCCCTGCTAGGTGATCGTCCTTCACCTTTGATGACCGTACCTCATCATCTGTTTATTTCATTTATTCTTTAACCCGATGGCCGTCCCCGTCGTGGTCCCTTTTCCTTTCAGTTTAGCCCGATGGCCGTCCCCATCGTTGGTTACTTTACTTTATGAACTTGATGGCCGTCCCCGTCATGTTTCATTAATCCCCAGAGAATTTTACAACTTTATCTTGATGGCCGTCCCCATCATAATTTCTTACTTTTCCCAGCTAGTCGGCCGTCCCCATCTTGGCTTTACCTTTTATCCCCAGCATGTCGGCCGTCCCCGTCATTGCTCTTTACCCAGCAGTCGTCCTCTGCTCGACGGTCGTCCTCCGTCGCCCGCACTTTACAACATACTTTATTTTCCTTTTACAATCTATATCCCTTTTCTTCTTCATTCTGTGAGTGCAAATTTTGGACTGTCTTTGGTATTCAACCACAAGTTATCTTGTTTGCCTGTTAAGCCGTTGCTTACAACCTGCACAGTTAACTCATGTTTGAATAGGGGCAGCTGTAAACACCCCAAATTTGCCCTCACCCATTCACACCATGGCTTGTGATCATTTCATATGCATAAACACAATCATATCATCTCATATCACATTTTTGAGTCACTGCATTGTTTCAAGTCATCTGCATCTAGGGTTTGTGATCTGAGCAATCCAGGAGCTTCTTGAGCCACCCCAAAGGCCACTAATCACTTCAAAGGGGTCCATGTATGTTCAAACATCATATTATATCCTCTCAAAGTTAAGAATGTCAAAAAATCACAAGAACTGGGAATGGCATGGAAGCAGAGCCAGGCTTGACTGCACAGTTGACCTAAAGTTAGGGTTTTGGTTTCAGAGGCCATAACCCCAAATTTTTTGGTCATTCTTGTTTCCATTGGTCTCTGTATGGTATAGGGAGTATGCATATCAATTTTCATGAAGAAATTCCATGGGGAAGTCATCTGATCAAGAGTTGACTTTTCAGACAAGTCAGTGCAAAATCAGGGTATCTGAGGCCCCCAATGACCCAACCAAGGGGTGATCTTCATCATTTTGAGTGTATATGATCCTTATTTGACCATGGAAGAAGGTTGAAGTTCACAAAAATCAAGAATTTGAAGTTTTTGCAAAGTTGACTTTTTTGGGCATGGTTGACTTTTAAGGAATTTGTCAATTTAGGTCACTTTTCAAACCTTACTTTTTGATCCAAAAATGCTTCAAATGGAAAAACTTTGGTCATGAAAGTTGTAGATTAGATCTTTCACTTTTCAAAAAGTACAAGAACATGACCTAATTCATTTTTGATCAAAAGTTATGGTGTGACAAAGTTGGCAAAAATCACTAAATTCCAAGTCATGCACCAAAAGGCAAAGTTGCAAATTCTCCTTTCAAGGCCAATTCAGTCATCATATGGGCTTCTAATTCACTCAACATGATCACACAACTTCTAAAAATCAGAATGGGCCAAGAGATCACATGTTTTGTATGGTTTTGAAGCAAGATATTTTCATGAAGCAAAAGCAAAGTCAAGTTGCAAAACCACTCATCACACTTCACCCACTTGTTACCTTGGCTGCTGAACCTTCCTAGCACCTCTCACACACCATGCTGCGCCAGCCCCCATGCTTGTACTAGCCTATAACCAAGCCCATGCTTTCCTTACACAAGAGTGGACTTTTTTGCAAAAGTGAACATCCCAATCACAGCAGGCCAGGTCACATCATCTGACCAATTGAAGTTGTTTATACTATCCATTTGCTAGCCATTTCACAAAGAGAGCAAGGCTGAAACACACAAAAAAACACACATTCACAAACTCTCCCCAATCTGCATTTTCCTTCGAATCTGGTTCCACAAGCTACAAACATTCAAGCAAGTCTCACCAACCTCCTCACCTTGTCTCACTGAACCTAAACCAACAAAGAAACAAGCCAGAAGCACACTAGAACACAGCATACCACAAAACCTACAAAAACTCTTCTCTCTTCGAATCTCATTATCCAGCCATCAAACACCCCATTTCTCTTCACCAACAAGTCAAACACATTGAAAGGAGCCAGAATCCACCATTGGTAAAGCTTAAAACACCCTACACACAGACCCCATTTTCTGCTATACCAGATTGGAATCTCTCAAAATAGCTTGTGTAAGCTTAATCCAAGCCTGCCATTAGCACCAGGGAGATCAATGGAGTAAGTTTGCACCAAGAAGTAGTCCAGAAAGCCCAGAAATAGAAGCTTCCATCTCAGGTATGACCATAGAAACTTTTTTCTCAGAGCTTGATTTTTAAGTTACAAACTGGTTGCTTATGTCTTGCTGGTCATGGGGATGTTCTCAGAATCAAAAATGAGTAAGAAATGAGCTTGTACTGGTGCTCTGAAATTTCACCCGTGGATTTTGTTTCCTTCGATTTGCATGATTCTTGGGGTTTAAATGATGTTTGAGGGTGGATTCGTGTCCTAGGATGTTAGAGGATCACTTAGATGTGTTTAATTGATTGAATGGTTGCCTGAATCATGTTCTAGGGTTTTGACATGGCCGGAGAAGACGACCAGAGCTCATCTCCGGTCGCCTGAATGTAATTAGGGTTTAAGCCTGATTAATTAGGCAGGTTTAAATCTAGGGCGTTGGATTAGCTGACTGCCTTGACTTCCCGCGTGCACGAATGGCCCAGATTCACTTGCTTTGCCCTTATCCACTTAGTTAGTTTAATTAATCATAATTAAATTAATTTAACCAGATGCAATCCTGGCCCTATAAAAGCGCGCGGGGTCAATGGTCTCCCCCCAGAATCAAATCTCATTTTTTCTCATTTGTTTTGCATAATTTATTTAAAATAGCAAAAATGTTTTAAAAATTATGAAACTTTTTGTCAAGAGTTTCATTAATTTTTAAAACACAAAAATATTTTTATTTTCATTTTTAGCATTAAAAAAGTATTTTTAAATATTTAAAAGTTTATTTTTAATTGATTAATGAGAATTAATTTATTAAAAATACTTTTAGGTATTTAAAAATCACCAAAAAATTCATGAAATGTTCTAAGACATTTAGAAACATTGTCCAACCTTCAAACCAAATTTATTTTTTGATCTTGATGCATTTTGAGAATTTTCCATTGAATTAAAATCATTTTTATGCATCAATTTGATCCAAAGTTCCAAAAATCATTTCTGCCTATCCATGAAGAGTTGGACATTGATTCTTTTTGCCTTGCATTGTGTTTAGCATGTAGTTTGTGAGATTAAATGGCCATGATTTGATCTTTCATTTTCAAATTGTTTGATAATTTTCTTGTTTAGGAACCCTAAAACCCTAGAAAAATTAGGAAAATCATAACTTGAAATTGGTTAAGAGTTGAGACCTCTCCTTTGGGCAGTGAGTTAGTATAGGTTTAGGGGTCCTTTGAGTGCATTTTCAATTTTTTATACTGTTGTTTGCTTCTGATTTTGGTTTTTGTTTGATATATTGATCATAAACCCTAATTTGGGCTTCCATATGCATCCATCTTGCATCTTCTTGCATAATTTGACTTGCCATGACATTTCAAGCATCCATTTGATTCATTTGACATCATAAGACATATTGAAAGCATGTTTGATCATTGCATCATGTATTTGCCATGTTGTATGCCATGTGCACTTCATAACTTTTCATGCATGTCCATGGTTCCTAACTTGCTTCATTTGCATTCATGAACTTGTATGATCATTTCCATGTGCTGCCTCATGTTTGTAGCATCTCATAGCATCATTAGCATCATGTATATGCTTCTGGTTTTGTTTCTCATCATGTCATCTCATCCCATTTTGCATTGCATTGCATTCCTTTTCTAACTTTTCAGGTGGTAAGTAACTTTGAGAAGTGAATTTGCCTTCACTTCTCATTACTTCTCTTCATCTATTTTTATGCATCCATTGCTGCATTTTTGTTTGTGTTTGAGTTTGAGCTTGCTCATTCTTCCTCTTCTTCTTATCTCTTTTTCTTCAAGTAACTTGTCTTCTTAAATGAAGCAAGTTACTTTGCTTCTCCTGATCCTTTCATCTGCTTCCTATTGGTTCCATTGAAGATTTCTCTTGTTAACCTCACAAACCTTAGGAACAACCAAGCATGAAAATGATTAGGGTTTTGATTAGTCTCCCCTCTTAGTTTTACCTTTGTGTCTCTTTGTGTCTTCTCATCTCATCTCATAATCAGGGACTAAACCCTAAAGGCTTTAAGGCTTTGTGATTAAGCTTATGCCTGCATCCTTCTATTAGGATGGAGTGTATAACTTTAATCCTAAGTGTTAAACCCTTAATGTGTTTAACTCCTTTAATCAATCCATCTTAAAAATCATCAAGACATCAAGCTTGTAACTTGGGCCTTGTATTAGGGTTCTAATTCTTCCTTAATTGGTTAAGAAGGACTAACCCTAGTGTTAATGGACAAGTCCCCCTCAAGTTGTCTTACAAACCCTAAAAAACACTTCATCATCATATCATTAAATAAAATCCACTTAATCAAAGGCTTGTTTTGTCATGAGTTTAATCCCTAATCATGGATTAAGCTGAGGAGTTTTCCTCAGCTTAAACATTCTCATCTATTATCCTTCTCTTAGGATGGTGTAATGAGTCTGTTAAATCCCTGATTATGGCTTAACCTCATTACTCAACACTAAACAAAAAACCACAAAAACATCTAAATAATCAACAGGTAGGTTAATGATCTTAATCCTACTCCATGGTTATTAAGTGTGAGAAGCTGACTTCACACTTAAGGTATTCTCATTACCCCTAATCAGAGGGAAGATGTGATGAGTTTACTAACCCATTGGTTTAGGCTTAGGCTCATTAACTTATGACAAACTCCAAAAGCAATAAAAGACTGAAAACACAAAAACAAACAATAATCGTCTCCTTCGGGATTCTTTTCTCATCTCATTCACTCACAAACGAGAACCTGCTTCTTCCGTCTAATGCAAGACAGTTTGCGTCTGTGCCAGACAGATCATACACTTGAGCATAGGCAAGTAAGCAGTTCACAAGTAAATTCATCTTTCAGTCTCTTTGGGTCGAACTACGGTGTTCTGACTTCCTCATTGCACGAGAGGATACGTAGGCATAACTTAACTGTTATCGAACAAAAGTCTCTGTATATTCCCCCTCTTTCTAGCCTCATTCTTTTAGCCTCATGATCTTGAGCATTTCACTCCTGTTCTTACACTGACACTTCACTTACATGCTTCACTTTTCTCTTACACTGACACCTGTACATTTTGTTTTCCAGCTCTTTTACACACAAATTGCACTGACACTACCCCTTTAAAACACAAATCTTCTAAGAGTGGATCCCGTCGAGTACGACGGACAATCTGGGTGCTAATACCTTCCCAGGTTGTAACCAACCCCCTTTCTCAGTCTCTCTGGTTCGCAACCGTCTTATCCATCTCTTTCTAGGTCTATGCAGCATTGCCTTTCCTACGGGATAAAAATGCCTAGTTGGCGACTCTATTCATTCTCCAGTGAGTTCACGGCTGTGTGTTCTCATTGTCCCTCTCGCCGACCGTTCGCGCTTGTACCGGGATGCAAATCTTCGGGAGCGACAAGTGTCAACAGAGAACAGAGGAAAATCCTTTAGAGGAATATTCCTGGTGGTGATAACTTCTCTAGAATACAAAACATGATCTTTCTTGATGGTCTCTATGAACTTCATATTCTTTAAATTCTTTGCATTGAGAGGCTTTCCAGCATCTATTTCCAGTATTTCAATTTCTTGAGCTTCAGCCAGATGTTCTACAAGCTTATTTTCAGTCAGAATGTCTGAAATAAGCCTTCCCAAAGGAATCCAATCTCTCTTAGTCTTATTTCCTTCTCTTGTTTCCTTCACACTATTCTTCAAATGATTGAACAATGAGTGTGCAAGGTTGACCTTCTTTTTGGTGGAAATGAAGTACAACAAAAATTGTTGATCCACGTTAATGTAATCTGGGGAGTTGGTGGCTTTCCTGTGGCTGATGCAACCCAAAATGATTTTGGCCTAGATTCTCATATGACCCTTCAAATCTTTGATTTTGTTAGAGGGTTGTGTCGCTCCCAAATATTTTCATCCCGGTACAAGCGCGAACGGTCGGCGAAAGGAGAGAATGAAGTGAAGATGAATAGAGTCGCCAGCTAGGCATTTTTATCCCGAAGGAAAGGTAATGCTGCATATACCTAGAAAGAGATGGATAAGACGGTTGCGAACCAGAGAAACTGAGAAAGGGGGTTGGTTACAACCTGGGAAGGTATTAGCACCCAGATTGTCCGTCGTACTCGACGGGATCCATGCTTAAAATATTGTGTTTAAAAGGGTAGTGTATGTGCTATCTGTGTGCAAAAACTGAGAATAAAAATATAGGTGTCAGTGTAAAAAGGGTGAATGCTCAGGAACTGAGGCTTAGAAAAAGAATGCTGAAAGAGGGGGAAGACAATGAGACTTTTGTTCGATAACAATTAAGTTATGCCTACGTATCCTCACGTGCAATGAGGAAGTCAGAACACCGTAGTTCGACTCAAAGAGACTGGAAAATAAATTGATTGTGAACTGCTTGATTATCTATGCTTAAGTGTATGACTCGTCTGGCTCGAGTGCTAATTGTCGTGCATTAGACGGAAGGAGCGAGTCCTCGTTTGTGAATGAGTGTGATGAGAAAAGAATCCCAGAGGAGACGATTATTGTTTGTTTCTGTGTTTTCAGTTTTGTTATTGCTTTTGGTGTTTTGCATAAGTTAATGAGCTTAAGCCTAAATCAAGGGTTTGTAAACTCATTATATCCTCCCTGATTAGGGATAATGAGCCTACTTAAGTATGAGATAAGCATCTCAACTTAATTACCATGATGATCTAGGATTAAGATCATTAACCTACTTTTGATTAATTAGATGTTTTTGGTTTTTTGTTTAGTGTTAAGTAATGAGTTTAATCTCTAATCACAGATTAGTGAACTCATTACACCATCCTAATAGAAGGATAATAGATGAGAACACTTAAGTTGAGGAAGATACCTCAACTTAATACATGGTTAGGGATTAAATTAATTATATAAAAAACCTTTATTAAGTGGATTTTAATTAAGGGATGAGATTAAGAAGTGGATTTTAAGTTTGTAAGACAACTTGAGGGGGACTTGTCCATTAAACACTAGGGTTAGTCCTTCTTAACCATAAGGAAAAATTAGAACCCTAATGTAAGGCCCAAGTTACAAGATAATGTCTTGATGATTATTAATGATTTTATTAAGAGGTTTAAACAAATTAAAGGTTTAACACTTAGGATTAAAGTTATACACTCCATCCTAAGAGAAGGATGCTGGCATAACCCTAATTCCAAAGTCTTAAAACTTTAAGAGTTTAGTCTCTGATTATTAAGATGAGAAGAGAGACTCAAGGAGACTCAAAGGTAAAAAGCTAAGGGGGACGAATTAAAACCCTAATCATTATCATGCTTGGATATCCTATGGTTTTTGAGGCTTGAGAAAGATCTTCAAGGAAGCCACCAATGGAAGAAAGCAGATGAAAGGAGGAGGAAGCAAGAGAATAAGTTACTTACTTCATTGAAGAAGATAAGTAACTTGAAGAAAGAAAGTGAGATGGAAAATAAGTGAATCCAATTCACTTCAAAGACAAGTTAGAATGTAAATGAAAGAGATAAGAAGAAGTGAGAGGTGAAGGCAAATCCACCTCCCAAAATAACTTACCAAACCTGAAAGTGTTAGCATGAATGCATAAAGTATAAAGCATAAAGAAATGAAGTGAAATGATTTGAAATGAGATGAAATGACCAAAGTCAGAAGAGTTTATGCAATTTAAATGTCATGTAAGATGATGCAAAGGCATACAAAATGCATATGTGTGATCATACAAAGATGAGATGCAAAGGAGGCATGCTTTGAAGTTTGAAAACACATGAAAGTTTATGAAATGAAATGAATGGTAAACAAGGAAAATGAATGAAGAAATGATTGAGAAAGGTTCTAACATGTACTAAGATGTCTAAGGAGACATATGAATGCAAGAAAGGTCATGGAAAGTTCATGTAATGATGCATATGCAAGGTGAATGCAAGTGAATATGAGAAATTAGGGTTTTATGGACATGTGAGATGCAAATGGATAAAACAGAAGCAAATGACATGATAAAAATTTGCAATCAATCTCAAACAAACCCTAACCCCATATTAAGTCACACCCCAAAGGAGAAGGTCATAAGCCTAACCTATCAAAAGTTATGATTTTCCTAAGTTTTCTAGGGTTTTTGGGTGGTTCAAAAGGAAAAATGCAAATAAAATTGAAAATGCAAGATAAATTCATGAGAAAAAAGACCTATAAACTACATGCAATATGTAACACAATTCAAAAAGAATCAACTTAAAACTTTTCTTTGTTAGGCATAAATGATTTTTTAAATTTAGGGTTCAAAAATATGATTTTTATGACCCTTAATTCAAAGAAAATTAGCAAACTATGATCAAACCTAAAAAGAAATTTGTGTGAAGAGTTTGAAAATGTTTCTAAATTCATTGGGATGATTCATGATTTTTGTGGTGATTTTTATAAACCTAAATGTATTTTTAATTAATTAAAATACTTTAATTATTTAAAAATAACATTTAAATATTTTAAAAATACTTTTTAATGCAAAAAATAAAATAAAAAATTTTTTTGGATGAAGAAAAATATTTAAAGTCAGAATGCAAAAGAAAATATTTGTGTGATGCTTTTTGATATTTTAAATTAAATAAGAAAGAAAATGGAATAAAAATGATTTAAATGAGAAGTCAACTGATCCAGTGGGTAAGATTCAAAGGCTGGTTGACTGTGCACGTGAATATGAGGTTTGGATTGAATCTGGGTTAATTAATTGATTAATTTAATTAATTACAAATTAGGGTTAAGTGAGTGAATCAGGACCATTCAAACACGCGCTAAACAAGATCCAAGGGTTAAAATTTAAACTAACACGCTAACCCTAATTAATTAACCTAATGACTTTAAACATCAACAAGCAAGAATCAAGCATCAAAAACAATTTATTTCACGCACACATGATGAATCGAAGCAAAAATAATTTCACGGGCAAATTTTCAAAACATCATGAAATGCTTATTTCTCAACCATTTTCAATTTTAAACATATCAGGGTGATCAGTGAAGCATGAGGAATCATTTAGAAACTTAAAAAAGAAGTTCTGGAAAAAAAAGTTCATCATAGCTACCTGAGTTTGTCGCTCTCGGGATTTTCATCCTAGTACAAACGCGAAAGTGGCGCGGAAAGGGTAGAGTCGCCAGCCAGACATTTTTATCCCACAAGGAGTGGGAAAGGTAATGTTGCACAAACCTAAGGAAGGAGGAAAAGGACGAGGCCTTGCGAACCAAAGATATGGATACGGAAGTCGGTTACGAATTGAGAAGGTATTAGCACCCCAATCCATCCGCCGTACCCGACTGGATCCACGCTTATAAGTCTGTTTTCAAAGGGTGAGAAATAATATGTTGTTTGAATGAAAGGATGGCTATCTGGAATGGAATGGAAATGAGAAAAGAAATGGAATTAACAAATGGAAATAAAAGGGGAAAATGTAGGGAAAAGGAAAGATTGTGCTCGAATGGGCCCTACCCCACTGCCTACGTACCTCATTGGGATAAATGAGGATCAGAGACGCCGTAGTTCGTCTAACTAAGGCTTACACTCGTTTGTGGTTTTTAGGATGACGTTGCCATAGCTCTAGCTCAGGTGTTACCGGCTCTGACTCGAGGGTGTTTACCGTCTCGCTGTTTGAACTGTCGAGACAAGTCATGTTCGTCCGCAAAGAGTATGAGATGAGATGAGAAGACGTGACTTCTTGGTTTGTTGTCTTTTATAAGAAATGTTTTGAATTTGTGTTTATTGAATGTACAACACTAAAGACTATGACACAGGAGCGAATACTTTCCAAGATCGCTCCCAATGGAACGTTTGTAAAGCATCCTAGAAGAGTGAAGGAGACCTCCACTAATCATTTCCCGTATAGCTTAAGGCTCGTGGCGCATTGTACACCTTTTCCTTTATTAAGTGTTTTTGATTTTCTTTTAAGATGAGAAGAGAGACTCAAGTTGTCAAAGGAAAAATTCTAAGGGAAACTAGACTTACCCTAAGTTAGTTGAATTCATGGATGACCTATGGTTAATGAGGTTTAAGATTAAATCTACCTAAAAGATATAAGACTAGAAATGAGAACATAAAAGGCAATAATGAACAATATGGTCCTCCTAAGTCATGGTGGGTAAAAACGTATATGAAATGTAAATGGGATGAAACAATGGATCGGGTGGGTCGATTGCGTGGTGCTGAGACGCACGACTTATGGTGTGAAACATACAAGGCTTGATTTTGGTTGAATGGAATGGAACGATGGTAATCGAGGAACCCTAAAGTCACATGCAAATTTATTTGTTTATTTGAAAATATACTCGACGTTGGATCGAATACTTTATTTATTTCACGTTTTGAGATTTTGTTTTCTAACGATTTATTTTATCTTTTCTAACCTAATTATGGAAATTATACAAGCATACAAGTATTACACTATTACATCACAAAACATACAAACATAATTGAGGTGAAAGTATCCAAATCCATAAGCCAATCCTTGAAAAACATACCTTGCACAAAAAAAACAAATAGTTAGTGAATGACATGAATCATGAATATGCATAGTGTGATGGAATGAATTAAAATGACAAAAAATATTAAAATCATGGAAAAAATGTGAAATTAAATTCCTAAGGTCTCTAACATGATTATAACACTATGTTAAAAAATCTCTTAAAAATTCTAATCTTGACTATGGTAAATGGTCCTCTAAATCTAACTAAGGTGTAACCACAATTTTGTATGAATCGCACTACCACAATAATAGAAAAAATGCCCTAAAAATTACACAAAAATTATTCTAGGTACTTCTATTTGTCCTTTAATCATGGCAAAAAGAATGGATCCAAAATGTTACATGAAGTGATAGAAATAAATTGCGCAAGTTCATGTGTTTATGAAGGAAATCAATATGGATCAATAAGAATGAAAAATCGAAATTAAATTGAAAAATGATTAAATTCAGAAAACAAAAATTGGAAATGTATCTAAATTGAATTAATATTCTAATATAATTTTTGTGGAATTTTATTATTCATTTTAGTATTTTTTCTAGATTTAAATTGAAATGGTATAAAATAGAAAAAATAAGAATATAAAGAATAAGAAGGGGGTGCAATAGAAATGTTTAGTTATTTAAAATGCATTTGGGCTTTAAAATGGAGGTGGGAAAAGCAGCTCCTAGGACCCAATTCGCAGAGGAGCTGAAGTCAAAAAAAAAAAAAAAAAATGGTCCAACCGGACGGTGACACGTGTCACCGCCGGATTGGACCCCCTAATCAAATCTTATCTTTCACCAAGGCGGTGGAAATTAAGGGGATGATCATGACATTTAATCATTTTCAAAAATATTAATCAGGCTTTTATGGTTTTATTTAAAGAATATTAAATCATTAAAAGTCTTGATTATTTCCTAATTAAACTAAACTTAAGTATAATCATATAATCTAATTACTCTTACGTGAAAAATGACTTCAGACCTCCATAAGGCTTCCATCTCTCCAACCCTAGGTTCACCTTCTTCACCCAAACCAAAACCCTATCCTCCGAGACTCAAACTTTCGCGCCGCCGCTCCTTCACCTTCTTTCTCCGCCGCTGAGACTACGTATCTTCACGCCGACGACGTCATGGACTCCTTGTCCGCAGCCTTCGCCGAACGGTCCCCCACGCACAAACTTGCCATTTCCATTTGATTTCTCAAGAAACCGTGAAGTGAGGGTGAAACATTCGAAGATGAACACTTCTGTGGTACATATAAGCTTGAGCTTCATGATTTTTCTGTCGTATTTCATCATTCCCCTTCGTCTCTTTTTGAACTCAGTATTGCTATCTTGATTGATTTGTAAAAACTACGAGTTTCTCAAATCGTTGTCTTTGATCGTTTCCTTTGATTTCGACTCACAACATTGAGTTCTTGCTTTCTTCTTGCAGGCTTAGTGATGTTGATGAGTCTTGAAGGGCGTGATTGAGGCTATGTGTGGAATAATGAAGTTGAGGTCTATGAATGAAGAATGCTGAAGTTCGGTGATTGAAGGTTGGTGATGGCTTATAATGAAACTAGTGATTGAAGATTGAGAAATGACGATGGTGATTGAAGATTGAGGAATAGGGAAGCTTTTCTGTTTCTGTTTGGTGATGGAAGGAGAGGAAAAGGATGAGAGGTTTAAAATGGTGATGAAGATGCAGATGAAGGGTTGAGCTTTTTCTTCGACTTGTCTTGTGTGATGCAATTCTCGCTCTGAGTTTTTGAAGTGTGTTGATAATTGAAATAGATGTTGTGTTGTTCATCTTCTTCTCAAGAAGTTCGTCGTCGTCATAACCCCGACTCCTCCGCCTTGAAGCTCTCTTGTTCTACTCGCCTTCCACCTTGCGTATCTGTAAAGGGAAAATCCACCTTCGCCGCAACCTCAATCGGTTCTATCCAACCTCCGCCTATTCTCGCACTGCAACCACGAAGATAAATCAAAAACACGATCCACGTTCGCGTCGCTACTAACTCGGAAGATAAGAACTCGAAGCCTTTTCAGGTATGGGGCTCGGATTTGTCCTTGTTCTTTGCTCGTTACGACTTCCTTCTTCTTCTTGCGTTTCTTAAGATTTGCTGTTGCGGCCTGTTGAATTTCTTGATGGCTGCGTCACTGATTTGTGCATCTTTGGGCCGATTTTGCAGGTTGTACTAATGAAGAAGAAAAAGCTATGATAGTGTTTGTGTGTAGAACATTCAGTTGCAGAAAGCGGAGGATGGTTATTCCGGCTACAATGTTAGCAAGAATTGAGTTGTGCCGACTTTATGATATGGCTGAAGTTGAATCTGCGAAGAGATCGATGAAGCTGCCATGGTGCGGATATATCCTTGATACCCTCTCTTCTACTTTTTGCGCATTTCTTCTGCGATTAATTCCTGTGGCTTTGGACTGTTGCTTTCTTTTTTGTTGCAGGTTGATAGATATTGAGGATTGATGATGAAGGTTGCGTTGCGGGGTTGGTGTGCTGAATTAGGGGCTGAAGAATATGATCCAGTATGAAATTGAAACTCAGTGGTGAAGATGATGATGCAGTGAGGGGATTCAGGTTGGGATTGAAGAATGGAGGAGGAAGAAGAGGATGCAGGTTTCATGAAGGAGAATCAGAAGGATCATGGATGAAGAGGGAAAGAAGAATAATGAAGAAGAAAGAATGATCCATCGAAATTTTTTCCAGCCCCCAATAAGAAGATCAACTTTTGATTTATAAGCTTTTTTTTTGTGTGAAGGAAAATGCAGTTAGAAATTCTGTTAGAGTAGTTAAAGTTCTGTTAAGATTTTTGTAACTGATTTTTGGTGTTGATATTTCTTACTGGTTATTGATCCCTCCTCTCTGAATTTTGTAATTGTTATTCTTTTTTCCTTTTTTTCACTTTCTAGTATCTATTATATCAGTTTTTGCTGAAAACTGATTTCTTGTTATCAGTTATCACCATAAGCTTTTTTGTTAAATTCTCAACTCAAACCTCCCTATAACTAAATATTAAGTGCATTAATTTTTCTGTTTTTTCTCTATATTATAATTCTTGATAGCAGAAAATTAAAATGAATTTCGTTTGCTATATTTTCCTTAAAACCTCTAGAAAAATGGAATTAAATTTCTTTATATATTTTTTTTTGGTGTAAGGGCCATAGCCTAGACAAACTATATGGGCTTTTAAACTTGGGCTCATTAACTTGTCAATCTAGAATTTGAATGACTTAAAAGATTTGGTTCATGCTTTTGATAAAAGGATTTGCGAGTGGTATAAGAAAAAAACAACCATTAATTTGTTTAACATGGTTTTAAAAGAAAAATGGGTTCAATTTGGATAAAATATGGATTAATGGATAGGCCAAAGTCATGGTAATTGGGTTAAAGTAGGACATGGGTTTATTTCAATTGTTAAAATGGACTTGAAGTGGAATTAATGAATTGGTCATTTAAAATTAGATAAATGGGAACTGGTAATGGGATAGTATTTACAATACACCTTCCAAATGAACCGTAATCGTGCACCTTATACCCTTAAATTGAACCGCAGCCTTGAAACAATTTTACTCGGGAAATAGGATATATCCCTTAGTAATACTTGAAGAGAATAACCATAATAACTTGAAGAAGAAAAAAAATCCTGATGATCATACTTCCAAAATCCACACTTCACTACTTGAAGGAGAAGAAAATAAGAAGAATCATGTTTATCATACACCTCAACCATTGGGAAATCTTGATCTGCCAAGTCTTAGATCCTCTACATAAGAAAATTCAAATCAAAATAATCTTGCTTCGATCTCATGTTTTAGAAGACCATGAAAATGTATGATGGCAAGTATTATGACCTAATGAAAGAAACAGATGAACGAATCGTAAGCCAATTATATAGTAATAATTTAGAGGGCAAATTTTGGGGTGTTACAGCTGCCCCTATTCAATCACTGTAGACTTAAATGGATGATAGCAGCTGCTTTCAGACGTTTGAAGTATGCAGGGATTGAATACCAGAAACAACCAGAAAATTTGCACTCTGTGGCAGAAGACCAGGGAAATAAACTCAACCGAACGAACTCTGCTTGGATATAATTATAATGGAGAGAATAGTAAACTGGGGATGACTTTGAATGATGCCAGAGGACTACTGACTTGCCACACCGTGGGTGGACTTGTGATATGATGCCACCCTGAGGATGGACTTTCGCCAATCTGCGGTTGGACTTCAAAATACTTTGCCACACTGCGGGTGGACTTTGGAAATTGCCACGCTGTGGGTGGACTTGTGATATGATGCCACCCTGAGGATGGACTTTCGCCAATCTGCAGTTGGACTTCAAAATACTTTTCCACACTGCGGGTGGACTTTGGAAATTGCCACGCTGTAGGTGGACTTCTGCTCGCGGCGGGAGATTTTTGAAACTTGCCACCCGAAGATGGACTTTGGCCAGTCTACGGCTGGGCTTTTGCTCACTGTGGGAGACTTTTGCTCACTGTGGGAGACTTTGGAAATTTGCCACCCGAAGATGGACTTTGGCCAGTCTGCGGCTGGACTTTTGCTCACTACGGGAGACTTTTGCTCACTATGGGAGGCTTTTGCTCACTACGGGAGGCTTTAGAGATTTGCCACACTGCGGGTGGACTTTTTCTCACTACGGGAGACTTTTGCTCACTACGGGAGGCTTTTGCTCACTACGGGAGGCTTTTGCTCACTACGGGAGACTTTTGAAATTTGCCACCCGAAGATGGACTTTGGCCAGTCTGCGGCTGGACTTTTGCTCACTACGGGAGACTTTTGAAACTTGCCACACTGCGGGTGGACTTTTGGAACTTGCCACCCGAAGATGGACTTTGGCCAGTCTGCGGCTGGACTTTTGCTCACTACGGGAGACTTTTGAAATTTGTCACACTGCGGGTGGACTTTTGCTCACTACGGGAGACTTTTGCTCACTACGTGAGGCTTTTGCTCACTACGGGAGGCTTTTGCCCACTGCGGGGGACTTTGGAAATTTGCCACACTGCGGGTGGACTTTGGAAATTTGCCACCCGAAGATGGACTTTGGCCAGTCTGCGGCTGGACTTTATAGATTTGCCACACTGCGGGTGTACTTTTGCTCACTACGGGAGGCTTTTGCTCACTACGGGAGGCTTTTGCCCACTGCGGGGGACTTTAGAGATTTGCCACACTGCGGGTGGACTTTTGAGATTTGCCACACTACGGGTGGACTTTTGAAATTTGCCACCCGAAGATGGACTTTGGCCAGTCTGCGGCTGGACTTTTACTCACTACGGGAGACTTTTGCTCACTACGGGAGGCTTTTGCCCACTGCGGGGGACTTTGGAAATTTTCCACACTGCGGGTGGACTTCTGCTCACTGCGGGAGACTTTTGCTCACCACGGGAGGCTTTTGCCCACTGCGGGGGACTTCGGAAATTTGCCACACTGCGGGTGGACTTTTGCTCACTACGGGAGACTTTTGCTCACTACGGGAGGCTTTTGCCCACTGCGAGGGACTTTGGAAATTTGCCACACTGCGGGTGGACTTTTGCTCACTACGGGAGACTTTTGCTCACTACGGGAGGCTTTTGCCCACTGCGGGGGACTTTGGAAATTTGTCACACTGCGGGTGGACTTTTGCTCACTACGGGAGACTTTTGCTCACTACGAGAGGCTTTTGCCCACTGCGGGGGACTTTGGAAATTTGCCACACTGCGGGTGGACTTTTGCTCACTACGGGAGACTTTTGCTCACTACGGGAGGCTTTTGCCCACTGCGGGGGACATTGGAAATCTGCCACCCGAAGATGGACTTTGGCCAGTCTGCGGCTGGACTTTGAAATCTGCCACCCGAAGATGGACTTTGGCCAGTCTGCGGCTGGACTTTGAAATCTGCCACCCGAAGATGGACTTTGGCCAGTCTGCAGCTTGACTTTGAAATCTGCCACCCGAAGATGGACTTTGGCCAGTCTGCGGCTGGACTTTGCATATGTTGAATTGCATGGTATGTTGCCCCATGACACTGGGGATGTTATGCCTTGAGTATTGTTAATGAACTGGTGTGAATGTGAAAGAAATTCCTGACGCGGAAGTAATAAGTCCCTGCTAACTCTATGGGGAAACACAATGATCGCGTATTCGATCCCAAGAAGTCCTGTGGAGATAACATCTCTGTCAGAGAAGAGCGTGAATAATTCATCTGTCCCGAATTATCACCTTTGCCAAAAATAAATTGGACTTTTAGCTTTGAGGGCCGTGCCTGGGGATACCTCGATTATTGAGGAATATCCACTCTTATGGACCTGTTGGGGAGGAGAATGATTTATCTGAAATCTTCTAGAGGAATAAGAATTGCCTTGGATCTGATGAGGAATCAAGATAAAGGAAACCAACTGAAAGAAAAAGTGCTGACTTTAGTGAGGACAACTTCCATTTGCCTGTTGGAGATGACAAAACCGAATCACGTCCTGCTGAGGAGGAAAGATTTCAAATTGTCCCGGGCTGGGGATCAGCTGCTTCCGTATGGATTTTACCTCAAGAGGATTTTACAAAAAGACTTGGCGTCTTTAAACTCTTAGGTATTGTAACGACTGCATGAATAAATGTAATAACCTTGCTGGGGAGGTAACCATTGCCAATGTGGATGAGTTTGTATCTGTCAGAAGTGCTAAACGAGATAGTTGGCTTGACTAGTGACCACGGTATTCTAAACTCCGGGTAAATGCTTCCGATCGTCTGTCTTCGGGAAGGAATGACTTCTCGTACTATTGGGGTGGCCTGCCCCTGTTCGAGTACTTGAATAGTTTTGCACTTGACTGACTGATCTTTGCTCTTGGAGAGATCTGAATCTCGAGGTGATTGCCCCAGTTTGACTGAAGTTTGAAGAGATTGCTCGACGTAACTGCCCCGGATTGGTTCAGCACCTTAATTTTGAAGAGATTGCTCGACGTAACTGCCCCGGGTTAGCTAGCTCTTACCATGACCGATTGGGAAAGTCCCTGCTTAATGAAGTTTTTTTTCGAAAAAGTGTACCTCGACGTGACAGTCTTTCAAAAGTTTTAGACTTCTCAACTTGGCAAGCTTAAGTTTCTGGATTGAATTTCCGCATGTGAACCCCTTATGATGCCAAACAAATGTATGCAAGCGAAAAAATGTTTATTCTTAGAATGAAAATTCTAATGCAACACACAAGTTAATCTTGAAGTTTTGAAAATCGATCGCTAACCTTCGTGAGCGAATCACTGGTTAAGATACGACCTTATTTTGAATGAGAGTATGTACATGCAATACCAACAAATATCTTTTAGCATAACTCATAGGAGTCAGGAACGCGGTCTCGTGGTAGTATGTTCTCAAATTAACCCTGTTTCAGTTAGGACTTTTAAGGGTTGTATCGTGGCCTGGTTCACGGTTATAGAACAAAGGATATAGGCTCGAAGTTTATTTATGCCCACCCACTCTTTGTGATGTTCTCCATTCCTATATTCAGCTAGTTTTCACAAGCATTCACCTTTCATAAAGGTTTCGCGTCGGTTGAGGAACCATTGCTGCTATTAGTTCAAACACCAATCAGGTTATTGCCGAGAGTCAGTCACTCCTCTATCTTTCGTGTCTGTGTCACACGACTTTGTTCTCATTTGAGGATCTTTCTTGTGTAATCCTTTCGGTCTTTCGCTTTTGCGTTATTTTGCTTATCCCTAACTTTTGCCTGAACTGATTCTTGTGAATCTTTGATTGTGGAGTCCAGCGGGATGCCCTAACTTTTGCCTAAGTCGCTTGTTTTCAAGTTTCGACTTAGCGGGCCTTTTCTTTTCTTTTTCTCTTTTTTTTTGCATTTTGAAAAAGTCGCGTGACATTGTTTGTCTTGATTGCTTCACGAGGGTTGCGACTGCCTCATTTTGTGGTCAACGAAGGATAACCATTGTGGTTGTCAATCTTTGGACCTTTTGACTTGGATAACCATTGTGGTTTCGGGTCTTTGGACCTCTTGATTAGCATGATAGAATGTAATGGATCCTCATATACACTCCTTTATGAAAGTCTGAACGCTTGGTCTGACTAGCTGACGTCTACCCTGCCCCTGGGTTACATGTGAGGGTTTTTCATGTGAAAAGAAACTCCTACTTCAAGGCTCGAAGGGGTTAGTGAGGGTCTATCTTCCTTATATCTCCAGTGTTTAGGGATTTGAAACAAAGCCTGTACATCGTCAACAGGGCCTTACCCGAGAGCACACAATTAGAGATTTTGCGTTTTTGTTTCGTCATCCTCCTTCATAGAATTTAAGCACGACAATTGGTATTGCGACATACACATGCAAAATTGTAAGGGAATGCAAATGAATTACTTCAAGAAAAACATGTGAGTTTTATTATTGCTAACATTCAAAAGCAAACGAATTTCATACATGTAGACAAATGTTTAACACATAAAAGAAACTACAAATAGAAATGCAGTAAAGAAACTGAATATTGCCGTAGTTGAGGAGATTTGGCTCCATCTGGACCTGTCAGTCTTGGATACTTTCAACGATCAATAGCTCTTTTCACAGACTTGTAATCTTCAATTTGCAGTTGCATGCCCAACCATGGCAGTAATGCTTCCTCTTCTAGCTATTCTGACTCTGACGTGAGATATCTGAAGGAAAGAGTGAAGCTGGGGAGTAAAATTGCCCCAAAAGGTTGCTCGGAAAGACCTGACGATCTTCTGCCTACGTATCTCCATTGACTGATGACCAATGAAGAATCAGAGCGACGTAGTTCCCCTCAATAGGGGTGAAAATGAACAATGGATAAAGGCAAACACATAAATGCCATCACTGAGAGTATTTGAATACTGCTGGCTCTATTTGCTTCATGAATACCCTGGTGTCCTGGATGTTTAACTTGAAGACTTCAGCTTAACATGGACCATTTGGTAGAATAACCGTGACACTGGTTCCGTCGTGATTAGGCATCGGACTCTGGAGTACCTTTGGATGAGGAGAAAAATTGATTGTCTTGGACTCAATTAGGTCTTTTACCTTGTTCTGAAAAGCCCAACATTTCTCAATACTGTGCCCCTGGGCACCTGAATGGAATTCGCACTTGGAGTGTGGATCAAAATTTGGTGGTAGATTATCAGCAGTAGGAGCTCTCATGGTACGAAGCTCGACCAAGTTCAACTTCAGAAGTTCTGGAAGCAATACAGCATATGGACATGGGATGGGATCAAGTTTGCGGTTCATCGCTCTTGTTCTTTCCTGAAACAGTCTCTGTACCTGTTGTTGCTGACCCTGTGGTCGTGATTGAAAACTTTGTTGTTGACATTGCGTGGGACGCTTGACATGTCTCTGTACTTTCTTACTCGTACTTGGCCGAGGAGTGAATGAAGATTATTGATGCAGTCCCTTTGACGACTTGGCCTGAGCAATGATTCTAGAAGAAGGAAAGTTGACCATTTCTTTTGTATTTTTGCATGCTAAAGGAGGAGTTAGCTCGTGACACTCAACCGACCCCATTTTGAACAGTTGTGGACAAAATTCAGCATAAGACATGGGTATCGGATCAGTAACCCTTTCTTGAGCCTGTTGATGACGGGTTGCTAGCAATGGAGGAGTTATAGATGAAATCGGTTGAAGTATTTCTCCTGGAAACCAAGGCGTAACATCTGAGGAGGATCCCTGATAAGGAAAGAAAGTGCTCACTTCTTTGGTAACGATTGGTGTAGGATCATTCAGTTCACATGTGGAGTTGGTTCCTATCTGATGCTCTTCCTGACTGCCGAGTGGCGATTGCTGGTGAAGAGATTCGAACTGTATAGGAAATCCATCTAAAGAACCCTGATTTATTGGACATCCCAAAGAGATGGGAGAAACATGACCTTCTGTTTGAAAAGCAGACACACAACTATTTTCCTTTTTCGACATAGCATTCGTGATTCCTGTAAGCAGCTTTATCTGAGTCTTCATCAAGTTGAATTCTTCTCTCAGCAATTTCTGATCCTGGGACAATGCTCGAATGTCCACTACAACATTCCCCAGTTGGGCCTTCATCTCAGTCACCTCCGCTCGGAGTTGTTTCATATCTTGACAATCGTGATTCAAATTGTCCATTCTGGAGATTCTGGAGAGAAACCAGGTTAGGATAAGAATTTGTCTCTGAACACCTGTCAAAAATGCAAGGATGTATGTAAATGCCATGTTCAGTTATTTTCAAGGAAACCATCTGTTTTGATCCAAGTTTTAATGCAGAAGAAAATCCGACATAGTTCAGATATGGGATCCTTAGAAGTAACTGAACATGTATGCTAAAATGCCATGATGTCATGTATGCAACTGGCATGTGGTCAGCGGTCCGACGCTGGTGTGGATCAGATAACCAAGTGTTGGTGAAGATCATGATATCAGTATCTCTGTGCAGAAGTTCCAGAATTCTCAACCAAGTATCATATAGGACCGGATCATATCATGGAGTAACACTGGAAAAAGCGGGTATGTTGAAAGTTTTTAGGGTTCCTGCAAACCTGTAAACCCCTCCCAATCTCACGGGTGTGCTACTACGGGTCAACATCACGGACTCTCAAAGCCGAATAGCAATAATACGTTCACCATTTCCGAAAAATGGCTCATGACCAAATCAGGGAATCGGTTTGGCATTATGTACTACTCCGGGAGGCCTCAGCTGATCTCCGGAAAAAACAAGCATCCCTCATAAGTTCCCGGCTTCAAGCACTGAATTCGAGAAACAATAGTACATTCATCCCGAAGGGTACAATACTACCGTCATACGACCAGTTGCTTTAACCAGGTTCTTACGAGAGAACAAGGTCATCCTATGCGATTTCCTAGTGGGTCCTCGGGTGCGAATGGGTTTGCCACGAAATGTGGTCTGCCACTGTCACCACTGGAGATGGTTGTTTCCACTAAGGTCCTCGATGATCGGTTCCCAGTGTTAGCAGCTCAGGCGGGAACATTCTATGGTCTGCCTAGGCAGTATAGAACATATCCCAAGAGAGCCTGATCTGGGTGTGGGACTCGTGAAAACTACACGTGCTCAAGACCACGCAAGCCACACGACTGCCCACTCTAAATCCTATGTGTATACTCAAGCCGGGTATTTGGCTTATCTCACAATAATCCCATCCCGCCAAGGAAAACCAGAACAGCCAGTACAGTATATGCCAGTATATGCGACAGTAAAGTAAAGTGCAGAAAGCTGTAAATAAAGCTGTAATGGAAAGCGATAAACTGTAAATAAAACAGTAAAGCTAAACTAAAGCATAACAGCGAATGAAAAAAACACCCAAAGAAAACAGAAACAGACAAGCGCTAGGATTGACTCTCAAAGGGGAAATTAGAATTTCTAAAAGTCCCCAGCAGAGTCGCCAGCTGTCGCTCCCGGGATTTTCATCCTAGTACAAACGCGAAAGTGGCGCGGAAAGGGTAGAGTCGCCAGCCAGACATTTTTATCCCACAAGGAGTGGGAAAGGTAATGTTGCACAAACCTAAGGAAGGAGGAAAAGGACGAGGCCTTGCGAACCAAAGATCTGGATACGGAAGTCGGTTACGAATTGAAAAGGTATTAGCACCCCAATCCGTCCGCCGTACCCGACGGGATCCATGCTTATAAGTCTGTTTTCAAAGGGTGAGAAATAATATGTTGTTTGAATGAAAGGATGTCTATCTGGAATGGAATGGAAATGAGAAAAGAAATGGAATTAACAAATGGAAATAAAAGGGGAAAATGTAGGGAAAAGGAAAGATTGTGCTCGAATGGGCCCTACCCCACTGCCTACGTACCTCATTGGGATAAATGAGGATCAGAGACGCCGTAGTTAGTCTAACTAAGGCTTACACTCGTTTGTGGTTTTTAGGATGACGTTGCCATAGCTCTAGCACAGGTGTTACCGGCTCTGACTCGAGCGTGTTTACCGTGTCGCTGTTTGAACTGTCGAGACAAGTCATGTTCATCCGCAAAGAGTATGAGATGAGATGAGAAGATGTGACTTCTTGGTTTGTTGTCTTTTATAAGAAATGTTTTGAATTTATGTTTATTGAATGTACAACACTAAAGACTATGACACAGGAGCGAATACTTTCCAAGATCGCTCCCAATGGAACATTTGTAAAGCATCCTAGAAGAGTGAAGGAGACCTCCACTAATCATTTCCCGTATAGCTTAAGGCTCGTGGCGCATTGTACATCTTTTCCTTTATTAAGTGTTTTTGATTTTCTTTTAAGATGAGAAGAGAGACTCAAGTTGTCAAAGGAAAAATTCTAAGGGAAACTAGACTTACCCTAAGTTAGTTGAATTCATGGATGACCTATGGTTAATGAGGTTTAAGATTAAATCTACCTAAAAGATATAAGACTATAAATGAGAACATAAAAGGCAATAATGAACAATATGGTCCTCCTAAGTCATGGTGGGTAAAAACGTATATGAAATGTAAATGGGATGAAACAATGGATCGGGTGGGTCGATTGTGTGGTGCTGAGACGCACGACTTATGGTGTGAAACATACAAGGCTTGCTTTTGGTTGAATGGAATGGAACGATGGTAATCGAGGAACCCTAAAGTCACATGCAAATTTATTTGTTTATTTGAAAATATACTCGACGTTGGATCGAATACTTTATTTATTTCACTTTTTGAGATTTTGTTTTCTAACGATTTATTTTATCTTTTCTAACCTAATTATGGAAATTATACAAGCATACAAGTATTACACTATTACATCACAAAACATACAAACATAATTGAGGTAAAAGTATCCAAATCCATAAGCCAATCCTTGAAAAACATACCTTGCACAAAAAAAACAAATAGTTAGTGAATGACATGAATCATGAATATGCATAGTGTGATGGAATGAATTAAAATTACAAAAAATATTAAAAGTCATGAAAAAATGTGAAATTAAATTCCTAAGGTCTCTAACCTGATTATAACACTATGTTAAAAAATCTCTTAAAAATTCTAATCTTGCCTATGGTAAATGGTCCTCTAAATCTAACTAAGGTCTAACCACAATTTTGTATGAATCGCACTACCACAATAATAGAAAAAATGCCCTAAAAATTATACAAAAAATATTCTAGGTACTTCTATTTGTCCTTTAATCATGGCAAAAATAATTGATCCAAAATGTTACAGGAAGTGATAGAAATAAATTGCGCAAGTTCATGTGTTTATGAAGGAAATCAATATGGATCAATAAGAATGAAAAATCGAAATTAAATTGAAAAATGATTAAATTCAGAAAACAAAAATTGGAAATGTATCTAAATTGAATTAATATTCTAATATAATTTTTGTGGAATTTTATTATTCATTTTAGTATTTTTTCTAGATTTAAATTGAAATGGCATAAAATAGAAAAAAAAAGAATATAAAGAATAAGAAGGGGGTGCAATAGAAATGTTTAGTTATTTAAAATGCATTTGGGCTTTAAAATGGAGGTGGGAAAAGCAGCTCCTAGGACCCAATTCGCAGAGGAGCTGAAGTCAAAAAAATAAAAAAAAATGGTCCAACCGGACGGTGACACGTGTCACCGCCGGATTGGACCCCCTAATCAAATCTTATCCTTCACCAAGGGCGGTGGAAATTAAGGGGATGATCATGACATTTAATCATTTTCAAAAATATTAATCAGGCTTTTATGGTTTTATTTAAAGAATATTAAATCATTAAAAGTCTTGATTATTTCCTAATTAAACTAAACTTAAGTATAATCATATAATCTAATTACTCTTACGTGAAAAATGACTTCAGACCTCCATAAGGCTTCCATCTCTCCAACCCTAGGTTCACCTTCTTCACCCAAACCAAAACCCTAGCCGCCGAGACTCAAACTTTCGCGCCTCCTCTCCTTCACCTTCTTTCTCTGCCGCTGAGACTACGTATCTTCACGCCGACGACGTCATGGACTCCTTGTCCGCAGCCTTCGCCGAACAGTCCCCCACGCACAAACTTGCCATTTCCATTTGATTTCTCAAGAAACCGTGAAGTGAGGGTGAAACGTTCGAAGATGAACACTTCTGTGGTACATATACGCTTGAGCTTCATGATTTTTCTGTCGTATTTCATCATTCCCCTTCGTCTCTTTTTGAACTCAGTATTGCTATCTTGATTGATTTGTAAAAACTACGAGTTTCTCAAATCGTTGTCTTTGATCGTTTCCTTTGATTTCGACTCACAACATTGAGTTCTTGCTTTCTTCTTGCAGGCTTAGTGATGTTGATGAGTCTTGAAGGGTGTGATTGAGGCTATGTGTGGAATAATGAAGTTGAGGTCTATGAATGAAGAATGCTGAAGTTCGGTGATTGAAGGTTGGTGATGGCTTATAATGAAACTAGTGATTGAAGATTGAGAAATGACGATGGTGATTGAAGATTGAGGAATATGGAAGCTTTTCTGTTTCTGTTTGGTGATGGAAGGAGAGGAAAAGGATGAGAGGTTTAAAATGGTGATGAAGATGCAGATGAAGGGTTGAGCTTTTTCTTCGACTTGTCTTGTGTGATGCAATTCTCGCTATGAGTTTTTGAAGTGTGTTGATAATTGAAATAGATGTTGTGTTGTTCATCTTCTTCTCAAGAATTTCGTCGTCGTCATAACCCCGACTCCGCCGCCTTGAAGCTCTCTTGTTCTACTCGCCTTCCACCTTGCGTATCTGTAAAGGGAAAATCCACCTTCGCCGCAACCTCAATCGGTTCTATCCAACCTCCGCCTATTCTCGCACTGCAACCACGAAGATAAATCAAAAACACGATCCACGTTCGCATCGCTACTAACTCGGAAGATAAGAACTCGAAGCCTTTTCAGGTATAGGGCTCGGATTTGTCCTTGTTCTTTGCTCGTTACGACTTCCTTCTTCTTCTTGCGTTTCTTAAGATTTGCTGTTGCGGCCTGTTGAATTTCTTGATGGCTGCGTCACTGATTTGTGCATCTTTGGGCCGATTTTGCAGGTTGTACTAATGAAGAAGAAAAAGCTATGATAGTGTTTGTGTGGAGAACATTCAGTTGCAGAAAGCGGAGGATGGTTATGCCGGCTAAAATGTTAGCAAGAATTGAGTTGTGCCGACTTTATGATATGGCTGAAGTTGAATCTGCGAAGAGATCGATGAAGCTGCCATGGTGCGGATATATCCTTGATACCCTCTCTTCTAATTTTTGCGCATTTCTTCTGCGATTAATTCCTGTTGCTTTGGACTGTTGCTTTCTTTTTTGTTGCAGGTTGATAGATATTGAGGATTGATGATGAAGGTTGCGCTGCGGGGTTGGTGTGATGAATTAGGGGCTGAAGAATATGATCCAGTATGAAATTGAAACTCAGTGGTGAAGATGATGATGCAGTGAGGGGATTCAGGTTGGGATTGAAGAATGGAGGAGGAAGAAGAGGATGCAGGTTTCATGAAGGAGAATCAGAAGGATCATGGATGAAGAGGGAAAGAAGAATAATGAAGAAGAAAGAATGATCCATCGAAATTTTTTCCAGCCCCCAATAAGAAGATCAACTTTTGATTTATAAGCTTTTTTTTGTGTGAAGGAAAATGCAGTTAGAAGTTAGAAATTCTGTTAGAGTAGTTAAAGTTCTGTTAAGATTTTTGTAACTGATTTTTGGCGTTGATATTTCTTACTGGTTATTGATCCCTCCTCTCTAAATTTTGTAATTGTTATTCTTTTTTCCTTTTTTTCACTTTCTAGTATCTATTATATCAGTTTTTGCTAAAAACTGATTTCTTGTTATCAGTTATCACCATAAGCTTTTTTGTTAAATTCTCAACTCAAACCTCCCTATAACTAAATATTAAGTGCATTAATTTTTCTGTTTTTTCTCTATATTATAATTCTTGATAGCAGAAAATTAAAATGAATTTCGTTTGCTATATTTTCCTTAAAACCTCTAGAAAAATGGAATTAGATTTCTTTATATATTTTTTTTGGTGTAAGGGCCATAGCCTAGACAAACTATATGGGCTTTTAAACTTGGGCTCATTAACTTGTCAATCTAGAATTTGAATGACTTAAAAGATTTGGTTCATGCTTTTGATAAAAGGATTTGCGAGTGGTATAAGAAAAAAACAACCATTAATTTGTTTAACATGGTTTTAAAAGAAAAATGGGTTCAATTTGGATAAAATATGGATTAATGGATAGGCCAAAGTCATGGTAATTGGGTTAAAGTAGGACATGGGTTTATTTCAATTGTTAAAATGGACTTGAAGTGGAATTAATGAATTGGTCATTTAAAATTGGATAAATGGGAACTGGTAATGGGATAGTATTTACAATACACCTTCCAAATGAACCGTAATCGTGCACCTTATACCCTTAAATTGAACCGCAGCCTTGAAACAAGTTTACTCGGGAAATAGGATATATCCCTTGGTAATACTTGAAGAGAATAACCATAATAACTTGAAGAAGAAAAAAAATCCTGATGATCATACTTCCAAAATCCACACTTCACTACTTGAAGGAGAAGAAAATAAGAAGAATCATGTTTATCATACACCTCAACCATTGGGAAATCTTGATCTGCCAAGTCTTAGATCCTCTACATAAGAAAATTCAAATCACAATAATCTTGCTTCGATCTCATGTTTTAGAAGACCATGAAAATGTATGATGGCAAGTATTATGACCTAATGAAAGAAACAGATGAACGAATCGTAAGCCAATTATATAGTAATAATTTAGAGGGCAAATTTTGGGGTGTTACAGAGTTGAAGCTTTGTGTTCTTGAGCTTTCTGACCCTTTCTTTGGTGCAAATCCACCCCAATGATCACCCTGATGCTTCTGAAGGGCTAGAATGGAGCTTGTGTGACTTGGTTTTGAAGGTTCAGTTCTGAGTATGAAGAAATCGTATTTTGGCTTGAGGGTGTTTTAGGCTATGGTGATGGAGGCTTTGTGATCCTTAGGTCATGTGGAGATGATTGGTGAAAAAATATTGAAGTTTCAGTGGTTGTGTGATGAATTTCGAAGGAGGGAAGTTTTTGATGGATTTTGTGAATTTTGAGTTGTGGGAGTGTTCAGGCTCTTGTGTGTTATGAAATGGCTTGCATAATGTTTGTTTAAGCCAATGGGATTGATCAGAAAGTTGATGTGGCACAGGCTGATTGGTATGGGGTGCTTTTGCAAAAAACGTCAATTTAGGTGTACTTGAGGTATGGGCCATGGCAGGTCTAGCTTTTTGTGGTGTCTGGCCTCAGCAAGATTCATGTAGAGCCATAGAATCAGTTTGATGCAGCTGGAACAAGTGGATGGAAGGATCCAATGCATTTTGCAAATTTTAAGAGTTTTGGCCCTTTTGAGATTTCTTGAAGTTCAAGTCATAGAAATCCTAGGTTCAATGCACAATTCTGATTGTTTGAAGTTCATTTGACATATTATGAAGTGTTTGTGCACATTAGAGGTCATTAGAATGCTTGAACATGCCAAAATGCAAAATCCCTCTTTGACATGAAACTTGAAATTATAAGATTTTTGCCAACTTTGAAAGGCCATATCTTGAGTTTTATGATGAATCAAGACATGTTCTTGTACTTTTTGAAAAGGGAAAGACCCAATCTACAACTTTCATGACCAATAATTTTTCATTTGAATTATTTTTGGTTATGAAAGAGGAGGTTGAAAAACTTTCCCAAAATGGAAAGTTTGCATTTCAAATCATTTCCAAAAATGGCAAGTTTGCAATTGGCTCAAAATTCTTCAATCTTGTGAAATTACAACCACTTCTAAGATCAAATAAAGATCATAGAACTTCAATTTTATGAAAATACCCCTTTGGTTCCATTGTTGGGGGCCTCAGATGCCCTGATTTTGACTTAACTTGCTCAGGAAGTTACCCAGTGAACAAATGACTTCCACAATGAGTTTCTTCATCAAACTTGGTATACATGATCCTTATGACATATTAAGAGCATTAGAAACAAGAATGGCCAAAAAATTTGGAGTTAAGGCATCTAAAACCAAAACCCTAATTTTAGTCATCTATGTAGTGAAAACCCTAGCTCTGCTTCCATGCCTTTTCCAGTTCTTGTGATTTCTTGACTCCATGAACTTTGAGGAGCATAATATGATGGTAGAACACACATGGACCCTCTTGGAAAGCTTTGAGGCCTTTAGGATGGCTCAGATGGCTTCTTGGATTTCTCATATCACAAACCCTAGATGCAGATGAACATGAACTATGCGGTGAAACAAACATGCAATTATGAGATGTAATTCTTATGTTGAAACAAAAATGAAAGATCACAAGCCATGGTGTGATGAAGAGTGAGGTCAAATTTGGGGTGTTTACAGGTTGCCCAGTTGTGAAGATTTCTTGAGAGACGATTGAAGTATCAGAAAGCTTATCCATTTTACTGCATTTGATCCCAGTTCCATCAGATTGTATTAGCCTGGCAATATGATCTTCCGTGATGACAATCTTCTTACCCAGAACTTAAGAAGTTACTTGAGTGTGGGTAGCAGTAGAAAAAAATCCAAAATTCCTTTACTGACTTAGGAAAAGTTGGACCCATCAGACGGTCAAAATACTGTTCCCAACCTTGAGATGTGACTTCTGGAGTTAAATCAAATCCATTATCCTTCAAACTATCAAAATCAACTAATAGCTCACAAATAACTTCAAGTTTCTCTACAGGAGTGAGAAAAGTTCTGACTGGTGAAGTGTGGAGTTCTTCTGAGGTTTGAGAAATTGGAACTTGTTGAGAAGAAGCTTGTTGAATGTCTTTGGAAGAAGAAGCCATTGATCACAAGATGAAGGGTTTTTGGAGCAAGAATGTAGTGAATGCAGTGAAAATAGAAACAAGAGAGTGAAAGTGAAAGTGAAAGTGTGAAAAGTGTTAGTGAGGTAAAAACACTTATATATATTGAGTTTGAAACGGTAAAAAGAAAAATGCAATTAGTGGAAAACATTAATGCACAAACATCATGATTAATAACATTAAATGAATTCTGACAGGGGAATGGCGTAATAGATTTTGAAACGGTTATGTCGCTCCCTGGATTTCCATCCTAGCACCCTGGATCGTCCGCCGTACCCGACGGGATCCACGCTTGCAATGAAACTGTTTCAAAGGGTGAATGAATGAAAGTTAATGCAAAGAAAAGGAACTGAACTGGAGAAAAGAAAAGAAAGGGGGAAACTGTAGGGAAAATAAAACAGTGTGCTCGAACGGGCCCTACCCCGCTGCCTACGTACCTCATCTGGACAATGAGGATCAAAGTCGTCGTAGTTCCCCTAACTAGGGGTGGAAAGATTGCTTGTGTCTTAAGGCTTGAACTGCCTATGTCAATGCTCAGGTGTTGCAGGCTCGAACGACGAGGGAGTTACCGTCTTGCAAAATGACAAGAAGGAGCAAGTTCACTAACAGAGCGAAGGAGATGAGAAAAGAAGTCCAGAAGGAGAGACGATTATTGTTTGTTTGTATGTTTTATGAGTTTTTATTTGGCGTGGAATAAGAGAATGAACTCAAACTCTTTTCCATGGAATGTGTACTTGCTACTAGATTCCAAGATGGAATAATAGAGCAAGCACACCAAGCAAGGAGAATTTATCCAAGACTTGTTTCCAAGGGCAAGGGCCTAAGTTCATTGACTTGTTGAATTTATTAGGTGTTTTTGTGATTAAAAATGAAGAAGTATTTTTTTTAGGGTTTTTCTTTGATGAAGATGACCTCATGATTCGACTTGTGCATCATGCTAGACAAATGCACTATTCTAAGATGGAATGAATACATATGCCCCATGGAATAAGGCTATTACACAAGAAGTCACTTCTTTCTTTATTAATGTTTTTTAGTTTTTTTTTTGTTTTGAGATGAGAAGAGAAAGAGAACCAAAGGAGCAAAAGGCAAAAGTCTAATGGGGAAAGACTAAACCTAAAGTTATCATGAAAAAGTGGTCCTAAGGTCAGTGAGGTGTCAACTATCCTAAGAGAAAAAAAGAACCAAAGAGGAGCAAAAGAGAGGAGAAGAAAGCTAGCAGCAACTTACTCCTTTAAAGGAGATTGTTAGACGATAGTGCGGATCTAGAAGGGGGTTGAATAGATCCCTTTTTAAAAATTACTTTTCAAAATTTAGTTGAAAAAGTATTACGAAAGTTTCCCGAAAAATCGTCTAGTTGAAAATAGAAGTCACCGGAGATTAGATATGCATAAAACCCAATTGGAATAAATGATGACTAGAAGAATTAATATTACACAAATGATTCACTTGATAATTCAAAACTTGATAAAACTATTCTTTACAATGATATGGAGAAGAAATTAAGCACGATCAAATTGAATTTGTGTGGTTAGGCTTTTTGCCAAACACTTGTAGTGCACACACCAAGGATAATTTTGTTGTATCAAATAGTGCAGAATTTTACCCACTCTAGTTATCACTTTTGAGTTTGACTATTTATCAAACACTTTGAGTGCACTAATTTGATACACCATAATTTTCAAGCACACAAGATCAATATGAACAAAAGTAAAATGCGAGAAATGTAAAGAACACAAGGAATTTGTTGAGGCAGTTCCTTCGTCGTCCTCGCACGAAGTACTTTGCCCCCAATTCAAAATTGGATTGGGCAATTTTATTAAATCGCAATTGTTTTACAAGAAGAGAGATAAATGAACCAACAAACTAAAACACGTTGAATATGCTGTCAAATCTTCTTCTTGTCCCTTGGTCCAAAGTAGAATCAAGTCTTCCACGCGTGTCGAGAAAGCCTTCGATTAATTGCTCCCATCTTGCAAGAATTCACGATTATCCAAACTTTGAGCACGGCTGAATTTCTCCAACACTTGTGAACCCACAAAGACCTTCGCAATCCTCCGTCTACCGTGATATGAAAGAACGATCCACTTGATCTTCAATCTACCTCACTCGGCTGAATCTACGAACGATCGATGTGTGCAAACCCACACACTCTAGACCCAATCTGAAACTCTAATTCACGATTGAATGTTATCTTCGAAACAAGCACCGTAATCAAACAAAGATTGTTATGTGTGATTGTTGATTGATGCAATAATGAAGAAGATGAAGAGAGTTGTTTATATATCTTTCACTTTCCTTGTTCTCACTCAAATGAAAATAAATAAGCTATTTATATTGGTTAGAGAAAGTAACATAAGAGAGGGAAAAATTAAATGAAAAAAATGAGTCAGCATAGTAATGAGCCGACTCAAATCATTAAATGAGCCGACTCAAAATACCAGATGAGTCGACCAAAATGAATAGAGAGGCAGCCTGTTGAGGCCCACAGAAAATGAGAAGAAAAGACTTCTTGATGAGTCGACTCATGAAGGGTTTTGAGTCGGCTCATCCATACCCATGAGTCGATAAAAAATGATGCTTCAGGCAGCCTGTTGGGACCCGTGTGTTTGGGCACCAAAACACACTGAATGAGTTGGCTCATTCAGTTCATTTTTCCCAAAATGCCATTTCTTGCTTTTTCTTAGAGAAACACTTATGCTTTCAAACATGCCAAGTTTTTGACACATTAAAATTCATGCCATGTCTCACAAACTCCCCCTTTTTGATGATGGCAAAAACTTGATGAATCAATCGACATATGTTGTTGTTAAGCTCCCCCTGACTATATGGCCCAATCTTATATGCTATAATATCATCTCCCCCTTTGACAAAATAAAAAAGAAGATGATACATATGAGTTAACCACCAATGGAAATAGAATGCTAAACATAATTTCAAATGAGAAACCAATTGCAATAGGAACACGCATTCACAAACACACAATTTTGAGAAGCGAGTAAAAAATATGATAATAAACAAAACAAATTCAACCAAAACAATTTTGTGATTAAGCTTATGCCTGTATCCTTCTCTTAGGATGGAGTGCATAATTTTAATCCTAAGTGTTAAACCCTTGATGTGTTTAAATCTCTTAATAAATCCATCTAATAATCACTAAGATAATAAGCTTGTAACTTGGGCCTTGCATTAGGGTTATAATTCTTCCTTAATTGGTTAAGAAGGACTAACCCTAGTGTTAATGGACAAGTCCCCCTCAAGTTGTCTTACAAACCATAAATTCATTTCTTAACCTTACCATTAACTAAAATCCACTTTAATAAAGGTTTTGTTTTGTCATGAGGTTAATCCCTAATCATGGATTAAGTTGAGGTTTCTTCCTCAGCTTAAATGTGCTCATCTATTATCCTTCTATTAGGATGGTGTAATGGGTCCATTAAATTCTTGATTATGGCTTAAACTCATTACTTAACACTAAACAAAATACCAAAAACATCTAAATAATTGCAAGTAGGTCAATGATCTTAATCCTATATCATGGTGATTAAGTGTGAGGTGCTTACTTCATACTTAAGGTATTCTCATTACCCCTAATCAGAGGGAGGATGTGATGAGTTTACTAACCCTTGGTTTAGGCTTAAGCTCATTTTCTTATGACAAACACAAAAAGCAATAAAAGATTGAAAACATCAAAAACAAAAAATAATCGTCTCCTCCGGGATTCTTTTCTCACCTCATTCACTCACAAACGAGAACTTGCTTCTTCCGTCTAATGCAAGACAGTTAGCACCTGAGCCAGACAGGTCATACACTTGAGCATAGACAAGTAAGAAGTTCACAGTCAATTTATCTTCCGGTCTCTTTGAGTCGAACTACGATGTTCTGACATCCTCATTGCACGAGAAGATATGTAGGCATAACTTAACTGTTATCGAACAAAAGTCTCTGTATATTCCCCCTCTTCCAGCATTCTTCTTAAGCCTCATTCTTGAGCACCTCACTTCACTTTCTTGCACTGACACTTGTACATTTCTTTTCCAGCTTTCGCACATAGATAGCACATACCCTACCCCTTTAAACACAAACTTTCAAGCGTGGATCCCGTCGAGTACGACAGACGATCTGGGTGCTAATACCTTCCCAGGTTGTAACCAACCCCCTTTCTCAATTTCTCTGGTCGCGACCGTCTTATCCATCTCTTTCTAGGTTTATGCAACATTACCTTTCCTTCGGGATAAAAATGCCTAGCTGGCGACTCTTTTCACTTCATCTTCATTCTCTCTTTCGCCGACCATTCGCGTCTGTACCCCGTCTGACCCTGTGTCTTTCGGTGGGAGCGACAGCTTGGCGACTCTGCTGGGGACTCTTATACTGCAACCAGGGCTTCTGGTTCTTTTTGTGGGTTCCTCCTAGCGCTTGTTGGATTTGTGTTTACGGGGGTGTTACGTGATACTTGTGCTTATTTATTTGCTTTATTTATTGCTTTATGTACAACTTTATTTATTGCTTTTCTTTTACAGTCTTATGCATATTTCATACTGTCATTATCACTGTGCTGGATCTGGTTTTCTTTGGTGTGTGGGGTTTCATTGAGAGATTAAGGTCCTATACCTGGGACCTGAGTGACACCTAGGCTAGAGTGGCTTCATATTCTTTCCCATTCCATTTCGGTCTGGTGCGGGAATATGAAACATGGTTCAGATGTGGGTTTCTTCTTGAGAACTCTGTGCTACATATTTCCTGTAGTGCTAGGGCTATCTGGGAAGCCTGCTAAGTCTGGATGACCTTTATTTTGACCTTCAGAATCTGGGGATAATTAGAGGAGGATCTCTTATGGTTATTATAAACATTGTACCTCCGGGTTAGAAGTGTTTATACTTCTCATAACTGATCCAAGTTTGAGGATCTTTGTTCTAGAACATTACATGTGAGGGGGTTGGGTTGTTTACAGGTTTTTCAGGAACCCTTGACCACATCATACCCAGTTACTAGTATTTTTTTGAGAATGCATCACTTTGGACAGTTCTTGTGATTAGTCCTGGACATGTGACTCTTTATTTGAGTCCCCCACCCTAGTTACTGGATTTCTGAGCCTCCATCCGAACCTTTGAACATACATGGACCTTATACCAAAACAGATAATCAGATCCAGCTCTTGATCACAAACCCTTGCATATCATTTGCATACATCATCATTGCACCATTTAACATTTGTTTTTTTTTAAGGTATCCATCATATCATATTTGGTTTGGTTTTGACCCCTTCTGTTGCTTAGACCTCTACTTCAGTTATCTTCTTCAGCATCTGCTTCAGTTGTCTCCCCCAGCACCTGCATCAGTCTATCAGAGACTTACCTCCAGCTTCTCAGTCTGTGATCTTCATCAGCATTTGTCTTCAGTTTCTTTATCAGCACTCATGGATACTCCAAGGAAGAGCAACATATCTTACCACTTCTTTGAGCCCACCTTGACTGGTATCAGGCAGGTCCAGTCCCTTATCACACCTGACCACATCCCACTGTTTAGAGAGAACTATGGGGGTATTTTGGACATGGTCATGGATCTTGATTCATCTCAGAGGAGCATGATCCACACATGCTTGCAGGTTTATGACCCTCCACTCAGATGCTTCACCTTTCCTGATTTCCAGATAGGGCCTCTGTTGGAAGAGCTTTCCTTGTTGATTGGAGTGCCTATTAGAAGAGGGATCCCCTTCAACCCAGAGATGACTGCTCCTAGAAGTGAAGAGATAGCAAGGGCATTGCATTTGGAGCCTGCCCTCATTGAGCAAAATTTGACAACAAAAGCTGGGATTCCTGGCTTACATCTGGACTTCTTGATTTCTCAGGCCACCCTGAAGGCTGCAGTGGGAGAATGGAAGATAGTCTGTGCACTTTTAGCCCTCGGCATATATGGGGTTATATTGTTTGCAGATGAGCCCAAATTTGTGAGTAAGAATGCCATCCACTTGTTCTTGCTGAGGAACCCTGTCCCTACATTACTGGGAGACTTCTACTACTCCATTCACAAGAGAAATGAAAAGCAAAGAGGGAAGCTAGTCAGATGCTGTGCTCCTCTGTTCTACTCTTGGCTGCTCAGACACTTTCCAAGATCAGATGCCTTCTTGAACCCACATCAGCAGAAGAATTGGGCCAAGAGGTTCATTTCCTTAACATCAGATGATATCAGATGGTGCACCCAGAGCACCAAAGGCAAGGATATTATTACCAGCTGTGGGCAATACCCTAATGTGCCTCTAATAGGAGTAAAAGGTTGCATCAACTACAATCCTCTAATGTTTAGGAGACAATTGGGATATGCCTTGGTTCATCCTCCCAGAGGACAAGATTTGGCTGAGACCCTATACTGTGAAGTTCAACCTAACTCAGCTATTGTCAGACAAGCTTCCTGGGCTTGAGACAACATCCAGACCAAAGGGACAACCATCCTTGGAAGGTGCAACAATATTGCTTCAGCCCAGTACTCTGACTGGTCCCGTACTAGAGCTCAGATCACCAGGATGCCTTTCACCTTGGAAGACACACCAGGACCTTTTATAGTATAGTCTGCAGCAACTGTTAGCCTGGAGGAATTTGAAAAGCTGAAAGAGAGGAATAATCAGCTATCTAAAGCCCTGAAGAAGACTCTCTAGGAGAAAAATGACAGTCGTCTGGACATTGAGAGATTGGAAAGACTCAAGATTGAGCATCTGACCAAGATTGAAAAGATAGATGACTACATAAGGAAAGCAAGAGCAGGAGAGTTGGTTTTGAATAATGCCTGCAAGGAGGCCAAGATTCAGAAGGCTAGGGCTGAGCATTATCTGGGGGAAAGCCAGGCTAGGTGGATCAGGATCATCGAAGCCCGTGCACAAGAAGACCAGAGGACTCAAGCAAAGATTGAGCAGTTGGAGGCCAATGAGAAGAAGCAGCAGGAAGCTTTGTTGGCAACTCAGAAGGAGATATCAGAATTGAAACTCCGGGCGGGGTTAAAGAGATCAAAGGATCAGGACAGGCATAAGAAGCTGACTAAAGCCATTTCTACCAGGAACCTCCTCATTAGGACTATTACAGAGCACCCAAATGGTCCGGTGACTGAGGCCCTCCTGAAGGAAGTCAGGGAGGATGACTTTGGATTGGATGTCTGATTCCTTTTGCTTGTATTTCTATTCTTTTAATGTACTTTTTCTTTTGATTGTTGTATTTTTGACCCACCACGGGCATGTATTGTAAGCAGACTATGTATTTTTGTCCTTTTTTAATATATCGGTTTGTTTTATTTATTGGTGGGCTTCATCTCAACATCATCAAGCATTTCCTCGAGGTCTAGAAAGGTCAAAACCAAAACCGAACCGGATACCCTTGGAAGACAAATAAGCATATTGCATTGCATACTAACATTTTCTTTGTTTTGTAGGTTTTTGTTTGTTATTTGTTTCTCACTTTGTTGTGGTTTCAGGAAACATTGCTCGAAGACGAGTGTTCCCTGTCAACCGAACACACCGGTACCCAACACGAAACAACCTTCCGGGCATTCAGATGGATCAGGTACAGCAGGACCTGAATGAAGTAAGAAACCAAATGGCAAACGAAAGGGTTGAGATGAGAAATCAAATGACCCAGTTTATGGCTGTGATGACTGGCTTAGCTCAGAGCCAAGAAAGGATGAGAGAGCTGGTGGAAAGGCAGACTCCTGAAGAGCCCCACCCTGGAACAGGAGGAACTAGCAATAATGAACGCGGGCAGCCTCACATCGACCCACCAGAGTTCGGGCCCCATTTGAACCCAGATGTTAATGTCCCAAGGAATATTCAAGGAAACACTGCTGGAGGCAGGATCTTGCAAGAAGATCCTCAGGAAGAGCAGTTCATAGTTATTGGGGCTGGGGATGAGGTGTATGACATAAGGCTGGATGAGATTGCTGAAAATCTGAGGTCTTTGGAATCCCAGAATTCTCTAGGCTTTGACGTAATGGATATGGGGCTGGTAGATGGGGTGAGGATTCCTCACAAATTCAAACCCCCGTGCTTTGAAAAATATAATGGTACCTCCTGCCCACGTACTCATCTGCAGTCTTTCTTGGGGAGACTCAAAGCTTATGCCATGGACGAGAAGTTATGGATGTTCTAGTTTGAGGACAGCCTGACTGGAGCATCAAGAGAATGGTATTCGCATCTGACCAGGGCCACTATAAGATGTTGGAAAGACTTGGCCGAGGCCTTCATCCGTCAGTACCAGTACAACCTAGACATGGCTCCCAATAGAACTCTTCTAATGGGCATGTCTCAGTCTTCAAGAGAAAGCTTTTGGGATTATGCTCAGAGGTGGAGACAACTTGCTGCTGTTGTCCAACCACCCATGTCTGAAAGAGAAATGGCCGACATGTTTATGAACACTCTTCAAGGAACATATATTGACAGACTTGCTGCTTTCTCTTCCACCAGTTTTGCTGATGTAGTTATAGCAGGTGAGAGAATTGAGAGTCTTTTGAAGATGGGCAAAATCTCCGACAACGGTGCAAGTTCCTCCAACAATCCCAGAAAACCTTTTTCAGGACCCTGAAGGGCGGGTGAAACAAATGCTATTCATGCAGGCAGGGGCAGACCCCAGTATTCTCACAGATCAATAGCAGCCGTTACTATCCCGGCTCCAGTTCCACAACAACCACTTTTTCCTCAACAACAACAACAACAACATCACTATCAGCAACAATCTCATTTTCCGCAACAAAGAACGTACAACAATAACAACAACAACCAACAACAGCGCCCCTTTCAACAGAGGCCATCTCAAGCAAATAGGGTGATTGACCCCATTCCTATGCCTTATGCCGCTCTATTGCCACAACTCCTGAAGCTCAACCTGGTTGAGTTAAGGACGTTGGCTCCACCAGATCCTCTCAACCTCCCAAATAATTATGATGCTAGTGCCAGGTGTGCCTTTCATCTAACGCACCTGGTCGATTCCAAAGCTCTCAATTTCGAACCTCCTCCAAATGTTAACAGAAATCCTATGCCTAATCATGGTGGGCCCAGGATTAATGCCATAGAGGAAGACCAACCATCTGCACTGATTGATAATGTTACACAGATTCAAACACCGTTGGCAGAAGCTAAAGTTTAACTCTTAAGATACCATGTGTTCCCAGGCTGTGAGGCCTGTTGCGAATCATGCAAGACTGCTATTAATGGTTGTTAGAGGCTAGGGCTTGGCATAGATGGCCTTATCAGAGATGAAACTTTGCAAATTACCACAACGGCTCCTACAACATCAACAATTCTTTCTTCAGCAACAACAGATCCTCCTACAACGGCAACAACTATCATTTCCACTGATTCATCCACAACTCCAGCAGTCACTTCTTCCATTGTTTCAACAAACCAAAGTTCAGCAACACTTACTTCTACAACATCAACACCCATTTTATCAACGGAATCGCCTACAGCACCAACAAACACTAATGAAGATATATCAACGGTCACGATCTATTATGACCCGACAACTGTTCATCCCAACAACAATTTTCAACAAACTGCAACACCTAGTGTCAGATCTCCAGTCACGATCTACTACGACCCGCATACCATCACAGTTCCTTCCGCTGCAGCAATCAGTCCGGTCACCATTATGATGCCTGGACCCGTTCCTTATGAAAGCAATAATGCCATACCTTGGCACTACAGCTCTGATCTCTCTGCGACGGAAAGAAGATCACTGTAGATTCATCAACCTCTTCACCACAAGTTGACAATGTCGGGGGAGGCGGAGGCTTCACCAGAAGCGGACGCCTTTTTGCCTCACAAACACCGAGACCCAATGCTGAAGCAGAGGCTGCTACTAAGGCAAAAGGGAAGAATGTGGTACTTGAAGAGCCAGATGTTAAAGAAACTCCGAAGACGTCTTTTGAACAAGAGGTGGACGAGTTCATGAGAATAATAAAAAAGAGTGATTACAAAGTGGTGAACCAGCTTCATCAGACACCCTCCAAGATCTCTATCTTATCATTGTTAATGTGTTCCGAAGCCCATAGGAATGCACTGTTGAGAGTCCTGCATGCAGCCTACGTGCCGTAAGAGATTACGATTAATTAGCTAGAAATAGTGGTTGCAAATGTTAACACCGGTCATGGACTGGGCTTCACAGATGCTGATTTAACAACGGAGGGACGCAATCATAATAAGGCATTACATATCACCTTAGAATGAAAAGGTGTTGTTCTTTCTCATGTGCTGGTAGACACTGGGTCCTTGCTCAATGTCCTCCCAAAGAAAGCCTTAGTGAAGCTAGAATATGATGGTTTGGCATTGCGTCCAAGTAACTTGGTGGTGAGAGCGTTTGACCGCTCTAAGAGATCAGTGCTTGGAGAGATTGATTTACCTGTGATGATTGGCCCACAAATCTTTAAAACTACTTTCTTCGTGATGGACATACAGCCGGCCTACAGCTGTTTGTTGGGTAGACCCTGGATTCACGCCGCTGGCACTGTTACATCTACCCTTCACCAGAAATTAAAATTTGAGTGGGAAGGCCAGATCATCACAATCTGCGGGGAGGAAGACATTTTCGTTAGCCAGCTGGCTACTTACAAGTATATAGAGATGGATGGGGAGATCCAGGAGACTATGAGTCAGGGATTTGAGGCCCTTAACATCAATGAAGCAACAGCTGTGTCTGGAAATTTCATCACTTCATATCAACAAGCCCGAAAGGTTGTTGAAGAGGGTACCACTCAGGGCTGGGGCAAGCTGCTTCCAGTAGAAAAGAAAGAAGACAGATTCGGGTTGGGTTACAGACCAACTCGACAAGATCAACCAGAGGCTGCAACGGAGCCCAAATTTGTCAGTGGGGGAATGCTTACCCCAGATGCTGTGAACAATTTGGAAGACGAGGAAGAAGACAACCGCAACCTGGAAAACTGGATACGTCCAAGGATCCCGGGGAACCAAGTCTCTAACTGGTCTTCCCAGGAAATTATAAGAGTTACTCCTGCAGAGTAATTATTATTTCCTGTCTTTTAAGCATGCATCAAGTCCTGCATCTTGCCCAAGGTGTTAGGACTCATTTTATAATAGGGTCATCTTGTATTTTGTGCAAATGATGAATTAATGAATATCAGGACATCTTTTGCAAACGAGTTTCTTTTTCCGCTCACTGTCTTTTTCATTTTTCACTTTTGTACAAAAACAATAAAATGGAAATGTTTTCAAAATAATAACTTCATTTTCACTTTTTCTAAATAAGATAAAACTGATCACTAAAATGAACCAATCTAAACCCTTGCAGAGAGTGCCCTCCGGATTGCACCGACAACAACACTGTTATGACTTCGTATGACTTCGACAATCCGATTAATCAAGCCGATGAAGGGGTTGAAGATGATTATGATCTATTTGAAGAACTAGCCAGGTTGTTAAGGCAAGAGGAAAAGGTTATCTCTCCTCATCAGGAGGAGGTTGAGACAGTTAATCTTGGTACCGAAGAAGACTTGAAAGAAGTAAAGATCAGGGCCCGTCTGCAAGATTCAGTGAAAGAGCAACTTATTGATATGCTTTGAGAGTACGTTGATGTCTTTGCTTGGTCCTACCAAGACATGCCAGGTCTGGATACTGACATTGTTGTGCACAAGCTGCCACTAAAATAAGACTGTCCTCTAGTAAAACAGAAGTTACGCCGTACTCGTCCGGATATGGCCATGAAGATAAAAGAAGAGGTACAAAAACAGTGGGACGTCGGTTTCCTTGCTGTGACTAGTTACCCGCTGTGGGTTGCTAATATTGTACCAGTGACTAAGAAGGATGGCAAAGTACAGATGTGTGTGGAATACCGGGACCTGAATAGAGCTAGCCTGAAGGATGACTTCCCATAACCTCACATTGATGTATTGGTCGACAACATAACTCAGTTCTCAGTATTCTCCTTCATGGACGGATTCTACGGGTATAATCAGATCAAGATGTCACCTGAAGACATGGAGAAGACTACTTTCATCACACCTTGGGGCATATTCTGTTATAAGGTAATGCCATTTGAATTGAAGAATGCCGGGGCAACTTATCAACGGGCTATGGTGACATTATTCCACGACATGATCCACAAAGAAATTGAATGTTATGTGGATGACATGATTGCCAAGTCCCTCACAAAAGAAGACCATCTGGTAAATCTATTGAAGCTGTTCAAGCGTCTGAGGAAATATCAGCTGAAGCTAAACCCCAACAAATGCACATTCGGGGTACGGTCCGGTAAGCTGTTGGGATTTATTGTAAGTGAAAAGGGAATTGAAGTTGATCCTGACAAAGTCAAAGCCATTCAAGAGATGCCTGCACCTAAGACTGAAAAAGAAGTTCGGGGGTTTCTAGGTAGATTGAACTACATATCAAGGTTCATATCTCACCTTACAGCAACCTGTGAACCCATGTTCAAACTGTTAAGAAAGGAACAAACAGTCAGGTGGAATGAAGACTGCCAAAAGGCTTTTGACAAAATCAAAGAGTACTTTCAAGAACCTCCAATTCTTATGCCTCCAGTTGAAGGAAGACCTCTAATAATGTACCTGACAGTATTAGAAGAATCAATGGGGTGTGTGCTGGGCCAGTATGACGAGTCTGGTCGAAAAGAGTATGCAATATACTACCTAAGCAAAACGTTTACCGACTGTGAACAACGTTATCCACTGCTCGAGAAAACTTGATGTGCTTTAGCGTGGGCTGCTCGCCGACTGAGACAATATATGTTGACCCACACTACTTTATTGATCTCAAAGATGGATCCAGTCAAGTACATATTTGAGAAGCCAGCACTTACCGAAAGGGTTGCAAGATGGCAAATGATTCTGACAGAGTATGACATTCAGTACACATCTCAAAAGGACATCAAGGGCAGTGTACTGTCTGACTATCTGGCTGAGCAACCCATTGATGATTACATACCAATGAGATTTGACTTCCCAGATGAAGACATCATGTACTTAAAAGAAAAAGATCATGAAGAGCCTGTTCACACTAAAGAGCATGGCCCAGAAGAAGAATGGACAATGATGTTTGATGGGGCTGTCAACATGAATGGTCGTGGAGTTGGTGCGGTGCTCATTACACCTAAAGGAGTTCACATGCCTTTCTCGGCAAAACTCACCTTTAACTGCACTAACAATGAAGCTGGATATGAAGCTTGTATCATGGGTCTTGAGGAAGCCATTGACCTCAGGATCAAGACATTAACTGTATTCGGAGATTCAACTTTGGTAATCAATCAGACCAACGGCAAATGGTACACTCGCCAAGAGCATCTGATTCCATACCGAGACTACACGAGGAGATTACTGACTTTCTTCACAATAGTCAAGCTTGAGTACATCCCTCGAGATGAAAATCAGTTTGCATATGCTCTGGCTACCATTTCCTCCATGATCAAAGTTCAAGCTGCCAACATTGTGCCTCGGATTTCAGTATCCAGACTTGACCGACCGGCATACGTTTTCTCTGTGAACATTGCTGAAGATGACAAGCCTTGGTTCCATGACATCAAATGCTTCTTAGAGGATCAAACATACCCACCTGGGGCATCATCCAATGATAAGAAGACATTAAAAAGGTTGGCTGGTAGTTTCTTCCTGAATGCTGATGGTTCATTATACAAGAGAAACTTTGACATGGTCCTTCTCAGATGTGCTGATAAGAAAGAAGCAGACTTGTTGATGCACGAGGTGCATGAAGGATCTTTCGGTACCCATGCTGGAGGACATGCAATGGCTAAGAAATTGTTTAGATCAGGGTACTACTGGATCACAATGGATGCAGACTGTTATGCCTATGCCAGAAAGTGCCACAAATGCCAGATTTATGCAGACAAAGTGCATGTGCCTCCGAATCCTTTGAATGTAATGTCTTCACCTTGGCCCTTTGCCATGTGGGACATTGACATGATTGGAAAGATCGAACCGACTGCTTCAAATGGCCATAGATTCATCCTGGTAGCCATGGATTATTTCACCAAGTGGGTTGAAGCAACTTCATATGCAAATGTCACCAGACAAGTGGTAGCCCGATTCCTGAAAAGAGACATCATCTGTCGGTATGGAGTACCCGAGCGAATCATTACTGATAATGGTTCCAACTTGAACAATAAAATGATGGCAGAACTGTGTCGGGACTTCAAGATCCAACATCACAACTCTTCTCCTTACAGGCCGAAGATGAATGGCATTGTTGAGGCAGCCAACAAGAATATCAAGAAGATTGTGTAGAAGATGGTGGTTACTTATAAAGACTGGCATGAAATGCTACCATTTGCCTTGCATGGGTACCGTACCTCAATCAGAACATCCACTGGGGCAATACCGTATCAGCTTGTGTATGGTATGGAGGCAGTCCTACCTGTTGAAGTTGAGTTACCCTCCTTACGGGTACTGATGGATGTCAAACTGGACGAAGCAGAATGGGTCCGATCTCGGTACAATCAATTTAATCTGATCGAAGAGAAGTGATCAGCTGCAATTTGTCATGGGCAGTTATATCAGAAGAGAATGAAGAAAGCCTTTGATCAGAAAGTCAGGCTTCGGGAATACAAAGTAGGAGATCTTGTGCTGAAAAGACTCCTTCCTCCTCATATAGACCACAGAGGCAAGTGGACTCCTAATTATGATGGTCCATTCATAGTAAAGAAGGTTTTCTCCGGTGGAGCACTGATGCTCACTACTATGGATGGTGAAGATTTCTTATCCCCTGTGAATTTAGATGTAGTTAAAAAATACTTCGCATAAAATGACCCGCTGGACATAAAAACAGAATGTAAGTCCAGGAAAAAATAGGGCATCCCGGCGAGTCAAAAACAGAATAAAAAGACTCGGTAAAAAATAAGGGAAAATAAAGAAAAAATGTACACCCGCTGAGATGAAAAGCCACATTGGACAACTCAAGCAAAAATGGGTATCCCGGTGGATTGAAAACCCGAAAGGGCGATCCACGTAAAATAAGGGAATAAGCGAACAACTGCATTCTGAATTCATCTGTATCTCAACCACATGGCAAGCTTTGAAAGGTTAAAGCATCGGTCAGAATCAGCCTTCTTCAGAAAGCGAGATAAGAAGAACGTCAAGGTCATACGGGTCATAGCAAAGGGAAACTCACTGAAGCATCGTCAACATTGCCAGCACCTTTATTTTTCTCAATTTTTGTAACAATCTCCTCATTTCAGGGATTTGTTTCTTTGACTGTATTTTTCCGATTCAGGGCACCCAGATTTATAAAATCAGAGTTTTCAGTCACACTTCGTCTTGTATATTTTGGTGTTTTGTTTGCAAAAATGTCAAATATCTATGATATAATACTTGCATAAAACAGATGTCCCTTTCTAAATTACATGCTTACAGGAAATGTATTTACTTTCAGGAATGTCTAACTCCTATGACGGAATCCGGTAAGGGATACCTCGGGACACTTGTGCGTTTCTTTGTCTTACCAGGATTACGGGTATTCAATGCGCAACGTGGGGCATGCCAAATAGCATCTGGAATGTTTTTCCCTAGCGAAGTTGCCAAGGCATTACTTCTCCAACACATTTTCTTCAAGCAACATCAGTAAATGCTCATTTCCCCAGCAGAGTTGTCAAGTCTCCTTATCCTCAGCAAGATCCTCACAAGATCGTTCAGTGATCTTTCCTCCCCCAGAGTACTGAATCTCTCATCTCCAGCAAAGACAGGTAACCATCTCCCCACAGAGCTCCAGACTCTCCTGGAAGAGCAATGTCTGAAATTCTCACACAACAAAGTGACGAAAGCTTCCACATCCCCAGCTGGGCTCCTCATTACTAAGATAGGTCTATCAGTGACCTATTTCCGCAAGCAGAGTCATACATCCTATCAGATCTACCAATGATCTCGTCCCCAGCTGGGATATCCTTTAAGCAGATCAACCAGAGATCTTCACAACAGCGGGATCCGAATCCCGGACCGGTTTCTTTTGCATAATCATAACATTCGCATCATTTTTTTCCCAGAGCGTAGAATTCCGATTAATACGGAGCATTACGGTAAAAATCAAACATTTGCATGATCACAAGTCATGTTCGAACCAGTCACTTGTAAATACCAATAGTACCTCTTCAGCAATATACAAAATACATCCCTTGCACATAAAAGCCAAAGCGTCCCCTTTGTACTCTCAAATACAGATACATGCTCTTTTTGACCCTGGTCCGTGTCACCTTTCCCTAGTAAAGTTGCCAGAGCACTCTCTACAAACAGATACTTATACATAACATGCTTTTCTCGACACTCGTCTGTGTCATCTCATATTTCCCCACAGAAATCCAAAGCGTCCCCTTTGCAATCACAAACGCATGTTCATATACTTTCGACACTCGTCCGTGTCATATCATCCCCTGCAGATATAAACCAAACCAATGCTTATACACTCTCTTGACACCCGTCCATGTCACCTATCCCCAACACAATTGCCCAAACATTTTTTTACTATACACTCCTTCAGACACTCGTCCGTGTCATCTTATCCCCACAGGTTGCTAGAATACACTCATAACATGTGCACTTTCTTTTCCGATACTCCTCTGTATCATGGTCTTAAGGATGCTCGTCTGCATCCTTAATCTATACACAGTATCAAAACACTTATACCTTTCTATTTTCGAAAAGCGTAAGCACTCGTCCGTGTTTACCATCCCCCAGCAAATCCCCAACAAAACATCTTTTTCTATCCGACATTCGTCCTATGTCGCGATACTTTCGGCAGCCGTACCCTGCCAGGTGATTGTCCTTCACCTTTGTATGATCGTCCCTCATCCTTTCCCTCAGAGGAGTCTCCATTCTTGGAACCCTTTTCTACCCGACATTCGTCCTATGTCGTGATATTTTCGGCAGCCGTACCCTGTCGGGTGATCGTCCTTCACCTTGGATGACCGTCCCTCATCCTTATTCCCCAAACAGAGCAGTCGTACCCTGCTAGGTGATCGTCCTTCACCTTTTGATGATTTTCCTTCATCATTTTATCCGATGGTCGTCCCCATCGTTGATCTTGTTATCCGACATTCGTCCTATATCATGATAAACCCTGAGGGCAGCCGTACCCTGCTAGGTGATCGTCCTTCAGCTCCCGATGATCGTCCTTCATCACGTTTATCCGATGGCCGTCCCCATCGTCGACATTTTCTATCCGACATTCGTCATATGTCGTGATAAAGAGCAACCGTCCCCTGCTAGGTGATCGTCCTTCACCATTGATGATCGTCCCTCATCATTATTTCATTTGTTATTTGAACCGATGGTCGTCCCCGTCGTTGTTTACCTTTACTTTGCAAACCTGATGGTTGTCCCCATCATTGCTTTTACTTTAATCCCCAGAGAATTTTATTTGATGGCCGTCCCCATCTTAATCCCTTTATTCCCCTAGCATGTCGGTCGTCCCCGTCATTGCTTTAATCCCCAGCAGACGTCCTCTACTCGATGGTCGTCCTCCATCGCCCGCACTTTACGAATCATACTATACTTTCCTTTCACAACTTATATCCCTTTTCTTCTTCACCCCAAGGAGTGCAAATTTTGGACTGTCTTTGGTATTCAACCACAAGTTATCTTGTTCGTCTGTTAAGCCCGTCGCTTACATCCTGCACAGCTAACTCGTGCTTGAATAGGGGCAACTGTAAACACCCCAAATTTTCCCTCACTAAGTTCACATCATGGCTTGTGATCTTTCATCTTTGCATTAGTTTAATCATACCATATCATATGGCATTTTTGCCTCACTGCATTAGGTCAAGTTCATCTGCATCTAGGGTTTGTGATCTGAGCAATCCAGGATCCATCTGATCCATTCCAAAGGTCTTCAATCATCTCAAGAGGGTCCATGTATGTTCAATCATCATATTATATCCTCTAAAGATCAAGGAAGTCAAAGAATCACAAGAACTTGCAAAGCATGGAAGCAGAGCCAGGGTTTAACTGCACATATGACCTGAAATTAGGGTTTTGGTTTCAGAGGCCATAACTCCAAATTTTTCGGTCATTCTTGTTTCTATTGGTCTCAATATGTAATGAGGATCGTGTGAACCAAGTTTGATGAAGAAATTCATTGTGGAAGTCATGTGATCACTAGGTAACTTCTTGAGCAAGTCAGAGCAAAATCAGGGCATCTGAGGCCCCCACCCATGGAACCAAAGTGGATTTTTCATCAAATTGAAGTTATATGATCTTTATTTGATCATTGAAGTGCTTGGAAGTTCACAAAATTGAAGAAAAGTGAGCTAAACCAAAAGTTGCCAAAAATGGAAATGACTTGTAATGTAAACTTTCCATTTTGGGAAAGTTTTTCAATCTCCTCTTTCTCAACCAAAAATGCTTCAAATGAAAAATTGTTGGTCATGAAAGTTGTAGATTGGATCATTCCCTTTTCCAAAAGTACAAGAACAAGACCTAATTCATTTTGGAACTCAAGATATGGCTTGTCAAAGTTGGCAAAAATCCCATAATTTTCAAGAATGCACCAAAAGGGATTCTTTGCAAAACCACTTGACAAGGCTTTTTGTGACTTCAAACACACTTCTATGTATCATAACATCATAGTGCATTGCTTTAAGATCAGAATTGCCCAAAGAATTGCATCATTCCATGCCTTGAACATCAAGAATTCTCAAAGGGGCCAAAACTTCACATAATTGCAAAACACCACATAACTTTGCTCCCACTTGCTGAATTGCCTCAAGACTGATTTTGTGGACATCCTTGAACTCAGCTGCGCATGGACAAGCCAATGAGCCAGCTACACCATTGCCCATACCTCAAGTACAACACTTTTGACTTTTTGGCAAAAACACCCATACCAATCACAACAGTCCACCACCCACTCTCTACCCAATCCAGACTCTACAAGCATGCTCTAAAGACTCATTTTTCATAAGACACACAAGCCTAACACTCCGAGAACTCAGCATTGCCAAAAATCATCCCTCTTACATTTTCCTTCGAATCTCTCAGCTCACTCACTCAATCTTCAAACCAATTTCACCATTGATCTCAAAATCACTCACTGACCACAAAGCAACCCTAAAACCAGCCAAGAACACCCCATACACAAAACACGATTCTTGGCCAGTTCAGTGGCTACAACACAAACCAGCCATTCTCAAAGCCTTTGAAGCATTCCATTAGTCTCAGGAGGTCAAAGGGAGTCATTTTGCACAAAGGAAGTGCCCAGAAAGCTCAAGTTTGGAAAGCTCCATCTCAGGTAGTCATCTGAAATCATTTTTCCAGAACTCCTTTTTTATGTTACAATGTGAAAAAGCATGCTTCACTGATCACTCTGAGCTTTGTATTTTCGAAAATGGTTGAGAAATGAGTTTGTATGAATGTTCTGAAATTTCTGCCATTTTTAATCTTTCTATCGAATCTTGAGTTTAAGCAAGAATAAATGTGTTTTAGAGGTAGATTTGAGTTCAGGGAGATGAGGGGAGTTGATCTGGAGCTTTAGAGCTCCAGAAATAACCTAGGGAGAGAGTTTGAGATTTTCAGGGGAGCATGTCACCGGAGAAGACGACCAGAGCTCTTCTCCGGTGACCTAGGGAGCTTTGTTTGAATACAAGCCGTTTGATTTCCCTTTCCCGCGTGTGATGGACGCTTGAGATCACTTCATTAACTTTTAATCTGGATTTAATAATTAATTAATTAGGTTTAGTTAGGTTTGAATATTGGCCATCAGATCTGGCGCGCAGTCAACCCTAGAAACCCCCAGAATCAGTGTGAACCATTGGATGCGTTTACATTTGTTTTATTCAATTTTAATTTCATATTTTCCTATTTATTTTGCACCATTTATTTAAAATAGATAGAAAATTCCAAAAAATATTTTGTTCTGCATTTTTATTTCTAATAATTTTCTTAACCCAAAAATATTTTTATTTTTATTTTTCACATTAAAAAATCATTTTTAAAACATTTAAATGTTTATTTTAATTAATTAATGGGAATTAATTAATTAAAATATCATTTAGGTTTCTAAAAATCCCAAAAAAATTCACATTACATCTTTAAACATTTAGAAACATTATCATACCATCCACACAAATTTCTTTTTGGTTTTGAACCATCTTTGATAATTTTCTTGAATTTAGGGTTCATAAAATTCCTATTTTAGAACCCTAACATCAAGAATTCTTTTCTGCCTACCCAAGAATGGTATGACAATGGTTCTTTTTGCATTGATCTTCATTTGACATGTAGTTTCTAGCATAATTTTGTCACAAATTTCTTCTGCATTTTTGAATTGATTTGCATTTTTTTTCCTTTAGGTACCTTAAAACCCTAGATAACTTAGAAAAACCATAACTTTCATTAGGTTAAGAGTTAGGTCTTCTCCTTTGGGGTGTGATATCATATGGGGTTAGGGTTCCTTTGATTGCATTTTAAATTTTTTATCTTGTCATTTGCTTCTGTTTTTGGTTTTTGCATCTCATGTTGTATGAAAACCCTAATTTTCCATCTTCCTTTGCATACATCCTGCATAAGCATTCATATAAGAACTTGCCATGACATTTTATGCATTCACATGACTTCTGAGACATCTTAGGACATGTTAGAACCATGCTTGATCATTTATTCATCCATTTACCATGTTATGCATTCATTACATTCCATGAACATTCATGAACCTTCATGGTTCTTTCATACCTCATTTGCATTCTCATCACTTGTATGATCATCCATTGCTCTTGACATGCCTTTGCATCATCTATTAGCATCATTAACATCATGAACATGCTTTTGGTTTTGGTTTGCATCCTTGCATACATCTCATTCCCACTTCATTCTTTCTTTTATGCTAACTTTTCAGGGGGTAAGTGCTTTGGGAAGTGAATTTGCCTTCACTTCTCACATTCTCTTTTCATCTATCTTATGCATTCATTGCTGCATTTTATCTTTGCTTTAGAGTGAGCTTGCTCATTCATGTTCCTCCTTCACCTTCTTTCTTCAAGTAACTTATCTTCTTAAGTGAAGTAAGTTAACTTGTTTCTTCTGCTTCTCCTTCTTTCTTCTGCTTCTTCCTTGGTGGCTTATTCTTGAAGATCTCTTGCAAGCCTCATAACCCCTAGGAACACCCAAGCATGATAACATTAGGGTTTTGATTAGTCCCCCATTAGTTTTACCTTTGTGTCATCTTTTGTGTCTCTCCTCTCATCTCATAATCAGGGACTAAACCTTTAAGGTTCTAAGGCTTTGTGATTAAGCTTATGCCTGCATCCTTCTCTTAGGATGGAGTGCATAATTCTAATCCTAAGTGTTAAACCCTTGATGTGTTTAAATCTCTTAATCAATCCATCTAATAATCACTAAGATAATAATCTTGTAACTTGGGCCTTACATCAGGGTTCTAATTCTTCCTTAATTGGTTAAGAAGGACTAACCCTAGTGTTAATGGACAAGTCCCCCACAAGTTGTCTTACAACCCATAAATTCATTTCTTAACCTTACCATTAACTAAAATCCACTTTAATAAAGGTTTTGTTTTGTCATGAGGTTAATCCCTAATCATGGATTAAGTTGAGGTTTTATCCTTAGCTTAAATGTGCTCATCTATTATCCTTCTATTAGGATGGTGTAATGGGTCCATTAAATTCTTGATTATGGCTTAAACTCATTACTTAACACTAAACAAAATACCAAAAACATCTAAATAATTGCAAGTAGGTCAATGATCTTAATCCTACATCATGGTGATTAAGTGTGAGGTGCTTACTTCATACTTAAGGTATTCTCATTACCCCTAATCAGAGGGAGGATGTGATGAGTTTACTAACCCTTGGTTTAGGCTTAAGCTCATTTTCTTATGACAAACACAAAAATTAATAAAATATTGAAAACATCAAAAACAAACAATAATCGTCTCCTATGGGATTCTTTTCTCACCTCATTCACTCACAAACGAGAACTTGCTTCTTCCGTCTAATGCAAGACAGTGAGCACCTGAGCCAGACAGGTCATACACTTGAGCATAGACAAGTAAGCAGTTCACAGTCAATTTATCTTCTAGTCTCTTTGAGTCGAACTACGATGTTCTGACTTCCTCATTGCACGAGAGGATACGTAGGCATAACTTAACTGTTTTCGAACAAAAGTCTCTGTATATTGCCCCTCTTCCAGCATTCTTCTTAAGCCTCATTCTTGAGCACCTCACTTCACTTTCTTGCACTGACACTTGTACATTTCTTTTCCAGCTTTCACACACAGATAGCACATAACCTACCCCTTTAAACACAAACTTTCAAGCGTGGATCCCATCGAGTACGATGGACGATCTGGGTGCTAATACCTGGTTGTAACCAACCCCCTTTCTCAGTTTCTCTGGTTCGTGACCGTCTTATCCATCTCTTTCTAGGTTTATGCAGCATTACCTTTCCTTCGGGATAAAAATGCCTAGTTGGCGACTCTTTTCACTTCATCTTCATTCTCTCTTTCGCCGACCGTTCGCGTCTGTACCCCGTCTGACCCGGTGTCTTTCGGTGGGAGCGACAGAGACCCGCGGAAAATGAGAAGAAAAGACTTCTTGATGATTCGACTCATGAAGGGTTTTGAGTCGGCTCATCCATACCCATGAGTCGACCAAAAATGATGCTTCAGGCAGCCTGTTGGGACCCGTGTGTTTGGGCACCAAAACACACTAAATGAGTCGGATCATTATGGAATTTGAGTCGACTCATTCAGTTCATTTTTCCAAAAATGCCATTTCTTGCTTTTTCTTAGAGAAACACTTATGCTTTCAAACATGCCAAGTTTTTGACACATTAAAATTCATGCCATGTCTCACAGAGATAAGTTGCTCCTAAAGGGGGAAGAAAAGAGTTGAATCACATGATGGCATAAGGCACATCAAAAACCACAAAGTAGAAATCAACTTAAAAAGAAAAGATGAAGAGTTAAAATGTGGATAAACATTCACACTTCTCTTACCATAACCCCCTGCAATGTTAGCAAAAAATCCAGCATATGTTCAACAACACAATCATGGAATTAGCATGTTCAAAGTTCAAATCAACAAAGATCAAACAACATGCCAAACTTTGCACATACAAGCATTTACGTGTCGAGAACATGAAAGAATACATCAATCAGCGAGAAAATCACCCTAAACTAGCATATTCAATGATCATACAATGATCCATGGCAATTAAAACAAGTAAGGGGATCAAACAAGCTCAAAACAACTCCAATATGGCATTCTGCATCAGTGTTAACCGGTTAACCAAAGAGTTAACCGGTTAACCAGTTCAAACCTGCAGCAACTTACGCAGAAAAAGGGTGCGTTAACCGGCTAACACTGTCAAAACAACAACAAATCCTGCATGAAAATCAGCTCAAAACCAGCTTATCCAAATAATTCCACACCAGACCAGCAATCAATTAAGCATGCAATAAATGGATCAATTCACATTAATTAACATCATTAAGCTCATGAACATTAGCATACGGATCCGGTTACGAATCAACCAATCAATTCAAGCAACACAAGCAAATACACAAGCACATGGTGGATCTAAAGCACAAGCATGCAAATAAGCTAAAACAGAGCTAGATCTGAATATAACCAACCTACAAAGTTGAGGTATGCTTTGGTAGTTGTTGTTTGAGCTGGAAATGAGAGATTTCGTGGAAAACTTTGAAGATCCGGTGCTAAGCTTCACACTCCATGCAAAATAAATGCAAGCAAAGGGTCTTGATACAGAATTTTGGCTCCAAAAGCACTTCTAATTTCCAAACCAGATATGAACCACCAAGTGAACCAACAAAAGGATGCAAAGAAGCTATGGATGGAGGTCTAGTTCCAAGATCTACACACTTTAAGGCAAAGTTATGTGATCTTCAAAGAGGAACTTTGAGTGATTTGGAAAATTGAGAGAAAAAAGTGAGAGAATGGTGAGAGAGATCAAAATTCAGAAAATGGGAATTGAAAATTATGAGAGAGAGAGTGCCTCTTGGTTTGAAGGGAAATGGATTAAATATGGTTTAGGTTTGGGCCCCAAAATTTAGGCTTGGGATTGCCTTGCGAGGGGCCCAGGCTGTTACAACCTCCAACATCGCCAACAGTCCGCGTCTGCACCGGGAAGTAAAAGTCCGGGGAGCGACAACTTGGCGACTCTGCTGGGGAAGTTTGCAACTAGGGCTTCTGGTTCTCTTGTGGGTTTCTCCTAGCGCTTGTTTGATTTTGTTTATTGGGGGTGTTATGTGTTATGTGTGCTTTTGTTTTTGCTTTATTTATTGCTTTCTGTATAGCTTTATTTACTGCATTTACTTTATCGCTTTCATTTACCGCTTTATGCATTTCATTTTATTATCATATCATGTGCTGGTTGCTGGTTTGCTTTGGTGGGAGGGATATTCCAGTGAGAAAGGTCCAACACAAAGGCCTGAGTGACATACATAGGATTAGAGTAGCTTCATATTCTTTCCCATTCCATTTCGGTCTGGTGCAGGGATATGAAAACACGGTTCAGACATGGGTTTCTTCTTGAGAACTCTGTGTTACAGATCTCCTGTATTGCTAGGGATATCTAGGAAGACTACTAAGTATGGATGACCTTTTTAGATGACCTTCAGCATCTGAGGTGAATTAGAGGAGGATTCTTTATGATTAGGGTAAACATTGTACCTCCGGGTTAGAAGTGTTCACACTTCTCATAATAGATCCGAACCTGAGGATCCTTGTTCTAGAACAATACCTGTGAGTGGATGGGGTTGTTTACAGGTTTGCAGGAACCCTTGGCCTCATCATGACCTGTTACTGGATTTTGTTTTAAGGTCACACTATTTTGGACTGATCTTATGAAACCCTGGACAAGTGACTCTTTATTTGAGTCCCCAACCTGGTTAATGGTTCTCAGACCTTCATCCGGAATTCTGAACACTCATGGACCCTATCAGAAGCAACTGACAATCCAGCACCTGATCACAAACCCTTGCATATCATTCAACATACATCATATTGCATCATTTAACACATTTGTCTATTTGTTTTACAGGGTATCCATATCTTCTTTGGTTTGGTTTTTTGACTGTTCTTCTGCTTCAGCCATCTTCATCAGATATCTTCTTCAGCTATCTACATCAGCTATCTGCATCAGTTATCTTCTTCAGTTATCTTCATCAACACCCATTGTCAGTATGGATTCAACCAAGAAGAGCAATATCACATACCATTTCTTTGAGTACCCTCTGACAGGCATCAGGAAGATACAGGCTCTTATCACTCCTGATCATGTTCCTTTATTCAGAGAGCATTATGGTGGGATCCTGGACATGATCATGGACTTGGATGATCACAAAGGAGCATGATTCACACGTTCCTTCAGTTCTATTACCCTCCTCTCCGATGTTTCACTTTCCCAGACTTTCAAATAGGTCCTTTGTTGGAAGAGTTTTCCATGTTGTTGGGTGTCCCTATCAGAAGAGGAATTCCTTTCAACCCTGAGATGACTGCTTCAAAGCATGAAGACAGAGCCAAAGCACTTCATCTGGAAGCCACCATCATTGATCAACATATAACCACTAAGGCTGGAATCCCATGCCTCTATCTGGATTTCTTGGTTACTCAGGCTACCAGTCATGCTGCAACAGGGAAATGGGAGACTGTTTGTGCTCTCCTGGCTCTCAGTATATATGGTATCATCTTGTTTGTGGACGAGCCTAAGTTTGTAAGCAAGAATGCTATCCATATCTTCATGCTCAATAATCCAGTTCCTACCTTGTTGGGAGATTTATACTACTCAGTTCATCAGAGGAATGAGAAACAGAGAGGGAGACTAGTCAGATGTTGTGTACCTCTTTTCTACAGTTGGTTGACAAGACATATGCCAAAGACGGAAGCTTTCCTGAATCCACATCAGTCAAGAAACTGGGCTAAGAGGATGATAGCCCTTACTTCAGAAGACATCAGGTGGTGTACTCATAACACCAAGGGCAGGGACATAATTACAAGTTGTGGCAATATCCTAATGTACCTCTTATTGGAGTGAAGGGTTGCATCAACTACAATCCTTTACTTTTCAAAAGACAGTTAGGGTATGCCTTGGTACATCCACCTAGAGAGTAGTGTAACACCCCAAATTTGCCCTCTCCTTTTTCATTGCATTTAGCATATCATTTTCATGCGTGTCACTGCATCATCTGCATAGAAAAATAAGCATGTTACTCACACATTCTAGCATAAGGCATTTGATCAACCAGCTAAAAATTCTTGATTCTATAAATCAAGCCAAGAGCCAAGTGACACTGCAAGAAGCTCGCAAAGTCCCATCATATCTTATATAAGCCCAAAGTCGTCCTCAAGGCCTTGGAAGGTTGGAATTTCATCAGAATCTCAACAGTATATTTTCTCCTGCACAGACAAATTCTAACTAGGGTTTTGCTCTAAATGAAAGAATTCTCTTAGCTTTGACTGATTCTCGTGGTCAAAGGATCTTACATGATCTGCAAGGCTTACATTTGAAATTTGAGACAAACATCCATTGAAGAATTCAAGTATTTGAGCAATTACTTGTTGGTGAGGCAAGAAAGTCAACTGTGTTGTTCAAAAGCCAATTGAAGGATTTCTAGGGTTTTGATCGTATCATCAAATTCATGAAGCTACATTTGATCAAGGAGTATGAGCTCAGATGTCAGAAATCAAGAATGTACGAAAATTTGCTAAATTTGGAAGTTTAGAAGTTTCCATTTTTGGAAATTTTTGTCCTAAATCTTCAAGCTGTAATTTCATGTGCAAGAATGCTCCAGATGATTTTTCAATGAACATGAAAGTCGTAGATCATGATTTTCCCTTTCCGAAAAGTCCAAGAACACCTTCGTAGAAGCTTTATAACTCAAGATATGAATTTTGGAAGTTTTGATGCATTTTAGGTTTTTTGGTGCACATGTGGCATTTTACTATTGGTCCTTTATTTTATTTTTGGTGTCATACTTCATATATATATATATATATATATATATATATATATATATATATATATATATATATATATATATTACACATTTTTGATGTAAATTGGACACTTTTTGCGTGGCTTAGTTTGGTGTAAATGGGTCACTTTTATTTTGTATCATTTTGAAAAGAATAAAAAATAATAGTACAAAAGGGTTGTACAAAGGTGGTAGAGTGATGATCAACATGGATTCCACCCTTACATCACACGTGCCTCACCCTCATTTGTTTGGCCATAAGGAATCATTATTTTCTTTCCCTCTCCACTAAAAAGCACTCACGCATTTTTCCTGCACCAAAAATGCAAGAAGAGACTCACACACCAAATCACAACAAACTTCTCTCTTCCCTTGCATATTCTGATTTTCCACAAGATTTTCAAATGGGGATCTCTATTTCCTTTGTGCAAATCCTTCTCCATATTTCTTGAAGCTCATCATTGGAAGCTCATCACCTCATAATCAACCAATGTGTCAAAGTATAAAGGAGCTTGAAGATCAAAGTTCAGATCTGAATTTCTCACTCTCAAACTTCCATAGCCTTTATTTGGCTCAAAGGTGGTGCAAGAACACTCAAGATCTCTCTGGATTTCTCAAAAATTGCAAGAAAAGGTTCAACACTAGGTTTGAATTCTTCATTTGTTTTGCTTCGGTTTTGGCTTATTCTGGTTTGTTTCATGATGAATTTACCTAATCTAGCTTGTATGAAGTGTTGTGAACCTTTTAGAGCGGTTAGTTAGTGTTTTACAACTTTGTGATCTAATCTTGTTGGTTTGTTTTTCTGTGTATTTTGAGTATTTGTGAAAAATAATGGCATGGTTGTGTTCCTCTCGTTGAGTACTTCAATTTTGGTCTTTACACTTTGTATTTTCGTTGAGAAATGAGAGTGATATGGTGTAATGAAGTTGCTTGAATCCATGGAGGGATGGCTGCGTTTTTCTCATTGTTCCTGCACTTTCCAGCCATGTTCTCCATGCATGAGGTTGAGGGTGATGACATGGCGGCACTCGGTTGGTGGAGTCTGTTTTTGTCTTTAGTCATTTAAGTGTAGCATGTCCGATTGATGAATGTTACATGATTTGTTTAGTTTTCTTTTTTTCCTTTTATTATAAATTCTGATTTTATTATGGATTAAATGAGGTTTCCGAGTGGGCCTAAGGCCATTTACTATCCACCCCCCCTGTCGGGCCCAAGTGGCGTTTTGCACTGGATATCTTTTCTAATCACACCTCCTCCCAATTCATTTTAATTTCTTTTTTTCTTTTATTTTCTTTATTTCAGTTTCAATTTCAATTTTTTAAAAATAGTTCTAGTCATATAAAAACTCCCAAAAAATTCATGTGTATTATTTTGAGTCTCTTTTATTTTGTCATATTTTTATTTTATTTTTTTTCCATTACCATGTGTCTGAATTAATTCATCCTTTCACTTAGCTTCTTTTGAATCCTCTTTTGACCACACTGCCTTGTTCATTTTCCATACTCTTCAATATTTTGAGTTTTGATCCCATTCTTCTTGCTCTGGATTCTTAAGACATTGAAATTTTCATGTGATATTTCTATGGATTTTTAAAAACTTATTTCTTGAGTTTTGATCTTGTGACTTGTGATGTAAGTTTGTATCCCTCACTTGTGTCCTTACCTCCATTAAACCTAGTTTGCTTCTGAATCTTTTCAAATCCTTTTGGCAAGTTGATATAACATGTTTGAAGATCATTTGGTTTCAATTGTGGAATTTTTAGATGGCTGGTTGATTTATTGTGGATTTTATCTTGAACCTAGTCCCATTTTGCTTCCTTTGAACCTTTTGGTCTCTTATAAGCCTAGAAAGGAACTTGTGCCAATTTCTTCTTCTCATTTGGGGTTCCTTTGGGATGTGGGTACCTTCCTGGTCCTAGGATAGGGTTTGTGTCTTCTGAATTTTGGTGTTTGCTTCTTCTTTAAGTCATTTGTTTCCTTAAGTGTTTTCACTTCATCTTATGGTTTCTTTTGCTTCCATTTTGATATTGTTTGGTCTTGTACCTCTTTTCTCTTCATCTTGTTGGCTTCTTAAGCCATTCTTCATCTTGTTTTGGTTCTGGTTGTGAGCTTTGAGTCCATATCTTGTGCATTTGGCTTTGCATATTTCATAAGTATGCATTTGTTTTCATATGTGTCCATGTTGCATCATTTTTAGTTATAAGCCTCATGTCTCATTTCTTTGAGTTGCATTTGCATTGTGCATATGTTCATACCATTTCACTTCTGATTGTTTGATGTTAGCATGTTATCTCGCTCATTTTGTTTCACTTGTATGCATACTAACCTTGCAGGGGCTATGGTAAGTGTGAGATGTGGGAATTGAGTTCCACATCTCCAAATCTCATCCCTCCCTCTTATCTTGTGCACTAACCCTTTGTTGTTGGGCTTAGGCCTTTCTCATCCCTTCTTCTATCTTCTTTTTTTCTTCTTTCCTTATTCATTATGATAGAAACCTCATTAACCCTTAGGACATCCATGCATGTTAACACTTATGATTCTTTAGTCCCCTTTTATAATTTTTCCTTTGAGATCCTTTTGGTTCTTCTTCTCTTCTCATCTCATAACTCTTAAAAAACACTTTAATAAATTTGAAGTGATGTCTTGATCCATAGCCTTATCCCATGAGGTATGCTTGTAGTCTTCCCATCTTGGGATAATACAAGTTTACCTTGTGATGCACAAGTCTGATCAAGGTATCTTCTTCATAAAGAAAAACATTAAAAAACACTTCTTCATCTGTAAATACCAAAACACTTAATAAGTAAACAAGTTAGTGATCCTAAGCCCTAATCTTTGGGTTCAAGTTTTGGGGATCTTCTCCTTACTTGAGTGTGCTTGTTCTATTATTCCATCTTGGAATATAGTGACAGGTGCACATTCCATTGAAGAGAGATTGAGTTCACTTCCTTGTGACACACTCATAAAAGCCTCATAAAAAACACAAACAAACAATAAGCGTCTTTCCTTCGGGAATTCTTTTCTCACCTCATTCGCTCCGTACGCAGACTTGCTCCTACTTGTCACTTTGCAAGACGGTTACGCACTCATCGTCCGAGTCTGCAACACCTGAGCAATGGCATAGGCAGTTCAAGCTTTATTTCACAAGCAATTTCCTTTTGGTACCCCTAGTTAGGGGAACTACGGCGTCTCTGATCCTCATTTTCCCGATGAGGTACGTAGGCAGCGGGGTAGGGCCCGTTCGAGCACAATATTTATTTTCCCTACATTTTTCCTTTTATTTCTTATTCAGTTCTTTTCCAGTTCCAGTTCCTTTTCATTTTCATTTCTTTTGCTGCAGTTTTCATACCCCCACCCTTTGAAACAGTTTCTTTTGCAAGCGTGGATCCCGTCGGGTACGGCGGACGATCTGGGTGCTAATACCTTCTCAGGTCGTAACCGACTCCCGAACTCAGTCTCTTTGGTTCGCAGGACCCGTGTCCTTCCTCTTTCTTTCTTCTGGTTTGTGCATCATTACCATTCCCGTTCTTTCGGGATAAAAATGCCTGGCTGGCGACTCTATTTTTTTTCCGCGCCACTTTCGCGTTTGTACAAGGATGGAAATCCGAGGAGCGACAGCTGGCGACTCTGCTGGGGACGGCACACCAGAGATCTCTGGTTCCCCTATGAGCCTCTCCTAGCGCTTGTGTGTTTCTGTTTCATTGGGTGATGCTTGTTTGATGTGGCTTGTTGTATTTTATTGTTGTTTATTTACATCTTTATTTACAGCTTTATTTATAGTTTTCAGTATTTACTTTCCGCATCATATATATCATACTGGACTGTCTGGACTGGTTTTCTGTTTGGTGGGATGGGTGTTACTTGTTCTTGAGAGATGAGCCAAGTACCTGGCTCGAGTGCACCATAGGACTTAGAGTGGTTCAACTTTGGCCTCATGAGATCTTGTCATGGGAGTAGTAGTGAGTTCCACACCCAGGTTGCGATTGTCTTGGAAATGTCTTGATTTGGGGATCTTCCTCTCTCAGTTCATAACCTTGACAGTTATGTGCAGCTGGGGACCGATCATTGAGAACCTTGTGGAAACATCCCTCTTTAGTGATGACAGTGGCAGCCCACATTTTGTGGCAAACCCATTCGCATCCGAGGGCCCACCTGGGGATCACATAGGATGACCTTGTGTCCTGGACTCAGCTGAGGCCTCCCTGCGTAGTATATAATTCCAAACCGATTCCCTGATTTGGTCATGAGCCATTTCTCGGAGATGGTGACAATATTATTGCTATTCGGCTTTGAGAGTCCGAGATGTCTGACCCGGAGCCATTTACCAGTAAGTTGGGGGGTGTTTACAGGTGTGCAGGAACCCATGGCCTCAACATACACTCATCTATTCAGTGGTCCTTGTTATGATCTGTGGTCCTGTGATTATGATCTTTGGTTCTATGGTCCTATGGCTCTGGAGTTCTGGTTTTCTGGAGTTCTTGTTCTGGTATTCTTGGTGCTGTGGTCCTAAGATCTTCTTCAGAGAGGTGTGATTATCAGAGAGTGTGACTCAGTGGACTTTTGGTTTGCCAGTGTTCAGAGGGGCCCTTGTCAGTGTCCAGTTCAGATGGTCCCAGTTGATCATATGCTTGCATTGCATTGCATTTGCATCATTCTTTGCATTAACTGTTTATGTTTCCCATTTTTCAGGTCATTGTTCTTAATCTGCTCCCAGTTCTGGTAATCTAATCTCCATGGCAGAAATCAGAAGAGTTCTAAGGAAAAAGAATGTGCATTATACTTTTCTTCAGCCTGAAGTTAAAAGTGTTCAGAGGTTAGCAGGTCTGATGAACGACCAAGTCTTGGGCAATTTCAAGAAAAGATATGGCCAGATACTGAAGTTTGTGGACAAGCCCACTGAAGACCAGAAAGATAGTTTGCATACCCTGTTGCAATTTTATGATCATCTGCTGTGTTGCTTTGTTTTTCCAGGTTACATCTTAGCTCCAACTTTGGAAGAGATCTCCAGCATGCTGAATGTTCCGGTCAGGGAGACATTGCCATTCTATGGGTCAGAGGTTGTGCTTAAAGATGAAGACATAGCCAAGGTTTGTAGGTTGCCAGTTGCTTCTATTAAGAAGGCTCTGCAAGAGAGTGAAGGTAAAGGGTTACCCTGGAGTGTGATCATCCCAGAGGCAGAGAGATATGCTACAGAGGCTAAGTGGAATGACTTTGGAGATTTGCTTGCATTGATGGTGTATGGCTCCAGCCTATTCCCTGGAGAGAAAGAGTTTGTCAGCTTGGAGGTGATCTCAATATTTGCCAAAGGTAATCCAGTGCCTACTTTATTGGGTGACTTCTACTACATGGTCCATTACAGAAATGAGAAGGGTAGGGGTGGTCCAGTAGTATGCTGTGCTCCTTTGTTTGCTGAGTGGTTTGCTAGAAAGCTGCCTAAGTCAGGTGCCTTCAAGGAGATGAGGGATGAATGGAGATGGTCCAGAAGACTGATGGGGTTGACTGTTGAAGACATTTACTGGGGATATGACAGGGATTTGCTAGGTAAGGAGTTGATGGTCAGTTGCGGAAGATTTACTGGAGTACCTTTGCTGGGAAGGAAAGGTGTCATCAGTTACTATCCAACATTAGCCAGAAAGCAGTTTGGATACCCTTTGAAAGATCCTCCTCAGATGGAAGAGTTGGCTGAATCTTTGTTCTTTCCTACTGAAGGGAACAAAGAGTTAGTTCAACAAGCATTCCAAGCCTGGGCTCACAGGATAAGAAAGGGTAAGAAAGACTTCGGCCGAGTTGATCCCAAGACATATCCACCATATGCCGAATGGTTGCAAAGACATGTAGAAGAAGTTCTCATGCCTTTTTTAGTTGAGGCTCCACTTTATCCCAGAGAATTGCCTAGTCAAAGCAGTATTGTTTCCCTTGAAGAGTACAAGAAGCTAGAAGCTCAGCTGCATGAGGTCAGAGTATAGAATACTGAGATGGTAAGCATATACCACCATGTCAACAGGTCCAAGAGTGAAGCTGAAGACAAGCTGCAGAAGCTCCAAGCCTCCTTGGAAGCCAAAGAGAAGGACTTTGCTGGTAGAGAAGCCCATTTCCACAGGTTGGGTATGATGGAAGCCCAAAGAGAAGCTGAGCGCAAGAAGACTCTAAAGACTCTCAAGGATGCTCGTCAATCCATTGTTTGGTTGCAAGGCCAAAGGGAGGAAGAGCAGAAGAAGTTCAGAGAGAAGGAAGAGTTCTTTGAAGTTCAGATGGCCTTCAAGAAGGAAGAGGTGGAGCAAGTCCACACCATCCGGAGAGAAAAGACCCAACAGATAGCACAAAGCCAGTTAGCTCTGGAGGAAGCAAGGAGAGAGAATGAAGAGCTCAAGCTGAGAGCAGGTGTCAAGAAGAGCAGGGCAGAGGTGGCAGAGCTTGGGTCTTTAGCTTAGTTATTTTTTCAGACTACCTATAGACTTGTTGTAGGAGTCTTGCTTTTATTTCTTTTGTCTTTATTTCATGTACTGTCTTGTAACCCTTCGGGGATTATTTTTGGTTGTATTCTGACTTTTAGCCGGCAGTGGTTTATTCATGTTAATGTGCAAGTTATCATTTTGAATGTGCAAGACTCGTTTGTCTGATACTGCTAATGTCTGAACACTTGTCAAAGAGAAAGCTTGGAAGTAAAAAATTCAAAGTGAATGTCTGAGAATAGATGCCAGAACTGGGGCATTGCAAATGCTTAAACTTGGAAACATAAACAGCTGCATTACATACATATCACCTGTTTCCTTGTTTTGCAGGTATGGCCACAAGCTCTTAATGACTTTTCTGTTTGAGGCACTTTCGTCGCAACAAGATTTCAAGGACAGGTTTTTATCTTAGTCAGATCTCTTGACAGAATGGCCAACTTGAGTGAGAATTCCCAGAACATGAACTTTGAACAACTCCGGGCGGAGGTAGCTGAGATGAAGGCCCGGATGGAGCAATTTAGGGCAGAGATACAAGCTTTGTCACAAGGCCAGAGATTCTTGAAGGAAGAGTTTGTCATGATGAAAACTCAAATGAAGCTGTTGACAGAGATCATGAATGCCTTGCTGGAGAAAGAAAATGGTCAGGCGTCCGTTTCTCCACCAGAAGGTCTTATTTCTCCCATCTCTTTGGGATTTTCACTTAACCAAGAGTTGTCAGGAGGACTCTCTCCACAGTTCGAGCTTCCTCACCAGCAGTCACCACTGGGTTGTCCAGAAGAGCCCAGGACAGAGATTAATCTTTCCTTGCCTGATTCAAATGAGATGAATGGTCCCATGCCAGTTACGGCCAACGAAGTGAGCACTTTCTTTCCGTATCAAGGAACCTCCTCAGCTCCTACACCCTGGTTTCCCAAAGAAGGATTTCAGCAGATGTCAGGTGTATCTCCTCCAATTGTGGCAACCCGTTCTCGTCAGAAGCAAGAAAGAGTTATTGATCCTGTGCCCATGTCTTATGCTGAGTTGTGCCCACAGTTGCTCCAAATGGGATTGATTGAATTTCATGAATCATCTCCTCCTACTGGTGAATTCCCCCAAGGTTGGAATCCCTATGCCTACTGTGTCTTTCACTCTGGAGCTCAAGGACATGATATCAATGATTGCAGGGCATTCATGCATCAGGTGCAAGATTTGGTCGATGACGGGGTAATTAACTTTAAGCCAAATAAGTTGAAGGTGTCACAGGTGAACAATGAAGAGGTGGCCAAGTTTCATTCTTCTGGGGTTACCACTCAAGTTGAATCTTCTAAGAGGCTACCACATCGATCTTCTTTGGTTCCTCGTCCGAATCTGGGTAAGAAAGTGCAGTGGCCTGCTAGACGTCCGAAGCAACATCAGCAACAGACTACTCAACCACAACGAAGGCCTTATCCACAGAGAGTTTCACAAGATGATCGTGTTATTGATCCCATCTCCATATCCTACACTGCCATGTTACGTCAATTATTGAGGTTTGGTTTAATCCAGTTGCGGATCTTGGCACCACCAGAAGGAAGTTTTCCAAAGGGATATGATGAAAATGCGCGTTGCGAGTTTCACTCAGGTTCCCCGGGGCATTCAACTGAAGGATGCAGGGCTTTACAATGGAATGTTCAATATTTAATTGACTTGAAGGTCATCACACCAGATGTTCAGCTAGGGAGGCAGAGACCTTTGGACTAGAATTGGTGCTTGTAGGCTTTAGCTTTTTCATGTATCTGGTTACCCTCAGGCTTGTTGAGGGAATCCTTGTTGCTGTACTTATTAGTGTTGGTTCAGTACCTTGTATGACTTTGCTCTTGCGGGTTTTTCTATGATGTGTGTTTGGATTTCTGAAGCAATTGGTTTTCTTATTCTTGCAATGACACTTGGTAGCAGGATGATTCTTATGTTGGATCTTGCGTACAAAGTTTCTTTTGAGAGTGTTCTCTCATTTGTGGTGTTTATGAGCATTTGCATGGCATAACATTTTGCATATCCTATCTTGTTGTCTTTGTTTTTCAGGTACCCTGGCCGTTTCTCATCTTTATTCCATTTCAGGCAACAGTGTTAGTAAAGCAGAACCGGGATGGCAGATCAGATACAAGCTGAGCTCGTAGAGTTGAAGGCTCGCATGGAGCAGTTCATGACCCTGATGACAGGGATGGCCTAAAGGCAAGAACAATTAAGGTTGAGGGTCGAGAGGCCAGAGAATGAGATTCTTGAAGATGGCAATCAAGGAAATCATAATGGAGCTCCGAGCGGAGACAATGACCGTTATGTTGGCTACATGGACAAACAGGAGGATCCGTTCACTTTGATTGATGATGAGACGGATCAACTTAATGCTGTTGTGGATCGTCGTTTCGACGAGCTTGTTGAGAAGATAGAGGCCATTAAGTCTCAGAACTTTCTAGGTTTTGATGTTGCGAATTTGGGGTTAGTTCCTGGAGTGAAAGTTCCTTACAAATTCAAGCCTCCTGTTTTTTAGAAGTAAAATGAAAACTCTTGTCCGAAAAATCACATCCAGTCTTACTTTGGGAAGATTTCTGCTCACACGGATGATGAAAAGTTATGGATGTTTTACTTCCAAGATAGTCTATCTGGGGCATCTTTAGACTGGTACATGGGTGTGAACAAGAATGTTATCCGAAGCTGGAAGGACTTGGCTGAAGCTTTTGTGAAACAATACCAGTTTAATCTTGACATGGCGCCTAACCGCATTCAACTCCAGAGTCTTTCTCAGAAGAAGTTTGAAGGTTTCAAACAATATGCTCAGAGATGGCCGCCCGAGTGCAACCTCCACTGCTTGAGAGGGAGATGACTGCCATATTCATGAGCACTTTGCAGGGTGTGTTTCTAGACCGTCTAGCTGCTTGTCCATCTACTAGATTTGCTGATATTGTGATCGCCGGCGAGCGAGTTGAGAGTTTGCTAAAACTCGGGAAAATTCAAGACTACAGTGCGTCACATTCAGGTACCAAGAAGCCCTTCGTCAGTGGTCAGAACAAGAATGAGGGGGAAGTTGGGACAACATCTCATCAATGTGGAAAGGGTAGAGGATACCATCCACGTCATCAGCAAGTAGCGTCTGTGGCTACAACCCCAAATAATCATTTGAGGCGTCAGACAAGACAAAGGAACCCTCAACAGGGTCAGCGTCAGCAAAGGAGAGAATTAGTTCTTGATCCGTTACCAATGTCGTATACTGATGTACTTCAGCATTTGCTTCAGTTGAAACTGATCGATCTTCGCAAGCTATCCCCACCTCCTTATCCATTGCCAGAGGGATGGGATGCCAATGCTCATTGTGACTTCCATTCTGGGGCACCAGGACACCATATTGATGGATGTAAAGCTTTTCACCGCAAGGTACAGGACTTGATTGATTCGAAGGCTATCAATTTCGCTCCGTACAGATGAAGCATGGTTTTTGTCTTGGTCAGAGTGTGTCAGAGAAGAATTAAAGCAATAAAGTCAGAAGTATCAGTAATGGCAGTCTTTTGTTTTTTCACTGCATTTCCTCCCTTTTGATGGGAACTACGTTGCTCTGATTCTTCATTGGTCTTTGGTCAATGGAGATACGTAGGCAGAAGATCGCCAGGTCTTTCCGAGCAACCTTAGGTGTCAAACTTATGTGGCAATTTCATCTCAGTGTCACTTTTTCTTCAGACGTCTCGTGTCATTGTTTGAACGTCGAAAGCTTCAGGTCTGAATAATTGAGAATGAAGTATGGTGCTGACACATGGTCATTCGATTGAAGACTACAAATATCATCAAGAAAAAGATGCTGACTACGGAAGGTATTCAAGATCAACCGGTCCAGATGGAGTAAAGTTTCCTCAACAATGGCATTGCTTAGTTTCTTTACTGCATTTGCATGTGTAGCTTTTATCTGTTTGTTTGAATATTTGTATGCTTGCATGAAACTTGTTTATTTTGAATGTTAACTAATGAAATGCACTTGTTTTTCTTGAAGTAATTAATTCGTATTTTTACTTATAATTTTGTGTGTGCATTGCAATACCAATTGTTGTTCTTAAACTCTGTGATGGAGGATGACGAAATGAAAACGCAAAAATCTTCGTTTGTGTGCTCTTGAATAAAACCCTGTTGACGATGTACATGCTTTGTTTCAAATCCCAAACACCGGAGATATAAGGGAGATAAACCTTCGTTAACCCCTTTTAGCCTTGAAGTAGGAGTTTCCTTTCACATGAAAAAACCCTCACATTTAACCCGGGGCAGGGTAAGTGTCAGCTAGTTGGACCAAGCGTTCATGCTTCTATAAAGGAGTGTATCTGAGGATCCCTAACATTTCATTGTACCAAATCAAGAGGTCCAAAGACCGGAAACCACAACGGTTATCCATCATCGACCAAAAAGTGAGACAGTCACAACCCTTACAAAACAGTCAAGATAACATGTGTCACACGATTTGTTCAAAGAAAAAAAAAGAGAAATAAATAGCCCGCTAAGTCAAAACTTGAAAACAAGCGACTTAGGCAAAAATTAGGGCATCCCGCTGGATTCCAATTGCAAAAGATTCCAAAGGATCAGTCTAGGCAAAAGTTAGGGATAAAGAAAAAGAATGAAAAAGAGAAAGACGAAAAGGATTACACAAGAAAGATCCTCAACCAAAAACAAGTCGTGTGATGCAGACACGAAAGACAATAGGGGTGACTGACTCCCAAAAATAACCTCAGTGGTGCTTAAACAGTTATTAGCATTGGTTCCTCAACCCTCTCAAAATCCTTAGGAAAGGTGAGCGCTTGTGAAGGCTAGTTGAACATAGGATTGAAGGACATCACGAAGAGGGGTGGGCACAAATAAAATTTGAGCCTATATCTTTGTTTCTATAACCGTGAACCAAGCCACGATACAACCCACAAAAGTCCTAAATGAAACGGGGTTAATTCGAGAGCGTGCTACTATGAGATAGCGTTCCTGACTCCTACGAGTTATGCTAAAAAACCCTTGTTGGTATTGCATATGCATGTTTCTTTCATAAATAAAAAAATCTTGTCATATCTTAACTAGTGATTCGTTCACAAACGACATCTTTTAAAAAAAAAACAAAAAAAAACTTCAAGATTAACATGTGTGTTGCATTAGAATAATCATTCTCAGAATAAAACATTTTCTACTTACATACATTTGTTTGGCATCAAAGAAGTCCACATGAGGAATTTCAGTCCAGAAACTTAAATCCTGCCAGGTGGAGGAGTCTGAAACTTCCAAAGGACAATCATGGCAAATTGCATTTTTTCTGAGAAACTCCCACGAGATAAAAGTTCTGTTAACCAGTTGGGTTAGATACAGCTAATCCGGGGCAATCACATCGAACAAATCTCACGATTCAGCCAATCTGGGACAATTATCAGACTATGGTTAGTTTAAAGAAATCATCTTAGGGTCCATACTGGGGAAGGTCACTCTCAAGAGAAGACGAAGTCAGTCTCTGCAAGTGTTTATTCAATTTATCATTGATGCAAAATAATTGGGCAGAATATCTCACGATGATGTAGGATCTGACGTGAGTCTCCTTCGCTCAGATCCCTTTGTAGACCAGGAGGTCTGGGGAAATTATTTCAAGATTCAACGAATCCCTCCAAGAGTTTGAAGATGCCAAGGCATCGGGCGCCATGTCTTCTGTAAAATCCTCTTGAATTGATACTTGAACAGTCATCAAGTACATAGAGTATGATGTTACTAGAACATATTCCCCAAGCAGTTTCTTCTCCCCAGCGAGAGACACTTTGCAATTCCTATTTCCAGCAGAGGGTGATCCCTAGCATCCCCTAGTAAATTCTAACGGAAATTTTCCCCCAGCTGAGTCAGAGTAGGGTGATATCCCCAGCAGAACTTCAAATCCAGTTGAACAGTTCTCACCTTCGAGCGAAGTCTTTATTCAAGAATGGGCTATTCCCAGCAAGCATCTGAATGCCTAATCCCCCCACATAGTTTATAACTGTCAGAACTCTTTCCCTAGCAAAGGTTATTTGACCAAGCATCTCCCCAGTCGTGTCGGAAGATCGTCAATTCCCCGCAGAGTTTCATGATTGCGACACAATATCGTTGAAATATCCCCAGTGAGGTCGCCAATTTATTTTTGGCCAGTGCGACAAAGTAATGCAAACTTTTTTTCACATTTCATTCCTCAACCAAGTATTTCCAGGATATCTTGGTCATCTCCTCAGCAGAACGTTATTCAGAATGTTCTCATACCCTTGCAGAGTTGTTACTCTCTCAAATCAACTGATCTAGTATTGATCGTGTTGTCCCGTGTCAACGGACCTATTGTGGATGGATCGCTTGATACCATTCTCCTATCAGATCGCTCGATCTTGTTTAGTTTGCAAATCGTTCGATATTACAATGTCGTTAAAGTCCACCGTCGCTGTGGCAAGCCAGTAGTCGCCTGGTGTCGTACCAAAAAGACAGGAGTCGTAAATCGCTTGATATTACGTTCTCGTTTCCCGGTTATGGATCGCTTGATACCATTTCCTTAGAAGATCGTTTGATCTTGTCCGAGTTGTAAATTGCTTGATATTACTCCTTGTTGTTTGAGCCGTGCTCATATCCCTGGTTGTGGATCGCTCGATACCATTTCCTTAGCAGATCGTTTGATCTTGTCCGAGTTGTAAATCGCTTGATATTACTCCTTGTTGTTTGAGTCATACTCATATCCCTGGTTGTGGATCGCTCGATACCATTTCCTTGTCAGATCACTGGATCTTGTCAGAGTTATAAATCGCTTGATATTACTCTTCGTTGTTTGAGCCGTGCTCATGTTCTTGGTTATGGATCGCTCGATGCCATTTCCTTAGCAGATCGCTTGATCTTATCCAACACTCAGCCGTGTTGAATAGGTTTGAAGTCCTGACGGTGGAATTAAACGTCAAAATTTTTACTAGTCCTGGCGTAGCAGTTTTCCTAAAGAAGACTCGTCTGTCTCAAGCATTACATATCTACGCAAGATTTGTGAATAGGGCTCGTTCGTGCTAATTACTTCTCACCTGGCGTGACAGGTTTATTTGAGGTAGACTCGTTTGTCTAAGTTATCTCTCCATCTAGCGTAACAGTTTAATTCGGAGAGAGCTCGTCCGCTCTGTTTTACTGCAACCGGCATAAAATTTTGGGTTACTTTCTTCATTTAGATGGGTTTATTTCCCATCTCTTTTATTCTCCAGCAGAGTGCAAATTTCAGGTCTTATGGGTATTCAACCACAATTTATCTTGAACGGTCGATAGCCCGTGCTATCGTCCTTTTCAGATTAACAGTTGCTTGAATAGGGGCAGCTGTAACACCCCAAATTTGCCCTCTCCTTTTTCATTGCATTTAGCATATCATTTGCATGTGTGTCACTGCATCATCTGCATAGAAAAATAAGCATGTTTCTCACACATTCTAGCATAAGGCATTTGATCAACCAGCTGAAAATTCTTGATTCTATAAATCAAGCCAAGAGACAAGTGACACTGCAAGAAGCTCGCAAAGTCCCATCATATCTTATATAAGCCCAAAGTCGTCCTCAAGGCCTTGGAAGGTTGGAATTTCATCAGAATCTCAGCAGTATATTTTCTCCTGCACAGACAAACTCTAACTAGGGTTTTGCTCTAAATCAGAGAATTCTCTTAGCTTTGACCGATTCTCGTGGTCAAAGGATCTTACATGATCTGCAAGGCTTACATTCGAAATTTGAGACAAACATCCATTGAAGAATTCAAGTATTTGAGCAATTACTTGTTGGTGAGGCAAGAAAGTCAACTGTGTTGTTCAAAAGCCAATTGAAGGATTTCTAGGGTTTTGATCGTATCATCAAATTCATGAAGCTACATTTGATCAAGGAGTATGAGCTCAGATGTCAGAAATCAAGAATGTACGAAAATTTGCTAAATTTGGAAGTTTAGAAGTTTCCATTTTTGGAAATTTTTGTCCTAAATCTTCAAGCTGTAATTTCATGTGCAAGAATGCTCCAGATGATTTTTCAATGAACATGAAAGTCGTAGATCATGATTTTCCCTTTCCGAAAAGTCCAAGAACACCTTCATATAAGATTTATAACTCAAGATATGAATTTTGGAAGTTTATATGCATTTTAGGTTTTTTGGTGCACATGTGGCATTTTACTATTGGTCCTTTATTTTATTTTTGGTGTCATACTTCATATATATATATATATATATATATATATATATATATATATATATATATATATATATATATATATATATATATATATATATATATATATATTTACACATTTTTGATGTAAATTGGACACTTTTTGCGTGGCTTAGTTTGGTGTAAATGGGTCACTTTTATTTTGTATCATTTTGAAAAGAATAAAAAATAATAGTACAAAAGGGTTGTACAAAGGTGGTAGAGTGATGATCAGCATGGATTCCACCTTGACATCACACGTGCCTCACCCTCATTTGTTTGGCCATAAGGAATCATTCTTTTCTTTCCCTCTCCACTAAAAAGCACTCACGCATTTTTCCTGCACCAAAAATGCAAGAAGAGACTCACACACCAAATCACAACAAACTTCTCTCTTCCCTTGCATATTCTGATTTTCCACAAGATTTTCAAATGGGAATCTCTATTTCCTTTATGCAAATCCTGCTCCATATTTCTCGAAGCTCATCATTGGAAGCTCATTACCTCATAATCAACCATGGTGTCAAAGTATAAAGGAGCTTGAAGATCAAAGTTCAGATCTGAATTTCTCACTCTCAAGCTTCCATAGCCTTTATTTGGCTCAAAGGTAGTGCAAGAACACTCAAGATCTCTCTGGATTTCTCAAAAATTGCAAGAAAAGGTTTGACACTAGGTTTGAATTCTTCATTTGTTTTGCTTCGGTTTTGGCTTATTCTGGTTTGTTTCATGATGAATTTACCTAATCTAGCTTGTATGAAGTGTTGTGAACCTTTTAGAGCGGTTAGTTAGTGTTTTACAACTTTGTGATCTAATCTTGTTGGTTTGTTTTTTCTGTGTATTTTGAGTATTTGTGAAAAATAATGGCATGGTTGTGTTCCTCTCGTTGAGTACTTCAATTGTGGTCTTTACACTTTGTATTTTCGTTGAGAAATGAGAGAGATATGGTGTAATGAAGTTGCTTGAATCCATGGAGGGATGGCTGCATTTTTCTCATTGTTCCTGCACTTTCCAGCCATGTACTCCATGCATGAGGTTGAGGGTGATGACATGGCGGCGCTCGGTTGGTGGAGTCTGTTTTTGTCTTTAGTCATTTAAGTGTAGCATGTCCGATTGATGAATGTTACATGATTTGTTTAGTTTTCATTTTTTCATTTTTTTATAAATTCTGATTTTATCATGGATTAAATGAGGTTTCCGAGTGGGCCTAAGGCCATTTACTATCCACCCCCCTGTTGGGCCCAAGTGGCGTTTTGCACTGGATATCTTTTCTAATCACACCTCCTCCCAATTCATTTTGATTTCTTTTTTTCTTTTATTTTCTTTATTTCAATTTCAATTTCAATTTTTAAAAAATAGTTCTAGTCATATAAAAAATCCCAAAAAATTCATGTGTATTATTTTGTGTCTCTTTTATTTTGTCATATTTTTATTTTATTTTTTTTCCATTACCACGTGTCTGAATTAATTCATCCTTTTACTTAGCTTCTTTTGAATCCTCTTTTGACCACACTGCATTGTTCATTTTCCATACTCTTCAATATTCTGATTTTTGATCCGATTCTTCTTGCTCTTGATTCTTAAGACATTGAACTTTTCATGTGATTTTTCTCTGGATTTTTAAAAACTTATTTCTTGAGTTTTGATCTTGTGACTTGTGATGTAAGTTTGTATCCCTGACTTGTGTCCTTGCCTCCATTAAACCTAGTTTGCTTATGAATCTTTTCAAATCCTTTTGGCTAGTTGATATAACATGTTTGAAGATCATTTTGTTTCAATTGTGTAATTTTTATATGGCTGGTTGATTTATTGTGGATTTTATCTTGAAAGGCACTTATAAGCCAATTTCTTCTTCTCATTTGGGGTTCCTTTGGGATGTGGCTACCTTCCTGGTCCTAGGATAGGGTTTGTGTCTTCTGAATTTTGGTGTTTGCTTCTTCTTTAAGTCATTTGTTTCCTTAAGTGTTTTCACTTCATCTTATGGTTTCTTTTGCTTCCATTTTGATATTGTTTGGTCTTGTACCTCTTTTCTCTTCATCTCGTTGGCTTCTTAAGCCATTCTTAATCTTGTTTTGGTTCTGGTTGTGAGCTTTGAGTCCATATCTTGTGGATTTGGCTTTGCATATTTCATAAGTATGCATTTGTTTTCATATGTGTCCATGTTGCATCATTTTTAGTTATAAGCCTCATGTCTCATTTCTTTGAGTTGCATTTGCATTGTGCATATGTTCATACCATTTCACTTCTGATTGTTTGATTTTAGCATGTTATCTCGCTCATTTTGTTTCACTTGTATGCATACTAACCTTGCAGGGGCTATGGTAAGTGTGAGATGTGGGAATTTAGTTCCACATTTCCAAATCTCATCCCTCCCTCTTATCTTGTGCACTAACCCTTTGTTGTTGGGCTTAGGCCTTTCTCATCCCTTCTTCTATCTTATTCTTTTCTTATTTCCTTCTTCATTAGGATAGAAACCTCATTAACCCTTAGGACATCCATGCATGTTAACACTTATGATTCTTTAGTCCCCTTTTATAATTTTTCCTTTGAGATCCTTTTGGTTCTTCTTCTCTTCTCATCTCATAACTCTTAAAAAACACTTTAATAAATTTGAAGTGATGTCTTGATCCATAGCCTTATCCCATGAGGTATGCTTGTAGTCTTCCCATCTTGGGATAGTACAAGTTTACCTTGTGATGCACAAGTCTGATCAAGGTATCTTCTTCATAAAGAAAAACATAAAAAAACACTTCTTCATCTGTAAATACCAAAACACTTAATAAGTTAACAAGTTAGTGAGCCTAAGCCCTAATCTTTGGGTTCAAGTTTTGGGGATCTTCTCCTTACTTGAGTGTGCTTGTTCTATTATTCCATCTTGGAATGTAGTGACAGGTGCACATTCCATTGAAGAGAGCTTGAGTTCACTTCCTTGTGAAACACTCATAAAAGCCTCATAAAAAACACAAACAAACAATAAGTGTCTTTCCTTCGGGAATTCTTTTCTCACCTCATTTGCTCCGTACGCGGACTTGCTCCTACTTGTCACTTTGCAAGACGGTTACGCACTCGTCGTCCGAGTATGCAACACCTGAGCAATGGCATATGCAATTCAAGCTTTATTTCACAAGCAATTTCCTTTTGGTACCCCTAGTTAGGGGAACTACGGCGTCTCTGATCCTCATTTTCCCGATGAGGTACGTAGGCAGTGGGGTAGGGCACGTTCGAGCACAATATTTATTTTCCCTACATTTTTCCTTTTATTTCTTATTCATTTCTTTTCCAGTTCCAGTTCCTTTTCATTTTCATTTCTTTTGCTGCAGTTTTCATACCCTCACCCTTTGAAACAATTTCTTTTGCAAGCGTGGATCCCGTCGGGTACGGCGGACGATCTGGGTGCTAATACCTTCCCAGGTCGTAACCGACTCCCGAACTCAGTCTCTTTGGTTCGCAGGACCCGTGTCCTTCCTCTTTCTTTCTTCTGGTTTGTGCAGCATTACCATTCCCGTTCTTTCGGGATAAAAACGCCTGGCTGGCGACTCTATTCTTTTTCCGCGCCACTTTCGCGTTTGTACAAGGATGGAAATCCGGGGAGCGACAAGTAGGACTTAGTAGAGTCCCTTTACTGTGCTATTTTGAATAATCATGTCATTGTCCGACAAGCAGCCTGGGCTTGGGACCACATACAGACAAAAGGGACTGTTATTCTGGGTAAGTGTAAAAACATACCTTCAGCTCAGTACATTGAATGGTCTCGCATCAGAGGACAGATCACTCGTATGTCATTCAGCCTGGAAGATGTGCCAAGGCGCTCAACAGTAGATCCCATAACTACAGTCAGTTTGGAAGAGTTTGAAAATTTGAAGAGAGGAATTCCCAACTTTCTGAAGCTCTGAAGAAGACCATTTGGGAAAGGAATGGTGGTTCTCTGGATATTGAGAGGTTAGAGAAGCTCCATATCGAGCATGTGACTAAGATAGAGAAGACAAAGGACTTCATCAGAAAAGCCCGAGCATGGGAGTTGGTATTGAAGAATGCTTGCAAAGAAGCCAAGATTCAGAAGGCAGAGATGAATATTATCTGGAAGAGATTCAGGCTAGATGGATCAGGATCACTGAAGCTCGCTTGCAAGAAGATCAAAAGACACAGGCTAAGATAGAGCAGCTGGAAAACAATGAGAAGAAGAGTCAGGAAGCCTGGTTAGCAGCACAGAAGGAAATCTCAGAGCTGAAACTTCGGGCAGGGTTGAAGAGATCAAAAGAACAAGACAAGTACCAGAAAATGACAAGTGCCATTGCAACCAGAAACCTTCTTATCAGGACCATCACAGAGAATTAAGTTGGACCAGTAACTGATGCTCTTTTGAAAGAGGCCAAGGACGATGAATTTGGGCTGGATTTTTGATTTTCTTTACTTGTATTTTATTTTAGTTGTACTGTAAATTCTCCATGGTGATTTTGATTGTTGTATTTCTTGACTTGATTGTATTTTGACCCACCATGGGAACTTATTGTAATCATAAACTATGTATTTTGGCATTTTGTAATGTTATGGTTTATGTATTACTTGGATTTTCTGATGGGCTTTGATTGCTTCAACATCTTCATCATTCTCAGAGGTCTGGAAGGTCAAAACCAAAGAACAAAACCAGGATACCCTCTGAAAACAAATAGACATACTGCATTGCATGCTAACCTCATTCTTTGTGTTGCAGGAGTTTTGTTGTTTTTTTCTCACTTTGCTACTTGTTTCAGGAAATATTACTCGCAGGAGAGTCTTTCCCGTCAACCGCATCAACCGGTATCCAACCAGAAACAACCTTTCGAGCTTACAGATGGATCAACTTCAGCAAGAATTGACAGACGTGAGGACTCAGATGACTGATCTGAGGACAGAAGTGAGGACTCAGATGAATTAGTTCATGGCTGTGATGACTAGGCTAGCACAGACCCAAGAAAGATTGAGGGAGTTAGTCGAGCGGCAAACTCCAGAAGAGAACTATGCTAGTACTGGGGGTACAAGTAACAACACGCGCGATCAGCCGCAAGAAAATCCACCTGAGTTTGGACCCCATATCAACCCCGAGGTCAATGTTATTGGAAACACCCAGAGAAACACTGGAGATCATGTCTTACAAGAGGATCCTCAAGATGAGTAGTTTATAGTATTAGGTGTTGGGGCTGATGAAGTTTATGATCGTCGTCTAGACGAGATATCTGAGAAGCTGAGATCCTTGATGTCCCAAAACTCTCTGGGATTTGATGTGATGGATATGGGTCTAGTTGAAGGAGTCAGGATCCCTCACAAGTTCAAACCTCCTTGCTTTGAAAAGTATAACAGTACCTCATGTCCTCGTACCCACCTTCAATCTTTTCTGGGAAGATTAAAGGCTTATACCATGGATGAAAAATTGTGGATGTTTTACTTTGAAGATAGCTTGACCGGGGCATCCCGTGAGTGGTATTCTCACCTATCTAGAGCAACAGTCAGGAACTGGAAGGACTTAGCTGAAGCTTTCATACGCCAATATAAGTACAACCTGGATATGGCACCCAACAGGACATTGTTGATGGATATGTCTCAATCTTCAAGAGAAAGTTTCCGGGAGTATGCCCAAAGGTGGAGACAAATTGCTGTTGTTGTCCAGCCACCTATGTCTGAAAGGGAAATGGCTGACATGTTTATGAATACATTACAGGGTACCTACATTGACCGACTTGCTGCTTTCTCTTCTACTAGTTTTGTTGATGTGGTTATAGCTGGTGAGAGAATTGAAAGTCTTTTGAAGATGGGTAAGATCTCTGACAATGGTGCTAGCTCTAACAATGCCAGGAAACCTTTCTTAGGATCTCGTAGGATAGGTGAAACTAATTCAGTTCATATGGGCAGAGGTAGGCCTCAATACATGCAAAGACCAGTAGCTGCTGTCACCATTCCTACTCCAGCACCTCAGCAACCACAATATTCACAACAACAACACTTCCCACAGCAACAACAATTTCCTCAACAACAAAGATCTTACAACAATAACAACCAATAACAACGTTCGTTCCAGCAAAGGACTTCACAAATCAACAGGGTCATCGATCCCATCTCGATGCCCTATGCAACTCTGCTTCCACAATTATTAAAGCTCAATCTGATTGAATTGAGAACCTTAACTCCACCAGATCCCCAGAACCTTCCAAGGAACTATGATGTCAACTTCAAATGTGTCTTCCACTCCAATGCACCTGGCCATACAACAGAGAAATGCAGGGCCTTGCACATGAAAGTTCAGGACTTAGTTGATTCCAAAGCTTTGAATTTTGCACCTCCTCCTAATGTCTTAAAGAAACCAATACCGAACTACATTGGACCGAGGTTTAATGCCATTGAGGAAGACCAACCAGCAGTTTTAATTGATGACATTGCAAGTATCCAAATACCACTGGCCGAAGTTAAAGCTCAACTATTGAAGTGCCAAGTGTTTCCAGGTTGTGAGGCCTGTTGTGAAGCTTGCAAGATTTCTACCAATGGTTGTGCAAATCTTAGAAAGGGTATCAACAGTCTTATCAGAGAAGGCATTCTACAGATCAAATCAACGGTTCCCGCTTCTACAACTCTAGCAATCATCTCTCCTACAACATCAGCAAATACCATTTCAAAGGAATCTCCTACAAATTCAGAAAACATATTTTCAATGGAGTCTACTACAACAACAACAACCATCAATGAAGACATTTCCAATGCGGCTTGCCAAGTCTTTTTATTCTATTTTTGACTTGCCGGGATGCCCTATTTTTGCCTGGACGTACATTCTGTTTTTATGTCCAGCGGGTCATTTTATGCGAAGTATTTTTTAACTGCATCTGAATTCACAAGGGATAAGAAATCCTCGCCATCCATAGTAGTGAGCATTAGTGCTCCACCTGAGAAAACTTTCTTTACTATGAATGGACCATCGTTGTTTGGAGTCCATTTTCCCCTGTGGTCTGTATGAGGAGGAATGAGTCTTTTCAGAACGAGATCTCCCACTTGGTATTCCCGAAGTGTGACTTTCTGATCGAAGGCTTTCTTCATCCGCTTTTGATATAACTGCCCATGACAGATGGAAGCTAGCCTCTTCTCTTCGATCAAATTCAGTTGATTGTACCGAGAACGGACCCATTCTACTTCGACCAGCTTTACATCCATCATTACTCGTAAGGAGGGTAACTCAACTTCAACAGGTAGGACTGCCTTCATACCATACACAAGCTGATAAGGTGTTTCCTCGGTAGACGTTCTGATTGAGGTTCGATACCCATGCAAGGCAAATGGTAGCATTTCATGCCAGTCTTTGTAAGTAACCACCATCTTCTACACAATCTTCTTGATGTTTTCGTTAGCTGCCTCAACAACACCATTCATCTTTGTCCTGTAAGGAGAAGAATTGTGATGTTGGATTTTGAAGTCCCGGTACAGTTCTTCCATCATTTTGTTGTTCAAATTGGAACCATTATCAGTAATGATTCGCTCGGGAACTCCATATCGACAGATGATGTCTCTTTTCAGAAATCTGGCTACCACTTGTCTGGTGACGTTTGCATATGAAGCTGCTTCAACCCATTTGGTGAAGTAATCGATGGCTACTAGGATAAATCTGTGACCATTTGAAGCAGTTTGTTCAATCTTTCCAATCGAGGGCCAAGGTGAATACATCACGTTCAAAGGATTTGGAGGCACATGAACTTTATCCGCGTAAATCTGGCACTTCTGGCATTTTCTGGCATAGGCACAACAGTCTGCATCCATTGTGATCCAGTAGTAACCTGGTCTTAATAATTTCTTAGCCATTACATGTCCTCCAGCATGGGTACCGAAAGATCCTTCATGCACCCCGTGCATCAGCAAGTCTGCTTCTTTCTTGTCAACACATCTGAGCAGCACCATGTCAAAGTTTCGCTTGTATAATGAACCATCAGCATTAAGGAAGAAACTACCGGCCAACCTTCTTAATGTCTTCCTATCATTAGATGATGCCCCAGGTGGGTATGTTTGATCCTCTAAGGAGCTTTTGATGTCATGGAACCAAGGCTTGCCATCATTGGTAGTGTCCACAGAGAATACGTATGCCGGTTGGTCTAGTCGGGATACTAGAATTCGAGGCACATAATTGGCAGTTTGAACCTTGATCATGGAGGAAATGGTAGCTAAAGCATCCGTAAACTGATTTTTTTCTCGAGGGATATACTCGAGTTTGACTGTTGTGAAGAAAGTCAATAGCCTCCTCGTATAGTCACTGTATGGAATCGGATGCTGCTGATGAGTATACCATTTGCCATTAGTCTGATTGATTACCAAAGCAGAATCACCGAATACATTCAAAGTCTTGATCCTGAGTTCAATGGCTTCCTCAAGTCCCATGATACATGCTTCGTATTCTGCTTCGTTGTTAGTGCAGGCAAAGGTAAGTTTTACCGAGAAAGGCATATGAACTCCTTTAGGTGTAATGAGTACTGCACCAACTCCACGACTATTCATATTGACAGCCCCGTCAAACATCATTGTCCACTCTTCTTCTGGGTCAGGCCCTTCAGTGTGAACTGGCTCTTCATAATCTTTTACTTTTAAGTACATGATGTCTTCATCAGGGAAGTCAAATCTCATGGGTTGATAATCATCAATGGGTTGCTCAGCCAGATAGTCAGATATCACACTACCCCTGATGGCTTTTTGAGATGTGTATTGAATGTCATAATCTGTCAGAATCATTTCCCATCTTGCAACCCTTCAGGTAAGTGCTGGCTTCTCAAATATGTACTTGACTGGATCTATTTTTGAGATCAACAAGGTAGTGTGAGTCAACATATATTGTCTTAGTCGGCGAGCAACCCACGCTAAAGCACATCAAGTTTTCTCGAACAGTGAATATTGTTGTTCATAGTCGGTAAACTTTTTGCTTAGGTAGTATATTGCATACTCTTTTCGACCAGACTCGTCATGCTGGCCCAACACACACCCCATTGATCTTCTAATATTGTCAGGTACATTATCAGATGTCTTCCTTCAATCGGAGGCATGAGAATTGGAGGTTCTTGCAGGTAATCCTTGATCTTGTCAAAAGCTTTCTGGCAATCGTCGTTCCACCTGACTGTTTGTTCCTTTTTTAATAGCTTGAACAGGGGTTCACAGGTTGCAATTAGGTGAGATATGAACCTTGAGATGTAGTTTAATCTACCCAAGAATCCCCGAACTTCTTTTTTAGTCCTAGGTGCAGGCATCTCCTGAATGGCTTTGACTTTGTCAGGATCAACTTCAATTCCCTTTTCACTTACGATAAATTCAAGCAAATTACCGGAACGTACCCCGAATGTGCATTTGTTGGGGTTCAACTTCAGCTGATACTTTCTTAGACGCTTGAACAACTTCAGCAGATTTACCAGATGGCCTTCTTCAGTATGGGACTTGGCAATCATATCATCCACGTAACTTTCAATTTCCTCGTGGATCATATCGTGGAATAACGTTACCATAGCCCGTTGATAAGTGGCATCGGCGTTCTTCAGTCCAAAAGGCATTACCTTGTAACAAAATATGCCCCAAGGTGTGATGAAGGTTGTTTTCTCCATGTCTTCGGGTGACATCTTGATCTGATTATACCTAGAAAATCCATCCATGAAGGAAAATACCGAGAACTGAGTTGTGTTGTCGACCAATACATCAATGTGAGGTAATGGGAAATCATCCTTCGGGCTAGCTCTGTTACGGTCCCGGTAATCCACACACATACGGACCTTGCCATCCTTTTTAGGCACTGGTACAATGTTAGTAACCCAGGGCGGGTAACTAGTTACAGCAAGGAAACCGGTATCCCACTGTTTTTGTACTTCTTCCTTAATCTTCATGGCCATATCTGGGCGAGTACGACGTAATTTCTGCTTGACTGGAGGGCAATCTTCTTTCAAGGGTAGCCTGTGAATGACAATATTCGTATCTAGACCTGGCATGTCTTGATAGGACCAAGCAAAGACGTCGACGTACTCTCGAAGCATGTTGATAAGCTGTTCTTTTAATGAAGCTTGCAGACTGGCCCAAATCTTCACTTCTTTTAAATCCTCCTCGGTACCGAGATTAACTATTTCAACCTCCTCCTGATGACGAGAGATCACTTTCTCTTCTTGCCTCAACAACCTGGCTAATTCTTCAGGAAACTCATAGTCTTCTTCAACCCCTTCATCAGCTTGATTGATTGGATTGTCGAAGTCATACAAGGTCATAGCAGTGTTGTTGTCGGTGCAGTCTGGAGGATTATTTCTGCAAGGGTTGAGATTTGTTCGTTTTAGTGAACAATTTTAATCTTGTTCAGAAAATGAAGTTATTTATTTTGAAAACATTGCCATTTTATTGTTTTGTGCAAAAAATAACAAAAATGAAAAGACAGTGAGCGAAAGAGAGAATTGTTTGCAAAAGATGTCCGATATTCATTGATATTCCATTTGCAAAAAATTACAAATATGACCCTATTACAAAATGAGTCCTGACACCTTGGGCAATATGCAGGACTTGATGCATGCTGAAAAAAGCAGGAAATAATAATTACTCTGCAGGAGTAACCCTTATAATTTCCTGGGAAGACCAATTAAGGACTTATTGACCCGGGGTCCTTGGACGAATCCAGCTCTCTAGGTTGAGGTCGCTTTCTGCCTCGTCTTCCACGTTATTGACAGCATCTGGGGTGAGCATCCCCCCACTGATGAACTTTGGCTCCTTAGCAGCCTCTGCTTGATCTTGTCGGAATGGTTTGTAACCCAAACCGAATCTATCCTCCTTCTTCTCCACCGGTAGCAGCTTGTCCCAGCCTCGGGCGCTTCCATCTTCAACAACCTTCCGAGCTTGTTGATAGGAGACAATTGAAGTACCCATCCTATCTTCCTGGGATACAGCAAATACTTCAGTTGTCGCCTCATTGACGTTCAGTGCCTCGAACCCTTGGCTCATGGTTTCATGGATTTCACCATCCATCTCAATGTATTTGTATGTAGCCAGATGGCTAACAAAGATATCCTCTTTACCACAGATGGTGGTAATCTGTCCTTCCCACTCATATTTCAATTTATGGTGAAGGGTGGACGTAACTGCGCCAACGGCGTGAATCCATGGTCGACCTAACAAACAACTGTAGGCCGGCTGAATGTCCATCACATAGAAAGTAGTCTGAAAGACCTGCGGACCAATTATCATAGGAAGCTCCACCTTTCCAAGAATAGACCTCTTAGAGCCGTCAAAAGCTCTAAACACCAGATTGCTTGGTCGGAGAGCTATTCCATCATATTCAAGCTTGACAAGGTATTTCTTCAGCAAGACATTGAGTGAAGACCCTGTGTCAACAAGAACATGTGAAAGCATAGCCCCTTTACACTCCAAGGTGATGTGTAAAGCCTTGTTATGATAACCACCTTCAATTGTCAAATCAACGTTAGTGAAGCATAGCCCATGGCTAGTATTAACATTAGACACCACTGTCTCGAGCTGATTCACTGTGATCTCCTCCGGCACGTAGGCTGCGTGTAGGACTTTAAGTAGTGCATCCCGATGAGCTTCGGAACACAACAACAAGGATAAAATGGAGATCTTGGAAGGAGTTTGGTGGAGCTGATCCACAACCTTGTAGTCAGTTCTTTTGATTATCCTCATAAATTCATCCACGTCTTGATCAAAGGATGATTTATGGGCCTCGTTTGGTACAAGTTCTTCAGGTTCCACACTTTTACCTTTGGCTTTGGCAGCAGCCTATGCCTTAGTATTAGCTCTTGGAACTTGTGACGCGAAGAGGCGTCCGTTTCGGATGAAGCCTCCGCCTCCCCGGACATTATCCACTTGTGGTGTGTGAACTGAAGAATCAAGAAGGACTCTTTCTCCGTTGCAGTAAAGGTCTGAACCATATTGCCATGGTATAGCATTGTATTTATCATATGGAATGGGCCCCGACACCGTGATGGTGACTGGACTGACTGCAGCAGAGATAGGAACCGTTATTGTTTGTGGATCATAAAATATGGTAACAGGACTTCTGATTGATGGTGGTGGTGATTGACTGAAGCTTGGTTGTTGTTGAAACTGTTGTTGAGATTGTTGCTGATAATTGTTGTAATCAGGGACCATTGCAGGGTCGTAATAGATGGTGACTATGGAGACGTCGTTGTTAGTGGTTGTTGTAGTTGTAGAAGCGGATGTGATTGAACTGATGTTTGTTGAAGTGATAGAAGAAGTGGTTGCTGATTTCGTAGACGAGTCTGTAGGAACAATTGTCTTTGCAGTTGTAGGAGAAATACTTGTTGTTGCTGATTTAGGAGTTGCTGATGTTGTAGACGCTGTTGTTGTTATTTGCAGGATACCATCTCTGATCAGGCCGTTGATGCCACTTTTCAAGCTTGCATACCCATTGACAGAAACATTGCAAGATTCACAACAGGCCTCACAACCTGGAAACACCTGGCATTTTAAAAGCTGAGCTTTAACCTTTGCCAGAGGTGTTTGAATGCTTGCAATATCTTCAATTAAATTCATGGGTTGGCCCTCCTCGCTTGCAGTTATCCTAGGCCCACCATGGCCGGGCATAGGATTCTTCGTAAAATTAGGAGGTGGTGCAAAATTTAGGGCCTTTGAATCAACCAGATCCTGGACCTTCATGTGCAAAGCTCTGCACTTTTCTGTAGTATGGCCAGGTGCATTAGAATGAAAAGCACATCTGGCGTTGACATCGTAATTTCTCGGAAGGTTCTGAGGATCTGGTGGAGCCAAAGTCCTTAACTCGATAAGATTAAGCTTCAGGAGTTGTGGCAGCAAGGTGGCATATGGCATTGTTATAGGGTCAATTACCCTATTGACTTGAGATGGGCTTTGCTGGAAAGGGCGTTGTTGTTGTTTGTTGTTGTTGTTGTTGTAGGATCTTTGTTGAGGAAAATGTTTTTGTTGAGGAAAATGTTGTGGTTGTTGAGTGTATTGAGGAGGTGGAGTAGGAATAGTGATAACGAGAATTGATCTTGGCAGATACTGGGGTCTTCCTCTGCCCATGTGTACAACATTTGCTTCAACGGATCTGCGAGGCCCTGCGAATGGTTTCCTTGCACTGCTTGAACTGACGTCGTTATCAGAAATCTTTCCCATTTTCAATAAGCTCTCAATTCTTTCCCTAGCTATAACCACGTCTGCAAAGCTAGTGGAAGAGAATGCAGCCAACCTATCAATATAAGTCCCCTGGAGGGTGTTCATAAACATGTCTGCCATTTCCCTTTCTGACATTGGGGGTTGAACGGCAGCAGCTAATTGCCTCCATCTTTGAGCGTACTCTCTAAAGCTTTCCCTGGAAGACTGTGACATTCCCATTAGAAGTGTTCTATTTGGAGTCATGTCTAGATTATATTGATATTGGCGAATGAAAGCCTCAGCCAAATCTTTCCAATTCCTTACTGTGGCCCTGGTCAGATGAGAGTACCACTCACGAGATGCCCCTGTCAAGCTATCCTCAAAATAGAACATCCATAGCTTCTCATCCATGGTGTAGGCTTTTAATCTTCCTAGGAAAGATTGGAGATGGATGCGAGGGCAGGATGTACCATTGTATCTTTCAAAGCAGGGAGGTTTGAACTTGTGAGGAATTCTAACCCCCTCCACTAGTCACATATCCATGACATCAAAACCTAGGGAGTTTTGAGACTCCATAGACCTTAGCTTTTCTGCTTTCTCGTCCAGTCGACGATCGTAGACTTTATCTCATACCCCAACCACAGTAAATTGTTCTTCCTGAGGGTCCTCCTACAAGACACGCCCTCCAGTGTTACCCTGGGTATTTCTTATAGCATTGATGTTTGGGTTAAGATGAGTTCCAAACTCTGGGGGATCAGTACGAGGCTGTACATGATCGTTGTTGTTAGTACCCCCTGTACCCGGGTGGTTTTCTTCTAGAGTTTGTTGAACCTGGTCCATTTGTAAGCCCGAAAGGTTGTTTCTTGTCGGTTATCGGTGAACTCTATTGATGGGGAAGACTCTTCTCCGAGCAATGTTTCCTGAAACTACAACAGAGTGAGAAACAACAAAAACAAAAACCTACAAAACAATGAAATGAGGTTAACATGCAATGCAGGATGTCTATTTGTCTTCCAAGGGTATCTGGTTTGGTTCTTTGGTTTTGACCCTCCAGACCTCGAGGAATGATGATGTTGAAGAGAGATAAACCCACAGAATAACACAAACCATATATTACAAAATGTAAAGATACATAGTTTTGATTACAACAAGTCCCCATGGTGGGTCAAAATACAACAACTAAAATACAATCAAAATGAAGTACAAGTACAAAGAAATCATCCTCCCTGACTTCTTTCAGGAGAGCCTCAGTCACTGGGCCAACTGGATGCTCTGTGATGGTCCTGATAAGAAGGTTCATGGTGGCAATGGCACTTGTCAACTTTTTATGCTTATCTTGGTCCTTTGATCTCTTCAACCCCACCTGGAGCTTCAATTCAGAGACCTCATTCTGTGCTGTTAACAAGGCTTCCTGACTCTTCTTCTCATTAGCTTCCAGATGCTCTATCCTAGCCTGGGTCCTCTGATATTCCTATGAACGAGCCTCAGTGATCCTGATCCACCTAGCCTGACTCTCCTCCAAGTAGTGCTCAGCTCTGGCCTTCTGAATCTTGGCTTCCTTGCAAGCATTCTTCAATACCAACTCTCCTGCTATAGCCCTTCTGATTTAATCATTTGTCTTCTCAATATTGGTAACATGCTCGATACGGAGCTTCTCTAACCTTTCATTATCCAGACGACTATCATTCCTCTCTCAGAGGGTCCTCTTCAGAGCTTCAGAAAGTTGAGTATTCCTTTCCTTCAATTTCTCAAACTCCTCTAAACTGACTGTAGCTGCAGGCTCCACTGCCGATGGTCCAGACACATCCTCTAGGGTGAATGGCATGCGGGTGATCTGTCCCCTGATACGTGACCAATCAAGATACTGAGCTGAAGCTATGTTGTTGCACTTGCCAAGAATAGCAGTCCCTTTTGTCTGAATATTATCCCAAGCCCAAGCTGCTTGTCTGGCCGTGGCAAGGTTGTGCTGAATGTCACAATAAAAGGTTTCTGACAAGTCTTTCTCCCTTGGTGGATGCACCAAGGCATACCCTAATTTCCTTTTTAACAGCAAAGGATTGTAGTTGATGCAACCCTTCACTCCAATCAGGGGTACATTGGGATACTGCCCACAGCTGGTGATGATATCTCCGCCCTTGGTGCTCTGAGTGCACCATCTGATGTCTTCTGAAGTAAGGGCAATCATTCTCTTAGCCTAGTTCCTTGACTAATGAGGGTTCAGGAAAGCTTCTGACTTTAGCAAGTGCCTCAACAACCAACAATAAAAGAGAGGTGCACAACATCTGGCTAATCTCCCCCTCTGTTTCTCATTCCATTGATGCACTGAGTAGTAAAAGTCTCCAAGATAGGTAGGGACTGGATTCTTCAACAGGAAAAGGTGGATAGCACTCTTGCTTACAAAGTTAGGCTCGTCTGCAAATAAGATGACTCCATATATGCTAAGGGCCAGAAGAGCACAAATAGTGTCCCACTTCCCTGCTGCAACATGAATGGTGGCCTGAGTAACCAAAAAGTCCAAATGAAGGCCTGGGATTCCAGCCTTGGTGGTCATATTCTGGTCAATGAGGGTGGACTCCAAGTGCAAAGCCTTAGCTATATCTTCATTTCTGGGAGCAGTCATTTCAGGATTGAAAGGAATTCCTCTCCTGATGGGGACACCCAACAACATGGAGAACTCTTCCATCAAAGGTCCCAACTGAAAATCTGGGAAAGTGAAACATCTAAGAAGAGGGTCATAGAACTGAAGACATGTGTGGATGATACTCCTCTGGGAGGCATCCAAGTCCATGATCATGTCCATGATGCCACCATAATGTTACATGAATAAAGGGACATGACCAGCAGTGATGAGTGCCTACATTTGCCTGATGCCTGTCAAATTGGGCTCAAAGAAATGATAGGTAATGTTGCTCTTCCTAAATGGGTCCATGCTGACAATGGATGCTGATGAAGAAGACTGAGGAGAAGCACTGGTGAAGCCAACTGATGAAAACTGATGAAGATAACTAGAGAAGGTACTGAAGAAGAATTTATGATGAAGATAACTGATGAAGAAGGCTAGTGCAGATAGCTGCAGGAATCTGAGTAGTAGAACAGGTCAAAACTAAACCAAAGATAAGATTCAGATACCCTATAAAACAAATAGACAAAATGTTAAATGATGCAAAATGATGTATGCTGATTGATATGCAAGGGTTTATGCTCAAGTGATGGATCTGTTATCTGCCTTGATAAGGTCCATGTGTGTTCATAAGTCCGGATGGAGGCTTAGAAAACCAGTAATTAGGTGAGGGACTCAAATAAAGAGTCACAAGTCCAGGGTTTCACAAGAACAATCCAAAATGATGCAATCTTAACAATATCAGTAACAAGGGTATGATGAGGCCAAGGGTTCCTGCAAACCTGTAAACATCCCAACCCCCTCACATGTACTGTTCTAGAACAAGGATCCTCATACTTGGATCAGTTATGAGAAGTGTAACCACTTCTAACCCGGAGGTATAGTGTTTACAATAATCATAAAGGTTCCTCCTCTAATTCTCCTCAGATGCTGAAGGTCATAAAAAGGTCATCCAGACTTAGCAGGCTTCCCAGATAGCCCTATCTGTAGCACAGACTTCTCAAGAAGAAACCCATGTTTGAACCGTGTTTCATATTCCCGCACCAGACCGAAATGGAATGGGAAAGAATATGAAGCCACTCTATCCTATGTGTCACTCAGGTCCCCGGTATGGAACCTTACTCATTCAATAACACCCCCACCAAAACAGACAGAAGATCCAGCACAAATGGTATGATGATAACAGTATGAAATGCATAAAAACAGTAAAATAAAGCAATAAATAAAGCTGTACAGAAAGCAAATAATAAAGCAGTAAACAACAAGCACAAGTAGCACATAGCACCCCCATGAACATAAATCAAACAAGCGCTAGGAGAAACCCACAAAAAGAACAAGAAGCCCTGGTTGCAAGATAAGGTTCCCCAGCAGAGTCGTCAAGCTGTCGCTCTCGAAGATTTGCATCCCGGTGCAGACGCGAATGGTCAGCGAAAGGAGAAAATGAGGGTGAAGTGAAAAGATTCACCAGCTAAGAATTTTTATCCCGAAGGAAAGGTAATGCTACAAAAACCTGGAAAAAGATGGATAAGACGGTTGCGAACCAGAGAAATTGAGAAAAGGGGTTGGTTACAACCTGGGAAGGTATTAGCACCCAGATTGTCCACCGTAATCGACGGGATCCACGCTTAAGAGATTGTGTTTAAAGGGGTAGTGTATGTGCTATCTGTGTGCAAAAGCTGAAAAAGAATATACAAGTGTCAGTGCAAAAAAGTGAATTGCTCAGGAACTGAGGCTTTAGAAAGAATGCTGAAAAAGGGGGGAGACAAAGAGACTTTTGTTTGATAACAGTTAAGTTATTCCTACGTATCCTCTCGTGCAATGAGGAAGTCAGAACACCGTAGTTCGACTCAAAGAGACTGAAAATAAATTGACAGTGAATTGCTTGCTTGCCTATGCTCAAGTATATGACTCGTCTGGCTCGAGTGCTAAATGTCTTACATTAGACGGAAGAAGCAAGTTCTTGTTTATGAATGAGTGTGATGAGAAAAGAATCCCAAAGGAGACGATTATGGTTTCTTTTTGTATTTCAGTTTTGTTATTGTTTTTGGTGTTTTGCATAAGTTAATGAGCTTAAACCTAAACCAAGGGCTTGTAAACTCATTATATCCTCCCTGATTAGGGATAATGAGCCTACTTAAGAATGAGATAAACATCTCAACTTAATTGCCATGATGATGTAGGATTAAGATCATTAACCTACTTGTGATTAATTAGATGTTTTTAGGTTTTTGTTTAGTGTTAAGTAATGAGTTTAATCTCTAATCACAGATTAGTGAACTCATTACACAATCCTAATAGAAGGATAATAGATGAGAACACTTAAGCTGAGGAAGATACCTCAACTTAATCCATGGTTAGGGATTAAATTTATTAGATAGCAAGCCTTTATTAAATGGATTTTAATTAAGGGATGAGATTAAGAAGTGACTTTTATGGTTTGTAAGAAAACTTGAGGGGAACTTGTCCATTAAACACTAGGGTTAGTCCTTCTTAACCATAAGGAAGAATTAGAACCCTAATGTAAGGCCCGAGTTAAAATATAAAGTCTTGGTGATTATTAAGTGATTTGATTAAGAGGTTTAAACAAATTAAAGGCTTAACACTTAGGATTAAAGTTATACACTCCATCCTAAGAGAAGGATGCAGGCATAACCCTAATTCCAAAGTGTAAACACCCCAAATTTTCCCTCACTAAGTTCACACCATGGTTTGTGATCTTTCACATTTGCATTAGTTCAATCATATCATCTCATATTGCATTTTTGCTTCACTGCATTGGCTCAAATTCATCTGCATCTAGGGTTTGTGATCTGAGCAAACCAAGGGTCATATGAGCCACTCCAAAGGTTTCCAATCATCTCAAGAGGGTCCATGTATGTTCAAGTATCATATTATATCCTCCCAAGTTCAAGGAAGTCGGAAAATCACAAGAACTGAGAAAGGCATGGAAGCAGAGCCAAGCTTAACTGCACAGATGACATAAAATTAGGGTTTTGGTTTCATAGGCCATAACTCCAAATTTTCTGGTCATTCTTGTTTCTATTGGTCTCTATATGTTATAAGGATCATACACACCAATTTTCATGAAGAAATTCAATGGGGAAGGCATCTGATCAATAGATGACTTCTTGAGCAAGTCAGTGCAAAATCAGGGCATCTGAGGCCCCCAATCATCCAACCAAAGGGTTTTCTCCATCATTGTAGGTGTACATTATCTTTATTTAATCTTATAAGAGGTTATAAGTTCACAAAATTGAAGAATTTCAAGCCATTTGCAAAGTTGTCATTTTGGGAAAGTGACTTGTAATGCAAAATTGCCATTTTGGGAAAGTTTTTCAACCTCCTCTTTCTCAAACAAAAATGCCTCAAATGAAAAATTCTTGGTCATGAAATTTGTAGATTGGATCATTCCCTTTTCAAAAAGTACAAGAACTTGATCTAATTCATCCTAGAACTCAAGTTATGGCTTTGCAAAGTTGGGAAAAATCACTAAATTTTCACTTATGCACCAAAGAGGGAAACTTGCAAAAACTCATGCCAAGGAAAAATGTGACCTCTAATTGACTTCTAATCATCATACAAACATTACACATGACCTAAAACTCAGAATTGCCCATATAATCATGCCATTCCATGCCTTGATCATTAAGTAATTTAAAAGGGGCCAAAACTTCATGAATTTGCAAAATGGCTCAAATCTTAATATCCACTTGTGCCAGCTCCTCAAATCAGTTTCCATGGACCTCCCTAAAGCCCGCTGACTCGAGCCATACCTCTAAGCCAGCCTTCCATGAGCCCATACCTCAAAGGACAACTTTCTTGACTTTATGCAATTTGAGCCATGCCAATCAAACTATTCCACAACAACTCTTCTGACCAATCACAACTTCACATACATGCCTCAAGGATTACATTTCATAACTTCTTGGAACTCAGATCATCACACACACTCAGTTCTCAAAAATTGGCCTCAAACTTGTCCACTTCGAAACTCATAGCTCATTCATCAAAACTCAAAAAATTTTCCACCATTCATCTCCATATTCACCACAGATCATTTACCACCCTTCATTTTGCCTTGAAAACCCCCTTTCTCAGTTTCTCTGGTTCGCAACCGTCTTATCCATCTTTTCTTAGGTTTATACAGCATTACCTTTCCTTCGGGATAAAAATGCCTAGCTGGCAACTCTTTTCAGTTCATTATCATGTTCTTTCCCTTTCTCCGACCGTTCGCGTCTGTACCCCTCTTGGCCATGTGTCATTTGGTGGGAGCGACAGCTTGGCGACTCTGTTGGGGAAACTTATATTGCAACCAGGGCCTCTGGTTCTTTTTGTGGGTTCCTCCTAGCGCTTGTTTGATTTGTGTTTACTGGGGTGTTACGTGCTATGTGTGTTTATTTATTTTGCTTTATTTGTTGCTTTATGTACAACTTTATTTATTTGCTTTCTTTACAATCTTATGCATATTTCATACTGTCGTTTGCTGGATCTGGTTTGTTGTTTTGGTGGGTGGGGTTCCATTGAGAGTTTAAGGTCCTATACATGGGACCTGAGTGACACCTAGGCTAGAGTGGTTCATGTTCTTTCCCATTCCATTTCGGTCTGGTGCGGGAATATGAAACACGATTCAGATGTGGGTTTCTTCTTGAGAACTCTGTGCTACAGATTTCCTGTAGTGCTAGGGCTATCTGGGAAGCCGGCTAAGTCTGGATGACCTTTTATTATGACCTTTAGAAGCCGAGGTGAATTAGAGGAGGGTTTGTTATGGTTATTGTAAACACTGTACCTCTGGGTTAGAAGTGTTTACACTTCTCATAACTGATCCAAGTCTGAGGATCCTTGTTCTAGAACACTACCTGTGAGGGGGTTGGGCTGTTTACAGGTTTGCAGGAACCCTTGGCCACATCATACCCTGTTACTGTTTGTTTAAGAGTACTCCACTTTGGACAGTTCTTGTGATTAACCCCGGACATGTGACGCTTTATTTGAGTCCCCCACCCTGGTTACTGGATTTCTGAGCCTCCATCTGGACTTTTGAACTTACATGGGCCTTATATCAGGACAAATAACCAAATCCAGCTTGATCACAAACCCTTGCATATCATTTGCACATATCACCATTGCATCATTTGACATTTGTTTATTTGCTTTTCAGGGTATCCACTTCATTGTATCTTGGTTTCGGTTTTGACCCCTTCTTCTGCATAGACCTCTGCTTCAGCTGTCTTCATCAGTTATTTGCTTCAGTTATCTCCATCACCACCTGCATCAGTCTGTCAGAGATTTACCTCCAACTCCTCAGTTTGTGATCTTCATTAGCATTTGACTTCTTCAGCAGCACTCATGGCTACTCCCAGGAAGAGCAACATATCTTATCACTTTTTTGAGCCGATATTGACTGGTATCAGGCAGGTCCAGTCACTCATCACACCTGACCATATCCCATTGTTTAGAGAGCACTATGGGGGTATCTTGGATATGGTTATGGATCTTGATTCTTCTCAGAGGAGCATGATCCACGCATGCTTGCAGTTCTATGATCCTCCACTGAGATGCTTCACCTTTCCAGACTTTCAGATAGGGCCTCTATTGGAAGAATTTTCTTTGTTGATTGGAGTGCCTATCAGAGGTGGGATCCCATTCAACCCAGAGATGACTGTTCCCAGAAGTGAAGAGATAGCAAGGGCATTGTACTTGGAGCCTGCCCTTATTGAGCAAAATATGACAACAAAAGCTGGGATTCCTGGTTTACATCTGGACTTCTTGATTTCTCAGGCCATCCTGAAGGCTACCTTGGGAGAATGGAAGGCAGTCTGTGCATTATTAGCCCTCAACATATATGGGGCTATATTGTTTGCAGATGAGCTGATGTGCTAAAGACGTGTCTAATTATGTGTCTAGCGGTATCTGAACTGCAAGTGCACAGCCTATCGAAGTAATATTTAAGATTATTGATCCACAGGGACTCTATGGTTACTTAGTGCTAGATGGACTTCTAGTTTAGCTAAGGTGAAGGGTTGTCACGATTTTTTTTGTTGATTTTAAAATATTAAAGGCGGAGTTAAATTTAAGTTTTAATAAAATAATTCTAAGGCGGTCGGTATGTAATTATACTAGCTTAGGTGGGTCAATCTAACCTAGGCTTATAAAGGTGTTTACTTAATCTATTCGGTAGAGGTTACCAGTTTAAATACCCTCAACTCACACTCTCGTGGTCTTATCTCAGATCTTACCCCTAAAGTCATATGCCTGCTCTCGCTAGCCCATAAGTGTTTAGAGATAATTTTTGGAAACTTAGTAATTCTAATTTATTTTAAAGCGCTCTCGCTGTGTTTAATTTAAATGCCTAACTTTAGCTATCTGATTTAAATCTCACACTCTCGTGGTCTTGACCTAACCTAATACTCTTTTCTTACTCTCATAACGAAAAGGTCGATTTTAATTAAAAAGTATCAGCCAGAATGTTAAGTTATTAATTATTTTTAGCCTATGGTTAAATTTTACCGATTAAGTTTGTTTTAACTACATATCGCCCTAAGGTAATTAGCTACTCATTGATGTTGAACCAGACAGAGACAGAAAAACAAATAATAGAATACTCATGGCAGAAAAATAAATAAACATTATAAATATTAAATTTGCAATATAATAAAAACCTGGTTAACAAATATTATAGCAGACTCCTTCTTCCACAGACCGGAAAGCTTGGAGTTGGCGGAAATCGAAAATAAACAAATTCTGAAGGTTTAGAAACAAGTAAATGTATAACAATTTCCTGATGTTGGAAATTGTTATATGTTGGTTTGGATACAATAAGAATGAAAAGCTGAAAATAATGCAGAAATAAAAACAGGGTCGTAAAATAAATCGGCAGAGCTTCCGCAGAAAAATGAATAAAAAATGCTCCGTAGTTTCTTCATAAAACTTGTACTATTTATAGAACAATTAATGGGCTTGAAAATTGGACTTTGTTGCATTGGGCCTTGCTGAAGTGGTGGAGGAAATGTAGGAACGTGGCTAAAAAATAGGAGAAAAGTTCTTCACGTAATGCTTTGACGTGGTCTCAGTCAATAACCTACTTTTACCCTTGTCACGGTCGTGACAAGGTCTTCACGCTCGTGTCCTGTGGTTTTTAAGTGTCACGGTCGTGACAATGTGCTCACGGTCGTGATGGCTTCTTTTGGGGTGTCACGGTCGTGACACCTTGGTGACGACCGTGACTGCAACAAATTATGCAGTTCTGCAGGCTTCTTCATTTCTTCATCTTTTTATGGTTGCTTTTGTTCCTTTTGCTCTTACTTTATGATTTAGCTCCATATATGATGTACCTGCAAAATGGTAAGAAAAACTCGAGAAATCGAGTGTTAAAACGATGATTATGCGATAAAACGTCAATGAAACTTAGCAATATAATCGATACATTTTCTCGTTATCAAACTTCCCCAAACTTAAACCTTTGCTTGTCCTCAAGCACATAGTCGGTTGAAAATCGGCGGACAAGTTTTTATTGACGCATACTCATAACAAACTGTACAAGGGATCGTTTTGTCGGATAATCTGGTACTTTGATAGAACACTACCGATACACTAATGACACAAGCAACAAGCTATGTCGTCGACTTCCCGTTAAACGAAACGATCAGAAATTTCCTTACGATTTCACCTAGAGTTTTTCGATCTTATTTCGCCCGGTTTCATTCTAGCGCAATCACATTAAGCCCTTTGCCTTAGCACGCACGTAGTGGAGTAGCCGGTTAGCGACTTTGATCCTTTTTTAAGCACGGGGTCTGGTACATGAGTGTGGTAACTCTACATATATTATCCAATTTGGAGGTTGTGGGGGATCGAGCCGTAGCACGCCCTACCAAGTTCAGAACCAGTACCTCTGAACCAACCCGCAATGGACTCCTTCTCATATTTCTCGTTTCTTATATGCGACTGTGTACTTTGGTGCAATTTCTTTTCATTTTGCATCGAGATATGAAGGATCATTATTTATTAGGCATCAAACGCTTATATTCATCGGCTCCCCACGTGGTTTGTGTTCAGACGGTGCTGACTGCTAGTATAAACTACTAGGGGTTACTTTTGAACTGAAACTTAAAGTGTACTCGTAATGATAATCGGAATGGAATCGCTTAAGTGGGAAGTCAAAGGTGTCAAGATTGTATTGGTATTGTTTAATCGTTCTCAGCTTCCTAATTACGATTCCGTAGGTAAGTCGGGTAATGCGAATAATTAAAGATTTTTTTCTGGTATGGCTAAATAAACGGGGAAAGTTCGAAACTAAAGAAAATAACACAAAGATTTGCTCGTTTCATTAACTTACGAAAAGAAATACAACGGAATTGGAAATACCACGAAATGGAAAAGTGCGAAAAGGGAAAATGCGGAAATGAAAGGTACCTCTCCCACACTATATCAGACATTGTCCTCAATGTTGTGATATAAATGCGGTAAAAGTACAGTACAAATGACAAAAACGAAAAACAAACATAAGCAAAACTAAAACTATGGCTGCTGAGGACCGCGGGGTCGGCTTCTGGTGCGGGAGCGTCTGAAAGGAGTCGCTTCAGGATCAGAACCGGTGCCGGTGGCAGCAGTGATGTCAATGCGTAAGGCCTCTAGCTCGCTGAAAATTTCGTCGAGCTTCTCATTAGTGGATGTCTGGTTGCTTGCAATAGTGCTGAGCAAAGCATCATACTGCTCCTTCTGCCTTCGCTCCAGTGCGGCGTTCATCTGGTTCTGCTGATGAATCGCACGGAGGAATTCCTCAAGTGTGATTTCCGGTGCAGGAGGTTGTCGGGTAGATGACTCTGGTATATACTGGACAGACTCAGCTGCATCCATAGTGTCCTGCATCTCATCCGCTGGAGGATCTGCCTGATCATCATGGATAGGGGCGTGTTCGGCAGCATCTGGTGAAATAAAGAGCCAGTTGGCTCGGCTGGATGGGTCGATGCGGTCACGGGACGGCAGAATGATAGGGTGAAAAATGGTGCCATGGACAACAGGGCTATACCTGCCATCCTCTCGCTGCGCAATCAAGTGAGCAGACCTGCAATAGCTCTTGGTGAGGAATTCTGCGGCTATGCCAGGCAAATTGTCGAGCAAGTCACTGAGCCCTAACTAAAAGGCGAGAGTGGTGACAATGCCGCCAATGAAAAATGGGGTGGAGCCTCTGTGCGCAATAGCCTGGATGTGAGAAAGCATGAATGGGGCAGCGTTGATCGGCTCATCATTTAGAGCGCAGTGCAAGAACAGAAGCTCTTTGGAGTTGAGCTTATGGTTACTTTCTCGAGCGAATATGGTGTTGCAAATGACTCGGTGGAAATAACGGATTGTCGGGTTGTGGATGTGTGTAGCGTTGAGGCTTTGGAAGGCTGAGGCACGAGTATTGGTTATGTCGTGCCATAAAGTGAAAGCGGTTTCACTAAAATTATCCGGCACGCGGAGGTGAGCTTCATTTCCGTGAGCGAAGCCTAGCAACTCGGCTATCCTTGTTTGCGAAAGTTCAAACTCCCGGCCAAACAGTCTGAATTTAGCCACGCCGGTGAGCTGACTCTGAGAACCGGAACCGGTGATGTAGCAGAACGAGCTTAAGAACTCCAGTGTCAGCAACTCGAATGTTGGTTGAGGCTGACTGCATAGAACCCAAAGATTAACCTTCTTAAGCAGGTTCTTGACACTGTTGAGCATTCCGAGCTCTCTCAAGCATTCAGTGTCGATATAACGCGTAGGTTGCAAACCGCGGTTCTGGAATCGGATAAATCTTTCTCTCTGAGTTTCTCCAGCATCACCTTCTCTAAATTGAATGGTATCCATTGCATGCAAGAGGTAGAGTGAAAGATGGAGATTTTTGATATTTGTGAAAAAGTGAGGAAATGAGAGAAATAATGATTCGGAATAAATATTGGAAGGTGAGAATGTGATAGGTGTGGTGATAATGGGGGGTTAATGAGTTTAAAGTTGGTAATGGGAGGTTACGGAAGTTATGGAGAAAATGGGTGGTTTTTGGAAGTTATGGAGGAAGAAGAAGAAGAGGTCACGAAAAGAAACAGTTTTGTTTCTCACGAATCCTATAATTAGGGTTGTCACGGTCGTGACAGGGAGGTGACGGTCGTGACACGCTAAATGAGCACGTCACGATCGTTAGGGGGACGTGACGACCGTGAGGGCTTGCTTCGTTGAACAATTTCCAGAAAGCACTATCTCATATATTTCACATACTTTATAATAGTTTATTTTCTTCACTTCTCACTCAATATTATGTTTAAACACCATATAATAATTTATTTCAACATAGTACTTTACTAACTTGCATGGCATGAGAGATTTTTATATAATAGGAGTAAATGCAAGCATAACAGTACATAGAATTAAAAATATATAAATTGATTAAAATGGAGAAATTTTGGAACTAGAAGTGCATTGCATATAATAATTGAAATTGAAATTACATAAATGAAAATACGGTACGAAATTGTTTGCGAAAAATAAATCTAACTAGAAACGAAAACAATGAGAAAAAATAAACTAAATCACTTATAGCATTTTCAAAAGCGTTTCTTCAAATCTTCGATTGCGGAGTTCAAGTGATAGAATTGTTCGCAGGTTATGTCAGTCAAACCTATAATGTCCAATCGCATGCTCTTAATGTCTTCTTTAAATGAATTTATGTCAGTTTGGTAAGCTTCAAGAGCGTTCATGATATTCTGTAAGTTGTTAGCATAATCTCCTTGATTCACTTCAGGGGTTGCAATAACTTCGTCAGTGTGGTCAATGTCATGGTAACCAGGAGGTGTCTCAGGGTCAGTTTCGACATCGGTCATTATATCATCTTTTATCTTGTAAGACTGAGGTGTTTCAGGAGTGGATGGATAATCAGGTTGGGTTAACTCATAAAGCCAGTTATCCTTATTGTGAACACTTACTCTAGCATGGTTTGGTAGTGTGAACAGGGTTACTACCTCATTCCGGATTAGGTACTCGAAAGGTGGATGTCCTAAATTCCTTATGATATGGCGATTAAAGCAGAAGTTAAGATTCATAGGACGGATATTACCTAAACGGTTGCACCTGTGCAATTGGTATCTAAGTCCTAAGGCATCAGCAATCATGGTTACAAGACCTCCTACTAATATAGGTAATTCAGGTTCTTCTTGGATACGGGTGAAGGTTTGCATCATGAAAGGTACACCATTAACAGGTTGTCCATTAGTGAAACATGACATAATGAATATCTCATCTTTAGAGACTCCGGTAATGTTTTCTTCTTTTCCAAAGAAGGTGTGGGCTAGGATTTTATGGAAGTAACGGAGAGCAGGGTTATGGATCTCATCATTGTTCATGCTATTTGGTTCAAGGTGGTAGTTTCCGGTTAAAGTTCCCCAAAAGAAATCTAGCTCAATATCCATCAATTCTACCTGTGTGGTAGTAAAAGCAAAGGGTCCACTAGGGAATCCTAATAAGTCGGCTAGTTCTTTATGGTTAAAGTCATATTCTATTCCAAATAGGCGGAAACTGATAAATCCTTTCCTAAATCCAAAACCGCGCTCAGGTAGGTAAACTAAGGAGCTAAGGAACTCAAGGGTGAGCTCGCGGTAAGTCACAAACTTATGTTGGATCAATGCATTCTCCCATCCAAGTCGGTTAAACAATTATAGGATTCTATCATGTATACCTAGGGTTTCCATAGTCTGTTCATCCGGGTACAGGGTCAAATCCATTTGCCTCTGTGATAGCTCTTCAAACTTCATTCTTTGGTTTCTACCTCTAAATTTGGTTTCCATATGGTTTATTGGTTGGTTAGCCATGGTTAGTGCAAATATGGAGGAAACAGATCAGGGGGAGAAGGAAAGTGGAAAAGACTTTTAGAAAATCTGTAAAAAGTGATTTAAGATAAAAATAAGAAAATGAAATGCATAATTTAAAGGCAATACTAGTAATATGAAATAAAACTATAAAATGACAAAACAAATAAATAATAAAACGATAAATAACAAAAATAATATAATGATAAAGAGAATAGTTTAAATAATTAAATGAGTAAATGGGTTGCCTCCCACTAAGCGCTGTTTTTATCGTCAAAAGCCTGACGTAATGCTTAGGTTTAGATTAATCAGGGGAATTAGTGGACAACTCTAAAAGCCTTAGATTATTTGCATAATCTCTATTTTCAACTTTATGATAATGTTTTAAATGTTGTCCGTTTACTATGAATGGTTCACTATTCCTACCCTTAATTTCTATTGCTCCACTCGGGAACACTTTAGTTATTTCAAAGGGTCCTGACCATCTAGATTTTAATTTTCCAGGAAAGAGCCTAAGTCTTGAATTAAAGAGGAGTACAACGTCTCCCACACTAAATTCTTTCCTAGATAGGCGTTTATCGTGCCATCGCTTAGTTCTTTCTTTATATATCTTAGCATTCTCATAAGCATCTAGCCTTAATTCTTCTAATTCATTAATGTCTAGGATTCGCTTTTCTCCTGCAGCATTATAGTATATATTGAGAGTTCTAATCGCCCAATAAGCTTTGTGTTCTAGTTCTACCGGGAGATGACAAGATTTTCCATAAACTAGTTTGAAGGGTGTAGTACCTATGGGTGTCTTGTAAGCGGTCCCATAAGCCCATAAAGCTTCATTAAGTTTAGATGACCAATATTTCCGAGATATGGCGACAGTCTTTTCTAAGATTTGTTTAATTTCTCTGTTTGAGACTTCGACTTGTCCACTTGTTTGTGGGTGATATGGTGTAGCCACACGGTGTCTTACTCCATACTTAGATAGTAATTTGTCAAAGATTTTTGAAATGAAGTGTGAGCCACCGTCACTTATGACGAGTCTAGGCACACCAAATCTGGGAAAGATTATATTTTTGAAAAGCTTTATTACTACTCGTGTATCGTTTGTAGGAGAAGCTATAGCTTCAATCCATTTCGAAACATAATCAACAGCTACGAGTATGTAATTATTACCGAAAGATGATGGGAATGGTCCCATGAAATCTATTCCCCAGACGTCAAAGATTTCTACTTATAAAATTCCTTTTTGAGGCATTTCATCTCTTCTTGAAATATTGCCGGTGCGTTGACACCGATCGCAATTTATAACAGCGATGTGGACATCTTTCCATAGATTAGGCCAGAATAAGCCGGCTTGCAAGATTTTTGCACAAGTCTTGGAAGTGCTTGCATGTCCACCATAAGGATATGAATGACATTGAGCAATGACATCTTCTATTTCTTCTTCGGGAATACATCGGTGAAAGATTCCATCGGGTCCTCTCTTGAACAATAATGGTTCATCCCAATAGTAATGTTTTAGATTGTGAAAGAATTTCTTTTTCTGCTGATAGGTTAGATCGGGTGGAAGAGCTCCTGCGGCTAGGTAGTTGACAATGTCAGCGTACCATGGCAGTCCTACAGTTTTCTGGATTGTTTCCACGGGTTCTGGTTCATTTATGTCTAACTGAACTAGGTCGCTTCCTATTTGTGCTATCAGCTGTTCAGACGGAAAATCATCGTTAATCGGCACTTGTTCGGGTTTAATACCTTCTAATCTAGATAAATGGTCCGCTACGACGTTTTCAGTACCTTTCTTATCTTTTATTTCGAGATCAAATTCTTGTAAGAGTAAAATCCATCTCAAGAGTCTCGGTTTAGCATCTTTCTTAGTCAATAGATATCGGATAGCAGCATGGTCTGTGTAAATGATTATTTTCGCTCCTACTAGGTAAGAACGGAATTTGTCAAGCGCAAAGACAACTGGTAACAATTCTTTTTCAGTAGTGGCGTAGTTCATCTGGGCAGAATCTAAGGTTCTACTGGAATAGTAAATCGCATGAAGTTTCTTTTCCTTCCTCTGGCCTAGAACTGCGCCTACAGCATAGTCACTCGCATCGCACATGATTTCGAAAGGTAATCTCCAGTCAGGGGGTTGCATGATTGGTGCGGTGATGAGGGCTGTTTTTAGAGTTTCGAATGCTTTAAGACAATCTTCATTGAATATAAACTCAGCGTCTTTCATTAATAAACCAGTAAGGGGTTTAGTGATTTTCGCGAAATCTTTGATGAATCGTCGGTAGAAATCGGCGTGTCCTAAAAAGCTTCGTATTTCTCGAACGGTTTTAGGGGGTTGAAGATCTTTTATGACTTCAATCTTAGCTTTATCAACTTCAATTCCCTTGTCGGATATTACGTGACCTAATACGATTCCTTCTTTGACCATAAAATGACATTTCTCCCAGTTAAGCACGAGGTTTACTTTTACACATCTTTCTAACACCATTTCTAAGTTTGATAGACATCCTTCAAAACTTTGCCCGCATACAGAGAAGTCGTCCATGAACACTTCCATGATGTTGTCTATAAAATCTACGAAGATTGACATCATACATCTTTGAAAGGTTGCAGGAGCGTTGCATAATCCAAAGGGCATTCGTCTATAAGCGAACGTTCCATATGGGCATGTGAATGTAGTCTTCTCTTGATCATCTGGATGGATAGGGATTTGGAAAAATCCTGAGTAACCGTCAAGATAACAAAAGTATGAATGCTTGGCTAATCGTTCTAACATTTGATCTATAAAGGGTAGTGGGAAATGATCTTTTCGAGTGGCTTTGTTTAGTTTACGATAGTCTATGCATACTCTATGTCCCGTCACTACTCTTTGCGATATCGATTCGCCTTGAGCGTTTTTCACAACAGTGATACCTCCTTTCTTTGGCACTACATGTATTGGACTAACCCATTCACTATCAGAGATTGGATATATTATTTCGGCATCTAGTAGTTTCTTAACTTCTTCTTTCACTACAGTGCTAAGGATTGGGTTAATTCTTCTTTGAGATTCTCTGGAGGTTCTGCAATCTTCTTCTAGCAGAATACGATGCATACAGACTGAAGGGCATATTCCTTTGAGATCAGATATGTTATATCCTAATGCAGTTGGATATTTCTTCAAGACATCTAAAAGTTTATTTGTTTCTATAGTTCCTAAACTGGAATTTATTATAACTGGTCTTTTACATTCAACGTCTAAGAATTCGTATCTTAGGTTATGAGGTAAAGTTTTTAATCCTAATGTAGGTTTATCTTTACTTGGCATGGGATCCGGTGTAAGTGCTAAACTTTCGCTTAGACTATCGTCTTGATACGGTGCACGCCAATTATCATCTTCGAAAATTGGAGGGATTTGAATTTTCATTATTTCAGAATAGGTAGTCTCTTTCAATTCCATTTCTCTTACACATTCGTCAATTACGTCCAATAGATAGCATGTATCCTCTATAGCTGGTGATTGTAAGAATTGTGTTAAAATAAATTCAACTTTCTCTTCACCTACTTCAAAGGTTAGCTTTCCTCTTTTTACGTCTATAATAGCTCCGGCGGTAGCTAAGAATGGTCTTCCTAGTATGATAGGTGTAGTGGAGTCTTCAGAGATGTCCATGATTATAAAATCAGTAGGGATGTAGAATTGTCCTATACGTACTGGGACGTTTTCTAGTATGCCTACAGGATATTTAACAGAGCGATCGGCTAGTTGAACAGACATTTTAGTTGTTCTAAGGTCTCCCATGTCTAGCCTTTTGCAAATCGTTAAGGGCATAACACTGATATTGGCTCCTAAATCGCATAGAGCTTTGTCAATGACGAATTTTCCTATTATACAGGGTATAGAGAAACTTCCTGGATCTTTTATCTTAGGAGGCATATTATTCTGAATTATTGCGCTACACTCAGCAGTAAGTGTAACTGTTCCGTTATCCTCTATCTTTTTCTTATTGGATAAGATTTCTTTTAAAAACTTAGCATACGAGGGTATTTGGGTGATAGCTTCTGTAAATGGAATAGTAATATTCAACTGTTTCAGAAGTTCAACAAATTTCTTAAATTGACCCGTCGTCTTGGAATTTGTTAATCTTTGAGGGTACGAAATTGGTGGTTTATAGGGTGGTGGAGGCACATAAGGTTGTTCTTTCTCCACTACCTCTTGATTATCATCTTCCTTTTCTTCTGGATCATTCACCACTTCAGTCGATTTATCCAGTTTTTGGTACATGGCTGGATTGTCAAGTCTTGGATCGGTAGGTCCGTCAAGTTCCTTGCCACTTCTTAATATCACAACATTGGCATGTCCTTTCGGATTAGGTTGAGGTTGTCCAGGGAATACTCCAGCTGGTGCAGCAGTAGGTGCTTGTTGTTGAGCTACTTGTGAAATCTGAGTTTCAAGCATTTTGTTATGTGTAGCTAATGCATCTACTTTGCTCACTAATTGCTTAATCTGCTCACTAGTGTGAATGTTTTGGTTTAAGAAGTCCTTGATTGTTTGAGATTGGTTAGCTATAAAGTTCTCCATCATCAGCTCAAGGTTCGATTTTCTAGGGACATTAGGAGCAGTCTTTTGATATCCTGGTGATGTAGCTGGTGCTTGACCTGGTGCGTATAAAGCATTGTTATTCTTATAGGAGAAGTTCGGATGATTTTTCCAACCTGGGCTGTATGTGTTTGAGTATGGGTTTCCTTGAGCATAATTCACTTGATCAGTGGGAGTTCCTGTCAATAGTTGACAATCGGAAACTTTGTGTCTTGGGACTCCACATAACTCACAGTTAGGTGTTACTGCAGCCACGGTGGCTGTTGGTGTCATGGCCAAGTTGTCGATCTTTTGGCTTAGTTGGTCAAACTTCGCATTGACTTGGTCCATACTACTGACTTCGTACATACCTCCTTTTGTTGGTTTCTCAGTTGCGACTCTCTCGCTTCCCCAAAGGTAATGGTTTTGAGCCATACTTTCGATGAGTGCATAAGCATCATTATATTCTTTGTCCATCAATGCACCACCCACGGCAGCGTCAATCGTCATTCTTGTATTGTACAAGAGTCCATTATAGAAGGTATGGATGACCATCCATTCTATTAATCCGTGATGTGGACAAAGTCTCAGCAGATCCTTATAGCGTTCCCAAGCTTCGAATAATGATTCGCTTTCCCTTTGCTTAAATCCGTTGATCTGAGCTTTCAGCATAGCTGTCTTGCTAGGTGGAAAATATCTATTCAAGAAAACTCTCTTAAGTTCCTCCCACGTAGTTACTGAGTTCGAAGGCAGAGATTGAAGCCAAGCTCTCGCTCTGTCTCGAAGTGAAAAAGGAAATAAACGTAGTCTAATAGCTTCTTGGGTAACTCCATTGGCTTTTACGGTATCTGCGTATTGCACAAAGATCGAAAGATGAAGGTTCGGATCCTCGGTAGGATTTCCGGCGAATTGATTTTGTTGCACGGCTGATATCAATGAAGGTTTTAGTTCGAAATCATTTCGGTTGATAGCCGGTGCTGCAATGCTTGAATGCGGTTCAGCTTGCGAAGGAATGGCGTAATACTTGAGTGGGTGATTCTGTTCTTCAGCCATCTCTGCGTCCTTTGATGTTACGACTGGTTTAGGTGAATCTAATTGAAGATCTGGAATATTGTAACTTTTTTCGTAATCGAATATCCGTCTTCTTACGTGTAAGAAGCGTTCCGATTCAGGGATTAGAGGTTGCAAGTCTTCGCTTTTAGAGCGAGTACTTGGCATACACTCGGAAATTAAATTAAATTAAATAGTTGATACCTTAGTCTAGACAATGCTACCTAAATGCACTAGTAACTAAATTAAGGTCCCCGACAACGGCGCCAAAAACTTGATGGGCTAAAGACGTGTCTAATTATGTGTCTAGCGGTATCTGAACTGCAAGTGCACAGCCTATCGAAGTAATATTTAAGATTATCGATCCATAGGGACTCTATGGTTACTTAGTGCTAGATGGACTTCTAGTTTAGCTAAGGTGAAGGGTTGTCACGATTTTTTTTGTTGATTTTAAAATATTAAAGGCGGAGTTAAATTTAAGTTTTAATAAAATAATTCTAAGGCGGTCGGTATGTAATTATACTAGCTTAGGTGGGTCAATCTAACCTAGGCTTATAAAGGTGTTTACTTAATCTATTCGGTAGAGGTTACCAGTTTAAATACCCTCAACTCACACTCTCGTGGTCTTATCTCAGATCTTACCCCTAAAGTCCTATGCCTGCTCTCGCTAGCCCATAAGTGCTTAGAGATAATTTTTGGAAACTTAGTAATTCTAATTTATTTTAAAGCGCTCTCGCTGTGTTTAATTTAAATGCCTAACTTTAGCTATCTGATTTAAATCTCACACTCTCGTGGTCTTGACCTAACCTAATACTCTTTTCTTACTCTCGTAACGAAAAGGTCGATTTTAATTAAAAAGTATCAGCCAGAATGTTAAGTTATTAATTATTTTTAGCCTATGGTTAAATTTTACCGATTAAGTTTGTTTTAACTACATACCGCCCTAAGGTAATTAGCTACTCATTGATGTTGAACCAGACAGAGACAGAAAAACAAATAATAGAATACTCATGGCAGAAAAATAAATAAACATTATAAATATTAAATTTGCAATATAATAAAAACCTGGTTAACAAATATTATAGCAGACTCCTTCTTCGACAGACCGGAAAGCTTGGAGTTGGCAGAAATCGAAAATAAACAAATTCTGAAGGTTTAGAAACAAGTAAATGTATAACAATTTCCTGATGTTGGAAATTGTTATATGTTGGTTTGGATACAATAAGAATGAAAAGCTGAAAATAATGCAGAAATAAAAACAGGGTCGTAAAATAAATCGGCAGAGCTTCCGCAGAAAAATGAATAAAAAATGCTCCGTAGTTTCTTCATAAAACTTGTACTATTTATAGAACAATTAATGGGCTTGAAAATTGGACTTTGTTGCATTGGGCCTTGCTGAAGTGGTGGAGGAAATGTAGGAACGTGGCTAAAAAATAGGAGAAAAGTTCTTTACGTAATGCTTTGACGTGGTCTCAGTCAATAACCTACTTTTACCCTTGTCACGGTCGTGACAAGGTCTTCACGCTCGTGTCCTGTGGTTTTTAAGTGTCACGGTCGTGACAATGTGCTCACGGTCGTGATGGCTTCTTTTGGGGTGTCACGGTCGTGACACCTTGGTGACGACCGTGACTGCAACAAATTATGCAGTTCTGCAGGCTTCTTCATTTCTTCATCTTTTTATGGTTGCTTTTGTTCCTTTTGCTCTTACTTTATGATTTAGCTCCATATATGATGTACCTGCAAAATGGTAAGAAAAACTCGAGAAATCGAGTGTTAAAACGATGATTATGCGATAAAACGTCAATGAAACTTAGCAATATAATCGATACATTTTCTCGTTATCATGAGCCTAAATTTGTCAGTAAGAATGCCATCCATTTGTTTCTTCTGAGGAACCCAGTACCTACACTGTTAGGGGATTTTTACTATTCTATTCATCAGAGGAATGAAAAACAAAGGGGGAAGTTGGTAAGATGTTGTGCTCCTTTGTTTTACTCTTGGCTACTCAGACACCTGCCTAAATCAGATGTTTCTTGAACCCACACCAACAGAAGAATTGGGCCAAGAGGTTCATTGCCTTAACTTCAAATGATATCAGATGGTGCACCCAGAGCTCCAAGGGAAAGGACATTATCACCAGCTGTGGACAATACCCAAATGTGCCTCTGATAGGAGTGAAGGGTTGTATCAACTACAATCCTTTACTGTTTAAGAAACAATTGGGATATGCCTTGGTTCACCCTCCCAGAGGACAGGATTTAGCTGAGACCTTATATTATGAAGTACAACCTAATTCAGCTGTTGTCAGACAAGCATCCTGGGCTTGGGACAACATCCAGAAAAAAGGAGTAGCTATTCTTGGAAGATGTAACAATGTTGCTTCAGCTCAGTATTCAGACTGGTCCCGTACCAGAGCTCAGATTACCAGAATGCCTTTCACCTTGGAAGACATGCCTGGACCATCTACAGTAGAAGACTCTTTGGGAATGAGCATCTATCTCAGGCCTTAAAGAAGACTCTTTGGGAAAGAAGTGATGGTCGTCTGGACATTGGGAGATTGGAAAAACTCAGGGTTGAGCACCTTGCCAAAATTGACAAGACAGAAGACTATATAAGGAAAGCAAGGGATGGGGAACAGATATTGAACAATGCCTGTAAAGAGGCCAAGATTCAGAAAGCTAGGACTGAGCACTATCTGCAAGAGAGCCAGGCTAGGTGGGTCAAAATCACCGAAGCCCGTGCACAAGAAGACCAGAAGACTCAAGCTAAGATTGAACAGTTGGAGGCCAATGAGAAGAAGCAGCAGGAAGCTTTGTTGGCAGCTCAGAAGGAGATCTCAGAATTGAAGCTTAGAGCAGGGTTGAAAAGATCAAAAGACCAGGGCAAGCATAAGAAGCTGACCACTGCCGTTGCTACAAGGAACCTCCTCATTAGGACCATTACAATCACCCAGCTGGTCCAGTGACTGAGGCACTCCTGAAGGAGGTCAGGGAAGATGAGTTTGGATTGGATGTCTGATTCTTCTTTGTTTGTTGTTCTTTCCTTTTGATGTACTTTTCCTTTTGTTGTATTTTGACCCTCCATGGGCATGTATTGTAAAAAAAACTATGTATTGTTCATTGTTTGTAATATATTTAGTTTGTTTTCATTTGGGCTTTCTCTCAAAAACATCAAGCATCTTCCTCGAGGTCTGGAAAGGTCAAAACCAAGAACCAAACCGGATACCTTGGAAAACAAATAAGCATACTGTATTGCATACTAACTTTGTTTTTGTTTTGTAGGTTTTTGTTCATATTATTGTGTCTAACTTTGTTGTGATCTCAGGAAACATTTCTCGTCGCCGAGTGTTCCCTGTCAACCGCACGCACCGGTACCCGACTCGTAACAACCTTCCCGGCATTCAAATGGAGCAAGTACAACAGGACCTAAATGAGGTCAGAAATCAGATGGCAAATGAGAGAGTGGAAATGAGGAACCAGATGTCTCAATTCATGGCTATCATGACTGGCTTAGCCCAGAGCCAAGAAAGACTGAGAGAGCTGGTGGAAAGACAAACTCCTGAGGATCCTCATCTTGGAACAGGGGGAACTAGCAACAATGAACGGGGGCAACCTCGTATTGACCCACCAGAATATGGACCCCATCTGAATCCAGAAGTTAACATCCTGAGGAATGTTAAAGGTAATACTGCTGGGGGCAGAATCTTGTAAGAGGATCCCCAAGAGGAACAATTTACTGTTATAGGGGCGGGAGATGAGGTATACGACAGAAGATTGGACGAGATTGCTGAAAAGTTAAGATCTCTGGAATCTCAGAATTCTTTGGGCTTCGATGTGATGGATATGGGACTAGTAGATGGGGTGAGAATTCCCCACAAATTCAAACCCCCATGCTTTGAAAAGTATAATGGTACCTCCTGTCCTCGCACTCATCTGCAGTCTTTCTTGGGAAGGCTCAAGGCTTATACCATGGATGAGAAATTATGGATGTTCTACTTTGAGGACAGTCTGACTGGAGCTTCGAGAGAATGGTATTTGCATTTGACTAGGGCCACCATAAGATGTTGGAAGGACTTGGCCGAGACTTTCATTCGGCAATATCAGTACAACCTGGACATGGCTCCCAATAGAACTCTTCTAATGGGCATGTCTCAGTCTTCTAGAGAGAGCTTCCGGGATTATGCTCAGAGATGGAGACAGCTTGCTGCTGCTGTCCAACCACCCATGTCAGAAAGAGAAATGGATGACATGTTCATGAACACATTGCAAGGGACTTATATTGATAGACTTGCTGCCTTCTCCTCTACCAGTTTTGCTGATGTGGTCATAGCTGGTGAGAGGATTGAAAGTCTCTTGAAGATGGGCAAAATCTCTGACAATGGTGCAAGCTCCTCTAGCAACCCCAGAAAACCCTTTGCAGGACCCCGAAGGACGGGTGAAACTAATGCCATCCATGCAGGAAGAGGCATGCCCCAATATTCTCACATGTCAATAGCAGCTGTTACCATCCCAGATCCAGTTCCACAACAACCATTATATCCTCAACAACAACAACAACAACATCATTATTAACAACCATCTCATTTTCCGCAATTGAGAACCTACAACAACAATAGCAACCAACAGCAGCGTCCCTTCCAACAAAGACCATCTCAGGCAAATATGGTAATTGACCCTATCCCTATGCCTTATGCTGCTTTATTGCCACAACTCCTGAAGCTCAACCTGGTTGAGTTAAGGACGTTGGCACACCCAGATCCTCTCAATCTCCCAAAGAATTATGATGTCAACGCCATGTGTGCCTTCCACTCTAATGCACCCGGTCACAATACTGAGAAGTGTAGGGCCTTACAGATGAAGGTACAAGATCTAGTCGATTCTAAAGCTCTCAATTTTGCACCTCCTCCGAACGTTAACAGAAATCCTATGCCTAATCATGGTGGGCCTAGGATTAATGCCATTGAAGAGGACCAACCATCTTTGTTGATTGATAATGTTGCACAGATTCAAACACCACTGGCTAAAGTCAAAGTTCAACTTTTAAGATGCCAAGTGTTCCTAGGCTGTGGGGCCTGCTGTGAACTATGTAAGATAGCTAGCAATGGTTGTGAAAAGCTAAGGATTGGCATAGATGGCCTTATCCAAGACGGGATTTTGCAAATTACTTCAACAACTCCTGCAGAAACTCTTGTCTCCACAACAATGGAATCTCCTATAACACCAACAGTTCTCCTTTCAACAGATTCTCCTACAACAACAACAACAATCATTCCTACTGATTCATCAACATCACCGACAATTACTCTGTCCATCATTTCAACAAGTCAAATTTCAACAACTGTTTCTTCTACAACATCAGCATCCATTTTACCAAAGGAATCTTCTACAACGCCAGCAAAAATTAATGAAGATGTCTCAACAGTTACAATCTACTATGACCCATCAAATGTTCCTCCCAACAACAATTTCCAACAACAAATTGTGGCACCTCCTGCCAGACCTCCAGTCACAATATACTATGATCCTCACACCATTACAGTTCCTTCCTCTGCAGCAATCAGCCCAGTCACCATTACGGTACCGGGGCCTGTTCCTTATGGAAGCAGTAATGCCATACCTTGGAACTACGGCTCTGATCTTTACTGCAATGGGGGAGAAAATCACCTTGGATTCATCAACCTCTTCACCACAAATTGATAATGTTGGGGAAGGCGGAGGCTTCACTAGAAGCGGATGCCTTTTTGCCTCACAAACACAAAGACCTAATGCTGAAGTAGAAGCCGCTGCTAAGGCAAAAGGAAAGAATGTGGTATCTGAAGAGCCATCTGCCAAAGAAACTCAGAGGACATCTTTTGAACAAGATGTAGACGAGTTCATGAGAATCATAAAAAGGAGTGATTACAAGGTGGTAGACCGGCTTCACCAAACACCCTCCAAAATCTCCATATTATCACTGTTAATGTGTTCTGAAGCCCACATGAATGCATTATTGAAGGTCCTGCACGCAGCATACGTACCGGAGGAGATTACTATTAATCAGTTAGAGACCATGGTTGCAAATGTCAATACCAGTCATGGGCTGGGGTTTACAAATGCTGATTTAACAACGAAGGGGCGCAACCATAACAAGGCTTTGCATATCACCTTGGAATGCAAGGGTGTTGTTCTGTCTCATGTGCTAGTGGACACTGGGTCTTCACTCAATGTCCTACCAAAGAAGGCCTTAGTGAAGCAAGAGTATGCTGCCTTGGCATTATGCCCAAGTAATTTGGTGGTGAGAGCATTTGATGGCTCTAAAAGATCGGTGCTTGGGGAGATTGATCTACCTGTATTGATTGGCCCGCAAACCTTCAAAACTACCTTCTTTGTGATGGACATACAACCGACCTATAGCCGTTTGTTGGGTAGACCCTGGATCCACGCCGCTGGCGCTGTTACGTCTACCCTTAACCAGAAGTTAAAATTCGAGTGGGAAGGCCAAATCATCACCATCTGTGGGGAAGAAGATATATTTGTTAGCCAGCTGGCTACGTATAGGTATATAGAAATGGATGGGGAGATACATGAGACCATGAGTCAGGGGTTTAAGGCCCTTAATATTAATGAAGCATCTGCTGTGTCTGGGACTTCCATCACATCATATCAACAGGCCTGGAAGGTTGTTGAGGAGGGTACCGCTCAAGGCTGGGGCAAGCTGCTGCCAGTTGAAAAGAAAGAAGACCGATTCGGGTTGGATTACAGACCAACTCGACAAGATCAACCAGAAGCTGCAATGGAGCCCAAGTTTGTTAGCGGGGGAATGCTCACCCCGGATGCTGTGAACAGTTTGGAAGATGAGTCAGAAGACGAGCGCAACCTGGAAAACTAGATACGTCCAAGGATCCTGGGGAACCAAGTCTCAAACTGGTCTTCCCAGGAAATTATAAGAGTTACTCCTGCAGAGTAATTATTATTTCCTGTCTTTAAGCATGCATCAAGTCCTACATCTTGCCTAAGATGTCAGGGCTCATTTTGTAATCGGTCCATCTTGAATTTTGTGCAAACGATCAATTAATGAATATCAGGACATCTTTTGCAAATGAGTCTTTTCTTTTTCCGCTCACTATTTTTCATTTTTCATTTTTTGTACAAAAATAAAATGGAAATGTTTTTCAAAATAACAACTTCATTTTCACTTTTTCTAAGCAAGATAAAATTGATCACTAAAAAGAACAAATTTAAGCCCTTGCAGAGAGTGCCCTCCAGACTGCACCGACAAAGGGGTTGAAGCAGATTATGAGCTACCTGAAGAACTAGCCAGATAGGAGAAGGTTATCACTCCTCATCAAGAGGAAGTGGAAACGGTTAATCATGGTACATAAGAAGACTTGAAAGAGGTTAAAATCGGGGCCCGTTGTCGCTCCCACCAAATAACACCTGGTCAGAAGGGGTACAGACGCGAACGGTCGGCGAAAGGAGAAGAACACACAAGGGTGAACTGAGAAGAAAAGAGTCTCCAGCTAGGCATTTTTATCCCGAAGGAAAGGTAATGATGCATAAACCTAGAAACGAATGGATAAGACGGTCGCGAACCAGAGAAACTGAGAAAGGGGGTTGGTTACGACCTGGGAAGGTATTAGCACCCAGATTGTCCGCCGTACTCGACGGGATCCACACTTGAAAGATTTGTGTTTTAAAGGGTAGTGTCAGTGCAATTTGTGTGCAAAAGTTGGAAAAGAATGCAAGTGTCAGTGCTGAAGAAATGTGAAGTGAAATATGAGAGTGTCAGTGTAAGAACAGGGTGAAAAGCTCAAGACTATGAGGCTCAAAGAATAATGCTGGAAGGAGGGGGAATATACAGAGACTTTTGTTCGATAACTGTTAAGTTATGCCTACGTATCCTCTCGTGCAATGAGGAAGTCAGAACACCGTAGTTCGACTCAAAGAGACTGGAATGGTTTTGTTGTGAACTGCTTACTTGTCTATGCTCAAGTGTGTGACTCGTCTGGCTCAGGTGCAAATTGTCTTGCATTAGACGGAAGAAGCAAGTTCTCCTTTGTGAGTGAATGAGATGAGAAAAGAATCCCGGAGGAGACGATTATTGTTTGTTTTTTGTTATTTCAATCTTTTATTGCCTTTTTTGGTGTTTGTCATAAGAAAATGAGCTTAAGCCTAAACCAAGGGTTAGTAAACTCATCACATCCTCCCTCTGATTAGGGGTAATGAGAATATCTTAAGTATGAAGTAAACACCTCACACTTAACCACCATGATGTAGGATTAAGATCATTAACCTATTTGTGATTATTTAGATGTTTTTGGTATTTTGTTTAGTGTTAAGTAATGAGTTTAAGCCACAATCAAGGATTTAATGGACCCATTACACCATCCTAATAGAAGGATGATAAATGAGAACATTTAAGCTGAGGAAGGCTCCTCAACTTAATCCATGATTAGGGATTAACCTCATGACAAAACAAGGCCTTTTATTAAAGTGGATTTTAGTTAATGGTAAGATTAAGAAGTGGATTTTATGATTTGTAAGACAACTTGAGGAGGACTTGTCCATTAACACTAGGGTTAGTCCTTCATAACCAATTAAGGAAGAATTAGAACCCTAATGCAAGGCCCAAGTTACAAGCTTGATGTCTCAGTGATTATTAAGTGGATTGATTAAAGTATTTAAACACATTAAGGGTTTAACACTTAGGATTAAAGTTATACACTCCATCCTAATAGAAGGATGCAGGCATAAGCTTAATCACAAAGCCTTAAAACCTTTAAGGTTTAGTCCTTGATTGAGAGATGAGAAGAGAAGACTCAAAGATGACACAAAGGCAAAACTAATGGGGGGACTAATAAAACCCTAATTGTGATCATGCTTGGGTGTTCCTAAGGTTTATGAGGCTTGCAAGAGATCTTCAGGAAGAGCCGCCAAGGAAGAAGCAGATGAAAGGAGGAGAAGCAGAAAGAAGCAAGACAACTTTCTTCACTTAAGAAGATAAGTTGCTTGAAGAAAGAAAGAGGAGAAGGAGCATGAATGAGCAAGCTCACTCTAATTCACAAGTAAAAGATGCAGCAATGAATGCATAAGAGGGATGAGAAGAGATTATGAGAAGTGAAGGCAAATTCACTTCTCCAACACTTACCACCTGAAAAGTTAGCAACAAGAAATGAAATGAAATGAAAATGAGATGAAATGCAAAGATGAAAACCAAAGTCAGAAGCATAATCATGACGCAAATGATGCTATGAGATGGTATGAAAGCATGACAAGATTTGTGGATGATCATACAAGGATGAGGATGCAAATGAAGCATGTATTGAACCATGAAAGTTCATGGAAGTTTATGAAATGGAATGAATGCATAACATGGCAAATGAATGATGCAATGATCAAACATGATTCTAATATGTCTTAGGATGTCTTAGAAGTTATGTGGATGCACAAAATGTCATGGCAAGTTCATGTATGCAAGCAAATGGAAGGGGGATGCAAATGAGGGCAAGAATTAGGGTTTATGCAAGAGATACAAAGAAAAATTCAAAATCAGAAGCAAATGACAAGATAAAAAATTGAAAATGGGAACAAAGGAACCCTAACCCTACACAAGTTCACTGCCCAAAGGAGGGGACCTAAATCTTAACCTAATGGGAGTTATGATTTTCTCAAGTTAGCTAGGGTTTTAAGGTACGTCAAAAGGAAAAATGCACATCAAATTGAAAATGAAAGATAAATTAAAACCAATTTTACCCTAGAAACTACATGATATGAGGAATACAATGCAAAAAGAACCAACACCAAACTCTTCATAGTTAGGCAGAATGAATTTTTCTAATTTAGAACAAAAATATTGCCTTTTAAGAACTTTAATTCCAAAGAAAAATGTCAAAACATGTTAAGAACCAAAAAGAAATTTGTTTGAGGAGTTTGATAATGTTTCTAAATGTATCAAAATGCAATGTGAATTTTTTTTGTGATTTTTAAATACCTAAATGTATTTTAATTAATTAATTCTCATTAACTAATTAAAAATAATCATTTAAATGATTTAAAAATAATTTTTGTTGCAAAAAATAAAATAAAAATTACTTTCTGGTTGAGAAAAATATTTGAAATGAAAATGCAAAAGGAAAACATTTTTAGGATTTTTAGGTATTTTAAATAAATTATGCAAAATAAATGAATTTAAATGAAATAAAAATTAGAATTAATGAAAGTATGCGCATCTAAAGGTCTGGATTGAACCTGGGGAATTTTAGTTTGACCACACACCACATCTAACGGCCATAATTCAAATTCAGCTAATTTTCATTAATTAATTAATTAAACTTAATTAAATCAGGATTAGGGTTAATGACAAGATCTAAACCCTTGAAACGCGCACGGGAAGCAAGATCTAATGGCTCACGTTTAAACCTCACTAATTACACTGGTTAGGGCAAATTACTTTCAGGCGACCGGAACAGTGGTTCGGTCGTCTTCTCCGACGAGACCAAACCCTAACTTCTCTCTCAGGCCATCAAACTTCAAATTTCTTACACGAAAATGATCCTCTAACAACCCTAAACCTAAATCCCCAACTAAAACTCATTTATTTCATACCATGAACATGAATCGAAGAAAAATGTAAAAACGGGAAAAAGTTTCAGAGGTCACATACATGGTGGTTTCTCAACCATTTTCAAAAGTAATCATATCCCCATGATCAGGGGAGCATATAGAACCATAAAAGAACTAAAAAACTAGCTTCTGGAAAAAAGGTTCTTCATGTTACCTGAGATGGGAACCCTCTGATTCTGAGCTTTCTGGGTTTTACTTTGTTGCAAGTCCACCTCTTTGAACCCCCTGATGATGAAATGAAACTTAGAAAGCTTCGAGAATGGCTGGTTTGTGCTGTGTGGTTCTGGTGTAGCAGAAATGGAGGTCTGTGTGTGTGATGTTTTTGGCTGCTTTGAGGGTTGATTCTTGTTCTGTGAGTGATATGTGACTTGTTGGTGAAGAGAAATTTGAGGTTTGATGGCTGAGGAAGGAGTTTCGAAGAGATGAAGGTTTGGACAGTTTTTGTGCAAGCTGGTTGTGTGTGTGTTCTGAGCTTATGTCCATCCTGTTTTTATGATCCATAGCCTATCCCTAAACTATTGGAAGAGGTCTTAGGAAGTGACTTGCATTGTGGGAATGGCATGGGGCAATTGGCCAAAAAGTCAATGTTAGGTGTACTTGAGGCATGGGCTGTGGCAGAGGCTATTTTAGGGCTGCTCTGAGTTCAGCTGCCTTCAAGGATGGCCATGGGATGAATTGATGTGATCTGAAATGGATGAAGGGTGAGATGCCATAGGTTTTGCCTTTATTGCAACTTGTTGCATTTTGTGATTTTGGTCATGGAAATGTCTTATTCCTTGGGCAATATGCAGCAAAATGTACCACATAATGTTGTTATGACACTTTGAGATTGATTAGAGACCAAACAAAACCCTAAGAACCATTCTTGCAAGATTTCCCTCTTTGTGACTTTTGTGATAAATGGCTTATGATACTTGAATCCAAGGCATGAAAGTGAGGAATTCTTTTGGCATATCTGAATTATGGACCATGAATTATGTTTATGTAATGCTTAGAAGTCATTTTGAAGTCACAAATTGGTTTGGCAAGGGTTTTTGCAAGTTTCATTCTTTGGTGCATAAGTGAAATTTCATGATTTTCCCCAACTTTGCAAGGCCATAACTTTTGTTCTAAAATGAGTTAGAATGAGTTCTTGTACTTTTTGAAAATGGGAGGATCCAATCTACAACTTTCATGACCAAAGATTTTTCATTTGAAGCATTTTTGGATCAAAAAGAGGAGGTTGAAAAACATTCCCAAAATGGCAAGTTTTCATTACAAGTCACTTTCCCAAAATGGCAAGTTTTCATTACAAGTCACTTTCCCAAAATGGCAACTTTGCAAATGGCTTGAAATTCTTCAATTTTGTGAATTTCTAACATCTTCTAAGATCAAATAAAGATCATACACATTCAAAATGATGGAGAAGACACTTTGGTTGGGTGATTGGGGGCCTCAGATGCCCTGATTTTGCACTGACTTGCTCAAGAAGTCATCTATTGATCAGATGCCTTCCCCATTGAATTTCTTCATGAAAATTGGTATGTATGATCCTCATATCATATAGAGACCAATAGAAACAAGAATGACCAAAAAATTTGGAGTTATGGCCTCTGAAACCAAAACCCTAATTTTAGGTCATCTGTGCAGTTAAACTTGGCTCTGCTTCCATGCCTTTCTCAGTTCTTGTGATTCTTTGACTTCCTTGACCTTGGGAGGATATAATATTATGCTTGAACATACATGGACCCTCTTGAGATGATTAAAGACCTTTGGAGTGGCTCAGATAGCTCTTGGATTGCTCAGATCACAAACCCTAGATGCAGATGACTTAGAACTAATGCAGTGAAGCAAAAATGAAATATGAGATGATATGATTGAAATTATGAAAATGAAAAGATACACAAGCCATGGTGAAATGAGTGAGGGCAAATTTGGGGTGTTTACACCCGTCTGCAAGGTTCATTGAAAGAGCAACTTATTGACATGCTTCGAGAGTATGTGGATGTTTTTGCTTGGTCTTATCAGGACATGCCAGGTCTGGATACCGACATTGTTATACACAAGCTGCCTCTAAAGGAAGATTGTCCTCCAGTAAAACAGAAGTTGCACTGTACTCGTTCGGATATGGCCATGAAGATAAAAGAAGAGGTACAAAAACAGTGGGACGCCGGTTTCCTTGCTGTAACCAGTTACCCGCCGTGGGTTGCTAACATTGTACCTGTGCCTAAGAAGGATGGAAAAGTGAGGATGTGTGTGGAATACCGGGATATGAACAGAGCTAGCCCGAAAGATGACTTCCCTTTACCTCACATTGATGTATTGGTCGACAATACGACTCAGTTCTCGGTGTTCTCCTTCATGGATGGATTTTCAGGATATAATCAGATCAAGATGTCACCTGAAGACATGGAGAAGACAACTTTCATCACACCCTGGGGCACATTCTGTTATAAGGTAATGTCATTCGGACTGAAGAATGCTGGTGCCACTTATCAATGGGCTATGGTAACATTATTCCATGACATGATCCACAAAGAAATTGAATGTTATGTGGATGACATGATTGCCAAGTCCCTCACAGAAGAAGACCACCTGGTGAATCTGTTGATGCTATTAAAGCGTCTGAGGAAGTACCAACTGAAGCTAAACCCCAACAAATGCACATTTGGGGTGCGATCCGGTAAGCTGCTGGGATTTATTGTAAGTGAGAAAGGGATTGAAGTTGCCCCTGATAAAGTCAAAGCCATCCAAGAGATGCCTGCACCAAAAACTGAAAAAGAAGTTCAGGGGTTTCTAGGTAGATTGAACTACATTTCACGGTTCATATCTCACCTTACAGCAACCTGTGAGCCTTTGTTCAAATTGTTAAGAAAAGAACAAATGGTCAGGTGGAATGAAGACTGTCAGAGGGCTTTTGACAAAATCAAGGAATACCTACAAGAGCCTCCAATCCTTATGCCACCAGTTGAAGGAAGACCTCTAATAATGTACTTGACAGTATTAGAAGAGTCAATGGGGTGTGTGCTGGGCCAACATGACGAGTCTGGTCGAAAAGAGTATGCAATATACTAACTAAGCAAAAAGTTTACCGAATGTGAACAACTTTATTCACTGCTCGAGAAAACTTGCTGTGCTTTAGCGTGGGCTGCTCGCCGACTAAGGCAGTATATGTTGACCCACACTACCTTATTGATTTCAAAGATGGACCCAGTCAAGTACATATTCGAGAATCTGACACTTACCGGACGGGTTGCAAGATGGGAAATGATTCTCACAGAATATGACATTCAGCACACATCTCAGAAAGCCATCAAAGGCAGTGTATTGTCTGATTATCTGGCTGAGCAACCCATTGATGATTACTAGCCTATGAGGTTTGACTTCCCTGATGAAGACATCATGTTCATAAAAGCAAAAGATCATGAAGAGCCTATTCACACTGAAGGGCCTGACCCAGAAGAAGAATTGACTATGATGTTTGATGGGGCTGTTAATATGAATGGTCGTGGTGTTGGTGCAGTACTCATTACACCTAAGGGAGTTCACATGCCTTTCTCGGCAAAACTCACCTTTAACTGCACAAACAACGAAGCTGATTACGAAGCTTGTATTATGGGTCTTGAGGAAGCCATTGACCTCAGGATCAAGACTTTAACTATATTCGGAGATTCAGCTCTAGTAATCAATCAAACCAACGGCAAATGGTATACTCACCAGGAGCATCTGATACCTTACCGGGATTATACAAGGAGGTTACTCACATTCTTCATAACAATCAAACTTGAGTATATCCCTCGAGATGAAAATCAGTTTGCAGATGCTCTGGCTACCATTTCATCAATGATCAAAATTCAAGTTGCCAACTTTGTGCTTCGGATTTCAGTATCCAAGCTTGACATACCAGCATATGTATTCTCAACAGACCTTGCTAAAGATGATAAGCCTTGGTTCTATGACATCAAATGCTTCTTGGAGGATCAAAAATACCCACCTGGGGCATCATCCAATGACAAGAAGACATTAAGAAGGCTAGATGGTAGTTTCTTCCTGAATGCTGATGGTTCCTTGTACAAGAGAAACTTTGATATGGTACTTCTCAGATGTGTTGATAAGATAGAGGCAGACTTGCTGATGCACGAGGTGCACAAAGGATCTTTTGGTACCCATGCTGGAGGGCATGCAATGGCTAAAAAGTTGTTAAGATCAGGCTATTACAGGATCATAATGGATGCAGACTGTTGTACTTATGCCAAGAAATGCCATAAATGCCAGATTTATGCAGATTAAGTGCATGTGCCTCCAAATCCTTTGAATGTGATGTCTTCACCTTGGCCCTTTGCCATGTGGAGCATTGATATGATTGGGAAGATTGAGCCGACTGCTTCAAATGGCCACAGATTCATCCTGGTAGCTATTGACTATTTTACCAAGTGGGTTGAAGCAGCTTCCTATGCAAATGTCACCAGGCAAGTGGTAGCCCGATTCCTGAAGAGAGACATCATCTGTCGGTATGGAGTGCCCGAGCGAATCATTACTGATAATGGTTCCAACTTAAACAACAAAATGATGGCAGAACTGTGCCGGGACTTCAAGCTCCAACATCACAACTCTTCTCAATACAGGCCAAAGATGAATGGCGCCATAGAGGCATGTAATAAGAATATCAAGAAGATTGTGCAAAAGATGGTGGTCACTTACAAAGACTGGCATGAAATGCTACCGTTTGCCTTGCATGGGTACCGTACTTCAATCAGAACATCCACTGGGGCAACACCGTATCAGCTTGTGTATGGTATGGAGGCAGTCCTACCTGTTGAAGTTGAATTACCCTCCTTACGGGTACTGATGGATGTTAAGATGAATGAAGAAGAATGGGTCCGATCCCGATACGAACAGCTAAGTCTAATCGAAGAAAAGAGATTAGCTGCAATCTGTCATGGGCAGTTATATCAGAAGAGAATGAATAAAGCCTTCGAACAGAAAGTCAGGCTTCGGGAATACCAAGTAGGAGATCTTGTGCTGAAAAGACTCCTCCCTCCTCATATAGACCACAGGGGCAAATGGACTCCGAATTACGATGGTCCGTTCATAGTGAGGAAAGTTTTCTCCGGTGGAGCACTGATGCTCACTACAATGGATGGTGAAGACTTCCTGTCCCCTGTGAATTCAGATGTAGTTAAAAAATACTTCGCATAAAATGACCCGGTGGACATAAAAACAGAATGTAAGTCCAGGCAAAAATAGGGCATCCTTGCGAGTCAAATACAGAATAAAAGACTCGGGCAAAAATAAGGGAAAATAAGTAAAAAGAAAAATGTGTACACCCGCTGAGTTGAAGAGCCACATTGGACAGCTCAGGCAAAAATGGGTATCCCGGTGGATTGAAAACCCGAAAGGGCGATCCACGCAAAATAAGGGGATAAGCGAACAACTGCATTCTGAATTCGTCAGTATCACTTACGACTTGGCAAGTTTCGAAAGGTTAAAGCATCGGTCAGAATCAGCCTTCTTCAGAAAGCAAGATGAGAAGAACGTCAACGTCATACGAGTCATAGTAAAGGGAAGCTCACTGAAGCGTCGTCGACATTGCCAGCACCTTTTTGTTTCTCAATTTGTAACAATCTCCTCATTTCAGGGGATTTGTTTCTTTGACTGTACCTGCCAATTCAGGGCACACAAATTAATAAAATCAGATTTTCAATCACATTTCGTCTCGTAAATTTCATTTTCATTTGCAAAAATGTCTGATGCCCTTAAAATATTGATTGCATAAATATAGATGCGTCTTTTCTAAATTACATGCTTACAGGAAATATATTTGCTCCTGGGAGTGTCTAAGCTCCTATGATGGAATCCAGTAGGGGATACCTCAGGGTACTTGTACGTTTCTTTGTCATAACAGGATTGTAGGTATTCAAAGCGCAACATGGGGCATGAAAGCTTCTCCCCAACAAGTTGCCAAATCATTATTTTCTCAACACATCTTCCAAACAACGCCAGAGCTGTTTTCTCCCCATCCGAGTTGCTGGACACCACTTCTCCAGCACTTTCTCTAAAGCATCATCAGAAGGGGCTCATTTCCTCAACTGAGTTCATCATCCTCAGCAGGATCCCCACAAAAAAATCACTAGGAAGATCGCTCAGTGATCATTCCTCACCAGCCAAGTGCTAGACAGGGAACCATCTCCCCGCAGAGCTCCAGCCTCTACCAGAAGAGCAATGTCTGAAGATCGCACAGCAAAGTGACGAAAGCTTCCACAGGCCCCAGCTGGGCTCCTCATTACCAAGATAGGTCTATCAGTGACCTATTTCCCCGAGCAGAATCATATATGTTAGATCTACCAATGATCTCATCCCCAGCTGGGATATTCCTTCAACAGATCAATCAGAGATCTTCACAACAACGGGATCCAAATCCCTAATTGGTATCTTTGCATAATCATAGCATTTGCATCATATCACCCCAGAGCGTAACATCCCGTCTAATACGGAGCACTACGGCAAAAATCAAACATATTGCATAATCACAAGTCATGTTTTGAATCAAACACCTGTATATACCAACATTCCATCAGCAATATACATATACAAAGACTCACGGTCCCAGCAGAAAGCCAAAGCATCCCCTTGGCACTCACTAATACACATATATACTTTTTCCGATACTCATCTGTGTCGTATCACTCCCCTGCAGATATAAACCACAAACAGATATCTATACACTCTTTGGACACTTGTTCGTGTCACCATCCCCCAGCATGGTTACCAAAACACTTATGGAAAACCAAACACTTGTTTATAACACACTTGTTCTGACACCCGTCCGTGTCATCTTATCCCCACAAATCGACAGAATATCTTTTATACTTATGAGTTCATGACTTATACATTCTCTCTTTGACACTCGTGCGTGTCACTCTCCCCATCATATTGAACACTCGTTTGTGTCTCACTCATGCTTACTTCTCACTCATACAGATACTCGTCCGTATCTTGTATACACCACTTATCTTTTCCCAGATTCAACCCTCGTCCGTGTTCTATGTTAACTAGTTGGTACTCATCCGTATCATCATCTCTGAACATGCGTCAGCGTTTGTTTCTACTGATACTCGTCCGTATCATAGTCTTAAGGATGCTCGTCCACATCTTTAATCTATACACGTTATCAAACACTTATACCTTTCATTTCTTGAATGTAGATACTCGTTCGTGTTTACCATTCCTCAGTAGAATGACTTTTCTCCTATCTGACATTCGTCCTATGTCATGATACTTTCGGCAGCCGTACCCTGCCAGGTGATCGACCTTCACCTTTTTGATGATCGTCCTTCATCATTCCCCCATCGGAGTCTCCATTATTGGAACCCTTTCCTATCCGACATTCGTCATATGTCGTGATATTTTAGCAATCGTCCCATGCTAGGTGATCGTCCTTCACCTTTTTGATGATCGTCCTTCATCATTTTATCCGATGGTCGTCCCCATCATTGATCTTGTTATCTGACATTCGTCCTATGTCATGATAAACCCCGAGAGCAGCCGTACCCTGCTAGGTGATCGTACTTCACCTCTTGATGATCGTCCTTCATCATGCTTATCCGATGGCCGTCCCCATCGTCGACCTTTTCTATCTGACATTCGTCCTATGTTGTGATACTTTCGGCAACCGTACCTTGCCGGGTGATCGTCCTTCACCAATAGATGATCGTCCCTCACCTTATCCCCAACAGAACAGCCGTCCCCTGCTAGGTGATCGTCCTTCACTTTTGATTTCATTTATTTTATTAACCCGGTGGTCGTTCCCCATCGTGGTTTACCCTTTACTTTATGAACCTGATGGTTGTCCCCATCATGATACCTCCATATCCCCTGCATGTCGGCCGTCCCCGTCATTGCTTTATCCCTAGCAGTCGTCCTCTGCTCGGCGGTCGTCCTCTGTCGCCCGCACTTTATAATCATATTTTACTTCCTTTCACAATCTATATCCCTTTTCTTCTTCACCCAGTAAGTGCAAATTTCGGACTGTCTTTGGTATTCAACCACAAGTTATCTGGTTTGCATGATAAGCCGTCGCTTACATCCTACACAGCTAACTCATGTTTGAATAGGGTCAGCTGTAAACACCCCAAATTTGCCCTCACTAATTTCACACCATGGCTTGTGATCTTTCACATTTGCATTAGTTCAATCATATCATCTCATATTTCATTTTTGCTTCACTGCATTGGCTCTAATTCATCTGCATCTAGGGTTTGTGATTTGAGCAAACCAAAGGTCATATGAGCCACTCTAAAGGTCTTCAATCATCTCAAGAGGGTCCATGTATGTTCAAGTATCATATTATATCCTCCCAAGTTCAAGGAAGTCAGAAAATCACAAGAACTGAGAAAGGCATGGAAGCAGAGCCAAGCTTAACTGCACATATGACATAAAATTAGGGTTTTGGTTTCAGTGGCCATAACTCCAAATTTTTTGGTCATTCTTGTTTCTATTGGTCTCTATATGTTATAAGGATACTACACACCAATTTTCATGAAGAAATTCAATGGGGAAGGCATCTGATCAATAGATGATTTCTTGAGCAAGTCAGTGCAAAATCAGGGCATCTGAGGCCCCCAATCATCCAACCAAAGGGTTTTCTCCATCATTGTAGGTGTACATGATCTTTATTTAATCTTAGAAGAGGTTAGAAGTTCACAAAATTTAAGAATTTCAAGCCATTTGCAAAGTTGCCATTTTGGGAAATTGACTTTTAATGCAAAATTGCCATTTTGGGAAAGTTTTTCAACCTCCTCTTTCTCAAACAAAAATGCTTCAAATGAAAAATTCTTGTTCATGAAAGTTGTAGATTGGATCATTACCTTTTCAAAATTTACAAGAACTTGATCTAATTCATCCTAGAACTCAAGTTATGGCTTTGCAAAGTTGGGAAAAATCACTAAATTTTCACTTATGCACCAAAGAGGGAAACTTGCAAAAACTCATGCCAAGGCAAAATGTGACCTCTAATTGACTTCTAATCATCATACAAACATCACACATGACCTAAAACTCAAAATTTCCCAAATAATCATGCCATTCCATGCCTTGATCATTAAGTAATTCAAAAGGGGCCAAAACTTCATGAATTTGCAAAATGGCACAAATCTTGATATCCACTTGTGCCAGCTCCTCAAATCAGTTTCAATGGACCTCCCTAAAGCCAGCTGACTCGAGCCATACCTCTAAGCCAGCCTTCCATGAGCCCATACCTCAAAGGACAACTTTCTTGACTTTATGCAATTTGAGCCATGCCAATCAAAATATTCCACAACAAATCTTCTGACCAATCACAGCTTCACATAACTGCCTCAAGGATTACATTTCATAACTTCTTGGAACTCAGATCATCACACACACTCAGTTCTCAAAAATTGGCCTCAAACTTGTCCTCTTCGAAACTCATAGCTCAGTCATCAAAACTCAAAACTTTTTCCACCATTCATCTCCATATTCATCACAGATCATTTACCACCCTTCATTTTGCCTTGAAAACCCCCTTTCTCAGTTTCTCTGGTTCGCAACCGTCTTATCCATCTTTTCTTAGGTTTATGCAGCATTACCTTTCCTTCGGGATAAAAATGCCTAGCTGGCGACTCTTTTCTTTTCATTATCATGTTCTCTCCCTTTCGCCGACCGTTCGCGTCTGTACCCCTCTTGGCCATGTGTCATTTGGTGGGAGCGACACAAAGTACTAAAACTTTAAGAGTTTAGTCCCTGATTATTGAGATGAGAAGAGAAACTCAAGAAGACTCAAAGGTAAAAAGCAAAGGGGGACTAATTACAACCCTAATCATTATCATGCTTGGATATCCTATGGTTTATGAAGCTTAAGAAAGATCTTCACGGAAGCCTCCAATGGAAGAAGCAGATGAAAGGAGGAGGAAGTAGAAGAATAAGTTACTTACTTCACTGAAGAAGATAAGTAACTTAAAGGGAGAAAGTGAGAGATGTAACATAAGTGAATCAAATTCACTTCAAATACAAGTTAAAATGCATATGAAAGAGATAAGAAGAAGTGAGAGGTGAAGGCAAATCTACCTCCCAAAATAACTTACCAAACTTGAAAGTGTTAGCATGAATGCATAAAGTATAAAGTATAAAGAAATGAAGTGAAATGAAATGCAATGATCAAAGTCAGAAGTGTTTTTGCAATGCAAATGTCATGTGCGATGATGCAAAGTCATACAATATGCATATGTGTGATCATACAAAGATGAGATGCAAGGGAAGCATGCTTTGAAGTTTGAAAACACATGAAAGTTTATGAAATGAAATGAATGCTAAGCATGGCAAATGAATAAAGAAATGATCAAGTAAGGTTCTAACATGTCCTAATATGTCTAAGATGACATGTGAATGCATGAAATGTCATGGCAAGTTCATGTAATGATGCATATTCAAGGTGAATATAAATGAAGATGAGAAATTAGGGTTACATGGATATGTGAGATGCAAACGGATAAAACAGAAGCATATTACATGATAAAAATTTAAAATTAATCTTAAATAAACCCTAATCCCATACTAGGTCACACCCCAAAGGAGAAGGTCAGAAGCCTAACCTATCAAAAGTTATGATTTTCCTAAGTTTTCTAGGGTTTTTGGATGGTTCAAAAGGGAAAAATGCAAATCAATTTGAAAATGAAAGATAAATTTTTGTGGAAAAAGACCTATAAACTACATGCAATATATAACACAATGCAAAAGGAATCAAGTTCAAACTCTTCTTTGTTAGGCAGAAATGATTTTTTTAAAGTTAGGGTTCAAAAATGTTATTTTTATAACCCTTAATTCAAAGAAAATTGGTAAACTATGATCAAACCTAAAAAAAAAAATTTGTGAAGCGTTTGAAAATATTTCTAAATGCATTGGGATGATTCATGAGTTTTTTGGTGATTTTTAGAAACCTAAATGCATTTTTAATTAATTAAAATACTTTAATTAATTAAAAATAACATTTAAATATTTTAAAAATACTTTTTTAATGCAAAAAATAAAAATAAAAATATTTTTGGGTTTTGTAAGTTAATTAAGATGATGATAAAAAAATTCAGAATTTTAAAATGATTTTTGGTATTTTTAATAAATAAAACAAAAGAAATGAGATAAAAATAAATAAAAAATGCAAAGTATGCAAGATGGATGATTCAGATTGCGTGGGGAAGGGATCAGTGGCCAAGGTTGAAAGTCACCTAGACTTGAGGTATTCAGATCCTAAGGCCTAGGTTTAAATGAGAAACGTGCGCAAGATCCAATGGCTGGGATTTGATTTGAGAATTAAAATGTTTTATAATTTAATTAAGTGGATTAATGCCAATACGCGCAATCTGAGCCATCAAGACCTAACCTTAATCAGGATCCAAGGGTCACAAATCAAATTGGGGATTTAAACATGGATTAGCCCTAATCACTTTCAGATGACCGGAAAATTGCTCCGGTCATCTTCTCCGGTGGATCAAAACCCTAAAATCTTCTTTACGCAAAATCAAAACCTCTAACCTGCCCAAAAATGATCCCCTACTCAAACTAAACTTAAATCAACCTTCAAACATGATTTATCATTCATCAACAAGTTGAATCGAAGGAAAAATAAAAACAGGACAAAATTTCAGAGACCTATGAAATCCTCATTTCTCCACCATTTTCAGTTTTAAAAAGATCATGATGACCCCCACAACATGTACTTTCATATTATAAAAAGAAAATGATCTTTTGCAAGATTGTGTTCTTGAGGTTACCTGAGCTGGTGAACTACGAATATGAGCTTTCTGGGCCTCTCTTTTGTGCAAATCAACTCCTCTGGTCCTCCTGGTGCTTGTGGAATGCTTCAAAAGCTTTTATGATGGCTGGTTTGAAGGTTCTAGTTCTGGTGTAGCAGAAAATGAGGTTTGTGTTTGTGATGTTTTAGGCCATTATAATGGTTGGTTTATGTTCTATGAATCATTTATGAATGATTTGTGAAGTTTGTTTTGAAGTTTGATGGCTGGTTTGTGCAAATCGAAGAAGGGAATTTTTTGATGGATTTTGTGAAATTTGATGTTGTGTGTGTTCTGAGCTCATGGCCTGCTTAGTTTATGATCCTTAGGCAATCCCTAAACTATTGGAATGGGTCAGAAGATTTGATATGCATTGTGGGAATGGTATGGAGCAATTGGCCAAAAAGTCAATAGTTGGTGTCCTTGAGTATGGGCCATGGCAGAAGGTGTTTTAGGGTTGCTCTGAGTTCAGCTGGCTTCAAGGATGGCCATGGGATGATTTAGAGTGATAAGAAGTAAATGAATGGTGAGATTGCACATGTTTTGCATTTTCACAATTTTGTACATTTTGAGACATTTGGTCATGGAAGTGGCTTGTTCAATGCTGAATCTTGGTCATGGCATGTTGCATAATGTTGTTATGATGCATTGAAGTAGATTAGAGGTTACACAAAGTCCTAAAATTCATTCTTGCAAAAAATCCCTCTTTGAGAATTTTTATGAAAAATGGCTTATGGAGACTTGTGATCCAAGGCATTATTTTGGTCTTGTAATGTTGCATCATGTTTTTATGATGTTTAGAGGTCAATTAGAGGTCATTTGAATGCTTGAAACTTGATTTTTGCAAAAAATCCTCTTTGGCATGAACTTGAAAATTATGTGATTTTTGCCAACTTTGAAAGGCCATATCTTGAGTTCTAGGATGTATCAAGACATGTTCTTGTATGTTTTGAAAAGGGAAAGACCCAATCTACAACTTTCATGACCAAGAATTTTTCATTTGAAGCATTTTTGGTCATGAAAGAGGAGGTTGAAAATCTTTCCCAAAATGGAAAGTTTGCATTTCAAGTCATTTCAAAAAATGGCAAGTTTGCAATTGGCTCAAAATTCTTCAATCTTGTGAACTTACAACCACTTATAAGATCAAATAAAGGTCATTGAACTTCAATTTGATGAAAATACCCCTTTGGTTCCATTGTTGGGGGCCTCTGATGCCCTGATTTTGACTTAACTTGCTCAGGAAGTTACCCAGTGAAAATATGACTTCCACAATGAATTTCTTCATCAAACTTGGTACACATGATCATTATAACATATTAAGACCATTAGAAACAAGAATGACCCAAAAATTTGGAGTTAAGGCCTCTGAAACCAAAACTCTAATTAAGGTCATCTATGTAGTGAAAACCCTAGCTCTGCTTCCATGCCTTTGCCAGTTCTTGTGATCTCTTGACTTTCATGAACTTTGGGGAGTATAATATGATGATATAACACATATGGACCTTCTTGGAAAGCTTTAAGACCTTTGGGATGACTCAGATGGATTCTTGGATTGCTTAGATCACAAACCCTAGATGCAGATGAACTTGAACTATGCAGTAAATCAAACATGCAATATGAGATGTAATGCTTATGTTGAAACTAAAATGAAAGATCACAAGCCATGGTGTGATGAAGAGTGAGGGAAAATTTGGGGTTTTTACAGTCATCCCCCTCTTCCAACATTCTTTCTAAGCCTTAGTCTTGAGCACTTCACCCTCCCTTTTTGCACTGACACTTTGTACATCTTTTTCCCCTAGCTTCTTATACATATTCAGCACATACACTACCCCCTTGAAAACACAATCAAGTAAGCATAGATACCGTCGAGTACAACGGACGATCTGGGTGCTAATACCTTCCCAGGTCGTAACCAACCCCCCTTTCTCAGTTTCTCTACTTTGTAACCGTCTTATCCATACCCTTCCAGGTTTATGCAGCATTACCTTTCCTTTGGGATAAAAATGCCTAATTGGCGACTCTATTCAACCTCAACCTCCAACATCACTGATAGTCCCTGTCTGCACCGGGACATAAAAGTCCGGGGAGTGACACAAACCTCCTATTCATGTCAATTCCCTGGCCTTCTGCCTCATCCATCAAAGTGAACTGTTCGTCCTGCCCATCCATCTGCATGTTATTCACTCCATCATTGATAATAGTGACCCCTGGGTTCACCACAGGGATTTCAACATGACGGGCGCCAGCCCCGTTGGGTTACCTCCATCTGCTGTCCCACTGTTCCTGGCTTGATTATTCTCCACCATCTCGCGCAGGCGCTCTTGAGTTTGACCCATCCGAGCCATGAGGGTCATGAAGTTATCCATTCTTGTCCTTAAGTCAGCCAGATCTGCTTGCATCTGATCCATTGCTCTCTCTCTATTCACCTTTGTAGGGTATCTATGTACAGTTGAATGTCTCTGAACCTTTTTGGGAGCTATAGTGCCTGAAAGCGACATAAGCGTTAGAAAACTGACGAATTACCTGCAAAAAAACAGACACGTTATATGCATGCATTGTAACTATTTATGTTTCCACATTCAGGCATTAATGTGCCCAAGTTCTGGTATTTTGGACTAAAATACTTCAAATGTCCGTTTTGGAAACTAGCTTTTCAAACTCTTTTGAGGAGTATTCAGACCCTGATGGCTTCGGACAAATAACTTTTCTCATTCAGAAACGGTAATTGGAAAACCTCGTTGTATAACATGAACAAACTACCACCAACCAGAGTCATAACCATAAACAGAATTCCCAAAGGTTTACAATTCAATATAAAAAAAGATAAAGCAAGACCCCTACAACAAGCCTGTAGGCAGTCTGAATACAAATAACAGTAAACTAAAACTCTAAGCTAAAGAAGATTCAGACTCTCTTCTGCGGTCACCACCCCTGTCCGGTTCTTCTTGACGCTTGCTCTCAGCTTAAGATCTGCAATCTCCTTCATTGCTTCCTCCAATGTTAGCTGGCTCTATACCAATTGCTGAGTCTTTTCCCTTCGTATTTTATGAACTTTTTCTACTTCTTCTTTCTTGAATGCCATCTGCACCTCAAAGAACTCTTCCTTTTCTTTTTACTTTTTCTGCTCCTGTTCTCTTTGGCCCTGTAACCAAGTAATGGATTGACGAGCTTCTCTAAGAGTCTTCAAAATCTTCTTATTCTCCGCTTCTCTTTTTTACTCTGTAAAATCCAATCTCTGAAAATGAGCTTCTCTTCCAGCAAACTCCTTTTCTTTAGCTTCTAAGGTAGCCTGCATCCTCTGTAGTTATTCTTCTGCTTCTTGTCTAGCATGATTGGCACGTGATACAAGCTAGCCATTTCATAATTCTCTACTCGAACCTCGTGCAACTGAGCTTCCAACTTCTTGTAATCTTCAAGAGAAACAATAGTTTGTACCGATACTTCTTTTGGATATAGTGAAGCCTCAAATGAGAATGGAAGGAAGAAGGTGTCAACCCTACCTTGTATCCAAGCAGCAAAATGGAGATAAGTCTTAGTGTCCACCTTTCTAAATAATTTATTTCCCTTACTCAATCTCACCTCCCAATCCTGAAACGCCTGAGTGGCTAGCTTCTCATTCCCTTCCAACGGCGCATACAGTGATTCCAAAACCTCTTTAGCAGAGGGAGGACCTCTCAAGAGTAACCAAATTGTTTCCGAACCAGCACGGGATTATAATTAATCATCCCTCTCCTACCAAGAAAAGGTACATTGGGAAACTCTCCACAACTGATAATCATCTCTTTTCCTAACAAGTCTTTGTTACTCCCCCAAGCTATATCGTCTGAAGTCAAGCCCATCAATCTTCTAGCCCATTTCCACTCTTGCTTCAGATCTTTGAACGATCCTGACTTTGGAAGTTGTTTAGCAAACCAATCAGCGGATAAGGGCGCACAACAGTTTACGAATCCCTTTCTTCTCTCGTTCCTGTAATGAATATTATAGTAGAAATCTCCCAACAAAGTATATATTGGATTCTTCTGAATAAAGATGGAAATTTCCTCTTTACCAATTAACCCCTTCTCCCCTGGGAACAAACTTATCCCGTAAACCATCAAATCCAGTAATGCATTGAATTCCTCCCACTTGTTCCCAAGAGCAAACAAATGGGCCTCTATTACTAGAAAATCTAAGGAAAATTCCTTCCCTTGACTAGCTTCTAAACTCATCTTGACTCTAAGCATACTAAGGTGGCAGGCATTGGCTATGTCTGCATGCGAGGGAGCTCTCCTTGAAGCATAATAAGGAGTACCCTTTCCAATAGGAATCTTCAAGATGCTAGCAATCTCTTCCAAGGTAGGAGCCAGGATGTAATCTGGAAATACGAAGACTCGCAATTGAGGATCATAAAACTGCAATAATGAATGGAGACTATCCCTCTGGTCAGCATTTGGCTTGCTTACATAATTCAAAACCTTCCCAAATTTCTTCCTGAAATCTTCTAAAACCTTATCAGTCATCAAATCTATCAGCTTCTGAATACTCTCGGTCTCTGGTTGCGGGAAAGTGTAATGCATATTTCTTTTTCTAGGTAACCCTTGGACTTCTGCCATCTGGAGAGATAATGAATACCAGAACTGGGTACAAAGGCTAAATGATAACCTGAAATGGAAACACAAACAGTTAATACAAGTATGATGTGATACAAATGCAATGCAGACATATGATCAACAAATGGGATTGTCTGGATATGGAATACTGAACCCAAGGGACCATGAACCAAGAACCTCTAAATAAAGCCCCATGAATAAGAATTCAGTCTCAAATAATCCCCAAATCAGATATCCGATGACTTAAGAATTCCTAAAATCCATGTAGCCATATCAAATCAAAGAATTGTACTGGCAATGAGGTATGATGAGGTCAAAGGTTCCTGCAAACCTGTAAACCCCTCCCAATCTCACGGGTGTGCTCCGAGTCAAACATCACGAACTCTCAAAGCCGAATAGCAATAATATGTTAACCATTTCCGAGAAATGGCTCATGACCAAATCAGGGAATCGATTTGGCATTATGTACTACTTAGGGAGGTATCAGCGTGAGTCTGGGAAAAACAAGCATCCTTTATAAGTTCCCAGCTTCGAGCGTTGAAATCAAGAAACAATAGTATATTCATCCCGAAGGGTACAATACTATCGTCATATGACCAGATTCTTTTACTGAGTTCCTATAAAAGAACCAGTTCATCCTATGCAAGTTCCTAGTGGGCCCTCGGGTGCGAATGGGTTTGTCATAGAATGTGGTCTGCCACTGTCACCACTGGAGAGGGATGTATCCACAAAGGTCCTTAATGATCGGTCCCCAGATGCACATAACTATCAAGGTTGTGTAATGATCCAGAAAGATTCCGATATCAATACATTTCCAAGACGGTCGCAAGTTTAGGCGTGGAACTCACTAATACCAACATAGCAAGATGCCATGAAGCCAAAGTGGAACCACTCTAAGTCCTAGGGTGCACTCGAGCCCCGGTTACGAGCTCATCTCTCAGTAACCCCATCCCACAGAAAAAAGGAAACCAGCACAGCCAGGCAATCCAGTATAATATGATGCATGTGAAAATAAATACAGAAATCAGTAAATAAAACTGTAAATAAAACTGTAAATAAACAACAGTAAAATAAACAGGAAACAACACACAATCAAACACCTAAAGAAACAGAAACACACAAGCGCTAGGAGAGACTCTCAAAGGGAAACCATAGATACTCTTGTTAGGAGTCCCCAACAGAGTCGCCAGCTGTCGCTCCCTGGATTTCCATCCTGGTACAAACGTGAAAGTGGCGCGGAAAGAGGTGGAGTCTCCAGCCAGACATTTTTATCCCGAAGGAACGAGAATAGTAATGATGCACAAACCAGAGAAAAGAAAAGAAAGGACAAAGGTCATGCGAACCAAAGAAACTAGGTTCGGGTGTCGGTTACGACCTGGGAAGGTATTAGCACCCCAGATCGTCCGCCGTACCCGACGGGATCCACACTTGCAAGGAAATCTGTTTCAAAGGGTGTAAGAATGAAAGTTGCTGCAAAGAAAAGGAACTGAACTAAATAAAAGGAAAGAAAGGGGGAAAATATAGGGAAAATAAAAGAGTGTGCTCGAACGAGCCCTACCCCGCTGCCTACGTACCTCACTGGACAATGAGGATCAGAGTCGTCGTAGTTCCCCTAACTAGGGGTGGAAATATTGCTTGTGCCTTAAGGCTTGAACTGCCTATGTCAATGCTCAGGTGTTACAGGCTCGGACAACGAGTGCGTAACTGTCTTGCAAAGTGACAAGTAGGAGCAAGTTCGCGTACGGAGCGAAGGAGATGAGAAAAGAAGTCCCGAAGGAGAGACGCTTATTATTTGTTTGTGTTTTTTAGAAGTCTTTTATTGGTGTGGCACAAGAGAATGAAATTAAACTCTTTTCCATGGAATGTGTACTTGGTACAACATTCCAAGATGGAATAATAGAACAAGCACACCAAGTAAGGAGAATTTATCCAAGACTTGTTTCCAAGGGCAAGGGCCTAAGATCATTAACTTGTTAAAGTTATTAGATGTTTTAGTGATTAAAATGAAGAAGTATTTTTTTAGGATTTTTCTTGATGAAGGTGACCTCATGATCCGACTTGTGCATCATGCTAGACAAATGCACTATTCCAAGATGGAATGAATGCATATTCCCCATGGAATAAGGCTATACACAAGAAGTCACTTCTTTCTTTATTAATGTTTTTTAGGGTTTTGTTTTGAGATGAAAGGAGAGATAAGAAACTAAAGGAGCAAAAGGAAAAAGTCTAATGGGGAAAGACTAAACCTAAAGTTATCATGCAAAAAGTGGTCCTAAGGTTAGAGTGGTTTGAAACTATCCTAAAGAAAAGAAGATCAAAGGAGAAGAAAAAGAGAAGAGAGGGAAGCTAGAGAATAACTTACTCCTCTAAAGGATATAAGTTGCTTCTAAAGGGGAAAGATGTAAAGTTGAAATGCATGATGGCATAAGGCACATCAAAAACCACAAAGTAGAAAGCAAAGTGAAAGGAAGAGATGAAGAATTGAAATGTGGACATTATCCACACTTCACTTACCATGAGCCCCTAAAATGTTAGCAAAATTCTAACATATATTCATCAATACAATTCATGGAATTAGCATGCTCAAAGTTCAATCAACAAACATGCCAAGCTTTGCAAATACAAGAATTTACGTGTCGAGAACATGAAGGCATGCATCAACCAGCAAGTAAAACACCCTAAACTAACATACCAAATGATCATACAATGATCCAAGATGATTAAAGCAAGTAAGGGAATCAACCAAGATCAAAATATCTCAAACTTGGCATTCTGCTTTAGTGTTAACTAGTTAACCAGTTCAAACCTGCAGAAAACAACACAGAAAACAGATGCGTTAACCGGTTAACCAAAGCGTTAACCGGTTAACACTGTGAAAACAACAACAATTCCTGTAGAAAATAAGCTCAAAACCAGCTTATCTAAATAATTCCACAACAGACCAGCAATCAATTATGCATGAAATAGTTGGATCAATTCTCATTAATCAAACATCATTAAGCTCATTAACATTAACACATAGATCCGGTCATAAATCAACCAAACAATTCAAGCAAGCCAAGCAAATACACAAGCACATGGTGGATCTAAACATAAGCATGCAAATAAGCTAAAAATAGAGTTAGATTTGGACTTAATCAACCTACAAAGCTGAGGTATGCTTTGGTAAATGTTTTTTGAGCTGGAAATAAGGAATCTCGCAGAAAACTTCGAAGATATGGTGCTAATATTTACACATTGTCACTCCCGGAGTTTTCATCCTAGTACAAACGCGAAAGTGGTGCGGAAAAGGTAGAGTCGCCAGCCAGGCATTTTTATCCCGAAGGAACGGGAAAGGTAACGCTGCACAAATCTAAGGAAGAAGGAAAGGACGAGGTCCTGCGAACCAAAGATCTGGGTTTTGGAGTCGGTTACGGCCTGGGAAGGTATTAGCACCCCAGACCGTCCTCCATACCCGATGGGATCCACGCTTGTTTGTTTGCTTCAAAGGGTGAGAAAATAAAGTGCTGCCGAATAAAACTGCTACTGGAACTGGAATGGGAATATAAAAGGAGAAAGGGAATTAGAATGGAAAGAAAGGGGTAAATATAGGGAAAATAAAGGATTGTGCTCGAACGGGGCCTGCCCCGCTGCCTACGTACCTCATCGGGATAATGAGGATCAGAGTCGACATAGTTCGCCTAACTAAGGCGGGAACTAATAGTTTGTGTTTTTTATGGCTGGTACTGCGTATGTCTATGCTTAGGTGTTACAGGCTCTTCTGGTACGAGTGCGTTTACCATTTTGCATGTGAGACAAGTCGTCGAAAGTTCGCGTTAAGAATTAATGAGGTGAGAAAAGAAGTTCCCGCAGGAAAGTCGCTTATTTTTTGTTGTTTGCTTTTTAAGAGTTTTTATGAATTTGGCACATGGAAGTGAATTCAAACTCTTTTCCACTACATTCCAATATGGAATAATAGAACAAGTACACCAAGCAAGGAGAATTTATCGAAGACTTGTTTCCACAGATTAGGGTCCAAGTTCACTAGCTTGTTGAACTTTATTACATTATTTTGTAGCTTTTATGAAGAAGTGTCTTTTAGATTTTCTTTGTGAAACAACCCCTTGATAAGACTTGTACATCATGCTAGATAAGCCTACACCACTCCAATATGGAATGAATGCAAATGCCCCATGGAATAAGGCTACACACAAGGGATCCTTTCATGCATTTATTAAGTCTCTTTGGATTTGTTTGAAGATGAGAAGATAAGACTCAAGAGGAAAAGGTCAAAGCTAAATGGGGGACTAAGACACAACCCTAAGTGATCTTATTATGTACAAAGAGGTTATCCTATGGTTTGTGAGGTAATCTAAACCTAAGAAAAAGAAAGAACAAGTTAGAGTTCAACTTACTTCCTAAGGAAGTTAAGTTGAATCTAAAGAGAGAAAGGGGAACTTGTAAACAAAGCACAAAGGTGTTAAGGCAACACAAATAGATACATGAGATAAAGAATGAAGTGATTACCTCATCTTCCCCCCCCCCCCCCCCCCCCCCTACAAAACAAATATTAGCATGATGGAGAAATATGAACAATTATTACATGGCAAATTTCAAGAAACAACTCTCATTAGCTATGGAGGGGTGTTAGTGAGCTTCTAAGGTTAATACCTAAGCCTAAAGCATTTTATAAGGTAAAAAACTTAAAAAGTCAGTAGCTAAGTCAATTCAAAAGTATCTTAAGGGATTAAAGTCAAACTATATCCTAAAGTACCACTAAACCCTAAGGATGAGGTTAGAAAGATAATCTAAGTGTTTACTAACCCAAAGAACTCAAACACTCAAAGGTAAATGAAAAATCCAGAACTTGACACTATATGGAAGTGAAGGAAATGAATATCTAAAATAGAAAATAAGAGATCCAAGTTAAAGGTATGCAAATGTGGGATTGGATGGGGGGGTGGAGAATGCATATAGAAGCATGGTTCTAAAGATACAACAAAATGACTTAGGAAAGAATTCAAAAAAAGACCAAAGTGATTTGATTTCCCCATACAAAAACCAGGGACTTGACAACAAAATAAAATGGAGATTATACTTGGAAATTGTTTACAAATGATGGGTTAAGAAGCATCATGAGACTAGGTGTTCAAATTAGGGTTTCTAAAGTTCTTTAAGTGACAAATGAAGTTCAAAAGGGAGCAAAATGGTTCTAAAATGAGATGAACAAGTATGAATGATCACAAAACACTTATAAGACTCAAAACAATGACAATATGAAGTTAAATCATGCACAAAAGGATTTTGAAGTGCTTAAGATGGAAGGAGGAGGGAGATTAGGTTAAAATGGGATATGTATGACTTAGGACTTAAGGCAAACCTAAAAATTAAAAGTAAAGACCCAAGGGTGATAATAAACACTTATATACATCCTAAATGACCTAAGAGACTCAATATTGTGACCTCAAAGTATTGACATGAAGGCCTTAGACTAAAGGGATCAAAGGAAAAAAAATAGAAAGACCAAAAGCATGACTTGTGAACCCACCAACCTAAAAAATATCAAAGGGGCATGAAAAATTATGAAACTTGTCACTTGAATACAAAATCCAGAGGGTGAATTGCATACAAAAAAATCTCAGAAAAATTCCCATTTTTGAGGGTTTAAATGGTGTATGGAAGTAGATTAGGGTTTATGAACATATGTGTGAAAGAAAGGAATCAAAAATGATCCAAACATGACCTAAAAAATCAGAGAAAAATCTTTTGATGAAGTTTGATAGAATGAGAAGACAACACAAGAAAAATGAAACATTTATCATAGATGGTTTGAGATAACAAAAATGTACAAGTTTATTGGTCAAAAATGAAAAAAATAGAATTTAATTCAAATGAGAAATTAATTCTGATCTCAAAAATGAAAAAACATAAAATCTAAAATTATGGAAAATTAAAGAAAAATTCAAGGATCTATCATGAATTAATTGGTAATTTTTTATGAGGTTTTGGTATTTAAAAAGCCAAAACGAAAAATGAATTAAGATGAAAAAAGAAATAAAAAGAAATGAAATGGACTGAGTTGGTATGGGCCTGGGGGGTGCCAAAAGCATCAAAAACAATTGAATTGGGCCTAGGACGTACGCGCTGAGGGGTACCAATATGAACTGAGGACTTTTTTTGTTGACTTTGTGACATGTGCCAGGCACGGGTTCATTTATGTGCTGGCTAGTTTGTGAACGTTGGATGATCAAGATCCAAAGGCCATGACATGTTCTCATAATTAATTTTAGAGCACTGTTCAGGTGACCGGAAGTGACCTCCGATCATATTCTTCATTCACCTCTAACCTAGGGTTTTCTGAATCCTTAATGAAAACAAAATCTAAGACCATAACCATGCTCGCCTCACTCTCCTAATCACAAATATGGCTTTAAAACTCATTTTTGGTTCCTAAAATGATCAAATCGAAGGCAAAAAATTCCACATCTAAAACTGCATCTAAGCATCTAATATGCCTATCAACTAGCCAGAGGTGCCATTGCTTCTATCGAGCTTCACATAACATGAAAACAACAATAAATAATCAATTTGATCCAATGAGTTTTCATAGCATACCTGAAATGCAGTGTAATCAATGTGTTGCTAGAAGGCCAGAGATGAGGTTCCAGTGGTTGCTTGTTTTTGCCTTACTTCAACAGAAGTGAAATAAACACTCTGCACTTGATGATTCTTGAGAGATTGAAGTAAATGCAGTGATGTTAAAGATTTTGCAGAATCAATTCCTTGATGATTGGAAGTGATTAAGCCATGAAAATGAATCCATACACCATGTTGCTGATGGATTGAACAAGATAGAGGCCAAAGGGATGAAGATTGAAGAGCTACACTTCAATTTGCAGTGTGAATTCAATGATGCTGTGAAGGATCTATGGAGCTTCAAGCTAAGCCATCCATGGAGGTTATGCTGAAGATGATGATGAAGATGGATTGAGGGAAATTAAGATTGAATTGATGAAGATGAATATAGCTCGAAGCAAAATGCAGAGAGCTTGATGAAGTTTTGTGGAGTGAATGCAGTGAATAATGGCTAAGACCTCACAATGCAGTTGATGATTCTCTTTTATAAGCTCCTTAACCAAGGGTTATACACTATAACCATGATTAGTTGGCCTGGTTAAACTGAGTCAGGTTGGTTGCCACTAAGTCATGTTTGTTAGGGTTAGTTGGATTCAGTTATGCCAACTGTGCACTCTAGAAGTTTCTGCTCGAGCATAATTCAATGTGTTAAAGTCCATGGCAATTATGGTATGGGTTAATGAAATGATTGGTCATGGGAATTTGCTAGTTTGCTTGGGCAAGGGGTGTATGGCAAGGTGAATGATCCCGCACACACTCAAATGCAGCCTGTTGGTGCAATATTCTTAAGGGCCAAATGATGCAATTCTTGATTGATCACCTGCAATGAGGAGCACCTGTTATGATGAGGTAGGATGGAAAGCAGGAAATGCAGTATGCTTAATCTCACTCTCTTGGTTTGAATTCTCAAGATTGTGCATGATGGATATTATGTACAAGCAACCATGTGATAATGAACTCTATGATCAATGTCAAGCTTGAATGGTATTTGCAACTAGATTGAGCTGAATGAAACATTTGATGCACTGCCTTGGATTGCAAGAAAACAGATGAATTGTAGGGATCTTCTATGACATATTTCTTCATGAGCAAGCTACCAATGAAGATGATTCTTGTGCCCAATTTGAAGAGAATGCTTCATGGAACATGTTTGGTGTTCAATCCAAAATGAAATATGGTTTCTAGATGACTCAAGAATGCATTTGAAGACCATAACTTGATGTTGCATAGCTTGCCTGCACACATTGCCTTGCCATGCACCATGATGCCCTAGGCCTGACTCTAAACACCCAAAATTTGCCCTCACTCATATCACACCATGGATTGTGATCTTTGATTCTTTGCATAAGCATAAGCATACTACCTCATATTGCATTGTTTTTCACTGCATAGTTCAAGTTCATCTACATCTAGGGTTTGTGATCTGAGCAATCCAAGATTCCATCTGAACCATCCCAAAGGCCTAAAAGCTTTCCAAGAGGGTCCATATGTGTTATACCATCATATTATGCTCCTCAAGGTTCAAGAAAGTCAAGAGATCACAAGAACTGGCAAGGCATGGAAGCAGAGCTAGGGTTTTCACTGCACAGATGACCAAATTAGGATTTTAGTTTCAGAGGCCTTAATTCCAAATTTTTGGTCCATTCTTGTTTCTAATGTTCTTGAGATGTTATTAGGATCATGTGTACCAAGTTTGATGAAGAAATTCATTGTGGAAGTCATCTGTTCACTGGGTAACTTCCTGAGCAAGTTAAGTCAAAATCAGGGCATCTGAGGCCCCCAACAATGGAACCAAAGGGGTATTTTCATCAAATTGAAGTTCTATGATCTTTATTTGATCTTAGAAGAGGTTTTAAGTTCACAATATTGAATAATTTTGAGCCATTTGCAAACTTGCCAAAAATGGAAATGACTTGTAATGGAAACTTTCCATTTTGGGAAAGTTTTTCAACCTCCTCTTTCTTAATCAAAAATGCTTCAAATGAAAAATTCTTGGTCATGAAAGTTATAGATTAGGTCTTTCCCTTTTCAAAAAGTTCAAGAACATGTCTCGATTCATCCTAGAACTCAAGATATGGCCTTTCAAAGTTGGCAAAAATCCTAAAATTTCAAGTTTCATGTCAAAGAGGGATTTTGCAAATTGGCATATTCAAGCATTCTAATGACTTCTAGTAGGCACAAATACATCACAATATATCAATGGGGCCTCTAAACATCAGAATTGTGCTTTGAACCATGCATTTTCATGACTTGAACTTCAAGAAATAAAAAAGGGCCAAAACTTTCAAGAATTGCAAAATGGTATGAAACTCTTCATCCATTTGTGCCACCTTATACAATCTGATTTCATGGCTCTCCACAAAGTCAGCTGAGGCCATACACCCCAAGAAAGCAGACCTGCACCATGCCCATACCTAAAAGTACAAAATCTTGACTTTTTGCAAAAGCTCCCATACCAATCACACTATGCCACCACCCACTTTATGAACACTCTCATTGGCCTATACTAACCATATGGACTTCATTTCACATAACACACAAGCCTGAAACATTCTACAAGTTAGCATTCACAAAAATCCCCAAAACTTTCATATCTTCGAATCTCTCAGCACAACCATCAAACCTCAAAACTCTTTGCACCATTCAATCATACACATCATAAGGATCACAAAGAAACCATTATAATGGCCTAAAACACTCCACAACACAAACACGATTTCTGAGTTATCAGAACCAAACCTCTCAAACCAGACAAAATAAACTTGCCCTAAGCCTTTCAGAAGCACAAGGGAGATCATATGAATGGTTTTGCACAAGAGAAGAGGTCAGAAAGCTCCAAACTGAAAAGCTTTAACTCAGGTAGCTTCATGAACGTTTTTTCCAGAACTTGCTTTTTAAGTTTCTAAATGAATCTACATGCTTCACTGATCATCCTGATATAATTTGTTTTGAAAATGATTAAGAAATTAGCATGTATTGAACTTCTAAAAGTTTTGTTCATTTTCACGATTTGCTTCGAATCTTGTTTTTAGTGAATGATAAATGTGTTTTGTTTGTTGATTCATGATGTATGATGCTTGGGGATCATTTATGGGCAAGAAATTTGGGGTTTAGTGACCTAGGGAAGAATTTAGGTATTTTAGCCTACCGGAGAAGATGACCAGAGCTAGCTCCGGTCACCTGAAAATGATTAGAACCCTAATTAGGGTTTAGTGGCCCAGTTTGAATATCAGCCCTTGGATTTGGTTTCGCGCGCGTGTGTACGGTTCAGATCATTTCACTTAAGCTTAATTTTTAATTAATTAGGTTAATCAGTTAATTAACCCAGATTCAATCCAGCCCTTCCATTTGCGTGCGCAGTATTCCCTCATTCAAACCTGGACCATCAGATCAGTTGACTTTCATTTATTTGCATTTTAATTCATTTTCTTTTTATTTCTTTTGTTCATTTTATTAAAAATAGCAAAACTCATCAAAAAATTCTCAAACTTTGCATTTTTGTTACAAATAATTTTCTTAATCTGAAAACATTTTTTTTTATTTTTTTTGCAATAAAAAAGTATTTTTAAAATATTTAAATGTTATTTTTAATTAATTAAAGTCTTTTAATTAATTAAAAATACATTTAGGTTTCTAAAAATCACCAAAAAAATCATGAATCATCCCAATGCATTTAGAAACATTTTCAAACTCTTCACACAAATTTATTTTTAGGTTTGATCATAGTTTGTGAATTTTCTTTGAATTAAGGGTCATTAAAATCTCATTTTTGAACACTAACTTTAAGAAATCATTTCTGCCTAACCAAGAAGAGTTTGAAGATGATTCTTTTTGAATTGTGTTACATATTGCATGTAGTTTATAGGAAATTCCCCTCATGAATTTATCTTGCATTTCCAATTTGATTTGCATTTTGTCCTTTGAACCACCCAAAAACCCTAGAAAACTTAGGGAAATCACAACTTTTGATTGGTTAGGCTTCTGACCTTCTCCTTTGGGGTGTGACCTAGTATGGGATTAGGGTTTGTTTGAACTTGGTTTCAATTTTTTATCATGTCATATGATTCTGTTTTGTTCATTTGTACCTTGCTTGTCCATAAAACCCTAATTTTATGTGTTCATTTGCATTCATCTTGCATATGCCTCCTTACATGAACTTGCCATGACATTTCTTGCATTCATATGTCATCTTATACATCCTAGGACATGTTAGAACCATGACTGATCATTTCTTCATTCATTTGCCATGATTTTCATTCATTTCATTTCATTAACTTTCATGTGTTTTCAAACTTCAAAGCATACTTACATGACATCTCATTCTTGTATCATCATACATATGAACTTTGAATGCCTTTGCCTCATCTCACATGACATTAACATTGCATAAAAGCTTCTGACTTTGGTCATTTCATCTCATTGCTTCTCATTTCATTTCATTTCTTTATGCTTTGAGCTTTATGCATTCATGCTAACATTTTCAGGTGGTCAGTTACTTTGAGAAGTGGATTTGCCTTCACTTCTCACTTCTCTTTATCTCTTGCATTTGAAATTGGCTTGTATTTTAAGTGAACTTGTTCACTTTTGTTCCATCTCTCTCACTTTCTTTCTTTAAGTTACTTATCTTCTTCAATGAAGTAAGTAACTTATTCTTCTGCTTCATCCTCCTTTCATCTGCTTCTTCCATTGTTGGCTTCCTTGAAGATCTTTCTTAAGCCTCACAAACCATAGGAACATACAAACATGATAATAATTAGGGTTGTGATTAGTCCCCCTTAGCTTTTTACCTTTGAGTCTCCTTGAGTCTCTCTTCTCATCTCAATAATCAGATACTAAACTCTTAAAGTTTTAGGACTTTGGAATTAGGCTTATGCCTGCATCCTTCTCTTAGGATGGAGTGTATAACTTTAATCCTAAGTGTTAAACCTTTAATTTGTTTAAACCTCTTAATCAAATCATCTTAATAACAACTAAGACTTTATCTTGTAACTTGGGCCTTACATTACGGTTCTAATTCTTCCTTTTTGGTCAAGAAGGACTAACCCTAGTGTTTAATGGACAAGTCCCCCTCAAGATGTCTTAAAAACCATAAAATCTACTTCTTAATCTCATCCCTTAATTAAAATCCATTTAATAAAGGTTTGTTATATAATGAATTTAATCCTTAACCATGGATTAAGGTGAGGTATCTTCCTCAGCTTAAGTGTGCTTATCTATTATCCTTCTATTAGGATGGTGTAATGAGTTCACTAATCTGTGATTAGAAATTAAACTCATTACTTAAAACTAAACAAAAACCCAAAAAACATCTTAATAATCACAAGTAGGTTAATGATCTTAATCCTACACCATCATGGCAATTAAGTTGAGATGCTTATCTCATACTTAAGTAGGCTCATTATCCCTAATCAGGGAGGATATAATGAGTTTACAAGCCCTTGATTTAGGCTTAAGCTCATTAACTTATGCAAAACACCAAAAGCAATAACAAAACTGAAAACACAAAAAAAAAAAAATCGTCTCCTTCGGGATTCTTTTCTCATCACCCTCATTCACAAACGAGAACTTGCTTCTTCCGTCTAATGCAAGACAGTTAGCACTCGAGCCAGACGAGTCATACACTTGAGCATAGACAAGCAAGCAATTCACAATCAATTTATTTTTCAGTCTCTTTGAGTCGAACTATGGTGTTCTGACTTCCTCATTGCACGAGAGGATACGTAGGCATAACTTAACGGTTATCGAACAAAAGTCTCTTTGTCTTTCCCCTCTTCCCGCATTCTTTCTAAAGCCTCAGATCCTGAGCATTCACCTTTTACACTGACACTTGTATATTCTTTTCCAGCCTTTGCACACAGATAGCACATACACCTATCCCTTTAAACACAATCTTTTAAGCGTGGATCCCGTCGAGTACGACGGACAATCTGGGTGCTAATACCTTCCCAGGTTGTAACCAACCACCTTTCTCAGTTTCTCTGGTTCGCAACCGTCTTATCCCTCTTTTTCCTAGGTTTATGCAACATTACCTTTCCTTCGGGATAAAAATGCCTAGCTGGCGACTCTATTCAGTTCACCTTCATTTCTTCTTTCGCTGACCGTTCGTGCTTGCACCGGGAGGCAAATCTTCAGGAGCGACAGCTTGGCGACATTACTGGGGAAGTATCTTGCAACTAGGGCTTCTGGTTCTTTTTGTGGGTTTCTCCTAGCGCTTGTTTGATTTGTATTTATGGGGGTGTTATGTGCTACTTGTGCTTATTGTTTATTGCTTTATTTATTGCTTTCTGTACAGCTTTATTTATTGCTTTCATTTACAGTTTTATGAATTTCATACTGTTATCATAATTTGTGCTGGATCTGTTGTTTCTTTTGGTGGGTGGGATTGTTGAGTGATTAAGGTTCCATACCAGGGACCTGAGTGACACATAGGATATAGTGGATTCATATTCTTTCCCATTCCATTTCGGTCTGGTGCGGGAATATGAAACACGTTTCAGACATGGGTTTCTACTTGAGAACTCTGTGCTACGGATTTCCTGTAGTACTAGGGCTATCTGGGAGGCCTGCTAAGTCTGGATGACCTTTTATGACCTTCAGCATCTGAGGTGAATTAGAGGAGGATCCTTTATGGTTATTGTAAACACTGTACCTCCGGGTTAGAAGTGTTTACACTTCTCATAACTGATCCAAGTCTGAGGATCCTTGTTCTAGAACAATATATGTGAAGGGGTTGGGATGTCTAAAGGTTTGCAGGAACCTTTGGCCTCATCCTACCCTGTTACCAGTTTTTTTAAGGTTGTATCATTTTGGACTGTTCTTGTGAAACCATGGACTTGTGACTCTTTATTTGAGTCCCCCGCCTGGTTACTGATTTTCTAAGCCTCCATCCGGAATTATGAACACACATGGACCCTATCAAGGAAGATAACAAATCCAACACTTGATCACAAACCCTTTGCATATCATTATGCATACATCATTTTGCATCATTTAACATTTGTCTATTTGTTTTACAGGGTATCCACATCTTATCTTTGGTTTGGTTTTAACCTGTTCTACTGCTCAGATTCCTCCAGTTATCTGCATTAGTCTCCTTCACCAACATCTTCACCAGAGATTCTTTCCAGCATCTTCATCAGTTTCCTTCATCAAAGTTTCTTTTTAAGTACCTTCTCCAGTTATCTTCATCAGTTTTCTGCAGTTACCTTCATTAATACCTCTCCTCAATTTTCTTCATCAGCATCCATTATCAGCATGGACACTTCCAGGAAGAGCAACATCACATACCACTTCTTTGAGCCTACCTTGACAGGCATTAGGCATATGCAGTCTCTCATTACTCCTGATCTTGTCCCTCTATTCAGGGAACATTATGGTGGCATTATGGACATGATCATGGACCTGGATGCATCCCAGAGGAGCATGATTCACACATGTCTCCAGTTCTATGTCCCTCCTCTCAAATGCTTCACTTTCCCAGATTTTCAGCTAGAACCATTGATGGAAGAGTTCTCCATGTTGTTAGGTGTCCCTATCAGGAGGGGAATTCCTTTCAACCCTGATATGGTTGCTCCTAAAAATGAAGATGTAGCTAAGGATTTACACTTGGAGCCCACCCTCATTGACCAGAGCATGACCACTAAGGCTGGAATCCCAGGCCTTCACTTAGACTTCTTGGTTACTCAGGCCACCATGCATGCTGCAGCAGGGAAGTGGGAAACTGTTTGTGCTCTCCTAGCCCTTAGCATATATGGAGTTATCTTGTTTGCATACGAGCCAAAGTTTGTAAGCAAGAGTGCTATTCACCTGTTCTTACTAAGGAACCCAGTTCCTACCTTGCTTGGAGACTTCTACTACTCAGTGCACCAGAGGAATGAGAAGCAAAGGGGAAGATTGGTCAGATGTTGTGCACCCCTCTTCTACTGTTGGTTGTTAAGGCACTTGCCGAAGTCGGACACTTTCTTGAATTCTTATCAGCCAAGGAACTGGGCTAATAGGATGATTTCCCTTACATCAGAAGACATCAGATGGTGCACTCAGAGCACCAAGGGCAAAGATATCATTACTAGCTATGGGCAGTATCCCAATGTACCCTTTATTGGAGTAAAAGGTTGCATCAACTACAACCCTTTTCTTTTCAAGACGCAGTTAGGGTATGCTTTGGTACATCCCCCAAGAGGGCAAGATTTGACAGAAACCCTCTATTGTGACATTCAGCACAACCTTGCCATTGTCAAATAGGCAGTCTGGGCTTGGGATAACATTCAGAATAAGGGGACAACTATTCTTGGCAAATGCAACAACATAGCCTCAACTCAGTATCTTGATTGGTATCGTGTCAGGAGACAGATCACCCGAATTCCATTCACCTTAGAGGATGTACCTGGACCTTCAGCAGTGGAGCCTACAACTAATGTCAGTTTAGAGGAATTTCAAAAATTGAAGGAAAGGAATGCTCAGCTCTCTGAAGCCTTAAAGAAGACCCTCTGGGAGAGGAATGACAGCCGTCTAGATAATGAAAGGTTAGAGAAGCTCCGGATTGAGCACTTAACCAAGATTGAGAAGACGGATGACTACATCAGAAAGACTAGAGCAGGAGAGTTAGTGCTGAAGAAAGCTTGCAAGGAAGCTAAGACTCAGAAGGCCAGAGCTGAGCATTACTTAGAGGAGAGTCATGCTAGGTGGATCAGGATCACTGAGGCTCGTGCACAAGAAGATCAAAGGACCCAAGCTAGGATAGAACAGCTGGAGGCTAGTGAGAATAAGAATCAGGCAACTTTGTTAGCAGCACAGAAGCAGATCTCTGAGTTAAAACTCCTGGAGGGGTTGAAAACATCAAAGGACCCGGATAAGCATAAGAAGTTAACCAGTGCCATTGCCACCAGGAACCTCATCATCAGGACCATTATAGAGCACCCATTAGGACCAGTGACTGAGGCTCTCCTGAAGGAAGTTAGAGAGGATGACTTTGGGCTAGGTGTTTGATTTATTTGTACTTGTATTCTCTTTTGTCTGTACTTTTGATTTTGTTGTTGTATCTTAACCCAACATGGGAAATTTGTTGTAATCAAACTATGTATCTTCACATTTTTGTAATATATGGTTTGTTTTACTTCATGGGCTTCATCTCTCTACAACATCATCATTTCCTCGAGGTCTGAAAAGGTCAAAACCAAAGAACCAAATTGGATACCCTTGGAAGACAAATAGACATCATGCATTGCATACTAACATTTTCTCTTTGTTTTGTAGGTTTTTGTTTTGTTTTTGTTTCTCACTTTGTTGTGGTTTCAGGAAACATTGCTCGTAGAAGAGTGTTCCTCGTCAATAGAGTGCACCGGTATCCGACAAGAAAAAACCTTTCAGGATTACAAATGGATCAGGTTCAACAAGACTTGACTGATGTGAGGACCCAAATAGCCAATGAAAGGACAAAGATGAGGGCCCAAATGAATTAATTTATGGCAGTGATGACTGGTTTGGCTCAGAGCCAGGAGAGACTGAGAGAGTTAGTCGAGCGGCAAACTCCCGAGGAAAACCACCCAGGTACAGGGGGTACCAGCAACAACGATCATGTACAGCCGTGTACTGATCCCCCTGAGTTTGGACCTCATATGAACCCAGACATCAATGCTATAAGAAACACCCAAGGTAACACTAGAGGGAGGGCCTTGCAGGAAGACCCTCAAGAAGAGCAGTTTACTGTGGTTGGGGCTGGAGACGAAGTCTACGATCGTCGGTTGGATGAGATGCCGAGAAGCTAAGGTCTCTTGAATCCCAAAACTCTCTAGGTTTTGATGTCATGGACATGGGATTAGTGGAGGGGGTTAGTATTCCTCATAAGTTCAAACCTCCTTGTTTTGAAAGATACAATGGCACATCCTGCCCACGTACCCATCTTCAGTCTTTCCTGGTGAGATTGAAAGCATACACCATAGATGAGAAGCTGTGGATGTTTTACTTTGAGGATAGATTGACAGGGGCATCCCAGGAATGGTACTCTCACTTGACTAGGGCTACAATTAGAAGTTGGAAAGACTTGGCTGAAGCCTTTATTCGTCAATATCAATATAATCTGGACATGGCTCCAAACAGAACCCTTTTAATGGGAATGTCACCGTCTTCCCAAGAAAGTTTCAGAGAGTACGCCCAAAGGTGGAGGCAATTGGCTGCTGCTGCTCAACCCCCAATGTCAGAAGGGGAGATGGCAGATATGTTCATGAACACTCTCCAGGGTACTTATATTGATAGACTGGCTGCTTTTTCTTCCACCAGCTTTGCAGACGTGGTTATAGCCGGGGAAAGAATTGAGAGCTTACTGAAGATGGGAATGATTTCCGACAACGGTGCCAGTTCAAGCAGTGCAAGGAATCCATTTGCAGGGCCCTGCAGATCCGGTGAAAAAATTCTGTACATATGGGAAGACACCAGTATCTACCAAGATCAGTTGCTTCCATCACTATTCCTACTCCACCTCCTCGATATACTCAACAACCACAACACTTTCCTCAACAGCCACAGTTTCCTCAACATAGCTCCTACAACAACAACCAACAACAACGCCCTTTTCAGCAGCGGCCATCTCAGATCAACAGGGTGATTGACCCTATACCAATGCCATATGCCACATTGCTGCCACAACTCCTAAAGCTCAATCTTATCGAGTTAAGGACATTGGCTCCACCAGATCCTCAGAACCTTCCAAGAAATTACGACGTCAACGCCAGGTGTGCTTTTCATTCTAATGCACCTGGCCACTCCACAGAAAAGTGCAGGGCTCTGCATATGAAGGTCCAGGATCTGGTAGATACAAAGGCCCTAAATTTTGCACTACCTCCTAATGTCACAAAGAATCCTATGCCCAACCATGGTGGGCTAAGGATTAATGCTATAGAGGAGGGCTCACCCATGAGTTTGATTGAAGATACTGCAAGTATTCAGACACCTCTGGCAAAGGTTAAAGCCCAACTTTTGAAATGCCAAGTGTTTCCAGGTTGTGAGGCCTGTTGTGAATCTTGCAAGGTTTCCGAGAATGGGTGTGCAAGCTTGAGGAATGGAATCAATGGCTTAATTAAAGAAGGTATTCTGCAAATAATCACAACAGCTTCTACAACACCAGCAACTCCTTTTTCAACGACAAGTTTTTCTCCTATAACTGCAAAGACAATTGTTCCCATAGACTCGTCTACAAAATCAGCAACCACCTCTTCCCTCACTTCAACAAACAACAGTTCCATCTCATCTACTTCTACAACTACAACAACCACCAACAACAACGTCTCCACTGTTACCATCTATTATGACCCTACAACGGTCCCAAACTCCAGCAACTTTCAACAATAATCTCAGCAATAGTTTCAACAACAATCAATCTTCAATCAATCACCACCAATATCCCCCAGAAGTCCTGTCACCATTTTCTATGATCCACATACAATAACGGTTCCAACCTCTGCTGCAGTTAGCCCAGTCACCATCACAGTGCCAGGGCCCATTCCATATGTTAAAGATAATGTTGTACCATGGCATTATGGTGCAGACCTTTACTACAACAGAGAAAAAGTCCTTCTTGATTCTTCAGTTCCAACCTCACAAGTGGATAATGCCGGGGGAGGCGGAGGCTTCACCCAAAGCGGACGCCTCTTTGCGTCACAAGCTCCAAAGACCAATACTGAGGCAGAGGCTGCTGCCAAAGCCAAAGGGAAAAGTGTGGCACCTGAAGAACCTGCACCAAAAGAGACTCATAAATCATCCTTTGATCAGGATGTGGATGAATTTATGAGGATAATTAAAATAAGTGACTACAAAGTTGTGGATCAGCTCCACCATACTCCTTCTAAGATCTCCATCTTATCCCTGTTGTTGTGTTTCGAGGCTCATCGGGATGCACTACTCAAAGTCTTGCATGCTTCCTACGTGCCAGAGGAGATCATAGTGAATCAGCTTGAGACAGTGGTGTCTAATGTTAATACTAGCCATGGGCTAGGTTTCACCAACGCTGACTTGACAACGGAAGTACGTCACCACAACAAAGCTTTACACATCACTTTGGAGTGTAAAGGGGCCGTGCTCTCGCATGTTCTTGTTGACACTGGGTATTCACTCAATGTATTGCCAAAGAAGGCTCTTGTCAAGATCGAATATGATGGAATAGCTCTCCGACCAAGCAATCTGGTAGTTATAGCTTTTGATGGCTCCAAGAGGCCTGTTCTTGGAGAGGTGGAGCTTCCGGTGATAATCGGTCCGTAGATCTTTCAGACTACTTTCTATGTGATGGACATTCAGCCAGCCTACAGCTGTTTGTTGGGTCGACCATGGATTCACGCCGTGGGCGCAGTTACGTCGACCCTTCACCAAAAATTGAAATATGAGTGGGAAGGACAGATTATCACCATCTGTGGTGAAGAGGACATCTTTGTTAGCCATCTGGCTACATATAAATACATTGAGATGGATGGTGAAATCCATGAAACTATGAGCCAGGGGTTCAAAGCACTGAACATTAATGAGGCGACGACTGAAGTATTTGCTGTATCCTAGGAGGATAGGATGGGTACTTCAATTGTCTCCTATCAGCAAGCCCTGAAGGTTGTTGAAGATGGAAATGCTCAAGGCTGGGGCAAGCTGCTACCGGTGGAGAAGAAGGAGGCCAAATTCGGTTTGGGTTACAAACCATTCCGACAAGATCAAGCAGAGGCTGCTAAAGAGACCAAGTTCATCAGTGGGGGGATGCTCACCCCAGATGCTGTTAACAACGTGGAAGATGAGGCGGAAAGCGACCTCAACCTGGAGAGTTGGATACGTCCAAGGATCCCAGGTCACCAAGTCCTTAACTGGTCTTCCCAGGAAATTATAAGGGTTACTCTTGCAGAGTAATTATTATTTCATGCCTTTTTTTGGATGCATCAAGTCCTGCATCTTGCCCAAGGTGTCAGGACTCATTTTGTAATAGGGCCATATTGTAATTTTGTGCAAATGGATTATCAATGAATATCAGACATCTTTTGCAAACAAGTCTCTTTTTCGCTCACTATCTTTTCATTTTTCACTTTTGTACAAAACAATAAAATGGTAATGATTTCAAAATAAAAGACTTCATTTTTCACTTTTCTAAACAAGATTAAAATTGATCACTAAAACGAACCAATCTCAACCCTTGAGAAGATTACCCTCCAAATTGCACCGACAACAGCACTGCTATGACCTTGTATGACTTTGACAATCCAATTAATCAAGCTGATGAAGGGGTTGAAGAAGACTATGAGTTTCCTGAAGAGTTAGCCAGGTTGTTGAGGCAAGAAGAGAAAATGATTACTCCTCATCAGGAGGAGGTTGAAACAATTAATCTTGGTACTGAAGAGGATTTGAAAAAAGTGAAGATTGGTGCCGGTCTGCATGCTTCAGTAAAGGAACAACTCATTGACATGCTTCGAGAATACGTCGACATCTTTGCTTGGTCCTATCAAGACATAACGGGTCTAGATACGGATATTGTTATGCACAAGCTACCATTAAAAGAAGATTGCCTTCCAGTGAAACAAAAGCTACGCCGTACTCGCCCGGATATGGCCATGAAGATTAAGGAAGAGGTGCAAAAAAAGTGGGACTCTGGTTTCCTTGCTGTAACTAGTTACCCGCCGTGGGTCGCTAATATTGTACCAGTGCCGAAGAAGGATGGAAAAGTACGGATGTGTGTGGATTACCGGGACCTGAACAGAGCTAGCCCGAAGGATGACTTCCCATTACCTCACATTGATGAATTGGTCGACAACACAGCTCAGTTCTCGGTGTTTTCTTTCATGGATGGTTTTTCTGGGTATAATCAGATTAAGATGTCACCCGAAGACATGGAGAAAACAACCTTCATCACACCTTGGGGCATATTTTGTTACAAGGTAATTCCATTTGGACTGAAGAATGCCAGTGCAACTTATCAGCGGGCTATGGTAATGTTATTCCATGATATGATCCATAAAGAAATTGAATGCTACGTGGATGACATGATTGCTAAGTCCCTCACTGAAGAAGACCATCTCGTAAATCTACTGAAGTTGTTCAAGTGTCTAAGAAAGTATCAGTTGAAGTTAACCCCAATAAATGCACATTCGGGGTACGGTCTGGTAAGTTGCTGGGATTTATCGTAAGTGAAAAGGGAATTGAAGTTGATCCTGACAAAGTCAAAGCCATTCAGGAGATGCTTGCACCTAGGACTGAAAAAGAAATTCGAGGGTTCTTAGGTAGATTGAACTACATATCAAGGTTCATATCTCACCTCACTGCAACTTGTGAACCCCTGTTCAAATTAGTAAGTAAGGAACAGACAGTCAGGTGGAACGAAGATTGTCAGAAGGCTTTTTACAAGATCAAGGAGTACCTACAAGAACCTCCAATTCTTATGCCTCCAGTTGAAGGAAGACCTCTGATAATGTACCTACCAGTATTAGAAGGATCAATGGGGTGTGTGTTAGGCCAGCATGACGAGTCTGGTCGAAAAGAGTATGCAATATACTACCTAAGAAAAACGTTTACCGACTGTGAACAACGTTATTCACTGCTCGAGAAAACGTGTTGTGCTCTAGCGTGGGCTGCTCGCCGACTAAGACAGTATTTGTTGACCCACACTACCTTATTGATTTCAAAAATGGACCCCGTCAAGTACATATTTGAGAAGCCAGCACTTACCGGAGGGGTTGCAATATGACAAATGATTCTGACAGAGTATGACATTCAATACACATCTAAAAAGACCATCAAAGGCAGTGTGCTGTCTGACTATCTAGCTGAGCAACCCATTGTTGATTACCAGCCCATGAGATTTGACTTCCCCGATGAGGACATCATGTACTTAAAAGCAAAAGATCATGAAGAGCCTGTTCACACTAAAGGGCCTGATCCAGAAGAAGAATGGACAATGATGTTTAATGGGGCTGTCAATATGAATGGTCGGGGAGTTGGTGCAGTGCTTATTACACATAAGGGAGTTCATATGCCTTTCTCGGAAAAACTCACTTTTACATGCACTAAAAATGAAGCTGAATATGAAGCCTGTATCATGGGACTTGAGGAAGCCAATGACCTCAGGATCAAGACATTGAATGTATTCGGGGATTCAGCTTTGGTAATCAATCAGACCAACGGCAAATGGTACACTCACCAAGAGCATCTAATTCCGTACCGTGACTACACGAGGAGATTATTGACTTTCTTCACAACAGTCAAACTTGAGTACATCCCTCGAGACGAAAATCAATTTGCAGATGCTTTAGCTACCATTTCCTCCATGATCAAGGTTCAAACTGCAAATTATGTACCTCGGATTTTGGTATCCAGACTAGACCGACCAGCATACATATTCTCTGTGGACATTGCTAAAGATGACAAGCTGTGGTTCCATGACATCAAAAGCTTCTTAGAGGATCAAACATACCCACCTGGGGCATCATCCAATGACAAGAAGACATTAAGTAGGCTGGCCGGTAGTTTCTTCCTTAATGCTGATGGTTCATTATACTAGCGAAACTTTGACATGGTTCTGCTCAGATGTGTTGATAAGAAAGAAGAAGACTTGATGATGCACGAGGTGCATGAAGGATCTTTCGGTACCCATGCTGGAGGACATGCAATGGCTAAGAAATTATTAAGATCAGGTTACTACTAGATCACAATGGATGCAGACTGTTGTGCCTATGCCAGAAAGTTCCACAAATGCCAGATCTATGTAGATAAAGTGCATGTGCCTCTGAATCCTTTGAACGTGATGTCTTCACCTTGGCCCTTTGCCATGTGGGGCATTTACATGATTGGAAAGATCGAACCGACTGCTTCAAATGACAATAGATTCATCCTGGTAGCCATTGATTACTTCACCAAGTGGGTTGAAGCAGCATCATATGCAAACGTCACCAGACAAGTGGTAGCCAGATTCCTGAAAAGAGACATCATCTGTCGATATATGGAGTACCCGATCGAATCATTACTGATAATGGTTCCAATTTGAACAACAAAATGATGGCAGAACTGTGTCGGGACTTCAAAATCCAACATCACAATTCTTCTCCTTATCGGCCAAAGATGAATGGCGCTGTTGAGGCAGCTAACAAGAACATCAAGAAGATTGTGCAAAAGATGGTGGTTACTTACAAAGACTGGCATGAGATGCTACCATTTGCCTTGCATAGGTATCGAACCTCAATCAGAACGTCCATAGGGGAAACACCTTATCAACTTGTGTATGGTATGGAGGCAGTCCTACCTGTTGAAGTTGAGTTGCACTCCTTACGGGTACTGATGGATGTAAAGCTGAATGAAGCATAATGGGTCCGATCTCGTTACAATCAACTGAATCTGATCGAAGAAAAGAGACTAGCTACAATCTGTCATGGGCAGTTATTTTAGAAAAGGATGAAGAAAACCTTCGATCAGAAAGTTAGGCTTCGGGAAAACCAAGTAGGAGATCTTGTGCTGAAAAGACTCATTCCTCCTCATACAGACCACATGGGCAAATGGACTCCAAATTACGATGGTCCATTCATAGTAAAGAAGGTTTTCTCTGGTGGAACACTGATGTTCACTACTATGGATGGTGAAGATTTCTTATCCCCTATGAATTCAGATGCAGTTAAAAAATACTTTGCATAAAATGACCCGCTGGACATAAAAACAGAATGTAAGTCAAGGCAAAACCAGGGCATCCCGGCGAGTCAAAAACAGAATAAAAGACTCGGGCAAAAATAAGGGAAAATTGAAAAATTTTACACCCGCTGAGTTGAAAATTCGCATTGGACAGCTCAGGCAAAAATGGGTATCCCGATGGATTGAAAACCCGAAAGGGCGATCCACGCAAAATCAGGGAATAAGCAAACAACTGCATTCTGAATTCGTCTGTATTCTTCACAACACGACAAGCTTCGAAAGGACAAAGCATCAGTCAGAATAAACCTTCTTCAGAAAGCAAGATGAGAAGAACGTCAAGGTCATACGGGTCATAGCAAAGGAAGCTCACTAGAGCGTTGTCAACATTGCCAACATTTTTTTTTCTCAGTTTACAGCAATCTCCTCATTTCAGGGGATTTGTTTCTTTGACTGTATTTGCCAATTCAGGGCACCCAGATTAATAAAATCAGAGTTTTCAGTCACACCTCGTTTTTTACATTCTTGTTTCGTTTGCAAAATGTCCAATATTCATGATACAATACTTGCATAAAACAAATGAGCCATTTTTAATAAATTCTTGTAGGAAATAAATTTACTTTCAGGAATATCTAACTCCTATGACGGAATCCGGTAAGGGATACCTCAGGATACTTGTGCGTTTCTTTTGTCTTAACAGTTTGCAGGTATTCAATACGCAACATGGGGCATATCAAACATCGCATCCTCAGCATGCTACTTCCCAGAAGTTGCCTTCTCCCCAAGCGGGATCTCCCGAGCAATATCTGAAATGTTTTTCCCCAGCGGAGTTGCCAAAGCCACCTCATTCCCAGCATAAGTCTATTCAAAAGGAGCTTCCCAGCCAAGATCCCCCACCAGAGTGCCAGATCCCTCATCTTCAGCAAGGATAAAGGAACTATCTCCCCACAGAAGTTTCCGTTCTCTCCCTAGAAGAGCAATGCCTGAGACACTTACACAACGAAGTGACGAAAGTTTCCTTCCCCCCAACTGATTTCTCCTTATAGGTAGATCGACCAATGATCTCTCTCCCCAAGCAGAGTTCTCCTTACAGTTAGATTTACCAATGATCTCTTCCCTCAGCCGGGTTATTCTTCCAAGTAGATCAGCCATAGATCTTCAGCGGGATCTGAATCCCGGATCGGTTTCTCTTTTGCATAATCATAGCATTAGCATCATATTCACCAAATAAGTGTAGCATTTCGTCTAATACATAGCATTACGGCAAAAATCAAACATTTGCATGATCACAAGCTAGGTTCGAGCCAGTCACCTGCAATTACCATCAACATTTCATCGGCAATGTATATAGAAAACTCACATCGCCTGCAAATAAAAGCCAAAGTGTCCCCTTTGCACTCTCAAACACAAATGCCTGTTCATATTCATATATACTCTTTTTGATACTCATCAGTGTCGTCGTATCCCCCACAGGTCGCCAGAATACCTTTTGCACTCTCAAATACAGATACCTATACATACTCTTTTGACACTCGTCCGTGTCATCCTTCCCCAACATGGTTTCCAGAACACCTTCTGCAAACGAATACTTGTTCATAACACACTCTTTTCGACACTCGTCTGTGTCATATTATCCCCACAGAAAGCCAAAGCATATCCTTTGCATTCCCGAAACTGATGTTTGTTTATATAGTACATATTTGACACTCGTCCGTGTCATACATTCCCCAGCAGATCAAACACTCGTTCGTGTCTTGCTCATACTTCACCAACATATCAATACTCACGCATACTTATAAAGAAGTTTTTGATACTCGTCTGTATCTTGTATATATATCACTCCTCAACAGATATGACACTCGTCCATGTTCTTTGTTAACTAGTTGGTACTCGTCCGTACCATCATCTCTGAGCACGCGCCAGCGTTTGTTTCTACCGATACTCGTTCGTATCATGGTCCTAAGGATGCTCGTCCGCATCTTTAATCTATACACGTCGTCAAACACTTATACCTTTTTATTCTTGAGCATTAACACTCGTCCGTGTTTACTATTCCCTAGTAAATCACCAACAGAACAACCTTTCTTCTATCCGACATTCGTCCTATGTCGTGATACCTTCGGCAGCCGTCCCCTGCTAGGTGATCGTTATTCACCTTTGGATGACCGTCCCTCACCCTTTCCCTAGTGGAATCCCCATTAGTGGAACCTTTCTATCCAGAATTTGTCCTATGTCGTGATAAAGAGCAGTCGTCCCCTGCTAGGTGATTGTCCTTCACTTCTTGATGATCGTCCTTCATCATTTTATCGGATGGTCGTCCCCATTATTGATCTTGTTATCCGACATTCGTCTTATGTCGTGATAAACCCCGAGAGCAGCCGTACCCTGCTAGGTGATCGTCCTTCACCTCTTGATGATCTTCCTTCATCATGCTTATCCGATGGCCGTCCCCATCGTCGACCTTTGCTATCCGACATTCGTCCTATGTCGTGATAAAAAGCAGTCGTCCCCTTCTAGGTGATCGTCCTTTACCTCTGATGACCGACCCTCATCATTATTTCATTCATTCTTTAACCCGATGGCCGTCCCCATCGTTGTTTACTTTACTTTGCAAACCCGATGGCCGTCCCCATCATTTCCTTTACTTTAATCCCTAGAGAATCTTGTCTCCTTACGTGGTGGTCATCCCCGTCATGGTCTCTTTATTTTCCCAGCTTGTCGGTCGTCCCCGTCATTGCCTTACTTACCAATTTATCCCCAGCAGTCGTCCTCTGCTCGATGGTCATCCTCCATCGTTTTATTTGATAATCATACTATACTACCTTTTACAATTTATATCCCTTTTCTTCTTCTATCCAACGAGTACAAATTTTAGATTGTCTTTGGTATTCAACCACAAGTTATCTTGTTTGTCTATAAGCCAGGCGCTTACATCCGGCACAACTAACTTATGCTTTAATAGGGGAAGCTGTAAACACCCCAAATTTGCCCTCAATCATATCACACCATGGCATGTTATCTTTCATTCTTTGCATAAGCATAAGCATACTACCTCATATTGCATTTTTTTCACTACATAGTTCAAGTTCATCTGCATCTAGGGTTTGTGATCTGAGCAGTCCAAGATTCGATCTGAGCCATCCCAAAGGCCTCAAAGCTTTCCAAGATGGTCCATATGTGTTATATAATCATATTATGCTCCTCAAGGTTCATGGAAGTCAAGAGATCACAAGAACTGGCAAGGCATGGAAGCAGAGCTAGGGTTTTCACTACACAGATGACCAAAATTAGGGTTTTGGTTTCAGAGGCATTAACTCCAAATTTTTGGGCCATTATTGTTTCTAATGTTCTTGAGATTTTATAAGGATGATGTGTACCAAGTTTTATGAAGAAATTCATTGTGGAAGTCATCTGTTCACTGGGTAACTTCCTGAGCAAGTTAAGTCAAAATCAGGGCATCTGAGGCCCCCAACCATGGAACCAAAGGGGTATTTTCATCAAATAGAAGTTCTATGATCTTTATTTGATCTTAGAAGAGGTTGGAAATTCACAATATTGAATAATTTTGATCCATTTGCAAACTTGCCAAAAATGGAAATGACTTGTAATGGAAACTTTCCATTTTGGGAAATTTTTTCAACCTCCTCTTTCTTAATCAAAAATGCTTCAAATGAAAAATTCTTGGTCATGAAAGTTGTAGATTAGGTCTTTTCCTTTTCAAAAAGATCAAGAACATGTCTTGATTCATCCTAGAATTCAAGATATGGGCTTTCAAAGTTGGCAAAAATCCTAAATTTTCAAGTTTCATGTCAAAGAGGGATTTTGCAAATTGGTATATTCAAGCATTCTAATGACTTATAGTAGGAACAAATACTTTACAATATGTCAATGGGGCCTCTAAACATCAGAATCATGCTTTGACCCATGCATTTTCATGACTGGAACTTCAAGAAATCAAAAAGGGCCAAAACTTTCAAGAATTGCAAAATGGTATGAAACTCTTCATCCACTTGTGCCGGCTTAAACAATCTGATTCCATGGCTCTCCACAAAGTCAGCTGAGGCCAGACACCCCAAGAAATCAGACCTGCACCATGCCCATACCTCAAAGTACAAAATCTTGACTTTTTGCAAAAGCTCCCATACCAATCACACTATGCCACCACCCACTTTCTGAACACTCTCATTTGCCTATACTAACCTTATGGACCTCATTTCACATAACACACAAACCTGAAACATTCTACAAGTCAGCATTCACAAAAATCCCCAAAACTTTCATATCTTTGAATCTCTCAGCACAACCATCAAACCTCAAAACTCTTTGCACCATTCAATCATACACATCATAAGGATCACAAAGAAACCATTACAATGGCCTAAAACACTCCACAACACAAACACGATTTCTGAGTTATCAGAACCAAACCTCTCAAACCAGCCAAAATAAACTTGCCCTAAGCCTTTCAGAAGCACAAGGGAGATCATATGAATGGTTTTGCACAAGAGAAGAGGTCAGAAAGCTCCAAACTGAAAAGCTTTAACTCAGGTAGCTTCATGAACGTTTTTTCCAGAACTTGCTTTTTAAGTTTCTAAATGAATCTACATGCTTCACTGATCATCCTGATATAATTTGTTTTGAAAATGATTAAGAAATTAGCATGTATTGAACTTCTAAAAGTTTTGTTCATTTTCACGATTTGCTTCGAATCTTGTTTTTAGTGAATGATAAATGTGTTTTGTTTGTTGATTCATGATGTATGATGCTTGGGGATCATTTATGGGCAAGAAATTTGGGGTTTAGTGACCTAGGGAAGAAGTTAGGTATTTTGGCTTTCCGGAGAAGATGACCAGAGCTAGCTCCGGTCACCTGAAAATGATTAGAACCCTAATTAGGGTTTAGTGGCCCAGTTTGAATATCAGCCCTTGGATTTGGTTTCGCGCGCGTGTGTACGGTTCAGATCATTTCACTTAAGCTTAATTTTTAATTAATTAGGTTAATCTGTTAATTAACCCAGATTCAATCCAGGCCTTCCATTTGCGTGCACAGTATTCCCTCATTCAAACCTGGACCATCAGATCAGTTGACTTTTATTTATTTGCATTTTAATTCATTTTCTTTTTATTTCTTTTGTTCATTTTATTAAAAATAGCAAAACTCATCAAAAAATTCTCAAACTTTGCATTTTTGTTTCAAATAATTTTCTTAACCTGAAAACATTTTTTTTTGCATTAAAAAAGTATTTTTAAAATATTTAAATGTTATTTTTAATTAATTAAAGTCTTTTAATTAATTAAAAATACATTTAGGTTTCTAAAAATCACCAAAAAAATCATGAATCATCCCAATGCATTTAGAAACATTTTCAAACTCTTCACACAAATTTCTTTTTCGGTTTGATCATAGTTTGTGAATTTTCTTTGAATTAAGGGTCATTAAAATCTCATTTTTGAACCCTAACTTTAAGAAATCATTTATGCCTAACCAAGAAGAGTTTGAAGATGATTCTTTTTGCATTGTGTTAAATATTGCATGTAGTTTATAGGAAATTTTCCTCATGAATTTATCTTGCATTTCCAATTTGATTTGCATTTTTTCCTTTGAACCACCCAAAAACCCTAGAAAACTTAGGGAAATCACAACTTTTGATTGGTTAGGCTTCTGACCTTCTCCTTTGGGGTGTGACCTAGTATGGGATTAGGGTTTGTTTGAACTTGGTTTCAATTTTTTATCATGTCATATGATTCTATTTTGTTCAGTTGTACCTTGCTTGTCCATAAAACCCTAATTTTATGTGTTCATTTGCATTCATCTTGCATATGCCTCCTTACATGAACTTGCCATGACATTTCTTGCATTCATATGTCATCTTAGACATCTTAGGACATGTTAGAACCATGCTTGATCATTTCTTCATTCATTTGCCATGATTTACATTCATTTTATTTCATTAACTTTCATGTGTTTTCAAACTTCAAAGCATGCTTACATGACATCTCATTCTAGTATGATCATACATATGCACTTTGTATGCCTTTGCCTCATCTCACATGACATTAACATTGCATAAACACTTCTGAATTTGGTCATTTCATCTCATTTCATCTCATTTCATTTCATTTCTTTATGCATTCATGCTAACATTTTCAGGTGGTAAGTTACTTTGAGAAGTGGATTTGCCTTCACTTCTCACTTCTCTTTATCTCTTGCATTTGCAATTTTCTTGTCTTTTAAGTGAACTTGTTCACTTGTGTTCCATCTCCTTTCATCTACTTATTCCATTGGTGGCTTCCTTACAGATCTTTCTTAAGCCTCACAGACCATAGGAACATCCAAGCATGATAATAATTAGGGTTGTGATTAGTCCCCCTTAGCTTTTTACCTTTTAGTCTCCTTGAGTCTCTCTTCTCATCTCAATAATCAGAGACTAAACTCTTAAAGTTTTAGGACTTTGGAATTAGGGTTATGCCTACATCCTTCTCTTAGGATGGAGTTTATAACTTTAATCCTAAGTGTTACCCCTTTAATTTGTTTAAACCTCTTAATCAAATCATTTTAATAACCACTAAGACTTTATCTTGTAACTTGGGCCTTACATTAGGGTTCTAATTCTTCCTTTGTGGCCAAGAACGACTAACCCTAGTGTTTAATGGACAAGTCCCCATCAAGATGTCTTACAAACCATAAAATCCACTTCTTAATCTCATCCCTTAATTAAAATCCTTTTAATAAAGGCTTGTTATATAATGAATTTAATCCCTAACCATGGATTAAGTTAAGGTATCTTCCTCAGCTTAAGTGTGCTCATCTATTATCCTTCTATTAGGATGGTGTAATGAGTTCACTAATCTGTGATTAGAAATTAAACTCATTACTTAACACTAAACAAAAACCCAAAAAACATATAAATAATCACAAGTAGGTTAATGATCTTAATCCAACACCATCATGGAAATTATGTTGAGATGCTTATCTCATACTTAAGTAGGCTCGTTATCCTTAATCAGGGAGGATATAATGAGTATACAAGCCCTTGATTTAGGCTTAAGCTCATTAACTTATGCAAAACACCAAAAGCAATAACAAAACTGAAAACACAAAAAAAAACAATAATCGTCTCCTTCGGGATTCTTTTCTCATCACCCTCATTCACAAATGAGAACTTGCTTCTTCCATCTAATGCAAGACAGTTAGCACTTGAGCTAGACGAGTCATACACTTGAGCAAAGACAAGCAAGCAGTTCACAGTCCATTTATTTTTCAGACTCTTTGAGTCGAACTACGGTGTTCTGACTTCCTCATTGCACGAGAGGATATGTAGGAATAACTTAACTGTTATCGAACAAAAGTATCTTTGTCTTCCCCCTCTTCCAGCATTCTTTCTAAAGCCCTAGATCCTGAGCATTCACCTTTTGCACTGACAGTTGTATATTCTTTTCCAGCTTTTGCATACAGATAGCACATACACCTACCCCTTTAAACACAATCTTTTAAGCGGGGATCCTGTCAAGTACGACGGAAAATCTGGGTTATAATACCTTCCCAGGTTGTAACCAACCCCCTTTCTCAGTTTCTCTGGTTCGCAACCGTCTTATCAATCTTTTTCCTAGGTTTATGCAACATTACCTTTCATTCGGGATAAAAATTCCTAGTTGGCGACTCTATTTAGTTCACCTTCATTTCTCCTTTCGCCGACCGTTTGCGCTTGCACCGGGATGCAAATCTTCGGGAGCGACACACACGAGTTGCCACCCTCTCCCTTTAGCCACTCATAACTCTCAATCTTTTGATCATATGAAAAATCCTTGAACATCAAAGTTGTTTGAAACATGGAAATGAACAACTTTGTAGTTCAAATATATATCATTTGAGGCCTCAAACATGGATAAAAATGGCTTGCATTGTGACCCACAACCTTTTTGATGGAATACCTTGCCTGGAGCGCGCGCAGGAGGCAAGGCCTGCCTTGGTTCTTGCACTAGTTTGCCTTGGATTCCACCAACTTTGAATGATCATATCTCACTCAATTTTGATGCTATGAAAGAGTTCCACCTATGTATTTGAAGCTCAAGATGCCCTATTTAATTGGCTCCAAGTAGAATTTTCATATCTTTCATATTTTTGGAGAAGGCCTCATTCAAAGTAGCTGCAAAAATGGCCAAAACTTGCCATTTTTGGAAACCCTAATTTTCCAAAAATGGTAAGTTTTGGTTTTCTTGATTTCTCTTGATTCCTCCATCATTTATTGATCAAATTTTAAACATAGGATCCTTGTAACCCTAATTTCATGATTTTGATCTCAAAAAGTTAGGAGTTGACTTTTTCCTCACCATGGTTGACTATTCCCCAAATTCCTGGTTTTCAATCATCTGACCAATTGAACCTCTTCCAAAATGAATTTGTGGAAGAAATTTGAACCTTATACACTTGTTGTCATATGGAACACAATGGAATCCCCTTTTGCTCAAAAATTCATGGATAAGCCCTTCACAATTGAAACCCTAATTTGGACCATTTCCTTAGGAGATGTTGCACTGCTTGCATTCCTTGGAGCCATTCACTTCTTTCCAAGACTTGAGGCTTCAAATGGAGAATTGTGGGATGTTGTAGACCCCTTGTACACGATGAGGATATTTGTGGCCCTTTGATTGTCTTTGTATAGCCCTCAGTTGCTCCAATCATTGACCACATACCTATGCCTCAGCTATGCTACACATGATGCAATGTTTTTTTTGGTTATTTTGTGAACTTATATATGCTAAATGATATGCAAAATGTTGAGGATATGAGAGGGAAAATTTTGAGGTATTACAACTGCCCCTATTCAATCATCTGCAAGCTTGAATGAATAATTACAAAAGCTTTTAGACATTCAAGGTATGGAGTGATTGAATACTCGAATAAAACCTGAAAATTTGAACTCGGTAGATAATAGAAATGCCATCTGTTTTTTATTTGGATTTTTTTTTGTTTTGACCTCTGGATAGGTAGTGGGAAAAGAACAAGGTGGAGCGGGATCGTTGTACATAAACAAGAGCCCAGGCAAACAAGACCGTTGTAAAAAACGATAACTTGCGACGTGACTGTTGTGCGAATCAAGCCACGGAAAGGGAGCCTGTTGTACAAAACAGGGCTTTGAAAGAGACCATTGTACAAAACGAAACTCGAAGATATGACTGTTGAGCGAATCAAGCCACGAAAAAGGGGGCCTGTTGTACAAAACAGGGCTTTGAACGAGACCATTGTACAAAACGGAACTCAGAGATGTGACTGTTGAGTGAATCAAGCCACAAAGGAAAACACGCGACTGCTGAGCGAATCAAGCCACGGAAAGGGGGGAGTGTTGTACAAAACAGGACTTTGAACGAGACCATTGTACAAAATGGAACTCGGAGATGTGACTGCTGAGGGAATCAAGCCACAAAGGAAAATACGCGACTGCTGACCGAATCAAGTCACGGAAAGGGGGGACTGTTGTATAAAACAGTGATTTCAACGAGACCATTGTACAAAACGGAACTCGAAGATGTGACTGCTGAGCGAATCAAGCCACCAAGGAAAACACGCGACTGCTGAGCGAATCAAGCCACGGAAAAAATGACAACATTGACTTGGAAAGACAAAGACGTCTGGCAAAGGGTATAAGTATCTTCTATGGGGAATATTTCAAGTTGAGAATATGTTACGAGTCATATGTAATATACCTCAAAACTGGCCCATGCTGGTGTGCATATGTTTGGATTTATGGCATAATGTTCCATGATGATGGAAATGCTATGCTTTGGAGGATGCGTATGTAATGATGATTACACATATACTAATGCAAAGGATCTCCCGGAAGGTGACTGCAAGTATCCCGGGTGGCTTGACTGGGGAGAAACGATGATCACTGCACTGATCTGGTCCATCCTGATAAGGAGGAAACAACTCTGCGGGAAAAGCGGATAATGATGCACCGACTCTGAAATGCCGCTATTGCCAAAAATAAATTAGACTTTAAGATTGGAGAGCCAAGACCCTGTTGGAGATGGAACCTTCTTGAACTTTGGTGGGGAAGTGGAGACCTCCTGACTTGGCTAGGAACTAGAGGTATGGCTCTACTGAGGAAGCAAATTATTGGGGAGAGGAAAGACATTCCTTGTACTGCTGGGGATTTCCCCTGTATTGAAGGAAAACTTCTTCTTGGGGAGGGTAAACATCTCTTGCCATTAATGTTGGAGAAGAAATTCAACTTCACTTCTACTGGGGGTAACTGGTGACATCCGGGAAAACACCTGTTCTTGTTCAAGTATAAAGAAATGTTCCTCCTGGAAACTTGCTTTTAGCTCTGTTAGCAACACATGTACCCGTACCTGCATAAACATAATTGATATTGTCTGCAACATGGATAGTTAGTTTGGACCTGTATGCCCCAGGCTCATAGCATGAGTCATTATCCGGGCATCTTGACACCTTTCTAGAGTTGTATTGAATGTTTTTGTCCTCCTGCGTGATTTAGAAAGTATTCAAATGTTCGCAACACAATACAAATCATAATTTGCTGGACGTTTTTGCAATTAATCAATGCTAGATGAAGAACAAAAACCAGAAGCAAATAGTCACAAGTTGACTGAAATTGAATTTTATTGATTTGGAAAATGGCCATGAATAGGAATTATAAAGGAAGCAATTCCCTGGAAAGAGGAAATAGACAAAAAGGAAAACAAACTATCCTATTGGCAATGTGAGAAGTGGATCTCATCAAGTTTCGACCAGATTATGACTAGCATATCTTAAAGACTATCCGCTCGCTCTGCCCCTTGAGAAATGTAATTGAACTGGTCTTCAACCCGTAGAATAACCTCAGTTGTAGATGGGTTACAAATTTCGCAGATCGCAGTCGTTCGTGTCAGTCCCTCTTTTGTGTGGATCGTCCTTTCGGGTTTTCAATCCACCGGGATACCCCTTTTTGCCTGAGCTGTCCGATGCGGCTTTTCAACTCAGTGGGTGTACATTTTTTAAGATTTCCCTAATTTTTGCCTGATCCTTTTATTCTATTTTTGGCTCGCCGGGATGCCCATTTTTGCCTGGATTTTTATTCTATATTTATCCAGCGGGTCCTCTTTTTCACGAAGTATTTTCTTACTGCGTCTGCGTTGACAGGGGACTGGAAATCTTCTCCATCCATGGTTGTTAGAATCAAGGCTCCACCTAAGAAAACCCTTTTAACCACGAATGGCCTTTCATAATTAGGTCTCCACTTGCCCCTGTGATTGTTAAGAGGAGGAAGAATCCTTTTCAGCACCAAGTCACCTAGTATGTACCTTTGTGGTCGTACCTTATTGTCAAAAGCCTGTTTCATTCGCCGCTGGTACAACTACCCATGGCATACAGCTGTTAGGCGTTTTACTTCAATGAGGCTCAGCGGATTGTATCTGGATCGGAGCCACTCAATTCATCTAGTTTAATGTCCATCATTAACCTCAACGAGGGGATTTCCACTTCAATTGGTAAGACTGCCTCCATACCATATACCAGTGAGAACGGGGTTGCCCCTGTTGAGGTACGCACTAACGTTCTGTACCCATGTAAAGCAAATGGTAGCATCTCATGGCAGTCCTTGTATGTCAAAACCATCTTCTGCACGATCTTCTTAATGTTCTTGTTGGCCGCCTCGACGGCGCCATTCATCTTCGGGCGATATGGAGAAGAGTTGTGATGTTCTATTTTGAAATCCCGACACAAGTCAACCATCATCTTGTTGTTGAGGTTAGAACTGTTATCAGTAATGATCCTTTCGGGAATTCCGTACCGGAAAATGATGTCTCTCTTAATAAACCGGGCTACCACTTGCTTAGTGACGTTTGCATAAGAAGCCGCTTCGACCCACTTCTTGAAATATTCTATAGCAACCAGGATGAAGCGGTGACCGTTGGAAGCTTTCGGTTCGATCTTGCCAATCATATCGATGCCCCACATGGCGAATGGCCATGGTGAAGACATGACACTCAATGGATTCGGAGGCACATGGACCTTATCAGCATAAATCTGACACTTGTGACATTTACGGGAGTATTTACAGCAATCGGATTCCATGGTGATCCAATAATATCCCGATCTCAACAATTTCTTGGCCATAGCATGTCCTCCAGCATGGGTACCAAAGGAGCCTTCATGAACCTCTTGCATCAACAGGTCTGCTTCGTGTCTATCCACGCATCTGAGCAGAACCATGTCGAAGTTTCGTTTGTATAGCACACCATCTTGATTCAAGAAGAAACCACCTACTAGTCTTCTGAGGGTCTTCTTGTCTTTATTGGATGCCCCAGTCGGGTATTCCTGAGTCTTCAAGAATTGCTTGATATCATGATTCCAAGGTTTGTTATCTTCACCACTATCAACTGCAAAGACATAAGCATGTCTTTCAAGACGGGAGACCATGATTTTAGGCACGAAATTCTATCAATGATCTATTTCCCCTGACGGATCTACCAATGATCTCTTCCCCCAGCCGGGTTATCCCCCAAGCAGATCACCCAGAGATCTTTATCCCCGCAGGATCCGAATCTCGGATCGAGTTCCTCTTTTGCATAAACATAGCATTTGCATCATATTCACCGAAATAAGCCTAGCATTCCGTCTAATACGGAGCATTATGAAAAAAATCAAACATTTGCATGATCATGAGCCAGGTTCGAGCCAGTCACTTGCAAATACCATCAATATTTCACAGGCAATATACAAAATTCATATCCCCTGCAGATAAAATCCAAAGCATCCCCTTTGCACTCTCAAAGCACAGATGTTTGTCTATACTTATACATGCTCTTTTCGACACCCGTCTGTGTCATCCTATTCCCCGCAGGTCGCCAGAATACCTTCTGCACTCTCAAATACATATATTTGTTCATAGCTGTAACACCCTAATTTTTTCCCTAAGGTTTCTTCGAATTTCATCTGCATTTTGCATACAAACAAGATCGCACTGGTTTCGAGTTTCTTCTCAGATGAAGGGTCTATGCTTCGCAGGGGATCACCATTGTTTTTACTTCTTTATTATTTGTTTATATTTACTGACTTCTAACCAAAATACAAAAAAATATGTTGCAGTGTTCCTCTTCTTCTTCTATGTGTTGCAGGTTTGCGAAGATAAGACAGTAACTTCATTCATATGCGTTTGTTCAGTCACAATTCGATCCAAATTGATGTTTGACCTAATTTGGACAAACTCTCAAAATTTGTTTCGACTACCAGTTGTGTGTGCCAGTGGTTTAGACAGTGTGTGCTCAAAGATTCAAGATGTGTTGTGTACAAAAGGCATCAGTTATCAGGCAATGTTTTGTGCGATGTTTGGTTTGAATCTTCAGTGTTTATCAGTTCATCGGTTCATCAGTTCACCAATGATCCATCTGAGGATTTATTTTCCTCAGTATGGATTCAGTTTATCAGGGAAGTAATCAGACAATTTTCAGATGATAGTTGGCTTAAGTTGTGAAATATCCAGTGGGTTTGTGTTGGCTGTGTTCACTTTCATCAGAGGCTTGTTCAAGAAAAATCAGGATTTGTTGTGGGCTTTAAGACCAAATTCCATCCATTATCCATTTCTTGATTAAACCATTTTATTCATTCAATAACCATTTTTCTAGTTCAATTATCCGATTACCCTTTTCTTTTTTATTTCACAAAAAAAAATTCCAAATTCTAAATTTTTCTATAACCGTTTTTCCAATCTTTTTCGATTACCCTATTCATACCCTTTTTTAGTTCGATTATCAAAATTACTATTCTTTAATCGTTTTTCCATTTTTCATTTTTTTTAATATCCATTTTCTATATTCATTATCATTTTTTTATTCCCATATTTTTGTTAATATCCATATATTGTCCTTTTCATGATTCTTCTTAAGCCCATCTTATTTTTCTTTTTAGCCCATTTATTCCTTTTTTATATATCCCAAATTTTAAAAATCAATAAATAAAGAAATACAAAGCCCATTTTATGTTTAGGTTTTTTTTTCTTTGCATTTTTGTACAACAAAAAAATAAATAACAAAAGGGCATAAGCTTCACGCAAGCCAAACCCTCCCATCCAGCTTTTCTTTCACGCCTCAGCTGCAAGGCACATGCCTTACTTCACATCAATACACATCAAGCCAAGGCTTCACTTTCCAAGCCTCTTACTCACATCACGTCATCCACCGTACATCCTCCCGCACGCACGTGATTTCCCAAAAGCTGAAGGCCAATTCCAAGCCAGCTTCACAGCATCCAAGCTTCACGCGCATGATTTCAAAACCATCCTCAAGCCACAAAAACAACAACAAACAGCAAGCCACAGCCGAAGCCCGCACGGCATCCTTGAAAAATTCTCAGCCGCGGCAATATGAACACAGCCAAGCCAAGCAAATCCACACGCATCCCGCACCTGAAACGTGAACAAACAGAAGCAAAATGCAATCACTTCACAGCATAAAACGCACAAGAACGAAATTGAAACGCAATCGGAACACGCAAATACCGTGACCTCCCAAACGCATCTCCAATCAATACAAAACGGCAACCCTTCCCTCACCAATTCCCCTATTTAAACAACCTCTCCCTCCTTCCAAAATCAAGCTTTCAGAGCCAAAAATATTCTGCCAAAATCAATTCCAACCTTTAAATCCCTAATTTCTTCCAACCTTCAAATCCCCAATTCCCAAACCATTTTTTCCGTTTGTTTTTCATTCAATCTCCTTCGAAACACTTTTGATCCAAAACAAAGAAAAGGAAAGTTAAATAGAAAGAAGAAGAAGAGAAATTCAGAAAAAAAAGTCAAGAAGAAAAAGGAAAGAGGACCGCGGAAGAGAAGGACCGATTTGTGGTTTGATTTTTGCGGATTGAGTCGCTTTGAGAAGGTGAGAGGTGGCGCCAATTTGCCCTGTTTCTGTTTTCGTGAATGGAGAAGAAGATGAACTTTTACTCTTTCCTTTTTCTTTATTTTGTTTTTAATTTGTTTTTTTTCTATTTTTGTTAAAGAAAATGTGATGAGAGTTTGGGCTTTTGAATTTCATTTGCTGCTATCACCACCTGTCCATGCGCTGAACTCTCCCTCCCCCTTCCATTTCTTTTTTATTTTAGCCTTTAGTTTTGGTTTTTTTAAAAGGATATTATTACAATTTCTTTTTGATACAAAAGATTTAGAAATTATGGTTTAGAAAAAAGTTTTAGAAAGTATATTTTAGAAAAAGATTTATTAAAAGTATTTTGGAAACAATTTAGAAAAAGAGATGTTAGGAAAAGAGATTTTAGGAAAAAGTTTAAAAAGTATTTTAATTCTTTTGTGGATCTACTTTTAGATCCATTTTTCTTCATCTTTTATTTTTGGTCGATGACAATCTCCGATTCGTGATTGTTGATTTTCGAAGATGTTTAATCTTCATTATTTCAAATCTATGGATGAATGATCATTTGGATCATTCTCCATACTTTGAGATCGTGATAGGTTGCCTTCGATAAATTCAACGAAAAATCTCGATTAAGATTATACCATCCTTTTTCTTTTAGTTTTGCATGTTTTTGGAGAATGATCCATCATATCGTTTCTCTAACATGTATTAACACGAATATTTTCCACTTTAATTAGTGGTGGCCGGCCTCATTTGTAGGGTAATTACTTCGTAAATTACTCGGCGATTGCTTAACATAGACCTAAAGTAGTCCCAATTCGGATTAAGATCCACTTGGATCCGGTTGCCTCGATTTTATTATTTTTTCGTGGTTGTTCTTGATTAAGTTCATCATACCACTTATTATGTAAATATTATAATAATGTGAATATAATCCATTTAAATTTAATCTCTCGCACCTTATCCTTTTATTTCAATTTCTCGTTACTTATCTCTTTATTATGCTTTATCATATTATATCATATACCATATTGTTTATGTTTATATTGTTGCTTGTGATTTTTATTTTGTCCATTTGGATACCAAAACACTAATAAAGGATTAAACATTAAAAAGATTGGTGACTTTAATTTCAGACTATGGTTATTATCCTTACCTTTGGAGTATGGACTTAGATTTTAGGATCTCTACCCTTGCTCAAGTTATGATGGATTGGAATCTTTGGCCTCAAGTTACTTCATTGGTCTTTGAAGATGGAATTCCGAAATTTGAAGAAATGTGCAAATATGATTTGATCGCTTTTCTCTTAACTTTTTAATTCAAGTCTTAGGATAGTCACTTCATCTCCTCCCCATTCTTAAATTTTCAAAACTTCTCCCTATTTCAAAAATCTTCTTTGTTGTCAAACTTCAAATGCTTTCGCAGTCAAACCTTGACTTATGTCAAGCGATTTTTACCTTTTCATTTTATTTTCTTAATAAATGTTAATCCATGTAAATATATCGAAATTCTTTTCTTACATACTTTAAAAAAAACTCAAAACTCACTCAATTGTTTTTGTGCCTTTGTGCACTTTTCTTTTCATATGTTTAGATATGATTCATTCTTTCTAGCGGAATTATTCGCTAAAGAATGACGACTTATCTCTACATTTTAAAATTAATGCAACTCATTTGTTTCTTTTCAAATTTTTAACCACGAACTACGAGGTTTTGATCTCGCATTGCACTTTGTGGGTACGTAGGCATGAGGCATTAAAAACCTCATCAAACACAAAATCATTAAAAACCATTCTTCTCCTCATCACTTCAATCATTTTTAAGCAAACCAATTTCAAACCAAAAAGCAATAAATATTTCAAAGGGCTCCCGTGGAGTACCACGGACGAGTCGGGTGCCAAAAACCTTCCCGGCTTGTAACCAATCCCCTTACCCGTTCTCTGTTTGTTTCTTTTAGCTTTTGCTTTTAGATCCTTAGGTTTTTATTCGTTCTTTTACCTTTTTCCTTCTGGAAATAAATAAAAGCGCGGTGGCGACTCTGTGTACCTTGAGTTAAGTTAATCAATAGCTTACACTCACGATTTTACCGCTACAGAAAAGTGGCGACTCTGCTGGGGAGTAATCTCTAAGCGGATTCAGCCTTCTTTGATTTATTTACTGCTTTGGTTTGATTTGTTTGTTATTTGGTTGTTCTGTTTTGGTTTTGGTGATCTTCTGTGTGAGATAGATTCTAACCCGTATCTGAGTGGAACTTATGATAGGACGGCGATATTCGAAGCGATAAGCGATGGAGTAGTCCAAAGCTATATCAATTTGATAATCTCCACTCGGTTAGGCTCTCTTGGACTATCAATGTCATGACGAGTAATCGTACGTGGCATTATTTTCCGACCTTGAGCTGATCATACTGAGGACCGTAGAACCCTTAACCCATCCAAGCCAATTTAGGAACGTAGTGCGGAAACTGTCTGGGTGTAAACCTAAGGCGGTTGTCACGCGATACTACACTCGGATGAGGTCTATTTTAAGAATTTTATCGGTTGGGGAGTAATCCAACGTACCGGTGATATTCTAAAGATAGCTGTTAACTTCGAGAACCTCTGTTAGCACCCTTTTGGTTTTCTGCAGGTACAATGAAGACAAAACCTTAGTACTTACCTGTGTGGGTTGGTGTTCTGTTACCTTGAATTCATGCTCGTGACTCGGAACCTAAGCCCGTGTGCCTTGTGTGATCTTGTTTGTGGTTGTTGCATACATGCCATCATACATTCATGAGCATTGTTTGTAAGATTTCAAAGGACTTATAAGGAACTTTTTCAAAATTTCAGATGTCCATGGTTATGACTTTTGAAAGGAGGAACACAAAGAAGTACACCTTCAAGAATCCTAATGTAGTAGAGTTGAGAAAGCTAGGAGCTTTGGTTGTTGATACCAAGGAGTTTCGAAGATGTCATGGGAAGCTTTTGTATATGTTGGATACCGATGTACCTGAGGGGATTCTCCCTACTTTGGCTCAGTTTTATGATCCGTTGCATCATTGTTTCACTTTTCTGGATTATCAGCTTGTGCCGACTTTAGAGGAGTATTCTCAGTGGTTAGGTTTGCCTATTCTGGACAAGGAGTTTCTTTTCACTAGTTTAGAGAAGGAGCTTACTATCAAGGTCATCGCCAAAGCACTTTTTCTTAAGGAATCCGATCTTAATGGGAAGTTTCTCCCAAAGGGGAGTGTTCGTGGTATTAATGCTAAGTTCTTGATGGGAAAGGCTTCTACTTCACTTACTTTGGGTCATAAGGATGCATTTAAGGCTATTCTTGCTTTGCTTATTTACGGGATTGTCTTGTTTCCGAATTTGGATGGTATTGTGGATGAGAATGCTATTCATATCTTCTTGAAGAAGAACCCGATGCCTACTTTGCTTGGAGATACGTATCATGCTTTTCACTATAGGACCTCCAAAGGTGATGGAGAGATTGTATGTTGTGCGCCTCTTCTTTATAGGTGGTTTATTTCGCACCTACCCAAGTCGGATGTCTTCAAGGATAATAGAGAGAATCGAAGATGGTCTCAAAGGTTGATGTCACTTTCTCATAAGGACATGACATGGTATAGTTCTCATTATGACACTGGAGTTCTTATTGATAGTTGTGGAGAATTTACTAATGTACCTCTTCTTGGTACACATGGGGGAATTAGCTACAACCCCATTTTGGCTAGACGACAGTTCGGTTATTGTTTGAAGGACCTACCAAACAATCTTTCCTTATCCCGTTTCTTCTTTCTTAATGGTGTTGATCATGTAGAGATGAAGAAAAGGATAGCTCATTCTTGGCATGCTGTTCATAGGAAATAGAAGGGTCAATTGGGAAAACAACACCTTCCTCCTTCCGAATGTTATATCCAGTGGGTTCGATCTAGGGCTTCCAAGCTCAAGATGCCTTATCCACCTGAGGAGCCTTTGTTTCCCATATTGCCATTGTCTGCTTTTCTTCCTCCCGTTGATGAGAAGGTGGCTCTTCAAGAAGAGTTAGACAAGATGACGAAAGAGAAAGAAGAATGGCTACTTGAGAAGACTACGATGTAGGAGCAGCTGAAGGACAAGGATGATCTCATTGAGCTACTTGAGCGGCGTGTCATGAAGAGGCCAATAGAGGATTTACTTTCCTCTAGTACTCCATCTACTATTCCTCCTACTTCCGGTGCTTGGAAGGCCATTGTCGACAAGTTGGTGAAGGATAAGGAAGATATGGAAGATTGGTACAAGAAAGAGATCAAGAGGATTCACATGAAGTATCAGCCAGGATTCGGAACTTCTTCGGATATGATTCCCTAGGCCTAGTTTACTTTTGCTCTCATGTATTAGGATTATTGATGTTTGTACTTCATTTGTAATCCTCACTTTGATCTTAATGAGAAAGAGTTTTTAAGTATTTCAAAAAATGTCTCTTTATAAATATTGCAAATTAACTTATAGTCCTTTGAAATCTTTGCATTTGCATACGAATACCATGCATCATACTCGCATTTGTATTGCTTTTTGAGTGTTTTCCAGGGATCTTGTGTTGTTTCTTGGTCTTCATTCAGTTCTCCTGTCAAGCTGACTCACCGATTTGATACTCGAGCTAATCGGAGAAGGGTGATGGAAACTTTACAACAAGAGAATCGCGAGCTGCGCGAAGAGGTTACTTATCTGAGGGAAAGCTTGGAAAGAGTTTCTGCTATGATGGAAAATTTGGTGGCTGCTCAGAATCAGCCACCTGCTAATTCTCCTGTTCAGAATATTGTCATCTCCGAGATTGTTACTGCATCAATTCCTGTTGAGACTGTAATTTCTCCTCGCTATCGTATGCCCGCTAGCACACCTTGGGGCATGCCAGTTGATTTTATTCCTGCTGGTTATCGTCCTCCTCATCATCCTGAGACTGTTGCATTTAATACTCTCCCACCAATGTGGACTACTCTTCCTCCAATTGTGACTACTGCACCGCCTGTGGTGCACACTATTCCGCATCAGGATGAAATGATTTACCATGCTGAGCCCAGTGAAGGTGCTGGAGTGGCTGAAAGACTTGATGACTTCCAGGGACGCTTTATTGAGATACAGAGGGAGATGAGAGCCTTGAAGCATAAGGATTTGTTCGGAAAAGATGCTTATGACCTTTGTCTGGTTCCAAATGCTAAAGTTCCTTACAAATTCAAGTTGCCTGAGTTTGAGAAGTACAAAGGCAACACTTGTCCGTTGAGTCATTTGACTATGTATGCTACAAAGATGTCTGCTCAGACAGATAATGATAAGCTGTTGATTCACTATTTCCAAGATAGTTTGACCGGTGCACCCATGAGGTGGTATATGAGTCTGGATAATAGCCAAATCAAGACTTTCAATGATTTGGGAGAAGCTTTTGTGAGGAAGTACAAGTATAACGTTGATATGGCGCCAGATAGAGATCAACTTCGTGCTATGTCCCAGAAGGACAAAGAGACTTTTAAAGAATATGCGCAGAGATGGCGCGAGCTGGTAGCCCAGATTGTTCCTCCGCTGGAAGAAAAATAAATGACGAAGATCTTCTTAAAGACTTTGGGTTCTTTTTATTATGAGAGGATGATAGCAAGCGCTCCTTCTGATTTCACTGAAATGGTGAGCATGGGAATGCGTTTAGAAGAAGGTGTCCGTGAGGGACGGTTAAGTCAAGAGAATAGTAATGGTTCAAGCTCTAGAAGGTTCAACTTTGGGAAAAAGAAAGAAAATGAGACTAATGAAGTATCCCGTAAAAGTTATAGAAGACCTCATAGTCGTGGGAATCACCATTCGCAGCATGTAGCTTCTGTAACACCGATGATTAATTTGGCTCCAACTATGCCAGCAGTTCCAAAGTACCAACCTCGTTATCAACAACCTTCTGTGCAACAAGGTGGTAATCAACAAGCTCGGGCTAAGCCAAGTTTCAATCCTATTCCGATGTCGTATGCGGACTTGCTTCCGTCTTTGATTGCCAAGAATCTGGTGCAAACACGTCCTCCACCTCCAGTTCCAGAGACTATTCCATGGTGGTATAAGCCAGAGGCTCGATGTGCTTTTCATCAAGGTGCCCCGAGGCACGATGTTGAGAACTGTTATCCATTGAAGTTTGAAGTGCAGAAATTTATGAGGAACAATGTTATGTATTTCAATGATGTTAATCCAAATGTGCAAAAAAATCCGTTGCCGAAGCATGGTAATGCGTCTGTGAATATGGTTGATGGTTGTCCTGGTTTGTTAAAAATCTATGAGGTCCGTCATATCCGAAGGTCTTTGGTTGAGATGCATGCTTTCTTAAGTGAATATCACGATATTGATCACGATTATGCTGGATGTTGTATCTGCTCGGTGAACCCTCGTGGTTGCGTGATTGTTAAGAGAGACATTCAAAAGATGATGGATGATAAATTGATTGAAGTGACAGCAAAAAGAGATGAATTTGAAAATGAAGTGAATGTTATTATGCCTCAGTTCAATCTTCCTGAGAGGGTTGTTCCTGAGAGAGTGGTTATTTCTTTTGATAGTCGCAAAAATGCTGTTACTCCATTGGTGATTAATGTGCCTGGTCCAATGCCATATGAGTCTGATAAAGCTGTTCCGTACCGGTATAATGCTACGATGATAGAAAATGGTAGGGAAGTTCCTATTCCTACTCCAAAGTTTGTAGTTAGCATTGCTGATGTGACAAAGGTTACTCGAAGTGGTAGAGTGTATGCTCCAGATCCTCCGAAGAGAGTTGAAGATACAAATGCAAGTAAACAGATTATGGATGCTATTTCCCAATCAGGCCAATCTGGTAATAGTGAAGATGAGGTGTTAAAATTGATAAAGAAGAGCGAGTACAACATTACTGAGCAGTTGTTGCATACTCCGTCGAAGATATCGGTTTTATCACTCTTGATGTGCTCTGAGGCTCATAGGCAGTCTTTGCAGAAGATTCTTGATCAAGCTTATGTTGACCATGATGTAACTGTTGAGCAGTTTGATAGTATTGTGGCTAATATCACGTCATGCAACAATTTGAGTTTCTGTGATGATGATTTGCCTGAAGAAGGAAGAAATCATAACTTGGCTTTGCATATTTCAGTAAATTGTCAGGAAGATGCTATGTCCAAGGTGTTAGTTGATACCGGATCGTCTCTGAACGTTATGCCGAAGTCGACTTTGTCAAAGCTTGCATATCAAGGTGCTCCCATGAGGCATAGTGGGATTATTGTGAAAGCGTTTGACGGGTCGAAGAAGACATTGATTGGTGAAGTGGATCTTCCTATTCTTATTGGACCGTTTATATTAAAGATTACTTTTCAAGTAATGGATATACGTCCAGCATACAGTTGTCTCCTCGGAAGACCCTGGATCCACGAGGCAGGAGCTGTGACATCCACTCTTCATCAGAAGTTGAAGTTTGTGAAAGAGGGGAAATTGGTGACCATTGGAGGTGAAAGGGCGATGCTTGTGAGCAATTTATCTTCTTTCTCCTATATTAATGCTGAAGAAGAGGTTGGAACTTCGTTTCAAGCTCTTTCTATTGTGGATAATGCTGCTAAGAAGAATACGATGCCCATGTCTTCTTTCAAGGATGCTCTGCGAGTGCTTGAAGCTGGTCAGTCTGAAGGTTTGGGGCGAGTCATTGATGCTATCGACAACAAGGAAGGTTTTGGTATCGGCTTTGCACCAGGTGAAGTTCTCAATGACCCAAAGACTATTCAGGAAGGCTTCCGAAGTGCTGGATTTATCAACGATCATTCCGCTGCTGCCATCATTGAAGATGATGAAGATGAAGAAATGCCTGACTTTGTTACGCATGGAAAGATTTGCCAGAATTGGATTGCTGTTGATTTTCCTTTTATCGTTTATTCTTAAAAGTAATTTGTTTTTATTTTCTTTCAAAAATCCTTTCACTCTACCCAAGATGAAAGTGATATTTGTCGGGCTTTGTTTCAAATTTTATCATCATCAATAAAATGTTATTTTGTTATTTCCATGTGTGTTTTTCCTTTTTGCTTTATTATGAAAAATGGTAACATAAAAAACCCAAAAATATAATGATTGTTTATCTGCATAATGTTTGCACTTTTGTTCATACTCTAAAATAAAAATAAAATCATTGTGTAGATTGATTGATAAACCCATTGAAAACAATGATCCTATGCCCTCTCCCAACTTTGAATTCCCTGTGTTTGAAGCTGAGGAGGAGGATGTTGAAGAGATTCCCGACGAGATTTCTCGGTTGCTTGAGCACGAGGAGAAGATTATTCAGCCTCATGGAGAGTCTATAGAGATGGTCAACTTGGGTTCTGAAGATGAAAAGAAAGAAGTCAAAGTTGGAGCATTGCTTGGTTCCGATGTTAAGAAGAGGATTGTAGAGCTTCTCAGAGAGTATGTTGATGTATTCGCTTGGTCTTATCAAGACATTCCAGGTCTTGATACTAATATTGTGGAGCATAGATTGTCGTTGAAGCCTGAATGTCCACCTGTAAAGCAGAAGCTGAGAAGAACTCATCCAGACATGGCAGTAAAAATCAAAGAGGAGGTTCAAAAGCAGATTGATGCAGGTTTTCTTGTGACGTCAACTTATCCTGAATGGGTGGCCAATATCGTTCCTGTTCCGAAGAAAGACGGAAAAGTACGAATGTGCGTTGATTACAGAGATTTGAACAAAGCCAGTCCGAAAGATGATTTTCCATTGCCACACATTGATATGTTGGTAGATAATACGGCTAAGTTTGATGTGTTCTCTTTTATGGACGGATTTTCCGGTTATAATCAAATAAAGATGGCACCCGAGGACATGGAAAAGACCACATTTATTACACCATGGGGAACATTCTGTTACAGAGTGATGCCCTTTGGATTAAAGAATGCTGGTGCGACGTACCAAAGAGCTATGACTACAATTTTCCATGATATGATGCACAAAGAAATCGAGGTATATGTTGATGATATGATCGCTAAGTCAAAGTATGAAGAGGGTCATGTTGAACATTTGCTGAAGTTGTTTCAGAGATTAAGGAAGTATAAGCTTCGTTTGAATCCGGACAAGTGCACATTTGGTGTACGTTCTGGAAAGTTGTTAGGTTTCATTGTCAGCCAAAGAGGTATTGAAGTTGATCCTGACAAAGTGAAAGCTATTCAGGAAATGCCTGCTCCAAGAATCGAAAAGCAAGTAAGAGGATTCTTGGGCCGTTTGAATTATATTTCGAGGTTTATCTCTCACATGACTGCCACATGTGCTCCGATTTTCAAGTTGCTTCGGAAAGACAAAGGTTGTGTCTGGACAGATGATTGTCAGAAGGCATTTGAAAGTATCAAAGAATATCTGCTTGAACCTCCTATCTTGTCTCCTCCCATAGAGGGTAGACCAATGATCATGTACTTGACTATGTTGGAAGATTCCATGGGTTGTATGCTTGGTCAGCAAGATGAATCTGGAAGAAAAGAATATGCAATTTACTACTTGAGTAAGAAGTTCACTGATTGTGAGTCTCGGTACTCTATGCTTGAAAAAACTTGTTGCGCCTTAGCTTGGGCTGCAAAGCGTCTTCGCCAGTATATGCTGAATCATACGACTTGGTTGATCTCTAAAATGGATCCAATCAAGTATATCTTTGAAAAGCCCGCTTTGACTGGAAGGATTGCTTGTTGGCAAATGTTGTTATCAGAATATGATATCGAGTACCGAGCTCAAAAAGCTATAAAAGGTAGTATCTTGGCTGACCACTTGGCACATCAACCAATTGATGATTACCAACCTATCATGTTTGATTTTCCAGATGAGGATGTGATGTTTTTGAAAGTGAAAGATTGTGATGAACCTTTGATTGAGGAAGGGCCGGAGCCTGGATCTCGATGGGGTTTAGTTTTTGACGGTGCTGTAAATGCACGTGGAAGAGGAATTGGGGAAATGATCATTACTCCCCATGGTTCACATATTCCTTTTGCCGCGAGATTGACTTTTCCTTGTACCAATAATGAAGCTGAGTATGAAGCCTGCATTATGGGTCTTGAGGAAGCTATTGATCTGAGAATTAAGCATCTTGATGTGTATAGAGATTCTGCCTTGGTAATTAATCAGATCCAGGGCACGTGGGTAACTCATCAACCCCACTTGATCCCTTATAGAGACTATGCCAGGAAGATATCAACTTTCTTCACCAAAGTTGAGTTTCATTATGTTCCTCGTGATGAGAATCAGATGGCAGATGCTTTAGCAACTATAGCTTCTATGATAAAGGTACACCAGTGGAATGATGTTCCCATGATCAGTGTGATGCGACTTGAAAGACCAGCTCATGTGTTTGCAGTTGAAGAGGTCTATGATGACAAGCCTTGGTATCATGATATTAAATGTTTTCTCCAGAGTCAAGAATACCCGCTTGGGGCATCTGATAAAGATAAAAGGACTTTGAGGAGATTGGCAGGCAATTTCTTCTTGAATGGAAATGTGCTTTACAAGAGAAATTTTGACATGGTCTTGCTCAGATGCGTGGATAGACTCGAAGCAGACATGTTAATGAAAGAAATTCATGAAGGATCTTTTGGCACTCATGCTAATGGGCATGCAATGGCTAAAAAGATGTTGAGAGCAGGTTATTATTGGTTGACAATGGAATCTGATTGTTGCAAGTATGTGAAAAAGTGTCATAAGTGTCAAGTGTATGCTGATAAGATTCACGTGCCACCAGCTTATCTCAATGTGATTTCTTCCCCGTGGCCTTTCTCTATGTAGGGAATTGATATGATTGGCATGATTGAACCCAAGTCTTCGAATGGACATCGTTTTATTCTTGTGGCAATTGACTACTTCACCAAGTGGGTGGAAGCGGCATCGTATGTTAATGTGACCAAGCAAGTTGTGGTTCGGTTTATCAAGAATAATATTATCTGCAGATATGGTGTTCCGAATAGAATCATTACTGATAATGGTTCGAACTTGAATAATAAGATGATGAAAGAGCTTTGTGAAGAATTCAAGATTCAACACCATAATTCCTCTCCTTATAGACCGAAGATGAATGGGGCTGTTGAAGCTGCAAACAAGAACATTAAGAAGATCATTCAGAAGATGGTTGTGACGTACAAGGACTGGCATGAGATGCTCCCTTTTGCTTTACATGGGTATCGTACATCTGTCCGCACTTCAACAGGGGCAACCCCTTTCTCACTTGTTTATGGTACAGAAGCAGTGCTCCCTGTCGAAGTTGAGATCCCATCAATGAGAGTTCTGATTGAAGCCAAGTCGACTGAGGCTGAATGGTGTCAGAGTAGATTTGATCATTTGAATTTTATTGAAGAAAAGAGAATTACAGCTTTGTGTCATGGTCGTTTATACCAGCAAAGAATGAAGAAAGCTTTTGACAAGAAGGTCAAACCTCGTGTATTCAGAGAAGGTGACCTCGTGCTCAAAAAGATTCAGTCTTTCCTTAAAGATTCTCGGGGCAACTGGACTCCGAACTATGATGGCCCATATGTTGTTAAGAAAGCCTTCTCTGGCGGTTCATTAATTCTTGCAACTATGGATGGTGAGGAGATCACTCTCCCTGTGAATGAAGATGTAGTCAAGAAATACTTCGCCTAAAAAAATAAAAGAACAGCTCGCTAAGTTGAAAACCCGAAAGGGCGGCTTAGGCAAAAATGAGCGTCTCGGTGGATTGAAAACCCGAAAGGGCGGTCCAGGCAAAAATTAGAGACAAAAACAGAAATAATTATCCCGATAGATTGAAAACCCGAAAGGGTAATCTAGGCAAAAGTTAGGGATCATGGCAAGTAACTGCGTCGACAGACTGAATCACTTGTAGCAACCGAGGATTTCAGATTCTATCCTTTAGAAGAATTTCCCATCAAAGATTCTTATTCACTCATCCTTGACTGAAGTTTCGGACATAGTGGGGTTCAAAGTTGATAGGGAGAATAGTGATCATTGTATCTCAATGTAGCCTTTTTCCATGTATTTACCATTTTTCAAACTTGTAATGATCCATGGAGTCATGCCATTTGCTGACTACCATTATATCAATGAATTTGAGCTTTTATCCAATTGTTTGCAATTCTTTATATTGTTTCTATTTACAAAATTTCAATTTATTGTTGATGATGATTTTTGAAACAAATTTAATAAATTTAATTTTTGAAGATTTTAAAAACATTTTTCTTTTGATGTGTGAACAAAGAAAGGATATCAATATTGATTCCAAGAATGGTAAAGTCTGGACGCGTGTAACTCGTCTCTCCCAAAGCAGGGTTTGATTTGGTTGTGTCCATGCGAAGTTCCTGGATAGTCTTGACAGGTTGATGTTAATGATGTTTTGTTCCCCAACAATAAGCATGAGCGGGAATTGTATGTTTGTTCTGAGTTCCCATGTTTTCCCCAGAAAAGTTGTTGGGAAGAATATTTTTAAGAATCCCTAGCTGAGTTTTTGATCTCTTCCTCAACAAATTGAGAAGCATTAGGAATCCCCAGTTGAGCTCTTGTTCCTCAGCTTGATTTATTTACATCCTTGAATATAGAAGTATTGATATAGCAGTCAGTTTAGAGGTTTTCTTTTACCTGATGGTGGGTATAGATTTAAAATCCCTCGTAACTGTGTTTTGGCTATGATGTTAACTTCTGATATCCCCATATGGATCCCCAGTAGGTCTGCATGTGTTGATTTCCAGCAGGTTCCTATGTGATTTTCAGCAAGTCTTGCACTCTATCCCCAGGTGGAGCAGGAGTGGTATGACAGTTATTCTTCGTGAAGTTTGATTTTTATCAAGAATACTTCCATCCTCAGCAGATTATTACCTTTTCCTCAGCAGGATGATATCCCTAGCAGATGCTGTCTCTTCATGATTTAAGCCTTGTAGTAGAATTTTATTCCTTTGATGGCTTATGACAGTCCCCTGCAGTACTTCAAGTTGAATCTCCAGCATGTTTCCCTGCATTTGTTGCCTGGGATTAGCCGAGTATCTGGTTGTTGTGGTGTTCATGTCACCCATTTCTTATCTTTATGGCTGTTTTGTCAGCATATTCATAAGCATATTCATACGCATAAGCATAGCATCGTTTGCTTGCATTCTTGCGGTTATCATTGTTATCTGCTCTTTGGTGTGGACTTTCCCCACAGAGTGTGTATGTCGTCTTCCTCTCAAGTTTAGAGTGTCGACCATTAAGCAGAAAGTGTTAATCCTTTCTAATTCCCCACTGAGTTTGTTTCTCGTGGACGATGTTGATTCAGTTTCCTTCCCAGTTTATTATTTGGATGGAATTTCCCCAGTTGAGATATTTCCTCCTCGGGATGAGTCTTGTTTGACCGTTTATCTCCAATTTGTTCTTGGATTGAACTTTGGTTCCTTTTTGTGAATACATTGCTTTGGAATTAAGCTATCATTGTTTGATAGTGGGCAATTTTCTCCAACTTAAGTATATTACTTTGAAATTAAGCTATCAGTAATCGATAGTGGGTAATATTACCAAATTGATCAAGTTCTTTTACTTGTACTCCTGCCCAGTAAATCCGGTAGTCGAGATTTCTTCCTCTTACCCAGTAAAAAGGTAATAGAGTTTGTCTTCATTTGCTTAAGCTCCTACCCAGTAAATCCGGTAGTTGAGATTTCTTCTTACTCAGTAAAAAGGTAATAGAAGTTGTTTCCCTTTGATTGAGTTCCTACCCAGTAAATCAGGTAGTTGATCATACTCCTATCCAGTAAATCGATAGTCGAGTCTTATATATTCTCTACCCAGTAAATCAGGTAGTTTGAGAATTTTTCTGCCCAGTAAAAAGGTAATTGAGGTTATTCCTCTGTATTTTTCTCCTATCCAGTAAATCGATAGTTGAGTCCCTTATATTTCCTACCCAGTAAACAGGTAGTTGATGATTCTTTTCCATTATTTGGATTCGAATACTTTGTTTGATTGATATTTTTGGCAGGGTGTTTATCTTTCCCTGGTTGAATATTGTATCTTGATTATATCATATCTTTTCCCAAGTGGAGTCAGCTATCCAGTGATTTATTTTCCTGGTAACTCTTTTGTTGTCTGTTTGTTGTTTCCCAAGCGGGATTTTCTTCTGTGTCCCCAAGTTTTTGCTTTCCTCTGGTGGTCATATTTTCCCCACAGAGATCTTGGGTTTGCATATCATATTCATATCATATCATTGTTCTCTTAGGACAAAAATTGGGTTTTCTGTATTTAAGTCTCTCACATCTTGTAGAGACAAAGATGTCAATCTTCATATCTCCGGATTGAAGAAACTTAAATAGGGGAAGCTGTAACACCCTAATTTTTGCCCTAAGGTTTCTTCACATTTCATCTGCATTTTGCATACAAACAAGATCGCACTGGTTTCGAGTTTCTCCTCAGATGAAAGGTTTATGCTTCGCAGGGGATCACCATTGTTATTACTTCTTTATTATTTGTTTTTATTTACTGACTTCTAACCAAAATACAAAAAAATATGTTGCAGTGTTCCTCTTCTTCTTCTCTGTGTTGCAGGTTTGCGAAGATAAGACAGTAACTTCATTCAGATGCGTTTGTTCAGTCACAATTCAATCCAAATGGATGTTTTACCTAATTTAGACAAACTATCAAAATTTGTTTCGACTGCCAGTTGTGTGTGCCAGTGGTTTAGACAGTGTGTGTTCAAAGATTCAAGATGTGCTGTGTACAAAAGGCATCAGTTATCAGGCAATATTTTGTGCGAAGTTTGGTTTGAATCTTCAGTGTTTATCAGTTCATCGGTTCATCAGTTCACCAGTGATCCATCTGAGGATTTATTTTCCTCAGTATGGATTCAGTTTATCAGGGAAGTAATCAGACAATTTTCAGATGACAATTGGCTTAAGTTGTGAAATATCCAGTGGGTCTGTGTTGGCTGTGTTCACTTTCATCAGAGGCTTGTGCAAGAAAAATCAGGATTTGTTGTGGGCTTTAAGACCAAATTCCATCCATTATCCATTTCTTGATTAAACCATTTTATTCATTCAATAACCATTTTTCTAGTTCAATTATCCGATTACCCATTTCTTTTTTATTTCACAAAAAAAAATTCCAAATTCTAAATTTTTCTATAACCATTTTTCCAATCTTTTTCGATTACCCTATTCATACCCTTTTTTAGTTCGATTATCAAAATTACTATTCTTTAATCGTTTTTCCATTTTTCATTTTTTTTAATATCCATTTTCTATATTCATTATCATTTTTTTATTCCCATATTTTTGTTAATATGCATATATTGTCCTTTTCATGATTCTTCTTAAGCCCATCTTATTTTTCTTTTTAGCCCATTTATTCCTTTTTTATATATCCCAAATTTTAAAAATCAATAAATAAAGAAATACAAAGCCCATTTTATGTTTAGTTTTTTTTTTCTTTGCATTTTTGTACAACAAAAAAATAAATAACAAAAGGGCATAAGCTTCACGCAAGCCAAACCCTCCCATCCAGCTTTTCTTTCACGCCTCAGCTGCAAGGCACATGCCTTACTTCACATCAATACACATCAAGCAAAGGATTCACTTTCCAAGCCTCTTGCTCACATCACGTCATCCACCGTACAGCCTCCCGCACGCACGTGATTTCCCAAAAGCTGAAGGCCAATTCCAAGCCAGCTTCACAGCATCCAAGCTTCACGCGCATGATTTCAAAACCATCCTCAAGCCACAAAAACAACAACAAACAGCAAGCCACAGCCGAAGCCCGCACGGCAGCCTTGAAAAATTCTCAGCCGCGACAATATGAACACAACCAAGCCAAGCAAATCCACACGTATCCCGCACCTGAAACGTGAACAAACAGAAGCAAAACGCAATCACTTCACAGCATAAAACGCACAAGAATGAAATTGAAACGCAAACGGAACACGCAAATACCGTGACCTCCCAAACGCATCTCCAATCAATACAAAACGGCAACCCTTCCCTCACCAATTCCCCTATTTAAACAACCTCTCCCTCCTTCCAAAATCAAGCTTTCAGAGCCAAAAATATTCTGCCAAAATCAATTCCAACCTTTAAATCCCTAATTTCTTCCAACCTTCAAATCCCCAATTCTAAAACCATTTTTTCCGTTTTTTTTTCATTCAATCTCCTTCGAAACATTTTTGATCCAAAACAAAGAAAAGGAAAGTTAAATAGAAAGAAGAAGAAGAGAAATTCGGAAAAAAAGTCAAGAAGAAAAAGGAAAGAGGACCGCGGAAGAGAAGGACCGATTTGTGGTTTGATTTTTGCGGATTGAGTCGCTTTGAGAAGGTGAGAGGTGGCGCCGATTTGCCCTGTTTCTGTTTTCGTGAATGGAGAAGAAGATGAACTTTTACTCTTTCCTTTTTCTTTATTTTGTTTTTAATTTGTTTTTTTTCTATTTTTGTTAAAGAAAATGTGATGAGAGTTTGGGCTTTTGAATTTCATTTGCTGCTATCACCACCTGTCCATGCGCTGAACTCTCCCTCCCCCTTCCATTTCTTTTTTATTTTAGCCTTTAGTTTTGGTTTTTTTAAAAGGATATTGTTACAATTTCTTTTTGATACAAAAGATTTAGAAATTATGGTTTAGAAAAAAGTTTTAGAAAGTATATTTTAGAAAAAGATTTATTAAAAGTATTTTGTAAACAATTTAGAAAAAGAGATGTTAGGAAAAGAGATTTTAGGAAAAAGTTTAAAAAATATTTTAATTCTTTTGTGGATCTACTTTTAGATCCATTTTTCTTCATCTTTTATTTTTGGTCGATGACAATCTCCGATTCGTGATTGTTGATTTTCGAAGATGTTTAATCTTCATTATTTCAAATCTATGGATGAATAATCATTTGGATCATTCTACATACTTTGAGATCGTGATAGGTTGCCTTCGATAAATTCAACGAAAAATCTCGATGAAGATTAGACCATCCTTTTTCTTTTAGTTTTGCATGTTTTTGGAGAATGATCCATCATATCGTTTCTCTAACATGTATTAACACGAATATTTTCCACTTTAATTAGTGGTGGCCGACCTCATTTGTAGGGTAATTACTTCGTAAATTACTCGGCGATTGCTTAACATAGACCTAAAGTAGTCCCAATTCGGATTAAGATCCACTTGGATCCGGTTGCCTCGATTTTATTATTTTTTCGTGGTTGTGCTTGATTAAGTTCATCATACCACTTATTATGTAAATATTATAATAATGTGAATATAATCCATTTAAATTTAATCTCTCGCACCTTATCCTTTTATTTCAATTTCTCGTTCCTTATCTCTTTATTATGCTTTATCATATTATATTATATACCATATTGTTTATGTTTATATTGTTGCTTGTGATTTTTATTTTGTCCATTTGGATACCAAAACACTAATAAAGGATTAAACATTAAAAAGATTGGTGACTTTAATTTCGGACTATGGTTATTATCCTTACCTTTGGAGTATGGACTTAGATTTTAGGATCTCTACCCTTGCTCAAGTTATGATGGATTGGAATCTTTGGCCTCAAGTTACTTCATTGGTCTTTGAAGATGGAATTCCGAACTTTGAAGAAATGGGCAAATATGATTTGATCGCTTTTCTCTTAACTTTTTAATTCAAGTCTTAGGATAGTCACTTCATCTCCTCCCCATTCTTAAATTTTCAAAACTTCTCCCTATTTCAAAAATCTTCTTTGTTGTCAAACTTCAAATGCTTTCGCAGTCAAACCTTGACTTATTTCAAGCGATTTTTACCTTTTCATTTTATTTTCTTAATAAATGTTAATCCATGTAAATATATCGAAATTCTCTTCTTACATACTTTAAAAAAAAACTCAAAACTCACTCAATTGTTTTTGTGCCTTTGTGCACTTTTCTTTTCATATGTTTAGATATGATTCATTCTTTCTAGCGGAATTATTCGCTAAAGAATGACGACTTATCTCTACATTTTAAAATTAATGCAACTCATTTGTTTCTTTTCAAATTTTGTACCACGAACTACGAGGTTTTGATCTCGCATTGGACTTTGTGGGTACGTAGGCATGAGGCATTAAAAACCTCATCAAACACAAAATCATTAAAAAACATTCTTCTCCTCATCACTTCAATCATTTTTAAGCAAACCAATTTCAAACAAAAAAGCAATAAATATTTCAAAGGGCTCCCGTGGAGTACCACGGACGAGTCGGGTGCCTAAAACCTTCCCAGCTTGTAATCAATCCCCTTACCCGTTCTCTGTTTGTTTCTTTTAGCTTTTGCTTTTAGATCCTTAGGTTTTTATTCGTTCTTTAACCTTTTTCCTTCTGGAAATAAATAAAAGCGCGGTGGCGACTCTGTGTACCTTGAGTTAATTTAATCAATAGCTTACACTCACGATTTTACCGCTACAATAACTTGTACATGTTCTTTTAGACACTCGTCCGTGTCATATTTCCCCAGCAAGTCAAACACTCATATGTGTCCCTTGCCCAATCTTTCGACACTCGTTCGTGTCTTGCACATACTTCACCAGCAGATCAATACTTATACATACTTACACAGAAGTCTTTGATACTAGTATGTATCTTGTATATATCACCCCTCAGCAGGTCAAACACCCGTCCATGTTCCTTGCTTAACCGATTGATACTCGTTTGTATCATCATCCTTAAACACGTATTAGTGTTTGCTTCTATCGATACTCGTTCGTATCGAGGTTCTAAGGATGCTCGTCCGCATCTTTAATCTATACACATTTGTCAAACACTTATACCTTTTATTTTTGAGATGTAAACACTCGTTCGTGTTTACCATTCCCCAGTAAGTCACCAACAAAATAACTTTCTTCTATCCGATATTCGTCCTATGTCATGATACATTCGGCAGGCGTCCCCTGCCAAGTGATCGTCCATCGCCTTTGGATGACCATCCCTCATCCTCTCCCCCAGTGGAATTTCCATTTATGGAACCTTCTATCCGACATTCGTTCTATGTCGTGATATTTTAAGCAGTCGTCCCCTTCTAGGTGATCGTCCTTCACCTTTTGATGACCGTCCCTCATCATTTATCCAATGGTCGTCCCCATCATTGATCTTGTTATCCGACATTTGTTTTATGTCGTGATAATCCCCGAGAGCAGTCGTACCCTGCTAGGTGATCTTCCTTCACTTATTGATGATCATCCTTCATTAGGCTTATCTGATGGTTGTCCCCATCGTTAACCATTTCTTTCTGACATTCGTCATATGTCGTGATATTTTCAGCAGTCGTCTCCTGCTAGGTGATCGTCCTTCACCTCTGATGACCATCCCTCATCATTATTTCATTTATTCTTTAACCCGATGGCCGTCCCCATCGGTGTTTACTTCCCAAGCCTGATGGTTGTCCCCATCAATGATTTTCTCAATCCCTAGAGAGTTTTTATTTCCTTACCCGATGGCCGTCCCCATCGTGGTCTCTTTATTTCCCCAGCTTGTCGGTCGTCCCCGTCATTTCTAAACTTACCATTTTATCCCCAGCAGCCGTCCTCTGCTCGATGGTAATCCTCCATCGCCTTCATTTGATAATCATACTATACTACCTTCTACAATTTATATCCCTTTTCTTCTTCTCCCCAGCGAGTTCAAATTTCGGATTGTCTTTGGTATTCAACCACAAGTTATCTTGTTTGACTATTAAGCCAAGCACTTACACCCTATACAGCTAACTCATGCTTGAATAGGGGCAGCTGTAAACACCCCAAATTTGCCCTCACTCTTTCTCACACCATGGCTTGTGATCTTTCATTTTTGTTTTGACATAAGCATTACATCTCATATTGCATATTTGTTTCATCTGCAAAGTTCCATTTCATCTGCATCTAGGGTTTGTGATCTGAGCAATCCAAGAATCAATCTGAGCCATCCCAATGGTCTTGAAGCTTTCCAAGAGGGTCCATGTGTGTTCCATGATCATAATAAGCTCCCCAAGGTTCATGAAAGTCAAAGGATCACATGAATTGGCAAAGGCATGGAAGCAGAGCTAGGGTTTTCCTACACAGATGACCAAAATTAGGGTTTTAGTTTCAGAGGCCTTAACTCCAAATTTTTTTATCATTCTTGTTTCTAATGTTCTAAATATGTTATAAGGATCATGTGTACCAAGTTTGATGAATAAATTTATTGTGGACCCCAACAAGGGTACCAAAGGGTCATCATCATCATTTTGAAGTTCTACGATCTTTATTTGATCTTAGAAGTGGTTGGAAGTTCACATAGTTGAAGAATTTTGAGCCAAATGCAAACTTGCCATTTTTGGAAATGACTTGTAATGGAAACTTTCCACTTTGGGAAAGATTTTCAACCTCCTCTTTCATGACCAAAAAAGCTTCAAATGAAAAATTCTTGGGCATGAAAGTTGTAGATTAGGTCTTTCCCTTTTCAAATAGTACTAGAACATGTCTTGATTCATCCTAGAACTCAAGATATGGCCTTTCAAAGTTGGCAAAGATCGCATAATTTCAAGTTTCATGCCAAAGAGGGAATTTTGCAATTTCACGTGCCAAGCCTTTTTATGACCTCTAATCAACTTTTATGCATCATAACATGTCAAAGCAACTTCTAAACATCAGAATTGGCCCAAGTTTGCATTGTTTTCATGACTTAATCTTCAAGAAATCTCAAAAGGGCCAAAACTCACAAAATTTGCAAAATGCCTTGGATCCTTCCATCCACTTGTACCAGTTGCATCAAACTCATTCTATGGCTCTCCATGAATCTTGCTGAGGCCAGACACCCCAAAAAGTCAGCTCTGCCATGGCCCATGCCTAAGGTACAAGAACTTTTGACTTTTTGCAACTTGCCCATACAAATCACACTAGGCCACACCAATTCTTCTGATCACTCTTATTGGTTTATACAAACCCTAAGGAACACAAAACACACAACACACAAGCTCAGAACCTCCCACAAGTCAGCATTCACAAAATTGGCCAAAACTTTCATCTCTTCGAAACTCTCAGTACAAGCTTCAAACCTCAAATCTTTTTCCACCAATCATCTCCACACATCATAGGGAGCACAAACCACCTTTCACTTTTCCATGAAAGTCCCTAAAACTCAAACACGATTTTCCACCTCTCAGAACTGAACCTTCAAAAGGAGGCCATTTAAACACTTTCAAAACTTCTCAATAGCATCAGGGTGATCAAAGGAGGTGTCTAGCACAAGAAGCAGGCTCTGGGAATCCATATTTGCTCAACTCCAGCTCAGGTATAGCTCAAGAACTTATTTCTCAGAGCTTTGATTTTAAGTTACAATGTGATAAAGCATGTTTCTCTGATTACTATGCACTTTGAATCATTGAAAAGGGTTAAGTATATAGGATGTATTCAACTTCTGAAAATTTTGTCAGTTTTCCGTTTGGCTTCGATTCTCTCTTTTGATGCAAAATAAATTGTTTTTGTTTGTGGATTCTTGTTGTTTGATGTTAGAGGATTGATTCTGGAAATTTTGGCATGTTTTTATGGCCTGGGCAGGGAGATAGGGATTTGGCCTGCCGGAGAAGATGACCGGAGCTTAGCTCCGGTCCCCTGAAAATGATTAGCCCTAATTAGGGTTTAGTTGCCCAGATTGACTCTTGAGCCTTAGATCCTGATTAGTTTAACGCGTGAACGGCTTAGATTAACTCATTAGGATTAATTTCTGATTAATTAATTTAATAAAAGTCATTTAGCCAGATTTGATCTGGACCCTCCATATGCGCGCGCAGTCAATGCCCACCTCCCAGGTTTGAATCTGGAGTCTTGGATCAACATACCTTTCACTTAAATCAAATTTTATTTCATTTTTATTCATTTATTTTGTTCATTTTATTTAAAATACCAAAACTCATCACAAAAATATTTCCTTTTGCATTTCTGATCCAAATATTTTTCTCAACCCAAAAATGATTTTTGTTTTATTTTTTGCATTTAAAAAGTATTTTTAAAATATTTAAATGTTATTTTTAATTAATTAATGGATTTTAATTAATTAAAAATACATTTAGGTTTCTAAAAATCACCAAAAAAATCATGAATCATTCCAATACATTTAGAAACATTTTCAAACTCTTCATACAAATTTCTTTTAGGTTTGATCATAATTTCACAATTTTCTTTGAATTAGGGTTCTTTAAAATCACATTTTTTAACCCTATTTTGAAAAATTCATTTCTGCCTAACCATGAAGAGTTTGAACTTGATTCTTTTTGCATTGTTTCACATATTGCATGTAGTTTCTAGGTTATTTTTCTCATGAATTTATCTTGCATTTTCTATAGAAAACTTAGAAACATCATAACTTAGAAACCCTAGCAAAAACCCTAGCAAACTTAGAAAAATCATAACTTTCAATAGGATTAGCTTCTGACCTCCTCCTTTGGGGTGTGACCTTGTATAGGTTTAGGGTTAGATTGAGCTTGGTTTCAATTTTTAATCATGTTGTATGCTTCTGTTTTGTTCATTTGCATCTCATATGTTCATAAAACCCTAATTTCTCATGTTCATTTGCATTCACCTTGCATATTCATCATCATGTGAACTTGCCACGACATTTCAAGCATTCATATGTCATCTTAGACATCCTAGGACATGTTAGAACATTGCTTGATCATTTCTTCATTCATTTACTATGTCTTGCATTCATTTCATTTCATAAACATCCATGTGTTTTCAAACTTCTAAGCATGCTTTCATGACATCTCATCTTTGTATGATCATTCATGCGCATATTGTATGACCTTGCCCATCTCATATGCCATTTGAATTGCATAATCACTTCTGACTTTGGTCATTGCATCTCATTTCAATTCATTTCTTCATGCTTTATGTCTTATGCATTCATACTAACATTTTCAAGAACTTTTGGTAAGTTATCTGGGAAGTGGATTTGCCTTCACTTCCCACCTCTTCTTACCTCATTCATATGCATTTTTACATGTCTTTGAAGTGAACTTGTTCACTTATGTTCCATCCTTCTCACTTTCTTTCTTTCAAGCTACTTATCTTCTTCAGGAAGTAAGTAACTTGTTATTCTTTCTCCTTCTCTTTTCATCTACTTCTTCCATTGGTGGCCTTGAAGATCTTTCCTTTTAAGCCTAACAAACCATAGGATATCCAAGCATGATAACTTTTAGGGTGTGTATAGTTCCCCTTAGTCATTTACCTTTGATTCTCCTTGAGTCTCTCTTCTCATGTCAATAATCAGAGACTAAACTCTTAAAGTTTTAGGACTTTTGAATTAGGGTTATGCCTGCATCCTTCTCTTAGGATGGAGTGTATAACTTTAATCCTAAGTGTTAAAACTTTAATTTGTTTAAACCTCTTAATCAAAAAACACTAATAATCACTAAGACTTTATCTTGTAACTTGGGCTTTACATTAGGGTTCTATCTCTTCCTTATTGTTAAGAGGGACTAACCCTAGTGTTTAATGGACAAGTCCCCCTCAAGTTTTCTTACAAACCATAAAATCCACTTCTTAATCTCATCCCTTAATTAAAATACATTTAATAAAGGTTTGTTATATAATGAATTTAATCCATAACCATGGATTAAGTTGAGGTATATTCCTCAGCTTAAGTGTCCTCATCTATCATCCCTCTATTAGGATGGTGTAATGAGTTCACTAATTTGTGATTAGAGATTAAACTCATTACTTAACAGTAAACAAAAACCCAAAAACATCTAAATGATCACAAGTAGGTTAATGATCTTAATCCTTCATCATCATGGTAATTAAGTTGAGATGTTTATCTCACACTTAAGTATGCTCATTATCCCTAATCAGGGAGGATATAATGAGTTTACAAGCCCTTGATTTAGGCTTAAGCTCATTAACAAAACTGAAAACACAAAAACAAACAATATTCGTCTCCTTCTGGATTCTTTTCTCATCACACTCATTCATAAACGAGAACTTGCTTCTTCCGTCTAATGTAAGACAGTTAGCACTCGAGCCAAACGAGTCATACACTTGAGCATAGACAAGTAAGCAGTTCACAGTCAATTCATTTTCAGTCTTTTTGAGTCGAACTACGCTGTTTTGTCTTTCTCATTGCACGAGAGGATACGTAGGCATAACTTAACTATTATCGAACAAAAGTCTCTTTGTCACCCCCCTTCAGCTTTCTTTTCTAAGCCTCAGTTCTGAGCATTTCACTTCCTTTTTGCACTGACACTTGTACTTTCTTTTCCTAGGTTTTGCACACAGACAACACATACACTACCCCTTTAAACACAATCTCGTAAGCGTGGATCCCGTCGAGTACGACGAACAATCTGGGTGCTAATACCTTCCCAGGTTGTAACCAACCCCCTTTCTCAATTTCTCTGGTTCGCAACCGTCTTATCCATCTTTTCCCAGGTTTATGCAGCATTACCTTTCCTTCGGGATAAAAATGCCTAGCTGGCGACTCTATTCAATTCATATTTCCCTTTCTCTTTTCGCCAACCTTTCGCGTCTGCACCGGGATGCAAATCTTCGGGAGCGACAGCTTGGCGACTCTGCTGGGGACATCATCTCTTGCAACCAGGGCTTCTGGTTCTTTTTGTGGGTTTCTCTTAGCGCTTGTTTGATTTGTGTTTATGGGGGTGTTATGTGTTATGTGTGATTTTGTTTATTATTTTATTTATTGCTTTCTGTAAGGCTTTAATTATCGCTTTCATTTATTGTTTTATGCATTCCATATTACTGTCATTCTATCATGTGTTGGATCTGTTGTTTACCTTGCTGGGAGGGATACCCAGTGAGTAAGGTTCCATACCGGGAGCCTGAGTAACACATAGGATTAGAGTGGCTTCATATTCTTTCTCATTCCATTTCGGTCTGGTGCGGGAATATGAAACACGGTTCAGATATGGGTTTCTTCTTGAGAACTCTGTGCTATGGATTTCCTGTAGTACTAGGGCTATTTGGGAAGCCTTCTATGTCTGGATGACCTTTTTAGATGACCTTAAGAATCTGAGGTGAATTAGAGGAGGATCCTTTATGATTAATGTAAACACTGTACCTCTGGGTTAGAAGTTTTTAAACTTCTCATAACTGATCCAAGTCTGAGGATCCTTGTTCTAGAACAATACCTGTGAGGGGGTTGGGATGTTTACAGGTTTGCAGGAGCCCTTAGCCACATCATACCTTGTTACTAGATTTGTTTTAAGGTTACATCATTTTGGACTTAAACCCTGGACTTGTGACTCTTTATTTGAGTCCCCCACCTGGTTACTGGTTCTCTAAGCCTTCATCTGGACTTATGAACACACATGGACCTTATCAAGGCAGATAACAGATCCAACACTTGGTCATAAACCCTTGCATATCATTCTACATACATCATTTTGCATCATTTTAACATTTTTCTATTTGTTTTACAGGGTATCCACATTATCTTTGGTTTGGTTTTGACTGTTCTACTGCATCAGCCATCTTCATAAGCTATCTTCATAAGAGATTTCCTTCAGTATCTTCATTAGTTGTCTTCATCAGCACCCCTCCTCAGTTATCTTCATCAGCATCCATTACCAGCATGGACCCATCCAGGAAGAGCAACATTACATACCATTTCTTTGAGCCCTCCCTAGAAGGCATCAGGCAGATTCAGACACTCATCACTCCTGATCATGTCCCTTTATTCAGGGAACATTATGGTGGCATCATGGACATGATCATGGACTTGGATGCATCACAGAGGAGTATGATCCATACTTGCCTTCAGTTCTATGACCCTCCTCTTAAATGTTTTACTTTTCCAGACTTTCAGTTGGGTCCTTTGCTAGAGGAGTTTTCCATGTTGTTGGGTGTCCCCATCAGGAGAGGGATTCCTTTCAACCTTGAGATGACTGCTCCCAGGAATGAGGATATAGATAAATCTCTGTATTTGGAGACCACCATCATTTATCAAAATATGACTACTAAGGCTAGAATCCCATGCCTCCATTTGGATTTCTTGATCACCCAGGCCACTAGTCATGTTGCAGTAGGGAAGTGGGACACTGTCTGTACTCTTTTGGCCCTTAGCATGTATGGTATCATCTTGTTTGTAGATGAGCCTAAGTTTGTAAGCAAGAGTGATATCCATCTCTTCCTATTGAAGAATCCAGTTCCTACCTTGCTTGGGGATTTCTACTACTCAGTGCATCAAAGGAATGAGAAGCAGAGGGGAAGATTAGTCAGATGTTGTGCACCTCTTTTCTACTGCTGGTTATTGAGACACTTGTCGAAGTCAGAAACTTTCTTGAATCCTCATCAGTCAAGAAATTGGGCTAAGAGAATGATTGCTCTCACTTCAGAAGATATCAGGTGGTGCACTCAGAGCACCAATGGCAGAGACATAATCACCAGTTGTGGCCAGTATCCTAATGTACCTATGATTGGAGTGAAAGGTTGCATCAACTACAATCCTCTGTTGTTCAAAATGAAACTAGGGTATGCCTTAGTACATCCACCAAGAGAGAGGGACTTATCAGAAACCCTTTACTGTGACATTCAGCATAACCATGCCATTGCCCGACAAGCAGCATGGGCTTGGGATAACATTCAGACAAAAGAGACTGCCATTCTTGGCAAGTGCAACAACATAGCTTCAGCACAGTACATTGATTGGTCTCGCATTAGAGGACAGATCACTCGTATGCCATTCACCCTAGAGGATGTGCCTGGACCATCAGTAGTGGAGCCTAGGGCTACAGTCAGCTTAGAGGAATTTGAGAAGTTGAAAGAGAGGAATACCCAGCTTTCTGAAGCTCTAAAGAAGACCCTCTGGGAGAGCAATGATAGTCGTTTGGACAATGAAAGGTTAGAGAAGCTTCGGATCGAGCATATGACCAAGATTGAGAATACAAATGATTACATCAGAAGGGCTAGAGCAGGGTAGTTAATGTTGAAGAATGCTTGCAAAGAAGCCAAGATTCAGAAGGCCAGAGCTGAGCACTACTTGGAAGAGAGTCAATCTAGATGGATCAGAATTACTGAAGCTCCTTCACAGGAAGATCAAAAGACCCAGGCTAGGATAGTGCAGTTGGAAGCTAATGAGAAGAAGATCAGGAAGTCTTGTTAGCAGCACATAAGGAAATCTCCGAGTTGAAACTCTGGGCAGGGTTGAAGAGATCAAAAGACACTGCTGAATAAGAACCGCTAACTGGAAACTGGAACTGCAATGATAAAGGAACTGAAAAAGGAGAATGAGAATAAAAGGGGGAAACATAGGGAAAATAAAGAATGTGCTCGAACGGGCCCTACCCCGCTGCCTACGTACCTCATCGGGAAAATGAGGATCAGAGTCGACGTAGTTCGCCTAACTAAGGCGGGAACTATTTGTTTGTGTTTTTTATGGCTGGAACTGCGTATGTCTATGCTCAGGTGTTGCAGGCTCGTCTGGTACGAGTGCGTTTACCGTCTTGCAGGTGAGACAAGTCGTCGCGAGTTCGCGTTGAGAGTGAGTGAGATGAGAAAATAAGTTCCCGTAGGAAGGTCGCTTGTTATTTGTTTTTGTCTTTTATGAGAAATGTTTTGAATTTGTTTGTGAACATTCTCATACTAAGACCTATCCATCGCGGGAAGTAATTAAACCTCGCCCCGAAACGGGACGCGTATAAGAACTCCGCAACAAAGTCTAGTGTCGTACAAGAACATCCGGTTTTTATTAAGTATTTTGTTATTTTCTTCATGAGGTGAGAAAGAATGACTCAAGTTGCAAAAGGCAAAAAAACTAAGGGGGACAAAGACACAACCCTAAGTTAGTTATCATATGATGGTCCTATGGTTTATGAGGTTTTCTAATCCTAAGGAAGAAAAGGAAGAGAAAGAATAAAAAGGATGCAACTTACTTCCTAATGAAGATAAGTTGGTCCTACAAAGGGGGGAAATCCTACCAAACACAAATATTGAAGGAAAAATGAATTAAATGCATAAAAGAAATGTATAAAAAATAAAAGGATAAGGTATAAGGAAACATACCTCAATCTTCCCCTCTACAAAACAAATGTTAATGTGCATTTTTATTAAAAAGGATAAAGCAAACACACAACCATTAAATCCTAATGACTCTATATTAATTCTAGAGAACTAAAAGAATGCTAAAACAAAAATCCAGCACCTATTACAGCTCCTAAAGTACAAACAGCTATGAAAATAATGCATAATACAAAGCAGCTTTTTACAGCCAGCATGTAGCATGAAAAAGTAGGTGTAAAAGGTTACAAACAGCATGCAAACAAACAAACAGCATACATTTTACAGTACTTATAAGCAAAAACAGCCATGAAATGTAAAATCTAGAATTGATTATTTTCGTTTTTTAATGCACAAACTCAATGAAAAATGCACCAATCTTCAATATTAACATGCATTTGAACATGAATCAACATACATAAATGGAAGATCATGAACATTTAGAAGGATCATGCAAGAATGCATCACATGGTTGATTATGCAACAAGTAATGCACAAAGTGGCACATGAACATGGCATATTAACATGATGATTATTGATTATGAATATGCAATATGATAGCTCAAACATAATGTCAAACTCAATGCAAAATTAAGAATTGAATTAATGTAAATGCTATGATCAAGCATGCAACTAAATGCAACCAAATGCACATACATACATGATTATGCAACATGCAACATACATCAACATAATGAAATGCAAAGTGATTTAATGCAATGCAAAAGATGTAAAACAGAATGCAACATGATTATTACATACCAAATGATGCATGAACATGGAAACAACATGCAAGAAAACAAGCTATGCACGAAGAAACACTAAAATGCATAATATGCGACATGAACGGAATCATGTCGAAACAACTCGAAATGGGGGAATGAGCTACTGGAAATGGACCCAAAAATTCCTTAAAATCACTACCTAAACATGCATGAACATTAGAGGCACTAGATAACAAGAATGAACAATCAAATAAGCTAAAAATCCAAAAACAAACAGCATTAACCGGTTAACCATATGCGTTAAGCGGTTAACAGACCCTGGACATCACTAAAATGGCAAAAAACGCACGCGTTAACCGGTTAACCAAATGCGTTAACCGGTTAACGCTGAACAGAAAGTAAAAAAAACTTTAAAAATAAGTGCTTTTGGCCACAATTTCACTTCTAATGATCCCTAACATACCTAGGAACATGCTAACACTAATTTCTACTTAATTTGGGATTATTTACACATGATAGAACCTATAAATATCAACACTTTAAATCCAAATCCAACCAAAATCACAAAATGCAAACAACACATAATGAAAATGACATCGATCACAAGCAAAACAAAAAGCGCTTAAAGAATGCCGAAATGGCAAGATGAAGAGAATAACGTAAAGGAGAAGTGATTTAGATCACCAAGCTACGAAGAGGAGAAGTGCTTCGGTGAATGTTGCAAGAATCGGAGCTTGATCGAAGAGAAAACCGAGAAACCGCAAAATAAATGTGTTCTTGACGTTTGAACCTTCATGTGCTTCCGATAAGTCGAAAATCCTCACAAAATTCAGTAGCTTCTTCTTCCACAATCCACAAAATCAATGGAGGTTGGAGCTAAGCTTCAATATCTTCAAGTTTCAATGTGAAACTTGAAGAGCTTATCCAAAAAGCTTTAGTGAAAGGAGGGAAAAAGGAGGAAAAGTGAGAGAGAAAAAGTGATTGTGAAAGAGTGAAAAATTGGAAAATTGTGTGAACCCCTCTCAATAAAATGATTAATGAATATATAGGGGCTAGGATAGGAGCTAGGTTTGGAATGGAATTAGGTTTGGGGCCCAAAAATTAGGCTTGGGATCCAAAATTAGGTTTGATAGTTAGTTAGGGTTAGGGTTGGAAAAGGGAATATTCCTTGGAATACTCTAGAAGATGGTAGAACATGGTGGAAGCTTCCAAGGGAAATGGAGTGGAATTGAAATGGAAAAACAAGAGGGAAAGAATGAAAGGAAGTGTGGAAAGAAAGTGGAAGGAAAAGTGGAGGGAAATGCAAAACCAACCACTTTTCAAATGATTTTTCCTTTGATTTCTTTTTTATGATTCCTCCATCGTTTCTTGACAAAATTTGAACCATGGGATCATTGTAACCCTAATCTCAAGATCTCGATCTTAAAAGTCCGGAGTCGGCCCTTTTTACCTAGCTCGGTTGCCTTTTCCCCGATTCCTTGATTTTCAGTCATCTGGCCATTCGAACCCCATCCAAAATGAATTTGTGGACGAGATTTGAACCCTAGGAACATGACATCATATATAAGGAAAAGGAATCCACTTTGAACTAGAACTTCATGCCGAAGCCCCATAGAAATGAAACCCTAATTCGGCCCTTTTCATCAGGAAACATTGCACTGCTTGCCTTCTTTAATTAAACCCCCATCTTTCCATGGCTTGTGGCTTTAAGTGAAGACTTGTGGGATGTTGTGAACCCTTCGCACAAGGTTGATAAGCTTTGTGGCCCTTCGGTTGCCTTTGTAATGCCTTCAGTGGCTCCACCCCTTGACCATATTCCTATGCCTCAGCTATGCAATGTTTGATGCAATGTTTTTGGTTATTTTATGAATCCATATATGCAAAATGCTATGCAAAATTTTGAGGATATGATAGGGAAAATTTTGAGGTATTACAGCTGCCCCTATTCAATCATCTGCGGGCCTGAACGAATAATTCCGAGAGCTTTTAGACGTTCAAGGTATGGAGTGATTGAATACTCAAATAAAAATTGGAAATTTGAACTCTATGGGAAGTAAAATATATTGGGAAGAATGCCATCCTCAAATGACAATTCTCAAAGGAATCCTCGGATCTAAAACGAAACCATCCTCGAATGGAGATGCAATGGTATATCGGCCTCAGTCGATAACCAAAATCCACAAAGACTGACCTCAGACAGACTTTGCAAAAGAGACAAACTGACCTCGATCAATAAGCTCAAAATGGTCTATCATCCCTGAATGATAGCCACAACAACAAGACCAACCTCAGATGGGCTTGAAGAAGAGAATGTCATCCTCGAATGACAATTCTGAAAAGATCCTGGAATCTAACACGTAACCATCCTCGAATGGAGACGCAATGGTATACCGGCCTCAGTCGATAACCAGAAACACAAAGACTGACCTCAGACAGACTTTGCATAAGAGACAAACTGACCTCAATCAATAAGCTCAAAATGGTCTATCACCCTCGAATGATAGCCACAACAACAAGACCAACCTCAGAAGGACTTGAAGAAAATAATTCCATCCTCGAATGATAATTATCAAAAGATCCTCGGAACTAAAACGAAACCATCCTTGAATGGAGACGCACGGGTATACCGGTCTCAGTCGATACCAGAAACACAATAAAGACTGACCTCAGACAGACTTTGCAAAAGAGACAAACTGACCTCAATCAATAAGCTCAAAATGGTCTATCACCCTCGTGTGATAGCCACAACAACAAGACCAACCTCGGAAGGACTTGAAGAAAAGAATGCCATCCTAGAATGACAACTCTTAAAAGATCCTCGGATCTAGACGAACCCATCCTCGAATGGAACCGCCATGGTATACCGGCCTCAGTCGATAACCAGAAACAAAAAGACTGGCCTTAGACAGACTTTGCAAAAAAGACAAACTGACCTCAATCAATAATCTCAAAATGGTCTATCACCCTCGAGTGATAGCCACAACAACAAAACCAACCTCGGAAGGACTTGAAGAAAAGAATGCCATCCTCGAATGACAACTCTCAAAAGATCCTCGGACCTACACGAACCCATCCTCGAATGGAACCGCCGTGGTATACCTGCCTCAGTCGATAACTAGAAACACAAAGAAAATAGGACAAGATGGAACGAGATCGTTGCAAACAGGACCGTTGTACAAAATGAGAACCTACGACACGATTGTTGTACCAAACAAGACGTGGAATAAGTGACAAACATTGACTTGAAAAGACAAGGATGTCTAAAAAATGATATCGGTATCCTCTGCGCGGAGTACTTCAGGTTGAGAAGATGTTCATAATATACCTCAAAACTGGCCCATGCTGGCATGCATATGTTTGAATTTATGGCGTAATGCTCCATGATGATGGAAATGCTACGCTTTAGAGGATGCATATGCAATGACGATTATGCAAAATGTAAATGCAAAATGCAAATACAAATTCAAAGGGATCTCCCGATGAGGAGATTGCAAGTATCCCAGATTGCTTGACTGGGTAGAAACGATGATCACTGCACTGATTTGGTCCGTCCTGATGAGGAGAAGATAACTCTGCGGGGGAAGTTGTCAATGATGTACCGGCTCTGAACAACCGCCATTGCCAAAAATAAATTGGACTTTAAAGATTGGAGTGCCAAGACCTTGCTGGAGATGGACCCTTCTTGAACTCTGGTGGGGAAGTGAGGACCTCCTGACTTGGCATGGAACCAAAGGCATGATACTGCTGAGGAAGAAACTGCTAGGGAGGAAAGACACTCCTTATACTACTGAGAATTGCCCCTGTCTGAAGGGAAACTTTTGCTTGGGGATGACACCCACATTCTGCTACCTTGCTGGGAGAAATTTCAACCTCCACTTTACTGGGGATGATTGGAGACACTCTGGGAGACACCTGCTCCTGTTCTGGCGACTTCACTGGGGATTTTCTTTTAGCTCTGTTAGCAACGCCTGTACCTGTACCTGCATGAACACAATCGATAGTGCCTGCAACATGGAGAATTAGTTTGGGACCTGCCTGCCCCAGGCTCATAATATGAATCATTATCTGGGTATCTCAACACCCTTTCAGAGTTGTATTAAATGTTTATGTCCTCCTGCACGAGTTAGAAAGAATTCAAAGGTTCACAACACAATACAAATCACAATTTTCTGGACGTTTTCGCAATCAATCGATGCTAGATGAAAAACAAAAAGCAGATAATCATAAACTGACTGAAGTTGAATTTTTATTGATTTGGAAAAATGGCCATGAATATGCAATACAAAGGAAGCAGTTCCCTAGAAAGAGGGAACAGCCAAAAAGGAAAACAAACTATCCTATTGGCAATGTGAGAAGTGGATCTCATCAAGTTTCAACCCGGTAATGACTCGTATATCTTCAAGACGCTCCGCTCGCTTTTCCCCTTGAGAAAAAGTAATTGAACTGATCTTCAACCCTTAGGATAGCCTCAACTGTAGATAGGTTACGGATCTCGCAGATCACAGTCGTTCGTGTTAATCCCTCTTTTGCGTGGATCGCCTTTTTAGGTTTTCAATCCACCGGGATACCCTTTTTTGCCTGAGTTGTCCGATGTGGCTTTTCAACTCAGCGGGTGTACATTTTTTCAAGATTTCCCTAACTTTTGCCCGAGCCTTTTATTCTATTTTTGGCTCGCCAGGATGCCCATTTTTTCCTGGATATTTATTCTGTTTTTATCCAGCGGGTCCTTTTTACACGAAGTATTTTCTTACTGCGTCTGCGTTGACAGGGGATTGGAAGTCTTCTCCATCCATGGTTGTCAACATCAAGGCTCCACCTGAGAAAACCTTTTTAACCACTAACGGTCCTTCATAGTTGGGTGTCCACTTTCCCCTGTGATCGTTAAGAGGAGGAAGAATCCTTTTCAGCACTAAGTCACCTGGCATGTACCTCTGTGGTCGCACCTTCTTGTCAAAAGCCTGCTTCATCCGTCGCTGATACAATTGTCCATGGCATATAGCTGCTAGATGTTTCTCTTCAATGAGGCTCAATTGATTATATTTGGATCGGAGCCACTCAACTTCATCTAGCTTAATGTCCATCCTTAACCTTAACGAGGGGATTTCCACTTCAATTGGTAGGACTGCCTCCATACCATACACCAGTGAGAACGGGGTTGCCCCTGTTGAAGTACGTACTGACGTTCTGTACCCATGCAACACAAATGGTAGCATCTCATGCCAGTCTTTGTATGTCACAACCATCTTTTGCACAATCTTCTTGATGTTCTTATTGGCCGCCTCGACGGCGCCATTCATCTTCGGGCGATATGGAGAAGAGTTGTGATGCTCTATTTTGAAATCTCGACACAAATCAGTCATCATCTTGTTGTTGAGATTAGAACCATTATCAATAATGATCCTTTCAGGAATTCCATACCGGCAAATGATGTCTCTTTTAATAAATCGGGCTACCACTTGTTTAGTGACATTGGCATAGGATGCCGCTTCGACCCACTTCGTGAAGTAGTCTATAGCAACCAGGATGAAGCGATGACCATTAGAAGCCGTCGGCTCGATCCTGCCAATCATATCAATGCCCCACATAGCGAACGGCCATGGTGAAGACATGACACTCAACGGATTCGGAGGCACATGGACCTTATCAGCGTAAATTTGACACTTGTGGCATTTACGAGAGTACTTACAGCAATCAGATTCCATGTTGATCCAATAGTATCCCGATCTCAACAATTTCTTGGCCATAGCATGTCCTCCAGCATGGGTACCAAAGGAGCCTTCATGGACCTCCTGCATCAACAGGTCTGCTTCGTGTCTGTCCACGCATCTAAGCAGAACCATGTCGAAGTTTCGCTTGTACAGGATGCCATCTTGATTCAAGAAGAAACCTACTGCCAGTCTTCTAAGGGTCTTCTTATCCTTACTAGATGCCCCAGCCGGGTATTCTTGAGCCTTCAGGAATTGCTTGATATCATGATACCAAGGCTTGTTATCTTTACCACCGTCAACTGCAAAGACATAAGCAGGTCTTTCAAGACGGGAGACCATAATTCGAGGCACGAAATTCTCTTGACAAACTTTAATCATGGACGACAAAGTTTCTAGAGCATCGGCGAATTGGTTTTCATCTCGAGGAATATAGTTCAGCTTGACTTTGGTGAAGAAAGTTAACAGCCTCCTGACATACTCTCTGTAAGGAATCAAATGAGGTTGATGAACCAGCCATTTGCCATTGACTTGATTCACCACCAAAGCATAATATCCGAAGATCTTGAGGTTTTTGACTCGCAAGTCGATTGCCTCTTCAATCCCCATGATATAAGCTTCATACTCTGCCTCATTGTTAGTGCATTCGAAAGTCAACCGAGAAGCTAAAGGTGTATGGACCCTTCTGGCGAGATGATAACAACACCTACTCCACTTCCATTCATGTTCACAGCTCCGTCAAACATCAACTTCCATTTGGATTCGGGGTCTGGCCCCTCCTCCGGAAGTGGTTCTTCGTAGTCTTTTGACTTGAGGAACATGATGTCCTCATTCGGAAACTCGAACCTCATGGGTTGATAATCATTGATTGGATGCTGAGCCAAGTATTCTGATAACACACTTCCTTTGATTTCCTTTTACAAAGTGTAATGTATATCATACTCTGTTAGTATCATCTGCCACCGAGCTACTCTTCCTATCAAAGCTGGCTTTTCAAAAATGTATTTCACAAGATCCATCTTGGAAATTAAGAGAGTAGTATGAGTCAGCATATACTGTCTTAGTCGGCGAGCAGCCCATGCCAAAGCGCAACAAGTTTTCTCGAGTAGTGAGTAGCGCGTCTCACAATCGGTAAACTTTTTGCTAAGGTAATAAATGGCGTGCTCTTTTCGACCAGACTCATCCTGTTGACCCAGCACACATCCCATCGATCCTTCAAGCACGGTAAGATACATAATCAAGGGTCTCCCTGGCACTGGAGGCATAAGAATTGGAGGTTCTAGCAGGTATTCTTTGATTCGGTCAAAGGCTTGCTGGCAGTCTTCGTTCCATTTCATGGCCTGATTCTTCCTCAGAAGCTTAAAGATGGGATTGCACGTAGCCGTTAGATGAGAGATAAATCGTGCAATGTAGTTTAGCCTCCTTAAGAAGCCATGCACTTGCTTTTCAGTCTTCGGCTCAGGCATCTCTTGGATGGCTTTCACTTTGGCTGGATCGACCTCAATTCCTTGCTCACTAACAATGAAGCCAAGTAGCTTGCCGGAACGGACCCCGAAGGTACACTTATTCGGATTCAACCTCAGTTTGAACTTTCGGAGTCTGTCAAACAACTTTGCTAGATTAACCAAGTGCTCTTCCTTTGTTTGGGATTTTGCTATCATATCATCAACATAAACCTCAATTTCATGATGAATCATGTCGTGAAATAGCGTCACCATCGCCCGTTGATAAGTGGCTCCAGCATTCTTCAAACCAAATGGCATGACCTTATAACAGAAGGTGCCCCAAGGAGTGATGAAGGTTGTCTTTTCCATGTCATCGGGAGACATCTTAATCTGATTATAACCAGAAAACCCGTCCATGAAGGAGAACACGGAAAACTGAGCAGTATTATCGACAAGCACATCTATGTGAGGTAGAGGGAAGTCATCTTTGGGGCTGGCCCTATTCAAATCCCTGTAGTCTACACACATCCTGACTTTACCGTCTTTCTTGGGAACCGGCACAAAGTTGGCGACCCACGGAGGGTAACTGGTCACGGCCAAGAAGCCAGCATCAAACTGTTTTTGTACTTCTTCTTTTATCTTATATCCATATCAGGACGTGTGCGCCTCAACTTCTGCTTTACCGGAGGACACTCTTCTCTGAGAGGCAGCTTGTGTACTACAATGTCGTTGTCTAAACCAGGCATATCTTGGTAGGACCATGTGAAGACATCAACATAGTCTCGAAGCATAGCAATCAAACGAGTCTTGACAGATTCTTTTTATGCAGCCCCGATCTTGACTTCTTTCTTGTCTTCTTCAATACCCAGTTTTATTACTTCGACAGCTTCTTCGTGCGGCTGAATCATCTTCTCTTCCTGTTTAAGCAGTCTGGCCAATTCTTCAGGTAGTTCGCAATCCTCTTTACCTTCCTCATCGGCTTGATAAATTGGATTGTCGAAGTCATACTCAACCATAACAGGTTTTTCATTGATAAGATCCGGTGATGAGCACCTGCATGAATGGTGATTCATGCAAGGCTTTAGCAATAACTTGAGAAAATGAGAAACATTGCCATTTTAAAACTTTTCTTTCCTTTTGAAAAACAAAAGTAAAAATGAAGGACAAAGAACAACATGAATGAATGTGAAATGTCAGCTTTATTTATGATTTTGTTAAGAACAAACAAACCCTTACAAAGAGCTACTATGCCCCGGGCAATACATAGTGCTTTAATACAGGAAAAACAGAAACAAAAAGTTATTACTCTTCGAAAGAGGTGACTGAAATAAGCCTTTCTGATGTCCAATTGCTAAGCTGAGTCCCTGGAACAGCAGGCCTGATCCACCCATCTATGTCGAAGTCACTATCGACTGCATCATCCCGCACGACACTGATGTTTCCATAGTCTACCACTCCCGCACTCGTAAAAGTAATCGGGCTCTGACACCCTCTATCATTTAGTCCAGACGATGACTTCCTAGGATGATAACCGATTCCGAACATATCTTTCTTTTCAGGTACTTCTACCAGACATCCCCAGCCTTCTCGTATCCCTGATACTACCACCTCAAGAGCTTGCTTATAAGAGGCTATGGAAACCCCCTTCTTCGGTTCTTCAGGAGAAGCTTCCACGGCGGACGCTTGCTCAAATTTCAGGGGCTCAAAAGCCTGACATGGGGTCTCAACTATTTCTCCATCCATCTCCACATATTTGAATGAAGCTAGATGACTAACAAAAATGTCTTCTTCCCCACTGACAGTTAAAATTTGACCCTCCTAGACGAACTTTAGCTTTTGATGGAGTGTGGACGATACTGCTCCTGCTGAATGTATCCAAGGTCTTCCGAGTAAACAGTTGTATGCAGGCTTTATATCCATTACGTAAAACGTAGTATTGAAGATTTCTGGACCTACTTTAATTGGTAAATCCACCTCCCCGAACACTGATGTCCTCGACCCATCAAATGCTCGAACTACCAGGTCGCTAGGCTTTAGAACTACTCCATCATAATCCAACTTCATCAATGCTTTCTTGGGCAAGACATTCAACGACGACCCGGTGTCTACCAACACGTGAGAGAGTACTGCACCTTTACATTCTAAAGAGATTTGCAGTGCCCGATAATGAGCACGCCCTTCAGAAGTCAGATCCAAGTCTGTGAAACCCAATCCGTGACTGGCATTGACACTGGATACCACCGCTTCCAACTGATATACTTAAATATCCTGAGGAACATACGCCTTGTTCAAAATATTCAAGAGGGCCTTCCTGTGGGAATCAGAGCACATGAGCAAGGACAAAATGGAAATCTTCGACGGAGTCTGCTGCAGATGGTCCACAATCTTGTAGTCGCTCTTTTTGATAATCCTCAGGAATTCTTCAGCTTCTTTATCGAAAGTAAGATCTGGTTCAGTTGCTGGTGCAGGATCGTCGACAACCACTGGCTGCTTCCCTCTCTCTCTAGCCTGGGCTTCTGCGGTGTCTCTAGGTGGTATCACACTATTTCTTAGTGTTTCTGGCGCAAATAACCTCCGACTTCTAGTAAAGCCCCCTACTCCAACATTTTCCAATTGAACCAGGGTTATACTAGACGTGGCCAAATCTTGCTTCTGGCCGTTAAAGTATACTTCGCCACTATAATTCCAGGGAATGGCTTTATCATTCTGATACAGTACTGGTCCTGCAGTGGTGATAGTTATCGGTGCTACTCTGGCCTGTGGAGGGACTTGAGATGGATCGTAGAAGATGGTTATCATAGAGACTTCGCTTTCCTTTATAACCTTGTCAAACTGCAACACTCCTTCATTAATCATGCTTTGGATCCCAGCTTTCAACTGCTCACATCCATTTGTAGCTTCAGCACATTCTGGACAATCTTCTTCACACCCAGAAAAAATACCCTTTTGTGACAAGAAGACTTTAATAACAATCAACAGAGTCTGGAAGTCTTTGACATCGTGCACCAAGTTTAAATTTTCCCCTTCATCAACTGCCCCAACTATACTCCCGTGAGGAGGCATGGGGTTCTGAATTACATTAGGAGTAGGAGCAAAGTTGATTGCTTTAGAATCCAGTAGGTCTTGAACAACATGCTTCAGTGCTTTGAAGTTCTCTGTGGTATGCCCGGGAGCTCCGGAATGAAATTCGCATCTGGCATTCGTATCATAACCCTCGGGGATTTGGCCTGACTTCGGGGGTTGTAAAGTTCGGAGTTGAACCATCTGGAGTTGTAGGAGATTCTTCAAAAGTAGTGAATAGGACATTGGCAGAGCTTCGAAATGTCTTTCTCAGGGCTTCTGGGGGTAATATGGACGAGGAGTTCTTTGTTGATACCCTTGTTGGCGTTGTTGCTGTGGTTGTTGGACTTGTTGTTGAACAGGTTGAGCTGAGATAGTGACAGGGGCCACCTGCTGATAAAATCCTCTGTTGATTCCTCCCCTCTGTGCGTACACTGCCCCCAGTCTCTCCTTCTCTCCTCTTCACGAAGGGTTTCTTGACACCAGAATTCGAAGTGCCCCCGTTCTGAATCTTCCCTTGCTTGATCCAACTTTCTATTTTCTCGCCAGTCAAGATGATATCCGAAAATCCACTTGAGGAACATCCAGCTAGCCTTTCCATGAAATACCCCGGGAGGGTATCCAGGAACAGGTCTACCATTTCTCTCTCCAGCAAAGGCGGTTTCACTCTAGCGGCCACTTCACGCCACCTTTGTGCGTAATCTTTGAAGCTCTCGGTGTTCTTCTAGGTCAAACTTTGAAGTTGAGTGCGACTAGGCGCCATGTCGATGTTATACTGATACTGCTTGAGGAATGCTTCTCCCAATTCCTTCCAATTTCTTACGAAGCTTCTCTCTAGCTTCATATACCATTCCAAGGACCCTCCGAAGAGACTATCCTAGAAGTAGTACATCCAGAGCTTTTCATCCCTAGTATGGGCAACAATTTTTCGGTAGAATGCCTGCAAGTGAGTCTTTGGGCAGGAGCTACCGTTATACTTGTCAAAAGTCGGTGGCCTGAATTTGTGAGGAATAACCACCCCGGGGACTAGACCCATGTCAGACACATTTATCCCCAAAGTGTCTCTACACTCGAGGGCTTTGACTTTCTTAGAAAGCATCAAAAAGTCATGAAGATTTCCGTCTCCGCCGAACCCCATGTCTTTGTTGAAAGAAGGGAACTGATCATCCTGCTTTTCTTGTATCGGAATGAAAGTTGATGTGCCATGCTCTGGAATTTGAGGTCCGCCTGGGCCATTGTTGGTGTTGGGAGGAGTCACTTGGACGTCCGGAGTGGTTACAGGGATATTAGTCTGAGGAGGGTTGAGCCCCTAAACTACATTCCTTAACTCTTGTTGTCCCTGAGCCATCCCTTGCATCATCACCATGAATTCTCCCATTCTGGTGCGAAACTCATTAAGCTCTGTTTGCATAGTGGCCATGACTGTCCTCTGGTTGTTGCGAGTTGCGTAGCGATACGGAATATTCTGCCGAAGATGCCGGGTCTTGGCGGCTCTCGCAATCTTTGCTTGAAACACAGATAAGTTAAGCATCCTGTAGAAAACCTGCAAAACAAAGAAAGAATGCAAATGATGCGTATGTAGTGAAATGTGTTCCTTTTATTCCCAAGGCTTTTCCCTGTTTTCGGTCCTGGCATTAAGAGAATAATAATTGGGAAGAAGACCCAAGTGATGCTCAAATACAATGACGGCCGTGGAGGATTGGTGCTCATTACCCCGTGTCGGTGCAACAGATAACAAACAAGAGATTCAAAGCAAATCAATCACATAAACTGAAGTTTGAAACAACAACGTCCCCGAAGGGTGCCAATCAAAAGAACAACAAAGTACATCAAATAAAAGGAAAAAGTTTGGAATAACTCGGATCCATCGGGAATCTCTTTGAGCGCATACCCTAATTGTCTTCTTAAGAGAATGGGATTGTAGTTGATACCTCCTGACACTCTTAACAAAGACACATTAAGGTAATTCCCACAACTGGTAATGAAACTTTTTCCTTTCAATCTCAAAGTAAACCACCTAATATATCTAGCCGACAAAGTACTCAGCTTATGGGCCCAAGTAGTATTAGGATCAATAAAACTCTCAGTAGTATGCAAATGTCTCATGACCCACTTGTAGAATAAGGGAGTGTAAACACCCCAAATTTGCCCTCACCCATTCACACCATGGCTTGTGATCATTTCATATGCATAAACTCAATCATAGCATCTCATATTGCATTTTTGATTCACTGCATAGATTCAAAGTCATCTGCATCTAGGGTTGTGATCTGAGCAATCCAAGAGCCACTTGAGCCACTCCAAAGGTCTTCAATCACTTAAAAGGGGTCCATGTATGTTCAAGCATCATTTTATATCCTCTCAAAGTCAAGAATGTCAAAGAATCACAATAACTGAGGTTGGCATGGAAGCAGAGCCAGGTTTGACTGCACAGATGACCTAGAATTAGGGTTTTGGTTTCAGAGGTCATAAATCCAAAAATTTTGGTCATTATTGTTTATATTGGTCTCTATATGGTATATGGATTATTCATATCAATTTTCATGAAGAAATTCAATGGGGAAGTCATCTGATCAAGAGTTGACTTTTTGAGCAAGTCAGTGCAAAATCTGGGCATCTGAGGCCCCCAATGACCCAACCAAAGGGTGTTATTCATCATTTTGATTATGAATGATCTTTATTTGATCATATAAGATGTTAGAAGTTCACAAAATTGTAAGATTTCAAGTCATTTGCAAAGTTGACTTTTTGGGAAAGTTGACTTATAATGAAAATTGCAATTTTGGGAAACTTTTTCAACCCTTGCTTTTTGATTCAAAAATGCTTCAAATGGAAAAACTTTGGTCATGAAAGTTGTAGAATGGATCATTCCCTTTTCAAAAAGTACAAGAACTTGACCTAATTCATTTTGGATCAAAAGTTATAGCTTGTCAAAGTTGGCCAAAATCACATAATTTCAAGTCTTCCACCAAAGAGGCAAAGTTGCAAAATCACTTGCCAAGGCAAATTGTGCTATCAAATGGACTTCTAATCTTCATACAAACATGAAACAAGACCTAAAAATCAGATTGCATCAAAGGATCACTCATTTTCATGACTTGAGGAACAAGGAATTTCAAAAGGGCCAAGGATGAAGCAAGTTGCAAAAGTTCACTCAAGCCCTAATCCACTTGCTTGCTGACTTCACAAATGATCCTAAGGCTCTCCACACTTCTTGCTGCGCAGGACACCCCATTTGTCCTTGGTTAGCTATGAGCCCATACCTCTCTTACACAAAGTTTGACATTTTGGCCAAAGACCCATACCAATCACCATAGGCCACCAACAACTTTCTGACCTATCACCTTTTGATACATGGACCAAAGCCAGCATAACACACCACACACTTCGTGCTGAAACACACTCCAAGCCATAGTTATAAAATCTCTCCAACTTGCATTTTCATTCGAAACACTCAGCACAGCCTTCAAACACATAAACAAACTTCACCATTGATCTTAAGAGGTTCCACTGATCACAAACCACCCATCACCATAGCCTGAAACTCTCTGAAATCAAAATACGATTTCTGCCCCTCTTTGAGCAGAACTTCAGCAATCTTTCAAACCAACCATTATAAACTTCAAACAAGCATTGAAAGCTTCTCAGGAGGTCCATTGGAGTTGATTGGAAGCAAGAAACTGGCCAGAAAGTACCTGATTTGAAAGCTTCGATTCAGGTAGCCATGGAAATTCATTTTTCCAGAACTCTCATTTCTTGTTTCTAAAATGATCTATATGCTTCCCTGAGTTCACTGAACCTTTTACTTTTGAAAATGATTAAGTTTTGAGGTTGTATGGCTTGTCTGAAACTTTGCCCGAAAACTGGATTTTTGTTTGTTCTTCATGATTCACGAAAAAGAAATGAGTTTTGGGGCTGGATTGTTGTTTAGGGGGTTTAGATGAGTTGATCTGGAGAGTTTGGCATGATTTAGTGAAGATTTGAGAGAGTTTGGGTGAAGGTCTCGCCGGAGAAGACGACCGGAAGTCTTCTCCGACCACCTGAATTTGTTTAGGGCTAATCAGAGTCATTAATGCAAGTTTGAATGTGAAGCGTAGGATGAGTTGACTAGGGCTGACCCGCGCGCATTTGAGTGGACAGGATCTCACATTAAAACCCTAATCATATTTAATTAAATTAATTAATTCAGATTATGTTAATTAGATTAGTTTGAATCTCAGCCACTGGATGACGCGCGCAGTCAACTCCCGCGCGTCCAGTTTGAATGCTGGCCCTTGATCCTGCTTACTTCCCATTAAATTCAATATTATTTTCATTTAAATTCATTTGTTTTGTTCATTTATTTAAAAATAGTAAAAATCATTGAAAAATTCTGAAAATTTTTATTCGATCTTTTATTAATTTTCAGAAACCAAAAACATTTTTATTTTTATTTTTGCATCCAAAAAATATTTTTAAATCATTTAAAAGTTTATTTTTAATTGATTAATGGGAATTAATTCATTAAAAATACTTTTAGGTATTTAAAAATCACAAAAAAATTCATGAGACATTTAAAATCATTTAGAAACATTGTCCAACCTTCAAACCAAATTTATTTTTTGATCTTGATGACTTTTGATAATTTTCCATGGAATTAATTTCATTTCAAGGCATTATTTTGATCCAAACTTTGAAAATTCATTTCTGCCTAGCCTTTAAGAGTTGGACAATGATTCTTTTTGCATTACATCTTGCATATCATTTAGTTTATAGGATTAAATTGGCATGAATTGATCTTGCATTTTCAATTTGTTTGACATTTTTCTTGATGAGGTACCTTAAAACCCTAGCCAACTTAGGAAATTCATAACTTACACTAGGTTAAGAATTGGATCCTCTCCTTTGGGCAGTGAGTTTGTATAGGGTTAGGGTTCCTTTGAGTGCATTTTCAAATTTTTATCTTAGTGTTTGCTTCTGGTTTTGATTTTTGTTTTGTGCATTGTTCATAAACCCTAATTTGGGGTTTCTTTTGTATTCATCTTGCATTTGCTTGCATACCATGACTTGCCATGACATTTTATGCATTCATTTGATCCATGACACATCTTATGACATATTAGGATCATGTTTGATCATTGCATCTTTCATTTGCCATGTTGTATGTCATTTGCATTTCATAATTTTTCATGTATGTTCATGGTTCTAAGCATGTTTCCTTTGCATTCCATATGTTTGTATGATCATCCTCATGACTGGTTTCATGTTTGCATCATATTTTAGCATCATTAACATCATACTCATGCTTCTGGTTTTGGTTTGCATCACCACATTTCATCTCATTTGCTTTGCATCTCATTTCATTACTAACTTTTCAGGTGGTAAGTTACTTTGAGAGGTGGATTTGCCTTGACTTCTCACAATTTCCTTTCATCTCTTTCATATATCATTGCTGAATTTTATCTTGTGCTTTTGATTGAGCTTGCTCATTCTTGTTCATCTTACTTTCTTTCTTCAAACAACTTGACTTCTTAAGTGAAGCAAGTTGTTTTGCTTCTCTTTGCTTCTTTCATCTTGCTCCTCCTTGGTGGCCTTTGAAGATTTCTTTCTTAAAACTCACAAACCCTAGGAACCACCAAGCATGACAATAATTAGGGTTTGATTAGTCCCCCACTTAGTTTTACCTTTGTGTCTCCTTGAGTCTTCTCTCCTCATCTCATAATCAGGGACTAAACCCTAAAGGCTTTAAGGCTTTGTGATTAAGCTTATTCCTGCATCCTTCTATTAGGATGGAGTGTATAACTTTAATCCTAAGTGTTAAACCCTTAATGTGTTTAACTCCTTTAATCAATTCATCTTAATAATCATCAAGACATCAAGCTTGTAACTTGGGCCTTGCATTAGGGTTCTAATTCTTCCTTAATTGGTTAAGAAGGAATAACCCTAGTGTTAATGGACAAGTCCCCCTCAAGTTGTCTTACAAACCATAAAACTCATTTCTTCATCTTATCATTAACTAAAATCCATCTAATAATGGCTTTGTTTTGTCATGAGTTTAATCCCTAATCATGGATTAAGTTGAGGAGTCTTCCTCAGCTTAAACATTCTCATATATTATCCTTCTATTAGGATGGTGTAATGAGTCTGTTTAATCCCTGATTATGGCCTAATCTCATTACTTAACACTAAACAAAAACACCAAAAATATCTAAATAATCACAAGTAGGTTAATGATCTTAGTCCTACACCATGGTGATTAAGTGTGAGATGCTGACTTCACACTTAAGGTATTCTCATTACCCCTAATCAGAGGGAAGATGCGATGAGTTTTACTAACCCATTGGTTTAGGCTTAAGCTCATTAACTTATGACAAACCTTCAAAAGCAATAAAAGACTGAAAATACAAAAAACAAACAATAATCTTCTCCTTCGGGATTCTTTTCTCACCTCATTCACTCACAAACGAGAACTTGCTTCTTCCGTCTAATGCAAGACAGTTTGCACCTGAGCCAGACAGGTCATACACTTGAGCATAGGCAAGTAAGCAGTTCATAAGTCAATTCATCTTTCAGTCTCTTTGGGTCGAACTACGGTGTTCTGACTTCCTCATTGCACGAGAGGATACGTAGGCATAACTTAACGGTTATCGAACAAAAGTCTCTGTATATTCCCCCTCTTTCCAGCATTATTCTTTAAGCCTCATAGTCTTGAGCATTTCATTCTTGTTCTTACACTGACACTTCACTTGTACACTTCACACTTCTCTTACACTGACACTTGCATTCTTTCCAGCTTTGATACACAAATTGCACTGACACTACCCCTTTAAAACACAAATCTTTTAAGCGTGGATCCCGTCGAGTACGACGGAAAATCTGGGTGCTAATACCTTCCCAGGTTGTAACCAACCACCTTTCTCAGTCTCTCTGGTTCGCAACCGTCTTATCCATATCTTTCTAGGTCTATGCAGCATTGCCTTTCCTCCGGGATAAAAATGCCTAGCTGGCGACTCTTTTCTTTTCTTGTGAGTTCACTCCTGTGTGTTCTCACATCCTCCTTTCTCCGACCGTTTGCATCTGTACCCCTTCTGACCCGGGTCGTCATTTGGTGGGAGCGACAGCTTGGCGACTCTGCTGGGGAATAATAGACTGTAACCAGGGCTTCTGGTTCTTTTTGTGGGTTCCTCCTAGCGCTTGTTTGATTTGTGTTTACTGGGGTGTTATGTGCTAATTGTGTTTATATAGTTGCTTTTATTGCTTTATGTACAGTTTTGTTTACTGCTTTCTTTATAGCTTTATATGCATCATATTGTCTTACTGTTCAGGCTGGATCTGGCTTCTGTTTTGGTGGGTGGGGTTTCTACTGAGAGTTTAAGGTCCTATACCTGGGACCTGAGTGACACCTAGGCTAGAGTGGTTCATGTTCTTTCCCATTCCATTTCGTTCTGGTGCGGGAATATGAAACACGGTTCAGATATGGGTTTCTTCTTGAGAACTCTGTGCTACAGATCTCCTGTAGTGCTAGGGCTATCTGGGAAGCCTGCTAAGTCTGGATGACCTTTACTATGACCTTCTGAAACTGAGGTGAATTAGAGGAGGATCTTTTATGGTTATTGTAAACACTGTACCTCCGGGTTAGGAGTGTTTACACTTCTCATAACTGATCCAAGTCTGAGGATCCTTGTTTTAGAACATCACCTATGAGGGGGTTGGGCTGTTTACAGGTTTGCAGGAACCCTTGGCCACATCATACCCTGTTTCTTACTGTGTTTAAGATTGCTTCACTTTGGACAGTTCTTGTGATTTAACCCAGGACATGTGACTCTTTATTTGAGTCCCCCACCCTGGTTACTGGATTTCTGAACCTCCATCTGGACTTCTTAGACATACATGGACTTATATCAAGACAGTTGATTAGATCCAGCTTGATCACAAATCCTTGCATATCATTTGCATACATCATCATTGCATCATTTAACATTTTCTTATTTGTTTTTCAGGATATCCATATCACATTTGGCTTGGTTTTGACCCATTCATCTGTATAGACCCTTGTTCATCTGCTATCTGCTTCAGCTATCTTCATCAGTTTCCTGCTTCAGTCTCAGCCTGTCAGTGGCTCATCACCAACATCAGTCTTCATCCTCAGCATCTGTCCTCAGCTCTTCATCAGCAATCATGGCACCCAAAAAGAGCAACATTTCATATCACTTCTTTGAGCCTGTGCTAGCTGGCATCAGACAGGTCCAGGAACTCATTACTCCAGACCATATCCCATTATTCATAGAACATTATGGAAGCATCCTTGATATGGTTATGGACTTGGACCCCTCTCAGAGGAGTTTGATTCACACTTGCTTACAGTTCTATGATCCTCCTTTGAGATGCTTCACTTTTCAGGATTTTCAGTTGGGACCTCTGTTGGAGGAGTTTTCATCACTGATTGGAGTACCTTTCAGGGGTGGTATCCCCTTCAACCCAGAAATGGCTTCTCCTAGCAATGAAGAGGTGGCAAAGGCACTGTATTTGGAACCTGTTCTGATTGAGCAAAACATGACTACAAAGGCTGGAATCCCTGGCCTACATTTGGATTTTCTCACTTCTCAGGCTATCCTGAAAGCCTCCTAGGGAGAATGGAAGGCAGTTTGTGCATTGTTAGCCCTCAGTATATATGGGGTTATACTTTTTGCAGATGAGCCCAAGTTTATTAGCAAGAATGTTATTCACCTCTTCCTTTTGAGGAACCCAGTGCCCACCTTGCTGGGAGACTTCTATTATTCTGTTCACCAAAGGAATGAGAAGTAGAGAGGGAGATTGGTGAGATGATGTGCTCCTCTATTTCATACCTGGCTGCTTAAACACCTACCCAAGACTGATGCTTTCCTGAACCCTCACCAACAGAAGAATTGGGCTAGAAGACTCACTGCTTTGACCTCAGATGACATCAGGTGGTGTACCCAGAGCACCAAGGGCAGAGGCATAATTACTAGTTGTGGACAATTTCCCAATGTACCTCTGATAGGAGTGAAGGGTTGCATCAACTACAACCCTTTGCTATTCAAAAGACAATTGGGCTATGCTTTGGTTCACCCTCCTAAATAGCAAGACTTGGCTGAAACTTTGTATTGTGAGGTAAAGCCTAATCTGGCTGTTGTCAGACAAGCATCCTGGGCTTGGGACAATATCCAGACCAAAGGGATGGTCATTCTTGGGAAATGCAACAATGTGGCTTCAGCACAGTATTATGAGTGGTCTCATGCTAGGGCTCATATTTCTGGGATGCCTTTCACCGTTGAGGATGCACCTGGACCATCCACAACACCCCCTCCAGCCACTATCAGCCTAGAGGAATTTGAGAAACTGAAAGAGAGGAATGAGAATCTGACTCAAGCTCTGCAGAAGACCCTCTGGGAGAGGAGTGATGGTCGTCTAGACATTGAGAGGTTAGTAAAGCTAAAGGTGGAGCATCTAGCCAGGATTGAGAAGTCAGAAGACTACATCAAGAAATCAAGAGCAGGAGAGCAAATTTTGAAGAATGCCTGTAAAGAGGCTCAGTTTCAGAAGGCTAGGACTGATCTCTATCTGAAAGAAAGTCAAGCTAGGTGGGTCAGGATCACTGAAGCTCGCACTCAGGAAGATAAGAGAACTCAAGACAAGATTGAGCAGTTGGAAGCTAATGAAAAGAAGCAACAGGAGGCTCTGCTAGCAGCCCAGAAGGAGATCTCAGAATTGAAGCTTAGGGCTGGTGTGAAGAGGTCAAAGGACCAAGACAAGCACAAGAGGTTGACCACTGCTATCACCACCAGGAATCTTCTTATCAGGAACCTCACAGAGCATCCAGCTAATCCGGTAACTGAAGCACTTCTGAAGGAAGTTAAGGAGGATGAGTTTGGTCTTGGTGTCTGACTTTTAAGTCTCTCTCTCTTTCGAGCAACATCAAAACATCTTCGTCGGGGTCTGGAAAGGTCAAAACCAAGTGCCAAGTCGGATACCTTGGAAACAAATAAGCATACTGCATTGCATACTAACCTTTGTTTTGTCTTGTAGGTTTTGTTTTGTCCGTAACTAACTCTGTTGTGATTCAGGAACTATTGCCCATCGTCGGGTGTTCCCACTCAACCGTCCGCACAGATATCCTACTCGTAACAACCTTTCGGGTATACAGATGGACCAAGTACAACAGGATCTTACAGAAGTCAGGACTCAAATGGCCAATGAAGGTTGGAGGAACGAGCAACAATGAGAGGGTTCAGCCTCATGTTAACCCACCAGTGTATGGGCCTCATCTTCACCCAGAGATCAACATCCCTGTTAATGTGCAAGGGAATGCTACTGCAGGCAGAGTATTACAAAAAGACCCCCAAGAGGATCAATTCACTGTAATGGGAGCTGGGGATGAAGCCTATGACAGAAGGCTGGATGAAATTGCTGAGAAATTGAGATCCCTGGAGTCTCAAAACTCCCTGGGTTTTGATGTCATGAATATGGGGTTAGTAGACGGGGTAAGGATACCTCACAAGTTTAAGCCCCCGTGCTTCGAGAAGTACAACGGAACTTCCTGTCCGCGAACCCACTTACAATCTTTTCTGGGGAGGCTGAAGGCATACACCATGGATGAAAAACTGTGGATGTTTTACTTTGAATACAGTTTGACAGGGGCTTCAAGGGAATGGTACTCTCACTTGACCAGAGCGACCATCAGATGCTGGAAGGACCTAGCTGAGGCCTTCATCAGACAGTACCAATATAACCTAGACATGGCTCCTAACAGGACCCTCCTGATGGGAATGTCTCAGTCATCCAGAGAAAGCTTCCGGGAATACGCCCAGAGGTGGAGACAGCTTGCTGCTGCTGTCCAACCACCCATGTCGGAAAGGGAAATGGCCGACATGTTTATGAATACCCTTCAAGGGACATACATTGATAGGCTAGCTGCCTTTTCTTCCACCAGCTTCGCTGATGTAGTCATAGTTGGAGAAAGAATTGAGAGCCTTCTAAAGATGGGTAAGATTTCCGATAATGGAGCGAGCTCGTCCAGCAACCCCAGAAAGCCTTTTGTGGGGCCTAGAAGAACCAGTGAGACTAATGCTATCCATGCCAGCAGGGGAAGACCCCAGTATGTTCATAGGTCAGTGGCAGCTGTCACTATTCCCGCTCCAATTCCTCAGCAACCAGCGTATCAACCACAGCAACAACCCCACTACCAGCAACAAGTTCAGTATCCACCTCAGAGAAACTATAACAACAACAACACCAGCAACAACAATCAGCAAAGACCTTTTCAACAGAGACCATCTCAGGCCAATAGGGTGATTGATCCAATCCCTATGCCTTACACTGCTTTATTGCCACAACTCCTGAAACTCAACCTGGTTGAGCTAAGGACATTGGCACCTCCAGATCCTGCCAGTCTGCCAAGAAATTATGACACCAGCGCCAGATGTGCTTTTCACTCCAACGCACCTAGCCACAGTACAGAGAAATGCAGAGCTTTACACATGAAAGTACAGGATCTAGTGGATTCCAAAGCTCTAAACTTTGCACCCCCGCCAAATGTCAACAAGAATACCATGCCCAACCACGGAGGACCAAGAATTAATGCTATTGAGGAAGATAAGCCGTCTTTCTTAATAACCAGTGTTGGGCAAATTCGGACACCTCTGGTAGAAATCAAAGCTCAGCTCCTAGAATGCCAGATGTTCCCCGGGTGTGAGCTCGGTTGTGCTTATTGCAACATTTCGGTAAATGGGTGTGATGACTTGAGAAGCGGCATAGATGGTCTTATCCAGAGTGGCTTACTTCAAATCACAACATCAACACCTACAAATCTAGCAATCTCCTTAACAACAATTCCTGAGTCTTCTACAACTGCAACAACAATTATTCCAAACAATTCCTCAATCTCATCAACAAATGCTTCATCTGTCACTTCAACGAACCAAATATCAACAACCATCTCTTCTACAACTTCAACACCCATCCAGTCAACAGTGCCTCCTACAACATCAACAACAATTAATGAAAGTGTCTCAACGGTTACAATATACTATGATCCTGCAAATGTTCCTGCCAACAACTCACAAAATGCTACTCCTGTCAGAGCACCAGTTACCATATATTATGATCCACACACTATCGTGGTCCCTCCTGCAGCTGCTATCAGTCTAGTCACTATCACAGTGCCTGGGCCAGTTCCTTACGAAAGCAATAATGCCATCCCTTGGCATTACGGCTCAGATCTATACTGCGAGGGGAAGAAAATCACTTTAGAATCATCAACTTCTTCACCTCAAATAGACAATGTGGGGGGAGGCGGAGGCTTCACTCGAATCGGACGTCTTTTTGCCTCGCAAATTCCAAGACCCATTGCTGAAGCAGAAGCTGCTGCCAAGGTAAAAGGGAAGAGCATGGTGCAAGAAGAACAAGTTGCTAAAGAATCTTTGAAGACTCCTTTTGATCAAGAGGTTGATGAATTCATGAGAATCATAAAGAAAAGTGATTACAAGGTAGTAGACCAGCTTCACCAGACACCTTCCAAAATCTCCATTCAATCATTGCTAATGTGCTCCGAGGCTCATCGGAACGCACTACTAAAAGTCTTGCACGCAGCTTATGTGCCAGAGGAGATTACCGTCAATTAGTTGGAGGCTGTGATTGGAAATGTTAACGCTAGTAATGGACTAGGATTTACCAACACTGATTTGACTTCGGAAGGCCGCAATCACAACAAGGCTTTGCACATTACCTTGGAGTGTAAGGGTGAAGTTCTTTCCCATGTACTGGTAGACACAGGGTCATCCCTCAATGTCCTACCTAAGAAATCCCTTGTGAAGCTGGAGTATGAAGGATTGGCATTACGCCCAAGCAACATGGTAGTGAGAGCCTTTGACGGTTCTAAGAGATCAGTTCTGGGAGAAATTGAGTTGCCTATAATGATTGGCCCACAGACTTTCAAAACGACCTTCTTCGTGATGGATATACAGCCTGCCTACAGCTATCTATTGGGTAGACCATGGATACATGCCGCTGGCGCCGTGACGTCAACCCTTCACCAGAAGTTAAAATTCGAGTGGGAGGGCCAAGTCGTTACTATTTGTGGAGAGGAAGATATCTTTGTTAGCAAACTGGCTACATACAAATACATTGAGATGGATGGGGAGATCCATGAAACTATGAGTCAAGGGTTTGAGGCCTTGAACATAAATGAAGCATCCGCTGTACCTGGAACCTCAATGACATCTTATCAGCAAGCCCGGAAGGTTGTTGAAGAGGGGACTGCCCAAGGCTGGGGCAAGTTGCTGCCCGTGGAGAAGAAGGAGGACATATTTGAGTTGGGTTACAAACCAACTCAACAAGATCAATCAGAGGCTGCTAAGAAGCCCAGTTTTATCAGTGGGGGGATGCTCACCCCGGATGCAGTGAACAACTTGGAAGACGAGGATGAAATCGACCGCAACCTGGAGAGCTGGATACGTCCAAGGATCCCGGGGAGCCAAGTCCTTAACTGGTCTTCCCAGGAAATTATAAGGGTTACTCCTGCAGAGTAATTATTATTTCCTGTATTTTTAAGCATGCATCAAGTCTTGCATCTTGCCCAAGATGACAAGACTCATTTTGTAATCGGGCCATCTGTAATTTTGTGCAAATAGATCAATCAATGAATATCGGACATCTTTTGCAAATGAGTCTTTTTCTTTTCCGCTCACTGTTTTTTCATTTTTCTTTTTGTACAAAAATAAATGGCAATGTTTTCAAAATGATGACTTCATTTCACTCTTTCTAAATAAGATTAAAATCAATCACTAAAATGAACAATCTAAACCCTTGCAGAGAGTGCCTTTCAGACTGCACCGACAACAATACTGCTATGGCTTCGTATGACTTTGACAATCCAATCAATCAAGCTGATGAAGGGGTTGAAGAAGATTATGAGCTTCCTGAAGAGCTAGCCAGGTTGTTAAGGCAAGAGGAGAAGATTATCACTCCTCATCAGGAGGAGGTCGAAACGATTAATCTAGGTACGGATGAAGATGTGAAAGAAGTTAAAATCGGGGCCTGCTTACAAGACTCAGTGAAGAGACAACTGATTGACCTACTTCTGGAATATGTGGATGTGTTTGCTTGGTCTTATCAGGATATGCCAGGGTTGGACACCGATATTGTTATGCACAAGCTGCCTTTAAGAGAAGATTGCCCACCGGTTAAACAGAAACTGCGCCGTACTCGCCCAGATATGGCAATGAAGATCAAAGAAGAGGTACAAAAGCAGTGGGACGCCGGGTTCCTTGCTGTGACTAGCTACCCGCCGTGGGTTGCTAATATTGTACCTGTGCCTAAGAAGGATGGCAAGGTGAGGATGTGTGTGGACTACCGGGATCTGAACAGAGCCAGCCCGAAAGATGATTTCCCATTACCTCACATTGATGTACTGGTTGATAATACGGCTCAGTTCTCGGTGTTCTCCTTCATGGACGGATTTTCAGGGTACAATCAGATCAAAATGTCACCTGAAGACATGGAGAAGACAACTTTCATCACACCTTGGGGCACGTTCTGTTATAAGGTGATGCCATTCGGACTGAAGAATGCTGGTGCAACATATCAACGGGCTATGGTGACATTATTCCACGATATGATCCATAGAGAAATCGAATGTTATGTGGATGATATGATTGCCAAGTCCCTCACGGAAGAAGACCACCTGGTAAATCTGTTGAAGCTATTCGAGCGTTTGAGGAAGTACCAACTAAAGTTAAACCCCAACAAATGCACATTCGGGGTGCGATCCGGTAAGCTGCTGGGATTTATTGTAAGTGAGAAAGAGATTGAAGTTGACCCTGATAAAGTCAAAGCCATTCAAGAAATGCCTGCACCGAAGTCAGAAAAAGAAGTTCGAGGGTTCTTAGGTCGATTGAACTACATTTCAAGGTCCATATCTCACCTTACAGCAACCTGTGAACCTTTGTTCAAACTGTTAAGAAAAGAACAAACGGTCAGGTGGAACGAAGACTGCCAGAAGGCTTTTGACAAGATCAAGGAATACTTACAAGAGCCTCCAATCCTTATGCCTCTAGTTGAAGGAAGACCTCTAATCATGTACTTGACAGTATTAGAAGAGTCAATGGGGTGTGTGCTGGGCCAGCATGACGAGTGTGGTCGAAAAGAGTATGCAATATACTACCTGAGCAAAAAGTTTACCGACTGTGAACAACGTTATTCACTGCTCGAGAAAACTTGTTGTGCTTTATTGTGGGCTGCTCGCCGACTAAGGCAGTATATGTTGACCCACACTACCTTATTGATCTCAAAGATGGACCCAGTTAAGTACATATTTGAGAAGCCAGCACTTACCGGACGGGTTGCAAGATGGCAAATGATCCTCACGGAATATGACATTCAGTACACATATCAGAAAGCCATCAAGGGAAGTGTATTGTCTGATTATCTTGCTGAACAACCCATTGATGATTACCAGCCCATGAGATTTGAATTCCCTGATGAAGACATCATGTTCATAAAGGCAAAAGATCATGAAGTGCCTGTTCACACTGAAGGGCCTGACCCAGAAGAAGCATGGACTATGATGTTTGACGGGGCTGTTAATATGAATGGTCGTGGTGTTGGTGCAGTACTTATTACACCTAAAGGAGTTCACCTGCCTTTCTTGGCAAAGCTCACCTTTAACTGCACTAACAGCGAAGCTGAATACGAAGCTTGCATTATGGGTCTTGAGGAAGCCATTGACCTCAGGATCAAGACTTTGACTGTGTTTGGGGATTCAGCTCTGGTAATCAACCAAACCAATGGCAAATGGTACACACACCAGGATCATCTGATACCTTACAGGGATTATACAAGGAGGTTATTGACTTTCTTCACAACAGTCAAGCTTGAGTATATCCCTCGGGACGAGAATCAATTTGCTGATGCTCTTGCCACCATTTCATCCATGATCAAAGTTCAAGCTGCCAACTTTGTGCCTCGGATTCCAGTGTCCAGACTTGACAGACCAGCATACGTGTTCTCAGCAGATGTTGTTAAAGATGATAAGCCTTGGTTCCATGACATTAAGTGCTTCTTGGAGGATCAGACATACCCACCTGGGGCATCTTCCAATGATAAGAAGACATTAAGAAGGCTTGCTGGTAGTTTCTTCCTGAATACTGATGGTTCCCTATATAAGAGAAACTTTGATATGGTACTCCTCAGATGCGTTGATAGAACAGAAGCAGACTTGTTGATGCACGAGGTGCACGAAGGATCATTTGGTACCCATGCAGGAGGGCATGCAATGGCAAAGAAGTTGCTAAGGGCAGGCTATTACTGGATCACCATGGATGCAAACTGTTGTGCTTATGCCAGAAAATGCCATAAATGCCAGATTTATGCGGATAAGGTTCATGTGCCTCCCAATCCTTTGAATGTGATGTCTTCACCTTGGCCCTTCGCCATGTGGGGCATTGATATGATTGGCAAAATTGAACCGACTGCTTCGAACGGCCACAGATTCATCCTGGTTGCTATTGACTATTTCACCAAGTGGGTTGAAGACGTTTCCTATGCAAATGTTACAAGGCAAGTGGTAGCCCGATTTCTGAAGAGGGACATCATCTGTCGGTACGGAGTGCCCGAGCGAATCATTACTGATAATGGTTCCAACTTGAACAACAAAATGATGGCAGAACTGTGCCGGGACTTCAAGATCCAACACCACAATTCTTCTCCTTACAGGCCAAAGATGAATGGCGCTGTAGAGGCAGCTAACAAGAATATCAAGAAGATTGTACAGAAGATGGTAGTCACATACAAAGACGGGCATGAAATGCTACCATTTGCCTTGCATGGGTACCGTACGTCAATCAGAACATCCACTGGGGCAACACCATATCAACTTGTGTATGGTATGAAAGCAGTCCTACCTGCTGAAGTTGAGTTACCCTCCATGCGGGTACTAATGGATGTTAAGCTGAACGAAGCAGAATGGGTCCGATCCCGATACGAACAACTGAGTCTAATTGAAGAGAAAAGATTAGCTGCAATCTGTCATGGGCAGCTGTATCAGAAAAGAATGAAGAAAGCCTTCGATCAGAAAGTCAGGCACCGAGAGTACCAAGTAGGAGATCTTGAGTTGAAAAGAATCCTCCCTCCTCATACAGACCACAGGGGAAAATGGACTCCAAATTATGAAGGACCATTCGTAGTATGGAAAGTTTTCTCTGGTGGAGCACTGATGCTCAGCACCATGGATGGTGAAGACTTCCCGTCCCCTGTGAATTCAGATGCAGTTAAAAAATACTTCGCATAAAAATGACCTGCTGGACATAAAAACAGAATGTAAGTCCAGGTAAAAATAGGGCATCCCGGCGAGTCAAAAACATAATAAAAGACTCGGGCAAAAATAAGGGAAAATAAACAAAAAAATGTACACCCGCTAAGTTGAAAAGCCGCATTGGACAACTCAGGCAAAAATGGGTATCCCGATGGATTGAAAACCTGAAAGGGCGATCCATGCAAAAAAGGGAATAAGCGAACAACTGCATTCTGAATTCGTTTGTATCACTTACAACTTGGTAAGATTCGAAAGGATCAAGCTTCTTTCAAGATCAGCCTTCTCCAGAAAGCAAGACGAGAAGAATGTCAAATGTCATACGAGTCATAGCAAAGGGAAGCTCCTTGAAGCGTCATCAACATTGCCAATACATTTTATTTCTCAATTTGTAACAATCTCCTCATTTTAGGGATTTGTTTCTTTGACTGTATCTTGCCAATTCAGGGCGTATAAATCAATAAAATCAGATCTTCAGTCATGTTTTGTCTCGTACATTTTATTCTCATTTGCAAAATGACCGATGTTCTTAAGATACTGATTGCATAAATACAGATGTTTCTCTTAAAACACGTGCTTGACAGGAAATATACTTATTCCCAGGGGTGTCTAAACTCCTATGATGGAATCCGGTAAAGGATACCTCGGGATTACTTGTGCATTTCTCTGTCTTTTCAGGATTGCAGGTATTCAGAGCACAAAATGGGACATGAAAGCTTCGTCCCAGCCGGCTGGCAAATCATTATCCAACTCAGTCTTAGCGCCGTAGGTGTTTTCTCCCCAGCCGAGTTGCCATTTATTTCCTCCACAGCCAAGTACAAAAGCCAGGGAACCATCTCCCCCACAGAGCTTCAGCCTCCACCCAGAAGAGTAATGCCCGAAGAACTCACAACAGAGTGAAGGAAGCTTCTATAAACCCCAGCTGGGTCCCTCATCATCAAGGATAGGTTTATCAGTAGCCTATATCACCAAGCAGAGTCCCAAGACAGATCTACCAACGATCTCATCACCAGCTGGGATGTCCATTTCAAGAAGATCAACCAGAGACCTTCGCAGCATCGGGATCCGAATCCCGGATCGGTATCTTTGCATAATCATAGCATTCGCATCATATTCTCTCCCACAAAGCGTAGCATTCCGTCTAATACGGAGCATTACGGCAAAAAAAATCAAACATATTGCATAATCATAAGCCATGTTCTGAATCAAACACTTGTGAATATTGGCAATCCATCAACAATATACAGCAAACTCCCCGAAACTCCTCACCAGAGAGCCAAGGCATCTTCCCTAAGGATACAGATGCTTCTTGGCACCCGTCCGTGTCATATCCCCAGCAGGAAGCTAAAACATCGGCTTTACACTCGCAAACACAAACACACACTCCCTTTGACACCCGTCCGTGTCATACCCCAGTAGAAAGCCAAAAGCTTACTCTTTGCACTCATAGATATATCCATACAAATTCCCTGACACCCGTCCGTGTCACCTTCCCCAACATAAATACCTGACATCTTTGTAAAACATATACTTGTTTATATTACACTTTCCTTTTCCGACACTCGTCCGTGTCACTCTCCCCATCAAGTTAAACAATCCTGAACACCACTCATACTTGTTACTCCTGTTTTACTCGTACAGATACTCGTCCGTATCTTGCATACACCACTTATACTTCCTCAGAATCAACACTCGTATGTGTTCTTTGTTAACCAGTTGGTACTCGTCCGTACCATCATCTCAGAGCATGCGTCAAGCGTTTGTTTCTACCCGATACTCGTCCGTATCGTAGTCTTAAGGATGCTCGTCCGCATCTTTAATCCGTACACGTGTCAAACACTCATGTCTTCTTGAATATAGACACTCGTCTGTATCTATTATTCCCCAGAAGAGTCCCTTCAGAATCAACACTCGTCTGTGTTCCTTGTTAACCAGTTGATACTCGTCCGTATCATCATCTCTGAACACGTGTCAGTATTTGTTTCTACCCGATACCCGTCCGTATCGTAGTCTTAGGGATGATCGTCCGCATCTTTAATCTATACACAACGTCAAAATACTTGTACCTTTTATTTCTTAGATGTAAACACTCGCCCGTGTTTACTATTCCCTAGTAGGTTGCCCGTAAAGCTACCTTTTTCTATCTGACATTCGTCCTATGTCATGATAAACCTTGAGAGCAGCCGTCCCCTGCTAGGTGATCGTCCTTCACCTCTTGATGATCGTCCTTCATCATGCTCGTCCGATGGCCGTCCCCATCGTCGACCTTTTATCCGGCATTCGTCCTATGTCGTGATTTTTAGCAGCCGTACCCTGCTAGGTGATCGTCCTTCATCTCTTGATGATCGTCCTTCATCATTTTATCCGATGGCCGTCCCCATCATTGATCTTTGGTATCTGACATTCGTCCTATGTCATGATAAACCTTGAGAGCAGCCGTCCCCTGCTAGGTGATCGTCCTTCACCTCTTGATGATCGTCCTTCATCATGCTCGTCCGATGGCCGTCCCCATCGTCGACCTTTTATCCAGCATTCGTCCTATGTCGCGATATTTTCGGCAGCCGTACCCTGCCAGGTGATCGTCCTTCACCTTAGATGATCGTCCCTCATCTTATCCCCAACAGAGCAGCCGTCCCCTGCTAGGTGATCGTCCTTCACCTTTGATGACCGTCCCTCATCATTATTTCATTTATTCTTTAACCCGATGGACGTCCCCGTCGTGGTTCCTTTTCCTTTTCCTGGTGATCGTCCTTCATCAGTTTTAGCCCAATGGCCGTCCCCATCGTTTGTTTACATTACTTTATGAACCTGATGGCCGTCCCCATCATTTTTACTAATCCCCAGAGAATCTTACAGCTTTACTTGATGGCCGTCCCCATCATAATCTCTCATATCCCCAGCATGTCGGTCGTCCCCGTCATTGCTTTATTTCCCGCATTTTCCCCAGCATGTCGGCCGTCCCCGTCATTGCTCTTTCCCCAGCAGTCGTCCTCCGTCGCCCACACTTTACAATATACTTTATTTTCTTTTACAATCTATATCCCTTTTCTTCTTCATTCTGTGAGTGCAAATTTTGGACTGTCTTTGGTATTCAACCACAAGTTAAAGGTGACACTCCCATAATCTTAACATACTCTTCTGGCAAAGGACCCAACTGAAAGTCATGAAATGTGAAACACCTGAGCCGTGGATTGTAATACTGCAACAAAGTGTGAATGGTGCTTCTCTGAGAGCTATCCAAGTTGAATACCAAGTCCAGAATATCACCATACTTTTCCTTGAAGTATCCCAAATGATCCGGGGTAATAAGAGACACCAATTGATTGATCAGGTCCATCTTGGTATCAAATAATTTGTAATGCACAGTTCTCTTTCTGACGTCTTCCATTTTGAAGCAATGATATGACCAAGAACCGGGAGTAATGCAGACCCTGAGAATAAAAGAAACACAAATGATTAATGATGATATGATGCTTATGCAAGGCGAGGCATGTGATCAGTGAAGTGTCCGTGATGAGCCAATCATATAATCAGGTGTCGGTGCAGGGTCACAATATCTACATGTCGCAATAACAATCCCTTTGATCCGGGATCCATATCTTAGAACCAAAAATCCAGATCACAAAACTGAACCAATGGAAAAGCGGGTATGCTGAAGGTCTTAGGGTTCCTGCAAACCTGTAAAACCCTTCCCAATCTCACGGGTGTGCTACTCGGGTCAATATCACGGACTCTCAAAGCCAAATAGCAATAATACGTTCACCATTTCCGAGAAAAGGCTCATGACCAATTCAGGGAATCGGTTTGGCATTATGTACTACTCAGGGAAGCCTCAGTTGAGTCCGGAAAAACAAGCATCCCTCACAAGTCTCCAGCTTCAAGCATTGAATCGAGAAACAATAGTACATTCATCCTGAAGGGTAAAATACTACCGTCATACGAACAATTTGCTTTAACTGAATTCCTATGAGAGAACCAGTCCATCCTATGCGAGTTCCCAATGGACCCTCGGATGCGAGTGGGTTTGCCAACAAATGTGGTATGCCACTTCCATCACTGGAGAGGGTTGTTTACACAAAGGTTCTCAATGATCGGTCCCCAGATGCACATAACTATCAAGGTCCTATCCCGAAGTGGAGGGAATCCCCACACAAGATATTTCCAAGATGGTCGCAGTCTGGGTGTGAAACACATCGCCACTCATCATGCCACATGCGAGTACAACGTGTCCACGCTAATCCTAGGGTGCGCTCAAGTCGGGTATTTGGCTTATCTCACAGTAACTCCCATCCCGTAGAAAAAATGAAAACTAGCACAGCCAGACAGTCCAGTATAATATGATGCATGGAAAATAAATACTGAAAGCAGTAAATAAATGCAGTAAAGTAAAGTTGTAAAGTAAAAACTGTAAATGAAAACAGTAAAGCTAAACTAAAGCACACAACAACAAACAGATAAACACCCAAAGAAACAAAACCAAACAGGCGCTAGGATTGACTCTACAAGGGAAACCAGAGATTCTGGGTTCGATCCCCAGCAGAGTCGCCAGCCAGGCATTTTTATCCCGAATGAATGAGAAAGGTAATGCTGCACAAACCTGAGGAAGAAGGAAAGGACAAGGTCCTGCGAACCAAAGATCTGGGTTTGGGAGTCGGTTACGACCTGGGAAGGTATTAGAACCCCAGATCGTCCGCCGTACCCAACGAGATCCACGCTTACTTGTTTTGTTTCAAAGGGTGAGAAATAAGATACTGCTGAATAAGAACCGCTAACTAGAAACTGTAACTGCAATGAGAAAGGAACTGAAAAAAGGAGAATGAGAATAAAAGGGGGAAACGTAGGGAAAATAAAGAATGTGCTCGAACGGGCCCTACCCCGCTGCCTACGTACCTCATCGGGAAAATGAGGATCAGAGTCGACGTAGTTCGCCTAACTAAGGCGGGAACTATTTGTTTGTGTTTTTTATGCTTGGAACTGCGTATGTCTATGCTCAGGTGTTGCAGGCTCGTCTGGTACGAGTGGGTTCACCGTCTTGCATGCGAGACAAGTCGTCGCGAGTTCGCGTTGAGAGTGAGTGAGATGAGAAAAGAAGTTCCCACAAGAAGGTCGCTTGTTATTTGTTTTTGTCTTTTATGAGAAATGTTTTGAATTTGTTTGTGAATATTCTCATACTAAGACCTATCCATCGCGGGAAGTAATTACACCTCGCCCCGAAACGGGACGCGTATAAGAACTCCACAACAAAGTCTCGTGTCGTACAAGAATGTCCGGTTTTTATTAAGTGTTTTGTTATTTTCTTCATGAAGTGAGAAAGAATGACTCAAGTTGCAAAAGGCAAAAAACTAAGGGGGACTAAGACACAACCTTAAGTTAATTATCATATGATGGTCCTATGGTTTATGAGGTTTTCTAATCCTAAGGAAGAAAAGGAAGAGAAAGAATAAAAAGGATGCAACTTACTTCCTAATGAAGATAAGTTGGCCCTACAAAGGGGGGAAATCCTACCAAACACAAATATGGAAGGAAAAATGAATTAAATGCATAAAAGAAATGTATAAAAAATAAAAGGATAAGGTATAAGGAAACATACCTCAATCTTCCCCTCTACAAAACAAATGTTAATGTGCATTTTTATTAAAAAGGATAAAGCAAACACGCAACCATTAAATCCTAATGACTCTATCTTAATTCTAGAGAACTAAAAGAATGCTAAAACAAAAATCCAGCACCTATTACAGCTCCTAAAGTACAAACAGCTATGAAAATAATGCATAATACAAAGCAGCTTTTTACAGCCAACATGTAGCATGAAAAAGTAGGTGTAAAAGGTTACAAACAACATGCAAACAAACAAACAGCATACATTTTACAACACTTATATGCAAAAACAGCCATGAAATGTAAAATCCAGAATTGATTATTTTTGTTTTTTAATGCACAAACTCAATGAAAAATGCACCAATCTTCAATATGAACATGCATTTGAACATGAATCAACATACATAAATGGAAGATCATGAACATTTAGAAGGATCATGCAAGAATGCATCACATGGTTGATTATGCAACAAGTAATGCACAAAGTGGCACATGAACATGGCATATGAACATGATGATTATTGATTATGAATATGCAATATGATAGCTCAAACATAATGTCAAACTCAATGCAAAATTCAGAATTGAATTAACGTAAATGTTATGATCATACATGCAACCAAATGAAACCAAATGCACATACATACATGATTATGCAACATGCAACATACATCAACATAATGAAATGCAAAGTGATTTAATGCAATGCAAAAGATGTAAAACAGAATGCAACATGATTATTACATACCAAATGATGCATGAACATGGCAAAAACATGCAAGAAAACAAGCTATGCACGAAGAAACACTAAAATGCATAATATGCGACATGAACAGAATCGTGTCGAAACAACTCGAAATGGGGGAATGAGCTACTGGAAATGGACCCAAAAATTCCCTAAAATCACTACCTAAACATGCATGAACATTAGAGGCACTAGATAGCAAGAATGAACAATCAAATAAGCTAAAAATCCAAAAACCAACAGCGTTAACCGGTTAACCATATGCGTTAACCAGTTAACAGACCCTGGACAACACTAAAATCGCCAAAAACGCACACGTTAACCGGTTAACCAAATGCGTTAACCGGTTAACGCTGAACAGAAAGTAAAAAAAATTTGAAAATAAGTGCTTTTGGCCACAAACTCACTTCTAATGATCCCTAACATACCTAGGAACATGCTAACACTAATTCTACTTAATTTGGGATTATTTACACATGATAGAACCTATAACTATCAACACTTTAAATCTAAATCCAACCAAAATCACAAAATGCAAACAACACATAATGAAAATGACATCGATCGCAAGCAAAACAAAAAGCGCTTAAAGAATGCCGAAATTGCGATATGAAGAGAATAACTTAAAGGAGAAGTGATTTAGATCACCTACCTACGAAGCAGAGAAGTGCTTCGGTGAATGTTACAAGAATCGGAGCTTGATCGAAGAGAAAACCGTGAAACCGCAAAATAAATGCGTTCTTGACGTTTGAACCTTCGTGTGCTTCCGATAAGTCGAAAATCCTCACAAAATTCAGCAGCTTCTTCTTCCACAATCCACAAAATCAATGGAGGTTGGAGCTAAGCTTCAAGATCTTCAAGTTTCAATGTGAAACTTGAAGAGCTTATCCAAAAAGCTTTAGTGAAAGGAGGGAAAAAAGAGGAAAACTGAGAGAGAAAAAGTGATTGTGAAAGAGTGAAAAATTGGAAAATTGTGTGAACCCCTCTCAATGAAGTGATTAATGAATATATAGTGGCTAGGCTAGGAGCTAGGTTTGGAATGGAATTAGGTTTGGGGCCCAAAAATTAGACTTGGGATCCAAAATTAGGTTTGGTAGTTAGTTAGGGTTAGGGTTAGAAAAGGGAATATTCCTTGGAATATTCCTTGGAATACTCTAGAAGATGGTAGAACATGGTGGAAGCTTCCAAGGTAAATGGAGTGGAATTGAAATGGAAAAAAAAGAGGGAAAGAATGAAAGGAAGTGTGGAAAGAATGTGGAAGGAAAAGTGGAGGGAAATGAAAAACCAACCACTTTTCAAATGATTTTTCCTTTGATTTCTTTTTTATGATTCCTCCATCGTTTCTTGACAAAATTTGAACCATGGGATCATTGTAACCCTAATCTCAAGATATCGATCTTAAAAGTCCGGAGTCGGCCCATTTTACCTAGCTTGGTTGCCTTTTCCCCGATTCCTTGATTTTCAGTCGTCTGGCCATTCAAACCCCTTCCAAAATGAATTTGTGGACGGGATTTGAACCCTAGGCACTTGACATCATATATAAGGCAAAGGAATCCACTTTGAACCAGAACTTCATGCCGAAGCCCCGTAGAAATGAAACCATAATTCGGCCCTTTTCATCAGGAAACATTGCACTGCTTGCCTCCTTTAATTAAACCCCATCTTTCAATGGCTCGTGGCTTTAAGTGAAGACTTGTGGGAAGTTGTGAACCCTTTGTACAAGGTTGAGAAGCTTTGTGGCCCTTCGGTTGCCTTTGTAATGCCTTCAGTGGCTCCACCCCTTGACCATATGACTATGCCTTAGCTATGCAATGTTTGATGCAATGTTTTTGGTTATTTTATGAATCCATATATGCAAAATGCTATGCAAAATGTTGAGGATATGAGAGATCAAATTTTGAGGTATTACAATCATGAACTATGTATCTTTACATTTTGTAATATATGGTTTGTGTGTTATTCTGTGGGCTTCATTTCTCTTCAACATCATCATTCCTCGAGGTCTGGAAGGTCAAAACCAAAGAACCAAATCGGATACCCATGGAAGACAAATAGACATATTGCATTGCATACTAACCTCATTCTTTGTTTTGTAGGTATTTTTGTTGTTATTTTCTCACTTTGTTGTGGTTTCAGGAAACATTTCTCGTAGGAGGGTCTTCCCCATCAACAGAGTTCATCGGTATCCTACAAGAAACAACCTTCCGAGCTTACAGATGGACCAGGTTCAACAAGATCTGAATGATGTAAGAAACCAGATGGCTAATGAAAGAACTGAAATGAGGGCTCAGATGAGCCAGTTCATGGCAGTAATGACCGGGCTGGCCCAAAGCCAAGAAAGATTAAGAGAGTTGGTCGAGCGGCAAACTCCTGAATAAAATCAACCAGGAACAAGGGGTACCAGCAACAATGATCATGTGCAGCCTCGTACTGACCCCCCGGAGTTTGTGCCTCATCTCAACCCTGATGTTAATGCTATCAGGAATACCCAAGGTAATACTGGAGGACGGGCCTTGCAAGAGGACCCTCAAGAGGAACAATTCACTGTAGTTGGAGCAGGAGATGAAGTCTATGATCGTCGTCTGGACGAGATAGCAAAAACGTTGAGATCTCTGGAGTCTCAAAACTCCTTAGGGTTTGATGTTATGGATATGGAGCTAGTAGAGGGAGTTAGAATTCTTCACAAATTCAAATCTCCCTGCTTCGAAAGATATAATGGAACGTCTTGCCCTCGCACCCATCTTCAATCCTTTCTGGGAAGATTGAAGGCTTACACCATGGATGAAAATCTATGGATGTTCTATTTTGAAGATAGCTTGACCAGGGCATCACGTGAGTGGTACTCTCATCTGACTAGGGAAACAATTAGAAATAGGAAATATTTAGTCGAGGCTTTCATACGCCAATACCAATACAATTTAGACATGGCTCCTAACAGAACTATTTTAATGGGTATGTCACAATCCTCCTGGAAAAGCTTCAGAGAGTATGCTCAGAGATGGAGACAATTAGTTGTTGTCGTTCAACCTCCAATGTCGGAAAGAGAAATGGAAAATATGTTTATGAACACCCTACAGGGGACATACATTGATAGGCTGGCTGCTTTCTCTTCCACTAGCTTTGCAGATGTGGTCATAGCTGGAGAAAGGATTGAGAGTTTGTTAAAAATGGGTAAGATTTCTGATAATGGAGCCAGCTCTAGCAGCACAAGGAAACCTTTTGCGGGGCCTCGCAGGTCGGGTGAAACTAATTCAGTACACATGGGCAGAGGAAGGCCCCAATATATGCCAAGATCAATTGTCGCTGTCACAATTCCTACTTTACCTCCTCAACAACAATACACTCCACAACCACAACATTTCCCTCAACAACAATATTTTCCTCAACAAAGGTCCTACAACAACAACAACAACAATCAACAGCAGCGTCCTTTCCAGCAAAGGTCATCTCAACTCAACAGGGTAATCGACCCTATACCGATGCCATATGCCACTTTGCTACCACAACTTTTGAAGCTTAATCTTGTTGAATTAAGGACTTTGGCTCCACCAGATCCTCATAACCTTCCACATAATTACAACGTCAATGCCAAATGTGCCTTCCATTCTAATGCACATGGCCATACCACAGAAAAGTGCAGAGCTTTGCACATGAAGGTCTAGGATCTAGTTGATTCAAAGGCTTTAAATTTTGCACCACCTCCTAACGTCACAAAGAATCCTATGCCTAGCCACGGTGAGCCAAGGATAAATGCAATTGAAGAGGATCAACCCATGAACTTAATTGAAGATACTGCAAGCGTTCAAACACCTCTGACCGAGGTTAAAGCTCAGCTTTTAAAGTGTCAGGTGTTCCCATGTTGTGAGGCCTGCTGTGAATCTTGAAAAGTTTCCGTCAATGGTTGTGTGAGTTTAAAAAAGCGGCATCAATGGTCGTATCAAAGACGGTATCATGCAGATAACATCAACGGTTTCTACAACATCAGCAATTCCTACTACAGCAACAACAAACACTCTTCTTACAACAGCAAAAACAATTGTTCCAACAGACTCTGCTACAAAGTCAACAAACATCTCTTTTATCACTTCAACAAATGTTAGTTCAACCGCACCCGCTTCTACAACTACAACAACCATTAATAATGACATCTCCACAGTCACCATTTACTACGACCCAACAATGGTCCCCGATTCCAACAGTTTTCAGCAACAATCTCAACAACAACCCAGCTTCAGTCTTTCACCACCACCATCAGTCAAAAATCCTGTCACCATATATTACGATCCACAGACAATAACAGTCCCCACTTCCGCTGCAGTCAGTCCAGTCACCATCACGGTACCTGGACCCATTCCATATGAAAAAGATAATGATGTTCCATGGCACTATGGTTCAGATCTCTACTGCAACGGGGAGAGAGTCGTTCTTGATTCTTCAGCTCCTGCACCACAGATCGATAATGTCGGGCGAGGCGGAGGCTTCACTTGAAGCGGACATCTTTTCGCGTCATAAGTCCCAAGAGTTAACACTAAGGCAGAGGATGTTGCCAAAGCTAAAGGAAAAAATGTGGTGTCGAATGAACCAATTTTGAAAGAAGTTCATAAAACATCCTTTGATCAGGATGTGGATGAATTTATGAGGATAATCAAGAGAAGTGATTACAAGGTTGTGGATCAGCTCCACCAGACTCCTTCCAAGATCTCCATTCTATCATTGTTATTGTGTTCCGAAGCCCATCGGGATGCATTACTTAAAGTCCTGCACGCAGCCTACGTGCCTGGGGAGATCACGGTAAATCAGCTAGAGATAGTGGTTTCTAATGTTAATACTAGTCATGGACTAGGCTTCACCAATGCTGATTTGACTGCGGAATGTCGTCATCATAACAAAGCTTTACACATCACTCTAGAGTGTAAAAGGTCTGTGCTTTCACATGTTCTAGTTGACACTGAGTCTTCGCTCAATGTCTTGCCAAAGAAATCCCTTTTAAGCTTGAATATGATGGTATTGCTCTCCGACCAAGAAATCTGGTGGTTAGAGATTTTGATGGTTCTAAGAGGTCTGTTCTTGGAGAAGTGGAGCTGCCTGTGATAATTGGCCCGCGGGTCTTTCAAACTACTTTCTACGTGATGAACATTCAGCCGGCCTACAACTGTTTGTTGGGTCGACCATAGATTCACGCTGCTGGCGCAATTACGTCGACCCTTCACCAGAAATTAAAATATGAGTGGGAAGGGAAATTATCACAATCTGTGGTGAAAAGGATATTTTTGTTAGCCATATGGCTAGCTACAAATACATTGAGATGGATGGTGAGATTCACGAGACCATGAGCCAAGATTTCAAAGCACTGAACGTCAATGAGGTGACAACTGAAGTATTTGCTGTATCCCAGGAGGATAGGATGGGTACTTCAATTGTCTCCTACCAACAAGATCGGAAGGTTGTTGAAGATGGGAACGCCCAAGGCTGGGGCAAGCTGCTACCTGTGCAGAAGAAGGGTGACAGATTCGGTTTTGGTTACAAACCATTCCGACAAGATCAAGCAGAGGCTGCTAAAGAGCCCAAGTCCGTGAGTGGGAGAATGCTAACCCTAGATGCTGTCAATAATGTGGAAGACGAGGCTGAAAGCAACCTCAACCTAGAGAGCTGGATTCTTCCAAGGATCTCGGGCCAACAAGTCCTTAACTGGTCTTCCCAGGAAATTATAAGAGCTACTCCTGCAGAGTAATTATTATTTCCTATTTTAGCATGCATCAAGTCCTGCATCTTGCCCAAGGTGTCAGGACTAATTTTGTAATAGGGCCATATTTGTATTTTGTGCAAATGGAATATCAATGAACAATGGACTTCTTTTGCAAACAATTTTCTTTTTCGCTCACTGTTTTTTCATTTTTGTTATTTTTCGTACAAAACAATATATGGCAATGTTTTCAAAATAATAACTTCATTTACACTTTTTCTAAACAAGATTAAATTTAATCACTAAAAAGAACAAATCTCAACCCTTGTAGAGATAATCCTCCAGATTTCACCGACAACAACACTGTTATGACCTTGTATGACTTCGACAATCCAATAAATCAAGCAGATGAAGGGGTTGATGAAGACTACGAGTTTCCTGAAGATTTCGCCAGGTTGTTGAGGCAGGAAGAGAAAGTGATTACTCCTCATCAGGAGGAAATTGAAACTTTTAATCTTGGTACCGAGGAAGATTTGAAAGAAGTGAAGATTGGGGCCAGTCTGCAAGCTCCAATAAAGGAACAACTCATAAGTATGCTTCGGGAATATGTCGATGTCTTCGCTTGGTCCTATCAAGACATGCCAGGTCTAGATATGGATATTGTCATGCACAGGCTACCCTTGAAAGAAGATTTCCCTCTAGTTAAACAAAAGCTACGCCGCACTCTCCCAGATATGGCCATGAAGATTAAGGAAGAAGTACAAAAACAGTGGGACACCGGTTTCCTTGTTGTAACTAGTTACCCGCCGTGGGTTGCTAACATTGTACCCGTGCCTGAGAAGGATGGCAAGGTGTGTATGTGTGTGGATTACCGGGACCTAAACAGAGCTAGCCCAAAGGATGATTTCTCATTAACTCACATTGCTGTATTGGTGGACAACACAGCTCAGTTCTCGGTATTTTCCTTCATGGACGGATTTTCTAGATACAATCAGATTAAGATGTCACCCGAAGACATGGAGAAAACAACTTTCATCACACCTTGGGGCACATTTTGTTACAAGGTAATGCCGTTTGGACTGAAGAACACCAGTGTAACTTATCAACAGGCTATGGTAACATTATTCCACGATATGATTCACAAAGAAATTGAATGCTACGTGGATGATATGATTGCCAAGTCCCTTACTGAAGAAGACCATCTGGTGAATCTTCCGAAGTTGTTTAAGCATCTGAGGAAGTATCAGCTGAAGTTGAACCCCAATAAATGCACATTCGGGGTACGTTCCGGTAAGCTGCTGGGATTTATTGTAAGTGAAAAGGGAATTGAGGTTGATCCCGACAAAGTCAAAGTCATTCAGGAAATTCCTGCACCTAGGACTGAGAAAGAAGTTCGAGGGTTCATAGGTAGATTGAACTACATATCAAGGTTTGTATCTCATCTCACTACAACCTGTGAACCCTTGTTCAAACTGTTAAGGAAGGAACAAACAATCAGGTGGAACGATGATTGTTAGAAAGTTTTGACAAGATCAAGGAGTACGTGCAAGAACCTCCAATTCTCATGCCTCCAATTAAAGGAAAACCTCTGATAATGTACCTGACAGTATTAGAGGGGTCGATGGGGTGTGTGTTGGACCAACATGACGAGTCTGGTCGAAAAGAGTATGCAATATACTACCAAAGCAAAACGTTTACCGACTGTGAATATCGTTATTCACTGCTCGAGAAAACTTGTTGTGCTTTAGCGTGGGCTGCTCGCCGACTAAGACATTATATGTTGACTCACACTACCTTGTTGATCTCAAAAATGGACCCCTTCAAGTACATATTTGAGAAGCCAGTACTTACCGGAAGGGTTGCAAGATGGAAAATGATTCTAACAGAGTATGACATTCAGTACACTTCTCAGAAAGCCATCAAGGGCAGTGTACTGTCTGATTATCTGGATGAGCAACCATTGATGATTACCAGCCTATGAGATTTGACTTCCCTGATGAAGACATCATGTACTTAAAAGAAAAATATTGTGAAGAGCCAGCTCACACTGAAGGGATGGATCCAGAAGAAACATGGACTATGATTTTTGACGGGGCTGTCAATATGAATGGCCGTGGAGTTGGTGCAGTGCTCATTACACCTAAAGGAGTTCATATTCCTTTCTCGGTAAAACTCACCTTTTCCTGCACTAACAACGAAGCAGAATACGATGCCTATATCATGGGTCTTGAGGAAGCCATTGACCTCAGGATAAAAACCTTGAATGTATTCGGGGATTCGGCTTTGGTAATCAATCAGACCAACGGCAAATGGTACACTCATCAGGAGCATCTGATTCCATACCGTGACTATACGAGGAGGTTATTGACTTTCTTCACAACGGTCAAACTTGAATACATCCCTCGAGAAGAAAATCAGTTTGCAGACGCTTTAGCTACTATTTCCTCCATGATCAAAGTACAAACTGCCAATTATGTGCCTCGGATTTTAGTATCCAGACTAGACCAGTCGGCATATGTATTCTCTATGGACACTGCTAGTGATGACAAGCCTTGGTTCCACGATATCAAATGCTTCTTAGAAAATCAGACATACCCACCTGAGGCATCATCCAATGATAAGAAGACATTAAGAAGGTTGGCCGGCAGTTTCTTCCTCAATTCTGATGGTTCTTTATACAAGCGAAACTTTGACATGGTCCTGCTTAGATGTGTTGACAAGAAGGAAGTAGACCTGCTGATGCACGAAGTACATGAAGGTTATTTCGGTACCCATACCACTGGATCACAATGGATGCAGACTGTTGTGCCTATGCCAGAAAATGCCACAAGTGCCAGATCTACGCGGATAAAGTGCATGTGCCTCCAAATCCTTTGAACGTAATGTCTTCACCTTGGCCCATTTCCATGTGGGGCATTGACATGATTGGAAAGATTGAACTGACTGCTTCAAATGGTCACATATTCATCCTGGTATCCATTGATTACTTCACCAAATGGGTTGAAGCAGCTTCATATGCAAACGTCACCAGACAAGTGGTAGCCAAATTTCTTAAAAGAGACACCATCTGTCGATATGGAGTTCCCGAGCGAATCATTACTAATAATGGTTCCAATTTGAACAACAAAATGATGGCAGAGCTTTGTCGGGACTTCAAAATCCAACATCACAACTCTTCTCCTTACATGCCAAATATGAATGGCGCTGTTGAGGAATCTAACAAGAACATCAAGAAGATTGTGCAGAAGATGGTAGTTACCTACAAAGACTAGCATGATGCTACCATTTTATTTGAATGGGTATCGAACCTCAATCAGAACATCTACTGGGGCAACGCCTTATCAGCTTGTGTATGGTATGGAAGTTGTCCTACCTGTTGAAGTTGAGCTACCCTCCTTACAGGTAATGATGGACATAAAACTAGATGAAGCATAATGGGTCCGGTCTCGGTACAATAAACTGAATCTGATTGAAGAGAAAAGATTAGCAGCCATCTGTCATGGGCAGTTGTATCAGAAGTGAATGAAGAAAGCCTTCGATTAGAAAGTCAGACCTCGGGAATACCAAGTGGGAGAGCTTGTTCTGAAAAGAATCCTTCCTCCTAATATAGACCATAGGGGCAAGTGGACATCAAACTATGAAGGTCCCTATGTGATAACAAAAGTCTTCTCGGGTGGCGCACTGATGCTCGCAACCATGGATGGCGCACTGATGCAGTTAAAAAATACTTCACATAAAATGACCCATTGGACATAAAAACAAAATGTGAGTCCATGCAAAAATAGGGCATCCCGGAGAGTCAAAAACAGAATAAAAGACTCGAACAAAAATAAGGGAAAAATCAAAAAAAATATGTACATCCGCTGAGTTGAAAAGCCACATTGGACAGCTCAGGAAAAAATGGGTATCCCGGTTGTCGCTCCCACCAAATGAGGCTAAATCAAATGAGGTACAGACGCGAACGGTCTGCGAAAGGAGAGAACACACAAGGGTGAACTGAAAATAAAAGAGTCGCCAGCTAGGCATTTTTATCCCGAAGGAAAGGTAATGCTGCATAAACCTAGGAAGATATGGATAAGACGGTCGCGAACCAGAGAAACTGAGAAAGGGGGTTGGTTACAACCTGGGAAGGTATTAGCACCCAGATTGTCCTCCGTACTCGACGGGATCCACGCTTGAAAGATTTTTGTTTAAAGAGGTAGTGTCAGTGCTATTTTGTGTGCAAAAGCTGGAAAAGAATGCAAGTGTCAGTGCAAAAGAAATGTGAAGTGAAATAAAAGAGTGTCAGTGTAAAGAAATAATGCAGAGCTCAAGGCTAAGAGGCTTAAAGAATAATACTGGAAGAGGGGGAATAAGACAGATACTTTTGTTCGATAACTGTTAAGTTATGCCTACGTATCCTCTCGTGCAATGAGGAATTCAGAACACCGTAGTTCGACTCAAAGAGACTGAAAGATAAATTGACTTGTGAACTGCCTATTTGTCTATGCTCAAGTGTATGACCTGTCTGGCTCAGGTGCAAACTGTCTTGCATTAGACGGAAGAAGCAAGTTCTCGTTTATGAGTGAATGAGATGAGAAAATAATCCCGGAGGAGACGATTATTGTTTGTTTTTGGTGTTTTCAGTCTTTTATTGCTTTTGGAGCTTGTCATAAGAAAATGAGCTTAAGCCTAAACCAAGGGTTAGTAAACTCATCACATCCTCCCTCTGATTAGGGGTAATGAGAATACTTTAAGTATGAAGTAAGCACCTCACACTTAATTACCATGATGTAGGATTAATATCATTAACCTACTTGCATTTATTTAGATGTTTTTGGAGTTTTTGTCTAGTGTTGAGTAATGAGTTTAAGCCATAATCAAGGATTTAATGGACTCATTACACCATCCTAATAGAAGGATAATAGATAAGAACATTTAAGCTGAGGAAGGCTCCTCAACTTAATCCATGATTAGGGATTAACCTCATGACAAAACAAAACCTTTATTAGAGTGGATTTTAGTTAATGGTAAGATTAAGAAGTAGATTTTATGGTTTGTAAGACAACTTGAGGGGGACTTGTCCATTAACACTAGGGTTAGTCCTTCTTAACCAATTAAGGAAGAATTAGAACCCTAATGCAAGGCCCAAGTTACAAGTTTGATTTCTTAGTGGTTTATTAAGGTGGATTCATTAAAGTGTTTAAACACACTAAGGGTTTAACACTTAAGATTAAAGTTATACACTCCATCCTAATAGAAGGATGCAGGCACAAGCTTAATCACAAAGTCTTAAAACCTTTGAGGTTTAGTCCTTGGTTATGAGATGGGAAGAGAAGACACAAAGATGACACAAAGGTAAAACTAATGGGGGAATAATCAAACCCTAATTGTCATCATGCTTGGGGGTTCCTAGGGTTTATGAGGCTTGCAAAAGATCTTCAAGAGAAAAGCCACCAAGGATGAAGCAGATGGAAGGAGATTAAGCAGGAGGAAACAAGATAACTTACTTCACTTAAGAAGATAAGTTGCTTGAAGAAAGAAAGAGGAGAAGGAGCATGAATGAGAAATCTCACTCTAATCCACAAATAAAATGAAGCAATGAATGCATAATAGAGATGAGAAAAGATTATGAGAAGTGAAGGCAAATTCACTTCTCAAGTACTTACCACCTGAAAAGTTAGCCAAAAGACATGAAATGAAGTGAACATGAAATGGATATAATGATGCAAACCAAAACCAAAAGCATAAACATGATGTAAATGATGCTAAGGGAAAATGCAAACACATGTCAAGATTTGTGGATGATCATACAAGGATGAGGATGCAAATGGAGCATGTTTTGAACCATGAAAGTTCATGAAAGTTTATAAAATGAAATGAATGCACAACATGGAAAATGATTGATGAAATGATTAAACATGATTCTAATATATCCTAAGATGTCTTAGAAGTCATGTGAATGCATAAAAGGCCATGACAAGTTCATGTATGCAAGCATATAAAAGATGGATGCAAATGAAGGCAAAAATTAGGGTTTATACATAACATGCAATACAAAATTCAAAACCAGAAGCAAATGACATGATAAAATATTGAAATTGGGATCAAAGGAACCCTAAACCTATAAAAGTTCACTGTCCAAAGGGGGAGACCTAACTCTTAACCTAATGGAAGCTATGATTTTCTCAAATTAGCTTGGGTTTTAAGGCACTTCAAAAGGAAAAATGCACAACAAATTGAAAATGAGAAATAAATTCAAACCAAATTTATCCTAGAAATAAATTCACAACAAGATATGAGGAATGCAATGCAAAAAGAATCATCATCAAACTCCTCATGGTTAGGCAGAAGGGATTTTTCTAAGTTAGGGCAAAAATATTGACTTTTAAGAACCCTAATTCCAAAGAAAAATGTCAAAATATGTCAAGAACCAAAAAGAAATTTGTTTGAAGAGTTTGATAATGTTTCTAAATGTATCAAAATGCAATGTGATTTTTTTGGTGATTTTTAGGAACTTAAATGCTATTTTAATTAATTAATTCTCATTAACTAATTAAAATAAACATTTAAATATTTTTAAAATACGAAAATTATGCAAAAAATAAAATAAAAATTATTTTCAGAATGAGAAAAATATTTTATGCCATGGTGCAAAAAATGAGATTTTTTAGAAATGTTTTACTATTTTAAATAAAATGTAGAAAGAAATGCAATTAAAATGAATTTAAAATGACTTAAAATGAAAGTAATCAGATCCAAAGGCCCAGATTCAAATAAAAAGGGGAGGGAATTGACCAGCGCGCGCAAATGGACGGCCCAAATTCAAACTTCACTAATTATGTCATTAACCCTAATCTGAACCCTAATTACATTCAGGTGACCGGAACAGTGTTCCGGTCATCTTCTCCGACCAGTCTCCTATGTTATCTCTCTCTATACGCATCCCCAAGCTCTTAAACTCTCCAGAAATGATCCCCACCCCATTCTAAGCAAGAATCAATCATCAAATAGGATTTATTTCACATGAACAGAGAGATTCGAATCAAAACGGAAAAATTCACAGAAATTTCAGAAGCTTCATACATGCTTAAAACTGAATCATTTTCAAAACCAAAAGCTGCAGCTTGATCAGTGAAGCATGGAGAACAATCTAAGAACTTAAGAAATCATTTATGGAAAAAAAGTTCTTGATGATACCTGAACTGAAGCTTTCGAAAATGGTGATTTCTGGCCAGTTCCTTGCTTCAAACCAGCTCTAATGATCTTTCTGAAGTGTTTGTGATGCTTAGCTGGAGTTTATATGGTCCCAAAATGAAAATGGAAGAAGCTCAGTTCATGAAGTGTGAAAATCTTGTTTTTGATTCTGGGCTTTTTAGGGCAAAATGAAGGGTGGGAAATGATCAGTGATGCTTATGGAGTTGAATGGTGGAAAAAGTTTGAAGGTTTGATGGTTGAGTTGTGAAATTCGAAGGCTTTTGCATAAGAGGAGTTTTTGGTGAATGCTGAGTTCTTGGAGGTTTCATCCTTGCTTGTTGTGTGTAATGGCTTGCTTGAGGTCCACATAACATGTTCTGATTGGGCAGAGAGTTGTTATGGAGCAGTGTGATTGGTATGGCTCATGTTGCAAAAAGTCAAGAAGGATGTACTTGGAGGTATGGGCAAGTGGCAGGCTGGTTTAGGGGCATGGCTCGAGTCAGTTGGCTTTAGGGAGGTCCATGGAAACTGATTTAGTGAGCTGGCTCAAGTGGATGAAGAGTTTTGGATCATTTTGCAATTTTGTACCACTTTGGCCCCTTTTGAAATTCTTGAAGTTTAAGTCATGAAACTTGAGAAATCTCTGGGAAATTATGAATTTTATGTCATGTATGATGTTTGTGTAATGCTTAGACATCAATTAGAAGTCACAAATTGCCTTGGTACAAGAATTTGCAAGTTTCCCTCTTTGGCACATAAGTGAATTTTTGTGATTTTTCCCAACTTTGCAAAGCCATAACTTTAGTTCTAGAATGAATTAGATCAAGTTATTGTACTTTTTGAAAATGGGAGGATCCAATCTACAACTTTCATGACCAAAAATTTTCCATTTGGAACATTTTTGAATCAAAAAGAGGAGGTTGAAAAACTTTCCCAAAATGGCAAGTTTACATTACAAGTCACTTTCCCAAAATGGCAACTTTGCAAATAGCTTGAAATTCTTCAATTTTGTGAACATCTAACTTCTTATAAGATCAAATAAAGATCATATACACTCAAAATGATGGAGAAGACCCTTTGGTTGGATGATTGGGGGCCTCAGATGCCCTGATTTTGTACTGACTTGCTTAAGAAGTCATCTTTTGATCAGATGCCTTCCCCATTGAATTTCTTCATGAAAATTGGTATGCATGGTCCTCATATCATATAGAGACCAATAGAAACAAGAATGACCAAAAAATTTGGAGTTATGGCCTCTGAAACCAAAACCCTAATTTTAGGTCATCTGTGTAGTTAAACTTGACTCTGCTTCCATGCCTTTTTCAGTTCTTATGATTTTCTGACTTTCTTGATCTTGGGAGGATAAAATATGATGCTTGAACATACATGGGCCCTCTTGAGAAGATTGAAGACCTTTGGGGTGGCTCAGATAGCTCAGGGATGGCTCAGATCACAAACCCTAGATGCAGATGAATTTGAACCAATGCAGTGAAGTAAAAATGTAATATGAGATGATATGATTGAACTTATGCAATATGAAAAGAATCACAAGCCATGGTGAAATGAGTGAGGGCAAATTTGGGGTTTTTACACCGGTGGATTGAAAACCCGAAAGGGCGATCCACGAAAAATCAGGGAATAAGAGAACAACTGCATTCTGAATTCGTCTGTATCACTCACAACATGGCAAGCTTCGAAAGGAAAAAGCATCGGTCAGAATCATCCTTCATCAGAAAGCAAGATAAGAAGAATTTCAAGTTCATGCAGGTCATAGAAAAGGAATCTCACTGGAACGTCATCTTCAACATTGCCAACACTTTTATTTTCTCAATTTATAGCAATCTCCTCCTTTCACGGGATTCGCTTCTTTGACTGTACTTATCAATTCAGGGAACACAAATTAATAAAATCATAGTTTTCAGTCACACTTTGTTTCTGTACATTTTTGTTTCGTTTGCAAAATGTCCAAAGTTCATGATACAAAGCTTGCATGAAAACGTATGAGCCATTTTAACAAATGCTTGCAGGAAATATATTACTTTCAGGTAAATCTAGCTCCTATGACGGAATCTGGTTAAGGATACCTCAGGACACTTAAGACTATGATACAGACGAGTATCGGTAGAAACAAACGCTGACACCTGTTCCAAGATGATGGTACGGACGAGTACCAACTGGTTAACAAAGAACACGGACGAGTATCGCCTCCGAGGGGAAATAAGTGTGCATACAAGATACAGACGAGTATTTGTATGAGTAAGAAAGTATGGGTGAGACACAAACGAGTGCTCAACTTGCTGGGGAGAGTATGATACAGACAAGTATCATAAGAGGAAGTATAATAAGCAAGGGTTTGGGCAACTGTGTTGGGGATAGGTGAGACGAACGGGTGTCAGGAGAGTGTATTAATATGGTTTTATGAGTGCAAAGGGGACGCTTTGGCTTTCTGCTGGGGATATGACACAGACGAGTGTCGAGGATTATCTGTAATGTATAAGTATCTGTTTGTGGAAAGTGTTCTGGCGACTTTCTGGGGAAAGATAACACGGACGAGTGTCAAAACAGGCACGTGTCTGTATATGGGAAATGCAAAGAAACTGCTTTGGCCTTCTGCCGGGGAATTTGAGTGGTATCCTGTATGTTGTTGATGGTATGTCAGTATTCACAGGGGACCGATTCAAACATGGCTTGTGACTATGCAATATGTTTGATTTTTGCCGTAATGCTCCGTATTAGACGGAATGTTACGCTCTGGGGGGGAAGTGTGATGCGAATGCTATGATTGTGCAAAGATGCCGATCCGGGATTCGGATCCCGTCACGGTGAAGATCTCCGGCTGATCTGCTTTGAAAGAAATATCCCAGTTGGGGGAGAGATCATTGGTAGATCTGATAAGATGCATGACTTCTTGGGGAAACAGGTCACTAATAGACCTTTCTTAATGATGAGGGGCCCAGCTGGGGTCCGTGGAAGATTTCGTCACTTCGTTGTGAGATCTTCAGACATTGCTCTTCTAGACGGAGGCTAGAACTCTGCGGGGAGATGATTCCCTGCCTGACACTCGGTTGGGGAGGAATGATCACTGAACGATCCTCCTAGAGATTTCTGGTGGGGATCCTGCTGAGGATAACGAAATTAGCTGGGGAAATGAGCCCCTCCTGATGCTGCTCTGATGGGGAGGAGCTTTCGTGCCCCCATACTGCGCTTTGAAATTCTGCAATCTTGTTATGACAAAGAAACGTACAAGTACCCCGAGGTGTCCCTTACTGGATTCCATCATAGGAGTTTAGACACTCCTGGGAGTAATATATTTCCTGTAAGCATGTGATTTAGAAAAGACGCATCTATAATTATGCAACCACTATATTAAGGACATCGGACATTTTTGCAAGATGAAAGTAAAATGTACGAGACTAAGTGTGACTGAAAATCTGATTTTATTAATTTGTGTGCCTTGAGTTGGAAAGTACATCCAAAGAAACAAATCCCCTGAAATGAGGAGATTGTTACAAAATGAGAAAACAAAAAGATGCTGGCAATGTTAATGACGCTTCAGTGCTTCCCTTTTTGCTATGACTTGTATGACATTGACGTTCTTCTCATCTTGCTTTTTGAAGAAGGCTGATCCTGACCGATGCTTTAACCTTTCGAAGCTTTCCGTGTTGTGGGTGATACAGACGAATTCAGTATGCAGTTGTTCGCTTATTCCCTTATTTTACGTGGATCGCCCTTTCGGGTTTTCAATCCACCGGGATACCCATTTTTTCCTGAGCTGTCCAATGCGGCTTTTCAACTCAGCGGGTGTACATTTTTATTTATTTTCCCTTATTTTTTCCTGAGTCTTTTATTCTTTTTTTGACTCGCCGGGATGCCCTATTTTTTCCTGGACTTACATTCTGTTTTTATGTCCAGCGGGTCATTTTATGCGAAGTATTTTTTAACTGCATCTGAATTCATAGGGGATAAGAAGTCTTCACCATCCATAGTACTGAGCATCAATGCTCCACCAGAGAAAACTTTCTTTACTATGAACGGACCGTCATAATTCGGAGTCCACTTGCCCCTGTGGTCTGTATGAGGAGGGAGGAGTCTTTTCAACACAAGATCTCCTACTTGGTACTCTCGAAGCCTGACTTTATGATCGAAGGCTTTCTCCATTCTTTTCTGATACAGGTGCCCATGACAAATTGCAGTTAACCTCTTTTCTTCAATCAGGCTCAGTTGTTCGTATCGGGATCGGACCCATCCTGCTTCGTTCAACTTAACATCCATCAATACCCGTAAAGAGGGTAATTCAACTTCAACAGGTAGGACTGCCTCCATACCATACACAAGCTGATACGGTGTTGCTCCAGTGGATGTTCTGAATGACGTACGGTACCCATGTAAGGCAAACGGTAGCATTTCATGCCAGTCTTTGTAGGTGACCACCATCTTTTGCACAATCTTCTTAATGTTCTTATTGGCTGCCTCAACAGCGCCATTCATCTTTGGCCTGTACGGAGAAGAATTGTGGTGTTGGATTTTGAAGTTCCGGCATAACTCCGTCATCATTTTATTGTTCAAGTTTGAACCATTATCAGTAATGATTCGCTCGGGCACTCCATACCGACAGATGATGTCTCTCTTCAGGAATCGGGCTACCACTTGCTTGGTGACATTTGCATATGAAGCTGCTTCAACCCATTTGGTAAAATAGTCAATGGCTACCAGGATGAATCTGTGACCATTTGAAGCGGTCGGTTAGATCTTGCCAATCATATCAATGCCCCACATGGCAAAGGGCCAGGGTGAAGACATCACATTCAGAGGATTTGGAGGCACATGCACTTTATCTGCATAAATCTGGCATTTATTGCATTTTCTGGCATACGCACAACAATCTGCATCCATTGTGATCCAGTAATAGCCTGATCTTAGCAACTTTTTATCCATGGCATGCCCTCCAGCATGGGTACCAAAAGATCCTTCGTGCACCTCGTGCATCAGCAGGTCTGCTTCTGCCTTATTAACACATCTGAGAAGTACCGTATCAAAGTTTCTCTTGTACAAGGAACCATCAGCATTCAGGAAGAAACTACCAGCAAGCCTTCTTAATGTCTTCTTGTCATTAGATGATGCCCCAGGTGGGTACCTTTGATCCTCCAAGAAGCATTTTATGTCATGGAACCAAGGCTTGTCGTCTTTAGCAAGGTCTGCTGAGAATACATACGCCGGTCTGTCAAGTCTGGATACTGAAATCCGAGGCACAAAGTTGGCGGCTTGAACTTTGATCATGGATGAAATGGTAGCCAGAGCATCTCCAAACTGATTTTCATCTCGAGGGATATACTCAAGCTTGACTGTAGTGAAGAAAGTCAATAACCTCCTTGTATAATCCCGGTAAGGTATCAGATTATCCTGGTGAGTGTACCATTTGCCGTTGGTTTGATTAATTACCAAAGCTGAATCCCCGAACACAATCAAAGTCTTGATCCTGAGGTCAATGGCTTCCTCAAGACCCATAATACAAGCTTCGTATTCAGCTTCGTTGTTAGTGCAGTTAAAGGTGAGCTTTTCCGAGAAAGGCATGTGAACTCCTTTAGGTGTAATGAGTACTGCACCTACACCACGACCATTCATATTAACAGCTCCATCAAACATCATAGTCCATTCTTTTTCTGGGTCAGGCCCTTCAGTGTGAACGGGCTCTTCATGATCTTTTGCTTTTATGAACATGATGTCTTCATCAGGGAAGTCAAATCTCATAGGCTGGTAATCATCAATAGGTTGCTCAGCAAGATAATCAGACAATACACTGCCTTTGATGGCCTTTTGAGATGTGTACTGAATGTCATATTTTGTGAGGATCATTTGCCATCTTGCCCCGTCCGGTAAGTGTCGGCTTCTAAAAAATATACTTAACTGGGTCCATCTTGGAGATCAATAAAGTGGTGTGGGTCAACATATACTGCCTTAGTCGGCGAGCAGCCCACGCTAAAGCACAGCAAGTTTTCTCGAGCTGTGAATAACGTTGTTCACAGTCAGTAAACTTTTTGCTTAGGTAGTATATTGCATACTCTTTTCGACCAGACTCGTCATGCTGGCCCAGCACACACCCCATCGACCCTTCTAATATTGTAAAAATACATAATTAGAGGTCTTCCTTCGACTGGAGGCATAAGGATAGGAGGCTCTTGTATGTATTCTTTGACTTTGTCAAAACCCCTCTGACAATCTTCATTCCACCTGACCGTTTGTTCTTTTCTCAACAACTTGAACAAAGGCTCACAGGTTGCAGTAAGGTGAGATATGAACCGTGAAATGTAGTTCAATCTACCCAGGAACCCCCGAACTTCTTTTTCAGTCTTCGGTGCAGGCATTTCTTGAATGGCTTTGACTTTATCAGGGTCAACTTCAATTCCTTTTTCACTCACAATAAATCCCAGCAGCTTACCGGATCGTACCCCGAACGTGCATTTGTTGGGGTTTAACTTCAATTGGTACTTCCTCAGACGCTTGAATAACTTCAACAGATTCACCAGGTGATCTTCTTCTGTAAGGGACTTGGCAATCATGTCATCCACATAACATTCAATTTCCTTGTGGATCATGTCATGGAACAATGTTACCATAGCCCGTTGATAGGTGGCACCAACATTCTTCATTCCGAATGGCATCACCTTATAACAGAATGTGCCCCAGGGTGTGATGAAAGTTGTCTTCTCCATGTCTTCAGGTGACATCTTGATCTGATTATATCCTGAAAATCCATCCATGAAGGAGAACACCGAGAACTGAGCCGTATTGTCGACCAATACATCAATGTGAGGTAAAGGGAAGTCATCTTTCGGGCTGGCTCTGTTCAGATCCCGGTAATACACACACATCCTCACCTTGCCATCCTTCTTAGGCACAGGTACAATATTAGCAACCCATGGCGGGTAACTAGTCACAGCAAGGAAACCGGCGTCCCATTGTTTTTGTACTTCTTCTTTTATCTTCATGGCCATATCTGGGCGAGTACAGCGCAGTTTCTGTTTTACCGGCGGGCAGTCTTCTTTCAGAGGCAGCTTATGCATAACAATATCGGTGTCCAACCCTGGCATGTCCTGATAAGACCAAGCAAAAACATCCACATATTCCTGAAGCATGTCAATCAGTTGCTCTTTCACTGAATCTCGCAGGCAGGCCCCGGTCTTAACTTCTTTCACGTCTTCTTCCGTACCAAGATTAACCGTTTCAACCTCCTCCTGATGAGGAGTGATAACCTTTTCCTCTTGTCTCAACAACCTAGCTATCTCTTCAGGTAGCTCATAGTCTTCTTCAACCCCTTCATCAGCTTGATTAATCGGATTGTCAAAGTCATACGAAGTCATAGCGATGTTATTGTCGGTGCAGTCTGGAGGGCACTCTCTGCAAGGGTTTAGATTTGTTCATTTTAGTGATTAGTTTTATCTTATTTAGAAAAAAGGTAAAAATGAAGTTATTTATTTTGAAAAACATTGCCATTTTATTTTTGTACAAAAAAATGAAAAATAGTGAGCGGAAAAGAAAAGACTCATTTGCAAAAGATGTCCTGATATTCATTAATTGATCTTTGCACAAAATACAAGATGGCCCGATTACAAAATGAGTCCTGACATCTTGGGCAAGATGCAGGACTTGATGCATGCTTAAAAATATAGGAAATAATAATTACTCTACAGGAGTAACTCTTATAATTTCCTGGGAAGACCAGTTTGAGACATGGCTCCCCAGAATCCTTGGACGTATCCAGCTTTCCAGGTTGCGCTCACCTTCTGACTCATCTTCCAAGCTATTCACAGCATCCGGGGTGAGCATCCCCCCGCTAACAAACATGGGCTCCTTTGCAGCCTCTGGTTGATCTTGTCGAGTTGGTTTGTAACCCAACCCGAATCGGTCCTCTTTCTTCTCCACGGGCAGCAGCTTGCCCCAGCCTTGGGCGGTACCTTCCTCAACAACCTTCCGGGCTTGCTGATATGATGTGATGGAAGTCCCTAGCACAGCAGATGCTTCATTAATGTTCAAGGCCTCAAACCCTTGACTCATGGTTTCATGGATCTCCCCATCCATTTTAATGTATTTGAAAGTAGCCAGCTGGCTAACAAAAATATCCTCCTCCCCCTTGATGGTAATGACTTGGCCCTCCCACTCGAATTTTAACTTATGGTGAAGGGTTGACGTCACGGCTCCAGCGGCGTGTATCCATGGTCTACCCAACAGACAGTTGTAGGCAGGCTGTATATCCATCACGAAGAAGGTCGTTTTGAAAACTTGTGGGCCAATCACTATTGGTAATTCTATCTCTCCCAGAACTGATCTTTTAGAACCGTCAAAGGCTCTCTCTACCAAGTTACTCGGGCGTAGTGCCAATCCGTCATACTCCAGCTTCACAAGGGCTTTCTTGGACAGGACATTGAGGGATGACCCTGTGTCCACCAGTACGTGAGAAAGAACTGCACCCTTACACTCCAAGGTAATGTGCAAAGCCTTGTTGTGATTGCGACCTTCCGTTGTCAGATCAGTGTTGGTAAATCCCAGTCCATTTCTAGCTTGACATTTCCAACCACAACCTCTAACTGATTGACGGTAATCTCCTCTGGCACATAAGCTGCGTGCAGGACCTTCAATAGTGCGTTCCGATGAGCCTCGGAGCACATTAGCAACGATAGTATGGAGATTTTGGAAGGCGTTTGGTGAAGCTGGTACACCACCTTGTAATCACTTTTCTTTATGATTCTCATGAATTCATCAACCTCTTGATCAAAAGGAGTCTTCAAAACTTCTTTAGCAACTTGTTCTTCTTGCACCATGCTCTTCCCTTTTTCCTTAGCAGGAGCTTCTACTTCAACAATGGGTCTTGGAATTTGCGAGGCAAAGAGACGTTCGCTTCTAGTGAAGCCTCCGCCTCCCCCCATATTGTCTATCTGAGGTGAAGAAGTTGATGATTCTAAAGTGATTTTCTGCCCCTCGCAGTATAAATCTGAGCCATAATGCCAAGGCATGGCATTATTGCTTTCGTAAGGAATTGGCCCAGGCACTGTGATAGTGATCGGACTGATAGTAGCTGCAGAGGGGACCAAAATGGTGTGTGGATCATAGTATATGGTAACTGGTGCTCTGACAGGAGTAGCGTTTTATTGTGAGTTGTTGGTAGGAACATTTGCGGGATCGTAGTATATTGTAATCGTGGAGATGCTTTCATCAATTGCTGCTGATGTGGTAGAAGGTGTTGGGATTGTAGCAGGAACTGATGGAATAATGTGTGTTGTCATTGTAGAAGGAATGGTGACTGAACTTGCATCCGTTGAAGTGATCGATTGAGCAGTTGTTGGAGTTGCAGTAGAATCCGTTGGAACAATGGTTGCTGACGTTGTAGGAGTATCTGGGATTCTTGATGAAGGGATTGTTGGAGTTGTAGGCGCTGTTGTCGTAATATGAAGGATACCATCCTTAATAAGAATGTCTATGCTGTTTCTCAGTCTCTCACACCCATTGACGACAATATTGCAATACCCACAGCCGAGCTCACACCCGGGGAACACTTGGCATTCTAAAAGCTGAGCTTTGATTTCAACCAAAGGTGTTCGAATTTGTGCAACACTGGTGATTAAGGTGGATGGTTTTCCTTCCTCAATAGCATTAATCCTAGGCTCATTGTGACTAGGCATTGGATTCCTTGTGACATTCGGAGGAGGTGCAAAGTTGAGAGCTTTTGAGTCCACCAGGTCTTGGACTTTCATCTGTAAGGCCCTGCATTTTTCAGTATTATGCCCCGGTGCGTTTGAGTGGAACGCGCACCTGGCATTGGCATCATAGTTCTTTGGAATATTGGCGGGATCCGGAGGTGCCAATGTCCTTAACCCAACCAGGTTGAGTTTCAGGAGTTGTGGCAAGAGTCTGGCATATGGCATTGGGATTGGGTCAATCACCCTATTTGCCTGTGATGGTCTTTGCTGGAAAGGACGCTGTTGTTGGTTGTTATTGCTGTTGTTGTAGGTTCTTTGTTTCGGATAATGAGCTTGTTGCCTATACTGTGGTTGTTGTTGTTGTTGAGGATATGATGATTGTTGAGGAATCGGAGCTGGAATGGTAACTGCTGCTACTGACCGGTGAACATACTGAGGCCTGCCCTTGCTTGCATGAATGGAATTTGTTTCACCGGCCCTTCGGGGTCACAAAAGGCTTTCTGGGATTGCTGGATGAACTTGCACCACTGTCGGAAATTTTTCCCATCTTTAAGATGCTTTCAATCCTCTCACCAGCTATGACCACATCAGCAAAACTAGTAGAGGAAAAACCAGACAGTCTATCAATATAGGTCCCTTGCAATGTATTCATGAACATGTCAGCCATTTCCCTCTCTGACATGGGTAGTTGGACAGCAGTAGCAAGTTGTCTCCACCTTTGGGCATACTCTCGGAAGCTCTCTCTAGAGGATTGAGACATTCCCATTAGAAGGGTCCTGTTGGGAGCCATGTCCAGGTTGTATTGATATTGACAGATGAAAGCCTCAGCCAAATCCTTCCAGCATCTTATGGTGGATCTAGACAAATGTGAATACCACTCTCTTGAAGCCCCAGTCAGACTGTCTTCAAAGTATAACATCCACAGCTTTTCATCCATAGTATAAGCTTTAAGTCTTCCCAGGAAAGACTGCAGATGAGTGCAGGGACAGGAGGTACCATTGTACCTTTCAAAGCATGGGGGTTTGAATTTGTGCGGAATTCTAACCCCATCCACTAGCCCCATGTTCATCACATCGAAGCCCAAAGAATTCTGAGACTCCAAAGATCTCAACTTCTCAGCAATTTCGTCCAATCTCCGGTCATATACTTCATCTCCAGCCCCCATAACAGTAAATTGTTCTGCTTGAGGGTCCTCTTGCAAAATTCTCCCTCCAGCAGTATTACCTGGCACATTTCTCAGGATGTTAACTTCCGGATCCAGATGAGGTCCAAATACTGGTGGGTCAATACGAGGCTGGCCCCGTTCATTATTACTAGTTCCTCCTGTTCCAAGATGAGGCTCTTCAGGACTTTGTCTCTCCACTAGCTCTCTTAACCTTTCTTGAATCTGTTATAAGCCAGTCATCACAGCCATGAATTGAGACATCTGATTTCTCATCTCTACTCTCTCATTAGCCATCTGATTTCTGACCTCAGTCAGATCCTGCTGTACTTGTTCCATTTGAATACTGGGAAGGTTGTTACGAGTCAGGTACCGGTGCGCACGGTTGACAGGGAACACTCGGCGACGAGCAATGTTTCCTGAAGTCACAACAAAGTTAGAAACAAAGATAATAACAAAACCTACAAAATAAAAACAAAGTTAGTATGCAATGCAGTATGCTTATTTGTTTTCCAAGGTATCCGGCTTGGTTCTTGGTTTTGACCTTTCCAGACCTCGAGGAAGATGCTTGATGTTGTTGAGAGAAAACCCAAATGAGAACAAACTAAAATATATTACAAATGGTGAACAATACATAGTTCGTTTTACAACACATTCCCATGGAGGGTCAAAATATAACAAAAGAAAAAGTACATCAAATGGAAACAACAACAAACAAAGGATCAGACATCCAGCCCAAATTCATCTTCTCTGACCTCCTTCAGGAGTGCCTCAGTCACCGGACCAGCTGGATGCTATGTAATGGCCTAATGAGGAGGTTTCTGGTAGCAATGGCAGTGGTCAGCTTCTTATGTCTATCCTGATCCTTTGATCTCTTCAATCCTGCTCTGAGCTTCAACTCTGAAATCTCCTTCTGGGCTGCCAACAAAGCTTCGTGCTGCTTCTTCTCATTGGCCTCTAGCTGTTCAATCTTGGCTTGAGTCTTTTGGTCTTCTTGTGTATGGACCTCAGTGATTCTGACCCACCTAGCCTGACTCTCTTGCAGATAGAGCTCAGTCCTAGCCTTCTGAATTTTGGCCTCCTTGCAGGCATTCTTCAATATTTGTTCCCCAACTCTTGCTTTCCTGATGTAGTCCTCTGTCTTCTCAATTTTGGCAAGATGCTCCACTCTAAGCTTCTCCAACCTCTCAATGTCCAAACGACCATCACTCCTCTCCCAAAGAGTCTTCTTTAAAGCTTGAGATAAGTTCTCATTCCTTTCTTTCAACTTCTCAAATTCTTCTAGGCTGACAGTTGCTGCTGGCTGTACTGTGGATGGTCCAGGTATGTCTTCCAAGGTGAAAGGCATTCCGGTGATCTGGGCTCTAGTATGGGACCAGTCATAGTACTGAGCTGAAGCAACATTATTACACCTTCCAAGGATAGCTACCCCCTTTGTCTGGATGTTGTCCCAAGCCCAGGATGCTTGTCTGATAGCAGCTGAATTAGGTTTCACTTCACAATACAGGGTCTCTGCTAAATCTTGTCCTCTGGGAGGGTGAACCAAAGCATAGCCCAGTTGTCTCTTGAACAACAAAGGATTTTAGTTGATGCAACCCTTTACTCCTATCAGAGGTACGTTTGGGTATTATCGACAGCTGGTGATAATGTCATTGCCTTTGGTGCTCTGGGTGAACCATCTAATATCATCTGAAGTCAAGGCAATGAGCCTCTTGGCCCAATTCTTCTGTTGGTGAGGATTCAGGAAGGCATCTGACTTAGGCAGGTGTTTGAGCAGCCAGGTGTAAAACAAAGGAGCACAACATCTCACCAACTTCCCCCTTTGTTTCTCATTCCTCTAATGGATGGAATAATAGAAATCTCCCAGCAATGTGGGTACCGGGTTCTTCAGGAGAAACAGATGGATGGCATTCTTGCTGACAAATTTGGGCTCATCTGCAAACAGTATAGCCCCATATATGCTGAGGGCTAATAGTGCACAGACTGCCCTCCACTCCCCTAATGAAGCCTTCAGGATGGCCTGAGAAATCAAGAAGTCCAAGTGCAAACCAGGGATCCCAGCTTTTGTTGTCATACTTTGCTCAATCAAGGAAGGATCTAGGTACAACGCCTTTGTTATTTCTTCATTTCTGGGAGCTGGCATCTCTGGGTTGAAGGGGATTCCACCCCTGATAGGTACTCCAATCAATGAGGAAAACTCTTCCAGCAAAGGCCCTAGCTGAAAGTCTGGGAAGGTGAAGCATCTCAAAGGAGGGTCATAAAACTGCAAGCAGGTGTGGATCATGCTCCTCTGAGAAGGGTCAAGGTCCATAACCATATCCAGGATACCTCCATGGTGCTCTCTAAACAATGGGATGTGGTTAGGTGTGATAAGTGACTGGAGCTTCCTGATACCAGTCAACAGAGGCTCAAAGAAATGGTAGGATATGTTGCTCTTCCTGGGAGTAGTCATGAATGCTGCTAAAGAAACTTAAGATAAGTGCTGATGAAGATCGCAGACTGATGCTGGAAAATGAGCCACTGATAGGCTGATGCTGGTGATGATGAAGATAGCTGAAGCAGATAACTGATGAAGACAACCGAAGCAGGGGTCTATGCAGAAGAAGGGGTCAAAACCAAACCAGATATGATATGGATACCCTGAAAAGCAAATAAACAAATGTTAAATGATGCAATGATGATATATGCAAATGATATGCAAGGGTTTGTGATCAAGCTGGATCTGATTATATGTCTTGATATAAGCCCATGTATGTTCAAAGGTCCAAATGAAGGCTTAGAAATCCAGTAACCAAGGTGGGGGACTCAAATAAAGAGTCACATGTCCAGGGTTTAATCACAAGAACTGACCAAAATGAGGTACTCTTAAACAAGATAGTAACAGGGTATGATGTGTCCAAGGGTACCTGCAAACCTGTAAACAACCCAACCCCCTCACTGGTAATGTTCTAAAACAAGGATCCTCAGACTTGGATCAGTTATGAGAAGTGTAAACACTTCTAACCCGGAGGTACAGTGTTTACCATAACCATAAAAGATCCTCCTCTAATTCAACTCAGTTTCTGAAGGTTAAAATAAAGGTCATCCAGACTTAGCAGGCTTCCCAGATAGCCCTAGTACTACAGGAAATCCGAAGCACAGAGTTCTCAAGAAGAAACCCACATCTGAACCGTGTTTCATATTCCCGCACTAGACCGAAATGGAATGGGAAAGAACATGAACCACTCTAGCCTAGGTGTCACTCAGGTCCCAGGTATAAGACCTTAAACTCTCAATGGAACCCCACCCACCAAAGAAAACCAGATCCAGCAATGACAGTGACAGTATGAAATATGAAAAGCAATAAATAAAGTTGTACATAAAGCAATAAATAAAGCAAATAAATAAACACAATTAGCACATAACACCCCAGTAAACACAAAACAAACAAGCACTAGGAGGAACCCACAAAAAGAACCAGAAGCCCTGGTTGCAATATAAGGGTCCCCAGCAGAGTCGCCAAGCTGTCGCTCCCACCAAATGAGGCTAAGTCAAATGAGGTACAGACGCGAACGGTCTGTGAAAGGAGAGAAAACACAAGGGTGAACTGAAAAGAAAAGAGTCGCCAGCTAGGCATTTTTATCCCGAAGGAAAGGTAATGCTGCATAAACCTAGGAAGATATGGATAAGACGGTCGCGAACCAGAGAAACTGAGAAAGGGGGTTGGTTACAACTTGGGAAAGTATTAGCACCCAGATTGTCCGCCGTACTCGACGGGATCCAGGCTTGAAAGATTTGTGTTTAAAGGGGTAGTGTCAGTGCTATTTTGTGTGCAAAAGCTGGAAAAGAATGCAAGTGTCAGTGCAAAAGAAATGTGAAGTGAAATAAAAGAGTGTCAGTGTAAAGAAAGAATGCAGAGCTCAAGGCTAAGAGGCTTAAAGAATAATGCTGGAAGAGGGGGAATAAGACAGAGACTTTTGTTCGATAACTGTTAAGTTATGCCTACGTATCCTCTCGTGCAATGAGGAAGTCAGAACACCGTAGTTCGACTCAAAGAGACTGAAAGATAAATTGACTTGTGAACTGCCTATTTGTCTATGCTCAAGTGTATGACCTGTCTGGCTCAGGTGCAAACTGTCTTGCATTAGACGGAAGAAGCAAGTTCTCGTTTATGAGTGAATGAGATGAGAAAAGAATCCCGGAGAAGACGATTATTGTTTGTTTTTGGTGTTTTCAGTCTTTTATTGCTTTTGGAGCTTGTCATAAGAAAATGAGCTTAGGCTAAACCAAGGGTTAGTAAACTCATCACATCCTCCCTCTAAATAGGGGTAATGAGAATACTTTAAGTATGAAGTAAGCACCTCACACTTAATTACCATGATGTAGGATTAAGATCATTAACCTACTTGCATTTATTTAGATGTTTTTGGAGTTTTTGTTTAGTGTTGAGTAATGAGTTTAAGCCATAATCAAGGATTTAATGGACTCATTACACCATCCTAATAGAAGGATAATAGATGAGAACATTTAAGATGAGGAAGGCTCCTCAACTTAATCCATGATTAGGGATTGACCTCATGACAAAACAAAACCTTTATTAGAGTGGATTTTAGTTAATGGTAAGATTAAGAAGTATATTTTATGGTTTGTAAGACAACTTGAGGGGGACTTGTCCATTAACACTAGGGTTAGTCCTTCTTAACCAATTAAGGAAGAATTAGAACCCTAATGCAAGGCCCAAGTTACAAGTTTGATGTCTTAGTGGTTTATTAAGGTGGATTGATTAAAGGGTTTAAACAAACTAAGGGTTTAACACTTAGGATTAAAGTTATACACTCCATCCTAATAGAAGGATGCAGGCACAAGCTTAATCACAAAGTCTTAAAACCTTTGAGGTTTAGTCCTTGGTTATGAGATGGGAAGAGAAGACACAAAGATGACACAAAGGTAAAACTAATGGGGGACTAATCAAACCCTAATTGTCATCATTCTTGGGGGTTCCTAGGGTTTATGAGGCTTGCAAAAGATCTTCAAGAGAAAATCCACCAAGGAAGAAGCAGATGGAAGGAGATTAAGCAGGAAGAAACAAGATAACTTACTTCACTTAAGAAGATAAGTTGCTTGAAGAAAGAAAGAGGAGATGGAGCATGAATGAGCAAGCTCACTCTAATCCACAAATAAAATGCATTAATGAATGCATAAGAGAGATGAGAAAAGATTATGAGAAGTGAAGGCAAATTCACTTCTCAAGTACTTACCACCTGAAAAGTTAGCCAAAAGACATGAAATTAAGTGAACATGAAATGGATGTAATGATGCAAACCAAAACCAGAAGCATAAACATGATGTCAATGATGCTAAGGGAAAATGCAAACACATGTCAAGAGTTGTGGATGATCATACAAGGATGAGGATGCAAATGGAGCATGTTTTGAACCATGAAAGTTCATGAAAGTTTATGAAATGAAATGAATGCACAACATGGCAAATGAATGATGCAATGATCAAACATGATTCTAATATGTCCTAAGATGTCTTAGAAGTCATGTGAATGCATAAAATGCCATGAAAAGTTCATGTATGCAAGCATATAGAAGATGGATGCAAATGAAGGCAAAAATTAGGGTTTATACATAACATGCAATACAAAATTCAAAACCAGAAGCAAATGACATGATAAAAAATTGAAATTGGGATCAAAGGAACCCTAAACCTATAAAAGTTCACTGTCCAAAGAAGGAGACCTAACTTTTAACCTAATGGAAGCTATGATTTTCTCAAATTAGCTTAGGTTTTAAGGCACTTCAAAAGGAAAAATGCACAACAAATTGAAAATGAGAAATAAATTCAAACCAAATTTATCCTAGAAACTACATGATATGAGGAATGCAATGCAAAAAGAATCATCATCAAACTCCTCATGGTTAGGCAGAAGGGATTTTTCTAATTTAGGGGAAAAATATTGACTTTTAAGAACCCTAATTCCAAAGAAAAATGTCAAAATATGTCAAGAACCAAAAAGAAATTTGTTTGAAGAGTTTGATAATGTTTCTAAATATATCAAAATGCAATGTGATTTTTTTGGTGATTTTTAGGAACTTAAATGCTATTTTAATTAATTAATTCTCATTAACTAATTAAAATAAAAATTTAACTATTTTAAAAATATGAAAATTATGCAAAAAATAAAATAAAAATTATTTTCAGAATGAGAAAAATATTTTATGCCATGGTGCAAAATATGAGATTTTTTAGAAATGTTTTACTATTTTAAATAAAATGTAGAAAGAAATGCAATTAAAATGAATTTAAAATGAGAATTTTTTTTAATATAACATACTTTATTAAATAAATTTCCAAAATAACATAACTTTGAAAAAAATTACGAAACTAACATAGTTTGGTAATGCATTCGCCATTTGAATTGAAGAACTAGTGGAAATTATGTTGAATTCGCCAAATGGATTGGCTAGCATCAGAAAAATTTGCCTAATTCGCCATTCCATTTGGCGAATGTGTTGTAATTGCATGCATGCATTCGCCAAATGGAATGTTGCATGTTTAGGGTTGTTTAGGGTTAGCAATTTTTTTACTATATATATGCCTCACTCATAAACATGTATGCCTCACTCATAAACATCAGATTTATCTCACTCCTTCCTTAGAAACCCTAAAAATTCATTCCTTTCAATCTCCCTCTCTCACAATATGGCTTCTCCACGTCCATCTAGTTATGCATCGACACCGTCTTCCTCAACATCAGAAGAACCATTTCCAAAATTTGTTATCTTGAAGAAAAATGCTTTAGTGTTTTTCTCGGCAACAAAGCCTCCTCTGAAGATGCTGTTATAGAACCCCCAAACTTTGGAACACTTGAACAGAGAATTAACCCGCTGGTTAGAAGGAGAGATCGACCACAAAGAAAGATAATTAAAATTGAGAAGCGGGTTGTGGAGTCTGGTGTGACGAAATGGAGAAAAATTGTCAATGATGCAGGTGTTCTTTCGATGATGCTAGGCGGAGGTGAAGTTGTCCTGATGGTTCTGATAGGCTAGATTTGTTGAATGTTGTAGTTGTTCTATTTATGTATGGTCATGTTTGAATTTATGTATTTTTCCGTTTTATTTATGTACGGTCATTTTCTGAATCATGTATTTCCTTGTTTTATTTATGTATGTTCGTGTTTGTGGTTGTATTATTTTACTGATATGAATGAAACGAACTACGCTTCCATTTAAAATAAATACGGTTACAATGATTTAATTTACGATGTTGAGCTTGGTCCAACGTTGGGACATTTTTTACAATTGTGACCGGGCTGACAACATGAACTACACAGTCTCACCATCTTATTCGCCGTATCCATTTCGGTGCGAATACGCGTGCTGTTAGGACGGCCTTTTTTCTTTCTTCGCATGTTCTCATTGTGCCAGACTATTTCCCCGTTGTAGGAGGGCCAGTAGTCCTCATTTGCAACAACTGGAAAGCTTTTGTTGTAGACGTTTCAAAGATTGTGCACTTGGTAAACAGGGGATAGTAAGCCTGAAGGGTCCAGCCGAACCTTCGAACATGCCGCTATGACATGGGAGCAAGGCATGCGAAAGGCTTGAAATTTTCCACAGTCGCACCAATTGTTATCAAGTTCTACCCGATAGGATCCCCTCGGTCTCCCTTCGTTGTGATCCATGATCTCATCAACATTGAAATGTCCCTTATTGCGGTTAAACACGGTGACCACATGTGTGTTAGACTTGGATGCTTCGTCTTTGATGAATGTCATAGAACTATCGCTGAATACTTGACCAGACTGTAGGATTGAACTCCACTTTGAACGCCTGGTGTCAAAAAGTGCTTCGAGCCTAAAGTAGGTTGACCTCACCAAAGCGGTTATCGGTAGGTTGCGGATTCCTTTGAAAACAGAGTTCATTGATTCAACGAGGTTTGTTGTCATGTGACCCCAGCGTTGTCCTTTGTCGTAGGCCCTGGTCCACTTATCTAAAGGAATCTGGTTTATCCATCTGAACGCATCTTCATTTGCCAGTCTGATTTCGTCACGATAATGTTTGAATGACGGTTCAGTTAATGAGTACCCTGCGTTCACGACCTTCTTCCGCAGTGTCTTGTCTTTGATCTCTCTCATGAAGTTTTGCGCTATGTGTCTAATACAATAGACATGTGTTGAAGGCGGTTCCTGCTAGCCGTTATCAACATTCTTCCATGCACTCTCAATTGATGCATGTCTGTCCGAAATCAAACATAAGTTAGACTGGGGAGCCACATGCAAGCGAAGATTTTTAAGGAAAAAACTCCATCCCTCGGCAGTCTCTCCCTCGACGATAGCGAATACAATTGGGAAGATATTGCTGTTGCCGTCCTGTGCCACTGCCATCAATAGAGTTCCTTTGTATTTCCCGTAGAGCCATGTTCCATCAATTTGGATTATAGGCTTGCAGAAGGAAAAACCCTTTATACATGGGTCAAAAGCCCAAAAGAGCCGGTGGAATATGCCATTTCCACTAACACAATGACTTTCTGAAGTATACGCCGGCAAGGTCTCAAGGATGACAACGGTCCCAGGTGCATAGTGCTTCAGTGCCAGCAAAAACTTTTGGAGTTCTTTGTACGAGTCCTCCCAATTTCCGAATACAACGGCAACAGCCTTAGTTCTAGC